>LR990286.1:23061709-25579209 GCA_905147355.2 Apotomis turbidana
CTGGGAATGACAGGGGTTATTCCTGCCTATAGACAAATTTCAAGACTTTTTAAATTATGAAAAAATGAGTTCACGAATTTACGAGTTTATCAAACAATACTGTGGTTCACATATTGATAGATGTTAACTATAACACTTTCCAAATCATTTGATGATAGACTATTTTGGCAGACATTTCTTATGGCAGTAATCAAGATCATACAAAAAAAAAAACCGGCCAAGAGCATGTCGGGCCACGCTCAGTGTAGGGTTCCGTAGTTGTCATCCTTCACAATAGACTTAAGTTACGAGAAAGATTTCAAACTCTATAAAAAGGTCGTAAACGCCAAAGTAACATCTTCTAGAAGTCAACATACGTCCTTTTAAGAAAATTATGAAATTTTGCGATAACCCAAAAACGGCTTGGCCGATTTTATTCAATATAGTTTTCATTGAAAGTACTTATAAGGCCTCATTCTCATGAATTTTTCCATAATTTTCATTTTTCAAAGGCCGATGTGTCGAGTCCAATTTGGTTACTTTTACAGATTGCTAACTCACCGCACTGAATGATAATTGTCAGGTAGACGTCGTATACACCGATTTCTCTAAAGCATTCGATAAAATTAGTCACGTGATCTTGCTTGAGAAGCTCTGGAGCGCCGGAATTCATGGCGACTTGTTCCGATAAATTAAGTCTTACATAACAAACCGCTCACAAGCCGTATCCATTAAGGGTTTTATATCTGACTTCCTTCAGGTCCCTTCAGGTGTCCCCCAAGGTTCATACCTTGGGCCTTTGCTGTTTATGCTATACATAAATGATATTAGTAATGTGGTTATTAATAGTGATCATTTGTTGTATGCGGACGATGCAAAAATATTTAAAATTATCTCCACAATTGATCACTGTTGCGAGCTACAATCTGATATTAATAATCTAACAAAGTATTGCGATGATAACCAGCTATTTCTTAACCCTGATAAATGCAACGTCATCACCTTTACACGAAAAAGGAACCCAATATGATATAATTACAAATTAAACAGCCATAACTTGCACAGGGTTGATAAAGTTCGAGATCTCGGTGTGTTAATAGATAGTAAACTTACATTTATTAATCATACCTATTGACATAATTGATCAAAGAGCTTACAAGCAGCTTGGATTTATTCTTAGGGTTTGTAAGCCTTTCCGACAAGAAACAACGTATATGACGTTATACTTTAGTTTGGTCAGATCGATACTGGATTTTGGATGCATCATTTGGAGCCCCTTTTTCAAATGTCATATTGATAGGATTGAGCGTGTCCAAAAAAAGTTTTTTAAAAACCCTTGACTATCGAATGGGTCGGGGTCGTAATTCCTATAAAAACACACATTACATTACATTTGTGTAATGCTGATTTTTTCTCATATAAAAATTTACAAGGCTTTAAAAACCAAATTGTCTGTCAAAGCTGTAAGAAACACAACATTTTGAAATAATTAGTTAGCATCGTTGCTGTTTCGTTGTCTACCGTTCCCATACTATAATTTAGTTTTGTATAACCTTAAGTTATGGCACTCTAGGTCTTTTAGCATTAGCTTAGCTATTTTTAACCGTAATATGCTTTGTATTGTGACTGTTTGTTGCCTTAATAAATAATAATATTTTTTTTTTTTGACCCATGGTTGAAAAGTTAGAGGGGGGGGACGCTATTTTTTTAATTATCGGAGCGAATATTTACAAAACTGCTGACTTTATCAAAAAATAATGTTAGGAGACCCCTATTATTTTTAAAAGACCTATTCAACGACATCCCACACAACCCCATCCCCCCAGTGTTCGAGAGGTACCCGAAAATAAAAAGATTCTTTAAAGTTTGGTGGACTGATTTCCTCATGTTTTCATACTTTTAATTTATCTGATGTTTTTTATGGAGAGCTTTTTTGTAACGCTCTACTGACTTAAATTTATATTTCATGACAGCATCTTGTGAACAAGAGATACGCAACTACAGGGTGACTGGAAATTCGACGTATTCCTTCAAAGGGGTTATTCTATGGTTCATTTGCAATGATTTAAGTCCAGTCAACTAGGGGTCAAAACTCATTGGTTTTCAAGTTATTGGAGTTTTTAGATTTTTTTGGAAAATACCCGCCTATCGACCTACAAGTGGTATTTTTTAAAAAACTTCTTCAAAACGGATTTAAAAAAAATCATTTTCTCTTAGCCAATGAGTTGCTAATTACGATAAATAACAAAAACATGCAAAAAATGCAAAATTTTACAGAAAAAAAAGGATTTGAAGTCACCAGTTCTTGATTTTATTTCCAAATTTTGTAACATTTTAACACATAACTTTTAAAAAAAGTAGGACACTTGACGTACAAATTACAGAAATAAGTTTCTAAGTTCATAAGCTTTCTAAAAAGGTACAATGGTTGACATTTTTAGCTCAATTCTTAAAATTATTAATGATAAAGCAGGCTGAGGACTTGACTTGATGAGTAAGGTAAGGTAAGGAGAAACTGGGGAAAGAATAAAAAAAAAGTTTCAAATAATAATTTAATCTTAATAAGGAAAACCAGTTTGTAATTACAAATTTTGCTCGAACTGCCTGCCTTGGTTTCGTATGCAAGCACGAAGCCTTTTTCGTACTTCAGTGATTGTAACTCGCGTTGAAAGCTCTTCTTTAATTTTTTGTGCAGCTGCCATAATTTTTTGACGTAACTCTTCTACGTTACGTATCGGTCGGTCGTAGACCAACGCCTTCATGTGACCCCAGATGTAGAAATCACATGGAGTTAAATCTGGACTCCTGGCTGGCCAAGGGATTGGTCCACCTCGACCAATCCATCTTCTTGGGTAGTTTCGATCCAGCCACTGTCGCACACCCCCGTAATAATGAGCAGGGCAGCCATCGTGTTGGTAAACCATACTCAGTCTCGTCGCAAGTGGCACATCTTCCAGTAGCATGGGTACTTCATCTCTCAAAAAAATTTCATACGCGATGCCGGTTAATCTCGCGGGCAGAAAGAAGGGTCCGATCAAATGATTGTGCACAATGCCCATCCACACGTTTAAAGAAAATCTTCGTTGATGAGCTCCTTCGCTTGATTTCCTTGGGTTTTGACCTTTAGGAACCCAAAAATGCAGATTGTGGTAGTTTGTTATCCCATCGCGGACGAAATTGGATTCATCTGTCCACAAGATTCTTCTCAGGTACTCGGGATCTTCGATGTCAGCATTAATTAAAAATCTGCAGAAATCCATCCTTCTTGCAGGGTCTCCCTCTTCAATCGCGTGTACTGGAGTGTAATGATATGGATACTGCCGAGCTGAGTGGAGGGTAAACCATACCTTCCACTGAGACAGACCGAGCTGGTTAGCTACGATTCTCGTGGAGGTAGTGCCGTCTGCCCGGAAAATCTGGAGGATCTCTTCTTCTTCAGCAGGATCGTAATGTCGAGGTCTTCCAGCATCGGCTTGGCGGCGTTCAACTGTTCCACTTTCCCGAATAAGACGGTACGTTGTACCAAACACGCTTACGTGTGGTAAACGGCGGTTAGGGAAACGACGTTGGTACTCTCTTCTAGCTGCAGCGGCATCACCGTCACAGAGCCCGTAACAATAAAAGATATCGGCGTATTCCGCAAATTGGTAAGCAGCCATTTGAGAAAGAAACTTAATTATCAGTCGTCTGGATTGGAATAACTGATTACTTACACATAGGGCTTGCATCCCGGAATTCCGGAATTTCGAAATTCCGGAATCTCGGATGGTTTTTCCAATATTACAATTCCGGAATTGAGGACGCTCAATATCGAAAATTCCGGAATTGAAACGACATTATTTAATGTAGTTCCTAGACAGTAATATGAGATGTTTTACGGATGGTAAGTTTGGTTAAGCTTAAATACATATTATATATGTATTCACTTGTATCTTTAACGCTCTCAGAACGGTTAAAATTCTACTCTACAAGTGGGTACTTGAAGTATCTCTGTTTTGACTTTTGGCCCTATGGTGGACGGGTAGAGAATTTAATTAGGCATGAAGTTCACTATTTGTAAATATAGCATTAGCATTTGTTACAGTTAGCAGTGAGAACCATTTATAGTCGAAATGTTTTACTGGTTATTTTGGTAAAACACTAAATTACAGATTATTCACCAGGAATGAGCCAAATTCAACGGTTTTAATTCACATCTGTATAAGATCTTGCCACTATTTATCTACCCACTACATAGACATTTCAAAATCTCTCATAATTAAGGCTCCACTAAGCATTTTAGAGATATGTCTTTATTCATGGTTGCGGCCTCGTGATGGAAATCCAAGGGCAATGTTGTTAATGATAGGAATGTAAGGAATCGGGAGTCACAACATTTTCAAGATAGTTATGTGCTCGGTAAAAACTTACGATAGTGATCAGCGGGGTATGAAATATCAAGGTATAATAAAAAAGTCATACATGACACAATGTCATAGGGTATCTCAAGTAATTATACAATCAGGTCAATAAATCTTTCAACCAAAGACAGAATAAGAAAGCTGAAAAACTGAATCAAAACAACTGAAGGAAAAACTTTGATCTAAGAATCCATTGAATGAGGAGGTGCTTTTTAGATTCCCGTTGACTCCACGGAAGCTCAAAATACGTATTTTTGACAGTGGGATGACTGATAACAAGCGACTTGTGTGGTACTTTGCAGATCAACAAGAGATGGACTAAGACATTGCAAAGCAAGCTTTAGATTACGACACTTTTGATGTGTACACTAAGTAAGATACTGGGGCGTTTGTGCGAACATCACTGTAGGAATGAGAACAAAGAAACAGACATAAATATGAGGCATTTGTGTATTAAATGAATTGTACCTTAACCCCGACACCGATGGAGAATGACGCAATAGGTACAACCGTCTAAATATATTATTGGTCCTGCCGTCCTGTGAATACTTTGAAAAATGCTTATCATGTAAGATAAGATATCCAGACATTTCATAGACTATTTAGGGTGAAAATCTCTTGACATATAGAAAACCTCTAATCATCAATAGTGCATCGATTTCCGCCTTCAATAGTAAAAAAAAATACTGGTTTTTTGTATTTTTGTATGTTTAGTCAATTCCGGAACCAGTTCCGGAATTCCGGAATTGAGTGCCAATCTCGAAGTCCATTCCGGAATTGGAAAACCATCCGATATTGCAAGCCCTACTTACACATGAAGATTATTTAAACCTCGGTTAGTCCCAACCCCACCCCATGGAAATTACCGCCAGCCCATAAAAATTTGATAAGATAAGGCAAATAAAGCCCACGCAGAAACAAATTTAAAGTGATTAACAAACTAATTAACCTGATGACCCTTAATTAGTTTGTTTGTGTCGCCGAACCGATTAAGGGCCAAGTACGCTAAGTCAAGACCGGCTCTGCTATTATTAATAATAATTTTAAAAATTGAGCTAAAAATGTCAACCATTGTACCTTTTTAGAAAGCTTATGAACTTAGAAACTTATTTCTGTAATTTGTACGTCAAGTGTCCTACTTTTCTTAAAAGTTATGTGTTAAAATGTTACAAAATTTGTAAATAAAATCAAGAACTGGTGACTTCAAATCCTTTTTTTTCTGTAAAATTTTGCATTTCTTGCATGTTTTTGTTATTTATCGTAATTAGCAACTCATTGGCTAAAAGAAAATGATTTTTTTTTTAATCCAAATTGAAGTAGTTTTTTAAAAAATACCACTTGTAGGTCGATAGGCGGGTATTTTCCAAAAAAATCTAAAACTCCAATAACTTGAAAACCAATGAGTTTTGACCCCTAGTTGACTGGACTTAAATCATTGCAAATGAACCATAGAATAACCCCTTTGAAGGAATACGTCGAATTTCCAGTCACCCTGTATATTGTTATCGATATAGTATTTCTTTCAAGTTTCTAGCACTTAGAGTTATAGTTTCATAATCCATACGATTTGGCTCATTTTAAGCCAGTTGCTTAGGACAGAGTATTATAAAGCATTGTCCCAACTTGAAATACACGTATAAGTTTCTGAGTGGAAATTTGTTTCCCACAACATTTATTCATAATAAAATGTGTCCAAAAACCGTGAACAGAGTCCATTCTAGTCTGCCTATTAGGACCCGTATCACGCACCAAATCCCGGCATATGTCGCTTTGGCCAGCCCGGCAGAGTCGAGTGGCGTGCGTGTAGGGTTGCCATAACGTAAAAATATAAAGTCCTGAATTTTTTCCTGGTTCCCGGTGTCAATAATTAAAAGTCTTGGTTTCTCGCTATTGAGATTAATTACTTTGATATGTATAATATTTTTTTAACGCAATTATTGCATGACAGACCGGATGACATGGTCTGACTATTACCAGTTAAATGTAACACCTTAATCTCCTCTCTAATTTTGTATGCTTTTCGGCAAAACAGTGTTCGTGAATAATTCATAAGACACCTATGTACCTACCTATGTTTTACAAAACAAATCATTCCTATTCTTATCTCATTCTTAATTGCAACGTACGTGACTTTACAATGGAATCATCATCATCATAAAAGATGATATAAGCAGCCATAAAAGTGCGGCACTTACGAAAGTGACTCGATAGCCCGATTCGAGAGCGACATATTTGACATAAAAATATTAAATATACAATTGAATAAATAATATAATATTTTAAGTTAGTGCTTCCCGCACGTGACGGTGATTAATGTTAATATGATATAATAAATCTAATAACATAAATATATCTATAGATATGAGATTGCGTGGATTTTAATTATAGCTTTTTTGCTATAAAATATAGCTTATAAAAATTCTGACATTAGTCTAGACATTAGTCGTTAAATCGCGACATGTCAGGACGAATCCTGACATGTGACAACCCTATGCGCGCCTAGATCGGGCGTGTCGCTGCATAAAAAGCTTTTATATTCCACTTTTACTGCATCGCTGCCGGCTCCAATATTTGCATTCCATTTCTGGTTACGATTTCGCAGCGCTTGCGAAGGCAATTCTAGCCAACTTTCTTATTGTCTCGGCTGTCTTTTTATGATCGATTGCGGTTTTAATTACTTTCGTTCAAATATTGAATCATTGAATGGAGTTTTTAACACCTTAATATGTTGGTTGAACGCTTTTGTTTGTTCTACTGGTAAGGCGGTTGTCGTTGTTACACTGCGACGGAATCCGGACGGACGAGCGGTGCTGCGATTTTTAGTTTGCGCGGAGATGTGGTGTCAGTGTGTAATACCCTGCGGTTTTTGTGAACAAATCAAGATTCTACAGTACATAGTTAAAAACCGCAGTACTGAACGCCGCTCCGATGTGCGGAGCAGTGTGACAACCGCCTAACCTAGAGGCACATAATACTTGCATAGTTAGGTTTGCACGTCGATTTGGCCGTGTGAAGATTTGTACATTAATGGCGCACTATAAGATTAACCTACAGCTTGGATTAACATAATAAAGTGTTTTGTTTTTAAAACAGCCCTGAACTGAACTCGTTACATTTGTAATATGAAATCCGAATCCGTATCATTACTTGGAGAAATTAAAATACTAACTATAAACTAAGAATTTAACTAACTAAAATATATGCTAAAACGGCGTTAATATAAAAAAAAGACTTATAAAATCGGACCCTTTTGGAATGGACTCAAAGACGCTGGCAGCATTTCCTCGCTGAAAAACAACGCTAATACGTTAAGCGAGGAAGCTGCCAGCTTTGGTACCCCTTTGGAGAATATGTACAACTTATGTTTATTTCACTAACTTATTAATTTGATGATTCAGGTATGATAAAGTAATCGTGTAATGATTATACAGAACGTCCCAGAGATCCGTCGTCAGCCTGTACGCCGGTAGTAGCAAAGTTAATATAAAAACCTAGCAAATAAATCAGAACCGAGTAAAGAAGTCATTATACCTCCGAATAGTTTCAAAATAAATATTGGCTGCGACGATATTAAGAATGAAGGTAAACATAATATTAAAAATTCGTCGAAATCTAAATCGTGCTGCCGATTTTGTAGCAACATGACATTTCGAAGAAGAAATTATGTTTCAAACCAAAGTTCTTTGGAGACTTAGCTATATCTTATTAATAAGTAGAACTAGAACGTAAAACTACATCACATCACACTAATATAAAGGCGAAAGTTTGTAATTTTACGTGTAGGTATGTTTGTTACTACTTCACGCTCAAACGGCTGGACCAATTTTGATACATTTTGGTATGAAGGTAGCTGACACCCTGGATTAACATGTAGGTTACTTTTTATCCCGAAAGTTTTAGTGATCCCGTGGGATGAGCGGGTAACAACGCGCGGCCCAGCTAGTCACTATCACTACATGGTATAAAACAAAGTCGGTTCCCGCTGTCCGTCTGTCCCTCTGCCCCCTGAGCACAGATCACATCCCTATGTATGCTTAACCCCTCGTATGCGATGTCAAAAATTTGCTAATCAAATTGAAATTAACTGATATTTTAACGTAAGGTTCAAATGTCCCGCACGGATCCGTGTCTAAGCATACGAGGGGTTAAAGCTTTAAAACAAAGCAACAGATTTTGATGCGTTTTTTAATAGCAAAGAGATATTCAAGAGAGATTTATAATATGTGCGAAGCCGGGGCGGGTCACTAGTTTATAAATAATCTGCACAGGACACGGCAATTGGGGGTAGAGTTCACCCCAATCTATGTGTGAATGTGGTCTTGAAGATCAAACTGTGCAGCATATCGTGGAGCGCTGCCCCGACGCTACTGGGGTGGCCCGAAGGACCTCTATATCAATTTGTTACTTGAAACTACGGACTGGTTGCGTAACCTGGATGTCTATACTATTATAAAACTCTAGATTTGTATAGATAATCAGTTTTTTGTGGAGAGGTGTTATGATTTCAGGAAAAATCTTAATAGTGTGATGCAGTCTGGTACGATCTGTTGGTCATAATTTTGTTATCCTCTCATAACGCCACAACGGCTTTACAAATTTTAACCAATTTTGGTACAGGGATAGCAGGACATCCAAAAACAAACTTTCTATTCTTTGTTGTAGGTATTCCCGAATGCAAAATAATAAAATCATAAAATTTTTATTTCATGATTGCTTGTAGAAATCAACTTGCATACTATTATAAAATTCCATATTTGTATTGATAATCAGTTTTCTACGAATAGGGGTCATGATTTCAGCAAAAATCTTAATAGCGTGATGCAGGATCGTCTTTTGTTTTTATGGGCGCGCGGCGCCGTGCCAGTTTGGCGTCATCTGTTGGAAATTATTTCTTTGAGCTCTCACCGCGCCAAAAAAGCTGGACACATGTTTACCAATTTTGGTACAGGGATAGAAGGACATCCAAAAATAGTTATAGGATACTTTTGACCTAAGTACGGTAAAAAAATAGTTTTACGCATATGAAGTTGCGGGCACTTTCTATTAAATTTATAATTATTATAAATTGTATGTAATTATGTATCATTATATTTATGGAAAAGTTAAATATAATATACATTTATTCATTTGAATCTGCTTTCCGAACGATTAATTTTCTACTCTGCACCCACTTGAAGCATCTCTGTTTGGCCCTATGGTTGACTGGTAGAGAATGCCATTAGGCATTAAGTTCGCCATTTGTACTGACTTTTGTTATGTGCAATAAAGTTTTAATAAATAAATAAAATAAATAAATTTATAATTGCCTACAACACAACAAACTTTTCACCATACGAAAAAGAAAAAAATAGACTTGCTAGTTTCGAACTATGTGACTTTTGGGCGTGACTTTTTCTTCCCGCGCAAATGAATTTGCAGGCGACTTCCAGTGGAATTCCAGTGTATATTTATGTTGATTCTGAAGGTAGATGTTTAGAGATGATTGTTATTAAATAAATTGAAACGGTATTTTTCTTTTTTCTTGCTTGTTAAAAGTTTGTGCCTGTCTCTGGTTTGACAGGTGAACTCCTTTTGTTTTGGAACGAGAAATTATTAGGGAAATTCGGCCGCTTATTACTGTACGGGGATGCCAATCAGCGTTGAAAAATGATGTACACAGGTAATTAATTAAAAAGAGAAAAGGCTTGTTTCAGCCCTGTTAGCAAAAAGGCGGAATGAAACGTATAAATCATAACAAGCGCTGATAAATGACTGAAAGGATGTGTGAGGCATTGCCTGGGGTTTGAACTCAAGTTTATTTCTCTTGTTAATTAAGCCTGGATATTGAATATTTCGCCTCGTGAGGTCGTTTACACGGGATTGCAACATTTTTATACAATCATTCTTGTCAACTAAGTGGATCTAGAGTATTTGATTTACAGCTTTCCGCGATAACCAACAGGGTATCCATCTGCACACGAGGACCGACGGAAAGATGTTTAACATCTCTCTCCTCAAATCTAAAAGAAACCGTCAGGATCTTTTCGTCGACAACCTTTTATATGCCGATGATGCAGCCTTTGTCGCTCACTCGGAACAAGAGCTCCAGTCAATGGTGAGTCAATTCTCCCAGGCATGTTCCCTGTTTGCCATGTCTATAAACGCCAAAAAGACCGTTGTGCTAGCACAAAATAGCTCTGTGGCCCCAATGATCTCGCTCAATGGCACGCTGTTAGAAGTAGTGGACAGGTTTTGCTACCTAGGGTCGACCGTAACGAACAACCTCACGCTCGATGCAGAGGTCGACATACGTATCGGAAAAGCGGCCGCCATGTTCGGGAAGCTTAGTATAAGAGTATGGCAAAACAAACATCTCACGACAAATACCAAAATGCTAATTTTTCAGGCGTCCATTCTAAGCATACTCTTGTACGGAGCTGAAACCTGGACAACGTATGCAAAAGTACAAACAGAGACGTCTGCGTTGGCTAGGGCATGTGTACAGGATGGAACCATCTCGTCTTCCTCGTAGTGTTCTTCTTGGCGCGGTGGCGAATGCAAGAAGAAACGTTGGCAGACCATTGCTTCGCTTTAAAGATTGCGCAAAGAGGGACATGGCCGCCTTCCATATTGACCACCAGAAATGGGAAAAGCTTGCGGAGAATCGGACGGAGTGGCGCAAATGCGTTGTTGAAGGTCGCAAGTTATGCGATGAGACCTGGTTCGCGGCACTCGCTGACAAGAGACAAAGACGTCGACAAGGCGACGCAGTACCACCCGTCGCACACTTCTCTTGTCAGGCCTGCGGTAAAATGTGTCGATCTCGTATCGGTTTAGTTAGCCACCAGAAACGGTGTATCCCAAACACTACACCATAATTCGTCTGCAATAGACGCAAGGGCCTATATGTATTCTTGTCAACTAAGTGGATCTAGAGTATTTGATTTGATTACCTACTACATCAGGGCGTTAATTCGAGTGTACTTTGAGTCACCGCCGGTATATTTCAGATATATCGCCATTAACTTTTATTGAAACGCGACGTTTGCGATTCGAGATGCATAAAGGGACATTTCACGTTACTACCCAGTCAAGTTTGCGCCTGATAGCCCTATAGGGTGGCATATAATAAAGCGCAAACATTACGCAGTATCGTGTCGTATCCGTGCCGTTTTTACCGCAAGCTCTCCACATCGCTGCTCAAAAACGGCGACGCACCGTAAGCGCAATCAATTGTATGAAAAAAGGGGAAAAAAATACAAAAACAGAAGAGACTTCAAAAAAAAAATGAAAAGCCAAACATAACCGGTTCATGTACAAAATACATTTGAATCACCATTTGAAGTCGGTGCCAGGGAGGTTGATTGCATGCATCTTGGTTGAATTATCCCCTAAATCCTAACCGTTAAGGAGTTATACTTTCCATCATCAGCTCAGCATAGGAAGATGATGACTATCAGACGCAAATTAAAAAGTTGTTCAAGATTAACTTTATAATCGCAGCCAAACATACATAGATGCATATCTCCTTTTTAGGGTTCCGTAGTCAACTATACTATAGGAACCCTTATAGTTTCGCCATGTCTGTCCGTCTGTCTGTCCGCGGCGTAGCTCCGTGATCATTAGTACTAGAAAGCTGAAATCTGGTATGAGTACCTATGTGTATGTATCACGCCGACAAAACGGTAAAATAAAAACTAAAAAAAATATTTCTTTTCGGGTACCTCTCGAACACCTAAAGTGGGGGTGATTTTTTTTTGTTTCAACACTAGTGTGTGGAGTATCGTTGAATAGGTCTTTCAAAAATAATAGGGGTCTCCCAACATTATTTTTTGATAAAGTCAGCAGTTTTGTAAATATTCGCTCCGAAAATAAAAAAATTAGTTCCCCCTCCTCTAACTTTTCATCCACGGGTCAAAAAATTATGGAAAAAATTATGAAAATGAGGCTTTATAAGTACTTTCAATGAAAACTATATTAAACAAAATCGGTTGAGCCGTTTTTGAGTACGCAAAATTTCATAATTTTCTTTAAAATGACGTAAGTGCCGCGCGGTGTCCTTATACTTCGAACGTTACATATATTAGTTAAGTGCCATACTGCAATAAAACATTCCGCTCCATCTGGCACGTAAAATCAATAACTTCTGGAAGGTAATAAGTAATTACAGTTACTTTGGCGTGTACGACCTTTTTATAGAGCTTGAAATCTTTCTCTCATCCTTCCTTAAGCTCGTCTATTGTGAAGGATGGGCAACTACGGAACCCTACACTGAGCGTGGCCCGACATGCTCTTGGCCAGTTTTTTTTGAACTTGGTTAAAAAACGTGACGTTCAGGACTTATTCATGCATCTAGATCATCAAATCATCACATTCTTTACCCACTTTACAGATTGTTATCATAGAATTCAACGCAAATTATGATCATTATTAAAATTGCCCCATATTCGTTATTTTGGTTAACAACTGAAAATTACTACTCGTTTTATCGTTATTATCAGTAGCCAATTATGAAAGCAATCGTTTTTATTAGGACCACATTGATTAAACGACATGTCCGCAGCCATGGCCGACCACGTAATTATCCGTGTGATTAAATTCATAATCAGATAGTTCAGCGGTTCCGGAACTTTTAAAATAATGAAACCTTTTTGAAACGCATGTTTTACGGAACCCCAGAACGCAAAACCTAGTTTGACACCCGAGTGATTAATCACGAATAATCGTTTTCATTTCTCAGGAGTATTCAAATCGTCAGATAATGGAAAAAATATCTTCGAGTCGGCTCATATCTAGTTCTATTTTCAAATATATAAATATTTATTCAATTAGAAGTCATGTACATTACAATTCAGGTGTGTCCTACATTATTGAATGTGTAATAATGACATATATTTACGTATGACGATGACACGGTTGGCGCAGTGCAGTTTTCTACTGAGCCGACGGTCCCGGGTTCGATATCTCGGTGAGGGCAAATACATACGTGTGATGAACTCGAATATGTTGTCCCTGGGTCATGGATGTTTTCCATGTATTTAAGTAAGTACGTCGTGATGAATTCAATAAATAATCACTATCACATATACAACATAAAAAAATATATCAGGCTTCTTCGAATGAAATCAAGTCGAAGATTTGTACGTCGTTAAATGAGTATGTACATAGTCATGTAGTGCCCACAACACAAGCCTACAGATGTTAGTGTGTGCGGGGTGGGGGTGCGGGGAACGAAAATAAGAGATTCTTTATAGTTTTATCTGCCGGCAACGGTCATAGGCTGCAGAGCACACTTTAAATAAATATCAGACAACCTCACACAAATCGATCTAGTCCCAAATTAAGCTCAAGAAGGCTTGTGTTATGGGTACTAGACGACGATATACATACTTATATAGATTAATATATACTTAAATACATAGAACAACCGTAACCCAAGCACAAATGTTCGATTTCATCACACAAATATTTGCCCTGGCTGGGATTCGAACCCGGGACCACCGGCTCGGTAGGCAGGCTTACTAACTGAGCCAACCGCGTCATCACTTTGACGCGCTCTTAGATAGTCCAATCTACCATGTGGCCAACGATGGTTACCTAAGGGAAGTTTTTAATGACGTCCCCTGGCGTGGGACTACGTAGAGACAAAACTCGTTAATGTTCACCCTTTTTATGGCCAGAGTACATACATATTTAACCACCTCTGTTATGGGAAAATTTTAATGGCCAACCTAGTACTGTCGCTGAACAGGGTGTAGGTTGTTTTACAACAGATTTGTGTTGATATCCATGCTCTAATGCATTTTGGGCGTACAATACGAGAACCCCTGCTGTTCGTGAAACACCCTAGGACGAGGTAAAGTGAGACTAATGGCCCTATAATTTCTGTTTAGTGGAAACAGTGCCCTAATTTAGCAACTTATGTTATACAAAGTCAAATATTAAGATGATATTCAGAGAGAATTTTAACCATACGAATTTCTTTCAATAGCATGATCTTTAACGTCTTTCTTTCATTAATGTCGAAAATAGTAAATAAAAAAGTTGAAAAGTGAAGTATGAAGAGTGTTAAAAACCTCGCGTTTTCCGCTTGGCATTCATCTGAGCAAGGTTGTATCTCCAAACATAAAGACGTGTGCCAAGACTCACAGAAGTCAAGTTTGAAGAGCAACGGAAGCGAGTAAGTAAAACTAACTAAAGTGATAACGATGTTTAGTCCGCAACGGCAAACCTTCAGTCGACGTGTGAGCCCCCACATAAAAGTAATTAGAAAAGTTCGTTTACGAACCCACCCGTTCGCACCTCGTGGAACACGGCACAACTTGCCGTGTAATCCCGCGAATGTCTGTTCAACATTTAATTAGTGTAGACACTGTTGTAAGAGTGACTTCCCTAAAACTGTCGGGTTACGAAGGACCTTTACGTTCCGGTGTTCAAGAAGAACTTAAGAGGCACGCCTCCCTTTGAAGCTTCAACTTTAGATTGTGGGAACAGAATGAGTTTTGGCTTAAGGTATTTTTTTTAGAAGTGATATGAAATGTGAAGTAATTCATCAAACGGCAGGAATCACGGCGGAGACGAGGTGTCGGGGAGGCTTGCACTGTAAGCTCGGAGGTCAGCAAGATTTGTTACTTAATGGAGTTTTCTCTAAGGAATTTCTACAAAATATCTTTCTACATTTTGTGGTATTGTAGTGGTCATATAAGGAGCAATTCCTAAGGGTGCGATCATGGCTTACCGGTTTATTTTATATTCAGTTGTGGTGTGGAAGTTTTTCGTATGTAGATCTCAATATGTGTACCTCAATAACCAATCATGTGAGTTTGTTAGGCAGTACATGAAAATTGGCTCAACCCGAAGGTTACGGTTTTAAAGGTGAACGACCGACCGCAGGCAAAACCCCAGCCATTTACCAATTTAAAGGTTTTAAGCAAATGTGTTGAGTTTTGCTAAACCACAGATCATTGTTGTCCCCACAGGTTAATTAAAAAGTTTGGCTGGGCATAGTTAAAAGTTATTGCGTAGAGTGCTGGAAAATATACCTCCAGATATCACCTTACTACTTATGTATACCCGACGAGTGCCTCGTTAGGAGACTATGGTTAAGAGAACGGAATTTGGGATAACATATTATGACAAACTTTCTGCATGTACAAACTTTCACCATGTTAATTTGCAAAAATTAAATTAATATTTTGTTATTCAGATTATATAGAATCATTATAATAAGGAGGGCTAAAATACATTAATTATTACCTGGAAATACGTACGAGAGGAGAAAGCTTCATTAATAACATAATGGAAGTGATATAATATGAAACATGTAAACACACCTAAATAATAAAAAAAATTGGAAATTTAAACACTTTCTCTGTCCTGCTTCTTATTAAGTGAATATTTTTTATAAAGTGGATTCCCAGAGGAATAACTTAATCCATCAAAAAAACCGGCGAAGTGCGAGTTGGACTCGCGCACAAACTACGAAAGTACAAAAGAAGAATATTCTTCTAACGAAAACATTAAATTGTACCACAGAATA
Source organism: Apotomis turbidana (assembly GCA_905147355.2). Classification (NCBI taxonomy): domain Eukaryota; kingdom Metazoa; phylum Arthropoda; class Insecta; order Lepidoptera; family Tortricidae; genus Apotomis; species Apotomis turbidana. The sequence continues at coordinate 23,077,607 of LR990286.1, forward strand.
GATAATAGTACAAGTACAGAAGGCACACTACTTTGATCTTTACAAAAGCCGCTTTTTTTAGCCGAAAAAATATGATTTATGGCCCTTCTCAAGTCGTCGTCCCCAGCGCAAGCCAAACGGAACGTTAAAGCTACGCGCTACGTGCCAACGACGGTGAAAATGAATTGGCTCGCTTGCCGCGTCGCCGAGAGCGAGGGCTGTCAACGACTAAAAATAAAAATGTATTTCCCATTTATTTCTTGCATTCAATATAGAGAGCAATATATTTATATTCTTCATACATTATATATTTTTTTAATATCATATGTTATAATTTATATTATAATATAGAGGAGATGTACAAGATTATGTCTATAAAAACATTAAAATAGGAACTATAACTAAATAACATTAAAAAAGATCGGGACCCCGTGGTAGGGTACCCAACGCAGGCAGCATTCCCGCGCTGGATAGCAATGGCTAACCTTTGCGCGAGAAAGCTGCCCGCGCGTGGATCGCCTGTCGCGTCCCGCAAGCGCTTGCTGACACATTTGACCAGGCGGCGTGCCCCCTGGCGCCATTATATTTATTATTTCATTATTTAACTATAAAATAATCAATCTCAGAATTAGGACGAAAAAACCACCAGGCCGCAAAACAGTTTAGCTTAATTTTTAAACATTTTAATACGTATAATATAATAAAATAATGCAACGAATGCGTTACCTTAACATGCAATTAAATTCTTGAGCTTCATTTTGTTTTTGCTTAGTTGTCCGATATTTATTTATTTATTTATATATATTCATCACTACACACCTAGTATAAAACAAAGTCGTTTCCTGATGTCTGTCTGTCTGCCCCTATGTATGCTTAGATCTTTAAAAATACGCACGGACGCACCGTGCGAAGCCGGGGCGGGTCGCTAGTAACAAATAAAACATGTACGAAGGCGAACTTATCCCTATTAGGGATCTCTTCCAATACATTTCTTTTAACTCATTATTTATATATTTATATACTTACCTATCAAACTATTACTCAATCGTTTATTCATTACTAGTAATTTTACAAACTTGATATTAAATATTATTATAAAAACCTCTATGATTGTTGATTTAGTAGTAGACATACTTATTTTACTAGAATTTAAATTGACAAATAGGTATCAGCAAATAATCTACAATTGACAATTAAAATTGTTCTGAGTAACCAGTGTTAAATACTTATGGAAGTAGATACACCTGCAATATGTTTTTTATTATTATTCAGTTACTACTTATTATATATTATGTTCATTTTCTTACCTTTCAGCATCCTTCGGACGTGTTGGGAGAACTAAAAACGCGTGATTCCAATTTCGATCATTGTTCCTACAACCCGCTGCGATACAATATCTTTTCGCTGTCTTTTTACTCATTTAAACACTTTATATTATAATATAACACTGGTATCAACAGATGAATGCGGAACGTTCACTTGCGACGTAAATCGTGAGCGAGACGCGCGCGAAAATCGTGTAGGTACGTGCGTTCCGAGACAGAGCGTGTCAGCCACTGAATAGTCCGCATGCATGCGGCCACCGGCATGTACTTGTAGCGGGAAATGTTAATCGCGGAGTGCGCCCCGCCTGATTGTACCTACATTTGTTGTAGGTACAAACTTAAGTTTGCCATTAGAAACTGATGTTGCCGTACATCGACATAGGTCGAGTCGAGTAGTGTTCCTTCCTTATTCTGTGGTCGGAGTTAGTTTATCATCTGCAATTCCTGCAAATAAGATATGCAGTATAAAGGCTTGTATCTTTTGATTACGTTGACTTAGAAGTTTGATTCACGGCTCTAAAAAATAGCAGCTTAGACCTAAGTATTTGATATTAATTTCATCTTGATCTTTCATCTCCACGCATTCCTGAGAATAGCGGGTTGACGGACAGACGGACGGACAACAAATTGATTCTACTCGTATATGGGTTTGCCGATTGCGGTAGGGAACCCTAAAAAGAAGTCAACCCACATTTTGGTGTTGCCCAAACAAATACACAGTCATAAAAATCTCTGTATTGAAGTGAAACTTCTAATGCGACTTCCAACAAGGTTGCGTTAAACGTTTAACGTTTAACGCTACCGTAGAGGGGGTAGGAAAGCACTGTTGCGTTAAACGTTCAACGCAACAATCCCACGGACAATGCAACGGATTTCAGGTTATGAGAAGGTACGTCTCTTGTGAAAATCAATTGATTGTTAGGTTATCTCTTTTGAAATTACAATTTCTACCCCTTCCTATTTTCATTTCCACATTAGGAAGTTTCACTTCTTCCGCGCGGAGGGCCTCCACGCACTATTTTTTGTTATTAGGCCTCGAATTATTAAGTGTCCTATATTTTTTATAGCTATGTAACATTTATTGTTTACTATAGTGAAAAACAGTATAATCTCTTAAAAGCTATACAATAATGAAAGTATATACGAGTGAAATAGTAAGTAAATGTAAAGGGCAGTTACCAGTGACAAACGCGTAGCTCCGGCCAGAATTTTATTAAGAAATAGGCTTTTTGTGGAACAATGGAACCCGCGGCTATCACATCTTCGTCGAATTTATTGTAATTTGCCAATAGGAAACCGGCTGAGGAATATTTACGATATCAATCTGGATACGTCTGGTGGCCCGTCTTCTAGATTTATGGTCTTGGTGAATAAGCGTAGATTCCCGCTCGCTGCACCCCAGAACTCCTATCTCACCAAAAATTTAATTGCAAAAGAAACTCTGCTGTGTCGAAGCAAAGTTGGCATTAGGATGAGAAAAAGAGAGAGATGAGAGATTTTTAGGATGAGTCGATTTGTTCCCAGACGCAGCACTTATTGAAATTGGCTGATTTACTTAAATCACATTATCGACAAGCGTAAAAGGATTGGGCGCGCGCGCGCGAAACCTCATGTTTTTTACGCTTTACTTTATTCGGTTTATTTTCTTGAAAGCCTGCGTGTGTGAAAATAAAATTGAACATTTTAGCTACATTGTTGCATTTGAATATCGAACGGGGGATGTACATTTTTAGACTGCGAAATTTGCGAACGACGTTCTAGCGTCCGGATTGGACAAGGTTGCGATTTCTCCAAATGAGAAATTTTCAACCTTACACGGCCAAAGGTATCTCAATTATTCAAGGCATGTTGCAAAGATGACATTTTAATTAATCTATTATTGAACGCTCACGCATGTCATTTCTATTTTAGCGATAAGATTTGAATTTCACGACTAAAAGATTAGATTGAGATAGAAAATGTCATTGCAGTCATTTCCAAAAGAGCAAATCGCTAAAGTAAACTTATAATATAATGACGAGATCGCAGACATATTCCGCTCGTGCCGACGAGTGGCGATCACACATCGGAGGATGAACTGTGGGCACGGACTGATGACCTGGTGAAGGTCGCTAGAGTGCATCGGATGCGGGCAAAATTGGTCATGGTGCCGGTCTTTGAGCGAGGTTCTATATCCAGCAGTAGACGTTTTTTGGCTGATGATGATGATGATTGGAAACTTTGAATTTAACCACAGCTCCCAATAGATAAAATGTAACCAGAGTAACACAGAACCGATACGGAAGCCCACGTCTTTTATTGGTGGATTCACTCTCTACAATATTGTGATCGGTGAAATTGCGCAGCTTGCTCGTCTGCTCGCTGTTGCGCTATATGAAAGAACGATGTTTATTATATAGATACTCTATGTGAAAAAGCCATGTATTTTTGACATGTGTCGATTTTCATTTATTTTGCTAAATATATAAATGGACAATTAAATTCAAATTAAAACTAAAGAACTAACATCTAAAATAAAGTAAATTAAATTAAGCTAAAATAAATCTAAAAAACTGTGCCCCCGCGGCATAGTCCCGAAGACGCTGGCAGCATTTCCTCGCTGAATCGCAATGCTGATGCGTTGTGCGAGGAAGCTGCCAGCTCTTCGGTCACCAGTGGACTCAATGAGCCTTTTACTAATCTCATTTAGTAGTTTGTGGGCACTGGGACCCCACGGACCTAAGGTCTCGACCCCAAAAGGAACAAAATTATATTCGGGACCGAGACCCCTATATTTATTAATTTTTAATTTTTCGGCCGCCTCTGCTGCCGCCCCCGCCCTGCCCGATGTTCCGTGGAGGTGGGACGGGGCCAGTGTGTCTACGCAGGTGGCGTCCCACACCAGCACCCGGCCCAATTTCCACGGAATCAACGACATTCCATCGGGTCTCTTGCCATCGTCACGTGCGATGCCCGGTGGTTCCAAAATGGCCGGCACGTTGACGGTGGCAAGCGAACGGCGGACTGTGTCATTGAGGGCGGCGTGTCTGGAGAAGCGGCCGGCGCTTTTCTGACAAGAAAGTCCGTGGTGTCCCAGTGAATCAACTTCACTGCCGCAGGGGCACTTGTGTGGGGCACAAATCTGAACTCCAAGACGCAGGCAGGTTGCTATTCGGAAAGTGTCGGGTTCCAAAAAAGTTCCCGTATTGGAGGATGGATATGCCTGGAGCCAATGGCCTGATTCTAAGGCACCTGCCGCTAAAAGTCTGGCTCGTTCTGGACCGCTACTGTGGTTTAAAAGGGAATCATAAGTTAATTTAGACATGACGTCATCCCAGGCCCTTTGTGATTTTAAATTTTGGGGTATATCCTTACCCGGGCAAGCAATTGACCATGCTCTCTTGGCCTCCGTCAAGCCCGCAGTCTCATAGTTTAAAGGACTGGCCTTTAGAATTTTACCTATGAGGTCTGCAGAGCTGTGGACGGAAGACAAGAAAGCTGGTGCGGATATGGATGAAATTTTGCGCGTCCCGATACCACCAAAGCGAATGGGAAGCGACGCTTGAGTCCAGGACTTTTCGCTGAGCTGAATGTTCAGAATGGATTCTAGGATTGCTTTGATTAAAACGTCCATTTGTAATAATTCATTTTGGAATTTAGAGAAAGGGCAGCAGCGAAGCACGTAGGTGAATTTTGGGACGAAAAGACAGAATTTTAAAATAGAAAATGCGTAATGAGGGCTAATTTCAAGGAGACGACTTTCGTAGTTTTTGAATTTAGAAATGGACTTAAGAATATGGTTCGAGAAAGACTCTTCAAAAATAGGGGACCCTAGGAGGCAAAGTGAGTTTCTGTCAACAATTTTAATATTGGGTGTAAGGGCGTCAAATTTTTGTTTTATGTCTTGAACATTTAGTGCAAGGTTTTGGATAAAAAGTTCGCACTTGCTGAAATTGAGCTCTAAGCCCATGGACATAAATTTAGCTTTGATTGTTTCGAGATCAATCAGCACGGTGTCTAAGTCACCACCTAGGGTTCCGTCGTCAAGATACCAAACATTGAATTTGGATTTTAAATTTTGAATAACCGGATTAATAGCTAAGCTGAAAATTGCTGGCCCGAGCGGATCGCCTTGCTGACAGCCTACTTCAGAGGATATAACGTTTTTGCGGTACATTAAATTTGAGGGTTCTGCATAACAGTGCAGGAGGTAATTGTAGAGTTCTGGAACATTGTTTTTAATTTCAGTCAGCAAGACGTCTCTGTTTACCGAATTGAAGGCGTTTTTCACATCAATTTTGACCAAAATATCGCAAGGTTCGTTGGAAAGGAATGTACGCAAGGCATGGACGGCTGCCTCAGAACCTCCTTTGGTCCCAAAACCGAGTTGAATTGGTTCGAAAAGAGTTTGTAATTTTGAAGCTATGTATCTTACTGCAATTTTGGAGGCGAGACGTCTGAGAGTGGAACCAACGGCGATTGGCCTCACCCCTCCGTCCTTTTTGGTGAGAGCGATGAGGTTTGCGCCGTATAAAATTGGAACTATTGTTGGGTTGACGTTACCCAAGTACATATTATTGATTAATTTAGTAAGTGACTCAACTAGGCGCTCGCCCGCATCACCCACGGAGTGAGACGTCAAATCTTTCAAATGTTGGGGTGAAAGGCCATCCAGGCCTGCGGAGGAGCCGATTTTGAAAGATGAAATTCCTTCGATGACGTCTCTATTTTTTATTTGGAGGCAGGCCTGGTTTGCCGCTTTGCTAAATGTGAATTACGAACTCAGCTCTCTTCGTTTTTCAAACAGATACAGAGTAAATACAATAGGATAAGTAAAGTTTATTGAAGACACTTGAATTATATTTTTTCCAATAGTCCTTGCCATAAGGATCTAAAAACTCTTTTATTTTCTTCCTTACCATGTTTTTTCCAAAAAAATGTTTGGTCACTTGAGCTGGGTTTTAAGGCCCTTCAGCTAATAAAATTGCAAGCTGTCAAGTCGAAACAACATTTTGGAGAAAACAATGGTACGGAAAAAATTAAAAGCTGTAGTTTGTAGATCCTATAGCAACGACTATCGGAAAAAAACTGATTTAAAAATAATAGTTTTGATAAAACTTTTGAAGACTATTTTAATTCTAACGTTTCCTATTTTTTATTGCACAATTTAACAAGAGAGCAGAACTGAATACTTCAGTTAAAAAAGTTTTTTTTATATAACTTGCAATGTATGTATGTAACTATGTATGTTTGTTCGGGTGGGATTTTGCAATTCAATTTTGAAACAGACATCTTCAACCAATTGAGCTGAAATTTACTACCTACTCAACTTTGATGACAATACAATAATATGGTACCATGGGCTGGGCCTGGTCTGATGATGGAGCCGCAAGGTTTGGGGTATAGCATGGAGCAGAGGTCTTCCACGTAATGTTTGGTAAGCGAAGAAAAATACCGTCGGAAACAAGTACGTTATGTTATTATTATTAATGGCACGAACGACGTCAGAACACTCTTAGAGCGAGCATTAAACTTAAAAGTGCGATATGGGACGCGCCGTGACCCCAAAAGGTGTTACGCAGAATAAATAGCCCACCCTCGCGCTCAGATGCCCGGTTTATCTCTTTTAATGTGTCATTCACCTTGTGTTCCCGCAATGTCCCCTGGGATGTAATTCCGCGGTAGGAAAATGGTACGGATTCGAAAAATCGCACCGCCATGACTAATTCTAAGCGACATATCTCGCGGCTGTATTATCATAAATGCGAGCGACAAAGGGTTGGTGTGAACGGAACAATGCTGTCAAGTAAGCTGAAAATGGAGTGCGTATGAGGCGGCGGATAGCAGTGTAATTATGATTACGTAGGCGCAGACTGATTTGAATGTAGTTAGGAGTAGAAAGATAAGTTATCATTCCCACACTTTTTTACGTTCATTTAGTTTTAAGTGTTCTGGTGTCTCAATGTTTGTCTGTAATCAAATTTTGCAAGGTAAAAACCCACAGGACAGTAAAAAAAGATTGTGCTGCTTCAGAGGACATTGGGGTATGTGAAAACTTATAAAAAACGTCTATAGATTTTTTTTTGTTTCTGCGGTGATAAATAGAGGAACTCGGCATCACGCAGCGTCTATCGACGTTGTACAATCGCGCATACTGTAGTACTTTGGCCACGTTTCTGGGCGGGATGACGAGTCCATAGAGCGGCTGGTCGTGCAGGGAAAAGTGGAAGTAACCAGATCGCGCGGCAGGTCACCTATGCATTGGACTGACCAGATACAATCGGCGATAAGAAACTTTACGTTTTTCTCCCGTTTTAAAGCGGTTGGGAGTGGGTTTTGACCAGGGGTAGTTGGAAAATGGGGGATACAACCCCGGACGAAGACGGGGGAGGGGGGAAAAAGGGGGGGATGGTACTTAGGTACAGGAACGTCAATGCTACTGCCGGAACTAGTGCGGAACGCGGATGCACAGAGGCCAGGCGTAGCACTGAGGGGACCTCCAAAGGGGGGGGGGAAAAGGGGGGGAAAAGGGGAGGAAACGTCTCGCCGAAAATCGCGTCTCCGGACGTAGCGGAGACTGAGGAAGACGTTGTGGACTCAGAGTCCGATATGGAGGTGGCTCGCGATGTGGAGCAAGAGGCTACTTCGGGCCTTAAAAGGACCAGGAGCCTTGTCAGCTCGGACAGCGACACCGACGAGCAAGGACATGGCAGAGGGGCAAAAATCGGCTCTAGCCATCGTGGTCGGCGCCCTGCGCCAAAGGGAGCATACGCGGGGCTCAGCTCCGCTAAGGCTAGGCTGAGGGAGGCGGAACTCAAGGATTATGAGAGGGAGGCGGACAAGGCTTCGGCGTACCTGCTGGATCCCCCTGACCGCACTCTGCGATCCGACCGGGCACGAAGGACCCCATCAAGGGAGAGAAGCCCGGTGCTGGGTACACCCAGCGAAACGGCGGAGGACTGCACTGAGGCGCTACAGAGGTGCGCCAAAACCGTGCTGGCTGAGGTACAAAGGTCAGGCAACCTCAAGGGAGACGTTCAGGGCCGCATGAAGGATGCCTGCCTTGAGATCCTTGAGGTTGCCAACACCATGAAGACCACCACGGAAGCCGAGGAGATCCGTAAGTTAAGGGCGGATAACCGTAGGATGCGCAAGCATATTGCGGACCTCCAGGTAGAAGCGAAAGCGCTCCAGACCGCCTTCTCCCAACGAGAAAAGCCAATCCGAGCACCGCAAGGGAACATCGCCCAGGACATGAACCTGGTAGACCTCCTAGAGGACCTCAAGAGGGACCTGTTCATGTCGCTGGGCGAGATGGTCAATGTCCGCATCGGTGAGTTGGAGCGCAGACTCCCGGCGGAGCCCATCCTCCGTCCTCCACTGGCGGGGGACAAAAAGGCTGCGGCTGCTGCTGCTGCAGCTGCTGCTGCTGCAGCTGCTGCTGCTGCGGCTGCCACTGCGGATCCCCCCGCAGCAAGCAGCCGAACCACGAAGGGCTCAAAAGAACAACGTGTGGCGAAGCCCCAACAGGCCCCGGTACCGGCACCACGAGTGGCTCCGGCCAAATCTCTGCCACCGCGTTCGGCTGGGAAGAACCCGGGATCACCGGCGAAAGAGGCGGCCCAGCACCTATCCCAGACCCAGCCCGCCATCGCTGCCCCAAACACTTGGTCGCTGGTGGTGAGGAAGGGGAAGAAGCCCACCTCATCCCAAGTGACGGTCACCCCGAAGGTGGCTCCTGCCCCACCTCCGAAGCCGAAGACGTTCACCGCCCCAAAGTCCGCTGCGGTGGTGGTGACCCTCAAGGAAGGGGCGAATACCGACTACAAAACGGTTATGGGGAAGGCCACCACCATAAAATTGGCGGAGCTGGGCATCGAGAGCGTAAATGTCAGGAGTACGGCGGCCGGTGCTCGCCTCATCGAGGTCCCTGGAGCGGACAGCGGGGCTACAGCCGACAACTTGGCTGAAAAATTAAGGAGCCTAATTGGCGAAGTGGCCGACATCCACAGACCCGTCAAGACGGCGGACATACGGATCTCTGGTTTCGGTGAAGCTGTATCGCCGGAAGCCGTCAAGGCAGCTATCGCCGAAAAGGGGGCTTGCCCACCCGATCAGATACGGATGGGCAGGATCCGGCTGGCACCGAACCAGACCGGGTCCGTGATAGCCGTATGCCCGGTAGCGACCGCCAACGCGGTGGTGGCCGCTGGGCGGCTACAGGTAGGGTGGACGATGGCCCGAGTGGAGGCCCTGGACCCTCTACCGATGAGGTGTTACAGATGTATGGGGATTGGCCACACCCGTGCACTCTGTCCCTCACCGGTGGACAGGAGCGGCCTCTGTTATCGTTGTGGGAAGAATGGGCACACAACAAACGAGTGTGAGGCAGAAAAAGCATGGTGCGCCGTGTGCCACCATGCTAAGCTGCCAGCCGGACACGTGATGGGGGGACCCTCGTGCACCCCCCCACACACAAAGGGTAAAGTGGCCACCGCCAGGTCCCAGGCAGCTGGGAAACCCCAGACTGCCCCGCCGAAAGACACAATGAGGCCAAATGGGGAGGAACAGAATAATATGGACCACTAATGCCAGCACAACCTCAACAAAAAATCTGGGAAGTGCTGCAGAGCAACCTGAACCACTCCGCCCGAGCTCAAGATTTACTCTTGCAGCACATGGCGGAGTGGGGCATTAGTGTTGCTATCATTGCGGAACCATATTTTGTTCCTCCCCAGCCCAACTGGGTCGGGGACGCGGACGGGCTGGTGGCAATGGTGACCCCACCCATGGGAGACCACCCCCCACTTGCCAAAACCGAGGGCGGCTCCGGCTACGCAGCGGCGAAATGGGGAGACACGGTACTCGTGGCAGTGTACTTCTCCCCTAACAGGCCGCTGGCTGATTTTGAGCGCTACCTCGGTAGGCTCACGGGGGTGGTCGCAAGAGCGGCGCCGTCACCGGTGCTGATAATGGGGGACCTCAACGCCAAGTGCAGGGCGTGGGGTTCCCCGGCCACAGACCCTAGGGGCCAGGCCCTATGGGAGTGGTTGGTGCGGTCCGGATTGGTGGTGGTGAACCGGGGCACGGAGCAAACCTGTGTCCGCCGGCAGGGGGGGTCTATAGTGGACATCACCTTCGCCTCCCCTGCGATTGCGGACAGGTCGTCCGACTGGCGGGTCCTGGTGGACACGGAGACCCTCTCCGACCACAGGTACATCCGGATGAGGGTCTCCAAGTCGATGGTGGCTCCGGCGCAGGACCCTGCAGTGCCAGTGGGACGGGCTCGGTTCCCCAGGTGGAGCCTCGCCACCCTGGACCGGGACATGGCGGAGGAGGCGGCGATGGTGGAGGTGTGGCGGGCCCCTCCACCGGACCGGGCTGCGGATGTCGAGGAGAGGGCTGAGCTGTTTCGGGCGTCACTCACCTCAGTGTGTGACGCCGCAATGCGCAGGGCGGGGACGCCGCCTGCGAAAAACCGGGTATACTGGTGGACGGGGGAGGTTGCGGCCCTCCGCCTCACCTGTAACACGGCTCGACGAGCGTACACTCGGTGCAGGCGGCGAAGACAGCACACGGCGGAGGAGGAGAGGCCCCTCCATGAGGCTCTTCGATTGGCAAAAGAGGCGCTGTCGACGGCCATCGCGAAGGCCAAAGACTCAGCCTACGAGGAGTTCCTGGCGACGTTGGACAGGGATCCATGGGGGCGTCCATACAAGGTGGTACGCAATAAAATGCGCCACGCCCCCGGTATGGATTCCCTGGAGCCGGAACTCCTCGGCAGGGTGGTTGAGGGCCTCTTCCCGGCAGCGCCGGACTTCGTCCCGCCCTGCATGGCGGCCCCTACGGAGGAGCCGCTGGAACCGGAAGAGGTCCCTCCGGTGACAGACGGCGAGCTGGGGTTCGCCATCCACCGGCTGCGGGGATGTAAAAAGGCCCCTGGCCCGGATGGCGTCCCTGGACGCATTCTACCAGTGGCGCTAAAACACCTCGGAGACCGCTTAAAAGACCTCTTCGACGATTGTCTGGAGGCAGGGCGGTTTCCGAGGTGTTGGAAAGAGGGGAGGCTATGCCTCCTCCGTAAGGAAAGCCGGCCGGCGGACTCCCCTTCGGGGTGGAGGCCCATAGTGCTTTTGGACGAATCCGGGAAGATGCTTGAGCGCGTCATTGCTTCCCGGATCGTCCGGCACTTGGAGGGCACAGGGCCGAACGTGTCGGACCGCCAGTTCGGCTTCCGAACGGGGCGGTCCACGATGGACGCGTTGGGAGCCCTAAGGGCTTTTAGCAACTACGCAGCGGGAAGGGGGGAGGGAGTTGTGGCGGTGTCTCTTGACATCGCCAACGCGTTCGGCTCCCTCCCGTACACGGTCATATTGGAGGCACTCCGCTACCATGGAGTGCCTCCCTACCTGAGGCGGACGATAGAGCACTACCTTTCACAAAGGGTAGTGCTCTATGTGGGGCAGGACGGGCAGCGTCGCGAGAGGGTGATGGCGTGCGGAGTCCCCCAGGGTTCAGTGCTGGGACCCCTCCTTTGGAACCTGGGTTTCGACTGGGCGATCAGAGGGGTCCTGCTCCCCCGGATGACCGTCATCTGCTACGCAGATGACACGATGGTGGCCGTCCGGGGAGCGGAGCTGGAGGAGGCCCTGCGGAGGGCAGCGGTAGCGGCGGACCTCATGGTCTACCGAATTGGCCTGCTGGGGCTGAGGGTGGCGCTGCCCAAAACCGACGCCATCATCTTTGGGGGAAAGGGCTGGCGAGTGCCAGCTGCGGCTGCTTTGCCGGTGGCCGGAGAGGCGGTCCAGGTGAAGGCCCATATTAAATATCTGGGCATCCACCTGGACCGCAAATGGGACTTCGGGGAGCATTTCCGCCAACTTGCTCCCCGAATAGTGGCGGCGGCATCAGCCCTGGGCAGACTTCTGCCCAACGTGGGGGGACCCAGCTTAGCGTGCCGGAAGCTATATGCCGGGGTGGCCCGGAGCATGGCCCTCTATGATGCGCCGATCTGGGCCGATCGGCTCAGTGCCACCAACAGGGCCCGCCTCCGGGCCCCACAGAGGGTGGTCGCCACCAGGATCATACGGGGGTACTGCACAGTGTCGTGGGCGGCGGCCTGCGCCCTGGCGAGCATCTCGCCCTGGGAGCTCGACGCTCAGATGCTCGCGGAGGCGCACAGGGAGCGGGTGAGGCGCAGGGCCCAAAACGAATTCCCCGCTCCCGAGATTCTGAGAGAGGAACGCCGCCAGGCACTGCGCAGGGTGAGGGACCGGTGGAGAGAGGACTTGGAGGGGTCCCCCTATGGAGTCCGCACCATAGGGGCACTCCTCCCGTCGTTTGACAGCTGGATGGAGAGGGCGCACGGCCACATTGGGTTTCGGCTGGCGCAGGTATTGACCGGACACGGGTGCTTCGGTCACTACCTGCACCGAATTGGGAGGGAGCCCGGCCCAATGTGCCACGAGTGCGGCGACCAGGACGACACCGCCCAGCACACCCTTGAGGTGTGCAGTCGCTGGGACGGTGAGCGCCGCACTCTAGTGCGCGCCCTCGGAGTGGGGGATCTCTCGCTCCACAGCGTCGTGGCGGCCATGCTGAGGAGCGAGAGATCGTGGGAGGCGGTGGCCTCCTTCTGTGAGTCAGTCATCTCACAGAAGGAGGCCTCGGAACGGGAGCGCGAAGAGAGGGCGGATGCGCTCCCGATCCGGCGTAGACGTTTGGGGCGGAGGCGGGCACAGTATGCTGCCCGCCAAAACCCCTAGTGGAGTTCGTGGGTTAGGGGCCCACGAAATAGACTCCACACGTCTGGGGGAGGGATCGTAGCGTATTCCGATCCCTCCCTCCATTGGCGCGGGAGCCCTGGCAGCAGCCAGGGCAGCCGGGGGGCGTCGTGGTAGAATGTCCGCGACCCCATGGCGCCCCCACAAACGGCAGTGCGGAGAATCGCCGGTGTGGTTTTAGTGGGTATGCCCCTCCTTATGAGGGGTGAGTCCCACATAACCCCCCACCTTGGCTTCCCTAGCCTCGGGGGGTATGCGTAAGGCATTTCCACACCGACAAAAAAAAAAAAAAAAAAAGGTTAGGTTAGGTTAGGTTAGGTTCCCCCCCGACGGTGTCCACCTTGTCGTGGTGGGGGGGCTCAGTACCTGCGGTTGGGCGCGGGGAAGCCAAGAGACACCAGGGAGGGGGCCTACGGGCCAAGACGGGCGAGGGAGACCGAGAAGGAGACCGGCGGAGCATGACTCGGGTGGGCACTTCGGTGTTTGTGCTGGACTTCACCTCCGTCGGTGGAGGAGACCGAGAAGGAGACCGGCGGGGCATGACTCGGGTGGGCACTTCGGTGTTTGTGATGGACTTCACCTCCGCCGGTGGAGGAGACCGAGAAGGAGGCTGGCGGAGCATGACTCGGGTGGGCACTTCGGTGTTTGTGTTGGATTTCACCTCCGTCAGCGTTGAGGGACCCACGGGGTAGGGGCTTCTGTCCTCCCGTGGCGGGTCGGGGGGTAGGGGCGTTTGTCCTCCCTTGGCGTGGAGAGTGTGTCGTGGGGTAGGGGCGTTTGTCCTCCCATGGCCGGCTGAGGGGTAGGGGCGTTTGTTCTCCCTCAGCAAGGAGGGTGGGACCGAAGCACCGTGTGTCGGTGGCGGTCCCCGCTTCCTGGGGGCTTGGGGAAGTGGTGAGGGTAAGGCACACTGCTATGCTACAGTGTGTCTTTCGGTGAGGGTTCGCCCTAAGGCGAAAGTGCCGGTGGTGTCGTGGTGAATGTTCGCGATCCCATGGCATCACCACTACGGCACGGGTTGGCAGCATCCCAGAGTTTTAGTGGGTAGGCTAGTCCTTCGCGGATTAGAGAGCCCCACATCACCAATGCGTAATATTTGACTCTACCCCCGAGGGTCTCATGTTACGTAGTGGTATGCAATTCAATGCATTTCTCCGGGTTAAAAAAAAAAAAAAAAAAAAAGGTTAGGTTAGGTTAGGTAGGTTAGGTTAGGTTAGGTTAGGTTAGGTTAGGTTCCACGGACCTCCACGGACCTGCTCGGTTGTCCGAGTGGGCGGGGAGGTGAACCCCGACGTGGCGCGTCCCCAGGTGGTGGATAGGGGAATGCTCTGGCTCGCCGTTGTCGTCGTCGAGCCGGGGTAGGACGTAGTCCCGCGAACCAAACACTGGGGGGGAAACGGGGGGCTTCGGCCCAGGGGGGGAAAGGGGGGCTTTGGCCCGGGAGGGACTCTCCGCGCGTCCCTCTGAGCAGCAGAGGGCGCAGTGGACGAGATCGGAGGAGGAGTCGTGGGACTTTTGTCCCCGCGAGGGTTCTCCGCGCGTCCCTCTGAACAGCAGAGGGCGCAGTGGAGGAACCAAGGGAGGGTGGGCCTGGCGAGCACTTACCATGCCGTCGGGCAGGCGCTGGGGGGCTTATCCTGCCCGCGCCACCGCCGGACCCGTAACCCCGTTTCGAGTGTCGTGGTCACGTCTCGCGGCTTGGAACGGGAACGGGGGTCTTGCCTTCATTGGCCGGACCGCGAGGAGACAACCTCTATAATAAATCCCTTAACCCCGGCGCTGGGGCACGTGGCGTCGAGGTTCTCCTGTGGTGTCGATCGGGGCACTGTTTTTCGCACGAACCTCTGGGTTCTCTCGCCGCGCGGGCGCTTGAGGAGGTCGGAAGGGCCCTTGACGTGTCGCGGGTATGTGTTGTTGCCTGGTCAGGGAGCCCTTTGCTTCTCTGACACTGCCTATCTGCCTGGAAGGATTGTGCATTGGGTTTCTGAGAAACCCAAACGCAGATCCATCCTCTGGGTGGGTCGGCGGTGTTAGCGTGGTAGGAGGCTCCCGCATCGGGTGCCATACATATCCGTGGCGCGCCCGGGGGGCTTTCGGCCTCCAATGGTGGCCATGGGAGGGAGACTCCGGTTCTTCGTGCGCAATGCAGGTCCCCGATCGATACCCTTAGGAGTGGCTGCGTAGGTAACGCAGCCGTCAGCGGCCAACCCTGGGAGATCGCCCGCCCTCCCAGTGGTAGTAGGGTTACCCAGGTACAGGGGGCACTGCCTGGGTGGACCGGTTATTTCCCCCATACTCGTGGGAACAAAAATTTCGAACTCAAAAAGTTTAAGATTAAGTTTAGACATAAGCAACGACTTGGCGAGGGACACGGCAACCGATAGAATAGCGAACGAGGCGGGGGCCACGATAGCGCAGCCGCAACTGCGCATCGAGTTGACACGACTCGAACATGTTGACGTGAATACTCTTGGTGTCAAATATGCAGGCCCCGTAGCTGGTTTATCGACACACAGCGACGGCACAACCCGGCTCTCTGAATCGGACTCCTCGGTAGCCAGCATGGAGACGGTTGCTTCGAAGGAGTCGATCAGCTCGGTGTCCCGAAGCAAAGACTGGCTAAAAGGAAAAAAAGGAGGAAAAAGGCCTGCCTCACTGCGCTCGTCGGAATCAGAGAGTGACGTAGGAGAGGAGTCCGATGAAAAAGAAAGAAGCCGAGCAGATTCACTGGCCATTGAACCACAAACCAAATGGGCCAAATCAACATCCAAAAGGGGCAGGGGCCGGCCCCCTACAACTGGACAGTATGTAGGCCTCCACAAATTTCAGGTGGAGCTAGACAAGGAGAGGACGAAGGAACAACGCCTCCTTGTGGAAGACGAGTTGGCGGTATACAACCTCCAGGCGCAAGCCGAAAATGAGGAGAGAGCCACTCGCCTAAAAAGCCGCCAGCCGCTTGGGCAGAACGAGGACGCCCTACGTACTTCGGCGACTCTGAGTGCCCATATACAGGAGGCGCTTGATGTGGTAGTCCGCGTTGCTGACAAGTCCGGCAACATGAAAGGGACTTTTGTCAAGGCACTTAAGACTGCGGCAGACTCCATAAAAGGGGCTGTCTCGGAATTGAGGTCCTTGACAGTCACAGAGGAGGTGGCTCGCCTGGAGGCGGCCAACACACAACTCTCGCGACAGCTTACGGAACTGCGCCAAGAGGTCACCCAGATCCGTAACAAGCCAGTGACGGCTGAGCCTGATATCCGACGGCTCATCGACGAGATCTCACACTCTAACCGAGAGCAGTTCAGCATGATGCTGAACGCCCGGCTAGAGGGCATCGAGAGTCGTCTCCTGCCGGAGCCAAGATTGCGGCCCCAGCTGGCTGCCGACCGGAGGATAGCTCATGCCGCAGCTACTGGACCGGTCTCCCGGCTTACCGAGACAAGCCATGCAGACGTAACAGTAGGGCTCCCTGCAGTTGCGGATGGCGGGAACAAACGCACGGAGCCCAACTCTAAAAAGAAAAAGAGAAAGGCTAAAGGGCCTAGTCTGGCTGCTCAAGAGGCCGCCACTGCTATGCAGACTCCCCCACCACCTACCGCGGAAAAAACCACGCGTGAGCCCTGGAGCAAGGTTGTGGGCAAGTCCGCCCAGAAATCGGCACACAAGGTCGACAAACAAAAAATGTGGAATGTGCCTAAAAAGGCTCCTCAAAAGCGGAAGCTCCGTCCGCCTCGCACAGCGGCTATAACAATCACCCTCAAGCCGGGTGCCGCTGAGAAAGGGATTAAGTACGACGCTATCATGGCAGAAGCCAGAAGTCGCATAAAGCTAGCAGACGTCGGACTTACCCAGGTGCGCTTCCGAACGGCGGTAACGGGAGCCAGGATGCTGGAGATACCTCCTGACGTCGAGGACTCCGAAAAATTGGCGGACGCTTTAGCGAGCAAACTGCGCGATGTCCTTGACCCAGACGTAGTATACGTACATCGGCCTACGAAATGCGCCGAAATACGAATCATGGGGTTGGATGACTCAGTGACGGCGGACGAGGTGGTAGTAGCCGTGGCTAGAGACGGAGGCTGTGCTACGGAGGCCATCAAATCTGGCGTCATTGCCCGTAGCCCTAGCGGCGCAGGGTCACTATGGTTAAGGTGTCCCATAATGGCTGCCAAGAAGGTGGTAGAATCGGGTAGGATCTGCGTCGGCTGGGTATCGGCACGGGTGGTGCTCCTCGAGCCCAAGCCCCTACGCTGTTTTAGGTGCCTGGAAACAGGTCATGTAGGGGCTAAATGTGACCGAGGAGTCGATCGCAGCAACATCTGCTACCGATGTGGCAAGCCCGGTCACAAGGCGCGAGAGTGCACCGCTGCTGAGGCGTGCTGCGCTGTATGCGAGGCAGCTGGCAGATCGGCAACGCACATGCTCTGGGGAAAGGGCTGCAGTGGAGGACAGACCCGTAAAGGCCAGAGATTACTGACCGACATTGGCACAGGGTCATCTCATCAGTCCCATGCGCCGGAAACCATAAACTCTGCCTAATAATATGGCCATAAGATTCCTGCAGGCGAATATCAACCACTCTGCTAGGGCACAGGAT
Source organism: Apotomis turbidana (assembly GCA_905147355.2). NCBI lineage: Eukaryota > Metazoa > Arthropoda > Insecta > Lepidoptera > Tortricidae > Apotomis > Apotomis turbidana. The sequence goes on from LR990286.1 coordinate 23,095,270, forward strand.
CTCCTGATCCAAACCATAGCAGAGTGGCACATCCAGGTGGCAGTGGTCTCTGAGCCCTACTTTGTCCCCACTCGGGATGACTGGGCCTCCGACCAAGAAGAAACGGTGGCGCTCGTGGCTCCCGCCTCTGCCGGCTCAACACCTCTTGAGGGAGTCGTGAGGGGTCGAGGCTACGTACTAGGTACTCTAGGCAGTCTGGCAATAATTGGAGTCTATTGCTCACCGAATCGTAGCCTCGCAGACTTCGAACGGACCCTAGCAGAGATAGGAGCGCTGGTTGGGCAGACATCTCCCACCCCTGTGCTAGTTGCTGGCGATTTTAATGCCAAAGCAAGGGCATGGGGATCGGCTGCTACCGATGTGCGGGGCGAAGCCCTAGAAGAGTGGGCAGTATCGCTGGGACTGGCGGTTCTCAACACCGGAACAGAGAGCACGTGCGTGCGGCACCAGGGCGAATCGATCGTGGACATCACGTTCGCGTCCCACGCCCTGGCCCGCCGTGTTCTAGATTGGAGGGTGGAGCTAGATGAAGAGACACTATCGGATCACCGGTATATCCGGTTTGATGTCTCTTCGCTCCCCATCACTGAAGAGAGAGAACCCCAGTCTGCGGCAGAACGTGGCCCACGGTGGGTCTTAGGCCGACTGGATCGGGAGACCGCCAAAGAAGCGGCAATTGTCGAATCCTGGGGGACAAATCTAGAGCCCGTAAACCAGGTTGACCAGGTAGCTGACCAGCTTGCCGCCGCTCTTACGCGTGTGTGCGATGCCGCGATGCCGAGGGCCAAAACACATGCACCACGGCAGCAAGTGTACTGGTGGAGACCAGAACTCCGCGAACTGCGAAACAGTTGCACCGCAGCTCGCCGCCAGTACTCTCGGTACAGGAGGAGGCGTGTCCGAGACCCTCTCGAAGAGAACGCTCTCTACGACGCCTACAGGTCTGCCTGCAAATTACTGCAGACTTCTATTGCACAAGCCAAAGAGGCGGCGTGGGGAGAATGGTTGAAGACTCTGGACAGAGATCCGTGGGGGAGACCGTACCGTGTCGTGAGACAAAAACTCCGACCCTGGGCTCCTCCATTGACCAGTAGTCTCCAACCAGAGCTCCTAGATCGAGTAGTGGGCACGCTCTTTCCAGAACGGGGAGCGTTTGTACCGCCACCAATGGCGTCCATGATCGCACCAAGGGAAGAAGTGGTGAATGCGCCCCCGGTGTCCGAGGCGGAACTCGGTGCAGCTGTTTTGAAGCTGCGATCGAAAAAGACAGCTCCTGGCCTTGACGGGATACCGGGACGCGTGCTGGCGATCGCACTCAGTGAGATGGGCGAAAGGATCAGGGCCATCTTCACCGCGTGCTTGGAGCAGGGACGAGTCCCGAAACGGTGGAAAACGGGCAAACTCGTACTTCTTCGGAAGGACGGGCGTCCACCCGATCAGCCGTCGGCCTATCGTCCCATTGTCCTGCTTGACGAAACAAGCAAGCTCTTTGAGCGAGTTCTCGCTGCGCGCCTCGTCAGCTGCATGGAGCCGGGTCTAAGCGAGTGGCAGTTCGGGTTCAGACATGGACGTTCGACTCTAGACGCCATCGCCCGTGTGAGAGAACTGGCAGCGGAAGAGGTCTCCCAAGGTGGGGTGGTTCTGGCAGTGTCATTGGACATTTCTAACGCCTTCAATACCCTGCCTTGGGAAACTATTAAGATGGCGTTGAAATTTCACAATGTGCCACGATACCTTCGGAACATCATAGCAGACTATTTCGCTGGAAGAGAGGTCGCCTACCCGACCAGAGACGGATGGGATAGACGGGCCATGTCGTGCGGTGTTCCACAGGGCTCGGTACTAGGGCCGCTCCTGTGGAACATCGGTTACGACTGGGTGCTGCGCGGGGCCACTTTGCGGGGGATTAGCGTTACCTGCTTCGCTGATGATACCCTTGTATCAGCCCGTGGCAGCACACACCGGGAGGCGGCCTACCTCGCTACAGCTGGCGTGGCACATGTGGTACACAGGATCCGCGCGTTGGGCCTGGAGGTGGCCCTTCACAAATCCGAGGCCCTAGTCTTCCATGGGCCTCGCAATGCGCCACCACCCGGGGCCACTATAACAGTGGGCGGAGCTACCATTGCCGTCGGGTCGACGATGAAGTACCTGGGACTTGTCCTCGACGGCAGATGGAAGTTTGAGGAGCATTTCCGGCGCTTGGCCCCAAAATTGGTGGCTGCAGCCGGAGCGCTAGGGAGGATCCTGCCTAACGTGGGAGGGCCCGGAGGTGTGTGCCGTCGCCTGTACACTGGTGTGGTACGCTCGATGGCGCTCTATGGGGCACCGATATGGGCAGACGCCCTGACACCTCGTAACGTCGCTCTGTTGCGGCGCCCGCAACGAGCAATGGCATTGAGGGCGGCTCGAGCGTACCGAACTGTGTCGTACGTAGCATCTTGCCTAATCGCTGGCAGCCCACCTTGGGACCTTGAAGCGGAGGTCCACGCCACGGTGTATTGGCGGATGCAAGAAGCAAAGGAGGAGCAGAACTGGCCTCATCCACGCGAGGTGCGTCAGTGGCGTGGTGAAGCTCGTGACGTGCTCTTCCTACGGTGGTCGGAAAGGCTAGGTCTCCCGGGACCTAGCCAAGATCTAGTTGCCGCTGTTCGGCCCATTCTTAATGAGTGGGTCGAGCGAAAACACGGCGCACCCACCTTCCACCTCACGCAGCTCCTGACCGGGCATGGCTGCTTTGGCAGGTACCTGTGTCAGGTGCTAAGCAAGGAACCGACATCGAGGTGTCACCACTGCGACGGAGGGGCCGTGGACACGGCGCATCATACGCGCGCTGAGTGCCCTGCCTGGGCAGAGCCACGCGCAGCCCTGTCCATGGTCATTGGTGCGGACCTCTCCCTACCAGTAATGGTGGAGAAAATGGCTCACAGCGAGGAGGTCTGGGCGGCTGTGGCAGCCTTCAGTGAGGCCGTCATGAGCCAAAAGGAGGCGGCGGAGAGAGAGCGCGAGGACGACGCAAATGCTCTGCCGCAACGTCGGAGGAGACCAGGCCGGCGTCGAATGGCCTTTGCGGGCCGTATGATGCCGCCTTAACGATAGTCTGCGGGTGTCTGGTCAGGAGACCATTGCCCGCATGAAATCCTGAGCTGCGGGGTGCCGGGGTGGATTTACCTTCCTGGTGCCCATGGCCTCCATGTGGCGAATCCGGGGGTGGGGTTCGTCACTTTACTGGACGGAGGCCGAGGAGAGATAACTGTCTCGAGAAGGGGCCGCTGTTGTGTGGCTGCCGCTGGCGGGGTCGCGGTTGTGTGCGGAAGCGTTCCCGTAACCCCGCCCCCCTGTGGTGTGACGACATATCGTGGAAGGTTTTAGTCGGTGCGAGTCCGACATAACCCGTCCTCGCCCCCCTAGAGGACGGGTATGCATAAGGCATTTCCCCCACGTTAAAAAAAAAAAAAAAAAAAAAAGGTTCCACGGACCTGCTCGGTTGTCCGAGTGGGCGGGGAGGTGAACCCCGACGTGGCGCGTCCCCGGGTGGTGGATAGGGGAATGCCCCGGCTGCTGACGTCGAGCCGGGGTAGGACGTAGTCCCGCGAACCAAACACTGGGGGGGAAACGGGGGGCTTCGGCCCAGGGGGGGTTATGGGGGGCTTCGGCCTGAGAGGGTCTCTCCGCGCGTCCCTCTGAATAATAGCAGAGGGCGCAGTGGACGAGCTCAGAGGAGGAGCCGTGGGACTGTGTCCCCGGGAGGGTTCTCCGCGCGTCCCTCTGAGCAGCAGAGGGCGCAGTGGATGAACTATCGACGGGTCCGGCGTGCACTCGCACTGCCGTTGGACAGGCGTAGAGGGAGAGGGCACGTCCCTCTGCATCACCGTCGCTCGGAACCCTGGTAATAGGACCGAGGTCCTTGCCTTAGCTGGCTGGGTCGCGAGGAGACAACCTCTTTAAAAAATCCCTAAGTTCTGGCGTTGCGGCACATGACGTCGGGGCTCTCTTCGGGTGCCGGTTGGTGTCCGGGCTTGCGTGGGTTCCGGGGGCCCTGCCCCCCTTGCGGGTGCTGAGGGTGGTCGGAAGAACTCCCGGTGTGTTGCAGCTGTGGGTGGCTGCCTGGATAGTGAGCCTCCTGCTCCTCTTATACTGCTTACCTGCCAGGAAGGATTGTGCATTTCGATTTCTGAGAAATTCTCAGGTGTATTAGGGTTACCCAGGTACAGGGGGAACTGCCTGGGTGGACTGATTATTTCCCCCACACTCGTGGGAACAAAATTTCGAACTCAAAGAACCTAGATTTAAGTGATGATTTAGTTTTAAGAGACGACTTGGCGATAATAACGGATAACGATGGAATGGTGGGAGGGGCAGACACCGCGATTGCACAACCGCAATTGCGCGTTGAGTTGACACGCCTCGAACATATAAACCCAAACTCCCTTGGGGTCAAGTATGCAGGCGCCGTCTCCAATCCGCCCGCTAATATCGAAGGAACGAACGATGACACGACTGGTACCAGCAGTGTTAACACTAAGAACAGTCGGCTCTCTGAGTCAGATTCCTCAGTGGCCAGTTTGGAGACAGTTGCCTCGAAAGAGTCCAGCGGCTCAGTGCTTCAAGGGAAAGTATGGCGCACGGGAGAAAAGAGGGCCGCCCCACTGCCATCCTCCGAATCGGATAGCGACGCGGGCTCGCAAGAAGGTTCCCCTACACAGCCACAAAAAGGCAAGTGGCTCAAACTAACGCCAAAGAGAGGTAGGAGATGGCCATCAACAACTGGTATCAGCAAGGTGGAGCTAAGCAATGAAAAGGCAAAGGAGCAGCACCTCCTTGCAGAAGAAGAGCTGGAGGTTTATAACCTCTCGGCACAGGCAGATAACGAGGAGAGAGCTGCTCGCCTGAGAAGCTGCCAACCGCTCTGGCAAAATGAGGAAGTACAGACCTCTGCTACTTTGGGTGCCCAAATTCAGGAGGCGCTCGATGTGGTAGTCCGAGTTGCCAACAAGTCCGGCAATATGAAGGGAACTTTTGTTAAGGCCCTCAAGACGGCGGCGGACTCTATAAAGGGGGCTGTCGCGGAATTGAGAACCTTAACAGCGACAGAAGAAGTAGCTCGTCTGGAGGCGGCCAATGCACAACTTTCGCGCCAGCTAATGGAACTGCGACAAGAGGTGGCCCAGATTCGAAGCAAACCTGCTACGGCTGAGCCTGACATTCGACGGCTCATCGACGAAGTCTCGCGCTCCAACCAAGAGCAATTCAGCATGATGCTGAACGCCCGGCTGGAGGGAATCGAGAGTCGTCTTCTGCCGGAGCCAAGATTGCGGCCCCAGCTGGTTGCCGACCGGAGAACAACAAATGCCGAAACCAATGAGCTTGGCGGTCAGCAGCTGGAAGCAGGTACCTCGGACGCACCTGTAACTGTTCCCACTGCAGCGAAAAAACACGAAGGCAGGAAACCCAACAATAAAAAGAGACAGGGAAAACGACGGAGTCTTGCTGCCCAAGAAGCCGCCGCAGCTATGCAAACTCCCCCGCCGCCTGCCGCGATTAGTACCATCCGTGAGTCCTGGAGCAAGGTGGCCGGCAAAAACAAGCAAAATCCGGTGCTCAAGGCCAGTGCACCAAAGGCAACGAAAGTGCCTAAACAGGCCCCACAGAAGCGGAAGCTCCATCCACCTCGAACAGCGGTTATAACAATTACCCTCAAACCTGGTGCCGTCGAAAAAGGGGTAAAGTACGACGCGATCCTGGCTGAGGCCAAAAGCCGTATAAAACTGGCGGACGTAGGACTGACGCAGCTGCGCTTCCGAACGGCGGCTACGGGGGCTAGAATATTAGAGATCCCGCCCGACGTCGAGGATCCTGAAAAAGCGGCGAATTCTCTAGCGAGTAAACTACGTGAGGTCCTCGACTCGGATGTAGTTCTCGTACACCGGCCGACAAAGACAGCAGAAATAAGAGTCATTGGGCTGGATGACTCTGTAACTGCAGACGAAGTGGTAGCGGCGGTCGCTGAAGAAGGAGCCTGTGCCACGGAGGCCATTAAACCAGGCAAAATCGGCCGCGGCGCTAGCGGCTTAGGGTCGCTCTGGCTAAGCTGCCCCGTGAAGGTCGCCAAGAAGGTAGTGGAAGCGGGACGGGTCCGAGTGGGCTGGATATCAGCACGAGTGGTACTCCTCGAGCCCAGGCCCCTTCGTTGCTACAGGTGCCTCGAAACGGGCCACGTAGGGGCCAAATGCGATAATGACGTAGACCGCAGCAAGATTTGTTTCCGCTGTGGAAAACCTGGCCATAAGGCCCGGGAATGCTCCGCTGCCGAAGCGAGCTGTGCCATATGCGTGGCAGCCGGTAAACCCGCAAGGCACTCTATTGGCAGTAAGGGATGCCAAACCAGGGCTCCAAACGCCAAAATGGCGAGAAAAGGGGGTGTTAAAGGCGCAGCCGTCAACAGCCAGCCGTCTCAGCAAGACGGAGAGGAGCAGCCCATGGAGACCGTCCATTAGTATGGCCTTGCAAGTTCTCCAGGCGAACATCAATCACTCCGCTAAGGCTCAGGATCTCCTAATCCAGTCAATGGCGGAGTGGCAGATCCAAGTGGCAGTGGTATCGGAGCCATACTACGTACCAGCCCGAAATGACTGGCTATCCGACAGTGAGGAAACGGTGGCCATCATAACCCCCTCCCACGAAAGAGTCACAAAGGGTCGGGGGTATGTACTGGTGGCGATGGCGGACGTAGCAATTATCGGGGTATACTATTCGCCTAATCGCAGCCTTGCCGACTTCGAACAAATTCTGGTGGAAATAGGAGCCTTAGTTGTGCAGGTACGTCCAACCCCTGTCATAGTTGCAGGAGACTTCAACGCCAAGTCAACTGCGTGGGGATCTCCTGCAACAGATGCGCGTGGGGATGTGTTAGAGGAGTGGGCAGTGGCGCTGGAGCTGACTATTCTCAATCGAGGTTCGGAAAGTACGTGTGTGCGGCGGCAGGGCGAATCGATCGTGGACGTAACGTTCGCGACCCACGCCCTGGCCCGCCGTGTTCACGAATGGAGAGTACTGGCAAACACCGAGACCTTGTCAGATCACCGATACATTCGTTTCAGTGTGTCGGCGTGCCCCACTCCTCTACCGGGTGAAAACAGACCGTCGGATGGGGATGGCCCGCGCTGGGTGCTGGGTAAACTTGATCGGCAGATTGCCAAAGAGGCGGCAATTGTCGAATCCTGGGGAACCAGCCCTGACCCAGTGGTCCAAATCGACCAAGAGACCGATCACCTAGCCGCCGCCTTGACACGAATCTCTGACGCATCTATGCCAAGAGCAAAGCCTGTATCCCCAAGACGACAAGTGTACTGGTGGCGACCGGAACTCCGCCGACTGCGGATCGATTGCGTGTCTGCGCGCCGTCAGTACACGAGATACAGGAGAAGAAGAATCCGAGACAGAGTCGAGGAGGATGCGCTCTATGACACCTACAGGGCCGCATGCAAAACACTGCAGACAGCCATAGCGCAGGCCAAAGAGGCGTCATGGAGGGAATGGCTGGAGACTCTGGATAGAGATCCGTGGGGCAGACCATATCGGGCCGTGAGACAAAAGCTCCGACCTTGGGCTCCTCCCCTGACCAGTAGTCTCCAGCCAGATCTCCTGGAGCAAGTTATCGGAACGCTATTCCCTGACCGCGGCGAATTCGTACCACCTCCTATGGCGGCTACCATCAGACCGCGGCTAGCTGAAGAGGACGCCCCCCCCGTAACAGAGGCGGAACTGAGTGCAGCCGTTCTGAAGATGCGGTCGAAAAAGGCAGCACCTGGCCTTGACGGAATACTGGGACGAGCCTTAGCAGTCGCACTGGGCGAGATAGGAGACAAGGTCAGGGCTATCTTCACCGCGTGCCTTGAGCAGGGGCGATTTCCGCATAGGTGGAAAACGGGCAAGCTGGTGCTTCTCCGAAAGGAGGGGCGCCCACCCGATCAGCCGTCGGCCTATCGCCCCATTGTGCTCCTTGGCGAGATCGGCAAGCTCTTCGAGCGTGTGATGGCTGCCCGCCTCCTCAGCTCCATGGAGCCCGGGTTAAGTGAGTGGCAGTATGGATTTCGCCGCGGGCGGTCAACATTGGACGCTATTGCCCGCGTAAGAGATCTGGCAGAGGCGGAGGTCTCCCAGGGTGGAGTATTAATGGCGGTGTCACTGGATATCTCTAATGCTTTTAATACCCTGCCCTGGGAGACAATCAGGGTGGCGCTGCGGTACCATAATGTGCCAAAATACCTGCAGAACACTATTGGCGACTATTTTGCTGGAAGGGAGGTCGCCTTCCCGACTATGGACGGATGGGGCAGACGTGCAATGTCGTGCGGTGTTCCACAGGGCTCGGTACTAGGACCACTCCTGTGGAACATCGGCTATGACTGGGTGCTGCGCGGGGCCACTTTGCGGGGGGTCAGTGTTACTTGCTACGCTGACGATACCCTCGTGTCGGCCCGTGGCAGCTCACATCGAGAGGCGGCCTACCTCGCCACAGCAGGTGTAGCACAAGTGGTGCAAAAAATCCGCGCGTTGGGTCTGGAGGTGGCCCTCCACAAATCAGAGGCCCTAGTTTTTCATGGGCCGCGGAATGCACCACCGCCGGGATCCTCCATAACAGTGGGCGGAGCTGCCATTGCCGTCGGGTCGACGATGAAGTACCTGGGACTTGTCCTCGACGGCAGATGGAAGTTTGAAGAGCACTTCCGGCGCCTGGCCCCAAAACTGGTGGCTGCAGCTGGAGCTCTGGGACGGATCCTGCCCAACGTGGGAGGGCCGGGAGGAGTATGCCGCCGCCTGTACACCGGCGTGGTGTGCTCGATGGCTCTCTATGGAGCCCCGATATGGGCAGACGCCCTGAGCCCACGCAATGTCGCCTTGTTGCGACGACCGCAGCGGGCCATGGCACTTAGGGCGGCCCGAGCGTACCGTACAGTATCGCACGCGGCGGCATGCCTACTAGCTGGTAGCCCGCCGTGGGACCTCGAAGCCGAGGTCCATTCTTTGGTCTACTGGCGGATGATGGCAGCGCGAGAGGAACAGAGCTGGCCCCATCCGCGAGAGGTCCGGCAGTGGAGCGTAGAGGCCCGCGACGACCTATTCGTGATGTGGTCGGATAGACTGGGACTCCCAGGAGCCAGCCGGGAACTCGTGGCTGCTATTCGGCCTGTTCTCAAAGAATGGGTCGAATGCAAACATGGCGCAGCCACGTACCATCTCACGCAGATCTTGACGGGCCATGGCTGCTTCGGCAAGTACCTATGCCAGATACTGGCAAGAGAGCCGACACCAATGTGTCATCACTGCGGAATGAGAGCTGTGGACACCGCTCAGCACACGCTTGCGGAATGTCCTGCATGGGAAGAACCACGCACTGCCTTGTCCACGGTTATCGGGGTGGACCTCTCGCTACCAACAGTGGTGAGGAAGATGGTGGGAAGCGAAGAGGCATGGGCAGCTGTTGCGGCATACTGCAGTACCGTCATGTCGCAGAAAGAGGCGAAGGAAAGGGAACGGGAGGACGACGCTAATGCTTTGCCTCAACGTCGCAGGAGGCTGGGCCGGCGGCGGTTGGCTTACGCAGGCCGAATGATGCCGCCCTAACGAGGGTCTGCGGGTAATGGGTCGGGAGACCATTGCCCGCAGTAGGAGACCCCAAGCTGGAAGACTCCCCATGTGTGTTCTGGGGTGCCCTCAGTGAAGTGGGAGGGAGGCATTTGTGCCCCCACCCCTGGAGGCGGGCCTATACGGGCAGCGCTGTCGGGGTACCGGTTGTGTGCAACAGCGTTCCCAGAACCTCGACCACAGGCGAGCGCAGGAACACCCCAGGAGTTTTAGTCTGTGCGAGTCGGACATACCCATCTGGCTCCTCCCGGGCTGGATGGGATCCATAACGGATTTCTCCTGGGTCAACAAAAAAAAAAAAAAAAAAAAAAGGTTAGGTTAGGTTCTTCTTCGACGTGCTGTCACCTTGCCGTGGTGAAGGGGCTTGCGTGCCCCAATGACCCTCAGGGCTATGCCGGACAGGGCCTCCCAAACCGGACAGGCCTGAGGAGAGGGGCCAGACAAAGAACAGCACCCGACATGCGGCTCCGCGTGTCCCTCTGAAACCAGCAGAGGGCACAGTGCGAGACGCCAGGTCCCCCCCTGGGACGGAGTTGGCGGGCAGCCTCACAGGCTACCCTGGAGTGGCTCGCACCACCCGCGCGATGTGTGGCCACGGCCACTGTCGGGCAAGCCGTAACCTGCACTGAGCAGACCGGGGATCTCCCTCATTGAGAGGAAGGTCACGTGGAGTAAACCACTATAAAAATCCCCAATCCTAAGGTGTGACTGGCGTGCTGATGGGATGCGTGGCTGGGGGGAGCCCAGTCACAAACGTCAGAGGGGGGGCATACCTCCTTAAAAAAATAGCAAATCATGAGTGGCTATATTTTGAATAGACTACCCCAGGAGGTATCAATCCTCCGTGTCACCACGGAACGGGCAAGTGCCCGCGCTGCGGTGACATGCTGCCCGTCGTATTCTGGGGGGGAACACCACTCAAGGACGGAAACCGACGACCATGGCCATTGTTTACTGGACAACGATGCATGCGGATTAGTATTAAGGTTGCGCGGAGGAGGGGACAAGGAAAGTGAGAAGGCGGCTTCTACGACATCCTCTCCAAACCCCTCAACAACTATGGAGTTTCGCCCAGTCCGGGATAACCGGGGGCGCTTTATACGTCACGCCGTCCCCGAGGAGGGCAAAGGAGAGGAGGAGGTGCCCGTGACACCACAGGAATTCGTGCGGTCACCCACACCAATCCCCACGAGGGTGTTCTGTGGGAAAAAGCCTCTCGTCGTGCTTGAGAGGCTCTCACCAGGTAGGGAAGAGTTCTTTTCCCCTGGGAAAGTCGACAAGCGTGACCTTCCCAGCGAAAAGTTCTTCTGTTCGCCGCTGCAGACGGACGCTGACACGGAGACAGCCGAGTCGGATGGCTCGCTGCATTTCGCCGGGGAAGGACGCAAGCGGCTGCTCAGCGAAAAAAATGTTTCGGAAGGATCCAGTGAGGATGTTTCCGACCCCGGAGAGAGGCCCAGGTTCGGGCCTAATAAAAGAGGGCGTGGCCATCCCACACCAGCCCGGTACGTGGGGCTGGGGCTAGCCCAGGCCAAGGCTGAGTTCCTTAAACATAAGCGGGAGGAACTCGAGCTACAGGCTGAGGAGGAGGTGGCGGAGGCAACCCGCAAGGCGGTGAGCAGGCACCTTGCTCGCCTGTCAGAGTCTCCCTGGACACCAAGTGGCGACGACGACGAGGACGCCCGCACTGCGCTAGCTTTGATCCAGCAGGTGCTGGACAGCTTGGGCGTCATCAACAAAGTCGCCACCAAATCGAGCAATTTAAAAGGGACATTCCAACGTGCTCTAAAGGAAGCCACAGTCGGGATCCGTGAAGCTGTTGCGGAGTTAGGTAGGCGCACAGTTTCAGACGAGACCAAGAGACTGGCCGCGGAAAACGCCCGCCTAAAGGCAGACATGGCCGAACTCCGCAAGGAGATGGACGAGCTTCGAGCCAGTCTCATGGAGCCGAGAGCTGGCATATCTAGCCAGGGGCAGAGCACCCTTGGGGGCAGCCCAACGCCGCTGACCCCGGGACCGAACGATCCTGCGTCCCGGGATATAGAGAGTATTGTTCGTGCTGTCACGATCCAAATGGGCCAAATAATTAATGCCCGATTTGACGGGTTGGAGAAGGAAGGCCGGCTTCTGCCAGCTCAACGTCTCCGCCCGCCATTGGCTGGTGACAAGAGGAAAGCTACGGCTTCTAATATGACACAGATGCCGTCAATACCAGGGGCACCTGCTGCTCCGAAGAAGGGGCCTCCCAACTACACCGAGGAGCCGCCAAAGCGCGGCGGCAAGGGCAAGGGAAAGGGCAAAAAGAGTGTTGCCCCACAAATACCAAAAGCCCTCGTTCCCGAGAACGCAGGGTCCCCTCTGCCTCAGGTAGCAGCGCAGCCGAATAATGACTGGCAGGTAGTGGGTCACAAAAAAGGAAGGAAAAAATTCAAGCGGGTCAACTCCCAGCCACAACAGAGCCAGCAGAGGCAAAAGCCTCAGCGGCCCAAGAAGGCGAAGAAGTTAACACCCCCACGTTCCTCAGCGGTGATTCTGACGTTGATGCCAGAGGCGGAGGAGCTGGGAGTGACGTACGCGAATGTGCTCTCCGAGGCAAAGAAGGTGGACCTGGCCGGTATCGGCATCACCAAGATGAAAATTAAACGCGCTGTCACTGGTGGCCAAGTACTGGAGGTTCCAGGAACTGATAGCGACGACAAAGCTGATCAGCTGGCGAAGGCCCTTGCGGAGAAGTTAGGCGAGCAGGCTGTCCGCATCTCAAGGCCAACCAAATGTGCGGAGCTCCGCATATCGGAGCTGGATGACTCTGTGTCACCGGAGTCAGTGGCAGCCGCGATCAGTGTTATCGGTGGGTGCTCCCCGGAGAAAGTTAAGACTGGCGAGATCCGTCGAGGCATCCGCACCCTCGGCACACTCTGGGTGCGCTGCCCTGTTACGGCTGCCAAGAGAGTGATCCAGAGTGGGCGATTGGACCTTGGCTGGGGCCTCTCGGCCAAAGTCAGACTATTGGAGGAGAGGCCAATGAGATGTTTCAGATGTCTCCAAATGGGGCACACCATTGCGCAGTGCACTGCGACGGAGGACCATAGTGACCTTTGTTTTAAATGTGGTCAACCGGGTCATAAGAGGGCAGCTTGCTCAGGGACACCTCGCTGTGTCCTATGTTCTGCTGCGGGTAAGCATGCGGACCATAAAATCGGGTCCAAGGCCTGCACGAATTCCCGCTCTCAGAAGGCGAAGCGCGCTGGCGATGGCTCCCGAGTCCCCTCCCAGGTTGCTCCCCCCTCCACTAGTGCAGTGCAGGAGGCCGAGATGGAGTTCGAGGCCACGGAAAATCCAAATGGCCCTCAAGGTTCTGCAGACTAACCTTAACCACTGTGCCAGGGCTCAGGATCTGTTATTCCAGTCTCTGGCACAGTGGGGTATTCACGTGGCAGTTGTAGCGGAGCCGTACTCGGTCCCGCCTCGGGATGACTGGGTCGGGAACCTCGATGGGACGGTTGCTCTTGTGTCGAGGGTGGGCTCGCCTGCTTTCGAAGGCGTGCTGAAGGGGCAAGGTTTCGTGTCGGCAAGATGTGGGAGCGTCACATTCATCGGCACATACTTCTCCCCGAACCGAGGCCTTGCGGACTTCGAGCGCTATTTAACAGAGGTAGGTGCTCGGGTCGCAATACTTCCTGGCCCGCTTATCGTCGCAGGGGACTTCAACGCCAAATCCACTGCGTGGGGTTCACCTGTGACAGATGTGCGTGGCGAGGTGCTGGAAGAGTGGGCGGTGGCGACAGGACTCATACTAGCCAACGTGGGAGCAGTCCAAACGTGCGTGCGGCAACAAGGCGGTTCCATTGTGGACTTGACCTTCACAAATGCCTCCCTGGCGGGCTGCGTAAATGGCTGGAAGGTAATGGTGGACGTGGAGACGCTGTCAGATCACCGATATATCCGGTATGACGTCTCCACGTTGCCACCAGCCTCCGGCCCAAGTACAGGTCCTCCTGCTGGCCGCGGTGGTGGCCCGAGATGGGCTCTAAGCAAACTCGATCGTGACCGGCTTACAGAAGCGACGATAGTTCAGGCTTGGCTGCCCATGCCGGAAGGTGAGGTTGTGGTGGAGGCGGAAGCATCCTGGTTCCGGGAAGCCATGATGCAGATATGCGACGCGGCGATGCCCCGGGCCAAGCCTCCATCACGAAAGACCCAAGTATACTGGTGGACAGCTGAGCTTGCACTCCTGCGCAAAGGCTGCTCAGATGCGCGGCGTCGGTACCAGAGGCAGAGGAGACGTCGGCGGTCAGATGAGGAGGCGGAGAGGACCCTGTATGGTCAGTACAAGGCAGCGAAGGAGTCCCTCAAGACTGCTATGGGCCGGGCCAAGGATGCTGCGAAAGAGGAATTCCTCGAGTCGCTAAATGCGGATCCGTGGGGCAGGCCCTATAAGCTTGTGAGAAGTAAGCTGCGCCCATGGGCCCCTCCCCTCACGCAGACTTTAGACCCAGATTTCCTCGAGGAAGTGGTGACGGCACTGTTTCCTGCCAGAGGTAATTTCAGCCCTCCAGAAATGGCGCCGCGGAACATTGAGGAGACCGAAGAGGTGCCGCCAGTTTCTGCGGGAGAACTGGGGGCAGCAGTACTTCGCATGCGGGCCAAGAATACGGCCCCGGGCCCAGACGGTCTACCTGGCCGCGTATGGGCTCTCGTAATGGCAGAGCTGGAGCCACGTCTTACTCGCCTCTTCTCGGCGTGCCTGGAGCAGGGGTGTTTTCCTGTGGGGTGGAAAACAGGAAAACTCGTCCTGCTGAAGAAGGAGGGTCGCCCGGCAGAGTCGCCATCGACCTATCGGCCAATCGTTTTGCTTGATGAGATCGGGAAGCTATTTGAGCGCATTATAGCTTCCCGCCTCACCAACCATATGCGGACAGTGGGACCGGACCTGGCCAACAACCAATTTGGATTCAGGAGCGGCCATTCGACGGTGGACGCCATCCTGTGCGTCAAAGCCCTGGCGCAAGAATCTGTTTCCCAAGGTGAGGTTGTATTGGCAGTGTCGTTAGACATTCGCAACGCCTTTAACACCATGCCTTGGGAAACAATTAACGAGGCTATGCGTTTCCATGGCGTACCTCCTCATTTAGCCCGTATCATCAGGGCCTACCTGAGCGACCGGTTTGTGGAGTGGCCTGGGCAGCGCACGTGGGGCCGGAGACGGATGGAGTGCGGCGTGCCTCAGGGGTCGGTTCTAGGGCCACTTCTATGGAATGTCGGGTATGACTGGGTCTTGCGGGGGGAAAACCCTCGTGGAGTCGACGTATTCTGCTACGCTGACGACACGTTGGTGATGGCCAAGGGACCCAGCTATCGCGACGCGGCCGTTCTGGCTACGGCAGGTGTTGCCCAAGTCGTAAGCCGCATAAGACGGTTAGGGCTGGAGGTTGCTCTCCAAAAGTCAGAAGCCATCTGTTTTTACGGGCGTCGGAAAGCACCTCCAACGGGTGCCCAAATAACTGTCGGTGGGGTCCCAATTGCTGTCAAGCCTACTCTGCAATATCTTGGAATTGTGCTTGACAGCAAGTGGAATTTCCAAGCTCATTTTGAGCGTCTGGCCCCAAAATTGTTGAGCGTTGCGGAGGCCCTCGGCCGTCTACTTAAAAATCTGGGAGGGCCCAATGCCCCGTGCCGCCGCTTATACACGGGAGTAGTGCGCTCTATAGCCCTCTATGGAGCACCCGTCTGGGCTGGTGCCATCGGCAGATAGTGTGCAGCCCACCTACGAAGGTCACAGAGAGCGATGGCGCTGAGAATGGTGCGTGGATACCGCACCGTATCCACCGACGCTGCGTGTGTCATGGCCGGATCCCTACCCTGGGACCTGGAGGCTAAAGTCCTGGCAGAACTTTTCTTCTGGCGAGCAGCGGCATGGGAGCGAGACCACTGGCCGGCTCCCTCTGAGATTGAGGCTCGACGCGCTGATCTTATCAATGACGCGATGGGAGTCTGGGAGCTACGTCTGGAACGACCAACAGCTGGCTCCCGCACAATAGAAGCCATCCGCCCGGTCCTTAAAGAGTGGGTGGAAAGGCAACACGGGGTCCTGACCTTCCGTTTGACACAGATGCTGTCGGGGCACGGCTGCTTCGGCCAGTATCTGTGGAAGATCGCGGGTCGGGAACCAACCCCTGAATGCCATGAATGTGGAGCAGACCGGGATACGGCTCAGCACACTTTGGAAGTGTGTCCAGCATGGAGCGCGCAGCGGACAGCGCTCGTGTCTAGGATAGGGGCGGATCTGTCCTTGCCGGCAGTGGTTGCTGCCATGGTGAGGCAAGACACGGCGTGGCAGGCGATGCTCTCTTTCTGCGAGGAAGTGATGACGCAGAAAGAGAGCAACGAGCGCGAAAGGGAGATTGCGGCGGAAGTGCACTCCATTCGCCGGCGAAGAGTGGGGAGAAGGCGCGCCGCGCATGAGCGCAACCTTCCACCCTAAACAGGGTAGCGGGCGGCAGAGATGGAGGGTTTCTGTCGTACCTAGCTTAGTCCCTCGAGCGGGAAGCGCGTGGAAGCAAAGCAAAGCGCGTTTCAACGAAGTTTAGCCGGAGGAGAAGTGTGATCTCTCCTCCGTTATGATTCTAGTCATTAAAGCTGCTGGTGGGTCCGCGGAGAATACGCAAGTGGTCCCGTGTTCCCGCCTAAAGCCAGCGAGGCGGCCAACGTCAGTTTTTAGCAGGTATTACGGGCAATATACACCCGCTGAGTCCTGCATAACCCGGTCTCCCTCTACAAGACCGGGTATGCGTAAAAGCATTTTCTGACGAAAAAAAAAAAAAAAAAAAAAGGTTAGGTTAGGTTCCCCCCCGAGGGTGTCCACCTTGTCGTGGTGGGGGGGCTCAGTACCTGCGTTGTGCGCGCGCGGGGAAGCCAAGAGACACCAGGGAGGGGGCCTACGGGCCAAGACGGGCGGGGGAGACAGGTGCTGGCTGGTGACTTTGGCCTGCGTGGGTCCTGGGGGCTCTGACCTTGTGGTTGCTGGAGGATTTCGGAAGGACTCTCGACGTGTCGTAGCTGTGGGTGGCTGCCTGGCTAGTGAGCCTCCTGCTCCTCTGATACTGCCTACCTGCCAGGAAGGATTGTGCATTTCGATTTCTGAGAAATCGAAAACGCAAATCCATTCCCCAGGCGGGTCGGCTGTATTAGCGAGGCGGGAGGATCACATGTCAGGTGTCATACATGTCTGTGACACGTCAGGGGGGTTTCCGGCTTCTGACGGCGTCTGCGGGGGCCGAGTTTCTGGGATTAGCGTGGGACGGGACAACAGTCGGCACCTGGGGAGGGAACCCACGGGGTAGGGGCTTTTGTCCTCCCGTGGTTGGGTGAGGGGTAGGGGCGTTTGTCCTCCCGTGGCGGGCCGAGGGGTAGGGGCGTTTGTCCTCCCTTGGCGTAGAGAGGGGGTCGTGGGGTAGGGGCGTTTGCCCTCCCACGGCCGGCTGGGGGGTAGGGGCGTTTGTCCTCCCTCAGCCAGGAGGCTGGGACCGAAGCACCGTGTGTCGGTGGCGGTCCTAGCTTCCAGAGGGTCCCTCAGCGTGTCTCTGCAGCAGCAGAGTTCACGGCTGTATATGGGACGTGGAGAGGGGGTCGTGGGGTAGGGGCGTTTGTCCTCCCATGGCCAGCTGAGGGGTAGGGGCTTTTGTCCTCCCTCCGCACCGTGCACCGTGTGTCGGTGGCGGTCCCCGCTTCCTGGGGGCTTGGGGAAGTAGGTGAGGGTAAGGCACACTGCTATGCTACAGTGAGTCTTTCGGTGAGGGTTCGCCTTAGGGCGAAAGTGCCGGTGGTGTCGTGGTGACATGTTCGCGATCCCATGGCATCACCGCTACGGCACGGGTTGGCAGCATCCCAGAGTTTTAGTGGGTAGGCTAGTCCTTCGCGGACTAGAGAGCCCCACATAACCAATGCGTAATGTCTGACTCTACCCCCGAGGGTCTCATATTACGTAGTGGTATGCAATTCAATGCATTTCTCTGGGTAAAAAAAAAAAAAAAAAAAAAAGGTTAGGTTAGGTTAGGTTAGGTTAGGTTTGTCGCACGCAAATCCATTCCCCAGGCGGGTTGGCTGTATTAGCGAGGCGGGAGGATCACATGTCAGGTGTCATGCATGTCTGTGACACGTCAGGGGGGTTTCCGGCTTCTGACGGCGACTGCGGGGGCCTAGTTTCTGGTATTCGCGTGGGTCGGGACATTAGTTGGCACCTGGGGAGGGAACCCACGGGGTAGGGGCTTTTGTCCTCCCGTGGTTGGGTGAGGGGTAGGGGCGTTTGTCCTCCCGTGGCGGGCCGAGGGGTAGGGGCGTTTGTCCTCCCTTGGCGTGGAGAGGGGGTCGTGGGGTAGGGGCGTTTGTCCTCCCACGGCCGGCTGGGGGGTAGGGGCGTTTGTCCTCCCTCAGCCAGGAGGCTGGGACCGAAGCACCGTGTGTCGGTGGCGGTCCTAGCTTTCAGAGGGTCCCTCAGCGTGTCTCTGCAGCAGCAGAGTTCACGGCTGTATATGGGACGTGGAGAGGGGGTCGTGGGGTAGGGGCGTTTGTCCTCCCGTGACATGGCCGGCTGAGGGGTAGGGGCTTTTGTCCTCCCTCAGCAAGGAGGGTGGGACCGAAGCACCGTGTGTCGGTGGCGGTCCCCGCTTCCTGGGGGCTTGGGGAAGTAGGTGAGGGTTAGGCACACTGCTATGCTACAGTGTGTCTTTCGGTGAGGGTTCGCCTTAGGGCGAAAGTGCCGGTGGTGTCGTGGTGACATGTTCGCGATCCCATGGCATCACCGCTACGGCACGGGTTGGCAGCATCCCAGAGTTTTAGTGGGTAGGCTAGTCCTTCGCGGACTAGAGAGCCCCACATAACCAATGCGTAATGTCTGACTCTACCCCCGAGGGTCTCATATTACGTAGTGGTATGCAATTCAATGCATTTCTCTGGGTCAAAAAAAAAAAAAAAAAAAAGGTTAGGTTTGTCGCAGTCCCCCTTCGAAGTGCTGTCACCTTGCCGTGGTGAAGGGGCTTGCGTGGCCCAATGACCCTCAGGGCTATGCCGGACAGGGCCTCCCAAACCGGACAGGCCTGAGGAGAGGGGCCAGACAAAGAACAGCACCCCGACGTGTGGCTCCGCGTGTCCCTCTGAAACCAGCAGAGGGCACAGTGTGAGACGCCAGGTCCCTCGGGACGGAGCTGGAGCTCGGCCTCACGGGCGATAGTGGCTTTCGGCCACCGGCGCGACGTTGTGGCTACGGCCACCGGCGGGCAACCCGTAACCTGCACTGAGCAGACCGGGGACCTTCCTCACTGAGAGGCGGGTCACGTGGAGTAAACCACTATAAAAATCCCCAATCCTAAGGTGTGACTGGCGTGCCGATGGGATGCATGGCTGGGGGGAGCCCAGTCCCCAACGTCAGAGAGGGGGGGCATACCTCCTTTAAACAATAGCAAATATGAGTGGCCTAAAACGTAAGAAACTACCCCAGGAGGTTCCAATCCTCCGTGTCACCACAGAACGGGCAAGTGCCCGCGCTGTGGAGACACGCCGCCCTTCGTATTCTGGGGGGGCACACCACTCTGGACTGGAAAGCAAAGACGACTCTGGCAAACGTTTAATGGACACCGATGCGCATGGATTGGCTCTAAGGCTACGCGGAGGAGGGGACAGGGAGGACGAGAAGGCAGCTGCTGCGCCACCCTCTCCAACCTTCCCAACGGTGGAGAACGAGGAGGAAATTTTCCGCCCTCACATGTCCCTCGCGCGGTCACCGCTGCGAGGGGTCGGCCAGGATAGTCCATGCATAGACCTGGACTCCGCCGCGATCCAGATCCCGGCGAGGAAGGAGGGCGGTGGCCCAGCGCGCGGCCGCCATGGCCGTTTCGTGCGGCGTAACAAGGCGATAGAGGAGCCTATGAAGGTCGCGCAGGTCCTTCTCACACGGCTGGATGAGGGGATCCTCGCACGTGGGGATTCCGCACCGGATACTGACGACAGTATGCACACGGTGCGGTCCACCTTCTCGTCGCCAGCGACCTCCCCAAGTCGCCAGAAGAAGGACCTGCCGACGCAGAGGGCTGGCCCGGGGGGGAAGGGAAAGGCGCGCTCACGGACGCAGACTCCCTTCAAGCCTGGAGATGTAGCGGGGGGACGCAAATCACCGAGCTCCCCGACGCAACATAGCGACAAGGAGGAGGCACTGGGGCATAGGGACGAAGGCGCAGAGGCGTACCCGACCAACACCGAAAAGGAGCTAGTTCCTTCCGGCACGGCTAGCCCTGCAAAAAGCGGTCGCATGTGGCGGAACCCCCGTAAGAGGCCACGGTTCCACACCAGTTCCCAGTCGGGATCCAGCGGGGATGATGGAGACGAGTCCTGTCCGTCCGCCACAAGCGAAGGCTCGTCACAGACATCAAAAGGACGAGGACGAGGTCGGCCCCCTTCTACCGGGAAGTATGTTGGCCTGGCCAAAGCGAAAGAGGCCTACAAACGGGCCATGCATGAAGAGATTCGCCTCGAGGCGGAGAGAGACGTGCAGGAGATGCAAATCAGAACCCGGCTAGGGTACTCGAAGTGCACTCCTTCGCCGCCTGCGATGAATCCCGAGGAGGCCGCTGCCAACACAGAACTTGGGCAGCAGGTAGCAGACAGTGTGGCTGTCATCCAAAAAGTAGCGGCCACCTCTAAAAACTTGAAGGGCGGGTACATCCGGTGCCTAAAAGATGCCGCGTCCGCTATATCGGATGCGTTTGCCGTACTCAGCAAACGCACCGTTTCCGAGGAAACGGCGCGGCTTCAAGCTGACAACAGCCGGCTAAGATCCGAAATGGCCGGCTTACGAGAGGAGATGGCCGAGATCAAGGCCCAACTGGAGGGGCTGCGGAAGCAGGGGAATCCTGAGCCCCCCCCAACCCGACGTAACGAGGAGGAGCGGCCCCCTGCGCTGCCCTCTCCCAGCGAACGGATAGGCGGTTGCCCGAATGCCACCCCTTCTATCCCTTTAACAGAGGAGATCTGTCGAGTGGTCATGGCCCAGGTCGGGACGTATCTGGACGCCCGCATGGCCGCAATCAGCGACAGACTCCTCCCGGAGAAGAGGGCGCGGCCTCCGTTGGCAAACCGAGACAAAACTGGGGGAGCAGAGCCGGAGTCTGGCGTGGCCCCCGCTTCCGCTTCCGCTTCCGTAGGTGGAGCGTCCTACGCGGGCGCTGTGAAGCGGTCAAAAAGACGAAAAGGCAAGGGAGTTTCTTCCGGGAGGGTCCCAGCCCCGGGAGAGTCGGGCCCGGAAGCAACAGCGCCTGCGCCTGCGCCTGCTGCGTTGGGAGAGCCCTGGAGGACGGTGCAGGGCAAAACTACAAGGAAGAAGCAGAGGGACGGCCCTACAAACCAGGCAGCCCCCAAAAAGAAGGCCCGGAGGCTGCGCCTCCCCCGGTCAACGGCAGTAGTGTTTACGCTAGTGGAGCCCAAGGCAGACACTAGCGAAAGAAGAGAGAGCTACGCGTCCATCATCGGGGAGGCCAAAAAGCGGGTAGACCTCGATGCGCTGGGGATCTCGGGTGTTCGGGTCCGACGTACCGCGACGAATGCCCGCATATTCGAGATTCCCGGTGGCGAGAGTGGCGAAAAGGCCGACGCCCTTGCCCAAAAACTCAGGGAGGTGATGGATCCCGCCGTGGTCCGGATCTCCAGGCCCACTAGATGTGCGGAGATGCGCATCTCGGGCCTGGATGACTCGGTGACATCTCCGGAGGTGGTCGCGGCGGTTGCACGAGAGGGTGGTTGCGCGGCGGAGGACATTAAGGCTGGCGAAGTGACGCTCGGCTCCTCGGGACTGGGCACTGTGTGGCTGCGATGTCCTATTGCGGCTGCAAAAAAGGTGGCTCAGGCTGGACGTCTCCGCGTGGGGTGGGTGTCAGCGCAGGTGCAGTTGCTCGACGCCCGGCCCATACGATGCTTCCGATGCATGGAAGTGGGGCACGTGCGCGCCGCGTGCAAGTCCGAGGTAGACCGCAGCCTCCTTTGTTATCGTTGCAGCGAGCCGGGCCATATCGCCCGCGACTGCAACGCTGCCGCACACTGCGCGCTGTGCGCGGAGGCGGGCGCCCCCGCGGGCCACAGGGTGGGAAGCGTTTCATGCAACCCACCCAAAAGAAAGAGGACTGCTGCCGACAGGTCCGAAGCCACATCGCAGCCTAGTCACCCACCTGAACCCAGGGTCGAGGAGGATCGGATGGCCACTGACTAGTAATGGCCACCCAATACCTACAGGCGAACATAAACCACTCCGCCAGAGCTCAGGACCTTCTGCTCCAGAGCATGGCGGAGTGGTTGATACAAATCGCAGTCGTGGCCGAGCCGTACTCGGTCCCCTCCAGGGAAAACTGGGTGGGGGATAGAGACGGACTGGTGGCAGTGGTCACGCAGCCGCAAGCAGGATCCGCGCCCCACCGAGGCGTCACCAAGGGGCGTGGTTTTGTGTCGACACACCTGGGGGACACATGGTCGTTGGGACCTATTTTTCGCCAAACAGGAGCCTCACCGAGTTCGAGTCCTTTCTTGACGAGGTGGGTTCCCTGTTTGGCGAAAATCGCCCTGTGCAGCTGCTGGTCGCTGGAGACTTCAACGCCAAGTCCACGGCGTGGGGATCTCCAGCGACTGACGCGCGAGGGCAGGCGCTGGAGGAATGGGCGGTCGAGGTGGGGCTGCTGATCCTCAACAGGGGGTCAACGAACACGTGCGTGCGACAGCGGGGAGGCTCAATTGTGGACTTAACATTGGCCAGCCCCGCCCTCGCACGACGTGTTTCAGGCTGGAAAGTGAGAACGGACGTGGAGACGCTCTCGGACCATCGCTACATCCGCTTCGAGGTCTCCACGTTCCCCCTCACCCCAAGGAGCGTGAACCGACCCCCTGCAGGGGAAGGCCCGCGGTGGCGGCTGGGGCAACTGGACAGGGAGATGGCCCAAGAGGCAGTCCTAGTGGAGTCGTGGCAGGTCGGAGCTGGGCCCATAGGCGACATTGATGTCGAGACGGAGCAGCAGGTTGCCGCCACGCACCGGATTTGCGATGCCACTATGCCCCGCGCGAGGCCAACCCCACCTCGTCGTCGCATGTACTGGTGGCGCGAGGAGATCCGCATCTCACGGAGCGAGTGCACGGCGGCGCGCCGCCAGTACACCAGGAGCAGGCGGAGAAGGGTGCGCGACCCAGCCAGGGAGGAGGCGCTATACGCTGCCTACCGGGAAAAATGCCACCAGCTCCAGGCGGACATCGCACGGGCGAAGGAGGCCGCGTGGAAGGAGTGGCTGGAGACGCTGGACTTGCACCCATGGGGGCGCCCTTACAAAACTGTAAGGGCAAAACTCCGGCCATGGGCCCCCCCGCTGACCAGTAGTCTCGAGCCTCTCCTCCTAGAGCGGGTCCTCTCCGGCCTGTTCCCCGAAAGAGAGGCATGGCGTCCACCGGCGATGGGTGGAAACCCGGCGAGAGGCGAGGACGTAGTGCCTCCTGTGACAGAGGCAGAGCTTGGGGCCGCAATAGCCAGGCTCAAACTAAAAAACGGCGCCCCCGGACCCGATGGCGTGCCTGGGCGCATCGTGGTGCTCGCGCTTGCGGCAGAAGAGCTGGAGGAGAGGGTGAGGACCCTCTTTAGCGCATGCCTCGACCGAGGTCAGTTCCCGCGAAGCTGGAAGACGGGTAAGCTCGTCCTCCTTCAGAAGGACGGGCGCTCGGCAGAGTCGCCGTCGGCCTACCGCCCCATCGTCCTGCTTGACGAGATGGGCAAGCTTTTCGAACGGGTTATCGCTGCCCGTCTCGTCAAGCACCTCGAGGAGGTAGGACCCGACCTACACGACTGCCAGTACGGCTTCCGGCGGGAAAGGTCGACGATAGACGCGATTGCGCAACTGAGGGTCCTCGCCGAGGAGGCTGTCTCGCAGGGCGGAGTGATGTTGGCCGTGTCGCTTGACATAGCGAATGCCTTCAACACCCTGCCCTTTGAGACAGTCAAGGCAGCGCTGCAGTACCACGGAGTGCCCCAGTACCTGCAGAATATAGTGGGGGATTACTTCCGGGACCGGGCCATTATTTATCCGACCCAAAACGGATGGGGAAATCGGAGGGTCACATGCGGTGTTCCACAGGGGTCGGTCCTAGGACCACTCCTGTGAAACATCGGATACGACTGGGTGCTCCGCGGTACAAACCTGCGGGGCGTCGGCGTACTCTGCTACGCCGACGACACTCTCGTCACCGCAACCGGGAGCACCCATAGACAAGCCGTGCTCCTTGGCACAGCGGGGGTTGCCCACGTGGTGAGCCGTATTAGGGCCTTGGGGCTCGAGGTGGCCCTAAACAAGTCGGAGGCCCTCTTCTTCCATGGGCCTCGAAACGCGCCGCCTCCCGGCCTGGCGATCGTCATAGGGGGCACCTCCATCGCCATCGAGTCGACGCTGCGATACCTAGGTATTGTCCTCGATGGGCGATGGAGCTTCACAGAGCACTTCTCCCGCAAGGCGCCAAAGCTGGTGGCTGCAGCCGGAGCACTCGGGGGGCTGCTCCCGAATATCGGAGGGCCGGGCAGCACATGCCGCCGCCTGTACCAGGGGGTTGTACGCTCTATGGCGATGTACGGGGCTCCCATATGGGCGGAGGCCCTGAACGCTCGGAACGTGGCCCAGTTGCGCAGACCCCAACGGGTGATAGCGACCAGGGCCATCCGAGCGTACAGGACGGTCTCGTTTGAAGCGGCAACCCTGCTGGCAGGTAGCCCGCCGTGGGACCTCGAAGCCGAGGTCCTTGCGGCGGTATACTGGCAAGTAGCAGCAGTGCGAGCGGAGGGCAATCGTCCACTTCCGGAGGAGATCAAGCTCTGGAGGGACGAGGCCAGGGGTGATCTCCTCAGGAAGTGGGACGAAAGGCTGCAGGCCCCAAGCGCAAGCCGGGAGGTGGTGGGCGCCATACGTCCGGTCCTCAGGGACTGGCTGGGCCGCGATTTCGGCGAGACGACTTTCCACCTGACACAGATACTCACCGGGCACGGATGCTTCGGCAAATACCTGTGTCAGGTGGCCCGCCGCGAGGACACCACAGTGTGCAAACACTGCACGGGTGGAGATGAGGACACGGCGCAGCACACCCGCGCCGCGTGCCCCGCATGGCAAGGACCGCGATCACAACTGATCGCGGCCATCGGGGCGGACCTCTCGCTGCCAGTCATGGTTGGGGTCATGACACGCAGCAGGGACGCGTGGGAAGCGGTGGTTGCATTCTGCAACGCCGTCATGTCCCAAAAGGAGGCGGCGGAGAGGGAGCGAGAGGATGACCCCCTCGCACCACCCACTCGCCGAAGGAGAGTAGGGCGAAGGCGGGCCGCTTATGACCGCCAAATACCGCCCTAACCGGGACCTCGGGCAGCTGATCGGGAGATTGGTTGCCCGACGAGAATGCGTCCCGAGGTGGAAAGGTGGCCTTGGGTGAGGTCCCCTGTAGGCGAGAGGGAGTGGGCTCAGAAGCCCGCAGAGCCGGGCCCAAAAAAAAAAGGGCAAGACGCCGCAAGTGGGTGCCGCGGTAAGCGCTAAGCGTCCCCGTAGCCCCACACCAGGCGGAGAGAGGTCAGACCGAGGGGTTTTAGTGGGTAGACTGGAGACCAGGAGTCCCACATACCCGTCCTTATTACAACACCTCAAGGACGGGATGCGAAACGCATTTCCCCTCGTAAAAAAAAAAAAAAAAAAAGGTTTGTCGCAGTCGAGTAGGCAGGAGGAGCCTATGGAAACCATCCAATAATGGCCTTACAGTTTCTGCAAGCCAACATCAACCACTCGGCTAGGGCTCAGGACCTTCTGGTCCAATCCATGGCTGAGTGGCAAGTACATGTGGCGGTGGTTTCCGAGCCTTATTGTGTTCCAACTGTGGATGGTTGGGTCTCTGACCGTGACTGCAGTGTAGCCGTTGCTGTGTCTACTGCGAGTATCCTACCTTATGACAGAGTCTCAAGGGGTGACGGTTTCGTGCTGGTAGTTATGGCTGGTCTGGCTGTTATTGGGATTTATTATCCCCCTAGCCGCAGCTTGGCGGAGTTTGAGCAGATGCTGGCGGAGGTTGGAGGTCTTATAGGACAGATACGCCCAACACCCATTTTGGTTGCCGGTGACTTTAATGCCAAGTCTACGGCGTGGGGGTGCCTCGGGACTGATCCTCGTGGTGAGGTGCTTGAAGAGTGGGCGGTGGCACAGGAATTGGTGATCCTGAACCAGGGTTCTGAGAGCACGTGCGTGCGGCAGCAGGGCGAATCGATCGTGGACATAACGTTCGCGTCCCACGCCCTGGCCCGCCGTGTTCTAGACTGGAGGGTGGAAACTGGTGAGGAGACCCTTTCGGATCACCGATATATCCGGTTTAGCATATCTGCGGCCCCCGCTCCTCTCTTGGAGGGAAGCCGGCCTGAGGATGGCCCACGTTGGGTGTTGGGTAAACTTGACCGACAACTTGCCAAGGAAGCGGCTATCGTTGAATCCTGGGGGACTGCTTCGGAGGTGGCGGATCAGGTTGACCAGCAGGCCGAGCAGCTTGCCACTACACTGACGCGCATATGTGATGCGGCTATGCCTAGAGCAAAACCAGCCTCCCCAAGGCGGCAAGTGTACTGGTGGCGCCCGGAAATCCGCCAATTGCGGAACGCTTGCGTGGCTGCGCGCCGCCAGTATGCAAGGTACAGGAGGAGGAGAGTGCGCGAACAGGAGCAGGAGGATGCTCTGTACGATGCATACAGGGTCGCCTGTAAAGCGCTGCAGGCAGTCATAGCACAGGCCAAGGAGGCGTCGTGGAAGGAGTGGTTGGAGACTCTGGACAGAGATCCGTGGGGAAGGCCGTATCGTGTCATAAGGCAAAAGTTGCGGCCTTGGGCTCCTCCATTAACCAGTAGTCTCCAGCCCGATCTTCTGGATCGAGTCGTGGGTGCACTTTTCCCGGAGCGAGGGGAGTTTGTGCCGCCGTTAATGGCTACCACTGTCGCACTGCAGGTCTTTGAGGAGGAGGTGCCGCCGGTATCTGAGGCGGAACTCGAGGTCGCTGTATTAAAAATGCGTTCCAGGAAGACGGCGCCTGGTCTTGACGGAGTGCCGGGCCGTGCCTTGGCAATCGCGTTGGGTGAGATTGGCGACAGGGTCAGGGCCATTTTCACCGCGTGCCTGGAGCAGGGGCGATTTCCGCAAAGGTGGAAAACGGGTAGGTTGGTGCTCCTTCAAAAGGAGGGGCGCCCGCCCGATCAGCCGTCGGCCTATCGCCCCATAGTGCTCCTTGGTGAGGTCAGCAAGCTCTTTGAGCGTGTGATTGCTGCGCGTCTTGCAAGGTGTATGAACCCGGACTTGAGCGAGTGGCAGTTTGGGTTTCGGCATGGTCGTTTAACGCTTGACGCGATTGCCCGCGTCAGACGTCTTGCTGAGGAGGAGATTTCACAGGGCGGGGTGTTAATGGCAGTGTCTCTAGATATCTCCAATGCCTTTAATACCCTGCCCTGGGAAACTATTAAGGCGGCACTAGGGTACCATAATGTGCCACGGTACTTACAGCAAACGATTGCTAGCTACTTTGCGGGCCGGGAGGTTGCCTATCCAACTAAGGATGGCTGGGGAAGGAGGGCCATGTCGTGCGGTGTTCCACAGGGTTCGGTACTAGGGCCGCTCCTGTGGAACATCGGTTACGACTGGGTGCTGCGCGGGGCCACTTTGCGAGGGGTCAGCGTAACGTGTTACGCTGACGATACTCTTGTGTCGGCCCGTGGCAGTACATACCGGGAGGCGGCCTATCTCGCTACGGCTGGCGTGGCACATATGGTCCAAAGGATCCGTGCGTTGGGCCTGGAGGTGGCCCTTCACAAATCTGAGGCCCTAGTCTTTCACGGGCCTCGAAATGCGCCACCGCCGGGGGCATCATTGACGGTAGGAGGAGCTACCATTGCCGTCGGGTCGACAATGAAGTACCTGGGACTTGTCCTCGACGGCAGATGGAAGTTCCAGGAGCACTTCCGGCGCTTGGCCCCTAAGTTGGTGGCTGCTGCCGGAGCGCTCGGGCGGATCCTGCCTAATATAGGAGGTCCAGGCGGAGTTTGTCGCCGCCTTTACGCGGGGGTGGTGCGCTCAATGGCGCTCTATGGAGCGCCGATATGGGCAGATGCCCTGAGCCCACACAACGTTGCTCTTTTGCGGCGTCCACAGCGCGCGATGGTGCTCAGGGCAGCAAGGGCATACCGTACGGTGTCCTTCGTGGGGGCCTGCCTGATTGCTGGCAGTCCGCCGTGGGACCTTGAAGCCGAGGTCCATGCTTCAGTGTATCGGCGGATGCTGGCAGCCAGGGAGGGCCAGAACTGGCCTCATCCGCAGGAGGTCCGGCAGTGGCGTGAGGAAGCCCGTGGTGTCCTCTTTGGAAGGTGGGAAGAAAGGCTAGGTCTCCCGGGGCCTAGTCAAGATCTTGTAGCCGCTGTTCGGCCTATTCTTAAAGAGTGGGTCGAACGCAAACACGGCGCACCCACCTTCCGCCTAACGCAGCTCTTGACCGGGCATGGTTGCTTCGGCAAGTACCTGTGTGAGGTGTTGGGCAGGGAGGCAACCACGAGGTGTCACCATTGCGATGGAGGGACCGTGGACACGGCGCAGCATACGCGCGTTGAGTGCCCAGCTTGGGCGGAGCCACGCGCAGCTCTGTCCGCGGTCATTGGTGTGGACCTCTCCCTGCCAATAGTGATAGAGATGATGGCTGGCAGTGAGGAGGCCTGGGCGGCAGTGGCGGCCTTCAGTGAGGTCGTCATGACCCAAAAAGAGGCGGCAGAGAGAGAGCGAGAGATTGACGCCAATGCTCTGCCGCAGCGAAGGAGGAGACCAGGCCGGCGTCGGATGGCCTTTGCGGGCCGTGTGATGCCGCCTCAGTGAGGGTGTGTGGGAATAGGGTAGAGAGCCCATTGCCCGCATGAAAAGTTGAGCTGCGGGGTGCTGGGTTGGATTTTCCTTCCCGGTGCCCAAGGCCTCCATGTGTCGGACCCGGGGGGGGGGTTCGTCACTCTACTGGATGGGGGCCGAGGAGAGGAGGACGTGCCCTAACATCTGGTGCGTCCAACAAGGAGGAGAATCCAGAGAAGGGGCCGCTGTTAAGTGGTCGCCGCTGGCGGGGTCGCGGTTGTGTGCGGAAGCGTTCCCGTAACCCCGTCTCTTGCGTTTTGGCGGTATTTCGTGGTAGGTTTTAGTCGGTGCGAGTCCGACATAACCCGTCCTCGCCCCCTGAGAGGACGGGTATGCATAAGGCATTTCCCCCACGTTAAAAAAAAAAAAAAAAAAAAAAGGTTAGGTTAGGTTAGGTTAGGTTAGCGGAGGGCAATCGTCCACTTCCGGAGGAGATCAAGCTCTGGAGGGACGAAGCCAGGGGTGATCTCCTCAGGAAGTGGGATGAAAGGCTGCAGGCCCCAAGCGCAAGCCGGGAGGTGGTGGGCGCCATACGTCCGGTCCTCAGGGACTGGCTGGGCCGCGATTTCGGCGAGACGACTTTCCACCTGACACAGATACTCACCGGGCACGGATGCTTCGGCAAATACCTGTGTCAGGTGGCCCGCCGCGAGGACACCACAGTGTGCAAACACTGCACGGGTGGAGATGAGGACACGGCGCAGCACACCCGCGCCGTGTGCCCCGCATGGCAAGTACCGCGATCACAACTGATCTCTGTCGCCTCTGCCATCGACGTAGCCATCTAAATGTGACCATGGTCGCTCTGCTAAGAGTGGAACGACAGAGAAGAGACGGCGCTGAAACCCACTGTGGGACTCCTTAAGAATCTTCCATTTCGCTCTCCTTAACGACTCTTTCATAAGCAGTAAATACACACTCCAACTACAGCTTCCTGGATCTTCCTCTTGGTTTTTTTGGTCGCAGAGTCGACGATAGCAAGTTACCAGATGTAAATATATATAACAGTAAATATATAAAAAGAACCAGAGGTATGGAACCGCACACCACTAAACAGATAGTAAACTCAGACAAATTGCGAGTCTCACTGCTTCGTATGCAAAAGATCGTGATATCATACTCTTGCGCTAAAGGTATTCTGTGGCGGTTTGCGACTAAAGCATGAGTCAATTCGACGTTTGACACTAATAATAAAATGGTCGAAGGTTGGGTTTTTCATAAAGTAGGTATTTGTTTTTTGGAATTTAATGTTGGTATTTTACTACTTATGTATGTTGTACAAACCTTAAGCTAAAAATCTAATAAATGAACGACATAATAAATAATCTTTATGAATAACAACATAATGATATCAATTAGCATAAAAAGTGAAATACGATACCTTTTTTTTTGGTTAGAGTTACCAAGAAGCAAGATCTCGGTATTATATGTCTACTTTACCGATATGAGCTTTTATCGTAATGGCATTTTCTTCTTCATTATGACAATGTTTATAGATATTGAAATTCATTGGATGTGATGTTTTGCAGGGGCACTCTCCTGCAGAACATCAATCATCAAAACAAATAAGCTCTACTTTGATAAGCGTAACGTTCAGACGGTGTTTAAGTTTAAAACGACAGGAGCACGCAATGTGTCGATAACAAAACGTTTTATATAGATAGAACTGTACATACCTACATTAAAAATATCCTCTTGTTTTATACATAATATTTAGTCAATTGAAAAATCGCAATATACAGCAAATTCTTACTCACTTACATCACTAGTATAAAACAAAGTCGCTTCCTGCTGGCTGTCTGTCCCTATGTGTGCTTAGATCTTTAAAACTTCGCAACGGATTTTGATGCGGTTTTTTTTAAAGATTGATTCAAGAGGAAGGTTTATATGTATAATACATGCATAATTTATTTGCATTGCACCCGTGCGAAGCCGGGGCGAGTCGCTAGTAAATTATAAAGTTACAACTTTTATTTCTGGCTTTGCCCAAGTTGGTTAATAACAACGTTAGTCGCATTTCACGGAAGCGTGCCTAAAGCCGACGCACAACTTTCTTGCAACTAGAGTGAAAACTTTACAGCGGAATACCATGCATTTATTGTCGTGAATTCTTGATCGTGGTTTGATGAAAATGGAGTGTGGAGTACCCTTGTATTTACGCGCATTCGGAGAAATCAATCTCTCACAGTTAGCTAAATCTGGTTTTAGGCTGTCTGTCCACAGAAGCGGAGGAGCAGAGAAAATAACCAATTAGGCCGCGTCTTTGTGAAACCATAAAGACGAACATTTAAATAATATGAGAAATATGATTGGTTAATTTTACACATCTCTTCGCTTTATGGGTTGAATTTCACTGTTATGTAAGTTTTTTAAGGTTAATGACCTGTTAAAGTTCAGTTATTATTTTGATAGGTGTATTCAACCTTTAAAAATAAAGTGCATCAAATTCAACGAGGTTTTGCAATATTATTTTGATTTCTCTCAGTCCCAATAACGAACACACTTAGGTACCTACCTAGGGTGCCCTTCGCTTGGTCTAAAATTTTATGTTCTAAAATTGTTTGGCCGAAAATGTTTGGTCTAATATTTAATGGTATACTTATTCTTTAGCATAAAGATTTTATTGCATACATACTCGTATTTTTTGTCCTAAACCATGTTTGACCTAAAATTGTTTAGTATATTTTTTTTATGACTAAAAGGCTAAAAGTATAATATTGTTAGGTATAATTATTCTTTAGCCTAACAT
This sequence comes from Apotomis turbidana, assembly GCA_905147355.2. Taxonomy (NCBI): domain Eukaryota; kingdom Metazoa; phylum Arthropoda; class Insecta; order Lepidoptera; family Tortricidae; genus Apotomis; species Apotomis turbidana. The sequence goes on from LR990286.1 coordinate 23,126,626, forward strand.
AAAACCTCCTAAAAACCCATATGCTCAAGCGAGCAAGCGAAAGTATAAGTCGCTCCCAGAACAATAGTTTAGGTTAGGTTAGAACTGCGTCCCCAACAAAAATAAGGCGCTCCTAGAACAGTTGGTTAGGTTAGGTTAGAACTGCGTCCCTAACAAAAATAAGGCGCTCCCAGAACAGGAGGTTTGGTTAGGTTAGAACTGCGTCCCTAACAAAAATAAGGCGCTCCCAGAACAGTAGGTTAGGTTAGGTTAGAACTGCGTCCCCAAAAATAAGGCGCTCCCAGAACAGTAGGTTAGGTTAGAACTGCGTTCCCGACAAACATAAGTCGCTCCCAGAACAGTAGGTTAGGTTAGGTTAGAACTGCGTCCCTAACAAAAATAAGGCGCTCCCACAACAGTTGGTTAGGTTAGGTTAGAACTACGTCCCTGACAGAAATAAGGCGCTCCCAGAACAGTAGGCTAGGTTAGGTTAGAACTGCATCCCTGACAAAAATAAGTCGCTCCCAGAACAGTAGGTTAGGTTAGGTTAGAACTGCGTTCCCGACAAACATTAGTCGCTCCCAGAACAGTAGTTTAGGTTAGGTTAGAACTGCGTCCCTGACAAAAATAAAGCGCTCCCAGAACAGTAGGTTAGGTTAGGTTAGAACTGCGTTCCCGACAAACATTAGTCGCTCCCAGAACAGTAGGTTAGGTTAGGTTAGAACTGCGTCCCTGACAAAAATAAAGCGCTCCCAGAACAGTAGGTTAGGTTAGGTTAGAACTGCGTTCCCGACAAACATTAGTCACTCCCAGAACAGTAGGTTAGGTTAGGTTTGAACTGCGTCCCTGACAAAAATAAGGCGCTTCCAGAACAGTAGGTTAATAGGTTAGGTTAGAACTGCGTTCCCGACAAACATTAGTCACTCCCAGAACAGTAGGTTAGGTTAGGTTTGAACTGCGTCCCTGACAAAAATAAGGCGCTCCCAGAACAGTAGGTTAATAGGTTAGGTTAGAACTGCGTCCCCAACAAAATCTAAGTAATATTAATTTAATAAATGCGACAGTTTGAATGCGATTATTATTGACACCAATATTCGGAATACCAATTTTATGCCTAAAATACATTCGACCAAACAATGTTATTCCATACAAATGTTAGACTAAACAATTTTCGGCCAAAAAAATATATGCAAAACAATTTCGGCCAAACAATTGTCGACGTAAAAAACCATCGACCAAAGATTATTAGGCCAAAAAATATGTGCCGAAAAAAATATCGGCCAAAAAATTTTAGACAAACAGATATAGACCCACCTACCTATATTGATGTTTCTATTTTTGCTGCACTAAGTGATATTGATAAGTTGCATTTTATACAACAGTTGCATTTTAATACGACTCGATATGTATAATCAAAATTACATACATTCATTGCACCTGTTATTTACATTTTACTTATAAGACTCGCCACCTAGAAATGTAATCTCTAGGACAAATAGGATATGGACGAAAGTATGCATTTTTGGTAATTAAATGTCATTTTTAATTTAAATGTTGCCAGCATCTTCGGCACTATGCATTTTTAGATTTAGTTTAACTGTATTTTATTGTGTTCTGTTTGTGTGTGTTAAGTTTTATTTTTAGGTTTAGTTTTATTGTAAGTATTTTTGTTGTAATATTAAATGGTTTAATTAGTGCCTGAAAATTTAAATAAGATACGACATTGAGGCGTTTAGGAACAACAATTAACTTGTAAAATTGGGCGTTCTGCGTGTCTCACAGTGGAATCAAGCCTATTTGTCATGCAGAGTTGTACAATTGTGTAGGATGTAGGTTATAGGACTAAAGCTGAAGATCGTCCATATACCCTCTGTTTCCATGAAAAGTAAAGCCGGCTAAGTGCGAAAAAGACTCGCGGACAAAGGGTTCCGTACCATCGACTAACAAAAATATTTTTGGCTTTTCCCATTTCGTTCTTAGCGGATGCAATCGCTATAATGCACGTATACAATTTCGTGGTATGGCGGTGTAACTTTCAGAAAAATAAGCTGTATCGCGGTATTGTTTTTCGACGTCGTTTGTACGTTCGGATGTCCGGATTCCGCCTGTTCTTGCCTAGAGGTCGCATTTTTAACCGATAGCGTTTATTTTATTTATTAAAATAAGGTGTTACCCTAAATTGCTGGCAGTGAACCGAATCACAAACCACACTACACAAAATTCAACGGTCTCCCGTGCGCGACTGTATTCCCTTTTATTTCCAGTTTTATTAAGCTTTCTATAGAAGGTTCATAAATTGTGGAAGAACAGCTGACGCGTGATTTATCACGGACCACAGAGAAACAAATGGCGTCACCGTATGCCGCAGAAATTCTATTCCTAAATTCCAGGTCTTGAAAAATGTCGGCTACTAAAATGACCAAAAGTAACAAATTATAACTCGCCGCGGTAAAAGCTCTTTCACATACAAGGCAGCCACACTGCACATTTATTTCCCTTCATGCTTCTACAGTGGCACGGCGGTGGTTAAAACAGAAAAGTAGTTTTACTAGTACGTTTAATTTTCCAGGTAACATTAAAATATAATTTATTTTACAGTAAAAATCATCATCATCATCATCATATCAGCCGACAGACGTCCACTGCTGGACAAATGCCTACCCCAAAGTTCACCAGTTTCACCACAACGATCGCTCTTGCGCCGCCCTCATCCAATGTCTGCCCGAGATTCTAACTATGTCGTCGGTTCACCTAGTTGGAGGCCTTTCCACGCTGCATCTTCTGGTCCGAGCTCTCCACTCAATAACCTTTCTGCCCCAACGGCCATCGGTTCTACGAGCAATGTGCCCCGCCCGCCCACTACCACTTAAGTTTGGCGACTGTCTGAGCTATATCTATATCCTTGGTTCTCTTGCGTATCTTATCATTTCGTATTCGATCCCGCAAGGAAACTCCGAGTCTCTAGTAAAAAATACAAAAAAAAAAAATCCTCAATATTTTTTAACTGTTAAGAACATAAATGATGATTGTGTTTTATGGTGTCATGTATTTGAAAGTGGTCATTAGTTGATAATGTTATAGATAAGATACAAATATCAAATGGACACATAATGAAGATTTGCCACCTGACTGACAAAGTGTTCTACAGCGTAGCCCAGTCACAAAAAACCCATTTAAAGAAATACTTTTTTATTAATTAGTATATTCATATTTTGTGTCTGATTTTGCTTGACTGGCAATTTTGTTTATTGGTCTTCTATCTTTCCTTTTCCAACTTTATTATAAAATGTACAAAGTATCAAATTATTGATGACGTAAAGATGCACAGTAAATCTGTCGTTCCAAATCCATTGCCATTCGACAAATCCTAATATATCTCACCTTCTGAACCATCTCCATATATCTGTCTTACTTCCAGCTTGTGACTGTGCCCCGACCATATCATAACGTGGTACACGAAAAACCTTTATACAACTAAAGTACAGCAAGAGAGACAAAGGGAATTAAAATCTCGCGAAACGCGGGGAAGATAACTTAATGAGGGTTGACAAATTAGTGCCGAGTCCCGTAAGTTGGCAAACATTCGCCGACTGGTCCCGCGCCGGATTCTGGCGCGGCGGCGTAAACGCGATATGAGAATTACATTAAAATAATGTCTGGGTTTGAATGTCTGCGTGACCTTAGTTTCAACCGTCTTTCAAAAAGGAGGAGGTCCTCCATCCGTATTTTTTATTTTTTTTTATTGTTTGTTTCAGAACTCCGTCAGTTAGAACCGATTTCAAAAAATACATTCGTATGTTTACGTTACATTACATACGTTTTGTTGGATTGATCACGTTTAATGTACGATGTGTGAAGATATCAGGTGAAATTCCGTAAACGTAAAAATATACATTAGAAAATAACACAAATATTTTTTCCATGAGTCGCTTGCTTGCTTGATGGATGTAATGAATAAAGATATTTTGTATACTAAAGTATAAGTAAATACACAAATTTAATGAGCTAAATAACGGCAAAGCGCAAGCATAATCAAAATGAAAATAATATTTTTCCTTTTACACATTATTTTGGTAATTTCATAGTTTCGCGACATGCTTTTCCTTATTCCATTTATTATTCTGTTTGTTTTGACTTATTAAAATGCCTCGTATAAAATATTCGCCGGCATATTGCCGATACGGATAATGCACTGAATTTGCTCCTCGATTGAGCGAATGAATGCCGATTTTGCTAAAAGCTGCCGAAGCGAGGTAGCCATCCGAAAGGTAATTGGTAATTGGAAATGGCTTAACGCTTAGCTCAATATTTTGAAGCAATTATTGTATTTAGGCAGGATTCGGATATCTATTATTCCAAGAATAACACTTACTCTCGGATGAAATAGTAATGTCAAAACCAAACCACTGATTTTGAAACCATTAATTTTTTGCTAATATCGCAATAATTTGGTCGTCAAAATTTGGTGCACATTCACTTGGTGCTCGAATACAATTAGAAGTGCAGTCATGACTAAAATAGGTAGAAGCATTGTAATTTTAGGCTATCTTGTTTTGGTGCAAGTAATATTTATTTTGGTGTTTCATATTATTTTTAGGTGATACGGGTTTGGGGACCCAAAATTATTTTTCGGGGTCCAAAATATTTGTTGCCGTATATATTTACTCTCTCATGTAAAAGTATACTGCACTGCAATGAAGCATATTTGTTTTGTAAAAGTTTGTCACACATGGGTACCTACCTAATAAGGGATGCGACTAATGTTGACATACATGTTGTTGTGTTGTTGTACATAGTGTACTAACACCAAATATAGGGGTTTCGGCCCTGAATACAATTTTGTACCGTTTGGAGTCGAGACCCTAGGTCCATGGGGTCCCAGTGCTCGCAAGCTTTACAAAGAATTATCTAAAGGCTTGCAGAAGCCTAAAGAGCTAGCAGCTGCCTCGCGCAACGTATCAGCATAGCTGTTGTGCGAGGAAATGCTGCCAGCATTTTCGGTACCATGCCGCAGGGGAGTAATTCTTTGAATATTGTGAAGGTTTGAACTTCACTCTCAGTGGTATTGGCCACTGACAAAAATAAATACATTTTTATGTTTAGAATAAGACGTGTGACATCCGTCAATGATAAAAAATGTAGAGTCAGTCTTATACTAGCGATCGAATAAATAACATAGACGAAGTACCTCTGCTCTTAATTCCTCATCTGAGGCTACTCCCCCAGCAGTCGTTACACTTGGTGGTGGCTGCGAAGCTTATATATAACTAGAGTCGCGCGAATATAAAAAAGTTCCCTCGCTCCCAATTAATTTTTGTCCACAGATTCTTGCGCATATATTACAATGACGTGCTGAAAGCTTACGGTTTGTATAGGAGCCGTACAGGAGCGAAGGTGGCAAAGGATCGGGTGATATTGAGCGATAATCAGTCTATTAATCATTGAAATTATTAATCACCCATTTTTCATTTCGTGCGATTATGATTTAATATTTTCTTCGGTTTCCGCGACTGTCACACATTTAAATAAAACAATTTAAACGGATTATATCGCGTATATTAATTATTTAAAGGTACTGAAACGTCAGGGAGGCTCAAATAATTAATATACGCGATATAATCCGTTTAAATTGTTTTATTTAAATGCGATTATGATTTGTTTGTGCATTTCCTCAGTTTGGACTCCATATAGGAACTAGATATGGAGACGAACACTTTTAATGGCTTTTCCGACGTTGAAGATTATTAAATATTTGCCCAAGTGAAAAATACGAATTAAAATAAACACAAATGGCGATTGCGGTATAATTTTCGGGACCCGCATTACAGATCAGTTTCAGACATCGTTTGAGGATGTTCTATCAGAGTTAAACAACGAATTCCCGTCGAGCCAAAATCATGTACAAGGATTTTATCATCACCGCCGAAAATCGCAAGAATCCCCAATAATTTATTCCTATACGCTTGAAGTACACGTTGTTGACAACAGACAAGCAATTGTCAGTGAAAGTATGGAGTTTTGCCAGTGAAAAACATTTAGTTTCTGTGATATCACGTGATGTAACAAATGTTCTTAAAGAGTGGAAGCTATCAATTTCAGCCAATTTCATTAGTTCCTCAATATGTTGCTTGTAAAAGTTTCTTTGCTTAATATGTGCTGTACTGGACCGAATACTCGTCAAGAAAATGCAACATCGGGAACAGCATGCCTGAGCGAGGAGGACCGCTCAAGCGCTGACGAACGCCATGGACGCCGTGAACGCCGTTCAAGACACAACGCAGACAACAGGCAATAATGAACCATTATTTGTAGAATATGTGTTTATTAGGATGTAAGTAATTGTCACATAATAATAGTGCTATTTATATGATATTTCTAGATGTTTGTAAGGTCCTATAAATAAAATCTTTCAGGTCAGACATGAATTACCTTATAAGATAATCCATCGGTTATCTTCATTGAATTATGTGGTACAAAAACACACCTAATGGTTGTGCCAAGAAAATGATAATTCATGTAAATAGACTAAAGAAATTCTTTAATCGTTAATTCTAATTTATAAAAACAGTTCTATATTACTAGGGTGTAAATAATAAAACTATTATTTTTCAGAAATTTTTAATTCAGGCTGACTGTACTTGGATGCAATTGTGTTTGTTGCATTTATAAATATCACCATTGTAACTATAATTTAATTTCTTTAGTTCTTTTCACTTATATTAGCTGCACATTTAAATAATACTATAGGAATCCCAGTTATTAATTACTTGCACTATAAATTGATTGCACTTTCAATAACTTTACTTATGATAATATTAATTTGTTACTTTCACAGAATTCCAATAATTAATTATAACCCTTTGCTTCCAGCATTTTGATGTTTACACATGTGTTAATAGTCTTTTATTTTCATGTATTACTGCGGAGGCCAGGGCTGTCCCAGCTCCCTGGGATTTCAGCTACTGGGATGACTGAATGCACCACGCATTCTACATCCAGGCGGCGGCAGGAGCGTGGGATCTTGGCATGACGAGCCAAGGATCACACGGCACCCTGCATCAGGTCGATGCAGACTGAAGATTTTATTTTATTTTTACGGCTGTAATAAATAAATAATTTTATTAATTTTTAACTAGGAGTTAGGTAGGTTTTTAATAAAAAGAACTTTTGAGTTTTATTGGCAACTGATTTTGCGAATTGACAATGACATAGCATTTGACATGTCAATATGACGTGTACTGCCATGGTCTATGGTCGTAAAATCAATTATGAGGTTATGGTTTTTATTTAGGACTGGTACAGAATTTTGAAGCATAGTTCATATGCGTCAGGATTCTAATATAAAGGTAATTGTAGGTTGTTGTCACTATTTGATAGTCCTGTATGGATGTTTGAGGCGAGTGTCATAGACAATGTTTTCAAGCATCTAATATAAGGGCAGTGACACATCGTGGTGCAATTGCTTGGAGCATGCGACGTGTGTCATGTGTCATACTCCAGGCAGTTAAGGTGGGAACATTCGAGACGATCAAATCGGGTAATATATTTTTGAGCCGGTTTCACACCAGGCGATTAAATTGTTGAAGCTTGTCAGTTTTGATATTGTATCGAATGGTCTATGCTTTAGTCTATTAAGTCGAATGACATTTGGGGGAGTCAAGTTGGAACCTTGCCTTTTTAAGCGGGGTTTTTGTCAAGGCGAAGCCGGTGTCAGACAACATGTCGGAATACATAATATGCCATAGGCTAGTGTCCGTACATGTCCTGACCCTGGTTATCTCTTAGCAAGAGACCATCTGGGTATAAATGTATGGGTATCCCTGCATAGGTAGGGACTTCTTATGTGTTAGGCAGGAGTAGTTTTGTCTAGTGTCTCTATAGTAGGACAGATGTCCCTCGTCCACCCCGAGACGGCGGGAAATGTGAAGGTTTGAACTTCACTCTCAGTGGTATTGGCCACTGACATAAAAATAAATACATTTTTATGTTTAGAATAAGACGTGTGACATCCGTTAATGATAAAAAATGTAGAGTCAGTCTTATACTAGCGATCGAATAAATAACATAGACGAAGTACCTCTGCCCTTAATTCCTCATCTGAGGCTACTCCCCCAGCAGTCGTTACAATATGTTTTAGTTTATTTTAATTTTAGCTTTTTTGTACATAGTTGTTAGTAGTGTTTAAGCTTTTTATTTACTGTTTCTTTGAGTTTCCTTTTTCCTTGTATTTAATAAATTATCAAAAATGTATAGCGCAATACATATATTATATTGGTTTTGTCTATAGTGTAGATATGTGAATTAAATTCGCTCGATATGTCATAAAACAAAGAGAATAGATAGATATATATATTTATTGAAATACCTTCAAAGGTACGAAAAATTTAGGTTTTTATTTATTTATTTATTTATTTAAACTTTATTGCACACAATACACAGGTAAAAGTACAAATGGCGGACTCAATGCCATAAGGCATTCTCTACCAGTCAACCATAGGACTAAATAGAAACATTTGTATGGTGCAGGGTCTTTTACGTAATCTGTTACATGAAACAATTAAATAACACATAAGTAATATACCTCATATGCAAATACAAATATATATATGTATATATATATTTATATAACATAAATGTACATAAATATGACATACAATATACTTACTTATATAATAAATGTACCTTGCGTGAATCATTATGCTGATCGAATAAGATAGAATATAGTGTGGACAAGACTCGTAATGACCTACGTTCACGAATTAGAAGCCAGTTCAGTTGACGGCGAAAAGCAGAAATATGGTCATATTTACGAAGTCCGAAAATAAATCTTATGCAGTTGTTAAGAAGACGATCCAGTCTGCTCAATGAAGTCTGAGTAAGATTAATGGTTTTTATTATCCAAAAGAAATTTTGGAATCGTTTGCAGAATCCTCATAATTTAACAAAACAATTACTGTATGACAACCATGCAGCACTTAAACGCACTTTTTCACGGTGAAACTGGCAAAAATATTTACTTCTCACAAATGTTAGTACCCAATCCACAGACTGATGACGTCATATGTACGTCGGCCATTTGTATGGAGCGTTTTTAGAGCTCTGTAAGAATGTTGAACTTTGACGGTAATTTCTTACTTTTACAGCAATCTAAGTGTATAGTTAGTCCCATATAGACATTTGATCCCAATAAAAAACACAATCGATTGACATCCTCAAAAAAAACATGTCCGCTCGCCCATTGCAAAAATGTGTTGTTGGTTTGTCGTGACATTAAATAGGCAACGGATCAGTGGAAGTATGGAAAATTAAAAGTATTCTGATACAAAGCTGAGATATTGTAAATTTGCTAAATCAAAGCTCCGTCGAATTTGTCGACGAGGTATCTAGAACATGCTAGAATATGGCTCCGCCTCTCCACTTAATTCGAGGCGAGGATTAAATATTTAATTAAAGACAACTAACTTGAGGCGGCGACATCAATGAACAAAATAATTCTAGACGTAAAATGAACTTTAGCAAAATTCCACGAAATTGCGACTCATTTCAAAATAGTTTCTGCCGAAATGACGAATGGCCACTTTAGAGGCGGCGCGAGTAAATGACGTAGATTAATTTGAAAATATCGCTTCAAGTTTAAATTGTTTCGTTCAGAATTGGGATTGTAATACTAATTAATAGGTTTCGCAAACTGAAAGGATGTAGGTAAAGGTACAACGGATTTGGAGTTCTAGGTACACAGATTAATGCTTGTGATTTTCTTCGATAGATTTAAATTTTAAAGTAATTAATTTTGTAATAATAATATTTTAAAATTATTATTATTAATCTTAAAAAATCGTTAACGAGAATGTTTGATATTTGTTAATTAGAACATTGATGTATCTACGAGTATGGGTCGTAATTTGTGATGGTTCATTTTAGTTGACACGAGACCTCTTCAGCCATAGGAAAGATAAAGTCATGTCTAAGATATAACAATATAAAAAATTGGGCAAGCGCGAGTCCAACTCGCGCATGAAGGGTTCCGTACCATAAAACAAGTTTGTTGTATGGGAGCCCCCCTTAAATATTTATATTATTTTATTTTTAGTATTTGTTGTTATAGCGGCAATAGAAATACATCATCTGTGAAAATTTCAACTGTCTAGCTATCACCGTTCTTGAGATACAGCCTGGTGACAGACGGACGGGCGGACGGACAGCGAAGTCTCAGTAATAGGGTCCCGTTTTTACCCTTTGGGTACGGAACCCTAAAAGATTTTTAGAAAAACCATGTTGAGGAATAATTTAAGAACTGCAGTTTGTAGCTCTTTATAACAAGGGCTATAATATATTTAGTCTTCAAAAAATTTACCTATTCTATTTATTTCTTACCTTTCTTATGTATTTCTTTACCAAGAGATTTCGGTATTTTTATAGTAACTCGTTCATTTGTTCGTGTTTTCAACAAATTTGTGTTTTAAATTTATTTTCGTTGAACTCGGTTATTTTTTGTGAAAAAGTGATTATTCAATCATTTCTATATGTAGCCACAGTATAAAATTATTCTTCACCGAACTTTAGGTACTAAAGGCTTATGAAGTAAGGGTGTTGTATATCGTCGCTGAACCCGCTGATGTATCTTTTGTGAACAGTATTCAGAAAGGCGATCTGAATCATGGACATCCTAACATTTAATGTTGATCATAGCGGCAAAAAAAACAAGATAATATACTATTTTCTTCAATTTCCGCGACTGTCACACATTTAAATAAAACAATTTAAACGGATTATTTAACGGATTAATCTGGGAGTTTTCTTTCGGCGGTTCTTTCTCCTCAGTAAGCCTTATAGTGAACCGCTGGCTGGAAGACAGTTTTAGATAAAATAAATAATGCCCTTCTGGCACATGTGTAAAACTGTCTTTACACATTAGGCCCATCTGGCATGAATGTACACCTTTGTTTTTAATTCATATTTATAAAATGGGTAGTTTGCACAAATGTAACTTTGATACAGAAAATTTGTGTTTTTCTCAGTCAACCTTTGACAACGGTAACTGTAAAGCTACCGAAACGTCAGGGAGATTCAAATTATTAGTATACGCAATATATTCCTTTTAAATTGTTTTATTTAAACGGAGATAACTTTTAAAACCAATGTGAGGATTCCACTATCATTTTCCAGCTGCGGCACGAAGCGGAAACAAAACAATGCGGAACAACACGAAATGCGGAAGATACGACTTGATTAGTTTATAATATAATAATTTTTACGTTTAATTCACAGCACAGAAATGTTCTGTCATATTGTGGCTCCACACTACAAGCGAAGTTAGCCGCGTTATACACGATGATTTTTAATCGGTGATCAGGAGTAGAAAAATATTAATATTTAGCTAAAATTAAACTTAATACGCAAGGTCCCGCGCAATTACCTCACTGTTAAATTAATTAAAAGTTAAAACATAATTAAAACTAATAACCACTAGATACATGGTCATCCTACATAAATTATTGAAGTACGATACCTACGTCAAGTGTCATCGCTTCTTTGGCAGGAAATTTTACGAAATTGTCTACGACTTTGTTTATGTAATGACAACTAAGACAATGACAAGTTATTGCTCATAAATTGTCATTCCCATTAAATTATTAAAGAGGTTGTAAGTACACCGATACAGATTAGTTCGGTGACAAGAAATTTAAGACAAAATTGATTTCAAAATAAAAATTATCATAGAAAAATAAAAGTTTTGTTTGCATGCAATTACGACTTCAACGTGGCCGCCATCAATTACTGAGTTAGAAAAGTTGGTACCTGATCACCGATTAAAAATCATCGTGTATATTATTAGTAAGATGAGATGGGATAAGATATTTATGGAATAATAAATAATAACTTATTTTATTTTTTACTAACAATTTAATATGGATTGTATTATCTGAAATAAAGAATTATTATTATTATTATTATTATTTGCTTTTTGTTTTATTCTCTCCAACTGGAGGTAACTTTATTACCGTATCCGCGGGCTTTTGGCCAAATATTATTTACAGCAATAAAAGACAAGAAATTTAAACCCACCTTCTATGAAGTGACTTGAAAAGTGTATTCAATAGTAACCACTGAAATCAAATTAAGCCGTACAACGTCGTAATCTAGTTCGTTACCCGAGCGACGAACTACGCGCAAACAACGACGAACGCTCGGGGCGTCCTGAACAGCCAAATAATATGCAAATATTCTTAACTCGGCGCAACGAGGATGCTACGGTAACTGTCTTCAATTCTGCAAATGAATGTGTTGTATTACATATGACTTTAAATGGGCCATTTAGTTTTTGATGAAACTTTCTCTGCGCATTTTGAGTTGATGTTTTAGTTTAGATGTGGTGTTTGTGCACTTGTTGATATTTTTGCGCTATGTGTAAATAATTTATGGTTCTATTAGTTTGTTTTATGAAATTGCTTACCATTTAATCTTACTTATTTAAGATAATATAATCTTGGTAAGAATGGTACGTTAAAGCAGAAACTAGTAAATAGGTCTTATTGACCGAGTATGAGCCTGGGGTTTCGTCCGACTACTCAAACCGAATACGAGTCAAGGATGGCATTCTTAATCGAAGAAGAAGAAAAGGAGAACCTACTGGCATTAAACTCTGGTTATATTGATTAACTGCACCTAAAATAAGCTTAATTTACTTCTGTGTAAAATTGCGTATGTATTTGTAAGTAAAAAATACAATACTACAAAGGGATTTTTTTCATTCATTACCCTATTTTCCCTATCACCGAGATAAGAACTATTTCCAAAAGGGAGACGCGAACGCAACAAAGCTACCGAAAATCGTTGAACGTTTTAAATAGCAATACAAGGGAGCCTTTTAAATGGTAATTCGATTGTACCCAGTTTGCAGCTTCAAAAGAGTGAAATATTCTTTTCAGGGGCCATGGACGCCTCGGGAGAATTATTAATGGGAACGAAACTGTGAAACTTTCACGCGGGTGTGCACGGCATAAGTGGCAGCGGTTCTGGTATGCGCGTTCGTCAGATTATTTAAATCAACGTCCGTCTGGTGGTTTATCATGTAAATCTGCCTAAAACATACTACAGCTGTTTAGCGTTACAGATGTTAAAATATAAATATGTACAATTGGCATACGATTTCGGAACAAACTTCTTTTCAAGATTTATCAACTACTAGCTGTTGCCCGCGACTTCGTCCGCGTGGAACCTTTATCTTGAAAATTTTACATCTTTATTATTTTCAGGTCTACGTAATGTTGAAAGTGCTTAGCGTGCTTTTTTTGCAGTTGTTTACGAAATACATAGTAACGAACCCTTCGTACGCGAGTCCGTTTCGCTCTTGGCCCTTTTTTACTTTTTTTTCATAAGTCATAAGTCATAAGTATTTATTCATTTACCAATTTACATTGCGTTTGGAATGACAATTTCGGCTAATTAGCTCTAATTACGCGGTATCATTATAAAATCAGGTACATCTACGAACGAATAGCTTTACTAAATTCGATGAGTTTAAGAACGACGTTTATAAATTCTTTGATTCGAATAATAATGCCTCTACACAAAGTTTCAAGAACCGCACTCAATTTTTTTTTAGATCTACATACAAATTTCAACCCCTTTTTCACCACCTTCAGGGCTGAATTTTCAAAAACGCTGAAATGAGTTTTTTATATTAATAAAATACCTTTTTACAAAGTTTCTAATTCCTAACTTAAAATACAACTTATACCCGATACAACCTTTCATCCTTTTTTTAACCCCCTTAGGGGTAGAATTTTCAAAAAGGCTGAAATCACTTTTCTTGTATTCTAATTATATGCCTTTATACAAAGTTTGAAATCCCGCAATCAAAAAAATTTTTGATTTTCATACATACTTTCAACCCCTTTTTAACCCTTTTAGGGGATGAATTTTCAAAAATGCTGAATCATATTTTCTTTTACTTTAAATTAATACCTTTTTACGAAGTTTCAAGTTCCTAGCTTAAAATTAAATTTGAACCCCTTGATAAACTTTCATCCCTTTTTTAACCCCCTTAGAGGTTGAAAATTTTAATAACGATTAATTAATGTTTTTTATTCTTATATATGTCTTTATAAGAAGTTTCAAAGAATTTGTAATGGATTTAAGCTTTCTACCCCTTTTAACCCTTTTAGGGGATGAATTTTTGAAAAAAAGGCTGAAATCACTTTTCTTGTATTCTAATAGTGTACCTTTCCACAAAAATTCAAGTCCCACGCTCAAAAAAATACTTAATCTCCATACAAACTTTTATCCCCTTTTTACCACTTTAGAGGGTGAGTTTTCAAAAACGCTGAAATTAGTTTTCTTCCTATTTATTTTAATACCTTTTTAAATTTTTTAAATTTCCTAGCATGAAAAAAAACTTGTTACATACAAACTTTGCACCCCTATTTAAACCTCTTAGGGGAAGTATTTCCAAAAATCCCTTCTTATCCTTAGCCCACACATATAGATAACCTCAGTGTCGAATGATTGCCTATTAATTACCTATATAAAGCTGATTCAAGCGAGTGGTTACACATTTGAGCTTGAATGGTCCGTTTTTAGAATATCAATTGCGATCGTTTCTGCCCTAAGTGTATCGTTTCTCGAGATTTTCTTTGTTTGTTAATTTTCTTTGGCTGTGGTCTACAACATTGTATCATATGTATGTGCATTTTAAAATAGCACACTGTACAAAAGCACCTTACAGAGTGACATATTTTCATAAAATCTTAGTTCTGTACGTCCATATTTTCATAATTTATGCACGTACGCAACATCTTCTGATTTACACCGGGCCGCGCGTTCGAATGAATAAACTCCGTCACAAGCGTGATGACGGCGTGTGAGTCCAAACTCGCGGTTTATTCTAGAAATGTACTTTTTACGAGCCCGATAAATCTCGGCTCTCGGCTCGCCGCGAGATCGCAGCGGAGTTATGTCTTGGAAAGGACATTATTATTATGCGGGGCGTTTTTGTGCGAATTTACTCGATGACACCTCGACGGGGAAGTAATTTAAACATCTAAAACGCCGCGTAATAGGTGCTACTAGAGGAAATGCAATTTAACCGGAATTAAAAGCACATAGGGACATTAAATCCTACGACGCTCTTACGTCGTGTTGAATTTAAAGGCGGCATGTTTAAACCTGCAGTCTCTGCTTTCCTTTTAAGATTAATGCATTTATAGTTGCATGGTCTTTTCCTGTAGTATTTTTGTACGATATGGAACAAAAATAAAGAAGTGGTAAATCTACAGGGTGCGATTATAATTTAAATGGTGAAGCGTTCAGGATTGACGGCCCTACCCCCACGCAGCACTTACGCCTACGTCTTGTGCAAATAGAGCTTGTCACCGTTTCATCTCTCAAATTCCAACCATTAATTAATTTCGGTAGAAATGACAACAGATTATTCTCCTGTAGGTGTTGTACAAGTATGAATAATGAAATCTTTATTACCATTATTATCTTCAGTAAAATATGACGATACTTAGCTTTGTTTCAGTCTCAGGGCTAAATTTTATGTCTATTAATTCTAAAAGTAAAATTCCCGTGAATTTTGGTAATAAAATACGTTCCCTAACATCACATCAATTTGTTGTTTTCTCCGAAATCTCCATGAAACGCAATATTACAGTAAAACAGTGCGCACCATTAAATACAATCCGTTTAAACTTTAGTTCCAAACCATATCACGTATGTCGTCGACGTCAAAAACGTTGAAATGAAGAAAAGTGTTAAAGTTTCCAGCTCTGGAACAAATCGTGGACGGGTCCTAATGGACATAATGGCGCACTATCGGCCGCTACTAAGTGGCTACGCGACCAGACGCGAGGTGGGGATTACGCGGACCTATGTTTACCTTTATGTTCACTTGTGCTGCCGCCAGAGCTTCCTACTTTATGGCTGACGGGAAATGCTGGCTGGATTCTATTGCTTACAGAGTGCTAGTTGCCACAGCTTCCGACTTTATGGCGTGACGGGAAATGCTGGCTGGATACTATTGCTTACAGAGTGCTAGTAGTCACAAATTTCTACTTTATGGAGTGATGGGAAATGCTGGCTGGATTCTATTGCTTACAGAGTGCTAGTTGTCACAGTTTCCTACTTTATGGTGTGATAGGAAATGCTGGCTGGATTCTATTGCTTACAGAGTGCTAATTGCCACAGATTCCGACTTTACGAAGTGACGGGAAATGCTGGCTGGATTCTATTGCTTACAGAGTGCTAGTTGCCACAGCTTCCTACTTTATGGGGCTGACGGGAAATCCTGGCTGGATTCTATTGCATAGAAAGTGCTAGTTGCCACAACTTTTTACTTTATGGGGCTAACGGGAAATGCTGGCTGGATTCTATTGCTTACGGAGTGCTAGTTGCATACAGTTTAAGTAACGAGCAGTTAAAATCGGTATGTCGACTTTTAATCAAGAAATTGGTGATGGAATTTGTCCAGAAACTTCTTAGTGTAAAATAATATAGAACATTACATACCTAGGGCGGTGAATTCGGGAATGTCCCAGTACGCAGTGTTGTGGCCCGAACCGAAGGTGACGAATTACCGCCCGTGGTTTGTCTAAAGTCTTACGTCTTGCCTCGGCCACGAAGCACGTAGCGGGGAGTAAATCCCACTTACGGCCTAGAGTTACGTAAAATAATAATTTGACTGTTATCTTGTTTTTTAATGTCTTTATGGCAAAGTGGGAGGATGTTCTTAGGGCAATTGGATTTTTCATGGTGCGGGATCATGTAATTAAAGTCTTTTTTTTATACCGACTTATATTTACTTACTAGAAGGTGACTGTAAACTGCGCCCGCGTGGAAGAAATAGTCATAATCATAACCCTCTTTTTTACTTCTCTTTAGTCTGGTCAAAATCCTATAACCATTTGGGGGTCCGTAATACCGTATTACAAAAGCTGAACTGCGTTGGCTGATATTTTCATCAGGATTAGCATGAGAAGGTACCCAAGTGCCAATAATATAGATAAGTCGATGGGAATCGGGTATTATAAACAACACGCCACTGGCACTGCCACTTAATGACACCTTGGAATTGTTTTTATAAAATACAGTGCGTTACCGGCAAGCGAGCTTTTCTTAAAGGTGGACAAATAAACACAGTTCCTAAGCTTAACCATGGCTCTGAGATAATTAATAAACTGAAATAGGGACTTCATTAATTTTCCAACAAAATTTAATTTGCCAGCAATGTACACCAAAGTAATTGACAAACGAGTAAATGACAGTTCTTCATTCTTTGTTTATTTAGTAGTACACGTAATACATTGAAGGTGCAGACTTAGGAAAATTAATTGTGTAATTAAATCACACATTTATGATTTGCTAATACATGTAAATAATTTGTTATTGAACATATTTTTATCAGTTACAATAAATGCCCGCGTGCCGGTAACACATGGTATAAATTAACCAGACTCTAGTTTAGTTCCTCCTTCTATTTAGTCTCTATGAGGCTTTTTTAATGTTTTAACAATTGCGCGGAACGTAAAATCGTTAACTTCTTTGTTAGTGTATACACGCTTTATTTATTTTATTTATTTATTTGTTCGTTAATTACATACAAATTTACAGTGAATAATACCAAAACATTTGCATGGTATACAATAGATACACACGGATACTTTGCCTTATTAGCGCCTAAAATTTATTTTGTATTCTTTATTGAAAAAATAAAAGCACCTGACGCCTCAAGCAATTTTCTCACCAATACAAAATCAACATAAGAAAGCATCGTCAGAAGTAAGCATGTCATTCGCGTGATTACTCCTGTACCAATTTTCCTGTTACCTAATGAGGCATATTGGTACCTACCCACGCATTTGCATGAGGCCTGCCGGGTCTCGTAACGATTCAGCCCCCGGCTTCTCATCGATCATAATTGGGCCGAGCGAGGGAATTATTATGAGGTTTATATTCATATATTATATTTATATTGTCATCGGATTTCCCGATTTGATACGCGATTGTGGAGTATTTTTTTAAGGACAAAATGAAGTAGTCTAGTCGCGGAGCATCTCAAGTGAAAAGCCGCAATTGAAAATATTATGTTGTTCTCAAGTTATTACAAAAATTAAGGGGATATTACTCCATAGTTGCTGAAACAATATTTGAGACGCGGAAATAAAACCGCGCCTGAAACTCGGAAACTTTCACAACAAATTATTTTTCCTCCCACCGTTATTATTTAAAACGGGAATTAAAGTTAAAAATCATAAACAAAGAAGTTGTGTTCCCCGTTAGGCTTACTTCGTCCGTTTTAAATTAAAATTCTCGATGGTAGCTGGAGTTCCGAAGACACTGACAGAGTTCAGTAGGAAGTGGTGGTATGAATAAAGTTGGAATGCAATCGGGTTGGCAGGCCACTGGCAGTGCGCTCACGTTGCCTCCGCACCGAAGTGACGGGGCCTGCTTGCTCCTATTGTTTACGCTGCAAAGAGCTTGCTTTTCATCTGAACATTTGCCAAATTTTATGACAGCTGGCTTATATGTGGTTAGTTCCAGTATGAGCTTGGTTTCCGACAAATACGCTTGCTTTCCAATTTTGGAATGTACATTGTACGTGTATTTATTACATTTTGATAGTTCTGCTACTTTTTGCATACACGAGTAGTATACCCAGTTAAGATTTCGAAGTCATTCATGGAGCAAATTTGGATGCCTTCTTCAAGAAATAGGCAAATTTTTTTGTCAGATATTGTTTCAATAATTGAATAAGGCTAAGCACTACCTGTTATATTTGAGTCGTATTCAAAAAACATGTACTTACTTCGTTAAGGACTATGATTAAAACATAACTTTATCGATTTCTATGTGTAAGGACAATTACGCATATCTTTTAAATGACTATCTCTCGTTACACAAAGGAGGCGAGCGTAGTTTCGTTTTTATTAAGCTTTTTAACTATGTACATGGTTTTTGAAAACGACAATTTTTTTGAATACAGTAGTATAAAATTGTTCGTTCTGTAATTGTCACAAAAAACTTGCCCAAAACTAAAGTGACCGCTAAGGACGTCAATATCTTTTGCGGGAAAGTGGCGCTAGTTTCGTATCACATACAGCCTTAACAGCTACGTGGTTGGCGGTGAAAAAATTGCCTCTCTTCCCTATCCTCTATTAGACTTTTGGTCTCCTGATTTCTGACACAACATGTGACATCTCCTGAATGCCGATTTTCTCCTTCACTTGATCTTGGTCATTTCCCGCATCTTCTTCGGTAATGCTCCTCAGAATCCTTCTGAAAAGTTCCAGAATGTTCACAAAAACAGTACCATAGTATTTCGTATAGTTTTTAGCATGGTTATATCTGTTTTCTTATACTATACACAATACTTCTTAATCTGTCTTTCTTTCCGTCCAGCTTATTACCTCCAAAATCACGTTACCATTGACTTCGTCCTTTGTAGAAACAAATAAGAAAGATAACTGTTTGAAGTAGCTTCATTTTAGGATAAAGATTTAATGCTAACCCAAATTCCAAGTCCATTCAATTGCAACGTACCATTATCGTCCTATCTCCATTATCCCCGTATCTCATTAGGCAGTCGTACGCCTGGGTAAAACTATATTCCACTTGTAACCATTTTTAGTAACGGTCATCCGCGATAAGCCCAGACGGTCCGGATGGCGGTCCGGCCCCGGCGTGAGCGGACGCAAGACAGCGCATTTATGCAGCCGCCGGACTGTCCCTTGCGAATATTTTCCGGGATATTACACGTAGACGTTAAGCCAAATTTTACATTACGCTTCAACAATTTCCACCCGGGAATGGCAACGTGGGGATTGTAGCTGTAGTTTCAGCTTTAGACAAAAGCGACGTCATGTAGTGGTTTGTTTTTGTTCAGATTTACTTTCGCGGCGCCGAATAATGAGAACGTTATGTTTGCGTTTTTAAAACGCGCATTGCATATGTCACCAATACCAAAAGACAAATATTGAGGCTTTTTATACCGGACAGATAGAGATCTGAGTAAGGATCAGAATTGAACGGATATAAAAACCTTCTTTTTGTACGGAAAATTGCATTAATACGTATTAAGTACACAAACGAATGCCATTTAACCACTTGACGTCAAATGAGGTTACATCTATTAAAATAAAGATATCTTTTTTAAAAGACACACGAAATCGAGTCACATTCCAACCCGAAACGGGTATGGCAGAAAATCAATTTCAATTTGATTTGAAACAAAGTAGAGAGGGCTTGTGGCAGACAGATGCCAATAATAGAGGTAGGATAGGCCAGGCGGCCGCGAGCGGACTGTTCCACAGCGGCGGGACTTTGACAGCGGAATGTGTTGCGATGTTCATTTGTCGCATCAGGGAATGGGATGGAGCCGCTTGACGCAGCGGCACAAAACGGTCGTCACCTTTGTCTAGCTTATGCTTTGTGCTTGTTCAGTTTTGCCAATAATGACAAACGATGTTTGGGTATAGGTACGTTTATCTAAGCAAACGTAGAGAGGGCTCAGGGCAGACTGATGCCAATAATACAGGTAGTATAGACCAGGCGGCCCCAAGCGGACTGTTTCGCAGCGGCGGCATTCTGACGATGAAATCTGTTGCGATGTTCATTTGTGATGCATTTGTCGCATCAGGGAATGGGATGGAGCGGCTTGACACAGCGGCACAAAACGGTCATCACCTTTGTCTAGATTCTGCTTTGTGCCTGTTCAATCTAGCCAATGATGCCTAACGATGTTTGGGTATAGGTACGTTTATTTAAGCAAACGTAGAGAGGGCTCGGGGCAGACACATGCTAATACTAGAGGTAGATTAGGCCAGGGAGCCAATTCGAGAATGCCGTTTGAGTGATCGCCAAACGTCAAATCTCTATTAGATAACAGTGACATCGCCATTGAACTGTCATTATCATTAAAATGCGATGAGCTTCAAGTGACATATCTCGTCTCAATTTTTGGAAATACGAAGGCGATTATGATTGTCAAAAATGTTATACATGCATATGAATTTCTGTTTTGAACGAAACGTAACTGACTAATTTCACGCACTACGCGGTCAATTTAAAGTATGCGCCTGTTATTTATGCCGTCAGATACAAAGGAAACGCAAATTAAGCGCGTCCGAATTGACGAAGTTGCGATGTTCTCGGGATATCGCCACTTGTCAAGTAGGCACACGTCAAAAGTGACGGATGGCGATGAAATGGAGGGATCTCCATTATCTCTCTAAAATTGGTCGAATACCCCCCCCAGGCTGCCGCAAGCGGACTATTCCGTAGCGGCGGGATTTTGACGGTGGAATGTGTTGCGATGTTCATTTGTGATGCATTTGTCGTATCAGGATGGAGCGGCTTGACACGGCGGCACAAAACGGTTGTCGCCTTTGTCTAGTTTGAGTTTTGTGCTTGTTTAACCTCGTCAATATTGAAGTGGTTTGGTTAATCGTTTATTTCACTTACTACCAAATTGTACGGTTAATCTTTTTTAACTTCTTCACTTCTTCTTAATATATAAGCCGGTCTAGCAAAACTATTTTTCGCCACTCTTGGTGCGCGATTTCTCACAGTACTACATAGGAAGAAATAGGTAATATATTTGTCTAGCCTAGCTCCAGTTGTGTGCCTAACCTCGCCAATGAAGTTGATTGTGTAAGCGTTTTTAACTTCACACCAAATCTGATTGACAGTTTCTAGCAATTTCAAGTAAACAACAGTACAAAGGCGAATGAGCGAACTCATCGAGGATCCCTCTCAGGCTATCTTTCAACAAATAAGTGATGAGAGGATAACAGAGAAATATTTGTCTGTTGACAACCAAAACTCACTAGTTATGTAACAAATACCTACTTAAAGCAAAGCTCGTATCTCACAGTCAATGTATTTACTAGATAGGAGGTTTTGAAGAGCAGTGACAGACATTTTAGTGAGTTTTGATAGTCACCAGGCGTTTTATGTTAAAATAAGTTTCTGTCAAAAATGACATTTTAGTGGCAAGCTTTTTATAGCCGACTGTACTTTCTTTGGATATCCATAAAATGCTCACTGAGACGATTCTAAAGAGCCCAAGCTCGGTAGGATTGCTTTTTCTATTATAGAGTTCCTATGGCCAATTGGCCACCTTCCGGCTCCATCATCAGATCAGCCCCACGGTACCATATTATTGTATTGTCATCAAAGTTAAGTAAGTATGAAAAATTTCAGCTCAATCGGTTGACGATATCTGCTTCAAAATTGAGTTGCAAGATTTCAACCGAACAAACATACATTAAACATACCATGCAAGTTAAATAAGAGCTTGTAAAAAGATTAATACTAACTGCTAATTGGACGGAGATGTGATAAGCCGTTGGTCAGTCGTTAGGGATTGTGAATTATAAATAAACAAATCTCGGTGATCATTAGTACTAGAAAGCTGAAATTTGGTATGAGTATGTGTATGTATCACGCCGACAAAACGGTAAAATAAAAAGTACCT
Organism: Apotomis turbidana; assembly: GCA_905147355.2. Lineage (NCBI taxonomy): Eukaryota > Metazoa > Arthropoda > Insecta > Lepidoptera > Tortricidae > Apotomis > Apotomis turbidana. The sequence continues at coordinate 23,149,082 of LR990286.1, forward strand.
AAAGAAAAATATTTTTTTTGGGTAACTCTCGAACACCTAAAGTGGGGGTGATTTTTTTTTTCATTTCAACACTAGTGTGTTGGGTGTCGTTAAATAGGTCTTTTAAAAATAATAGGGGTCTCTAAACATAATTTTTTGATAAAGTCAGCAGTTTTGTAAATATTCGCTCCGAAAATAAACAAAATATCGTCCCCCTCCCTCTAACTTTTCAACCACGGGTCAAAAAATTATGGGAAAATTCATGAAAATGAGGCCTTATAAGTTCTTTCAATGAAAACTGTATTGAACAAAATCAGTCGAGCCGTTTTTGAGTTATCGCAAAATTTCATAATTTTCTTTAAAAGGACGTAAGTTAAGGGGGTTGGAACCCCTGGGGTGTATGAAATACCGTGTGAGTGTGGCAAGGCATACATAGGAAAGACGGGAAACGTAATGTTTCTGCAAGATTGTCTGAACATATACGCAGTGTCAGAAAATTGGATACGAGAGACTCCGCTGTTGCGGAGCATGTTGTCGAGGCCGGTGCGTCCCATTTCGTATGTTTCGATAAGGCACGGTTGTTGGTTCGTGAGAAACGGTGTGTACAACGGAAGATACGTGAAGCTATCGAAATTGGACGGCGCCCGAATTTCAACCGAGACGGTGGTTGGGCTCTACCTCCAGCATGGAAACCTGTCATTCCGGCGTTAAAAAACATCTCGCGTTCAGATAATGTCGTTGATACAATAAGTCAAGTGTGCGTGGTATCAGTGGGTAATAGTGAAAATGCAGTGACAGACAGTCCAGTAGTGACAGCGCAAGAGCCCTGCCCTCCCCGCGCCGCGCTATCTGCGCGTGCGCAGAGGGCGGCAAGAAGAGCGATTAAAAGTGTAGTGGGTCGCGAGTCGCGTAGCAGCACGGATAGCTACCCCTGATGAAGAGCTCCAAATTAGTTCGAAACATGTCGGGCCGTTCCTGACAATTTTTACGTGAGTTTATACCGTTTTTATAATTAGTAAAGATGTCTCACGATAGTTTTAATAACATTATAGGACGTAAGTTGACTTCCAGAAGGTAATAAGTAATTGCAGTTACTTTGACGTTTACGACCTTTATATTGAGCTTGAAATCTTTCTCGTAATTTAAACCTCGGGCTTAAAACAGCGGTCTATCGTGAAGGATGAGCAACTACGGAACCCTACACTGAGCGTGGCCCGACATACTCTTGGCGGGTTTTTTATGCTTAATGTTTTTCTAGAAATTATTTAATCGTAACTACTGATACAAAATGTTAAGGTCTTTTCAAGCGGATGCACTTAACAACGGAGTTACTTCGTGCGATTGAAAATTGGAGAATCTATTTATCTTTGGTGTTCCTTAACTCAGGCTGCGAAATAGTTTGGGCTGCCGGCCGAGTATAATAATAACAATAACTTCGACTTGGTCAATCAAGAATGTTCACAACTTCGCAACATAAACACGCGTTTACAATATCCTCTCTATAAATTGTTACCTAAAGTTAAATTGAAGAATAAGTAACAAAATTATATGAACCCAACCCAACATAGTTCTGTATTTTTGTGCGGCGTTGTGGTCGCCTATTTACATGCTATTTACTATAATACGTAAGCCTTACGGGTTAATAATCGGTTCTCAGCCGTATCGCCTAAAAATTGTTCGCAAAGTTACACATCGCAAATTATTTTTCCTACATTTTCATTTTGGCTAATAATCATATGGCATAATATGATATCTCCCTTTTTTCGGTTTGCAAATTTTTGTTTGGCAAATTATCATTTAACAATTAGTCACTTACTCAAGTTTCGTTATGCCATTTATTTTTTCGTCAAATGTATCATTTGCCATACAGTTTTTTCCCAAAACATTACATCGCATAAATTTAGACCTTAATTATTGCTCTGGCTCTAATAAAATTTAACTTATTGTCAACAATAATTCTTATAATTATTATCATGATCTATGATTTACAAAAAAAAAAAACAATAAATGTTAATTCCCAACGAAAAAATGTTTGCCATGTATTATTAGAGCAAATATTTTTAGGCATTTAAACATTAGTCAAAATAACCCGTTTGCCTAAAACAATTTTTATAAAAAAAACATTCCGAAGTAGAATATTACTAAATAAGAATGTCACTAAATAAAAAAAATGCGAAGAGTAAATATGCTAATGGTTAGTTTGCCTAATAAAATTCTGCAATAAGTTAGTTGGGAAGTGACATTTGGCGAAATAATTTTAGGCGAAAACGCAGAACCCCTTAATAATCATATTATTCATAAGTATTGAGTTGATGGTCGTTGTTGGGGCAGAAAGGTTCTCGTGAGAACCCAAACTAAGTAGCAGGGTTGCCAGACGAATGCAGCTGGAATATCGTACCGGCATACCAAAATGATAAAATTATCGTACCCCGGTCAAAGCCGGAGGACATCGAAATAAATAAAATAAAAAACTGCTTCAAAAGCATGTTCAATGTTCATACGCAGAAATTGAGCTATTTTTTGCAAAATTAACTTCAATTTAATGATTTTGATTAAGGTATTTTGCGGATTTCAGACCTCTGACATTGGCATCCCTGGTAATAGCGAGAAGGCAGTCATAAAGCTTGAACCAAACAACCAAACAGTTGAAAAATTTGATCGGGCAGTAATTTCTGACCACGGACGTTTATCACGATTCAAGGTCACTCCTGTGAGTGCGTTTTTTTATATTATGTTATTAAATCCACAGAATTTAACCCGACCTTCGACGACCTGCAAATTATCGTACTTTTGCGTACGATAGTACTTATTGTATCGTACATCGTACCGGAGGCCAAATTATCGTACATGTACGATTAATTATCGTACAGTCAACCAATTTGATTTCTAGGCCACTATAGAACCTTGTCACTATGACAATTATATGAGTTTTCCAGCGACTTTCATATTGACGTTCACTGTGACAAGGTACGAAATGGCCTAGGAATCAAATTGGTGGACTGTATGTACGTTTGGCAATCCTGCTAAGTGGACCGACGGTAAGGTGGTTAAGATCGCGGGAAACTGTTTTATGAGGGCAGCGGATGATCAGTTGTTTAAAGAAGGCCTTTGTAACTTTAAAAACTCTTTGCTTAGAAAGGCTACAATTATAAAGTAAACACAAGTTTCACTAGCGGGATAATGACTCTATGAAAAATATCGATGTCGAATACCAATTAAGACACCAATTGGAAGTCTATAAACTATCGTCGTATTCCAAGCCATTAATACAAATGAAAAGTACACGTCTGTGTCTGTTATTGATGTTCATCAAAATAAATGTACATCCGATGAAAATGGAAAATAGCAATTGCGCTATTTCGAACTTATGAATAAGACACATCCTAGTTTGCTCAGGTGTGTCTATTTCATGTTAAAACGTTGTTATACTAGAAATTATAGGTTGGCTCACTGTGCTTTAAAAAAATATATAATATAACTGTGTATATAACAGAAAGACAAATTAATGGCATCGCTGTCTGTTCTGTACACACGTTTCATTCAGGTGCAGACCCGCGGCCCCTACATCGCGCACCCCGTCTCTAATTTTGTATGCTCTGTCGTTTCTCCGCATTTATTTTTCTTCGCGGTCTAATTTTCTTTGTTGTCTCAGACGTTTTGTAACCAAATTTCGCGGAATGAGGTCCGTGGTTGAAATGAAATTGGTATTCCGAATGAATTGGGCCCCTCCGTAAGTTTCGTGGACACTTTGTCTGAAAACGCTATCTTGATTCTTAATTCGGCGCGAGTTGCACGGCCGCGGAATTTTAAACTGAGCATCATTGCAGTAATTGGGGCCTTTTAGAGTCAAAATTGCGCTCCTGTGGGCTGTATTATAATTATATGACCTAATTGCTTTTGACTATTTAAAAACTGGAAAGTACACCTCACCTGAAAATAGCTTAGTAGATTACCTTTACCTGTATCAATAAAACAATAGCACATTGCATACCTATTAAAGCGGTGAATTTGTGAATGTCCTAGTTCCCATGTGTTTTTCATAAATATGCGATCCAAGGTTTTACAAATTGCTAATCGTGGTATGTCTAAAGTTTTACGTCTTGCCTTGGCCAGGAAGTGAGATTTTCTCTCCGCGTATCGGTCAGAAAATACCACTTACGGCCTAGGGTAACATTATGTATGTATATAATTATAAACACATCATTGCATATAAAACAATATTAACGAACTCAAAAACAATCCATGTGTACAAGGGTGACGTGCCCTATAAGGGGTTTCTTCCAGTTAAACTTTGAGCAAATGAGATAGAAAACTAGACATTGAAGTGATAGACAAACGAACAAATTAAAACAGACAGTATGGTTTAAAAAAATACTCACTGTTTAATTTCTTTCGGCTTTCTACTCAACAGCGGTATCCTATTGCGAAATGCCATGTAGATTCAGATCGAGACATGTAGATTCAGATCGAGACATGTAGATTCAGATCGAGACATGTAGAAGTGCCCTGTGAGCCCACAGCAGCCACTTACAGAAAAATCTTTTTAATTGGAATGTGTCACTTGGCGCTAATTTACAATCAAAACAGGCATTGAAGACAGATCCACATCAAAGATGTGTTACTTATGCCAAATTGAAACGGAGGCATCTATAATGTCCCATCCCATTCAGCGTCTGTCTAACCTTGAACAAAAGACATATCCAATACATTCACTATCAGATTCTACGTCCAATTTAGTAAGCGGCCCATCAATAGGCGCTCGAGCGCGGCCCATGACATCGGAGCCACGGCTTCCGAATTACATGTCATCCTAATCCCTGATGTGCATTGACCGTCCTATAAGACAGCGGGACCAGATGAAGATGAGACATTACATCATGTTATTACAGGAGACATCAGAAAGACGGATGGCGCGGTCACTGCATGAATATTTCAAGAGACGCATTAGGGCAGGGAAAAATAAATATGGCCGACTTCAGTGGACGCATTTGTATATAAATCGTGGTGCTTCGCGCGTGTCTGGCTTGCGAATGAACGGGTCGGTCCAGAGTTATTTATCAGTTAACCGTAGATCCATCTCAGGGCTCTGGCTTTGAATTTTTATTGAAAACGTTCGCCCGCGTCCGAACGCAAGAAAGCATTCGTGCTAAACGCCCATTAATTGAGCTGAATAGAACCGTAATGTATTCGGGTTTGCGAAATGAAAATATGACCTGTCGTGCAATTTTTAGTGCATATAAAACATTTCGTCCAATGTTCTACCTATTTTATGAAGAGAAATTTATGGGGAAAGAAGCTTGTTTATGTAATGTTTCGTTTAGCGAGCTGAAATATAGTAGCCTCACTTATTTTGTGAGGCGTTGCTTTCATGAATTTTAAAGTGTATAAATTAAACATTTTTTAACGGTTTAGGTTAGGAAGATGTCAGATTTTTTTACATGTCTCACTAAATGTACGTCGAAAAATGAATTCACTAGTACAGGAAAACTTAATTGAGGCCCCTGGTAGAGAATGAATTGCTCTATAATAGTTGGAACAAATGTTTTCATATACCCGGAAACAAAAGGTAAAACAAAAAAAACTATAAAATACAAAAATAAAAGCATTGTTTTGCATTTTGCATTATTATTATTTATATACAGGGTGATCAATCCAAATGGATCAGTAGGGAGAAAACGAAAACAAAAAGATATAGGAAAATCTGTTCTTAGGAAACATGGCGTCGATTTTAGATTTTATAGATACTGCACTTTTTTTTTATAATTCTCATACATAACTGGGAATTGAACCTGGTTTAAAATCGCATCTGTAAGTAGGTAATCGCATGTCGTATTGTAATATTCTTTACAGCAATTTTCCGCGGGTTATGTATGAGGTTTATAAAAAAAAATATGAAGTTTTTAGGTAATATAAAATCGATGCCATGTTGGTTCCCAACGACAGATTTCCCTATCTCTTATAGTTTTTGAATTCTCCCTACTGACCCATTTGGATTGATTGCCCCGTATAGGTTCTAAGAATATTATATTATGTATACCTAATACCTCAAGGAGGCTATACAGGAGCATGGGACTGTCTGGCGCATAGCCATATAGTGGGAATATTCATGTCGCGCGTCATAGGCAACCTACCGAAGGAGCCTTCTTTTATATAGGTTGGCCATACCATAGGTCGGCCCTTAATATTTATAAAGCGCGGAGTTTTCAGGGGCAGCTATTTAAGTGGCTTTTGAATACAGTAGGGCTCACCGCGACTTCCCTTGTCGCGCGAGTCAGTCAGAGTCTTGCTTGCACGGTATTGAAAGGAAAGTGACAGGTAGTATTTAGTCGCGCGACAAACGACTCGCGTGTCACAGTTAATGGGTCAATCAACTTTTCTCTGTTACTTGTTGCCATGATGATGTCCCCTGGGTTACTCTATAAAACTACGAGTTTCGGCCGCAATATTCAACAAAAATGTTGTAATTGAAGCAGTTATAAGCCCATTATTTTTTATAATACTCGTATCTCTTGAAAATACCAATATCATAAATTATCAACACTTTTCTTAGAAGTTTAATCACCATTATCTCCTGGGTGACGCGATAAGAAAAAGTTGATCCACCTTAATACAGGAGTAATAAAAAGGATTAGAAAACTGCTCCGGTGTGTACTTTAGCCCCTTTATTATTGCAAATTAAAAGCTTATATTTAGTTTGGCCTGTACCAGAGACTGTCTGTCTGTTATCAAATATTACGAGTGAAATTTTGTTTTCGATTGAGCTGAAAATTTGCATTCATTGTAAAAAGAACCAATCCGGTACGGTGCCCCGGCCACGATTTACGAAGGCTTAAATCAAATTGCTTTAAACAACTACTCACAGTTCAAAATTGCCCAAATTAAACCAATTTTCTTCGCCGCATTTCAATTAATTGAAACAAATAAAGCAAACACAATTCCGTTTCGCATGTCGAGCCGCAATAACCTCGGTTGTGTTAGCAGCAGTGGTAACTCGTTCCTCGTTAGTCCGCACTTGCCGGAATTTAGGTAGATTCTGTATTACGACCATTCCCCGCTATTTATTCGGAACTCCTAGCCATTCTCACCGCGGATCGACGTTCCTGCGGAATGTAAATACATAAAGGATAAAGTTACGATTAATGTGGAAAAACTATGATATAAATGTTTATAAACATTATTTTACTTAATAAATACAAAGATAACTACGGCTAGCAACAACACTATGTAGATTCTCCATTGAATACTACTACGTGTATGTTGCTTACGGATAACGAAATGGAATGCTGCTTTGTGGCATCGATAGGATAAATTCTTAAAACAATAAATATAAATATTCAGGGATAATTTTACACAAATCGACCTAGTCCCAAACTAAGCAATGCTTGTACTGAAGCGAAATGTTTAAAAATTTAATGGTTCCAGGCAGGGTTCGAACCTTCGCTTCATTGTTAACATTTGGTTTACGTTAGCAGACGTTACTGCTTAAATAAAATAAAAAATATTTGGGTGTAGCACATTGTGACTATCGATTCTCAACATAATTTGAGACGATGGTGCCGATTATAAAGTCTGTATCTTTACGGTAGATGGCGCTACGATGCCACCCTAAGGCATCTAGAAGCAACTGGTTGAAAAATTCAATGGCTCTCGCATCAAGTTCGGTGGTCCAATAGGTAGGACGCCCGTGTTGCCCCGGAAAGCCGTTGGAGACGCAGGTTCGAAACCTGCCTGACATTTTTAAATTTTTCGCTTTATTGTAAACATTTGGTTTACGTCAGCAGACGTAACTGCTTAAATAAAAATAATTATTGCTTGTACTAAGATATATACATATATATATATATATATATATATATATATATATATATATATATATATTTATATGGATAACATCCATGACCCAGTAATAAATATTCGAGTTCATTACACAAATATTTGCCCTTGCCGGGATTTGAGCCCATGAGCATGACCACCGGCTCATTAGGCAGGTGCACTTCAAACTGCGCCAATCGCGTCGACAACAATATGTTTTCTTTCGTCCGTTTTTAAATATGCTCTTATACGTGACGTGGCATTGCGTGACGTTAGTCGTAGATACAATGTACCTACCTATATAGTGCATATGTAGCTACTTTATTATTAGTTTTTACTTTTTAGGGTTCCGAACCCAAAGGGTAAAAACGGGACCCTATTACTGAGAGTTCGCTGTCCGTCCGTCCGTCTGTCACCAGGCTGTATCTCAAGAACGGTGATAGCTAGACAGTTGAAATTTTCACAGATGATGTATTTCTATTGCCGCTATAACAACAAATACTAAAAATAAAATAAAATAAATATATAAGGGGGGCTCCCATACAACAAACTTGTTTTATGGTACGGAACCCTTCATGCGCGAGTCGGACTCGCACATTTTTAAATATGCTTTTATACATGACGTGGCATTGCGTTAGTCGGTGATACAATGCACCTACCTATATAATGCATATGTACCTACTTTATTATTCGTACTAACTATCATCATCATCATCATCATCATCATCATCAGCCCGGAGTCGTCCACTGCTGGACATAGGCCTTCCCCAGTTCGCGCCACCATACCCGGTCCTCAGCTTTCCGCATCCAACCGCTTCCCGCCACTCTTTTTAGGTCGTCGGTCCACCTGGCGGGAGGCCGTCCTACAGGGCGTGTCGTTCGTGGTCTCCACTCTAGAACACGTCTGCCCCATCGACCATCAGCACTACGACAAATATGCCCCGCCCACTGCCACTTCAACTTGCATATCTTTAGGACTATGTCGGTCACTTTGGTCACTTTGGTACTAACTATCAATAAAAGAAAATATAAAAGGACAATTAAATTAAAATTAAACCTAAAAAGATAAAACTAAAGAACTAAAATCTTTAAGTAGTTTGGAATTGAGACTTAACTCCTGAAATAAAAATCGCGGTTGGAAATAAAGCAATACGTATCGGTATTATCAATCAATCCATCAGATTGTATGCGATCGCAAACCGTCCAAACAACTGCTCCAATAAAAGCATTGGAATTATTATCGGGCTGGGTCAATAAACTCACCCGTTCGCTTTAATTTCGGGTCGAAAAAATAAATCACGGGATTACGAGGGAAACAACGTGACATTTAAAAATGCCATTATGGCACTCGGCAGATAAATTTTGGTTTCATACAAATGTAAACACGCGCTGGTGACGGATTGGATGTGGGCGGAGAGCAAAATTAAATTAATAAAAATTTGGCAACAATCATACACAGACCGATGTAGCCCCAAACTGACCCATATTTAGGTCTTAATCCAATTAGGTATTCTGATATAAATTTACAATTAATTAAATAACGGACTTACTTTTGCTATTGTTGATATTTTAAAAAACGATATTGCTCGCGTCTATCATTAGCACTTTAGCGATATGATTCGCCATATTGAATTGGACGCCTGTCAAAATAGAGTATATTAAGTTCAACGAGCAACTTAACTTGTGCTCTAAATACCAAACTTATGTAAGTTATGTAAGATTTTGTTAGGTACCTAATACAGGATTCCTTAGATAACATTTCGTTAATTCTTCAGAATAATAAAAAAATATAATTTCGTTTGAACTGAACTGAAGCTAAAAACCTGGTGTTGCATGATTATTATGTCCCCGTGGTACAATCATTGTTATAATTGGCTGAGAGTGTTGAGACGCGAAAGCGTAGAAAGGCTTGAAGATTATAATCATTTTATAAGCTTTTCACAATAGAATTTAAATGTTCATTTCCATTACAAGCCTTTTAGCTGAGGTGACGTTGGCTCAGACTCGGGGAAATCTTTTTGTACGTACTTCATCATACATAAAAGTGTCACCGGAGACGAATTGATTGTAGGTTGTTTAGACAAAGCGCGTTTCCTTGTAGTCTGTGAGATCGTTGCAAGAAACCAACGTTATTGAGTATTCGAACCAAGTCATACGATGTTGTCTACGAAAATAATATTCAAAATAAACACTTAACCAATGGGCCTGTATAAATCACAATTATTTTTAGTCCGCTAACTCGAGTTATTGGGATCTAAAATTGTGTGTTTATGAATACAAGAATACGCACATAAATACCTGACGATAGAGCTTGAGAACACTTCAGAAAAATACTTTTAAATTATTATTTTTTATTAAAGTATTAGTTAAACAATATACAATATATTTTATAAATATAACATATTTTTTATCGTAAATATATATAAAAAAAACTAAATAACATAATGTCACGTAGATGCTAACATGTCCTTTCAAAGCTCATAAATAAGGCTTCTACCTCAACTAGCCGATGATCTAAAAAATACGTAAAGTTATAAATGTATTAGGTACTATACCCCGTGCGGCTAACGATGATTCCTATGACACCTGTCATCTCAGTACATTTTATACCCTAAAATCGGACAAATGTACTGAGATGACAGGTTTCATGGGAATCATCGTCGTTCGCCGCGCGGGGTATAAATGTCGAACTTGCTACACGGACCGGACACTACTGCGCCAATCGGTCGCTTATAAAAACTTATTCGGCTTGATGCCATTGCATCGTCCTAGTCCATGTCTTAAGTATCTCGTAGCGGGCTCGCGGTCTACTATTGACAGACATCGAACAATGAAATGTTTAGGTAAACAGCGGAACATGAAACTTCCATTTGCCGGGCCGGCGACGAGATTATGTTTACGCAGCATCGTTATTCTTTATCAACTTTATTAGACGTGCTTGCGTATTTTTTTATAGATTTTTATATGTGTTTACTTTACGGCGGAAGTTAATACTGTTTTAGGATAACCTGATATAATAAGTATAAATATCTAATACATTCACGTCATTATTACGTTTATCGTCGCAAATAAAATTTACATAGAGTTTGCTGGGATAAGTACTCGTAAATATTTACAAAACTTGCGTAATGTGGTATCAGCACTGAACGCAGCACTGCCAGGTTTATCGCTTGGTTTATCATCATTTGCTAAACAACTTTTTACAAATAATCACTTTACAAACAACGATTCACAAACTATTCATTTCACAAACCTGTCAATCCTTAAAATGCTCATTTTAAAAATAATAACTCGATAAATATACATTTAGTAAATTTGACGCTTTAGAAACATATTGAAAGACAAAGTTTCATGTAAAAAATGTTTACTTCACAAATAAGTCGTTTTAAAAATCAGTTATTGCAAAACGTTAATTGATAAAACTATTGTTTCATAAAAATATTAAAAATAACTCTCTATGTAACGAAACGCAGGACGGTATAAAGTTCAATAATACTCGAACAACGTAATTTTTATTTTGCTGTTTTTGGACTTAAATTAGATTGAATCTTGTAGATTGCGCTAAAATAAGCGTGTTTTGATCTCTAAACTTTTTCTTTCAGAGCGATATTAACCGAGATAATGGGGTTTCAATTATTTTTTTTAATTTTTGCGATTTTTAGGCTAAATTAGATTGAGTGATGTTCCATTTTTTAAGAAATCATTTTGACTATACATGGTCATAAAACAAACCTAACCTAACCTAAAGTTTTCGGTTTTTGAGCTATGTTACCTAAAAAATCTCGGTAAATATCTAAGCCTGAGCCAGAAAGTTTAAATAACAAAACATGAATGGCGTTCACACCATGATGATTTATTAAACGAAATGTTTCACCAAACAATACATTTTATTAACGTTGTTTTATCATTCGTAATTTTGTTAATTGACTAGAATAATAAATGAATAATTTGCTTAATAATGTTTTGTGGGTATACCTTCACTTGCCCGAATTTCATATGCCCGAATTTCGTCTGCCATAATATTCAATTGACCGAATCTTGTTTCTTATAATTATGTTTCCCATAATCATTGTTTGCCATATTAATCCTATGACCGAATCTTTGTTTCCCATAATATTAATTCCAATAATCACATTTTCCATAAAGATTGTAATCCATAATTGTCACATGCTATAATTTCATATGCTATCCAAATGGGACATAGGCCGAAAACCGACATCTGTAGGTTAGGTTTGTTTTATGACCCCGTATAGCGGAGCGTCAAAATACAAACCCAATGTAATCCAATTTTAGAAGAACTGCTACCAAATAGTACATGGATCTTAAACCGAAAACTATAGGTTAGGTTAGGTTTGTTTTGTGATCCGTATAGCGGAGCGAGCGAAGCGAGCGGAGCGTCAGAATGTTTGCTTCAAAATACAAATCCTAACCTAATTTTAGAAGAACTACGATAAAAGGACGTACGACATTCGACCAGAACCGAAAACTTTAGGTTAGGTTTGTATTGTGACCATGTAGTACATGGTATACCTTCACTTGCCCGAATTTCATATGCCCGAATTTCGTCTGCCATAATATTCAATTGACCGAATCTTGTTTCTTATAATTATGTTTCCCATAATCATTGTTTGCCATATTAATCCTATGACCGAATCTTTGTTTCCTACAATATTTTTTCCAATAATCGGGGGGCACGGCAGTGCCCCCGCCAAGTCGAGCGCGAAGCAAACACTGCCGTACCATCCTTTACTGGAACCATTTCGCCGCATTTTCAGGCCCCTATTTGAGCACCTCTGGATAAGACCAGAACGCAGAAGTTTTTGTCATCCAGTAAGCTATAATCACATACTTAAAATCCAAAATTTCAAGTCTGTAGGTCATTTAGTTCCGAAGTTAAGCGAAAGCAAAGTTTCGCATTTACGACACTCACTCACTCACTCATGATCATCGGTTAAGAACTAGTACTTCCCATAAATTCAGAGAGCTGAAATTTGGTACAGAGTTAGGGTTTAATGGCCACATAAAGCGAAAACTATAAAAATTGGCCAAGTGCGAGTCCGACTCGCGCATGAAGGGTTCCGTACCATAAAACAAGTTTGTTGTATGGGAGCCCTTAAATATTTATTTTATATTATTTTTAGTATTTGTTGTTATAGCGGCAATAGAAATAGATCATCTGTGAAAATTTCAACTGTCTAGCTAACCGTTCGTGATATACAGCCTGGTGACAGACGGACGGTCGGACGGACGGACGGACGGACAGCGAAGTCTCAGCAATAGGGTCTCGTTTTTACCCTTTGGGTACGGAACCCTAAAAACTAGGATAATCAAAGATCTGGAGTACTCTGATTAGAAAACACAAGAGCCCAACCAACTATTAGAGATCGACATACCGCTTTTACAAAAAATATTCAACTTGTTGTTGTGTTCGGTCGGCCGCCGTCGCGACTGATCATCTCTCCTGATGATGGATCGCGTACCGATTCGAAACATGTCGAGCGTTATTCGACTTCTATGACGTGAGTAAACCCGTTTAAGTATTTTAATATTCAACTTAGTGGGCTGCTTCGTTTGATGTCAAAAATCCAAGGTCTGAAGTATTTTGACGACGCGTTTGGCTCGGTTTGTAGACACCTCCCTACTGAGCCGGCGGTCCCGGGTTCGAGTCCCAGCCAGGGCAAATATTTGTGTGATGAACTCGAATATTTGTGCTTGGGTCATGGTTGTTCTATGTATTTAAGTATATCTTTATCTATATAAGTATGTCTATCGTCGTCTAGTACCCATAACACAAGCCTTCTATAGCTTAATTTGGGACTAGACCGATTTGTGTGAGGTTGTCCGATATTTATTTATTTATTATTTATTCGATGAAGAACCCTCAGCTGGTCTCAGCTGTATTAGAGATATGGTAATGCCCCCTTCTACTATTGGTACATTAAAAAGTCTACTGTCATTGAAAAAATCCAGCGAAGTGGGTACACATCTTCTAATTTAATCTAGCCTATAGCGTCCCACAGCTGGGCGGGTTACGTATTACAATCCCGAAAGTTCATAATACCTAGTAGTTGAAATACCGATGGTCAAAATACCGAAAGTTCAAAAAGCCGATACTCAATAAACCAAAGCTCAAATTACCTATTTTCAGAAAATCGAAAGTTCAAAATCTCGAAATTTTATAATCCCGAAAGTCAATGAGCACTTTAAAAGTGTCAGGACACTAAACTAATCTGACTTTTCCGTGGAACCGATCTGCTCCGGCCTTTTATATACACTCTAGGGGTAGGGCAGACAAGACCACGTGGAATCGGGGTTGACAGCTTCGGTTCTGTGGCAAGTCGATTAAGAAAAGGAAAGAGTCCGGGAAAGTGGGAAATTATGACACTAAATATTCGATATTATGATAAAATATTCTGTTATGGACTACCAACCGAACCGAACTTGTTTGGAACCGAAGCTGTCAACGCTCGCCTCCGCAGCTTCGGCTTTTTGGTCACCTTCGGCGACCAGCCCCAGCTGCTGCGACTCGCTTGATGCCCGCACTTTCTAACGCTGCGCTGCCGTCAAATGGCAGAACGCTGCAAGTCATAAAACCTAGTTTCGAGAAAAGTGAGTTTAAAGTCTTGAACATATCGGCCTTGGATTTACCTATTATTTATGATCTTAAATGGTTGAAATTTATATAGATCAGACAAATTGATACACTTTGTACAGCCGAAAAAGAAAATATAATATTTTTATGACAATAAATTAAATAATAATGCAAACGCGTTTTGCCAGTAGAACCCTGAAGTAACAAGAATACTGAATGATGTGGCAAAACGCTGTAACGTCTTAGTTGCATCGTTATGCCATATTATTCCCCAGCCATAATTTAATAATGTTTAGCATGTAAGTCATTTTGTATTATGAGTGCTAGTGAAAAAGTCATAACTTTACTTAAAATTTGACGGTCAACTGAATAAAAGTCGGACTATCGCACCGATGGTTCTGTGCGTACTATGAAAGTACGGTAACCACACTCTAACGAAAAGATAAACTGCACTCAGCGATGAAGTTAACTTTACCATTAGAAAACAGTTTTACGTACTCTATGTTTTCTTTATATTTACTTGTAGTATAAGACGGCACTTACTTGCCAATTTTCATAGTTATAAGTCAACGGGAAATCGTCTGTTGACAACCAAAACTCACTAAGTAACAAATATCTACTAAAAACAAAGCTCGTATCTGAGTGCACGCTTTTGGAGAATGAGGACTAGTAGAATTACCCCAAATGATTATTCTGTATGCCATCAATGAATGGAAATGCGAAAAAACACAGTATTTAATTGAATTTAAGTATGAATAATAAAAAAACAACTGGTAACCTGACCCAAATTGTTTACATATATAGTTAAATTGAAAAAAATAACAACAGAATAATACTATGTGGGTATACTGAGTTATGGCAAAAACACTTGCATCTCATTAAGTGTAGCTACCTATATTCAATATAACTATGTCGATTGATTGCTACTTACCGCGTTTTGGCGTGTTCTTAGCAATCGCGCGGTTATTACCGGAGGTTTTCCTAAAATGCTGCAAGTTCCATTTACAGCGTTCTGCCTTTACTGCATAGCTAAACGGTCTTGTCACGTCTTGTTTAAATAACAGAGTAACTAGAGTTATCATGTTTTGCTTGGACTAGCGTATAGTTACCGTGTTTTACCACTATGAGATATAAAAATTCTGAAAACAAGGTATGATACAAGAGTCTAAAAGGAATCGTTTTGTACAAGGCAACTTAAAACGCTGTAACTCAAGTTGCAGCGTTTTGCCATTTGACGGCAGCGCTAGGGCGGAGGAGCTGCACATCCCGCAGCGCCGGAGCAGATCGGTTCCACAGAAGAGTTCACTTATAAATAGTAGTAGGCAAGTAGGTTACGTAATTTAGGTTAATATTCTTTGTATAAAATAAACATTAGAATCTATAAGACTACAGAAATATAATTCTCGACAGTTTAAATAATATTCCGGATTACAACCTTCAGGCAGGATCATAGTCTTCGGGATTACAGTCTTCGGGATTATAATATTCGGTATTTCATCCTTTCGATCAAACGTTCTTTCGGGATTTTAAAATTTCGGTCAAATAAACATTCGAAATTTTAATTTTCGGCCTTCCATCCATAGGTCTTATGAAATTCGGTATTTTGAACTTCGGCATTGTAATACGTACCCGCTGGGCGAATGCCTCCCCTTCTTCTTTTAATACGCATATATCAAAGGAAAACTCTGGATAAGACTAGACTGGCTTTTATACTTATACTTACAAGTTTACAAGAAGAAATAGTCGAACGATTAACTTTATTCTACTCGAAAATTACACAAATTAAATAAACAAATTACACCAAAATATTAATTTCGCTCAAAATTTGGTCAAAATATAATGCATTGGACTAAGAGTGGCGGTGATACCCGCACACGTCGCTAGATGGCGCTAACTGTATTTTAAAACGCGCCTACGTTTGTTTTTCCGATAATCTTATATGGCGAAGTGGCAACCGTTACAGTCGTTTACGACATTGTTCTATTGCGCTCGGAAACGTTTGCTAGGGATTAGGAGGGATTATTTGCATTTCGTTGATTTCGCTTATTATTTCGTGAGGTTTGCTAAAGTGAATTAGCAGGTTGTTATAAAACAATATGCCTACGTTTCTACAAAAAGAAGTGAAATCCCACCAAAAACATTCTGTAAAAAACTAGCCAAGTCTCGATGGAGCTGCTTGTTTATCTCTAAAAAGTAATGAAATCTAGACAAAGTCGTACCAAGTCTAAGGTTCCTTACTGCGATTTCTTTATTATTATAGTTAATGTTGTGTGACTTGGCCGTTGAAGAGTACACAAGGGTACAACACCAGGTGCTCCATGACACCATTGCACCAATCTGTCGCCAGAACCGCTACCCATTGACGATGGAAAATTGCCACTTGGAAAACGTTGATTCAATAACCAGTCAATTGTAGGCTTGATAAAGCTGCGTATTTCAATAATACTTATATATAGGCGAGCCTGAAACAAACAGTATAAAAAATATTTCTAGTACAGACGGACCTCTAATCATTGATAGAAGTCCGTCTGTACGTCTATTTTATGTTAGATCGGTGGTCGATTTGACGCTCCAAAAAGAAGAGAGCAGAAGTCAGCATTGTCAATGCTGAATGCATATGCTGCACAATCAACAACAGCCTAAAATGAGACACTAGCGTCAAATTACCAATACCAGTATGGGCTATTATCTCGCTTAACAAACATAGGTAGTTACATCAGATATAACATTATGTGTAAACAAAATTGACTTGTAGCGGTTCTGGGGACAGATTGGTGCAATGGTGTCATGGAGCACCTGGTGTTGTACCCTTCTGTACTCTTCAACGGCCAAGTCACACAACATTAACTATAATAATAAAGAAATCGCAGTAAGGAACCTTAGACTTGGTACGACTTTGTCTAGATTTCATTACTTTTTAGAGATAAACAAGCAGCTCCATCGAGACTTGGCTAGTTTTTTACAGAATGTTTTTGGTGGGATCACATTTTCCATAAAGATTGTAATCCATAATTGTCACATGCCATAATTTCATATGCTATCCAAATGGAACACAGGCAGAAAACCGACATCTGTAGGTTAGGTTTGTTTTATGACCCCGTATAGCGGAGCGTCAAAATACAAACCCAATCTAATCTAGTTTTAGAAGAGCTGCTACCAAATAGTACATGGATCTAAAACCGAAAACTATAGGTTAGGTTAGGTTTGTTTCGTGACCCGTATAGCGGAGCGAGCGAAGCGAGCGGAGCGTCAGAATGTTTGCTTCAAAATACAAATCCTAATTTAATTTATAGTTTCCTAATTTACAATCTAACTTAGTTTTAGAAGAACTGCTACCAAATAGTACATGGATCTAAAACCGAAAACTATAGGTTAGGTTAGGTTTGTTTAGTGACCCGTATAGCGGAGCGAGCGAAGCGAGCGGAGCGTCAGAATGTTTGCTTCAAAATACAAATCCTAATCTAATTTACAGTTTCCTAATTTACAATCTAACCTAGTTTTAGAAGAACTGCTACCAAATAGTACATGGATCTAAAACCGAAAACTATAGGTTAGGTTAGGTTTGTGTTGTGACCCGTATAGTCAGAATGTTTGCTTCAAAATACAAATCCTAACCTAATTTACAGTTTTAGAAGAACTACGATAAAAGGACGTACGACATTCGACCAGAACCGAAAACTTTAGGTTACGTTTGTATTGTGACCATGTAGTACATAGTGTCTATGTACATACGTGGCCACAATATGCCTACAGAAAATAAGATGCTAAGCCAGGTTGGATTCGCACAGAAACAATATTTAGTATGGCGTTTAAATATTCTATCAAACAATAGTATGGCACTTAATACTATGGAAAACAATACTTATGGCATTCGTATCATTATGGCATATAATATTCGGGAATACAAGAGTATGTCAAATGAATTTTCTAGGAAACGAAACATTCGGGCAAATGAAATTCGGGTAAGTGAAATTCGAGCAAATCAATATTATTGCATATACATTTCGGTCAAACAATAGACAACCTGTTTTGTGATATGATGTTTTGTCCAATAAATAATTTGTATCATGATCTATTTGTAAAACTATATTTTATGCAACGTCTAATTTGGGAATCGTTAATTTGTCTAACGTTGTGTAAAATTAATATTTATGAATCGTTGTTTAGCAAGTGATTGGCTACCTTATCGCTTACATCATCTGACTCTTAGGGTCCGTTTCCACTGAATCGGAGCGGAGCGGCGGTGTGCGAAATGACCAATCACAAAAGTGAAGCCGAGGTTCAGATTGACCTCCGGTGATTAGTCGATTACGTAATTCTCCACTCCACTCCGCTTCAGTGGAAATGCACCCTTAGGCTCGTATATAATATAATCATTGACTTCATGACAAGCTACTTTACAGACCAGTAGGTACGTGTACTATAACCTGAATTATCCTGATCTGGAACGGATGTGGTATCTATTTCAGATCAGGTTAACTTTGCTCCAGGGTAGTTCAAGCGTCTAATTATATCTGGGACGAACCAGTCGCGGTTTTACATTTACACGGATTATGGATATGGAAAATGACATCTCCATGTCGAATCGCATTCATCATTTCAGCCATAGGACGTCCACTGCTGGACACAGGCCTCCTCAATTGACTTCCACATGGGCCGGATAGAAGCGACCCGCATCCAGCGAGTCCCCGCAACCCTGACCAGGTCGTCCGACCACCTTGCGGGTGACCGTCCTACGCTGCGCTTGCCGGTACGTGGTCTCCACTAGAGAACCTTTCTGCCCCAACGGCCATCGGTTCTTCGAGCTATGTGCCCTGCCCATTGCCACTTCAGTTTGCTAACCCTGTTTGCTATGTCGGTGACGTTAGTTCGTCTACGAATCTCATAATTTCTGATTCGATCACGTAGAGAGATCCCGAGCATAGCCCTTTCCATAGCTCGCTGAGTGACTGTGAGCTTCCTTAAGAGGCCCATAGTTAGAGACCACGTCTCGGCTCCGTAGGTCATCACCGGTAATACGCACTGGTTGAAGACTTTTGTCTTCAAGCTCTGAGGTATCTTGGACGAGAAGACACTTCGCAGTTTCCCGAACGCTGCCCATCCGAGTTGAATCCGTCGATTGATCTCTTTCTCAAAGTTGGACCTGCCTAATTGGATCGTCTGACCCAGATAGACGTATTCGTCGACAACTTCTAGGACCGAGTTCCCAACCAATACTGGGGTGGGTGCTACATGGACATTCGACATGATCTTCGTCTTGTCCATGTTCATCTTAAGGCCTACCTGCTGGGATACTCGGTTGAGATCATCCAGCATTATACCGAGATCCTCCAGCGTCTCCGCCATGACCACGATATCGTCAGCAAACCGAAGGTGCGTGATGTACTCGCCATTTATGTTGATGCCAAGTCCTTGCCATTCCAAGAGCTTGAAGGCGTCTTCCATTGTGTTGGTGAAGAGCTTCGGAGATATTACATCTCCTTGTCTCACACCTCTCTGCAATGGAATCGCCTCCGTACACTGGTCTTGTACTCGGACTGACATATTGGCGTTGTTGTACACACTCCTGAGCACCTCGACATACCGATGGTCAATTCGGCATCGCTGGAGGGACTGTAGTACTGCCCATGTCTCGACGGAATCAAAGGCCTTCTCATAGTCCACAAACGCTAAGCAGAGTGGCAGATTATACTCTTCGGTTTTCTGTATAACTTGCCGCAGCGTGTGTATGTGGTCTATGGTACTGAAGCCTTTTCGAAACCCGGCTTGTTCGGGAGGCTGGAATTCATCGAACCTGCTTGAGAGACGATTCGTGATGACCCTAGAAAAGAGCTTGTAGACATGGCTCAGAAGCGAGATGGGTCTATAATTCTTGAGCAGTGTTTTATCACCTTTCCTTAAAGAAATTAAATTTTCTTAAAGAAAAAAAATCGCATTAGGATATATTTAATTTCCAAACTAAGTATAAACAAATTATAATTCAAGTTATTATAGTAGCACCTACAACAAACTTAAATTTAAATATTATCCAGACTTTACAACTTGTAACAGCAACATTAACTATAAATCTATATAGTTTGCATGTGTACATTAAAAAGTTTTCACATTTAAATAACCAATTCTCGTATAAAATGGCGCAACACAATTTACGTACCCTAGTCTCCCGAAGTTCATACCTGGGGAAATCAAAATATTTTCAATAGTATTTCAGCGATAAATTCTACTGGCTTTACTGGCGCCGTCAGAACCTTTTAAAGGATTAGACATGTTCTAGTACTGAAACGTAAGGATAATCCTCCGTGTGAAGTTTAAAAGCATGCAGAATTCATAGAGATAAAGCGAAAGTTATGCGGCAAAAATATGTGGAATGTGCGGGAAAAATATTTTACTATTTGAAAGTTTGATTGGCGCGGTCGGTAGGATGCACTAGTTTGCATTCTATCGGTAATTCCAAAGCTTGGTCTGCTCACTACCCGTTTTTCTACAAAACGCAATGGGTAAATTTAAATCATATAAAAATTCAATACAATATTGTTTTAAAAATACAGTGTAATTACGCTTTCCTTATTTTTATACTTGACTAAGTACTATTGTTTTATATGATGAAAGTAAATTAGCATAATTGCAGTAAGGGCAATCCAAGTGCTTCAACAGAAAGATTTATGAGTAGATATCAAAAATTCCGTAATTTGGTCGCAACAAACACTAAACATCGTTGTGGCGTCAGCGTCGAGTGACGCCGCGGGCGCGCCTTTGATCTGCCGAGTCTAATTTTAAACACACTAGGTCACCTTTGCTGAGAGGTTTTCATCTTCGCTGTTGTGATGAATGGACTGATTGGGAAGCGGGGAAATTGTAATAACTTACAAAACAATATGTTTATGTAGGGCGCATAAAAGAAATATCCTTAAATACCTACAGATTAGATTTTTTACGTGTTTCTTCTGGCGACTGTGTTTTTCTCTAATTAGAATGGGGGGATTGATACACCATTAGCTCTTTTTGAAAGAATTAAATGTCTACCAGGAACGTTTTAATGGTGTCTAGTTCAAGTTTCCTCGTTCTTATTATTTCTCTCTAAATGTACGATTCCGTGCATTGCGGCCGACCGAAGCCGCGCGCGATCGTCAGCGTGTGAAAATGTATGGCGCCGATTCCGAAGTCTACGACTGACGCGTACGGTAAACGTTGACCTCGCACACCTGTGCTTGCCTCAACATCGTTGTCGTACGCCCCACGCGTACATTATTACATTTTCAGCCACTGAATAGTTATTGTAACATCAGCCGCGCGCGACAGTCGCACGCAATCGATCGCGCGCGGCTGCGATAGGCCGCGATGCACGGAATTACACCTTTAAGATTTTATGCTATACTCCCATGGTTTTTTTAAAGTAAATCTGAGTTGTAGGCCAACAAGTTTGCGTGTGATGCTGTTGAGTGAAACAGTCGAGACTCTTGTATAAAACTATCAAGAATCTATACAACAGATATATAGATAGATGGAATTTTAGTAAAACTCGCCTTTACGACGTTGACCTTCTCTGCTATCTTCAACTCTTTTCCATAACCATAACATCGAGAAAGTATTTGTGCTTTAAGTTACATAGAACCACTTAATTCAAGATAACAATGAGTTTGTAAAACTACGCTCTTTGAACTTAAAAGTAACGTTTCTTACAAAACTTTTATCAACCTCTAAGTTTTCCGACACCGAAGAGATATAAAATAACCTATAACAACTTTCATTTTGTGGGAATTCTCTGAAAAACCGTGGATGTCGCCCTGAGCTATGTTTCCACTTAGCGGCACTCCGGTATAAATTTTACTTGACGCCAAACGAATGCCGCGACCGAAAATACTCGCGGATACTTGGATACTTGCGATTTATTTATTTATTTATTTATTTATTTACAATCAAAATTTATACAGCATTACAGTTATTACCAATACACTGTACAATTTATAAACATTTAAAAGAATATAAATAAAACTTAAAAGTTAGGAAATCCCGCAATCATCCATCACCTCACAATACCTCAGGAGCATTCGACACACATCCGTCCATCGACTCGCAAACAAATCAATCTCTGGTACAGATGACAGCAGCGCGTTTAAAAGTTTGAGAGCCAAAACGATAGGTACTTGCAAATACTTACGAATACCCTGGGGCGGGAACATCGGCGCTGTAGATGGATATTTATTGTGAAATACAATAGCTTGCGTACCGTCAGGGAACCTGGGACATTTGAGGATAGCTTTAGAAAACGGTTTTTACTAAAAAAAAACATATACGAGTCTGTGTTGTAAGTTGTTCTAAATTTAACAACTTGCTAATTTTTATGGTGTTAAGTTACCGCCGGGTGTACAAAATATATCTGACTTGACTGTACTGTGTAAAGTCAACAATGGCTGTTCAGATAGGAAAGGTACTAGACACGAGTATATGCAGGGTATTGTCCATTTTATAAAACCAACATGTTGGTAAGCCAGCCAATTGCATTCAAATTTTAGTAGAAGAGCATATCATATAAAATGCAAGTTCTTTGAAAATAAGATAGACATGTCCACTTGACGCTGAAATATTTTACGAATATGTTGTAATATTGTGAGAGGTGCCATATCTATAATAGGTATTATAAAATTCTAAAATTCTGTTGAGTCAGTTTATTACTGAAACAACTTGATAATATAGGTATAAGAGGTCATGCTCACCAATTATTCAAAAGTTATCTAACAAATAGACAACAAGCAACTGTTATTATTGACTATGATAAGGAACATAAGATTTTGAAAGGTACTCAATCAGGTTGTGAAGGTTCCCATATAGGAGTGCCCCGAGGTAGTGTTTTAGGACCTCTTTTATTTTTGGTCTATATTAACGAATTCCCAAAAATTGTTAACGAGCTTTGTGTGTTATTTGTCGATGATGCCACTATACTTTTTGCAGGAAATAGGTTAAATGTTACTTCTATTGAGCAAAATATTAATGACGGTCTAAATAAAGTGGTTAAATGGCTAAAAACTATAAATCTTAAAGTTAACTTGGCCAAGACAAAATTAATCCAATTTAGAAATTATAAAACTGCCCCAGCGATTTTGAATGTAGCAGAAGCTGGAACGTTAATACAAGAGGTCGACAATATACGCTTTCTAGGAGTGACTATTGACACTTTCTTGAACTGGGAAGCGCACATAATAAAAATAAATAAAACAATTTCCAGTCAGTGTTATGCATTGTCAATCCTTTCGGGAACTTGCTCTGAGGATATCGTCAGAAGTTCTTATTACGGTAATGTGTATCCACAACTCACCTATGGAATAATTTTTTGGGGGAACTCAGTAGATGTCCAGAGCACTTTTGTTCTTCAGAAGAGATGTATACGAACAATATATCGAATGACTACTGAACTATCTCTTCGAAGCATTTTTAAGGAAATACGCTTTTTAACACTGACTGGGATATATATTTTCGAGCTTTGTCTCTTTGTTAAGAAAAATAACGAATATTTCACTAAAAAGGGCCAACAAAGAGATAATCTTAGGGAGAAATACAGGTATAATTTGATTTGTCCTAAAACTAACAACTTGCAGTACTCTAAAAGCGCGTTCATTAGTGCAATACGTGTTTTTAACGCTTTACCTGTTGAAATTAAAATTTTAGAGGGAAATAGTTTTAAATTTAAGTTAAGAAATTGGTTAATTGAAAATGTATTTTATAATTTGAATGAATTCTTTAATAAATGTAACTCTAAATGAATGAGGTATGTATATCGGTGTGAATAAGTTATATGTACTATTGTAATGTATGCTAAGCCCTAAACTAAAGGTACAGGTCCTTCGCCTGCTTCACCTCTATCAAACTCCACTCCTACAACGAAGCCCTAAGGAAACCCTACAACAATTACCTAAGAATATCTTAACAGCAGCTCCCAGTCTTCTATATCCTACAACTAAACAAATCTGAATGTGAAAGGATCTTTATAACAATTTGAGCTTGAACATTTCTTAAAACTAATGGCCAAAATGTGATCTGTATAGGTGTGATTCGTCTAGGGCAGGATCCAACGTTGTTGTAGTAACTCAGTTTCTTTTAGGAGATATGTAGCCGTGATGTGCCGTTAAGTACCTTCAAACCTATACTACTATGTATTTTTGTTAATTGAACCTAATAAAGTTGTAATCTGTTTCCTTTTTAACCCTAGCTTCTATCCTTCTGCTAACTTGGTTCTTTATACTAAATATGTTTTCAACTTAACTTAATGTTATCTATCCTCAAAATATAAATGTAATGTTTCCTGTGTAGTCTAGCCTTCAAAAATATCTACAATTCTTATAGCATGATTCAGTATAGGATATTCTACTCTTATTAAATATTAGTTATATCATTTCTATATGAAATATAAAACTCATTCAGTCCACAAGTAAGTTATAGATATATTAGATTACTCTATGTAACAATAAAGGTAAATATATGAATCAAAACCAAATATTATTAGAGTTCTAAGATGAAAGATAATTTAGATTGTCTTCTTGGAATTGCATGTCTGTTCCAAGAATGTCTAGTAGACAAGTAATTTTGTACTTTATGAAACCACACTTCATAACCAATCTATAAATAGATTGAAGTTACTGAAACTATAAGATTCTATCACAAATTTAATGAATATTAAGTTTTCATGTTCGACCAAATTAAATAATTTTAGTATGATAAATTAATATGGAATAATGGTATGGATTTCATACTTTTAGTAAGTTCCAGTATGATATTCTAAAGTAGACTAGGTCTAAACAAGAAGTAATTGGTTGGTGAATAGAATTCTGAGTTTTATTGAAATCCTTCAACCGCATACAAAATATTATCATTAGACTGTGTTATACTAGTAATGCTATCATCTCATTCTCCCAAAAATATTTAGTTTTGTTAAAAGAATGTCGGCTACCAGACGTGAGCAATTGGATAAGAACATGGTTACTTCACAAATAAATTGGGGGAATACCGTTCCTTGAAAATTAAAACCAATTCATCTTTTGTATTTGTTCGGTGTGTTATTTTAAATATCACCAAAACCCATGTCCCTGGATGCCGTATGATTGCTAATTATAATCTTTTAATGGCCTTCGGGCTCTTTTAGAGAAAAAGATCTCTCTCAGATCTATTCTGAGACTATGAAACTTTACTATGTATATTTGTTATTAAACAACACTATTTCCCTTCACTCGCGGACTAAATGAATTCCCATTCCATTCATGATTAGCAAATGAGTTGTAGAGCTTGGGTTTTCGTTTGATCAAACTCGTAAATGTCATACATCCTTGAAATTATGAAGACTATTGTGTCCAACCGAAGTATCTTTCAACTCTCGACTGACTTATTTTGACAAGGAATCTTCTCTCATCCTCTGTGATATAAATTAATTAAGTTCTGAGATCTGAAGGGCAAACGCAAGAACAAACAACTTTCATTTTGTTGTTTTAAAAGTCCTTGGCCATTCCTAGCAGTTAACACCTCAGACACCAGATCCAGCAAAAGGATTGATTTGTTTTCTATTACACAACAATCTACCATAGAATTTCCTCATCAACACTGGAGCATATTATCTACAATCCCTTTTATTTATTGTAGGGATAAACGAAATGAAATTCATCTCATTTTTCATGTGATTTGACTAGTTACAGTGACAGTAATGACTTTTCTCACTTTAGTGTTGCCATCTCAATATAACAGTTGTAAGTAATATAAGAGCATTACTTTACCAAATCTTAAAACATAATCGATAAAAAAAATAAGTAACTAAAAGTTCCTACAAATCTCGACGTAAAATTAACGGTTCTAAATATTTGTTCGGTCTAAATAATAGGTTGCTCTATTCCCATTCTTTATAAACTAATACAAGATTTTGTTTTCACTACTGACACCCCGAATCATAGACACTAGTAATACAAGAAGTCAGCTGTTTGTATTTATTATACCAGACGAAATTAAAATAATTTCAAGAAATGTTATGTTAGTTAATGGTAAATGGCCGGCCGATTGCTCGGAAGAAACAGAACCCCGTCCTAATATTCCTGCTGAAGTGTACCTAACACTAACCCTTGTTTGCCCTAGCTAGCACCACCAATACTAGAGGCCTAAACCTCATATTTACATTTAAACGTGTATGGAACCTAGGTAAGCTAAACTATAAATTCGGGAGATTAACCCGAGGTTGGACTAGAATCAGTGTAAGTGGGTCCCCCCTTGCGTGGCTAAAACACCGGAAACGCAGAGTAACCCGCCCTAATATGTGTAGATATTGCAAATATATAAATATATACGTTTATGAGACCAAACCTGGAGGTCCATCTGATTTCAACAAGTGTGGATATCCCACATGCCCAACACGTGTGGACCTTGCATTCATCAGATAGATCACTCCAGATCTGTAGGCTATTCACTGCACTTATATATGGCTAGTGTCCGAGTTGCCTAGCTCGGATAAAATTAAAAGAGTCTGAAAGATATTCGTTTAACAGCCGCAAGGTTAAATATCTTTCATCTGGCAACCATGTACCAAAACACTATTTCTGGCATGTAATTAATAGCTCTCAAACAACAAAGTCCCAATAAATTTTAATAAATAATTATAATCCCGAAAAATAATCTAAATTCCAACAGAAATTCCCCTTAGAATTATATTTAGTAAGTACCTTAATGCCAAAGAACAGTGTTACCCGTTCGAAGTTGCAAGAAAGAATGAATCCCATCCTTCAATTCCCCTCCGTATTTATACTTAACTGTGGACAAAGTGGACAAAGTGGACAAAGTGGACGAAGTGGACATTCTCACAATTTTGATCATTACGCAGTATAAATAAAGCTCAATTCTTTCGTTGGTAATTTTTGTGAATAGTAATTTGCTATTTTAAAAAGGTAGGATGCTTAGTTATTGGAACATTTTTACTTGCTTTCGTAAACATTCATACTGCTAATTCTTTTAGGCATTTGTATTGTATTATAATTATTAAGTGATGATTCCAGCATTTAGATGGCGAAATATGAATTTTGAATGTTAAATTATAAAATAATAATACTTATATACGGATTTGCTATATACGAGTTAATGTTAATTAAATTTGTATACGTATTAAGTTATAAATGATTTTTATGTAATGACGTGTAATATTGAGAATATTATAAATAAATGAATATGAATGAATATGATGCCAATGTGTTGGGAACCCGACGATGACAATGATGATGTGAGTCTTACGATGGCGAGCACATGACGAGAACATGTGAATCGCTACACTATTCTGTAGTGTAGTCATAATGTCATAAAAACAAAATTGTATGCTCGAAATGGGCGGCTGTTGATGCTCTTGTAATTTACTATATACCATCCTTTGTACACAGTTTACAATAAATGAATACTTACTTACTTACTTACTTTTTATAGGGCTCATGATTTTAGGAAAATTTTAATAGTGTAATGCAGGATCGGATTTTGTTTTGTATGGGCGCGCGGCGCCATGCCAGTCTGGCGCCATCTGTTCGGCATAATTTCCCTTTGTTCGCTTGTCACGCCGAAACGGCTGAACGAATTTTAACCAATTTTGGTACAGGGATAGCTGGACATCCACACATGGTTATAGGATACTTTTTACCTGACTGCGGGATAAAAAACACTATCTAGTAATGGTTATATATTTACACAAAATGTTGAAAGAATAAGTACTAAGAGTTACCCCATATCGATTTCACAGACCAGACAAGGTGCCTGTCGTAATTTATCTGCGTCCTTAAAAAAACATGAGTGCACTTCAGTTCACTTTAGCATTCGGCGAGCATTTAGCTTTATTTGTCGGTTGCCCACCGAAGGGTTTATTGCCCGCCGAACTATTTGATCCGTCCACTGAGATACTGTTATTGCGCTCCCGGCTCCAAGTATTTGTGTTGAAGTGAATACGTGGAAGTCGATAGAATGTCTCGAATGTCGTGCTATGAGGTTCGTTCTGATTGCTTCGCTTCGCTTGCCCTGAATGGCGAGCGAAAAGGGTCCATTCTTTTACATACCTGGGCCACTTGCTTACCGACGGCTTTCGGAGAATGTAGAGTAGGTATTTACCGATTGAAACGATTGATTGTTCGCATTGGGGCTAGTGCAACGGGCCGTGACTTCGCAGTTGGCTTGTCGCCCACGGATCCACCTGTTTTTGACAATATGAGTATTCAGCTCTTTTACAAGGGCTCTGCTACCCGTAGTGTAAGTAAACCGCTGAATACAATAATTAAGTATGCCATATGTACGACAAAGAATCGTAACAACTCAGTTGTGCTAAAGGTGCAAGCTCATTTTTTTAAAGGAACTATGTAGGAATTCGTTTGGTCACCTAAAACATTCAAAATTTTCAATTCGACACAGTTCGCTCTGTCTAAAACTTGGAATTTTTTCATATTTCTCGCTACTCTAGTACTATTGCAGCACTGGAACGGCATTGGAAATATTATTTACTGCTTACCGCTGAACACTTTTACAAATATTCTCCTATAATTATGAAAGATGCTGCTATGCCTGCTTTATATTAAACTAAAGACGACGCGGTTGGCGCAGTGGTTAAGCAACTGCCTACTGAGCCGACGGTCCCGGGTTCGAATCCCGGCAAGGGCAAATATTTGTGTGATGAACACGAATATTTGTGCCTGGGTCATGGATGTTCTATGTATTCAAGTATTTCTTTATCTATATACGTATGTATATCGTCGCCTAGTACCCATAACACAAGCCTTCTTGAGCTTAATTTGGGACTAGGTTGATTTGTGTGAGGTTGTCTGATATTTATATTTATCAATTTTTTATATAAAACAAAAAACCAATCCTGCCCGTCCAGCACAACTTTACTACGCGACACTTTGTCGCGCGAAATAGCGCTACCCGTCTCTTTCTCACATTACTGCACAGAAAGAGACGGGTAATTATCTCGCGCGAGAAATAGTCGCGTATGACAGTTATGCTAGAGGTGCTGATACTGACACCTGTCATCTTGGTACTGCGACTGAGTGAGCTTCGCCCGCGTATTATTTTTCTTTACCATGACTGGGAAAAAAGTATCATGCCACCATCTTTCGATGTCCAGCTAAGCAATAAAATTTGTTGCGTCGTGACGAGAGGACAAAGAAAAATTTAACAACAGATGACGCTGTGCGGCTGGCGCCAAACTGCTGCATCGCGCTGTCCGCTCTGCATAGAAAACAGATTTTTAATACAATTCGATAGTAATACCTATGGACTAGCAAAACCATGTTAAAACTATTTTCTCAAACATGCAATGAAATATAGTCATAACGTGTGTTAAAACAGGCTTCGAAGTGTCATTTCGGGTGGCACAACTCGAAGGAACTGTAAAGGAATTTCATACAAAATGGAAGGCCTAGGCCGGGAAGTAATTTTTTTTAAAAATGGCGTCTGTGTTCATGAACGGGCTAAACAGCTGGATTATGTTTTTTCAGTGGTGTATTTTTTAATTTGATTGCATATGTTTGAGAAAAGCACTATACATGCCTGAGCCGTGAAAAGGGCTTGCCGGCTTCGTATCACTATCTGGCCTCCCTACGGTCGGTTCTCTATACCTACTCAGCCGGCTTATTTCCAGGCGTCTGCAGTAATGTAATATTAATATATAAAGTCTTAGCTCAGATTCTTTGGCAGGCGATACATACTCTACCACTAATTTACAGCCAAAGAGTAAATATATCAAAATTATGAAATGTACAAGAAAATTATTTTACTATCGTCTCTTACTTTTTATACAAGGAATGTATACTGTATAGTATCCATATCAATACATTCGCTCTAGCTTTACACTAAAAAACATGCCCACCTTTCACTTATGCGTCCATTTCCACCATTTCCACCAACTCTCAACGCACGCAAAGCTGAGGAAATTCATTGAAAAAACTATTCCAATTTCAAACCGCATGATCCAAATAAAGCAGAACGTATCAGGGCCATCGTCCCTAAAAATAATAACCGCGCTCCTGGCCACATGTCGACGTAATACCGCCCGGCGTTCGCTCGTAAAAAATAAGAAAAGACCCCGCAAAATACTCTCTATTACAGTTGGTCCGTATATGTTCGAGATTGGAAAGACATTTGTCGGTAACAGAATCGGACGGCGTGCGACGCGTTCTTATCGGAGCGGACATTTTGATTTTACGCATTAGCTTGTGACGCGTCACGCGTGTGAGCGCGAATTTGAATTTCGAACACGATCGCACGGGGTTGCCAGTAAAAGGTTGGGCATAATGGTATGTTATATTGAAGAAGAACAACTGGCTGGTTAGAAATTCTGTTGAGCCTCAGATATTAAATAGTTTAACCAGCCAGCAATCTACAAATAATATATTACAAAGCCCAGTTTTAGTTTTTATTGTACTACTTTGAGTTAGGTATACCTACAAGGTTCATGCATTCTTCATTCTTAAAAGAGGAGCAAGAAAATATATATTTTTATTCATCTTTAAATCTGGGTAGGTACATATATAGATCAAGACACCGACAACCCCATAAAAATAATCATGTAAGTATAAAGTCGTTCAAACTGAATGAATGTCACACCTAGAATTAGAGAAAAAATATATTTTTAAAACCCAAATATGTACAATACGAGTTACAAATAAACTATCGGTATATTCTGAGTTCTCAGCAACCATCGAGACAAACAATAAAATGCACGATCCGCGTCTCCGAAACGTAATACTTATTCCCAATTGACACCCAATTTCACTTTTAATATACCTACTAACTTACTGCTCTTGAAATAAATAAGTTTTTGACAACCGATGTTAAAGAATCATCTCTTTACAAAACAAGTTTTATTGTCTAGATATTTTGCGTTATCTGTCACTGGCTAACTGGCTATGTCTAATGTAATTAACATTCAAAGTAAACGAACTATCTCTGAAACGTCTCTTTCAAGCCATTATCTCTGGCACCTCCGCCTCAGAGCTAACCGGCCGTTGAACAAAGCGGCCGAATGTTCCTCCCACAGATGTCATTTCCACTGACGAAACAATTATTTGTTCAGACGGATTATATTCTGTCTCATGTCTGTTTTGGAACTGAGTCCAATTACAATTTCAGATTGCAAATTAATTCGACTGTAAATGCCTTTGACTGTGATCATAATTATTTCACACTGGACATTAAATTACGCATTCTAATTCTAAAGAGAGTAATAGTACATTACTGCAGAGGCCGGAAAAAAGCTAGGGCTGCGAGGCTGGCAATCCTTTTTCACGTGGAGGTATTTTTAATGCTTTTCTGAAATATGCAATGATATTTAAAAAATCGAACAATTAAATCCAGCCACAACATGATGAATGGCTACATAAAAATATTTTCGAATTAAACCATTAAAGAGCCCGCCCGTTTGCGGCGGAATTTTTGCCAAAAACAGAAGCCTAGTACATACCTTTTATACACACAGACACATCATATTTCCTTCTCATTAATTTCCTAAAATTTCGTGACGATTGGTTAACGAACGAAAGCTCGATTTGTATTGAGAAATGGACAGTGATAGGTATTTCCTCTGAAGTTTGTCGCTCAGTACAGTTTGTCTACTCTTTATTAGAGCAATATAAAGTGCTGTCAAAGTTTGTACGGAATCCTCGGTGAGTCCGACTCGCACTCGCCTTGTCCGGCTTTAAACTGGTTTACTCTTACCTCTATTTGTTTCTAATTACCTAAATGTATAATGGAAACACTGCTGCAGTGATAATATAATATAAAAGTAAACATGTAGTTAATGCATAATCCGCGAGATGGTAATGCATAATAATATTATTATGCATAAATGCAACAACGTAACTAACGTAATAGATTCCATTGCTGTATGTATATATCATTGCATATTATATTCGACACAACACATACTAAAGCCTGACCAGAAATATATGAGGATTGTCAAGAGGGCGCTATTTATAAGATTAATATGGCAACAATTTTGCAACCAATCGCAACCCACTATAATGACATTAGTTTTAAATACCTGTCAGTTCCACTACGTCAACGTCATAATATCATTTAATGGAATGCACTCTTTTACTGATTGTTGTTCGTGTAGTAAACACAATGCACACTTTATTTATAATCTTACGTTCACGACTGTGAATGGTTTTCGGCATTTTCTTTGGATAATTTTAAATATTTGTCTTTTAAATAAATCACCACGAATGACATTGACATTGTTGACAAACCATCATGAAATCATTGCCAGTGTAAGAAATTAGTTCCAGTGAGATTCCGCAATATGGCGCATCCTCATATTATATTTCTGGTCAGGCTTTACATATATGACGTTTTCAAGCAAAAGGTACCGCTTAGGCACTTATCGTAAGGACGCGTTGCCGTGTTACTAGTATAAAGATGCAAGCAAATTCCGCCCTTACTGTAAGCGACAAAGTGGGCCCTTTGTCTTGAGAACGTCACATATAGTAGAAGTTTCGATTAATTTATCTCGTAAAGCAATCATATACATAGTTCTGTCTACTTGGATAATAGCAGTCGTAAGTATGTATATAGATAGAGGGGTAATCCTCATCGTTCAATTAAGCTTCGTCTTAGCTACCATGAACGTAACATCACGTTCGAAACGTCGAGGTAATTAAGTAAACACTTTTTGAACGCAATTAAGTCCCGTTTTGTTATAAGAATATTGTCCTAATTTGTAGTTATGGTTATCGTCTGGAAGATAGTGAAATTAAATTTTATCCTCGTTTATAAATAAGAAAGTTCTTCAATAGATCAACGTAGCATCTTGTAATTATAACCATGGTATTGCATAAGTAAATGAAATGAAATAAACGTTGTTTTTATTTAGATAGAATATGAATACACTGTGAATTTATAAACTCTATCACTGGTGTGACGTCATGGAAAGCCCTGGACAGGCCGGAACAGAATTGGCTTAATTATGCTCTAACAACAATCGAGAAAAATGCTAAAACGCGACAAATTGGCAACTCAGTCGGAATCGGGTTCTATGGACGCCGCGTCACTGCTATAACTAACTAACTGAGCGCAACGACCCAAAGTGGATCTTGGCCTCCAACACCAGATCACGCCACGCTCCACGATCCTGAGCCAGCTCTCACCAGTTAAGGATGCCTAGGTCCCTGAGATCTTTTTGGACTTCATCACTCCAGCGATATCTATTAGGCCGTCCTACGGGTCTACCGGGTACCTAGTGGTCGCACGCCACTGCTACGTACACGTATAAAACACTATGAAATGAAATACCTTTTTCTGTATGTATTTTTTTTTTTTTGCTTTGCTTCGCCTCAGTAAATTTCCAAGTTCTTCACTATACCATAACGTTGTCTAAAAGAAATCGATATGTAGCGATAAGACTGCCCGTTGTTTATCTCTAATTCTAAATTCATGCATATCATCTCTGCCGTTTGTTTTGTGAGGTGCGCAATACAAGTACTCTTCATTGTACACCTCAAATACACAGGGATACAAAATCATAAAAGATATATAGTAAAAATAATAAACAGGCGGTCCTATCGCTAAATAGCGATCTCTTCCAGACAACCGGTAGCGCAGTTTATCAACAAACGTTTGAATTGAGTAGGCGATGCAAAACAACTGTAAACAAATATAAATAAAGCAATAAACATCAATATGAATATACAATGAATGTATTTTAGTGTTTAGAATTCAGCGTGAGCGAAAATAGATTAAAAGTTTACACTTTTGAGGCACGTGTTAAAAGTTTACACTTTTGAGGCACGTGTTAAAAGTTTACACTTTTGAGGCATGTGTTAGAATAATATTGCGCTAACACTCGACGAGACAAACAGCTCGTATATGAGATCATTCCGCCAAACAGGACGAGTAATGTATTCCAATAGTTGTCGCAGCGCAGTGACGCCACATATAACAGCGTGGATTCCTTAAATGTAAAACGCTCCCCGTCGCTCCCAGAGTCGTTGGGACCTCTATAAAAATGTTAGTTCGCCTTTCATTACATTTTCGAACTCGGTGCCAAGGATCACACACACGATAAAAGACTGTATGAAAGAATAATAGAGTCAATTTCCTATCGCGGCGGGTGAAATTTATTTGGCCAAAAGTCCGATCTTACTCCTTTTGAATAGCCCGTTTTCGGTGTTTTACTTTGTTTGCTGCTAACGCCCGTGTTGCGATTGGAATAGTTTTTAAATATCCGGCCGCTTTGAGATTCTTTTTGAACGTAAACTTCGGACTAAGCCGGGGTAATGTGGCTATTTATTAAGCCTTATTTACGTGTCCTGGTGTTAGCGAACTAGCTAACAGAACATTATAACTTCACAGCTCCGCACGACGCTGTGTTATTTCCCTGGATACCCATATTGCAACTGGGCTTTCACGAGGCCATTCTAAGGAGATCTTCCTCGGTGGTGGAATCCCTTCCCGTCCGCCTTAAGTCTGCGAGTCTAACTAAATTTCGAGGGGTCAACAACGACTGGTCCTGATGTACGTGATACAAGGGTCCCTTTGCCCCGCAGGGCAGTAATTTGCACCTGTAGTCACTGATATTATGTGAGAAATTTTGTGTTACTTGAAAATGGGCTACGAGAATGTTTTTGATGTTCGGCTTTGGTTTT
This sequence comes from Apotomis turbidana, assembly GCA_905147355.2. NCBI lineage: Eukaryota > Metazoa > Arthropoda > Insecta > Lepidoptera > Tortricidae > Apotomis > Apotomis turbidana. The sequence continues at coordinate 23,184,098 of LR990286.1, forward strand.
GAATATGATCCCTGAATAATCTACGTTACCTTTATTACTTTGTAACGTTGTTAGCTCGCGTGCAGCCTTTTATTACGAGTTCGTTTCTTCCACTTTTTTATTTGTAGCAACTCTTTATAATTAAATAAAAAATAAGTAGGTAAGTGAAGTTATTTCGGACGGGAAAGTAGTGATAAATCAAGAGGATTGTCCAGCGTAATTGATTGACAACTTTTACTTAAAGGTTATCGAAGGTCCTAAAAGATCTCTTATCTTCTATTTTTGTTACGTTACATTATTTGGCTTTACATACAACATTTTTATAGAAGTTTGTTTCGTAGAAAATGTTTCTCGTTTCTGCAGAATGATTATTTAGAGGAAATTTTAGTTCATCGAAATTTCATAGTAAAGCATATTCATTGATCGAATATTCATTGCTATTTAGTTTAAGTTTTCTCTGTTACTTTGCTTTGCCTTTTTCTTGTCTCTTTGTATAGTTCAATAAATTATTATGTATATCGATGAACTAAATATCTATGAAATATATTTTCTGCACAATGATTCTTCGATGAAGTGAAATTATTTGAAATAAAAACACTAGAATGAGTATTCTGTCAGTGTGAAGTGTGAGTGTAAAGCAAAATTTTACGCTGAATTCTGTCTGTAAAACACCCATTAATGTCAGTAAAAGATATGATTTCACGATTTGTTAAATGACGCTAGATTTTCCGATGTCTTCATTCCAACAGCTTGTTGCGATACGCCTAATAATACAGTCTCTCCTCCTAATACTCCAGTTCGACTGATCAGCGCCCAAATGATCCCGACACGTTGTCAGTCAATTACCCGGTCTGCTAAGCGCGACGATATTACGGCGAGGCGACATGTCACGCCACCGACACACCGCATCACAACTACCATGGATGTATTTATATACCTTTATACTGTTTACAGCAAGAGCTAAACCTCTAATACTACAGTCTCGGCTGATCAGCGCGCAAATGATTCCGACACGTTGTCAGTCAATTACACGGTCTGCTAAGCGCGACAACGTTACGGTGAGGCGACAGGTCACGCCACCGACACCTCAACACAACTAACATGTATACAATTATATACCTTTATACTGTTTATAGCAAGAGCTAAACCCCTAATACTACAATCTCGACTGATCAGCGCGCAAATGACCCCGACACGTTGTCAGTCAATTACCCGGTCTGCTAAGCGCGACAACATTACGGCGAGGCAGGTCGCAGCACATATACATCAAAACAAAGCTAACCGATATGTAGCTAAGTTGTAATTTATAATAGTGTATTGAGGTCAACTAAATTGTTAAGTCAATAGACTGTATTTAGGTTTTTAAATTTAAAGGAAACTGAACGAAATCCGTGAACTTTTTTTGTCTTGTTTCAGCTGTTTCTGTTACTCTAGCTAGTAATTCAAAAGTTTCAAGGATTTTCAGGTTTGTGTTTCAACTGACACAGACCAGGCAATCTACGTAATCTAAATGTGTCAGTGCATCTGGAAAGGTACCTAGTCACGACATCTAGTTACCGAGTTACATGAGTTTTTGTGGAAGCTGGTGAAAAAGTGCCAAAATGGGTTTGTGTTATAATTGGGTTATTTACATCCTAAGGAACACGTGTGTACAAGAATATCAGTAAAATTATGTTTTTTTAGTATATTTCTCCGACTATAAAGTTTAGTAGTCAGGGTACCTTGTCACGCCATGTCTTAAAAGCCTTTAAATTTTGAATAATTTTGTCAATATTTCCATCGTGGGTAGTCAACTACCTCTTTCTAAGATAAGGTATAGGATCGGTCTATAGCAAAATAATTTTTTGAACAAAGAAAAATACTTCATGTTTTTTATAAGAAAACATTCAACTTGCATGACTCTTGTATGAAATAACTATTTATTTTAATTTAAAGACTGAAAAATCATAAATTAGGTGCAGTTATGTACACAATTGAGTTATTTTTTCTAGTTACTCCATTTATGTAAGATAATGACTAAGCGTGACAAGGTACCCAGTTTAGTAAAATCCTAAACTTGATGTCTTACACGACTAAAACAGAAGTTTTTATAAATAAGAATACATTGATTTCCGCTATTATTATCCTAAATAACATTTTGTTACAGATATTTCTTGCATTATAGGTACTAAAATAGTGATCTTCGAGTTTAAGTTACTAAAGTTTAGTAAATGTCGTGACAAGGTACCCTAGTTACGTTTCCATACAAAAGTTTCGACCGAGTCACTAAACTTTATTGTTAAAAAAAACTGCTTTACGAGATTTCTATTATACCATTGTGGTACACCACGCTAAATACCATTTGATCTTGTGATATAGCATGAATAAATTATTTTGTTGGTAATTTTATTAAAACTTTCGTGAGACATATTTAATTATTGTATTAAGCGGTTTACACTCACGTGAAATTGTCAGGAACGGCCCGACATGTTTCGAACTCGTATGGAGCCCTTCATCAGGGACGGCTGCCCAGTGCCCGTACACCGCCGCGGCAAACTCGTCACTGCTGATACTTTGACCGACGTTCCGCTCTACGCGGCGGTGTACGGGCAGCCGTCCCTGATGAAGGGCTCCATACGAGTTCGAAACATGTCGGGCCGTTCCTGACAATTTCACGTGAGTGTAAACCGCTTAATACAATATTTTGTTGGTTTTTAATATTATAAGTGATCTTTTTTGTAACTATTAAAAATGCGGTAATTATTAAATTTCTTTATGATTATGGAGTTTTCTTTCATTCAATTGTCCCAAAATGCCATAGAATATGTAACTATGATGAGAAACTAACAGTTTTTAAACGGTTTTATTTAGCTTGCCCTGTTTGTTTATTTGGGTCAAATCTAGTAATTGAAATTTGACCCCCTTCCTGTTGACGTATTGATCTGAAATTTGGTACACATCTTTAATTTTGGTGACAATATAATTTAATATATTCAGCATCATTATAAATCCAAGATGGCCGCCGCTACAAAATGGCGGATTACAAATTTTATCACTACTTCCTCAATATGGGTATCAAATGAAAGGGCTTGATCAGTAGAATATAATTCTTTGTGAAAATATAATGAAAATCCAATATGGCCGCCAACAAGATGGCAGGTGATTTTTTTTCACTACCCCTTCAATATGGGTATCAAAAATCTTGGGGTACTCAAGTTGGTGCCTTGTCTTTTTAAGCGGGGTTTTTGTCAAGGCGAAGCCAGTGTCAGACAACATGTCGGAATACGTAATATGCCATAGGCTAGTGTCCGCACATCTCCTGACCCTGTTTATCTCTTAGCAAGAGACCAGCTGACGGCGGAAGACGAAATGTCCCTCGTCCACCCCGAGACGGCGGGAAATGTGAAGGTTGTGCTTCACTATCGGTGATGTTGGCCACCGATATAAAAATAAAGTCATTTTTATGTATTTTATGTACCCCGCACCTCCACCACATGTACGACCACGGGGGTGCAGTCAGATGGGGCTTATTAAAAGAGCAGAGAGAGGTCTAAGATGTTTATTGCCCGGAGGCCAGTTAAAAACTAACTATACATTTTATTTTTATGACGGATGTCACTCGCTGATTCAAAATACATAAAAAAATACTTTATATTTATATCGGTGGCCAACATCACCGATAGTGAAGCACAACCTTCACAGTATCAAATGGAAGGGCTTGAGTAATGGAATACTGTAATACCTTGCTTTGACAAATTTCAAATCTAAGATGGCCGGTGATGACGATGGCGATTTAATAATTGTTTCAATATGGGTGATGGATATCAAATGAAAGGGCAAGTCGAAAGCTGCATAGTGGACCGTAGAGTTTTGAGCAGTCAATACTTAACAGTAATATGAATGATGAGTTTAGCCAACTTATCAATACAAAGGACTTCATCAACTTAGAATCGGAATTCAACCATGGATCTTGGTTCCCCCAAGTCAAGATTTTGTATCGTGTCGAGCCCTGTGTTAGGGTGGCTAAAAATGAAACCTCGCTAGCGGTACACCACCCAAGTTAAGATAAAATGTTAAAACCTGTCAAGAACTGCGTGGCATTAGGGATAATAAAAAGTATAAGTCATAAGCGTTTTCCCCTCAAGAATTGGGCACATCTTGTCGACTAATAGCCTTGCCGCTCTATTGGACCTCTAGGGGGGTTGACCGTTTTAATGTCCATTACTCATGAGAACGAAATGGAAAGTAACAATAAAACAAAAACAAATAAAACAGAAACAGCAACACAACGAAAAAGAAGGCTTAATAAAGCAAAAGAAAAGTATAGAGCAAAGCGTGCAAAAGAGAGTGAAATAGGAACACGTAGTCGACTACAAAAAACTAAGAAAACGGTTAGCGTCAGAGACACATGTGCAATATGAGGCCAGGTTGTGAGGCCAACGTGAGAGACAAAGGTATCTGGTAGCGTCCGAAACACCTGAGCAATATGACCCCAGGATAACAGGGCAACGTGAGAGACAAAGAGAACTGGTATTGTCCGAAACACCTGAGCAACGCAAAGTCAGGTTAAATAACCAACGTGAGCGTACCCTGCAATGCAGAACTGGAAATAATCTGCAATTCGAAAATGCTATTTCTACATTGTTCATACACGTTTGTGAATTTGCACCAAGCGTTGCTACCCTAATCAAGTACAAACAGGATGTTAAAATACTGGCGCATTAAGATATGTATCTGTAGAATTCTCTTCAAAAACAACGTTACTTTTTCATTTTCGTTTCGTTATGTCTGCGCTGCCAAAAACATTTCACCAGTAATAAAACAATAGCACCATCAAAGGCTTTCTGGAATAATCTGGATTCAGGTTCTATACCAGATGTGATTGAATCGCTGACCCAGGCGGAGCACCGTTTACTGTGCAGAATCATACCGTTTATTAAAGTTGCAAAATTTACTGGGCTATAAAAAAAAACACCTTGTAATAATTAGGCACTGAATGAATTAAAAAGAAAGAAAAGTATGTAACAAAATTAAAAACTAAAAACTTGAAAATAAAAAATAAGTAAAAAATATTTTTAAGTTAAACGGTTTTATTGAAAATGTACTAAGTAAAAGGTAAAAAATAATTCGGTAGATCCTAGGTACCAGACATCACACCACTCTCCTCATCAATCTAGGGCATTGATCAGACAAAAAATAAAATCGTTGGGCGTGTGAAATTTCTATCAAGTCAACCGCTATATCATAATATCATACGCAGGCTACACGCGCCCAACGATTTTATTTTTGTCTGATCAATGCCTTACATTGATGATGAGAGTGGTGTGATGTCTGGTACCTAGGATCTACCGAATTATTTTTTACCTTTTACTTAGTACATTTTCAATAAAACCGTTTAACTTAAAAATATTTTTTACTTATTTTTTATAATCTCTTTATTTTATGAATTGGGTATAATTAACACTTTCGTGTTTCTTCCACCCTGGCATGTTCAACCTAAGAAATCAAAATAATTAACATGTATTTTTAGACAATTCATCTTTATTATAATTCTGTAACATTCAAAGATTATGATTATACCCTTCACTATGTAACTTCGAAGTAGAAGTGTGTTTTTTGCCACTATAAACTTTAAATGCAATTTTCTCAACTTGTGCATTTCGGAAGTTGAAAATTCAAAAATTTATATTAAAATAGTGGTTCCACCTACAGTCATTATTCTTTTTTGTATTGATAGAAAATTTAATCTACTTTTTGGAACTATGCATAACTCAATACCTAAAACAAGGTACCTTTCCAGATGCACTGACACAAATAACCAACCAGCATTTACACTAGGTACTTACTACATATTATTAATGAATATGGCAAGAGAGGGTCTGGGGTTGGAGACGTTGCCACGCGATCTGAACAGATTTTGACTATGAAAGTAAAACAATCAAACAAGTTATTAACTCATACAAAAAATCGTTAATACATAACCTTCCGGACTGACAAAATTTAGGAATTAAAGATGTATTTTTTTTAGATTAAATTCGATATAATCTTAAAAAAGTTCAGATTAGAATTTAAGATTCAAAGTGTATGCCTTTAAAAGGAATAAAAAGCTTTTTTTTTTAATTTTAATGACCACGACTATATCTACCAGTCGGCTTCTATTATCCCTCGTTTAGCACTTGACAGCAGTTATAATCATGTTTGCCACGAAAAACCTTCCTTAACCTAGCGCCCTCACTTTCTGGGCACCCTAAATGCCCTTAAGCCGCCAGTTAGCGCCTTGCCACAGCATTTAAAACAATTCGCTTCATTAAATAGTTGCGCAACTAAAAATCCCTTTGGAACCCGAGAGTTCCCAACTTCACTCTTGGTTGACGACTTCCTAACCAACCTCTTTGAGTGGCTTCGTGTTGACTAAGTTAATTATGACAATGAGACAGGCTGGTTCTGAGACAAGTTTCCTTTTTAGGCGGTTGCATAAAAACTTTACCGTTGTTGGGTTAAACCTCGGAAATCGTAAAACGCTGGATCCGTACACTATAAATCTATCGTAAATCCTTTTATTTTGCATGCGAAAATCAAGTAAGGCCGAAGGTCTATCCAATTTAATCAACATTAAGGCGATCAATCTCTCTGAGCTAAATATACGGAGCGTGAGACCACTAAAATCAATGCGTACGTTTTGAAAATGCTTTAAGGGATGAGGTTTGTTCAGAATAAGTTTAGTATTAGATTCCTCGATGTCTGCCCGTCTGTCACAATACAGCCAAGTCTCAGAAATGTAAAGGATGCCAACAGAAAGAATGAGTCGAATGACCTGGATACCAAGCACTAGACTTTATTTAAAGGCGACTGGTTATAGAGAATGTTAAGCAAATTGCACGAACTAAGTTAGATGAAACAATCTAGAATTACTTAACATATTACGTTTAAATCAATGAATAAGTGACTATCACAGAATCTGAAGAAAATATTAAGAGTAAAAGTAGGTCAGAGAGAGACTATTCTTAAGCCTTAGAAATGGTATGATTTTTGAGCAATAACTATGTAAGTTACTCTTGAATTACGCTTGGGTGAAGCGGTCCGACTAGCAAAGGCTGAATGACCTACATTTGTTTGAGTTGACTTTGCCGTATAGAGACATCAACTGCCTGTTCAACCTTGTCGCTTTAACTTCTTCGGTTATTATTATTACGTACAACTTGTTATTGATGATATAATATAAATATACCAGATCAAATTGAAGGGGAACATAATATATAACTAAAATATTAATTCAGAGAAAAAAAATGTGGTCACCAAAAACCACCGAAAACAAATAATCGACCTTAACTTTAAACCTAATTATATTATTATTATACTAACATTAAAATATATTGCAGGATATTATTGCCGATTTGTACATCGATTCAAACTTATTTTCCATTAAAATTTGAGAAGGAAACTTTCAAGTACTTATTTATATTTCGCCCCCAGTAAGCCTGAATGAAGTTGGTAAATATACTTTTTTTATTGAGTAACTATTTATAAACATGTTTTTGTTAAACTTAAAATTACCAAATGTGCAATAAAGTGAGAGATAATTAATCTGCATTGCTTTATGTATTTTAGTAAAACGGTATTATTTTATCAAAATGATCAAATGCCATATTCAATCAAACTTTAATATAATGTGCGAGAATAATTAATAATTTCGCTAGGAACACGTTCATCATACGACATTGGCACGTGTAGCATAGAGATATAACGCATACCTACATTAATTACATAATTACTAGTATTGTAATCTCACGGAACCGGTACATTAGCTTGCGAATCGGGCATTATAAGTATTATGCTTTATTTAGTATCTCGTGAATCATATCAAACATAAGGAAGACGGAAAACGCACAACACCGTGGAACACTGTGTTTGCAAAAAAAAACGGGGCCCTGTGGCTATAGAATTCACAGATTCTTTGCGTACGTACTGTTTACTCGATACGATAGCGGGAAAAAGAAGAGTTAGCTATTAATTTTAGAAGTTTATTTGTATACTTAATTATCATTGTTCTACTCCTCTTCCACATATTATTCTTCTGTGCCTCTAGGACAACAGTGCCCGCGACTCTTTCTCGGGCGAGATATACTAACTATATCTTTCTGTACAGTAGTGGGAGAGAGTGACGGGTGAAGCTATGTCGCGTGACATGAAACCATACTAGTGCTAGGATTTCAATAAATAAGAGATCAATCGATTTACTTTTATGGTCCAGGTGACACAGGAAGTATTTTAATCTGATTCGAAAAACGTAGGTTATTAGAAACGCTGGTAATACAGTTAAATCCTTAAAAATAAAAGCTAACGGTAATATAAAGTTCTTTTAATCAAGTAAAGTCAGTGTCGACACAGTGCCACTTAAAAGTCAGTTGGAATAAGGTTCGCGACATAAGTCCCGCCCCCGCGTTGACTCACGGCCGCTGTGATCTCACCGAGTGGAAATAAAGATGATACCGGAAGATATGGTGTGTTTATGTTTACATTAGTCCGAGTGTACCTACAATATATACTTAGACAGGTATAGTCGGGAAAAATGTTCGTCACTTTCTGACTTGTGCTGGTGTTAAAGTCGAAAATAAACGAATATTTTCATTCCCTGACTACTCTACAAACATATACTCGTACAATGCATACACAGTACACTATATTATTGTAAATTGTGAGTTAAAAAAGGAGGATTACTCAAAGAGACGACACAAGTAAATGAATATCTTGAAAATAACTTCTTTTATATGCTCCAAACGTCGACAGATTAGACTTTCGAGTAAAAAAAATACTCAAATCGGATCATCCGTTTGGACGAAACGATGCCTCTGAAGGAAACGCAGAAACACATGTTAAACTTAAAACACACTATTGTCGTACGGGGGTTGAAAAGGACTAAAAATACATAATAATTACTTATTACAATAAGTCACTCCTAACGTTACTTAAATAGTTAATAATATAGGTATGCTAAATTCAAAATCTATAAAACCCTGGAACAAATCAAACTTAAACACCCCTCTTTTTTGTGGGGGGTTAAAAACAAATAAAAACAAACAAACAGACATTGGTGTTACATAATACATAGTAGTCATTAACCTATGCCCGCCATTTTGAAAAAAATCTAAAAATGTATCTATATAATTAACGAACCTATTCACAAAATTTCATGAAAACCGGTTGAAAAGGCGATCTCTAGACGAGAATAGCCGGACAAACAAAGAATTTTAGACCAAGCTGAAACGGAGACGTTTCGCTCGCTCTATCAATGAAATCTAAGTTACATCCATCGAACGTGTCAAAACTAATTTAATTCTCTGTCGTGCTATATGAAGTAAACTTACAAAGTTGCGATATGAAGTTACGAAAAAAATCTCGTTAGAAACGTGCTTATACCTTCTTATACCTTCGACTTGGAAAAAAAAATGCATAGAAACTGAATCAAGAAGTAAGAAGAGAGAAGGGGTATGATTTTTTTTCCTCAAACATCCAATGAAATGTCTTCATAACGTGCGTTATACTAGGCTTCGAAGTATCACAACTCGAGAGAACTGTAAATTAAATTCGTATAATACTGAAGGCCTAAGCCGGGAAGTATTTTTTTGTAAAGATGGCGTCTGTTTTCATGAACAGGCTGAATTATATATTTTTTGAATGGTGTATTTTTTTATCTCATTGCATACGTTTGAGAAGATCGTGCAAAGGGCTTGCCGGCTTCGTATAACTATCCGGCCTCCCTACGGTCGGCAGTCTAAACCTACTCACACGGCAAGCCCTTCTGTCCCGGCGTCTGCATTAATAATCTTATACCTCGAGTGTCATGGGTTCAAATCCCGCTCGGTGACTTATTTTTGTTTTTTTTAATGTTCAATTTTATATATAATTTTTAAATATTTTATTGTTTTAGCCAAGTTTAAAAAAAAATTGTTAATGTTTGAGATAACAATATATATTTCTCATAAATATGTCTAACATTTACCTATACTGATTACGTGAATAAGATTTATGCTTTCGAGTTTTTATTTTATTAAGACTTATGATCTTATGAAGCAATAGTGCAAAACGAAAAATTTACCGATACAAATTTTAAACACAGTTTCTCGGGTATTTTTTGTGACGCCTTTATCACCTAAACACCACCATATTACAATAAATAGTAATAACCGAGCTTTCGGTCGCCCAGGTACTGTACTATAAGTACACAAATACGTGACTTAAACGTAAATTCTTAAATCCGGCAAGGACACTAACTGATAGTACTCCTAACACAAAGCAGACCCTGACTCTGCAAGAAAACGTCGACGCAACACTCGTTACTCCTTACGAGTATTCAATTGCTCTTTTCACGGAACAAACGTACGTGAAATCCACCGTTCCGAGCTCCATTTTATTAGGCCCACGTCCGAACATTATTTACAAGAAAGTAGCTGATCCCGTACCTGAGCGTATTTACCAAAAGCGTATTCATATTAGATTTTGCGAACTCCAGCGCCAGCGGGCCATATCAGAATGTCACCGATACATTCGATACTTTATTCGAGTCTATGCGAGTACGCGGCGCCACGCGGAAGGGTGTCAAATAAATACAGGTTGAAATATATCTGCTGTCGTGTTCTGTGATCCCCCATATACGTGTCGTTTGAAGAATGAATTTTTGTTTGGTTTTCGTGCTATGTATCGCGTGCTGCGAGGGGATGTTGTATAGGAGGGATGCCGACAATGTTTTAAAACCGGGTGAGTTTAATCGAAATAATTTATCAGTTCAGCTTGATTTAACGGTCCGGACTTTATTTGTTTTGATCAAATTGAACGCTGTCGTGTTTTGTTTGACGTGATGTTCGTAAATTAGGCAGATTTTTTCTTATATTTTTGTTTCAATAGTGATGTAAGTACGAGTAGTTTTTTTTTATTATTCGCTTATTTTAGTGCATGTATTGGCCTAAAGAGCCATTGAAGATAGAGACGCGGGGTTCTAATCCTGTCTGAGTTTTCAATTTAATATTTTCGCTTCAATATATAAACATTTAGTTTACGCTAGCAGCCGTTACTGCTTTAATTAAAAATATTTGCGTCTATATAGGTATTTATAAATGCTTAATTAATATTTCGCTTAGTATAATGAATTAACGCGATTAAAAGGAAAATGTTATGTAAAAAATTAGCAGAGATCAAACGTTATGCTAATGTAGGAAGGTACCTATAAACATTTCGCGTTCGCGTCAAATATTACATTTGGACTCGATTTGCATTTTATTAATTGAATAAAATCTAGACAAGTAGGTAGGTGTTTGACCTTCAAAACAACTGAAACGAGTATTATTATGAATAATATTCTTGAATTAGGTTGTTAGGTTCGATTTAAATTACGTGAATATATAATATATTATGTTGGCATGTAGTATGTACGATAACATATGCTTCACATTGAAATTAAAATAAGAAGATCCACTGAATAAAAAAAAAACATTTATTTCGGACGGACTTAAATAAACATTTAAGGTATGTTTTATTTGGATCTAATGAAAGTAAAAGGTGGTAAAAGTAAGTAATGCTAAGCATTTAATTACAAAATAGGAACATCATATTAGGTATTAAGTATATATAAGACATGCGCGTTTCGTGCGCGTTCATAACAAAGTTATCTAAATGTACATATTATTTTGAATTTAAATTTTTGGCAACGTTCCAAAACGTTACTCAATTTTAATATGCATACAGATTATTACTTTTTTATGTTTTGATTAAGAATTATATCTTGGAGTTCTTGTACTTAATTCAAAATTACAATGTTACCAACAATCTCTCTCTGTTACGACTTTTGAATATTCCATGAGTTCTCTTCGCCCTTGAACTTGATTTCGTAAAGAGGTGAAGGCGTTGTAGCGATCGTGGCCGTATGGAAAATATACATTTTTACTATTATAAATTCCCTACACAACCCATGAGCGTGTGTGCATATAGAAGATAAATAAATGTCGGACAACTTCACACAAATCAATCTAGTCCCACAGTAAGCTCTAATAGGCTTAAAATGTTATATACAATAGACGACGACAAACATAAATAAATAAATATCGGACAACCTCACACAAATCAATCTAGTCCCACAGTACGCTCTAGTAGGCTTGTGTTATGGACACTAGACGACAATAAACATACTTATATAGATAAATACAAATAACATACATGACCCAGGCACAAATATTCGAGTTCATCACACAAATATTTGCCCTTGCCGAGATTCAAACCCTGGACCGTCTCGGCTCAGTACTACTGAGTCAGTAGGCAGTTGCTTAAGCAACCGCCGCGTCGCCAATCAATTATGTCTAAATTAAAATATTCATTGAATTTCTATTGAACTAAAAGAAAAGCAAGCTCCAAAAAGAATCAAATTATAAAAAGACCTAATCGTTATGCTACAATTGACATTAAATTATTGCATTTATTACACAGGAAGACAAAAATACTGGTTAAATATTTGTACAATTGAATCGGAGGTCAGACAGGTGCATTACCTTCGCCGCTCGCTTGCACTTTTAATAAAAACAAACCGCTATTAGATTGTACAGGGCGATGTAAATGATAATGAGTTTTACGATGACTATGATAGAGTTACTTATGAGATGAAATGGAGCCTTCTATAGACAGTAAGGCTTTCTTGTGTTAATAATGTCGGTTTCGTTCAATTGCACAAAAATAATACACGACATGTTTAGCTAAGGTTGTAAAAAGCCTGCAAAGCAGCGGTCCTGGCTTAAAATCCAAGTATTTGTGTGATGAGCACAATGTTTGTTTTTGCGTCTTGGATGTTTTTAATTTCTGAATTCCGTCCAGTCGTTTGCGCATAAAAAAATAAAAATAAAATACATTTATATATAATATTTCAGTGACATTCAAATAGTCAATACTGTTCACATGCTTTTGTTAATGTTTGTTTTTTCACAGTTATACCAGGTGGGCCCTGTAACAGGAGCAATACATTAAAACATAGATTCTACCCCACAAACTGAACAACATTTATTAAACAACTTTTAAAAATAACTCATTTATAATCTAAACCTATAAAATAAAGTTTATTCAAAGCTGCAATGTATTGCGAACCATTTGATATTTAGTAAAGTGACAGCTATGTCAATGTTAAGGCGATGTCAATGTTGGACGGCGTACATTTAAAATGCTATTTAATTTGTTTGAAATAATGAACATATGAAAACAGTATTTTTTTTAAAAGTTTCTGAACAAATGTTGTTCAGTTTGACGAGTAAATCTATGTTTTAGCTTTTTGCTCCTGTTACAGGACCCACATGGTATAACGGCCAGTACTCGACCGATAGTGCGGTAAGAGCCGCTCGACTGGCCTTGTCAACGGTGCCACGGTCAGGCGGCCCGAACGTTACTACGATATGCTCGAAATGCGAAATTCGTATCGTACTGTCCCGCTCATTCAAGTACGAGATTGAAAGGGACAAATTTAAAATGTCGATCTTCGGAGTAGCCCTTCTGAACTGTGAATTTTGCTTTTCAACTTTGTAGGTTAAGAGTCATTGGTTCGGTATCATATGATTTCAAAAAGTTTTATCGCAGTAAACTCTTTTGCGATCTCGTTTCAAGGGTAAAATTTACTTAACAAGATATTTGAGGTTGATTTATTTACTTACTTAATTAATATTTATTGCAAAAAATAAACTTGTAGTACTAAGGGCCATGAGGCATTCGATGGCGAAAGTGTTAAGAAAATTTTGATATTAGGTAGGTATGACAAATAAAATTCGAAAACAATATTTTGATAATAATTAGGTAAGTACACAGAAAACAAAATTTAGAAAAACTTCTTTTTGGTTTAATGCAACACCGAAATAAATCGTCATCAACTATGTATAGCGGGCTAACATGACTGTTACAGTCTGTTTGATATTATAACAAACATTTGAGAGTTCTCTGTTGATGTGTGTAGTGATGTAGCAAAGACATATTGTTTGCCAAATCTAACGATTATGAATGGTTGATCAAATCGATTTTATCGACGAACTTTTTTTCAAACCTGAATATATTTTTGTTTATTTTGTGTAAATCAATATTTTTTTGAGCTACGAGCCTCCGGATTCACTGGAGCTTTCTATGTAAAGTAATAGTTGGTTTTATTGTTCTTTCTTTAGGTAATAAACTTATCGATTTAATCGATTTCCACCAATTTACAGAAATAGCACATGAATCGAAACGCAAGATTTAGTCACAAAACAGCTTTTAAAAAAAAAGACGTAGTACGTAACTGTTTGAGTTATGATTTTATTATCGTTAAATACTTCAAAACCGTGAAAAGAAAAAATATAACATGAACTCAATTGTATCAAATAGAAAGTGAAAAACTTGTTTTTTTTTATGAAATTCAATATGTCGCGCAGATTTACGTTATATGGGTCCTGTGATGTGTCAAATGTTTGGTATAATATCAAAAAGACTGTACATTTATTGTGGCTTATTGTCTCTTTAAAGCTATTTATCCGAATATATATATTTTTAGGCAATTTTTATTCCGATTCATGTTTTTCACAATAATTGAAGAATACAGGCAGATTCAGCAATTACATGTGCGAAGTGGGATGAGAATAAATAAATTTTAATGCTGCGTTGATCAATATACAGTACGACACAAAAGAGTAGAAATTAAAAAGTGGCAATACTGTAGTATTGTCCCGTTTTTAGGGTTCCGTGTCCAACGGGTAAAAACGGGACCCTATTCCCGAGACTTCGCTGTTCGTCCGTCCGTCCGTCCGTCCGTCCGTCTGTCACCAGGCTGTATCTCAAGAACGGTGATAGCTAGACAGTTGAAATTTTCACAGATGATGTATTTCTATTGCCGCTATAACAACAAATACTAAAAATAAAATAAAATAAATATTTAAGGGGGGCTCCCATACAACAAACTTGTTATAGATTATGGTACGGAACCCTTCATGCGCGAGTCGGACTCGCACTTGCCCAATTTTTCTTAGATTGATTAGAAAGGGACAACACTAGAGTATTGCCACTTTTTAATTTCTACTCTTTTGTGTCGTACTGTAGGTTAATGTAATAGTAGCTACATTACATACCTGGGGCGGTAAATTCCTGAATGTCCCTGATCAGGTGTTATAAATATGAGTTCTGGGGCTTTATGAATTCTCAACAGCGGTCTCCTCTTGTGAAATCAAAGTCAAAAAAAAGTCAAAATCATTTAATTCAGACAATGGTCCATAATATGTTAGTTACATAATCTGTTATTTACATTTACAATAATTAAAGATAAGTTAGAATTAAACAAAATAAAATTAAACTAAACTAAATGGCAATAGTGCGTATTTCAAGCGAAATAAAGACATTTGTATTTGTATTTATTTGTATTATTTAAAAAAATATTTATTTGTATTATTTGATATGCCGGTAGATTCAGACTTAGACATGTGAATGTGCCCTTGTGGCCTTCTTACAAAATAAACGTTTTGATTTTGATTCCGCCCGTAGTTTGTTTAAAGTTTTATGTCTCGCCTTGACCAGAGCGTAAGATTTTTACATCGGAAAATCCAACTTACTGCCTAGGGTGACGTAAATATTATTATAACAAAACGGCCTTAATCGCGTTTAATAAGACGTTTATTTAATTACCTCGACGTTTCGGAGGTGGTTAAGACTATGCACTCGGAGGGGCTTAAAACGAAACGTCGAGTAATTAAATAAACACATCTAAGAACGTATTTAAACTCCCGTTTGTTATAAAATCGTGTGGAAATCGTGTAAGTTTAAAGCGTTACAGTAATAATAGGTGTCATTCTGAACGGAACTAGCAATAGTTTTGAAAATTCAATCTGCCTTCGAAGTTAATTCGTCTACGTAAAATTTGCTTACACCTTTGATAGTATATTATATATGTGATGGTATATTTCTATAAATCCCATAGTATCATAATATCATCATGTCATGGGTATTATGTAAATATTTATCGTATAATTAGATGTCAAATGTTACGCTTCAATGCACTCGCGTGCCTCATGCAAGCCGGGTTTTATAGATGTACATAAAATGGGACGTACCGTTATTTTCCTATCTTTTACAACGAAATATTCAACAGGGTAAGTCCTGGGGTGTAATTCTGAAAACTATATTCAATAATTATCACAGAGATAATTATCAAAAAACATTAATTGCGTAGATATTTATGATTCAAATATTGTCCAGGTTTAGGGATTCACTTGATTGGACAAAAGGTTAAAACACGCAGGGAAAGTACTTACAAGTAATAGATATAACAGGGCAAAAATTTTGGTAGGTACCAAAGTAAGTTTCCATATCACTTGCATATTTTTTTAGCACTTTAGGTAATTAGGCAATTGTTGATTATTTTGATGAAATGTAACTTTGAGACAGAAAATTGTGTTTTTCTCAGTAAACCTTTAACGGTAAGTAACTGAAACGTCAGGAAGGCTTAAATAATGAGTCTACGCGATATAATCCGTTTAAATTGTATTAATAAAATAAAATCGTTTAAATATACGATTAAACTTACATGATTAAACTTATAAATAAATAAAAAAAACAGAATTTCGTTCAGAAAAAATCTCGCGGCAAGTCTAGTGAAATTTGAAATATTGCTCGCTCTTGTCATTTGTACTTCGGCGATATGTAATTATATCTCGCTTTGAAAATGTTATCTTAAATAATATTTGTTTTTCCAGATCTCCAGCCAGTATCCTCCACGGTGGTACCACTCCCCTACTACTCCGTCTACGGCTACGAAAAGAAAATGTACAAGGACAAATACAAGAAACGGCCGCAAGGGAAAATCGCGCTAGTCACCAAAACGCCTAAATAAAGAAACTACAAATAACAATGCTTTCTGACAATATTTACCCTCATGCTCCTGTTTGTATTAATCATTAGCCCGCGGAAGGCGTGGTCAAGTGAAAGTAAACCGTAAGTTGTTTTTTCTCGGAACTTATAAATAGTTCAAAGGAGGCAATCCTATGTCAACAGACATTACAATATGCCTTTTACGGGCTTCACACAGGATTACCCTTAATCAACAATCATGTGTGATGCCAATCTGTTGGATGAAAATGTTTCAAATAAATCTCTCTCTGTGGTCGTTCCTCATGTCTGAAGATCGTGATTATCGGATATCTTATTATTGGAAAGGACTACATGGCTCCATCGGCTTTTGTTGGTTGCCTTTAATTTTCAAAAGCTATGACTTGAACTGTATCAGGGCTGGTTAGCCCTCACTGCCAGTAGTCGCTAATGGGATTTACTCCGCGCCACAGGAGTAATTTTGGAGAAGGTTGACGCGGGCGTACTGGGCGCATGGACTGCGTCGTGAATAGAGCATAGACTGAACCGAATCTGTCTGGCTTAGGGTTGGAGGAGAGGGTAAAGAGAATCGGGCTATGACAGAAAACACGCGAACTAAGAAGCGGTGTTGGTTGCCGTTCGCACCACGTCCCATAGCTTGGTGTTCCTTAACTGGTCTGTCCACCTAGTAGGAGAACTACCGCGTGATCTTCTTCCTTCTGCGTTTCCGACTAAAACCAATTTCTCCAGGTTGTTATCCCCGCAGCTCGCAATGTGGCCGAAGTACGACAAAATAAAAGCTGACAGTTGAAAAAGGATCGACATAGCAAACCGGGTAAGCAAGCTGAAGTGGCAATGGGCGAGGAAAATAGCTCGAAGAACCGATGGCCGTTGGGGCAGAAAGGTTCTCGAGTGGAGATCACGTACCGGCAAGCGCGGTCTAGGACGGCCACCCGCAAGGTGGTCGGAAGACTTGGTTAGAGTCGCGGGGACTTGCTGGATGCGGGTCACTGCTATCTGGCCCACGTGGAAGTCTATTGAGGAGGCCTGTCCAGCAGTGGATGTCCTATAGTCATGAAATTATGATGATTTGAAAAAAATATATATATATTCTTAGCGAGAGTTAGCTTTCAGGAGATGAGGAGGAGGGATACATCGATTTTAATTTACAGGATTTTCACACAAGATTGTAACAAAAGTCCCGAATTAATCGCGTTATGAAAGGTGTTTATTAAACTCGACGTTTTGGACGAGATGTTACGCCCATAGCTAGACTGAACGACGTGTGTCCTAGAATTACCCGTAATTTGCTCCTAGTTACCTAAGTTTTAGTTCCACTGTCTTTACCTGGCGAGTGCTGTTTAAAATGTCGACATAAGAGATAATCACTGAGGTCTCAAGGTAACCCCTTCTGTAGGCAGTTTACTAAGCACGTTGGCACGGTAGTTATTTGATTTAGAAACTAAATGGGGCTAATTTGTGGAATTACTGTTTATTCACAGTAATTCCATCCAATTTAATAAAGGATATGGAATAAATTAATCAGTAGGAAAGTAAGTGTATTTGCCAATCTATACATGGAACTTTTTACTATGAAGCAACTATGGTGTACACAAAATGTGTATATGGCTCTTCTTTACCCTTTCCAGGTTTTCCCTGTAGGTGCCTCACAGTTCAACTTATTTCTTCCATCCTGCACCAGCACCACATCTCGCTGCAAGCGTTACTCTCAACGGAATCGCCAAAACGAGACCAAATAGTATCTTAGATCAAAATTCCTTTTTTGTGGAATGTGTCAGGCACAATCTGGAGACCATTCACGGGTAGAAACGAAGATGCCACGACTTTGTACGACCAGTAGCGCGGCGAGCGGTTGAGCGAGAGATCCGAGCATGAGTGAGCGAGACACACGTATCGCGCGCCGCGCCACTCGCCGCTAATCTTGTTCGTGGCATCTCCCTTTAGACGGGTAAGTTTATTATTTCAAGATTTTTTTGTAAGGGAATTAACGAGTTGTACAAATTATAGGAAACTGTACAAATAAGGCATCTGAAATTATTGTCTAACAATGGATAAAATAAAGGAAATGGAATAAATTAGTCAGTAGTTGTTACATTGCTGTAGAAGCTGAAAAGTAAGCTATAGATGAACGAGAAGTCCTCTTCGGGTCAGCCCTCGATAAAACGAGTTCATCTATTGCATTTTCGGCCGAGATTAAACGACTAATGCGAGAAAAAAAGGCACAAAATCGAAAAAAAAATATTACGTTTCTCCGATCAGTTTTTATTGCCAGTTTTATGCTATTGCATACGACGCTTTTAGGGTGAAGATTTGAAACCATTCAAAGGTTCCGTTGGGGGACGACAAGTAACGGAACTTTTTCCAATCACTTTTTTCTTGTTTTGTATGGCTAACTACGTAACTACGCCTAAATTTCTTCCAACTTTTTGGTCCTGACCCATTTTTTCTTCTATAATTTTTTGAAATTGCGACTCAAGGTAAACACGAGTCTGGTAAATATACTTATAATTATATTTCCTATTCCTATTGTAAAGGAAAACACAAATATAATAATATAAAGCTATGGTAAATGGATCGCGCGTAGCCCCGATACTGGAGTTATTCACACTTGTTACGTTCGACGGTGCCATTAGAGTGGACTACATTAAGGATACGGGGAAAGTGAAAAAATATTTTTATATTTCACGGAAGTGGTAAACAAGCGTACTTACATACAGCTCGTATCGTACCTAATCACATTTTACAAGTTTTTTTTTTACCTGTCCCTGTGTCTGTAACCAAATTTTGCAAGTAAGATTTGAACCACTTACCGGTGACTGATTGACCTGAAATTTGGTGTAACTATGTAACTTCGATGACAATACAATAATATGACACCATGAAGCTGGTCTGGTGATGGAAACGAAAGGTAGCCAGGACGCTATGTAATAAGACCATGCAATCCGAACAAGTTTGGGGCTCTTTGATTCGTTTCGGTGAATTTGATTTTGTCACAAATGTATTATTTACATGAGATTTTCATATTAAAATGTGTAGCACGCAATGCAATTGGATATAAATCAGCTTTCCCTATACGTACCATTCGTATGAACGAATATTATGACTTTGGACTCCTAGCCATTGGCAATAAGATCAATAAATTGATCGATGTGACACCATCGGCATCTCACAAACAGAATCATGATCTTCAACTATGCAGCATTTTCTGAAACAAGGGTCGTGTGTTATAAAAAAAGGGTAGCTAGTTTACAATCTTTGACAAATTTCGGAATATCAAACCTGTGTACGCTACAAAAAGACATAACGTAATGGAAAATATGTGTCGGCTGCGTCTTTATGTTAACAAAAGCGGAACAAGGAGCGAGACGAGTGAAAACTTGCTTCCGTATTTGCAGAACACGCTCTGTATAAACACCGGTGCGTCTTATACAGGGTGACAGCTGCGCCGCAAACTATCCTATCCATATTTAATATTATAAATGCAAAAGTGTGTCTGTCTGTCTGTTACCTCTTCACGCTTAAACCGCTGAATCGATTTTGATGACATTTGGCATAGAGATAGGTGAAGATCCGAGGAAGGATATAAGATAGCTTTCATCCTGGAAATTATACCTAAAAGATTGAAAAGTGAGTGAACATTTCTGTTGGGGTGCGGTGACCCTGTAGGAAGTGTAATTATTAGACCAAAAGCACGATTGCTCTTACATTTGCTTAGGCGCTTTTAATAATCCCTTTTATCAAGTTCCACGCGTACGTAGCTTAGTCGCGGGCAAAGGCTAGTTTCATATATAGCGAATATCTTGACATCGGAAAACAGAAACTTGACTAAACGAAGTCATACTATTTCAAATAATTTCAGCCACGTATAGGAAAGCGCAGCGTGGAACATCTGCTGACTATGTGGACGGATGACCTCGTGAGGTTCCCGGTCCCGGGGAATCGATGGACGCGGTTTGCACAGATCGCACTTTTTAGCGAGCTATAGTTTTGGAGACGAGGTCTGTCTACAGGCTGTAGACGTCTGTGACTGATAGATAGAATATTTCAAATTTTCTAGCTAATGTTAACTCGAAACCTGTTTTGTTAATTCATTATCATGAAACTCATAGATATTTGGTTGATTTTTTTTTGTAGTGTCTTGAAATACTGCAAAAAACCGGCCAAGTGCGAGTCGGACTCACGCACGAAGGGTTCCGTACCAATATTGAACAAAAAACACGTTCTTTGTATGGGGTCCTCCTTTAATTTTCACTTATTTTTTATTTTTATTATTTGTTGTTATAGCGGTAACAAAAATATACATTCTGTGAAAATTTCAACTGTCTACCTATAACGGTTCATGAGAAAATGCCCGTTGAACGAAATATCATGCAAATAGCCCTATTTTGTATGGGAGCCCCCCTTGATTATTATTCTTTTATCTTGAATAGTATTTGTTGCTATAGCGGCAACAGAAATACATCATCTGTGAAAATTTCAACTGTCTATAGCTATCACCGTTCTTGAGATACAGCCTGGTGACAGACGGACGGACGGACAGCGAAGTCTCAGTAATAGGGCCCCGTTTTTACCCTTGGGGTACGGAAACCTAAAAATCAGAAGACAGCGTCGCCTATCAAACCCCCACGTACAACGACGAAAAGTGTACGTAAGTGACACGTGCTAGTTAAGTGACAGGTGTTAAAAACGGGTGCAATGTTTGTATGGGGGAAACTTTTTTTTTTGAGCTAGAGACTTGAAACTTTGTAAAAACATTACTTATTAAAAAACACAAAAGTTATTTCAGCGTTTTTTAAAATTTCACCCCTAAGGGGGTTAAAAAGGGGTGCAATGTTTCTATGGGAGACACTTTATTTTTTGAACTAGAAACTTGAAACTTTGTAGAAAGCTTACTTAATCAAATACAAAAAAAATAATTTCAGCGTTTTGGAAAATTTCACCTCTAAGGGGGTGAATTAACTAAGAATAATATTCCTTACCTACCTATTTTAATATCTTTGTCATCATCAAAAAGCCGCTAGTGCCATATAAAAGTAACATAAAAGTGTATGTAACAGAGTTACATATAAGTATCAGAAAAGATACGAAAAGGCAAATCTACAATGAAACGAAATTGTTCATTTCGAAATTGTTTATTGTTTATTTTTTATATTATTAAGTTTAACTCTTGTTGTTTAATGTAAATTTATAATTATAATACAATAGTGAGCTGGCCTTTATACCACTTTTATGTAACGTTACATAGAAAACCGATTCATATCGTTACATACGTTACATAAAAGTCACATACAAGCGCTCTATTTCGACATTAAAATCCCAATTACATGACACTGCAACGAAGGAAAAACCACGCACACAGCCTCTTAGCACTAATCTAACATTGATATTACTACTATATAATTTCACCTTTGAACAATATAATGCACAGTTACCTTTAAAATCACCAAACAATGTGTTGAAAAGTCCGCAAACACGACCGTTCCGTTTGAATAGGCGGCACACGACTTAATATGGCCGGCAAAATAGCGGCGGTGCATAGACTAACTAAAAAATATTGTTGTAATTAAATAAAATTGGATTATTTTATATATAATTGCCAAGTTTCAATTATAATTATGGTTACATAAAAAGTGTTACATAATAGCGTACTATACGATTACATTATGTTTTTTAATGAAATAAGCATTATTTTAACGTGCCATTTCGTTGCTAAGGTAGTCAAACTCTTCCATGATTAAGTAACATACGGAAAGCTTATAAATTTATGAAACATATAATGTCTCATTTTTTAATGTGGGTAGGTACACCACAATTTTTATTTAAGCATTAAATACAAAGATCAAAGCTTAAAGAAAAATTGAAAAAGGAGCTACCTGGGGGAAGAGACCGGGAATCGAACCCGGTACCTCTGGATTGCCGGTCCAGTGCGTTAACCGGGTACGGGTCGGGTAAAATAATTAATTTCATTTCTAGATATAATAAATACTAACAACTGAGTACTTTTGTAAGTCCTAGCTTTTTTATACATTTTTAGTTTGATTTGTTACTAACACGATATGGATCTCGCATCTGAAATAAATGATTTTTATTTTATTTTATTTATTTTAAACGCGAGCTGCGCTAATCTCGCATGCTCTGACTCACTCTCTTTCAACGCACTGGTTTTACGTCTAATTCCTTCGCGATTCAGGCAATTCGTTTATGGAACAACCTCCCTCTTCCTGCCCAGAAAGCTCGGAGCAAATTCTCTTTCAAGCGCATGATGCGCAAACATCTCTGAATTATTTTAGGATTGATTGTT
Organism: Apotomis turbidana; assembly: GCA_905147355.2. Taxonomy (NCBI): domain Eukaryota; kingdom Metazoa; phylum Arthropoda; class Insecta; order Lepidoptera; family Tortricidae; genus Apotomis; species Apotomis turbidana. The sequence goes on from LR990286.1 coordinate 23,207,220, forward strand.
TACATGGTGTTTTGCAAGGGTACATATATATTTTTGTATATGTTTTGTAAGATATAATATTATATCTTTCTAACTCAATTAATTTTATCTCAATTGTTGTTTTTCGTCACGGCTTTTGATTAAGTATGTTAAGGGACACCACACATTGTTCAATAAAGTTTAAATAAATACATATGCCCAATACAACAAAATACGAAAAACACTAAATCACATTACATACTTTCCATTAGTAATACGTCACATAAATACCTTAGCAACCTGACATTTATAGATAACGTATCGGCGAGCCCGAGACATTACGTCATTTCAATCATATTTATCGGGACTGAAGACCAAGTAATACAATATTGTCGATTTTATTTTGCCAAAATTTGACACCCAACGTATACTTAATTCTATATAAATATGAAACAGAATGAATATTTGAAATATAGCTCTATTCGATTAAAAAGAAAACAACATGTACTACAATTAAGTGGTAACCATTGACCATGGGCCTCTATGAAAATGTCTCATTTAGAGTACATACCTATAATAATCTATATAGAGACATATGTCTAATAAAAATAATGTCAAGCAGAGGTCGTGGGTTTGATACAAATTTGTACCTACTTCAGTGGATTGCGTTAAATTTTGACTTCTTATTTATCTTTTGTATCTCTGTATAAACAAGTTTTAAAGAGCCAGTATATTTAGAAAATATTCAGCAACATGGATGCGAGAAAAAGCTGTTAAAACTAAGTTGAACAGCCGTTCGTAAGAACATTCTGCAAATTATGACGCGCTAAAATATATTATGGAGTCAGTTAAAAATAAACACGAGGCGTCGAAGAAGCGTGAACTTACCATACTGAGGGGAGTTCAAAGTTAAACGAATTAAAACTAATAAACTCCGTCAAACTTCTGTTTAGCACGTTATAATAAAAGTTACAAGTTCATTAAAATACACCGGAATGCTATATAATGAAATAGTTTGCGAGCTGTTAAGTTAAATGATCGGGTGTGAATTATTCGATAGCATAATAATGCGTTGTGTTTGGCGTAACTAATTAGATGCATCGGAAAGTAATTGTAAATTTGGATTTATTACATAGTTCATAATACACGACACGGTGAATAGTATATTTAAAATACAGTACCCTTTACCATGAGTTTACAGTGACCAGTACTCGCTAGCGAATGCGTAAAGGATTTGTATGGAGAATTGTAGTTCTACAAAGTAACCGCTAGGGGCGTTGTAGGTACTATTCTCCGTACAAATTGTTTACGCTGTCGCTAGCGAGTACTGGTCACGTTAACTCATGGGAAGGGTAGCACCTAATGATATCTGATACCTAGTATAAACGAATTTATTCGGTTTTCTTTTCCGGGGCTCTTCTTTTAAAAGAGGGATTCTGTTCTAAAGCGTCCAGTTAGTTATTTAATTACTAGTAGCTTATTTAATTATTGAACCTGATTACGAAATTTCACGAGAATTTGGGATGTGCAGCCTGTAGGCGACAACAGCCCGGAAATTCGAAAATATAGACATAGGTACGAAAGATTTTTTTTGGTAAAGCTGAAAAGTAGAAATAAAAAACCATAGACATTTTCCTCTGTGTCTTTCACATAAAAACTCCAGAAAATGTTTTTTCCTCAACATCAAGTCTACGTTATTTATAATAAAGTATCCGAATATGGCGCTCTTAACATTATTCCTAGACGCGACAAATCCCAAAGGTGACCGATAGCTCGACGATTACCCTAGTGAGCGCGCGACCTAATGTGAAATTTATGGCAGACATTTTCCTTCAACACCTTCCAAGCGTAAAAATGATGAAATATTTTTATTACAGTACACATCTGGTCCCGAAGGACGGGCCACGATATCTATAGGGGATATTATAAAAAATGTAAAAAGCCTCAGGTTAGAGTAAACAAAATTAAGCCGTAAAAGTTGAGACCGTGGGGAGGCCCAATAAAGTACCCGAGCACTCGGCTTAACTTTAGCTGTTTTATACCTAAGGCGGATTCTTATGACGCTTAAATTGTTTGCTTAGCCGGTAGCGCGTTTAGGTGAAAACAAAGGAAAACCATAGTAGAATTGACAACATTTCAGTTTAAAATGATTTCATTAATTTAATATCATCGAACCCAAAACTATTTTTTTTATTTGATTATTGCGACTTGTTTAAAAAATATAAGAAAAATTTAGAGGAAAGAATCGGCCCTCTACATGATGTCACCTCGTGGAAAATTTGATAGTCACAACGTGGTCACAATATACAAAGAAATCAGTGGTACAATTTCCATAATGATGTGCTACACCTAAAAAATTTTAAAGCAGTAACTTTGCTATCGTAAACGAAATTTTTTCAATAAAGCGAAAAATTGAAAAATTTAAACGTTCAGGCAGGGTTTGAATAAAAAAAGTGAAAGTTACGCAAATAATTTCGTTTCACGTTGTTTTGATAAAATAAAAAGTAATAGTTTCGTTGAATATAAAGTTACAATCAAATTAAACGCCTTAATAAAGTCGACGTTAACTTCACTTTCGAAAGTTTTGCTAATATAGAAAGTAAACTCGGTTTATTAAAGTCGTGTTATCGTATCTTGGTTTCGGGGCCTGAGGACAGAGTTAGCCGTATGACATTAAAGTTGTCTCCATTTGGCACTCGCAGAATAGTGTTTTGTCCTGAAGTGCTTCCTTACCCCTAATTTTGTGATAATAAAGAACCTGATTTACATTGGACTCGACGATCGTAAAATATAACGGAATATTTTATGATTTGAACTTGAAATTTACCTAGCTATTATCTATCAATGTGGTAATACAGTAACAGACGTTGAAACATGAACAGGAAGTAATCGTGAACTAAATTATGCGTAGTAAGACCTTCGCTAATAATTATAAAAATTGTCAGGAACGGCCCGACTCCATATTATTTCGAAACATGTCGAGCCGTTCCTGACAATTTTTACGTGAGTTTAAACCGTTTTTATAACGATTAAAGATATCTCACGATAGAGTATTGCTTACCAAATAATGTTGACAGATATTTCCTTGTGGTATCACGAATTGTCTATGATTTAAACAATTTAGTAGGTGGTCCTCTATAAATAATTTTGATACTTCATGTACTAGTTCCAACATTCCAATCGAGTTGAAATTTAGCATAGTACTTGTAGTGTTCACTAGGGTTTCCTATTGGAATACTTCAATAAACACATTAATCGGGCTTTCAGTAAACCTGCAGTGCGTCCGCCACCGGTGACGTCTGTCAATGTAATGACCGATAGCTGGCGGATCGAGGGTACATTTATTATCTATAAATGTCTATATACTACATCTCTCCCTTTTTACCAATTAGAAATTGCGTGGAATTAGGTAGTTACAAGTATTACAAGCCTTTAGTAGACTTACTCACTGTCCCGCCCAAGTGTCAACTAATTCTGTTTAGGGTCCACTTCCAGGCGCCCTACACCAGACAGCTATGACAAACACCAACACACGAAATGCTCGCTCAAAGATCTCGAAGACCAACAACACAACGCTCTTTACACTATGTCGATTACGATGTCTCGTTAAGAACCCGAGCTGTTTTGTATTATGATTTTATAATCCTCTTTGTACTTAGTTTTCTTCAAGTTAATACAATTAGTAGTCAACATGAACAATTTGGTCTTCTACTTATTTATTTTAATCATACCCACTTTTTTCCTTTATCCCATGGAAACTTCTATGCCGCCCTCCATATCCCGTTGACAACTTTTTTTTTTTGCTTTAATTTTTATCTTTATTTCAGTTCGTTTCTATTTTATTATTTATTTCCAATTTGTTATTACTTTTATTAACTATTTAGTAAATTTATATTTTTTTACCATCTCATACCTACTAAATGTTTCTAAGATATTTATTAAGTATTTACTCATGTGCTAGCTAGAAAGCTATTTATTTATATTTGAAAGTTTATAATATCTACCGGCGCTTCTAAACAAGGCTTGCGTGATAAAGAAGCGCCGCAATAAAACTCACAGATTGCATTTTTAATATAATTCTATCAAGCCTGTCAGCAAAATATATAAATTAGTTCAAAGATTTTAATGAAGATTTTTTCCGAGCTTACTTTCCTTATCGTAAAATGCCGTAAGTATATTCACTTCTAAGCCAGTGATAGTTATCGACATTAGTGACTTGAAACAACATTCCTGATACTTGAAAACAATATTCTGAAATCAAAGCAAATTTAAAATTTAATTCGTTTCACACAACCCATTAGAACTAGTTCTGCAATATAAACTTGCCCTGAACCTTGTTTGACACAACGCTTTAGAGGATACATCGAGGATACACAAAGGATACCGTTTCGAAGTCGCGACAGCGTGCAATATGCTAGTCGCCGATCAGTCTGTCGCGATCGCGGCTAACCAGTCCCCGTACGCGTTCGCGATAAGGAAAAGTTCTCCCACACCAATGTGGATATTAGGGAGGGAGTCACACTGGTGGAAAGGAAGAGCAAGACGCGCATGGTGCCCCACAACACTAAGTGGCACAGACACCGTGTCCAACGAGAGGACATGAAGGTGTACCACTTCAGACCTGTCACTACGTGCAATTCAGCTCGTTAGAGCTACGCGTGTCCCAGCAGCTACAGGCTGCTACTACCTGCCTAATCCTGCCAGCCTGTCCAGCACAACTATGCCTCGCGACTTAGCGTTAGCCGTCACTCCTTCACATTACTGCACAGCAAGAGACAGGCAAATATCTCGCGCGAGAAATAGTCGCATGTGACAGTTATGCCAGAGCTGCGGGTCAAACAACGCAACGGAGCCACGCTGTTATGTCGCTTAAGCCATTAAGGCGCTTATTAAATTAAATCTAACTAGTTTTAAGTTTGGTCTGCATGCAGTTTTGTAGTTCCAAAGCATGTAGGGTTAATTACTGTAATATCGTGTAACTTATTTGAAAAATAAATGAATTATTAAAACAAAGGTTTATACACTTGATACCAGAATTTTTAAGAATTGCGACATGTAGCCTTATGTGGATAATTATTTCACAACAACCATCTTGTCAAGCGCTTAAGAACTAGTGCTTGCTCTTTTCCCCCTTTTACCATCAATTATTATCTTCATTATTATTTATCTTCAATTATTTAAAATGAAACTGAAACTGAAAGTAGCTAACTTGCTTAATACGTCATCATGTACTCTCGTTCAATATTCTCACTAAGGCCATCATTATAATTTGTCATCTAAAATTCCGATATACCATTCAAAAGAATATGAGAATCCAAATTTTCGAAATTGCAACTAAAGTCCAATTGAATTGAGATGTTGAAATCGCGTCTTTTCGTATAGGATCTAGATTTTAAATCACAGATAAACAAAATCCAATTTTATTGCGGCATTCATTTAGAATACCAGACCATTCTCAATGTAAGGTTGATAACCAATTCCAGTTTAATGGAGCCATTCATTTGAAATACAGGACTATTGACAATTTAATTAATGTTTTCAAACCATTCCTATTTAATGAAGGCACATTATTTGAATTCCTAAACTAAATTGCAACTATAAGATCCAATTGAATTGAGATCTTGAAACCGCAACATTTCTAATTGGATCAAGGTTTTAAATTACAGTGATATACTAATTCCAATTTAATTCCGGCTTCCATCTGTAATACCAGACCATTCTCAATTGAAGGTTGATAAACAATTTCCATTTAATGGAGGCATTCGTTTGAAATACCGGACTATTGTCAATTTAATTAATGTTTCCAACGATTTGAACTCAATGGAAGCTCTTATTCTAAATACTAAACTATTGTCATTATAATGGAGGTTGTTAAACAATTCCAACCTAATAGGTTAGGCATTCGTTTGAAATACCGGACTAATGTCAATTTAATTAATGTTTTCAAACGATTCGAACTTAATGTAAGCTCTTATTAAAAATACTAACTTTTGTCAATATAATGTAGGTTGTTAAACAATCCCAACCTAATATAGGCATTCATTTTAAATGCCAAACTTTTGTCAATTTAAAAAATGTTGTCGAACAATTACAGTTTTATCCAGGCATTCATTTGAAGTACCAAACTATTTTCAATTCAATAAAGGTTGTCAATTAATTCCAATTCACTGATGGCTTTCAGATCTCTAGTATCCCAATTGAATGGGAGTCAAAACCAAGTCATATTCCCATGTTACGGACCCTCTGAAACCTCAGATATTCCAATTTAATGAAAGTCTTAAAAAAACAGCCGTTTTCAATTGAATGAAAGATTTAAAGCACATCATATTTCAATTTAATCTACGCGTCGAAGCCACCGATATTCAAATTTTAATAGAAGTCTCAAAAGCACATACTCCCCAGTTTATGAACGCTTTGAGACATTAGATTCAGGTTCATTACAAATTCGAATTTAAAGTAACTACTTTTAATATTTCCCAATTAAAAGGAAGCTTTAATACATAATTATAGTAATCAAATTTAATAATATGGTATTTCAAATTGACCTTCCAGCACGAACGCGGCACTTTACACACCGCTTATAATATTTCCATGGTCTATCAAATTGGCCTTCCATGCAATTATATTTGCTTAGCCTTTAAGCCTTTACCTTTCTTACGAATACTTTGGTTCCCGTGGTCTATTAAATAGACGTTTCATAATGCCTTTCGCTTACTTTAACAATCCTCTTAGCCTATCGTATTGGCAATCCAGCGTGGTCTATCAAATTGACCTCTTATAAGTCTTAGCCTATCATATTGGCAATCCAGCATGATCTATCAAATTGACCTCTCATAAAGCCTTAGCCTATCATATTGACTAACGACCTTCAACTTAAAAGTCTTCCATATCACTTTTAAATCTAGTTTGGCCTATCAAATTGACCTCTCATAAGTCTTAGCCTATCATATTGGCAATCCAGCATGATCTATCAAATTGACCTCTCATAAAGCCTTAGCCTATCATATTGACTAATGACCTTCAACTTAAAAGTCTTCCATATCACTTTTAAATCTAGTTTGGCCTATCAAATTGACCTCTAATATAAAACCATTCGTTTTCTGTAACCATACAGTCATAGCCTATCATATTGACTAATGACCTTCAACTTAAGTCTTCCATATCACTTTTAAATTCAACTTGGTCTATCATATTGACCTTCCTTATAAAAACACCTATTTTCTATAACAATCCAGTCATAGCCTATTATACTGGCAAATGACTTCCACTGTATACTATTCAGTAACATTTTAATTAAAAAGTAATAAACTCTTCCATAATACGAATAATTTTACCACGTAGAAAAGTGCTGCCTCTAAGCACAAGTATCAAATACTTAAGAGATACTAAACTGTTTGTTTACTGGATTACTGTGTTACTGAACTGTGTTATAATTAAATTTAAAATGATTTTCCAAATTAAAGTCTTCCATATCACTTTAAATCCGTCTTGGTATATAATGATAATGACCACTCAACAACTCTCAAATAGATTATAATTACAACGAAATTGACACAGGTGTATGGCGCTCTTGCTTCTTTATATTTCGTTGTTCTCTATACCTTACAAGACGTATCTGCTGGTATTTCATTAATGATTTTGTTATACCAAATTGATTACATGTGACATATGCACCTATATGTGTCATATGTACTAATGCACGACCCTTGAGCTGGATGTTCATACGGTTTATCAACTACACAAGATACTCTGGATAATTATTCCAAAATACATTTTCAACATAAGACAAATTAAGCTTTGATAAGCTTAATTTTAAATAAGCACTATAATATTTAACCCGTCAATATATTTTGGAATTCAGAACAATCAAGCCCACTCCATAGGAAAGTATTAAGTAGCATATTCAATTACGCACTCACAAATGAACAGTCGTGTAAATTAAATAGACGCCTAGCAGTCCAATCGTTTTCCTAATTTGTTCATAATTATTATATTATGATTTGTCATCCACTGCGCCACTGCGCAGAGTGCGCAGTCGAAGATTAGTAACACGACCAATTCGAGAATTACGCTAAACTGCTAAATATTCATATTCCTCGAGTGCACAACTACTAATTAATATTCAAAATAATACTTTTTGCCTGTTTTCCTATTTATTTAAGCAACTTTCCACCCAGTGGTGCTTTGTGGGTAGGCCTCAGCCTCATGTCGTGGGTAGGCCTCAGCACGAACCCCGTGACTAATATACACTACCCAAAATTAAATTATTCTACATTTAGCAACCGAAAACTTGTGTTTTAATAGTCTTATCACCCCCAGAGTAACCACATCTACTTTTCCAATGCCCTTGTCGTCCCTTTTTATTTTCCAACAAAATACTGTCAAGGACGTTGGTAATTACGTCGATGATTTTTTTAGTCAATTTTAACTCACGCTTTTATTCCGTTGCTTTATACTCGTCGCCATTGTAGTGTTCACTAGGGTTTCCTATTGGAATACTTCAATAAACACATTAATCGGGCTTTCAGTAAACCTGCAGTGCGTCCGCCACCGGTGACGTCTGTCAATGTAATGACCGATAGCTGGCGGATCGAGGGTACATTTATTATCTATAAATGTCTATATACTACAGTACTTATGTAATTTTTTTGGTGATGTATTAATGTGGTAGTATCGACCTAGGTCTTATTTACACTACATTACATTATACGCCTTGTATGGATTTGTATGGTTAGAAAGTAAACATATGTGTTTGTCGTTGACTGTACTGTACCTACATAGTGGTAGAAATTATGTGAGCTGATTATGAGGGCACGTCAACATTATATTATATTTAACTTATTTCCTTAGGTACCTACCTTACGTGTTCATAGAAAATCAAAAGAAACAACACTATAATTCCTACTACACAAAGTGTAATCAACCGCAGATTTTTTAAATTTCCCGCCAAAACTTTGAGAATATTTCATTAGCCAGACTATAGTTTTAATAATATTATAGGAACTTCTCAGATCACCGAAAATGTTTTACTACTCGTCACTTCACTCCGTCTTAAACTGCGATTTGTTTCATATTATCTCGCTACTCTAGCGCTATTGTCACCAGCCTGTGGACGGCGTTGGAAGTAACACTCCATACCTACGATATTAATAAGTAATATTGTCATTATATGACAGCCTCCTCTAATTTTAAACGCTATACGCTGCTGTAGCCGTGCACTACCCAATGCCCAAAATAGTACACAGACACATTAGCACTTATATAGCTTTTATACAGCTCAAATTAGTTATAATGGCTGTATACTCTTGCACAGCCTGTTTGCTACCTGGATAGGTACTCGATGATTCGCGCTGGTCGACGGGCCATATCAAGATGAAGTGTATCACTTGAGATAAGCGCTCAACATAATCTTCAGTGCATTGCTCACTGCACTGATCATGCGATTGATTGTGAAGATCAAATCAATTGCAGATACAGGGTCCTCTATTATGACGCATTGTATAAGAAAATAAGGTACGATACTCTATTCTATTTTTTTTTTAAAGATTGCAACCGGTCACAGTTAAGCGACCATTACTTTCAATGTCTCGTTGCTAATCGCACACGGCGACTAGATAGAGGATTGATACCACGTTGTACGGTGAGTTGAGAAAATCGTGCTTTATGTAAAGTGATAGCGATTTACAAAAAACCACACGGACAATCGGGCCTTGACCCAGGAAGGGCTATGTACGCTTCAAGTTGAATTCTTCATTAGCTACTCACTCATTCGTTTGATCACTGCACAAGACGCTATCAATACTACACATTGAACAACAAAAATTAATAAATAACGAACAACAAAACTTAAACGCATGCGACCATCTTGAGTCACGGACCGGAAGCCGGTACGACACTCCGAAGTGACAGGCCAGACTTTTGACGTCTTCACGCTATGATTGGTTCGGTCAATCCGTTTCTGTGTTGCCAGTGGAGTATCATAATGCTCCCCGATTCCCTTGTTACCTGTCTCATAAAATCGTCAGTGTTTTAAATCAATTGTTACGACTAAATAAAACTAAGTCAAAGAACAGGACCATCGTAATGCATAAATACAATGTATTTATGCATTACGATGGTCCTGTTCTTTGACTCATAATTACTATTTTTAGTACGACTGGCGGAAATCCTTTTTTCCTTATAATTATTTTGTACCATAAGGCGGCAACTAATCAGTGACGTAGGAAGTCTCACAAGCCGGAGTGCCATACCTTTTTTCTTATATCATAATTTTTATGACTATGACTATTATATTCATTTATTCATCGACATCTCTATACCAAAATTGGTTAATATTCATCCAGCCGTTTCAGCGTGATGAGCGGATAAATATTTTTTTAACCTACAGATGGTGTTGTACGGCAGGCGCCGCGTGCCCATTCAAATTCTGCGTCGCATTGTAGTTTTCTCTCAAAGAGAAGGCTCAAGAACGAGACACATGGAAACTGCCCCACCGACAAGGGCCTAGCTCTTAAATTTATGATGATGATAATTAGGTGAAACTTTGCACGCCGAACAAAGTTGTCAGTTTGAATAGACTGCCTACTTCGAAAAACAAAAACAGCCGCGTCACTCCCGGGGTTTAAACAAGGGTATTTTTCGCCAAATGAAGTGGTCGGCAAGTTTATCGAAGGCCTGATTGCCTTAGACACAGTAATCAATCAAATATTTGGCCAAGTCATGAATAAATCGCGAGGGAAACTTGGACGGATTCGAAGAAACAAGCAAGAATTTAGAGCTGCGGTTCTCTAACTTTTTTATGTTGAAACAGTTTTGAAATAACCAGGTGTAATTTTTATTTGATTTCTAATTTCTCTAGATGATCTGTATCAACACAACGTTTGATTGTGCCTGTGATTACACGATTTCTGACATTGAAATACGTCATCTGCTGTACAAAGGTCCCAATCATCATCAGGTCATCGACCGGTTGAGCACCTCATCGAAAAGCTTCTAGCAATTGTAATTAACATCGGTCCACTTTGTTGCAGGCTAATTTAAAACTGTCTTGATGCCAAACTGACATACATTTGAATAGAAGGTTAAAATATTAAGTTCGGTTTAGATTTTCTCATATAGGTAATACCTACGACTTGACAAGCTTCTTTGGACTTGGAACCAAGTTTGACTGCCAATGGCATATAACCATTTGAACGATGTTTGTCACATAGATGTGATATTTACATACTGAGTCTCTGACTTAAAATGCGTATGAAACGGCTTTACTCACACCATAGAAATCGAATATCGCTCGATCTTGAAATCGATATTTAATACCGCGATATTAGACTTAAATAAGACGTAAGTAAACTCGTTTTATAGCATTTTAATATATAAAATGTGTGTTATTCAAGCTGCTTCAATAATAATACTAAATATTTGTTATTTTAGCTGGACATTAACAAAGGTGACATTCAAATGGTGTTCAACTAAAAATATTTTAGTGATTTAGCACATATAATGATATTATCGTCGGGGATAGTGCAATACCGCGTAAGTAACAGTTGTCAATAACGTTCTCATTTCAATAAAATACCTACTTGGCATTTGTTTGAATATTGGTTCGTATTTGCACTTGTTACTTATGCGGTATTGCACTATCACCGACGATATGACAAAAAAAGTGGAAGTAAACCCTAGGTATTACTTTTCCTGCAGAGTGAAGTCTTCTTAGAGATCTTGCGGACCAGGGTGGAGTCCACTTTGAGAATCGCTGAACTTCAGAGAGTCGGGCAGATTATAAAACTTGATGTTGTCCGGAAAATGTTTCGGAGTGCCGACAATTTCGAGCTTCATAAATATTATAAGTCGGTCTTTTAATCCGGTACGTGTTTAATCAGCTGTCACAACACAACTTTACGGCACAGCATCACGACATTCTTTGTACATTTTGCTCATTTAATGTAGTCTAAACTAGCGAGCGAGAGAGTAAACCAGGACTAGCAAATTTTGCCCCTTGTCGCGCGATTCAGCGTCACCTGTCTTGCTCGCACGGTATTGAAAGGAAAGTGACAGGTAGTATTTAGTCGCGCGACAAAGAGTCGTGTGTCATAGTTATGCTAGACGTACAGAACGAAGCAACAAGCTTGGCATGTCGCACGACAAGCTAAGTCGCGGCAAGAAATGCTAGCTCCGCAGATATTGTGTCGACAAAACTGTAGGTACATCTGGATGTGTTAGAGTAAAGGTCATCTTAGGAATCTCCAAGTATACCCCAAGACACTCGGCCACAGATTCTTGCATCACATAGTTCAAAACACGCTTGTTGATTCTCCGCGCTCAGTGCAAACTTGTGCTCAAGTTGGACTCAAGTTAAGCCGAAGTTTGCGCGGTGTACGCTCGATGAGACCATTATCGGTTTACAGGTTATCACGTCTGTGCCTTAAATTGTGTACATAATAAAGTTACTTTGTGTCAGGGAAAAGCTGAGATATCAGTTGCGTTCAACCCTGAAAACCATATGTTTTTGCGATCTTAGGTCCGCGGCCGCCTGTTGTTTACCGCTATTGAATTATATTATGTCTTTGTTTGTATTAGGTAATTTCCCGTTGAGGTGTGCAATAAAGAAAATTATATTGTATCACCATGTACAAACAGAATAAATAAATCATAACAAAAAAAAGAACCGACTTCAGTAAAACTAAAAATCCAAAAATAACCCGTTCAAGTACAGGGTACATTTGACTCACCCTTTGAAGTCGATCCCAAACCACTGTTATTATATTTATATATTAAAGTTTACGTGAGGTTTGGCACCGACTTCAAAGGGTGAGTCAAATGTACCCTGTACTTGAACGGGTTATTTTTGGATTTTTAGTTTTACTGAAGTCGGTTCTTTTTTTTGTTAAAAATTTTTTTTTTTCGCTTTTTAGTGATTCATATGAAATACTTATGGCGGGGTGATCAGGGAGGTCTTGAAGGAATGCATGTCGTTTTAATTATCTCCTAACTCCTAACCGTTAAGGAGTTGTACCTTCCATCATCAGTTCAGCATTGGAAGATGATGACTACCATATGCAAATACTTAAATAGTTTTAGAAAATATATGAAAAATATTATGACTGCCTATAAAATTTCAGGAATTCCTTCGATTCCTCATGGATCTCGTCATCCGATCTTCACCAAAATTTTATGGGACCAACCTTGAGATGTCTCTTCATGAACCTAAAAAGAATTTTCCAAATCGACTCATAAATGACGGAGTTATGAGGTAACAAACATTAAAAAAAAAAAAAAAAAAAAAAAACATACAACCGAACTGAGAACCCCCTCCTTTTTTTGAAGTCGGTTAAAAAATAGGACATTTAGTGGTCAAATTGTATTGTTTATTGTATTTGATTTGATTTAATTTCTCGATTATTTCTGTCTACCTATATCATTGCATCATTGAGAAAAACACTGTACTGTGGGGGTGGAGGCTCAGGGAAACACATAACTTGTTAATTTAGAATATATTTAAGACCGAAATACAATAATTATAGCTGTTTGTTTGGTGGCGGTTTGCAGAAGAATTACACAATATTCACCTAACAGTGATAGAATCTTAATTTAAACCAAATCGCAAATATTTCTTTCAAACCGGCCTACATCCGCACAGTACATACCTTGGCGTGAAAATGAATACCCGGCCTCAAGTTGCTCGGCAATATTCATTTTTATGGCCTCTATAGTAATAATGTACTATTACATCCGGAAAAAGTAAATATCAAATTTAAAATAATCTTTGAAAGCGAAGATTAGTAGCAACGATAAGTAAGATAGCCACAATAGTTTCTTTCAGGGTGTTTATCGGATTAAAATAATATGAAATTTACACAAAACGTGTTTAAACAGAACTCATATTCATATCTCTTTAACTTCTAACACTATAATCCTTTAAACAATAACTCTTTAAGCAAAACTCGCCGTTCAAATATTTCCATTCCAAACATTCCGGTCTTATAATGTTTCTCTTCCAATTTGTTTGCTTACCTTTTGCTTAGCATATCACTGTACAGCCGCATTCCGACTCGGAATAAATGTGAGCAGTTGGGTTTCTTTCTGTGAGATTCTACCAGGGGAGCATGAACCGGGTGGAGGTTGGATAAACGTTGACTTTGGCTTGTTGTTTTTGCGTCGTTTACGATGTTTCTCGCGCCACACCCGGCTTCTGCTCTCCCGGTGTTTGCATGCTGGGTACTTGGCAAGCAAACGCCCTTACTTTGCGTTCCTCGACTTTGTGATATGTTAGTATTGTCTCCGCGCCTTTGAGTTTTGTTTGCACTTCGCTACTTTTCAGGGAGTCGTATGATGTCGCGCGAAGTATGATTAGGTTCTTAAAAGGTTTCAGCGGAGTAAAACTATTTGAGGTACCGTGAGAGTTGTAAATTTTACTTTCGGCTCATTTGTATCTGATCTCAATAATCCCAGACAGTTCTATATAACCGCTTGAATAGTGAAAACTAATATGTAGTATATTTTTCAGAATACCTACATACGCTACATATAGATATGTCTTTTATCATAATATATTATCTTTAAATTCGAGGTTTGAATTTTTATATTATAGGAAAATACAGCATTTATCCGAAACATCTCCACTTTTATTACCCCACGAATATTTTGTGCCTGGGTCATGAATGTTATTTGTATTTAAGTGTGTATTTATCTATAATCTATATAAGTATATTTATCATCGTCTAGTGCCCATAACACAAGTCTACTAGAGGTTACTGTGGGACTAGATTTATTTGTGTGAGGTTGTCCAATATTTATTTATATTTATTTTTATAAATATATTTGCTTCAGCAACAAATATGACCCTTTAAAAATAACTACTAATTAACGACAATCATTGCAAAGAAATATCGATATCTTCAGATTCTACGCTTAGTAGTATACATTACTTACAACTGTTCAGTTGTAAACGAATTTTTAGGCAAATGCTAGTTTCAGTTCGTAACTTTGTCGCAAGTTCAGACTGACTCGGATGAGGGTCCAATGTTTTTACACACATCCCGCTTGCCAATATAAATGTTCAACTAGTTAATGTGTTAACTAATAGACATGTCTTAAACAAGGAATTCCATTTATTTACCAGCCAAGTTACGATAAAGATGTAGGCTGTCGTGAGGGGAGAAAGTTTCTACGGTGGGTACACCTGTCACTTATCTATAATGTAAGAAGTAGGCGCTAATTCGAGGCAGCGTTGTGAAAGCTTCAATTTAGCAATATTTTGGCATTATTATAGTATTATACCGGAATTATATCTGTTTTTCTTTGCTTTGAGCACCATTAACTAATTGAAATTCTTAAGGTGTGTCATACATACCTCCTATTTCTATCAGAAATAAATATTAAAAGTATTTTTCCTTCTTGCGACGTGGCATATCTTGCCACGACTTCGCTTATCGCGCGACTCAGCATCACCTGTCTTGCTCGCAAGGTATGGAAACGCAAGTGACAGGTAGTATTTGTCGCGCGACAAGGAGTCGCGGCGCACATATATATGCGTTCTGCTATTTGAACTTTGCTCGCGACAAAACTTACAATTTTGTGTTACACGACTAACAAAATACTTATATTCATCTCAAACAGAAAAAATCGTTATTAAACTAACAGCCGAACATTACATATCGCTGAAGTAGAAAGACCCCAGAGTCTTTGAGGTCCACATCAAACGTCAAATTAAGGATGGTTATGACTCACTTTTCGCATCAGCTAGTAACTGGCTGCCAGTTGTCCGAAGATTTGCCTATTCCCAAGGCAGGTGGGCAGGTGTGGACGTCTGGCCGACTTTGCCACGAGACGATCCCTTGAGGCAGAAGCGGTCGATCTACGAGCTGGAACTCAAAAGCTTGCTACTTAACGATTCTACAGAAATGTCCGGTTGTAATGTAACAGTGCTATGGGGGCCTATGATAAATAAGTGATAAAGCTTGCGTCACGTTTTGATATGATGGGAGTGTGAGTGACAGATGCTTTGTCACTTATTTATCACGTGATAAACGCAACCATCATAGGCCCCATGGCATAACTAACGTATACGTAACGTAACGTACGTTGGCAAATTTTCACATATTTAAGTCATTATTATGGCCTCAATTCGACATTTAAAAACTAGGATCTATCTTAACACTGGGTATTAACACTATTATTTTTACTGTAGCGATATACGCTATTCAATTGTTGTGTAATTTTCTTTCTTTTGAGTGGTTCGTGGCGCTAGAGTATGTATAGGTATAATGCCATTTGGGTAGGTATGTGATACCCGAGATATTGCAAAGCCCTGTCGAATTTGCTCCCGGATAATAACATGACATACCCGACAATGAAGAAAGAGCCTTTACTTTATCAGCGATTCAAGTTTCTGAGTGATAATTTGTGGTACGAGTCGCTGCCTACGCTTAGGTTTACTGACTCCTATATCATCGCTTCCATAACTCCAAAGAAGACTTCACAATTTCTACACAAAACTGCGTACAAACTTACTGATAGACATGGTGAAACTATTAGGCTCCAAACTACGGAATGCTAAAAATATGGTACTACTACGAGCTGAAAAGGAAGGATTACATGGCATATTTGACACTAAAGAGAAAACAGTCACTGTCTGCGTTCAGGGTCAGTAGCTCCAATATCATCGCTTCCGCAACTCGAAACAAGACTTCCGATAAAACTTTGCTGTCCCGCAAAATTTCCAGTGCGATACCCGAGGATGTTGCAAATGATAAATTATTGAAGTTCCCAGATTCCATACAGTTCATTATCTCGCTTTTGTATTATTTATAAGGGTATCGGAGTTATGTGAAGTTAGGTACGATGGGAGTTGGATTTTGTTTGACGTACAACGTGTAAGGGTGATACGGTTACTTATTTTTGAAGTTGTTGAGCAACGTAACCCTTATTTGAGAATATCTTTTATATTACTGCCCATAAAACGTATGTGCAATGAAGCCTACGTGTCATTATCAGATCATATAAAAACCCTCATGTGTTATAGGTATTTGACGAATGGGTTAGTTATATCTCCAAAAAAAGCGTAAAGTTATGTTACATAATTTCTATGTTACATGATTAAAGACAGTAAATGATATATTTTCAAAAAACATGTACATAGTTAAGGGCCTTAATTAAAACAAAACTTAATTGATTCCTTTGTGTAACGATAGTTACCCATATCTTTTGTATGAGTAACTTTCGTAACACAAACTACGCGACCGTAATTTTTTTTTTATTAAGCCTTTAACTATGTACATGTTTTTTGAAAATGACTCAAATATCTATTTTCTGTTTATTTTTAGAACTACCATTACAACGTGACAACGTGAATGAGCTAGAATTTATATTAAGTATATCAACCATAAAAAAAGTACCCAGTTTGATATTTATTTAAGAAAGAGTCAGAAATTAGTAGATGAATTGGGCTCTGTAATTAACCTCAACCACCTATCACACAATATTGATTCCCGTCGTAATAACATCAGCCGGGCAACCACAACATAAAGGATCGAAAAACTTCGTCCGCCATAACAATATTTCGGTAAGGACCGGGCCAAAGTTGAGGAATCCGGGGCAAGTCCGTAAAAACGGACGCTCTTTATTAAGGTTGCCGATTACTGGAATGGCCGTGTAAGGGTCCTGTAGGGCAGAATCCCGATACGTAATTAAAGGACACTGTCCTAATTGACAACCTTCGGCGTTCCGTGATCTGTAAGGTTTTTAAGCGTGCTTGGTTTCGAGCTTGCAATTAGTTGGTGGCACGTTGAACCAAGTTGATTAAACGGCCTCCAAAGCGGCGTTCCCGGGTTTGAAGTCTGCTAAGGGCAAGTATTTGTTCCTTTCGGTTTATTGAATTATATTTACCCACAAAAGTACATGTGTGTGTATAATTTTCTTGTACACATGGCTTCGTTTCGTTTCAGCTTGGGCCAAAATTATTTCGTATGTTCGGATGTTTGTAAAACATTTTTCTTTGCCGTAGTCGGGTACAAAATATCCTATAAACATTTATCCCTGTGCCAAAATTGGTTAAAATCGGTCAAGTAATTTCGGCGTGATGGGCGGACAAAGATTTTTATAAATATTTACACAAAGCAAAGGTAAATTATGAAAGAAAAATGTAATGTGATCCACTGCAATGTAAGCAGGACTTGAACCTGCGACCCTACGTTTCCTGCGTAGTGCTCTCCCAACTGAGCTATCACACCGCTATCCCATCGTAGCTCAGTTAGGAGAGCACTACGCCAGATTACACTTTTTTTTTCATAATTTACCTTTGAGTCAATATTTATAAATAAATAAATAAATAAATATCGGACAACCTCACACAAATCGATCTACTCCCAAATTAAGCTCAAGAAGGCTTGTATTATGGGTACTAGACGACGAGATACGTACTTATAGAGATAAATATATACTTAAATACATAGAACAACCATGACCCAAGCATAAATATTCGAGTTCATCACACAAATATTTGCCCTGGCCGGGATTCGAACCCGGGACCGCCGGCTCAGTAGGAAGGTGTCTACAAACTGCACCAAACGCGTCGTCATTTATAAATATAAATATGAGTTTTTTCGATAACAAGATTCTATTAAAAAACAAAGATTTTTTTACCAACAAATGGCGCTGTACAGCTGGCGTCGCACGCGCATACAAATCCTGCATCGCTCGTTCTCTAGAAAACTGATTTTCAATATATACAATTTTACAATAGTAAAGATTATTTAATTATTGATCATCCACCAACACTTAATTAATAAAGGTTCCAGGAAACCTTTGATAGGAATCCATAGATTTGATCAAAGCTTTTGTTTATTAGGAATAAAAGGTAGTCATTAAACTTAATTTTGAATTATCTCGGTTGGCGAGGTTCTAATTGACGAAGTAAAAGCTCGTGCTAAGATCTTGGGCCTTTGAAGTTGGAAATTCTAATTAGGAATTAAACCGAGAGTCGTGCGTGGAAAACATTTGAAAGTCGACGCAAATAATTATCGTGACACACAAACAACACAGGCTAATCATACCGGGTGAGGTCTATAAGAGGAGCAAATAAATGAAAACGTAGATTCAACCCTTTAAATTAAACAATATTTTTTGTTTAGTAATATTTAAAATCACAATTACATTATAAAGGCGAAACTTTGTGAGTGTGGGAAGTATCGTTAAGCTTAAACGGCAAGATTAATTTTGATAAAATAATTTGATATGAAGGTATTAGCTGACACCCTGGATCAACGGCTTATTATCCCGAAAAAAAAAAAATATACCAATAAATCGCAATGGCCTTGTTCTAACCCTTAATTTGACAAAAAAAACGAAGGTCGCTAGTTCTAGCCTCGTTTAGGTTAAACAGAACAAAAAATTCTCGTTCGAAAAAAAATAGAAAAAGATGGTCAAAGAGTGTGTTCATCCTGGCGAACATTGTCAAATTAAGGGCTACGTATTAACATTGATAATATGTTAAGAAACATGTTTGATCATAGAGAAAAATGTCTAAAACAATCAGCATTTTTGAACGGATAATATGCTTGCGTTTCCTTGGTTGACGCCGGGTGGATGGCGAGCTAATCAGTTGAGGCGGCGCTGGTCCGGTGCTGAGCGGTTAGGCGTACGATAACCCTTAGTGTGCCCCGCGGCGTGCAACTAGTGACCTCATCTTAGTCATATTACTTAGTATTATTAGTTAGTAGTGACATATATATTATTGTTATGTCCTGGCACTAGGTTTCCAAAGAAAACTCCAAATTTGCAGGACACATATGTGCTACGTTTAATGTCCAGATACAGACTGCTGAAAGTTAGATCTACCCACTATATGCAAACATAACAATCCCTCCACCAAT
Organism: Apotomis turbidana; assembly: GCA_905147355.2. Lineage (NCBI taxonomy): Eukaryota > Metazoa > Arthropoda > Insecta > Lepidoptera > Tortricidae > Apotomis > Apotomis turbidana. The sequence continues at coordinate 23,227,046 of LR990286.1, forward strand.
AGTAAAGAAAGCTTTCTTAAAGTAAAACAATTCGGCTGACCCATAATTAAATTATCTATAAACCGGGTTTGGATTCCGAGTCGGCCGGATATTACGACGATCTGTACTCGTCATAGGATCCATGTTCGTCTCGGTCCCCTCCACCTCACAATCTAAAAACACATCATCATGGGACGCAAAGACAGCCGGCGAGACGGCGGGGTCAGGTGGTACCCCGGGGCTGGACTCAACCATCTCATTCCTAATATCGAGCAAGCTTGACTCGTACTCCTGACCTTCGATGACCGGCTGTCCCACCGTCTCCTGATCTGGAGATAAAGACTCGTTAATCGTTATTTCCAGGTCGGACATATCTGTGTTATCACTAAACCTAGCAGTGTTTGAACTCCGACTTCCTTTATACAACAGTAATTGGTCTACATGTTTCTTAACAACTAAATCTAAATCTATTATATGAACTAAGTACAATCTGTTCCCTATCGACTTTTTCACATAACCTTTTTTCCATACGTGCTTAGTGCCGTTGTTGTAAATATGTTTAACTAGTACCTGATCTCCTTCCTCAAAACAAACCTTCCGCCGGCCTCCATAGTTCTTAGTTTGTGAGATCTGTTTAGAACAAACATTTTGGTTAGCTTCGGAAGACAACAACATCATGGGTGATTGCGAGTGTGACTCATTATTCTTATCTAGCGTATCGTTATAAGACGAGTCCGATGACTGTAACAGATCGAGCCGACAGCGAAGCGGGCGGCCGTACATCAGCTGAGCGGGTGAAAAACCGGTTGTGCAATGAATCGAATTTCTTATATTAAATAACAGATTCCCTATTTGCCTATTCACGGGCTCCGCGTTACTGTTCGATATTATACTCTTTATACCTCGTTTTAAAAACCCGACACTATTCTCCGCTTGGCCGTTCGATTGCGGATGGTAAGGAGGACTTGTTACATGCTTTATGCCATTAACCGAGCAATAGGTTTCAAATTCCTTTGAACAAAAATTTGGCGCGTTGTCCGTAACTAAAACATGCATTAAACCGAATCTACTATTTATTTCCACCAACCTATCAATAATCGCTTTTGTGTCCGTTGATTGCATTGGAAAACATTCGACCCATTTGGAATGCGCATCAACGATAGCCAAATATTGTTTCCCTTCAATTGAAAACATGTCCATATGTACGCGACTCCATGGACGTTTAGGGTATGGCCACACCGCGAGCGGGGATCGAGGCGGGGTCTTACGCATTGTGTTGCATATGCTACATGACCCTATCTTTTGTTCTATATGTTTGTCAATGTCAGGCCACCACATTCGCGATCGTGCTTCCGTTTTTGTTTTGACGACACCGAAATGAGAACTATGCAACTCATTTAGCATTTGCTCACGAAACTTCTGTGGAATTATTAATTTGTGCCCCCTAAGAACACACCCATTTTCGACATGGAGCTCAAATCTACAATTAAAATATGGTTTTAATGTCTCATTTGTAAGTTTACATGGCCAACCCTTTATGACGTATTGCCTAACCTCATTAAGAATCTCGTCAGCTGTGGTCTCGTACCTGACTTCAGATAATGTAACCGGTTTGAGCATACTATCTGTGAAGTAATTAATGTATAAACACGTATCTACGACTGGGGTATCACCCTGTACAGCCGCCAGTGCATAACTGGATATCGAGCGCGAAAGGAAATCGGCGATGTTTTCTTCACTTTTTATGTACTCAATATTAAAATTGTAACTTGATAAAAACAGGGCGTACCGTTGTAAGCGATTAGCCGCCATTTCGGGTATCCCTTTTTTATCACCAAAAATTGTAATAAGGGGTTTGTGGTCCGTCCGGAGAACGAATGGCACCATACGGCCATATAAATAGTGGTGAAATTTTTTCACTGCAAACACCAACCTCGCGGCTTCTTTTTGTATTTGAGCGTAGTTACAATCCGCTTTGGTAAGTGAACGGGAAGCATAAGCGACCACGCGCTCTTCGCCAGATGGCTGCGTCTGCGATAATATCGCGCCAAGACCAGCAGGTCCAGCGTCAGCTGTCACTATGGTCAGCAACTCGGAGTTGTAATGCGCCAAGACCCGCTCGGAACCCATCTCCTCCTTAATACTTTTAAATGCCTTTTCCTGCTCTTCGGTCCAATGCCATTTAACATCCTTTTTTAAGAGCGCATTCAAAGGCTTTAAAACGCTGGATGTGTGAGGCACAAAACACCTGTAATAATTGACTAAGCCCAGGAAGGACTTAAGCTCAGTAACATTCTTTGGAGGTGCACACTGAAGAATAGCCTCGACTTTCTTTGGTGACTTATGCAACCCTTGCTTATCAATGATAAACCCGAGATATTCAACCGATTTTTTGAATAATTCGCATTTATCGCGTTTTAATCGTAGTCCGGCCTCCTCTAACCTACTTAGGACCTGTTCTAGCCTTCTAATATGAATATCCCGGTTCTCGCCCGTAACGAGTATATCGTCAATAAATATACAAACTCCGTCGATGTCACCCAGCACACTTTCTAGTGTCTGTTGAAAAATATATGGCGAATTACTTAAACCGAAAACTAGCCGGTTATAACAATATAACCCCTTATGGGTGTTAATGCAAGTTAAATTCCGGGTCTCATCCAGTTCCAACTGATTGTATGCTCTAGAAAGATCGAGTTTTGAGAACTCCTCCCCTCCGTACAGTTTAGCAAACAAATCTTCAATACGCGGAACGGAATAGTTATCAACGTATAACGCCTTATTTAACGTAACGGAATAGTCCCCACAAATCCTAATATTTCCATCGGCGCGTAATACAGGTACTATGGGCGTGGCGACATCGGCATGATCTACCTTCTCGAGTATACCTAGATCGACTAAGCGCTTAATTTCAGCTTCTACTTTGCTTTTTAACGGCAACGGCACCGGTCGGGGCTTGAAAAACTTTAACGGTACATTCGGCTTGACCTTGAGGGTAATTTTATATTTGTTGAAACAACCCAGCTCGTCCGAGAATAATTTGGAGTACTTAGTCATAATTTTAATACCTAAGTCATCTTCTACGATGTTATGAACATTCGACTTACGTATTTCCAAGTTAAATGACAGAAAAAAATCGCGTCCCAGTAAAGTAGGACGCCTACCCCTAGTTGCACTAACAAAAAACATTATCGGCCTAGTGTCCCCTTCATAAATAACAGGCAAGGTGACGGTACCCTTAAGTGCTAATGTACTACTGTTATAACAACTCAATGCGATCTTTGGCGATTTTAACTCATAATCCGAGAAATACTTCTCATAGACGCCATGGGGCATTATTGAAACCGCGCTCCCACTGTCAACCTCACAACTAATAGGCTCGCCCGCTATCGCGACCAACTGTACCATCGGTTCACCATTGACTGTTTTAATATTGTAAACACTCTCACCTTGTATGATATCGTCATCGTCCTCTGCTATAAAATTATTTCGTTGCACTTTTGACTTGCACATTCGTTTCAAATGTCCCTTCTGCTTACACTTTTGACAAGAATAATTAATAAATCGACATTGCTCTTTCGTATGATTCTTGTAGCCGCAAACTTCACAACACTGTACACTGGTACGCAAATTTCGTTGTGTGCGCGAGGCCTTTACGGTAAACACTGGAGTCTCGGGCACCGCAGGTTGCGTTTGTTTCAAGGCCAATCTCGCACAACGGACATTTTGCGCCAGCTCCAGCGCCTTGTTAAACGTTAAAGTATCAATACTTTCTGCAAACAATTTCTCCTTTTCTTTTATGTTCTCTAACCCTAAGACGAACCTGTCGCGTAACGCGGTGTCGAGTTCACTTTTAAAACTGCAGTATTGCGCCAGGCTCCGCACTCGCGCAGCCCAGTCTTGCAACTCTTCACCTGGACGCTGCTCAGCCTTGTAGAAAGTGTAACGTTCCGAAAAGGTACTCTTCTTTGGCGTGAAATGAGCATTAAGATGTCCTAATAAAACATTGTATTCAGTGCCGTCCACCTCCTTTGGCGCCACTAAATCTCGCAGGACGCGGTAGGTATCTTCTGATAAGGCTGACAATAACACAGCTCGGCGTTTCACTTGTGACTTATCGGTTGTTTCATTTATATCATTAACCGTACAAAATTGAAATAATCTGCTCTTAAAAATGCTCCATTCGTGAATCCGGTGGTCAAAACTGAGACTGCCGCCGAACATTACGTTTGCACTTGGTGTAGCCATTTTCCTCAATCAACTTATTGAAGAATGGTTCTCTGCACACGTAGTAATCAATTTCGTCGCCAATTGTTATGTCCTGGCACTAGGTTTCCAAAGAAAACTCCAAATTTGCAGGACACATATGTGCTACGTTTAATGTCCAGATACAGACTGCTGAAAGTTAGATCTACCCACTATATGCAAACATAACAATTATGCATTAAGTACATTACGAGTGACACGGGTGACGAAATGTCACGCCACGTGCAAGCAAAAAGTTTGAAAAGTCCGCGAAAGAATTGTGGTAAAATTTCAGAAAATTAGGTTCCATTTTGTCAAGGTTTTAATAGAAAATTTAAGGATATAACCGAAAGCTTTCAATAGAGACCTCTGAAGCTTTCGACTACTATTATAAGTCCCTCCAACCTACATAGTTGGATTTTAAATACTATAATACTTACTGATGTAGCCCAAGCGGCCGCAAAGCTTAAATGGGACTGGGCCGGACACGTATCTCGCATGCCGGACGACCTGTGGGCTAAAGTTACCACCGAGTGGGTCCCACAAAACATCATCCGGCATCGTGGTAGACCTCGAAGGAGATGGCGAGACGAACTTGACGCCTTTCACCGAGACTGGTGGGAGATTGCTAGGGACAGGGACGCATGGAAGAATGGGAGGGAGGGAGGCCTTTGCCCAGCAGTGGGACAATATAGGCTCTTAATAATAATAATAGGGATGTGACGACCCCATCGCCCGCTGGTTTTACCAGCGCAATCAGTCACGCAGGGCAGCTTATGGCGAGCTGTTGGGGGGTAGCGACCCCACGTACCTGAGCGCTCCTGGGGGATCCTGACGGGGGGTGATGGGTCGGGGCCTCCGCCTCTGTCTTGCCTTAACCGGCCGGGCAGAGTGGAGTCGTGAGAGTTTCGGCTCGGGGGTGGATGTGGAAACGTAAGGGGTTAGTTGGCTTCGGTTTAAAGCCCAGTATTACACCTCTCCGCCCTTAGGCCACTTTATGTGTCGCTATTTTGTGGGGGCCCATCTAGCGGGAGGCGAGTCATCGTCTACCAGTCCCATTTTTGCTGTGAGACACTTTTGCTGGTAGACGCCCGATAGTCTCAACCCATAGCCCAATTAGCCAGTCCTCCATTTCATCCCCATAGCCCAATTTGTATTTAGATTCCATGTCTCCATCAATAGTTCTTGAACCTAGCGGGCGCTGTCTCTGTGTGCGTCCCATGACACGGATAGGGACAGCATCCGCTCGATGTACACCTTGCATTTCATTAAATTGTCGAAAGGGCCTCTACGCGTTGGCTTCGGCTCCGTGCACGCCTCCCAAAGGTCCGGGACACTATTGTCCCGTGAGCGGGTGCGACATACATGAATAATAATAATACTTTCACTATCGCTCTAGACTCTAGTGTGAGTCTACTTTTAACACGTTGTTCTACGGCAGCCTTACACTCAGTCCTTACGTTATGCCGCCCGAATTGAATGAGTATATATTCTATAGGAGTACATATTGTGTAGACACATATGATATGTCGCCGGCATAGCAGTACAAATTCCGTAGACACACATGGTGTGTCATTGGCATAGGAGTAAGAATTCTTTGGAGAAATATTTTGTGTCATTGGGGACGAACATGTTAATACAAAAAAACATACCGAACACGTTTTTCACAATGGTTGTTTTTGTACAGTAAACGTTAATGCGGTTGAGACGTTGTTGTGTTGCGTTGCGTTGGAAACTTGTACTTGAAAAACAGTTTTCTGCGTGAATTTTGTCAATTCAGAGTAGTTTTTGAAACAATTATTATCAATGAAAATTCAATCTGTTCAAACATATACCAATTAATCGTAATAGAACTGTTTTAAGTACCTAGTAACATTGATAATATGTTAAGAAACGTGTTTGATCATGAGAAAAAATGCCTAAAACAATCAGCATTTTTGAACGGATAGTAAGGGGCCTTAAGAGCTTATCAGGTATTATTTTAATATCATGATTATATTATTAAATAAAGTTAACTTATTTTCCTATTCTCATTATATTCTCTTCACATTAAAAATTTTCACAAAGTACGAATTGAGAACGAATTGTATGAAAATTACCCACCATAAATCGAACAGTACGGCATCAGGGGCCTATTTCCATATCGAACGATATGATTGTCGAATTCCGGCATCGATTACCGGCGGGCGTGCGATTGGGAATTATTGTTTGCCGGCCGCGCGGTAAAAAGTTGTTGCGAAAGATATCGACTTCTGGAAGCAATTAAGATTAAAAGCTTGATGGAGAGAGGATGTGAAATAAATAATAAATAAATATCAGACAACACAAATCGATCTAGTCCCAAATTAAGCTTAAGAAGGCTTGTGTTATGGGTACTAAGTGACAATATACATACTTATACCAGGTGTTCCCTGTAATAGGATCAATAAATTAAAATATAGATTCTACTCTACAAATTGAACAACATTTGTTCAGCAACTTTAAAAAAAGTTAGTTTTCAGAATTTTATCATTTCGAACAAATTAAATAGTATTTTCAATGTACGTCGTCCAAAATTGAAATTCCCTGAGCATTGACATAGCTGTCACTCTACTAATATCGGACATTTTGCAATACATTGCTTCTTTGTCTAAACATTATTCTACAAAATATCATTTAATACACGTTATTTTCAGAAGTTGCTTAACAAATGTTGTCCAGTTTCAAGCGAAGAATCTATGTTTTAATTTATCGCTCCTATTACAGGAAACACCCGGTATACACATAAATAAATATTTAAATACATAGAACATCCATTACCCAGACACATATATTCCTGTTCATCACTCAAATATTTGCCCTTGCCGGGATTCGAACCCAGGACCGCCGGCTCAGTAGGCAGCTGCTTTACCACCTGCGTTAACCGCGTCGTCATTATCGGGTGGATTTGATTATAAATTAAATAGTTTTTAATCTCGTCAGTTTTCACATTATCTTGATTTATTAAATTAAAAGTATAGGTACGTTAGCACGCTAGCAGGGTCCTATTTCCATATCGAACGATATGATTGTCGAATTCTGGTATCGATTACCGGCGGGCGTGCGATTGGGAATTATTGTTTACCGGCCGCGCGGTAAAAAGTTGTTCCGAAAGATATCGACTTCTGAAAGCAATTAAGATTAAAGCCCTGATGGAGGGAGGATCTGACATTATCAGGGTGCTTTTGATTATAAATTAAATAGTTTTTAATCTCGTCAGTTTTGATATTATCTTCATTTAAAAGTAAAAGTGTAGGTACTTGATGTGATCGAGTCGTCGATAAAAGCGTATTAATAGGGGCTGAAGTTGAATACATAAATATACTTTAATTATTATTTTATGAATAAAAATAACTCAATTTATCATGAAATAAAGAAGAAAAAAACTGGTTTGAAATAGGTATGTGACTTCGAAGGTACTAAAATTTGTTTTTTCTTTTTTTATCCAAAAGCAAATTCTTCTTAGAATCCTCGTAATTTAGCAAAACAAAAATTTTATGGAAGCCATGTAGTTTAATGCACTCCTTCACGATCAAAATAGCGAATTCGTTATTTTTGTATTAAACATACTGGTACCTTTACTTGCTGATGACAACACGGTATCGTAGCACGGTATTGTATGGAGCGTTTTCAGAGCATAGGACTCTCGAAGTTTATCGGTAACTTCTGACTCCAAGATTACTCTGCAATGTATAATTAATACTTGTTTTATGTGAGCCACAGATAACGCAAATATGACGCAAAGGGTGCACCAGTAGCGTAGAATTATCAAATAAAATATTTGGTGTGATTGACGTAACGATGTGATACCTCAGTTGGGAGGACAGTACGCTGGAACGTAGGGTCGCAGGTTCGACTCCTGCCTGCATTTCTGTGGATCACATTGCAGTTTTCTTTCATAATTTACCTTTGTGTCAATATTTATAATTGTAGAATAAATTCTAGTCTTTCACGACTGAACATTTTAGAGAGAACGCCTTTTAACTTGATATCACTATGTAAATAAAGCAAAATATAAATAATAAAGCGAGATATCAGAAATCGTATTATTAGATTTTAATTATACTTATTTTCCTACTTTCGGTTACCAACAAAGGAATACACAAAAATAATGCAAAGAAACTTCTCATTCACAGAGAATATAAATCGACGAACGCAAGAAGACACCGTCCCCGTTTTATATGAACTCTGGAAACAAACTAAAACAATATTCGACACAACGAAATGAAAACATGAATTATGGGCAAGGTTATTGTTTCACGAAGTTTCCCGTCTTTTAGTTTGAGTTATTGGCTCGTTTCTTTCCGTTATTTAATGCCAAGTTAAGGCTATTAGAGTTTCGTGTAGGTGTTTTATAACTTTTATTACTAGTGTTATAACATTCATCTGTATCTACGACTCTCATTGACTGTCACAAAATTGATAGTCATTATTTAAAGTCAGCGGGCCTATGATGGTTGCGTATCGTGATAAATAAGTGACAAAGTATCTGTCACTCATATTAGCATTTTGTCTAAACGTGACGGATGCTTTGTCACTTATTTATCGCGTGCTAAAAGCAACCATCGTAGGCGCACTGGATTGTTGTTTGTCGTAGTTTTATTTTTTGTCATAAACGGATAACTTTTCAGGATTGTCATAAAACAATCCTACACTAAACGAATAGGATCTTTTGGATGAGCTTTACCAAAAATCATGTAAAGTTATTGGTTTCCGAATTCGGAAAAACTATTGTACAACTTACATTACAATATGGCGCCCAATTATTTATAGCCCACGTAGGGTTTCGATCTTACTTACCTAGGGATTTGATTTTCTCTTTATACATCCATAGTATTCTAATCCTATGAACGCTAAAGACGGAAAAGACGGGGTGGGTTAGATTTGGTTTAGGTATTGCTTAGCGTCTGGGTACCATTTAAAACGGACTAAATCTATTTAAGGATTAAGGGTTCCGTACCCAAAGGATAAAAACGGAACCTTATTACTAAGACCACTATCCGTCCGTCCGTCTGTCTGTCTGTCGCCAGGCGTATCTCATGAATTGCTATGACAAAAAATATAAAAAAGATAATAAAATAAATATTTAAGTGGGGCTACTATACAACAAAAGTTATCGGTTGCGTTAACTTTGGACCTCATTTGTATCCGGCGCTATACGTACCAGGTGCAATCTTAACTTAACCCGGCCAGTTATTTTATTTGGTGGTAGGGAACGCGAGTTCGACTCGCACTTGGCCGTTTTTGTACTACACTAGGCGATGAAAAGGTAAAAATAGTTTTCTTTACAATTATATTAATATCTCTGTCTGACCTTTGCTTCTCCCCCTATAGGCTTTTATTTTAAAGCTCTTATAAAAATAAACTAGATCAAATAGACTGTTCTATTTCGGTTTACTATCAATTTATTTATTCCTTTGTTTCGTATGGGAATTCCATATTCGAAAACGTACCTAGTGATTGCATTCTCTTTTCCCCTCTTCGTCAAAAATGTACACGTAAAACATTACGCTCCAAAATATCCACAAAAAGGTCAGACAATGTTAAATAACCAGGCATATTCATCACACTTTAACAAAATACATTTTCATGTACACCGTGATTCCATTACCGTCCAGGTAAAAAGCTGATGCAGCCGGGCCCGCGGGAGCGTCATATCCGATATTGAATAACGCGAACTAACGCGTTTAGCTGCGGACCTTTCCGATCCCACAAGTATTACCCTATACAGGCTGACTGAGGACTTGGGCAGATTTAAAGTTTTTTCTTTTTTAAATACGACTTGATCTGTATTAGGGCTGTTTAGCCCTCACTACCAGTGATTCCAACATTGTGTGGGAGTATAACCCGGTAATGGGATTCATCATTCAATAATAAATAATAATTCCATTCGATAATGGCATTCATTCAGCTAATGGGAAAGGTTGAGGTATATACAATTTTTACTAAAAGTAAAAAAATAAAAATAAAATTTGTTAGCCATAGCGCATTAACGACTTTCCGCTCCTACAAGTAAGAGTATTACCATATTCTCTTTTCTGACTTTTCTTCTTCTTTAGTCGGTCCCCCATTCCTAAGGATCGTGATCACAAGGTATCATTCTTGATCAGTTGTCTCCATCGGTCTGGATCCATTGTTGCCCTCACCGCTTCATGGCATTTCTTTGAGGAAGAGGCTTCTCTAGCCTGGTCAGTCCATCTAGTTAGCGAACGGCCGCGTAGGGCTGACTACGGACTCATGATTTGGACGGATCAAAAAGAGATATTTAAAATCGGATACTTATATTATAATGCGTTTCGCTCTAGGAACTTATTTTTCTGTGTAGGTAGGGATACGGCGTAATGACGTGAATAAATACATTTAATTGTAGGTATTGAGCACAGCAGTACTAATTTTACTTTGACAATTAATTTTGTGCTGTATTATTTATGATTTATCTAATTGCACGGTTACAGATAAGCAGATTATCATCCCATGGAAAATACCAACTAATTCTCTTCTCAGTTAAGTCAACTAAAGTTATCTAATACACAATAAAACAAATAAAAAAAGGAAAACAAGAATGCATAGCTGATCAGCCTGTATAAAGTTTCCCACGTCGCTGCTGGTTGGGTATCCATTGGGTCGCCAATCTGAATCCGTCCGAGCCGCCGATATTAAAATCAAAATGTTCACAATATTTCCATACCGCCACTTCTCTAGGATATACGGGTTAGCCTTAGCTTTAAAGTGGAATCGTGTTTGGGTGACAATTTTTGAGTATTTTGTGTGTGTAGTGCAGTGATAGTGGCACCCTCAAAATCTTTATTTTTGACGCACTCGATGCCTAAAATGACTTGACACAAATGAACGACACAGATGAGAGTCGACATAGATGAACGGCAATTAAAACGCAACCCAGCTATAAAATGCCTGCTTGAGGGCAGTTCTGATATAGTTGGTGTTACATTACAAACTGCTTTCGTTGCAAGTAGAATTGTGTGTGTGTCTCTTTTTGAGTATTTGTTTGTGTAGTATAGTGGTACAATCAAAATCTTTCTATTTGACGCACTTTTGAGCCACTTGTTTCGCTCATCCTCAAATCATGCCATGTTGGACTGTTGGTGCTCCTTGACATCAGGCACATAAAGGGACTACACTTGAGTCGTTCTAATCTAAGGAAATAAACATTAAAAGATGAAAAGATAAATGTCCCTGAAAATGTAAAGACTGCAATTATCATGAGGGTCGCGAAGTTGGAGTCTGCCACACGTCAGAAAGAGTTCCTCTCGATTAAACCTAGGGGCTAAATTTTCACAGATGATGTATTTATGTTGCCGCTATAACAAAAATACTAAAAAACAGAATAAAATAAACATTTAAGGGGGCTCCCATACAACAAACGTGATCGGTTGCGTTAACTTTGCACCTAATTTGTATTCGGCGCCATACAGGGCCAGTTAAGATGGGATTTGTACGGCACCCTCGATGCGCGAGTCAGACTCGCACTTGGCCGGTTTTTTATTTAATATTTTTAGGGACAGTTTATATCAATAAATTACTCTGCTCTCTGTAACTGACGAATCGAAAGTGCTTGTAGTCATTTCTGTTGTAGATAGTAACCTTAGTTGTGTCTAGACTTTTTAATAATTAAGTTTTTTATAGTTATGTCATATTTTAAATTTACTGTTACACTTTCGAATATACATTTTAACCGTCAACATCTTTTTCTAATTTCTATTTACCAAAATCTTTAAATATACTCTTCAAGGCTCTATACCCCGCGTATTACAACACGTTATCAGCACGAAAACGCAGAAGAGTAAAAGGATTTGTGTAAAAATTGTGAAAAAGTTGTGGTTTTCATTGTGACTGAAAATAGTAGTAATCGAAATGTCACATGAAACTGGAGACTCCTCGAGTGTCAATAAGTCGAATTCCCCTACGAGTTCATCTTTTTGTATCAGAAATAAGGATGGATATCCTACCTGGAAATTCAAGATGAGGAATTATCTTTTACATGAAGACCTGTGGGCAACAATATGTGGTTATCCGGAAGATGACACAACCCCCGCTTCGACAAAGGTACGAAACGATGCAAAAGCGCTAGCAAAAATTTGCTTAACAGTTGACGGTGCAGCTATCACGCACGTCAGATGTGCCAAAACTGCAGCCGACGCATGGAATTCTTTGCAGAAAGCTTTTGAGGATAAGGGAATAGGTAGAAGACTAGCTTTAGAACGAAAATTGTACAGATTATGCTTGTCGGACTTTGAAAATATCGAGCTGTACATTAATGCAGTAATGTCAACCGCACAGGATCTTGCGGATATAGACAAGATTATAGAGGACACATCGCTTGCAGCCATACTTTTAGGAGGACTCACCCCAAAATATGATCCTCTCATTATGGCACTAGAAAATTGTAATGTCGACGTGACCACTGACTTGGTGAAGACAAAACTGCTGAACGAAATGTCTAAGGACGCAGCTGTACCTGGAGATTCAGTTTTACTTACTAAGAAGATGCCTAAGTCAAAGAAGAAGGAAGTTATATGCTACGAATGTAAAGTGCCTGGCCATAAGAGACCAAACTGTCCGTTAAGGAAGAATAAAGAGAAGGTTAATGTAGTAAAAATAAACGACGCCACATTTACCGCTCTTAACACTTCTGGAAGCTCAAACAAGGACCAATGGTACGTAGATTCAGGTTGTACAAAACATATGACGTCACGACGTGATTGGTTTCAAGATATTACGGCTCTCAATAATGGTAGCGTTACAGTGGCTAATGGTGAACGAATTAAATGCAGCGGAATTGGAGACATTTCACTAAACACACCCAAAAATGTTATCAACAAGATAAGTGATGTTGCTTTTGTTCCAGATTTAAAAGCTAACTTGATTTCTGTAAAGAAAGCTGTTGATAAGGGTTTTATTTGTGTTTTTGATACTACTGGTTGTAATTTTTATAAATCTAATACTTTTCGTTTTACAGGTGATTCCGTTTTACATGCCTCGCCCTGTGGTGGATTGTACGTTTTAGACGGTACTGTTAATGTTCCCGAGAATGTGGCGAATAATAATTTGACACAAGATGTGCACTCTGGCTGTCAGGACAATAGTTATAAGCTCTGGCACAAGAGGTTAGGACATTTGTGTCGTATAGGCATGAATCAACTGAAGAATCACGAGGTAGGCGTAAAGTTTAGTAAAGTAGACAAAAGTAGTTGCATTGCTTGCGTGGAAGGTAAACAAGCACGAAAACCTTTCAAGAAAGTAGCGCATAATAGAGCTACTTCCCCTCTTGAGCTGATCCACATGGATTTGCTAGGACCGGTCTCTACAACCTCCTTTCAAGGAAATAGGTATATGTTGACTATTGTAGACGATTTTACGAGAAAGGTGTTTGCTTATTTTGTCCCTTCCAAAACTGAAGTTAAAAATAAATTCTGTCTGTTTCAAACATTTGTTGAAAATCAATTAGACAAGAAAATTAAAGCGGTTAGGACTGACGGCGGAAAAGAGTTCGTGAATAAAGAGTTTGTTGATTATCTTGCTTCAAAAGGTATCGAACATCAAACGACGACGCCGTACAGCCCTCAACAAGTTGGAGTCGCAGAACGTACTCACCGTTCCATTACTGAGAAGGCGAGGACGCTGTTGGCTGAAAGCTCACTGCCAAAAGCTTTCTGGGAAGATGCTTTCCAAACTGCCGTATACCTAAAGAACAGGTCACCTCATCGAACTTTAGGTGGACACATTCCATATGACAGATGGTGTGGTCGTAGAAGTGATCTTGAACATCTGAGAGTGTTCGGATGTAGAGCACTTGTCCATGTGCCTTCGTGTCACCGGAAGAAATTGGATGTCAAGGCAAAGGAAGCGATTTTCGTCGGTTATTCTGAGAATCCAAATAAATACATGTTTAGGGATCCAGCTAATCCTCGAAAAGTTATTACTTCCAGAGATGCAACCTTTTTTGAAAATAGTTTTACAACGTTGAAGCAGAGGCAGAATGAGCCTGTGGCACAGTCCGACTCCGTACTGATCTTTGAAGAAAATGACCTCCGTACTGAGCACGAAGATCCTCAATTCTTCGACTGTATTGGGAATACCGAACCTGAGGCTGTACCATCTTCACGGGTAAATCCGGAGAGCGCTGTAGAATCAGCAGATATGGAAGATAGCGAGTGCGAGTCTCTCCATGAGTTACCTCATAGTGTCGATGTGGAGCCAGCAGATGTGGAAGAGGAACAATATATTCCTGAGCAGAGGTACCCCTCAAGAAGTAGGAAACCACCTGATTTCCTTTCATATAATGTGTCGATTGATGATTCTGACCCTATGACTTATTATGAAGCTACTCATGCCAATGATGCCGAAAAGTGGCACCATGCAATGGCTGACGAGTATAAGTCGTTAATGAAACTCCATACATGGAACCTGGTGGATAGACCGAACAAGAAGGTTATACCATGTAAATGGGTTTATAAGAAGAAACGGGACGCTCATGGAAACATCATCAAATATAAGGCTAGACTGGTTGTCAAAGGTTTCAATCAAGTCCAAGGTGTGGACTATACAGAGACATTCGCTCCAGTTCTTCGTCATTCTTCCCTCCACACGTTGTTTGCCTTAGCTGCAGAAAAGGGCTTAAAAATGAGGCACTTAGACGTGGATACGGCGTTCCTAAATGGGGACTTGGATGAAGAGGTTTTTATGGAGCAACCTGTTGGTTACAGAGAAAAGGGCAAGGAAAACAAGGTTTGTTTGCTGAAGAAATCTCTTTATGGCCTTAAACAGGCGCCCCGTGCTTGGTATAAAAAGTTGAACGAAACGCTTTTAGAAATTGGTTTTACAGGAACTCCTTCCGAGCCTTGCGTTTATACGAAACTTTTTAGAAATGAACTTATTATTTTGGGTATTTTTGTCGATGACATAATTGTCTTTTATAAATCAGATTTGACTTTTGACAATGTCAAGAAAGATTTGTCTACATATTTTTCTCTGAAAGATCTCGGACTATTAAAATGCTATTTAGGTTTAGAAGTGGAAAGCAATTCCGAGTATATAAAAATAAATCAGAAGAATTATATTCTATCTTTACTCGAAAAGTTTAATATGAAGGATTGCAAGACAGTGGACACTCCTTTAGTGAAAAAGACTATGGAACGTAGAACGGATGGTCAAGTTGGTGAGTCTTATCCTTATCAGAACTTAATAGGATGCCTCATGTATTTGACGGTAAACTCACGACCCGATATTGCATACGCAACAAGTTATTTAAGTCAGTTTAATACGTGTTTTACAAAGGAACACTGGAATGCTGCAAAGCGAGTCCTGCAGTACCTGAAAGGTACTTTAAACTATTCTTTGGTTTATAGGAGAACAGGAGAACCTTTACGAGGTTACTGTGATGCAGATTGGGCGAACTGTGTAATTGACAGAAGGTCATACACTGGTTACACTTTCAAGTTAAGTGGCGGTCCAGTATCCTGGGAGTCAAAGAAGCAACCGACAGTTGCGTTGTCGTCCGCGGAAGCCGAATACATGGCACTAGCGTCTGCTACAAAGGAAGCTTGTTACTTACGTCGCTTTATTTATGAAATAACGGGTAAGTTTTCTTCAATTAACTTAGCTTCTGATAGCCAGAGTGCCATGAATCTCGTTCGAAATCCTGTACACCACAACAGGACGAAACATATAGATACGAGATTTCATTTTATTAGGGAAAAAGTATCTAGTAATATTGTTAATTTAGAATATGTGCAAAGCAGTGATATGCCTGCAGATGTCTTAACAAAGCCACTTGGGCCAATTGTACATAAGCGATGTATAGTTAAGTTAGGACTAGGAACTTAATTTTGTTTTAGTCTTTTTGGCACAACTTCGATTAAGGGCGGCTGTTGTAGATAGTAACCTTAGTTGTGTCTAGACTTTTTAATAATTAAGTTTTTTATAGTTATGTCATATTTTAAATTTACTGTTACACTTTCGAATATACATTTTAACCGTCAACATCTTTTTCTAATTTCTATTTACCAAAATCTTTAAATATACTCTTCAAGGCTCTATACCCCGCGTATTACAACAATTTCAACTTGGACTTTTGAAACACGTTACGTGACATTAAAACTACAAATATTGTATGCATCCGCGTCATTGCAACTTTATTGGCCGTCTATGCAACAAAGGCTTTTGGCACGTTTTCAAAGTCTCAGTAAATTGATATTTATGGCAATGTTGTCAAGTCTCTGTGTAATAATGTGAACACTTTATGAGCTGGAAACAATTGTAAGTGAATGTAAACTTGGCTGCGAAAATAATGTATAATTTTCTCTATCTTTAAAATGTTCGAACATATTTTCGTTCTCATATTTATTATTAGGTATAATGCAGATGAAAAAACTCTTGATTTTGCAGTAACTACTACAGAATACTTTATAAAAATGATGGTTATGATAAAACGGTATGTTGATATATGTTAACTGTTAGGTTCGTTTAGTATGTAGTAGCGGGGTGGAATGTTAAGTTAAGAATATGACCGTCTCCGATGTGTACCTTTATTGCACTAAAATTACGTAAATAATAAACTGTTTGAACTCGATTGTGACGCATCATACACTGAGTGCGTCGTCAGCTTAATACTATGTTAAACCGTTGATACAAAGAACAAAGCTTAAAGAAAAAAAAAATAATGACCTGGTGGAAGAGACAAGGAATCAAAGCCTCTGGATTGTCGATCCAGCGCGTTAACCTTTCTGCCATCCTAACCCCCAAGCAACCTTTAAATTTTTGCTTATGCTTTGTGTGAAGATCTTTGCATTGTTTATTTAAAGGTTTTACACCTTAGCACTTCAATATTAAAATTGTGGTGTGTACCCACATTAAAAAAAATAAGACATTACATGTTTAATTTTTTTTTAATACTATGTTGTCGAGTGTTTATACCTATGTATAAACAAGGTATCTTGAGTGGACCAATTTTAAACTACAACACATTAAGGGGTCACACACAATGCGTTTTATAACGGGGTAATACGTATTTGTCGCTCGACAAAAAATCGCGTGTCATATTTGCGCGACGACGCGGCTGGCGCAGTGGTTAAGCAGCTGCCTACTGAGCCGACGGTCCTGGGTTCGAATCCCGGCAAGGGCAAATATTTGTGTGATGAACTCGAATATTTGTGCTTGGGTCATGGATGTATTTATATTTAAGTATGTATTCATACATGTGACCATACTTAATGGTAAAAAAACGTGTAAGAACACCTTAAAAAATGTGTGATTGCTGGTGTGGTCTTATTAGTATGATTATAACTACCTATCTGTGCAATGTTGTAAGCGGTGCGAAACATTCGCGTCACGTCTAAACCTTGAAGAGGTTTCTGTAACGCGTATCAATTTATAAATTATTTGTCCTTAATTAACTTAAATAAATGAAAAAATATATATAAGTATGTTTACCGTCTAGTGTCCATAACACAAGCCTATTAGAGCTTACTGTGGGACTGGATTGATTGATTTATTTATTTAATCTTTATTGCAAAAATGGAAAACAGATCGTACATAAGATGGACTTAATGCCATTGGGCATTCTCTACCAGTCAACCATCGGGCAAAGTAGATAAGTTGATTTGATTTGTGTGAGGTTATCCGATATATATATATTTATTTATTCGCCGGGTGCGCGATGACAGCGTCAACTAGCGGTTACAATTACGGCGGGCTTTTTAATGTCAAATGGCCACAGACCACCCCCACTAGACGGAGCATGTAAGGCACATGTAAGGCGACCCGCACGCACCAACGATATGGTACGGCAGAACATTAAAGTATCAACATGGCGGCCACCGTTTAGTTGCGTCCATGTTTATGGGGTCTCTCTACACCACTTAACACTGCAATTTACCATGTTATTTATTTAATTTCTTTTTTCGTTGACGTACGCATGGATCATAAACATGGACGCAACAAAACGGTGGCCGCCGTGTTCATACTTTAATGTTCTGCCGTACCATATCGCTGGTGCGCGCGGGTCGCTTTACATGCTCCGTCTAGTGGGGGTTGTCTGTGCAAATGGCTGACTATCCTTACGAATGGTAAGTAAACAAACAAATAATTTCAATGAAATATCGTACTTTACTTTCATTTTATTCGATTATGTTAATCTATAAGTGTCGATAAAACGTTGACCTTCTTTATTTCCCGTCTAAAATGGCGAAATCAATAACTTTCGGATGTAATTCACACGGATCTTTTCATGGCTGTCTTCACGAGAAGTAAGTTACAAAATAAATAAATTTTACCGAAAAACGCATTTCATGCATAATGCAACCGATCATTTATGACTGTATTTTCGTAATAATACAGATTATTTAGATTTTTCAGTTAAACATGACCAAATTAATTATTATAACTGGATTCCGCTCCATCAAACACAACATCGCTTTCAAATCCCAAACTACAATAAAATGGGAAACAATTCCTTTTTGCGCAACATGTCCAAAATGAAAGAAAATAAACGCATAAACATCCTACTCCCTACAACATACAAGATATAATATAAAAAATGTTGTTCTATAGGTTATACTAACTTTTTCCTCTTGATAGCGATTATCCAATTAACTCGTTCTCGTTACCAACTTGCTTGTGGAAATTTATTTATTTATGATTACTGTTTTTGAATTTGTGATTACTGTTTTTGCCATTGTTTTTGCAATTAACTACGCTACAGGTTTCGTGCCGCATATTTATTTATTTTTAGATGCCTTAATTTCGCTAGTAAAAAGTGACAGTTGGCCTGACGAAAGTTCCTTTTTTGGCCACGGCGCGCGCTGCGATCGATTCGTGGTTCCCCCACCACCTACTTCGCACCCAGCGAATATTTGCGCTAAAGGTGTAAGCGACAGCACTCAACTCACTCGGCTTTAGGCCCATAACCACAACAACAGTAACAAAATTCTCGTGCGGACATAAACAAAACACTCGCGCCATACGTTTCAAAACACGGAATTTAATTTGAAAAGGAACTCAGTGGGAAAATTATAAAAGTGTACAAGTTGTAGAGGTATTTAAATTCTTCCTTTCCTCTTTGTTTGGAATGTTATTGCGGTATGCTGAAAACGTTATGAATAAATAAAGTTGGCTGCAACAACCAACGGGCCTGCGTATAATTTTTGTAAAAGAAAATTCAGGCTTTCAATTTGTTTCCGCACAATGGATCAATTTCTTCTTAGCCCACTTTCCGTAATAAAACAGCAGGTTAAGATTAAGCTTTAAAATTCAGTAATGTATTTTTCATCTCTCCTTATTTATATCCAATGATTAAATATAAATATGTATGTATTATTATATTTATAATGCATACATATAATTCTGTCTCTCATTTTATTGATAGAATCGTACATTTATATAAAAAAACAAAATTGAAACCATTGGATTTCTATTTTTTTAATGTTGGCTGTACGTATATTTTAACTTTTTTTTTTTAATAATTATATTGAAAGTTTGCCATAGGAAAACCGGGAACACGAGATTAAATATAAATACCATGTCTTTTATTGATTATTGGTTAAAAATGACATGGACATAAATTTAACTCACTCATGACATTTGCGTGTTGTATTTTATTTTCCTCGCAGTCGAAAAGAGTGTTTAACTCGGGTGAAATTACCCATTTC
The DNA here is from genome assembly GCA_905147355.2 of Apotomis turbidana. Taxonomy (NCBI): domain Eukaryota; kingdom Metazoa; phylum Arthropoda; class Insecta; order Lepidoptera; family Tortricidae; genus Apotomis; species Apotomis turbidana. The sequence goes on from LR990286.1 coordinate 23,246,953, forward strand.
ACCCTCGGACTATTGCGCTCGAACGAACAATCTACTTAACTATTTCTTAATCCTTTTAATAAAAATATTCTATCAAGTGGTACGAGTGATATTACATAAAAAAGTACGTAACTAATTCTAAAAATACAGCATAAAATCTTAGAATAATACTAAAACAATAAACTTAAACTTATCTTAATAAAGCAGGCAGTGGCAAAGATTACTGTCTGCATCTTGTTTCTTCAAGCAACTGTTTAAATAACAATCAATGAATACAATAAGTAAAATATTGGAAAACATTTTGGACTCTTAGGAGTTTTCTTGATCGTCACGCGCAAGAAACAAAAATATACTTTAAACAATTCGACGCACAAGTTGTTTACTTTCATTGCAGCTATTCAGCATAATTTCGAGTAAAATTTCAAACGATTTCAAAACACCGCTCGAATGCCAACCTACGCAAACTCATATCTAATTAACACCATAAAATCAATTCCGATCTTGCTTCATGAAGACAGAGTCTAAATTTCAAAAACGTACCTACATTAAGATAGGTGTGTTCTAAAGTTGTTCTCCGCATTGTAGGCTTTTAGTGGGTCTTTATTTAAATTACGTCATAAAGAAAAATCGTCCTCTAATACCGCAACATCTGTCACCGCGAAGAAAAAAGTTTGGATGCGAGTTTTTATGTTGCTGCCGCACTTTCCAATATTTAGTACGTAAATGTTTTTTGATCTCGCCCGAATTGCCGCTGTTTGGGGCACAATGCCTATATTCTAATAGCTGTCTTGGAAGTATTAGTAAGTTGTTGTGTTCCGGTGTGGGGGTAAGATAGCCGGTGAAATTACTAGCATAGAGGCATTCTATCTTCGTCCTCCGGGTAGGCAAGCACTTGTGACTCCTCTGGTGTTGCAGGTGTTTATGGGCGACGGTTATCGCTTTCCATCAGGCGATACGTTTGCTCGTTTGCCCCCTATGACATAAAAAAAAAAAAAGTATGCTATAGGGGAGGGCTATGTTCAGCAGTGGACATCTGTGGCTGATCGATAGATGGATGGATGGATAGGTAGGTAGAAGGAATACTGTTGCTGGCTGTTATGGAGTAGCAGGGCTAGCGCAAAGGGATGCGCGGTTCAGCGTCACCTTTCGCATACCTCAAATAAAATAATACCAAAATTACAAAACTCACTTTATCTTTACGATACGTAGGTAATAAAAACAATTGGCATTATAGGCGTATAGATTGTTTATGACCTATGTTAATTAAGAAACCATTTCTGCGAATAGTTGTGTATTAGATTGTGGATATTAATAATTAGATTGTCGTATTGTCACAGCCTACGAAAAATTATTCATCATATTTTTTTCAACTTTCACTTGTTCCTGTGCCCTGCCGTTTTGTAGTAGGTACAAGTCAAGTCAATATTGCATTATACTTACTAAAGAGAAAAATAATTAAACATATATAATTGGCAAACGGATAAAAGGAATTTATTATTATATTGATTGGCCTATATTTTACATCCTATATCCCAATTTTATTTTCCAATTTGCTAAGAGTAAATATAAACTAAATAAAGCCATCAATCTAGATTTCCAAACGCCAACGAAACTAATACATATACCAAAACTATGCGAAACAAATCAAATCGAAATATCGTTTCACCCCAATTTTCTGGGGCCTCAATATCGAAAGTTTGCTCCAATATGGCTGCACACGGTCCCCAATAAAAGATGGAACCACTTGTAACTTGTTCTTAAGTTTGCCACTATTAGTTGGCCAACTTATTAATTAATTACATCCAACTATTACTTTTGTCTTGTCTATTTATTACAGTTTTATCTCGTACTTGTACGAGTATTTATCATTTCGGAGCGTTATTTTACTTACTTTTTCATCTCGTGTATCAAAGTGATTAGTCGTAATCAGTGATACTGATTTATTTAGGGTATTTTGCTCATGTCCTCTAGGCTAGCTTAGATAGGACGTATCCTGTCTGTGAATTTAAAGGTTTATGAGATGAAGATATTTACATTACCAGATAGTGATTTTTAGGCACAGGTAGCAGTGCTATGGCCTCAAAACAAAAACTTAGAGCAACCTGTACGTATCGCTTACTTTTTCTTCAGTAGCAATAGATAATGTATTTATTTAGTAGGTACCAGGAATCGTTATTTCTATACAAAATTCCATTACGAACGAAATTGCGGGCAACTAGTGGTATAATGATAATACACATATTTCACACATCATATATCCTCGACACCCGCGGAAACCGTCAATCCAAAGCTACATTTATTTAATTACCAAGTAAATAACCGTTTACTTCAAAGACCCGCGTTCGAAGTCAGAAGCGTCAGATACCATCCATTAGTATGCATTAGCGGTAAATTGCCTAATAAGCTAGAGATTAAACTCAAACAGATTTAAAACGACATATTTACGTACAGAGAGTAGGTATGAATCTGGAATAGAGTGGTCCACTATTTTTAATCCCCGGCGAAAAAAGAGGGGTGTTATAAGTTTCACATGTATATATGTGTATCAGTGTGTCTGTCTGTGGCATCATAGGTTCCAAACTTATGGATCAATTTAAGTGCAGTTTTTTTAATCGAAAAACTAGTCCATCAAGTGATTTTTACGGTTCCCCTCCGTTAGCCCGAAACCTTTCATCCTAATTTCATTGGCCCTAATTTTGGTAACCCTAAAATCACTAACCCAAATTTTCATTCATCCTAATTAATGAATAGCCCTAATTTCAGGATTCCGAAATTTCATAAGACCTAATTACTTCATACCGAATTCTGACTAGCCCTAATTTGCACTTAGCCGATTTTTTTAGACTACTAATATTATAATACCTAATAATACTAAAACCTAAATTTTATTAAACCTATTTATCTATAAACCTAAGGCAAGGGCTGCTCTCTTTCTCCACGCCTCCGGTTTTGGAATAACACTAGGGTAGGAGTAGGACAGGCAAGACTACGTGGAGTCAGAATTGCCATAGACTCAGGATGTACATGGGAATCTTTTGACGCTCCGCTCGCTTCGCTCGCTCCGCTATACATTGTCACAATAGAAACCTAACCTAACCTACAGTTTTCGGGGTTCAGCCAATTCGATATTTGTCCAAATCCATATTTTCTGTTTTAACGTAAAAATAGGTTTAATAATCTTTAGTACTCTTGACATTTAGTGTCAGTAATGATTAGGTCTAATAATCATTAGGTGTGGTAATTATTAGGTTATTTCATATTAGTATTGTTGACAATTAGTACAAATCATTATCAGAGTATTGGATTATTAGGTCTAACAACTAATTAGGGTATAAAAATTAGGTGAAATGACATTAGGGCTAATGAAAATTAGAGCTAACGTTGATAGGTGTAATAATATTAGCACTTGCGATATTAGGTCAAGTAGGGGAGTACCGATTTTTACCTATGTTTGGTGGAAATAGGACCGGTAGTTTCCAAGATATTCAGCTTTGTTTGGAACAAGTGACAAGACCTCAGCCAATATTTAAGCTATGAATTCCAAATTTTCTAGTTATGTTCAGTTTTAGTATATGGCATTTTCTATATCACTCGTTGAATAAATTTTTAATTTAGGTTATTTACTTAGTTTACTCGAGGAAAAAAGACATAATCATAACCCTTCTTTTCTGCTACTAAAATCAATATTATAGTTCTATTAGATTATGAATTGAGATTTTGCTAAATTAAAGATAGTGCAAAGCGCCGTAGCGCCCATACCGTGAACACATCATTTGACTCCTTATTCTCGGCAACACGAATAAAGGAGGTAAATCCTAGAAACACATAATAAAATAATCTAAATTTAAATTTTAAAAGTTTAATCTCTAAATTTAAAATCAAAACACCCCCGACGCAAGTAGCTAGTCATCATAAGACCCTCATTCAATGAAGAAAATGCTGGTAAAATTTAAAATAATTACCAAAAATGTGGAATTCTTAGCTTCGATATTGGCTGAGGTCTTGTCACTCGTTCCAATTAAACCGAGAGATCTTTGAAAATATTGGTCACATTTCCACCAAACATAGCGACACAAAGTACAAACCATCTCGACGGACAATACAATTCTTTCTATTAAAACAAACTGTACTCAAATTGGTCCATCCGCTTGGGAACTATGATGCTACAGACAGACATACACGTTATACTTATAATAACACCCATATTTTTGTTGGGGCTAATAATACATACAAATTACAGTAGTTAATTAGTGTAGTTGAAATAAGCAGTAAATAACTAAGCTTACTTTTTCTTACGTAGTTAACTGCTCTGTGACTCCTCATACTCTTCAGCATGTATTTAATTCGATTTCTTAGACGTCTTCGTAAGAGCTCCGTCTAATATTCATATCTCGTTATATTATGTTAATGATTTGAAAATTTATGATAGGTATATATTTTTGGAGAAAACTGTCTTGTTAGTACTCGTGGCTATGTCTATGTAGTAATAATACTCAAGCATGGGAGAGTGATCGAACAAAATGTTTCTTATTTGGTAGGTACATAGCGATACTTTGAGTCCCGGGAAAGGATATAGATATTTTTTGTCACTTAAATCCATTCTTTAAAACAAAAGGTTCCAAGGGAGGTGTATATTACGTTGGAAATGTGACCTGTACGTCTAAGTAAAATATGAATGTTTGCAACTCATCATAATGTAAATAAGTATTAAATATCGGACAACTTTACACAAATCGATATAGTCCCGCATTAAGCTCTAGTAGGCTCGTATTATGGCACTAGTCAATATACGACGATATATTTGCATAGATAGATAAATACGTATACATACTAAAATTATAGAAAATCATGCCCCAGGAACAAATATTCGAGTTTATCACACAAATATTTGTTTTTGCCGAGATTCGAACCCAGGTCCCTATGCTCAGTAGACAGCTGCAACACCACTGCGCCTACCGCCTCGTCAATCTCATATAGCCATTAACGAGTATACGCGGACAATGTTGTGGGCAGCAGCTAGTGCTTTATAATGCAATCCAATTTTTATGTCATAAAGTACCTAATAAACCATAAAAACTCTGTAATGTGGCAATCCTTCATAGTGCAGACCTGGCTGGTTACAAACGCAATTTAAAAAGAATGGCGTTCGATTAGACGCTCGTCTTTTGTTATGACGTCACTTAGTTGCCACAGAGACAGGCACTGCATGACGTATTCATGATTTTCCGGCGCACGTTGCGCGACGCGTGACTCAGGAAATGAACGAAATGCTTCGTCCGCGTCCGCGTTAATTAACGACCTTCTTTACGTTTTATTGACGTAACGATGTAGTTCAAGTTTTGGATTTATTCAGGTTGTGCTAATTTTAGTAACCTTTATCAATTCTTTCGAATTCTTATTAAGTTCCTCTGATTAATTTGACTAATTATTAGTCAAAGTGGCTTATCGTTCACCTGCCCGAAGGTGACATACTCGTATGTAGCCGATCTTAACGGCGAACTGCAGTACAGATTATCGTCACGTAAGTGGACCGTTTACACAACGGTAGATGATGTCAGTAATCGGATAAATGGGCCTTATAAATATACGAGTCACTATATGCCTCTCGCTTCTGCAGGATAGTTTGAGGTTACACGGAAACTTTAGTGATAACTTTTTTATTAGATTTAGTCCTCATGTAACTTTGATTGAACCAGGTTAAAAAGGTTTCGTTACGCAACTTGACCGGTCAAAGTTTAGTCGATTGGTTCGGTTTCTTTATGTGACCGTCATGGTATTTACACCCTTGGCCGTAAGCGGGATTTTCTGCACGCTACGCGGGGAGAAAATATCACTTCCTGGGTTTATTAATGTCTCGCAAAATAGTACATTACATCAGAGGCCGGGAATCCGTTTTCACGACGAGGCATGTATAGTGCTTTTCTCAAACATACAATGAAATAAAAAAATATACTTCAAAGAATAACACTTAATATTGTTTGTTTGACTGAATTTTTTAAAATCCGATTTCAGATTCTGACTCAGGAGCCCCAAAACCCCCCGGATACCGAATTTCAGCCTCCTAGGACCAATTTGAAATTTTCTCCATACAAATCGTTATTTTTTTCGATATTTTCCGAATTTGACCGAATTTTCGGACAAGATTTCAGATTCATATTTTTGAGCCCCGAGAGCCCCCCGATACCGAGTTTTAGCCGCCTAGCACCAATTTGAAATTTTGAAAAAAAAAGTCGCCATCTTGAATTTTTTTTTCCACAAGTGTCTAACAACCAACCTTTAAAAACAAAACCTGCTTTTTGTCAAACCAGCCAGCTGTGTGAATGACCTTGTTGTTGAAACCAAAAAAAAGTTACTTTGCAGGCCTAGGCCTGAAAAGCAGTATGAAATCCCTTTACAGTCCTCTCGAGTTGTTGCGCCCAAAAACCGATACTTCCGAGCCTATTATAAGGAACGCAAAGACAATATTTCATTGCATGTTTGAGAAAAAATATTTTTCTCAAACATGCAATGAAATATCGTCATAACGTACGTTAAAAAAGGCTTCGAAGTGTCACGTTTTGGGCGGAACAATTCGAGAGAGCTGTAAAGGAATTTCATACAAGATTGAAGGCCTAGGCCGGGAAGTATTTTTTTATAAACATGGCGTCTGCGTTCATGAACGAGCTACACAGCTGAATTATGTTTTTTTGAGTGGTGTTTTTTTTTATTTCATTGCATATGTTTGAGAAAAGCACTATACATGCCTTAGCCGTGTCACTATCCTCCTACCTATCAATACCTACTCAGCCGGCGTGTGCAGTAATATTATACTATTACCGAACATTATGTTCCGCATCATGCTCATTTCGCATTAATTGTTATTTTACGGACACCATCAATGACTTCTCTAAAAAGTTATAAAATAAACCTAACGTAACCTACCCTAATCTACTAGAACACATCAAAACATTTTTAAATATATTTCCCGTTTCAGCTAAATAAATTATGCGATTATGTTCGGTTAAACAATGTTCTGCCGAAAGAGGCTAAAGGTCTTTAAAGCCAGTAAACCTTTAAACCTAGTAAATATGACATAGGGCTTAAATTGCAATATTTGGCATAGAATCGAGTCGCCGTTGAGTTGTTATAATGTGCGAAGAAAGAAAGAAAGAAAGAAAGAAAGAAAGAAAGAAAGAAAGAAAGAAAGAAAGAACACCTTAAAGGAAGACGTAAACCTTTAGACAAACCACGGTCGGTAAAGTTACCTGGTGGAAGAGACCGGGACTCGACCCCGGTACCTCTGGATTGCCGATACAGCGCGTTAGCCATTTTGTCACTCTTACTCCCAAGCAACCTATAGATTTTTTCCTTATGCTTTGTGTGTCGATCTTTGCATTGTTTATTTGAAAGGCTTTATACTATTTCTTTCCAGTGCAAAATATACCTCGTAACGAAGTGTCGGGTTTATCCTTGTAAACCATACTCATCATCGTTTTAATCTGTGATAAAATACAAAATTGCAGTACATTTTACAAGGGCTGTGCTTACATACTTATTTCCCCTAATACGGCGTTGGCTGAGCTAAGCCAGCGGCCTAAACCCGCCGACAAATTGAAAAACAACCGCAGCCGCCGCCATAATATGCGGGCCGTATGTAGACCGATGCGGCGCGCGAATTAAGGGCATTACTGACAAAACTATAGTTTGGGACTCCCCAAAATATAATGGTAGAATAGCGCATAAATGGCTAAAGTACAAATATGATTGCAATAATCGGATATCAATGTCAAAAGTTCAATTGTGATTAGGGATATTTCGAACGTTTCTACAAATATTTAAGTAGCATGGCATGACTTATTTCGTGAAGGATGCGGAGTTCTATTGAATAGACATAGAGTATTCCGGCAAACATTGGGTCCGTTAAAAATATACTTAATTTTTGATAAATAAATAATAAGTAATGAATATTTTCAATACTCCGCATAGTCTTTAAAAAAATATACATATATGGCAATGTATAATTAATATACGTCGCCAACAAATTAAGCAATTCAACCCCTTCAACATCGATTATAGTTCCAACCCAAATGAAGAGAAACATCCATCGTGAAAAAAAACTGGCTTAGTAATTCATTAGGGAATTCTCTAACACTCCTGATTTCATAACATAATTGGAAAAGTCCAACGCAGTGCATAACGCTGATACTTCATTTAAGTAATAGAAAGCGAACAATGCGCTAGTTCTGAATCAAATCCCAGTAATATCCAGTCTTTTTTTTGTTATTTCATAGGGGGCAAACAAGCAAACGGATCGCCTGATGGAATGCGACCGTCGCCCATAGACACCTGCGACACCAGAAGAGTCACAAGTGCGTTGCCGGCCTTCCAGGTGGGAGTAGGTACGCTCTTTTCTTGAAGGTTTGAAGGTCGTGACATAGTCTATTCGATGATAGCAGAAAATTACGCAGATTGTGGTAAAACTGCTAAAGACCAGCTTCTTTCACAGCTTCTTTGATGTCATTAGAATTGACTGACTGACTTCTGAAATGCCGTAACTAAATAAGAAACGTGATTAAGGTAAGTAATTTATATCGTCATTATTTCATTACTTATCTATTCTACGTGTTTAATATGGGTGTAGACAATTAAATGAAGATAAGATCCAAATTCCAGTACGTACTTGTACCGGCGTCACAATGACGCAAGATACGAATTCAGCATAAATTGTATTTAGCACTGGCGACACGAGGCAGACGGAATTATAGGGCTACATAGTGAGCACACATCTTTAGACCGTAACGCGGCCCCGCCTGGTTCTGGGTCCTTGATTTAAATATTATTCTTAATATAATTGATATATAGGACCTTTTTTGTTCCTTCAATAAATTATATAAAAAAAAATTAACAAAAAAAAAGAACCGACTTCAGTAAAACTAAAAAGCCAACAATAACCCGTTCAAGTACAGATTACATTTGACTCACCCTTCGAAGTCGATCCCAAACCACTCAGTTCTTATATTTATATATTATAGTTTACGCGAGGTTTGGCACCGACTTCGAAGGGTGAGTCAAATGTAATCTGTACTTGAACGGGTTATTGTTGGCTTTTTAGTTTTACTGAAGTCGGTTCTTTTTTTTGTTAAAATTTTTTTTTTTTGCTTTTTAGTGCACCAAATCCTATTTACTGAATGTAAATTCTTGACTTTATCAATAAATTACCGAAAGCGCCGTACATGTCCCTATAACATTTGAAGAGTTCCCTCGATTTCTCCAAGATTCCATCATCAGATCCCGACTTAGTGCCAACGGGACTAACTCGGAGTTATACCCTTTCGATAAAAAAATAATAATTGAAAATCGTTTCACGATTCTCGGAGATATCGAGTAACATACATAGAAAAAAAATAAAAAATTAGTTCGAATTGAGAACCTCCTCCTTTTTTGAAGTCGGTTAAAAAGGATTTTGGCCTATACCCCGCGCGGCTAACGATGAGTCCTTGACACCTGTCATCTCAGTACATTTTTTTTCCTATTTTTTTTCATAGGACTCATCGTTCGCCGCACGGGGTATAGTCATTTCATCATCCGCGTAGGTCAACCCCTAAATTAAATACTTAATATCCAGTATAGGTCGCAGAAAACCCGGATTGTAGAAAATTATCCTTGGACATCTTTGACATATTTATCTTAGTTTTTTTAAAATTTTGGCATGTAATTATTTTATCTGTTTTATAATTAATTCCGCAGTTTTTATTATTACTGTCACCATTATTTTCTCTCTTATTATTAGGTAATATACGTGACTATCATAGTATAAGTGCATGTAAATTGACAGTGTAATTTATATTGACATTTTATATTATGAAATATATTTAAATCTAATCATCAAAGAAGTGAACTGGTCTTAAGAATTGATACTGCGACTATTACTACCTTCTCTTTGAAATTTCCGAAGCCGTCTTATGTTACGTGTTTGAGACAAAATCTTGTTGTCGAATAAGGCCAAGACAATACGAGCCTTTTCATTAGCCAACACGAGCGTAAGTAAAATGTATGAAATATCCGTCTTCACGATTGCTAGCTTCTGTTTCGACATTTAGAAGCTGCTGTTGATGCGATACAGAAAATGTCATTATAGTTATTTTGAATAGATAACATTACTCAATTAACAGTGTCTACTACACACGTAGACTATTTTGTGAGCATTGCTTGACTGATTTTACATTTGCCGAGACTCAATAAGAAACGCGATAATAATCAATCTAAATTCTCAAGCAATTAACTCTTGAAGTATCCTGCACGGGTGTTGGCGACCACCGTCCGGAACTCTTCTCTATTTTTTGTAATTGTAAATAGTATCGCCACTATAAATGAAGTAAATGATGGAAATAAGAACCAAATCCAAGTAATATTTAGTGTATTAGCCGAACGGGGAAAATTACCCGAAGTGTAGAAAATTGACCAATACAAAAAAAAATATATTCAAATAATTAATTAGTGTTCAACTGCCATGTCCTCCACGGATGTCTGCGACAACCGTTCGGAACTCTTCTCTTTTCCTATTAAGTAATGAATATCGTCACTATTTCATTTCCACTCCATTTTACGAAGTTGAATAAAGGAGTAGACAACGAAATGAAGATAACGCCCAAATCCCAGTCTATTTGCCCATCGCGGAAAATTACAAATATTGTGTAAAATAGTCCTTTGATACAAAAGAAGCTGTGAACAGCACCTCTAGTTAAACTGTGACACGAGACTCTTACTCGCGCGAGATATACTTCCTATTCTCTTTCTGTACAGTACTGTGAGAGCATAACGGGTGATGCTATGGCGCGCGATATGAGTCGCGAACCATAGTTGTGCTGTGTTGGGCTGGTCTCAAAGCTGTCGAATGGTGCTGCGGCTCTTGATAGCTGCTCTTTGGAATTTCCGAAGTCATCTGACGTTGTACGCTTGAAACAAAATGTGACGTTTTCAATGAAAAGGGCCCACTTTGTCGCTTACCATAAGGACGAAATTTGTTTGCATCTTTATACCAATAACCCGTCAATCACGTCCTAATGGTAAGCGACAAAGTAGGCCCTTTTTATTGAAAACGTCACAAATAGTCTTGTTAAATAAGGCCGAGACTAGTAAGAAGCCTTTTCGTATTAGCCGACACGAGTGTACCTACGTATAAAAGGTATGAAATAGTCGAATTTATGATTGCTAACTTCTTTTTCGAATTTTTGAAACCAGTTACCCGATGAAACGATAAAAATATCACTATAGTTACTTTGAATAGACCACAGCCAACAAAATAATCTTGTTGAATAAGGCCAAGACGCGTTTTATCACACCCGTCCGATAAAAGAGCGTAATAAAATCGCAGGGCTACTTTACAGTCAAATTTCTGTGTCACAATTTCATGTCCTAGTCATAGGCATTTCTTGTCTAATATTATTTAATACTAAAAAAATATAGGTTATTATATTAGAATAGATTTGTTTTATGTAGGTATGTCTCTATTTCTTTAGTTACCTATTTTCGAAAATTGTGTAGCAGCTGAGAACCCTAGGTGTAAGTCCAACGCAACAAAATGCTGATCGCGTTTACATTTCCCGTAGACACGTGTCAATGAAATAAAACGCGTGCTCTGTAAGTAATATAAAAATTGTGTAATGCGTCTGTTTTTGGCCGAAATTTACAATAAAACGGGCATTTTGTGCGTTCGTAAACTCGTTACGTTTACCCGACTGATATTCTCAAGTTAGATTACTTACTTACGAAAATTGTCAACGAGTGAATTTGTTGTCCCTCGTTTAATCGTGTAACAGTCTCATGATCAAAAATATTTTATTTAAATAGATGGTTCTCTTGAAGGTAATACGGCCATTGCGGTCGTCTCCCGGGAAAAATAATACCTGGATGACGCTAACCGTTGATTAATGTGCCGTTACGGTCGGTGTTGCCATAAATAACCGGGCTTTGGGTAAAATGGATTTAAGTTTAGCTTTAAAATGTTTTTAAAACTTTTACCGGTAATACAGCTGATTTGAGAGGTTTTTGTTATACAATAATACTTGTACAAGTTGAAAATGGTTCCTTTTAACATAAATAAAAAATGGATCCCACAAGATGGATATCGGAACAGATGCAGACCGAAAAGGAGATGGCGGGACGATCTGGACGCGTTGTGCAGACCCGCACTGGCAATTGGGTCGAGTGTAGAAAAGAAGGGGAGGCCTTTGCCCAGCAGTGGGACACCTAAACAGGCTATATAAAAAAGTTGACCATAATATCAGCTATCCAAAACATACTTAGTGAAATGTTTAATTGAAAACAAAAAAAAAGCTTAATTAAAACCCTTTTTCCGCATTCCAGTTCTCATTAAACTTTTTTTAACAGTCAAAAGCATCACTAATGTAAGCAAACTAAGTACTAAGCTTTATTTCCGACTCAACTCCACTGCAAAGAGAGAATGCATCCAACCGAAGTACCGGATTTCATCGGTTCAAATAAACTGAGCTATTGCATAAATTGGAATTCCTTATTATCAGCTTGGGCAAATAATTCAAGAAGACTGCGAATACTTATACTAAGTACGAATATTGATACACGTATGTGTAATAGGACTATTACACTTTTCTAAATTAATCATTGACGAGAGCTGAGGGATGCAGCATTGTGTGAGACACGTGTGGAGATAACTCCATCGCGTTCCTTTGTATTGCTGCGTCCCTCTCGTCAATGACTAATTTGGGAAAGTGTAACAGCCGCATATGTCCTATGTCGAGGTCCACCGACATGTCGAAGATGGCGCCACCATCATAGGTTTCTGTTCCATATATTTTGCATGTAGCTTAGTCATATATATCCAAATTAAACCATTTACTTGTGTTCAGGCAACTACGATAATAACGGCCCGTAACATTAACATTCATAATTAGTAAATACTCGTACAATGAAGAGCACAGAGCATACTAGAAAGTTAAATAGGCGACGAGTGGCGCAAATTCTTGGTGTCAGGAAACCGGCCCCGATAACACCCTTCGGCCAGAGCTCTTCCTAGGCCGACAAATGGACAACGGGCACTCTTACAAATTAATAAGTTCACATTATGATGAAACTCCCCAACAGCTTGGCCTTCAAAATGTAGTTGGTCTTCACTCTTCAATACTCTTAGATGTTGCTTAACACACTAGCCTGATGCATTTAGAAGCCCTCTCTTTAGATCTCGCTAGTGTATCAATAAAGATGGGTGTGGGGCGTCCCTTTTTTTACCGACAAGCGTTTGACAGTGTTTAATATAATCGAGTTTTAATTTTGTCGATATATTTTTCCCCATAAATAGTTCTATAGATTTCATCCTACAGATTACACATACTCATAAAAACATTTATTTCTATACAAACTATTTCTTCAATAAAGTGGGTACAATACAATAAATTGATGTTAAAAAGAACAGTCAGTCGATGTGTAGGAAGGCAGCACCGTCGTCGAATCCCAGCCATTTCGCTAGTGGTTTGAACCTATACCGTGTGCCACGAATGCACATGCTAGTTGCACGTATGATGGCTACGCTTACCCGTGCTCTAAGCAAGCACAGCACGGTACTTAAAGTTCGGTGCCAGCGGTCTGATATGGCTTCTGCCATATATTTCATGAAAGAAGACATTTTGTGGACTATACATGGTAGTATATAAAAATATACTTGATTTTAAATTATTTTCGATTTACATTCCGACGAAGAGAAAGAACCTAAAAATTGGGCGTTACTGATTGTCGTAAGGATCGAGGGATCGACCATTTGGCAGTCTCCTCGAATCATTGGTGTATCTTATACGGGGATGCATGCACTTCGGAGACCGAGATTGTATTGAGCTAAGCCGGTCCCATGGCAAAGTAAAACTGTTGTAGTGTTAAATAACTGGCAGTTCATATTGTGGTACAAAAAAGGTAACATCAATGTTTTGCACTGGTGTTTTGTATCGCTTGTTATTTATGTCGTATTGCTTTAGGTACCTATTAAAAAAATCAAGGATCATATACGTCCAGCGAATGAAATAAATGAGAAAATTTTATTGGTAAACCGCTGGTCAGCTGGTTGAAGGGCTTGAGACATTGGAACGATAATGCAAAGGTGACCGTAATTTAGTTTTGCGCGAGATAGTACAGTCGTCACTAGTTGTTATTATATATCATGTAATATTCTATAGCATTACAAAATTCCAAAATTGCATTTTAAAATCAGTTTCTATGGATAGAATCATTATTTCAGGAAAAATCTTAACTTGAGAGTAGGGCCTTTAATATTATAAGTATAAATCTGTTTCAATATATCCGTCTCCCCCGAGTGTGAACACGCACCCACGCTCGGCTCTTATCGTCGTCAGTACACTCTTTAGCGGTTAGTGAGTGGTGCGTTGACCTTTCCAGTACCCTTACCATGAATTTACATTTTACAGTGACCGTATTCGCTAGCAATTGCCCAAACGATTTGTATGGAGAGTTGTAGTTCTATAAGGAACCGCTAGGGCCGTTGTACTATTCTATAGATAAATCGTTTACGCTGTCGCTAGCGAGTAACGTTATGTTACCTGAACAGTCTGGTCGTCTGTCCATCGAGAACTGATGGTCTCTTGTCGTGTCGCTGTCATGTCTAATTTTGAATTTGAATGTCCGTTCCAAATATCTCTGTCAATCAGCCAGTCAGTCAGTTGGTCTACGTCAGGTCGTCACGGAGGTGGGAAGCCACGACATTACCTCATGGTAAGGGACAGGATTAGCGAATAGATTCGAGAAGGTTTGGAATTGATCTGTGTTTCTATGCTCTTAAGAGGGTAAGTGATAGAGGCAAACGAACCTTTGGTGCCTTTGCATTATACCTCTAATTCCAAAAGTAACGCTTACTGTTGGATAGTGCTGTCGTAACCCCATAATGGAATCTTGCAAAATTACTACCCGAGAGTAATTGTTATTCTTGGAATAAAAATTTGGTCAAATCCACTCTAAGTATAGATCGAAATACCTGAAGGATAATTACTTAAAAGTCCTGGATTTCCAATACACAACTAGAAATATCGAAAAAATCCAGATGATTCGACAAAAAATTATCAAAAAAGTGAGTCGATTGATATGCTCGAATTTCGAGATATATTGATATTAGGATTTTTTACAAAACAATCATAGGAATTATTAGGAATATACTATTCTAGATAACTAGATGATAAAGAGAATACGTTTAAAATAATTGAAATTGATACTCGGATATACCAATGACATCGTAATATTAATAAATGAACTCACAATGGCGCACGAATGAGCCGCGGATTACCTAACAATGATTAGGTAATTTGTGTAGATATTAATCACCACACATGTAGATAGTATTTAACGCGCTTCGTTTTTTGCTATTCGTGATATAGAAGAGTTGAAATTAAAAACATGGGGCACATAGCTTAAGTAATCATATTATAGTGGTGATATTTAGGACAAATGTAATTAGACACGTCGAATTTACCTCATTGTCGCACTGACGGATTAAAGAGTCTGAATCGCGGATGAAAGGAATACAGAAGGTTGATATAGGACAGAAAAACCACCCGAGAATATTTTTTTATTGACCGGTTATGTAAAATGCAATGTAACTAGACGTACCTAGAGCGCGGGAACACGTAGTACGTAGGCTATAAAACTTCATAACCGGGATTTTTTGTAAGGGAAATCCCGGGATCCCGTAACGAGGAATTCCGGGTTTGGAAGCCCTAGTAGGCTACTAAAGCAAGTTGTGGCGCTTATTAGTAAGCCCGTCTTGCCTGAATAAAAGAAAGAAAATACATTTATTCGTGACGTGACTTAAAACATAATTACATAAAATGTGTGACAGAAATAAGAAAATAAAATAAAACAATAAGTAACTATTATCCCACCGGCATGCGTAGGTATTTTAAGACTTGTGATGAAAAAGGGTGTACACTATATCCTTTACAAAGCTTTGGCAAAGTAGAAGGAACCAGGTCTCGTAGAAGATCACCCATGCGATGGACCAACCAAATCAAATCGGCTGTGGGCGGACCTTTGCATGAGTGCACCAGAATGTATGTGAATCGCGAGAAATGGTGTAATATCATACAGCGAACAATATCTGCCTCTAATAGTACTAGCAGTTGATCACGACCGCTTTGTAAGGAGTGAAACGACTAAGAAAAAGATATCCTTTACAATTATGTTGAATCGTGATGATGATGATGATGTACTCTTCATGGTGTCCGATGTCAGCGACTTGAAGTAGTTGAGCTCGTAGGACTTCTACGACGGTGGACTATATGACTCGCAAAACGCAGTTTGTTAGTAAATATCTGGATAATAATAAATCATACGACTCAAATAACGGAAACTGATACTCGGATGATAACCGACAACAATAACATCGTAATTAATTCCGCTATCGATAATCATGAGCTCACAATGGCAAACGAATGAGTCATAGATTAACAAATATTACCTAGGTATTTATTGTTTTTCACAAGCTTTTATTTAACTTGCAATGTATGTAGGTATGTCACTAATGTATCTATAGATACAAATGGGTTTGTTCGGGTAGGATCTTGCAACTCTATTTTGAAATAGATATCTTCAATCGATTGAGCTGTAATTTTGCATACCTACTTATCTTTGATTACACTACAATAATATGTTACCATGGGGCTGGTCTGATGATGGAGTTGGAAGATGGCTTCTTTGCTTCTTTAGTGGCTGCTTGGGGTCTTTAGAATCGTCTTAGTGAGCGATTGATAGATGTTAAAAAAAGTACAGTCAACTATAAAAGCTTGTCACAAAAATGAAATTTTTGACAGAAAATTAATAATGCTCTATTAAGTGACATTAACAAAGTTGACAAAAAAAAAAGAATAAAAGACGGGTCTTCGGATATCACATAAATTCATTGTATTTACGAATTTCCATTAAGAGTGTATTCAACACGAATACCTGGCACATTTGAAGGCTTTTCAGCACCTGACGGAAATAACGGAAATTGATACGCGGATAATAACATCGTAATTAATTCCGCCATCGATAATAATGAGCTCACAATGGCGAACGAACGAGCTGAGGATAAACAAGCACTAGGTCTAGATATTAGATAGTAACGTTTATTGACTACGCTTATTTGGTGCATATTCCGATTTTTGTTATTTGTGCTACAATATTAGTTGATTGACAAATCATCACAAAGTAAACAGACCACACACTTATGACATTAGAAACGAAAAATGGAAATCAAATTACTTAAAAATAGAAGGTTCTCTCTTTTGACCTATGTAAGCGGGACTCGAACCTGCGACCCTACGTTTCTAGCGTAGTGCTCTCCCAGCTAAGCTGTCACATCGTTACGTCAATCACACCAAATCATTAATTCCATAATTCTATGCCCCCTTCGTCATTATCTTCAGTCCTTATTGCTTTACAAGTGTAAGGACCGTAAGATAGATAGCGCTATTCTCAATGTTTTAGTAGAATCTAACGGTTAAAATAACGGAATTGATACTTGGACGATGACCCGCAACAATAACATTGTAATTAATTCCATCATCGATAATAATGAGCTCACAATGGCGAACGAATGAACCGTGGATTAAAAAACACTAGGTCATTTGTGTAAGTATTAATCACCATAGATTATATAAGACAGTAGCGTTTAATTATCGCGCATTCTTGCCCTCTAAATGCTGATGATTCACAATTAATTGGTTTTGATCTATTTATGCTTTAAATATTCAATCTAAATATTATTTAAAAGAGATTTTTTAAAATAATAATAATTTAAAATTCAATCAGAAAAATACACGTAATCTTTAAAAGTAACTAGAGCATATCGCTAAAGTAGACATAGAGTGGTGCTACATTCGGATAGATATTCTTATTATTATCATTGAAACTTAACCTTATACGAATGAAAAGGTATAGTTAAAATTCACAGCTGCTCCATAAAACCAACCATTATTGCAAAAAACTCCTGTGATTAAACAATATGTAATTACGCATGCACATTAGTTACCAATTCTGAGCCCGGTATATTATTATTAATCCATAATACGACACAGAGAGGAAATATTACCGAATTATATACCGATCGTGAGCCAAATGGACACATTCGGCCCAAGGGGCGAATAAAAATAATATACCCGGATCAAGCGATGATGAACGATCGGCGGGCGTTAGCTAACTATACCGAAATTAATCTAGCTCTTTGTATCCATGACGTACAGATATCTGTGAGATAGCTTTGAACCCTTAGTCTTTGAATTTCTTGGAACAATCTTACTCTGACCTATCCTGTCCTAAATTATTTACAATTGTGTCTGTGAGCTTTTATACCTCACGAATATGTTTTGAAATGGTAAAAAAAAACACATTTTAACCTCCATATTTCCACCATATTGAAAAAATCTAAAAAGCTGTAATGACCAAAAATTCTATTTCATTCTTGAGCCTACTTACAAAACACAAGTCACTTGCGAAATGCTTCCGGACATACGAAATTATTTTTGATTAAGCTGAAACAAAAACGCTTCGCTCGTTCGGTTAATTGACAAATGTGAAAGTTTGTGAAGATATACGGATAATTTAATTGGATGATTAATTGTTTACCCCATTTATATGGATGATTGTTACTTAATTATTTTCTTACAGACGTCAATTGTGAGCAACGTCATGAGAAAGCTTTTTTAAGCTTTTTTAATTTATCTATTAAGCCGCAGACGTTAATGGAGCTAGCTTAGCTCGGAGTTTCCTTGCGTGATGGATTAAAAAAAGGTTTGGAGTACTATGTATAGTTAAGTAGTCTACCGCAGAAAACAGAGCTACCGCAGGATGAGTAAAATCTATTACACTAATATTATAAAGGCGAAAGTTTGTGGGTGTGCTTATGTGTATGTTTGTTGCTTCTTCACGCTCAAACGGCTGGACCAATTTTAAAACTTTTTGGCATGAACGCAGCTGACACCCTGGATTAACATATAGGTAACATCGCGCGTAATAAGAGTGAAGTCAAAATAATGCAATTTGCAATAGTCAAAATGCAATCTTGAACACTGAGAAAAAAAAATGATTACATTAATCAAAATTTTGATTGTTTTAACAAAGTAACTTAATGTATAGGGAGCAGATAAAGTAACTGATTGCAGCAATCAAGTTGAAATGATTGAAAAAGGTAATAAAGTAACTTTGTAAATCCAGTCACGACTTAAATATAAAAATCATGTTTGTTGACTACTATAATCAAGAAATCCTTAATAAAACCCATCAACGTCTTTACAGATACAATTAAAGAAAATGTTTGATGAAATCAAGTAAAATTATGAAATCAATCAAGTCTACTTTATGAAATATATATAGTGCACGATTCAATTAATCAAGTCTACTTTATGAAATGTATATAGTTTTAACGACTCGTTTGGCTCGGTTTGTAGACACCTGCCTACTGAGTCGGCGGTCCCGGGTTCGAATCCCGGCCGGGGCAAATATTTTTGCAAATATTTGTTCTTGGGTCATGGATGTTATCTATATATGTATTTATATATTATGTATATCGTCGTCTAGTACCCATAGTACAAGCTTTGCTTAGTTTGGGACTAGGTCGATTTGTGTAAGATTGTCCCTTAATATTTATTTATTTATTTATTTTATAGTGCGCGATTAAATAAATCAAGTCTCCTTTATGGAATTTATATAGTGCACGATTAAATCAATCAAGTGTATTTTATGAAATATTTATAGTGCACGATTCAATTAATCAAGTCTATAAAATGTGTATAGTGCACGATTAAATCAATCAAGTGTACTTTATGAAATATATATAGTGCACGATTCAATTAATCAAGTCTACTTTATGAAATGTATGTAATGTACCAAAAAAGCCACAGTAGGGCTAATCCCGTTCGTAAGGACCATGTAAAAAATGCACTCTGGTCTCGAAGGGATAGAATCAAACACCGAGATTGATAACAACTCAACGTATGTTTAATTCTTTGGACTATATGCACTCCACACATATCGACAAAATAACAATAATAATTTACAGTACTTATGCATTTTATGGTAAACAAACGTTGGCGCGATGTACAATTCACGCTCTACGGTACAGCGCCATCTATCAGACAATTAACAACTAACTATTTAATAACAACTTAAACACGCATGATTAGTTGAAATAAGTTGATTATTTAATTCAATCTCGTTTATGTTTGATGCAATTAATTGCTTTTAATTGAATTAATGTTTTAACTTAATTCGTGTGTTTAAGTTCAATTATACCATTAATAATCTGACTTAATAGATTCAAACAATTTCATAATTGACTTAATAATTTTAGTCAAATACATTGCTTAATTGAAATAAGTTGATTATTTAATTTAATCTCCTGCCTGTTTGATATAATTAATTGCATTTAATTGAATTTATGATTTTACTTGATTCGTGTGATTAAGTTCAATAATTAACTTGATAACTTTAGTCAAGTACATTGCTTAATTGAAATAAGTTGATTATTTAATTTAATCTCCTGCCTGTTTGATGTAATTAATTGCATTTAATTGAATTTATGATTTTACTTGAGTCGTGTGATTAAGTTCAATAATTAACTTGATAACTTTAGTCAAGTACATTTTTTAATTTTATTAAGCGCATGATTAATTGAAATAAGTTGATTATTTAATTCAATCTCGTTTATCTTTGATGCAATTAATTGCTTTTAATTGAATTAATGATTCAAGTTAAATTGTGTGATTAAGTTCAATGATACCGTTAATAAACTGACTTACTAGATTCAAATAACTCCATGTTTCGATGAGTAAAGTAAATGATTAAATTAAAAGTCAATTAAGAAGTTGATCAAATTAAACATTGTTACTTAATTAAACCTTTCGATCAATTTAACTTTGTTGTAGTTATAAAGTATACCTTGTGTATATGATCAATTAAATAATTAATTCAATCATATTTTTTCTAATCAAGCAAAAAGTCGACTTGATTAAATCACTTTTTTCTCAGTGAACAGATTATCATCAATACATACAACAACTCATAAATCATGCAAGGACTATGTAACCAGCTCGCGCCTGTAAACTTAGACATAAAACAATAGTTTCCTTTAAACAATGACCGTTATTGCAACTGGGAACAAAGCGGCCAGCGAGTGCCCAATAACCAACGAATTCCATTGCAACTTTCATACAATAGAGCCATTCGAGAAAATGATCCCGTTTTGCACTAAGTCGATGCAGTTGCTGGTGCAAATTTTCAATGTACTTGTATTGGGAACCGATGTCGGCGGGCTTGTTTTAAGGGTGCGTCTCTGAAGCGGAGCGGAGCGACCTGCGGAGTCGACCAACCACTAAGGTGAAGATGAGCTGAGATACAGATTTCAACTCAGGTGATTGGTCTAGTCCGCACGTTTCCTCTCCCTTAACGTCGTATACTGTTATAGTATGATTGTTAATGGTTAGTACTAAACTCATATTCCTTTGTTCATTGTAGACATCGGATTTATGGGAGTGAATGAAAGCTATTGCTATGTAAGTAAAACCACTTATTGATACATTTCCCCTATCAACCTATATAGGTTAGTTAGATAGGTAGCCGGCTAAAAGACTAACATGACTGTGTAACTTGCTTCATTATCGTCTCCAAAACAACGCATACAAATTAATGAAATACACACTTACAAAGGAGCTGAGAGCGATCACTAGTGTAGGGGAAAAGTATTAATAAGTGATTTTATCGATATAGCAACTCCCTTCTTTTGGGTTACCTAACTGTCTTAGAGACGAAAAGTACTAGTCAAATTTTTAGACATTCGTTCATTAGTCAAACTTTCGTAAGGTTTTCTATACGCGGTTCTGGGAAATAGCAAGTACAAACACAACGCAGGTGATATACCTATAATCAATCCTCATACAAAAGAAAAGCGTTTGGCTGCATGTCGCTATTAAGATTTTTCCTGAAATCATGACCTCAGAGGAATTTGGTTTTCAGTAATAACGTGGCGCTACATGGGCACATATTTGAGTGAATAGATACTGCACAAAATTAAGTTGTATCAAAAAATACATCGTATTATATTTTTCCCGATAACGATACCGAAATGCGAGCTCATTACTTTCTTAAACATAATGGAAGTTAATTAGGAAAAAACTCGATCGGAAATCGGACTCATGAATAATAAATAATTCGTCGGACCATGTCGCTCCCGAAAACTTTGCTTTCATAATTTCATTCCGTGGAAAGAATCTACACAATTAATATACAATTGATTATGGTTTGGGAACAAGAGTTTTAAGGAATCGCTGAAAGTTTCCAGGAAATAATTTGTTAATTTCTTCTCTGTGGCGCGACCGTTCCGCTCAGTTGATCGTTAATGATCCACTAAAATTAAGTGATTGTTAAACGTAGTCTCCAATTTAGGTTAGAATTGTTAGGCGTGCATTGTTCAGCGTGTAGCGGTTAGCTATTTGTTCGTGATTTACCCCGATAATGGCCGCTCATTTCGTTCGCTGGCGGGTTTAAACTATTAGCTGCACCAGTTAGGTATCGCTTTGTTGTGTAACTAGGTCTTGTTTCTGCAGTGTTTTGCTTTTTGTTAACTCTTTTGTTCATTTTAATCTCGTTTGAACAAAGCGTTAACGGCTAAGGTTTAAATTTTACGAGAAGAAGCAGAAACACGGCACCAGTCTGTTTTTAATTCTGGACGAAGTAACCCTATGCACTCGTAACCTTTTCACTTGCAAAAGCTATAGCTAGTTTTGGATAACACTAGAGCTAAATGATGTCGTGTTCAGTAAAACTAAGATGATTATATTGATTACAACGACTCAGTCACAGGGTAATTTCTGATAAGTAGTATTTTGTATTTTAAATGTGCATTCATACTCGTACAACTAATTTACTAGTTCATGGATTTTTGATTAGAGGTTCATAAAAATTACATGATCCACACGAATTGGGTTAAGTTAATAAAAATCTGTGTTTCAAGGCACACTGCAAGTAAGGCAGGAGATGCTCAAACGCACGATAAACAAAGTTGTGGCAAGGTCGATAAGTCAAATACTAGACATTTTCTTGTACTTAACGTTGGATGCGATATTCTCTAAAATCGAATAGATTGTAACAGTAACATTACATAAACGCCGTTAAGCTACTTTTGAAAACGCTCTATAGAAAATTGAACTCGCAGTAATAACAATTCCGTTCCTCGGAAAGGTCCTCAGTCGGTATAAAGTTGTATAAAGTCGGTCGTAATCCCATTTCCGCATGATTCAGGATTAGCTAAGAACACGGGACGCTGCCCGCGTTGGCCTTTCAACGGCCACGGGGCCGCGTCACAACCTGCTTTGTGGTTTACTGAATTAAAGCATTATGTAAGGCAATATACTGGGGAATACTTTAATATTTAATATGTTGTATCATGATCTTAATCCAAAATGCATTTTCACAAGTGTCTACCGAAACTTTATTTTTTCATGTGTTTATTAAACCTACTTGGTGACATCCGTTATTTAAAGCTACCGTAACAGCTTATCGATATTATATATAGGCTATAAAAAAATTACCAAAGGGGGGGGTAGCCATTACACTCGATTGAGTTAAGTTTGCACCTGAACCGTATGGCGCTTCCACGCGCGCGGAGCCGCGGGCACAGCTAGTATATATATATATATATAGTTACGAATATAAACTTTAAGAGTGTGACATTTAGGCTCTAGCAATCAACGATTTGGGTCGCCAGTTTGGGCCAGACTGTTCGGTCACACTTAATTAAACCCACACATTAAGAGTCGCAGCCGCAATCGAGAAACTTTCAGTTGTAACTTGTAGGACTTACACGTGAACGTACTTGGTAATCGGAGGTGCTCGAACTATCGAAAAATTATATTGACCAATTATATGAATTAAATCGGCGCATCGGATAAATAAATTCAAAAGCAGGACAGATGCGTTCCATCTTTATCAGGTTAGTGACTGCCATGGCAAGTACCTTAAAACATATAATATATATTTCATATGGGTCTATATCGGGTGGCATAAAATTCTTAGTTCTAATATTTTGTCGCATAACAACTTTACTCCGAATAACATATGGCATAAACTTTGTTGCGCCTAATATTTTTTCGCCGAAATTGTTGTTCCTAATGTCGTTTGTCCTAAATATGATTTTTCCTATCGTTTATTTTGCGTCTAAGAATGAATTATCGAATAATCAATGTGCATAACTATTGTTAGAATAAACGGGTAGTATGCCATTCAACATTATGCCAAACATTGTCGGGCAAAAATTTTTAGGACTATCAACATTATGCGATACAACAGGCGCCCGTTTCATATGCGTTGGCGCAGTTTGTAGTGCAGCTGCCTATTGAGCCTACGGTCCTGGGTTCGAATCCCGGCAAGGACAAATATTTGTGATGATGGATGTTATCTATATAATTATGTATTTATATATTATGTATATCGTCGTCTGGTACCCATCGGTCGATTTGTGTAAGATTGTCGCTTAATATTGATTTTATTTTATATTTATACCTATATTATTTATAAAAAGTTCACTATTGTTAGCTTATTTATAGAATACTTAAACATAACTGTAAATATAACGTGAATAATATACTTGAAAGATACGATAAGGTATTCAATTACAAGTTACTTGGTAGGATATGAGTACTATTACTAGTTTAATGACTGTTAGCGCAGAGCGCCCTCTGTAATGTTTCTTTTTCGTAGGATTACTGGATATTAGATTGATAAGTTATTTGTATGCTCTATTAAATCAGTAAATAATTATTGTTAAATGTTGTTAATGATTTATGATTCGTATATTAAATTTATCAATATATGTATGCCTCTCGGCCACCTTTCGGAAGTCGTTAGTACGGTAGTTTTTGACTAGAATCATAGCGCGCCAAAAAACACGACTACCGAGGGATGGTTGAGAGGGGGATTTAGGGTAGAAGGCATTATCTAACTAGCAACTGTACAAGGCAGACGTTAAAAGTGATTAAACGGTGGTGAACCAGATCTATGCTGAATTTATTTTAATCTTCCGAAACTAACTCCTACAGTTTCAGAAGACGGGATAGAAAGAATCAATAGGATTCTTACCACGCCACACAAAATGTAAGTACGTTTTTATTTCTCTTCCCCTAGTTTCCTTGGTATTGAGGTTATGTATAGTGAGTTGTTTAAAGGTTTTGGCTAGTTGTTAGGAAAGGCTGTTGAACTATATTTCCCGTAACGGAGACATTCCGGAGGTTAATATGGTTAATCACATATGTTTATCTTGCCACGGGTACTCCCTGGAGATAGACATATGTGACTTTTTTTTTTGTTAGTTACATACTTTAAACCTGAACTATATTTCCCGTAACGGAGACATTCCGGAGGTTAATATGGTTAATCACATATGGCTATCTTGCCACGGGTACTCCCTGGAGATAGACATACGTGACGTCTTTTTGTTAGTTACATACTTTAAACCTAAACTATATTTTCCGTAACGGAGACATTCCGGAGGTTAATATGGTTAATCACATATGGTTATCTTGCCACGGGTACTCCCTGGAGATAGACATACGTGATATATATATTTTTTTCTTTTGTTAGTTACTTACTTTAAATCTAAACTATATTTCCCGTAGCGGAGACATTCCGGAGGTTTATATGGTTAATCACGTATGGCCATCTTGCCATGGGTACTCCCTGGAGATGACCATATGTGACTGTCTGTTTTGTTAGTGTGGAATTTTAATTCTTACTTAATTAGTTACGGAGGATTCGTGCAAATATGTGTCTTGCCATTACTAACCCTTGGTCGAATTGTTTCTTTTTTACATTATATGCAAAAAGAAAAAAACAAAACCCAATCTTAACCTGCTAATTATAGTATCAAAATAAAAGCTTTATAAAATCCAAATATTTATATTGAATCTTTTTTTATCGATCATATTTTTTATGTGGTAATACCACATATCTTTATGTTACCTTTGTGTCAGTATTTATAAAATCCAGTTCAAATAATATAATGTGTACAAGAAACCATGGCCCCTCCCCATAGATTATTCATGTTTGATACAGATATAGATGGCGGACTTAATGCCTTTAGGCATTCTCTACCAGTCAACCACTGGGTTAAACAGAAATATGTTGTCGGTGCAGGTTATTTTCTTGTATGCATATGTCCTTTGTTTTGTGAGGTGTACAATAAAGAGTATATTTTTATTTATTCGTATCAATATTCTTAGCTCGATAATTCTAAGTTACAGATAATGGAGACTGACGAACCAGGAGCGCCCAGGTCACAGGGCCAGGGTCCTGAAAGCACCAGCCCAGGAGAGCCCAGGTCACAGGGCCAGGGTACGGAAAATATGAGCCCAGGAGCGCCCAGGTCACAGGGCCGGGGTCATGAAAACACCAGCCCAGGAGCGCCCAAGTCACAGGGCCGGGGCCCGGAAAGTACCAGCCCAGGAGCGCCCAGGTCACAGGGCCGGGGCATGTACTATGATGATCCAGGAGCACCCAGGTCACAGGGTCAGGATCTCGAACAAACCGACAGTAACGGTTCGAATGTAAGTGGTCGGGAATGGAGGCAACACGACGTTATACTTCAGCGTGACTACGAACCCAATGAAGGTAGACACTCTCAACCAGATGAACGTCCAGGTTGGGAAAGCCGCAGGAGAGGGAGGGATTCCTCGGAAGACACCAATGAGTCAAATCCTAGTAAACGTTTAAGGCTATCTGATTCAGTAAGTAGGGAAAGTGAATCCGCTATTTTAGACAAGTTCCTTGACATTCTAAAACAGTTTAAAAATTCTGATAAACCAAAACTTACTTTTAACACCAATGTTATTCCTGAGTTTGACCCTATGTCCAAGGAGCAGATTGTACTAACGTGGCTTACTAAAGTAGAAGAATGCGCTACCATATATCACTGGGACGACAGGGAAACTATTCATTATGCTCTTCCCAAACTAAAAGGAGTGGCTAAAACCTGGTACCAGGGTCTCCCAAGTGTACTGTTTACATGGACTGAATGGAAAAAGAAATTAATCGAATCGTTTCCCTGTCGTGAGGATTATGCTGAACTACTTACAGAAATGTTATCTAAAAGGGTTAGGTACGGCGACTCCTTTGAACAGTACTATTACGCTAAAATAAATCTATTGAATAGATGCAGAGTTTATGGCAGGCAGGCGGCCGATTGTATCCTCTACGGTATAGATGATCGTGCTGTAAAGGTAGGTGCTCAGGCGGCACAATTCTCTGAACCTGAGAAATATTTCAAGACTGTGAAGGTAGGAGGACAAAGCAGGGATAGAGACAATCGAGACCCATCTCACGGGTCTCGTTATAACGAGCAAAGGCAGAATTCCACGCGTCCCAGCACATCATCAGCTAGCATCAAATGCTACAATTGTAACGAAATGGGACATCGCAGCTCCAAATGCGGTAAGAGCGCTGTAAAATGTACTCTATGTGAAAAATTCGGTCATTTAGCAGAGCACTGTTACAAGTACAAGAAAGTGCAACTTCAAACAAAGGACGACGCTAAGGGTAAAGAACGCGTAGAAAAGCAAGTCGCAGCTTTACAGGTAGATGACGCGTAAAAAAAAATACTCCCAAATGACAGATATCTCATTGAAGATACTCCCCTAACTCGGAAACAAGGTCGCCGCTACGAAAATGTAGTAGCTATTGACAAAATTCAACCCTGGCTTCACTTTAACAGAGATCTTGATAGTGATATTGACAATGAAAGCTCTAGTACTGATCAAGAAGAGTAATTTGCTATCTAATTGGGTCAAATTCAGGACTATATAGGGTTTTGTCTGTTGTATATATATGTCGTTAATTCTAATTACCATTAACTAACACGCTTAGAAACTATGTTTATCATTTGTTAATCTAAGTACATACGTTACTGGAAATATTGATAGAATTCTCATTAAATAGACTATCTAATTAACTATTTTGCATATTTCATGTCCCATACTCTTTTTCGTTATGTGCAGCGATGGGACTCGCTTAAACAGGATGGCCGAGCTGTTAGCTTATTTATAGAATACTTAAACATAACTGTAAATATAACGTGAATAATATACTTGAAAGATACGATAAGGTATTCAATTACAAGTTACTTGGTAGGATATGAGTACTATTACTAGTTTAATGACTGTTAGCGCAGAGCGCCCTCTGTAATGTTTCTTTTTCGTAGGATTACTGGATATTAGATTGATAAGTTATTTGTATGCTCTATTAAATCAGTAAATAATTATTGTTAAATGTTGTTAATGATTTATGATTCGTATATTAAATTTATCAATATATGTATGCCTCTCGGCCACCTTTCGGAAGTCGTTAGTACGGTAGTTTTTGACTAGAATCATAGCGCGCCAAAAAACACGACTACCGAGGGATGGTTGAGAGGGGGATTTAGGGTAGAAGGCATTATCTAACTAGCAACTGTACAAGGCAGACGTTAAAAGTGATTAAACGGTGGTGAACCAGATCTATGCTGAATTTATTTTAATCTTCCGAAACTAACTCCTACACTATTAAGTTATAAAATATTCACTCACTCTATATTAATTTTTTTATAAATACTTTTGAACTTTTTTAGAAGTATAAGTATAATATATGTCGAATAAGTGTTGCTATTCGACATATATTATTAGTGTAATACCCCGGCAGGTACTGACATTTAGTTTATTTAGGACTAGAAATTATAATATGTACATACATTTTAGCACGGAACATCTTGTCTGGGTTGCCAGAGCGCTTATCTGACTGTTGCATCCCTCCGTGCAACAGGTGTCTTTATTTGAATTAATATTTTCCTTGTCTTTTAAATTGAAATTATTTATTTTGTGTCGCCTATAAGAGTGTTCCACTAGTATTTATTTACACTTTATTGTACTTTAACAAAAAACCAGGCCAAGTGCAAGTCGGATTCTCGCACCAAGGGTTCCTTAAAACTAAATATGTTTTCTATTTTTGTTTTCTGTATTTGTTGTTATAGCGGCAACAGGAATGCATCATCTGTGAAAATTTCAACTGTCGAGCTACCACGGTTTATGAGATACAGCCTGGTGATAGATACAGATGGACATACTATTACTTAACCTCCGCTATCCGGCTTAGTAATAGGATCCCGTTTTTACCCTTTGGATACGGAACCCTAAAAAAGGTCTTCAAGCAAACCCGTTCAAATCATGAAATAAGCACATACTCATAAATCATCAAGGGAACCATGACGAGTCTTATATTCTATTTATAGCAGTGATTTGAATCTAAATATTTGACGACCAACCACAGGTGACAGCCCTAACCTATATTAATTATTTGAGCCTCCCTGACGTTTCAGTACCTTTACAGATACCGTTGTCAAAGGTTTACTGAGAAAAACACAGTTTTTTTCTGTCAAAGTTACATTTGTGCAGACTACCCATTTTGTAAAAAACTGGGGCTCAAATAATTAATATACGCGATATAATCCGTTTAAATTGTTTTATTTAAATGTGTGACAGTCGCGGAAACCGAAGAAAATATTAAGCCCTAACCTAGTCCAGCACACAACCCGGCCCAAAACTTTGTATCCCAGCACTTCCACCACCTGCTCGACGACCCTACTAATTGTGCCGCTAATATTCGACCCATTTTAATAACAAGCCCCTAAATCACTCGACACTGATAGTCGCACATAAATAACCTGGGGTCTGCCGGATAAATTGACAGGGGGCTTGGATTTGTGGTCCACACCTTATGGAGGACCCCAATAATTCTCCCGCAAGATTCACGATTTTTCAAATGGACGCTCAAATAGTTATTTGGCGTTGTAACGATGTGCGAACGGAATAAAGGCACTTTGTTTTGTGAAACTACAAATGCTTAAAATGTGCGGTATTTGATGACAGCTCAAATCAGCTACTCTTTATAAAATGTCAAAAACGATCTAGTTAGTATGAAGTTTCTATGAAGATGCCTGTCACGTCACATAAATCTGTAGTCAAAACACGTCTTGTTTTTTTAGTTTTTATACAATTAAAAATAGAATAATGCCCAAAAGTTGGCAGATTATTTGGTTTTGGCGTGTTTACTTTTTAGTGGTTTCAATGATACAATTTATTTTCACTAAAATCAAATACTTACCGTACCCATTCAATACCTCTTGGTATATTGGTATATAAACGTCGGCGTATGAGCTATGCAAATTTTTAAGTGTAGGAATAGTACAAATAAAACCTTTCTAGCTATAACGACGGAATGTGAACAAACTTAGTTGCAGTACAGTGCACCGAACTGCAGCACGCATCCACCAATGTTTGCAGTCGGCTGGTCAATTCTGACAATAGTGTTAATTATTGTAGCGGCCGTGCAGACCTGTCTGTCGCACGGATGAACCCTAGTTGGGTCATTGTCAGATTTAGGTGAGCGTCTTTCCGGTGGACATTCACGAAATTAAGGATTTCAGGACCTAGTTTTCTGATTAAATGCCTGTGAGAATAAAGAACGTTCCCTCTTCTATAATCCGATGTAATAGCAACATAACCTAGATTCATTCAAGCTCTTAACTTTTGACCACCGAAGGGACACATTTTGGTTTTTAAACTGAAAGTGACCCCGTTAAGACGTTTGGGTACATAGTAGTGGTAGTAATATTATGTAGTATTATGCACCACGTGAAAATATACATAAAAAAAAAACATATGGAAGCGCAAGCATCCTTCAGAAACTTCTTAACGTTACTTCGGGTCTATATTTTCTATGATTATTATTCGTGGAATGTTTCATTTCGCCGAAAAATCATTTTGTAGAAAGCATTTTTCTTTGCAACTGTAAACTATTTGAGATTGTTGTCCTAACCTGACCTAATTACGAAAAACGTAAAAACGGGCTCCCCGATAATTCTTACGGCTTTCAGGAAGTCATATTCGGACAACTTTTCATCTAAGAACTCATTTTATATTGTATTCAATGATCACATCTGCTTCAAAATTTGGCACTCCGTTAAATGAAAAGTGATCTAATTCTGTTGATGTATAGGCAAGTAGCCCATTACAATAAATGTCACATAAATGTTATCATCTAAACGTCGTCATTTCCAGACGTTTTACAGCCGCGCGACACCAGCGTTAAACGGCAGTCTATCAGAAAAATACGACCCGCGAATGGGCGAGCACTAAAAACAATGTTGCAATCTACAGTGGCCATTAAACTGGAAGTATTCCACAAAACTCAGTAAATGCGTATCGTACGTATCATACACTGGGCCGTTATCAACAGCTTTACGAGGCACAAACGTGCGTTGAGATACTCCCGGTAAATTTTAAGGCCCACTGTAAAACGGTAAAATTTTACGGAGTCAATCCACTGAGTTTTATAGTTATAATAACTTTATTTGGCAAAGGATTAAGGTCAATATCGTGAAATTTATCTTTATCTTAGTCATTTGGAGAGTTTGTTTTTACGTTACTCGTCAATATCTTGGTTCTGTTCGCTGATAAGGAAAAAACGCTCCATAGCGTTTTATATTTCTGCTTTTTTTTAAATTGGTGAAAAGTAAACAACGTAATTATAAATAATTAAACCTAACGTAACCTATTAGGACCTAAACTATTATATCCCCTAAATTGCTGCTATTGGGTAGGGCCTTACGGGCTAGGCTGGCCACGTTACCTCGCTGGATGGCAATGCCAATGCATTGGGCGAGGAACCAGCCCTACGATCACCACGATATTATAAATTCTACGTAAAATTGTTGTTTCACACCATTGTAAACACCACCTAAGTTGTTGTAGACGGTGCCGCCATATAGTGCGCTGTCCCACAGGCATTGTTGGTCTAACTTTTTTCAGTTACTGGCATATACCTATACTAATTACAGATTTCGCGTACCTATTGCCACGTGAGTGATTTATATGCATCCTAACAGAATCTTACCTATTCTGCTTAGCAACTCAACTCTCTCGGCTCTCTTAGAATACGGAAATATTTAACATTCCCTTGAAAGTCCTTTTGTAACAAGCCTAATTTAAATGTAACCGTCTTAAAGACTACGCAACACGCGACAACTATTTTCGAACTTCCCCCAAACTTTGGCTGTGAACTCAATTTATTTCTATCGAGGCGATCAACAAGACATTTCAATTAAACAGATGCGAACAAAGTACTAAGACAGCAGGAAAGGGGAAGGTTGTTCCGGCTGGAACTCAAACACGGTCGGGTCAGATGTTTGCGACCGCCCCGCATACTGGCTAGCACAAACACAAGGATAATTAACCATGTGTTGGAGGATATCGTCTGCAGCAGAGGTTTCATTGAAATATATACGGTTTGAATGGTTTTTAAATTGGGTCGGCAAGTCACACTAGACAAAGGCACCTAGGTGCGTACCTCGTCACGAATGTCAAGCACTGGCTAAATTCGACGGTTTGAAAAGAAATTAATTCAAAATATCACCGCAAAATCCACCATATCACGGGTATTTGTCCATGATATGGTGTTCAAATAGCTAAATGACAGTTCAAATCACATTACACCCCAGCTGAACAAGTATAAAATCCTTATATATTTCCCTAATATGGTTGGAAGCGTTCTACATTTAATCACCTGTGGATATATCCTTATTTCTGTTTTCTAAGTGTTACGGTAATTTTCTAGTTAAATGAGTCGAATGGTAGTGTTTAATTTTTGTTGCTAATGCAACTTTTGAAACACTCATACATTGTAGGTAGTACGAACATTCGAAAAATTAGTTTTAATATACAAATAGGTATCCAAACGTCCAAATTGGAGTTAATCCGCGCGATGACATGCGCTGCACGGCCGCTGAAATAATCAACAATATTGTCAGAGTTGCCCAGCCGAGTGCAAACGTTGGTAGACACGGGCAGTTCAGTGCATTGTGCTAAATTTAGTTGGTGCACATTTCCGAGTGATGAGTACTCGTAGAACGGTTTTACTTTTAATTAACTGAGTATAATGGATGTATAATTTATGCCTTTTAATCTAAATATGGGGACATATACATTATGGAAGAAGTTGATCAAAGGTCTAGAGACAAAGGGATATGGTACAAATGTATACAAAGTGAGCCTCCAAGGATACCCTGGTTCCTGGTTGATTTAAGCCGAAAACATGTTGTGACTGCTCATAGATTGCGAACTGGTCATGTATCACTCAACAAGTTTCGATGTCTTATGAAAATAATTGATTCAACTAATTGTGACACCTGTGGCGCTTTAGAAGATGTTCAGCACTTGTTGATGGAGTGCAGGCGGAATCGTGCCCAGAGAGAAGCGCTGATAGTGTCAGCCAGCCAAAACCCATATGATACCGGGGATTTTATGCAGTTGCTAGCAAGTCCTTGGTCTTATTATGCACATATGATGTATAGGTTGGCTGACGTGTAGTTTGTAATTTACATAAGTAGTGGATAGATAATTTAGCAGCTAGTTCAGTGCATTACTCTGTGTGATAACAATAAATAAATAATAGAAATTAGTGAGCGATGACATTAATTTTGTGTTTTATGTTAAGTTAGTTTAGGTCAGACTTAGGTACACAGAACATTCATTTTGTCGCTATTTTTAGAAGTAATTATTAGAAATACCTGCAAAATCTCAGTTCAAGAGCATTTGGGATCAAAAACATGTTCGTTAACTATCCCGTTTTATCTACCTAACTATTATGTTCTAAAACCGACGACCAGAAATACCGAGTAGGGATAAAACAGGGGCCAATTAGAGGCATATTCATTTCAACTCAATTTAAGCTTATAGGTACGTACACGAGATCTATCAGAATATAAATACCTACCGGAAACACTTATCAGGCAAAACAAACAGCTTAGATGACAACTACCATGTGCACGCCTATTTAAACTCAGGGTAATACCTCCTCCGAATTTGCATCAATCATATTAATAATATCAACAGTATTCTAGGCAGCTTAGGTAACGTGCTAAGACTGTTTGCACTACTAAGCTAGCTCCAGGCTGTCAAGAGGATAGAACACAAACTTAACAGTCAATACTAGATTGTAAACTTTAGTACTAAAACCTTAGGCTTTATTTAGCATACAACTGTGCTAAATGTAGCTGGCACTATCTGAAACTAAAAATATTAATGCCCTTCTTACAATTAGTAGTGTACACAAGTGATATAAGGATGTATACATACAGGTAAATTGATGTTCCATCTTGGAAAAATTACTCCAATAAGTAGGTACCTATTTCTCGTGGTAGACGTCCACTGCTGGACAAAGCCGTCACCCAAAGTTCTCCTCGAAGATTGGTTCTGCACCTTCCTCATCCAAATGCGTCACGCGATCTAACGCAGGTCGTTGGTCCACCTTTTTGCGCGCCGACGCTGCGTTTTCCAGTACGCAATCGTCACTCAACATGCTTTCTGCCGCAACGGCCATCGGTTTTACGAGCAATGAGCTCTTGCAGTATACTTAATGCCTTCCACGAATTTGCATTAATAATATTAATAGTATCAACAGTATTCTAGACAGCTTAGGTATCATGCTAAGACTGTTTGCACTACTAAGCTAGATCCAGGGTATCAAGAGGATAGGACACAAACTTTACAATTACAACGAAATTATGAACTTCAGTACTAAAACCTTAGGCTCTATTTACCATTATCGTGTAAGCCGTATTAAATAACTTATTGGGAAACTAAATAACTTATATAATTGAGCATTTCTCAAAAAGTCTGTACAAAATTAAGACTTGAATTAAAGTTCAATATAATGTTCCTATTTCGTTAGCAATTATTATCGTATTTTTATATTAATGTTACGCCTATGTTTGATAATTAAGGTTCTGTTATGCTTGTACTTTTTTAATTACGTATTAGGTATATAATCTGAAATCAATGTATTGAAAATTACAAAAACAATTGGTAACAAAATAGGAAAAATGTAATTGAATATTAAGTGACGTCTTAAATGTGTACAAACTTTTTGAGAAATGCTTCATTCCTTTATTTTACGTACTAATCTAGAAAACTCATAATAGAACGTATCAACATGGAAGGAGGGTGTCATTTATTACACATAATCTCTATATGCGAAATTTATTCTGCCGAATATAATATTTCGCATAATTTGCCGAATTTTAGTTAACTGCAAATCTATCTCTAAAATATGAGAACTGGCAGAAAACTAGGTTAGATTGGAACTGCGAACCCGAACAAAAGATAACTGCGGTCAGGAAAGTAGATTTCGGCATCAAGAAGCTATTCACAAAGATCAATAAAAGAGAAAAACTATAACATATACACATTTTGTTGTTTTGTGATTCGATAAATAATATAATAAATATTAAAAATCAATGATTAAAATAGCCAGACAAAACAAAGCCAATAATATAATATACCCGTATTAAATGATGTGTTTATTTAACAGTTGCTATAACACTGATCGTATTTTGTTCCATACCCTTTCCTAGAAAATTTCAGCTAAATAGAAAAGTAAACTCTGCCATGAAAAACTTGTAAAATAACGAGAATCGACGGCAGGTACGCAAACTATTTCCACCGCATACCCGTAACAAATTGACCGAAATTGCTGAGCGATTTCACTTCCAGGCACAACCGTTGCGTGGTGATTTTTGAGCCAAATAATATTAAAAAGAAATTGTACTGAGTCAACCAATTTGATTTCTAAATTGCTGTTGAATGTCGCAGAAAATATATATAGATATATTATTGTGCAAGACATTCTACATTAGCCTAAGATTCAAATAATTGTTTACACTGCGATTGGTTCACAAAAAAAAGTATAGCCTCGCTCGGTTCTGTTTTCGTTGAGGGTTTCCATACACAAGACCAAATTTTATGTACCAGATTTCATAGACATGGATTTTCATTTTCTATCATTTATTAATTTTCATCAGTCCGGACCGTCAGCCCGTCAGTCTGAAAGGGCTACACGATCATTTTATTGTCATTCCGATTAGATTGCTGGACTGAACTGACGCCAGAAGGAGCTTGTAAGCGATATGTTATAAATTTATATTTATATAGTTGTTTCCTAGAAACTTATTTCGTCGACAGTGCCCCTTGAAGCATCACATATCAATTGTTGACATAATATTTCAACAATTATTACGACATTCGCCATGTTTCATTTCACCGAAAAATAGTTTCGCAGAATGTTTATTCCTCTGTAGTCATATCACCCTATTGAATAGGTTAGGTTAGGTTAGGTTAGGCTTGTTTTATAACCCCCCCAACCGGACAACCCCCGGGCCTGCATTTACATTACTAGAAATATACAAGCGCAACCTTTAACAAGTTTCTGTTCTAGAGACCTGTGTGCTATTAAGGCGCACGGGGCGCAAGACTCCAGCCTGCAGGAGGTAGTCATAGCCTCGGTTTACATGCCAGAGGCGGATGACCCGCCACCACACGATATGACAAGGCTGGTCAACTACTGCGAAGACGCGGGGCTCGAACTCATCGTGGCCACCGACTCGAACGCACACCACGCCCTCTGGGGCATGCAGACAGGTAACGCGAGAGGTAAGAAACTTGTCGAGTACCTATTTACAACAGATCTTAACATACTTAACAAAGGATCGGAACCAACATTCGTAACTAGGCGGAGCAAAACAATAATTGACTTGACACTAGCAACTGATATAGCATCGGAAATCATCTCAAACTGGCAGGTCTCTAAGGAGCTATCCTGCTCGGACCACAGATGGATTCGATTCGATATTCAGGTAAAAACACTTGAAGCCATCCCCAGGCGGAACCCACGCAGAACGCATCGCACCGAGTATGCGACCCGACTAGGCTCAGCCTTGTCGATGATAGAGGTTCCCAACAAACTTGAGGGGGCTGAACAGATAGAAAAGCAGGTAGGAGTCCTTACAGATACCATCATGGATTGCTACCACCATGCATGTCCCCTATCCACCCCCTCAGGCAGCGGCGGGAACGAAGCTAACTGGTGGGGGCCTGAGTTGGAGAGGCTCAGGAAAAAGATGAGGAAACAACTAAACAGAGCAATGAATACGGGTACAGACCAGGACTGGGACAACTACAAGACCACCAAGTCCAGGTACAAACAACGGCTCCGGTACAGAAAGACGTGCTCATGGCGGAACTTTTGTACCAGCATTGAGACATGTACGCAGGCAAACAGGGTAAGAAAGGTACTCTCCAACCAGGCAACTGCAACCTTAGGATCCCTACGTAAGCCAGACAACACACTCACCAGCTCACCGGAGGAGGCGGAACGTACCTTAGTACAGACGCATTTTCCGGGCTGCGAAATAACGCCGCTAGTGAACTGGACGAATGAGGAGACTACTGCGACGGAGGAGGAGTGGCAACAAGCATGTGAGGTAATCAGCCCACAAAAAGTACAGTGGGCTATAAATAGCTTTGACTTATACAAATCACCAGGGTTGGATGGAGTCTTCCCAGCCCTGCTGAGGTGGGGAGGAGAGGAACTCACCCAGATACTGACCATCGTTCTGGCCGCCTGTCTGGCTCACAGGTACGTACCGAGACGATGGAGAGAAGTCAAAGTCATCTTCATACCCAAACCAGGTAAAAGTGACTACTCGGATCCCAAATCATTCAGACCAATCAGCTTAACCTCTTTTCTGCTTAAAACACTTGAGAGGTTATGTGACAGGGAGCTGAGGGAGAAGGTATTAACTAGTGTACCCCTACACCCTAACCAACATGCCTACAGCCAGGGCAAATCTACAGAATCAGCTCTTCATGCCGTAGTTTTCAAAATAGAAGAGGCTTTTATGAACAAGTCTATGTGCCTAGGCACCTTCATAGATATTGAGGGAGCCTTCGACAAGACCAACTTCACCAGCATAACAGCAGCATTGGTAAGGCACGGTGTTAATGATGTTATGATACAATGGATAAACAACATGCTGAGCAAGAGGGTCATCCGACTCGGAACCGGCGAGACACAACAGGCACTGGTGGCAAAGGGGTGCCCCCAGGGAGGCGTACTCTCACCACTCCTTTGGAACATGGTGGTGAACGACCTCATCGCCACACTAAATGACAATCACTATTACACAGTAGGATATGCTGACGACATAGTGATACTGACGAGCGGCAATCACACAGGTACGGTATGTGACGTCACCCGCTCTGCACTGGCCATCGTGGAACGCTGGTGCAACCACAACGAACTGTCAGTCAATCCAAAAAAGACTGAACTGGTAATGTTCACCAACAAACGTAATCTGGGCACCTACCGACTGCCCAGACTGTTCAATACAGAGCTCCAATTGTCGACTGAGGTAAAGTATCTAGGGGTAATACTTGATAGCAAGTTGAATTGGAGCAACCATCTAAACAACAAAATTGACAAAGCTACAGTCGCGTTCTGGCAGTGCCGTAGAATGGTAGGTAGAACTTGGGGTCTTAATCCTAAGATCACACTATGGCTATACCAGGCAGTCATCAGACCAATATTAAGCTACGGTGCAGTAGTATGGTGGCCACGAACCAAGCTAACCACCGTCGAAGCTAAACTACAACGACTTCAGAGGTTAGTTTGTATGGCGGCCACGGGATGCATGAGGACTACACCCACTGCAGCCCTGGAAGCTATACTGGGGCTGCCGCCGCTGCATCTCTTCGTTAAACAAGAGGCGGCAGCTACGGCGATACGTCTTAGGAAACTGAACCTCTGGAGATCAGCTAGGGTGCCGCACACCGAAATCCTCTACGAGGCAATAGGTAAGGAACCGCTGATAGAAGCGGTCACTGACAGGATACCCAAGCAATTCGTCTTCGACAAAAAGTATAAGATACAACTGCACGAGGAACCTGGCGAAGGTCTTAACCCAAGGGAGTTAAGAATCTTCACCGACGGGTCCAAAACAAGGTCAGGCACTGGCTCTGGGGTATTCTCAGAGGACTTAAACATACACATTTCTACACCACTAGGAACCCATAACACAGTCTTCCAGGCAGAATGTATGGGTATCATAATGGCAGCCCATGCAATCATCGCGAGGAAGGTAAAGGACTACCCCATCCGCATACTCTCCGATAGCAGATCAGTTTTACAAGCCCTGCAGAGCTACACAGTAACCTCAGGACTCATACATGAATGTCACCGAGCATTGTCAGAGGTATGTAATAATAATAGCATAACTCTACAGTGGATCAAAGGACACAGCAACTCGCGTGGGAACGACGCAGCTGACGAACTGGCGAGAGGAGGTTCGGAGATGGAAGCAGAGGGACCCGAACCAATCATACCTCTGCCATTCGCCTGGCTGCGCAACACAGTGCGTAAAAACACGAAGATAGAACAGCAAGTATACTGGTCTAACTTAGGTACCTGCAGGCAGAGCAGAGAGGCCCTTCCGACAATCTACCCCGGGTTGTCACGCAAGCTGAGGCAGCTGAAGAGGCCGCAGCTCCGGCTCATAACTGGAGCGATAACTGGACATGCCCTACTAAACAAGCACTTATTCACTCTAGGTGTTACCGACAGTCCTCTTTGCAGAGCTTGCATGGAGGCCGAAGAGACAGCCGCCCACGTCATTCTCGAATGTCCTGGTGTGGCCAAATACCGGGCACAACACCTCGGGTCTCCGAGGTCACTCCCAGAAGTCGTCGGCAACATCAAGGGACTGCTAGGCTTTCTGGTAGAGTTGGGTTGGCAAGAGTAGTGCCAGCAACCCTTCACGCAAAATAGGCGCATTGTAAGACGTCGAGTTGCGGAAAACTAGCCCGCTATAACCTATAACCTATAACCTATATAACCCCCCCAACGGTGTCCACCTTGTCGTGGTGGGGGGGCTCAGTACCTGCGGTTGGGCGCGGGGAAGCCAAGAGACACCAGGGAGGGGGCCTACGGGCCAAGACGGGCGAGGGAGACCGAGAAGGAGACCGGCGGAGCATGACTCGGGTGGGCACTTCGGTGTTTGTGATGGACTTCACCTCCGTCGGTGGAGGAGACCGAGAAGGAGACCGGCGGGGCATGACTCGGGTGGGCACTTCGGTGTTTGTGATGGACTTCACCTCCGCCGGTGGAGGAGACCGAGAAGGAGGCTGGCGGAGCATGACTCGGGTGGGCACTTCGGTGTTTGTGTTGGATTTCACCTCCGTCAGCGTTGAGGGACCCACGGGGTAGGGGCTTCTGTCCTCCCGTGGCGGGTCGAGGGGTAGGGGCGTTTGTCCTCCCTTGACGTGGAGAGTGTGTCGTGGGGTAGGGGCGTTTGTCCTCCCATGGCCGGCTGAGGGGTAGGGGCGTTTGTTCTCCCTCAGCAAGGAGGGTGGGACCAAAGCACCGTGTGTCGGTGGCGGTCCCCGCTTCCTGGGGGCTTGGGGAAGTGGTGAGGGTAAGGCACACTGCTATGCTACAGTGTGTCTTTCGGTGAGGGTTCGC
Source organism: Apotomis turbidana (assembly GCA_905147355.2). NCBI lineage: Eukaryota > Metazoa > Arthropoda > Insecta > Lepidoptera > Tortricidae > Apotomis > Apotomis turbidana. Next base: position 23,287,345 of record LR990286.1, read on the forward strand.
CCTAGGGCGAAAGTGCCGGTGGTGTCGTGGTGAATGTTCGCGATCCCATGGCATCACCACTACGGCACGGGTTGGCAGCATTCCAGAGTTTTAGTGGGTAGGCTAGTCCTTCGCGGATTAGAGAGCCCCACATCACCAATGCGTAATATTTGACTCTACCCCCGAGGGTCTCATGTTACGTAGTGGTATGCAATTCAATGCATTTCTCCGGGTTAAAAAAAAAACAAAAAGGTTTGTTTTATAACAGTATCAAATAATTTACGATTTCAATTTCATATCAGTTATTTTTCGTGGCCTTTGCCCAGCAGTGGGACACACACAAACAGACTAGATAAAAAAAAAAAAAAATTCGTGGAAGTCGCTCACCATCAAAACGAGTTTTTATCGCCCACATTTCTATAAATATATATCTAAATATAACACATATTTTCCGAAACCCTTAATTAGGTGATATATGTAACTGGTACAACTTATTCCCGTCGTGCCAGACCCTAATAAAGATAAGGCACCTCTTAATTTATGAACTAGTGCGGCAAATTGGCCCTTCAGGGCTATCGCCTCGTAGTTCGTGCACTTGTTATGTTCGGGGTAGATAATTACCCGCAGTTTTCTGCTATGGAAGCTGTAATGACGTACCTACACTGGGAATCCGCAAGTCATAACTTTTTATATTATGTATGTAGATATCGGACCGTATTTAATAACCGACCGGGTACTTCTATTATTAAGAATATTTGACGACGCGGTTGGCTCAGTTTGTAAGCACGTGCCTACTGAGCCGGCGGTCCTGGGTTCGAATCCTGGCCAGGGCAAATATCTGTGTGATGAACTCGAATAGTTGAGTTTGGGTCATGGTTTTTCTATGTATTTAAGTATATATGTATCTATATAAGTATGTTTATCGTCGTCTAGTACCTACCCATAACACAAACCTTCTTGAGCTTAATTTGGGACTAGATCGATTTGTGTGAGGTTGTCTGATATTTATTTATTTAATATTAAAACTATAGTGAGACATCCATATCCATACTAATTTTATAAATTTATGCGAAAGTGTGTCTGTCTGTCTGTTACCTCTTCACGCTTAAACCGCTGAATCGATTTTGATGAAATTTGGCATAGAGATAGTTTATGATCCGAGAAAGGACATAGGATAGTTTTCATCCTGGAAATTATACCTAAAAAGAATGAAAGTGAGTGAACATTTCTGTTGGGGTGCGTCGACCCTGTAGGAAATGTAATTATTAGACCAAAAGTACAATTGCTCTTACATTTGCTTTTAGGCTCTTTTAATAATCCATTTTATCAAGTTCCACGCGTACGTAGTCGCGGGCAAAAGCTAGTCGTAAATAATTATTAACGGTTTGTTCACGTAACAAATTAAAGAACGGCCCCGAGTTTTTCTAATTGGTTTTCTTATATAATATTAGTGAACATATTATATAAGACAACCAATTAGAAAAACTGCGCTTGCGCCGCGCGGTGTTACCCGCTCATCCCACGGGAAAACTTGATTTATTTATTTTATTTATACCACGGATCACTTAATTTCTTCTACACGAATATACGAAGCATTGTTAGACAAGGAAAACTCGACGAAATTAAATGTATAATAAAATCTACCGAAAATAAAATACATCTGATCATGATAACAGAAACATGGATAAAAACAGAAGAAGAGGCCATAACCATACAACTTCCGAACTACACTCACTACTTTAATTATCGGACCGATGCAAGAGGCGGCGGAGTGTCTATTTTTGTGCATAATGACCTGAAACATAATTACGTAGACGGAAAGTATTTAAATGGTAACAATTATCTCTGGATTCATATAGACAAACTGGCAATGGATGTAGGTATAATTTACAAACCAGGTGACACTAATATTTCAAGCTTTTTGGAGGACTTTGAACAGCAGCTACAAAATAGGCCAAGAGCAATTGTATTCGGGGATTTCAATCTAAACTTACTAACTGAGGACAGAACTACAGAAAAGTACCGTAACACGCTGCAAGAATCTGGATACTTAACAAAATTCATGAAAATTATTCAACCCGTACTACTGCAACCACGAAATCCATACTTGATCACGTACACATAAACATAAAAGATGTCCACCACAGCATGGCGCTTCTAGACTCATCACTTTCTGACCATACGCAGGTGTTCCTAGAAATACAAAAATGTAAATATGAAGCTCTACAACGAATTCATTATGAGGCCCTTAATTATGAAGAGCTTTCTAAAGAAGCCGCAGGATATGACTTTAGTTCTAAATCTCAAGACTACTCATTACTAAAGCAAGCAATTGAACTTAACATACACAACAACATAGTAGTAAAAACTAAAGTCCTGAACCCTCCCCGTAATGACTGGATCTGTAAAGAAGTAATAGACAACATTAATCAAAGAAATGAGATGTGGCAACAACTGAAAAAGAATCCTAGTAACAAAGAACTACAAGCAACATTCAAGAAAAAACGAAACGAAGTAACTAAACTTATAACTAAAACCAAAGACAACTACTATTATGAATCCTTTAGTAAGTGTAAAAATGATCCTAAGAAAATGTGGGCATTAATTAACCAATTATCTCAAAATAAAATCAAGTCAAATCAAGCTCCTCCAAAACTTATGACAATCTCTGGTGTTGTTACGGATGGCAACAAGATATGCGAGGTATTTAACCAATTCTTTGCATCTATAGGATGTCAATTGGGTAACGAGATAGCAGCTCAATCTCACAACAGGTCAACATACACAGTAACTTGCCAAACTCAAACCACTAATCACCTATCAGTCTTAGAACCGTGTAGTGAAGACGAGATTTCCAAGATAATAGATAACTTAGATTCAAATTCTAGTACTGGTATTGATGGTATAAGTACTAAAGCTATAAAATGTTTAAAAAATCACATCCTCAAAGAAGTTACACAATGCATTAACAACCATTTTGAAACAGGTACATTCCCAGATGAATTAAAAATTGCAAAGGTCAGTCCTATCTATAAAGCGGGCACTAAAAGCGACCCTGGCAATTATAGACCTATCTCTGTACTACCAGTGATGTCTAAAATCTTCGAGAAGGTCATATATAGCCGACTAGACAATTACCTATCACAAATAAATTTCCTTTCTAGTCGGCAGTATGGTTTTCGAAAGCAATCAAATACACTTGCAGCAACCGTAGATTTAGTAACCAAGATTAGGAAACACATAGATGCAAAACACCTAGGGCTGGGAATATTTATTGATCTGAAAAAAGCATTCGACACTGTCAGTCATTCGATTCTATTGCAAAAGGTCGACAGTATTGGGATAACCGGCTTAGCGTATAAAATTCTTGAATCTTATCTTTTGAATCGTACCCAAATAGTTAAAATAAATAACTATCAAAGCCCATCCCTCCAACTAACATTCGGAGTCCCTCAAGGATCAATTCTCGGCCCTCTGCTATTCCTAATTTACATCAACGGAATCAGCGAGTTACCACTACATGGGGAATTATCGTTGTACGCCGATGACACGTGTATATTCTATTTTGGGGATTCAATGGATAAAATCCAAGAATTAGCTCAAAAAGATCTGGATACACTTCACCAATGGTTCCAGTCCAATTTACTTACCATAAATATTGCCAAAACATCATACGTAATTTTTAAAGCTAAAAACAAGAGAGTTCAAGACCATCTTCCATTACTTATCAACAATGTTCAACTAAAACAAAATGCACAAGAAAAATATTTAGGATTAACATTAGATAGTGGCCTGACGTGGAAAGTACATATAAATAAAATCAGATCAAAACTATCCTCTCTTTTGGGTAGTTTACGCGGACTTGTAAGATGCCTCCCGCGACAGGTCCGCTATAATATCTACTATTCACTAGTGAAATCACATCTGGATTATCTCATAGAAATATGGGGTAATGCCGCCAAAAATACTCTTAAAGACCTACAAATCATACAAAATAAAATAATAAAGATACTTTTTCATTATGACTTTCTCACACCTACGAACAAATTATACATAGAAACAAAACTAATGAGCCTTAAGCAAATATATACCTATAATACGTGTTTATTAATAAAAAAGATTTTAAATAATTCCATAAATTGTCAAATAACTTTTGTTACCAACCGAGAAAAAGGTTTCCGTAACCTTCGTAACGCTGATAACTTATACATACCTCCAACTCGCACAAAACATTTTGGTCATAAGAGCATAAGTTTTGAAGGAGCTCGCATGTACAACCACTTACCAACTGATATTAAAAATATCGAATCATATATCAGGTATAAACAGAAATTAAAAGCTCATATTTTAAATAATATTTCACCCACTTGACCACTCGACCGAGTCCGGCCCTGGCTCCTGCCTCAGTTCTATGCGTTATCTGCTAGCAAGTAATATAGTTACAAACAAATTTAAACGTATACCCGCATTATCTTAAATTGCAGCAGTACCTTAATTAATTTGTTAGATCTACTTAGCAATACCCCAATTGTATTTAGTTGTAGGAACTGTAGGTATTAAATTAAGTAGGAACGTGTATGTTGTTACTGTATATTTAGTTAATACGAATTATATTTAGTACAAAGTAATTAGGTAATGCATATACTTGTATTAACGTGATTGTTTACGAAAGTGATATTACTATCACGATCTTTGACATTGTTTTATTTTTTCCGTGTATTAAGTACTAATAGTTTACTGTACAATGTTTAGAACTTTGCTTTTTTTTTTATTTTTTATCATATACGCTCACTGGCGTAAATATAATGCATGTTATTATGTACTGTCTCATGAAGTGAAATGTAAATTTCTTTTGAGATATATAAAAATATTCTTTAACCCGATATTTTTCCGTATAAAAAGTATGTGATAATCCAGGGTATCAGTTACCTTCATAGTTAGTTAGTTAGTTAGTTGCGCTGGGCATTTTCCGCAAGTCAACATCCAAACGTGCCTATTTTGCGTGAAAAGGGGGTAGCGCTACTCCAACCACCCCAACTCCTCGACAAACCTTAGCAAAGCTTTAATGTTGCTTGTGGCGTCGTGTACGGTACTAGGGGATCCTAGGTACTTCGTCCTGTATGCAATCTAGTAGAATATGTTTGGTGGTTTCTTCTGCTTCCATGTATGCCCTGCATAGAGGGCTATCTGTTATCCCTAAATTGAAAAGGTGTTTGTTCAGAGTATTATGTCCCGTTATTATTCCTACTATTTTGCGTAGTTGGTTCCTGTGGATTCTCAGCAAGATTGTGGTGAGTTTGTGGTTCCTATTCGAAAGAATTTCTTTTGTCTGTCTACACGTTCCTATGTCTTCCCAGTATTTTTGGTGTTGGTATATTGTATATTGGTTCATTGCCTTGTATATGTAAGATTGTGGTAGGGGTATTATTGGCTCTGTTCCGCATGTTGGTGTCTCTGATCCTTTACGGGGCAGTTCATCCGCTGCATCATTGCCTCTCGAGCCACTGTGTCCCTTTATCCACTGTAATGTTACTGTATTTTTGTCATTGCACACCTCTGTGATGCTGCGATGACATTCGTCTATTAGAGCAGAGGTACATTTATCACTGTCAACCTTCATACCAAAATTTATTAAAATCCAGCCGTTTGAGCGTGAAAAAGTAACAAACACACACATAAACACACTCACAAACGTCTGCCTTTATAATATTCCACTGTTGGGAACAATCGTAGGTAAAAACTCTCTAATTCTTAAATCACACAGACTAAAAGGACACCGTTTATTTAATATACCTACACGTTTATTAAATAAACCTTGTCGATTCCTGTGTTCTTTTATTTTAGAATCAGATGTATCCATAAAAAGCGAAAACATTATACATGAGTATGTAAAGCCCGCATCGACTGATGTTCGACGCGGTCACCGTCGACATTATTCGGCACAACTTGTACACGTGTCTCGAAACTTCGGCAGCCCTTTATTACAAGTGAAATTCAGTTCCAAAGTTAAATCGAGCATCCCAAAAGGTTAAGAATAGACATTTCGTACTGACTTAACGAACGGTACCTACAGAAGTTGTGACGTTTGTTTGCGAGTTGTGCGGGCTGGCACAGGAATAACTGGGTTCATTGATCGTGGTCGATATTTCATGAGTGACCTTTAAACCCCAAAATGAATACAAAAGATTATTTTTTATTTATTTATTGAAAGGGCTTAACGCTAAATCGGCTAGATTGTACAGCATTTGAGCTTCTTCCGATATAAGGCGAAGCCAAAATGCTGTTCACAAGACCGACTTCAAAGGAATTATTATTAAAATATATGTTTCTCACCGAATCGCTCCGAACACAGTCCATCAATATATGTAGAACATTTGTTAACCACTCCACAATCATCGCACAATGGCGAAGGAACTTTTCTCATCAAAAATGAAAACAATTTAGATGGAACGTGACCAGATCGCAAACTCAGAGCAGTTTTAAGTTTATTTCTACTAAATAAAATATGGTCAATCCAAGAACAATGATTCACTTGAGGCTGGATGGATAGTTTGGAACCAAATGCCTTTTTCTCTAGAGCGTAAATCGAAATACTTGATGGTTCTCTAAGTAGATGGTGGAAAAACATCACATATATCAATCAATATCATTTATTTTCAGGCAACTGTGGCCCATAGATAAATACCTTAAAACTAACGTACATATCAAATAACACCATAATATAAAATATTCAAAAACACGTTAGTTCGACGACGTGCGACGTAACTTCTGAGTGTCGGGTAACCGTCCGCGGAATCGCCGGAACACGACACCTTTCGGCCAGAATTCCTCCTGCGGGAAGGTCAACAGCTTGATAGTAGGCACCCTCACCACAAATGACGCGAAGTTCACATTGTGGAGAGAATCTAACTGTTCGACCCTCAGGGTGAAGTTGGTCTTTACTCGCAAATACTCGAAGATGCTATCTGCTTTTGTCGTGTAGTGCAGTCTGGACACATACAATAGTGTGGTCGGAGTCGCAAGCTGGAGTAAATGTTGCGATCCAGTCACTGCAGTTCCACATTGGTTGCGACGAGCCGGCTTCTTTTTCTCCACCAAGGTAGGTATAGGTAAGTGAAATTTTCTGGGAGAAAGTCTCGCTACCTGACCAAGGCAAAATGTCAACTTTAGACAAAACACGGACAGTAATTTGTAAAGCCGCAGATAGCATATTTATGTGATGCATAGAACACAAACCCCTGCGATTTGGGTAATTCACGAATTCACCGCCTAGGTATATGATGTACTATTTATTTTTGATTAGATAAGCATGATGTGAACATGATCATGTTCACATCATGCTTATCTACGTATACTATACTTATAGGTATATCTTTGAGTAATGTAAATGTATACAGTTATTTTCAAATTAAATAAATTAATCTAATCTCACTCTGATGTAAAAAGTTTTCTGAAAACTATATTTCATTGCTATTTGATATTTGTATGTATTATATTATAATATTTTGTATGTATTATATTATAATACATACAAATATCAACACGGTAGAAAAAAATTGCGCTCACACGTAGTCCACATGTCTCGAACCCGGTACCTTTGGATTACCGGAAACTTCTTCACCTTTCGACTGATACCTTCTAACAGACAGACAGACAGACATTGTTTTACTACAATCAGTGCTTAATGTCTATGTTTTCACGACAAAAGTTAAAATCGCCCCAACTTGGCTAGTAACAATAAACCGCGAAGTAACCTGTAAGGCTGAAGCTCAGACTGTATTTGAGTTGTCCTCAGTTGGGTTCTTAAAGTTTGTTGGTCGGTATTTCGATACTAGGAAACACTAAACTGAATTTGCGTAGGTAATACTCGTTGTTTATATAATTCTAGCTGCGCCACGCGGTGCTACCCGTTCGTCCCACGGGAACACTACATTTCTTCGGGATAAAATGTAACTTATGTCTTAATCTAGGGTGTCAGCTATCTTCATACCAAAATTTATCAAAATTGGTCCAGCCGTTTGTGTGTGAAGAAGTAACAAAAGATACACATAAACACAACCAAAAACTTTCGCCTTTATAATATCTATCTATCTATCAGCCACAGACGTCCACTGCTGAACATAGGCCTCTCCCATGACTCGCCACAAAGTGCGATCCTGTGCAGACCGCATCCAATGATTCCCCGCTATCCTCACGAGGTCATCCGTCCATCTAGTCGGGGGCCGACCCACGCTGCGCTTTCCTATACGTGGTCGCCACTCTAGGACTTTGCTGCCCCCAACGGCCATCCGTTCTCCGGGCTACATGGCCTGCCCATTGCCACTTCAACCGGGCAATCCTGTGCACTATGTCGGTTACCTTGGTTCTTCTGCGGATATCCTCATTTCTGATTCTGTCGCGCAAAGAAACTCCGAGCATTGCCCTTTCCATTGCACGTTGCGTGACTCTTAGCCGCCTCATGAGTCCCATTGTGAACGACCATGCCTCAGCATGTGTGCCTTTATAATATCAGTGTGATACTCGTAAGTACGAGTACGAGTAGCTATGTATATTTTAATCAGTGATACAAAATATTTATGTTGTTGCTTGTGAGTTTGTCTGCTTTATCGCAATCTCATGATTGGTTCATATATGAATTACGAGAGACTCTTTGGCAAAGAGTCTCTTCTGGGTTAGGGCCGAATCACTATTTATGCATTATATTATGATGACCTTATCACAATCGCTTAGTTATTGCTATTCGATTTGCATTGTATGGCATTTACATGTTGTCATTTTAAAATAATACAGCAATAATCTTAAAACTTTCGTGAGACATATTTAATTATTGTAATTAGTGGTTTACACTCACGTGAAATTGTCAGGGGCATGTTTCGAACTCATACAGAGTTCTTCATCAGGGACTGCTACCCGTATATTTAATATATTATTAGAGTGTGTCATTTTCACTGTTACGATATTATTATTAGCCTTTCATACACGTGATATAAATGTATGGAATATAACAGCTGCAGATAACGTCTATTTACAAAAACCTAACCGAAAACTGTAGGTAGCATCTAATATATAGTATACGTTACGTTCTTATACCCTAAGTGAAACTCACTTCACTAAAAACTTCGGCATCATCTGTTGCATGGACTTAGAACACCCCAACTACAACCTCCTTAGCCGGTTCATTAAGACATAACGCTTTAACGACACGCCTTGTTAATTCTGTTCTCCAATTAGTAAGAGGATGTCATCTTTCGCGTCTCATTTGTCCGGATTAGACCGGTCACGGCGGGCCGGGATCCGGTTATGGCCGGTTATCGCCGGTAAAGCGAGTCTCGTCGGATAATGGAGGTAGTGTTGTTAATTGAAGCCGTCTTTAGCTACTACGGTACTCCACCTTCATTACAGTCTACTACATTTTCTTAGATTACGCCCGACGCCGCTGTGTGCAGCGCTTCTAGTATGTCAAAGAGTATGGTAGAAACAGAGAAGTCAACTTAATTAATGGAAAAATTTAGCCTGAGTAGGTACTTGAGTCCTGGGACCTAATTCGAGAATGCCGTTTGAGTGATCGCCAAACGTCAAATCTCTATAAGATAACAGTTATATCGCCATTGAACTGTCATTAAAATGCGATGAGCTTAAAAGTGACATATCTCAATTTTGAATCTACGAAGGCGATAATGAATGTCAAAAATGTTACTCATGCATATGAATTTCTGTTTTGAACGAAACTACGCGGTCAATTTAAAGTATGCGCCTGTTATTTATGCCGTCACATACCAAGGAAACGAAAATTTAGCGCATCCGAATTGACGAAGTTGCGATGTTCTAGGGATATCGCCACTTGTCAAAAGTGGCGGATGGCGATGAAATGGAGAGATCTCCATCATCTCTCTAAAATTGGTCGAATCCCCCCTTGATTATTCATTACCTGAAGCCAAGTTTTCTTGTTTCCGTTCGTCGTTCTTCTTCCCTTTATTGTATGGGGGGCTCCGACCCTATACTTGTTGTTTCATCAGTTGACTTCATAGAGTCAGAAGGCAAGCTATCTGGTTTCCGATCTTACCGTTTGTTTCTTTTTTTGACACGAAAAAGTCTTTGTTGTACGGTACCAGAAATAAAATACGATAATAAAACATAGGATATTATAAACATAATATATCATGGACAGAATGTGTGCTCAGAAAGTACTTGTCAATAAGTTAGGCCACCGTATTTAGTTGTTTTCTTCATAAAATAAAAAAAAAAACATCAAGCGGTATTCTCTAATACAACTAGTTACTCTAAGTGCAGCGAAGTTTTTAACTAGCACCTAGAGTATTTCTTAGAACCTTGACTAGAATGGATTGAAATCAGCGTTGCGGTCTATCGCGGGACAAAGTGCCGAGTGTACGTTTCAGCGCTATAAATTGTTTATTTCTCTTTTAATTGAACGTTAAGTTGCTATTTTATGGAGTTAAAAACTCTTTTACACCTCAGGGCAGAAATGTTGTTTGTCGAAAGAGGATATTATGATTGACTTGAATAATATAACTTCCATAGGGCATAGAATTATTTATTCCAGGTATTCCACAATTTATTATCGATGCCACACTTGATCAGCTTTGTAAAGTTACCTGTTGGTCTGAAGTTCCATCGACTAAGCAGACGCCGGGAAAGAAGGACTTGACGGGTATAATAGACAACCAACTTTAGGAAGGTCGGATATTGATACGAAGCCGGGAAGCCCTTTTCACGGCTAGGCATGTGTAGTGCTTTTCTCAAACATATGCAATGAAATAAAAAAATACACCACTTAAATAAATATATAATTCAGCTGTTTAACCTGTTATTGAACACAGACGCCATGTTAAAAAAAATTGGGCAAGTGCGAGTCCGACTCGCGCATGAAGGGTTCCGTACCATAATCTATAACAAGTTTTTTGTATGGGAGCCCCCCTTAAATTTTTATTTTGTTTTATTTTTAGTATTTTTTGTTATAGCGGCAATAGAAACACATCATCTGTGAAAATTTCAACAGCCTGGTGACAGACGGACGGACGGACAGCGAAGTCTCAGTAATAGGGTCCCGTTTTTATCCTTTGGGTACGGAACCCTAAAAAATACTTCCCGGCTTAGGCCTTAAATTTTGTATAAAATTCTTTCACTTACAGTTCTCTCGAGTTGTTCCGCCCGAAACTTGATTATTTACTTACGTGATAAGTTATGATGACATTTTATTTCATGTTTGGCAAAATACTGTCTTAAGTCATCGGTACTAAATAAAAGAGAAGTTTACACAATTAATGACGAATGAAACGTCTAGGTAATTCAGATATTTGAATTATTAAATCTGAAACTAGGCTAGTTGGTTACCTTAAAATGATAATGACATAACTACCAATGACCCAAAATAGGGCCAGGTTTTTCTAAACACTATTATAACAAAGCGGGACTTATTCGCGTTCAAAAAGATGTTCATCTAATTATCTCGATGTTTCGGACGTGATTTTACGTCCATGCCCATCTAGCACAACTATACTACGCGACTCTTTGTCGCGCGACATGGCGCTACCCGTCACTTTCTCACATTACTGCACAGAAAGAGACGGGTTATTATCTCGCGCGAGAAATAGTCGCGTATGACAGTCATGCTGGAGGTGATGGTCTCGAAGGGACTGAACACAATTAAGTCCCGTTTTTTCAGTGTATAGACTTCTTTATAGATAGCAAGATCTTAGGGGTGATAAGTTGGAGAAGGAAAGCCACGAATAGATCGGACTGGAGAGTATTGCTAGACCAGGCTAAGCCACCCGCGGCTGTAACGCCTCAGATGATGATGATGATAAAAATCTTTATAGGATAAAAAATGTCGCCATTACCTGTCCCCTGCCGCCATTACTATGACAGACGACAAGGAGGCAGGTCGTGGTCAACAGTAAACCCGTTTACGTTTTTTTATTGAATATATTCCCGCCCTGAAACCCTGGACATTACAGTTATAATAATGGGAATATACATCATAGCTGTTAAATAAGTACTTTGTATTATGTTCTCGGATATAGTCGTAACATGATTAATTATCATTTAAGTAAGTACGTCAGTAGGGATGCATTTAAACCGGCGCATAAAAGTCGAAAATTGGGTTTCCTAACGCAAATTAGCGAAAAATGCTGGCACAGCTTTTAAAACCGCATCAAAATTGTTCATCGCGTCACAAAGGGACATGCTCAATGAACAATTTGAAACGGTAATTAATTAACATAACCGCGGTGATTGAATTAATCCGTGTATCGCTTTCCAAAGGCAACGCCATTTTGTTTCACACAATTTGTAATAAATTAAGTTTCGGTTCGCGGGTATATTTTGAGCCGTAATATGTACAGTGACAGGTCAATTTGCTGGGGCGATTACTAGCTGATAATGTGTTACTATATTGGCGGGATTTAACCAAACTTTGATTCCAAAAATAACGCTTTCTCTCGTATAGTAATGTCAAACTAGTTTGGGGGCGAATCTCACGTTATCTTGGAATAAAAGTTTGGTCGAACACAGACAAGAGATGATGCAGCTATCAGTATAGGTAATTACAAAGTTACAATTTATAGACTAAAATTACGGAGGCAGTATATTTTAAGAGGCTGAATCGAAAGATATACTTAAAAAGTAATTTTGGAACAAGACTGGATATAGATTGACTATTAATAACCTATGATAAACGTTTTTTTGCTGTTTTTACGCACGTAATGGATAATATTGTGGTAACGTTTAGCAAGAAAGTATAATTCCTTTAACAATTTTACATTAAAATATTACCATATTCATCATCATTATCATTATGACCATCATCAAAATCCAGACTATTTACCTACAGAGCTACCATAGTCGTGCAAATACTACGTTCGCAGCAAATTAGAAACTAACGCGATAGTGTGGAGCCCTCACGAAACCCAATACATACTCATGTTAGAGAGAATTCAGAAGTCGTTTATTCGATTTCTTTACAATAAACTCTACGGTTATTATCCAAAACTCTATCCTACGCTCTTTATCCTTGGAATGGTTGACTGTTTCTCCTTGGAAGTCCGTAGGAACACTTATATTGTTAGATACTTTATCCAACTATTACGAGGCGAAACTTACAATCCATTCCTCTTGTCGCAAATTTCCTTCTGGGTACCCGCGGTTCCCACCATCGTCCTCCGCCCCCGGGCGCGCCCGCTGTTCGCGGTCCCGGCAACGCGTACACGGAGCCACTCTCACTCTCCACTTCATCACGCGCTAACGTTACTCAACGACATCTTGCTTAGTGACAGCGATCTGGATATATTTTTTAGCTCCGAGTCTAGGCTCATGTCCTCAATCACTGGCTACTTGGAGTCTATTGTTAGGCCTAGCTCAATTACAGCTTAACATTATTATTATTATATATACTAAGTTAATCAGCATGCTTGGTTATATACTGTAAGTGTTGATTGTAAACTTATAAATAAATAAATAAAAGACGACTGTTATATATCTATGGCAACGGCTTATTTTGTCATCCCTGTCATTCGGCGAGATATTTTATAAAAACAAAAATAAAATGTGTCTATCAAAAATACAATTCGCGTATTAATTAATTACTAGCGGATACAACAATGTGGCGACGAGGATGGGATGCTCCTGCATGTAAGCTCGCAATACCCGGCTTTGCTCGGCGCATTTAGGGATTATCGGCGACCCTTCAGTCCACCTATGTATACTTATGCTTAAGGTTAGATTATTAAAAAAAAACGTAAGAAAGTGAAGTGACATGTTGAAACCATGGATCTTAATCTAAAACTCTGGTGCTTGCAACCAAATTAAACTAAGGTATGTTTACTTATTGTTTTCAACATAACTCAATGCTCGCCAAGAGCGAATTAACTTGTTATTTATATAATTAATATTTACCTAGCTTTTAAAGTTTTCATGTAAGCGAAACTGTGTTTCTTATGAGAAATAAATATCTTTAAACCGAAGAATGAATAAGGAAACAAACATAACTTATCTCAAACATGCTCCGAAATATATATATAAACGATTTAAACTCGCATAAAAATTTTCAGAAACATGTTTCGAACTCATATGGAGCAATTCATCTTCACTATTTTAAATCAATTAAACTCGATACCCACTTAATTTTGTTTGGATTGTTTTTAGTTTTTCTTGTTAATCCTATTAAATTACTTGTTATTTTGCAAGTGTGCTTTTATTATATCCTCACATAGTTTGAGTAAAGCACTATTATAATATACTTCAGCGGAAATGGGGATTGCCTGACACGCATCTTTTGTAGTCCTCGCGATGCTGGGCTTGCAAACCACCTCGCCAGACCCCTACTTTCCGGGCCTCGGCAATAATGTACTATTTCACATAAGTGAAACCGTGAGAAAAATGTAGCGCGCAATAAATTACTAACTTAAAATAGATTACAAACTGAACGATAAATTCTCCAGCCAATGTTCCATTCTTCGTAGACTAACATTTGTCTTTTTCTTACTCATTTTATTTTTCTTGCGTACTTTTAAAAGATGTTCATCTACGGACAAGTAACATGTATTTCGGTCATGAAGCACGCCTATTCTCAAATGTAATTTTTGCCATTATCACCATTATATATATCGTAACACTAAAACGTCCATTTCTCACAATCCTCTTTCTGTCCACGTTAATGCGGTCACAAATTCAGTAGAAATGACCCAAATCTTGTACAAATGGTAACAATATTTACAACCGCTATTACTGCCTTTTATGTGACACAAAACGCTAGTTGGTGTAATCTGGACACTTTTTACGAGCATTTTAAGTAATGTCCAGCGAGGCACTGTAAATCAGAGGACAATACTAGCCCCGATTAGCATAAAGCTGTGTGTTTTCTAAATTAGTGTTATTAGGTATATTTTTTTATCAGAATGAGAGTAAAATGTGCAACCCGACGCCTTATTTTAGAAGTGACCTAAGGGCTCCAATTTATTTTACTCGATGTACGAGTATAAATCTGAAAGGCGTTTCATTGTCAGTTATTTGAATATTGAAAATATTAGGTACCGTAACGCAATGAATTTAATTCGATGAATTTCTACCTTACTATACCGTTTTCATTACTGCTAAAATTAGGTTTCACTTTATTTTGTTAGAAGTTATGCAGCTTATCTCCATACGTGTCTCACATATTGCTTGCATCCTTTTCGTCAGTGACTAATTTAGGAGTGTAACCGCATTACCACGATATTTGAAAATACAAAACTTGTAACTAACATTCGAAAACCAAAATAGTTGGTCACAAATCCCGTATTTTGTTCCAGTGTAAAATAAAGGCAGAAACATAGATAGTTTACCTTTACCCCGCAAAGGAATGCGAACTATGGCAATTTCGACATGAGTCCGGGTCAGAATGTTCGAGTAACGCTGGCATTAGTCCATTCCGCGGAAGGGTTAACAGAGTACAGGTACGCGTGTGTCACTCACCTTATATTCGCGAACAAATTGACGGCTCGGGCCGTTTATTTCATTCGGCGTGTTAGCATGTCGAATAAGGTAAGTACATTGATCTTGTAAATATAGGGCCTCAATTCGTCGTTTGACACTAAGATTTTTCCGAGATTTCTCGGCGATATCTATAATTTAGCGACATGCGTTATTCGTTTTTTTTGTAGTGTAATTGTCTCAATTGTACGGCAGTGCAATGTACGTATAACTGAAGTTGACTTCAAGAAAAAAGTTACATGCAAACACAACTATTGATAGAACTAATAAGCATTTACAAACGCGTTGAATCAAAAAGTAAACATCCTAAATCGACGAACCTTCTAATAAACGTCTAAGGACTATTGAAGACACCCGCCGCCATTGATCCAAAGATAATATTATTTCCTACACACGATTCCAGCATTTAGAACTCCTCTGGCCTTTGAAATGCGGAAATTGAGCAGTTTGCCAGTGCTGACTCGAGGCACAGACGGGGCGTGTTTTTTTTTACTTTTCACGGTCCCGTAGTCACACTTGCTCCCGGCTTCTACGGTCAATAGAAAAGAATCCTCCCCGGTCAAAGAAAACTTTACCCGCCCAAGTTCTAGGTTGAAACTTCAGCGCTCGCCGTTTCATTTTGAATACAGTAGGTACCTTTGTGAATTTAAGAATAGTAACTTTAGACGCGAGTTCAAAAGTTGCGAAGTTTGTTCGACTTAGAAATTATCTATTAAGTTCCCGCGGGCCGAACTTTGACTTATATCTTGTCGTGTCTGAGAATACATAGTAACTTAACAACATGGAGTGTTGTGTTTGGCAGTCCTAGTTAGCTTTTTGAAATTTGTAAGCAATCACGGTTGCAGAAACATACTTCAACACGGAAGCTTCAGACAGTATTCATGTTTATTTATTAGGGTGTTCTCTCACCGCGAGCATTCGTCTATAATGTAACAAAAAATACATACAGTGAAACATATAACGTCCTCCTATTTGGAAGTAGGTTAGAAATGGTATGCCTGTAATGCCTTCCTCGCCTGTAATGTAACAAAAATAAATGAGATTTTTTGTTAAATTATATGCGAATGCTCCCGGTTATGGAGTACCCTAAAATAACAAAAAAATATATGAAAATCTCATTTATTTTGTAACCCCCAACGAAAGAAGAGGGGCGTCCAAAACAATTCAGTTTTAATCATCGTCAGGTACCTATAGATTTCCTAACATTTTTTTTTAATTTATATAGGCTTATTGATATAAATTTATCCATATATCTGTAAGGTATTTCCCAAACTTTTCAGTTTCGTTTTTAACAGTCATTGTTCAAAAGATTTGTTCTTTCATAGTATTATTTCGGTTTTCATACCAAATTTAAAAACAGCTGATTTCATGTACCGACTTTTTAATTATTCCACTTAATATATTTTCTTAAAAGGCATAAGTATATATTTAGTAATTTAATGAACACCCGTTTCTGCTCAAGCCGAAGAATATCGGGATCGAGAGCCACGTACATGGTGATTTAGGACCCCCCTGGCAGCCCAGGGCACTTCATTAATAGAAAGGGAGGTATTTACTTAACGTTCTAACAGTTTAGGAACGGTGTTCAATGGGTAAAGGAGCATATTTTATATGGTCGGAGGTGTTAACTTGGGTATAGAAGCTATTTTATAAATTAACGGAGTTTAAAAAAATGGGACTAGATTCCACATTTCCCTCCGATATCAACAGTTCAACCCTACTTTAGCGATGTGTTAAATCTCACTTTGCATAAGCAAAGATGGCAAGTACTATTTATTTAATCTTTATTGCACTATTTAAGTCTTATTCTACAAAATGTGGACATTATGCCATGAAGTCATCTCTACCAGTCAACCTTAGTATGAAATGAAAATTACTATCACCGAAGTGCAACTAACAGTGGCAAACATTATTATAATAGTAAATTGAAGGAACGTTAACGAAAGAAGATTTTTTATGTATATTGTTACATATTCCGGGCCACGGGGTTATTAAGGAGATTGTTAACTAAAATCTACCTACGGCACTAATGACGCTGACTGATGAATAAGAAAACGAAAAGCAAAAACCCGTATAAACTTTCATACTGTAAAATATTGATGCACTTTTTCAACGTAAACAGCACACTCGACAAAATATCAAATATTTGAAAACCTTCACATCGATATTCATTTTACGTCGTGTCAAGTGCTTTTCTGAAGACGGTGCATGTTTCGGGTCATTCAATATTATAGCTCGTCTCTTTTTCACATATTTATATATGCATACGAGGGAGCTAGAGGTACGTAAGTTGCACGTGTTGAATAGACGGGACGTGAATATTGCAACGCAGTACGTTTAGAGGTAAAATTTATTTGGGGGAACTAAATAAAAATACCGAGGCACTCCGTCGATCTGTTCCGTTTAATATCGACCATGGCGCCCGTTCGGTTGCGGTTACAGTAGAGGAAGGTGCACGTAATATGAATATTTTGACCTGCGGCTTAATTCGATTGGCATTGATATAATGCAGTCACTGAAATAATGAAATAACTTTCACTTTTACATGTTTGAGTATACATGCATTTCACAAGAGAAGAAACGCCGTAAGAAACTCAACAGCCAGTATTTTTTTCAGAAAGGATAAGTATTTAACTATTACAGTAATATATGAACTTATCTAAATTCGTACCTATCTTAAGAATTTAGGCATACCTATACGTGCCTATACGTAGTCCTCGAAGAAAACATATTAATACTAGGTACTTCACTAATCGGCATAATTATTTTTATTAAAGCCGTAACGATTGTTAGCGTAAACTAAATGTTTAATGAAGCGAAAGCCGTAGAGACGCAGGTGCAAACTGCCTGAACCATTAAATTTTTCGCTTAATTGTAAACTAATCGGCATCTAAGGTATCGGATATATAAGTACGGATATCACCTTAATATGGCCAATATTTATTTTTACTACTGTGGACAATAGCGTACAGTACCTAAGCTAAGAACATAGATCTAACATCACTTTTATTTAGGATTATAACATTTTGTAAAATAATGTTATATCGTGATATACATATGTGGAAACACCACTTTTTTTTACTGAACCATTGATACAATTACCAAAGCACGAATAATAACCTAAATTCAAAATCATTACACAAATACACACGTTAAACTTAAAACACCCTCTTTTTTGTCGACGGTTAAAAATGGAAATACGTAACCTGGCGAAGGAGTTCAGGAATTGAACCCGGTACCTCTGTTTTGGTGGTGTAGTGGTTGGCACGTTGAACTGGTAATCTAGAGGCACCTGGTTCGGTGCCCGGTCTCTTTCGCCTGGTTTCGGATTTCCATTGTTTTGTTCTTTGATATTTGTATCAGTGTTTTCGTTATCATTTCTTCGATCGCCACCAAGCATAGGTATCTATAGTTACGTTGGCTAGTCTAGTGGAGCATCTAGAGTCCACAAGACCGTTAGTCAAAGGTAAAATTTTATGAAAAATACACATGAAACTCTTCCAAGAGCCTTTAAAATACACACGTTAGCTTATTTCAAGGGCGATAAAGAGGGACTAAAGAATTTCTTCATTTGTATTTGTACACACCAAATACCGTGTCCTATTCGAATTCTTTTCCCAACATCCAATACTCTAATGCCTCCGTCGGCAATAAAGTCGCTACTTTATCGACTAGGTTATAAATTGAGGGGTTTCAAAGAACGTTTTTAAACGTGAAAAAGGGAATTTTATAAATAAAACGGCATACTGGGGGAGTTGCTAATAGTTGGTACTGCCTGACGAGGCGTTGTCAAGCTCTCCTGTAAATGCTGGTAATGGACTCAAATTATAAAGGGAAAAGGGAACATGTGGGCATTGTGTTATTATTTCAGGAATACTTTTTTAAATGGTACGGTACTGTGAATGAAACAGCAACTCGTAATACTAAGTGCCATAATACAAAAATAAATGCCTTTGCTGTAAATTTCCTTTATTATAAGAGGATGTATTACGCCTCTTTTTCCCAGACTATCAGTTTACATAAAGTTTGCACCTGATAACTATGGCGACGAATACAAATGAGGTCCAAACTTCACGTAATCAGCTTACGTCTAAACTTAGCTCAAGTCTACGAAATTTTAGGACCTGAATAATAAGGAAATTTTCCTTTTCGGGCCGTTTCGATTTTTTCGCATATATGATAATAGAATTTTGTGTAATAGGCTGCCGTTTGTGGTTGGATTTTGGCCAAAAACAGACGCCGAGTACACAAATCTTAAATAAATAAACATCGGACAACCTCACACAAATCGATCTAGTCCCAAATTAAGCTCAAGAAGGCTTGTGTTCTGGGTACTAGAGGGCGATATACATACTTATATAGAAGAATATATACTTAAATACATAGAACAACCATGACCCAAGCACAAATATTCGAGTTCATCACACAAATATTAGCCCTGGCCGGGATTCGAACCCGGGAACGCCGGCTCAGTAGGCAGGTGTTTACAAACCGAGCCAAACGCGTCGTCAATTTAATAATAAGAAACGCAAAAACCGAAACGCTCCAACACAGAACATTACCCTCTCATTGAGTTTCTAAGATTTCGAAAAAGTGGTTATATTTTCGAGGAGGAAACAGTATAGGACGGAACCTCGATTTAAATGGAAAAATGAGCAGTTATAGATCCTTTTAAATCCCATTTTTAGATTATATAAACACGTGTAGGACTCACCGCATCTCCGCGCCCTCGTAACTTTCTAAAGGGTGAGATTGAAGCCAAACCTAGCTTGCATTAAAAGAGACTATACTTTTGTCAGGATGTCCATTTAAAACAAAAGTAACACATTTTATTACAAATACAAAGATAGAAACTGAAAAATTTACATCCTGACCAGGTTCGAACTGTATCTTATGCATGTTGGTGTCTTATCTGTGGCTTAATTGGTCACAGCGTATCGCGCCGTAACATGTGTATGATTTTCGTTAAACAATCAATAATAAGTTTCTGTCAAAAATGACATTTTAGTGGCAAACTTTTATAGCCGACTGTACTTTTCTTTGGATATCCATCAAATGCTCACTGAGACAATTCTAAAGAGCCCAAGCTCGGTAGGATTGCTTTTTCTATTATAGAGTTCCTATGGCCACCTTCCGGCTCCATCATCAGATCTGCCCCATGGTACCATATTATTGTGTTGTCATCAAAGTTAAGTAAGTATGCAAAATTTGAGCTCAATCGGTTGACAATATCTGCTTCAAAATTGAGTTGCAAGATTTCACCCGAACATACATACTTTAAACATACCATGCAAGCTAAATAAAAGCTTGTAAAAATAACACGTTTTTGTAATTTCAAGACTATTTATATACTAATCCAAAATATTTTATGGACGAACGAAGTAAGGATCATCAAAATCACTGGAATTGCGCTACCCACATCTAAGGTCGTCGCTCCATCTGACATGGGATCTTCTCACTCTGCTAAATAATAGTTGATACTATACAATTATGTAGATATAAAGACATCAAGCTAGATGTATGTGTCAAATTAGTCCTTTTCAAGAATTTTGCACTAGCAATGTCATAATTATTTTTCGTTTACTCACTACCCTAAGGTTGTCTGGAAGAGTTCGCTTTTTAGCAATAAGACCGCCTGTTGTTACCAACTTACTTATTTTTTGCAATTTCTTTGTGTTATCGTTATTTATATTTCGTGGTGCACAATAAAGAGTATTATTGTTACATAAAAATTCTATGAAAATCAAAAGGCTAAATCCAAATAAACTTAAACGTTTCAGCGAGCATGCAGCAAATACCATTCTCAGCATAAAACAGTTACTAACAAAATTAACTCCTGATCAAACCCCGTAAGTCGCAATATTAACACCCGGCATAATACATCCAACCCTTCCCGCGCCAAATTAGATTATCTGAGTTATACACGACCTTATTGGTCCCGACTTGGACCAGCTTGATTAATGCTCCGTAGTTCCGCGCCTAGTTATCTGTTACCTAGATATTGTTGCGATATTCAGGTTTCATTAGCAGTAATAACTGGTGTCGAGTTGAGCCGAGGTATGCTTTTGCGATCGTAATATTGAGCGATTGAGCTATCGAAGGATGTTTGGAGGCGGGTTCGGTTCGTTATTGATACCGAATGAGCTATAGAAATTGATGTAGTATCGCTTTTGACGGGTATTTGAGATATATAGCAAACATAATGTCCTTGTCTGTATATAAAGATGAAAGGGTATTTAGATTAGGTTAGTAACATTAATGCAATAGCTTTATGAGAAGACTGAAATAAACTTCACATGAATATTATAAAAGTTTGTGAGTCTGTTTATGTGTATATTTGTTACTTCTTCACGCTCAAACGGCTGGAGAAATTTTGATAAAATTCGGTATGGAGGTAGCCGATACCCTGGATTAACATATTGGCCACTTTTTATCCCGAATAAATTCTTATTCCTGTGGTACGAAGGCGTAGGCGCAGCTAGTATTAAATAATGAACAATTTATTATTGTCAAGAATCACTCAAAAGTTAATAATAAACGAATCAAATACAACGATGGTAAAATAAAATTCCTCAACACATTTTCAGTTCTAACGTATTTCAATGTCAAGGGATTTAACGTAAACCTCAACATGCAACCTACTGCTTTAATAAAAAAAAATAACAACATCACGAAACATCAAAACAATACAACAAAAACATTTAACGCGGGAACTCCCCGTAGCCGGCATCCAAACCACCGGCATCTTTAATATTCAAAGATAATTTGCACGCCACTGTACATCGCACAAAAACCTACTCCTTCAACTAATTAACTGGCATCAAAAGCCTTTTCCTACCCTTACGTGGGCCGCCAGTGTAGAAACCGAATGGTTTCTGAACAATTTGCTAATTAATTTTGTTCTTTATTACGCAGTTGTGAAGGCGGCGGAGTGACAAGTTGGACCGAAAACTTTGCGTGTTTGAGGTTTGGCGGAAATTTCTTTGGGTTCCGTGTGTTCATGTGTAGTTACATGTATGATAACTTTAACCACTTCACTAAGCCTTTGAATATACTTGGGGTTTGATGGCAGTACGTATGTGGTATACCTAATTATCTACCACATTGCTACGTATTCACTGCCGAAATTATTCAATTTCTGAACTCTGACTGTTCTGAGTTGATTGTTAAACTTTTCTTATTGAAATTAAGCAGTTTTACGTACTTTTTTTGAAGTTTTAAATTCGGTATGATTCAAACAAAAGCTTACACAGTTCTTAACGCATTCACTGCCAGCAACGCATATATGTGTTCACCGTCATACAAGTTTGTT
The DNA here is from genome assembly GCA_905147355.2 of Apotomis turbidana. Lineage (NCBI taxonomy): Eukaryota > Metazoa > Arthropoda > Insecta > Lepidoptera > Tortricidae > Apotomis > Apotomis turbidana. Next base: position 23,310,122 of record LR990286.1, read on the forward strand.
CCTAAGCCACACCCCCTGGCAGTAAATGTGTATTGGAAAAATATGTTGAAGGTTGCAATGAAAAAATCCACAAAAACATAATACAGAAATTCGGGGTTTTTTTAATCATCTAGTCGAATATTTTAGTTCATAAAGCATTAACTGACCAAATATTTACTGTTTAACTCAATACATTATATTATAGAGATGTAACAGATATAATATGTTGTAACTAGTTATCTTCATAGAATACCCAATAAAGTGTATTATACCTCTTCCTCCCACATCATCACTTAAAGCAAGATCTTTTATTTGCTTCCCCATTTTACCGATACCCATTCATTCACAAGTTTTATCAAAGGAATACATGTATTCCCTAATATCAGGGGAGTATTTGGCGACTTCAAATGGAGCTGACTCAGGCTGTTTTGTAACATGTGTGTAAACAAGATATTAAACAGATACTGTATATTAGGAACGCCCGTTGACTCGTGCTCGAAACCTTGGCACAGTAGTCGTAAAAGTGTATTATGTAAGTACGAATAGGTATAATGTGCTATGGTAACGTGGACTATGTTTTTATTTCAGAGATCTGGTACCAAGCGTCCCCAGCGCTACTGGAATTCGAACGGTCCATTCACCAGGATGTCAGTCCACCTTGTCTTCCAACGCGGCATCTTCAATGGTCGCCACTTGAGAACCTTTCTCCTTCAGCGTGCATCGTTTTTACGAACGATGAGCCCTGCTACAGTAGCCGGCAAACAACTTGAACCAAAAGGGGGGATCTGCGCATGTAAATTTGTACGTAAATCGGCTACTGCGCAGTCAAGGTCACGGTCAAGAAGTTTGCCGGCTACTGTACTAGTATAGGACTTTGCAAAAACTTGGCGATTTTGGGTTTTGTTTTTGGTTCTGTCCATTTATTAGCTTGGTCAGTTTCATTGACCGCTTACTAAATTTCTGGATTTGTGACTTCGCTCGAAAAGGCAAGTCAAACAAATTTTGGGCTTTGACAGTAACTTTGGTTCTATTTGATTCAGTCTCGAAGGGAAACATCGACAGTCCTCTTTTCTGGTCTTTGGCCGACCTTAAGGCTTATTATAGGGAACTAAATTATAAGTCCTTGGTAGACTGTTGATGAAGGTAACGTTTTCTTTTATACGGAGTTCGTCAGTATTGGGGATAGCATAAAAAGACGGTTGAAACGTTCAAATAAATATGTGTATGTCAAATTCATTTCCACGATACTGACACAAACTACTACTATTACTAGGAATAAAGCAGACTAAAATGACAAGATAATTTGAGAGTTTTGCAAGTCTTCCTCACTCTACGCGACTATTTTAAACGAATACGAAAACCTGGTTAACTGGGGCCTGGGATGAGAGAGAAACCTCCATAGCTGGAACTCATACTGATCAGATGTCCCGACAATTTACTGCTGAATTACCTCTGTCAGTGGAACGAATCAGACCTCAGGAAGTGAAATGAATGCATCAAGAAGTTTAAGTCTGCAATCGATCTGAAATAATAGTAAATTTCTGCAGACGCCGGGAAAGAAGGGCTTTCCGGGCGAGTAGGTATCGACGGATAGTGATACGAGTACGAAACCGGCAAGCCCTTTTCACGGCTAAGGCATGTATAGTGCTTTTCTCAAACATATGCAATGAAATAAAAAATACATATAGCTATTATTTCATGAACACAGACGCCATGTTTGAAAAAAAAAAACTTCCCGGACTAGGCCTTCAATTCTGTATGAAATTGCTTAACATCTCTCTCGAGTTGTTCCGCCCGAAACGTGATATTTCGAAGCATGTTATAACGCACGTTATGACGATATTTCATTGCATGTTTGAGAAAAGTTTTTTGTATGTTATCTTCTAAATCCGAATAGTAAAAAAAGAAAATAATATCCCGTCCCTATGCCGCAAATCCTGTGAACTGTGCGTAAGGCTCGGCTAAGCAATAACGCAATCAGGTGACAGATGTCGCCCCTAATCCTATAAGTCAATGTAGCTACGAATATTGCCCCAGTATATTGCACATTATCACCAACTCCTCAACTTGGCCGCACGTAATAATCTGGTTCAGCTGAGTAAAGGATTCCGGTTCTGTTATTGGTTTAGGAAGTTTATTCTTTAATATAGAGTTGGATGATGGGTTTTCGGATGGTCGTATGGGAAGGGGAAAGAAAGTATTAGGAATTCGTATGGTGAATGTTAACTAGTTAATATCACCTGTGTCATGTCATAGTGTTGCCATACAGTTTGCTATACGATGATAATTCGTCGTTCCAATGCTAAACTAACATAACTGCTAAAAACTAATTTTACAGGGGAGCGATTTTAAGTTGGTAAAAAATTTGTAATTCATTTTTCTCGGTTGTTTTTGTAGTTATAATAAAACTGTTTTCACACAATGTTTTTAAAATGCATGTTTTATATTATCAATGTGTCAGATATGTATTAATTCATTGGGTTTAGAAATTGAGGCACATTCGCAATTTTGTAGCTCCATAGAAAGGAACAAAAAGGTAAGATTATTCACCATAGTAAATTTACGAAAGTGCCACTTTCGCAAGTTCAAAATACATTTTGTATTTTTAAGCCAAAGTAAAGTTACGAAAATACCACTTTCGTATGGTGAATGTAAATGCTTTTCCTTTCATTTGCTATCATAATAGGGTTGCGAATCGGCACTTATTTTAGTTTCCAATAACATAATACTATTGTATATTGTCTAAAATGAATCGCATTCGACCTAGAAATAATGTTTGAGTTCTAAAATGTGACGGTTTCGAGCAAAAGGTACCATTTTGCCATTTACCATAAGGGCGCGTTGGCAGGTTGGTTTAAACATGCAAACAAATTTCGCTCTCATGGTAAGCGACACAGTGGACTCTTTTGAATCAAAACGTCACATTATATTCATGTTTATTATACCTGTCAGTGAATAATTTCAGTTAAACTGTATTCGACTGACAAGTGTAAAAAAATGTTTCATTTTTATTTACTTATCTTTTTGTTTAGTAAAGTTAATAATAAAATAAGCGTTATCTTAAAATGGCGATTGATAGCGAAATCAATAAATGAAAAAGAAATATTAGTTCATTTATTTCTTTACTAGGCAGCTTTATAATATACCTAATATATCGTCGTTATTGGGTTCGTCTTTACTACATCAATTATAGTTTTTTATCTGTAAATCGGTATACTACAACACTAATTAGTCTTGACACTTGTGTATCATCCCTAATCTTTTAACTACTATTAGATTCTAGCAATTTTTTTTATAAATAAAAAAACATCTTGGTAAATTATGTTTTGATCAGTGTTGTATTTACAAAAATATTTACAAAAGATTTTTAAAAGATAAGATATACAGAGAGGACTTATTGCGTTGTATTAAGTGAGTGTACATACTGTACATCAAAACAGTAACTTCAGCATTTATTGACTACTCTAAGGGCTATACGGGGATTAAAACAATTAAAGGGGATGAGATAAAAATATGGTAGTACCTACTAAGATTGATGGTTACTTTTTGGTTAATATTACCATACTTAGTTTTTATGTGTTTGACAGTACTGTTCATTTGCTTGGCAGAGTGTGTGTGTTCGGACTCTGCACTTTCTAATTGGGGATACTTTCGTAATAAGATAATATATTTGGACACAATTATTTTCTGACACCAAAGTTTATGTCACTCATCTGAAATATCATAATTATAATATAATATCCCTATATTTTTCAAATTATTCTGTATATATTATCAAATATCTAATAAATGTCAAATGCGGGTACAATACAAAAACTGGCTATATCACCCACCTTGTAGATACGATATCTACAGGAAAAATGCGTGCAACATGTGTATCGTTTTTCTTAACTATTTTCCCAATCAAATGAATGATGAATGATAAAATGTTTAAGACGACATAACTGACTAGGTCGTTACATGATGATTGTTTCGACTGTGTTAAGAACTATTTAACTTATAGTAAATAGGTTATTATTTTATTATTAACGTAACTTTGGAAATTTATATCTTAGATTTAAAATTGTATTCCTATACATTTGACTTACTGAGTAATTATTTTTTAGAAATAATTTGATAATAGGTAACTATTTCACCTTAAATGCAGTATTAAATTAATTTATTTTGACTATTTTATTCACATCGACAATATTGATTAATTTTTATTTCTTTTAAGATTAAATTGGATGATGTTCATATTGCGTCAAATGCAAACGCACTTAGTATTAAATTAAATTTGTATTGTCATAACAAATCCATAGTCTATTGACTATAAATATCTTGAGACCTTTGTAATGTATTTTGGCAAATAAATATTCCTATTTCTATTTCCCAGTGTCATCGGTGACAGATGAGAATAAATGCATTTATTATTGTTCGAAATATCGAGTTCAATTTGTTTAACAAATTTTCAACTAACATTTAGAAATGAGAATCTACACGCAAAATAATGCAGCCGTTACTTAAAGAAGGCCTCCTTTCTCATAAAATTCCGCTTTCCATTTAATTCCTTTCAGGGATCGATTTATAAAAATTATGAAACTTGTTTTCTTAGTTTTTGACGAAGAAACTACTAGAAATGTTTTTACTACGAGTACCTAATTAAAGAATCTCATTCCTTCATACAAACTTTCACCTCCCATTTAACCTCTTTAATGGATGAATTTTGTCACCCATCTAGGTTCTTTGATCGGTCTTGCTACTCTTGCTGCAACGTCTTTATAACTTAGGTTTTATATGCTTCCTCTCTGATACGTTTATCCCTTTGTTCATACGCAAATCGCATGAATTTTATTATTTATAATAAATTGGCAATACTGAATTTGCGAAAATGCCTGATTCGCATATTTTATTCAAGTTTCACTCTCCACAAACGCATTAGTCACGATGACAAACGAACGAAAATGCTAAATTTGTAAATGTCTGTAGGCTACCGTTGTTGGTATGTCATCATCGCCACTATAGTAAATTATCGAATCTGGCAGATTCGCAAGTTTACTATGGCAACCTATGTGGGCAGATCGTAATAGCCACCATAGTGAACTAACCAATCTGGCAGATTCGCACATTTGCTATAGGCTTGTTATATGAGCAGATCATAATAGCCACCATAGAAACCTAACGAATCTGGCAGATTCGCAAATTTGCTATTGGTTATCTAACCGGTTAGTGATAATTATCACCATAAAAATTTAACGAAAATGTCAAATTCGTTAGTTGACCTACATTTTGTAAGTTTACCATGGGGGCAAATTAATAAAAGTTCAGATTCACAATATTGTAACTCTGGAACCTTAAAAGCTAGAGCTCTATAAATTTGTGACATTGTGCGGGTTTATATTTGGTACAGATTTACATCAAAAACTCAATTTCGACAAAATGGCAGTTATGTTAGTTTAGCATTGGAACGACGATATTCATGATGATGTTATTGTTTAACCGCCAAAAAAAAAAGAGGGGTGTTGAAAGTTCTGTGGCATTGTAACTCCCGAACGTGGTCCGATTTAACTTAATCGTATTTAAAATAATAACAATAATTAAATATATGACAGTCGCGGAAACCGAAGAAGATATGATAGGTACCTACTTACTTAGTTTTAGTCGATTGACACAATGGGGATTCGTTTTCCCAAATACCAGATAATTATGTTACGATTCATCTTTATGCCTAATTGTGTCTGAAAAGTAGTATAGGGACCTGCCTACAGTAAGACGCAAATAACAATTTGAATCTACATTTAATATCACTTCTTTATAAGTACATAATGTGTAAATGCACACAATAATTAAAGTAATAATAACCATTTATAATTAATAGGAACCATAATAAGAACCATTATAGGAACCATTTATAATTTTGTAATAATCCTACATCATTTACTGTAATAATGATAGTATCCTATTTATAAGCCTCGCTCAGACACAACAATGTAGGGGTTCAAAGTAACGTCATCGATTTTAGCGGGGGATAAACTAATTAAATTAGGTGTTGGTGGCGGGCGTCAGATATTTCCATGGCAAAGTCAAACCGGACATAATTACGTCGCTATATTATTAACTGAAATTTTCCCTTCTATTGATACAAAGATCAAAGCACAAAGAAAAATTGAAATACGTAACCTGGCGGAAGAGGCCGGGATTCGAACCCGGTACCTCTGGATTACCGGTCTAACGTGTTAACCTTTTTACCACCCGCCAAATAACCTTTCGAATTTTTCTTATGCTTTGTCTGTCGATATTTGCACAGTTTATTTGAAAGGCTTTACACCTTAGAGGTACCGGGTTCGATTACCGGTCCCTTCCGCCAGGTTACGCATTTCAATTTTTCTTTGTGCTTTGATCTTTGTATCAATAGAAGGGAAAATTTCAGTTAATAATATAGCGACGTAATTATGTCCGGTTTGACTTTGCCATGGAAATATCTGACGCCGATAATGATAGTATCCTATTTATAAGCCTCGCTCAGACACAACAATGTAGGGGTTCAAAGTAACGTCATCGATTTTAGCGGGGGATAAACTAATTAAATTAGGTGTTGGTGGCGGGCGTCAGATATTTCCATGGCAAAGTCAAACCGGACATAATTACGTCGCTATATTATTAACTGAAATTTTCCCTTCTATTGATACAAAGATCAAAGCACAAAGAAAAATTGAAATGCGTAACCTGGCGGAAGAGGCCGGGATTCGAACTCGGTACCTCTGGATTACCGGTCTAACGTGTTAACCTTTTTACCACCCGCCAAATAACCTTTCGAATTTTTCTTATGCTTTGTCTGTCGATATTTGCACAGTTTATTTGAAAGGCTTTACACCTTAGAGGTACCGGGTTCGATTACCGGTCCCTTCCGCCAGGTTACGCATTTAATTTTTAGGGTTCCGTACCCAAAGAGTAAAAACGGGATCCTATTACTGAGACTTCGCTGTCCGTCCGTCCGTCCATCCGTCTGTCACCAGTATCTCAAGAACGGTTATAGCTAGACAGTTGAAATTTTCACAGATGATGTATTTCTATTGCCGCTATAACAACAAATACTAAAAATAAAATAAAATTTATATTTAAGGGGGGCTCCCATACAAAAAACTTCCAGATAATGGTACGGAACCCTTCGTGCGCGAGTCCCACTCACACTTGGTGTATTTTTTCTTTATGCTCTTGTACAATATACAAAAAATGTGGTGTGCCCACATTAAAAATAATGAGACATTACATATTTCATACATTTTTAACATCTTCCCTGTTTTAAACGTCATTTATTTGGTCTAGGATCGTCCGATTGTATTCCTTTCGTGCCTTAGAGCGGAAACAGTTGTTTAGAGTGGGCAGGTCAAGATTACCAACTCTTATCTGACAAGGACGTATGAAGATTTTTATGAATTGAAAGTTGTCAAATCAAAGTCATAAAAGGTACTATGAATGTTCATAAAATCAACTACAACTTCGTCATCAAATCACAGAAAGTATTGTTTTGTCGCCAGTGAATACATTCGAAAACACTACTTAATTTAAAAAGTTTATACAATCATTCTCAGAAAGATATAAATTCCACGACATTTAAGTATAGTTGCTGAATAATAATGTTTAGGATATACTGTTTCTGAACACGTAGATGAGCAATGTTTTAGAATGCATTGCGTGAGCAGTCTAGAAATTCGTCTGCATGTGATGTGAAATTGTTTCGATTGCTCTCCAGAGTCCAGCTGTCACATTCAGCGAGGTGCACTGATACATGATGGCAAAGAGTTCATAGCAAAAGTTCAAGTCCTTCACATTTATTAAAAAGTCCATAAGACACCACAAAAGGCTCTCTCGTTCGATCTTCACAAAAGTCATCCAAGTACTATATTTTATTGGTTGTTGTGGTTGCGAACTTCGAACAACGCTGACGAGTCAGCTAATGCTACGCCAGCACTTTCAACACATTAATAAGTTAGTCCTTTTGTAATTTTTGTAATTAATAATTTGTCTTCCAACACATTGTATATTTTGTGAATAAAACCTTAAGTAACTACACACTGATCTTGACCTTATAGCCACCAGCAGACTAGTGAATAGGCATGTAATAAATTATTCGTATGGGTCGTAAAGGCGATGGTAGCTTTTGACCTCCGTATGTGCGTGTCGTAAACGTCCAATCACTGATCCGGCTTTGATTTTGACCCAATACAATACTAGAAGGATACTAACCGTATTGTGTATAAGTTTTACCTCTATTCTCTGGTATTGTAAAATAGAATCTTCAGATGCATCTATCTATCTAGCTAGTAGGCATATGTTGCCGCGACTTCCTTTGTAGCGCGACTCAGCGTCACCTGTCCTGCTCGCAGGGTATTGAAAGGAAAAAGCAGGTAGTATTTGTCGCGCGACAGAGTCGAGTGTCACAGTTATGTTAGACGTGCAGGAAGCACTCGGTAATGATTGAGGTGATTGTATGCGTTCTCAAATGTGTGACATGGTACTTTCGGTTGGTTTAAGCTTACTTATTATTACTACCTATCTAAGTACATGCCTTTCATGTAGGTTTTTATCGCGCAGGGTCTGTAGATACGAATCTGCCAGGCAGAGTCCTTATCGACAATACAAGCGTATAAACGTGTATATATGATACGTCGGGTCGTGTTGTATTTATTAACTAACTACGATTCTCCATAACTAACTATGATCTTCATGCCAAAATCGACTGGGTTCTCATTCAGCAGTTAATACGCTCGAGAGGCCGTGTTGTTTATTTACGTTACAATGTAATCCAACATTTGTCTTATTACAGCGGCCACATCCGACCAAATTTAGACGCTGACCTGTATCAAATCTAAAATTGGAATACTAATAAAGGAAGCAGGCTTCTCATAAAGGGGCATTATACCCGCCAAACTAATCAAGAGGACTAAATTGAATTTAATTTTGCAAGCGAGCGTACGTCCGCAGAGGACGGCGTGCCGTGTATATGATGATTTATGGACTGCGACCCAATGTTTTGAACTCGACTTCTCGATTTATCTTCCTCGATTATTCAGTTTCGAGAAGAACTGGGGGACTAGTAGTGATTGTGTACGACAGCGGTATTGGCTTAGTTTTGGGCTGGGATTCGTGGTTTGTGATTTTATTCTGCGGAAATTCTTGATTGATTTGTATGAACAGAGTCTGGTCACCCAAATGTATCAGTAAATGATTTATGGCTTGGAGTTCAATATGATTTAGGTACTCTGTAACCCAATCTTAGTATATTTTCGATTCGGCTTCGAATTGGTATAGTCGGAGTAAACCAGGGTACGCCAGACGTCAATAACACTTACATGAGCTGGATAAGATAGTAAATTATATTATTATCAATGACAGCCTACCGCAACGCTACTAGAGTAGAGACAGATAGATAGGAAGATGGCGGGATGAGTTGGATGCCTTTTGTAACGAGTGGAGAGCATGCAGGCAATAGAGACGAGTGGTGCAAGAGAGGAGAGGCTTTGGCCAGAAGTGAAAAAAAATGAATCAATGTTAATTAAATAATTGCTGCGCTTTAGGTCCTTGTATTCTAATAGTAGAGTTGTTAGTCCGCTGTTTTCTAACATAATTGTGCGCATCGGGTTACAAGCATGAAATTTCTACCACAGATAGTGTTCCACGGTGATTATTTTCAGATGTGGAGGGAAGTCAGATTCGTCCCCTGTCAGGCGGGAGAGCGGAGTGAATACGGCCAAGTATCCCTCTTTTCTTTCTTTATTGCTGGTCAGTTAAGTCTACCAGGACGTGTTTGGTATCGTTTTCGTGTAAAACAAATATCAGAAATTCCTTTTTTATGTTATTTTTGTATAGTTCTATATAAAAATATGGGTGTAGGCCGAAAAAGTAGAAATCACAACAAGTTTTTTTATTCAGTGAGGTAAATTAGTTCAATTTCGTGAACATTTTCAAATTGTTATTATTATTTGAAAAAGCTCATTTAATCTAGTTTCTAAAAATATCTGCATGTTGGGCACTTCTCATACAAACAGTTGCTTAAAATATATCTTTACGTCATCGGCGTAACCAACGTAAATCTCCGAACGCATCCTATTTCGCTTCATTAAATACATTAAATAACGATTATTAACATGCTTTGACATATAATATTTACTATATACGTCCTAGAAAAACAAATTAATGTAATCAAAACAAAATATTTTTTTTGCTAATGTATCACGAGCACACGGACTAATCTCAACATCAACAATTTATTTAAGTTACTGTTTGTATGAAAAGTGCCCAATATGTATATATTTTTAGAAACTAGATTAAAGTTGATATTTTGAATTATTTTTTTTAGTTGTAAATATTCAGGAAATATAACTAATTTATCTCGCTGAATAAAAAAAAAACTTAATAAACGCAAACAAAAACGCAATAAACCCAAATTTTTATATGAAACTATTCTTAAATAACATGAAAAAATAATAGCTGATATCTATTTGACATGAAAACGATGTCGTTCAAGCCCTAAAAGCCTTAACTGATCAGTAATAATAAAAAAAAAGAGCAGTACTTGGTCCTCTTCCACCACACAGGGGACGAATCTGACTTCCCTCCGCATCTGAAAATAATCACCGTGGAACGCTATATGTGTGGTAGCATGCTTGTAACCCGATGCGCACAATTTTGTCGGCTTAGCAACTCTACTATTTGCACTTATAACAGGCTAGTACAATTTTCGGGATCCACAAACTAAAGCTCTTTTGTTTTTAGTTACCATGGAAATTCTAAAATATAAAAAAAAAAATGGGAGTTTGACAGTTCACAATATTCTTGGGTATCTTTGCTTTTGAAACCCACTTGTCAATGTCGAACCGTTGAAATTTTGACATTGACAAGATTTTTTTGGGGTTCGAAACGCGAAAATAATGCGAACTGTGAAATTGTCAACTTATTTTTTTTTAAACGATTATTTTAAAATTCGAAAGGGCTGCACTTTGCAAACGCTTACAGAAAGAACTATAAAAAAAAATGTGATGGTCTTCCAAAAAATTTACTTAACCTATTATTAAGTTTGAATAAATAAAGCAATTAGTATTATATAAATCTGACTAGAGTGTGTATGTGGGACTGGGGCTTCGGAGTGAAACTAGGAAATCACTTTAATAATTGTATTTTAAGAAAATATTCACGCATTACAAAAAATCTACCGGGGCACAATCCGCCATCTTTTATAAGAGAGAGCAAACGTCAGTGTTGTGCATGTTGGCTTGCAAAAATTCCTACATCTCGGCCATCCTGCTATAGTTTGACCTCAAACTACAAATCAATTAATTATTATTAATTATGACACAATAAGACACAATTATTTCTTACTTCTAAGATTTGAGATCACTAAGGTCATTGACCCCCTTACAAAAATAGAACAATAGGTATTGCAGGAATAACTTGAAACCTGCTCAAACTTCACATTTAACTAAACAATCAAATGTATTATTTAAATTCTTCAAACAATCATACTCTGCCAATTTAAATTCTATAAATTCTGTATACTTTACATTTACCAGTAAATCAAACATGTTTTAATTGTTTTACAATACTACACAACAATTGAATTTTGTAAATTTAAACTCTGTACTCTACTCTATAAACTCTAAATTTAAACATTCAACATCTTTTACAACTTTATATAACAGTTTTTAACTTTAACTTTAATTACTTATTACTTTAGGAAATTTAACATAATACTTTAGGTAGCTTATAACATAAAACAAAATATAAACTCTCTACTATTGTTCCTTAAGAACACCACATAATCTTCTAAGTATAGGTAAGTACTTTACTTTGAAATACAACATTTTTGACCATCTTAATGCAACTTGTTCTTTTTAAATTTTATGAAACATATACTTTGATTATGTTATTTTATTATCTTTATATAGAATTAAATAACACATCAGAATCTAAACAACTTCACATTCTAAAAATTATTTGTTATAAAATCTAGGTATTACACAACTGAGCAATCATTATACTTTTCTGGATGTTTTAGGCAGGTATAATAAAAGAACAAAACATCCTAACTAAATCAAGAGCTACTTTTCATCGTCATCGTCACTTATGTCGGCGTCAGTCGTCTCATAGTCAGAGTCTGTCGTTCTCCATGGTTTCATGTAGTCTGCAGATGAGTATGTTACCTTGGGGCCTTCCGAGCTGTCAGTCAACTTCTCCACCTTGTACCGATCATTCCTGGTGACACTGACCACCTTGTACGGTCCCAAATACTTTGCCTTCAACTTCAAAGCAGTACCAAATTGTGTTCTCTTAATAGCCACTAACTCACCTTCGGCATACTTCCTACTAATTTTCCTTTTCTTATTGTAAGTTTTTCTATTTTCATCCTGTATTTTTAGTATCTGTTGTCTTGCATCTTCTCTTCTGTCATTTCTATCCTCTATGAAGTTCTGTCTCTTTTCCTCTTCAAGAAGTCTAATCAGGTTGAGGTCTTCTTTCTGTTTCATCTTGACTCCTATTAATAGTTCACAGGGTGTAGTGTTCACACTTCTTTGGTATGTGCTATTGAGGGCCCTCTGCAACTTGCTCGTGTGCTTGTACCACTGAGTCGGGTCCTCCAGGCATAACTTTGTCAGCATAGCTATTATTGTGCGGTGAATGCGCTCAACTTGCCCATTCCCTCTAGGCACACCCGTTGTAATTTTGTAGTGCTCTATCTCCTCTTCTTTACAAAAGTCTGTGAACTCTTTACTTGTGAACGCTGCTCCTCTGTCACTTATAATCCGAGTTGGATTTCCAAACATTTGCTGAAATATCAATAACTTATCCAACGATTCTCTAGCTGTCACAGTCTTAACTGGAAATATCCAGACAAATTTGGTAAAAGCATCGACTAGTGTTAAGATATAGTTATATTTCTTTTTGGTTTCGGCTAATGGTCCTATGTGATCGATATGCATGGTGTGAAGGGGAACACTTTCCTTCACTATCGGGTTTAGGAATCCCTCCTGTTTTCCTTCCTTTCTTGAGGCTAAGATGCATGGAACACAGTTAGCTATAAATTTCTCAACTTTATTTTTCAGATCTTTGACATAGTAATTTTCTCCTAGTACCTCTTCTGTTTTCTTAATCCCGAAATGTCCATTTCCATGTCCTCTCCTTATAACTTCATTTTCTAGTCCTTTAGGTATTACCAACTTTCTTTGACCTCTGTACAGTAATCCGTTTTCCATGTAGTAGTCTTCAAACCTACCGTCCTTCAGTACTTCTGCTATGGCTCTTAAACCGTCATCCAGCTGCTGTGCTTTCTGTATTCTATAGTGCAGTTCAGTCTTTGCAAACATAGCATAGGGATTTCGGCTTAAGGAATCTGTATGTTTCATTTTCTCACCAGCTCTGTGTTCAACCGTGTAGTCGTAGTCTTGTAGAATAAGCACCCATCTGGCTATTCTAGTACACAAATCTTTCTTCTTTAGGGTCATTTCGAAGGCGGAGCAATCAGTCACAATCTTAAACTTTATGCCAAACAAATACTTGCGGAACTTTTTGACGCCTTCAACTATGGCCAAGGATTCCAACTCACAGCTGCTGTATTTTCGTTCTGCGTCTGTTGTTTTTCTGCTCATGAAATGAACTGGATGGTATTGCCCGTCTTCGCCACTTTTTTGCATCAAAATAGCTGAATATCCATCTATAGATGCATCTGTATGCATCTGAGTTTCCAATTCAGGATTGTATATCTTGAGAACAGGGTCATTGCATAATGCAGTCTTCAAGTTTATAAATGCTCGTCTTTGATCTTCTTCGAACTGGAACTCTACGCCTTTTCTGAGCATGTCGGTCAACGGCTTCGCAATCAGGGAATAGTTCTTAATGAACTTTCGGAAATAAGACGTTAGCCCAATGAAACTCTGTACCTGTTTGATGCTCTGAGGTTCTGGAAATTTCATTACAGCATCAGTCTTATCACTAGATGGTCTTACTGTTCCATTCTCAATAATGTGTCCCAAGTACTCAACACGGGTACACATCAGATGACACTTCTTCCAATTAATATCTAAACCGTATTCAGATGCGACTTTTAAAACTTCTTTCAATCTCAGCATTGCTTCTTCTTCATTCACACCTGGTACTATCAAATCGTCTATAAAAATCAGAACTTTAGCGTCTTTTATCAGGTCTCGATATATCATAGTGACAAATCGCATGAAGTATTTTGGGCAATTTGACAACCCAAATGGCGCTTTGAGAAACTCATATTGATCGTCTTCTGTCACAAACGCTGTGTATTTTATGGAGTCTTCTTCAACCGCCAAATGGAAAAATCCATTTTTTAAATCTAAGGTGCTGAAGACTTTTGCCTTAGTCAACCTATCTAGGTGGTCCTCTATGACAGGTAAAGGAAATTCATCTTTTATCATCTTTTGGTTAATTTTACGATAATCCACACAAATCCTTGTTGACTGGTCTTTCTTTCTGACAAGCACTAGCGGGCTACAATACTCAGAGAAGCTAGGCCGTATTATACCTTCCTTTAACCACTCACTTATTTGCCTCCTCACTTCTTCACGTTCCTTTTCAGATAAACGTCTGGGTCGGTGAACAACAGGTAAGTCATCTTTTAGTATAATTTTCAACTTAATAGGTGCTTCTTTTGTCTTCCTAGGTACATAATCCTGAATCAACTGGTCCACTTCCTGCCTGCCTGAGTTAACATTCACATCTGCAAAACTACATAGAAACTTACCTTCCCAACTGTCATCGTCTATTGTCAAGTCATTCAAGAAAGTAATCTGTCCGTTATTTATCAGTATAGTAGCTTTTGACATTAGTTTCTGGCCTATAATTACATTATGTGGTATTGTACCACTCGGCATAATGTGGAAAATAGTATAAAATGATTTACCATCAATTAATACAGACATAGACAGCTTACCCAGAGTCTTTACAGTGTTTTGTCCCAAACCTGATACACATACACTGCATTTTTCCCATGACACTATTCCACTTTTAATCACAAAATCACTCGTTATCAAGTTCAGTTCACTACCAGTATCTACAAGGCAAGGTATTTCGTCGCTATCACCAAAACTTATTACTTTCACAGCACAGAACGTTTGACACTGACTGGTCGAAGTATCCTCTATAAGTGACAGGTCGCGGGTGCGTTCCACTTGGCTCCTTGTATGTACAGCAATCTTGTTGACATCTCGCAGCTCTCCACTCTTATTGCATTCTGTAGCGATGTGACCAAAATTATTACATTTGAAGCATTTCAGCCCCTTCATTTTATCTGGACATGCACTGGCTATGTGATTCTTAGCGCCGCAATTGTAACAATTTCTACCGACTTGTACTTGTTGTTTTGATGTCACCGGAGAATGTTGTACTTTCTTCTCACTTTTAGCCATATTTGATTTCAATTGCTCATACAGCTTCAACTGCTCCTTAAGTTTAACATATGAATAAGCACCGTAGAGCATCATTTTATTTTGTTCATTGTCAATGATCCCTTCAATTATGTACTGAATTGTCACATAATCGGCTAACTTGCCTCTTTTACCAATTTCTTTCATAGCGAGCATATACTCGTAACATGTTTCGCTCTTCTTTTTCTTCCTGCATGATAGTAACTCATGAATATCCTTAGTCGTTGTCGTGTCGGGAAACTCTTTGTATAGTGCTGTCTTCAAATCGTCGTATGTCTTGAACGCTTTCTCTGTTCTGAGCCAAAGTGCTGCAGTGCCTTCGAGCGATCTTCTGGCTATAAGTAACTTTTGTAGCGGTGTCCATCCATAAATTTCTGCGTTGTCTTCAACTTCACGAGCCCAATCGGAGACTGTCAGGCTCTTGTCGGTCCCATTGAACCTCGGTATAACCTCTTCGCTCATCCTCAAAAGATTGGAACTTGAAGTTCCATCTTCGACTTTGTTGTCTTTAGACATCTTTGTTTAGTGTTTTTCAGCCGTCTGCGTCAAAACAACCACCTTATTTCGTCTTTTTTCGACTTTTCTGCCGCGCGACCACGCGGTGCACGCGCCGGCAAGTTTCGACTTGATCAACTTTGCTCGTCCTAATTTTCACTCGTATTTTCCCATCCCGGCTCACGAGCCCCCATTTGTGGGACTGGGGCTTCGGAGTGAAACTAGGAAATCACTTTAATAATTGTATTTTAAGAAAATATTCACGCATTACAAAAAATCTACCGGGGCACAATCCGCCATCTTTTATAAGAGAGAGCAAACGTCAGTGTTGCCATGTTGGCTTGCAAAAATTCCTACATGTATGAGGCCGCAACTCAACGGCCGGCCGTCGACAAAACACACTTAATTACTTGCCCAGGACGAAATTTAATTACTCTTGTTTACGCAGTCCACGTGCTTATTAAATAGAAAGTGAAAGAAGAAGTTTTGAAAATGCAGCGTAATTTTAAAATAATAATGAGAATTTTACATAATGTTGGTATTCAAATGAATGTATTTTGTATAGGAACGTATAACAGACGTGTGTGCATTATATTGTATTTCGTAAACTCTTCTAAAAGCTTGAAATCAGGGTCGAAATTCGACGATTGATTTCTATCCGAGAACACGCTACCATCTTTATACTTTTCTATATTGAAATGAAAATAATTTGTTTGGCAGAGGTGGAAATAGCGGCCATGTATAACATATATCGATAGAGTACTATTGGCAGAAACGGTTTAAAAGTTCTTTAGAGTGTCAACTTGTCAAAGTCAATGAATGCAGAATAGCGAAAAAGTCTGTATTTTGTAAAATAACTGTTTCTACATTTAACATAATTTAACAGTGACTTCCACACTAGGCATAGCCTGTATCGTGGAAATTAGATCTTACCTACACACGTCAGGTTCGAAAACAATGCGGCTGTTGACATGACTTAGATTTTTTTTTTAATCAAACAGACGAACAATTATAATAAACACATTTAGGGCGTGATATAATAGATAATGTTCATTAAAATGTGTTTGATTGTGTTTGTGTGGAGTGTCAGTGAGTGTAGTGTAATGTGAGCAAGACGTGATAAGGACGAGAATAGCGCTTTAATTCAAAGCTGTTCCGATTTAGAGTCGCGATAAAATTACTATGTTTCGAATATCTCAAGCCCTCGTTTAAGCCCACGGGTACGTGACTCGGCCCGGAAATGTAGATCAAGCCGTTGACGCTCCGCCCGAAGGTCTTAGCAGCAGGCTTGTCAATTAGTCACGCTCTCGTTGCGTTTACAAATAAATATCAGACAACCTCACATAAATCAACATAGTCCCAAATTAAGCTCGAAAAGGCCTGAGTTACGAGTACTAGGCGACGATATACATATTGACATAGATAAATAAACACTAAACTACATTGAACATCCCAGGTACAAATATTTGTGTTCATCATACTTGCTGGGATTCAAACCCAGGACTGCCGGCTCAGTAAGCAGCTGCGCCACCACTGCGCCAAGCGCCGGCGTTTGTATGGCGTAATCACTTTTTGTGTCACAAATGGATAGATTTAAGTAGGAAAGCTAATTGTATCTATCCATTTTATACCAGAGTAATATGTAAGACGGGCCCTCGTTTATTAATACGAGTAATAACGAATTTAGAAAAGAAGAATGTTCGAAGTAGACTAGTTCTCTCATAACGCCAACGAAATTATCATAATAACCCATTATAGTCTAGCACATTGCACCTAATAAGACGAACGTCTACTTCTGGACATAGGCTTTGCTCAAAAACAATATAAATATCGATCCTGCACCGTAGGCATCCAGTGGAATCAAGTGACCTTCACCAGTTTATCTGTCTATTTTGTGGGGAGTCTACTCACGCTGCGTTTATCATCACCATTCAAGAACCCGTCAGCGAAACTTGTGATTCTGCTATCGAAATAATCATGACCCATAATAGTCAAGCGCACAGCATCTAACAAGAGTTATACTAAGGCACAGTTCGAGACGTCTCAAACGCTCTCATGCCGTACCAATTAAAGCCGCTGATTGATGCACACGGACCGTTAGCGGAATCACCGCACTATGTTCTCTCTGTTGCTTGGAAATTTGCAATTTACCTGTGGCTTCAAACAGGAATTGAGTTAACTACCGATGCATGTTTAAATGAACTTGGCGCTGTGTTATCTTTATGTAAGTTTACAATGTTGATAAATGAATTTCGTATAAGTACAGTAAAGGAAATTGAAACGCGTACCTTTTTGACACTTATTGTTAATTTAACAGGAACGAAAGAGGTACCTGTTTAAATTTCTTTTATCAATAGGATATTTGCAATTTATTGAATTGTATTGTACCGAAGCACGCGTGATTGAGCTTATGGCACTTTATTTTAATGCACCGTAGGTGTCCAGAGAATCCAGTGAACTTTACCAGTTTATCAGTCCATTACGTGGGGATTCTACTCACGCTGTGTTTATAGTCGCCATTCAAGAACCCGTCAGCTGAACTTGTGATTCCGCTAACGAAATAATCATAACCCATAATAGTCAAGCGCACAGCATCTAAAAAGAGTTATACTAAGCCACAGTTGGAGATGTCTCAAACGCTCTTATGCCGTATTCAATTAAAGCTGCTGATTGATGCACAAGGGCCAAAAGCGGAATCACCGCACTATGTTCTCTCTGTTGCTTGGAAATTTGCAATGTACCTGTGGCTTCAAACAGGAATTGAGTTTATTACCGATGCATGTTTAAATGAACTTGGCGCTGTGTTATCTTCATGTAAGTTTACAATGTTGATAATTGAATTTCATTTAAGTACAGTAAAGGAAACTGAAACGCGTACCTTTTTGACTCTTATCGTCAAAAGCGAAAAAGGTACGTGTTTATTTTTTTTTTATTACTCGAAAATTTTAACTTTACCTGTATTGCGGATTGGAACAAGAGTTCAGTGTACCTATGCCCGCGTGATAAATCTAATGGCACTTTATTTTAATGTAACTTTACATCTAAATTAGATGTGCATTTTAGAAAATTTTAACGGGACAGCTCTTCGTTCAGGGTTATATAATATATGCGTACCTTTTGTTCAATTCAGTATTAAGATCAGAGCTTCGTTTCGGATGATGATCTCCTCATTTTCATGTATCGGCTATACCTCATATTGTAGTCAAACTCACTCCTTTTCTCTCCTAGATCACATAGACGAAACTGGCTACACCTTGTAGTCCGCAATAATCTAGCCTTACGCCGCATAACTTAACTGTTAGATTGCCAATTAATATTGTAGCTGGAGAGCTAGCTACGGAAATACGTATGCAGTTTATAGAGCAACAAAACCTGTTTAGTAAGTATGCTATCATTATTAATTGATTCGGGCACCTGACAGCTGTTCAGCGATGGGGGGATAGTGTTTGGGCAAAAGAGGGGATAACAAGAGTTAAGAAACAGCTCATGACGTCTCATGCCGTACAAAGTAAAGCCGCTGATTGATATACACGGTCCGTACGTGAATTGGTTTGCAATTAAAATTCCTCATACACTTACAATTCGCCTCATTATGTCTCCCTCAAAGTACACCAATGCTCTTGCGCTTACCACGTTCATCGGATTCTAGCTACCTTCATCAGTCTCCTTTGTCGGACCTACACACGCTGCGTTTTCCGTTGCATGGCCGCCATTCAAGATCTCAACAGCGAAATTTCTGATCCCTCTAACGAAGTAATCATAACCCATTATAGCCTCGCATAACTGACAAGGGCGATAGTAACAACATATTATGGGCGACAGTAACAGTTGAAAATGTCTCAAACACTCTCATGCCGTACCGACTAAAGTCGCTCTTTGATGCACGTGGGACGTAAGCGGAATCACCGCACTATTATGTATTCTGTTCCTTGGAAATTTGATATTTACCTGCGGCTTGAAACAGGAATTGAGTGTGCTCCATGTTTGAATTTAACATGGTCATGATCATGAACAACATTTAACAATGTGCTGTATAATGTAACTTTACAATAAGATAAACTATTTTAGAAAGAAACAATTTGGCCACAATGGAAACGAAAAAGTAAAACGTATGTTTTAATAAACTAGGAACAGTGCACTGGTCACACGTCACATCTTGATTGGTTAGTGAAGCGGGAGCAAAAATCTGCTGTTCCATACATTTCAGGCTACGAGCTATCAACTAGCTCTTAAATAGCTGTTATTTTTTGCCATTCCATGGTTGGCCCCATAGTAAAAGTTGCTCAGTGTGACCCTCCCCATCACCCCCGGCACTCCTATTCACGACTGAAAATCACCCTGTATACATTTAAATGGCGAGGTCTCGAGTGCATGTACATAATTTCTATAAACGTGACGTCTTTAGTCCCTTTTGTGTTCATTACGCCGTTGTGACAAATGGGATCCTGTGTTGCCATAATTAAACTGAGGCGCGTAGAAACACTTTAATTTATATTACTCGACTCGTACTAGTTTCACTGAAAGTAAACACAGTTCGTCCGTGAACTAGATTAGATAAACTAAATGACGTTTGAAAATGAGAGCTTTTAAGTACAGTCTGTGAGCTCTTAGCTTACAATTCGGGTTTGGGTGAAAACTGAAAGGTTCTTATCTGGATCACGCAAGAGTGAGCGAGACAGGTATATAACGAGAACCACATTCTGACTGGCTCACGCACTGTACCTTACTCTTGTTAGAAGTTTATTATGTACTAGATAGAAGGTGCCTGCAATTTCGTCCGCTTATTATTTTCTTTGCCTTCATGTAGTCCTATCCCATCTTTAGGGATTTTTTTGAGGGAGGCGATGGCTGAGATATGCGTTATGCTCGTGAACGGGTGCCGTTTGTGGGGTCCGGTCTGTTCATACTAGCAAGGGCCAAATTAGTTGTGTAGTAACTGCTTTCCAGTGTTTAATGAACTGACGTGAGAGACTTCATCCTGTACTTGACTGAAGTTATTTTTTACTTAGAGACTTAGAGACTGTATACATCTCTAATAAAATTAGTGTACTGTACAATGACGCTCAGAGACCTTATACATCTCTGAGGAATGAAATTTAACTATTATAATATATTTATTTATTTTATTTTGTAAATTGTGACGCCTAGAGACCATATACATCTCTAAGAAATTTACTTTTGTATAGTTAGTTTCTTATTCAGTCCTTAACTATTCTAAGGATTTAAATTAATTTATTTGGTTTTGCATGTTGTGATTCCTAGAGACCATGTACATATCTAAGAAATTTAAATTAAGTACTTAATTATTTTGTTGCATCAGTAATTGATTTTGACTCCTTGAGACCTTATATATCTCAACGGAATTGAATTATTTAATTATACCAATCTATATTGCGTGTCGTGACGCCTAGAGACCTTCTACATCTCTGAAAAAATCACTTTATTTTATATAATTTTTAGTGTACCTAAACATTGATTTGGAGAAACTTGTACATCTCCTCTAACATATAAGTATCAATTACCTAGTTATAATATAATTGTATTAGTTTTTAAGTATAATTGACGAAAAAATGACTTACTGTTGAGTTTCTTTCGGCTTTCTTCTCAACAGCGGTCTCCTCTTGCGAAATGCCGGTAGACTCACAATCTGACTTGTAAAAGTGCCCTCGTGGCCTACTTACTGAATACATTATTTAATTTCATTTCATTTAGATGTTTATGCCTGTACCAAAATTGGTTAAAATCCGTCCAACCGTGACGGGAGGACAAATAAAATTTGACCAACAGATGGTGTTGTACGACTGGCGCCACGTTGCTACATCGCGCTGTTAAGTTTTTCCTGACATAATGACCCCTCTCCACAGAAAACTGATTTTCAATACAATTTAAGAATTTTATAATACAGATTATGAATATTCAGTGGGTACTTGCGACTCCACTGTAGTTTATAACCTAGTCTGTTACCATGCTCTCACTTGGCGTCAAGGTAATTTTATTTACGATTTTTTCCATCAAGTGTACCTATAAGTTTGATGCTATGCCATACTGGCTTTTGCCAGAACTGCGTAGAACAGAATATGCACGCCCATATTTCTTAAACTAAATAAATCAATGGTCCAAAGATAACGTTTTCCATCCTAATCTCATTAATTCTTTTTGAAATAATGAGGCTGTCATCTTTATTATTTCTCTTAATATAAATGAAAGCTGAAATTGTCGACTATTGAATCAGTATCGAGAGAGTGAGCGAGCGAGCGTGGGCGCGCAGCTCGTAGCGAGTCTACTACGCACGCACGGCTACGCACCTACCGCTACGAAAATTTTGCGGTGAAAGCTTTAACTCATTCAATGCCTAGCAAAGCTACGGGTGCTACGCCGCCGTAGCGCGTCAGCGTTTTTTCACTACGTGGACGACTCTGTTCCGAAATGGCTGAAATATGTATTTTCTACTTTAAAAAAAAACTGAAATCTTTTTATAGATTTGCCTTTCTTTTAGAGACAAATGTTTCATAGAATATTTAATTTTATCGGCCTATCATTTCATCAAAAGTATTTTTCTCCAAAAGCATAACATATTTTGTATTTTTATAATACAAACATAACCTAAACCTAATGACATTTTCATGATTTATGAAAAAATTATGAATATATATATAAGTTCAGAGAAAAAAATTGACGCCGTCATTAGACAATCGCGAAACGTTTTCTATTTTGTAAATATCTAACTTGTTCATAAAATTTCATGAGAATCGGTCGAGAAATGCGATTAGTAGGCGAGAGAAGAACTGAAAAGGGGGCACTTCGCTCACTCTGTCAAAAAATCAAAGAAGAACCATGACATGACTAAATACGTCTCATAGTGTAGTAGGCCTTGAATGTTAATTTAAGAATTTTTATTTTATTTAGTGAACAAAATTTATTTTGCCGCGCTAAAACAATGACAGTAATTATCAGACTACCTAATCAAGCGTAAGTCGGAATGCAGGCTTTCGTCTCGCACCAGAGAAACGCCGTTTGCATTCCAAATACCAGACAACGCTGCAATTAAACCAACCGCGTCGATAAAAAGGGCTTAAACGACAATTTATAATACACCAACTTTGTTACACTGCAAGTTAGTGGTTACTTCGCCCACCGCTTAAAACGGACTCTTTGAGATAATTATACTGTCGCTTGATACGTTTTTCTGCTACGATATTAAAACGATCTGAATACGAAACGAGCGAATCCTACTAACTACTGGATGCTTTGATTAGTTTAAGTATGGACGGAATTTTGATTGTACCTATCGTGTAATTTCTCATTCTACAGACTCAGTTCTTAAGTGATGTAAGGTTTCGATTATAAAAAATATTGTGTCAGTGCCAAAATTGGCTCAATACGTGTCACACACCTGGGTTCTGGCTTCCACCTTTATTTATTCAAAATCAGTGCTAATAAATAAATAAAAAAAACAGTCTACATTGCAAGCAGGATATAAGCAAATAAATACACTACCAAATTTTGTACGGTGTTAGTGTTACCAGCTGTGGTAAGATATTCGCGTCCGATGGTAAGTACATCGGACTATGGACTAGTTTGGTCGACACCCTTATGAACTCAAGTCAAAGGCTTACCATTCATTTACAGCGTGGCGGCTCATACCATGACGCTAGCGGTCACCAAAGCGATGGAAATTTATTTAACTCGTTTAATTCACTGCAGAACCTCGAAACTGAAAACCAAGCTACAATCACAGCCACATTACCCGTGGTAATTAAATTTACATGTACGTGAAAAAGGTCGGCCCGAGGTACGGCTATTATTTAAAATGAAATAACATGGTTATGCTTTAAGTTATGATTATAGGCTGTGCGATCGGTTGAACTAATTAATATCACCACAGTGAAAATCTGTTTATGAAAGGTGGGTTTTTGATAGTGTTATCTACATACATAAGTCGGCCTCGTTTGACCTATTAACTGAAAGCGGTAAAATGGTTAAAGTTACCTCAGTAAAGTAACGGGCGTTTTTTTTATATCCTTATATATATCTACTTATATTGACGACGCGGTTGGCGCAGTGGTTAAGCAACTGCCTACTGAGCCGACGGTCCCAGGTTCGAATCCCGGCAAGGGCAAATATTTGTGTGATGAACACGAATATTTGTGCCTGGGTCATGGATGTTCTATGTATTTAAGTATTTATTTATCTATATAAGTAATAATGTATATCGTCACCTAATAGTACCCATAACACAAGCCTTCTTAAGCTTAATTTGGGACTAGGTTGATTTGTGTGAGGTTGTCTGATATATTTATATTTATATTTACTACTGGGTAGTTCTACGACAGTATTTAAACAAGTACGTATTGCCACTATGTTTACAAATGATTAAAGTACTTACAAGCTTTTAATTTCGTTATAATTAGATAAACTTCAGCGGTCTTCATCACGTCTTCAGTTAACCTTCTAGCAATTCTTCGTAGCTCGAAGAATTTCATAACGCAATCGGTCCAGAAGGTGAATCCATTCACTTATTCATACCTGATTGATTGGGTGGACCCCTCCAAAGTACTGATTTATTTTATTTATTTATTTATTTATTCAAATTAGTTACACAGCATTACAGTAATTAAACCAAGGCACTGTGAACTACAAAATTATACAAAAAATAAAAATAAAAACTTAAATCTAGTTTGATTTAGGCGACGTAACAGCGTGGCTCCGTTGCGTCGTCTGATCTGGCGCAGGATTCGGCAGATTGCCCCGGAACTGCCGAAACACAACACCCTTCGGCCAGAAGTCTGCACTTGCGATGGTGTCCTGCAGCGGCCGCGGTACGCGCACCACAAACTCGCTGAAGTGCACGTAATGGCGGGACTGCAGCTGTTGCACCCTCAGCGTGAAGCCAGTCTTCCGGCGAACGTACTCCACCACATCCTCAGCCACGGCGGAGTGATGCAAGCGCGATGCTGATGTCGAGTAAGATTTGCTGCAGTCCTCTAGATGCGTATAGCACAGGCTGATCATGGTGAAGTTGATACCATACATATCTACATGTGCAATAAATACCTACGTAGTATACCCGTCGCGGTTGGATTGTATTACCCGCCGTATTACAACAGGGCCAGGACCGGAATAAATGCAGCAGAATGAAAATCCGCCGAAATGTATTCGATGCCATACGTTCTTCAACTCGGCTAGCCGCAATGTAATTGGTATGTATTGGTAGCGAGTCATTAGCCACCACTTCCTAACCTAACCCTAGCCATAAATGTAATACAGCGAGTCAGTAGTCACCTCTATCTAACCTAACCTAACCTACTTTATTATTAGCAGTGCTGCTCTGGCTAAACGTGGGCCGCCTTATTGAAGAACGTATCGCAATGACAATCTGGCTAATCGCTGAACCGCCGCATTTCAAAACGGCCCTGTTTTTGATAACGGCTAGCCGTAATGTTATACGGCGGGTTATACAATCCGACTGCCACATACCCAGCACTCCACTTCATTGAAACCTTATTAATCAACATATTGATTCAATTAAGTCAAGAGATAAATCAAAACCGATAAGGCAGCATGGTCCGTTGTTTACTCGCAATATGGCTGTTCGGTCGGGCAGAAGTGCAAATTGATCGCATTAAGGCATCCACCGGCAGAGATATGACGCGATGGGGTACAAGATAAAACTGTTTATTGTTTATGTTTCAATTATTCTGAGGGAAACTGTGGTCTGTTGTTTTGGGACATTTGATACACCTTTTTACAAATTAAGGGGCCTTAGTCCTTTTATATTTAACTTTCTCATATCATGGCAAATATATTGATAATTTCTACGAACTTTTTAGTGAATAATACCTACTTTTTTTCTGAGTTCTAGAAAGTAACATAGCTATTTCACTTTTCATTGCGTGCAGTCGAAAATAAGTAAAAAAAATACAGTTTTCTGCGTGTATTTTGTCAATTTCGAGTAGTTTTTCCAAACAAAAATTATCAATGAAAAATTCAAACTGTAGGTTTTAAATATATATCAATAAATCTCAATAGCCCTGTTCTAAGTAGTTACATTGATAATATGTTGAGGAAGGAAGGAATGTTTGATCATAAAGAAAAATATCTAAAAAGAGCCTCAACATAGCTATAAGTAGGACTTGGGCGTGATGCGCTTCAATCTCTATGCTAAGCCGCGGCCAGATGGACGGACATTCGTATGTGGCAAAACTACAGGGGTTCCCTATCATAAAATATATGTCTGGTATAGGTACTTAACATTTTCACGGACAGTAGGTACGCTGAAAAACGTAAATTTGAACCCTCGTGATACGGTACCACGTCTGTGGACGGTGACTTTTAGCTTCACAAAACTGCCAATGTCGAAAATTTCTCATAGATTTTACATGTTATGCCTTGCGCCATTTTGGCTGGAACTTATTTGTATGAGATTTTGTCTGTTCCGCAGCATGCAATTCTCGAAATGGTCCAGTATCATCAGAACCCTCGTGATACAGCACCACGTCTGTGGACGGCGACTTTTATCTTCGCACAACTGCCAATGTCGAAAATTTCTCATAGATTTTATTATTGGACCTTGTGGCATTTTGGCTTGAACTTAGGTATTTGTAAGTTTTGTTTGTGCCGCAGCATACAATTTTCAAAATGGTCCTGAATACGTGAACGTGTTAAATAAACAAGAGGTTACGCATTTTGGCTTGAACTTATTTGTAAGTTTTGTTTGTGCTGCAGCATAAAATTTTCAAAATGGTCCTGTATACGTGAACGTGTTAAATAAACTACAGGTTAAACTTTGTCATAATTTTTTTTATAAGTAGTGTTTTTATATCATACTATTATGAAGTCAATGCGCTCATAAAAATACTTCAAAGCTTACAAAAATCTGTTGTAATTTCCTTTTAAACAAGATACTAACGAGAATGTTATTACAATTTTCTTTTTCGATGTAAACATGTTTTTTATTGACAATTAATTACTTAAAGTTAGCTAATGGATACACGGACAAGCCCGAACTGCCATCAATTTTAAGGGATCATTGGGGAATTGGTTTAACTTAGTCCTTGTTTTCGGTGTTTCAATTTCGTTTAGTGAGCAGTTAGAAAAATGTCCCACGATTTTTCTCACATTATTAAAGCAAAACGGGACTTAATCGCGTAAAATCACGCCCGAAACGTCGAGGTAATTAAATATACACAACTTTTTAATGAGATTAAGTCCTATTTTGTTACAATAGGATGTCCTTATTCCACACTCGAACTCTTTTCGAACTCGACTTTTCTTTTCCGTAGTCGGATCCAAGGTACCTAACCAAAACTATCTTAGGCTATCGTGTTACCCCTTAACCAAAACTAATCCATCCAGCAGTTGTTTTGGCGAGATGAGCGAACAATGATATTCCGACCAAATATGTGGCGTTGTAATAAATGTCGTCAAGCAAAATTGCTTTTCTATACGATTTTAAAATCTTATTTGTTATTACGAGATTAAAATACTTGATTTAGTGGCTACTAAAACGTCAAATGATATTGAAATCGTACCAACAATCTGGCTCCTTCGTTTGGTGAATAAATTTTAGTTGCATGCATCCTTGTTCAATAAACCTCCTCTGTTTCTCTTGTTAATTGCTGGTAGACTTAGACATGTAAAAGTGCCCTTGTGGCCTACTAGCAGAATAATAGTACATTACTGCAGGCGGCAAGAAGGACTTGCCAGGTGAGTTCGGGAGGCTGGATGTACGAAGCCGGCAAGCCCTTTTCACGGCTAAGGCCTGTATATAGTATTCTAGTGCTTTACTTAAACATATGCAATGAAATAAAACATACACCACTAAAACAATATATAATTCAGCTGTTTAGTCTGTTCATGAACACAGACGCCATGCTTGAAAGAAATTACTTCCCGGCCTAGGCCTTCAATTTTGTATGAAATTCCTTTACAGTTCTCTCAAGCTATGCGCCCGAAACGTGATACTTCGAACCCTGTTATACGCACGTTATGACGACATTTCATTACATGTGGAGAAAAGTTCATTATTTCATTAATAGAAATAATTTTAAATGAATTTGTGGGAATAAAAGGAGCCCGCAGGGGCCGCAGATACGTAACTTACCTTACACGAAACGCAACTGACAATTTTCGAACAATACCCACAGTCTTTAGGGATTAACACGAACGTGAACTAGTTTTCCAAATGCATACGAAATGGAAGCTTCTTTATGCTTTTAACATCTACGTTTCATTTTAGACACCTTTCCTATACTTGGAGCACCGAATACATAATTGTACGACTCACAGCGGTGCTTTTATGGCCGTCGTGTGTAGGGATTGCAATCCGGTCCACCGGATCTGGTATGATTTAGTCGCCTCCGGATCGTGTACACCTGAAATACAAATAAAGAAGCCTCTCACTTTTCTAAAAGTCCACCAAATGATGCCATGCAAATGATTTCATTTCAATTCCTAACCGTATGCTCCGCTTTCCGCTTCTGTCCGTGCAAATTCGGTGCGTTTTCGTAACCACGCTCCGCTACCATTTGCATTGCATATTACAAAAATATTAAAATACAGTAGTGGTGCTTAGATCAAAAGAAATGTCGTTATATAGTGTTATTATTCTCGGCCTTAAGTAAAATATGAATACTGTTTTCTTCCGCGATCTAGATAGCCTTATCAAAAAGTGAACAAAGGGATGTCTATTTTATAGATTACAACAAACATCAACCTAAACTACCTACAACATTGATTGCGATGCAAATTTCTGATGTTATCTATGTTTCTCTTTTCGACAATCGAATGTCTGCCTGAATGTATCTATAATATTAAATACCAAAAGAGTCATAGTCTAAACTTAGACTATGACACACACGATCAAAACTACGAATATACCAAATCCTGATAGGGCGTACTTGTTCCAGTGAACCCCACAAAAGAATCTTTTTGAATACGAAATAATTAATTAGGTTCTCAATTAAAATACGAGTATTCAAAGCCTCTGTTTCCTCTGGACCATAATCTTGTTAAATTAGCTTCTAATTAGCATAATTGCTTTTCGGCGGCATAAAAACTTCCGTAGGTATCTGCAAAAAAGCAAATTTTGTTACGAGTTTTGTTTTATGTTCGCGATTTATGGGATGTTATCAAGATGTGAGAACGGATGGGGTTTTCAGTGTTCGGTTTGGAACGGGCGAATGAAAGTAAAGGTCGGGGTTTAGGGTATTTTAATGTCTTACTCAATTTTATATTTATATTACGATTATTAATATTACGAAGAAGAAACGTCAGAAATAGAAATGGGTGGATTATATATGTAGATACTAAGAGAAACTGAAAAGTTTTGTACGAAACTCGTGTGTAAGATAATTTCCGACTCGTGTTTGTTTAATCACTCGCTCGTACCTCGCTCGTGAATAAAAATCACACTCGTCTGAAATCACCTACCTTACACACTTGTATCGTAAATAACTAAAATAAAATTGTTTTGTTTTCCTAATAGAAAAAATATAGTTAGTAAATTTGCTATATTATTTATATTTGAGAAAATTGTGTTCGCTTTCTTGCTGAGGAAGATTACCTGCTTACGTTTAGAAAATCATACGGATGTATTGATTGATTCTCAAATATAAATAATAATTATAGCAAATTTAGTAACAATAATTTTTTTGTAGATATTTTGATGCTGAATCTAAATCCGGGGATATAATAGCTTTAGAGAAACAAAGTTTTGAGGTATGTATGTATACCAATTCCCGTTATTGTTACGATACCGTAAACTACTTTGATCAATTTTAAAGTTTAAACTTCCCTAACTTCTATAATTAAGTGGTTAAAAAAAATAAAAAAAATGGGAACATCAACTTTTATTAGACATTCGCTGCTAAAAATCTTGAAAAGCTTACATAAGAATGTATGAGAAAAAAAATAAAACGTTGTGATCAAACTTAAACTGACATTGGGGTTACTTTGATACCCTATGTTTTTTTAAGGACAATCGAATGTAACCCCTTACAGAAGTATTTTATCTCAAGGAAAGAAAAAAATTGTTTCGCAGGTTCAAAAGTTACAACTGTTTTATGTTGTTTTGGGGCTACTTTGATCAAAAATAAAAAATATTATCTTCGAAAAAACAACTTTATTTGAAGTTTGCCTCAACATTTATAACAAAACTTTCTTAATAATTATCACCTTCAATAAGTACCTTGACATAATCACACAATAATCAACTACCTATGTTTAAGTACTTGCTTAGTTAAAATAAGAAACACTGTTCGTTCTAGGACATTATCAGAATACTTTTTGTAGTCTCGTGACCCCAACCGCTTTTCGTAGTGTTTAGGCATCTTTCTGAAAAATAAATAAATTAATTTAGCAATAATACTATTTTGTATTAACGAAAATCATGAAAAAGACGCTGAGAACAAAAAGATCAGTGATCAATGTTACCCCATGCAGGTGATCAAAGACACCCCACCAAGTAAATAATTAGTAATAAAATACTTAGTTTGAATTTATGACACAAAACTCAATACAATGGTATACATAAGCACACTTCTGGCAAGCTAATATTTACTGTGAACCTTTTACTGTAATACCCACTACGTTAGTTTAGAAGTTATTCGAACATGACAAATAGCAATAAATTATAGTTACATTTTGACACGTGATCCGCACTGCACACGACCATACTTGTTTACTGCGTCAGAGCAACTAAATGCAGCAACTATTGATATTGCCATCCTTAAAACAAATTATGTACAGATGCGTTCGGAAATATGGATTTTTTCGTTTAAAAATAAAATGAAGTTTTTATCAATGTAACCCCAAGAAACAAAGTAGTCTACGGTAATCATTCAAATCAGTTAAAAATGATTCTAAGGATTTTTATTTAAGAGGCCTCATTCTTTTTAAAATGCTGATTGTTTTAGGCATTTTTCTCTATGATCAAACATGTTTCTTAACATATTATTGATTTTACTACCTAGAACTGCGCTATTGGGATTTATTGGTATGATTTTTTTTTTGTAAATTTTTGTTTCAAAAACTACTCGAAATTGACAAACTTCACGCGGAAAATTAGTTTTTTCAACTTATTTTCGACTGCACGAAATGAAAGATAAAATAGCTATGTTACTACCTAGAACTCGGGGAAGAGTATGATTCACTTCGAAAAGTTGTTTGTAATTATCAATATATTTGTCATGATATGAAAAAAATATCTTTTTAAAGGAATAAGGCCTCTTAAGGTAAATTATAACCAGCTATTTTAAATTAGCCACAGCTTGTTTGTTTGTCGTACTGATTTTACATTTGAATTCAACAAATTAGCAAAAAGGAATGCGCCAAGAGTAAGTTTCGGTGGAAACTTCCGTCGAGAAGTTTGTGCAAACTATGCAAATCAAAGGACAAAATGACTTGATTGCTATTGAAAATACTAAAACCAGTTAAAATTCAAAAGGGAAATCTATGTAGTATCATCATAGGCCTTTACATCTTTATCAGATGATTTTATGCAGCGTTTTTGTGGCAGTGTTTGAAATGACTATACAGTCCGACGCGGGAGCGACAGTGACGTCCGCAAGATTGACATCTCATTAAGGGGCGTTTGATGATTGAGTTGGTGAAGTGACCCTCCTCTCATGTAGTATAAACTATCAGTAATTCAATTCTGTGGGTGGCTTTGCCGTGTTTTGTTTAAATACTTACATATATATCAAATTAATTTAGAGAATTTTAAAAGGTGAACTAAACTGAAGTAGAATGTATTTTATCGGACTACGGAGACCCAAACAATAGTATATACCAATTTCTCTTCGACGCAGACGAAGTTTGCAACAGTAAATAGCATATATTTTTAATTGAACATACACAAAACTTCGGGAATGCCTTTTGGCAGAATTGTTTTTGGTCAAACGTTTCATTTCGCTGAATTTTCATTTCACAGAATTTTAATTCCTCTGTAGTCATATACAGCGTATATATTTGATATAACCGCAATTTGAAGCCAGACGGAGATTTTAGTGCTATAATCTGACATTTATAAAAAATATTAATTTAGCGTTAACTGCCGTACTTAGCATAACTAATTTTTGTGAGCAGCAGTGTATGGCGTGGTTATTACTAAGTGACAGTTGTGATTATGACTATGTTAAGTGTCAAAAAACAACAACAAACAAATACATTGCTGGCTGAATTATTTTATATAAAAAAAAAGTTCGATTTATTTTAATAATTTCCTGATCAATATTAATAAGTGCCTACGAAGACCTCGCTAAGACCCCGTAAAGTTTGCGGTTATATCAAATATACATCACGCTGTATATTTTTTATAATTCCTGCAAATATCATCCTATGAATTAGGTTAGGTTTATAACGATCCCAAATAGTTTAGGTGTCAGAGAAAAATGCTTTCCCCGAAATAACACTTTTGCGAAATGGAGAAAAACATTTGGCGAAAAATAATTTTGCATTGATTGAACCCTGAACTTCATATTTGGCACATATTTCCGACTCCTATAGACATCACAAAAACTATAATCGCAGTCCAAAGCAATTAAAACTTTAATCATTCCAAGAGGTATTTTATCGCGTCGGTGCGGTTTCAGTGAGAAATGCGGTGTGTTTATCGGTCTCCGCTCCGTGATTAACGACGCAGTGTCTGTTACCTTGTTAGCAGGACGAGAATCGCTGTAACACGCTACCTTTACAATTTTATTGACCCCGCAATTTCTCTCGACAACTCCGACCCGAGGATTGTGCGCGATAAAGTATCTAATTTAATAAATGTGAACTCGATATAGGTAATTGACATCAATTTGAAACTGGGAAGAAGTATCCGACTATCCGTTGTGTTACTGATATTGTCGATCCATTTCTGCATTTAGTATGTTTAATGTTGGTTGTTAGTACGTTTTATATTAGTTTTTAGGAAAGGAATTGCTGTGAGAGTAAGTTTAGTAGCTCTTTTTTGTGCCTAAAATCTATGTATGCTGGGTTTTTGTACCTATAGGTAAGTACTTACTAATTTTTAGTTACATGGATATCCCATGAAATTGAACGGTTGTCAATGGCAATCAAGTCATTTGTCCTCTGATTAGCATAGTTTCCAGAAACTTCCCCACAAAAGTTTCTTCCGAAACTTATTCTTGGCACATTCTTCTTTGCTAATTTGTTGAATTCAAGCGTTAAAATCCTTCGAAGAACGAGACAAGCTGCGGGTAATTTAAAATAGTCGATTGTAATTTACCTGAGTCAAAAATATTAGGTCCTTACATATGCAATTGGCGTTTCATATGGCAGAAATGAAAACGATTTTTTTTTATGAAACTATTTTTTATTTAGTTATAGTATGTACCATGGCTGTCTATGCACTAACACTAAAAACCATTGACCGAATTTCATTTGTCCAAAAACTATTCGAATTATTATCGTTTGTCCGATGACAGGACTCGTACATTTTTCTTTCACCATTTCACATTTAGTAGAAGTATCGTTTGTCCGAAAAACTTTTTCCGTCACATTCACTTGCCCTATGAGTTGTTACGTATTTTATTTCGTAGCCCATTTTTCATTTACCCAATGATACTTTTGGCACTGCATACATTTAAACAAATTTTTAGTTTACCTATTAACTTTTCCCGCCCCATTCACTTGCCCTCTGAATTGAGATGTCTTTTGTTTGATACCCATTTCCAGCCGAGCGAGTGAACCTAGCGTGCCGCGGCAGCAGCCGGCAAAGCTCCAAAACCAACCTGGCTGGGTCAGGTTAGGTTAGAACTGTGACCACAACAGCGCGCGAGCCGTGCGAGCGAAGTTATCGTGCCGTGGCAGCAGCCGGCAAAGCTCCAAAACCGACCTTGCTGGGTTAGGTTAGGTTAGAACTGTGACCACAACAGAACCACTAGTCCACTTGAGAACAGTCGAGTAGTTAATAGACCGAATCGTTACATCGGACGAATGAAACCAAAGTCATACAAAAAAAGTCGAATAGGTAATTAATAAACCGAAACGTTACATCGGAAAACTGATATTACGGACAAATGAGATTTAGGGAAACGTGTCATTAGTCGAGTGAATAAAAAACCTAAACAATTAATGACCAATCGTAAAATATCGAATTGAATTTTCGGACAAATGAAAAAAAGTTAAAATGATATTTTGTCGAATAGTTTTTGTCGAATAGTTTTTGTCGAAACGAAATTCGGATTAACGTTTTTAGTGTTTCAGATAGGTAACCACTTTTGCCATCTCGAAGGTAGTTCATTGATTCCTTTACTAAAAAAAGTGTGTGAGCGAGAATCAATGAAATCTTTGAAGGCGTTTGGACAGTCTCGTGAGAATTGAATTTTTTTCCTTGCTAAAAGTTGTCCAAATTCCGTAAAAAATGGTAATCAGTTGGAGCAAGGTCCGGGGAGTATGGTGGGTGTCGAAGTCATTGCAGTCGCAGCTCCCTTATTTTTGCGGCTGTCAAACGTGCCGTATGTGGTCGAACGTTGTCCTGAAGCAGCAGTGGGCTAGATCGATTGACCATTCATGCGGTACCTATTTTTCAAGTTTTTCACTTTTCCAATTTGTTTCAAGTGAATCAAAATGGTTTTATCGCTCACACCGCAGCCTGCCGCTAACTCTGACGTGGTTTGGGATGGATCTGCTTCCACAATTGCTTTTAATTCTTCGTTGTCAACTTGTGTCTCCGGCCGTCCACGGGGCTTGTTCTGTAGGTCAAAATTTCCAGAACGGAAACGTTGGAGCCAATAACGTACCGTATTTTCTTTTGCAGTAGCTTCGCCATACGCATTGTTAATCCAACGAGCCGTTTCTGCAGCACTGGTGCCGATGTGAGGTCATATATTTGAAGTCCTCCATATTGTGAACATAACGATGTGAAAGAAAAACAAATGACGCGATAACAAATAAATTTTGTAATCCAAACACAGAAATACATGGTCTTAAATTTGAAATAAATTTCAATTTGTAATTTCTAGCCGAACGCCACATATTTTAAACCAAAGTTGCCAGTTCGCCAAACGCCAATTTCATATGTAAGGACCTAATATTTTTAACCGGCTTAAAAAATATGCTAACAAAACCAGGGTTATTGCGTGGAACTATATTATTCATAAATGGCACAGTTTAAATTTACTTGAAAAAAGAAATATATATACATTTTCTTATTTATACTACCAAGATTGCGATGATCGTTTATTACGCTACAGACAGATGGTAAAGCATACATATCTCATGCATATCTTCTTCTTCTTTCTAGCGTTATCCTGGCTTTTGCCAGGGTCCACTTTAATACTAACTTACCTCCACTTTTGTACGACTTTGCTTTCATTTACACTCATGATTATGTGTCAGAATATTATAAATACGTTTTCAATTATTTTTCACTTGAAAGGCAATGTTAGTTGACTTATTTTTATCCACAGACATTATATTGAGAGTGACTGGTAGAGGGATTTCAAATTTGGATGAACTCGCCTTTCGATGCTTTATCCTTATATAAGTGGCTAAAAATATAATTTTATTAAAAGTAGGTATAAAAATGAAAACACTTTAATTCTTTTTTTTTAAAGGATCTTTGAAACTTCTCAGTCATCATCATATTTTTCGTCAGCGTGTATTTAAAAATGAAAATAAACAATTAGATTGTATAAAAACTGAAGGAGTTAAACGTCTCCCACTTGACTGCTGAATACATTACAGTTTTTTTTATTTCAATATGCCGTACATACTTCAATATTGTCTCCAAAATAATACTCAAAAAGAAACACAATTTAAAAACGAAGCTAGGAGCGATCAATAGTATTCATGGTATCGATAAGATACATTATCGATCAAACCCTACCTGTCACTCCAAAAATTCTGATGTCTGTTTATTCATATTAAAAATACAAAAGCGTAAATTGTTGCATACTGATTAAATTAATGACGGATCGGTAGATAATATTTTGCATATATAATTAAATACGACTGACTTTTTATCCCGGAGCGGTATTCTATTGGAAATGTACACATTTTCGCTACTCGATCTACATAACAAGTTGACATTTTAAAGGAGATATTATGATATAGCAACTGCCTACTGAGCCGACGGTCCTGGGTTCGAATCCCGGCAAGGGCAAATATTTGTGTGATGAACTCGAACATACATATTTGTGCCTGGGTCATGTATGTTATTTGTATTTAATATTTGTGTGATGAACACGAATATTTGTGCCTGGGTCATGGATGTTTTATGTATTTAAGTATTTACTTATCTATATAAGTATGTATAATTATCGTCGCCTAGTACCCATAACACAAGCCTTCTTGAGCTTAATTTGGGACTAGGTTGATTTGTGTGAGATTGTTTGATATTTATTTATATTATTTATTTAAGTATGTGTTTATCTATATAAGTATGTTTATCGTCGTCAAGTGTCTATAACACTACATATAGCCTACTAGAGCTTACTGTGGGACTAGTTTGATTTGTGTGAAGTTGTCCGATATCTATTTATATAATTAAATATTACTACGATGCTGTCAGCGCAGTGGTAAAAGCAACTGCCTACTGATCCGGCGGTCCTGGTTTTGAAGACTGGCAAGGGCAAATATTTATCTGATGAACTCGAATATTTGTTCCTGGGTCATGGATGTTTTCTATTTATTTATAATATAAGTTTATAAATAGCATATAAATATATATTTGTCTTCATAAGTATGTTTATAAATAAATAAATAAATATTAAGGGACAATCGTACACAAATCGACCTAGTCCCAAACTAAGCAAAGCTTGTACTATGGGTACTAGACGACGATATAAATAAATAATTTTAAGGAACAAATATTCGAGTTCATTACACAAATGTTTGCCCCTAGTGCTCATAAGACAGAGGCCTACTAGAGCTTACTGTGGGACTAGATTGATTTGTGTGAGGTTGTACAATATTCACAAAAAAAATATTAACCTGCTCACACCTGTCAACCTGTCATTTATATTTTTGCATTCGCTCGCTATATCAAAATACATTTTATATTTATCTTCATAAGAAAAAGGCATTATGATACGCGTCGAATAGTACTTATCGCCAAACTAAAAATATATTGTGACGATATTTTGGACATGATATTTATTAGACTTGTTAAGTTTAATCAATCGTTCGTCGTTTCTAAAGGTATAAGTCGTGTTCTTTCGTTTATGATAAACGAAATATTATGCACTAAAAGTTCAGTAAAATTGATGTGATGAAATTAAGTTATGCCTTTAAATACTCGTGAATAAAAGGTATAATTGTAGTTATATATTACTATTTTGTTTATGAAGCTAAAGCCTAACACCGTAGCTTGTATAAACAAGTATAAAAAGTTCAAGTTCTAAATATCTAGTATTGAGATATAGTTTTTTGTCTCTCCTGAAAAGTACCGTTTTTGAGTTATTCCCTTCCTGATATGTCAGTGCATTCACTGGAGTCACTGACATATCAGATACTCGGCAGAAACTATGAGAAATAACAAACCAAAAATAATCTCCCCACACGAGCGTTATTCGCTTGATAACTACAGTCGTGGTGTTAATTTTGGAACCTTGTGTGCTGAGCTACTTTGGTGGCTAACTGTACGAAACAAGGCCTACTCGTGCTTGCAAAGTTAGCAGCCCCAGGCCAGGTAAGTTGAAGGTTGTATCTGTTTAATTAACGACTAGTACACTGGGGTCAAACTAACAGTTTAACTATTATGATTAATGACTTAGCTGATTTAATTTGAGAGAGTATTTGTAACTATTGGGCGGAATATTGATCGGTGTGTATTCAATGGGGTCTTCAATGAAATTGTTGGCTTATTGTAGTTGCCACTGAAATTTTTGCCAATGGGCTCACTATGCGTTTTGAGTCACGCTAATGAGCGTTTTTTAGGGAAAAAAACGGAATTCTTATAGAATGACTTTTTTGTCCGTCCGTCAGTCTGTCAAGAGCTTTTATCTCGGGTACGCGTGTAGGTATTGAGTTCAAATTAAAACCACATACCTACTTACTTACTTAATTCTACAGTTTCTCATCCATGATCAGAGATTTAATAAAAAGCATTCATACAGAAAGCGTGACGTCTTGGAATGGCAATTTTGGAAAACTTTTTTCTTGTTGGTATGATGTTTGTATGTAATATAAATGATTCTAAATAAAATTACCATAATCAGACAAATTTCTACAAAAAAGGACATGTACACTTATTTATAAAAAGATCATTCTAACCTCAGTAACTTCAGATTTTTTTAAATTACATTTACATTCACTTTGTTCATCCCATTCATTCACTACTTTTTCTTGCAAAGTTGTGTATATGTGTAATCATTCTCCTGATTACTTGTAATCACTCTGGTGGAGATACCTAATCAGACTTTAGATTTAGAAACATCCCAATAACCGATCTCGCTTACTAGCAGTTAATTATTTTGCTACTTCATAATACTATGACCTACATACATAAAATAATCTTAAAATAGGCTCTTGTAACACTGCCTAAAATTTGCATTTTGATACCTAACCAACTCATAATTAGTTGCAAATGAACCACCGTGGAGTGGACGGCGTTATGCATTCCCGAACGAGTTAATCTTAGTCGCGGTGAAGGTTTTGGCATGTTTTGGAAGCTATTATGCAGAACGGCCGCTCTATTTATTGCCGACCAGCGAACAGATGGCCACTGATGGCATAGCACCGACCGAGTTAATGTTGGTGTAAGTTATGAAGACTTCCAATGTAAGTGGTAAACTTGTTCATAAATTCGTAATTAATGCCAGTATTTGGCTCGCGCCGATGTCATATGTGGCCTATTGTATACGGCTGCCACTGTTGATAGGCTAATTTTATTGTTATATTAAGCGGTTTACAGTGACGTGAAATTGTCAGGAATGGCCCGAAATGTTTCGAACTCGTATAGAGTTCTTCATCAGGGACCGCTACCCGTACAGCGGCGCGGTAACTTCTTCACGTGTTGTGTAATGGGTGGTTTCGTAATATACGAGTTCAAAATATGTCGGGCCGTTCTTGACAATACCGCTTAATGCTCTATACAATCATTATTAAATACGTCTCACGAAAGTTTAAATAAGATTATTGGTGATAGGCAATTTGATGGAATAACTTTCTCTATGCTAAACCTATTAAAAAGCTTTAAATATGAAAAGTTGGATATGAATAGTGTTCTAACTCCATGATGATCCGCAAAAATAAAAATTAGGAAAAAAAAGCGATTATTGATAATATCATTATCAAGCCTTATAGTTACACGAATTGATTTCTTGGACGAGCGAGTGAAGCAAGTGAATACAAATATAATTTTCATAAAGGCTTTGCTTTTCGTTTCCACTGAGGTTTTTTACATTTGCCGATTTTGGCGCTCCCTCCGGCTCCGCCACTTTTTTCATAGAGATTATTATCCTACGAGAACCATTCTTTTTTAATAAATCTTTTTGAATAACCTATCCCTGTGCGGCGAATCACGTCACAGCACAACGGGAACAGCTCTGGGTGAGCTCGGGCTACTCAAAGCACTGCCTATAGCGATTACGCCAGTCAATCGGTTGGATATAGATAGTACGAATGCATTCACTGCTGTGGCTCATATCCGTACCTGAGAGGCATAACACTGTAAATGCCTTCGTTCTCGAGATGCATAAAAGCACATACACAGGCGCGGCATTGTTTGACCCGAGAACACGTTCGTTTTCCGCGCGCGCCTATTAATTTAGTAGACCGCGGCTGCCGCGCGCGGCAAGCGATCCAACTCGAGCAGCCATAGACGACACTTTTCGTTATCTGTCTTGTTGAATACTTCCTTTCTCGTTCTTATTGTCACGCGCCAATTTTAGATAAAACTAACCATCCCAATTCTGCCGTGCTAAGGTAAAAAGCGACCTTTTGCTATAGCTCAATACAAAAAGGTCGCCGTTTAGCTTAGCACAACAGCGACTGGAAATCCTTTGATGCGGTTTCAAAAACTGACAGTGAATGGTTTGTCCCGCGGCGCGTTCGAGCGCGGTAATATCCGAGCTGCCGCGCGCGGTAACCCCGTCTAAATTACGCGCGGCCGCCGCGCGAGACAATGTTCGCGCATTTTCCGCGCGTAATGTGGGCGCCTTAACGCTGTATGTTCAGTGTCGTATTTACCACTAGGCCCTCAACCTAGGCCTAGGGGCCCAGCTAGTCTAGGGGCCCCAGTCCCAGAAGTAGGACCATACTTATTTAATTTGCTAAAAACTGTTTCGAGATAGAGGAGGGAGCCCCAAATACCAGTTGCCTAGGGGCCCTGGCCCTCTACGTCTGGGCCTATATAAGTCGATATATTTAACATATTTAGTACTTACGGTCTTTTGCTTCTTAGGTACGTGCGACGGGACTCACAGTGTAATGCTTCTCAGTTACTTCTCAGGTAGGTTAAAGATGCGACCATATATTTAACCATTTATATTATTCTCAACCTATACCTTCCTTCAACTAGCTTCCTCAAATAAGTGACACCCAATACCTACATAATACCGAACGACATAAAACTGACCGGAATTAGGAATATTGTTAAAATAAACAAGTGACCTGAAGAGGTCGCGGCACAAGTTGCTAGTTGCGGCAATCAAACCCGGTTGGCTGATTAACATAGTTTCCCGAGCCAACTTTGGCGAAATGTTCTAGGTATACAGGGTTGGGCCGCGTATACACCGCACCGCCCGTGTCAATTTAAGCAATAGTTGAATTTTTTAAGCTGTCCGAATTCCGCTAGAGAGCTTATTTTTAACCTTTTGATCGCTTTTCCTCCCATGTCAAAATGTGGCTTATATTTTACGTCAATAGTTGAAAAAGAAAGCGAAAATATACCTTATCTGTCAGCAGGAAAATTGCTTTGACAGCGTCCGCTATTACCGCTTTAGTGGTCGTTGGCGTGGTAGGCATGACAGTACACGACCACTTTAGTGGCTCTTGGCGTTCAAAGGGTTAACACTGCCATGCTACGGTAAAAGGACGTATCTTACTATGACATCCGTATAAAGATACGACCTTTTACCCTAACACGGCAGAACATGACCCCATAAAGCCATTGTTTTACTCCTGTATAGAAGCTCACTTTGGGACAAAATGGACGCAGGTAACAAAAAACGCAAAACAAATATTTTCTTGTTTCAAATGCGTTTTTTTTTCTGGTAGTAGTACGAAGCATGATCATTAGGTCCCCATTAATACTTAATTATTTAACAAGATATTATATTGCAGTTTCCTTCAAACTAAATTTTAAGTCACAATTGCAAGTGCAATATCCTAACCCATTGGTATAAGATACTTTGACAAAGCCATGCAATGCGAGAAAAGGGCTATGCTATACCAATTCCAACCTGGTGACTTAGACAAGATGATATAAATTTGCGTTTTTTGTCAATTGCTTCCATTATTTTGTCCTCGGACAGTGGCTTTCCGAGGTCATGTTTACAAGATAAGCTATTGTATTTGTAAAATGTAGTCATGAGAACATTCCCTACAGCGTCAAAGTTTCAGGGTGAACTTCTGCTCTCATGATTTCCTTTGGTCTATTTCTGATGTTCACTTTCGGCCGCAAGCCCGGCCACAGCTCTTAGAATTACCTGCTTTCCAGGTTTGTAAGTTAGTTTCTGTTAGTTAACTGGTAATTATACAGTTTTTGATCTTTTAGCATGAATACTATTTCGTGTAACATTCATGAAATATCATACTGTAGGTGATTGACGTTGTTTCATTAGAAACAGCGATGATTGACGCCTGAACGTATGCTCTGAAAAGATCAGTTTGTTTTGTCTCGAAAAAGACGGATGTTTAAATGTGTTCACTCAGCATCATCTTCTCTCTTCGATCTTCGTAAATCTGCAAAACTTCAAACTTCGAGTCTTCGATGCACAGGAGACACGCTGGGACGAGTGTACACGAAGAACGCCGGCGACGAAAAAGATGTCGCGCCATCGTATTACGTAACGCGCCATTTTGGAACACATTGTGTCGAAGTGCTGGGTGCTACATAGTATAGTGTGAATATTGTACATATAAAAATCAATCTTTTTGTAAATAAATCATCTCACATCTCACAATTTCTACAACAACGGAGTTTCCTTATAATTATTATTATAATGGCGAAAGTTTGGGAGTGTGTTTGTTACTTCTTCACGCTCAAACGGCTGGACCAATTTCAATAAATTTTGTGCATTTTTTTTTTCGTGGTATTAGCGGGTAACAACGCGCGGCGCAACTAGTGAAATATCATTTTATCGTTTCGGATTGTGCCGAATTTCATGTGGCTTTATTATTTATCCGGTAGTAATACGAGGCATTAACATCGCTGAGCGTTTTCTATCGCCTATACCATGGCGAGTGTTCTGAAGAGTTATTTTCTCTTATCCCACCCTCCCCTTCGTCATAGAACCACACGTGCCAGCTTGCGATGTCATCGCCTCACCGTGGAGAATATTCCCACACGTACCAAGAAGTTTGGCAATTCCTTCATCTGCCGAACTATTAAAGTATGGAACTCCTTGCCGGCTCATGTGTTTCCTCCTTCTTATAACTTGGGACCCTTCAAACGAAGCGTGAAGAAGCATCTCTCGGGCCAGCATGGCAGTGTCAACTGACTTGGCACCGTTGGTTTCTCGTCAGTTGCCATTGCGACTTGGGCTCCCCTTTTTGCTTACCATCAGGCGAAGTGGAGCCACTATGTTGTGCCGTTATATAAAAAAAAAAAGTGTGTGTGTCAGCTCCGACGCACGACTGGAGTTTACTCTTCAGGCCAGGCGCGCACCACTTTTTTGTCGCAGAAATAAGCGTACTTATGGGTTTATGAAAATCGTGGTGCGCGCACTCTCATATAAACCCATATCTTGCATTTATGCGACAAAATTATCGTGCGACTAAAATCTTGGTGCGCGCGTGGCCTTAAGAACGTTTATAAAATATATACTCAATACGTTTATTGCACATAATGATTATACAGGTGAAAGTAAATAGTTTAAGTATCACATTATGTACCCTGTTGGGCGCTGCAAACAAGAACGAAAAGGTAGGCACACTTTTTGTGCAACCTGAATTCGAGCGCTGCGAGGAATTCGTTTGACCACTGGAATTGAATGTTTAAGCTCACTGATTTTTTCAGAAAAAGGCCTGATCTGACTTGGTTGTGAATTGTTTGCCTGGTGGCGACGTAATTGCGCCAGCACGAATGCCATGGGTTCTACTGATGTGTATATTAAGTCCTTTCTGACCTTTAAAGAAACGAATCTGGGAGCAATGTGGGCACTGTACGGAATTCTCCAGCGAGAGCGACACAGACCTGGAAGCGACATTCTGAGAGGAGCCCGTGCTATTAGGATTCATCAAGTAAACTATTAAAAAACGCAATAGATAAAAACTTACGGCTACGATAACAAATAAAGTATTTAAAAAAACCGCTCCAAGTTTCGGCATACAAATTGCCCCATAAAGTTCCTGGGGGAAGCGCTGGTTTATAATTGCACATATAACTAGATAGTACTCATGCACTGATAGCAATCACACTCGTAACATGATAGAGATTCACGCAAAATATTAGCAAAAACTTGAAAACAAAAACACATTTCTCAGCTGTTGTAGATTGACAACTGTCAGTCAAGCTGCCCGATGCGCACTTGCGCAGCAACGCGCCGCCGTGTAGGCCGCCGGCCGCCGCCGCAGTCTCCGCGGAGAAATTATGAATATGTTTATTTAATTTAATAGGCAAATAGTGAATTGTCTATGTTATTTGTTAAGCCTCTTGTGGTAATTTAAAATAAATAAATGGCAGAGAACAATTAATATTAATTTTATCTAACGGGAGCCATGTTTTCCCGTTGCTAATTACATTTAAAATACATTTCATGAAATAAACATCTCGGTGAAGGTCATTTTATATAGGGATCTTAGTCTATAACGCTTAACGTAACGCATAACCTGCTAAATTAGGAAGTCGTATTTTTGCCCCGATCGTATACTGAGATACGACTTTTTAAATTAGCACGGCAGATACGTTCGATTTTATACCCCATAATTTTCATACCCCGGGCTTATATATGAAAATCGATTCTTAAGGAGTAAACTCCAAAAATAACGTTCATATGAAAAAATTATTCAATAAGGTACATTGCCGTTTGGGTAACCTATCTCAAAAACTAAAAACCATTGACCGAATTTCATTTGTTCGAAAACTATTCGAATTATTATCGTTTGTCCGATGACAGGATTCGTATATTTTTCTTTTTACCATTTCACATTTAGTAGAAGTACGAGTATCGTTTGTCCGAAAAACTTTTCCCGTCACATTCACTTGCCCTATGAGTTGTTA
Organism: Apotomis turbidana; assembly: GCA_905147355.2. Taxonomy (NCBI): domain Eukaryota; kingdom Metazoa; phylum Arthropoda; class Insecta; order Lepidoptera; family Tortricidae; genus Apotomis; species Apotomis turbidana. The sequence continues at coordinate 23,354,357 of LR990286.1, forward strand.
CGTATTTTTTTTCGTAGCCCATTTTTCATTTACCCAATGATACTTTTGGCATTGCATACATTTAAACAAATTTTCAGTTTACCTTTTAACTTTTCCCGCCCCATTCACTTGCCCTCTGAATTGAGATGTCTTTCGTTTAATACCCATTTTTTCATTTACGTGATGTTTTTGGCATTACATAAGAACTGCGACCACAACAGCGCGCCAGCCGAGCGAGTGAACCTAGCGTGCCGCGGCAGCAGCTGGCAAAGCTTCAAAACCGACCTGGCTGGGTTAGGTTAGGTTAGAACTGTGACCACAACAGCGCGCGAGCCGAGCGAGCGAAGCTAGCGTGCCGCGGCAGCAGCCGGCAAAGCTCCAAAGCCGACCTGGCTGGGTTAGGTTAGGTTAGAACTGTGCCTACAACAGCGCGCGAGCCGATGCGAGCGAAGCTAGCGTGCCGTGGCAACAGCCGGCAAAGCTCCAAAACCGACCTGGCTGGGCTAGGTTAGAACTATGACCACAGCGGGCGAGCGGAGCGAGCGAAGCTAGCGTGCCGCGGCAGCAGCCGGCAAAGCTCCAAAACTGACCTGGTGGGTTAGGTTAGGTTAGAACTGTGACCACAACAGCGCGCGAGCCGAGCGAGCGAAGCTAGCGTGCCGTGGCAGCAGCCGGCAAAGCTCCAAAACCGACCTGGCTGGGCTAGTTTAGAACTATGACCACAGCGGGCGAGTGGAGCGAGCGAAGCTAGCGTGCCGCGGCAGCAGCCGGCAAAGCTCCAAAACTGACCTGGCTGGGTTAGGTTAGGTTAGAACTGTGACCACAACAGAACCACCAGTCCACTTGAGAACAGTCGAGTAGTTAATAAACCGAATCGTTACATCGGAAGAATGAAACCAAAGTCATACAAAAAAGTCGAATAATTAATAAACCGAAACGTTACATCGGAAAACTGATATTACGGACAAATGAGATTTAGGGAAACGTGTTACATTAGTCGAGTGAATAAAAAACCTAAACAATAAATGCCCAATCGTAAAATATCGAATTGAATTTTCGGATAAATGAAAAAAAGTTAAAATGATGTTTGTCGAATAGTTTTTGTCGAAACGAAATTCGGATTAACGTTTTTAGTGTTTCAGATAGGTAACCTGCAGTTTGCTTTAGTTTAACGGACTTAAAAAAGGAGGATGTTCTCAGTTCGTCGGAACGTTTTATATGAATGTTTCTTTTTGCTAGATTATTCATGCTGGACTGATTTGGAAAATTCTTAGTGACCAGGTTGTGATCGGATTCTCGACATTTTGAGGAAACTTTTCAGATATTATAGGTACTTACATCTATTGCAATTTGGGTAGATTTAGGGAACCCTAATCGGCAAAAACGGAACCGATAAGGATCAGCTTGTGTTTCGTCTGTCAACCACTTTTTTTCCTGGGAAAGCGTAGAGGTATCAAGCTGAAATTAATAACTCACATCTGGTACCCTTTATACTGTGAAAAAAAAAACTTCTAAGTCAACGTTATCAAATGATGCGCTTATGCTGTATTTGTTAACGCTGGCAAGGGAATCAAAACCTATAGGGTACTTCCCATTGACTTAGAATCGTGAAATTTATTCGTATCAAAATACGAAATCGTGGAGGTATACAGACTGAGTCTATAGAATAGGGAATTGAAATATTCTATCTTATTATACATTTTTTCAGACGTTTTGTCCGGAAACGGTAACGCACACACAATGATTTTACCCACACCTCGGTCGACAACACCGGCGAGAGTCTCGCAGAAGTCGACCACGTCACGCTTGGTATAACCCAAACTGTCTCCCAGCATGATCGCGACGGTGGTGTGTCGGTCGAACGCGTCGGCAGAAATACACGAGGCGACGCGGCCGAGGGGAGCGCCCGGCAGACAGTTGTTGGTGACCGGCTGCTGCAGGCGCCAGGCCAGCAGCGCGCCGAGCCCGACACCGACCTGGTCCGTGTACAGCACCGTGCGGGGCGCGCCGGCGCATGGGGCGGCGCGGGGCGCGGGCGAGCGCCGCGGCGGCGGGGCCGGCGCGGGCGCGCAGCACGGGGGGCTCGGAGTGTAGCGCGGCGGCGGTGTCGGCGCATCGGGCGCGCGCGGCGGGCGGCGGGTGCGGGTGCGGGGCGTGGGCGGCGCGAACGAGACGCGGCGCGGCGCCGGCACCGGGTCGGCTCCGGGTGTGCGGCCGGCGGCGCGCGGCGTGGGCGCGGGCAGGCGCGGCACGCGGGGCGTGCGGCGCAAGGGGGTCGCGCAGACGTCGCGACGCGACGCGGGCGAGGTCGACCCGCAGCGGCGGGCGGCGTCGCCCCGGCCCGAGTCGACGGCACTCACCAGGGAGTCGATGCGGTCCGCGTTGCTGTTCCCCAGGTCTATGATGCAGTTCATAAACCCGATGTATTCCCGCATTTGGTTGCACGACAACTCGTACTTATCGTTGACGTCTTTCAAATTTGATTCTAGAGTTTTGAGCTCTACGTTCCTATTATTTAGGGCTTCGAGAGCATGGTCCAGTTCATTTTGACCGCTTAAGAGATCATTCATCAAAGCGACATTGTTTTGTTTGAAAGAAACTGATTTAAATAGTGATTTGTGTCTTTTTAATAATATCTTTGATCTTCTAATAAATCTTCTCAATTTAAGATATTTCTTAATTTTATTCGATCCTTGCATGGTTTTATTTTCATTGCTGCGGTAATACATAGAATTTGTCAAATCTATGGTTTCAATTTCCGGTGCATTTATTATAGTATCATTTAATATGTCTATATTCTCACAGCTATTCATTTCTGCATATATACTTAAATTATTGTCTGCTTGTTCGGAGCAAATTTTACAGGTAACAGATGTATCAGACTTTCTTTCCAGCTCCTCAAGCTGTTGTTCAAGGTCCCGAATACGTTGAAGTGCATGTTCATGAGTAGTAAAACACTCTTGGAACTGCTCCAGGGTTCTTTGGAGGCCATCATGCTGTCCCCGTAGGTCCTCGAATTGTGCATCCTGTTCTGCAAGCTTAGTTTTGAGGGATGTATTGGATCTTATAATCCGCTCCACCTCCTCTTCGCTTTCCTCACGTTCCTGCAGAAGTCTCTCATTAAGCTCCTTGGCCTCTTTGAGCTCCAACTGTGTTTGCCGCAGTCTAGCAGCCAAAACATCCCTCCTAGTGGTTGGTTTTGAGACTTGAACTGAAAACATTGTGAATATGTATATATTTGGACTAAAAACTTGTATGCAAGACAACTTGTAAGTACCTAGTAAATATATATAAAATAAAAGGAAGTTAATGTAGTGTAATACAACTATTTATTTACTACAAATCCTAACTAAGTTATATATGATAAAGGTTCTTAAATGAAATATTATGTGTCTTTTTAGTATTCTATGCAATGTTTAATAGCTTTAAGACACTATTTTATTGTATGTACACACTTTATATTTATATTCATTTGTCCAAAAAGAAATAAAACAATACTACCTAACCAATCAAAAGAAACCAGTTTATATGGTTTAAATGTATGACAAAACAAATACAAGTCGAGAGAAGGCAATAAGTAATGAGAAAAATATACTCCCTGGTTCCAATTTTTATGCAAATTGAATAAAAAAAATCAAACTGTTAGACGGTAAGTATAACAGTGACAGTTGGTTCCTTTGTGTAAATTGTTCCGGCACTAAATAACTGTTTCTTGGACACCAACACCTTGTTGTACACCGAGAATCACTTTACATCTAAAAATATGTAGTTAATAAGTGATTTAATATTTAATATACAATTTCTAAATACGACGTCTGAGTTTGACGTTTGGTCCGGGTGCGTTCCGAAACCCGATTTTCCCGAAACCCGATTTACTCTACATTTGTGTCGAAGATACTGTTCCCGCGGAAAGAAGAAGGAAGACTCCGCGCGTCTCCGCTATTCCAAGCCATGTCTTCTTTAGATATTTTAATTATAGTTTACGTAACATGTTTAGTTTTAAGTATAATTTTCGAAAAAAATACTTACTGGTGAGGGTCTTTCGGCCTTCTTCTCAAGAGCGGTCTCTTCTTGTGAAATGCCGGTAGATTCAGATTCAGACTTGTAAAAGTGCCCTTGTAGTCTACTTACAGAATAAACGTTTGCATTTCTATTTAACTTTGATTTTCCACTGAAGACTACGGGGGATTATGGAATGTAGTCCTTTTATTTAAATTTCTGATAATCTCGGAAACTAACGACAAAATTGTTTATTCATTCTAAATACTAATACAAACTATTTGCAAACGTTAAATCAATGGTCCCGTTGCATAATGTCGACGCCGAACTGCAGAGATAAACGAAAAACAAAAACCTCTCGCAGACAGCTCAATTTGTCGTATTAGGTGTAAATCCCCGTTTGATAAGTCGATGCATTCATTACCGCGGCTTACTGGCGGGACTTGGCATTGCAAAACTGTCAATGCTCATTGCTTTTCTTTTAGATTTTTACTAGCGCTCCACGCTGCAGTTGTCTCAGCAGGCTGTGGTCGTGTTTTTATGTAATGAGAAGTTTCGAGTTGAGTTACAATACGGCTTTATGTCTTGTTAAATGTAATATTAATACTCTTTTTACTTAGGTTACCATTGTCCCGATTTACGTTTAAAAAAACGTGTAAATGGATTTTTACTCGGACAAAGGTTTCTCTCTCTTTCCCCTGAGTAGTTATTATTCCTATCTGATGGTGGGTTCGGCTTTCGATAGTCGGACAAAACTATTCGTTACTAATCTAAATGATAATAAAACAAAAGTAGTTCGTTATCTACGACATCTATTAGAAGTGATTTCTAAATAAAATTGTTCATCAAGGCATACTTTGGAAAAAAACATTCACCTCTCCTTTGCGACATGGGTTGTATGGGTACTAAATCATAATAATAGTAATAAATATTAAGGGACAAACATACACAAATCGACCTAGGCCCAAACTAAGCAAAGCCTGTACAATGGGTACCTACTAGACGACGACGATATAAATAATATATGTATAGATAACACCGGGTCATTCATTACACAAATATTTGCCCCGGTCGGGATTCGATCCCAGGACCGCCGGCTCAGTAGGCAGGTCTACAAACCGAGCCAACCGCGTCGTCAGACACCTATTTAAATAATTAAATGTTACGAATAAATATGCTAAATAAAGGCTACCTAAATGTGTGCATTTTTAATTAAACTGACACGCATTGAAATACCAGGAGCTCAGAACGTGTAAGGAGGGGTTAAATCGAGACAAACAAGTTCATTACTCGCGCGGTCAGCGGGGACGGCCGCAGTGGTGTTATAACGCTGTTTACTTTCGTGGTTGGAGCCAGAGCAGAGTACGGTATTTGACTATAGTGAAAATTTATTATCTCATTGAAACCACTAAACATACATTCAAAAATACACTGTAACAAATTTTGGACATTGAAATGCTACTAAAACTGTTTCTACTTGGACAAAACTATAATACCAGAAGGCGTGTTTTACTGATTTTTATGACGTCACAAGCCAGTATGTTCATAGAAACTTCATAGTAACAAACCTTTTTTGACATTTCATAAAGAGTAGCTGATTTGAGCTGTCATCAAATACCGTATTATTATGATTGCATTGGACTTAGGCTTTCATACATAATTTCAAGCCTAAACATGTATCTAAAAGAAAGATGCAACAGTAACAATTAAATTACTCCTACTTATGTAAGGATTTACATATGATTTTGTAGATGAGTCTCGCACTAAATTTTTTTTTATTATATTCTCGCCTTAAATCTCGTGCGTTTATCACCAAATCTGCCAATACACAATAAAAGCACGTTTACAACGTGACAAGCTACTCGTACTCTGAAGTTCAGGATTAGAAGTTCGTATTCGGCCATCTTTCACTCTATACTCGTATTAAAATGAACAAAAGGGGCACCTCACTATACTTACGAGTACCTATCAAGTTCAAATTTAGAAAGTAACATACCTAATGATACCTTCGGAATTTGAGCTTTAATGCGCGTGCCGTCCCTTTCAGTAAAACATAACTATTTATGGGCATAAAAACTAGACTGATGTTACAGCTACGAACGTCAACAAGAGAATACTACCTGACTGCTGTATTGTGACTGTACAGCGGCCGCTGGGTGAGTATATTGGCCGACTCGAGCATGGTTCATGATTTATCGTGACATATAACAATTTTACTCCACTTAAGTAAGTAAAGCATGACCAGAAATATAATGAGGATAGTCAAGAGGACGCTATTTATAATATTTATATAGCAACAATTTTGCAAATATAATCGTTCAAAGTGATAAAATAACATAAGGAATTTACAGGAAGTTTAATTAAAACATAATTATATAACATGGTGAAGATCTTTGGGGGAGACCTTTGCTCAGCAATGGACCTCCTTAACCGTAAGTAGCTTTAGTACCAAATAAATATTAATATGTGTTTGATAAATCTGTAAATATAATTATTAAATGAAACAAATGTGCTTGATACCCAGTTTATTTGTAATTGTGTGCAAAACAGGATAAACAAAACAATTGAGAATAACTTTCCTAACAATTTCCTTAAAATGTAATGAATGACTAAGTTGAAATTACTTGTGAAAACTTGCTCGCTTCACAATTTGGAGAATCCCCAGCGTTTCCGAGACTGATGCAAACTGTCATATTTGTTAAATTTCTTATTACTTAAAAAACAGACTCAGACTTGTTTTGTGTCATGTAATCAAACAAACTTTTATATCTTGTTTTATTAACCATCTTTTGGCTTAAAAATATGCTAATTATTATTCAATAGTTAGGGCTTGACTCCTTCCTCTGTTAAATATAAAATTAAACAAACATTCAGTTAAGTTGGAAACATAAGTTTGTCATCGGATTTATATACCTATTAGGAGGTGCCCGTAACTTAGTCCGCGTATTTTTTTTCTTTACCGTAGGCGGACAAAAAGTATCCTATAACCATTTTTGGATGTCCAGCTATCCCTGTACCAAAATAGGTTAAAATTTGTCCAGCCGTTTCGGCGTGACGCGGGACAAAGGAAATTATGACCAACAGATGGCGCCAGGTTGGCATGGCGCCGCGCGCCCATACAAAACAGATAACGATCCTGCATCGCGCTTTTAATTTTTTTTCCTTAAATAATGACCCCTCTCCATAGAAAAATGATTTTCAATACATATCTAGAATTTTATAATAGTAATATAGAAGTATGCAAAATTGTGGCTCAATCAAAAACCTGTAAGTTGGTCAAATGTAAATTGCAAGGTTTGACTATAGATATGCAAGGAGACAGGCAAATCTAAAAAAAGCTTTTAAAGAAAACGATTTATACGCGACGTTTTATTTAAATGTGTGAAAGTCGTGGGATGCGAAGAAAATATTAAAAAAAGCTTGTAATAAAACCTTGTAAAGTACAGATCACTTTCTCAAACAACAAGCGTATTATATCCAAGACAAATAAATGCTCTTTGTATTAACCTAGATACTTACAAGAAAAATAATATTTGTGAATTGTGACGCGTAATGCGCGGTTTTGTTCCCGGACAAACTCAAAGGAATCGACTGGGGACCGTCAAACGGAAGGTAACAATCAATGTTTTTGTTTACGTTTGTACAAAAGGCTCACTTGACCTTTGACTTTATCTACATAATTTACTAGGAGCTCAGAATTCTTAAGCAAACAACGGATTTAAAGGGTCCCTAATGTATATAAATTAATAAACCTGGAACATTATACGCGCTCCCGTATAGAATTGTTAGACGAGTAGATTACCTATATCTAGGGCGGTAAATTCGTGAATCTCTTAGATTGGAGGTGTTTATACCGCCCGCAGTTTGTCAAAGTTTTCCGTCTCACCTTGGTTAGGAAGTGAGATTTTCGCCCCGCTCAGCGGGCAGAAAATTCCAGTTACGGACTAGAGTGACGAATAAAAGCCGGCCAAGTGCAATGAAAGCACTCAATAGAATACTAAGAAAAATATAAACTAAATTGGGGTCAAACTTAACTTTGCTCTGAGTAAATTTTTGTTCCCATACATCGATCCGCCTGTTGTTTACCTCTAATTGTAATGTCTAGCATTGTATTTCTCCTGTATATTTTATGAGGTGTGCAATAAAGAGTACTTGTCTTGTCTTATCGATATACGTCGAGGTTAGTTTACCAACCGCAAATAAGTTTGTAATCACAAATATATATTGTAATGCAAGTAAAACTTTACGATATTTAGACTTTTTTTATTAATTAATCGTCGCACTAGACAATAATTATGTTGATTCTTGCCAAATTTCACAATTGTGGATAAATTGTTATGAAACATTTTAGCCTCTTTATTATAATATAAATATTATCGGACAACCTCACACAAATCGATCTAGTCCCACAGCTCATGAAGGCTTGTGTTATGGGTACTAGACGACGATATACGTACTTATATAGATAAATATATACTTAAATACATAGAACAACCATGACCCAAGCACACATATTCGAGTTCATCACACAAATATTTGCCCCGGCCGGGATTCGAACCCGGGACCGCCGGCTCAGTAAGCAGGTGTCTACAAACCGAGCCAAACGCGTCGTCAAATAATGGCGTGACAAAGCTTAATCGAGAGTATCGAAAAGTAACGTCAAAATGGCACCCTACTGTTTTTTAACTCGTTTATCCGACCGTGAAATCATTTAGCTTGTCAGTCAACGTGAAAACACGGTTAGGTGCATCAAGAGAGTTGTGCGGTTTAGCCTTAATAGTCCGGCCCACCTCATGTAAGACTCGCCGCACACTTATGTTGTGGAATCCAATTGCTTGCAATGGGAGCGGGAGCGCTTTCGGCGACAGTACTCTGGGCTGATTTATGTAGGGTAACTGCGACTGGTATTTGTTGATAAGTTTCTACGACAAACGCTTTGCAAGGCGTTTTGTTATAATGAAACTCTAAAATTCTGTTAAATAATAATTTTCCGTAATCATGATTTCAAGAAAAAAACTTATAAGTGCGATGCACGTTTTCTTATGTCTTAAAGCGTAAATTTCAAAATGGTGAGTCATTACGCTAAAAACAATTGACAGGAGTGAGAAGTATTATGTCAATTCTATGTCACTCGATGCAGTGTTTTTGCACTTCTAAATTAGCGGTATCTCGATGCTTTGTCAAAATACCATCCAGTTTAATGATGATCTTTAACATCTGCAAAATTATTTGTCTTGCCAAAATTCCTACCAACATAACTGTGAGAACACGGTGCATCAAGAGAATTACGTGGCTCAGCCTTAATGGTGCGGCCCACCTGATGTAAGACCCGCCGCGCACTTATGTTGTGGAATCCAAATTGCTTGCAATGGGAGCGGGAACGTTTTCGGCGACATTACTCTGGGCTGGTTTATGTCGGGTAACTGCGACTGGTATGTCGTTGATAAGTTGCGCTGCGCTCAGTCACGGACGCTACTACCTCTCTGTGGAGCCCTCTGTTTTGTCGACATTTTGTAGAACGCTTCATTTTATATCATTTTCTTTATGTGAAAAATTAAATATTCGATTTCAATAATTCGATTTTTTGAGTAGTTTTCGAACCCGCGTCTCCAACGGCTATTTATCACTGGGCAAGTACAAACAAATTTAAATAATATTAGGTTCTAGCTAGCAAGGACTATCAGAAAAAAAGACCTTAAAAATAATAATAATAAGAAGCCTATTGCTGTGTACATAAAGAAACAGCATGTACTTATCTATATTAATCGGGCATCTAAAAAAATTAAATAGTCTAACCTAACCTACAAAAATCATAACTTGGTAGCTACATTAATAAGTTGGCATCTATTCCCTGGGCATAGATGCCAATATAATATTTTAGGTGTCAAATTAACTATTTAAAATGCCGAGTTATTATTTCAGTTGCCTGGAAAAAATAACCCTAAACAAACTAGCTTCCACATTTCACTACATTCAGACATCGTAATAAAATTCTCCCAGTAGACTTGTACGTATTGATATTTCGTAGTCGGAATTTCCAATTGCAGGGACGTGTGACTAGACCCGAGTCCGGAATGACAATAGATCAGGCCCCCGACACTTGAAACACAATAAAGTACGTGAAATCAGCCATATGTGTACGTGGGTGATGCGTATTCAAATGGTATTAGGATAAAATAATACAAAATAACAGGGACCGTTTATTCAGGAACATTTTGATGTTTCTTCAACGTTTTAGTTATTTTAAGAAATACGTTTTTACTTATAAATAAAGAAAGAAAAAGCGCTCTACAGTCTATTCATCTCGCACTTGTTCTATTTACTAAACTAGATTTTAACCTCAAAATTAACATTGAATACGTACCAGTTGTTTTCTCGCAAGTAAATCTTTTTAATTTGTGACAGCCAAAATAGTGACACAGGTGACTTCATAAATGAGAAAATGGCAGTTTTGACAATTAAGGTTGAATATACTGTTACTTGTTGGCTCCTTGCTTAATATTCCTTACTCTAAGCTTAGTATGTATAAAACATTTTTTCTGTCATAAACTGTAAAAATATGTCTTGCCAATTATGTACGCCTACTTGTGATTCGCAGAATCTCAAGTTCATTTTTGTTTTCTTATTGTTTTCTTTAATGTCAATTCAGATCACACACAGAATTAATAAAACATTTCTTTTAATATCTTTCATCTTGTCCTTCCATTGTCAATTATTTGTCTTCTCTATCTTATTTATTAGATATCGTTTATAATATTTCTATATAGTCAATTAATTTTTATAAATCATTGAAGTTTTTTTATTTTGTCTCCCTTGGCCCCTAAATTATTCCTTCAATAACATTTTTTGAACGGGTCTGCCAAATACCGACTAGGTACTAGCTGCTTTAGATTCAATCACAAAAGTGTGCCAGGAATCCCACTGGTGACCCAGATCTGATGGAAACAAAGCTGCAAAGCCTTGTACACCACAGTAAAGTTACATACCTTACGGTATTTTATAGGATACATTTTGCAGGGTATGCTGCAAGACTGCATGAACTAATTCAGCCTTTTCTTCATTATGGTGCATGGACGGGTTCTAGATTTAATTTTTACAGGTCAAAATAGAATGATCCATTAAGGAGACTTGGGTTTTAAATGATAGCAGGAGATTAAATTATCAGCTCTCGAGTTAGATCTTTTCTGCGGTTGGCGCAGTGTTTAAGCAACTGCCTACTGAGCCGACGGTCCTGGGTTCGAATCCCGGCAAGGGCAAATATTTGTGTGATGAACTCGAATATTTGTGTCTGGGTCATGGATGTTATTTGTATTTAAGCATGTATTCATCTATATAAGTATGTTTATCGTCGTCTAGTGTCCATAACACAAGCCTACTAGAGCTTACTGTGGGACTAGATTGGTTTGTGTGAGGTTGTCCGATAGGTATATATATTTTCACAAATTTTCGTAGGGGTTAAAATACAATTTCATTTTACGTCGTCAAACCAAGTAATTTTACGTTTTGACCAGAAATGTATGAGGTTGTGTATCGAGAAATGTGCTTGAGAACCAATAGAATCAGCGACGCTGAGCGAGGATAAGTAAATGAAGTGATTCTATTTGACGCGGTTGGCGCAGTGATAGTGCAGCTGCATACTGAACCAGTGATCCTTGGTAAGAAGGACACAGTTGCTTTCTAATAATATTAGAATGCTAACATTGTTATCTGTAAAAAAAACTTCCGACAAAAACTCGCTTCATTATTTCAATGGCCCTTCTGATTAGAGTTGCTATGAGGTTTAGTTTGACAAAGGGTGATTGAGAAGTGCCTCCCATAATTCTAAGATTGAATCATGTATTGAAGATTCACATCCTAAATCCATGAATCAATTCAAAATATACAAAGCAAGCTAACATAAAAGGAATACAATTATTTCCGACACGTATTTGTCTTTACCGATAATCGATCTCACGAATGGCTGACTGTGTAAATAAAAAAATGGCGGAAATAACAAAAAAAAAACATTCCAATATATACCGCAGATAAGGCTCATTATCATCAAATCTAGGCCTTATAGATTTCAGACTTATGACAACCCTCTTTCGACAAACAAAAGTAAAAATATTACTTTCATGTCACTTTTAAATGTGGACGCAACAGAAACACACTTTTTCACTCTCCGTTCCCAGTAAAAAAGATGTTCAATAAACCACTTTTTGTGACACCGACTCGATTAGAAAACAGATCATGTTTTCAAATCCAGGCGTGCAATCGGGCCGATGCGAGTTATGTTCATCTGTCTAAAAATGTCATGCCCTTACACACGAGTCGGCAATATCAGTGGGCATTGGCTCGTGAAATTGCATGGCTATCGGCCGGTGTTAGGCCAAACGGTCGGCCGATGGACATAATGGCATCTGCATTAGAGCTAGATTTGTGAGGGGCTCATAACGTCTTTGTATTTTTAAGCAACTCTTATGTTGGATGTATGGAATGTAGACGGTTTTCACGACATTATGGCGTCTGATGATCGGGAGGTCTCATTTGGCAGGATGACCCTGAACCTTCTTGATTCTGGAGGGACTTATGTCATCAATTCTAGTATGAGATTTTGGTATAGTTGTTCTGAAAGCTATCACGTATATGAAATATGGATTGGCGAGAGAAACGCATATACACTTTACTTTTAATTATTATCTTGTAACTCATTTGATAAAAAGTTGAAAAACACATACTCTGATGCTGCTGACTGAAGTTGCAACTGAAGCTTGAACAAACGGCCAAGGATTGAGCTGACCTTCTATTAATTTAGGAATATTATCCGTGGCCAAATAGTTTGAAGATATATTTTTTATGTCATAGGGGGAAAACGAGCAAACGGAACGCTTGATGGAAAGCGATTACCGTCGCTCATAGACTCTTGCAACACCAGAGGAGTCACAAGTGCGTTGCCGGCCTTTCTGGTGGGAGTACGCTCTTTTTTTTTTTTTCTTAAAAGTTTGAAGTTATCTGGATTCTTCGGTCAAAAACTTAAGAAATGACCAGGTCACTGCTCAAAAAACAGTGACGTTACTTTTACATCATGTTTCTGACGAATCCTCTTCACAGAGCTACTCAAAAGATGTTGGCTCTGACGCTCCGTATAAGCGCAGTACCCTTACCATGATTTTACAGTAACCGTGTTCGCTAGCGACTGCGTAAACGATTTGTATGGAGAATTATAGTTCTACAAAGTAACCGCTAGGGGCACTGTTCTATACTCCATACAGACCGTTTATGCTGTCGCTAGCGAAAACGGTCACGTTTACTCATGGTAATTGGTAAGGGTACTGGTGAATGTTTGAAAAATGTTATGATGCGTGCCGTTTGCGTCAGATATTTTGAACAGTGGTTTGGTCGCTCTTGTAGTAACACTATCTACGCCAATATGTCGGATACAATCTTTCAATATCAAAGTTGTTATAGCTGCTTCTTCTTTCAAAGAAAAAACTACGCGAGCTAATTGACTATCCGCGCCTCGAAACCTGGAAACAGTAGGTAATTACGACAGTGTTTCACGAGTAATTGTAAATTCGTATTAATCGTGGCAGTTAATTGGTTTTATAACTACGTGTTGGCTTCATCGTGGGGAAGTGTTGCACGCTGAACAAGTTTTTTTTTCATTGCATACTTGGTATTTGTAACCATATTGCAAGCTCTACAATTACTCGCGAAGTTGACCGAGGTTCGGCGAATATGATCGTGAAGAGAGGCACTTCGGTGGACACTGACGTATCTAAGATTATTTTTCAGGTCGGGCCTGGGTGGGGGCCTGGCCATGACCTAAGTTGAAGTCATGACTTTGTATGGGTAACCCAAAATCCTGGGGTGGGCACTAGACCATATTGAGGTGGGTACGGCCCACCCGGCCACCCCCCTAAACACGCCAATGTCGATGGAGGAAGTAATACTTCATGCAAAAGTACTCAGTCAACTACGAGAGTAGTGTAGAGCCGGCATAATTATGATTGTGAACAATACAGATAAGTTCATAACTTTATTTTACATTGAAACACGTATTGTCATTTAAATTGACGCTATAAGGTTACTTTGAAGCAAAATATTGGCTTATGATATTAATAAAGTTAATTTAATAATGCCACAATACATTTTAACGGGTCTGCGAATAACTGTTCAAGCGTTGAACAATTTATTAAATTGTTTTTATCGGCTCGCTTACGTACGTGCACACCATTTTATTACTTAATTACCGGGAGAATAAAAGAGCAATAAACACCAATAAAATAAACTGGAAATTGAAAAACTCAGTTGCACAGTTAAACTTAAAATCATTTTTTTTAAGCTCGGTGATTGCCCTAGTTCATTATTGATTGGACCACTGTTCGATTTCACTATTTGGGGTGCGCATTTGTTGAAAAATTATTCCTACGGCATTTCATCAATGTTAACCACTATGTTCTCATTTGCTCAAAGGTTAACTGGAAGAAATCCTTTATAGGCATAAGTGCGCCTTTGTACATGTCCATTATTTTAAAATTTTGCTAATTCTATTTATGTATACTAACGTCTTTACATACATACATTAACTGCGTACAGACAGAATGTTGTTACCTGAAAAGTATACAGGTTGGCCCATTTAGAACGGTCAGTATGGGAAAGTCTGAAATTATAAGACGTACGAAAATCTGTTCTTAGGAACATGACATGACATCGATTTTAATAACAAGAAAAACTGCATTCATACTTAAAAAAAAAACCTGTACTCAGCTCGGGAATCGAACCCGGACGTTTTGAAACATAACACTAACACTTACACTATTTCTACTTAGATATCAATCGTGTAAGTTGTGGATATGCATGCAGTGTATGTAACAAGTTGCAATACCAGTAAAGAGCTAATACAAACAACCATAGAGACAGTTTACGCATCTAAACCCATTGAATATTGAATTGAAAAATGGTGGTCATTTCGAAAACTTAAGTACTAAAATAAACTAAAAGATATGAAAACAATGCATTTCATTCATTTTAGACATCATGTTTCATAATAAAATTGACTGCTTAAGACCTACACAATTGATATCAAAGTAGAAATAATGTTAGTGTTTTTTTTTTTTCAAAACGGCCCGGTTCTATTCCCGAGCTGAGTACAGTATTTTTTTTAATGTCTGAATCCAGTTTTTCTTGTTATTAAAATCGATGACATGGTTCCTAAGAACAGATCTTCGTATGTCTTAAAGTTTTAGACTTTCCCATACAGACCGATCTAAATGGGCCACCCTGTACCTATATACTAACATGTATAAAACTACGCAACGGATTTTAATTGGGTTTTTTTTTTATAGATTAAGTGATTCATGAGGAGGGTTATATATATAATGCATGCATCATTTATCAGCATTGCACCAGTGCGAAGCCAGGGCGGACCGCTAGTAATGAAAATACCGAAATTGCAGCTTATACAACTAGAGAACTCGCAGAACGAAGCTCCAAACAATTCATAGCACTATTTTCTCGCAATTAAACCGTCTCACTACAACCCAATTGCAAGCACTTACTTATGCAGAATGAGGAAGACACAGAAATCAAGTGGTTCTTCACTCGGCACAACAATCTATTCCAACGGGCCTTGTTAGCGCGAACGAACGAAGCTAAGCTTGGATTGTGAATTCTCCGCTGTAACTTGGCACTTTTTTCTCCCTCCCTTTTGTCTGTTCGTGTTGCTTTTAAATGACATTATTACGTGTTACGGAGTTCCCGAGTTGTTGTTTGGCGTTATTGAAAAGACACGTAACAAACGCGTTTGGGCGCTCGCTCGTAATGGCTTGGGTAGTGATTCACAATGCATATAAATTGAGTTTATGGGTAACCAATGTTTTTGGATGGTGGCTGGTATGTATACTGACTGCATGTATCTGTTAATTTATCTCTAGTTTTGTGGTAACAGACCTCCAAGGAATGGATACCTGGTGACCTGATATACAGGTTTCCCCTAGTTCAGGCACCAGTCTCTACCACGCAAGTCTGACGAAGTGCGACGTGTTGTGTTTGCCATGTAGGTACCTACTTTGTGGTGGAGTAAATAAATGCTTTTTTTAGATATTATTTTATTTTATAATGAAAAAAATCGACGGTCTAGATATAATTGGGAACATGCAACAAAAAAATACATGTCCCATACTGACCAATGTGATTAGGACACTACCTATATGAAATGGGAGTCAAAGTGAGAAGAATCAACTGAACGTTAAAAACGCTCCATAGAGAAGTTCAGGTGCGTCACAAATACGCACTAAGTAAGTATATGTCAAAACATGCATTTTGCAATGTAGTTCTTTGAATACTGCGTTTAAATATATACCCAGTTGTTTTACATTTTATGTTTACGTTTTTGTGTGAAGAATTTGATAGTAGGAATTTACAGAATATGAAAAAACAAGCTTTAGCGTTGAACATTAACTTTTCCAAAGGTATGGTAACAAACAAGTACGCGGCCCGCCTGATGTTAAGCAGTTACGGCCGCCTGTGTACGCTTGCATCGCCAGGAGCATCACATGCGCGTCGCCGACCCTTTAAGAACCTAGTTACTTCCCTCTTGAAGAACCATATTCTCCAGAGCTCCTTATTCCGGAATTAATGCCAATGTTCATTGTTCAACCCTATACAAAATATCTCAAAAAATGCATTCATCCATGCACTCAATCAAGCACAACTCCAGGAACTTCTGTAATGTAAAAGATAAAATTTCATTCTTCCTGCGCGTAAAAGCAACAAGTTTTTTTCAAAAGGGATCCTAGAAGTTTCATTTAACTTATCCATAAAGTTGGCACCGTGCTTCCAACTTAGCTTATCTTAACTATAGTTTAAACCTGCACCGCATATTTTATTTTTAATCCTCGGCCAACGACAAACGCTATCCGAGTTGAAATTACTTTGTTCTAAAGCAAAGATCGAATATCTGCGTTCATTTTTCAATACTTTGTAAGCGTCGGCAAAGTTAACTAGTTATCTACTTAAAGTTGGCGTTCGGGCCACTAATGCACGGATCGTAAGCTAGATTAAAATGAATCCGACTTTAAGGTTTTTTAAATTATTTATGATATGAATCCCTGGCGCTTGTTACTTTCAATGTAATTTGAGCTGCTTTGTATCCAGGGGGCACATGATGGTTGCTTTTAGCGATAAATAAGTGACAAAGCATTCGTCACGTTTTGGCAAAATGTGACTGTGAGTGACACATGCTTACTTAATTTATCATGTGATAAACGCAACCATCACATCATAGGCCCTCAGGTTGCAAATCATTGTTTTGCTAGCATTATTTTGTTTATAATATACTTTGATGGAAATAGTAGCGCCTTACTAATCATTATAATAGTAAAGATTTAAAAAAATCGTTATAGCTCTTCAAAGTCATCTTTGAGCGTGTTTTGATTAATAATATGTGATAACTGAAATAAGTGATAAAGTGTAGGTAATAAAGCCGTATTCCGTTATGTTATGTAAGTAACAGACCCAAACATTTGAGTAAAGTAAAAAACGGTCGTCTGAGAGGTACATTATAACCAAATTATATATTTTATAAGGGCGGTAAATTTACGCGCTTCAAAATACGTCCAGCAAAGATTTGACGACGCGTTTGGCTCGGTTGGTAGACACCTGCCTACTGAGTCGGCGGTCCCGGGTTCGAATCCCGGCCGGGGCAAATATTTGTGCAAAATATTTGTTCTTGGGTCATGGATGTTATCTATATATGTATTTATATATTATGTATATCGTCGTCTAGTACCCATAGTACAAGCTTTGCTTAGTTTGGGACTAGGTCGATTTGTTTATGATTGTCCCTTAATATTTATTTATTATTATTTATTTATTATTTATTATACCTTCATTTGTTTTATGGTCTGAAAATTATTTCTGTTGCCTTTTTTTAGTTTTTTTTGTATTTATTTATTTATTCAAAAAAAAAGTATCGCACAATACGTTCACTTTACCGTCAAAGTAGGTGGGTAACTAGTCAATTGTTAATGTTATTCACCATGGAATAGGCTAGTTGACTCATGTCAAATTGTGTACTAGCTTTTGCCCGCGACTACGTCCGCGTGGAACTTGGAAGTATGGAAGCAACCTCGTACAACACGATAGATATCCATAATAAAAGGGATTATTAAAAGCGCCTAAGCAAATGTAAGAGCAATTGTGTTTTTGGTCTAATCATTACATTTTCTACAAGGTCATCAATGTCATCATGAATTACTTACTCACTTTTCAATATTTTTAGGGATAATTTCCAGGATGAAAATTAGCAGGGCTTAGGTGGTTTCCTCACGATGTTTTCCTTCACCGAAAAGCGAGTGGCAAATATCAAAAAAAATGGTACGTGCCGGGTTCGAACCCGCGACCTCCGGATTGAAAGTCGCATGCCCTAACCACTAGGCTACCACCGCTCTTATGGTATTTAAAATGTGTGGTTTGAAATGCTTAAAACGCTGTCCGCCATTTTCGCTTATGATCGTGACGTCATCGGTCCTGTAAAGAAAACTGAAAGTCTACTTTGACAACTTCGAATAGTGTCTCTGTTTGACATTGTGGTTGACTGGTAGAGAATGCCTCCAAGGCATTAAGTCCGCCATTTGTACTTTTACTTATGTATTTTGTGCAATAAAGTTTAAATAAAATAAAATAAATAGTGCCGTCCCTCTCGATCACCTGTCAAAGTATATTGGAGTGAGCGGAATGGCACTATACGACGGTCTAATTTCGAATATTTACACGTAAATCTACGTCACGCCACAGATTAGCAAAAGGCAAAAATGGCGGACGGCGTTTTTAACTGTTCATGAAATTTCGAATTTTCAATTGATAAAATTTAGCTTTCTAGCTTTCACCAAAATATAAGACATTATTTTTACAGCTAGTAAGATCACATTATTAACCATTTCATATTTCAAAACTGGGTCAACTAGCCTAATACCCAGCGCCCGATAATTTGACCTGTGTCTATCTTTTATAATTTTCAAATATAACTGTTTTATGTGCTAAATCAATTATCGGGACAAGATAATATAAGGTGGAAAAATATTTCTGTGTTCACATTTCATCAAATGCCCTGGATAAAGTAGGACTAATTTGGCTTCCGGCATCCAATTTCGTTAAGTTTGAAATAAAGCGAGGAATACCTCAAGTTCGCCGCGTAAAGCTGATTTTGTACAGATTTAAAACAATATTTTCCTCATCGAAACGATATACTTATTGATTTTACGTCACCACCACTCCGAATTAGGACTACATTATACAAAATATAATCATTACCTACATAGTATAAAACAAAGTCGCTTCCTGTTGTCTGTCTGTCCCTTTGTAGTGATTATAGATCTTTAAAACTACACAACGGATTATGATGCGGTTTTTAATAGATAGGGTGATTCAAGAGGAAGGTTTATATATATGATGCATGCATAGTATATTTAGTATCAGCATTGCACCCGTGCGAAGCCGGGGCGGGTCTCTAGTGTAAACTAAATGGGGGCTTCTAAACCGGCCATATATTTCTGCAATTTGTGGCCGGTAACTACAGCAGCCGTCCTTCTCTGACACCCGACGTAAGAGCAAGATGCAAATAATGACCGGGCCAGAAATTGCAGCAAAACATGGCCCGTTTAGAAGCCCCTTAAAAAAAACTATACATACATACAACTATTGCTTTTTATTATTATCACAAAATTAAAGTGTTATTAAATAACTGGATCGTTCAAAAGGTCACATCATAAAATACTGTAGTATTGGATGACGACTGAATGTTAAATTCTACAGCATACTGTAGTTACATAAATAGGTAAAATTGGCTCAATATGTAGTGAAATAACAAAAAAACTAAAAAAGCATATTTTCATTACGTGACTGCAATGGTCTTTTTCATGTTTTTTTCTAAGCCAAAGGAAATTCCGAAATATTTTTCAGAATCCTCATAATCTAATATCAATTGTATGACGAGCATGAACTTAAATGGGCCAACATTATAATAACGACGATTAGGTGGCAATTTGTAAGGAGCGATTTTAGCGCTTTGTAGGAATGTTGAAATTTGGCGGTCATTTCAGACTTGGAGCAGTCTAAGCGTAAATAGTTACTGTCGTAATAGACATTTGACCCCAATAAAAAAGAGAATCGATTGACATCCTCAAAAAATATATTCTGTCATACCTATTCTAGACTAGCTGTTAAGAAAATATTTCAACTCATCTCATCATATCTCTATCCGATAATACTTATAATATCTATATCTCTCTATCCGCTATACCTCATCCCCATCTCGAATATCGTTCCTCAAATCGTCACAAGTCAATTCGTCTCATAGCGCTCATAATAATAGAAATCTCAAAGACTTGAAACGCAAATACATTTTTCGTTTTTCATAAATCTTCGAGGAAAGAATGAGATGTTCCGAGCGCTTCTATTGCTACCTTCCATTGTTCTCAGAAAACCAATTTAAAGTTACGACCCTGTTTACCGAAACTCGCTTTTTTACAGATATCACTTCGTCGAATATAATTAAGTGCCGCCAAGTTTTGAGAGCGTTTTCTTTCTGTACACCTTGTTGGAACAATCGTCTTTAATTATTATGGCTTCGAAATTCATTTAGGTTGTAAATTTGTTGTTAGCCTAGTTCAAGTTAAGTATTTCGTGTTTCAGGTGCCTTTCATTTTTGTTTTTTTTTTTTTTTTCGTTTTATTTTAATGTAGAGGCTTTCTGACGCGGTTGGTGTAGTTTGTAGTGCAGGGCCTACTAAGTCGGCGGTCCTGGGTTCGAATCCCGGCCGGGGAAAATATTTACGTCATGACCTCGGATATTTGTTCCTGGGCCATGGATGTTATCCATATAATTATGTATTCATATATTTTCTATATCGTCGCATAATACCCATAGTAGAAGCCTAGCTTAGTTTGGGGCTGATAGGTCGATTTGTGTAAGATTGTCCCTATATTTATTTTTTATTTAAATAATGATTTTGAGTAGGTTTTCTCTTAAATTAAAGCAACAATGTAGCAAAATGGCTATGATAGTTAAATTTTAACACTTCACAAACCTTACACTTTTTAATCCTTGATCGACCAGATTTGAACTGGCGCCTTATGACAATGCCGCGGCGAAACGCATTTTTCGAAAAAAAAAAAAAAACTTTTTTATACAATTTATTCAATGACACAAGAAACTAACTACTATTAGCTAAACAACTTCCCAACACTCTAAACCAGAGACACGTGTTGACAGTATAACATTGTAACAATCTAAGTGAAAATCACGACAGTGTGTGAAGTTTAATTAGTACCAACAAGTACATGCCTAATTTAGCGTAGTAGTAGGTCTTCGAATGAACCACACATAAGGTGAGTAAATCACTGGAAAAGGTCTATAAATAAATAAATAAATAAATATCGGACAACCTCACACAAATCGATCTAGTCCCAAATTAATCTCAAGAAGGCTTGTGTTATGGGTACTAGACGACGATATACATACGTATATACATAAATAAATATATACTTAAATACATAGAACAACCATGACCCAAGCACAAATATTCGAGTTCATCACACAAATATTTGTCTATAGAACACGGTTTTTGTCAAATTTCCTATTATTCTAGTGCTCTTGAAATAAAATTATGCTAGTTAAGGCTCCTTATCCGTTCAAAATACAGTTTTTTCTCTACGATCAAAGATGTTTCTTAAATCAATGTTACTACCTAGAACTTAGAACAGGGCCATTGTGCTTTATTGGTATATATTTGAAACCTACAGTTTGAATTTTTCATTGATAATTTTTGTTTCAAAAACTACTCAAATTTGTCAAAAATCTATTTTTCAGCTTATTTTCGACTGTACGCAATGAAAACCTAAAATAGCTATTTTACTGTCTAGAACTCAGGGGTAAGTATTATTTACATTAAAAAGTTGGTTGAAATTATCAAAATAAATCTGTATCTGTTGAAAATATGACTGTAAGTAGTAAAATCAAATTATTCTGATTGATTTAATGAACACAACATCGCTATCAAGAGCCCACTATGATTGTTACAATGTGATTCAAGGGGAACAAATTCAATTCTCCATTCACAAAAAAACTCACAAGAAAATTCATATTTTATACAGATAATTTAAAGCACAGAATACTCCGACAAGCCACTATCCATTTGGACGCATTCTGTTTCGCTTCGTATAATTGTTGTGCATGTGCAAATTGACACGGTGTATTCCGCTCTCGTCATACTCGACTGATTCAACACCGTGAGCCGCTAACCAGCCCGTCTAGTCTAGCACAACTATACTTTGCGAATCTTGTCACGCGACTTAGACTCTCACTCTCTCACATAACTTTTTAAGTCCTATTATCGGAAGTCCGAAAATATTTCTCATACTATTTTATATCATAATGATCACACTTCATAATTTTTTTAATACTAACGTTCGGAACTCATAATCATCAGAACTCATAAGATCACTATTCATACAACTTGTTTACACTGATATTTGTTTTCATAGAATTTCTTACACTACTAATCTAACTCATAGTCATCAGAATCGATAATGATCCGAATTCATAACTTACAAAATGTGAACGAGCGAGCGAGCGAGCGAGCGAAGCGAGCGAGCAAAACCTTTCAGAGCAGATTCGTCGTGGCCGGGTTAGGTTAGAAGGTCAGGCGGGAGCGAAGCGTAGCGAGCTCCCGCCTGACCTTCGAGTTATTTTTTTTTTGCGTAGGTACCGAAAAAACGTTTTGCTTGTATTCATACTGTTTACATACAAGAACTATCCACCCAACCACTTCCAGGAAAGTATCAATAGGAGAATTATGATAATTGTCTGTTATGAAGTAAAACAGTGATGAGAAGAAAAATTATGAGTATTAAGATTTCTTAGTAGGTACTGACATTATTAAGAAAAAAAGTATGATAACTGATTGTTATGAGTTCCGATGGTAGTAAAATAAAAGTATGAAGAAGAAAAGTATGAGAAAAAAAAATATGAAGAATGATTGTTATGAATAAAAATCGGTAGTGAAATAAAAAATAGGAATACAAATTTTATCAGAGCCAATGACAATCTCTCCGGGCTTTATCTGTAATGAATAATGAAACATTGATATAATATAAAAAATACTCAGTGAGTGACAGTGCCTAGGCACTGTACCTACGGTACTACTACCTAGGTACTCGGTTGTAATTTGAGTAACGCCTTTAGATGAATGGAAACCAAAAATATATTTCATAGTAACGCTTATATCTACGAAATAACTTTTTTTTCACACACCTGCGGCATTTCCAATGGCGGGACGTTTAAATTTGCTCACTCTACCATTCTTAGTTAAGAGGAAAATGGGTGAAGACCAAAAAAATTGCTGCCTTCAACTCATTTAATTAAAATTTGAATCAATTTTTCCATTGTACGACGACAAATTTACTATCGAATAATGTACCTTAAGGTACTTTTTCGCACAACGGAACTTTTTCCGATCGCTTTTTTCTAAGGCTAACTAAAAAATTCCGTTGTGCGACAAAAATTAACGACACAATAATGAACCTCAAAACCTCTTAAGGTATTGTACCTTAAGGTACATTATTCGATTGTTGGTTTGTCGTCGCACAATGGAAAAATGTATACAAGTTTAATTAAATGAGTTAAAGGCTGGAAACTTTTGGGTATCAACCCAAATACCACTTCTAATTTTTCATACAAATCGAGGTTTCGTTCTCCTCTTTTTCCTCCTCGAAAACTAAACTAATCCTAACGAAATTTTAAGATTTTAGGCGCCTAGCCCGCTAGTTCTAATTTTTTTTAGGAAAACATTAATACGGTCCGACACAGAACATTATTTTCTATCCCATTCTGTTCCTAAAATGCCGTAAAGATTGGGACAAGAACCGAACCTCGACTTATATAATATATAACCCGGTGAGGCGGTGATGTTAAGTTTGGACCTCATTTGTATGTGACGCCATAGTTACTAGGTGCAAATGACATAAACTAATAGTGGGGAAAAAAAAACAATGTCTTAATTAGGCATTCGGATTTTGGTAACCGCTTTCGGTGACCACAACACAACCAGCGATTGTTATCTACTACTTTGTATGAATGAAACGCAGTAGTAAATAATTATAATAAAGCACCCGTTACCATACTCTCCGGCATAAAATTACCGTCCTCTCCGGCATACTCATACTCATAAATTACTGTATTGTGCTTCTATTCTACAATCTAAAAACCTAGAGTTAATCTCCAGTACGATACGTTAAGAGGCGGGCTGTGTTTATGAAATACTTCGTTTGAGCTGCACTTTCCAAATACCTTCACAGGCACTTATCTTCTGGTACTATTATAGTCGCAAGGCCATTGTGCAATGCGCAAGCCTCTAGTCTGCACCATGTCATGTTCTCTTAATGAACTTGTCGTCCCAGTCTGAATGACTTCATTATAAGGACTTCTATTGTCGAGAGCTTGTGGAGGAAACGCCAACGTTTGAGTAATTATTATTCATTATTATTACCTTACCTTTGCTTCAAATCTGATCTTGTTGTAGTAAAAGTACAGGCACGTATTAAACGACACCAAAAAGAGGGTTGTAGAATAAACTAAACTTTTTTTTTAATATGCGACATCAAAGGTAAGTCCATTAGACAATTTGAAATTTGTTTTCAGAATCCTCATAATTTAACAAAATGATAATTGTAGACAACCATGAACTTAAATAGGTACACTTGAAAATGGCAAATTACTTATTGTCTCCATACAAATATTGGTATCCAACTCACAAATGACGTCACGTGTAAGTGGCCATTTGTATGGAGCGTTTTAGCGCTCCGTAGGAATGTTGTATTTTGACCGAGGGTTCCCTACAAACTTTCACTTATTCCATCTTAATTGGTCCTGTAGAGTTAGTAGATTAATTAACAGAAAGCAAGAAAAAAACCGGCTAAGTGCGAGTCTGACTCGAGCACCGAGGGTTCCGTACAAACTTTCACTTATCCCATCTTAATTGGCTTGGTTGAGTTAAGTTTGCACCTAAAATGTATAGCGCCGCATACAAACGAGGTGCAAACTTAACGCAACCGAGTTCTCCAAATATGATGTTTGAAAAGGACTATATTTTTTATGATTTTATTACAAATGTATAGTGTTCAGATTTTTTTAAAGTATTTGTAATATGTGACGATATTACTTGCCAAATTTCATAGTTTTAGGTCACTCTCAAGGGAATCAAAATGATAGGGTACTCATTTTGATTCCCTTGAGAGTGTCGAAATGTACGTTTTTCGCGACATAAACGGCCGTATCTTTTTTTCACGTTAACGTAGAAGTTTGATCATTTCACAGCTTCAAGGGACTGTAGACAAATAAGTATATGGTTTAAATTTCAACTTGATACCTCCACGCGTTCTTGATATATAAAGGGTACAGACAGACAGACGGACGAACGGACAACAAAGTGCCATCCTATAAGGGTTCCGTTTTTTTTCCATTGAGGTACGGAAACCTAAAAAACTGGCACAAATCAGATAAAGGTATTCAACACATGAACAAAAACTACACTTGCCCCTACAACTGCTGTTTTTCAAGTTGATACTCGTTGCAAATTGAATCCACTTTGAGTCCTCTCTCAGTTAAATCTATAAAAACCTACGCTAGTTGTTAGTCCAATTTTTCCTGTAGTTTCGGTGTTTAAAATGAAAACGACACTTTTATTTTGATATTCAGCTGGCGTCGCGGCGATTCCCTACAAAATATTGACAAGTTGGACCCGAGAGAAAATTAAGTTTTTTGCGTCACGTCAGGTCAAATAGGCTATTTGACTGATGTTGAATTCTACAGCGTACTGTAGTTATATGAATAAAACTAGCTAAATTTATCACGAAACAAAGAAAAAAAAACCAGAAACATATATCTTTTTAGGGTTCCGTACCTCAAAAGGAAAAAACGGAACCCTTATAGGATCACTTTGTTGTCCGTCTGTCAAGACCCTTTTTCTCAGGAACGCGTGGACGTATGAAGCTGAAATTTATATCAATTACTCAGGTCTACTGTCCCTTGAAGCTGTGAAAAAATCAAACTTCTAAGCCAACGCAATCAAAAGATACAGCCGTTTATGCCGCAAATTTTCGACACTTGCAAGGGAATCAAAACCTACAGGGTACTTCCCGTGAACTCAGAATCTTGAAATTTGGTACGAAGCAACGTCTTATAGCATAGATAAAGGAATAATTACGAAAACCATAATTTTTTTTTTTTATACCTAACTTTGCACCTAATTTGCATATTTTCGACACTTGCAAGGGAATCAAAACCTACAGGGTGCTTCCCGTGAACTCAGAATCTTGAAATTTGGTACGAAGCAACGTCTTATAGCATAGATAAAGGAATAATTACGAAAACCATAAAAAAAAATTTTAATACCTAACTTTGCACCTAATTTATATGGGGCGCTATACATACCAGGTGCAAACTTAACTTAACCACTTAGGGATGGAAAGTGTTTGTACGGAACCCTCGGTGCGCGAGTCCGACTCGCACTTGGCCGGTTTTTTTTTGGAAATATGTGACTTCAAAGGTACGCAAATTTTATGATTTTTTTTTTAATCCATAATTAATTTTGAAAATGTTTTCAGAATCCTCATAATTTTACGAAACAATAATTGTATGACAACTATGAACTTAAACGCACTTTTTCACGGTGAAAATGCCAAATTTCTTAATTTTTCCATACAATTATTGGTACCTATACCGGCCTGTGACGTCACTAGCCTGACGCGTTTTGTATGGAGCGTTTTTAGCGCTACGTAGAAATGTTGAACTTTGACGGTCATTTCTGACTTTTAGAGCAGTTTAAGTGTAGTCAGTCCCATATAGACATTTGATCACAATAAAAAATAGAATCGATTGACATCCTCAAAAAAAATTAGTCAACATGTCTATTGTATGCGATAGTTGATCAGGACGAATCAATATTGGGCACATGTTACCATTTTATATGAAGGCTGAAGGTTTTTACAGACTTTACTTAAATAGTTTTGTCCCCGGACAACCTTATCTATATCTATTAGTATATCTGTAGAAATTACCTGTTTAATAAAAAAAATACTCGATTGGTAAGTTTGTACAAAAGTTCGCATGTAGCTCGATACTTTTTTCCGGGGTCGAAATTTGACCGACGATAATATAATTGGCTGAGTATTTGATGAATCCAGAGTCCAGTGACCGAATTTCTCATTTTTAGGGTTCCGTACCAAAAGGATAAAAACTTCCTATTACTAAGCCTCCGCTATCTGTCTGTCTGACAGTTGAAATTTTCACAGAATAATGTAGTTTTGTTGCGGCTATAAGTGGGGCTCCCATACAACAAACTTGATCGGTTGCGTTAACTTTGCTCCATTCAAACCAGGTGCAAACTAACTTAACCCGCCCAGTAAGGATGGGATAAGTGTTTGTACGGAATCCTCAGTGCACGAGTCAGACTCGCACTTGGCCGGTTTTTATCAAAAATGCGTCCATGAATAACTAAAAGCAATACCGCACAGTGCACAGACACATGCGACTTCTCATGTTTTATTTTTGAATCGCATTTAGTTTACGTATAGGTTACGATTACGTTCAATATAATATCTATGAAACCTTTGTCCTTTTATCACCCATCAATAATTTTCGGTATTAGCCGTATACTGCCGCGTATCCCCAGATAATATGCTAAATTTATGCTAATTAATATAATTTGGTCATAAAATACTATTTAATATTTTTTGTATTTATTAAATACGTTCATAACAATTTTTATGCTTTAAAAAAGTAGGTGCACAATAATAAAATTTCTTGTCGTTGAAGTCCCTTTTTTTACATAGTATATCAGAGAAAAGTATTTTACCTTAGTTTGAGACTAAACAAAACAGCAGAATGTGATGTGTAATTCTCACAATAGTCGAAGCTATAAAAATGATTTCTTAAAAATTCATTGTTTTTCGTTAAACTGAATATTTGGCTCATATGAATAACTAATGCTCGTGAGATTACAATATTTGCTATACCTATCAATTTTAAATCGGCGAAGCAAGAGAAAAATTCCAATTGTTCTCAATTTAAACTAATTTCAATCGTAATATTTAACTAAAATACTTAAAGAATACTCACATTAAACGCGTCAGTATCGTTCTAATTTTTAAGTAAAAACTTTATTACACATGAGTAAAATGAACTCTACAACTCATTTTTATTTACGCCCTTGCAAAATAAGCAAAATGTTTTATATGAAAAAAGCCCGACAGCCTGAGTACGCCGAGGGTGAGTAAAATGCTAGTTTTTCTCACTTTGAACTAATTTCACTCACATGAATAACTAAAAGCAACTCTGCACGGTGTTATTATTCCGCCGTGCCACAGTAAAAAGTCGTATCTTGCTATGAAAATGAAATCGAGATACGCCCTTTAACTATTTACTGCCGCACCGGACGCCGGCACCGGCCGTTCCGGTCGCACCTCTCGAATTTGTCAGCGTATTGGAAAGTTTATTCGTTGATTTCAATTCACAACGGGACAATGGTTTATTTTGAAGCGGAAGCCCTTTGATTTCAAGCCCTTTTTAATTTCATAAAAACGTGCGTATAGTTAACGTATCGAATTGCTTCAGTTTTCGATATTATATAAGCAATTGAAGTAATACGAAACGGTTTTCTTTTGACGATGTTCTGAGCGGAAATTGTTTAGACTAGAATCCTTTAGGCGAGGCAGGTCATCCTCGTTTTACGTCAATTTCGAGAAAGGTCATGTTCTTGGTTGTTCGTCACCTTCTCGGGTCGTCATCTTCGGTTCCTGACAAGTTCGAAGCATGTCATGTTCTCAGCTCGTCAATTTCTCACTAGGTCATCTTCGTTTCATGTCAATTTCGATGGACGACAAGTTCTCAGCTCGTCAGTTTCTTACTAGGTCGTCTTCGTTTCGTGTCAATTTAGAGGGACGTCATGTTCTCAGTAGGTCATCTTCACTTCCTGTCAATTTCGAAAGATTCTTAGCTAGTCAATTTCTTAGTAGGTCATCTTCGTTTCGTGTCAATTTCGAAGGATGACATGTTCTCACCTAGTCAGTTTCTTAGTGGGTCATTTTCGCTCCCTGTCAATTTCGAAGGATGTCATATTCTTAGCTAGTCAATTTCTTAGTAGGTCATCTTCGTTTCGTGTCAATTTCGAAGGACGACATGTTCTCAGCTAGTCAGTTTCTTAACAGGTCATCTTCGCTTTTTGTCAGTTTTGAAGGATGTCATGTTCTTAACTAGTAAATTTCTTAGTAGGTCATCTTCATTCCGTGTCAATTTTGTATCATTTTCAAGGGACATAATTTTTCGATTAGCCATTTTCTCAGATACAGATTTTCAGAACCAGACAATCTAAATCCGATATTTAGGATTGACAGCATTTTATATTTGTAAGGCTACAATTTTATTACTTTTCCGTATTACGCTTAGAAAGAGTATTTTTTTTTTAATGAAGCGGATATAATTACTGTTATAAAATTTTGCTGCGATTATTATTTTTTCCTTCATTTATAAAAATATACTCATTCTAAAATGTAGTAGCTCCACAGGGGGACTCGAGGTCCAGATTCAGGTTTACAATACGATTACCGATTAGAGTAGGCCAGCCTCGGTTATTTTCGCTATCCTTCGTTTTTCGCATAGAGTGTCTCATATTACAGACATGAACTTTAAATAAATATATTAGGTACCCGTTATCTTATTAAACACAACACACCAGATAACCTAGTAGAAATAATACTCAAAAAAGCTAGAATTGCAAAGTACGATGTAGCAGTTGATTTTTAGGCTTCCGTACCCAAAGGGTAAAAACGGGACCCTATTACTGAGGCTTCGCTGTCCGTCCGTCCGTCCGTCCGTCTGTCACCAGGCTGTATCTCAAGAACGGTGATAGCTAGACAGTTGAAATTTTCACAGATGATGTATTTCTATTGCCGCTATAACAACAAAAAACTAAATATAAAATAAAATAAATATTTAAGGGGGTTCCCATACATCAAACGGGATTGGTTGCGTTAACTTTGCACCTCATTTGTATGAGGCGCTATACATACCAGGTGCAAACTTAACTTAACTACTTAAGGATGGAAAGTGTTTTTACGGAACCCTCGGTGCGCGAGTGTGACTCGCACTTGACTGGTTTTTAATATGTTGTATCGTTAAAACTGTTATAATCTGTACTTTTAGGTATTTAAAAGAGTGTTTAAACTTGTTGTTTGTTTTTTGTTGTTTGTTTATAATAACGTTTGGTTCCTGTTATTTTTTTATATTATAAAACTATTGACCTCACTACTCTAGCCTGTTCTATTTAAATAACATGCGTTATCACTTAATTTTACCGATTATATGCAAATTCACGATTACAAACATACTTTTATCACATTCAATATATTTTTTTTTATAGTAAATCTTCAATATAAAGTATCCAAATTTGAAGAGGTTTAAAAGGCAAGGTTGCATTATACTGGAAGTAACACGACAAAATTAGAAAGTGGCAGGTTTAAAGTAGCAACACCTACCTTACCCGATTTTTAACTTTGTCGGCAGACATTCGCCATTGCTTGCTGTCAATTTGACAGCTCCGTATATACCTATAAAATAACTCCGTAAATACCTAAAAAAAAAAAAAAAACGGTCAAGTGCGAGTCAGACTCGCGCACCGAGGGTTCCGTACAAACACTTAAAGTCACACACAAACACTCCTTAAGTGGTTAAGTTAAGTTTGCACCTGGTATGTATAGCGCCCCATACAAATGAGGTGCAAAGTTAACGCAACCATAACGTTTGTTGTATGGGAGCCCACTTAAATATTTATTTTATTTTATTTTTAGTATTTGTTGTTATAGCGGCAATAGAAATACATCATCTGTGAAATTTTCAACTGTCTAGCTATCACCGTTCTTGAGATACAGCCTGGTGACAGACGGACGGACGGACGGACAGCGAAGTCTCAGTAATAGGGTCCCGTTTTTACCCTTTGGGTACGGAACCCAAAAAAGTACAGACTATGTATAGCAGGTAATCGTTTTCAAAGATGTGCCAAATATCCACAGCTAATCCTGGCATAACAATTCAGTACCCAGGTAGCAAACAGTCTGTACAAGCGCTTATACAGCCATTATAACTCTAATTTATGCTGTATAAAGGCTGTTTAACTGCTTATGGAGCTTGTGTGCTTTTTGGGTATATATTTTGGTATTACGCTGGAAAGGAGAAATTATCTAAGCGACATTTTTGGGGATATTGAGTTATACACGCCGTTGGAATCGGCAGATTTTTCTGCATCGAATGAGCTGGGTCTCGTATCCGTCTGACGAGTTTTATGTTGCTTATCCCGTCGGTGATTTAGAGAATCCCTATATTTTTTTCTACTAAAAGACTTGGTTTTTGACGCTTTTTTGCAAAATGGAGATTAGATAAAACTGTTTTTCCATAATGAACCTTAGAGCTTTTTACTTATTTGTCTGAACAGATAAAACTTAACTTGCATAGTTTTGCTTGAATGCAACTAACCTTGGACTTGTTGGTTAACTGTTTTTACCTGATTGTAAAATATATGTTATTGTCGTTTGAGCCATTTAACCTTGTCTTTATGATAAAAATAACATAGTTAGATAAAATTACCTGATTGTCGTATCTTAACTATTGGCGTTTATCCAAATTTACCTGCTTTAATAATATGAAACCATTGTCACTTATCCTTTTTTACTTGAAATTACTTTGAACGACAACTGTCGCTTATCCCAAATTGCTTGAATGAAAATTGAGTCATATTTGTCGCATAGACTGTACTAAAAAAAACAAATCTTTTAGTAGAATTGGTAGTAAGACAAATTTACCGGTTCTGTTTTATAAAAAAATACACATTTAGTAGTAATTACAAATACAAATTTATGAAACATGTAATGTCTCATTTTTTTTAATGTGGGTACACCACAATTTTTATTAAAACCATGAATACAAAAATCAAAGGTTAAAGAAAAATTTAAAAAGGAGCTACCTGGTGGAAGGGACCGGTAATCCAGAGGTACCGGGTTCAATTCCGATGCTGTGTACCGTGCTGTTAAGCGCCTTAAAGCCGATGCATCGGCAGGTCCGGATGGCGTTCCAGCGTTTGTCATTAAGGGATGCATAGAGCACTTGGTCAATCCGCTGGTCTTTATCTTCAACTTAATACTTTCAACCGGGGAATATCCGCAAATTTGGAAAACGTCACGTGTGACCCCAATACCAAAGAAAGGCTCTAAGTTGAGGATAGAGAACGATCGGCCGATAGCCATACTGTCTGCCCTGGCCAAGGTATTCGAGCTGCTCCTCCATAGTTGCCTGCTATCGCACCATATCTTACTAGCTCCCAACATGGCTTTCTACCAAAGAGATCAGTAGCCACTAATCTAGTCGAGCTGGTGGATATCATCTCGGGAGAGCTGGACGCACGAAACCAGGTGGATGTGGTCTATCTCGACTTCCAGAAGGCTTTTGATCGAGTTTTTTTTTTTTTTTTTTCGCGGGAGGAGGAAATCCTCATTGGATACTGCCAGGCCGGTCCTGACAGCATGCCCGACTCTACTGGAGGTGGTACCCACCATTTTCAGATGGGTGCCACCCCCACTAGCCTACGGACTAAAACCTCCTCCCTGTAAAGTGTACTGTTACAGAAGCGCTGCGCTAACGGTATACACGTTGCTTCTGGGTGTGTATACATGTGTGTGTGTATATGATATGATGAGTTAATGTACAGTGTAATTAGTGTGTCGTGGAGTGTACCTAACGGCGTGAAGGGCAAATTGGCGCACATATTACGCCCACTCGCCCCCCACTACATAATACATGATATATATATATATATTAATTAAGGATTTATTTACAGTAAATCAACATAAAAATTAACAGATCGTATGTCCATCCGCGGGGCGACCAGAACCCAAAAAAGATTTGGTCGCCCCGCGCATGGACCAATTAGCACAGATGTTAAGAGAAGTAGTATGACTAAAATAGACTTACACTGATATTTACAAAAGCAGTCTTAAAAATAAAAACTTACACTAATATGTACAAAATATGTACAGAACATAAACTTTTTTTTTTTTTTTTTATAAAAACATATTTACAAAAGCAGTTAAAAATAAAACACACTAATATTCATGAAATATGTACAGAATATATACATACTGAAAAGTGAGCGATCACACTTGAGCACTTGCGCTCACTCTTCAGACAGAATGTAGATGTCAGGAATGATAAAATATGAAATATACTATTGATTTATTGATTTCGTTATCTATGTGTTATTGAAGCTTTTTAGATTTTTAACTATATATTTTAGGAGGGAATGGAATGTATTGGTGGTGGATTCTTTTGTCATCTTGCTGGAAAAGCTGAGCATGATTGGTTTTGGTCCCCGGCTCTTACGGTTGTTTGCTAGCTACCTCGGGGACAGAAAACAGTTCGTGAGGTATGGCCCCTACCAGTCACAGCCGTATCAGACTCGTTCTGGGGTAAGTCAAGGTTCAAATTTAGGGCCATTCCTTTTTTTGATACTCATCAATGACCTCCCTGAGGTGGTCAGCAGCGCCACAATACTGCTATTTGCTGATGACGTAAAGTTGGTCATGCCCGTTAAATCCATCCGGGACTGTCATGCCTTGCAGAAGGACATAGATGCGGTTAGCAAGTGGAGCATCACGAACAAACTCTTGTTTAACAAGGACAAGTGTAAGATAATGTCGTTCGCGCGCTCCGCGGCGCCCCTCAATTACGAATATATCATGGCAGGAGCGGCGATAGCACGCGTGAGTGAGGTGCGCGATCTAGGGGTTACCTTCGACACGTGTCTCACTTTTCGTCCTCATATACGCCTTATTACTAAGTCTGCGTATCAGAGATTTGGGTTCGTGTTACATAACGCCGCACCACTGACCGCGACTGCGACGCGTACATTATATATTTCTCTGGTGCGTAGCATTTTAGAAACGAATGCAGTGGTCTGGGCTCCACATGAGGCCAAATATTGTCTCATGCTGGAACAAGTCCAAAAAAGATTTCTTAGAGATCTGTATAAAAAACTGTATAAGTACTATCC
The DNA here is from genome assembly GCA_905147355.2 of Apotomis turbidana. Lineage (NCBI taxonomy): Eukaryota > Metazoa > Arthropoda > Insecta > Lepidoptera > Tortricidae > Apotomis > Apotomis turbidana. The sequence goes on from LR990286.1 coordinate 23,388,468, forward strand.
CTACCTATATCCGACGCGGTACCTATTAGGATATTTAGGTTTCGAATCCTTAGAGATGCGTAGATCTATAAGCCTGCTCTTATTTATATTGAGGATTTTAAGGAATAAGATCGACAGTGTATCGGTAGCGCGACTGATGATCGAATGGAAGAGAGTGATAGAAGGACGTTAGCATGGATTTGTGTTTGTTAGTTTCAAATATTAGTGTAAACCCTAGATTAAGAATCGATGTAACGCAATGGAGGAATCTGTAATGTTACTCATTTAATGGTTCTAAATAAATAAATAAATAATTCCCGGTCCCTTCCACCAGGTAGCTCCTTTTTCAATTTTTCTTTAAGCTTTGATCTTTGTATTCATGGTTTAGGTAATTCAATACGTTTAAAAGGCCACTAGGCCCACCTGCGCAATAAATCTGTGGCGCTAAGGCATCACTTTGGACTCGCTTGATGCACTCAAACGCCATCTCACTGAATTAGTGTCTTACGAGATGTCGCCTATGCCACACGGAGTTGTAGGTAACTTTAATTTTGACGTTAATTAATTACGTGTTTTATTGAGTTTTGTTTTACATATGTAGTTACATTTAATTTTGTTGTTTTAGGCAAAGATAAAAAGACAATAGCGTATTTTGGAGCGATTGTTAATCTCTCATCAGATCACACCTGTACCTTGATAAACTTGAAACTTAACGTATTGCGTTCACAGTTATTGTTTAATGAAATACAATGGCCTACAACTCTTGGAAATCTTTAGCATTTCTACAGCAGTTTTTTTTCCACGTAGTAGGACCATAATTTCTTTTTCTTCATCATCTCAGCCATAGGACGTCCACTGCTGAACATAGGCCTCCCCTTTGGAATTCCATATATACCGGTTGGAAGCGACCTGCATCCGGCGCCATCCGGCAACCTTAATAAGGTCAACTGACCATCGGCCATCGCAAGTGCAGACTTCTGGCCGAAGGGTGTTGTGTTTCGGCAGTTCCGGGGCAATCTGCCGCATCCTGCGCCAGATCAGACGACGCAACGGAGCCACGCTGTTACGTCGCCTAAATCAAACTAGATTTAAGTTTTTATTTTTATTATCTGTATAATTTTGTAGTTCACAGTGCCTTGGTTTAATTACAGTAATGCTGTGTAACTAATTTGAATAAATAAATAAAATGAATCTGTCCATCTTGTAGGTGGACGTCCTACGCTGCGCTTGCTGGTCCGAGGTCTCCACTCGAGCACTTTTTGGCCCCATCGGCCATCTGCTCTGCGTGCTATGTGGCCTGCCCATTGCCACTTCAACTTGCTAATCCGGCGAGCTAGCGTTCGATCACGTAGACACCCCGAGCATAGCCCTCTCCATTGCTCGTTGAGCGACATTGAGCTTTGAGATGAGGCCGATAGTGAAAGACCACGTTTCGGTGCCGTAAGTCATTACTGGTAACACACATTGGTTGAAGACTTTCGTCTTGAGGCACTGAGGTATGTCGGACGAAAAGACATTGCGTAGTTTCCCGAACGCTGCCCAGCCGAGTTGGATTCGGTGGTTGACCTCTTTCTCGAAGTTGGACCTACCTAATTGGACCACTTGTCCTAGGTGTCTTTTTCTTAGAAAAATTTAAATATCACTTCATTAATTTTAGTGTTTGAAAATTAATGATTTCCTCTAATAAAAACATTAATCACGAGGTTTCATTGTACCATAAATAGCTTTTCACATTTAAAATATTTCCTCCAAAGGCGATTAGATGATTTTTCTTGATTTATTTCATGCTGATTTATGCACATATATATATTTACCTGGCTATAAAATAAGCATCGTATGCACATAGATATTTTTAACTGTGTTGATTGTTATGTAAAATTTAGATTAGACTCTTTACCTGACTAATCTCTCGTGAAATGTGTCGTTTAGATAATTTTACCTATTTCTATTTCGACTGCCATTTTGCGTAAGCGACGCTAAATCCTAAAATATCCCATTAATATGTAAAATAACAAAAGCAACATGTAGAAAACATGATTTTGTTTATATAAAATGATTCATTTTAAAAATTGGTCCACAGAATATTTTATAATGTTTTTTTTTCGAAAAAGTTCGATGTTTTTTGGCTCTCCTGTAAAGTTAGCTCCGTGTCGCTTGGCTAATTTCTCCTTTCCAGCGTCGATATGGTAATAGTGGCTTAGTGAAATTTTCTACCAAACGATGTTCTGTGCGCACGTGGATTTTTTTTTCAGAACCTATAAAGATATCAAGATAAGGTTTTGTGGCACGATGTAAAATGGTGAAAGGTATCTAATTATGTAAAATCAAAAAAAAAAAATACAAATAGCGATGTAGCGTTTTATTCCGCACCGATGTTATAGTTATTTGTTATTAAAGTATACATATAAAAACCACAAAATAAGCATTACAACTCAAATATAATTCACCTCTGGATTCACCATACGTACTTAGGTTTTATACAGACGAACTCCAAAATTACAGTTTTGATAGAATTTAAGTGCCATATACCTATAACTGCATCGAAGAAGTCGTTACAACTACATGACAATACATCACGAGTACAACCTTAAATTTTTCAGTTGACTTGCAGTTAGTACGCAGTCCACCTGTATAAAATCGAAGTGTAACATACATATAAATTAGTACGTATAAATAAGCAGACTCATATACATTTCGTTACCGTTATTGTATAACGAATACATAATTGATTCCTTTATAATTATTAACTAAAATAACAGACGCAATAAGGATCACGAACTCAACTTAAAATATTATTATTAGAAGTGGGAAACTGCATACCTAGTCTGTCCGATCTCTAAGATCAAATCAAGTCGATTTTGGCACAAAGTACAGTCGCCATCAGACATGTCGCAGCATATAAGGCGTTCATAAATATATGAATATGCACTTTAACGCCCAGTCAATAAGAGTTGTGTTCACATATTTATGAACGCTTTATATGCTGCGATATATCTGATGGCGACTGTACAAACAACCGTATACTGAAGATAATTTAAGGTCGTTTTTCACTTGTGCCAGTTTGACATAATTTGATCTTAGAATGCGGGACTTACCAGTTTCCCAATTCTCCTTTTTATCCTTAAAAGTCAAATATTTGACTCGAGTCACTTGATTCTGCAAAGTGATAATCATTATTTAATGCATCTGCATTATTTTCATCATCTGATGACTCAAAACGTTCGGAGGACTCATCATCTGAATTATCAGATGAAGATGATGCAAATTCTTCTTTCTTGTTGCGAGCGAAACTTAAAAATACCGCTTTTTTCAGAAAGGCATAAACCGAAATGTGTTCGTTTGTTAAATCATTAGTTAAATTCTTTAATCTTTTGTTAAATTTCACGTCTACACTTCTAGATTTTTTGCTTTCAATGTGTCCTTCAGCTTGCCTGATTTTTGTGTCGTAATGCTTCGATTCCTTTTTCAACATTAAAATCAAGTAGTACAAATTCGGTAGTTTGCCTATCTTCCGATTTAACCGGTGATGGTAGCCTTCAAGGTGATTATTCGTCCTATATTTTTCACCCGCACACCCAAATACTTCTGGGGTGATTGTGCCCATCCAGTAGTCTTGATAATAATCCACAAACTTTTTTGTGTGGTTCTGTTCGATAAATTTCGGGTTTTTGTCAAGTACTGAAACCCATCCAGTGCGTATGAGTTCTGTAGGGAGTAAGGGTATATACGTTATCAAACGTATAACTTTCTTATCAGAACTTTGTTTTAAATTCAAGTCTCTCGACATTTTCCATATTGCTTTCGTATAATGTAAAAAGCATCCACTTTTTTTGACATTTGGATAAACTTTTGAGACAGCTTTCATCACAGCTAACTCGTAATCACTTTTGTAATGGTCCATATTTACGTGTAATTTATCCTTCAAAATTTTGAAAAGCCGAATGTATGTGTTGGTGTGCTTATTGGGCAAAAGGGCGTATACCACAGGAATGATTGTGCTACTGTTTTCAGAATTATGGTTTAGTTCAGCATGTATGATGTACAGTTGATAGAATGGTTTTGGGACTACCTTGAATGTGCCATCACCCAGAAACCATCGCGTTTGTTTAAGTATGTCCTTCGACTGATTTGAAGAAAAAATCAGTATTTTATCCTCTGATCCGTCCTCAGCAACAAGGAAATTTTCGCTTAACATTTCAGGTATAATGACATCTTTAGGATCTTGGAATTTCAAATTATCTACATTTAAATACCGTTTTCTTAAATTATATAATTCATCTTTTTTTGATTGAAAACCTGGTATTGACGAAACATGATGCGGTTTATCAAGAGTTTGCATTGCTTCCTCGAATATGGGTTGTACAGGGTCCAAAGTCTGACAAACTTTTTTTTTGCAAGATTCCATTGCTTTGTCAATATCATTTCGCACATAATTGCGATGACACGTGTGTTGGCGGTCTGCGTCTCTTAAAATTCTTTCGAGTTTTTCGTCCATCGTAATACTAGCACAACAAATGTTCCTTTCGCAACACCTGAAGTTGTGCGTCCCACTTTTATTCTTTTTATTAAATAAATATTTATACCCATCCCGTAGAATGCATTTTTTGTTTTTACCCGTGTGTATTAATTCAAATTTTAGATTTTTATTATCTTCCATTTTTTTATTGAGATAAATAAAACTATTCAACTCGTGCAGTGACAGTGGGTGACAGCAAATTTTTATTTTAGCATTACTTGTCTTTATATCAAGTGGCCAAATCAAAGAGGTAAACTTTATTTTGGTCAAAGATAAGCAGTTTAGACTTTATAGAGGTAATTTTTATAAACATGTATTTTCGATATCATTCTCGGTCCCTGCTTATATCTATTAATAAAATTACAACTTTAACGGATAAAACACAAGGTGTTACTAAAGTAAATAGCTTAGCATAAGTTACAAGCCCAAAAAACTTCGTTGAAATAGATTTAATTAGAAGATGACTAACGCAGAAAGTGACGTCCTGCGAAATAGACCGACATAGAAGTTGACTAATCCAGAACATGACGTTCTGCGAAATAGACACACATAGAAGATGACTAATCCAGAAAATGACGTCCTGCGAAATGGACACACTTAGAAGATGACTAATCAAGAAAATGACGTCCTGCTAAATAGACCAATATAGAAGATGACTAATCCAGAAAATGACGTCGTGCGAATTAGACCCACTTAGAAGATGACTAACGCAGAAAGTGACGTCCTGCGAAATAGACCGACATAGAAGATGTCTAATCCAGAAAATGACGTCCTGCGAAATAGACCCACATAGAAGTTGACTAATCCAGAAAATGACGACTTGCGAAATAGACCTACTGAGAAGATGACTAACCCAGAAAATGACGACCTTTGAAATAGACCTACTTAGAAGATGGCTAACTTAGAAAATGACATCCCTCGAAATATACCTACCTAGAAGATGACTTACTCAGAAAATGACGTCCTTCGAAAAAGACGTAAAACGAACGTGACGTTTCCCTACATTGACTTTCCACGAAAACGACCTGCCTCGCCTAAAGGACTAGAATAGTTGTGGCTTCTATGAAGAATAAGTAAGGTAAAGCCTAGTGATCGTAAAAACGCGCTTAGTTACATTATGTTCAATTTAAAAGTAAATTAAGTTCCATTTTTTAGTCTTAATCCAAATAAAATAAAATAAGATACATCCGTCAAATAGCTAACGTGCCAATATTAATCACATAAAGCATTCAAACAACACAAATCTGACATAAATTGACTCTTAGATGCAGTATCCTGCACATTGAAGGTCTCAGAATATCCCTCATTGCAAATTAAATGCAGTTGTTAGGTCCGAGGTTGATCCAGAACATGAATTTAGACGCAGCCTTCATACTCGGAGCCGTCTATGGACGGGATGTACTTAAATAATGCACGACGTGTGCACTAAACTTGGCCCGACTTGTGCGGACTCTTGGTCAAGGGATTAGCGGCTGCAACTAATTAAATGTGAAGTCTCATAACATACAATTATATGTATTGAACAATTTACATTGTGTCCGTAACGTTTACTTTGAGCGCATTCCCATTTTTGTCAACTGCCTAGCTCGTAGGCGTTCCTATTTTGTCAACGGTCCATTTTCAAATTCGCAACTTTCTATATCGTCCACATTCATAAGTTGGCATATTCCCACTAGTAAATAATATATTCACTTTGTCCACATTCCCCTTATGTCAAATTCCTAGCTCGTTAGCACTTATTTTGTCCAAGTCCCATTCCCAAGTTATCAACTTTCTACCTTGTCAACGTTCCCGGTTTGTCAAATTTTCCATATAGTCTACATTCTCGAATAATTCATTTTTTATTTTGCCTTCATTACGAGTTCGTCCTCATTCCTAATCCCAACTCGTCAAATATTCTATATCGTTCATTTATCAAATATCTGTATTTAATTGGTAGGTGAGGAGTTGGGAATGGGAACGTTTAGGTTCGCTTTGTCCACATTTCCATTTTCTTAATTTTTGTCTTCTTCGTTGTTCCTGCATCTAGCAAATGTTTGGCTATGGCGGGATTATTCACCTGATTCGCCCTATTCACCTTCTTGACAGCCGCGATATTATGTTCCTTGACTCTTTCAGCTATAGTAATTTTATTTTAGTATTATTGTATAATTTTCTGTGTAATTGAATGTGTATGTGTTTTGGCTATGTGCTGTAAACATACTCATGTTTTAAATAAATAGTCCGCTTCGTCTATCCAATATAAGAACTCCCGCAGCTACAATCGATCTTGTATACGCCTGGCGATTCGAAAGGAATTAGGTCTTTAGGTGATCTAACATGCTCTGCGATCTTGGATAACAGTGTAAAGTGTACTTTTTTAGTACTGTGCCAATTTGTTAAAATAGTTAATATGTGAAAATCGTGCAAGTTTAAATCGAAAAATTTATTCATAAATAAGGATCATGGAGTGGAGAACTTGCAGGTACGTACCTCCAAGTCGTCCAAGATTTGTTAAAGATTAACGTTATCTTATTACCTATGTTCAAAACAGGAGCATTTGGTGCAGTACTGCTGAGGATGGACGAGCAAAACCGCCGGGAATGTAAATAATGCATGATGTCTGCACTAAACTTGGCCCATCTTGTGCGATCTCGTGGTCAGGGGATTAGCGCAGGGATTCGCGGATGCAACGTTAAATTACTAACATTTTATTATTAACTGTCGTTAGATCTGTAACCCCTGCAGGGCTAGCATATCAAGCCACGTCTTGCTCATACGGTATTAAAAGGAAAGTGACAAGTAGCATTTCACGCGTGACAAAGATTCGCGTGTCAAAGTTATGCTAGACGTACACAAAACGTGATTAAATTCGTCGTGAATGCGCAATGAAAAATATTGGGGGAATTAAAAGCTTTCATCCATTGAAAAAAATACATAAACGTTACGACTCATACCGCTTATGTTTTTTTTTATAGCTGTATGGTGTAATGTTCTGTCAACAATTTATATTGAAGCAGAAGGTTGCTTTCCCGACGAGGCGCCCGAAATGTCAGTTAAAATATCATAAAATGCTCTCTACGTAACGGCACTCCCCTGCTCCCGAAAAGTAAGACTTCCAAGCCATAAGGAACACAATGTCAATATTTCATAGCATATTTGATATATAAAAAAAACGATGAATCAACAACTTGGTAACCGCAGTTATTTTTCTCTTAGTCGACATACTTTCCTATTATCCTATAACTATGCATGTTTACATGTTTACGCTATGTTTTCCTCACGACTCATATTATATCAATAAATAATATCGCTTACAGACGACGGCAACACGGCTGCCCTTTACGACATAGCCTTAAAAATGATCGACGTACGTTTCCGCATTTACCCTTATCAATCATAACTGCTTTTATAGTGGGCGACGGATGGCCCAATGAAATCAACCTTCCGAAATGGCAATAAAGATCCAACTCTATTAGGTGCGACGTATAATATTGTATGAACTCATTGAATTTTGCATAGCAAAGTGAAATGGGAATCGATTGAGTGTTGATATTAAATTACTAATTTACACTTTGCCCTAATGGATCGGTTTGCAATTTAGATATTTGCTATCGCGTCTGGCTGCTTGGCTAAAGTTTTGAATATAACTGGTCCCAGTGAATTTGTGTTAAGTTGGACCGTATTACCTTTAACCTGCTAGCTGTATCACCTATGATTTATTGAATTTGGTTACAAATAAAATGCACAAAAGTAAGACTCTATCGAAAATTTACTTTCGAAATTTTCAATACGGAACCGTTTTTAAAACCCGTGAGTAAAAATGATTTTTCCTAATCACTTATACCGGGTGTTTCCTGTAATAGGAGCAATAAATTAAAACATAGATTCTGCCCTTGAAACTGGACAACATTTGTTACGCAACTTCTGAAAATAACGTGTATTAAATGATATTTTGTAGACTAATGTTTAGACAAAGAAGCAATGTATTGCGAAATGTCCGATATTAGTAGAGTGACAGCTATGTCAATGCTCAGGGAATGTCAATGTTGGAAGACGTACATTGAAAATACTATTTAAAATTTTTTTTTATTTTTTTTTTATTTAGATATTTTATTTATTTTGTAATATTCACATAAGCTAAATAATAAATTACTACAGTGATTTTTTTGAATACATTTTTGATATTTTTTTTTATGAAATAACATGTTTTATTAAAAAAAAAAATTGTCATCTTAATTTTAATTTGTTTGAAATAATAAAATTCTGAAAACTGACTTTTTTTAAGTTGCTGAACAAATGTTGTTCAATTTGAAAAGTCGAATCTATATTTTAATTTTTGCTCCCTATTCCATAATAAAAAATACCTAAAATTAGGACAAAATTTGCTAAAAAGCAGTTTAAAATTGCATCAATACCTATTACTTTATAATAAAATAAATAGAACTGAGAAAATTTACCACTTAACCTATAGAGAGTGTAAAAACCTGTCCTGTGTTGGAGCTGGGGATACCCCACATTTCACTCCGTGGCACACTCAATGTAGCCAGCCCTGTCCGCAAAGTGACGTGCACTCCGCTCTGACTTTAGATTTCATATTTTTTTAACTATTAGCTTCTCTAGAGGTTTCGCTTGGGTTGATTTTTTTTTAACAGGCGCACTACATTCCACCTATTTGTTTGTTAGGGTTGTCACTACAATACTGATTTCAAATCAGCCTGTCGCTGGCCCGCGGTAGATACCGTAGAAGACCAGACAACATATACTAAGAATTACAATACAAACACAGCATGCAGTAAGAAAATAGACAGAGACAGAAATAATCACATAACATATTAATAACGTAAAAAAACGATTACTTAGTCAAATATGAGGCATCCGTCTCAGCGTGTGCTGGGAAAAGTCTAAAAAGCCCAAAGGTAAAGTACAAATAAAGTAACTAAGGAATAATCGGGACTCAGCGAGTTACCCCTGTTTGAGGTAGTCATTATGATAAACTGAGAATCTGTGGCCATAGACAAAAAACAATTAATAAAATAACTTATGAATTTTCTTCTTCCTATTTAAATATTTATTCATTGAATAGAATGACGTGCTCCTATTTGTTTTTTTTTCTACGTTTTCTATATTACCTATGCCTTTTAACGTTCTTGTTTAAGAAGCTTACTACTCCCAGCAGAAAGTAAATAAGCACAAGAAAAATCTAATGAGTTATGTAATAAATAAAAACCTATATATACGAGTAAGGAAATACTCAACATTCTCCACAGTGTACGTGGATAAAAGTTAAAAGCTGTATAAATACATAGTCCAACACAGAAGAAAAAAGAAACTTGTGTTCACTGGTGAGTATAGACTGTGGCTTTCACTTCTTACTGGTTTAGCAAGTGGTATTTCGCCGATGTCGATGTACATCACACGACAGGAGAATGGTCGGAATTGAATTTTGATTTTTGTGGAACTTAAAACATTACAACATTTATTTATGCTATGGGACACTAGTTAAATAAAAATTAAGAATACAAATGGGCGTATTACGAAAGTGGCACCAACTACACCTACTATTCAGTTGCTGTTGTACTTCGGCACCCTCAGATGGATAATAAAAATAAAGTTATCAGTCCAGAGGAGACAAACCAAAAAGACTTTGAATACGAATCACGACAGGTAAAAGTTTACTTAGAAGGATAAAAGATGAATATATTAAAACACAATGGTGGCTGAAATATTAAGCCTCGTGAACTTTTTTAGCACAAATATAAAACACCTGCTGTCGAATTACAAATTCCAAGTATTTTTGATAAGAATATCGAACCGGCATTGTTCGTCCTCAATTCAATATTTAAATATGTACCTACGAGTAAAATCAGCCTTTCATTGGAATTTAAACGATTCGAAAAGCGACACAAACACAACAGTATTTAAAGGCCATTTACATGAACTGAAATAAGTAGATAAAATTCTGATTTAGTTTTATACTTAAAATCAATCGTTATTGTAAATAAACTTGAACATAAGCATTTCAAACACATATGACGCAGAGGGCGCTCCAGTAGCGTAAGAATTATGGACTGAGAGATTTGGTGTGATTGACGTAGCGATCTAATAGCTCAGTTGGGAGAGCAATGCGCCGGTAACGCAGAGGTCGCAGGTTCAAGCCCTGCTTAGATTTTAGTGGATCGCATTCAATTTTTCTTTCTTAATTTACCTTTGTGGCATTATTTATAAAAATAAAAATGTGGTATTTCCACATAAAAATAGAATCGATAAAAAAAGATTCTATAAAAATATTTTCAACATTAGTATTTTGTGTCACTTCTTAGGTAATACCAATAATTTTTCTCAGATATACTATGAAATATAGCCATTGTCTTCCATATAATAGGCTTGGGAGACTCACATTTCGGGTGTGGCGATGGCGGGAGATCGTTACGAACCGAGCATGTAATGATATCTTAACCAACCTTCCATAAAGTAAGTAGACGTAATAGTAGATAATATTATAGTAATGTAAGACAAACTTTTTGTAGAGACTCTCCTGCAGACAAACTGTGCAAACAGTTTTGCAGAACTCTGTTCTTAATTAACACTTTTGTAAACAAAAGCCAAATAAAGATTTTTATTATTATTATTTATTTTAACATTTCAGGCGCCTCGCTGGGAAAACAACCTTCTTTTGTTTCGTTATCAAATTTTGACAACATCATAGCGTTCAGCCATTTAAAAAAACCTTAAGCGTTATAAGTCCATAAAAATATATATTTTTCGTTTCGTTCGTTTGCAGTTCTATAAAATACCTATACGCTTACTTTTACTACACACAATACAAACAAATTTTAAAGTAATTTATTGATAATATTGATATTTACTATATTATTTTCGCATGTGCAAACAGAATATATTATATAAAAAGAACATTTTTCATGTGATTTGAGTTTATTGTTCGATGTTTTTTATTTTTATAATATTATCAATTATCATTGCATATTTCAGAAAAATAATATTAATACTTAGACGTGAAAAAAGATCTATACCTACTTGGCAGGCAATCCCCATTTTCCCGGCCTCTGTAGTAATGTACCATGAATGCATGTCTTAAGAGCAAATAGCGAATCTGATGGTCTCCGCATGATCGAAAACGACTGTTTTGAGGTTTCCGTACCCAAAGGGTAAAAACGGGACCCTATTACTGAGACTTCGCGGTCCGTCCGTCCGTCTTTCACCAGGCTGTATCTCAAGAACGGTGATAGCTAGACAGTTGAAATTTTCCCAGATGATGTATTTCTATTGCCGCTATAACAACAAATACTAAAAATAAAATAAAATAAATATTTAAGGGGGTACATACAACAAACTTGTTCTAGATTATGGTACGGAACCCTTCATGTGCGAGGGACTCGCACTTGCCCAATTGTTTTCATCCAGCCTCACATCTTACGTAGGTATTTAATTGATACTGATAATTATTAATTTTATTTCAGTTGTAAACCGGGTACTTTGATAATCAAGGCCTCGATGTCGATACCATTTTGAGGAAGTACGGCCATAATATCGGCTCAGTTTCATCCAATCAATATGTGCCGTCTCGTTGCGCGCTGTATTGTTTGCTTAGGCTCAGTTGGTGGCAGGTATAAAGGGATTTAACAATGGCGACGTAACATTTGCACCTGTACGTATGCTAAAAGCCACTTTAGAATATCATATTTTATAGTCAGGAACATATCTGAAACGCACATTCGTCAAAATGTAAAATATTTATGGTATAGTTTAAGTTTGCATTTTTAACGAAATGTGTTTAAAAATACAAATGAATCAAAACTTTTTAAAAATCTTATCCGCTAGCGGGGCACAGCTGAAGTTACCAGTGAGGTTAGGACACTGACAGAGGAACTTCCTGACGATTTGCGCCTGTTCCAGGATTACTGACTTTAGTAGCCATCTAGCGAGAGTTGGAAGAAGTTAATAGATGTCTTACTGTTATAACATAAGCATAAGGTCGCGCGTAATCTCGCACGAGATAAATCGAATCGAGTGAGAAGGAGACGTACATCGAATAATCATTGCAAATATTGCGGCGTTCAAAAAAGAACGTTCGAAGATATTTAATGTAAGTATCTCAACTTACCTTACAATTGGGGAGAATTGCGGAGTTCACCGCGCATGGTAGTGCAATCACTACGAACACATACCCTACAATGCAAGAGGTACCTTACGTAAATATTTAAGTCTCAATTGTTTTATACTTAACGTTGAGATAACATTCTGTGAATCTTATCGAGCATTTTATTAAAACCAACATAGATTCTATTTTTTGGTTAGCGAAATATTGGCAACCCACGCTTCACACTTCGAATTTATTCGAAATAACGTTACTTTGATGAAAAAGCAAAAATGCCTCGTGATCATACTGCGTCAGTATTGCTTAAAATATTTTATGAAATTTCTATGGCGGTGAGATTATAATACAACAAAAGCGCTTCCAATTTCCAATATTATATACGCATTCATCCATATTTATTCGGAATCAATCAATCTTTGCTGCTATTTTGCGATCGCCAGCTCTACGAAAGAAAATAAATCTTTTGTAAAAGTTTTCTCAACAGGATAGGTATTATTCATGAGCTTGCCAACCGTTTGATTGATCGCGCTGTTTGTTTTAATGCAAGTCATAAGCTGAAGAGGATAAGAGACAAAGGTAATCCTGATAAGGATTTAATTAAAATGAATACTAGTAAAAGGCTTGAATTAATTTGAGGAAAGTATTTTTTATAGTTTCAGAATGCAATTACTTTTCTTAATAAGAAACGTTTTACCGATTATGGCAAGGCAAAACAAAAGTTTACGTACGCGAATTTGTCAGAAAGTGCCCTCTAGTACAGTACCATTTTCAACCAACTTAAAAAACTACGAGGGTCTGTTAAACGTTTGTTACCTTACATTCTTTCGTTTATTTCCAAGTTGGCCCATACAATTATGGTGAAATCTGATGCTGAAGTCCATGAGGTATCGAAGGAATTCCTCAAATGTTATAGCCACCTGTTTGACGATTTCGGTGTTTTTTTTTTTTTTTTTAACTCGTTCTGTTGTTCTCGGAAATAAAACCTTTTCTCGTTAAAATCGGTATTGTGAAAAAGTAATTATGTTATATAATGGTAATGGTAATAATGGACAAAGCCAGCTGACCAAGCTGAAACGGGAAGATGGCAGCATAGCGTCGACCAAAGCAGAAGTTCTAGGCGAGATCGAGAGGTTCTATGGTCAGTTATACACTTCAGTCGCAAAGCCCGTTGACAGCTTGGTAGGAGATCCAAGAGCCAAGCTGTCCCGACATTATACCGAAGACATCCCGGACATCAGTCTGTACGAGATTAGGATGGCCCTGAAGCAGCTTAAGAACAACAAGGCGCCGGGCGAAGACGGAATCACCTCAGAGCTTCTGAGAGCGGGTGGAACACCGGTACTTAAGGTCCTCCAGAAGCTCTTTAATTCCGTCTTGTCCGAGGGCAAAACGCCTGAAGCATGGAATAGAGGCGAGGTGGTACTGTTCTTCAAGAAAGGTGATAACAGCCTATTGAAGAACTACAGGCCCATAACGCTTCTAAGCCATGTTTATAAGTTGTTTTCAAGGGTCATCACGAACCGTCTCGAACATAGACTTGATGACTTCCAGCCTCCCGAACAAGCCGGTTTCCGAAGAAGCTATAGTACCATAGACCACATACATACGCTGCGGCAAGTTATACAGAAGACTGAAGAGTGTAACTTGCCATTATGCTTAGCGTTTGTGGACTATGAGAAAGCCTTCGATTCGGTGGAAACATGGGCGGTGCTCGAGTCACTTCAGCGATGCCATATTGACTATCGGTACATTGAAGTGTTGAAGTGTTTGTATAGTAACGCCACCATGTCGGTCCGAGTTCAGGAGCAGAGCACAATGGCTATTCCATTGAGAAGAGGCGTAAGACAGGGGGACGTTGTGTCCCCGAAACTGTTTACGGCCGTTATGGAAGACGCCTTCAAGCTCCTGGAATGGCAAGGATTTGGCATCAACATCAATGGCGAATAAGTCACTCACCTTCGGTTTGCCGACGACATCGTAGTCATGGCAAAGTCGATGGAGGAACTCAGCATGATGCTCGATGACCTTAATCGAGTTTCTCAACGGGTGGGCTTAAAAATGAACATGGACAAGACGAAAATCATGTCAAATGCCAAGGTTGTGCCCATCCCAGTCTCTGTTGAAAACTCGGTACTCGAAGTTGTTGACTCATACATCTACCTAGGACAAGTGGTCCAATTAGGTAGGTCCAACTTCGAGAAAGAGGTCAACCGCCGAATCCAACTCGGCTGGGCAGCGTTCGGGAAACTACGCAATGTCTTTTCGTCCGACATACTTCAGTGCCTCAAGACGAAAGTCTTCAACCAATGTGTGTTACCAGTGATGACTTACGGCACCGAAACGTGGTCTTTCACTATCGGCCTCATCTCAAAGCTCAAAGTCGCTCAACGAGCAATGGAGAGGGCTATGCTCGGGGTGTCTCTACGTGATCGAATCAGAAATGAGGAAATCCGTAGACGAACTAAAGTGACCGATATAGCTCACCGGATTAGCAAGTTGAAGTGGTAATGGGCAGGCCACATAGCACGCAGAGCAGATGGCCGATGGGGCCGAAAAGTGCTCGAGTGGAGACCTCGGACCAGCAAGCGCAGCGTAGGACGTCCACCTACAAGATGGACAGATGACCTTATAAAGGTCGCCGGAAGGCGCTGGATGCAGGTCGCTTCCAACCGGTATATATGGAAGTCCAAAGGGGAGGCCTATGTTCAGCAGTGGACGTCCTATCGCTGAGATGATGATGATGAATGGTAATATCAAAACTGTCTAAATACCGTTTATTTATTTATTTGTAGAAGTAACATAAGAACAAATATTGTAGCTCTTCAAAAGTTCTTACTATAGTTGTTGAAGATCGCCGCCCCAATGCTGCCCATGACGTGCGATGACCAAGGAGGACAAGCTGCGCGTCATTAATATAAGTCTGATTTATATCGAATCATTTAAATTAAAAATTGATTTATAGAAAGTAAGATTGATCCTAAAAAGCGATCCTATGTATAATTATTAAGTTTTGATCCATTATGCAATTTGTAACGATCCATAAAAGAGATCCCTCACTTGTACTATGAGAACCACACAATTGGTCTTATAGCAAAGTAACCATGAACATTATAAATGATTCGTCGACCGTACGTTCAATTGGGGTAAGGGACAAAATACGATTTTTCAGGAGAGGCTGTCAAAGTTTTTTTTTTAACTAAATCGTTCATAACTTTTTTTGTAGTGAACCTTTTTTGGACCTGATTTCATACATAATCTTGTATTTTAGTGTCCTGTCTATCTATGTAGTGCTCGTTTTAATAATTTAGATATTATAGAAAATGACATGTCCCTTACACGAACTTATTTCGCTGCTGATGTCCCTTACAGACAGAGTATTCTGTAGTCTCGTTCCTTACCTTAAATTTACCTATTCATTGTATCTACTATATTGATGAAGAAATGGCGTAAGGGACTAGTTGAGATTATGTGTAAAAGAAAAAATAGCGTAAAGGGTTTATTGTAAAAATTAATAAGTACATACTTTTGACGTAAGGCGTATCTTTAACACCGGAAACCTTTAAAACATTAATGTAAGAGGCATATAAATGTATTGAAACTGTGTGAGCATTTTTTGTGTGTCCGTTACATGCAATATTTGTATCGTTACACGTAACGTTTCTATCGAGTGGAATAACCCACATTTTAATTTATGATTATTTTTTATTCTAATCACATTAATTATTTCTCAGCCTCTATGATCAACTACTGAAATAAACAACCAATGTAATTTATACAGCAAAATTATTAAAAGTTTAGGGCTTGTGTTGAACGATAAAAGTTACAGAATTAAATAATATTCAGATATAATCAATTTACATTTGTACTTTTTTAGGAGTTCTGTTAGATAACATAGTAGGTAGTGCCTCCAGTTAATAAGGGATAACTCAAAAACGGCACTTTCCAGAAGACAAATTTTTTTTTTTCAATAGTAGATTATTTAGAAATTGAACTTTTTAAGCATTTTTATACAAGCTATAGTGTTAGGCTTTCATTTTATAAATATAGAACTAATGCGTTGACCCTAGAAACTGTTTTAGCTTGTTGTTAGCGAGTATTTAGACATAACTTAATTTATTTGCACCAATTTTATCCTTATGAACGACGTGCATAAACGAAAGAATACGACTTATACCTGTGTGAACGACATGCATAAATGAAACGAAACGAGTTATTCTATTATTTATTATGGGTATTTTAAAAATTATACTACTTTGTCAAACTTGAAACTTGTTACCTGAGGAGTCAAATGAGGCTGTATAATAAAATGACCATAGGAGTAATGTACCTGAAAAACATGAATGAAATGAAAAGTTCTTGTTTATAGTAGCTATGAAACATAATCAATATCAACATCAATATGTCAGTCAATGAATAGCAAGAGCTCTAGTTAGATCCTTTGATTTCTCAACACCTATCGGCAGCGTAATTGCATTATCAGCAGCGTGAATGCCTTTTAATTGACAGTGAAAATTTTCCTTTGCAATTCATCAAGTACCGAGACGATTTTAAGAAGCCCAATCTCAGTAGGATTACCTTATCGTTACCTATAAAGTTTTACCCATGTCGACTATCCGGCCTCATATACCTAATTTCAACTCAGCTAGTCCTCGGAAAGTTAATCTAATCTTCCTTGAGATATTTTTAAACATACAATGTGTAAAAGTAATTAAAAACTTAATTAATAATACCTAAGTTAATACCTCCTCCAGTATTTAATTGGTTATTGTTTTTTTCGACAATCTTAGCCCACTTTTTTAAACTATCCGCTTAACAGAACACTTCATGGGTAGACTAAAAATCACGACTCACGAGCTGTCGACAAAAAGTTCGGTACTTACTGTCGTTCAGAGACGCCGAACTGACGTATTATACTATAAATAGACACTTACATTTCTGGGTGGATTAATTACTAATTTTTGAAATTTTCTTACCAAATTTATTTGTATACCTTCATTTATCGTGAAAGTTTGCATGTAAATAAGTCAAACTTAGCGTAGTTTCAATGACTTAGTAAAGCTAAAAATTAACATCCAGTTTACACAGATACCCGTATAAACAAAGGTTATAAAATTGATGAAGGTATTTTTATTGCAACATAACACTTTCTATGTTGTCAATAGATTAAAGTAATATGAAGTTAGATGTGTTTTTATATAAAGGTAACAGGGATAAGTATTCATTGATTCTCACGAGAAAATTCGCGTAACGGATACGGAATCTAACTATAAATCGGATCAAACCCAAATATCGTCTTAACCAAATTGGTGTAAGGTTCACACTGTTAAAAATATAAGATGGCAAATTGGGGTAAGGAGCATTTTTTTCAAAGCTCGTGCAATCATTTTAAGGTATGGGTGTTATTTATTCATGAACCAAAAAAAAGCATTAGTGTAAAAGCCAGTTCCATAAGATTGTCTTTAAAAATAAGTCATGTAAAGGTAATTCCTTAATTGGAAAGACCTTTACCTTATTCAAAGTGGATTGGTGGCAGTAGTTACCCTATTTGATGTTGCTTTATTAAAATAAAAAACAGATACATGGTTTTTGTGGGACAGATTTGATTTTGAACCCATAAAAATCAGTAGTGTAAGGAACACTTTTTTCAAGCTAGATTTTTTTTATATACACCATTCGATAGAGCAGAAAATTCTGAACAAAACTGTATATTCAACTCATTTTGCGTATTTTGTCCCTTACCCCAATTGAACCTACGGCCGACGATATTATTCTATAAATAGATCGAGCATGTCCAGCTCAACCTTATTGTAAAATTTCAAAACAAACGGTCTATAAAAACGACCCAAAAGCAGGTAGAAACCCACTCCATTGTTCCTTGACACACTGACCGAACCCATTAGAATTGCTCTAATTGCACAACCAAGGCGCTGACCCACTAACCGAGTAGATAAGACCCTGGGCCATAAAATCCTGTACACAATGGGATGGCGCCAGCGCCGCGCAACGTCTTATCTGCGCGACAGCGGATTAAAGACTGGCGCCGCCGTAAAAATGTTGCCGACTAAATACGGCGCCCTTACCTGGGTGACGGCCGAGTTTTATCGGTCGCGCGATTAAACTGATATCGCAGTTATCAAATGATAACGGATCCTTATATAATTATTGTATAAAAATAGCTTGAACCGAATCCTATTAGAATACGTAACTTTTATTAAAATCGGTTGTGAACTTTAGACGTAAATGTAAAATTAGAGAACCCATTGTTAGAGATTTGCCAAAGTTTGTTATTAATTACGTTATAATTTATTTGTTGACTAACTTATGTACTTAAAATTTATATGATCCTGAACCTAGAGTTGAACCCAAGAATGTATGGAAATCTTATTCAAATCCCATTAACGATATATTTTAGAAAAATGTGTGAAGGTGATTTTCGAAGTGAAAATTAGCCTGAAAATTGTGACGATCAAAAAGTGGTCAACCAATAGGGACAAGGGAATTATGTAAGGGACTTCCGATCCTGCTCTCGCCAAATAACGGCCAAAAACGGTCGAAAGATCCTTTGTCTTGCCTAATACGCGTTCCTATTGGATGAAAATTTGTAATTTCAAAGCTTGTGGGTTTATAGACTAAGATAGAAATAAGAAATAGCTTATTATGCGTAGAACCGAGCCAATAAAACACAGTAGGTACAGTTCAAGATCCCGCGTAGTTAAGTTGTTATTATGTCAGTATAGTTTTGTTATAAGTGTTATTAGTAAATTCAGTACAGTACAGTTCCAGATCTCAAGCGAAGAAGTTTTATTTACGTCACAGTGATCCAAGTATATCCCAAGTTACCTTCCTACCCAGTTACCTTAATTTTAATTCAGTATAAGTCGTGTTACGTTACGTTAATTAGTTTAGGCAGTTTAGTGTAGGTTTTGCGAGGCAGATCTCCTATATCTCGTCCTCTTTAAATTCATTAGTTTTATCAGTTAATTATCGTCGTCATTTCGTGTTTAGTTAGTCTTCAATGGTCCTTCGAGTTTAAGTTAGGCTACGTGTTAGGTTATTTAGGTTACGTAGTTTAGCTAGGTTTAAATTTGATTTTCGATCCGATCCGATCCATCTACAGAACGTTCGAGCTATCGTAGGAGACCGCGTTGGTGAAAGCCCGATCGCTTTCATTGTTTGGTCCTAGCTCGAGCCGGATTTAAAATCAGTGCGCGAACGAACCGAACCGAACCGAACTGTACTGTCGCGACGATGGTCAACACGCGCAACCAGAGTCGCCACGGCAGCGCTGCCGAGAATCCCGAACCGGCATCACAGCCAGAACCCACGAACCCGAACCCGAACCCGAACCCGAACCCGAACCCGAACCCGAGCCCGGCAGTGAGGCCAGAGCAGAGCGGCGCCGTCCACTTCTACGACCCGAGGCTGGACATCACCCGAACCGAATTCCGCGACCCGCCCAGGTCGCCCACGGACACCACAGGCTGGCAGGGCTCGCTCGACGCACAACTGCGACACGAGCGAGTGGACGTCACGATCGCCGCCGCGGCGATGAAGTCAGCAGGTGACAGGGCAGAGGCGCTATTATCCACAATGCAAAAACGTGAGTACACTCAGGGGCGCTCGGCGGACCGTGAGGTCATGTTCGCCGATAGCGTACCCGCGCCGCCCGCATCAGTCCGTTCCCGAGCCAGCAGCACGACCGAGGCCCGTAAAAGGCAGGCCGAGTTGGAGGCGGCCGAGAAGTTAGCGGAGATCCGCAAAAAGGAGCTGCAGATCGAGCAGGAGCTGGTAAAGAAGCGCCTGGCAGCTACGATCGACCGCATCGAGGAGGAGGGTTCCCGAGCCGGAGGGTCCGTCGTCGACGGACGCGAAAAGGTTAGAAACTGGCTCGATAACTCCCGGCGTACTGAAGAGCGAGCGACGTCACCACATCGTCGCGGAGCCCCGTCGCCTTCAGCCGCCGACCGAACCGCACACTCAACGCCGAGAGACAGGTCGGCCAGCAGATCCCGAGGTATAGAGCGGCTGGCCGAGAGTCTGGAGACTATGATGCGCCCGCCACCGCGGCAAGTGTACGAGCTCCCCAAATTCAGTGGCGACATCGGCGAGTGGCAGACGTTCTATCACGCATACACGCAGTCGACTACCAGGTACAAATTCAGTAATTACGAGAACGTAGCTCGGCTGCGTCAAGCCCTGAGCGGCGAAGCGCAACAATGTGTTAAGCACTTGATCGCTACATCGACGCGGCCGGACATGATTCTGCGCATCTTACAGAAGAATTTCGGTCGCTCGGATCTTCTTATCGACCGAGCCATCGAGGACCTCCGACGCCTGCCACCCGTGGGGCCCAGCGCAACGGACCTGAACACGTTCGCTATAAAAATTGTCAATATAGTGTCGACATTAGTGGACTTAGACAAAAACAGTTACGCAACGAACCCCCTATTGATCCGCGAGATAACTGAACGTCTAAGTCCACACCTCCGATCCCGCTGGTGTTCGTACGCGAAGGCCAACCGACTCTCCAGCAATGAGTTAATGTTAATGGCCGAATTTTTGCTGGATGAGTCGGACCAGGAGCTACAGTACTCGCATGCCCGGGCCCCCACGAAGCAAACCTTCGCAGAACCAAAGAACCCACCCCGCCGACCGGAGCCGCG
This sequence comes from Apotomis turbidana, assembly GCA_905147355.2. NCBI lineage: Eukaryota > Metazoa > Arthropoda > Insecta > Lepidoptera > Tortricidae > Apotomis > Apotomis turbidana. The sequence goes on from LR990286.1 coordinate 23,409,724, forward strand.
TAACAATTACGCGGCTGGAGCCCCCGCCGGCGGTGGGGCGATCCGCCGACCACAGCCGAGCCGATATCAGTCTTACGCAACAGATCGCGGAGAGGCCTGCCTATGCTGTGGCGGCATGCACCGAACCCCACTTGCAACAAAGTACAAGGTATGCGAGTAAGCGCCCGTTGGACATGGGCCAAGGAGAACCGAGTGTGCTTCAAGTGCCTCAACAGCAAGCATCGCCGCGAGCTGTGTAAGACACAGGCTTGCGGCATCGACGGCTGCCCACACTCGCATCACCGATTGCTGCACGAAACAGCACAGAGCGTGCCTGCGAACGGCGTGGCGGACCGGCAGGTACTGACGCACGTGGCCGCGCGCCGGCCAAGTCATGCGGCCGCTCCCGCCCCGCCACCCGCGCCTGCCGCGCATGCGCCCGGCGGCGCCGAACCGAACCAGCCTTACGCGCCTGCGCAGACGAGAGAATTTACGTCAAATACAGGAACGTCGGGCAGATCAGACATCATTTTAAAGGTACTCCCAATTATTTTATCCGGTCCCAAAGGAGAGACAGTAACGTTCTGCCTGCTAGACGAAGGCAGTACGATTAGTCTCATTGATCGCGACGTAGCAGAGCAGATCGGAGCAACGGGACCGGAGGCGGCCCTCTGCATACAAGGCGTGGGAGACATGGAAACAACCCGGCCGTCTCGAAAGGTAAATGCAACCGTGCGCGGTTGCGACGGAGGGTCGCTTACGAAGTTGTCTTCAGAACCGTAGAGAACCTGAACCTGCGAAGACAACACATGAACCGCGAGCAAGTATTGAACTACAGACATTTGGCGGATCTGTCCAACGCGTGCAACAGTTTAGCAGAACCTAAAGTACTAATTGGCGCGGATCAGTGGCACTTGATGCTGCCACAGGAAATGCGATTAGGAGGTCGCAACGAGCCCGCTGCTGTCTACACCGCCATCGGATGGGCTATTTTTGGTTCCGCGCCACGAACGGTAAGAACCGACGAAACAATAATGCATCTTTACGAACCGAACGATACATTTCACCAACTGATTAAAAAGCACTTTGAGGTCGACGCGCTCGGCATCAAGCTACAGGATAACGTCTGCCCGGCGGAGCAGCGAGCTGAACGAATATTTCAGGAAACAGTAAGGAAGATCCCCGGACCGCGATTTGAGGTAGGGCAGTTATGGGCCACAGACGATCCAGAGTTCCCGGCATCATACGGCATGGCGTTAAACCGACTCCGCGGCATCGAGCGAAAAATGGACCGCGACGCGGAATTTGCCGCGGAGTACGGTAAGCAGATCGGTAACCTATTAGAAAAAGGATACGCCCACAAATTAGACGAGCCGATGCCGGGAAAGCAGTGGTACCTGCCTCACTTCGCGGTGAGAAACATAAACAAGCCGGACAAGAAACTACGTGTTGTATTTGACTGTGCAGCAAAGGCGGGCCGTCAGAGCCTGAACTATTTCATTTTAGACGGACCCGATCTACTTCAATCCCTGCCCGGGATTTTATTTAGATTTCGCGAAGGCACCATAGCAATGACGAGCGACATCAAGGAGATGTTTCTGCAGGTGAAAATTAGAAAAGAAGACCAGCCTTCGCAGATGTTCCTGTGGCGTGCGATGGACCGATCGGGACCGCCGCAGGTATATGTTATGTCAAGTATGTCGTTCGGGGTGCGCAGCTCGCCATTCTTAGCCCATAGTGTCCGCAACAAGAACGCCGAATTGAACAGAGACACTTACGGCAGAGCAGAGATCGAGATCAAGAGCAATATGTATATGGACGATTATGTAAGTAGCGTGGACTCGGAGCAGGAGGCGATACAGCTAGCCGCAGAGGTCGCGGCTAGCAACAAAGAAGCGGGCTTCGAGCTGCGCGCGTGGGCTAGCAACTCACGCCGACTGCTAGCCCAGATCCCGCAGGAACATCGCTCTAACGCCGACACACCGTTGGGTGATAAAGAGAACAAGATACTCGGTATGTACTGGAACGCCGAGTCCGACACGATCGGCTTCAACACGTCGATGCTGCGGGTCCCTGCGGCGGTACGGGACATGGCGCGCGCTCTCACGAAGCGGGAGGCGCTGAGCGCCATTATGTCCGTGTATGACCCGCTCGGCATGTTGTCGCACTACACAGTGTCGGCAAAGATCCAGATGCAGCGTGTGTGGGCGGCGGCAATAGGTTGGGACGAGCCTTTACCCGACGACGAGGCCGCCGCGTTTGCCGAGTGGATGAACGCGCTGCAGCACGTCGCAAACCTGCGAATACCGAGGCACTATTTTCCCGCGACCCGAACCCGAGTGACTCTGCACATTTTTGCGGACGCAAGCATACAGGCCTTCTCGGCGGTAGCCTATTGGCGCACAGAAGGCCCCGAGGGAGTGGAGGTCAGCTTGGTCGCGGGAAAAAGCAAGGTAAGCCCTCTCAAGCCTCTCAGCGTGCCCCGCCACGAGCTGCAAGCCGCATTAATCGTGACGAGGTTAATGACCGCGATAAGGAGCGGTCATCGAGTGCAGCCCGAACAAGTCACCCTGTGGACGGACAGCAAAACCGTTCTGCAGTGGGTGCGAACCGACGCAAGAAGGTATAATGCGTACGTATCACATCGTCTAGCCGAGATCGCAGAAACGACAGACGTGACGATGTGGCGTTGGGTGCCGACACACGAAAATCCCGCTGACGAAGGAACACGAGCCGATCCGAACAGGAGAGTCGACATAGCGGGCAGGTGGTATACGGGTCCAGAATTTTTAAAATTAGATCCCGAACGATGGCCGAGAGAACCCGATACGCCTGCCCCCGAGCTAGCCGAGCTAGAGGAAAAGACTGAAAAAGCGGCGTGCCGAGCCACGACACAGAAACACGCGCCGCTACCCGACATTCAGCGCTTCTCTAATTATGATCGCCTTATAGGCGCCACAGCGCGAATGTTGTTATTCGTCGATATTTTAAAAAATAAAAATAAAAAGAACCTAAACCTCGAACATATTCTTGCTGCCGAATGTTTGTGGTTGCAGTGGGCCCAACGACAGGATTTCCCGGAGGAGCTGCGGCAGCTCTCACGGGGGGAGCCACTAGACCACGGGAGCCGCCTGTTCAAGCTCGACCCAGTGCTGGGCGGTCCGGCGTGCGTCCCTTTCACTGGGCGCTGCGACGACGCCGACCGCCGCACCTGGCGCGCTAGCCAGGCGCTCGCGGACCACTTCTGGTCCAGATGGGTGCGAGAGTACCTACCAACTCTCGCGCCCCGCGGATCCTCTGCGGGCCATGGCCGGCCCATTGCTGTGGACGACTACGTGCTGGTCGTCGACCCCGCCGCGCCACGCAACACGTGGCCGCGAGGTGTCGTCGCACGAGTCTTCCCGGGACCAGACGGCGGCATCCGCAGCGCCGATGTCCGCACCAAGGGCGGACTGATGCGGCGCCCCGTCAGCAAGTTGGCGATCTTGCCGATCCAGCCTGCTGTCGCCGACGCAACAGCGGGGGGAGGATGTTGAAGATCGCCGCCCCAATGCTGCCCATGACGCGCGATGACCAAGGAGGACAAGCTGCGCGTCATTAATATAAGTCTGATTTATATCGAATCATTTAAATTAAAAATTGATTTATAGAAAGTAAGATTGATCCTAAAAAGCGATCCTAGGTATAATTATTAAGTTTTGATCCATTATGCAATTTGTAACGATCCATAAAAGAGATCCCTCACTTGTACTATGAGAACCACACAATTGGTCTTATAGCAAAGTAACCATGAACATTATAAATGATATTATTCTATAAATAGATCGAGCACCTCCAGCTCAACCTTATTGTAAAATTTCAAAACAAACGGTCTATAAAAACGACCCAAAAGCAGGTAGAAACCCACTCCATTGTTCCTTGACACACTGACCGAACCCATTAGAATTGCTCTAATTGCACAACCAAGGCGCTGACCCACTAACCGAGTAGATAAGGCCCTGGGCCATAAAATCCTGTACACAATGGGATGGCGCCAGCGCCGCGCAACGTCTTATCTGCGCGACAGCGGATTAAAGACTGGCGCCGCCGTAAAAATGTTGCCGACTAAATACGGCGCCCTTACCTGGGTGACGGCCGAGTTTTATCGGTCGCGCGATTAAACTTATTTATTTATCGTATGGCACTTATATTAGTCACTGGATAAAAAACATAAGCTAGAGATTGAGGTTAGCCTTCTTCAGATACCCAATGGCCCCTTCGCTGAGGATTGCGAGGTCTTCAGCCCGTCCGTTAAATTTGGTGATCGGGCATTCCAGCACCATGTGTTCCACCGTCTGCTCGGGGGCGCCGCATGCACACTGAGGGGAGTCACACCAACCCCATTTGTACCAGTGGTGGGCACAGATTAAACTGATATCGCAGTTATCAAATGATAACGGATCCTTATATAATTATTGTATAAAAATAGCTTGAACCGAATCCTATTAGAATACGTAACTTTTATTAAAATCGGTTGTGAACTTTAGACGTAAATGTAAAATTAGAGAACCCATTGTTAGAGATTTGCCAAAGTTTGTTATTAATTACGTTATAATTTATTTGTTGACTAACTTATGTACTTAAAATTTATATGATCCTGAACCTAGAGTTGAACCCAAGAATGTATGGAAATCTTATTCAAATCCCATTAACGATGTATTTTAGAAAAATGTGTGAAGGTGATTTTCGAAGTGAAAATTAGCCTGAAAATTGTGACGATCAAAAAGTGGTCAACCAATAGGGACAAGGGAATTATGTAAGGGACTTCCGATCCTGCTCTCGCCAAATAACGGCCAAAAACGGTTGAAAGATCCTTTGTCTTGCCTAATACGCGTTCCTATTGGATGAAAATTTGTAATTTCAAAGCTTGTGGGTTTATAGACTAAGATAGAAATAAGAAATAGCTTATTATGCGTAGAACCGAGCCAATAAAACACAGTACAGTTCAAGATCCCGCGTAGTTAAGTTGTTATTATGTCAGTATAGTTTTGTTATAAGTGTTATTAGTAAATTCAGTACAGTACAGTTCCAGATCTCAAGCGAAGAAGTTTTATTTACGTCACAGTGATCCAAGTATATCCCAAGTTACCTTCCTACCCAGTTACCTTAATTTTAATTCAGTATAAGTCGTGTTACGTTACGTTAATTAGTTTAGGCAGTTTAGTGTAGGTTTTGCGAGGCAGATCTCCTACATCTCGTCCTCTTTAAATTCATTAGTTTTATCAGTTAATTATCGTCGTCATTTCGTGTTTAGTTAGTCTTCAATGGTCCTTCGAGTTTAAGTTAGGCTACGTGTTAGGTTATTTAGGTTACGTAGTTTAGCTAGGTTTAAATTTGATTTTCGATCCGATCCGATCCATCTACAGAACGTTCGAGCTATCGTAGGAGACCGCGTTGGTGAAAGCCCGATCGCTTTCAATAGTATTGCTCTAAAAGTATTTACACGAATCACTGCACGAATGCACGAGGAAGGCGGCTATCAGAGAAGAATGGCGGCGTGTTGTGAAGCTTGCCACCAACATCTGAAATGATGACCACGACCACTTTGCCAAGAGTGAAACCGAAAAGGAGAAGAGAAAAGTATTTAACAACTACACTTGCTTAGTGATGGGAAAGAGGTATGTTGCAGAAAAAACTGATTTCAGTTTGACATTACTATTTAAGAGTAAGTGCTATTCTCATAATAAAAGCTTAGTCGAATGCAGCCTAAGCGGCATAAGTCAAGATAAAGGTAAAATCTCTCCTATCTTGCCCCACCGATAATGTGGCGCTTCAAAATGTTCTTAACGCTTACATTCTGTAAGCTAATGTTTTACATTGGGATAGAAATGCCAGGAGAAGTTTGCACAGGTGATGTATCATCGGCCGCGTTTACGGCTACTTTACATAAATCCCTGGATTATGTTGTTCGCCAGCGTGAAGGATAATCAGTATTCTATTTTTTTACTTTAAATTGGCATTAGAAGGATCCCAACGTAAGAACGTTGTGGCTTAAAGACATTCGTAAGACATTATTGCCATAAAAATATGAAAGCTGTTTTATAGCTTTAACTTGTCAGCATCGAAAGCATCGAAGCCGTGGGAAAAACCTAGTATGTATCTAATTCGGCTGTCACACGACTCATTTAACGAAGTGAATGAGAAACCATACAAAATTTAGCTCGTAATTAACCCATCATCCTCCTAGCCTTTGTCCCATATCTTTGTAGAGAATGAATTCTCAATCGGGGTCGGCTACCTAAATCCCAAGATGTGGCGTAGGCACTAGTTTTTTCGCAAGCGACTGCCATCTGACATTCCAACCCAGAGGGGAAACTAGACCTTATTGGGCTTAGGTAGTTTCCTCACGATGTTTTCCTTCACCGAAAAGCAAGTGGTAAATATCAAATGACATTCCGTACTTAAGTTCCGAAAAACTCATTGGTACGGGCCGGGTTCGAACCCGCGACCTCCGGATTGAAAGTCGCATGCCCTAACCACTAGGCTACCACCGCGCTGAGTCGCATGCCCTAACCACTAGGCTACCACCGCGCTAAGTCGCATGCCCTAACCACTAGGCTACCACCGCGCTGATCGTAATGCATTACCAATAACAAAATTTCTAAATCGGTAGGTACATCTAGTCTGATTAATAATATGCGAACTGAATAACTAGTACGTGTCATATGGAAATTTGAGGTTATTTGCAGCGGTTTTGCAGCCTGCGTAGCAACATTAGATTTGGATTTAAATTTAGATGTATTTATTTCATCATATAAAAAACCGGCCAAGTGCGAGTCTGACTCGCGCACCGAGGGTTCCGTACAAACTTTCACTTATCCCATCTTAATTGGCCTGGTTGAGTTAAGTTTGCACCTAAAATGTATGGCGCCGCATACAAACGAGGTGCAAGCTTAACGCAACCGAGTTCTCCAAATATGATGTTTGAAAAGGACTATATTTTTTATGATTTTATTAAAAATTTACAGTTTTCAGATCTTTATAAGTATTTGTAGTATGCGACGATATTATTTGCAAAATTTCATAGTTCTAGGTCGATCGAGAAGTACGCTATCATTTTGATTCCCTTGAGAGTGTCGAAATGTACGTTTTTTGCGACATAAACCGCCGTATCTTTTTTTCACGTTAATGTAGAAGTTAACGTGAAGTTAAAGTTAGTTCAGCTTCAAGGGACCGTAGACTTCAGTACCTAAATGTTTTAAATTTCAACTGGATACCTCCACGCGTTGTCGAGATAAAAATGCACAGGCTGTCAGGCGGCCCGGCCCCGGCACGATCCTCAATGCACTATCCTCCAAATTTGACTGTCCTTTCATGAAAAAATGGAATAGCATTCGTTATTATGGCAGACTGACTATAATTTAATTTGATTTATTTATTTGTTTTTTTTTTTTTTTATTGACGACATTTTGATATTCAGTAGAAAAACATTTATTAAATAACAAATTTATGGGATTAAAACTAAAAATTAAACTAAGATTAAAAAATATTTATAAAACTAAGACCTCTAGGTAGGGTGACCATGACGCAGGCAGCATTCCCACGCTGTATGGCTATGGAAAGCCTTTGCGCGAGAAAACTGCCCACGCGTGGGTCCCCTGTTGCCTCCCTCAGGCGCTTGCTGAGCTCTCTGTGGAGTCCGCGCGCACCCTGGCCCCACGGACCAAGTGTCTCGACGCCAAAAGCGATGAAGTCGTAATGGGCGCCGAGACAGCTGTATTTATTTATTTTGATACGCTCCCGCGCGTCCGCCGCCGCGCCCGCGCGCCTACTCGTGGCCGGGAGGTAGGCTGCCGCTAGTGTGTCTGCGCACGTCGCGTCCCACACCAGCGCGCGCCCCATCCTCCACGGTATTAAAGACATCCCGTCAGGCCGCTTGCCGTCATCCCGTAATATCTGTGGCTCGAGAGCAGCTGGGACGTTGACACTGACGAGTGCCCTTCTTAGGATGTCGTTGAGAGCGGCATGGCGAGAGTGGCGGCCGGCGCCCGATGAGCAGACGAGACCGTGGTGACCGAGGTGATTCACGCTGGCTCCACAGGCGGTGCAGGCATGTTCCTCGCATACGTCTGCACCAACCCAACTAGCAAAACTGAACCAAATTTAGCTGTAAATCAGTGACAGACGCAGTTTTATATCCGTGATAGAAACATCTCTATCACTGGGAAGTGGCCCCAGTTTTACAGCTATTTGATGATATATCATGTGTATTTTGGCACCGCACGTCACTACTTTGATGTATATCCATGATACTACAATGTTTTATGAATCTCTTTAGCGTTACACCAATGGTGCCTGAATCACTATATCACTAAATTATGATAAGAAAGTAACAGCAATGCTGATATAGAGCTGTTTGTTGTTATATTGTTATTAGGGATTCTTTTATGTCGCATATCGTTAGTGCTAAATACTGAGTGTAATTTGTAAATAAAGTTGTATGAAAAAAAATTACCTTACAATTAACAGTTTTGTAAGTATAATAAAATAGCAAACTAGTTTTGTGTTAGTAAGTAGTGTCAAGTTGCTGTTAGGTACGTGCATAACGGGTAATTTATCATGCGCTCAAAATTTTATTGATGAAATAATAGCATATTATTTGTGTTTTTTTCATGCCCCTATTAAATATTGAATATTTAATTAAATAAAAAATATTTAAAATAGCAAATTATTTAAAGTCACCAATATACATCTAAAATGTGTTCTGGTTACCGATATATCACAAATTTACAGTTTCCCACCGCCATTACCAAACACTTTCGGGTTCCTTAATAAAACTAGTAAAACCCCCTACTGTACCTACCTTTAGGTAATAAATAAAGTATCTTCAATATTGTTCAACTCATTTGCGTGAAATGAAAGTGGTTATATTTTTGGTCAATTATTGTTTTTCAACCAGAAGTAATTTCATAAAACTCAACAGATTTGAATGGCTGTGGAAGAATATGTTTTCATCTTCTCTATTGTCATCAAAATTGTCAGTCGCAAACAAGTCATCTTGGTATCCTGAACAAGGTTCTGTTAAGATTTAATTTTTTGTATCTACGGAACCAACTTCCGAATTCTCGACGCTGGTTTGACTATCATAAAGATCCTATAAATGAGGTTACAACAGCTAATATACATTTATTTAGCGTTATATTAGTAAAAATAATGTTTATATGTCACTGATGATATAAAAGGTCTTAAAAAGTGTATTTGCAACTGTTTAGTGTTAATGTAGATCTTTAAACAACTTTATGCTGCTGGTGTTAAGGAAACGCCATTATATGATACTTTAGACGCATATCAGCTGCGTTATGTTCTTATATATCTCGAGTTAGCTCCATTAGTGCACTGATATATCACCAGCGATATTACAGCGCATTAAAAGCCACAATAGAGTTACTTAGCTGTATACAGGCACTGTATATATCTGATATGCAACTAAATTGCTCTAAATCACAGTTAGGGATACTGTTGTGCAGCTGTGTTATATGTGCCGTATTAAGAAGTCCAGTAAACGTTTATGTCATCAATTCTTATCACGATATAGCTGTATAAGATTATACAGCTAGATGATGATACAAGTCGCCAATATACAACATAGCATCTCCGAGTTGCTATTTTATGACTTTTATATCATTATTTAGTGTTAAAACATTTTATTTTATCACTACTTTGCTATTTGGGAAGTCGGAGACCTGCCGCTATGCGTAGGGTGTTGGGGTCAATATATGTTCCTGCGTTTGGACAAGGGTAGGCGTGCAACCAGTGTCTAGATTCTTGCCGGGACACTGCCAGCAACCTCGCCCTTTCTCTCCCAGAGGAGTTGTGAATCAGTGTTTCAAGAATTGTGTCAGAAGCTAGAGTGTCCCAGGCCCTTTGTTTTTTGGGTGCATCCGGTAAAATTGGGCTCGGTCCAGCCAGCCACGCGTTCTTAGCTTCATCCAAGCATGCGATCTCGCAGTTTACAGCCGTATTGACTTTAAGGATTTTACCTGCAAGATCGGAGGTGCTATGGATTGAAGATAAGAACGCCGGCAGAGCAATAGAAGATATTGCATGGGTACCCAGACCACCGTTCCTTATCGGTAAAGAAGCTTGGGTCCACGCCTGCTCGCTAAGACTTATATTAAGGATAGATTCAATTTGGAATTTTAAAGATAGGTCAATGGATCGAACAAGGATGGGATATTTCCATAACAGGGCAACGGCGAAGCAGGTACGTAAATTTTGGAACTAGTAAGCAGAATTTCAGGATAAATAGGGCCGAATGGCTAGAAATTTTGGCAAACCGGTCCGAGTGGTTATTAAATTTCGATAGTGAGTTAGTCAGGAGAGGGATAGGGATAGATAGGAGATAGCCTCATCGAAGATAGGTGAGCCGAGGAGGTACAGAATGTTCTTAGATAAAATTTTGATATTAGGTGCCAGAATATTAAAGTTTTGATGAATTTGAAAAGCCAAGGATGTGTTAACTTTTTGTGAAATATATAGCTCACATTTATCAAAATTAAGATCCAAACCAATCACACTGAATTTAATTTTTAGTTCACCTAAATCTTTATGGACAGTCTGCCAGTCTCCACCTAGTGTGCCGTCGTCGAGATATCATACGTTCAATTTCGAATTTAAATTATGAATTATCGAATTTATAGCCAAACTAAATATGGCTGGACCGAGAGGGTCACCCTGCTGACAGCCCACTGCCGAAAGGATCTCATCATTTTTATGCATTAATTTAGAAGGGCAATGGTAACATTGGAGTAAAAAGTTGTATATTTCTGGAACATGATCTTTAATTTCATTCAGCAGGGCATCCCGTTTGACCGAATGCGTTTTTCACATCTATTTTTAATAGAACTTCGCACTGGTCGTCTTCGACGAAGGTGCGAGTTGCATGCACCGCCGCCTCGCAACCTCCACTCCACGGGTACCGAAGCCGACCTGTACAGGTTCAAATATATGTTGCAACTTATTGCGCGTGAGCCGAACGCAAACTTTGGCAGCCAAGCGCCGAAACGTTGAGCCCACGGCGATGGGACGAATGCCTCAATCCCTCTTTTTGAGCGCGATTAAGTTAGCTCCGTAAAGAACCGGCGTGACGTCCTGGCAAACATCTCCCACGATCATAAGATTCACCAGTTTAGTGAGGCTAGCAGTTAAATGTTCGCCAGCTACTCCTGAGCCATGACTGGTGAGATCTATGAGGTGCTGTGATATTGATTTAATTTTATTTCTAGATTTGAATTTAATGTTATAATTATTGTGAATTGTTGTTACTAATATAGTTTTTTTAAGTTGATTGTAACTAAATATATATGGGTTTATACCTGAAATATTTTTTTCAATTCAATAAAGGGTCTTGAGTTTTTGACAGACAGACAGACGGACGGACGGACAACAAAGTGATCCTATAAGGTTTCCATTTTTTCCGATTGAGGTACGGAACTCTAAAAATCACAAAGTACCCTAAGTCAATTTACAATGCACCTTTACTGTGATCGTCATAATACATTAATACTAAGAGATAAAATATGAAGATAATAAAAACCGCGAAATTAATTTTAAAACAGATAAAATAATTAAATGAATATTTTAAACAAATTGAGATAAACATGTCAAAGAAGCTCAAGGGCTCAAAGGATGAAAATACAAAAAATTACACGGTGATAATAAAACAGAAAATTACAAAGTCAAAGGCAATAATTAGGAATAAGGTCAAAAATAACTGTTAAGTAAATAGTTAAGTATCTTATTTTAACAAAACATAAGGATGAAAGTACGTTTGTCACGGTATTTTTTTGTCCTTCTAAGATCACAATATTATTTTTCGTTACTTGAAATCGTTTGGTAGAATTTGTTCAATTCATGCAAAATGTACTTGTCCATGAGAAAGAAAAAACAACTAAGAAATAAAGTGGGATAGACATCTGGGTCATTTGCAAAGAATAAGTCGCAGAACCGAAATAAAAGACTTACATCTATAACTGACAAATTTTGACAAACGGAATTATTTCATTCTCATTTCTCAACACATAAATGTTTCAATTTTTTTTCGTATAGCAACGTTTAATTACTGGACGAGACTGAACCATAGAGTACATTGAATGTGGTCGGAACTCTTTAGATTTTTGTTCCGTATTCTATACCACAATTGCAATTCATATGATCAAAGTAAATTATTCCATTCTAAAACAAAACATTGATTTCACATCACATAGTATTTGTAAAGTATAGAAATAACGTGAACAATAATATTTCTTTTCTTTATCTGCATTTGGACCGAGGATTGATGCATATCGTTGACAATAATCGTCAGCGTCAGTGGCCAAAACGAGACAAATAGCAAAATAACCGCAATGTGAGCTTTTACGGTCTTCTGAGGGCACCATTATTTCTGACAGATTGTATATCCGCCCATAAAGTTTTTTCAATTGAAGTTATAATTGAAGTTTGGTTCTTTTATTTATATACATAGGTATAACATTATATTATTATTTTCTCATTAGAGTAGGTTTATCTTTTCTTTTCATTTATGTATACGGTTTAAAAATTTCCATCACTCTCAGGCACATTCTTGTATCATTTTTCTATTTTTAAACGGAGCTTGTCCTTAAAGTACTTTCATGTATCCATATACATGTATCTCCCCATTTTCCGTGCATTGTTCATACAATGCTTACGCTAAGAGAGTTCACCTCGAATTGAAGGATTTCTCGAAATGATGGCCTTTCAACGTCTGGTGAAGCCTGGCCCTTTGTTCAGTCTTAAGTGTTCTTCAACGATTGAGCTGGAAAGTTCAATTAGTCAAGCTACGCTTTTTGTATAATCCTTTTTAAAGTTTATCTCGACAATTAAATACAGGATACACAAAAACTCTAGTTAAGTTTTATTGATTTAAACTGACACGATTTTCACACATTATTATAACAAAACGGAACTTCATCGCGTTCAATGTGGGTTTAATTACCTCGACGTTCCGAATGTGTACCCCTATTTACAGTGAGAGTACTCGCTAGGGACTGCGTAAACGATTTTTATGAAGAATTGTAGTTCAACAAAGTTACCGCTAGGGGCGCTGTCTATACTCCTTACAAATCGTTTACGGTGTCGCTAGTGAACGTTGCGTCTTCTACGGCGTGGGCACAACTCAAGAAACCGTTTGGCTCTAGCATTCACTACTTTAGTTAAAAAAAATTAAAGAATTTTCACACTTTTTAAAAATGTTTTGATAGTCGTATCGCTCGCAGGCGCTCGTCTTTGACATCTTAAAGCTGGCAAGCTTGTGACTCGCATGACATGCTATCGTTGTTAATTCATCTGAGTGATCGGGTGGCCCCCACCTTACGGTGCCTGCTACTTTTTAAATTCCATTTCATGTATTTCAATCTCTTAGAGTGCCTTTAAAGAAAGGAATCACATTTATCGTCACAGTTATCGATGGATTTAAACCACATTTATCGTTAGTTATGGCCAAAAAGACGTCCACTGCCAAGCATAGGTTAGCCCCACAGTACACTACTAAGACCTCCTGCGCTGCTTGAATCCGGTAGACTCCAACAACCTTCATCAGGTAATCAGTCCACCCGCGTTGCATCTTACGATGCGTCGGAGAAACTGTCGGCCCCAGCATTCACTATCTGAGTTACCTTCATAAACTTGAAAAGTATTTCATAAAATTTGAAATGTATTTCATAAAATTTGAAATGTATTTCATAATATTTTAAATGTATTTCATAAAATTTGAAATGTATTTAAAAAAAATATGAAAGTCATTTCATACTTTTTTTAAATGTTTTGTACGACGTATCGCTCACAGGCGCTCGATTGTGACAACATCTTAAAGCGCCATGCTTGCAAATTTTATTCATCTGAGTGGTCGAGTACTCGGGTGGGACCTTACAGCGGTTGATACTCTTTAAATTCAACTTCACGTATTTTCAATTTCTTACGAAGAATATGAGTATTTTTAAATTTACACAAATATGGTATTTGGCGATGAATACATATTATATGTTTTTATTAGACAATGCAAAATGTCATATTCTCTGTTAATTTCTGTTATAAATACAAACATATCTGCATAATGATGCAACACGTTACGCGCTATCATTATTTCTGTCCATTTCCAGACCCATACAGCTGGCCACAACCTCATAACTCACACAAATGCAAATGCCTCGTCCCGCCAGCTGTGGATAGGTACTTTATTCTCGTTCAAAAAAGTTTTCACCTCATTTTTCTTCGGATATGTTTCGCAGCACTTCACACGAACCTCGAGTTGTAAACAGAGCGATATAATTTTTGATCCTTATAAATGACGTCATTATCTGTTTGGAGGTTCCTCATTCCTGCCGCGAGGACAAAAATTATGCGGCCCGGGCGTTGATGAACTCGCAAATTTTCATATTCTGCAAATGGGGAACAATTTTTTCATCCGAATCTCCCTGAGACATATTTTTTGTTGTTTCTCACAAAGTTGTATAATTTGTAAAGTAGGTTACTTGATTTTGTTATGACGAGAACCAGGCCCTTTGTTTAAGGAATTGTTTGCGCTGTCAGTAAATTTATAAAATTACGGGATTCTAGAATAGCAAGGCCATGCCAACGGTCAATTTAACTCGGAAAGGAATGTGGAAATTAAATTGGTGCTTTCGTAATTGAATTTTGCTATTCGAATCAACTGATTATAGAATTTCTGTACGTGACTCTTATTCAAACAATAAATGACGGGAAAATACTTTGTGCCCTAATCCGATTAAACTTTGTGATTCGCATTTTAGCTCTAGGTTTTTGGAACTTATCACAGTGTATGATAATATTATTTAAGTATATCAAGAAAAAAAACTGGTGTAATGGTTGTAACAGTTTTATTTATCATTAAACACGCAATTATTGATTTACAATAAATATGGACACTGAAGCTTAGTATGTTTCGTAGAAAAGGTACACGAAAGATTATTTTACAAGACGTGCGGACGATGCGCTCACGACATTAGGTAGATTCTAAGGTAGACGTGGCGGTCTGAGCGAGGCGCGGGCGGCGCGGTTGATGCGGGCCGCGGCGAGCGTTATACCTATAACTATAACGTTTATAGGTATGCATAGGACCACTACGGGCGCGCGCGGATGGCGCGAATATTTGGATGTTCGCCTTACACTGGTAATTTCGAATTAAGTACATATATAAATCGAAAAAAATACGCCAGTAAGGAAGGTTGATTTTGGGAAGATTTTTGCCGGAAGGATTGCTGTCACCATGAAATAGGCTTGGTACCTATACTTTTTCGAATACCATTAAACATTTTTTTTCGATACTCCTTGCTGTAAAAATCGGCAAACTGCAGATCATTCATTTTCTTTACCATGGTATTGGCATTTTTTTTTTTCGTTTAATTGTCAATTTAACTGTTCGCAATAGTATTGGCTGAAAGGACTTTTGCCTTCGAAACCCAATCAAAAAAATAGTCTATGGTTGACCCTTGCCAATTTCGAAATTTCACCGGTTTTGACACTGACATGTATCAGAATTTGAATGGTTCGACACTGACGTGTCACAAAATTTCAACGGTTTGACATTGACAAGTGCCGACCATCGACAATTTAATTTTATTTAATTGGCTTTCGACAGAATAGACAAAATTAAATATGAAAATGTTGACTTAAATTAAACCACTATTTTGTTACCAAGTACTTACCATGAACATTTTTTTTTATGCCTTTAATACAAAGATCAAAGCTTCGGAAAGGTATCGAACCCGGTACCTCTGGATTGCCGATCCAGCGCGTTAACCATTTCGCTACCCTAGCTCCAGGAAGACCTTTCAAATAAAACAATGCAAAGATCGACACACAAAGCATAAGGAAAAATTCGTCAGGTCTTCCTGGAGCTAGGGTAGCGAAATGGTTAACGCGCTGGACTGGCAATCCAGAGGTACCGGGTTCGATGCCCGGTCTCTTTTACCAGGTAGCTCCTTTTTCAATTTTTCTTTAAGCTTTGATCTTTGTATTAAATAAAAAATTGTGGTGCTTAAATAAAAAATTACATATTTCATAAATTCATGAACATTTTGGTTACAAAATGGAACATGTTTAATATTTCTTAATTATGTCATCATAATTAAATGCATTCCTTCTCACGAAAATGCCCAAACACTGCCCAGATCCTGCGTAGCTCTTTTCCTTAGAGCAATAGAAGTACCGTCACAATCGGTTTCACCCTAAGTACCGGTATGTAATCGCCCTCATGGTAACAATCCCCAAAAAGCAACCTTCCTCACTGGCGTATAGGGTTGACAAGTCAGTACAAGTCGAAAGAGAGATATGAGGTTGAGTGTTCTCCAGGATATGAGGGTCATTAGTGGCGAGAGCTCTTTTTGTCCCTGACCGACATTTGTAATAGAATAATGCAATGCTTTGTGTTAACGTTTAAGGTAATTCGGGTGTTTCTTTAGAGATAGCGGGAGCGTGCTTACATTGTCGTCTATTTGATGGCGGAGTATTACTCGGGACATTAAAGGCCAAGGGTTACAAACCCCTTGTTTCTGTATCATTTATGTTTTATTGTGTTTAATGAGTGTAGCTTTTTGTAAATATTTAATACGCCTATTTTTGTCGTTACGGTTTGAGTATTTGGAGAATATGCGTTTATCACGTGTTAAATAAGTGACAAATCATCTGTCACTCACACTCGCATCTTGCCAAACCGTGACGGATGCTTTGTCACTTATTTATCGCGTGATAAAAGAAACCATCACGGGCCCGCAGGATATGATAGATATAAAAATTATGAGTTGCTTACTAAAGTATTTAATTGAGCCAACGGCACACGTTACGTAATTACATTCAAGTAGTTGTAATAGAACCGAAATAACTCACCGGTTTCACCTTGGCAAGCTGTTGGAAAGGTTGAGACACAAGACAGGAACCGACTTAATAACTATATGCACATAATTCGACAACCCTGTGCCACAGACTGTCTGTCTCTCAAATTTATCAACCCTCTGAATTGCAGATTCGTTAAAAGTCAACCAGAATGCAACTACTCTGTGGTTCGGGACCAGGCTTGTGCCAAAAGGTATGTCCACACATTAAGGACAGGTGAACTATGGCCTCCGCTAGCGATTTGGACGCCCGCCAGAAAGTTCGTTTCAATTTTCACAGTTAAACATTAGAGTGTAGGGTTCCAAAGTTAAATATGAACCTTGTAGAATATTCGTGAACGAGAAATATTTATGTTATGCCAAACAAGACCGAATTCTAATACGATCATACGGGTACCTACTTTAAGTTTGTAAACGAAATAATTTTAATCCGTAGTTGACAGTAAATTCATAACTTTTCCTCTTTGATTATTTAACGGTAAATCCAATCTCTGTTATGGAAAGGATTAATAAATATTCGAGCCACAATCAAATTAAGTTTTTGGTTAAATTTCAATTCTAAATTAGAACTCAATCCAATTACAATTGGCGAAACTTATTTTGAACTTAATATTGCAAGTAAGATACAAAAACTTCTGAAAATTAATACTTGTAGAAATTGGCGGCAAGAAACTATATAACTTCAATAATTCGGCGTTGCTAAGAAATAAGAACAGAGAAGTGCCATCCGCGTTATCTAACCGAAAACTAATTCAAAGTTCCGTCATTGTTTGCCGTCGGGGAGCGGAGAGGGGGAATAAAAAGCATCTTGTCGTCAAACGATATTGAGTTTCTTAAGCAATTAAGATAAAACAGTCGACAAAGCCGCTGGGAGGCTGTCGGGCCCTTTTGTTGGCATCATGCCGGTAATTAACGAGTCCGTTTTCGATGCTGAATGCCCGCATGAACAAAAAGTCAACTTGGTTACCAACTAAAACTGACCATTTTTGGAAAACTTTGGCTCTTACGATTTCCATCCAACAAGATATTTTATTCGATAGGGCATTATCTTGCCATTGTGTATAATAAGAAATAAATAAGACATCCAAATAATTTGGATCATGTTACAAAATGCTATTCCTCTTTTCATTTTTAAATTTTGACATCATTGGGGCTATTATCAACTTTAGCTATCCAACCAGCTGAAACCAGATAAAGCCAGGTCAAAATAACCAGCCGCTTTCCTCTCACGTGCGGAAATTAACGGGATCGCGTGGCCCGGTCGCGTCGCCAACTTGATATTCGTTTTAGATACAGACCTACGTTTTCAGCACAGATTTTTGCTGAAACCGTAGGTTTGTATGCCGCGTGTCCACGCTGCGTGCCAAAATACTAGATAAGATAATTGACGAAACACCCATTAATTAATGACAGCATTATGAGTGCTTGAGTTACGAAGACTTTATTATTGGTTTATCGCGTTTTACACGCAACTATGTATCGTTTTTAGACTGTCATCCCTACTTGTACACATACTAAATACATTTGGTTTGAGTAGCCTGTTTTTAGATTCAATGGATTCCAAATAGCCTTTACAATAGGTACTGTACTTTAATTTGAGACGAGGACGATGTGTGGATCCGATTTTCTTTTTTATTTATTATAATTTTTTCTCTTTTTGTAATATTATGTTTAATGTACAAACAATTTTTAGAGCTTTACAGTAACTACCTATGGAGTATGTTTGATCGACTGGAATGTATGCCCCCGTTTGTGAACTCTAACAAAAGTCCTTACGCCGGTCTTTATGACCAGCTATTTGTAATACACAGTTTCCTTTGGAACCTCTCTTAAAGCAATTTACTTGGATTCAGCCATTTGCCATTGTTACGGCTAGATGAATTACAAAATTAGCAACTGGACCGTGCTAAAAAATAAAGATGGATTTTTTTTATTCTTTTTTAAAGGTACGTTTATTTACTATTTAAACGTCACTTAGCAGTAGAAGTCAATATTTTTTCACTATCTGAAAGTTATAAATATGAAAGATACAATGTCTCATTAATTGTAATGTGGGAACACCAGTTTTTTTTATATTGCACCATTGATACAAATTTGAAAATCAAAGCACAAAGAAAAAATGTTACCTAGCGGAAGGGACTAGGAATCGAACCCGGTACTTCTGGATAACTGGTTCAACGTGTTACCGCCACGTCTCCACCACCCTAACGCCATATAACTTCCCGAATTTTTCCTCATGCTTTGTGTGTCGATCTTTGCAATGTTTTTTTATATAGTTACACCTTAGCAACCTCTATGTGAATACGTTAATATTCACATTTTACCTCACTACAGCAGTGGTCGAGCAAACAAGAGAGGGTGCTGTTATTTATAAATGTATTAAGTATGTTATATCTCATTTTTGTTATTGTACACACACCCATTCACCACACTTTTTAGGGTTCCGTACCTTAATCGGAAAAAATGGAACCCCTATAGGATCACTTTGTTGTCCGTCCGTCCGTCTGTCAAGACCCTTTATCTCAAGAACGCGTGGAGGTATCGAGTTGAAATTTAAACCATATACTTTAAATCTACGGTCCCTTGAAGCTGTGAAAAAATCAAACTTCTACGTTAACGTGAAAAAAGATACGGCCGTTTATGTCGCAAAAAACGTACATTTCGACACTCAAGGGAATCAAAATGATCGGGTACTTCCCGATGACCTAGAACTATGAAATTTGGCAAGTAATATCGTCACATACTAAAAGTACTTATAAATATCTTAAAACTATACATTTAAAGAAAAAAAATTAAACGGATTATATCGCGTATATTAATTATTTGAGCCTCCCTGACGTTTCGGTACCTTTAGTGATACCATTGTCAAAGGTTGACTGAGAAAACCTTAATTTTTCTCTGTCAAAGTTACATGTGTGCAAACTACCCATTTTATAAATATTAATTCAAAAAAAAAGGTGTTCATACATGCCAGATGGGCCTAACGTGTAAAGACAGTTAGGTACACATGTGCCAGAAGGGCATTTATTATTTTTATTTAAAATATCTACTAGCGGTTCACTACGAGTATAAGGCTTACTAAAGAAGAAAGACCACCGGAAGAAAACTCCCAGATTGCCTTATTTATTACTATGATATAGGTACTTTTAAACAAAAACTACATATTATACTACTTTTAACACTAATGTGTTTTACACCGCTTTTAACACTAATTTGTTTTGTAGTCGCGGAAACCGAAGAGAATACTATACATTTGTCATAAAATCATGAAAAATTATAGTCCCTTTCAAACATCATATTTGCGTGTTTGCACCTCGTTTGTATCCGGCGCCATACATTTCAGGTGCAAACTGAACTCAACCAGGCCAATTAAGTGCCACAAGTGAAAGTTTGTACGGAACCCTCGGTGCGCGAGTCAGACTCGCACTTGCCCGTTTTTTTATTTTCTACCTGCAAGTTGTTTGGAAGAGCTTTTACTCGAGTTCTTTAAGCTGTAAAATCGCCTGTTATAGTCATCATCATCATCATATCAGTCGATAGACGTCCACTACTGGACAAAGGCCTCCCTTAAAGTTCTCCACAACGATTGATCTTGGGCCGCCCTTGTCCAATTTGTGCCCGCTTTTAAGTGGAAATATTAATGCTCTTTCGTAATTTGAAACGACTCAGGTAAATTGATTGTCAATACGAGTACCTATTGAATCAAGTTTTTGAAAGTGCAAACAGACATGCAGTACAGTCGCACACATTTTACTAAATAGAGTAGGTACCGAAAATGTTAAATGAATGTAAATTCATTATTTCATTTTGTACTTAATATAATGAACTTAGCTATACAGCAGACAAATCACACTTATATTATAAAGGCGAAAGTTTGTGAGTGTGTTTGTGATTTTATACGTTTGCGTGTTTGTATGTGTGTTACTTCTTCACGCTGAAACGGCTGGACCAATTTTGATAAATTTTGGTATGAATGTACTTTGTATCGCGAAAACATGTAGTGTTCCCATGGCATGAACGGGTGACAACGCGGGGCGCAGCTAAATGAAAAAAAAAAATATTCAAAATAATAATTTCAGTTATATTACAGTGTATGATGCCTCTTTTTAAGTACATGTGCTAAGAGGCATCTCTCTTCCTTATAAGGGTAGAATAACACAAAATAAAATTTGACTTAAGCTTTCTAAAATTTAACCTAACTCTAATCTAAAACCTAATCGCATGTAAGGTTGGTTCAATGAAAACGTTCTATTTGAAACGATGCAATTTCTATTTGTTTCCATTAGCTTAAATCCTCCAATTGGTAAAACGTCCGTCCGATTGTAAGACCTCAACTTCCCAAAGCAAACGTTTACCAATTAGTCTGGCACGTCTGATCTTTCATCGTGCCGAATTTTCTCAACGTTTTTCGTTCAATATATCTCAAATAAGGATATTGTTGTAAGTATATTGGAATTGACAACACAGGTGCTTCAAAGTATGACAAATCGTTATCGCAGAATGGAGAAAATACATGAATTTGGTAAGATGAAACCTCAAAGGACGCTAAATGAGTGTTATGGGTTATATTTACAAATTCTCTGCAAACATAAAAGCGGCAACCAAAAGTACGTTATGGGTTCTGTAAGTATTTAATAGATTGATTGTAAGGGATTTATTAAATATTAGTGTGATTACTGACCAAGCGAGCGAAGTGTCGCTTTTTTTTATACTACGACGGTGGCAAACAAGCATGCGGCCCGCCTGATGTTAAGCAGTTGCCACCACCTATGAACGCTTGCAACGCCAGGAGCATCACACGCGCGCTGCCGACCCTTTAAGAACCTATTTACTCCCCTCTTGAAGAACCGCATACTGTAGCCCCCGGGAAAAACCTCGGCAGGGAGCAGCTCATTCCACATGCGAAGCGTTCGCGGTAGGAAGTCTCTATTTGAGCTTGGCCCAAAATTCTTTCGTATGGCTGGACATAAGATGTATGGACAACATATAGATGATTGGATGCTAGGTTGTTTGGATATCTAGATGCTTTCCGACTGTTCTTGCCAAAAGTCGCAATTATCAACCGATTCTCATTCAATTTTGTGAGTAGGTTCGATAAGTATCATCTCGACAGACAACACTTTCAATCTTTTCGGGAAGTTCGGGAGCTACGATGCTATAGACACAGATAGATACTCATACTCATACTCATTTATTCATAATGCACAAATACATTATATGACAATTTTACAAAAGGGTACAAATTTACAATGTAGTTAGTGGTTATTTTATATGTCAGTTTACACAGTTATAGTCAGTATTAGTTAATTAGATTTTTGTACAATATTACTTTTACTGGTAATAGTTTTATTCTGTAATTTACCTACCTATTCGATTAATAATGTCATTAGTCATTACATAATTTTTAATATCCATCTTGGTGTCAGTAACAAAATAGAAACTTACGTAATATGTTAAGATAAGTACAATTCCGAGATGTCATAGAAGGCCTTTTCCAATAGCCATTTTTTCAGTTCGTTATGAAAGGAAAATAAATACACACATACTCATGTTAAACTTATATCATCTTCGTTTTTTTCGGGGGTTCAAAAAATATAGACTTCATTAAAATATGTCTAATTTTGAATGATTTCCTCCGCCTACTGTGGTTTTCTCATCGGTTGGAGGCGGTAAGAAAGTTTTCGGTCGGCCTTGTTGCTAGAATTATTCATGACTCGTTGGAAAATTTCGATTGATTATACCGTTAAGCACAAATTAACTCGTCGATAAGGCCCCCGAGAGTTCCGCGTGAAAGTTAGCGCGGGACAAATGGAAACTTTATATACGTTTAAATGTATTGTTCTGTATTTATAATTTAACTTTATAACGTTTATAAATTAATGAAAGAACACAACACACAATGCTCATTTTTTTAATGTGGGTACACACTAATTACAATATTAAACCATTGATACAAAGATCAAAGCTCGAAGAGAAATTGAAATGCGTTACCTGGCGGAAGAGACGGGATTCGAACCCGGTACCTCTGGATTGCCGGTCTAACCTTTCCGCCACCCTAACGCCCAGGCAACCTTTCGAATGTTTACTCATGCTATGTGTGTCGATCTTTGCATTATTTATTTATAACGTTTAATTTTATATAAGAGAAAAAAAATTGTCATATTTGACAAAGGCAGTATCGGAGGGCTGAGAGTACCAACACGAGCTTCGTTAAGGGGGGAATCGCATACACGAGCTTCGAAAAAAATTGCGTTAGTTGACTTGTCTGATGGATAATTCTTGAAACTCGAATGTATTCACTTATTCCGATCCCTTTCAATCACGTAGACCCCAAGTCACTTATTTTTCGATTCACATACGTCCTCTGCAAACTAAATGAATTCTGTCAGTAACACAGTAATTACAATTTTATAACCTAGAATTATCTATAAAACTAAAATTAACGTACATGCATACATATATAGGTAGGTTTTGTATTTACTTGTACTCTAGATCCTCTCTGTACCATCAGATTTCTGATTTGCACCCACTTCTGGTATCTCTGTTTGGCCCTATGGTTGACTGGTAGAGAATGCCATTTGGCATTAAGTCCGCCATTTGTACTGACTTTTGTTTTGTGCAATAAAGTTTAAATAAATAAATAATAAATGTTTGTATGCATGGTATTTGTGTCTTTGTACTGTTTATCACGACTAAAAACAAAAAATGACATTTCATGTTACTTCCCGAGTAGCAAACAAGCTGTAGAAGCCAGCGCTTATACAGCCTTTATTCAGCTTAAATTAGCAGTAAGTTAAGTTTATGCCTGATATTTATGGCGTCACATATAAATGACCACAAACTTATCAATTCGGTCGTTGCCAAAGTGGTAACGAATACTATAGGTATATCGCTACTTTGGAAATGTCTTCGTGATATCAGAGAGATATAAATATGTAATTAAGGCCCTGCTTTATGGACCATAACGATTTGGCTTGATCTGTGATACGAATCACTACTTCACATGATTATTAAAATAAAAATACATACGAAATGCGTTTACTCATGTCGTAGAAGTTCCGTAAATCCGTTTCGATATCTGACACTCACGGGAGCTTTCTATCAATAAAATTGTATATGAAAAGTCATAAAAGCGGTTTACGTTGGTGTTCAGAAATACATCATTAGCAATATAGGATTTACATATTGCTATGCTACGTTTAATCTTGTCATTTTATATAGTATCTGAATAAAAATAATAGAAAAATATACCTTTTCAAACCAACTTAACGTTTATGAACACAGAAAAACATATTTTACGGAACTTAACGAAAAGTATTTCACATCTTTACAACTGCATAGTGCAAAAATAAAAGCTGTAAACTTTTATAAGTACGCTATTAGATTTGAATGTAAATTCGGCACTCAACACTAAACACAGGAGTGTACTTCAACCGGAAGAATGCTGCACAATTTTCAATTTAAAATGCTATACATTTTCAGGTTTAAAGTTCTTAGACAAAATAGAAACGTAAGAGGAGCGCCGCGGGAGGCAGACGACAGTTAATTTAAACATTTGCCGCGCGCTGCTGTTCGCCAATTAACAGGTCAACTCATTAAATTACTTCGCACCGGCTCTGCTGGCCTAGTAGGTACTCCTGTCTTAAGTATTCATACTTCAATTAATAGAAAGATTTCTTCTTTGCAAAGTCTGTGTAAAGGATGTGAATAGTAATTTAAAGTTTGTTATGGTTATTTAAAATACTTTTTAATAACATTATACGTAGATGCATATTGTTGTGCTTCTTATTTTTGTCACACCTTATATGTCATTATATTTTACGCTCGCGTCACGATATTTCTTTCTTTATTGTTTTTTTTTCTTTCTTTATTCTTTATATGTTTCACGAGAGTTACAATTGACATTGAAGTAAGTAGTCGTATTTTAGAAAAAAGGCATGAATGTTTTCGCATCTGGCGGGTGATGTCTCAGTGTGCGTTCCGTGATTCGGGCAGGGCCAGCATCCACCCCGGCATTTTTTTTTTATTGTCGAAGGCCTCTATGTGTTTTCTTCCGTTTCGCGGATATCTCTCAAAGGTCCGGGATATTGTCAGATAATACTTAATTATAGGCTTCCAAATAAATTCCCAACTGTTGGAAGCAATTGTTAGTATCCAACTGTTCAAACTGAAAAGTTTGAATAATCGTAAAATTTTCGAAAAAAAATCTATTGTTCACTACATACACAATACTTTATTGAAATCTATTATCCATCAAATCTAGTCCACACTTGTTCATCTTTTTACAGTTATCAACGATCAGGTAACGATGATCATCGTTACCTGAATTATTCGTGAGACAAGAGAGAGAAAGAGAATTGTAATAAATGGTTTATCGAAATATCAAAGAAAGTTCCCTGAGGACAAAGGAATTAAGGATCCACTAATGAGATGTTGATTGCATCCCTTGCTCCGTTTGTCACCTTCTTTTGCATCAAAAACCTTTTTTTTTTAATAATTTTTTTTCGCTCTAGGCAACAGTTAAAATGCAGGATGCATCGTCCTCTCCTTTGTTGGGTTTATGCAGATTTCATTAAACGTTGTTCCACTTTAACTTGATGCAATTTTACGAGAATAATGAAGTTGAGATAGGCGGCTGATTGATAAGTCTCTCGAGGGAGTTTGTATTCAATTTATAAATAATTAGCTTTAGTAGACTTGAAAAATAATGTCTGAGGGGAGAAACTTGGGGGCAAGCTATAAACTAATAGGACACGACTTACAATAATGCTAACCAAATTGCGGAGTCGATTTAAGCGTATATAACAAAGTTAAAACTAAAAGCATCACAAATTTGTCGACTTCATTTACTCTTAAGTTACAGGTGCCTAAGTTGCTATTTAATTACTCTTACGGCGAAACATAAAAAAAGTTTAACAACCAATTTCCCACAGATATTCAGTGGAACGGATATCCGCTCCTTTACACGTTATAGCCTATTAGTTTCGTTTATATTTAACAGCATACAAATCTGACGATTAAGAAGTAATTGGTTTGGTTAGCAAGCATTTTGTCTATGCGTAGTAACTTAGTTATTTACAAACTTGGGCTGTATTTGTATCAGCCCGTTGCTTCATAATGTAGAGCTACAGATGATAAAGCGCAATGAAGAAGAAGTGAGAATTATCGCATTTTCTCTGACAAACATTGAATGGATAATTTGTAGTTGTTTTTATATATGTCGCAGTGAAATGGTAAAATCAGGAATCCCTGATTTTACACTGCGACATTGGCTGCTGCGTAACCTGATCTATAGGATGATATTTGCAACAATTATGAAAACCGTACGTAGTCGTACAGTTTTCATAATTGTTGCAAATATCATCCACCTCTTCCTCTGTAGTCAGAGGAATACAAATTCTGCGAAGTGAAAATTCGGCGAAATGAAACATTCGACGAAAAATATGTCGGCGAAAAGGCAGAGAACCCTGCTGCATATTTTCGTCACGTGAGGAGATCAAAAATGCAACAAAGTTGCAACATTTTAAATCATTTATCTACGCAATGAGGCAGCAAATCTGCAGGTAACCGTAAAGCTCGTGTCGTAGCCTGCAACCAATGAAACAACCTTTGGTATGAATTCAAAAGTAGGTATAAAAGTTGATATTTTGCAGGCAAAACGTATTCTAAAAAGGATTGAACCAAAGGTGTAAAAGAATTCCGGTTTGCGACACCTGGAGGAACAATGTAGATAGCTCTGCAGTGCCTAATTCCATAGGTTTCGCGTCGTATGACGGGTCTCTATAAACGGAGCCATATGCGAGGGGAAAAAATTACTAACATACTATCAAAACGTTTAGGTAGGAAACGGCTGTTCTATCAGCACGATCATTTGCTCTCTCATTCTGAATTAATTGGTCAACACATTTGCTTTTACATGGTCTTTGGATTAATACTGGTACAAGTAATTTGTCAGATAAAGACTTAATGACAGAACTGGATTACTTCGTACAATTGTGTACTAATTATCACTCTTCATTTGTTTAACCATCTTGTATGTATGCCCTCTGCTAGGAATACACCTCTCAATTTGTCACTCGCCTTTTCGAATAAAATGCTCCTGGACCTACTTTGCACAGTGGAAGAGTTACTTTTCTTTTTTTAGCCAAGCTAAGTGCACAAAAAGACTGTAGAACTGCTAGTTTTTTATTTTTATTAAATACTCTAGATTCTAGAAGGTGCACGCAACTTTTTCTACGTAGTCGGGTATAAAAGTATGCTATTACCATCTTTGGATGTCCAGCTATCCCAGTACTAAAATTGGTTAACGCATTCACTGCCAGCAACGCATATATGCGTTCACTGTCATACAAGTTTGTGCCTAGGCCACGCCCCCTGGCAGTGAATGTGTTAAAAGCGTCATGAGCGGACAAAGAAAACTTTAGCAACAGATGGCGCTGTAGGCGCCGCACGCCTATACAAATCCTGCATCGCGCTGCTCAGATTTTTCCTCAAATAATATTCCCTCTCCATAAAAAACTGATTCAATTTAAGAACGTTATAATCAGGGATCTTAAAAAACGAGCGAAATCGATTGAAATGACGTATTATAACAATCAGTGTCGGCCCTAGCACTTCAACGAACTGCTCACGTTTCACGACCCTGGTGATAAAAGTACAGGCTAAATGATATTAGCGATTGCTTAGCCTAGCCAAGGTATGAAAATTACTGACAAATCGCAAAAAAAACAAAGTATACGTCCATCTGTAAGGCAGCTCCCGGTCGTATAGCGCAGTTATTCAAGACAGCACTCTCTCTCGGAATACAGGGCGATCTTAAACTGTTACGGCAGAAGTCAGGGGTCGACTGGGCATGCGGCGCACGTAGCGCACCCATCCCGCCTGTTGTGGAAACACCACGATTCCTTTGCCTTTTATAAACTTATGTCTGTCTTGATGTGTTATTTTTAAGTTGCTGTTGTTAATTTATGTTTGTTCAGTTGTGCTTTTAGATAATATTTTTGAAACAATTTCAAATCTGAAACAACATAATTATACGTGTTGCATTATGGATTGATGAGAATTTCGATTTAATTTTAGTGTGTTTTACAAATGGCCTCAGCGTCTTTTATGAAACAATTTAATAATATAAAATTCTGCTATAAAAAAGGCTTTTATTTAATAAGCTCGACTGCAATCAGTAAGTGAGTAAGTCAGAGAACGGGGACTCACGCCATGTCACCATCGCGACCAAAACGTCGAGGTATTTAAATAAACTCCTTTTCAAACGCAATTGGTCAATTAAAGCAATAAACACGTGCGCACAAATTGATATACATGAAAATACACGTCCAGTCATAATGCAGCTCGCGGCCGTATAGCGCAGTTATTTAATAAGACAGCACTCTCGGAACACAGGGAGATCTTTAACTGTTACGGCAGAAGTCGGAGGTCGCCTGGCACGCGAAGTAATTAAATAACCACCTTTTTGAGCGCAATTAAGTCCCGTTTTGTCACAATAATCTATTAAGGTCTTGTAAGTTTAATATATTTTCCATAAAACATAATCGAATATGCTATTTCACGGTCAATGAATGTAATACACATTTGCCAACAAATCACAGCAAATACAAGAAAAATATAGGTATGTCCAGTCGACCATTCATAATTCAGCCCGCGGCCGTATAGCGCAGTTATTTTAGACAGCACTCTCTCTAGGAATAGGTACAGGACGATCTAAAACTGTTACGGCAGAAGTCAGGGACAGTGACTGTGCATGCGGTGCACTGTACGTAGTAGATACGCCCATTTTGGCTGTAGTAAAATGGAAACACGCCGACAGGCCGATTCTTTATATTACATCTGTTATTCAAAAGAGTTACAGTAACAAGTGTTTGATAGCTTTTTTTGATAACCTTATTACACTCATTAGAATTAGCAATACTCAACCGTGAATGGATTAAAAATGGTAAAAATAACATAATATAAGTAGGTTTATGTACGACAAAAGAATCTTCGTGTTACCAAAACAGGCAAGATGGCCGCGCTACGTGTCTCGCTTGCCCGCTATGCCCGGTCGGCGGCGCGGCCCCTGACGGCCACCGTAACAGTTTTAGATCGCCCTGTATACCTATAGTGGTGGCTAAAATAACTGCGCTACAGCGCAGCGTGTTGCATTATGGATGGATGAGACTGTTGATTTCTTGAAATTTGTAAGCACATTACCTACCATACATTGTAATACAGAAAGTGTGACTCTTCTTGATGTAACCAGTCAGATGAAAGGTAGTAAATGCTTTGAATTGTTTGGTCACGACACGAAACAGTAAAACACTAAAATACACATACTTTGAGAGATAGAGCTTTAACGTTAGGAGCAATTTATGAGAATAATATCCACTTAGCATATTTTAAAGCAATAAATTAGGTCTCCTAAAAACAATAAGTTAGTTTAAATAATAATATTTTTTCTAGTTTATATTAAAAAAAAAAACAGAAACTTGTTTACATGAATATTAACTATTATAATACGACATATTTGACGACGCGTTTGGCTCGGTTGGTAGACACCTGCCTACTGAGTCGGCGGTCCCGGGTTCGAATCCCGGCCGGGGCAAATATTTGTGCAAAATATTTTTTCTTGGGTCATGGATGTTATCTATATATGTATTTATATATTATGTATATCGTCGTCTAGTACCCATAGTACAAGCTTTGCTTAGTTTGGGACTAGGTCGATTTGTGTATGATTGTCCCTTAATATATATTTAATATTAATATTATAAATATGAAATAAAAAAAAATGGAGACGATCGCTTTGCATATTTAATATCCAAACGATACGTCAGTATCCAAAATCACAAGCTCACTAAACCGCCTATAAAATCGTTCATAAAAAACAAATTCAATCACGCACCCCAACATTCCCTCATAATGTACCACTCCCGTGTGTTTAATATTCAATATCTGCGTTTTATCTACAACTATCGGGCCAAGGGGCTCAAACTACCCTCGTATCCTGGTCACGTACGCCGCAGTCTTAACATCTGGATTGTTTCGGAACACGCTGTACCGTTTCAGTTTGTTTTTAAACTGGCATCTGTCGTGCTGCCCGCTTTAAGGAAATGGCGGTAACTCATTTTCAGACATCTCGAATAAATCGCGTTAATGTAATAAAAAATTATATTTTATTTTTGTGAACGCTGGTGAATACCTAATAATAATAAGTAATTTGTTCTACGATAATTCTTTCCATAACTACACCGAAAAAAGCTAGTTAAACAGAGCTAAAAAAAGGGTAAGTAATATAAGATATAAGAACTTATGCTATAATATTCATATTATATACGCTCATATTGTATAAACTTGTTTTGTATACCGTTCAAGGTGTATAACGAACGTTGGATATAACATCAAAATATCTATTTTTGTTAAGTATAACGTTATTTAAGTATAATATCTTTGTATATAACGATCATAACGTATAACGTTCATAATATCTCAGATTTATAATGTATATTACTCAATACATCTAACACCAAAATGCATAATGCTCGTATAGAATAACCGTCTGCACGTCAATTGTGTACATACTTATGCAATAGTTCGCTGTAAAATTTTAATATAATTATGTACCTCCATGCAAGCAAGCATTTTAACGCTCCGCTCGCTTCGCTCACTCCGCTATCCATGGTCATAAAACAAACCTAACCTAACCTACAGTTTTCGGTTTTTGACCCATATTCCATTTTGTCGCAGTTCTTCCAAACGGTATACTCGTATTCGCCAGAATTTCATCTGCCATTATCATTGTGTACATACTTATGCAATAGTTCGCTGTTAAATTTTAATATACCTCCATGCAAGGAAGCATTTTGACGCTCCGCTCGCTTCGCTCACTCCACTATCCATGGTCATAAAACAAACCTAACCTAACCTACAGTTTTCGGTTTTTGACCCATATTCCATTTTGTCGCAGTTCTTCCAAACGGTATAGGTACTCGTATTCGCCAGAATTTCATCTGCCATTATCATTGTGTACATACTTATGCAATAGTTCGCTGTTAAATTTTAATATACCTCCATGCAAGGAAGCATTTTGACGCTCCGCTCGCTTCGCTCGCTCCGCTATCCATGGTCATAAAACAAACCTAACCTAACCTACAGTTTTCGGTTTTTGACCCATGTTCCATTTTAGGGGCATAGGGGTAGCAGTTGTAACCTATTTAGTATATCATACGCTATTATATTTTCTAATCATTATACTAAAAGAAAGTATATACTAATGATCGATATAGGTTATGTATGTTATATCAACTGAATTTAGAGTATTTGAGTGTTATATAAAAAAATATTCTACAACATGAGTATTATGCTAATTGACCGTTATTCCTAATAAAAATATTGATTTTGATGTTATAGCAAAAGTTCATTATATCTTGTGAACGTTATTAATATGAAATTATATATTATGTAGTTATATCTCATGGGACGCACCCCTAAAAAAATGCTAGTTAATAAATGAGGAGGAGGAGGGAGGACTGACCAACTGAGGGCTACTAGTAACCAAAATAAGTTGTGTTAAAATTAGCATAATTATGGTTACTACTCAGCAAAATTTAGCTATTTTTCAAATGTAGTGAGATTAGTGAAACTTAAGTAATTTGATGTAGAATGTTTTAAGCTATATTATGGTATACATTACTCTGTAGCAGCGGCGTGATGTTCATAGAACTAGATTCCCACCGACTTGCCTAATTTTAAAGAATTTGTTTATCCTGCTTTAGAAGAACAAGTAAGCCACGTCCACTCTGGCTTCACCATGTTTGACGCCACCTCACTTCACTTTTAATGCATTTACTGCCACCAACGCATATACGTTCACCGTCATATAAGTTAGGCCACGCCCGCTGGGAATTTATTTAATACGTTGATAGTGATTTTTTGAGATACTGCCATTTGCCTTAACAGGGCCACAGCGTATTGAATGGTCGTGGTCTTTACGTGTCCCCAAGTACAACCATTAACTGTAACTATTGCATTTTGTAAATATACAATAACAGTGAGATGTTTTATTGTGTGCTTCGATATGAATGCAAAACAAATTGTGTTTTGGATTGCTATTGTTTCAAACTTATATAGAGAAAGTTTCCGATTGGTGGAGACGTGCTTTTGTTTTTAATATGAATGTTTACTAATATTTACCTACCATATATAAATCACTATAAAATATATAATATAATATAATCACGCTAATAATTATGTTAAAGACGGAAGTTTGTGAGTGTGTTTGTGTGTTTATTGTGTTTGTATGTTAGCTACTTCTTCACGCTCAAAGGGCTGGACCAATTTTGATATAATTTAGTATGGTAGATGAGTTAGCTGACACCTTGGATTAACACATAGGCTACTTTTTATCCCGAAAAATTTAGTATTCCTGCGGCGCAGCTATTAATATTACAAATGTGAAAGTGAGAGTCTTTGTATGTTTATTAGGTCTTCTCGCTGAAACGGCAGGTCTAATTTTGTTAAAATTCGGTATGGAGGTAGCTAACAACCTGGATTAACACATAGGCTACTTTTTATCTGACGGGTAAGACTGCAGGCCGCAGGGATAGGTTTCATATGCATACGTTACAAACAGAGATCGCTGATTTTGTATTGAATCAGGAGACTGATTCCATTAATCATCATCATCAGTCCGTATCAGTCCACTGCTGGACATAGGCCGCCCCCATGGCACGCCACTGATCTCGATGTTCTGAATTTAATTTAATTTAATTTTCTCCTCCTCCAGTTACCACCCACTGTCCTACGAATGTCGTCGCTCCACCACACCACCACATTCACAATGGCATAAAGCTCATTTATTTTGAACGACAACGGCACATAATGTGTGTATAGAAATAATTCTTTTGGTTGAGCGAATCCACTTAGCTTTGTACCCGATGAACAATACACATTATCTGTATTGTTAGCTGTGGCCACAACTGCCACTTCAAAATGTAAGGCGTTATAAGTGCAACTTACTTTTACACTAAATTAGTCTTTATGTCAAACGTAATAAGGTTTACTCTTAAACAAAGAGAACAGAGATGTTGGTCACTTCATTGTCTTTATAAGGATCGAAACGAGCTTCACTGCTCTTTCACTTACGAAGTGACCAACATCTGTGTTCTCTTTGTTTAAGAGTAAACCTTATTTTGTTTGATTTAAAGACTAATTTAGTGTAAAAGTAAAGCACTTATAACGCCTTACATTTTGAAGTGGCAGTTTTGGCCACAGCTAACAATACAGATAATGTGTATTGTTCATCGGGTACAAAGCTAATGGGATTCGCTTAAAAAATGGGAGTAGGACTATAAATGTAAATTTGCCATAGCTTTTTATAATTGCGATATCCCCTAAATAAACAAAAAACCATTTTTTTGTTAAAATCGTAAAATATAGGCCAATTTAAGGTACTAATTTCATCCGTTTGCCAATTACACATATTTAATGATGTTTTTCCGTAGTAAGCATTTTATGATGAAATTTAGTCACGATTGATTTGATTTGTGCTGCAGTTTGTACTACATAAAAAAATAGTCATAATCTAATCGCTATTCCAGGAAATGGTTTCGTAGTTCTGAAAAAAAAATCTATATCCCTATTAGTTTAGTCATAAGAAGTTACTTATAATTAGTTCATTGTACTTCTGTCCATAATTTAGTTTATGATTTTATTAATTGTTAAATAATGTGACTTTTCAGCCCCAAATGATTGCTGAATTACATAAAAGCAACAACGAGCATTACTTTAATAATAGATTAACTACAAAGCCTGGAAAATCAACGCTTTGTAGTAAGTACGCATTGTTATGCAACACGTTAAAAATTCAATTGATACACTGATGGAGTTTTTGAATATAGTAATTTGAGCTTCTAGTGTAGGTTGTCAAGTCGCGAACTTATTAAAATGTCTCGAATACGTTTCTCGTATGAATTGACGATGCTATCGTACCGGCCAAGACTTGCGCGACAGCAGCGGCAGCGGTGAGCGATAAGTGTGTCTCGCTCACTCTTATGGCCGCCGCGCTCGGATCTCTCGCACCGCTCTCGCCGCGCCGATGGTCGCGTCGCGCGAAGTCGTATATGACTGGTATAGCCGATATAAATATATGTGGGACTCTATTCTTGCCTCAATGAAACCCTTGTTTCAAATACTTGGTTTATTATTCAACACCAAAAAACGTTACTTTTTTTACAATAACTCTTCGTGCACTCGTCTTTCACCGTTCAAACCGTTCTCTCCTTCCCTCTCGCACCTCTCTCCATGCTTCACTCACACTTGCGTTCCGGTGCACCCGATCACCTTACGTTCCGTTCCTACATATAATTACATATTTTTTCCTATTTCAGATGCTTTAACAGATTGTCGTTTGAAGTTTAACTAAAGACGAACTACTTCTTCGTAGTGCAGCTGCTTGCTGAACCGGTGGTCCTTGGAATTCAAATATTTGTTCCTTTATTTAAGTCTATATTTACCTATATAAGTATGTATATCGTCTGTTAAAACACTAGCGTACTACGGTACAGCTTACTGTGTGGAACTAAATCGATTTGTGTGGGGTTGTGAAAAAACCAACAAAAATAAGAATATTGCTAAGCGAGATTGTAGTAATGTCGAAATAAAAACGTCAAATTTAGCCCTATTAATTGTACAACCTCAGATATAACTCCATTAGGCTGATAAAGCCCCATTTTCATTCGAACGTAGAAGTGAATTTGGGCGAGTTAGCTAAACGTGGCTAATGTATCCCCGCGTCGTACTGCCAACTGCCAATCCGTGTTGATAGGTAAATGTTAGGAATCCCACGGGATCCGGGGTATTAGCGAACAGCGCGATGGACGCAGCTCCGCAATCAGCGCCCAACTTTTTTCATATCCCCAACACTTAGACCCCGCACACACGGGAGGAAATATCAAAATCACAAATTCTCTTCAACTCGAATCGGACCCTTATCAGATTGCTCGAGTTCGGGTGACGGACGATGCGAAGTTTTCTAGTTGGTGTAATCCAGTCTTGAGTTCGAAACCTCTTGAGGCTACAAGCCACATTTAACCGTGGAACTCGATAGAAACGCAAAGTAAATTTCCGCCGGCTCCGTATGTTTGTGCGCAAATATTTGCAGGTTCGTTGGGAAGTTTTGGCGGTCATAGGCGAATTAGCTGGCCAAAATAAATCCTAAATTTCTTTGACTTGCTGTTACGGCGTTTGTTTTATTTGAACTAGTTTGGGTGTAGCACATCGTTACTATCGATTCTCAATATAATTTTGAGACGGTGCCGAAAAAGTCAGAATCTTTACGGCAGATGGCGCTGCGATGCCACCCACCCTAATGTATACCAGAAATAAAGCAGCTAGTAGAAAAATGGTCAGAATTCGAACCTCGGCTTAGCGTCTACTAAGCTGCAGCTGTCTAGCTGCAGTACAAACCGCACCAACCGCGTCGTCATTAGATGACGATTTTTTTATTGAAATCGAACTTTATAGATTGAACAAGGTACTAATGAACTAAGGCACATAAATATATACCTAAATAGTGTATAGAAAGCTGCATTTTATTACAAACTTTCTAGTACGTAAATATGTGAGCAAAAGTTTTATCCACAATGTTTGAACTCGCCCTGTACATATTGAACGGCACGGCATTGAGGCGTGTTTAGATATTTCTCATCTTATTTTTTGCTCATAAATTTAAGAAATAGATGTGATCTTTCGAACTATTAGAGGTCACGGTTTTAAGCAATATTTTCAAAATAACGGTAGCATTGTATACAGATAACCGAAAACGTAATGGTGAACCCTATTCTGATATATCGTCATCCTAATGAATAAAGATATTCGGTCCCCGTCGTTCAAAGTCACCATCTATCAATCGAAGTCTAAAGTTTAAATCCACTTTTTTACTGCTCAGATAATAATTTCATTTCTCGAAAGATGTAACACCAGCCTTACAAACTGGAATCCAGTTAGCGAAGTTTAGTATCCGTATCGGACGGCCGGATTTATAAGATTACTCTTCGCAACTAATGAATCTATTTCATCGCAAATTCATAATCGTACACTTCATACACTATTCCAGTAAATTTGTAACGTAATCATGGATGATGTTTCAGTGTGCTAGTTCAATTTACAGTGATGAGCCCGGATGGGCTGGAAAAAAATGCTTTTTTCTCATTTATGTTTGGACTGAGTGTTAACGCCCAGCGCTATCTAGCAGTGACGTGAGCAACCGACGCGATGGCAGAGTACAAGGCAGGGGAAGGCCTTGGGCCGTCACATTCATTCGACGACATAAATCGTTACCTAACTGCATCATCATCATATATCAGCCGATAGACGTCCACTGCTGGACAAAGGCCTCTCCCAAAGTTCTCCACAACGATCAGTCTTGGGCCTCATTCAATTTCTGCCCGTGATCCTCACCAGGCCGTTGATTCACCTTGTTGGGGGCTTTTCCACGCTGTGTCTTCAAGACCACAGTCGCCACTCAAGAACCTCAGCTCCAACGGCCATCGGTTCTACCTGCATACTATACTTATTTGTTAAATATTGACACCTTACTGCAAACCATTTGTTAAATATTTTATGTACCCTGTAAATAAGTAAATAAATCTATTTAATTGTTTGTTAAATAAATTCAATTCATTGAAGACTCTACCTATAAAAAAGCCTAAAGCAAATTTAATAAATTCAGAATAAAGGGAAATACTGCCATGGCTGCCTATTGATCAACACTGTGTTAAAATCACTTGTTCAATCAAAATAATCACATATTCAGAAAAAAAAAACAATATTTAATAAGATGTATCTTCAGTTCTCAGTATGAAGTATCACTTCTTTATTGTTATATGCAACCACATTATCCATTCCGCTGCAGCATTGCATTATCTCCACAAAGGATATAAAACCCAGCAATATATCCAGAACCAGCCAATTAAACGTAGTTTATTAAGTAAAACTCCAGTTCATGATCTTCAAAGTAACCTCAATATCTGAACGGGAGGGAAGTTGAAGATTATTTCAATCGATAATAATTAATCGGACGAAGTCCGGAGTGGAGTGTGGCCGCGGGGCATAAGATGTGCTTAGCGTTTATTGCTTCGGCCCAAAGCCGAGAGGATTATGATAAACGTAATTTTAAAGTATCCATTCCGAGGTTTATCCGTTACATCGAGAAAATTGGCTTGTTCTGTCAAGCTGTGTCTACGTACAGCTTCTTGAGTAGTAAAATTATAGTACTCGAAATCGTATTAGTGTTAGTTTCAAATTCTAAACGCTTCTCGTAAAATGTCTTTAAACCTTCCCGATAATGAAAAGACCAAGCCATAAAATCGTTAGTCACAAATCTGAGTTTCGAACTGTCGTAATCGCGTAAATATTTATGTCCAGCTTCATATTCGGTGTTGATATGCCATATTTCGTTTGTGGTGCTGGTTTCGAAAATGACTTTCAGGTCACTTGCTAAACCGCATTACACAATGCTTTGTTTTAAGAAATAGGAGGCCAACAAGCAGACAAATTACCGATGGTAGCAATTAGTGTCACCCATGGACAGCTTCGTGTTGGAACATTTGTGAAGGGAGGTACCTTTTCGGGGCCGGTTTTTCAGAGGGAATCACGCTCTTTTGAGGGTTCCGTACCCAAAGGTAAAAACGGGACCCTATTACTGAGACTTCGCTGCCCGTCCATCCGTCCGTCCGTCTGTCACCAGGCTGTATCTCAAGAACGGTGATAGCTAACCAGTTGAAATTTTCACAGATGATGTATTTCTATTAACGCTAAAACAAAAAATACTAAAAATAAAATAAATATTTAAGGGGGGCTCCCATACAACAAACTTACAGATAATGGTACGGAACCCTTCTTGCGCGAGTCCCACTCGCACTTGGCCGGTAATTTTTTTTAAGGTTTGAAAGACGCATCGGTCGGGAAATACCTACAGCGACAGAAAGACATGATGATTCTTAAATAAATATACCTCTGCGAATCGAGAAAAATAGTTTAGCTGTTTGAATCATCAGCCTTTGTCAGTTAGTTTTTGTTATCGTTTACGATTATCCGTGAGCCTATTTCAACAGCCATGAAAAGCTCCGAAGTATTCGATATATTTATTTACTCTTGAAAAATAGCCGGAAAAAGTTACTGCAAAAATAAAATATTTGTTATTTTGCAGACAAATTGTCGAATATTTTCTGTGTTCTGTGTCCTTTCTGTAACGTAACTCAAAATACATTACACAATACCATGCAACCATGGAAATAGCAGGAACCAGGTACTGCCTCTTTAAAAAAACACGTGTGTTTCTAATATGTAGGTACATATTTTACAAATAGCTTTAGAGATAGATTGACTGGTAGATAATGCATTAATTCCGCCATTTGTACCTGTTATTTTGTACTGTGCAATAAAGTTTAAAGAAATAAATAGATTTTGCATCGTGTCAGACAAACAAGTAATAAGAAAACATGATTATTTGCGTTATCTGTAATTTGCTGAACAACCGACTAGTTAGTTAGCATTACGATGCAGCAAACGTCGATTACTCCCCATTCATTGGCTAATTCGATTTAATTCAACTGGCGCAAGATAGACGATCAGGTCGTCTGTGCGCCGGTCCAGCAAGACTGGTCATGACTTTGATGCAACTCGCATCATGCAATAAAAAAATCGCATGTCTTTGTGCCTCAGATGATGGTTAAGATCGCTGAAATGATGATGGTTATAGCCGCTGTTCTGCCAAGAATAAGAGTGAAGAAGAGAAGAGAGATGACATCAGTTTCTTGATCATTTATTTATTTAAACTTTATTGCACAGATCAAACTAGTACAAATGGCGGACTTAATGCCACAAGACATTCTCTACCAGTCAACCATAGGGCTAAACAGAAACATTGATCATAATCACCTTCAAAGACTTCCAGTATTTTCAGTCACGAACTCTTTGTGAGCATTCGCTCTCTCTTCTCTGTCTGTCGTTTCACTCTTGACGTAGAGATGGACACAGCTCCCCGCATCCACCGCACGATCTCTCGCTAGCTGACCTGCAGCCTGTCTGGCGCAGTCAAATACATTGGCATTTGACTGTGCCAGACAGTGTACCTGCTGTATGTGCTATAGGAGATCGATCCTAGTGCGCATACTATTTATAGCACATAAAAAAACTAAACCCGATTGCCCAACAAACAAAATTAGGTGCATATCTACAGGACGTTC
Source organism: Apotomis turbidana (assembly GCA_905147355.2). NCBI lineage: Eukaryota > Metazoa > Arthropoda > Insecta > Lepidoptera > Tortricidae > Apotomis > Apotomis turbidana. Next base: position 23,448,848 of record LR990286.1, read on the forward strand.
ACGAGTACAATCTGTATTGAGTAGTAATATACTTGGAATTCAGTCATTAACTTTTTAGAAGAGAAATTTAATATTTAAGTCACAAAAAAATCCAAGTCTTTTTATCAGCAAAGTTAACACCAGACGAGAAACAAAAAAAGAATGAAATTTATATGCTTACATTTTTTACAGTTTGATCCAATTTTATTGTTAGTCTTTGACCTACATAACTTGCGATTCATGAATATTGTTTGATAAAGATAAATAAAATAAGAATCGCATCGTTATTATGTAATTATCTATAATATATATCGAGTCTATGTAATTTCAATATAATTATTTACGTTCACTTACGCAGTGAATGCATTCATACTTATTTCAGAAAGTTACAAAAACATTACCATTCCGATATTGTTTGGCACAGACAGGTTGCACTTGCACCGCCCCTAAGCCGTTCATACATTTTAAATAAGAATTACCCTACCAAGTGAAGGAGACACCAAGCAACTTACCCACTGGCGTCTAACCATTACTCTGAGAAATGCCAATTTAAACTTGTAACGAGGTTTACCGCGAGTGGCTGTGGAACGAAATTAAAAAGTCCGAGGCTGAAACGGTGAGCGCCGTTACCGGCCTAACTTCCATCGTCACTTTGTTACGTACTTCTACTTCCACACCGCCAATTTGCAGGGATCACGATGCAAAAATTCTATCAGCTGTAGCTTTGAAAGTGTTGGAACTGGATATCACCGCTTTATATGCATCAAATTATACATGGTGTCTCTGATCATGGGGCTATAAATGCAAGGTTTAATTTTACCCTTCAACTTTTGTTGCAACTTTTTAAAAGTATCTCCAGTCTTAATTTGTATTTTTTTTTTCATACATAGTTAAATGTTATTTTCAATTTAAGCAATCCAATGCTAAATTGACAGCATACATATCAAATGTTTAGCTTTAAGAGACTTCAAATGTGAAATGAATGGCAATTGTAAAGGGCAATTTACGATACACCGTAACTTTTAATATATATATATTATATATATTAACTTTCGACGATGTTAATTCAGAAACCATTTCAACTTATATTTTCACCATTATAATAATAATAAAAAATATCGCACATAAACTCCATTAGCTTTGCTGCTAAAATTTTACTAGGATTATATTTTTTTTGTACTCAATGCAATGATGTTTTATGCAATGCATTATGTTTTATTATTTTTATTTTACTTAATCCTACACCGTAAGGCAAATTAAATAAATACGTTAAAAATATTTTCTGTTGCAATTTTGCTTTAACAGCGACAACCTTTATATAGGTACTAGAAAATGTAACGACACGAAAGGGGAAAATAAAGAAATAGTAAATTAAAATAAAAACGAAATACTAAAAAAGCCATGCTAAAAAAGCTAAAATTAAAATTAACTTAAACAAGAATTTGCTCACAAGTTTGCGGAATGGTACCTAATATATGGAATTAGAATAAACTTTTATTTGAGAACGTATTACGGGTCATAATAATAATAATAATACTCTTTATTGTGCACCACTAAATATAAATAAAGATTACACAAAGAAATTGCAAAAAACAAATCAGTAGGTAACAACAGGCGGTCTTATCGCTAAAAAGCGATCTCTTCCAGACAACCTTAGGGTAGTGAGAAATACGAAAAATAAATATGAAATTGGTAGTGCTAATTATTGGTAGAATAATTTGACATATACTTACTCTATCTCTATCTACAGACAAATTAAAACATAAAAAACTAATTTACATTACAAATAGATTAATTAAAAATAGATACTAAAATATATAAATAGATATACATAAATACATAATACAAACATAAATACCTACATACGACGACATACATTAAATGAATTAACCACATCGACAACTAGACCTCAGAAAGCGACAAATAATGTTGTTTGAGATGATTTTTGAAAATCGGAAGAGATTTTGCACGCCTATGTGTGTCATCTATGTGTGTCTGTATTAATTTCCCGTTGAGGTGTGCAATAAAGAATATTCTATTCTATTATATTAAATATCGAGTAAATTAAATATCGTAATGGTTTCCAAAGGAGAATAGAATAGAATATTCTTTATTGCACACCTCAACGGCATTTTCACCTAAGGAAAGCAAACCAAGACAATAGACATCCATCAAAAGTTTAAAGTTTAAGGCATGGAATTACAAACTTTGTTGTTGTTATCTGCGTAGCATAACAACAACAACCACGGAACCTACGGAATAGATGCAGAAATAATATTCCTGTACATCACCTCGGCGGGTGCTCAGTGGGCGTCAAAGTTATTTTGAATAAAATTTAACTCCAGCAAATATTGTTCTATTGATGATTTTAAAGTTTGATCAAGCGTTATTTTTTGTATAATTTATCATTTGAGCGTTTATCAACATTTCTGGAACAGGGGAATGACGTCAAATGTTATGAAGCTATTGTTGGAAAGTTTTAAGCGTGGGTGTTTTGGGTAAAGTTATGGTACCTATAAGAAAATAAGGGATAGCATTCCGGCTAGTGAGACTGTCTACGTCACTGATCAGTTTGCTGCTTGATGATAACAAAATAATTATAAGGAAAGAGATGTGTTTCGCTAGTCGTACAAAAAATAATTATTCATTTATGCATAACGATTGTCATGTTTTTTTACTAAGTTTTTTGTCGTAATAATTGATTTAAAACACTCACGATTTAATGAGATTGATACAGGTAACAATGGAATCGGGGAGTACACCAGTAGCAACACAAAAACGGGTTAATGAGATTGATAAAGGTAACGAGGGAATCGGGGAGTACACCAGTAGCAACACAGAAACGGGTTAATGAGATTGATACAGGTAACAAGGGAATCGGGGAGTACACCACTAGCAACACAGAAACGGGTTAATGAGATTGATAAAGGTAACAAGGGAATCGGGGAGTACACCAGTAGCAACACAGAAACGGGTTAATGAGATTGATACAGGTAACAAGGGAATCGGGGAGTACACCAGTAGCAACACAGAAACGGGTTAATGAGATTGATACAGGTAACAAGGGAATCGGGGAGTACACCAGTAGCAACACAGAAACGGGTTAATGAGATTGATACAGGTAACAAGGGAATCGGGGAGTACACCAGTAGCAACACAGAAACGGGTTAATGAGATTGATACAGGTAACAAGGGAATCGGGGAGTACACCAGTAGCAACACAGAAACGGGTTAGTGAGATTGATACAGGTAACAAGGGAATCGGGGAGTACACCAGTAGCAACACAGAAACGGGTTAATGAGATTGATACAGGTAACAAGGGAATCGGGGAGTACACCAGTAGCAACACAGAAACGGGTTAGTGAGATTGATACAGGTAACAAGGGAATCGGGGAGTACACCAGTAGCAACACAGAAACGGGTTAATGAGATTGATACAGGTAACAAGGGAATCGGGGAGTACACCAGTAGCAACACAGAAACGGGTTAATGAGATTGATACAGGTAACAAGGGAATCGGGGAGTACACCAGTAGCAACACAGAAACGGGTTAGTGAGATTGATACAGGTAACAAGGGAATCGGGGAGTACACCAGTAGCAACACAGAAACGGGTTAGTGAGATTGATAAAGGTAACAAGGGAATCGGGGAGTACACCAGTAGCAACACAGAAACGGGTTAGTGAGATTGATACAGGTAACAAGGGAATCGGGGAGTACACCAGTAGCAACACAGAAACGGGTTAGTGAGATTGATAAAGGTAACAAGGGAATCGGGGAGTATACCAGTAGCAACACAGAAACGGGTTAGTGAGATTGATAAAGGTAACAAGGGAATCGGGGAGTACACCACTAGCAACACAGAAACGGGTTAATGAGATTGATACAGGTAACAAGGGAATCGGGGAGTACACCAGTAGCAACACAGAAACGGGTTAATGAGATTGATACAGGTAACAAGGGAATCGGGGAGTACACCAGTAGCAACACAGAAACGGGTTAATGAGATTGATACAGGTAACAAGGGAATCGGGGAGTACACCAGTAGCAACACAGAAACGGGTTAATGAGATTGATACAGGTAACAAGGGAATCGGGGAGTACACCAGTAGCAACACAGAAACGGGTTAATGAGATTGATAAAGGTAACAAGGGAATCGGGGAGTACACCAGTAGCAACACAGAAACGGGTTAATGAGATTGATAAAGGTAACAAGGGAATCGGGGAGTACACCAGTAGCAACACAGAAACGGGTTAATGAGATTGATACAGGTAACAAAGGAATCGGGGAGTAAACCAGTAGCAACACAGAAACGGGTTAATGAGATTGATACAGGTAACAAGGGAATCGGGGAGTACACCACTAGCAACACAGAAACGGGTTGATAGAACCAACCAACCAATCATAGCGTGATGACATAAGTCTCGTTTGTCATTCCGGAGTACCATACCTTATTATCTGATACCACGGGTAAAGTAGGATATATTCATTATTGGCCGAACGAGTGAAACATCTCCCGTTCAGCTTGGCCTAGAATTTTGTCAAACTTCCACATGATCGGATGTCCGGATTTCGCCCGGTTTAGCCCTATATCACATTTCTAAACTGATCTTATGATACTTTGTGAGTAGATTAATTAAAATGTGCTTTTTTTTGTAGATTCAGATTTTAGTTTTTTTTCAAAATTGCGGGGATATGGTATGGTACGTACGACATTATAAATTTCAATCATTTCGAAACCAACTCCTGAGATGTACAACTCACAGAGCCACTATTTCTTTCTATAGCATTTTTGACTACTCGTATAATTCAATGTTACACATTATCTGGTCATTGCCTAGCAATAGACGAACAGTCTTGCCCAGGCATAGTGACGCTATAAGAAGCTTTCATATCGTCGGGGATAGTGCAATACCGCGTAAGTAACAAGTGTAGATACGAATCAATATTCAAACAAATGCTAAGTATTTTATTGAAATTTGAACTTTATCGACAGCTGTTATTTACGCGGTATTGCACTATCCCCGACGATATGGCTATAATGTGCGTACGTCATACATTTACATTATTAAACGTTGATAGCGATAACTTGTCATTAACCAAATTGAAAATACTCCGGTGGGAATGCTTTTCAACTCTTCGTTCTCCTTGAGAAATAAATGAAACCTATTAAAAAAAATTAACTTTCATCATTGTGGATAGTTTTGGCTTTATAATGCAAAAGTTACCTACTTGTTTTCAGAATGTTTAGTCCGGTTTCGTTGTCATTGCTAGTAAATTAAATTAGTATCACTAAATTTCCGCATTATGGCGTGGGTTGAAAAACACCCTGTTGGGCTTTAATATATTCACCCGTGTATGATTTATACAACGCAGTACAATTAATATGTAATGTAAATATAAGTAGACACCAAAAAGCATAATAAATAAATAAAAGTAGCCTTCATCACATACATGCTGTTGCGGCCTCTTAGCTTACTGGCTTGAACGTGTGACGTCTATGTATTTTTATTCAAGAATTATGATTTTGACACGAGAAGAAGACTAAGAAATTGTCATAAAGATTTTGATTTGTTCTGTTACGTATTTTATATTAATTTCAATGAATTTGTAAAATAATTTAATAAACAGTAATATACAAGCTTCGTTCTACTCATTTTATTACGGAGTTCAACATTTGGTGACCCCGACGTGATGATCGGCCCGGCGAGACGACGACCCGGTGTAAAGATTTGGAAGATCAGTACAGAACGGAGAGCTTAGATCAGATAAGTTACATAATTTAGATTCCAAAATTCTCTACTTAAAAATAGCACGTTTGGGTTTGCAGGGTCGATAGCTATTCGTCATGAAATTATCTTTCTTGTTTAGTTATCAAACATGTTTTAAGGCAATAATGCTAACATATAATTATATATTTAAATAATATTATTGATTATCAATAGGTTATATGTCCAGTATTCCGTATAAGGCATAACCAAAAGTGTTTTAAGGCGTTTGCTAACTTATGTACCTATGTTTAAAAATAAACAATAAGTGTTTTAAGGCCCTGAGCTAACACGTTTATATAAACTACGTACATATATTATATACCTATATACCTACACTACATATCATATAAACATACTCAGTTTTGGGCTGACTTTTTCAGAACGCGCGGCTTTCATACACGTGATACACGCATGTTTCGAGCGTAAGCTGGTGGTAACACGAATTGTAGTATGAGCAAGAAAATATAAAGCCGTTTGCCCGAAACTAGTGTTGCGTAATCATCTTGAGACGTGAGTATTGAGGATACGGGATCATCACTGTGAGTACAACTTTTTATAATTTTATTAAAACTTTCGTGAGACATATTTAATTATTGTATTATTGTTGACCTTTACGATTTTATAATTTTGTTTAAGCCCTGTACATTTTAAAAGGTTAGTGTTGTTGCTCGTACTTACAAGATGGCGGAGTTATCCGATCTCAAGCGCCAAAGAGCTACGATAAGATGTCGATTAACAAATTTTAAAAAAATTCTTATCCCGTTATTAGAAAAAAAGGAATTTACTAAGGTGTCGATGAATGAGTGCAGTCTAAGACTGTCAAAGATAGAAGAATCGTTCAATTTATTTGATGAGGTACAATCCAACATTGAGTCATTGGATAACTCGCCGGCAGAATTAGGGCAGCGAGAGGACACGGAAAATGAATTCTATAGTCTGATGGCGCAGGCACAGGAGTTTATTGGCGCCTTTAAGGACACCACCCATCAAGGGGATGAGTTTCTCAGCCTAGGTAGTTGCCATCGCGGAGGCATAAAGAACATAAAACTACCGCTGCTTAGGATTCCTTCCTTTGATGGAAAGATGGATAATTGGTTGGAATTTAGAGATCTCTATCTATCTTTAATACACGACAACGAGGATATTGACAATATTTGTAAATTTCACTACCCCAAATCATACCGTCAAGGCGACGCAAGCTTAGTGATTAGATCGGTGTCTGTGTCGGCTGAAACGTATCCCATCGCTTGGAATCTCCTCTGTGAACGATTTGATAACAGGCGTTAATTGGTAAATCAACATCTTAATAGTTTGTTCAGTATAGGGCCCTTATCGAGAGAAAGTGACAAGGGCTTACGTCAATTAATTGACAACTTATCAAAAAATTTGCAAGCTCTAAAGTCTCTCGGTGAAAACACTGAGAGCTGGGATACATTAATAATTTATATGGCTTCGTCAAAACTAGATACATCCACGGCTAGGCGATGGGAGGAGTTTCGAAGTGACATCACCTCCGTCTATCCAGGACTTCTATAAATTTTTACGTAACAGAGCTGATGTTTTAGAAACTGTAGGTTCTTACAAGCTGGAAATAAATAAAACTAACAAACAGCAAGTTGTACAAAAAACGAAATCATTTCTTGCTTCAACTTCAGAGCAATCCTCAGCATCAGTGACTAACGTTGTGTCACAACAATGTTTATTCTGTAAGCAGAATCATAGTCTGATGGTATGCCCTAGCTTTAAAGCATTATCTGTGGATGAACGTTATCTACAAGTGACTCAACGAAGTCTATGCAAAAACTGTTTACGCTCTGGCCATAATACGTACCAGTGTCGCGGTTATAGATGTAGGGTCTGTAAGGGAAAGCATAATATACTATTACATAAGCAAGTGCCCTACCAGCAACCTGGCGGCGAAGAAGCAGCTGCTGTTCCAAACAATATCATCCAGTATCCTCAGACATCAACAGCCCCTCCTTTACCTCCAATGACCATCGTTGAGCCTGAATCGAAGATTTTGTCTAACACCGCTGTCACTATGACAGCTACAGACAGTAAGCAGTTTTTCCTTTCCACTGCACTAGTGGAGGTATCAAATAACGGAAATAAATACGTTTAACGCGCGTTATTGGATAGTGGTAGTCAGTCCTCGTTTATAACTGAAAGGGCTAAACAACGGATCGGTTGTAATTCGGTTGAGGTAAATCGCTCCGTTTCTGGAATTAATAATGCCGTATTGAAAATAAATGCGTATCGTAACCTTGAGTTAAATTCATTACATACCTCCTTCAGGGGTTCATTAAGGTGCTATGTAGTGCCTACGGTTACAGACAAGCTGCCTTCCATGAAGGTTCAACAATTAAATATACCAAATAACATAACCCTAGCAGATCCGAAATATTTCTATCCAGCAGAAGTTGATTTATTACTGGGATCGGATATTTTCTGGGACCTAATGAGTTCTAATCAAGTAAAGCTGGGCAAATCTTTGCCGGTTTTGACGGAAACTGAGCTAGGGTGGATAGTGGCTGGCCCTACGGGGGGGAGGCCCAAGGACTCCAGAGTCACAAAATATCCGCTGTAACTTTTCTCAGGATATTAAGGACCAACTCCGTAAGTTCTGGGAACTCGAAGAGCTGCCCCATGCAAAGGCTAAGGACTCCATGGAAGATAACTACTGTGAACAGTTATTCAATGAGACTACATACCGTAACAGTGATGGAAGATATGTTGTTAGGATTCCCTTTCGAGAATCGCCAGATGCCCTAGCTGATTCATATCAAATGGCTGAAAAAAGATTAATGAGTATTGAAAGGAAAATGTCTAAAAATGTTATTGTGATTTTATTAAAGAATATGAAGACCTTGGGCATTTGACTGAGGTCTCGGAAGCTGAAATAGGAAGTCAGTTTTTACCACATCACGCAGTTCTGAGGGAACAAAGTGAAACTACTAAACTTAGAGTTGTTTTTGACGCCTCTGCTAAGACAACATCTGGAAAGTCGCTGAACGATATACAGCACGTCGGACCTGTAGTACAGGACGATTTGATGTCTATATTATTGAGATTTAGGCAACATAAATATATAGTTACCGCGGATATTGAAAAAATGTATAGACAGATTTTAGTAGAGCCTAGCCAACGCAAATATCAGCAGATTCTTTGGAGAGACCAAGAGTTTAAAAACTTACGAATACTGCAATTGAAGACGATAACTTACGGTACGGCTTCGGCCCCTTTTTTGAGTACACGGTGTTTTCTGCAATTAGCAAAGGATTGCGACAATTCAACTATCGCTCAAATAATACAACATGATTTCTATATGGATGATCTTCTGACTGGTGCACAAACGAAAACTGAATTAGCTAATATATGTCAATCAGTCACAGATATATTGAATGGAGCTTGTTTACCTCTTCGTAAGTTTCACACGAATGCTCCCGCAGTCGTCAAGAACAGCCTAAGTAACATGATTCCTAAAGATTTAGATGTGACTGGTCAATCGAGTGTCTTAGGGCTAAAGTGGCAACCAGCACCTGATTGTTTACAGTTTTCGGTGGAAATCGATACTAACGCGCCAGTAACAAAGCGTCCCATCTTATCAAACTGCAAAGATATTTGATCCGCTCGGTATATTAAGTGCTGTCACTATTACACCAAAGATTATTCTTGAACGATTGTGGCTAACAAAACTGGGTTGGTATTGGACGATCCAATACCAACGGAGTTACATAAACAATGGCTTGATTTTGTGGACAAGCTGAAATATTTAACGAATATAAATATTGCCAGATATGTATTATGTAGTGAACCTACAAATATTACGTTACACTCCTTCTCAGATGCTTCTCAAGCTGCATACGCAGCATGTATTTACTTAGTGTCCACTGATAGTAAGGGCAACAGACACACGGGATTACTGTGTGCCAAGGCAAAGGTTGCACCATTGAAACCCGTTTCAATTCCACGATTGGAACTATTAGGTGCTCTATTATCGGTTCGCTTGACGGTTAAGGTTCTAAAATCGCTTCGCTGTAATATAGATAGTATTTTTCATTGGACAGATTCAGCCGTCGTTCTGAGTTGGCTCGAAGCAGAACCGCGAACCTTAAAAACATTTGTTTCGAACCGTGTAGGGGAAATTCAGGAATTGTCTCCTAGAGGTTTCTGGAGACATGTCCCAGGAGAAATTAACCCTGCAGATTTAGCGTCTAGAGGGGTTGATCCTCCATATCTATGCAATGCTGAAATATGGTGGCAGGGTCCCTCATTTTTGAGCGAGAGTATGTCAAGTTGGCCACAACTGAATCGGTCTATTAGCGATACTAGTGGTGTTGCTGAAACGAAAACGTTCACTCAAGTTGATACATCTTCAGTCACGAACACTTTCTGTGGTATCATAGATTTTGATAAGTACTCAAAGTTGACGACATTGCAAAGAACTTTTTCATATATACAGAGGTTCATATTTAATTTACGTAATCCAACTTCAAGGCATTGTGGTTTTCTGACTACAGATGAATTAAGTTCATCCTTAAACTATTTAATTAAACAATCACAATTTGAGTCATTCAGTAATGATATCAGCATAATTCAAAGGGGTAGATCGTTACCTTTAAAATCAAGGATAGTTAAACTTACACATTTTATAGATGAGGATGGGCTGTTGCGTGTCGGTGGGCGTATCCAAAATTCATCTGTTAACTATACACAGAAGCATCCATTATTGCTAGATGCTAAACATACGTTTACTAAGCTTCATTTTCGGCGTGAGCATTTCAAGACATTACACGGGCCTCCTCAACTAATATTGAATAGGTAAATTACGTAATCAATTCTGGCCTTTAAGTGGTAGAATACTAGCTAGGAGCACTGTTAACAAATGTAAAACTTGTTGGATCATGAAAGCTAAGGCGATTAATCCTATAATGGGAAATTTACCTGAACCTAGAGTGACACCTAGCGCGCCGTTTAGTGTTTGTGGCGTAGATTTTGGGGGTCCTCTTTTAATTACGGATCAAAAAGGGCGCGGTTGTAAGATAACGAAATGTTACTTGGCTCTTTTTGTTTGTTTCTCGACAAGGGCTTTACACTTAGAACTGGTCAGTAGACTTTCAACTGATGCTTTTATTTTATCTCTCCGGCGATTCATATCACGCCGTGGGTATCCATCTGAGATCTATTGCGACAATGGCACAAACTTTGTAGGTGTGAGCAACGAGCTAGCTAACTTCCTAAACTCAAGTAATGATCCTATAGCTTCGTTTGCGGCTAATGAGGGCATAAAACTCGTGTTTTCGCCAGCTTATTCTCCACATTTTGGAGGAATTTGGGAAGCTGGAGTAAAATCTGCAAAGTTTCATTTAGCTAGGGTACTAGGGAACACACATATGACTTTCGAAGAATTATCGACTCTGCTGACCCAAATTGAAGCAATTTTGAATTTTCGGCCTCTTACACCCTTAACTTCTGATCCTAATGATCTCGAAGTACTAACACCGGGTCATTTTTTAATTGGTCGACCATTGATATCTATACCATCTCCCGAGCTACTGGATGTGAACACTAATCGCTTGAGCCGATATCAGCATATTGAACAAATGCGACAGCAATTTTGGGCACGCTGGCAAAAGGAGTTTCTGGCTGAATTGCAGCAGAGAACCAAATGGCAAATTAATAAGGAAGGACTTCGAATCAATGATATGGTTGTCATTAAAGAGCCAAATGTACCTCCGATGAAATGGCGCATGGGTCGCATACATAAACTATATCCTGGACGTGATGGGGTCTACAGAGTAGCAGACGTCGCAACAACACGAGGCTTACTGCGGCGAGCTGTTCATGGACTCTGTGCTTTGCCTGAACCACGGACCTTTTGACTCTCGAAGTCTCGAGGAGAATGTACTTCCTCGAGGGGGGGAGATTGTTGCGGCCTCTTAGCTTACTGGCTTGAACGTGTGACGTCTATGTATTTTTATTCAAGAATTATGATTTTGACACGAGACTAAGACTAAGAAATTGGATTTGTTCTGTTACGTATTTTATATAAATCTCAATGAATTTGTAAAATAATTTAATAAACAGTAATATACAAGCTTCGTTCTACTCATTTTATTACGGAGTTCAACACATGCACTACACTAATTTCAACAGTTACTTACTTACACTATGTTATAATTGCTTGTGCAAAGTTTGCGCTTAGATCGTATTAGTGTTTACTAAATAGTGGACACGCAGACCTAATTTCAAAGTGATTTACACAGTATTAGATTAATTGGCCAATATGTCAGTATATTAACGTTTACATAGTATTGCTCCAAGAGCAATGGAACGAGCTATGCTTGGAGTTTCCTTGCGGAATCGAATCCGGAAGAGAACTAACGTTTTAGATAGAGCTCAGATAGTCGCCAAGCTTAAGTGAGGGGGGCACATTGCTCGTTGAACCGATGGCCGTTGGGACAGAAAGGTTCTTGAGTGGCGACCGCGGGCTGAAAGACGCAACGTGGAAAGGCCACCAACAAGGTGGATCTACGACCTGGTGAGGTTCGCGGGTAGAAATTGGATGAGAGCGGCTCAATAACGATCGTTGTGGAGAATTTTGAGGTAGGCCTTTGTCCAGCAGTGGACGTTTATCGGCTGAAATTATCATGATGATGAGTATTATTGGTCAATTAATGGCTTCAGCCAGGGTGTGGAATAAATAGTGTTAGTGGGAAAAATCTAACAAGTTTTTACCATCACAAAGGCTTTAGAACAAAGAACTAACCTGCCATTTCACTCTTAGCAAATACAATTTCTACTTTTTAACCAAACAGTTTTTTTTTTCAGTAGGAGTGACAGAGATAGCACTAGTAGAAAGAGATAGCTATGCTCAGAACATTCGTGAAGTGTGTAACAGAGATAGCACTACTAGAGAGAGATAGCTATACTCGGAACATTCGAGAAGGGAGTGACAGAGAGTGCACCATTAGAGAGTGACATCTATTGCCGAGAATGTTCTCGGCGCTCATGCTGGACCTTACTGGAATATTCGCGCTTTATGTGGACAACGCATCGAGAAAGCGGTTCCGCGGGATATAAAAGGCGTAGAGCGGCCGGCAGGAGTTAGTTTTCATTTCAACTGCGATACAGTGCGAGTAAAAGGATAATCGAAGAGAAAGACTCTTAAGGGATTAGTGGACTTTAAGTACAGTTCGTGTGAATTGTAAGTGCGTAATTTTGGTAATAAAGTGTGTTTTCATTTGTGGATTAATTTGTGCTTTTCTATCATATACGAACCTTACATTACTTCCTTATTCTCATTTACGCTACAATGCTTTGTGAGACTTGACAATATCCTTCAGAATATCCCTGGTATTGATGTGGACTTGGGGACTTCCTTCCAGGTAGGATCATTTGTCTGCCCACGATTTCGTTTGTCGTGCGACACGGTATTACATTTTCCTCCTAGAAATATTTTTTTTTTTTCCTAGTAGAAATTAATGAAAGAAATGTAGCCAAATCGCACGTATTTATCACACTTGCGTTAAAAAAGCTTCTATCATTTATTGCGTCGAAATAACGGCTCAGGACGATTTCATCCAATTTCATATTATTATTTCGTCACTTTCTTAAGTTGTACTCACTGCCATAATGGTCCCGTTCCTTGTCCTAAGTCTAGATTCTTGTAACCTTACCATGAGTTAACGTGACCGTACTCGCTAGCGACTGTGTAAAGGATTTGTATGGATAATAGTACCTACAGCGCCAATAGCGGTTACTTTTTTGAACTACAATTCTCCATACAAATCGTTTAGGTAGTCGCTAGTGAGTGCGGTTTCTGTAAACTCATGGTAAGGGGACTGTTTCCAGCTCATCCACTAATACCGACCACGAAAGTCAAGTGACAAGATAAGGTGCAAAGTGACCAAGTAAAAAAATCGAATGTGTCAAAATCTGCGGGCTTATGATGGTTGCTTTTATCGCGCGATAAATAAGTGACAAAGCATCCGTCACGTTTTGATAAAATGCGAGTGTCAGTGACAGATGCTTTGTCACTTATTTATCAGATGATAAACGCAACCATCGTATGCTCACTGAAATATAATTACCTGTTTAATAACGACATCTTATAAAATTATTTTCAATAACGCTCATCAATTTATCCGCCGACACGCGAGTAGATTATATCGGAATGCTCAATGTCCTATTCGTAATACCAACCCAATTACTTACAATGTCAAATTATCTACACAGAGAAATTAATTAAACTCTACGCACAATAACATCTCGTAATCACGATAGGGTTAACACCTGTCAAACTTATATCATGTTAAATATATTGTACTAGTGACCCGCCCCGGCTTCGCATGGGTGTAATGCTGATAAATCATGCATGTTTTATACATTTAAAAGTTCCTCTTGTATCACTCTATCAATTAAAAACACCGCATCAAAATCCGTTGCGTAGTTTTAAAGATCTAAGCATAGATATATAGGGACAGACAGACGGAAGCGACTTTGTTTTATACTATGTAGTGACTAAAACAGTTTTCTAGAGGTCCGAGGTTATGATTTCACAAAACTTCAAACAGCGTGATTTTAGTTTTCTTTTGTTTTGTATGGGCACAAATAACAACAAAATATCTTGTAGATTTTCTTAACAATAGGTATTCTTTGTAGCTCAGAGGCTAAAACGGCTGGATTGATCAAGAATTTAAAAGTCCTTGACCTTGTAATTTTACAGTTAAAGTTCGATAAAGTATGATAAAATGTGTCTCTGTTATCCGTTTATTGAAAATAAACTAATTGCGTTCGAAATTCAGCTTTTTTTTTATTGAAAGGGCTTTGTCACTGATCGACCACATAGCCCTAATTATGTTTTTGTAGTAATTTAGCTACATACGAATTATATTCAGGCATATATAATCAGATTCATATACTGGTGGCAACCCTACCCAGAGCAAGTGAGTTATTATTAGCAGATTACCTGTTCTCAGAATACAACTTTCCGGGCAAATTGCAAGCTAACACGTTCCAGGTAATAGATTTAATGAATTTATAACGAAAACAACCAATCTCGTTTGTGATTTTAACGGTATTGGTGGTTTTAGCCGATTCATTAGGGGATTAACCGCATGAATCTATTCGCAACTGGTTAAATGATCGATTCATCTTTAAGCTGTGGATTTAATTTTATAGATCAGTATGTATCCCAACATGCTACATAATTATACCTCTATTTTGTCATTTTAAAATTGCAAATAAACGTTGAGTCGTCGGGTGGATTATTTCTATTTAATTTTCTTATTAATAATATCATTGAATTCAGCAACAAAGACTATACCATACCTATACCTGAATGGTTGGAAGTAAAAGTACAAAAAGTCGTGAAGGTGTGTATGCTACACGAGGGTTTTTTTAACTCTTGCTGTTGAGTCCCTCGCTACACTCAGGATTCTAAATTAGAATCGCTAGCATGCTAGGGACTCAAAATCAGCACTCGCAACAAAAAACAACTTTGCTCTCTTGTTGCACAAATAACTATTACATCTGTACCTGGACATTTATTTAATAACGCAATACAAACATAACAATAAGTACTAAAGTACTCCTTAACACATTCAACACCGGGAGCCCGCCCGGCGCCGTGGGCACAGTGCTCGTAGCGAGTTTTCGCTACATATGCATTTACCCATGTTATCGGCTACGCGCAGCGCTACGAAATCCTCGGTTGCGAATGAGTTAAACTAAACCTTTAAGTAAATATAAAAAATAAAATTAAAAACTAAAATTAAGAATAAGCTGTAAATAGGCAATGGTTTTATTAAGTTACTTTAAAGTTTCGGACGTGAATTCGTGAAGAACAAGAGCAGATTATTTAGTAGATGATAAAATACTAATTTGCTGTGTGTATCGATGCGTGAGTCCGACTCGCACTTAACCAGCTTTAATGTCGTTCCAGATTTTAAAAAATAGCAAAAAATAAATAAGCATATAACCGTCGAACCGTTGTTCAATTGCCGAGTAAAAACCGTACCAAAAAACGAATAAACCAAAAAACATTAGGTAGGTACAGTAAAGTTAGCAGCAGAAATAGCTATGCAGAATAACACACTCGCAAATCTTAGTGTGCATTTATTATAATTTTGACTAGGTACTCAAACTACGTACCTACGTAGCAACTTTTTCATGTAATTTATCACTTAGTTTCCTTTTGACGAAGCATTATACCGAAAATATTGCAAATGTTTGGAAATGTTTTGTACCTAAGTGTGTTAATGCTATTACTATTGTATTAATTAATGTAATAGCTATGTATTCAATGAAGATGCAAAAGTAGTCCCGGTGAAACTCAATTAACAATTCTTATTCTTTTTCAACTTACTGGTGACTGTACTGTCTCATTTATAATAACAATCTCAACAATAACGTGCGAGTAAATCGCCATACAACCTAATTCCGTCGCTTTCAAAGACACAACAGCACATTCTCATTTTGATTCCTTTAATAAAAGCGAATTAACGCGACGCAGCTAACAAGATCAAGGTATTTGTATAGGGCGCTTAGATTAATGCTAATCTCGTTGTGACGTTAGTCTGGCAAATATAAATTAAATTTCGTATTTGGGACATTGTGGTAAATAGACGATACGCAGAATTGTGCTAGATTTCATTCATCATCATCATCATCATCATCTCAGCCATAGGACGTCCACTGCTGAACATAGACCTCCCCTTTGGACTTTCATATATACCGGTTGGAAGCGACCTGCATCTAGCGCCTTCCAGCGACCTTTATAAGGTCATCTGTCCATCTTGTAGGTGGACGTCCTACGCTGCGCTTGCTGGTCCGAGGGGTTCTCTGTCTTTTCGCCGAATTACGTTTCGTCAAACGTTTCATTTCGCCAAAAGCATTTTTCACTGAAACTGTAAACTATTTCGAATTGTTATAAAACAAACCTAACCTACATGTATTATAAACCTTCCTCTTGAGCCACGCTATCTATTGAAAGTCGCATCAAAATCCGTTGCGTAGTTTTAAAGATCTAAGCATACATAGGGACAGACAGACAGCAGGAAGCGACGTTGTTTTATACTATGTAGTGATGTAGTTGTTGTTTCATCATCATCATCATCTCAGCCATAGGACGTCCACTGCTGAACATAGGCCTCCCCTTTGGACTTCCATATATACCGGTTGGAAGCGACCTGCATCCAGCGCCTTCCGGCGACCTTTATAAGGTCATCTGTCCATCTTGTAGGTGGACGTCCTACGCTGCGCTTGCTGGTCCGAGGGGTTCTCTGTCTTTTCGCCGAATTACGTTTCGTCAAACGTTTCATTTCGCCAAAAGCATTTTTCACTGAAACTGTAAACTATTTCGAATTGTTATAAAACAAACCTAACCTAACCTAACCTAATCTAAAGGATGATATTTACAACAATCTGAAATAGTTTACAGTTTCAGTGAAAAATGCTTTTGGCGAAATGAAACTTTTGCGAAATGAAACGTTTGCGAAAAGGAAGTACACCGGTCCGAGGTCTCCACTCGAGCACTTTTCGGCCCCATCGGCCATCTGCTACTTCAACTTGCTAATCCGGTGAGCTGTATCGGTCACTTTAGTTCGTCTACGGATTTCCTCATTTCTGATTCGATCACGTAGAGACACCCTGAGCATAGCCCTCTCCATTGCTCGTTGAGCGACTTTGAGATGAGGCCGAGTGAAAGATCACGTTTCGGTGCCGTAAGTCATCACTGGTAACACACATTGATTAGATTTCATTACATTTAGAAATTAACATACGATAAAATAAATGTAATGTCTCTATATTTTTAATGTGTATACACTACAATTTATTATATTGAACTAAAGATACCGGGAATCAAACCCGGTACTTCTGAATTATCGGTTCAACGTGTTAACCACTCCACCAGCCTAACACCAGATAAACTTTCTAATTTTTGTTTATAATTTGTGTGTCGATCTTCGCATTGTTCATTTGTATTAATATACGAGTACGCTCATGTCTAAATTGAAGCGGAAAATTTGAAACCTTAATGCTTCGTGCGGGGTTCAAACCCGCGCAATGGATCTCTGGGTTGTAGTTAGGGAATGAAAACCGGTATTTTTTACTATAACCATACCACATCTTACTATACCAAATCGACATTGAAGAAGCGTATTCATTCTTTAATGTTAAGCTCAGATGATAGTTAATTCTAATAAAACGCACATTCAGTTTGAATGCTGACAACAGAAGAAGTAATTTTATTTTTTAAAAAGAACCAGCACCACAGATACAACAACAAATGAACACAGTTCTATATACGTTCATAATAGATGGCGCTAGTATGCTTATTTGATGTTATGTTTAATTTATATTTTTAACAAATTCAATATCCCTTTTCATTTCCACACACACACACACATACACGCACACACACACACACTCACGCACACACACATGCGCACTAACCTGATCGAAATTAAAAAAATATATAGGAGTTACCGGTAATTTACCGGTAACCGGGTAATTTTAATAGAAAAACTTACCGGTATGTATTCTCTAGTTGTGGCACCCGTGTTGGACCGGATAGCCGTTGTAGATGTGGGGTCGAATCCCGCCCGAAGCGTTGAATTTTTCAATGTTCGCTTTAATATAAACTGTTATACTGCTTGATGTACTGCCAGGCGGGGCGCACTCCGCGATTAACGTTTCCCGCTACAAGTACATGCCGGTGGCCTCATGCATGGTGCCTATTCAGTGGCTGCCACGCACTGTCTCGGAACGCACGTACACGAAATTCGCGCGCACGCTCTTCCGATTTATGTACGTCGCAAGTGAACGTTCCTCATTCATCTGTTGATACCAGTGTTATATTATAATATAAAGTGTTTAAATGAGTAAAAAGACAGCGAAAAGATATTGTATCGCAGCGGGTTGTAGGAACAATGATCGAAATTGGAATCACGCGTTTTTCGTTCTCCCAACACGTCCGAAGGATGCCGATAGGTAAGAAAATTAACATAATATATAATAAGTAGTTACTGAATAATAATAAAAAACATATTGCAGGTGTATCTACTTCCATATTTAACACTGGTTACTCAGATAAATTTTAATTGTTAAGTACTTATGTAACTTTGAATTGATTTTTTGCTGATATTTGTCAATTTAAATCCTTGTAAAATATATAAGTATGTCTACTACTAAATCAACAATCATAGAGGTTTTTATAATAATATTTGATATCAAGTTTGTAAAATTACTTGTAAGTAATGAATAAACGATTGAGTGATAGTTTGATAGGTGAGTATATAAAATATATAAATAAAGAGTTAAAAGAAATGTATTGGAAGAGATCCCTAATAGGGATAAGTTCGCCTTTATACATGTTTTATTTGTAACTAGCGACCCGTCCCGGCTTCGCACGGTGCGTCCGTGCGTATTTTTAAAGATCTAAGCATACCTACATAGGGGCAGACAGACAGACAGCAGGAAACGACTTTGTTTTATACTAGGTGTATAGTGATGAATATATATGAACAAATAAATAAATATCGGACAACTAAGCAAAAACAAAATGAAGCTCAAGAATTTAATTGCATGTTAAGGTAACGCATTCGTTGCATTATTTTATTATATTATACGTATTAAAATGTTTAAAAATAAAGCTAAAATGTTTTGCGGCCTGGTGGTGGATTCAATTCGTCGAAATTCTGTGATTGATTATTTTATAATTAAATAATGAAATAATAAATATGTATAATGTATGAAGAATATAAACATATTACTCTCTATATTGAATGCAAGAAATAAATGGGAAATACATTTTTATTTTTAGTCGTTGACAGCCCTCGCTCTCGGCGACGCGGCAAGCGAGCCAATTCATTTTTACCGTTGGCACGCAGCTTTGACGTTCCGTTTGGCTTGCGCTGGGGACGACGACTTTAGAAGGGCCATAAATCATATTTTTTCGGCTAAAAAAGCGGCTTTTGTAAAGATCAAAGTAGTGTGCCTTCTGTACTTGTACTATTATCTATTCTGTGGTACTGCTTTAATTGAAACAAA
Source organism: Apotomis turbidana (assembly GCA_905147355.2). Classification (NCBI taxonomy): domain Eukaryota; kingdom Metazoa; phylum Arthropoda; class Insecta; order Lepidoptera; family Tortricidae; genus Apotomis; species Apotomis turbidana. Next base: position 23,468,655 of record LR990286.1, read on the forward strand.
AAAAAAATAATACAAGCTTTAGATACTTGAACACAATGATTCACAATATATCAACGACCGTTTATTTAAAAAAGGCTACCTTGATCTTATAATATGTATGTTTCATTGTCACTATTAGACCCCCGACTACCATTTGACCCCACAGTAAAAGGTCGTATCTTTATTTGGATTGCATTGTAAGATACGGCTTCAAAGTCAAAGTCAAAATATTCTTTATTCAAGTAGGCCTAGCTACAAGCACTTTCGAATCGTCAGTTACAGAGAGCAGAGCAATTTATTGATAAACTTATACTAAAAATAAAAAAAACATAAAAAAACAACATTATAGAAAGGCTTATTATTTTCGCGGCGACAGAAAAATTTAACAGCAGCAAACTATTTGCAACTAAAATAATAACTTGTCAGCGATTAAATATTTTGGCAATCATTTATATTAAATGAGCTTTAAACTAAGCCTTTGTACATGCTTATTCCTTTGTAATGTGTTTTTCTTGTTTTTATGTACAGTAAAGTGTTTACATACATACATACTAAGGATATTTTAAAATTCAATATAATGGCAGCTACTTTAAGGTAGCAGAAATAATAAACAAGATTACTGAAATCATAGGCGAGGTACTATAAATAATGACTTGGCGACTATTATTAGCAGAAATAAGACTTGCCTCAGAACCGAAGCTGTCAACCCCGATTCCACGTGGTCTTGTCTGCCCTACCCCTAAAGTGTATATAAAAAGCCGGAGGCGCGGAGGGGGAGCAGCCCTCGCCCGCCGTGACAAAGCTCGGGAGCCGTGCGGAGCGGAGTACGGGCGACCGTGCTTTGCCACGCAAGGGCGGAAGGGCTGCACTTCCGGCAGCGCCGGAGCTAAGGCAGAGTTGACACAATATCCAAAAAAAATGATTTATTTTAAATGCAATCTCCATTTAACAATTAGAGTAGGCCATTTTCAACTTTTATCCGCTGTCATGTTTCCGCTTAATTAGTTAATTCAGTCGCCAAAACAATAACTCGATGCTAGTTTATATTGAAAAAAAGCCGAAAATTGATTACTTAGCTGCTACTTTTTACTTTATACTAGTCTCCGCAATTAGTCGCCAACTTATTATTTTTGCTACCCCCTTTAATTTATTATAAATCCCTAAATCAGATTAATTTGTCGCCGCGTTAAATACATGCCTTATAGAAATAAAAGAAAAATACTAAAAAGGATCGTCAACACATAAAAAAAATGGTACTCCCCTACTTGACCTAATAACGCAAGTGCTAATATTATTACACCTATCAACATTAGCTCTAATTTTCATTAACCCTAATGTCATTTCATCAAATTTTTATACCCTAATTAGTTGTTAGACCTAATAATCCAATACTCTAATAATGATTTGTACTAATTGTCAACAATACTAATATGAAATAACCTAATAATTACCGCACCAAATGATTATTAGACCTAATCATTACTGACACTAAATTTCAAGAGTACTAAAGATTATTTAACCTATTTTTTACGTTAAAACAGAAAATAACGGATTTGGACAAATATCGAATTGGCTGAACCCCGAAAACTGTAGGTTAGGTTAGGTTTGTATTGTGACCACATATAGCGGAGCGAGCGAAGCGAGCAGAGCGTCAAAAGATTCCCATGTACATCCAGAGTCTATGGCAATCCCGACTCCACGTGGTCTTGTCTGTCCTACCCCTAGAGTGTTATTCTAAACCGAAGGCGCGGAGGGAGAGCAGCCCTCGCCTTATGTTTATTGATATATAGGTTTAATAAAATGTAGGTATAAGCATAATTAGGTATTATAATATTAGTAGTCTAAAAAAATCGACTAAGTGCAAATTAGGGCTAGTGAAAATTCGGTATGAAGTAATTAGGCATTATGAAAATTCGGAATCCTGAACATAGGGCTATTCATTAATCAGGATGAATGAACATTCGGGTTTGTGATTTTAGGGTTACCAAAATTAGGGCCAATGAAATTAGGATAAAAGTTTTTCGGGCTAACGGAGGGGAACCAAAAAAAATATATAAATAAAAAACTAGAGGCTAGAATATATCTAGAATAAAATTCTAAATGTCAAAAATTATATTAAAAATAGCTAAAATTCAAATATCAGTACCCTGATGGGTACTCGTTACAATAATTACACATAACATTGCGTGATTTTCACTAATCCCACGACACGTTATCATTCTTGTAGTCTTGAGTGCTAAAATAAGCTTTAGAAATAAGTTTACGTTTTACATAGTTCTTGAATTTACCAACAGACAAGTCAGTTACGCTTCTAGGAAGTTTATTATAAAATCTTACACAGTTACCCATGAATGATTTTCTTATTTTATGGAGCCTAGTGGCAGGCACTGCGAGCTTATGCTTATTTCTAGTATTAATATTATGTATATCACAGTTCTTCTTAAAATTGGCAATGTCCTTATGTACATACATAAGATTCTCATAAATGTATTGACAATGCGCTGTCATTATATTAATGTCCTTAAACTTATCTCTAAGCGAGTCTCTATGGTGCATTTTATATATCAAACGAATAGGCCGTTTCTGGAGAACAAAAATTATATTAATATCTGACGCACGGCCCCAAAGTAATATGCAATACGACATAATGCTATGGAAATAACTAAAATATACTAATCGAGCTGTTTTCACGTCTGTTAATTAACGGATCTTACTAACTGCAAAAGCTGCAGAACTCAGTCTATTCGAGAGATTAGCAATATGGGGACCCCATTGGAGCTTAGAATCTAATGTAATACCGAGAAAAATTGTGCTATCAATTAGTTCCAGTTCCTCATCTTTAACAATAACACTTGCTTGCTCGTGTATAACGTTACTCGTGACAAACTTAACACATTTAGTCTTTTTCTCATTTAACAAAAAATTATTTCCATTAAACCAATTCACTACTTTACATATAGCATTGTTTACGTCATTATAAGATTGTTGGTTTCGTGCGACTTTGAAAATAAGTGAAGTATCATCCGCAAACAAAACTATATCATGGTGGGTCTTTATGAGCTGTGGCAAGTCGTAAATGTAGATAAGGAACAAGAAGGGTCCCAATATTGATCCTTGCGGCACACCCATAGAGACTAATGCTCTGTATTCTACCATTTAAATAAGATTCTAACAATTTCAGTGCCGATCCTCTAACTCCATAAATAGTGGTGTAGTTTCCTGATCAGTGTCTCATGATTAACGCAGTCGAAGGCCTTAGATAAATCACAGAAGATACCTAAATCATCTCGTGATTCCTCCCAGGCATCGAAAATACATTTTACTAGCTCGACTCCAGCGTCGGATGTCGAGCGACCCCGCGTAAAACCAAATTGCCTGTTATGCATTAAATTGTTCAAATGTGTCTTAATAATTGAGACAAAATTAACTTTTCAAAATTTTTACTAAATGTTGGTAGTACAGATATTGGTCTAAAGTTATTGGGGTCAGAAGTACTGCTTTTACGGGCCACCGAAACATCACGACTCAGTTGATGTCAGAGAGTGCGGGCTCAGATATTTTTGAATACTTCGTATTCGTATTTGAAGGCAATACTTACTTACTTACTAAGCTGGCTCGGTGACCCAAAGAGGATCTTGGCCTCTGACACGGGAGAACGCCACTCTTCCCTTTTCTGCGCCACTTCACGCCACTCGGGTACTCCAAGGGCCGTCAGATCTTTTAGGGCTTCGTCACTCCAGCGGTATCTGGGTCGGCCCACCGGGCGTTTTCCGCTGGGCCGGCACACATACGCTCTCTTTACTGCACGATCGTCTCCCATCCTCTCCAAATGACCGAGCCATCGAAGTCGTGTTGCTTTGACTTCGCCAGTTATGTTCGGCATCACCAAGTTCACCAAGTCTTCTAGCTCCCTGTTCTTTCTCCGCCTCCAACTCCCGTCTTCATTCCGGATTGGTCCCAGAATCTTCCGACAGATTTTCCTCTGTGTCACTAAGAGCTCGCTCTCTTCTTTCTGAGTCAGTGTCCAAGCTTCACACCCATACATCAAGATTGAATTTGAAGGCGACTACTGTTGTCACATTTTTTAGAACGGGAGATCCCTCCTTAGTCTCCCCGTTGACTAATAAAACCTGCCCTCCGGTTCATAAAAATAATAATAAATAGTAATCATTTCAATTCACGACTTTAATTCCAGGAGAGATGAGGTGCGTTCACTTCGATCATAATAATAAAAAAAGCCTTTACGTTTTGTTTTTGCTATGTAAGAGAGCCGAATGTTTCCCTTTTTGTGAACAAAATCCAAGATACCTACGTGTAAATGTATATTCATGTAGGTCGTTATCATTAATCACATTACACTAATATAATAAAATTCAAAGTTTGTGAATGTGTTTGTATTCTATGTTTCTTACTTCTTCACACTCTAATTGTTGGACTAAACGGTGGCCGCCGTGTTGATATTTTAATGTTCTGCCGTACCATAACGTCGGTTCGCGCGGGTCGCCTTACATGCTCCGTCTAGTGGGGGTTGTCTGTGAGCTCCGTACGAGTGCCAAACATCTCGGGCCATTCCTGGAAATTTCACGTGAGTGTAAACGGCTGGACGTTGTAACCAATTTTGGCACAGTAATAGCTGGATGCCCAAAGATGGTTACAGAATACTTTTTATCCGACTACGGTAGAGAAAACTAGTTTTAAATAAATAAATATCAGACAACCTCACACAAATCGATCCAGTCCCAAATTAAGCTCAAGAAGGCTTGTGTCATGGGTACTAGACGACGATATACGGACTTATATAGATAAATAATAAATATATATACTTAAATACATAGAACAACCATGACCCCAGCACAAATATTTGAGTTCATCACACAAATATTTGCCCCGGCTGGGATTCGAACCCGCGACCGCCGGCTCAGTAGGCAGATGTCTACAAACCGAGCCAAACGCGTCGTCAAATAGTTTTGCACGGATGAAGTTGCAGGCTAGCTCAGCTATAGAGTCTGGCAAGCTAAATAATTTATTTATTTATTTATTCAAATTATTTGCGCAGCATTACAGTAATTAAACTAAGGCACTGTGAACTACAAAATCATACATAAAATAAACTTAAATCTAGTTGGATTTAGGCGACGTAACAGCGTGGCTCCGTTGCGTCGTCTGATCTGGCGCAGGATTCGGCAGGTTGCCCCGGAACTGCCGAAACACAACACCCTTCGGCCAGAAGTATGCACTTGCTATGGTGTCCTGCAGCGGCCGCGGCACGCGCACCACAAACGAGCTGAAGTGCACGTAGTGCCGGGACTGCAGCTGGTGCACCCTCAGCGAGAAGCCAGTCTTCCGGCGAACGTACTCCACCACTTCGTCAGCCACGGCGGAGTGATGCAAGCGCAACACATAGAGCGCCTTACTCGGTGTGGCAATCCGAAGACCAGAACCAACCGGCTCCGGAACCGGCCGGATAATATCTATAGAGGACCCACCTTATGATTTAAACAATTTCTCTATAAATAATTTTGATCTCTATAAATAATTAAGGTTCTCTATAAATAATTTTGATCTTTTATGTACTAGTTCTTATTCTAACATTGCGATGGATTTTAATTTGGCATAGTACTTAATGTAATTTTTTTGGTGATGGATTAATATATGGTATTATCGAGCTAGATCTTATTTACACTACATTTAATTTCTCGCCTTGTATAATGGTTAGAAAGTGTAAACATATGTGTTTTTCGTTGACTGTACCGTACATGTGAGCTGACGATAACTGCACGTCAACATATATTTAACTTATTTTCTTAGGTAGCACGTGTGCATAGAAAATCAAAAATAATTTAAAGTATCAAAACTATAGTTCCTACTACACAAAGTGGGACCAGCCACAGATTTTATTAATTTCCCGCCAAAACTTCGAGTACCTAATATTTCATTAATCAGACTATAATATAAAGTATGAGCGTTGACAGGTAGCCGTAGTTACCTGAATGGGTATACGTAGTAACATTGAGAACGTAAGGGTGGAATCCAAGTCAACACAAAATCCTTCGATGGCGAAATACAGCCGGCGGAATCAGGCCAAGTAAGCCTATTGCATATTTGCCGAAATTTATCCTGTAGAATTCCCGTTAAGATTCGGGATTCGAGCCTTACAAGAGGTTCCTTGTTCCTTTATATAAGTGTTATTTACAGTGCGACCCACAAAACAAACATGAAATAAACAAAGAAAGGAGATAACATGCGTTCTTATCAATATCAATCGGTCCCTAGGAGACCACCCAACTAGCAAAAAAGTCTTAGATTGCGCACTTTATAAGAGTGGTGGGCTTATAGCGCTCTTATAATTGTTTTGCTGATGCTGCTGCTCTTATATTAGCTTTAGATAAGATGGTACGGGCTCAAGAACTCTCAGTCTTATTACCTAGTCTCATATATGTATATAAGCGCATTTTATAATACTATTATAAGCCTCTTACTCCTACAACAACATTTACGAAGACTCATTGTACTTGAGAATATCTGTTCTTATAGCCACATTCTCTAAGTTGATTTGATTTTATAATGGTCTTGATAAATGTTCTTATAAGAATGTCAGACTAATATCAGCATAACATAAAAGCACTATAAGTGCATACTTTTTTGGTCTTCATAAATCTATTATAAGATCAATATAAGATGGTTTGATCTTAAATCGATTTTGGGAACACAATTGTAAGAATAACGTTTAGTTAGCCATATTGTTTTGTGAAAAAGAGAGTGCTGTGATTTTAAATTTTGTGTAATAGGCATGGATTACAGAGATTGGAAAAAGCATTCCAAAAATTAATGTTAAAAAATTTAGTTTTCATGTAGGTTAAGCAAGAAACCCTAAATTAATCAATATGGCCGTACCACTTGTATTCAGAATGCTAATATTAGCGTAAATGATCTTACAGTAGTCTAATAGTGCGCTGGAAAAATGCAACTATCAAAATGGCACCGTTATCACCACAAATAAAGAAATAAAAAATTATAAGAGGATATTTAAATTGAATATTTGAGTAGGCGCATGAAATTTGAAGTGTAAAACAGGGTCCACTTTACAGTAAATAATATTTTCCAACGTAAAAACTTACCGCCCAACGCAACAAAAACACACACCAAGATTTTCACAAACACGTTATTTTATTACGTTACCATCACTATTAGGTAATTCATAAACAGTTGTGACAATAATATTTACTTTTCATTGTCACGCTGCAGTTTCACTCAAGACATACAAGTAATCAAAATAAGCTTGTTTAGGCTCACAAGATTCTAACGTTGGACCAATATGCGTCTATGTGGGCTTATAAAACACTTACGTGAGAGCGATATTAGCCTAAGGCAGCTTAAATTAGTTTCGGCAAGATTACTGTAAATGCAATCAGTATTCAATTAGACTAATATAAGGACGATATAAAGTAAATGCACTTATAATTTGCGCCCAAACCCAGGCTTATACGATGATATAGGATCAATATAAGAGCGAAAATTTGTAGTCTAGACTGTTGTTAGTGCGATTTTGCTGGTTGGGCATGAACGTAAATTGATGTTCGAAACTTCTAGGTAATTAAATAAACACTTTTTGAAGGCCTGACGATTTCTTTTTGAGGATGTCAATCGTTTTTTTTTATTGGAATCAAATGTCTATATAATACCGACTATACTTAGACTGCTCTAAAACTCAGAACTTAGCGTTAAAGTTAAACATTCCAACGTAGCGCTAAAAACGTTCCATACAAATGGCCTAGGTGGCCATTATTATATTAGTTATGGGTAGTTGGGTACCAATATTTGTATGGAGACAATAAGTAATTTTTATTTTTTACCATGAAAAAGTGCGTTTAAGTTCCTTGTTGCTATACAATTTTTTTTTTAAGTTTTGCTAAATTATGAAGATTCTGAAAACAATTTCAAAATTTATTATAGATTAAAAAAAACCTAAAACGTCATAGATATTAATTTTTTTGATTTGTTTTTCTTTGTTTTATGACATATGGAACTAAATATATACTCATATGTATCTACAATATACTATAAAATTTGACATCAGTCGTCATTCCTTAATGCATGCACTTAATTAATGTTTCTGAATAAATAATTCACGAATGACAGGCGCTTTGTAATCGTCTTCGTATCAAGTCCCATTAAGGAAATTAAGTTAAATGCGGTAAGAATTACTAATGAGCATAAAGTGTACACACTTTTAATCAAGCCTCAAAAGGTATTTTAATCGTTGCACTTTAATTAAGCTCCAACGACGGGACTTAATCTCTTTTTTTATCCACCCTTTATTTATTCATCAAAGCTGTGCGGAGACTAGCGAATTAATGGATAAGCCGTGACTTTTCAGCTCTTCATCTAAGAATTTCTAAGTGACGTGATACAGCAGCCGAACATACTATAATTTCTTCTTCTTCTTCTCAGCATATATGCGTCCACTGCTGGACATATGCCTCTTGCATGGATTTCCAAACCGATCTTGATGCGGCGATCCTACTCCAGGTCGGCCCTGCCATCTTTTTAATGTCGTCCGACCATCTGGCTTGCGGTCTTCCAACGCTTCTGCCACCCGTTCGCGGCCTCCAGTTTAGCGCTCGCTGACTCCATCTGTCATCGTCTCTGCGACATATATGACCAGCCCATTGCCACTTCAATTGCGCAACTTTTTTTCCCATGTCGGTCACTTTCGTGCGTTGGTGAATGTCCTGGTTTCGTATTCTATCTCGCAGAGAGATTCCGAGCATTGAGCGCTCCATAGCTCGCTGTGCCACCTTTAGACGGTGGACTCTTCCAGCGGTTAGCGTCCACGTTTCGCATGCGTATGTCATTACTGGGAGTACACACTGGTTGTAGACTCTCGTTTTCAGTGTTTGTGGGATTTTTGAGCTGAAGACGTCTTTGAGCTTACCGAATGCACCCCATCCAAGCTGGATGCGTCTGCTAATTTCAGAGTCTAATGGATCTCTCTTTAATGTTATTTTCTGACCCAGGTATATGTAGTCGTTCACTTCCTCAATCGTTTTGCCATTCAATGATATGTTTGCGCTGACGGAAGTGCTCATCCATTTCGTCTTCTCCATATTCATTTTCAGGGCAACCCGCATCGATGCCTGACTTAGATCGTTGAGCATTCTTCCAATATCTTCAGGTGTTTCTGCACGGAGAACGATGTCGTTTGCGAAGCGTAGATGATTGAGATATTCTCCATCAATATTTATACCTGTGCCGTCCCAGCTGAGTGTCTTAAAGACGTCTTCGAGTGCGTTTGTAAATAGCTTCGGGGAAATGACATCCCCTTGGCGTACTCCTCTTTTAAGTGGTATATTTGCGGTGGAGCCTTGAATTTGCACTGTCATCGTCGCTGATCGGTAGAGATTTTTTAGCAGCTGGATGTATTTGTAGTCTATTCGGCACCTCTTTAGGGAATCGAAAACTGCCCAATGTTCCACCGAATCTAACGCCTTTTCATAATCGACAAAGGCAAGGTGTAGCGGTTTATTGTATTCGTGTGATTTCTGTATCACTTGCCTTAATGTGAAAATATGGTCTACTGTACTATAGCCACCTCTAAAGCCCGCTTGCTTTTTGGGCTGATATTCGTCCATTCGTCGCGTTATTCTCGTTGTGATGACGCGTGAGAAAACTTTGTATATTTGGCCTAAGAGTGCAATAGGGCGGTAGTTTTTGAGACTTGTCTTGGCGCCTTTCTTATGGAAAAGGATAACGACACTATCTTGCCATTGAGTTGGTACTTCTCCCGTGAACAAAGCTTCGTTAAAGATCCATCGGAGTTCTTTCAGTATTGGCCTTCCACCTGCCTTAAGCAGTTCCGTGGTTATGCCATCGCCTCCAGGGGCTTTATACTGCTTGAGTTGTCTTATAGCCTGCTTCACTTCGTAGGTAATGATTTCTGGGATATCCTCGGTGTAGTGTATTGTCAGAGGTGCACGTTTGTCCACAGTACCTACGGTAGCATGTCCACTGGTTTGTGACTCATATAGTGCGCCGTAAAATTTAGCTATCACCTTTCGATAAACCCGCTGAATCTGTAACGATCTCCCCTTCTTCGTTTTCCAGTTTGTTGAGCTGGCTGCTGTCGTTACTAGTAGCCCTATTGAAGACCTTGGGGCCACGGTATTTTTCTATCAGGCGTTGTATTCTCTGGGTGTTCCTTTTTCTGACATCCCGTCTCACTGCTTTGGATATCTGCTTGTTGAGATCCCGGTGTTCTTGAGAATTATATTGCGCAGACGATAGTTGTTGTCACTTTTCTAGCAGCAATTGCGTCTCAGAAGTCAGCGTATCCTTTTCTCGAGATATTCGGGCAAACATTTCCTTTGCACTATTTGTTACATTTGCCACGAATTCAGTGTATTTATCGTCTAGGCTCTTTTCGAAATAGTCAGCATCAGGTCTTGCGAGTTTCCCACAGAGTTCCTTTTCAAACTCTTCGTGGACTCCTAATGGGATGTTTAAGTTAGCCAGAGGTTTTGATAACAGTTTTCTCCTTTCGAATTTAGTGTTTATCTTTACTGTACTCCGCACTATAAAATACTATAATTTACCTCATGAGAACTTAGTCAGCCTACGAAGAACGCAGGACACAGTGATATATCTTAGTAAAATACCGTAGGTTAAACAGAGGATGTGGGTATCTTGTGAGTTCGACTCCCACTTGGTCTGCGGTGAATCACATAGATTTTGGCTTCTTATTTTATCCTTTGTATTTATATACAAAATATCATAGGTTAGTAATAAATAAACAAAGATTTGATTTGTGATTACGTCTCCTTTGCCTAATAAAGTTTGTATACAGTAAATATCGCGAGAGACTACGATATTAAGTTAGTATATTTTCACTTCTACTGCTTTGATAGATTCAGCAAGACGCAATTTTTTTGATAGAATATTGACCGATTATTCCGGCGTTTACGTGGCATCTCAAACTCGCGTTATCACTGTTAAAAAGTGGGACCTATTTTAGTTAAATATGTTTTTATTATTTTTAGTTGATATGTAGGTATGTTAATTTTAATTTACAAAACCTCGTTTTTTTTCAATACTAAATATATTCATACCATTAATTAGACCATGAAAGGAGAATTCCAGTCAGATGCTGAACCGTTACAGGAAGTCCTATTTTTGTAGTCCCTTTGATAGGCTCTGTAAGACACAGTTTGCTCCTAGGTCCATTATCAAGCTCTTGGACTCGGGCCAATCTTGAATCCTACCACACACGTAGCCATTATCACTTATGTAGTTGGTTTGACTTTAGCCTCTAGAGGATCTAGATTTGACTAAAACTAAGATTGGGTTGGTAATCTCAATGATCTGAACCTTTGTGGTTCAAAGTGCTTCATTCAATAGAATAATTGTTCTTACTTGCACGATTCCTTTTTTCTCCATAGTAGAAGTTTTCAGAAATGATATAATGTCTAAAAAATATAATCAATGCTATGGTCCACAGCAGAATACGTAGTTTAGTCATACTCATATTGAAGACTTACTGTTAAAAAAATTACAAATAAAAAAACCTAAGTGATGACAAAAATCATCATTGCTAAATTACATTAAATGGTTTTCAGCTTAGACGCCTATTTTCAAGTTACAACAGAAAAAAGTCTTAAGGTTTAGGCGACGTAATTTCGCCTCAATCTTATATCATATCTACAACAACGCAACCGTCAAGGAGAAACAACAGTTTCGCTCCAACAACCCTGTCCAAGGCTTGGTTTGCACTAGCTCCTTGCGTCCACTTTTTTGCATATAAGCCCCGCCGCAGATGTCCCCGCCCTGTAATTGCCGCAGTTCGTACCGCCGGGTTTAGATGTACCAGATGTTTACAAGTGTCGTTGTGAGACGTTCGCGAGTTTAGTGTTTCTATGGTAAATGGGCTGCGTTCTTTGGGTAGATTAAGGTTGGCTTTGGTTGGATATACAATTTCTTATGGTGTGTGAGTGACAGAAAAATCGCCACTCTGTCTATTTTAGCGATATGCTCTACTTTAGAGACATGCTCTCCTTTGGCTATATACTCTATTTACCTTTGAATTACAAGTTGCCAATGCCAATTGATGCAGCTTGAATACAATTAGCAAGTCATATGCCCGTTATAAGGTAGATATATTGCTAAATTGTGAATGTCATGTTGAACAAGGGTTCGCACTGGGTCGCTCCAACAACCCTGTCCAAGGCTTGGTTAGCACTAGCTCCTTGCGTCCACTTTATTGCATATAAGCCCCGCCGCAGATGTCCCCGCCCTGTAATTGCCGCAGTTCGTACCGCCGGGTTTAGACGTACCAGATGTTTACAAGTGCCGCTGAGACGTTCGCGAGTTTAGTATAGTCTATGGAAAATAGACTGCGTTATTTCACAAAGAGTTTCGTAGTCTTAACGTGTGATTTGATTTCTATTTGTCTAAATGTTCAACGTTTTAGTGATGTTAATCAGAAATCATCATCACAGTATTACTTACTTTTATTCGTTCGCCAAATGATTTGTTTACCTTTAAATATCAAACTCTTGTTACTTTATGCAGATCGAAGTTTTAACATTTGTCTGTAAAGCCTATATTCGGTTATATGGCTAAATTTTTAAACAGGTTTAAATTCTTATGATATACTCGTATATTCGACAGTACAGACAGTCAACATGAGACTCTTCTATTTTTAAAGTCGGTTGAATCAAGAGCATAATTATATAAGCAAACGCACGGTAAGATTTAATAAAGAGTACTTCATTATCCATCGACCGCAGTCATGGCGAGTCATACGCCCTTAATTATCATAAAGCCCTTCAAATTTAAACTCACGCTGACTTGTCTGTATTCGCAATGAAAAAGCTACACCAAAAACTACTTACAGAACAGTTATATCATAATTCTTATTAAAACACGCAGGTTATCTTTTACAGTCAAGGGCCAAGCTCTGTTGTTATAGGATCCGGTGAGACATTAGGAGCGGCTCACGAAAATATTTCCTTTCATGTCTGCGATGGGATTCATAACATATTCATAATATTATCGTATCCTCGTAAATCCCTGAGTAGTTATTGTTTTTGGAATTGAAAGTTTTCCTCATCAGCTTTCATTTGAAAGCACAACTTATAGTGATTCCTTTGTCTACTTTTGTAATCTGTTATTCGGTATGAGTGATATATAATTTTCTATTACATTGTTCATTGTAGATAACTGAGCCCCAATAACTACGAGTGATTTGTGTTTTTTTTTGTATTTCAATATAACACTGTTAAATCTCCTGTAAGGTATTTCAATTTTCCTTTCATTTGTTTAATAGAATATACTTAAATCTGCAAGTAAAATTTTAATTATCAAAGTTAGGGACCTAGTTATGTATCTGTCCACGGCTACCTCCAAGGGAGAAGGGTTTCTATCTTACTGTTTATTTAAGGATATCACAAGAGGTCACCGAATTAGCGCTTATTATATTCTATTGATATTTTGAGCGTTTTTAACCATTTAAGTGAAATATTGGCTATATTACGGCCATATAATTATATGGGTACTAAATAACGACTTAAGAGCAACATTCAGTTGAAAATAATTATAATAACAGTTTAAACTCACTTAAAAACCTACGACATTCACGCTTTTACGTAATTTTAAACCGTTTTTATAATTATTAAAGATGTCTCACGATAGGTTTCATAATATGATAACATTCAGTTGACATTGGAGAGTCAACTTTTTAGAGGTTAGTCGGTAATCAATACAAACCTCAAAAACGCAAAATTAATATTGTAACATGTTAAAGTAATCATAAATCTCACACGTCTACTTTGTGAACCCACTTGTCATTAAATTATTGGCAAAACAAACGAGTGTCGTAATGAAAATAATTGAACCACATTACGTAATTAATTTTAATCATCGCGTTTTACGTAACAAGTCACAATCAAAATCAGCGGATGGTATTTGCTTTGTTGCGCGGGATGAACTCGAATTTCAGTAATTTAGTAACAATTTTATTTAATTAGAATTATAATGCTGTTTACTTTACCCGCACGATGGAGTTTGCGGGTAATTAAATTTTTAAAGCAGGTTCGCGTGTTTAGTTCGCCTAATGAAATGAATTATTCTAATGAAGGGCTGAAGGGTCTATTTTTGGTTATTTTCCTGGAAGCAAAATTAAATTATGAATGAAAAGTTAACACAGAAATGTAAAAAAATTGGCAGCTTTTTCAAACCGCAATGAAATGGATGAAACAAAATTACAAGAAATTCTCCGACACAAGAAAAACAAATGAATCCCTAGATTAATTATTCTAGGCTTCAGAAGTAATTAGAGCAAAAAATCCGTTTCAATTGTAATTATTAAGAACGACCGGTTTCCCGACTTAATTGCCGCACAATTCTCGAAACCGATTTCATCTGACTAACTAATAGAAACATTCGGGGGGAAGTTTTCCGTCGACTCATCAGGAGGGCTCGTTTGAAGAAAAAAATTAAGAGCCACAATATCGAGAACGGGCTCCAACAAAAAGGGTCCTACAGATCCCGAATCGGCCGACAGAAAACGGTAATGGAAATCCGACCATTATTGTGTTGGTGCAAAAACAACAGGATGCCCTTTTTGCAGGCCTAATCTGCTCCTGGCTGATAAAAAGGGAGAACTCAGTAATCCATTGTCATTATTAACAGTCTTAAGAATGATCGATAATTGCTAATTAGATAATATTACTGATCCAAGACATTTTATTCTATAGCGACTCGTATAATTTTGTTAACCAACTGGCTCCAAGTAAATGATACACTGCTGCTTTTTTAAATCTTTTATAATAAAGAAATTCCTTTTTTTTTAAACAAGACTTGAACTGGTTCAGGCCTGTTTAGCCCTTATTACCAGTGATTCGAACTTTGTGTGGGAGAATAACCCGCTATAATAATATATTTGCAAACGGTCAATGAGAAGAACCAAACGTACCGAGCTGGGGTCATTCACTCGGAGAAAATCTTAACAACGCGATGCAGCCGAATTTACCAAAGCAACAACGCCATCATTAGGTATGTAGGAACAAAATGTCAACACAACGGTTGAACAGACATATTTTAAAAAGTTTGGTAACTAAACGCAGACGTTTGGCAGCCTGCTCTCTCTCAACTGAACCTGAATCAAACATCGCATTATTGCTGCTCTAATGTCTCAATCACTTGACTGGAGACGAGCTGGATGGAGACACCTTCGATTTCCCTGTCTGCTTTGATCCCGGTACCTTATTAGGTACAGGGCCCTGTTTCATATACGTGACAAGTTGACAATTTGTCAGTTTTTGACAAAGTTGTCGAATTGTAGCTACAAATTCTGTTTCATAAACGTGACAAATATGTCCGATTGCGACAGGTAAATAGTTGACAAAATTGACAGTGTCAATCGCGTTTCATAAAGGTCTACAATTGTCAGTTTTAAAATGTCAGTATTTAAGAAAATTGTCAAGACTTTGTTGTCATGGTAATCGACATATTGTCATAAATTGCGACAAATATGTCACAGCATACATTTTTGTTAAAATGATATAGCAGTATGAGAGCAGCAATAAAAATGTTTGTCTTAGATTAGCATTCATCAGATAATTTTGACTAGCATTCTAGGATTTGTTCGGTAACTTGCAACAAGTAAAATGGACACGAAAATAATAATTTTGGGCCTTATACAGGACAACAGAGAAATATTGTTTGGCCAATTTAGTGAACATTTAACGCACGAAAATAAAATGTATGGAAATCGCAGAGCAATTGAAGAGATTGGGTATATTTAGCAAATATTGGGCCTGTTAAATCAGTGAATTCGTTTGTAATACGCATACAATTTGCTGAGTGGGAGTAAGTGCGAAATTTCCCGTTGTTGAGAATGTTGAGTGTTGTAATTTTTGTCCTCTTTTAGTTATTAAGTATTCGACGGTAGTTTTACAAACTCAAAATTTTTCTATAAATGTGGGGTCAACCACGTCAAAAGTAAAGTTTGCCCTTGTCCTAAATGCTCGACGACGCCGACGTATTGGTTGAACTAAATATTCTTTATCGCTGTTGCTACTAATGTGTCGATGATAGCACCATTTCACTGGTAATAAGTAATTAGTTAGTGAGAAGTAGCCGCTGACATTGGGTAAGGTCGCCTGTCAAATCTTCGACAAGTCTACAAATTTGTCAACTTGTAATTACAATTTTGTGTTTCATAAAACAAATATGGCAAGTTTTTCGCGACAAATTGTCACCTGTCACCTGTCAAGGGAAAATGTTTATGAAACAGAAATATGTCAAAATGTCGCGACAATTTGACATAATTGTCATTTTTCCACCACGACTTATTTGTCATAGGTAATGTTTATGAAACGAAAAATTGACAAAATGTCGAATTGTCACCTGTCACCTGTCGCCTGTCATTGTCACGTATATGAAACAGGGCCCAGGGATACCTAAACCGATTCTTTTTGACCTATGTTAGTTCCAAACATTTCTGAGAACAGGGCTCTTATACTGCAATATGACGACGCCTTTGGCTCGGTTTGTAGACAACTGCCTACTGAGCCGGCGGTCCCGGGTTCGAATCCCGGCCAGGGCAAATATTTGTGTAGTTAAACGTATATAATTGGAAAATTGGGTGTTTATTATAATCTTTCTAAAAGGTAAGTAGTCATATAATCAGATTTAAGTAAAGTAAAGTAAAGTAAAAGTAAAGTAAAAGTTTATTTGCAAGCACATGTAGGTATAGTTACACAGATTTACATAGAAAAGAGATTAGGTACTTACGACTAAACAAGCGCTTTTATATAGTATTACTAGCTTTTGCCCGCGACTACGTACGCGTGGAACTTGATAAAAGGGATTATTAAAAGTGCCTAAGCAAATGTAAGAGCAATTGTGCTTTTGGTCCGATAATTACTTTTAAGCTTACTCTTGCCAGTTCACTCTTGCTGCCCCTTCTGGACATTGCTATGACGAATCTCGAAGAGGAACTACTTGACAAGCTCGAGCGCTTACAAAATGTGTGCATAAAATATGTTTTCGGACTGCGCAAATACGATCACGTGTCCGCCTTTAGAGCGCAGCTGGGGTGGCTGCCAATACGTCAGCGTAGAGACCTGCATGTCCTGTCATTGCTTTTTAATGTTCTCTACAACCCTGCTTCACCTCCTTAACTCAGTGAAAGGTTTAAATATATGGCCGATGGCAGTGGTCACCGCTTGCGGTCGTCTGCCAATCTCACTCTGGCTGTACCGTCTAACAAGACGCGTACGTACGCCAAATCTTTCACAGTAAGCGCTGTGAAGTTGTGGAACGAATTGCCACTGTCCCTTAGGAAGTCTCCATCTGTATCTGCATCGCTCAAGACGAATCTTAAGAAGTTATGGCTTTCCAATGACTTGTGAATTGGATCTACAATGTATTTATATTTATATGTATACATATTTATATTACATTATATATATGTATGTATGTATGTATGTATGTATGTATGTATTAATAGTTTATATGTGTAATTATTAGTAGTCTTATTATTTTTCATACCTTTTTGTACACGGTGTTAGTTTGTCTATCTTCTTCTCGTACTCACTCAACTGCTCAAAGGTTAACTGGAAGAGATCCCTTATAGGGATAAGTTCGCCTTTGTACCTATATGTTAATTGTAATAGATGTATTTTTAACTGTTTTTGTGTACAATAAAGCGTTTACTTACTTACTTACTTTTCTTACAGGGTCACCGCATCCCAACAGAAATGTTCACTAACTTTTCAATCTTTTTAGGTATAATTTCCAGGATGAAAACTATCCTATGTCCTTCCTCGGATCTTAAACAATCTCCATGCCAAATTTCATCAAAATCGGTTCAGCGGTTTAAGCGTGAAGAGGTAACAGACAGACAGACAGACAGACAGACAGACAGACACACTTTCGCATTTATAATATTATAGTAAGTATATATAGTATATAGTATAATAGTATATAGTATATAGTATGGATACTTCTAAATATTATTTTGGTTATATAGGTATAAGTATATGCATTTCAATTGGAGTTCTATTTACACCAGTGTCATGGATGAAAAGATGGCTCAATATATTTTTTTCTAATCATTGACTCAATTTAGCATTATCTTATGTTAATTAAACACTTGAAAAAAATTATTGTATAGGTACTTCGAAATATTATACCTACAATGTTTTATCTCAGTTCACCCATCGATTTCATGTATAATGTAGGTAAGTATGTTTTCCTACGGAGCTGAAAATGAGAGCGTAAACGCCGATTAATTTCCAATTATTTCCGCACCCTTAATAGCTTGTGGAGTGCATGGGAAGCGTACTTTAATGAAAGTGACTTGACGATATTTTCAGTTTGACGTGTTACGCGGCGGTTTCACCTGATTTTGATAGATGGAATACGAATATTAATTATCTTCTAAGACCTATCCAAACAATCGCTGTAATATCTTTTAATTATTACGGTAGTGATAGGTATCATTAAGAATATTATAGCTGGGTTAAGAGAATTTTAAACAACACCTGGGGTGCTATGTTCACACAATTCCTTTAAAATATTCCTTCTTAACCGCAAAAAAGAGGGGTATTATAAGTTTAACATGTGTATTTGTATGTCTGTCTGTGGCAGCCGAGCTCCTAATATGATTTAAATGCGTTTTTTTTATCGAAAGCCATGTCTGTCGTGATGGTAGCTATGTTTAGTTGCGTCGGGTTTAATTTTTATTTTTTAATAATAATAATAATAATAAAAACATTTATTCGTAGTAACAGTACTCCTACACATTACACAACTTCTGCCAAACTGTAAAACAGTTTGTTGGCAGAAATAAGTTCCCTTTCTTTACATTACTGTTTTCAGCTTACAAACTATTTAGGTAAGTATTCCATACCTATAGGTATTTAAAGGTAATTAACTACATTTGTAAACACAACAAATATATATATATATATTTACTATTTTTTTTTTGTATATGTGAGTATACACACACAACACACACATCCTATGCTTACAAATGTAGTTACAGCAAGCATTTTATATCTAAATATTTTAATTTTTAGCTTTAATTTACATTTTTTAATTTAGGTTATGAAAAGTTCTGTAGTCTAGCGTCTTTATCAGTTTGGGCACCTGCAGTTCTACCAGCAACTGCGCTAAAACGGCTCAAAGCTACACGACAAAACTTCCCTGTGTCCTTTGTTGCAATATCGTGCCAACAAGAAGAGCGATCCTCCTCCGTGAATCGTTATCCTCATTGCTGAGGGTCGTGACATCCACCATGGATTAGTTTCCTCCGGATGATGTTGCGCCATCTTCCACCTTGAGCGCGTCGTAGAAATTGGATCAAATGCAGTGCGGATTTGGTCAGACCAGCGCATCAAGATGGGTCATAATGAGTAACTAAAAATGAAGTCGCGGTATGATGTGATTACCTTGCTCGTGGAACCAATTGGAATACAGAAATTAGCTCGATCGTAACCATATTGTAAGAACCGTAAGGATGCAGTCTGGCCATCGCAAGTATGCAGCTACGCCCATCCTTTTGATAACTTTACCTAATTCACAGTTGTTTGCACTAACAATAATGGAATAGCCGACAAAACGCTCCGTATCGAGGGAATAAGGAAAAGAAGAACGCGTAGAGCATAAGAAATTACGTACAAAAACTCCTATTTCGAATGACTACACTATCCTCAACACAACCTTAAGTTCTAAGGCACTAAACTCTTAATTGAATAGAAACTTGGTTACGGATAGCGTTTTTCAGGAAATACATTTCAATATACAAGCGTATAGTAAATGGTTATTAATGAATTGACCTGCCACGTAGTTTTATTATACCCGGTGAAAAGAAGGCAGAAGTGGAGCCGCGCCCAGTGCTTGCTTTATGTGAGTAAAGTGCATTATTTGAAATACAATACTGGAAGTTGCTAAGAAAAAGAGCCATTTTGTCCTTACAAAGTCAAGACTAGAACACCGCGTGCCGTGAGACGCGTTAATAGCCTACACATAGCTCGCTCCTAAAGGGGCTTAGGACGCCTAGGGTGATCTGAGACAAACAATCAATAAAATACAGTTCTTAGGCGGGTCAAGGTCAAAAGAGAGAACTTTCTCTAGGGGAAATTGGCAATGGAACGGACGCGTTGTGATACTGACACTATACAGGTGATCAATCAAAATGGGTCAGTAGGGCGAAAACAAAAACTATGAGCGTTAATGTAGTTTTTATTAAATTGAAATTTAAAAAGATAAAGCTTTTCTTATGAACAATGGCGTCGATTTTAAATTTAATAGAAACTACATTCCATTTCTTGGGACGGGCCACAACTTGGGATTTAGGAAGCCTACCCCGATTGAGAATTTATTCTCAAAAATGGGACAAAGGCTAGGAGGATGATGATGACATTCCATTTTTTATAAATTTCATACATAACCGGGAATGAATTGAGCCTGGTTAAAATTCGGTAAGTAATCGCATGTCATATTGTTACATTCTTTACAGCGATTTTGACCGCAGTTTGATGCAGTTTTTATTAAATCTAAAATCGATAAACAGATTTCTCTATCTCCTTTAGTTAATGAATTCTCTCTAGTGACCCATTTGGATTCATTAACCTGTATATTGTGGGTTATTTTTTTTTTTTTTTTACAATCAAAAATACAGCATTACAGTTATTACCAATACACTGTACAATTTATAAACATTTAAAAGAATATAAATAAAACTTAAAAGTTAGGAAATCCCGCAATCATCCATCACCTCACAATACCTCAGGAGCATTCGACACACATCCGTCCATCGACTCGCAAACAAATTAATCTCTGGTACAGATGACAGCAGCGCGTTTAAAAGTTTGAGAGCCAAAACGATGGGGGAATTTCTGTGTGCTACTGTGCGTGTTAGCGGGACAGCGAGGAGATTACAGTTTCGGGGTCTGAGAGCATTTTTGGGAACAAATGGAATAACAAGTCTGACAGCCTGTTCTACCAGTTCGGGGCAATCTGAGTGGCCACGCAAAGTATTGCAAGTCGTTAAAAGCAGCTTGTGGTTACGTCTCACTTGAAGAGAGTTAAATCCTAGTGTACCCAGTAAAAACTTTGTTGGATACATGAATGGGTATTGATGGAACACCTTCTTGTATAGAAATCTGAGGAACGTTTTTTGTACTTTTTCAAGTACCAAGATATAAGTACTTTCAGACGGATTCCAAACAATGCTAGCAACCTCAAGTTTACTTCGGATGAGCGCCATATAGAGGATTTTGATTGCTCTCGAATCGTCAAAGTCACGTGCATTTCTCATTATAAATCCGAGCCTTTTGTAACAATCTGTAGCAAGTGTCTTAATGTGATCATGAAAAGTAAGACGCGTGTCGAAAAGAACACCAAGATCTTTTACAGTTGTTACTCTAGCTATGACTTCAGATCCGAGCAAGTGTTGAGCATGTAGCGGCTTTAAAGAACGGCTATAGGACATAACACAACATTTGGAAACATTAAAGTGTAGTTTGTTTTTGATGCTCCAACGTAACACAGAGTTTATGTCCTCTTGCATTGCCTCACAGTCCGCTAGACGCTCCACTTTATAAATAAGTTTCAGATCGTCCGCATAAAGAAGGCATCTGGCATGCTTTAGCACAGACTCTATAAAATTGGACCGAGAATAGAGCCTTGACTAACACCAGAACGAGTTGGGTAATCCGATGATTTGAAACAACCATGCTTCACATATTGTTTTCTATCTCGCATGTAACTTGCGAACAATTTTAGAAGTCGCGGTGAGAAGCCCACATAACACAGCTTACTCAATAGCACATCGTTGTCTACTTGATCAAAGGCTTTATTGAAATCGAAGTAGAGAACGTCGACTTGTATACCCCTATCGAGGTGTTTAGAGATCATACTCGAGACGGTCAGAAGGTTGGTATCAATTGACCAAGTTATTAGTGCTGCCGTTTTATTCTGTGTCAAAACATAAATGTTCCCTATTTGCTATACCGAATAATGACACTCTTTAATTTTGTACTGCAAAATGGATTAAACTCAACGGATTTACTAAACCAGACGACGTCCAAACGCATTAGTCCATTGGGAAGGATAATCGTGGTAAATCTGGGACGAATCCGATTAACCACGCGTTGTACGACTTCTATTACGGAGTCGCGTAGTTGGCACCAGTGTATACAATAACAGGAATTAAATGTTTATCACATACAGTCTACTGCTGCAGATTTATGTCTAAAGTTTTACAAACAAAAGTTATCAATGAAAAATTCGAACTGTAGGTTTCAAATATATACCAATGAATTGCAATGGCCCTATTCTAAGTAGTAACATTGATAATATGTTAAGATATATGTACGATCGTGGATAAAAATGTCCAAAGGAGCCTAAACGGGAATTAAATGTGCATCACATCACATACAGTCTACTGCTACGGAATAATGTGTAAAGTAATCTAATTTAAAGTATCGTAAGATTTCTCTGATATTTATTAAAATCGGTTAAGGGGGCAATGGTCCGTTTGTCGCGATGCACTGATGTCCCTGATCTTTACTTATTTATTCAGCGTGGTAACAAAATGTAAACTAATATTAAAATATCAGAATGTAGATAGTTAAGACTGCGCCGAGCGAAATGTGAAAAAACAGGCAGTTGCTGTTAAGTAGATAACGTCGATACTAGTTGTTTAATCCATTTCTAAAGTATATATTTAGCACTTCGAAGAATGTGTTAACAACTTCTCCGTGGAAAAATTATAAGATTAATAACATTTTACCCTAGAGAACGAAGTACAGTTGGATGAAAATTGTAAAATCGTAAGCAGGCGTTAAGTGTTTTTTGAAACTTAAACAATGGAAATCTATTCTAATTTCCAGTTCAAAAAAAGATGAATGTTTACATTACAATTTTTCCGCATCAAATATTTCAATTATTTGAATGAATTGTTTGGTATTAAAGTTCCAGATTTATCAAAAAGTGCTTTTTAGGGTTCCGTACCCAAAGGGTAAAAACGGGACCCTATTACTGAGACTTCGCTGTCCGTCCGTCCGTCTGTCACCAGGCTGTATCTCAAGAACGGTGATAGCTAGACAGTTGAAATTTTCACAGATGACGTATTTCTATTGCCGCTATAACAACAAATACTAAAAATAAAATAAATATTTGAGGGGGGCTCCCATATAACAAACGGGATTGGTTGCGTTAACTTTGCACCTCATTTGTATGGAGGGCTATACATACCAGGTGCAAACTTAACCACTTAAGGATGGAAAGTGTTTGTACGAAACCCTCGGTGCGCGAGTGCAACTGGCACTTGACCGGTTTTTTTTTCTCTATCCCGCGCTCTATGGTTCAGTCGCTAACTAACTGCCAAGCACAAAAATAAAATTATTATAGAACATACATTTTAAACTTATTATCACACTTATTAAATTAACTTAACCCATCGTATGCGATGTGTAAAATTTGCTAATCAACTTGAAACCAACTGATTTTAACGTAAAGTTGAAATGTCCTGCGCGGATCCGCGTTAAGGCATACGAGGGGTTAAATTGAGAGTGAGATCTTCGCGATATCAGATAATTATTGATACGGTGTTTGAACTTATTAAAATACTGACGATAAACCCATTTCGTTATACGTCTTACGTCATAAAGGTCGAATATCGCTCGACATTTTTCTTAGCGATTCATCATCAGGAGAGCTGCGGTCAACCGAGCACCACCGTGCCTATAATAATTTTGTAATATTATGCTTCGTGCATCAACATTTTAATTTTATAAATGCTACCGTTTTGTGATCCGTGAATGCTACAATTGGTAATAAAGTACCAAAAATAGTTGAAATCAGTACAACCGTGTTGGTGTTACTAAGATCGCAACAATACGTAACCGAATACATTAATTATATACTCTATACACATAAAAGCTTTTAAAAATCCCTAAATGTTAAGCAAACTAACCTGTATCACTTTTTTATGTCTTTTTAGGGTAGTGTCTTTTCCGTAGTCAACTAGGCCGTTAACAGTCTTGATGCTGACCCTAGATCGAAACTGACCCGACACTATACCGAAGACATTCCGGACGTTAGCCTTTATGAAATCACGATGGCTCTGAAACAGCTTAAAAACAACAAGGCACCAGGTGATGACGGAATTACGACTGAACTTCTGAGAGCGGGTGGAAAACCAGTACTCATAGTCCTCCAGAAGTTGTTCGGTTCCGTCATACATGAGGGCACAACGCCTGAAGCATGGAAAAGGAGTGTGGTGACATTGTTCTGCAAGAAAGGTGACAAAACCTTATTGAAGAACTACAGGCCCATCTCACTGCTAAGCCATGTTTATAAGCTGTTTTCCAGAGTCATTACAAATCGCCTCGCGCACAGGTTTGACGATTTCCAACCTCCCGAACAAGCCGGATTCCGAAAAGGTTTTAGCACCATAGACCACATTCATACGCTGCGGCAGGTTATACAGAAGACAGAGGAGTATAACCGGCCCCTATGCTTAGCGTTTGTGGACTATGAAAAAGCCTTTGATTCGATCGAGACTTGGGCTGTGCTTCAGTCTCTCCAGCGGTGCCGTATCGACTATCGATACATCGAAGTGCTGAAGTGTTTGTACAGAAACGCCACCATGTCAGTCCGAATCCAAGACCAGAGCTCAGATCCTATCCAACTGCAGCGAGGAGTAAGACAAGGAGACGTAATTTCTCCAAAAATGTTTACTGCTGCACTGGAAGATGCCTTTAAACTACTGGATTGGAACGGACTTGGCATCAACATCAACGGCGAGCACCTCACTCACCTTCGATTTGCAGATGATATCGTGGTCATGGCGGAGTCGTTGGAGAGATTAAGCGCTATGCTCGAAGACCTCGACAGAGTCTCCCAACAGGTAGGTCTGAAAATGAACATGGAATACCCGATAGTGCCTTACCCGATAGTGGTTGGGAACTCTGCCCTCGAAGTTGTCGACGAGTATGTGTACCTGGGACAAATTGTACAGCTAGGTAAGTCCAACTTCGAGAAGGAGGTTAATCGACGAATTCAACTCGGCTGGGCAGCGTTCGGGAAGCTACGTCATATCTTCTCGTCGAAAATTCCCCAGTGCCTGAAGACGAAAGTCTTCGAACAGTGCGTGTTGCCAGTGATGACTTACGGAACTGAGACATGGTCGTTCACAATGGGACTCATGAGGCGGCTAAGAGTCACGCAACGTGCAATGGAAAGGGCAATGCTCGGAGTTTCTTTGCGCGACAGAATCAGAAATGAGGATATCCGCAGAAGAACCAAGGTAACCGACATAGTGCACAGGATTGCCCGGTTGAAGTGGCAATGGGCAGGCCATGTAGCCCGGAGAACGGATGGCCGTTGGGGCAGCAGTCCTAGAGTGGCGACCACGTATAGGAAAGCGCAGCGTGGGTCGGCCCCCGACTAGATGGACGGATGACCTCGTGAGGATAGCGGGGAATCATTGGATGCGGTCTGCACAGGATCGCACTTTGTGGCGAGTCATGGGGGAGGCCTATGTTCAGCAGTGGACGTCTGTGGCTGATAGATAGTCAACTAGGAATCCTTATAGTTTCGCCATGTCCGTCTGTCCCTCTGTCCGTCCGCGGCTTAGCTCCGTGATCATTAGTACTAGAAAGCTGAAATTTAGTATAAGAATGTGTATGTATAACGCCGACAGAACGGTCAAAAATAAAATTCAAAAATTTTATGTTTTTCGGGTACCTCTCGAACACCTAAAGTGAAGGTGATTTTTTTTTTCTTTTCAACACTGGTGTGTGGGGTGTCGTTGAATAGGTCTTGTTGGGGTCTTCTAACATTATTTTTTGATAAAGTCAGCAGTTTTGTAAATAATCGCTCCAAAAACAAAAAAAATAGTGTCCCCCCCTCTAACTTTTCAACCACGGGTCAAAAAAATTCGGAAAAATTCATGTAAATGAAACCTTATAAGTACTTTCAACGAAAACTATATTGAACAAAATCGGTCGAGCCGTGTTTGAGTTATCGCCAAATTTCATATTTTTTCTTTAAAAGGACGTAAGTTGACTTCCAGAAGGTATTAAGTGATTACAGTTTCTAGGGCGTTTACGACCTTTTTAAAGAGCTTAAAATCTTTCTTAACTTAAACCTCGGGCTTAAAACAGCAGTTTATTGTGAAGGGTGAGCAACTACGGAACCCTACACTGAGCGTGGCCCGACATGCTCTTGGCCGGTTTTTTTAAAAGGCTGTCTGAAAATCTGCTACAAGCACATTTTTGTTTGAGCCCGATAGCCGTTTTGAGTGCTCTTTTTTGGCCGTTTGTCTTCGGGCTCAGTCCGTTCATCCCGCTAAGCTGCCGGCTCAATTTATACTGTTAGCCGATATTTTGTTTTAAGTTTAAACACTGTAATTGGGGTTTACCTTTATACTGAATTTATGTGATTTTGTTCTTGGGATATTTGGTTTAAGTTGGCCATTTTAAATATAAAAATCAGAATTGTTCTTGTAAGGATTTTGATAGAACTAGAGATCTTTACATCTCTGTAAGGCCCAGCACACACGGTGAAACGCAACTGCAACGAAACTGCAACTTTTAGTTACTTTTGAGTTTCATTTGAGTTTATGCCATAGACTCCAAGGACAGACCGCACATGGCGCAACCATTTTTAAACCGGTTTGAAACGCGTTGCAAATCAGTTGCTATGAAACCGGCGTGCAGGAAACTCGTGTTTGCGTTCGTTGTGGATTTCGCGCCTATTCGGTTCCAAAATGGCTGACAACGAAAATAAAAACATTACTTCTGCTCATACGATAACAATCCATGAATTTTCTATCAGTTTGTTGTAATTCTTTGGCAGCCACAAACATACGGCAGTTGATATTCTTCTCAATGTAGGGATGTATCCATATACTTCTCCTTTTACGCCTCCTTCTTTGTCGAAGATACAAATATAGAACCACAACTTCTTCATCACTTGAACTAGACATTTTGTAGACGTCCGTTCTCAAAAGCGAAATGAGTACTTATGACTAATTTCATCACATTGTGGTTGCGGCGTGTGTGGAAAACGATTGAAACTGGTTTCAAACCAATAATTTCAAAAGGGTTTCGTTGCAGTTGCGTTTCACCGTGTGTGCTGGGCCTAAGAGATATCTTTAAGTTGACAGCTGAGTTTTTTTCGGCGTTTCTTCTCATTAGTGATCTCTTGTGAATTGGCGGTAGACCCAAGCATGGAAAGTGCCGTTTTGACCTTCTTACAGAATAAAGTTCGTATTTAATTATTTCTTCGAGCAATTTTCACATAATAAAAACTTAGCCCCGAAGGGCCACGGGCCGAAGCTCTCCGCGAATTGTCAAATTTTTGTGTAAACCATTGATACAAAAAAACCTTCAAAGTAAAGTTAATTTCAAAGTCAAACCGAATAACGCGAGTGGTTCTTTCAAAACCTGGCTCATTAAAAACACTTCCTTTGGCTACTAGATGCATGAAATAATAGCAGCTACTATTATTTCATTTTAAATTACATTTGAACATCCTGTTTGGACAAAACCCTTCCGTATTACAAACTACTCCACCCCGTATTCAATAAACATCCCCTAACCAAGCCATCCCAAGCGCCATTTTAATATTACCAAAATTACTTCCAAAAATATTAACCCTTCCAAGGGTGTAGGTATGGTTTCGTGAAAACATAGTAAGAGTGGGTAGCGAAATTGAATTTTCACCAAGATACTGAAGCTTAACCTCTAAGCCTAAAATAACATATCCTGTTGCTTTACCACATATTGCTATATGAGGATATTGCTTTAACGATATTCTAATTAAAACTAAGTTGCACCAACAGCTTCTTTAAGGTTACCCAGAATATTAGCATGGTTACAATTAGCCCTTGGAAGAGCACAAATTTCGTTTGTAAAGGAGAAGAAAGTGATATTACTCTTATTTTCTGAACCGTATACTGTAGTCAGGTAAATAGCAACAAAAACACTTGAGCTGTGTTGTAAATTGAAATCCATGGCTGGGATGGTTCAGGCGGTTTACTATCATTTCACAAAAACGTGCGACAAACAATAATTTGACTAAATAATATAATATTTCACTACTGCTTCATATGACAAACTCATCATAAATGGTAATGTGACTAATTATATTTATCGACTGTATCATTTCACAACTGCATCATTTCAAAAATGTTTCATGTCAATAGTATTTATTTCACAAATTAATCGTTTTATAAGTTAGTAGGTATTAAAAAAAATAGGGATATAAAATATGATTCAACAAAAATAACTTTTTGCGTAACAAACGTTTTGTGTAATGAATAGATAATTAATAATTTTGCCTGATTTTAAATCAATAATTTAATTAATGGTAATGTTTAATTGTGGAAAATTTCAAATTGGTAGGATTAGGTTACAGCTGCTTGTTATTATCATACAAACCTAACCTACTCATTAATAACCGATTCCACATATTTTGATGACGACTATTCTCATTAGGTACATTAAGAACTTTTAAATGTTATAAACTTTAATACTAACTACTAAACAACTCATCAACTTTATTCACATAAAATATAACAGAAGGAAATTTAATTCAGGCTATGATCAAACACCGCGTATCGCTAAATAAGAAATATAATAGCGAAACCCTGAATAGATGTCAATGTCCTTTCCTATTATTTTTACATCGCGACTTTTGTTATTTGAACTGGGATCTGTGATATTTCAGAGAGGACATGGTAAAAATAGATATATTTATAGATGTCGTCATGGTAAAATATCGTCATTTAAATGAGGATAAAATTTCACTTCAGAATTGGTAAAATCATTTAAATAATAAGTTTTTATTTTGACAACAATGAAAAAACTTACAATAAAATTTAACCTTTAAATAAAATTTGACTAGAATACAATAAAATTAAACTAAATCTAAAAATGCCCCCTGTGGCATAATGCCGAAGATGCTGGCGGTGTTTCCTCGCTGAATCACCAAACTGATTATTTGAGCGAAGAAACCACCGGCTCACCGGTCACCAGTAACATCAAGCCTCTTCGCGAGATAACTTTGGAGATTAATAGCTTAATGCCCTGGGGCCCCACGGACCCAGGGTCTTGGTCGAATAGATAATGCAAATAGAAATATTCAAGCGAAATATCGATATAATATCACCTTCATTCCGTCCCTTCCTTCGTTACGTTTTAGAGCACGTAGTCGTACAAGGACCGCGAGAGAGATGTCACTATTATCAATGTTTAACAGAATATTTTAGTAGCTTCTATTTTTAATCAGCAATGTAAGTCACAGTCACTTGTCACCAAGTCAACATGCTTATTAAACACTGAACTGTCCACGCCAACCCTGGACGGGTCGGAGATCTCAGGATTCAAATAAATTTGTATCCTAACAAACTTAGCAGTTCACCAAAACATAGCCCAAGTTTTATAATCCAGAGCAAATTGTTATGAAATTATGCCCGATATAGAGTTAGACAGCGGCAAAATTAAGTTTGCCGCGCCATGTCAACGTCAATGAGTTATGGAAAGTGACTGGTGTCTTGATAATAGGATTAGAGTGATAATAGATGGGCTTGACAGGATTATAACACCGTATCAAGGAACAGGATTGAACTAAATTTCGTTTAGTTACGTAAAGAAACGAAAGCGTTTCACCAACGAATGTGCCAATTATGTCTTTCAAACTGTGTTGTCAACTATACACGCGGCAGCGTGTCCAGCCCGTCTAGCACAACTATGGTTCGCGACTCATGTCGCGCGACATAGCATCACCCGTCACTCTCTCACGATACTGTACAGACTGAGATAGTTAGCAAATCTCGCCCGAGAAAGAGTCGCGTGTCAAGTTGTGCTAGAGGAGCAGCCAAGTTCACCCCAGGAAATGGCGAGCAGCAGCCGTGTGTTATACACGAACCGTTTGGAGCCACTTTTGACCCCTCAATAACTCCAAATCTATTTAACATAAAACAATGAAATTTAGGTTATGTATTTAGCTCCTTTAGAACAACTAGAAACCCAAATTTCATAAAAATAGGTGAAAAGGTTATTGAGATATTAAGGTCCAAACAACTGCATGTTTACCACTGACTGACTGACTAGTAATCAAAAACCTAACCACTTCCAGGTGACCGAGAAAGGTGTGGCATTCAGCTTGGTAATTTGTGTGTGTACAACATAAATACGTCAAAACAGAAAACCGAGTTTTTTTTTCTTCGCACCCGCTCACGGGACAATAATAGTGTCCCGGATTTTGGGAGGCGTGCGTGTAGCCGAAGCTAACGCGCCCATTCGCCAATTTAATGAAATGTAAGGTGTAGGTGCAGTAGTTCAACAGCTAACCACTCTTTTTTCTGACTACGATATCTCAGTATTATTCGATTGGAATACATTGTTGCCCGCACTCGTCGATAGATAAATTACTTGACTAAAAATTTGCATTCATCAAATGTAGATTTTCCTTTCTGTTTTTCTACTAAATTAGTATTTAAAAAAATATGGGATTTGGCCAACTGTGTCAAACTATACTATAGGACTGTATTAACCAGGGGTAGGTGCTAGAGTTAACCACGTTGTACACAGTTAATTACTTACTTATAATATGTTCCTTTAATATTTTTAAATAATAACGCCTTGTATGAATAATTCGGTTTTTATTCATCAGAGGCACATGTAGTACTTATTATCAAAGTAGCTAAAAATAAAATATATATTTTTTTAGATAATAAACACTGATAATCAAGATTTTGTAGTAAAACACACCTACCTATGTGGAAGTCTGCGGCTGATAGATTTGAGTAGATAGATAGATTTAATGTACAGAAAGCAATATTGCAATAGTAGTTTTGCCCATAGACAAGCACCATTGATCCATTCTAAGGTGATATCTCTAAACTGTCCAATTGTTTGGCAAAACATCTTACGAATGCTAAGCCGGCAGACATCGTCCGCTTATGAGGGAAGTTACGAACAAGCATCCTGTTAATTTAATTGCAACTGCATCCTACAGTCGAGACCTGTACTAATGCACCTTAGGGTGCCCATACACGGGTAGTTGGAGCCGGTAATCGTAGGACGGACGTAGCGTACTGGCAGTCATTGTCAAATTAGCTTTCACCTCTAGCACAACTGTAACATGAGACTATTTTCTCGCGCGAGATAAGTATCTGTCTCTTTCTGTGCAGTAATGCGAGAGAGTGACGGATAGCGCTATATCGCACCACAAGAGTCGCGAAGCATAGTTGTGCTAGACGGACTGAACTGCAGAAATAAGGTAAACGCGAATAGCTGGTTTAAATAGAAATGAATGCCTGTTTTGCTTGACCGCAATCGCAAAACAGAATAGATCAAGAAAATAAGGTTTCTCTTTCTATCTTTGCAATTAAGTTATTCGCGTAGTTTTATCGTTCAATGAAAATTTGTTTCTTTTTAAATATAAAATAATGTTTTCTTTGAACAAAATTAGTTAACATAAGGATTCATGGCAGTTTTTCCACACTGTGTACCCCACAAATTCATGAGTGCAGTATTGCAGTACTGGTCTTTTTGGTATTTACGGTTAGTCTTTGTTTGAGATTACTTTTTAGCTGTATGTGCTATGCTTCTTTACCAGTTCGAACAGAAAACTTTGTCGCGAGCTACAGGGGAATCCTAAGTTCAGCAATAGAAGTATTTGGCTGATAGATAGATATCGGTCATATTCATATCACACCAATATTATATTGCTGGTGCATTGCTATAATGGCTGTATCTCAATGTCTTACGAACTAGGCCCCCAAATTCAAATTCAAATTATATTTATTTGCAAGAATATGGTTACAAGATCTTGTTATTTTTTGATCGTTTTAAGCTGCACGTGTGTGGCAACCTTTAGTTGCTGAGACATGACGAATGCGACTTAAGCTAAGGACTCACCTAATGAGCGAACTGCGTCCGACATTACGTGAATGTATGTATCAGCGAGGAATTAAACCGACTTCAACGCCCGTGTGTACCTGTCCTTTATGATAATTAATATTTGAATGCAGCCCGTCTAGGCCAACTATGCTTCGCGACTCTTGTCGCGCGAAATAACGCTACCCGTCACTCTCTCACATTACCACACAGAAAGAGACAGATAATTATCTCGCGCGAGAAAGGTCGCATGTCACAGTTATGCTAGAAGTGCAGGGCTCAGACATGAACGCTGTACAGTCGCCGCCAGATATAGCAAAACGAACGAGGTACTCACAAAGACTCTAACGCCTCGCCTTGACAATAAGAGGGGTGATCAGATATTTTTTTTTATTATTGGCGACAAATAAATATCTTAAACCAATGATACAAAGATCAAAGCTGCAAGAAATAATAAAAATGAGTTACTTGGTGGAAGAGACAGGGAATCGAACCTTCGCTACCCTAACTCCCAAGCAACCTATGGAATTTTTCCTTGTGATTTATGTGTCGATCTTTGCATTGTTTATTTGAAAGGCTTTTACACCTTAACAACCTCTTTTTTTAAGCTTTGATCTTTGTATCATTGGTTTAATATAAAAAATGTGGTGTGTACCCACGTAAAAAAAGAGACATTACATGTTTCAGAAATTTATTAAATAAATCGTCATCATCATCATCAGCCTATTATTGTCCAGTGCTGGACATAGGCCTCGCCAACTGCACGCCATTTTGAACGATCCTCGGCTACTCTCATCCAGCTCTTGCCAGCCACCCTGCAAAGATCATCGCTCCACCTAGTCTGAGGGCGTCCCACACTACGCTTGCCGATCCGCGGTCTCCACTCAAGAACACGTTTACCCCACCGGTTATCGGTTCTTCGGCTAATATGGCCAGCCCACTGCCACTTCAAATTGCTAATGTCGATAACTTTGGTTCTCTAGCGGATCACTTCGTTCCGAATTCGATGCATCAAAGAACCTCCTAGCATTGCCACTTTAAATTTGTGGACCAGCCCAACCGTGAGAGTCCACGTCTCGGCACCGTATGTAGGACGCACTGATTGAAAACTTTCGTCTTCAGACATTGTGGAATTGGCGATGTGAAGACCCGACGAAGTTTGCCATATGCTGCCCAGCCCAGCTGTATTCTGTTATTAGCCTCTTTCTCGAAGTTTTTTTTTACCCAACTGCAATATTTGCCCAAGGTGGACATACTCTTTAACAACCTCGAGGAAGAATGTTTTCACAGCTTCAAGGAACTGTAGACCTGCGTATTATTAGTATTGTATTAATTTCAACCCAATACCTCCACGCGTTCCAGAGTAAAAAAATCTTCACAGACAGACGGATGGACAACAAAGTGATCCTATAAAAATTAGGTATGTTTATTCCTTGTGAGGTACAAAATGCAAAAAAAAATATTTAGGAAAGAATGTGATTCTCGTTACTGTCATACTGAAATTTCCCAGTACTACAAATCATAGGTAAATACTATAAATATACACCAAGCAAAACCAAGGTCAAATACTGCCTCAAACATGCAGTCTCCTACATAAATAAATAAGGATGTAACGCATATTTTTTACAAAAAAAGCGCACTCGCAAAGGGCATTTAGGATTCGTGAGCACGCGTAATCAAATCCAGTCATATTCAGGTATATTCAGGCATATTCAGTTATTCCGTATGCGCACCACACACGCAGCAGAAAAAACCTTTCAGAGACGCGCCTTTGACTAACGTGGTAATCGTTGGCATGCCTCGTACCTTTGTACGCTAGACAGAAAAGTAGGGCAACTTAACCCAACCTACATATTCAATTTATAAAAAAAACTTAAAAAACCTTTTTGGGTATATCGTTGGGTACATTATGATCGCCGCTATCCATTGAGTTACGATTATGATTAATAAAATAATAAATAATAATTCAATGACTAGCGGCGATATATTCTGGTCGCTAATTTCATTAGGTTTACTCATTATGACCTGCACCTAGGTGTGCTAGCATGAGTATACTTTGCGAATCTTGACGCGCGACAAACCGGCACCAGTCGCCCTCTCACAGTATTCCACAGAAATGGATTACAGATATCGTGCAAGAAAAAGTCACAGTTGTATAGAGCAGAGCTGGGTGAATTGGTTAATCCTTTAGTATATGGTTGTCATAATTTCTCTTTGTTATTAGGAATTAAATGTACTTTCTACTTTTGGAAAAAAAATAGATGAGAATGGAATAGAAAGGCTTAAAAAGATTTGTAGAAGAACCAGATTAAACAACATACCTAATTGCGAGACTTAAGTGACAACGTCAGATAGCCGCTATAAGATAGGGCTGACAAACTCTTGAGTAGCGAACAGTGAACACGCACCATAAGACAATTAAGTAGAACTGATGACCTAGCGAACGTCGCTGGAGGCTGGAGTCCGCTGGATGAAGGCAACACACGACCGGCCATTATGGCGTTATAGGAAGCCTATGACCAGTACTCTGCCGTGCAGAACCTAAAGTACAGTAAGTGCAATACGTCTCTCATTGCACTTACTGTACTTTAGGTTCTGCACGGCAGTACTGTTGATTATGTTTATTAATGTAGAATTCGGCCTTAAGCGAGAAACTACTGGTTGAATACTGCAACATTGTATAATTATCTTACGACAGGCCTACTGTTCTCAACCTACTATACTATGGCGTTATGCTTCGTGGTAATGTACGAGGTATGTAATTAATGGAGGTAAACATGCCTCAACAAGTTTCTAATACATTTTCAGCGGCGCGAACAATGTTTTTGTTTCAAACAACGGATTGAGTCTCCGAAATCCTTGCTCCTTGTTATTTTCACGGCAGAGTAACCGGCTGGATTCCATTAATGTCTGCTAACGACCGGACGCACTTCGGATTGGGGTTTAAAAGGGTTGAGTGGTTTTGTACAATCGTTCTGATAAAAAGGGATGGGTGTTAAAGCTTTTAGCGATTTAAAAGATGCCCCGTGCCGCTGGATTAATTTCAGCATCAATAGTCCAATGAGGTCGGGCCGTATTTTACGTCCCACCCACACGTTTGCCTTTACGTGGATTTGTCACTTATTGACTTCTTTTGTGCTCCCGACCTACGGCTCGTGGGGTTGTTGGGGCTGCAATTCGGTCGTGTTCGCGGTATAACTTTACTTGGCTGGAGAGACCGATGGTTGAGACCGGATTTCATATCTATATATAAATATCCAGGTCGCTGTTTTTGAGGAGCGTTGCTTGCAAGACCTCGACGCAAAACGCCTTAACATAAAGACCTGTCCAAAGCCTTCCTATACGTACCTATACCTACAACAACTAGGGTGAGTTGCATTGCGCGCCGTGAAACAGAACATTTAAAAACAAACTTGGTTTTGCAAGCCACATTCGGGCACATGATCGGCGCTCGTGAAGGTCATGGAGCCAGGTTGGCCATTGACGGACACATCAAGGAGGACTATATATAAATATCCAAAGTAAGCGGTTTTCTTTCTCATTATTGTAAGTACTAATCCTTGTTTCTTTTTCATTATTTGAAGTACTTCTACATTAGATTATCTTGCCAGGATATCTTAAGCATATGCATATATAGCCACATTTCGAAGGCATTCAGTTTGTTTATAATCGTTTTTAGGGTTTCGTACCCAATGGGTAAAAAACCGGACCCTATTAGGAGGACTCCGCTGTCCGTCTATCACCAGACTGTATATCATGAACCGTCATAGTTTAGACAGTTGAAATTTTCACAGACGATGTATTTCTGTTGCCGCTTTAACAACAAATACTAAAAAACAGAATAAAATGAATATTTAAGGTGGCTCACATACAACAAACGTGATCGGTTGCGCACGTCACGGTTGAATCCTCGGTGCGCGAGTCAGACTCGCACTTGGCCGGTTTAGTTCGATCCCGTCATGATTATTCATTGCTAAATTTAATTGTTTAATGTCAATTGAAAATGCCCTAAGAATACATTTTGATTTCCTTGAACATGTAGAAATATATGTTTTTTGCAACATAAACGCCTGTATCTTTTTTTTACGTCGACTTAGAAGTTTGACTATTTTCACAGATTCAAAAGACTATTGACCTAGGTTAAGAAATTGTTCAAATTTCAACTCGATACCCAGTGTTCCCGAGATAGAGAAGGAAAAGAACCCTTATAATATCACTTCGTCGGCCGTCTGTCCGTCTGTCAAGACCCTGTCTTTCCTTTTGAGGTACGGAGGCCTGAAAAAAAAATGCAGTTTACGTTTCACATCGGAACGCGGCGGCAGTGTGATTTTGCCAAGGCACACATAATTGACAAAGAAAGCTTCATCATCACAAAGATCTCCCCAAAAGTTCTCCTCAACGATAGGTCTTGCGCCGCCCTCATCTAATTTCTATCCACGATCATAACCAGGTCGTCGGTCCACCTTGTTGGGGATTACCCACGCTGCGTCTTCCGGCCACGGAAAGAGAGAAAACTTACTTAAGTTTTAATACTAATATAGTAGAGTATCCAATCACAATTAACTATAATCCAATCGACAGAAATAAACACTTTAATTTTGTATCCGAAAAATATTATACATTCGTACCGGTAGCATTCTAATTTTAGTACATTACTGCCGAGGCAGGGAAAAGTCAGTTCGTGGATGAGTATGATTTTGAAGGACTCGGCTACGCCTCGTCCTTCAATAATACGAATCTGCGAACTGACATTCTCGCCGAGGCCTGTGTAGGATCTGCCTGTAGAAGGCATATGTTCGTAACACTGGCTCACTCGCTCACGCACACACAGCGATGTCTAGCATCCACTCTCGCCACCGGCTCACGTGTCACTAACGCAGCATCCCATATGACGTGCGCCCGAGACAGCGTATATCTATTTATGTATAGATACTACCACAAACACTACATCCCTTCCATGTTAAAAAGCTTTTAATTATTTGAACCCAAATTCACAGAATTCACTTTATGCCTAAACTGCATATCAATAATGTGTTTGAATTACAGGGAATCTATAGAATCCCAGTTATGTGTGAGTAGGTAAGTATTGTAATTATGTTTAAGTTAGTCTACAATTCCTCTGCTTTGCCCTAAAGTTGACAGACAGTGTACCCGTAATACAAGCTTTGTCGTAATACAACCTTGGTGCAACAAATAAGGAATATATACATATAAATGTGTACTCAGTCTCATTTTCTACGATTGCTTTCTATTCTTCTACCTTCTTCAGATGTAGCCTTGGTGTTTGTCCTAACTGTTCATTCCTAACCGTGACATCCCCACCGGTGCGTGTCACTAGACCCTGTGGATTATACAATTTAAACTTACGTTTGTTTGTCTCCACTTCCTTAATATATACATCTACTTCTCTAAATCATCCTTCTTTGTTTGCTATCTCTTATAAGTATATTCCTTTCCCTTCTCCTTTTTCTCCTTGTTACTGCTTTAACTCTAAGTCTAAGATAAATATTCTGATAGAGATCCTGTTGTTCTTGAAATTATAGTTTTTATAGCCTTTTCATCCATATTCTATAGTCTTTCAATTTCGGAAATATGTTATATCACCAATAACCCAATAAATCAACTCGCAAAATAGTCATGACACGTTAAGACTATATGACCGAGAAATAGTCGTAAGTACGAGTCGAGTATAAATAAATGGAATGGAATGCATACAAATCAGTATTCTCGAAGTTTGAACTTATGCACTTTTTTGACCATGCTCCTTTAAAATCACTGATGGTCTATAATCATCATCCATGTGAGTAAGTAGCATCTTTAAAACACGGAATATTGTATAAAATATATGTTGATATGTTGAAGTTTACATTTCCCAAAGCTCTCGATTCAGCAGTTACAGAACTTATACCATTAAAAATGCTCTTTTAAAACCACAAAAAGTTAAATAATCGATCTTTGAACTCCTTCATAACGCCACAACGTAACATTTCAATATTGTATACCAGACAAATACAATTCGAACTCACGTATCGACGATTTCGTCACATGAAATCAATTGAGATCTCTATTTCTATGACTACCACAGAATACCTATGTATATTTACCAAATTATACATAAGCAAGAAATCGCACCTCATCTAAATGGCGTAAACCTAGTGTCACTGACTGAGAAATATCTACACTAAATATATTATAATATACTAATTAATTATCAAAATAATTATCAGATGTAATAAACAAAATTAACACTCTTCGCGTAATATTATATATTTCCTTTCCTTTGTTTCTACTATTATAACATGGCTGTTACTTATCATTTTTATAAGGTAACAATAAGAATTGGTTGTAAGATATGTTTTATTTAGATTTTCTCTTACCAGCTCCATAAGAACCTGTATCTCGCCAAATTCCATAATATCCGGATACGGGAGTCCTATTTAAGTATCAGAATTTGAGTAACATATAAGTACGTAAATGTATCTGATTCCTTTGGAATTTATTATTATTATTTGAAACATTATTATCCAATATAGATATCAACTCGATTTTCTCTTGTTGTTTACAAAATAAAAGGTTGACAACAAGGTAAGTAGTAAGTTTATTTGATTACATATGACTCAAACTTATGAAATATAAGAAACCGCAATTTAGATTCAGTATCCTTTTTCAAGTCGAATAAATGTTATCAAATCACTTAAAATTGATAGCATGCTGTAAAAATGCAACCATAATTTTAGAATTAGGTAAGTAAAAGTATCAAAATATGGCTTATGTAGCTTTCGTCAATATAAAATCACATTCGTTGAAGCAAGGAAACAGTATGTTTAGTTTTCTTGACTCCCATCACACGCATAATATTAAGGTACCTATGGTTACTTCGTTGCCACTAATATATGACAGCTGAATAAATGCTGTTGTTTACCAATCAAAATGGAATATAAGCGATTTCGACCACTTTAAAACGACTAATCTGTTGAGATATTACATCGAAACTGACCTGTTGCGGAGGCTCAGGAGTGATGCCGAATCACTGTTAAAACAGTAGATCTATTTCTAACAATTCAATTATCTACCTAGGTACTTTGTCTATTACACGTTTTATATTATTTGTCAGCGTTATTATATAAAGGCCAGCAGCCAATCAGTTATTTATTATTATTGCCGATCTGGTCAGGTCAGGTGTCATTTCTTTACCATAGTCGACCACCGATCAAATCAGAGGTTCTTTCGGGCGGCCACATCATTTATAAAGTGGTTGATATTTAAGACTAAATTTTATCGACTGAGGGAATTATTAATGCGAGTGTGTTGTACGAATATCATCTATCACTTTCAAAATTAACTTGAACAGATATACTT
Source organism: Apotomis turbidana (assembly GCA_905147355.2). Lineage (NCBI taxonomy): Eukaryota > Metazoa > Arthropoda > Insecta > Lepidoptera > Tortricidae > Apotomis > Apotomis turbidana. The sequence continues at coordinate 23,507,918 of LR990286.1, forward strand.
TATATACAAATGTATATGCATTGCTTACTCATATCAGATTTGTATCTTATTAAGGTATAGTTTCTGTTCCTAACTCTATTTCATGAAGTTACTTACATAACTATGATTAAGATTGATAATTAGAAGTATATTTTTTCCAAAATACAGCTTTTTCTACTACTCCTTTCATATCTCTTTCTTCTCGCAATACGGGTTAGGTACATCAACAATTGCTACCAGGCTTTACTATCTTAACAAATATATCTATTTAATACATGGTATTTAAAGAAACATGAAGCTAAAACCACAGATTTCATAACTGAAGGGAGATCTTGAAACTATTTGCCAAACAAGGGTTTCAAGTTAATGGAAGTTAAGTATCCAATATAATGGAGTCTTGTTATCTAATTTAATGAAGTCTAGTGTTCTAATTTAATGCAGTCGGGTGTTCTAATGTAACGTAGTTTGTCATTCCAACTGAATGGAGTCCGTCATTCCAATTGAATGGAGTCCGTCATGCCAACTTAATGGCGTCTGTTATTCCAATTGAATGGAGCCTGTCATTCCAATTTAATGGAGCCTTGCATTTCCAATTTAATGGAGCCCGTCATTCCAATTTAATGGAGCCTTGCATTTCCAATTTAATGGAGCATGTCATTCCAATTTAATGGAGCCTGTCATTCCAATTTAATGGAGCCTATCATTCCAATTTAATGGAGCCTTGCATTTCCAATTTAATGGAGTCTTGCATTTCCAATTTAATGGAGCCTGTCATTCCAATTTAATGGAGCCTGTCATTCCAATTTAATGGAGCCTGTCATTTCAATTTAATGGAGCCTGTCATTCCGATTCAATGGAGCCTTGCATTTCCAATTTAATGGAGCCTGGCATTTCCAATTTAATGGAGCCTGATATTCAAATTTAATGGAGCCGTGCATTTCCAATTTAATGGAGCCTGATATTCCAATTTAATGGAGCCTTGCATTTCCAATTTAATGGAGCCTTGCATTTCCAATTTAATGGAGCCTGTGATTCCAATTTAATGGATTCCTCATTCCAATTTAATGGATCCTGAAATTCCAATTGAATGGAGCCATCTATTTCAATTTAATGGAGCCGTCTATTCCTATTTAATGGAGCCATCTATTCCAATTTAATGGAGTCTCGAAAACCAATTGAATGGTGACTTGTATTCCAATTTAATGGAGTATCGTAAACCAATTTAATGGGACCTTTATTCCAATTTAATGGGACACGATAATCTTATAAAAATGTCCTCAACGCCTACTTGCCACAAAAAGGAAACCAAATTTGACTATATATTTGTTATATAACATTTACTTTTATCTAACTAATCAATATTCTTATATGGAGATCTCTTCACGAACTTAACTTTGGACTCTATTTACTATAAACGTATCTAATATTTACGTCGGCTAATAAGTCTCACGTTACTATAGGCTATTCGTCTCTCACATAGCAAAATATCATCAATCATCAATAGTAAGAGATTAACATATTTATTATAAAGCCTGCATGCAATGCATAACATGCAAGATGTATGTAATGTTAAATGAAAACTGTAATATGATTACAGTATCCTATCCTAGGCATATCATCTATAAATCGGTAAGATGGATAGCATTAAAATGAAAAAATATTAAATTTCGTACCATAACAATTATTTTACATAGAAAACTATCGTGAGTCTCAGACATATTAAAATACTCAAACGGGTTTACTCACGTCGTAGAAGTCGAATAACGCTCGACATGTTTCGAATCGGTACGCGATTCATCATCAGGAGAGACGATCAGTCGCATAACAATTATCATTAGAAACTTGTAGTTTTAAATGTATTATAACTAAACAATCTTGCTGTATGTAATTATATAGTCAGACATTCTACTTTATAATATTAATCAGGCTGTAATTGCTACATTGTGTTTTTTATTCTTTAATGATCTGGACTTAAATAGATTCCAAATGTGCATTACAAATTGGAATAAAAATCCATTCATTTATTTCGTTAAAAATAAATTAAATTATACAATGGCATCGTGATAACTACTACAATTTACACTTTTAAGACTTACCTATTTGCTACAATTTCCGACGCATATTTTTGTTTTGTCAAAATTGTACAAACAACAAACACAACCTCAAAATTTGCCGTATTAAAACATGTAGGTAAGTATATGTAAAATATTAAACTAATTTCAACTTGCAAACACAAAGCAGCATTGATTATATTATTACATTAATTTATAATGGCACCGTGATTATAAAATGTATAATATCAACAATTTCCGACGCTTTTTTGCTTTGTCGAAATTGTACGAACATAACCTCAAAATTTGCCATACAACTTGCAAACACAAATCAGAATCTTTATTCTTCTTAAAGTAATTTCATGATACTAAAATTATACTAAGCCAAATATAAACATAATGACGTAGTTTTAGTAATTTATTACTTTTCCTTTTGCACAGAAGTGGTTTGATCCGTAAATAACTTTATTTCACTATTTTTTACAGGTTTCCTCTCTCTTTTTTTATTTGTTTTCCTTTCTTGTAACAAAATAAACGTTGATTACCTTTTCACTCGTCGCCAAATGTAGGATCTGCCTATAGAAGGCATATGTTCGTAACACTGGCTCACTCGCTCACGCACACACAGCGATGTCTAGCATCCACTCTCGCCACCGGCTCACCTGTCACTAACGCAGCATCCCATGTGACGTGCGCCCGAGACAGCGTATATCTATTTATTAGTGACCGACCGAAGTTTCGGTTTCGGTTTCGGTTTCGGCCAGTTTCGGCCTAAAAATCATGTTTCGGCCAAAGTTTCGGTTTCGGCCAAAAAACAGCCGAACCTTTCGGCCGCGCCGAAACTTACAACATTATACTGTCGGGTCGCGTTCGGCTAACGTCGAGTGCGCTCGGCAGTCGGGACGGCTGGCAATATGGCGTCGCTCGCCTGACTCCGCCGGCCGCTGAATCACTTTGCTCAGTGAGGTGACGTTTGTGATTGTTCCCCGAATAATGTTATGTAACTGACCGAGCGAGCAAAGCATTTCTGTTTCAGCGTGGCCCAAAATTCTTACGTAAGCTCGGATGTTTTGGTCCATGCGCTTACCGGTTTGTCAACCGATTCTCATGAAATTTTTGAGTATGTTCGATATGTATTATAGTATTTTTTTATCGATTTAGTTTTTCGAAATTTTCCAAAATAGCGGAGATTCGCGGTTAAAAATTTACATTTACTTTAAATTTACTTAATTTATAGTCTGTATTTTTAGGTATTTAAAAGAATGTACACAAACCAATAAAAGGGTTGTGTATAAGATAACGTTTGGTTCCTGTTATTTTTTTTATAATCTAAAATAATTGACCTCTTTACTGCTGTCCGTTCCATTTCCCAAATTTGCAGAGGTTTAAAACGCAAGGCTGCATTATACTGGAAGTAACACGACTAAAACATAAACTTACAGGTACCTTACGTGATTTTTAACGTTGTCGGTTTGACATTCGCCATTACTTGCTGTCAGTTTGACAGCTCCGGTTTATTTTAATTTTTTTAAATACCTAAAAGTACAAATTACAGTTTTTGTTATGAATTGTAATTTTTAACGCAAATTTTCTTAATTTAGAAACAAATTGACGGCAATATTGCATATTTAGGATAAAAATTAGGAGGTTTACTTATCTCATAAAACGATTTTAGGATTCGTCATTGTTGCGTGTATGTAATAAAATGAGACCTACGTCTGAATTAGCGTTAGTAAGCTGCCTGATTGCAATTATAAAAATTAAAAATCAATCCATTATTTTGTTGCTAGGTTGTTTCATTTTATACCATCTACTATTAACAGATCGCTGTAAATGCTTTTCACTTTTAGTGTTTTTTCAATGTTAAAATATCAATTCAACAAAAGTGAGACGTGAGTTTGTTGTATACTTAATTGCTGAAATTTATAATTTTTTTACTTTGTCTACCCCCACCTCACTCTATATCCATCAGCACTTTTTTTAAATTTCTCTAATCGACAAAAATAATCTAAGTATATACTTATCAAACCTACTCACAAAAATGAGCATCGGTTAATAAACACGTCCTCCACGCGAGAACAGAAAAGCATCCAATCGTCCGTACATACGAAAGAATTTTGGACCAAAGTGAAATTGAAACACTTAGCTCCATCGGTCAGCGAAATTTTTCATTGTACTTATTATTGGATCTAGAAAGAACGGCCCGCTGACATTTTATACAACGTTTTAATCACGGTTATAAAAGGTTCGGTTTCGGTTTCGGTTTCGGCCGAAACTGTAATCAGAACCGAACCTTCGGTTTCGGTTTCGGTTTCGGCAGAAAAACGTGTTTCGGTCGGACACTACTATTTATGTATAGATACTACCACAAACACTACAGCCTGTATAGTGCTTTTCTCCAAATATGCTTGGAAATAATCACTAATCTACATTTTAATTTAATATATCAGTGCCATGAAGTTCATTTGGTACTTATTTTTTTTAGGGATAGGAATAAAAATTCGGGTCCGAATCATAATATGTTTGATTTAAAACAAAATATATTAATAAGAATTAAAATTATCTGCAAACACAATAATAAACAATATGCACATAATTATAAATTTGTTTTTTTGAAATAATAATAAACACAATGTTTTTTTTTTTGAAACCATACCATATTTATCATTCGGATTCATAAGTTCAAAATAACTTTAATATTGATTTGGACACAATCATTTCTATTTTATTTTTTATTTGTTTACGTTTGGTAAAGCCTAACCAGAAATATAATTATGAGGATGCGCCATATTGCGGAATTTCACTGGAACTAATTTCTTACACTGGCAATGATTTTATGATGGTTTGTCAACCATGTCAATGTCATTCGTGGTGATTTCTTTAAAAGACAAATATTTAAAATTATCCAAAGAAAATACTGAAAACCATTCAGTCGTTACCGTAAGATTATAAATAAAGTGTACATGTATTTACGACACGAAAAACAGTCAGGAAAAGATTGCATTCCATTCAATGATATTACGAGGTTAACATAGAGGAACTGATAGGTATTTTAAACTAATGTCATTATAGTGGGTTGCGATTGGTTGCAAAATTGTTGCCATATAAATCTTATAAAAGCGCTATCTTGACAATCCTCATATATTTCTGGTCAGGCTTTACACTTATTAATTTTCAACTCACTCATTAAATACCACCATATTATTAAAATTAAAACTTTCGTGAAAAATCTCTGATAAATAACCAAGAATCATGAAAATAAATTAACCGCATTATAAGATTAATATTTAAATAGTTTGTCCGTTATTCGTAACATTTAAAATACATTGACAGTAGCAGAGCAGAAAAATGTTCAGTGCAAGAACTAAACGCAGAGAACAATTAAAAAGTTTAATGTTGTTTTTGTTTTTTAAATTTAGTGAACAATTGCCTGTATGGTGAATTATCAGTCTTTGAAAAAATTTAAAGTAATAATGCAGTAACCGGCCAAATTAAGAGTACAGTCAGTCATTTGTATGAGACGTCATAAACGGAAGGTGTGTTTTTTACTTAATCGCCTTATTTAAATAATATTGATTTCCCGGCCGAGGCCAATAATAGATTATATTTTTTAATTTGTATTAACGCCTTATAAAAATAACGAATGATTTCGCGGTCCAGTTTTACTACATTAATGGGAACATTTCCAAGCAAGTTGGAGAAAACAAACTTTATGTAACCTGCCCATCAGAAACCTCAAATAAATTCCATTTTAACAGAATTTCGATGGTAAAAATAACAAATTGACGACCCCAATTACAATCTTCGTAGTTTTAATTGGGTTCTGGAAAATAACGATGTTTTCTAATAATGGCTTTTCCTCAATTATTCTTGAATTATAATATGAGGAACGTCTGTGAGTCAACTAAAAGTCTTGTATGAAAAATATTGAGAATAAAAGTATATCATTAATTTTAATGGTTGGTACGGCATATACAGAAAGTATCTTCAAATGGTGGCTCAAATATGTAACTATATAAGCCACACTAAATTATAATTTTTCATTAAGTAGTTATTTCCTATACAGAAAGTATCTTCAAATGGTGGCTCAAATATGTAACTATATAAGCCACAGTAAATTATAATTTTTCATTAAGTAGTTATTTCCTTGTATCTAGGGTAGCTGGCAACTGTAGGTATCCAAACAAAAACGCCAGTACAAGGTCACCGGTAAACGATTCTCACCGATAAGGAGGTATCGAGTATATTCTCCAATTTAGTAAATGACATATACATGATTCATAAAATAAAATAACAGCGGTCTCTCTCGCTTGCTCGTTCACTGCTGTAAAGTGATGCGGTAAGATGTGATGTGATGACACATAGAGGTCGCTAATGTGTAAAGCCTTTCAAATAAACAATAACGAAAAATTTGAAAGGTCGCTTGGGAGTTAGGGTGGCGGAGGTTAACGCGCTGGACCGGCAATCCAGAGGTACCGGGTTCGATTCCCGGTATCTTCCACCAATTAACACATTTCAATTTTTCTTTGAGCATTGATCTTTGTAACAATGGTTTAAATTCTCTAAGGGTTGGCGGTAGCTATCCAGTCTAGCATTACTAAGGCATGCGACTCTTTGACACGCGACAAATGCTATCTGTCACTTTCGTGTCAATACTGTACGAGTAAGACAAGTGACGCTGAGTCGAGCGAAAAGCGAAGTCGCTCTATGCTAGCCCTGATTTAATGAAACATATTATTTAATACTAGCTGTGCCCCGCGGTGTTACCCGCTCATCCCACGGGAACACTAAATTTATTCGGGATAAAAAGTATCCTATGTCCTTTCCCGGGTCTCAAACTATCTCCATACCAAATTTCATCTAAGTCGGTTTAGCGGTTTAAGCGTGAAGAGGTAACAGACAGACAGACACACTTTCGCATTTATAATATTAGTATGGATCGAAGCGCATGATTTTAACAAAAATATGTTATGTTTTGAACAAGATTACAACCCATCTCTCCACGACTTTACGGTCAGACGGAAATGGAGACATGGCTTACTTAAAGCATAATTTTTTTTTGCTTCAGTTTAAACATTTTGGTTTTCGCTAGCATACGTTACTCCTTAAATAAAAAAATAATGAAACATGGTTTATGAATTGTTAAATGGTGTTCATATTTCCGATTGAGAGCTGTACGAGCTATTTAACAGTGACCAACTTCCACTGCTGAATATCCACTCCATTGCTTCGAATTTTGAGTTGGACTCTATTTATATAAAAAAAAAAAATAAGAGCGTTGACAGGTAGCCGTAGTTACCAAAAGCAATTGAGTGGATATTGGCCTCCCCCCATAACTCGTTTCAATGTCCGGTCATATGCAAACCGTATCCATTGACTCCCTACTAGGTCACCAGTCCACTATTTCTGTGAGTCCACTGTACTGAGCAGCAAAGCCATTCAATGTTTTATAGAATCTCTTTATCGATTCTATTTTTAATGTGGAAATATCACATTTTTTTTTTAATATGATTAACTTAACGATCTAACATTAGCTCAGTTAGGAGAGCACTACGCCAGAAACGTAGGGTTGCAGGTTCGAGTCCTGCTTACATTGTAGTAGAGTACAGCACGGCGGTCAGCACCTGCGGTTTAAGGACGTGCTCAAACGACATCTGAACGCTTGCGCTATCGATCCTAAATACACGCTGGGAGGAGCTTGCTGCTCAAAGGTCATCTTGGCGATCCACCATCTTTGAGCGTATCAAGTCTTTTGAGGATCACCGCCTCAAAATATTAGACACAAAACGCCAGCTTCGCAATGAAAGACCGAGGCCCTCTTACACGTACACGTACAACTCGATAGGCCAGCTCTACTGTCACGCGTGTAAGAGAGTATTTAAAACTAAGTTTGGTCTAGCCAGCCATATTAGAGCTCATAATAGGCAAAGTCCATAACGTTTTGTATGCTTGAGGTCGCCGTCATCGAAATCTATATAATTATATACATTGTAGTAGATCACCATTACATTTTTCTTTCATAATTTACCTTTGTGTCCATATTTAAATAAAAAAATAAATAAAAAAATATATATAATTTATAGCTAAGCTAATATTTACAGATCAATGAATAAATGATATTATTAAGAAATAATGTTATGATGAATGGCGGGCGTAAACGTATACCTACATTCAAACATATTACATGTTTGCGTGTGTGGTACAGAAAATAAAATGATTCCGCGCAATTTAAATATTTGTTTTTGTTTTTCATTCGCGGTATTATTCGTTGTGAATAAGGATTACCTGACTCGTTTTCCTAGACTATAACTACTCTTATGGCTTTCCCCTCTTTCGTAGCCTCTATTAATGTACTATTTCCCATTCATAGCTAGATAGACCATTCATAGAGTTAGACGGCTCGGAAGAATGTGTAGGTTAATAATGCAGCTATCATAAAACTTGACGCCTGTCTAGTATCTTACCTATTACATAAATAACTGGATTATTTTTACACTGGTACAGATATTTTGTTGATCACCATTTCTTTTGGAAACTTAATGCCGTTTAAGTTGTTTTCAAAAAACGGTATTTTAAAAAGGACTATAATTAAAAGAAAACTTAATCGATTCTGCTATGTAACGAAAATTACCCATATCTTTTGTATGACTAACTTTCGGAACACAAAGGAAGGACGCTATTATAGTTTTGTTTTTATTAAGCCTTCAACTATGTATAATTTATTGAAAAATACTAAATGTTTACGTTTATTAGTATTCCGGAATCTCTAAAATTGTATTGGAAAATAATCGTATGATGCAGGATGGTTTATTTCAATAAAATAATGTAAACGGATTATATGGCGTATATTCATATCAAATAATGAATATACGCACTAAAATTCGTTCCTTCCTGGTGTTTGAAACCTTACATATTATAAATATGAACTTTTATGGGTAGTTTGCACAAATGTTACTTTGACAGAGATGAATTGCGTTTTTCTCAGTCTTTCACAAAGGTAACTGTAAAGTTGCCGAAGTCTCAGAAAGGCTCAAATAATGAATATCGATAAATTGATACCCTGGAGAAAGAACAATAAAACAAATTGCTATTTTACTTAGAACTCTCCAGTGAGTCCGACGGCTCACAACTCAAAAAAAATTGATTTAAAAAATATGAACAAAATAAAAAGAAAAAAAAAAAATATTGCGTGGAGGCCCTCCGCGCGGAAGAAATGAAACTTCGTAATGTGGAATGAAAATAGGAAGGCGTAGAAATTGTAAATTCAAAAGAGAAAAATAAACCGAACAATCAATTGATATTCACAAGAGACGTACCTTGACATAACCTTAAATCCGTCGCATTGTCCGTGGGATTGTTGCGTTGAACTTTTAACGCAACAGTGCTTTCCTACCCCCTCCACGGTAGCGTTCAACGTTAAACGTTTAACGCAACCTTGTTGGAAGTCGCAATAAAAGTTTCACTTCAAAAATATATGCAGGTTTGAAAAAAAAGTTCGTCGATAAAATCGATTTGATCAACCATTCATTGAATAATCGTTAGATTTGGCAAACAATTATGTCTTTGCTACATCACTACAAACATCAACAGAGAACTTTCAAATGTGTGTTTAAAAAATAATTCAGACTCTATGAAAGTACTGCATACTGCTTCAATTAAAAGATTAACTAATAATAACTAATCAACGAAATTAAATTTGTCGTTGGAAAACTGTTGTCCAATACATCGACATAGGTCGGATTCAGTTTACCAACTGCAGATGAGTTTTTAAATCTGAGAAACATTAAGATTGTTTATTTCACGGCTCGGAGCGGTAGCAGACAATACGATACGTACTCTTTATTGCACACCTCACAAAAGAAACAGGAGACCAGGCTATTTAGAGATTACACGTTCCTGAAAAAAAAAACATTGACATCCGCCTCTTCATTTTCGTTAGTGATTTCGCTATTAAGCACACAATGAGCGTTGCAAGAAGTCCTAAACGTAGAACTAAATAAAACGCGATAAAGTCTTACTATTATCACACGATATGCAAACAATTTAGTCTTAAAACTTTAAAGCGACAAACTCTTTTCGTCACAACAAAAGTAAGAAGTAACTTACAAATTTTGCTATAGCATTCCACATAAGCTCGACGAGTGTCAATCGTCTCTGAGCATGCGCAGTATTACCTTCGACTCGGGCTTGCGTGCTTTCCTCAGTAATTGGCCGCACGCCGACCAGTTTCAACCTGTCTGAACCAGTTCGTACTGGTTCATACCGGAATTCCCGCGCGAGTTTCACCTGTCAACGTATCAATAATGATAACCGAAATTAGAACATGCTGTACATATCACAAATTAGCCTAAGCGACACTATTTTAACTTAGTGGGTGTTTTAGAAAAGTTTAGTATAAGTTTTCAAGTTTAACTCTTAAGATTCACTTAATGAAGTTATTGTAAGTAGTGTATAGTGAAGTGTGAAATGGATGTTTGAACTGCAGGTGAGTTATAGTTTTACGTTTAACATGTTTAGGTAATGAGTTCCCGTAAAAGTTATGGATTTATAATAGTGTAATTTCTTTAAAAGCAAACAAATGGACGTGGCAAATGGATCCATTATCTGACTAACACATCAATTTTTAAAAGCGCCGTAAAATGAAAACTGATAGTAAATTTTACCACGTCGTTTATTGAACTAAATTATAACTTTACTTTGGTGTTCTCTTTTTTAATAACGGTATTTTTTGTTCACTGTGGGTTTACGCCATGTAATAATTAAATTTCATGGAATAACGAAGATAACTTTGAGGGCAAAATAAATATCACAGCTTCGATATAGAAATAGTTATATACATAAGTATAGCGGATTAAAAGCTAAGCGTATTGAATAAGAAAGACTATGTGCGATAGTTAGATCCTAGCCTCAAATGTATTTCGTAGTTTATTTTGAAAGAACAGTGTGAAAACTGTGGAATACGTATAAATATAGAAAACTATTTTGTTTCGAGTTTGGAAAGTAATATTTGTTTGAAAATGTATCCTGTTTGGAACGGGAAAAAGTTTTGATTTTGATAAAAAGAAGGGCATTAAAAACCGCTATGAGTGAACAATGAAATTATTGAATAATTATGAATATTAATTAAAACGAACCTAATCTTACTAAAAGGTTCTATTAGATGTTTTTTCACGATCCCTGTTTGGTTTCAGAATTTAAACAAACAATTTTGTGACTACAAATTACTGGTTTTAATAATTATAGCTAAAATAGAATTCCTAACAATTTTGTGACTATAAATTACTGGTTTTAATAATTATGGCTAATAAAGAATTCCAGTGTCTAGGCCATCATTATCATTAGTGAGTAGCTATGTTGTCGGTCATTTGTGTCAAGCTTCCTCAAATTTATTCATGATACCTACACCGATTGTTACCGAAAAAAAAGTAAAAAAATTAAGCGACAAAGGCCGGAGTGTTCCAGCTAAAGGTATATAAAGAAATTCGTTTCCATCGAGGCAGTAGTGACCTGGATAGGTAGAATTATTTTGTACCGTGTATTCGTACGCAAAAAACGTGGATTAGTTCGCACGGACGGACGTTATTAATGACTAGGCTTGCATGTGTGGGGAGTGCGGTAAATGAGCTACAGTTTTTTAATGATCTTTTTGAGCGAGTCAGCGAGACGTTTTCGTTTCAGTTTGGCCCAAAACTCTTTCGTATGATATTAACTTCAGGCTTTTATTTTGTATTTAAGCGATGTGATTTGATGTAGAAATAAAATATCATAGTAACCAGATCGCGGTCGACGCGAACCGCGACGACGCGGGTGGCGCAGTTTGTAGTTCGTCTGCCTACTGAGACAGCGGTCCTGGGTTCGAATCCCGGCTACGGCAAATATTTGTGTGATGAACTCGAATATTTGTTCCTGTCCTGGGTCATGAATGTTATCAATTTATGTATTTATATATTTTGTATATCTCCGTCTAGTAGCCATACTACAAGCTTTGCTTAGTTTGGGACTAGGCCAACTTGTGTAAGATTGTCCCATAATCAAAGAAAAAAGAATAGAGGCAAGATCTTGGACAGTTGTCAGTGTCCAAATGATAAATTAGTATTTGTACAGTTTATAAATATAGTGTACGATGTTCCGTACGCGAAAAACGTGGATTAGTTCACACGGACGTTATTAATGGCATGTGAGGGGGAGCGCGGTAATGATTTTCAGTTTTTTAATGATAATAATTATTATGTCATTAGTATTATTAAGTTTTGTAGTTTCCACTATTTTATGTTGGCGTTGCGTTTGAAATGAATCCATGATTGTCATTCGAGTTGCATTGAGTCTAACATTATTAAATTCTCTCTGTACAATTTGATTCCTGGTTTGCAACAACTTCTATTATATCTGTCTGGCCCTATGGTTGACTGGTCGAGAATGCCATTCGGCATCAAGTCCGCCATTTGTACTGGCTTTTGTTTTGTGCAATAAAGTTTAAATAAATAAATTAGACACCTTGCTTGCTTTTGTCACTTGTTCTTTAGCGCTTTGACTCACCATCTCGAATATTACGCTGCTAAAAATAAAGTTTATTTATTTCAATAGGAAAAAAAATTGTGCGTGGAGTCCCTCCGGGCGGAAGAAGTGAAACTTCGTAATGTGGAAATGAAAATAGGAAGGGGTAGAAATTGTAATTTCAAAAGAGAAACCCTAACAATCAATTGATATTCACCTTGACGTAACTTTAAATCCGTCGCATTGTCCGTGGGATTGTTGCGTTGAACGTTTAACGCAAGTGCTTTCCTATCCCCTCCACGGTAGCGTTAAACGTTTAACGCAAGCTTGTTGGAAGTCGCATTAGAAGTTTCACTTCAAAAACTGTTGCTATGGTAACGGTCGAATAGCACACATCGCTGAAGTAGAATTATTTAACGATGTTCCGTACGCAAATCGTCTGCATTAGTTGACACGGACGTTATTAATGACTGGGCTTGCATGCGTGCGAAGTGCGCAGTAATGAGTTTCAGTTTTTAATGACCCTTTTTATTATTTCAATACGTCCTTCAAAATCATACTCATACACGAAATGACTTTTTCCCGTCCTTTGCAGCAATGTACTGCTAAAAAACTAATGTATGATTATGATTAAAAGTGAAAAACATGAATACTTATCTATATTATCTATTTATTAGTGGCTTTCGTTGGATCGATCAAAATTTTCTGTTAATTAGTGGTACTTGTTTAACTACCACTAATAAACTTAAAAGTCAGATCTATTTTTTTATATGTAGTCTAATTGAATATCAAACGACTTTCATCTATTAATTACGTCTTTTATCTTCTTTTGTCTTAGTTAGTACTATTGTTTCTGTTTTTGGATATGTAAGTGTAATAACTAATACTGTGAAACTACAATAAGGAACAGCTTCAATTTTCGTCGGTACTATTTTGTGACATGAAAAAAACAAGGTATTATTTTTTCTTTTACGTGCAAAAAAGTTCAGTTTATATAACCAGCAGCATCCCATTTTGTTTGTTAACTACCTACATTCGAAACAATTAAACGCTGGAACATTTTTTATACTTAATGTCAATATAACGCGTGGACATTTCAAAGTTTAAGTAAATATTGTATTTCGCTTTCCCGAAACAAATGGGTTTGCTATTATATTAAGTCAGTGAGCCGATCACACTTGCTAAAATGTATGTTAATAAGGTGGAAAATAATTAAAAGCGTTACATGTTGACATCATCCTTAGAAGTACTTGAAGCAGTCTTGTCTAATTATTTAAAATAGGTGTACAACTGCGTAGAACGGATTCTCATCTTAAAGAATACCTACGAAAAACTTCGAGAACCGGTGAAGCACCCACCCATGTATAGTCTATCCGAAACACGAAGATCAAATGATGTCAATTTTGCACAATTTACAAACGATCGTATACTTATTACATAAATAGTTTTTCTCTTATGTCAGTTTGACAGAATTTGAACTTAGCTTCCGGATTGACTACACAAAAAGTACGAAAATAACGCGACATTGAGACTCCCACGCGCACAAGATTCTAGTATTTGGCACAAAATGTTGCCACAATTACGAATAAAAATGTACATTCCCGACGCGGGGCTATAATTATTTTAATTTACGGAGCGTAAGTGTAAGCGTATAAGCCATGGAACTGTAGTGAGACCCGTAGCCTTAAAGCCTTTGGGTTTGGTAATACTGAGGGCCTAACGCAATAATAGTAGTTCAAGATTTTATGCAAATACCTGTGCCCCTACCATGAGTTTACAGTGACCGTATTCGCTAGCGAGTAAGTAAACGAATTGTGTGGAACATTGTAGTTTCACAAAGTAACCGCTAGAGACACTGTATCCATACCGTAAGTTTAGAATATAATAGAATAGAATAGGTATTTATTTGCTTAAAATAAGTAGGTACAAATGTGTCATTGTATGGTATGTGACAATAGGTAGCTTATTCTGCTATCTGTACTTAAATACTAGCATGCAAATATTTTGGACATTACATCCCCTGAGAGAGGAATTCCTTCACACTGTAATGCATTTTTTCATTTAGTAGTTGCGTTACTTTATTTTTAAATCTATTTAAAGGAAGCTCTTGTATAGGTACTTTTTGGCAATTTTTTAAAAACTTTCATGCACATGACAAAACAGTGATTCGAGTACAATGCTGTCCAAGGAACGTAATTGTGAATTAATCGTCGTACTTTACAGTGGCAGTAGTCGCCAGCAACTGCGTAAAGGATTTGTGTGACGGTTTGTAGTTTTATAAAGTAACCGCTAGGCTGTTATTATTCTCCATACAAAACGTTTACGCAATCGCTAGCGAGTACCGCCACGTTAACTCATGGTAAGGGTTCGGACCTTTCGGGAGTTTAATCGAATTTTACAAGGAATTTGTAGTTCATAATCGTTATTGTTAACTGTTAGGAAAGTTTAGGCAATCGAATAGAATATTCATTATTGCGCACCACAACGGGAAAAACAAACACACACAAATGACACGAAATTCAATAGAGACGGCAATACAACAGGCGGGCTTATCGCTAGAGAGTAATCCGTTCTAGACAACTTTCGGGATTAGTGAATTTTAAATAAATACACTAGAAATGAGGCGATGCAAAACTAATCATGGAATCTACTTGAGAACGACTAAAATTATACATAAATAAACCTACCTACATAAAAAAATAAATAAAAAAAAAACACAAAAATAAATATTATATTACGTATAAGCAGAAGTAAAGGCAATTAGCACTATTTCCGGTTGGTACTTTGATATAAACTTAATTGGATATTCAAGTACTTACTTAGTCGCTGGTCGCTGCCCGGCAAGGACAATTATTTTTTTGTGTGATGAACACGAATATTTGTTACTGTATCATGGATGTTATCTATATATTACTATTAATATATCGTCGTCTAGTACCTATAGTACAAGCATTGCTTGGTTTTGGTCTTGGTCGATTTGTGTAAGATTGCCCCTTAATATTTATAATATAATATATTTATTTGTAAATCGTTTACGCAGTCGCTTGTGAGTACGGTCACGTTAATTCGTGGTAAGGGTACGAATCGAAAGTGATTGGTTAATTGCGCCGATTACGCTTCGACGTTGTATTAAATACTCTTGATTAATTTGAATAGTTAATTAATTAATTACCCTCGTAGGTTACATAGCAGCATTTTACGAGTATTTCAGTCGCGGGAAGTTCTGGGACTAAATTCGTCAATTCTAATGACATACTCGTATGCCTGTGCTCTACTCTAGTGATATGATTTTTTGAGGTAACCATTATGACATTATCTTCCTCATTTGAATTAAAAAATTTACAGGAATTAAATTCAAAATTTGGATAAACGCCAAATGACAGATGCGAGCAATAATTGTATTCCGCAGGAATTATACAGGTGACTTCAAATTGGTAATACAAAACACTTGCTTGTGGCTCAGTTAATGATAATGGATACCATTATATAAGATTTCGCAATATTATTAGAATTATCGCAAAAAAACGATTTATTGAATCATCATACGACACATGCAAATATAAAAAAATAAAACAATGACCCAAGAACAAACAATGAACTAAGCAATCTTTGTCTAAGGTGAAAATAATTAAACACATATTTGTTAACAGCCATATAAAACAATAAATGTCCTCGATACCAGACACATCAATGTCTAGTCCAAAACTTTGAACCTAGAAAGCTAAATTTGCCAAGTTTCGTGATTTAGGTAAAAAACAAGCCCAAGATTTTTTAAATCCCTAAGATAATGATGACTCATGAATAGTAACAAAGATTTTGTAATATGAATAGTTACAACAATAGAGTTATTAGAATCTGATAAAAGCAATCCAATACAATAATAATTATTATAAATTTAAATGTTTCCAATCTAAGCATTTGAATTTGCCAATATTATATCCCTCTGATACATTATCTGTTCACAACAGACCCGTGAGTGCCAAATACAATATGCCTCTAATTCCCAAGCACACAAACAAATACCTCCGCGCATACAAATAGATATTTGTCCCAACCCTTCGGTTAGCGACATATGTAGCCGTTATACAGGGTGGGTTCTGAACCGTGCTCTATCCAAAAGCAGTATTACACGTACACGGCCAAATTCCTAATGATATCTCTCCTAAATTTTATTGGAGGTCGCATATTGTATTGTATCCACTCCCAACTAGCAAAAATATGTTGTACAAGTGTTCTACAAACGTTTTTGATAAAACTTAATGGTATGCAATTTAAGGTATATAAACGTTTATAAAATGCGATTTTGGCGCAGTTTTTAACACAAAATAGTCGTACAGTGATCACACAATGGTCATAAGCAAACACATTTAGTCACACGGCTGTCATAAAATAGATATTAAAGAACTATTTCGTCAGAAAAGTATCGTAAGTTCTCGCTTCCTAAGAGCAATTGGTTGTAGAGTTATCATAACGCAGACGTTTGTATGACAAATAAGTCTGTTAAATGCAACAGCGAAGCGGTTTTAATTATAACAACATGCAACGTTTGTGAGTGATATTATTATCGTGCAAATAATATCTGAAAACAGTAAGTATTACACTTTAATATATTTACTTTACCGTTTTAAGTAACAGACTCGACATCAGATCTACAAGTGTGAATGAAATGCGAACATTACTTTATCGATCAATTTGCAAGGTTATTGAGTATATTTTAAAAGCCCCCTTTAAATATTGTTGATTTCAATATATTTTAATAAATTAAAATAATTTAGGTTTTAGTCTCTGTGTAAATATGACTTGTTAAAACTTATTGTACTTAAAAACGCTGCCTTATGACTTAGAATAACACTTTGCCGACGCCATCACTACCTAGTTAGGGTTCCCTACTGCTGGGACCTAAACCTTGTGGGACGCAGTCATGTACTTGTGATATTATGTACTTGAATAATAGTAATAAGACATTTTGACTTTGACGCTGCCATATTAATTACCTCTGTGGTGACATAATTTATTATTCATTATTATTAATTTTAGTTGCTGAAAAAAATTGTGCTTTTAATTTTCAAACACGTAATTCGTATTTTTTTGTAGATCGTATGATACAAATATGGCCTTTTTGGATGTGGACGCTTTTCTTAAGAAAGGTGATT
The DNA here is from genome assembly GCA_905147355.2 of Apotomis turbidana. Taxonomy (NCBI): domain Eukaryota; kingdom Metazoa; phylum Arthropoda; class Insecta; order Lepidoptera; family Tortricidae; genus Apotomis; species Apotomis turbidana. The sequence goes on from LR990286.1 coordinate 23,525,595, forward strand.
TCGAATTGCTGTCACTCCGATTTTCTATAAAAAAAATATCTACGGAACCTTCCCTATCTGGCATGTTTATTTCTCTTGGCTGTTTTCCGTTCGTTCACTGTCCGAGTTGAAGATGTTATGAAACATTTAAGTCGTAAGATCTATCTTTTTATCATAAGACGGCTGTGTATATGACTGTCATATGTCATTTTAACAGTATTAAAGTTGTAAAAAGTTAAAATTATGATTAGTCGTACAGTAGTCACTCTAAAAGCTTTTATATGAACAATCTGCTGTAAAATGTCATATTAATGTTGTAAAACCGGGGAAATGTCACGGCTAAAACTTTTGTACGACAAAGATTAAAATTGCTGTAGTACTGTGTCATACAAACGTGTGTACAACTGTGTTTTATGAACAAATTGCTTTTAAACTAAAATGCTGTATAAATGACAGTTACATAACGTCACGTTTTAAAACTTGCTTATTTACGACGTATCTACGATGAAATAGTCATATAATGTTGAGATTTTATAACCATTTTGTTAGTTGGGCTGGCTAGACATTAATCATATATATCGTATTTATCGAATGACATGCGTGTCATTCAATTAAGAATTGTTCTTGTGACATACTTTTTACGAGTCGGTTGTAAAAATATTGATTAAACATGAATATTACACTATAAGACCACTGCTACTCCTAGTTTTTCCATTAAATTTCACCACTGAACTACACTACTACTTCTTCTTTATCATCACACTCTTGGTAGAGTGGTCGTGGTCGTCACATCAGGGTTGGTAGCAAACTTTACAATCCGTCGCCATTCCTTCCGTACTGTAGCTCTTCTTGTGCATTCGTGGAGTGGACCATTGAGTGTATTCTTGACATGGTCGGTCCATCGCATCGGTGACCTACCGCGCGCTCTAGTGCCTTCGATTTTCCCCTGAACCACAAGTCGTTCCACAGAAGTGTCTTCTCGACGTGTGATATGTCCAAAGAAAGTGAGAATACAACATTGGACGATGGAAGAAAGACGCTGTGTGTTTGTACACTACTACTACTAATTTTTAAATCAACTTAGTGATAACTATGATAAATTAAAGTTATACTGTTTTACCTGTAGGTGAGATATCAAAAATCTAGCTGATATATTTCGTTATCCAGATTTAGTTTTATTATAATGTATTAATCACGTTATTATACAAATCGGCTCTAAAATTCTCCTTCAGCGGAAAAACATGTTATATTTATATTGGAATTATGAAATGCCGAGACCTTCCTTTTCTACAGCATGTTAAATTACCACAAGCGTAAAACCTCCAACAGTTAACGCGACACCCTGTATGTCTGTCACATGTGAACAAACGTACATACAATGATTTATAGATATTATATACTATGTACGTACAGCCACAGCACGGCTTGTTACACCTAATATGATTAGACGTCCATTGTGACAGCTCTCGTTGTAAACGGTGGCTTGACATGTGCTAAAGAGATTATGTGGATAGCAATATTAACATAATGATGGGAATACGGGATAATTAAATTGAAACTATTATATGCCAGATTGTTCATTACAATTATGAAGCCAGTTATTTGCTTGTTATTGCACAGTAGATATTAAATAACAGTGAAATAAAAAAAAAAGATGCATATATTGTTTTACACAAATGGTTGAAAAATTCAAGCAATGAGGCATGAATGAAAATTTTCAAAAGGCTAATTATTGTCAACAGTATTGTCTATCGGCACTGTATGAAACTTATATCTACAGTATTTAATTGTCAAAGTTTCATATTTCTAACAGGTGGAAATTAATATAGAGATCGAGAAAGCTTTGCGTCGTATACACCCTAAATAAATATTTGAATAAAAAAAACTGTAAGTATGTAAAGAAATATAATAAAATACACAAAATTACAGAAATCAAAGACAACTCTGCCTGTATAGTGCATAGAGTTGAAGTCTACGACGCATACGCGAAAATAATTAGGCTGTCAATAATGTGAAGCTCAACATCAAAATCAAAAATCAAAATCAAAATATTTATTTGTCCAACATAGGTAAATTTAGGTGTTACATATTTACTGTACCACTACGTCGTGCCATTGGGCATACAAATTAAATAGTCACATGCTTAGCACATGCAACACACATTATATAAAAAAAACTAATAATAATAAACTATTTAGGTCACATCTCTAACTAAGTTTAGGTACTTACAGGAATCACAGTAAATAAAGGATAAAAAAATTGGATGCCAGTTTAATTATTAGTTATAGGTTTCAGTCGAAAATTCTGTTATTGAATAATAGGCTTTTTCTATAAGAAATGCTTTTAAAGTGCTTCATTTCATATTTTTTTTTTTTTATTATTGACACCAAACTAAGGTAAACTTTCCACTGTGTCATAGTTTTGGAGTTAGATATTGCATTTTAGGATGAGTAAATTTTAATAAATAATCTCAGGAATTTAAAAAAAAATTGATCCTCGTCCTCTTTTTAACCGGAATAGAGAAAAGTGATAAAATTGTACTAGTAAAAATATGGAATGTTGTCAAATCCATTAATAATTAATTAGCTTAGATAGCGTAGGTGCTAAAGCACCCGTGTTGGTTCGAAAAACCATAACGTAAATCGCGTGGCGTAGAAATATTCCCGTTTATGAGTTTGTATCCCATAAAAAGTTTAAATAACTGGAGACAGCTCTTTTTCAGTTCCAATAAAAAAAAAGAGAATTCCGATTCTAAGCATAAAGTTTACACCTTTTCGATTTAGTATAAAAGTGTATTAGTATACATTAGTTTTTATATGATAAAGGTAGGTATAAAACGATATTGGATTTATGAATAAAGGTTTTTGAAATTGTAATAGTTTTGTTTACGCGATTTAGAAGTCATGATAGCGTGGCAAAAGTAATTTTAGCCGGACATTTCAAAGTCGATCTTAATGCTTTGGAACAAGAGTCATATATGGCTTTATAATGGGAGCAGAATAATATATAATGGTCCTTCAATAATAAATAACCTCGGCATTCATAGAATTAACGACTGTCTTCATTAAGTTCGAAAAGCTTCGATTTCTACTCTGTCATGTCACATATTATTTTATTTGAAGTAAAAACTGTTACTTATAATATAAGTATGTCGCAGAATGGCCGTGAGCTTCCTCGAGATTTTCATTATGAGCAGACATCGTTATAAATTTCAGGGCCCTCGAGGTAAACAAAAGTCAGTTCTTCAGGAAGTCCATATAATTACACGAATTACACTTTTATCGCAATTTATAACAAATTAAGAGTCGCTGTCTCAGGTAAACTTATCAACACTAATTATGCACAAACAAATAACAATTAACAAAGTTAGCGGTGCGTCCACACGCGGCCGCAACCTCAGACGAATCTGTCGCCTCGGGATAATCACTGAAGGTGAAGTATCAAAGCCCGCTGTCAGGCCAAGCTCGACCTTATATCGGCTATGATCCGACAAGTAAATAATATACACCATTTAATTTTCCAAGAAAGCTGTTACTGACTACATTAATACATTAAGGTAATACCCAATAAATAAAAATAAAAACCATAGGTCATTATTTTTCTTTTTTTATATATTTTTATATCACATTCTCACAAATACATAATATCTGGTTATGTTGGATAAAGGCTACCTGTGAACAGAGAGTTTTTTTTTTGCGAATAGTTATTATAGCAGGGTCTTTATTTGGCAATAAGATCTAATTCTAAATAGCTCGTTAATAAGTTGAGAGTTAAGTAAAAATATATAATTTAGTGTATCATTATGGATAAAGTATATGACTCCCGCTTGCCATATAAAGTGAACAAATGCTCGCATCAAATATGAGTATACTTATAGGTATTATATATGAGTATACTTATAGGTATTATATATGTCTATATTATGTGCATAATTACTTAGTTTATTTATTTATATTTTATTAAGTATATGTTTATAGATATCGCGTTTGTATGCAGTGAAGTTTGCCTATTTTCTTCGATTACCTATTCCTTAAATTGCTCAAAGATTGAGTGTGTGTGAAAGTGGACGAGATTCCTAATAAGGATAAGTTCGCCTTTGCACATGTTTTATTTATTATGAATGTATTTATAATCAGTTGTTGTATACAATAAAGTGTTTACATACATACATACGTATAACGCACAGATCTCACGGCGGAATTAAACGTACCAGCAACCAATAAAATCAATAAAGAACCATTGAATATAACAAACGAAATACTACTCGTACTAATGACGAATTAGTTGACTGGTGCTGCTAGCTGCCGACCAGTTTCAGAGATTGGTTGTAAAGGTTCAAGGCAATTTTAGGACTCATTATTATTCATGAACGTAAATCTAATCCTTTATGACACATGACACTCAAATGTTTGTAGGTAGGTAAAGTGATCGTCAAAAATTAGCCCTTGAATAGGCGTGTAAACTATTTTTTTAGGACAATCAATTCTATTTTTTATTGGGAGCAAATGTCTATACGGGACTAACTACACTTAGAATGCTCTTATAGTCAGAAATGATCGCCACAGTTTCTTGGCCGCCGTAGCTGATAGGGTCATTGGCCTATTCAATACTTCCCTACATTTAAGTTTTTGTACTATAATAATAATAATAATAATTACGGCGGGTGACATTTTACTATTGCACTAGCCCAAATAAAGAGTCCACCCATACTCCATTTTAATAGCCGTTTTTTCTTTTTCATATCAATGCAATAGTTCAATCACCTGCTGGGACCTGTTCATGGATGTATCATCCTATGATATGAGCAGGAACGGGTCCCAGCAGGGCTACAGCCACAGAAAATTTCTCTATATATATATATCAATTACCTAGTTATAATATAATTGTATTATTTTTTAAGTATAATTTACGAAAAAATGACTTACTGTTGTGTTTCTTTCGGCTTTCTTCTCAACAGCGGTCTCCTCTTGCGAAATGCCGGTAGACTCACAATCTGACTTGTAAAAGTGCCCTTGTGGCCTACTTACTGAATAAATTATTTCATTTCATTTCTCCAAGGGGCCTCTACGTGTTGGATCCATATCCCCACGCAAGCCTTTCAAAAGACCGGGACGTATGAGCCCGAGACTATGAGTCGAGAAAAAAATAAAAATAGTACTCTTTATTGTGCACCACAAAGTAAAAATAAAATAACAAAAGAAATAAAAAAAGCATTACAAGTACTATCACAGTTCAAAAAGTTCAGTTTGCCCAATATAATAATTGTCCACAGAAGCGGAGCGGAAAAAATGAACCAATCACACTTCGTCTTTCTAAAGCCCAAAACAGGTATTTAAGTCTGAGGAATGTGATTGGTCCATTAAATAATAAATAAAAGTTTGTGTCAAAAATTTCATTTTTGTGACAAGCTTTTATAGACGGCTGTACTTTTCTTTAAACATCCATCAATTGCTCACAGAGACGATTCTAAAGAGCCCAAACTCGATATGATTGTTTTATTTATTACGGAGTTTCTATGGCCACCTTCCAGCTCCATCATCAGATCAGCTCCACTCCACGTCATCATAATATTGCATTATCACGCGATATTCTTGCAAAATTTCAGCTAAATCAGAAACCGGAAAGTGGGTCAAGTTTAACTTGCAAATATCCATTACAACGGGACATTACATTTTATTTTTCTGGTTTGCACTGCTCCGGGCTTGAATTCCTTTCGGGTGCATTTTCATCGACCTTGCCGTTTTCAAGACTTGTGTGTATAATTTCCTTATTCTGAGTCAACGAGTGCCACATATCCTTGTCTTCACTTTCCTTCAGATGAGATGGACGTCAGGTGTTTACTCATTGTCCATAAAAATACCCCGTGACTCTCATGCCAACAGTCTGAACTGTTGATACAAAAAAGCACAACAAAAATTTAAATGCGTAAACTGGCGGAAGAGACCGGGATTCGAACCCGGTTCCTCTGGATTACCGGTCCAGCGTGTTAACCCTTCTACCACCCTAACGCTAGATAAACTTTCGATTTTTTTCTTATGCTTTGTGTGTCGATCTTTGCATTATTTATTTGAAAGGCATCTTAGCACAGATTGAACTGGTTCAACCAATTTCTTCGACCGTTGTGCTGTGCGTACCGCGTTCCTCTCAAATAGTATAATGTACTTATTAATAGTATTCCTAAATAAGATTATGTAGATATACCTATATAGCAATAAGATAGGTAACAAATTAGAAGAATATAAGAACAAAATTAACAACACAGATGTAATTAGTTTAGAGATAAAATATAATAATATAAGGGATATGCTAAGAGATACTGCAGAAGAATGCTTAGAAAAAGAAAAGATTGTAAAACGTAAAGAATGGCTTACTACTGATATTACAGGCTTAATGATACAGAGACGAGAATTAAGAAATAAAACAGATAATGAAAGTGTAATTAAATACAAAAAACTGACAAATAGAATCACAACTAAATGCAGAGAAGCGAAAGTAAAATATATGGAAAATAACTGCAATAATATAGAACACTTTTTTAAAAAAGGGAAATTGGATCAAGCCTACAACATCATACGCAAATTAGAGAAAAAACACAAAACTAGAAGCACTGCTATATTAGTTGAACAACGGAAGATACTGTTAGACAATAGTGAAGTTGCTGAACGTTGGAAAAGACATATTGAGAAGTTATATGATGGGGAAGGATTATCTGATTCTGACATAGAAAAGGAGGAAGAGATTGAATTGAACGCCATGGGCCCTAGTATACTAAGAGAGGAATTTGATTTTGCTTGGAAAAGTCTGCAAACCGGTAAAGCTGCTGGCAATGACAGGATTTATATAGAGTTCATAAAGTATGCAAATTGCGATACACTTAGAGATGAAATTAACAACATTACTACACCAATGTACGACAATGGCACCATCCCTACAGATTTTCAGATCTCTAAGACAGTAATGTTGCCTAAAAAACCAAATACGTTGATATGCGAAGAATTTAGAACATTAAGTTTAATTTCACAGGCGAGCAAAATTTTACTCAAGATTATACAGAACAGAATTAGACCATTAACTGAGGAATATTTAGGACCAGACCAATATGGATTTAGGAAAAATAGAGGAACTAGAGAAGCAATCTTAGCACTAAGAATGGTTATAGATAGAAGGATGGAATTACACCAAGATACGCACATAGCTTTTATTGACTTGGAAAAGGCGTTTGATAAAGTAAATTGGAAATCTATGATGGCAGTCTTGAAAGAAGCCGGACTAGATTACAGGGACAGAAAAATAATTTATGAACTCTATAAAAATCAATATACCACAATAGAAATAGGAGAAGAGCACAGAAAAGCAGAAACACGACAAGGTGTTAGTCAGGGTTGTCCACTTTCACCACTTATTTTTAACATTTTTATAGAATGCGCCATTAGAAAACTTGTAGAGTCTGGAAAAGGGGGGGTTACATTTAATGGGCATAAAATACAATTCATTCGCTTCGCTGACGACATCGCAGCACTGGCTAACACATCTGAGGAACTGCAACAATTAATAATAGATATGAATACAGTTTTTCAAAACTTTGGGCTAACAATTAACATGAATAAAACCAAAACACTCGTAACCTCAAAATTCGCCACATATAGCAGACCAATTTCGATTAATAATGTAACAATAGAACAAGTAACTAAATTCAAATACCTCGGTAGTATTATAACAGATGACTCCAGATGCACACCAGACATAATCACCAGAATAGCAGTGGCAAAAAAAGCTTTCAATGCAAAGAAATGTCTATTTAAATCCAGAATAGCCCGTCATATACGGAAAAAGCTAGTAAAAGTGTGCATCTGGAGCATAGCATTGTACGGAAGCGAAACGTGGACAATGACACAAAGAGATAGAGAAAGACTGGAGGCCTTTGAAATGTGGTGCTGGCGACGAATGGAGAAGATTAGCTGGACTGAGAAGAGGTCAAACGAGGAGGTGCTCAACATGGTGAATGAGGACAGGTGTCTTTTAAAAACTATCGAAAATCGCAGAGGGAAAATGATTGGACACCTGTTACGGCACGACGAATATCTAAAAACTATTATAGAAGGAAAAGTTGAAGGAAGGAGGAAAAGAGGAAGACCAAGAAGAGCTTATATGGACCAAACAAAGGAAAAGGTGAACGTCGTGTCGTATCAGGCCGTCAAGGAGAGAGCTCAAGATAGAGAAAATTGGAAATTGCTTCACCGACAAGAGCTTAGCTCTTAAGTTTATGATGATGAGATATACCTACTTTCTATGTCCTCGTTTTTATAGCAATAAGAACCGGAGGAAAAATTTATAACACAGGTAACATTTGATTCGGAAGTCTACTTCTATTTTCCGAAACATCATAATTCAAATGTCCTTGTCGCCCAAACTCCGCTAAAATAAAAAGTTATATTATACCCATCACTGTATCGCACATCAGTCCTTTTGGCAGTTGGATTTGACAGGTTGTGGCGTGAAACGCCTTATGTGCCATTAATGTAACGTGTTTATACGTTCTTTTTGAATGATTTCGTGACATACGGACAGTCAGCAGCAGAATATGCAAAGCACGCCATGTGCTCAAAATGATAATGCACGTGGACTCTGCTATCTAGAGAATAAGGGTTGTACAGATCATTGTTTTTTTGGAGTTTACTCCTTAAGAATCGATTTTCATATATAAGCCCGGGGTATGAAAATTATGGGGTGTAAAATCGAACGTATCTGCCGTGCTAATTTAAAAAGTCGTATCTCAGTATACGATCGGGGTAAAAATACGACTTCTTAATTTAGCGACAGCTTAATTTAGCAACTAAGATCCCTATATAAAATGACCTTCACCGAGATGTTTATTTCATGAAATGTATTTTAAATGTACTTAGCAACGGGAAAACATGGCTCCCGTTAGATAAAATTAATAGTTCTCTGCCATTTATTTATTTTAAATTACCACAAGAGGCTTAACAAATAACATAGACAAGAAACATATTCATAATTTCTCCGCGGAGACTGCGGCGGCGGCCGGCGGCCTACATGGCGGCGCGTTGCTGCGCAAGTGCGCATCGGGCAGCTTGACTGACAGTTGTCAATCTACAACAGCTGAGAAATGTGTTTTTGTTTTCAAGTTTTTGCTAATATTTTGCGTGAATCTCTATCATGTTACGAGTGTGATTGCTATCAGTGCATGAGTACTATCTAGTTATATGTGCAATTATAAACCACCGCTTCCCCCAGGAACTTTATGGGGCAATTTGTATGCCGAAACTTGGAGCGGTTTTTTTAAATACTTTATTTGTTATCGTAGCCGTAAGTTTTTATCTATTGCGTTTTTTAATAGTTTACTTGATGAATCCTAATAGCACGGGCTCCTCTCAGAATGTCGCTTCCAGGTCTGTGTCGCTGTCGCTGGAGAATTCCGTACAGTGCCCACATTGCTCCCAGATTCGTTTCTTTAAAGGTCAGAAAGGACTTAATATACACATCAGTAGAACCCATGGCATTCGTGCTGGCGCAATTACGTCGCCACCAGGCAAACAATTCACAACCAAGTCAGATCAGGCCTTTTTCTGAAAAAAACAGTGAGCTTAAACATTCAATTCCAGTGGTCAAACGAATTCCTCGCAGCGCTCGAATTCAGGTTGCACAAAAAGTGTGCCTACCTTTTCGTTCTTGTTTGCAGCGCCCAAGAGGGTACATAATGTGATACTTAAACTATTTACTTTCACCTGCATAATCATTATGTGCAATAAACGTATTGAGTATATATTTTATAAACGTTCTTAAGGCCAGGCGCGCACCAAGATTTTAGTCGCACGATAATTTTGTCGCATAAATGCAAGATATGGGTTTATATGAGAGTGCGCGCACCACGATTTTCATAAACCCATAAGTACGCTTATTTCTGCGACAAAAAGTGGTGCGCGCCTGGCCTGAAGAGTAAACTCCAGTCGTGCGTCGGAGCTGACACACACACTTTTTTTTTATGTCATAGGGGGCAAATAAGCAAACGGATCACCTGATGGAAAGCGATAACCGTCGCCCATAGACACCTGCAACACAAGAGGAGTCACAAGTGCGTTGCCGGCATTTCAGATGGGAGTATGCTCTTTTCTTGAAGGTTTAAAAGGTGTAACGGTCCGGAAAGACCGCAAGTGAAAATTTATGGCAATCGTGCGAGGCAAAATTTCTAGAAAATCGCACGCGGTTGGTGCAGTTTGTAGTGCACCTGTGTACTGAGCCGATGGTCCTGGGTTCGAATCCAGGCAAGTGCAAATATTTGAGTGATGAAATCGAATATATTTTCCTGGGTTAAAGCATTGCCTAGTTTGGGACTAGGTCGGTTTGTGTAAGTTTGTGCGTTAATATTTATTTATTTATCGTGAGCCAAGCTAACCAACGTAGCTCACAGGATTGCATGGTTGAAGTGGCAACGGGCAGGCCATGTAGCCCCGAGAATGGACGGCCGTTGAGGCAGCAAAATCCTAGAGTGGCGACCACGTTTAAGAATAGTATTTTATGCAACCGTTGTGTAAGAGGGGGCAAAAAACGCGAGTGGCATGGGTTACGATGTGAGCGTAGCGAACATCGTAAGAAAGATGCCACGAGCGTTTTTTGACCTACTTATACAACGTTGCATACAATACTTTTTCTACGACTCGACATTTCATAAATAAAATGCAAATAAACAACAAAGAAAATAATTACATGTTCCCGCTCGGAATCAACAAAATAAAAAAAAAATAGTCCCTTATAAACTTTTTTTTATTGACGTCTATCTGTCAAAAAATTATGAACTTATACATAAAGGTATACGTTCACTATACTAAACATCTGTCAAAAAAATATGAACTTATACATAAAGGTATACGTTCACTATACTAAACATCCATGCACTGAAGATAAAACTTTTTTTTAAGTTGGCAGCAATGCCTTAGTACAATTAGTTTTTTTTTAAATTGCAAATTGTGTGAATGCAGCTGTTTATCTTGTAATCTGTGGTGCTAAGTGATGCTTTTTTGGCGACATTATAACATCGTTTAGCAGTGTTTTTTTGGGCAGTAGAGTATAGACTTTTACAGACTTTCATAATTTATGTCTTTATATTAGAGTTAGTAACTATATAAATGACAGAAATAAGTACTGGAGTAGAAAAAGCAATGATTAGAACCAATGTATGCGGTCTGCACGAGACCGCACTTTGTGGCGAGTCATGGGGGAGGCCTATGTTCAGCAGTGGACGTCTGTGGCTGATATAAATATATACGTTAGCGGGAGATCCGTAGTGGATTTAAATGAAACAGTCCAGTGATGGACAAACTGTGTTTAACGACCTTCTTCTTCGAGTGTCTGCCCAAGAATGCGGGTTTAACGATGTCGCAGCCTTTTATAAGGCACTGTCAAAAAGTTGCACCTGCACTCCTGAGTCAAATGACCAATTGAACATTCAATTTTACTTAATAGCTAAATTCATTGATTCCAAAGCAAATAAATCGTAGTTTAATTTCACATTCGAATTTACAAATCTAATATAATATATTTTAACGTACATTAATTTTATTTATAATGAAAATTGTTATGCAAATCATTATTGGTCTACCTACAAAGTAATACTAAAGATTTTACCAATATTGGAGAGGCGCTAACAGCTATATAGATGGTTATTGTGAGCCTGTTATAATGCTTAGCAACTTTTGCTGCTGACTGTACCTAGTGCGTGTCCATATGAGCTTCTGTCGACACGCACGGTAGCGTTCTTCGGCTGTTTAATTGTTAATGGCCGCTTGACTTGTGTTGAATATTTGGTGTGTGTCAAGTCGTTCATGAAAGGACTTGATGCATGAGTTACTTCATACTTTCATTGATGGGCTTAAGCAAACGAAAGCGATACGTCAAAGTAAGCTGGCATTGAATTTGATACATTGATAATGATAATATTATTAATCTACACCCACCTTGTTAAATTACTATGTCAAGGTCAGATATTATAAGCATGGCAGGCTACATTACTTGGCTGCACCAAAATCAGAGATGTAATTTCATAACAGTACCATAGCCCCGCATGGTCACCTTAACAGTATCAAATTTGATACCGTTATGGTGACACCTCAAATTCCTCTGCTCCGCGGACTGACTGGCAGGACTGAGTGTTTCATATTTTCATGAAAGAAAAATCTATGATAATTATGGCGACGCGTTTGGCTCGGTTTTTAGACACCTGCCTACTGAGCCGGCGGTCCCGGGTTCGATTCCCGGCCAGGGCAAATATTTGTGTGATGAACTCGAATATTTGTGCTTGGGTCATGGTTGTTCTATGTATTTAAGTATATATTTATCTATATAAGTACGTATATCGTCGTCTAGGACCCATAACACAAGCCTTCTTACTTACTTATATAAATAAATAATATGTAAATAAATACAAATAACATCCATGACCCTGGCACAAATATTCGAGCTCATCACACAAATATTTGCCCTTGCTGGGATTCGAACCCAGGACCGCCGGCTCAGCTTATAACTATTTCTATCAGATAACTTTTCAAAGTTGTTGTTTATCATAAGCTTTATCATACAAATTATATTGCTTTGCTAATTCTCGATAACAATAACTTAGACTTAACGTTATAATAATAAACAAGCACGATATTATACTGTGAATTAGCAAAGCGAAATTATTGTTTAAATTAATATAGATTTCCGCAAAGTAACAATACAATAAAATACAATACAATACAAGTACTTACTCTTTATTGCACACCTCAGAAAACACAGGAGAAATACAATAAAAACGAACGAACGAAAGTAACGATTCTATTAATTATTTAAATTCATCTTAATGTGTCCTTTTCTTCTGAGACGTATGCCATATTGTCATTTAAATAAAAATACAGCAGGATTAAATCATATAAAGGGACTTTTATTTGATGGACCCTAGACAATCACGTACTTCGTATTGTATAAAAACAATTTAGTCATCGTTATCATGCTTCTACCCGCATACCATCTTCTCCCATTCATTCTTATTAGCAGTAGTATTGTCCTTTAATGTCTTCTTATTTAAAAAAAAAAGTTAATGACTGTTCATTTTCTTTCGGCGTTTCTTCTCAACAGTGGTCTCCTCTTGTGAAATGCCGGTAGACTCAGACATGTAAAAGTTGCCCTTGTGGCCACTAACAGAATAAAGTTATTTTTTTCATTTATTTATTTATTTATAAAAATGTCTTACGGGCTTACAGTCAAGCCAAAGTGCCCGCAAGATAATGTGGAATACAAATTCTTAACTTAAAACATAACTATACATATACATTACACTATAGTTGTGTATAACAAATAACGTCGTCGTTATCGTCTCTCAGACAATTCATTCAATAAAAATGAAAATATCTAGGTTATTATTTGACTACAAAAAGCCGAAGTCTCATATCTTGTCACCATCAGCAAAGTAATCTATTTCCTGAATGTAAAGAATAAAATGGTACAATTATGTCCGGAACTGGCGTTATTTATAAATGTACCTATTAAATGCCTATTTCGTTCACATAAAAGCTTCCCATGCCGCATTAATGCGAGTCTTTGTATGCTCTACGCCACGTGAATGAAAATATTACCAAGTATTACCGATTATTTAAGCATGATGTGGCACTTTTACCGACCTTTTTTAATGGCTACAGTAAGTGAAAAAGTTACGTGTTGATGTAGGTAATATTGATATCGAATTGGTGAAAGTATTGTGGATAAGTGACACGTCGAAGACGATTAAATAAAGGATAATAATACCTGTATTTGATAAACTGAAATTTCGTATTTCAGCAGTTTCTAGATAGTGGGGGGTAATTAATGTTATTCGTTTTTATGGTTCCGTCATTCTAATAAGGAATCCTTCTAGTTTCGCCATATCTATCAAATGAAATCAAAATATATATTTGCACAACATAAGTCAAATTCCGTGTACATCCGTGTACAGTGTAGAGCATTGAGTGTGTTTGTCAATCACGCCGACCAAGTCATAAAAATAAGTAATTTTACACGTAAAGTGGGGACGGTTATTTGCGTGACTGTTCAAGTAGCAATATATTAAGCGGGTGCCCCTCGAAATCTCGACAAACGTTTTATAGAATTTCATTTCATCGAAAACGGTTCATAGAATATTCAGAATAAATATTATCTCTTGGAGTATTATGGCTTCGTCGACTATTCATTACATATTAAAACAATTCTTAGAACAACGGTAGACGGAATGTTAAATGCTTAAAATTACATTTAATAAATTATTTAATTAAATTATTTAGTAAATAATAAAGTATCTAGTAAATATTTCTACTCTACAGATTAAAAATCGGTGTTTTAAAAGTACACCATTTAATTGTGCGATCATAATGAATATTCGATCAAATGAAAAAATGCTTAACGTTGACTGAACTGAAATTCGATTCAAAGTTTGTCGAAATTTCAAGGGTTTGTCAAAATATATTATAGCCATATTGATTTATTTTACTTATATGGGTCGTAAGTGCTGCACTTTATTGGACACTGTTTATATTTTACTAATAGTTATTATATTTAAGTAGTTGTTATTATAGTACGAGTAGGTAAGAGGACAATGATGATGATGATCTTTACTTGTATCATAAATACTTGAAATCCATTAATTACTCCGGTGGCGCGGAGATAATCCCAATAGCGGGTTATACCTACTCCCACACAAAGTCCGACTACTGGTAGTGAGGGCTAACCAGCGCTGATACAGTTCAAGTCATGTCTTGAAAAAAATGAAATCCATTCAGACTTTTTAGCGGTTAAAGCCGCAAAGGTGTAGGTATATAGCTAAAAGCATACAACACATCAAAAAACATTTGTCTATTCAGTGATCACCAATAACCATTTTGCTTATATTCTGTAAAATATCTTCAATATGAGGAAATTTTATGTTCACAGTTTTATAACAGAACCCTCCGCTTTGCTGCATCGTATTCCGGCAAATATTATAGCATTTTCGTTGGGTAATTTTCAACGTTTTCTTACTACTTGCTCAGTATTGAGCATCGACGGTTTACGGTCTTGCTCAAATATTGCTCGAAAACCCGACTCAGCCCTTCTTTGGCTTCCAATATTAAATGCAAACCGCTTGAATATCCTTTACGTACCTTTTGATCATTGTTTGCTAAGGATAGATTTATATTAACGGAATATAAAATAGAAAAACAACTAGACAAAACCGTATTTGTATGCAATGTAACATTTGAAATTCCCAACGGGGAATAGGTACGATATTGTTTATAAAATGAAACCGTATTAAAATGTATACTTTCATAGAAATATCAGCAATACAATAAATGTGCGAATATGTGGAGTAAGTAGTTTTTAAGTTTGTGTATCTAGTGTATTTAAGTAAATTTTCTAGTAGGTACTTTATTACTGAACTTTAAAAATTATAGTTATCGACGACGCTATTGACATAGCGGTAGTGCTGCTTACTGAGTTGGCAATCTTGAGTTCGAATCCCGGCTAGGGTAAATATTTGCGTCATAATGTCGGATATTTGTTCCTGTGTCATGTATGTCTAAATTTATATACATACTAGCTTTTGCCCGCGACTACGTCCGCGTGGAACTTGGAAGTATGGAAGCAACCTCGTACAACACGATAGATATCCATATCCACCTAATCACCTTAATTAATAAAAGGGATTATTAAAAGCGCCTAAGCAAATGTAAGAGCAATTGTGCTTTTGGTCTAATAATTACATTTCCTACAGGGTCATCAATGTCATCATGAATTACTTACTCACTTTTCAATCTTTAGGGATAATTTCCAGGATGAAAACTTTCCTATGTCCTTCCTTGGATCTTAAACTATTTCCATGCCAAATTTCATCAAAATCGATTCAGCGGGTTAAGCGTGAAGATGTAACAGACAGACAGACACACTTTCGCATTTATAATATTAAGTATGGATTTACTGTAAATAAGTTTGTAATATCAAAAAATATAATCGTCACTACCCAAAAATGTGTCATCAATGTCATCATCATCATATCAGCCAATATACGTCCACTGCTGGACAAAAGCATCCCCAAACTCCACAAAGGTCGGTCGTGCGCCGCCCTCATCCAATGCTTTCCATGCTACGTGTTCCGGTACGCGGTGTGACGTGAAGCTGTGTATAGTGTTGAAAACTGTCCATATATACAATAATCTTGTTGACGAGTTATAAACGACAATTGGACCAACAAATGTCAAAGTAAATTGACCAACAAATGTCAAAGTAAATTGACCAATGAGAATGCATAATTTTAGGTGTCTTTTTACAAAACGCGCAATATCCGCCAACAGTTTTATATCTAAAGTTGAATTTTTAATTCATCATCATCATATCAGCCGATAGACGTCCACTGCTGGACAAAGGCCTCCCCAAAGTTCTTCAGAATGATCGATCTTGCACCGCCCTCATCCAGTTTCTGAATTTTTAATTAGCCTAAGTGATTTGACAGATGTCGTAATTTATATTTTCGTTATTCAGAAATTATAATTTAAAACAATGAATGAGAAAACACGTAATTGCTGATATTAGATTGACTTTTATGGATAAAAAGTGATATGTTGAAACCAAATTAAACTTAATTAAATTGCGCTCGTAAAAAATTGCGTCAGTTTATTCCGGCTAATTAAAAATCAGACTTTAAAAAAATCAAGGAAAACGCCTCAGTTTTGATATGTTTAGGTACCCGCTAATACAGTCTGTTAAGCGACTCGTGTAGCTTGATAAAAGCAGCCAGGTAGCTCCTTTTTCAATATTTCTTTAAGCTTTGATCTTTGTATTAAAGGCTTAAAAGCAGCCAATTCAAAATTCTTACTGGTATCTGCACTGATAGTGCAGCGAATATATGCGTAATAATTGTAATTGTATTATATTTGTGTTGACATTGATATTTGTTAGGTTTTTGAATTTATTGCGTCTTTCAAGGGACACGACTCGTTAGACAAACTAAGTGATGATTAAAAAAATTAAAACTGACGGTTTCTCCCGTAATAGATAATGTTAATCTTGCGATATTGTGTAAATATTTATTTTATTAATTGTTAAAAGCATCATATACATACTATTAAATATTATAGTGTCTTGGCCGAAAGTGCAATAGTTGGACTAGTATTACCTAGGGCCTCATCTTTGCCCTCGAACTTACTCATCCATCCGTTGTTTACTTTCCAACCGCTACAAAAATTTGTTTGCTTCTTTTTGCTATATAAATACACATTTACGGATTTACAAATTGACATTATGGCGTATCTAATGAAAGGGCTTCGTAAGCTGATTCCGAATATATACTGGATTATTACATTAATGGTACTAATTTGAGAAAAAATTTAAACACATTATCGAAAGTTTTTTTTTCAGTGGTACACATGTTATATTTTTGCCCGATAGTACATGTTATTTGGATTCAGAATCTAAATTAATGTTCCCACTTTAGTATTTTTAACAAAACTTATTGAAAAGTTACGAAAATTCCCCAGAAATCAAAAGTTACTTACATGTTACGAGAGAGGGTCAAAAGTTACGAAAAATGTAACAAATGTAACCATCTGGCAACGCTGAACCCATCACAGCTACACCCTAGCTTGTGCCGAATCGTGGTCACAGGCACGCAACGACGTGCGTGAATTCTTTACATGTATGGAGCTGGTGTTATTAACTCGGGAAAAATCTTAACAGCGCGATGCAGCCGCTAGTATGGAGATTTTGTCAAGGTAACAACGCCATCTAGCGGAAAATTGGGTCATCAACAAAATCTCAACACGCCGTTAAAAATAAAGAATGATTGATATTTATTACTTTGAATACATTTTATATATAAAAAAAACTACATAGATGCAAAATTGTCGCTAAATATATCGTATATTTATCGTTTATTATACATTTCGCTACCTTATTAGTAAGTTAGGCCAAACACAAACAATACCAAAATTTGCGCCTAATGTTCTAAATGTTGGTTGGTAAAACATATTTAGAACTGTATTTAATTTACTTAAATTGATTCGAAATACTTTTATTTCAATTACACTCGATAAAATAGCATTTAAAAATCTGTTATTCATTAACCTTTTTAATTGCGTCTCCGGGATTTGGTCGATACTTACAAACTACAGAAGAATATAATTGTATATTCAATAAAAGAGCATTAGTTCCTATTCCTATTGTCGCAAATTGTGTTTTTAAAGAAATGTATAATTTTTTTTGGGCATGAGACAATTTACAACGAACATTGCACTCATATTTTCGTCTGTGTTGGTCGATAATTGGCGCCATCTTTTCTATCTAACTAAGATCGTTTCCGTAACTCAACGCCTCAAACAACCTTAACCTTATTGTTAATGCCGGTGGGCCGCGCGGAGGTATTATGTCGAATTCATACTTTTTAGTTTTTGTACACGTAAGAGCCACGCGGGGGTCGCGTCGTTCTAAATTCAAAATCACAAACGCTGTCATTATAAGGTTTACACATTGTAAGGAAAATATTTCATGGAATTTATGTTTTCAGAGATAAATATTAATCATAATAAAAAGTATCCTATAACCATCTTTGGATGTTCAGCTATTCCTGTACCAAAATTGGTAGCTTTTTATCCAGCCGTTTCGGCGTGATGCGAGGACAATGGTTTTTTTGAAAACAGATGGCGCCAGGTTGGCACGGCGACGCGTGTCCATACAAAACAACTATCCGGCTGCATCACGCTATCGAGATTTTTCCTGAAATCATGACCTCCCTCCATAGAAAATTTATTTTCAATACAAATTTAGGATTTTATAATAGTATAGATGTATCTGATTTTCTCCGCAGGTTGAGAAAACAATACAGGCTTTCGCGCGATTGATTTCTATTTTATTATTTTAGAATGTTATAGCTCGAGTTTATCCTGTTCACCAAACTGATGGACGGCTAGACGAGCAATCAATACAAATTCGTTATTTCCGATCTAGTGCAGGTTCGTTTTGGCTGTCAAATACCGGTTCAGACAGGATTTTGCCAGTTTACACCTACATACAGCTGTTATTGGAACGCTTTGTTTGGAAAATGGCAACGAAATAGGACATCTGTGTCTGTCATCTTGGGATTCATTGCTTTAAACTTTAGTGACAATTTTTTTTGACAATACCATTTAATTTTCAAGTGGTTACGCAACAATTATTGGTGCACATAATCCATCCTCCTTGCTCGGTGAGCGACCGAACCGTGTTGGCCGCTAGAAACAAACTATAAGTGTCACGTTACATTATAGTAGAGGATCCCTTTAAGAACGACCTTCACCGAGATGTTTATTTGATGAAATGTATTTTATATTTAATTTAATATGTCAATAAATATATTGCATATGGGTTGCCTAACAAATTTTAGTCCAGGGTATGTTTAATTAATGATTAAAAAAAATATTTTTTTAAACATTTGATTATTATATAAATTCTATACCAATCGAAAGTATGAAGCCCATAGAATATGCAAACGTTAGGTTGCCTATTCTTTTCCCGTCGCAACTATCGGGTAGCCAGGTTTAAACTGGTAAATCTATACTAGCATTTTGCAACGGTCTGATTATTGAATTGAAATTAAATAACATTAAAGATTATTTTATTATGAACACGGTGGTATAGGGTTGCCTGCGAAAAATCAGTCCAGAATTCCGGTTGTCGAATTTTGAAAAGTAAAATATTGCATCGAGTGAATGTGTGCGACTGAGAGGTCCCAACCAAAACCATCCCATACGATAGAAGAGGACACAGCATAGCAGGTGTTTGAAGTCCGCCCATTTAAAAAAAGAGAGTGCGCATGCTATTTGTGCTTGAAAATGAAAAGGATAGCGATAGACTCGTATATGCTGTGCATTATTTTGGAGTAGATTGTCGCTATAGATACAATAAAATGCATGGTATAATAATATACTCCGCCTGGTACTCTCTTCCGAGACTCGCGAACCACGTGACTGACACAAGCCTACGTCATCATGGTGTTCAGAGATTCTCATACTTTTAAATGTTGGAGAATTTTAACCAACGGTGAAAAGTGTTTAAACGGCATTAATTTTAAGTGATTCAAGTAGAAACATAGGTAGTAGAATAAAACAAATGTAATGTATCTAATCTTTCGGAGTTTCTTCTCAACAGTGGTCACCCTTTTGTGAAATGTCGATAGACTCAGACATGTAAAAGTGCCCTTGTGGCCTACTTGCAGAATAAAGTTCATTATTTCATTAATTAATTGATTAAAAAAAAAGTTAAATAACTATAAAATAATGTACAGCATATACGAGTCTATCGCTATGCTTTTCATTTTCAAGCAAAAATAGCATGCGCACTCTCTTTTTTTAAATGGGCGGACTTCAAACAGCTGCTATGCTGTGTCCTCTTCTATCGTATGGGATGGTTTTGGTTGGGACCTCTCAGTCGCACACATTCACTCGCTGCAATATTTTACTTTTCAAAATTCGACAACCGGAATTCTGGACTGATTTTTCGCAGGCAACCCTATACCACCGTGTTCATAATAAAATAATCTTTAATGTTATTTAATTTCAATTCAATAATCAGACCGTTGCAAAATGCTAGTATAGATTTACCAGTTTAAACCTGGCTACCCGATAGTTGTGACGGGAAAAGAATAGGCAACCTAACGTTTGCATATTCTATGGGCTTCATACTTTCGATTGGTATAGAATTTATCTAATAATCAAATGTTTAAAAAAAAAATTTTTTAATCATTAATTAAACATACCCTGGACTAAAATTTGTTAGGCAACCCATATGCAATATATTTATTGACATATTAAATTAAATATAAAATACATTTCATCAAATAAACATCTCGGTGAAGGTCGTTCTTAAAGGGATCTTAGACTATTACGATTTTCTTTGCTCGTGTGTCAACATACATAATTATAATTTACGCATAAAATAACTAAAATATACAAGAAAACCCGGGTTTAAACTATTTTATTGCAATAAGTGAAGTGCTAGCACAAAACAGTTGTGGCGTACGTCGGTGGCAGCGGCACGTCGTGAAGCGGACAAGGAAAAAGGTGAGTGCACCAGTGACTATCGAAGAATCCCCAACATCAAGAAAGGTATTCAATTTAGAAACAAACGAATATTCATTATTTATTAAAAGCACCACGGTTTTTGCAAAGAACAGCTTAAAATATGTGGAAATGACACGTTACCTAAAATGAATATAATGGCTGAATTATAATGAAGTATTTTTGGCAATGCTGGTGCTGGCATTGTCAAAAATATTTTGTGGTAATGCCGCGAGCCTTGTGCTATTAATGTTATTGATAATATTTATTTTAAGAGCTTTTTATTTGTTATGTTAATAATTTTTGTTAAATTATATTTTATCTACATAATGCTAGTTACAAAGTTATCACATAAATATATTTGGAGCACGCAAGACCCGAGTGTAATGCAGCTATATGCGAGAAAATTGGTAGCAAGCGAGTTCCTACTTCATACCGAATCCAGCGAAGTGTCAAATCCAGCTCAGATAGGCAACGTTCGGGTAGCTGTGTAATATTTTCTCGTCCGAAATACCAGTGTTCTAAGACGAAGGATTTTAACTAATGTGTGGTGCCAGTGACGAAACACGGCACTGAGATGTGACTGTTTACAATCTAATAATAAGAAGACTCAAATTTACTCAAAGGGCATTGATGAATGATGAATGCTATGAGTCTCCTTGGGTGATCGAATTAAAATTGATGAAATCCAAAAGAGAACCAAGGTTGCAGATATACTCGTAGCTCAGACAGTCGTCAAACTTCAGTGGCAATGGGCCGGGCACATTGCTCGTAGAAACGATGGCCGTTGGGGCAGGTTCTTGAGTGGCAACCACGTACCGTGGGAAGGCCTGCAACAAGGTGGACTACCTGCTTAGGATCGCGGGAAGCATTTGACGAGGGTGAGCACAACCGATCATTGCGGATAATTTGGGGGAAGTCTCTGTCCAGCAGTTGTCAGCCGATATGATGATGAGTTCCTACCATTTTGAGTTCGTTCTCATGTACCTACTCGTATAACCAAATTTGTAAGGCTGTACATATACAGATGCAGGAGCGCTTTGTACAAAGCCTACACATGTATTCGTTTTGTGTTTGTGTTAAATTGACAACATGACTGCAAGATCAAAACAGCAGCAATAGATAAATACGAAAATGTCAGCACTGAGAACAGCAGCATTGTGAACAATCCTAGTACTTCTCTGTCACTCCACGGTCGAGTCTGTCCATTCATGCTGAAGCCAATATTTGGCTTAAGTGTTGGTGCTTTGTTTGACACGACCAAGGACCCTTGAGTTCCTTGTTGTGTATAACCGACTTTGTAAGGCTGTATACAGACATCGTGAGCTCTTTGTGTATGGTCCACACATGACGGTTTCGGCTCGGCCTATGTTGAAGTGTTGATTAAGACCATTCGTCCTTTAAGGTGTACTTTGTAAAATGAAACATTCTTGATGCGTTTAAAACAGTTATTTCGAATTAAAATTATATATTTTTATTCTGAGTAGCATGCGGACTCAGTGTGTTGTATCATGCGGTTTTATAAACAAATCAAGATACTACAGTATAAACAAAAAAAAACCGCAGTTCGCACTTCGCAGTGGGATGCGGCGGCGGTGTGAAAACCGTTTTGACATAGAGTTCATTCATGCTGAAGCCAATGGGAGCCCTTTTACTCCTAGAAACTTATTTCGTCGAATGTTTCATTTTGCAGAATTTTTATTCCTCTATAGTCATACACTCTTCATAATTATTGCAAATATCATCCCACGATTTAGGTTAGGTTTGTTTTATAAAAGTCTCAAATAGATTACCGTTGCAAAGAACAATGCTTTCTACGAAATTATTTTTTTGACTTAAGTTGATCTCTGTTCGATACGCTACCAACGATATTTGAGTTCCCTGCCATACTCGCTACTGCTACTTACTCGTATAACCAGGCTACTCCCGTATAACCGAATTTTTAGTGCTGTATTTACACATAGTGAGCGCTTTCTGCACGGTCGAATTATGAATTCGCCTCGGTCAACATACATAATGTGGACGTGTTTACTAAGACTGATTATACACGACACAATAAATGTTGTAATTCAATCGCTGTGATTCAATGTAATACAATATTGTTACGAGCGTGGGGATCGTATATGATAGAAAAGCACAAATTAATCCACTAAATAAAACACTTACTTTATTACCCAAATTACGTACTTACAGTTCACACGAACTGTACTTAAAATCCACTCATTAAAACAAACACACTATTTCACAAATTATGCACTCACTATTCACACGAACTGTACTTAAGCGCACTAATCACTCAAGAGTCTTTCTCTCCGATTATCCTTGTAGTAGCACTCGTTCGCAGTTAAAATGTAACTAACTCATGCCGGCCGTCGGCGCCTTATATATCCCGCGGAACCGTTTTGGACGCATTGTCCACACATATCGCGAATATTCTAGTATGGTCGTGTGAGGGCCGAGAACATTTATTTATTTATTTATTTAATCTTTATTGCACAAAAGAAAACTTATCGTACAAAAGGCGGACTTAATGCCATGAGGCATTCTCTACCAGTCAACCTTCGGGCAAAGCAGATAAATTGTGGGCGGTGCAACTAACTTAAACAAGTTTTAATAAATAATATTTAGATAAATACATATATTATATAATGTATACACATATAAATAAATACAGATGAAACATACTAATCAGATAACCTAAGAATTCACAACTCTGCTAGCGTAGAGGTCACGCAAACATTTTTTGAAAGCGCATTTGTTCGGAGCTTGTTTGATCTTGAGGGGAAGGCGGTTCCAGAGACGGGAAACTTGGACGGTGAACGATTTGGACATAAAACCAGTACGGTGACGAGGGATGGAGAGAGACAGATTGCCAGAAGAGCGAAATTGACGGTCACGGGTTACACTATAATAGTGAAAGAAGTTTTTGAGATATTCGGGAGATTTTGGATTTTTGAGAACAGAAAACAGAGTGCACAGCATTCGAATTTCACGTCGTTCGCGGATAGGAAACCAGCCCAGCTGAGAGCGGTAAGAAGACACATGGTCATACTTACGAAGACAGAAGATGAACCGAATGCAGTTGTTGAGAAGTCTCTCCAATTTATTCATAAGCTCTACGGTTAAGTCTGGATAACACACATCACCGTAGTCTATTATGGGTAAAATTAACGCCTGAACTAATAAAATCTTAGTTTTACTGGGTAAAAAGTTTTTGAGCTTGTTCAGAGCATGTAAAGAACCCATAACTTTTCTACTAACTTCGGCAACCTGCGCCTTCCAACTCAAACTACTGTCTAAGATAATCCCTAGATCTTTGACGCTGGGGCTGAAGGGGATAGTGGTGCCGTTGAAGCGTACAGGCGTGACAGAGTCTAGGTTAATCTTAGCAAGCTGGCGGGAGCTACCGATGACAATGGCCTGACACTTCGATGGGTTAACAAATAGTCCGAACTTTTCAGACCATCGCTGGATATGTAAAAGGTCCAAGTTTAGCTTGTCAATACAGGTCTTAAGGTCAGTCACATTGCACTGGTCGTAGAGTTGTAAGTCGTCTGCATAGAGATGGTACGAAGAGCGTAAGTCGGGGGTGATAAAATTGATGAAAGTGGAAAACAGGAGAGGAGAGAGAATTCCTCCTTGAGGTACGCCAGTGGCAAGGTCACACCAGTCAGACAATGACCGGTCAACCCGGACTGCCTGTTGACGACCCCGAAGATATGCAGAGAACCAACTAAGGGCAGAAGACGACACATTGAGATATTCCAAGAGGGCAAGAAGAATGTCATGATCAACAGTATTAAACGCGTTGGAGAAGTCGATCAAAATAAGTACCGTGACTAATTGATCCTCCATGCCCCGTCTGATATCCTCAGTCACCTTAAGGAGTGCAGTGCAGGTGCTATGACTAGGACGAAAACCGGACTGAAAGGGGCTCATGAGCTGGTGAGAGTAGATAAAACACGAAAGTTGTTTATGAGCCACCGCTTCAGCGATTTTCGACAAAAAGGGGAGAATAGAAATCGGCCTGAAATTGCTAACCGAAGTGGGGTTACTGATTTTAGGCAGGGGAATAACAAAAGCTTTGCGCCAGAGTGAAGGGAATTCGCCACTGCACAACGAGGAATTGATAATATCGGTAATTATAGGGAGCACACTGTCCAGAAGAGACACCACCATATAACGACCAATATCATCAAATCCAACGGCTTTAGATTTAATAGCTTTGATTATGTTGTTGACGTCATTCTGAGAAGCAGGTGAAAAAGAAAAGGTTTCTGTAACAAAGGGTGGAAGCGACGAAATATCGGAAAGAGTAATGGACTTAATATGACTGTCAACGGAGAGAGCAGCTGAGAAATGTCTGTTCAGGTCGTTAAGAGAAAAGGAACTACCATCGAAACCAGTAGTAGGTTTACCTAGGCCAAGAGACTTCAGAAATTTCCAGACATCAGCCATAGAAGATGAGGATACATTGTGATGAATATAACGCCGCTTCGCGGAACGCACCATCTGATTGCAGCGATTACGAGCTGTCTTAAATAGTCTCCAGTTGTCGTCGGCACGTAACATTCGAGGCTATATATGTCTCTCTCTAATGGTGCACTCTCTGTCACTCCCTTCTCGAATGTTCCGAGTATAGCTATCTCTTTCTAGTAGTCCTATCTCTGTCACACACTTCTCGAATGTTCCGAGTATAGCTATCTCATTCTACTAGTGCTATCTCTGTCACTCCTACGGGATATTTCGCCATATAACGATTTGTGCTTCAGAGGCCCATAAGGGGTCCTGAAAACGCCTGAAAACGGGTTTTCAGGTTATGGCGTCATCTGATAGAGGGTGCCCTGAAACGGACTGAAAACATGTTTCAGGCGCCTGAAAACGACGGCAACTTGGGTGAAATTTCGATCTTTAGATATGTGATAGAGCAACTTCTGAAACGGCCTGAAATGACTATTCAGCCTGCTGAAAACGTCTCTAAAGCACTGAAATTGACAGTCAAAGTTTTTGACCTAACCGAGCGACCTGAGCGTAACAATATCAATACTAACGCGATGTAGTATTGATGCAAATGCGATACCTTTACCCACTTTGGAAAATTATTCCGTCAAGATGTCGCGACACATATAGCATAGATACAAACGTAAGTACGAATCAATTCATCAGCGCGTTTGGATCGCTCTCTGAAACCAGCGAGTCGCAAACTTCATGCGACTGGGCTGGGCTGTAAAATCACATATCATCCAGGCGTTTAGAAGAGTTAGGACCAGTGAATTAAAGTCATATTTAACATAAATTTGGCCACCATTTCACCGATATTTTATAGAGAGAGATTACAGGAGTAATTTAAACAGTGCATTGCAAATGTAAAATATACTCCGAGACAGACCTTCAGACACACCTGACAAAGATAATGAAAAGCTTAGTATAGTTATAGTTACGAAATGACTCCGGCTCTATTCACCTTGTCCGTGTAATTCCGAGTAAAAAAATGCTTTCATAAAAATATGCAAATGTATGTAAATTTTACGTTTTAAACACAAAACTCGACCCGCTGAATATTTTTGAGGGTCAGATTTCGCGTGCTAGATAAAAAAAAGGTGCTTAAGAGAAACAATAAGGGAGGGAGGGAAATATTAATTACAGTAGAAAAAAACATTGCCTGATAAGCATGTGATTTGAATGACTACAATGATTATTTTGTTGAGATAAGGAGATACGTGTTAACGCGGTACTAATGAAAAATATTATCAAAGGAAGAAGAAATAAATAAATAAATTTACGACATACACGACATGTCTCACGACATACTTCAGTTTCAAGTCTGTATGTTTCTAATATAAAATATTTTTTTATTGTCTTAACTAATGCGCCCGAATAAATTTATTTATTTATTTCTTCTTCCTTTGATAATATTTTTCATTAGTACCGCTATGGGTCTCACCTCAGCGTAAAATCTTTCGTTCTTCTATTGAGGCAGTCTTTTTTTGTTGTTTTTACACGTTAATAAAAAGAAACTTAGTTGTTCTACTGTATTTCCGTAAAAAAGAGAATTTTATATATACCTACACATGCCTACAGACGCCTGCCTTGATCATATTTTTATTAAATCACAAAACAAATCTATAGGCATTGTATGTAAAACTGATATAACGGACCACTGTATTATTATAACTGGCATTGCTCTAAATCACAGAAGAGGCGAAAAACCGAAACAAGTTTCAATAAAGAGGAACGCAGAAGTTATTCAAACTGAACTGTTGTCATTTCATTGGACAGATATAATAAATAAGAACGATGTTAACGATGCAGTTAAGGAATTTACACAAATGCTACCCACAGTTATTAACAAACATACTCAAATAACTCAGGTGAGTTGTCGTAAATCCATATTAAAACCATGGATCACACCAGGACTCTTACGTTGTATCCGAAATCGAGATCGCCTTCATATGGCTGCAAAAAATGATAAGGATAACAAAATAACTGAGGTCATTTACAAAAGTTATAGAAACTTTTGTAATGAGTTATATACTGCGTAAACTTAAGCAAGAACACTAGGAAAAGGAATTACAAAACAGCCAGGGAAATCCTAAGAGACTGGAAAACGGTAAAGGATATCTGCTACTTTTCCTCTGCGAAAAAGCTCCCTACTTAATTGTTGTTGATACCTGGGGCACTCAACCAAAACGAGTCTTTAGATAAATGCAATAGGTATTTTTCAAATATAGGACAAAAACTAGCTGATACCATTCTTGCAAAGCTGAACACCACTGAAGGTAATCTGGCAACAGCCAACAACCTTACAAATGGCAACCAATCACAATCCTTCTTCATGTATCCAACAGATTCCTGTGAAGTTGAGTCCATAATTATGCAGTTGGATGACGATAGGGCTCCTGGCATCGATGGTCTAAACAATAGGCTTATAAAAGCGATAAAAAAACTCATAATCCAACCACTTACAGCTATCTGTAATTTAAGTTTGTCCACCGGGATTTTTCCAGATGATTGGAAGATAGCTTCGGTTTGTCCTATAAATAAGTGTGGAGCAAAAGATAGTCCTAAGAACTACCGGCCCATCTCGCTTCTTGGAGTTTTCTCTAAACTATTAGAAAAATTGTCAACACGCGTCTCGTTAACTACCTTGAAAAAGAAAAGTTACTACCTCCCAGGCAATTAGGTTTCAGGAAAGGGAAATCAACAGAGCAAGCTGTCAACTTTCTTACTGCGTCTGTAGCAAATTGTCTCGACCGAAATGAAGGATGCATAGGAGTATTCCTCGATCTAGCAAAGGCCTTTGATACCGTCGCCGTTCCAATTCTAATAAAGAAACTGGAAGGAAATGGTATTAGAGGTCTTCCGCTGAAATGGTTCAGTAGCTATTTAACAGGTCGGAAACAATGTGGACAACAGAGGAGCAGTCTTCGAGAAGTACGTTTTGGGGTCCCACAAGGTAGCATCCTAGGTCCTACCTTGTTTATTCTATACATGAATGACTTGCATACACTCCCCATGGAAGACGCTGAAACAATTTGCTACGCCGATGATACTGCTATTGTATTCCGTGGACCTACATGGAGTGATGCCTTTACAAATGCAGAATTGGGAATGACAAAGGTCGCTAATTGGTTACAGCAGAATCTGGCTAACACTGAACACAAATACGTATGCTTCCACAAAACACTTGCATCGTCGCCTTCAATGCATCAAAGCATTAAAGTCCACACATGTGGAAATACCTATACGACTATTACGACTTGTACCTGCTCTGTTATTTGTAAAACGGACTGTTTAAAATACTTAGGAGTACTTAGAATACTTAGACCAGAACCTAAATTTTAAGCAGCACATATCTACCCTTTCAAGCCGAGTCCGGAAAATTATTTACATAATGCGACTTCTACGGAAAGTAGCCAATAAAACAACGCTTAAAACCGTTTATTACGCGTTATGTCAATCGCTCCTCATGTATTGTAACTCGAGTTGGGGAAGTGCTGCAAAAACGGTCCTCATTCAAGTAGAGAGAGCCCAACGCGCAGTACTTAAAACAATGCTGAAGCTGCCTTACCGATATCCAACAGCATCACTGTACCAGGAAGCAGACGTGCTTACAGTGCGTCAACTTTTTATTGCTAAAGTTATCAAGCAGAAACACAGTCGTATCACTGCCTCCGCCGAATATACACACCTGTTAAAAACAAGAGTCTATCGTGTACAAATGCCTCTGGTACGAACTGTTTTTGCCACTCGCTTCGATCCATTTGTATCAAGCCTTGTGTGGGTAGCGAAAAAATTAAACATAAGGGATAGCTCAGTCTGAATTCAAACGTAACTTGAAAGTTGAAAACATGGTTAACTGGTTTATCCTATAACTAAGCAGAGGAGCTAATTTAAATTGAAAAGTTTTTTGGAAGCTGTTACCTACAAAGGCACTAGAGTAACTAACTGCTATTATTATTATCATTATATTATTATTACTATTAAGTTTTATTGTTTTCGTATCGATTTAACATCTATTTTTGTATTAACAGTGTTCACTTTTAACTTTTATCATAAAAAAACATAGGATTAAATACCTGTCAACCGACCAATCATATATGTACATGAAACACGTGATACATCGGCCCCTGCGATACAGGCTTGCCTAGTGTGGCGACCATCAATATCCTGTACCTTAATAGTACTTTATCAGAAGATAACCATCTCATGTGGCTATATATGTTTTTGTAATTTTTGCTTATCTTATATAAATAAACATTTTTTTTAAACATATTTCTGATTCACATGAAAATTATGGCTGTAACAATTAACTTTTCTTCTTCGATTAAAGAGCTGCGCTCTTGTTGGTGTATCAATCGCCAGCTGTTTCTTTCTTGGGCTTTCTCCTTCACTTCTTGGTAAGACATGACTTAAACCTTTCTTTTATTTGCTTAAAGAAATTTCGTCTTGGTCTTCCTCTACCTTGCTTTTCCTCGATTTCCCCTTCTATTTTTGACAAAAATGTCATGTCTTAGCAGATGCCCTGTCATATTTCGTGTTCTATTTTCTATTACGGTTAGTTTAGGCTTCGTTAGACATTTTATCCCTCCAGCGGCGTATGCCTTCCATCCTCCTCCAGTACCATATCTCAAACTACTCCAACTCTCTCGACCTTTCTGTATCAGGATCCGCATTTCACTGCTCCTCCATACATAAATTTTTAAAAACTGTTTTCTGGTTTTCATTGATATTTTGGATAAGAATATGTCTTTTTTGTGTTAAATACCTATTTGGCCATGGCTTTTCTAACAATAATATCTTGACTACAACTTGATTTACTGTTGATAATACGTACTATATTTAAAATGTTCAACTTGTTAAATTTTTGTGTTATTTGATTGTTCTATCTTTTGAGTTAGTTTTTGATGCGGATAAGGATTTTGGGTTGATTATTGATTTTTAATTCAAAATTCTTCACATAATTATTAATTCCATCGTGTTAGGTAGTTTTTGTCATTGAGTGGCATTTTCCACAACTGCTGCTTTGTCGTCTGCAAAACGTATAAAAAACATTATGACCGTTAAATTTAATTGACCCTTGAGCCTCTTTGGTTATTTTACTTATGGCTGACTATAAATAAATCGAATATGAGTGGTGCAAGTGGATACCCCTGTCTTACTCCTTACGTCTTCCATGCTCTTCCCCAATCTCAATCAGTGTCTCCTGTCCCCTGTATAGTTAGTAAATGATCCTTTTATCTCGAAAATCCAATCCGGCGAGATTTATTTTAAGAAAGTAATATTAATATACATATATTTTTTGTATTAATTTGCTGTTATTATTGCATGTGTCTTTGTAAAACTGTGCGTGTTATGTAACTTAATGTTAAATATTATTACGTTGCTATATGTGAGACCCTATAATTGGCTCTGTATTACTAGTTATGTCACTATTAGCGTAAGTTAAGCTGTTGGTTCTCCATGTATAAATAAATAAATTAAACAGTTTTCTTGTAAAACTAAGCGATGTTAATCAAGAATTATAAAATTTCAAACTAATCGTTAAACCTGAATGAAATCGTTTGTCAAAACAGCTCGAGCCAGTAAATGTTTTTTAACGAAATTCAACTTCTCAATCTGCTGCACTAGCGTTTCTGATTTTATGAAAGCATCAAAATATCGCAGTAAACAGTATGCTATTCGTTTGCCAAAGGTCTTAAGTTAGTGAGAAATGCTTAATGAAATACGTCGTTTTATTAAGCGCGGCAGAGAACATCGCGATTTCATGCCCTCACCAGCTGCACAATCTTTTTTCGTTGTAAGCAGAACTCGATCCGATTTTAATGAATCTACCAGCCGAGCGATGAAACTAGTGTAATCGCACGAAGGGGGGTTATGGACTTAGGTATTGCATTAATGACCTTTGACTTTTGCAAAGATTTTATATATCTTTCTCAAACATGCAATCACTTGTCGTCATAACGTGCGTTATAACAGGCTTCGAAGTATCACGTTTCGGGCGGAGCAACTCGAGAAAACTGTAAAGGAATTTGAAGATAAAAGCCGGGAAGTATTTTTTTACCATGGCGTCTGTGTTCATGAACAGGCTTAACAGCTGAATTATATATTTTTTGAGTGGTGTATTTTTTTGTTTCATTGCATAATTATGTTTGAGAAAAGCACGAGATATACATACATGCCTTAGCCGTGAAAAGGGGTTGCCGGCTTCGTATCACTACCCAGCTTCCCTACGGTCGGCTGTCTATCCTACCCACCCGGCAAGCCCTTCGTTCCCGGCGTCTTATGGGTTGATCTTAATTATATTAAAAAAGGGAAATGGTTGCTGATATTTTGTTCTCCAATCGTTTTCTAAATTTGTATGTATTGGTCGAATAGTCAAGTTCAAAACCATGAATGTTTATATAGAAACGAAACATTTTAAAAATATTTGCTTTGAGCGGGATTTGAACCCATGTCTCCACGGCTTTCCGGGCCAGACGGGTGCATGCTATCCAAACCACTAGCCTAAACATCTTTTTTCAAAATTGTATTATGTCAATGTGTACCAAATCTGTACAAAGCTTTGGAGGAAACCTTTGTACAGGGGTGAATGTCTCTGCGGATATGAAGATGCCTCCCCCAAGGTTCTCTACGATTGGTCGGGCGCCGCCCTCATCCAATTTCTTCCCGCGATCCTAACCAGATCGTCCACCCAGTATGAAATAATAATTATATATAAGTATTCTAATATTTAAATAGTATTAAGTAAAATTTAATCCTGATTCGATTGACATTAGGATATATCCGTTTAAGATATATCACGGACAAATGTAATACCAATAATATAAGGAAAAAGCGCGCTAGGTCGTAAAGTTGGCAGCCTCGGGCGGAGGAAGCGAAGCGCTGGAACGGGGTTAATGCGGACTTTGCGCAGCCGTATTGAGAAGCATTGATATTGGTTATTAATAAATAATAACACAGGCGTATAATTCACATTACGTGTCATATCGCTAAAGCACAAATGTCAGGAGCTAGTGATATGTCTAGTTTTACCTTCTCTTTTCAAATGTCACTTGCAGCTCGAGTAGCAAACATCGTGAAATAATGTCAGATAAAGATGTCATACAATTTCTTACTGTATTAAGGGGTTTAAAATCACGTGAAATTCTCAGGAACAGCCCGAAATGTTTCGGACTCGTACAGAGCTCTTCATCAGGGACTGCAACCCGTTCACACCGGCGCGGCAACTTTGTCACTAAACACACAATAATTAAATATACTACAAACATTTGTTATACAGGTACGTACAATACAATATGTCTTATATGGTTACAATAAATTGTGATAAAAATCACTTAAAAATGTGAAAGTCATGATAAGGTTAATACATATCAATGTTTCCTTATCATGCGCTTGCGCACTACGTAGCAAAGTGTAGCGTAGGTATTGTAGCATAAAAATATCGTAGCAATAATCGTAGCACGTGGTCTACGGTTCGTAGCAGTGCTAGCCATCATTAAATTCCAACAACATCACTTGGTCGTATTTGCCAAGAATCTTATATTAGTATTATCGATGTTAATTGACTTTTTTTTTATTTATCTATTGTATTATAAGAGAAATGTTAACAGCGCGAGGCGGCAGTGTCGAGTCTCCCGTGTACAGCGCTATTTGTAGCTAAAATTTTCGTTGTCCCCTCACCACACCGAAAGAACTGAACGGATTTTTATCAATTTTAGTACAGGGATAGCTGGACATCTAAGGACGGGATACTTTTTACCCGACTATGGTTAAAAAATACTCCTTCTGGTATGAAGAATAAAAGAGATGACAACTGTCCGCATAAGACTCGTTCTCGTCGGAGACGGCGAGAATCATGAAAGACGTGACTCTGATAAAAGTCTTGACGCATCAGTAGCGTTTAGCTTTGGCGTATTTTATTTTCCCCTAGGAAATCAATTTTGAAGATTTCCGTACTTATCAATATGTTTTATATAGTTCCTAGGATATTCTGTAAATAGTATTCTTCTCCGACACCTTAACTTTTTGTGATGTTAAGAAAGCAATAGTGTTATTTTTTTGTTAAATATTTTAGAGAAAAAAACGCAATGAACAAACTGAAAAACGAAATATCCTACAAAATGTGTGTTGAAATGGAAAAATCTAAAGTGAAAAATAGATTGCAATTTGACTTTAAATTGGGGTTGGAAAATTTTACCGAGCACACGGCATCAATAAAATAAATAGCTAATGTAAATAAAAAACAAGTTAAACACAAAAACACGGTTCACGGCTGTTTATACAAACTAACGCGTAACAAAAAGGGGTCACAAACTAGCGTTCCCTGGGGGCAGAACATACAATAACTTGTCACACCCAATATACATAAACTGTAAAGTATAGTTTGGCCCTTATTTATGTTTTCCATGGCTGTATCTTTGCTGTGTTTGTAGTCTAATGGACTCAACATTACTGGGGCCTAAATTCCAGATGTTGTAATATTATCTTTCTCAATTGATTAATATTCTGTGGTTCTATGACTGTTACATTAATCAGCGACTAGAAGTGGATCTTGACTTCCGTTACGAAATGGCACCGAAAGCGCGTTGGCGCCATTTCGTAAGCTTTGAGCGATCTGTTCCCAGTTTTCTGCTTGGAGATCATGTAGGTCCATCACCACATCGTATGAACGCGTAAGATATGAAAACTCATATTGTTAAGTACCTAAAAATAAAAAAAACCACTGAAATTAAAATGATAATTCTATCTTCACTGCTATTTTCTTTTACCTGTCAATACGTATTATAAACGGTTTAAACGCACGTACAAATTGTCAGCAAACGGCCCGACATGTTTCGAACTGGTATAGAGTTCTTCATCAGGGAGAGCTATCTGTGCTGTTGCGCAACAAACGGTCCACTGATTTGGATCGTTAAGCCATTTAACTGTCAACTTTTAAATTAGTTATTGCAACTTGGATAGAAAAATGTATGTGTATACCATATCAGAGTCCTAACAAATCAAAGTTCTATCGAATTAGCACTATATGATTCAATATATTTTATCCATATCGCTAAAGAATATATAGAGGTATATTGGCTATAGCACTATGTGTAACCTACTTCGGTCGATGACTTTAAACTGGGTACAAAATATTGTAAACACTCCTGGCACATCAAGATATAAAACGTATCCATAAATTTAATAGCGCTAGCAGTGTTGCTATCTCTTTTAATCTAGTATAACCGAATGAGAAAACTAGTAGCTTCCCTTTTCTTTATCCTGTTTGCGCGTTTTATAACATAATTTCACACCAACTTTTATACACATTGCTACCAAGTTATTAATACGAATAAATGGATCGGATTTTTATTGACTTCCATAGATTGGAAATTTGGTTACCAACACGAGTAAAATGACAATAACCCGCGAAATCGATTGTTACATTAAATGAAGAATCCTATCAATCCCACTTACAAATTCAATAGTAGGTATATACATTTGTAAACTATATTATATAAATTTTAAATTAATCTGTGTCAATTTTAATCAGCTCCCCGACCACTGTCCATACTACTCCATACTATAAGGTTTGTCACAATTTTAATTAATCATAGATTTATTTCTTTGTGTAGTGATTGCATTTACATACTCAGCCCAAGAGTTATCATTTGACTTATTATCTCTTTTGTTAACCAGCATGAGAGAGAGGAACACCCCGCTATCCATAAACTCATTTGCCCCGCCTCACAAAGTTACATTACGAATGCAAAGGAGACATTCAACAAAGTACACACTCCCTTAAACTTGTATTTGTAAACCGATTCTAAAGCTATGTTCACTTAACGCTCTTCGCAGGCTTTTGTTTATCTTGATGTCAATGAGAATGGGAATCCGTTTACTTTCATAATCTCATATTGTTATTCTGTTTTTAAAGAAAATTGACCTGTAATTTCGTTGTTTGAAGATTTTGTTTGTTTTATAGCAGTTGACTAGTTACGAAATAACTAAACCCCGTTATCTAAGTCAGCTCAGTTTAGAGGCATGTGATGGGGCAGTTTCAATAATCTGAATCGTTAAAAAATCTCTCTCCTATACTGATTTTTTAAATTATTATGAAATAAATGTTTTTTTATTATTATTTATTATTGTATGTTTCACGGGACTTAACCGTGTACTAAATAAATAATATTTACCCTCGACGTTAAACTGCTCATATTAAATTTGGCACCTCTCAACTCTAGTAAGTCATCTCTGTACTATTCAATAATTGTCGCCCTCCTATCTTCTATAAATAACTGTTTATAAATAACTATGAATCGACTAATTAAATATGTGAAGCAACATCACTATTTTAGCTTACCCCCAAACTGACTGTTAGATAATGGAGTTTAGGGATAACAAAACGTAACAAAGGCTCTTTTGGGTATAACTACGTACGCGAAGTGAACGTGTCGTTTTAAAAAATGGCAAGGCATATATGGCCGCCGTGCCACAGCCACTCCCGTAAGTCGATTTTTCATTCGTAAATTACATTCGTACACTCAACCAAATAATACACTACGTTATTTATGTTGCGAAATGATTCCTTTTTTGTTCTAACGAGTGAAACACAGGTTCTTTGTGGTCGATAATAATGTTTCGTGGAGGTAATTTGTTAAGACAGTTCGTAATTTTGCTGAGAAGGGATGGGATTCAATCGGATTCTGTTGTTTGTGAGAAGGAAAATGCGATAAAAGAGTAAGTCTCGAATTAAACTTAGAATACTTTGGGTTATTATTATGTTAAGTTCAAAGGTAAATATAAAAAAGTCTTAAATAACTAGAATACGTACAATTCAATAGAATACCTACGCATAATCATATTATTAGGCTGTTTGGAAAAATCTTATTATAGCCATAGAGTCTTGCTAGCCAAATAATGTTGATAGATATTTGTGGTATCACCAATTATTGTCTATGATTCAAACAATTTAGTAGGTGGGTCCTCTATAAATAATTTTGATACTTTATGTACTAGCTCTAACATTCCGATCTAGTTGAAATTAGGCACAGTACTTATGTAATTTTTTTGGTGATGGATTAATATGGTAGTATCGAGCTAGGTCTTATTTACAGTACAGTTAATTTTTCGCCTTTTCTATGGTTAGAAAGTGTAAACATATGTGTTTGTCGTTGACTGTACTGTACATAGTGGTAGAAATTATGTGAGCTGACTATGAGTGCAAGTCCTAAACCTTTTTTATTACCAAAACTATAATTCCTATTACACAAAGTGTGACCAGCTGCAGATTTTTTATTTCAAGAAATTGTTTTATCTTATTTATTTGTATTATGTATTATTTTCTATTTGAAGTCTAAATTAAAGAGCAAACTGTATGATTATTTCGTGTCATACATTATTATGATGGTATAAGAACCTTTCAAATAAACAATGCAAAGATCGACACACAAAGCATAAGGAAAA
This sequence comes from Apotomis turbidana, assembly GCA_905147355.2. NCBI lineage: Eukaryota > Metazoa > Arthropoda > Insecta > Lepidoptera > Tortricidae > Apotomis > Apotomis turbidana. The sequence continues at coordinate 23,562,608 of LR990286.1, forward strand.
ATTCGTCAGGTCTACGTGGAGCGAGGGTAGCGAAGTGGCTAACGCGCTGGACCGATAATCCAGAGGTACCAGGTTCGATTCCCGGTCCCTTCCACCAGGTAGCCCCTTTTTAAATTTTTCTTTAGGCTTTGATCTTTGTATTCATGGTTTAATATTGTATTTTTTCTAAAGCTTAATGTACCGACGCACCTTTTCCTTGAATATTTTTTTTTATTTCATTCATTTACTTAAAAGAAAAAAAACAGCTCATCCCAATTATGCTAATAACTGCCAAAGATGAATGAAAACACATTTCTTAAAACCAAAAGAGGCCCGATTCATTAATTATGCGTGTTTCCGCGTAATTACTCTTAATAAGACTCCAGCCGCTTTCATTACAAAATTGTGAACAAATTGCACTATTTTCCATAGGTAGCTCCGCTCTACTGCCCCACTAAAACAATATGACGTAATTTACTTGTAAAATGACGTCAGTTACGACTTTTCGCAAGCAGAAACAGGTCTAGGCCAAACCCCGGTGCTTCCGGCTCATATTAAAGCCGTTATCGTGCGATCTTAACTACTCTGTACTCGAAACTATAGCCCTCCACGAAAATGATATACTTAGTTTTAATCTACACTTAAAAACCGACCTTACCATTAAAGAGTTTACGTTCAGTTCACGCGAGTCTCAAAGAGAAAATGCCCTATTATTTCTCGACATTAATTTGATAAGAAAAATGAGCCACGCCGTATGCTCTGCGTTTTCGGCTTTAATGGATAAGGAATAAAAAGGATATTCGGTCGGTTGAGATGTTGGTATAGGGCTGTATTTTAAAATGGCCGTTTTATACAGATAGGCTTTTAATAGTACTCTTTGTAGGTTGAATAATGAAAGACGGATTCAGAGTTCCCCGTACACGTGTTACATTGTTGATAGCGCTGTTATTATCTTTTCACATTAGCATAGCATTATCCACGGCATGTCGATGTAAAGTATTAACTTAAGCTCGCTACTTCATGTTTTCACGAGTTTTCGACAACTTTAAACTGGGATTTACGAGAGTATCAAAGCGACGGAGGGTGTGAACGGTTAAAGCAAATGACGAAGAAATTAGACTTAGTTTTCGACTCCTTAATTATTAATTTGAGCCACAATCTTGTCTGTTCCTATCTTGTGGAATCTTTTTCACTTCCTGTGATTAAATTCTTTCATTTGAAATATCTACGAAACAGGTTTACTCACGTCGTAAAAGTCGAATATCGCTTAAAATTAAATAAAACTAAAATTAAATACAATAAATTATTCAAATATAACGTTCCAATTGCTTAGTTACACGTCATCTCTAACTAAACTGTAGGTGCTGTAGGTAGTCCTTAAATTAAAATGTACTGGTTTTGAATATTCCAAATCTTGTTCGTCGAAATAATTTTATAACTTTTTTTAAAGAATCTTTTTATCGTTTTTTTTTTTTAATGTGGAAATACCACATTTTTATTTATACAAATATTGGCACAAAGGTAAATTATGAAAGAAAAATTTAATGTGATCGACAGCAATGTAAGCAGGACTCGAACCTGCGATCCTACGTTTACTACGTTACGTTTCAACGTTAGTGCTCTCCCAACTGAGCTATCACATCCTTACGTCAATCACACCAAATCTTTGATTTTATAATTCTACGCTACTAGCGCCTTCTGCGTCAATAATTTTATTCAGTTTATTTGCCGTACAAATTAAATAATCTGTATTTTTTTCCTTTACATTTACAGTCCCAAAAGTTTAGTTTATAAATTTAGACGACGTTCTAATATAGGTGCTAAGTTTCTATGTAGTAGCCCGCAACATATTTATATCCACCACCAAAGTCCTCCCTCACGACTCCCATGGGGAGAGGGTTAGTGTTTTGTAGCATCGTATAGCACCACTATGAAGTCACTATTAAAAATATTATTCTGGAGGGGTGATATAGCTTTTATACATTCCTATTATGTAGTTGTAGGTATATACAAATGGTAAAGGTAGTATGCTGTTATGTTCTGAAATTGAAATGTAAGTTTTAAATTAATGAAGTATTTATTTCGAATTATTAAAACAGCGGGATAAATTACAGTGTCTATCTTCTTATCATACTCACTCAATTGCTCAAAGGTTAACTGGAAGAGTTCCCTTATAGGGATAAGTTCGCCTTTGTACCTATATGTTATTTGGTATAGATGTATTTTTTAACTGTTTTTGTGTACAATAAAGTGTTTACTTACTTACTTACAGTGGAAATAAAAACAATTCACAATCGCCGAAATTATTGGGTAGTAATCGCTTTTCATTCAGTCTTTCTCACACTAGTAGGATCATGGAAGAAAGAGACTAAGTAGGATGCATAATTATCTTCCCGCGACTTCCCTTGTCGTGCGACGGAGCATCACCTGTCTTGCTCACATCGCACCAATGCGAGTTTCAATTTTTTTTTGCTTTGATCTTTGTATGAATGGTTCGGTACGTGATTGGTTCTAACGCACGTTATGACGACATTTCATTGATTGTTTGAGAAAAAACACTTTAAATTTAGTAGTTTTTGTTTTTGGTAGTCTAAAAACTAGACGGGAATTTCAAGTTTTATAAAGATAGGCGATGATAGGTATCCCAGGCGAAGTCACGGGGTTGCCAGCCGCACAACGCCATCTGTTGAAAAAAAATTCAATCACGCCATAACGGCTGAACATGAACAGGGATACTATGAATACGTCTACAGTAAAGGAAAAATACGCGGACCTTTTAATTATGATGGTAGTTGTAACACGTCTAAAAAAAAAAGAAAAACCCTTTAATTTTAATTGAGGCTACTGGAGCACTTAATTAACTACTGGATAAAAATAAAGGGAATGCCATTTTCTACATTTTATTTGTTACATTCTTGATATTAAATGACAATTATTTCTCGAATTATGGCATTTGAAACTTCTTCAAAAGAAGCCTTAATTGCCATGTTAACGCGCAAAGTGGAAATTTTTCCATTTGCTTAGTTTTTGTGACTAAAAATAAAAGAAGGTCACTTGAGCGAGTCCCTTTGTCCAGCTTTATTGCTAACATTTTTAATTACGATCCTTTATCCTTTTAAAATACATAAAACCGACATCACATTCCTTTTATACCGGTTTGTGTTTTTCTAAAGACGTTCTGTTTAATTGAAGTTAATATTTTAAAAGAAGGCTGTATTTATGCGACAGTTAAATAGCTAGATCGTAAATACAATACAAGGGTAGGTAAATAGATATTAGATTTTATTCCCGATGCAAACTATTTTAGTGCGTGCCGATTTTTATATAATTACACTTATATAAAATGTAGATAACTTATTCTGTGGAGGAACAAATATTCGAGTTCATCACACGTTTAATTGTCATTGCCGGTCGCCTAGGTAGGACCGTCGGTTCATTAAGCAGGTGCACCACAAAATGCACCAACAGCATCGTCAATTCCAAAGGCAATATTTAGGTTAGGTTAGGTTCATTTAATAACAATATTGAGAAACTGTTTCTGGACAACATTCTGTCAAACCATTAACTTCGTGACATCATTCTAGCATTTGTCTAGTAAAGCACCAACCGTCCGAAGCCAGAAAATCCTACGTACTTTTAAAATCACTGGCACATATAACGTTTTAGAATTACGTTATTCTAGTGAAGTCTTGAACGGGAAGCGGGGCACAATATATCAAAAATCACTTAGCGTAATAAGCGGTTGTCGGTCGGATATTAGGATGGGGTTGTTTGTCACGCGGGATGAGCGCGATACAGGGTGCTCTAAGGCCGGTTACAGACAGCGACTTTTTTATAAAGATCCTCCTCCTCGCGTCGTGTTCCTTACTGAGGTTCGTGATTCTCCGGATGCAGAAGTATTTTTTTCCTTGATAAGTTACCGCCACCTATGTCTGTCCCTTTGGTCATGGAGTGCATCGTGCAAATTGGTGTTGAGCGCGGACCTCGTCAGACCATCTTGTTGGGCTACGGCCTCTCGATCTTATCCTTTAATCTTGCCGGTGACCATTAGCTGCTTAAGATTGTGCCCATTGTTTCTGGCAATACGACCAAAAAAAAAACTCCAAAATTCTACGAAGGCAAATCGTGGAAAGTCGTATGTCTATGTTCAGCTCACGGAGAATAGAGCTGTTGGTACGGAACGCCGTCCAGGGGATTTGCAGCATCTTCCTCCAGCACCTCATCTCATCGTCTGTAGCCTATATAATAGGAATAGACGACGCGGCTGGCACAGTTTGTAGTGTAGCTACTTAGCCGACGGTCCTGGGTACGAATCGCGGCAAGGACAAATATTTGTGTGAGGAACTCGAATATTTGTTCATGGGTCACATCACCAAACCAAAAATTTATACATTATGTATGCCGAACTATACCAGCATTTTTGTATTTTGTTCCTAGTTTAAATTTAAAATGCACTTGGTTTAAATGTGATAGTATAATTTTTGTAAGTGTTATTTCCTTTTCGGGTTTTTCATGTCAAATTCACTTATGTCTTGGTTACCCACAGTCAATTTATTGCCATATTTAAGTACACACATTTTGTATAAGCCATATATTTGTGTATGAATTTCATCATCATCATCAGTCGTTCACTCTTGGCAGAGTGGTCGTGGTTACGGCAATAGTGACCACATTTGGGTTCTCGTCCTCATCCTTCCTCTGGTAGCAGCAGCTCACTCTCGCGTTGCATCTCCATTTCACCCGGTTGTCAGCGGAGCGAGGAGCTCCGTGTGGTCTTTTTAATAAGGTCGGTCCAGCGAGTCGGTGATCGGCGTCGTCCTCTCTTGCCTTCTATCTGGCCCTGGACTACCAACCTTTCCATGGAGTTTTTATTTCGAGATATGTGGCCAAAGAACTTCAACACTCGGAGTTGCACTATAGACGAAAGTCTATCCTGGATCTGCAACTCTATGAGGATAGAATTGTTGGTGCGAAATGCCGACCATGGGGTCTTTAGAAGGTGTCTCCAGCACCAGTGTATGAATTTATTTAAGACCAATAAACACACACACGCACTGTTGCATCGACACAAACGCGCTACTTCATTTGTATCGATGCAAGGACGCGTAGGTATCGCGACAGCTTGACGGAATAATTTTCCAAGGTAGGTAAAGGTATTGCGTTTGCATCGATACTGCATCGCGTTTGCATCTTTACTGTATCGCGATTGAATCACTACAGTTGATGCATATTATCTTGTATCGCGAGTAAAAAGTCGCCGTGTGTAAACGGACTAATAGCGAGCAATGTTTGCGAACTTCATTTACTACTTAGCAAGTTATAATGTATAAAAACTGTAGAGTAGAAACTTGGTGACTTTTTATATCATATTTAATGCTTTAACGACGCGGTTGGCGCATTCGGTCCTGTACAGTACAGTCAACCAATTTGATTCCTAGGCCATATCGTACCTTGTCACAGTGAACGTCAATATGAAAGCCGCTTGAAATCTCATATCATTGTCATTGTGACAAGGTTCTATAGTGGCCTAGAAATCAAATTGGTTGACTGTACGTCTATTATAACTGTGACATGCGAATTTTTCCCGAGACAAATACTATCTGTCACTTTCCTTTTCAATACCGTGCGAGAAAGACAGGTGACAAGCAAAGTCGCGGTTCGTACCTCGGTAAGGGTTATGTAAGCGGCCGTCGGGTCGGGTTGTTTCCCGCGAGAGATGAGCGCGTGTTTTAATAGCGAATCAATTTAATTTGGTACGTAGTGAGCTAAATATAATGTATAGAAATTACATGACATGTATCTCTTACAGTCGTTGGTGAAAATAATCGTGAAATTGATGGGCATAAATGGCATAATGATGAGATATCTCTAGACATTTACGAGTACTTGATTGTACGAGTACACAACTTTGTATTTATTTTAAACGAAATCAAAGCGTCAGGAAGATATTTCTGTTTTCTAATAACACTAGTAACATAATATTTAACTATTTTATCGTTAAACTGACTAATTTTCCCCCAGCTGGTAAATGTCTCCGCGGTTTTGATTATAATGTTGATTTCAACATATCTTTGACACCACGGGGACATCTAAGGTTAAGGATTTACTATTTAAGGTCAATATAAATACGTAACATTCAATAGAGGTAAACCACAGGCGAAACGAAAACGAAAGAAGGCGAGAAAATGGGTAATTTTATCGTTTATTTCTTCCTCGAGTTTAAACGTATTATTTCAGCTAAAAAGCTTCTGCGTTTCAATCAACATATTCTCACAATTCACATCAAACCATAGCTGTAGCATCACTAAAGTGAACAAAGAGCACAAAAGTCATGTATCAACAAAGCAAAGCGCAACATAAAAGCGCCTTTTAAAACATTGCTAAAAACTCGGTGTTCCGAAACTTTATTAAGTATAAAAAGCAATGCTCGGCCAAAGTAGACCCATTATTAAAATTCCCTCCCAACGCTCGGCCATAACAATATTTTCGGGCCAGTAAGCTGGAAAGAAAAACTGCGCTTAAATGGATTTGGCATATTTTATTATAATATCAAGACGTACAAACGGCCTAGGGAATGTTCTAGGGTGGTTTAATTAACTAGCCGAACACTGCCGTGATTACCCTACTTGTATCTCTTGGGGTTATTCAGGTCAGCGCGATGGCTGGTTATTACGTTGCACTTCCAACTGTTTATTACATTTAAATTGTGAGACACTATCCTGATACGCTTTTAACGCTTCATTGCCTAACTATTGGTTTAATTTAAAATGTATTTTTCAATAGATACATGTGAATTAAACAACAGACCAGAAAGAAAAAGAAAGAAAGATTTGTTTCTTTTTATTTCTGATTAACCTTGAAAGAGAGTTTATTTAATTATTTAGGTTAATCAATATTTCTAATTGTCAACACATCACCTCAAGTCCACCTTGGTATGTCGATGTCACTCATAATGCGGTTCGAACAGGTAACTATTGATATATTAAACATGTGGGTTTCAAGAATCAGTTTCACCAAATTATCTCCCAACCTTTGCTAAATAAACCACTGAGGCGCAAGGATGCGAACATCCAACAAATCTGTAAAGCCTTAAAACCGGCATTATTTATCACTGGATCCCAACCCAACTGATCACTCAGAATCAGGGCATTATCAGTGGCCTCTCGTCCCTTCGCAGATTAAATTCCGGAGTCAAAACGACGTGTAGTGTCGAGGACTGAGCTGCTTGAATCTTCGAGAGTGGAGTCCTTATGTGAAATGTCATTACTACATGTCACACACACTGCTTTCGACTTCAAGCGACATCTAATATTAATGCTGGAGACAGAATTGGGTTCATAATTTCTGTTACTTACGTCGACTTAGGTACATCGATTTCTTACTGACAATAATATATTAAATTATAGGACCGACTTACTTTTACGGATTGAATGTTTGCAAAGAGGCTTGTTTTAACCTTTTTATGTCGTAGTTTGACTACTTTATAGAACTTAAGATTCTGTGAGTTTAACTTATTAATGACTTTTATCTGAAGTTATGCTTTTAGTTATCATATAATTTATTTAACCTTGTAATTTACTTCCCATACCATGCAAACTTTATGTACATAATTATTATGTAGGATAGTATTATGAAGTAATTTTTATTTTATTTAGTTTTATCAAACATGCAATGAAAATGTCGTCACAGCGTGCGTTATAACAGGCTTCGAAGTATCACGTATCGGGCGGAACAACTCGAGAGAACTATCAAGGAATTTCATACAAAATCGAAGTCATAACATGACGTCTGTAGTTGGAACAGGCTAAGCAGCAGTTTTTTTTAGTGGTATATTCTTTTATTTCATTGCATATGTTTGAGAAAAGAACTATACCTACATGCCTTAGATGTGAAAGGGCTTTCCGGCTTCACTATCCGTCAGTAGGTATAGACAGGATCACCCGGCAAGGCATTCTTTCCCGGCGTGTGCAGTGATTTACTATTAAAGACTTTTTGGTTCGTTATCAAAGTCTACTCCTGCGATAACACGTTGGGATCACGTCGGAGGACTTAGAGGTATATGTATAAACAGTAGGTACATATCGAAATACGAGACTATATTAATGTCCTTTCGTGTGCCCTGTCTTTTGGTAACGTTCAATTCGCACTCCAATCTAGATATCTTGAATTCATCGAAGCTACGTTTAAGTCAAATCGCTGTCCAATCAATGGTTAACAATCTAGCTGAGGTTTCGAATCGGGCATGGTCCTCGATGCAAATGTCTCGGTGCTGGTTTGATCAAATTGCCACCAGGAGCACATTCCGCTAAGTTTCCTTTAGTTAGCTGTCCTTTGACTTAGGTACTAGTTACTGTACAAGTAAATTGCTTCGGATCTCTTGTTAATAATTAAACCAGACATTTAATTTTGACGAAAATATAAAGAACTTCTCAATGATTATGTTTAAGAACGAAGTAGGTATATTATTATCACTACCTTATTGATTTAAACTTACAAGATTTCTTATTGAGTACTCCGCCCGCCTACAATCTGCTTGTTGATTTATTGTAGGTATCTCATGTTGTATTTTATCCAAAATGATTGAGGTGTGCAATAAAGAGTATTTGAATTATTTGCACATTATGAAAACTAAGCGCGAGTAATTCGAAAATACTCGAATCTCCAATGAATATTTCATGACCGTGACCATAAAAATGACCCATTCAAGATATTTCAATACCTAAGAATTTTATTGAACCGACTTCAAAAAAGGAGGGTTGACCTGTATGTATGTTATGTAAGGTATTTCAATACCTTTCATTTTTTACGTGATGAGTTCTACAATGCTGTAAGAAAATCTTTTATTATTTTAAGGTTGTTGGTTTCTTACAAAATGCTTGGTAAAAATGAGTTGGTAGTACAATTATTCATTTTACTCATCTTGGCAACAAGTAGTTAATTTACACAGCTAATTCAGAAATGACGCATTAAACACTAAAATTTCAAAGCAAATTTTAGCACGGTAAAAAAAAACAGTTTGAAATTAACTTGAAAACGTTAAAAGCTTTGTACTGTGCTAGCGTAAAAGTTGGATACTGACAAAACTATTCGTTTAACTGTTAAAGCAGTGCGAAAAGGTTTTACTGGGATTTTTGGAAATAAAAAGTGGCTTGAAGTCACCAGAAATAGATGACCCAATTTTGGTAGTAGAGTGTTCTGATGTGACCTGTTTCGGTTGACATAATTGGTATCTATTGCAAAATTAAGGTTTATTTGAACTCGCAACATCCAGGGCCCTAATTCCACATAACATTTTAGAGATGTCTCCGAAGTGTTGTCGCGAAAGGTCGAGAAACCCACGATAAAATCTGGTTTCAAGACTTGGCCAGAAAGCGTGCAAAAAGGCACAATCACGACACTGTCTCCTCCGCGGCGGCGTCTTCATGGAAATGTAGAAAATGTGGACGTGTATGTTGCTCCCGGATAGGACTACATAGTCACGAGAGGCGTTGCCTCTCGCAAACTGATCATCTGTCAAGATGTATAAGGCCTTTAGTATCGCCACTTCGGCAACCCGGTCGTGCCTCATTTATTAGCGATGCCATAAATATCAGGCGCAAACCTGACTTGACGCGAAATGTTACTTTATGAAGCTCAAATCGCATACGTCATGTTTTAGAGACAGTTAAAGGCGATACCTATACCTGGAATACTGTCTCAGGTATATCCAAGGTATATCGCCCTTATTTGGCGTTTTCTAATTTAATCGTGCGTTTTGATATTGCCATAAAGGATATATTTCGGAGAGATATCGCTAAATAAGGTAATAGCACTTATCGCCAAACTAGAAACATAGTCGGAGACAGTTCAGATAAATATTCATATCTTACCAATGCATTAAGCTATTTACACTGATGTGAAGTTGTTAAGATCGGCCCAACCCATCGCAACTAGTGACTAAGTTACCGTGACTGTACAGGTACCTAGCAGTTCCTGAAGCTGTATGGGCAGTACTTGTGAGCTCCAGACGAGTTTGAAACATGTCGGACCGTTCCTGACGATTTCGCGTGAGTGTAACCGCTTAATACATTTGTTGAATATGTCTATCGAAAGTTTTAATAAGATTCATACTTCTATCAGTGTCAAACACCGAATTGAGCTTTGAAAGTCCATCTTAAATTGGAAACTAATTAATGATACAACAAAGTATGCTCATGTCACCGCAACCAGAACTTATGCGTCCTCAAACCTCATTACATGCAGTAACTTGACTAAAATTAAATATTAAATAAAATTAAATATTAGCTCAGTGTATGTTTTAATAGATTTAACGTTTGCTTTTGAAATTCCAATCCCATTACTGACGACACTTTACATTCTGTAAGTCAATAGTACGAAAAGCACTCCTCAGATACTTTAAAAGCTATATATTTAATTCATTAACAAGCACTTTACTAAGTGTTTGTTTAGTTTTATTTGAGTGGCATTAAAAATAAATACGCACCAATGTCAAAGGAGCTATTAAAATCGTTTTACGATATTAATTAATTTTAATTAGTAGAGTCTCCAATGAAATATGTAATATCTTATTTTCTTATTTTTTATTTAACACCGCCTTAACTTGGGTAGGCTTGTAAGCCTAGCCAAGCTAAGGTGTAATGTCTTTCAAATAAACAATGCACAGGACAAAAATTCTAAGGGTTATCCGGCGTGGGGGTGGTGGAGAGGTTAACGCGTTGGACCGGTAATCCAGAGATACGGGGTTCTCGGTCTCATCCGCTGGGTTGCAAATTTTTTCTTGTGCTTCAAAGCACACGATAAAATCTTTCTATCAATGGTTTAGGAGTCATCAATGTTTTATTCTTAAGATACAAATCTAAGTAGAGTTATAAACGGTTTACCCAAGTTTGCAAGTCGGTTTGCTGCAATTTGCTAGTTGCTTCAATCATCAGATCGCTCTGTATTACTCTGCGTGCATCATGCGTAATTTTCTAGAGGAATAAGAAACGTGTACAACGAAAGCGCTGCCAACTCCTGCCACCATCAGAATCTTTCATCTTATCATTACTTGAAATTGACATTTACAGTACATACATACCTTTATATCACGTGACAAATACGTGACACGGTATCTGTCACTCACACTCGCATTTGGTAAAAATGTGACAAATGCTTTGCCACTTTCACTTATTTATCGCGGGATAAAAGCAAGCATCATGAGTTGAGTTAAAATGATATTTTGTAGGGCGTGTGAAATGTGTATGTATAATAGACATAATGATTCAAGGAAGCAACAAACAGAGACGAAAGTTTGTTTTAGAATAACAACTCGCACTCGTGCGTATGTAATAACATCTTCAGCTCGTAACTAGTCCTAGCCTTTGAGAATAACTAAACTCGGTCAGGTGCGAAACCTGTTCAGATTCTAAATTACGGATCAGACTACATCTTAGGTTACGTAATTGGGAAGGGGTCTTGTACGAAGATTATGCGCCTTTGCCCATTATTCACGCCCTAGTTGTCTGTATATTGATCTTTATTAGAAATACATTGAGCAAAGCAATGTTACTTTTTACGAAGGTGGCATTTATATAATTATATATATCTATCTTTTTAATTTCCCTTGTTTCTTTAAAAAAACGTGTGTCGATATCCAGCCTTAGTCTTATTGATAATCAGGCTTAGGACGCATTTAACTCATTTCATGTAGATTTCTTGTTTTTTTTTTTATTTTAGATAGACCGAGCGAATATTTGAACAATGCACACTTCTATGAAACAAAAAGCTCTGTTGACAGATTTCTTTGGTAAAATTCATCAATAGAACGTCCTCGATTTGAGCTAGAAACGTTCGTCTAGGTTTGTTTCCCCAACGACGAGCATTTTGTAACTATAACAAATAAGCAACTTTAGAAAACTGCAGAAAGGTTCTTGAACCGCCTCGCGTCTTAACGAAATTCAATGGCAGGGGCTTAGGCACGCAATGAGGTTTATAAATTAAGCCGCAATCGTCACTTTTGTAAGTCTAATGATAATAGGCTTTGCTTATTGTAATCGGCTTATGAGAGGCTGTTATTGGCCACAATTACTCATTAATATTCAATATAGAGCGAGCAGTTAGGCTCAGATTATCGTGCCTTCTTGAGAGGCGGTTCAATATCGGAAATTAATGAGGGCTGGATTTTTGCAAAAAACGTTATATGAAATAAAATTTCCATTATAAAGTAAGTTAGTATGTTAAGTAGGTAAATAACTATGAAAGTTAGTAAGTAAGTACTTAAGTAAGTTAGTAATTAGTTATAAGTAAAACATACTTTATCTAGTAAGCATGCCGCATGCATTAAATACCAAACAAAAAAAAAACATTAATAAATCTAAAATTCTATTACATAATTAAGGTGCTTTTCTACATGTAGAGAGTTATAAGTAGAACATACTTTATCTAGTAAGCATGCCGCATGCAATAAATACAAAAAAAAAAAACATTAAAATCTATAATTCTAATTCTACATGTAGAGGAATTAAATACGTTAAGGTAGTCGAAAATGTTAATTTTGACTCCGTAGTTCTCTAAACTCCTGATGATGATGATAAACTCTCTAAACTCCTACCGTGCTGTCAGAAGTCCCTACCCTTGCCATGAGTCTCATCGCAATCTGTGGCATCATTTAAGGAAAAGTTAAAAGGGTTATGGCTTCTAGACCCCTAATTTCGTCGAGTGCTGTATTTATTGTTAAAATTGAATACATATCGATGGCAAAAAGCGAGAACGTAGTAACCGCCACTTGGTCAAAAAATTTTTTTTTGCATATTCGGAATCAGCGAATTTTTCTGCGTCGACTGGTCTGGGTCCCATGGCTCTACGACGCTTAGAAAAAACTGGACTACGTTGCAAAACGAATGTATTTTTTTGACGATGCCCACATCTAATTGCTGTAAACACCCAAATAGTAGCAATTTCCTAAACGAGTACATTTACGCTAATTTTGTTCTTTCATAAATCAAAGGGTGTGCCGGTTACAGCGTTGCCGAAATTTTGTTCCGTGGCGATTGCAGCATTTATGCATGTAGTGAAAACATTACGAACCAAGCTTACTGCAATTATCCTAAAATAAATTATCTATGATTGACGCTTACTACATTTCATTGGAAAATGAATTAACAGTAAGCTACAGTAACGACATTTGAAACACAACGTGAAGTGGGTAGTGCTTGAAGATACAGCAATAAAAATGTGCGGTCGCGGCGCTGTGGCTCGTGAGTACGACCTGTGATTTAGTCTATCGGCGATCGCCGGAGCGAGTGAGTGTGCGTAGTCTGTGTACATGCCTTTTTTTGGATGTAAATATATGCGGGTTTAATGGAAAATATGAATATTGGGATAAAACATAACTAGCATATTTATTTGCTTTATTAATATTGAAAGGACAGCAAAAATGTTTTTATTACATTTTGTTGGAAGAAAATAACGATGTTGGGGCGCGGGACGCGGCAGCTTTGAGAGTTCCGTGCCTCAATCGCCAAAAACTAAACTTAAATAGGATCACTTTTGTGCCTATCTATTTGTCGAGACCTTTTTCTCAGGAACGCGTGGAGGTATAAAGCTGGAATTAACATCAAATATCATCAAAGGTCTGCTTATCTTCAGCTTAAAGGCAATCAAAAGATACGAGCAAACGCTCGCATGATGATTAAAAAAAAATGAAAAAAATATTTATTTAATTAGTATAATATGTATATCTAGTTTACGGTTGTAATCGCTAGAAGAAAGTTTTGCTGTAATCTACTACGTTTCACTACAACCATTAAGAGTTAATTGGTCTAACCCCTAAAAAGCTGACTCAAGCCGGATCAAACTAGTTTGGGGTGTCACGTCCGCATCTTTATTGTCCAAGGGCTAGAATCAGATAAGCACTAAATTTGTTGAGCTGCGGTAGATAAGCAACTGTACAGTATTTAAAATTTACCGGTTAACTGGTGCCTGATTCGATTAATATTTTCACAATAACCATACGCGTGGCATAAATGAATAAAAAAAAATATATCGGGCAACCTCACACAAATTAATCAAGTACCACAGTAAGCTCTAGGAGGCTTGTGTTCTGGACACAAGTGAACATGCTGGTAAAGATAAATACATACTTAAATACAAATAACATCCATGACCCAGGCACAAATATATTATTCGACAAATATTCGAGTTCATCACACAAATATTTGCCCTTGCCGGGATTCGAACCCAGGACCGTCGGCTCAGTAGGCAGCTGCTTAAACCACTGCGACAACTGTCGTCATTCGTTTTATCATAATATACAGCTTTGCGGCTGCTTGAGCTACATCAGCTACCAGCGTTTTGGAACGCAGTACTGTGTTCTTAATTCTGTCAGTTAGTTTTACGCCCAGAATACTGCGTTCCATGGCTCTTTGACAAACCTTGAGGGTGGACTTCTGAACTTTTGTCAAAGACCAAGTCTGCGCTCCGTAGGTCAGGATCGGAAGAATGCACATGTCCATCAGTCACTATTGCACTAATTTTCATTACTTTAGAGTGGCGATTTTTGAGTTAATTATGACAAACATTTTGAGGAGTGTTATTATAAGACAATGAATTTTAGAGTGGAATTTTTAGTATTTTTTTAAGAACAGTTATTTTAATTATGTTATTATGAAAACGAATTCCATTGGAATGCAATTTTTAGGTTCCTATTTTAATGTCAATTGATATTCTGCCTAAGAAAAATTACTCCGAGTTTTTATTTAAATAAATAATAACAATTTTAATTTGTACGGTACCATAGTAATATAACGTCTAGTTATTTAAGTTAAATATTAATGGTTCAGTGAGATTAGTTCAAAGAAATATTTTTATAATTGAGGTGATAGTTGTGTTCAAACAATTGTTTAAGAATTATGTTGAAAACTTATATTATAAGTAATACTTACATTCAAAACATCTTATATAGTTAGTGGGTTTAATAGGTAGTGAGTTTTATATCGATAAAAGTTACTTAAAAGACAATTTAATGTCAAAACTGAAGATAAAATGTAGATAGTTTTAAAGTTTTCACGGGAATATTAAACCTCATTACCTATAATATTTAGTTTTAGCGGATAACAATATTATAGTCTGATTAACCCTAAGAATATTTATGTTTGTTTTTAGCACGATAAGTACAATGTTGTGATTTTATAATATGAGAGATTTTATTAGCCTTTTGAAATGTTATAAGCAACGGAGGTTTTAAGTAACTTTCGTAATGTTTTTATACAGAGAAGTTGAGACTAGATAGTATTTGATATGTTAAGACGGTAATTGTTGCTTCTGAGCTTTTAATTTGTATGGCCCCTGCATTTAAAATTTGGAAATATTTAAAAAAAGTATGTTGATAAAAGTTGATTGATACTTAAGTCGTTTTATTTTCACAGTTTCTTTTTGCCGGTGGACACTTACCGCATTTCAGTTAGTCCTTTATAGAACGTTATGACATTTACGTCAAAATTATTGAATCTTAAAATAAATATGCATCTGGTTACAGCATTTATGCTTTATGGAAATAATACTCGTTTCACCATTTTAGTACATTTACTTCTGGCGTTTACGGCGTTTTCGCGTACCGAAAAAAAGTTCAATTGTCGTAACCGCCACTAAGTCGTAAACCAGTCTTTTTTGTTAAATATTAAATATGCCAGTTGAAAGAAAACCATAAGTTATGAATTACATCCAAATATCAAGCATTTTCGTTCATAAATGAAAGAGTTATGATTTTTATTCTCGAAATCGAAAAGTTTTTTGGCTCTGGTGTAAAGTTTGCATTTTGGCGGTTACTACGTTCTCGCTTTTTGCCATCGATATTATTATTATTATTATATATATATATATTAGTTTGTTTTATATTATAATATTTATATTCATAATGTGTAAGTTTATGTAGGTACATTTAAGATTTTGTCTTTTTTTTTGCGTAAGCATTTAGTGTTTCTGTGCATTTTTATAGTTTTGCCTATCTTCTTGGATCTTCTCTGTTCTCTCTCATTTGCTCAAAGGTTAACTGGAAGAAATCCCTTACAAGGATAAGTTCGCCTTTGTACATATCATTAGTTTAATGAACTTGCTATGTATATGTATATTTTAATGTACAATAAAGAGTTTACATACATACATACATGAGTTTACAGTGACAGTACTCTCTAGCGAAAGCTAAAGGATTTGTATGGAGGATTGTAGTTCTACAAAGTAATCGCTAGGGGCGCTGTAGGTACTATTCTCCATACAAATCATTTACGCTGTCGCTAGCGAGTACATTCACGTTAACCCATGGTAAGCGTACCGACGCGATGGCTGAAATAAGTAATTTATAGATTTTCCCTTAGCTTACGTATTTTCTGGAGATTAAAATGGTAGCTAGCCGTCGCGGCTAGTGCTCCACTACTTAGCATCGTAGCCACTCGGCTTTAGCTAGCTTAAAGAATTTAAAATTGCTAAATAGTACGTACTTTCTCAAGACAAATTATCTTAATTCTGAATTGCAGATTACAACAGAAAGATACACAATCAAGATATAGATTTCCAGTTTAGGAGCAGAAAAGGATTTCTCGTTTTGTATTAAATTCTATTTCGCTGAATCGACTATTCTTTTCATTAATTTTTGACTCGAAATGAAAATTAAACATTACTTTAGGATATTGGGAAGTCAGAAATTGCGAAAGATGTTCGTTACCTTTTTTGTTGCGTCAAATGTTTTTCTCTTTTGTTATGCGAGCAGAATTTTGATATTTATTATTCGTAAAAAAAAAATATTGCCGTCTACAAGTTACCACGTCATAAAAATTTCCTTAAAGGAGACACTTTGGGTATCTTTTAAAAGGGAAACATAAATCATAAATACATTTTGCTCTGAGTGAGTTGAGGAATTCGTATCAGGAAAGGGACAGCGGTATTTCTTTGAACGAGACGCGTTGTATACGCAGTTAGCGACTAGGGAAGTCCTTTTTAAATGAATCTCTGTCGTCTTGCTTTACCGTCTGAGTTTGAAGGTTTTATGTGTTGTAATAGGGGAGACCGACGGGCTCTGAAACAGAGGTGAGTTGAAACCGCGTCAATTTCTTGGATATAAGCGCCCGCGGGCGTTGGGGCGAGTCTAAACAGCGTTGATTCCGGCTTGCTATTGGATATAGATAACGAGAAATTACATTGTTTCAAATCTCCTCAGCCTGCCCTACTAATATTACGTTTTCGACTTAGGAAACAAACGGAAACACCAAATTAGATATCACATGTTTGTGGGTTTGATTGGTCGTGGTGTAATCTAAATAAAGTCCAGAGCCATATTACGGCTCATATACTCAGAACTGATGATCTGTGGGGCTGGATCGTTATTGAATAGTGACCTTGTACCGGAAAGCGCAGCGTGGCAGACCCCACATGGTGAACCAACGATCTGTTTACCTAGAGTTATGAGTTGACATTTTTCAAGACGTCCGTATGGTCATAAGGAGCTTATCTTGGATACATGACCAGAGAAAGCCACTGTCCGGCGACAAATGCAAGCAAGTAACAAAAAAACACAAACTAATTTTTATCATCTTTTCTAAGGCATAAGGTTGAAATGGGAACCAACCTCTTGGGACGCGGGACTTAGGTTAATGTTCGACACGTTATCGAATTTTATGAATTATGGTTTTAATGTCAAAGTACCTATAATATTGAACCCTTTATTCTGTCTCAGAATATTATGAGGTAACATAATTATTTTGTACCATATATTTTTAAATTTATATTATTAATTTTTATTTCGTAAATTTTGACATTGCACTAAATTAGACAGGTATCTTATATTATTTTAGATTGTTTGTTTTATGTTTAATTTATATTTTTTGTATTTCGTCTCATGACATTTTGTTGAATATGTTGATCTAGTTCATAATTATAGTATTTTTAGTTTGTGACATATTATTTTCCTGTTTTCATTGTTGGTTTTTGTTTATTTTGCTAAACTGTGACTTTTGAATAAGTACCAGATTATTAATTTTATATAATTGAATATACCTGACGATCTTTTTGTGAATCCATTCTATTTTATCTACAACATGTAAAATATTGTGTAATTTTCAAAGAGAAATAAATATATCTAATCTAATCTAATCTATTATTCCAATGAGTTAGAATATTGCAATTACAACCTTGTAACTTAGAAAAGACATTTGAAACACAAGAAGAAAATTTATATTAATTGTTTGCGTTTTTTTGTTATCTGCTTCCATTTGTCCCAAAGTTAGCTCCTATACAGGAGTACAGCAAAAGCTTTGTAGGGTCATGTTCATAAGATCATCATCGGCCCGTATCTATTAACTGCTGGACCAGGGCCTTCTCGTCCATTTTCCATTCGCTGCGACTTCGGGCCGCGTGCATCCACTCCCTTCCCACGACCTTAACTATGTCGTCTCTCCATCTATCGGGGGTTACCCCATGCTTCTTTTTCCCATTCTTGGTTGCCACTCCAGTAGCTTTGGAGACCAGCGTCGATTTTCTCGCCTAGGTACATACATGCCTCGCCCATCTCCATTTTACTGTAGTGGCTTTCCTAGCAATGTTGTTTTACCCAACCAATAATATCTTTAAAAATATCTGTAAATAAACACCGCGCAAACTAGCAACAGAACCGTTAAACATATTTTCATACTTTAGATACCGCGGCTTAATAAGGTTTGCGGAGCGCACTCACAATGGGTACTTTGCAAGAACGAACAATGTTTGCACCTTTTCTCTGCGGATTTTTATTTAGGACTGAGGTGAGGTGTAATATTGGATTCCAAGATTTAACGCAACGGGGCGCCACGCTTCCCTCATCAATTTCCCTTACTCTTTTATTATTCCCATGTCGAGCTGCAATATTTGAAGCCATCGTCGCGCCAGCCTACTTTTTATATTAATAAAAGTTACCCTAACTCGTGTTGCCCAGATCCGCAGTTTTCTTTTCAGCACTTGTACAAATTTCATTCATAAAAATAAGGGGAACGATCTTGACTACGTCTGTTTTCATTGTCGACGCAAGTGCTCTGTTTGATTTTAATTAAGTTACTTTAGTTTCACTTAGGCTGGCTTTAACCAAACTTTCATTCCAAGAATAACACTTACTCTTGGATAGTATTGTAAAAATCCAGTATTAATTTGACATTACTAACCGAGAGTACTTAATCGTAATTTTTGGAATAATAGTTTGGTTAAATGCAACCTTAGTCTATTTATTGTATTTTTTACGGTTTACACTCACGTGAAATTGTCAGGCCCGACATGTTTCGAACTCGTACGAAGCTCTTCATCAGTCTGTAGTAGTCTGTACGAATAGAGTAAAAATCTTGTAAATTCAATTTTACAATACAATAGAATACAAGTACTCTTTATTGCATACCTCATAAAACATACAGTAGAAATACAATGCATTACAATTAGAGGTAATTCGAGTAGAGGTTTTTACTCAGTGAGTGATGAGAGGTCTAATTCCATTGATGTGTATACTTTGGTTGATAAATTGGGTATCTAACCTGTAGCATTGAAATTTAAAATAAAATGTTTCACTTCTAAAAAATACTATTCATCTCAGTATATATTCCGGGTGACGACTAAATATATGTTTGTGACTGTTAGCATAGAAACACAAATATACTGCAATTAATTGAATCAGGCGTTACTTTGCGGAAATCCATATTAATGAAAATAATAATATTGCTTTGCTATTCTGCGATATAATATCGTGCCAGTTAAATTTGTGCTAACCCGTTATACTTATTTGCGTATTTTTTCATGCATATATGCATTTAATTGTCCCACCCTCCCACCACGATAGGAAAAATAAAATAAATACGCAAATAAATATAACAAACCACCACCAAAATAACAGAACTTACTCGACACGTGTTTCGCCCCTCTACGAGGCATCATCAGGAGATGTTGACGGTCTGGAGTCCGACAACCGAATGAGCTGCCCAGACTGGTCGGCCCTATTTATAACCTGACCACCCCTATTATGCAAGTGAGAGTGATTAGCAAAAATTCGTAGTAACGGTGATGTAACGACATTCAATTGTTCGTTAAGAATCTCACCCCTATTGTTGTACCTAATTATTTCCAACTGTTCAAGAACACTTAAACGCAATCCTTTTTCGCAAACATGTAAAACGGTAAAAGAATGATCTTCCTGCAGAGTATGGCCACTATCTATTAAATGTTTTGTGAAATTGGACTTTTCAGGATGGTTATGTCTATATGACGCAACATGCTCTTTATACCTCGTGCTGAAATTGCGGCCCGTTTGTCCCACATATACTTTATTGCAATCATCGCAAGTTAGCTTATAAATACCGGACTTCTTCCCACTCTCAATTTTATCTTTCCCATTACAAAGTTTAGAGTGCAGGGAATTATTCGTCTTGAAGGCCACATTAATGTCGTAACATTTCAAAATTTTGTGAATAGTATCCGATAACTTGCCAACATAAGTTATGCTCGCCTTATATTTTTTAATAGGATCAGATGGTGCAGCATACAACATATCGTTGACCGTATTATTGAGCTTTTTTCTGATTATACCATCCCACAGACTTATCGTAGCCGTTTGAAACCGCTAAGTGATAAATATTATTTAATTCCGACTGATAATGCTCCTCAGAGAGAGGCACGGTCAACAGCCTATGCACATAACAATGAAAGGCAGCTAACTTATGCTGCCACGGATGCGTGGAAGAAGCCGGGATAACCGTGTCAGTATGTGTGGGCTTACGGTAAATCTGAAAATGATGCCTATTACTCAATTTAGTAATCGTTAAATCCAAGAAATTGAGTGAGTTGTTTTGTTCTAGTTTAGTTTTTATGGACCATTTTGAAAACCAGCACATTGTAGGTAATAAATTTTATATTACTTTAGATATGTGGATGATTTGATTATTTGTTGGAGGGGGGGTATGAGCCAGCTGGACGAATTTATTGATGAGATAAATAACAAGCATCCGAAGATCAAGTTCAAAAAGGAACTAGAGCAAAACAACTCACTCAATTTCTTGGATTTAACGATTACTAAATTGAGTAATAGGCATCATTTTCAGATTTACCGTAAGCCCACACATACTGACACGATTATCCCGGCTTCTTCCACGCATCCGTGGCAGCATAAGTTAGCTGCCTTTCATTGTTATGTGCATAGGCTGTTGACCGTGCCTCTCTCTGAGGAGCATTCAGTCGGAATTAAATAATATTTATCACTTAGCGGTTTCAAACGGCTACGATAAGTCTGTGGTATAATCATAAAAACCGGCCAAGTGCGAGTCGGACTCGCGTACCGAGGGTTCCGTACAAACACTTTCCATCCCTAAGTGGTTAAGTTAAGTTTGCACCTGGTATGTATAGCGCCCCATATAAATTAGGTGCAAAGTTAGGTATAAAAAAAAAAATTATGGTTTTCGTAATTTTTCCTTTATCTATGCTATAAGACGTTGCTTCGTACCAAATTTCAAGATTCTGAGTTCACGGGAAGCACCCTGTAGGTTTTGATTCCCTTGCAAGTGTCGAAAATTTGCGGCATAAACGGCTGTATCTTTTGATTGCGTTGGCTTAGAAGTTTGATTTTTTCACAGCTTCAAGGGACAGTAGACCTGAGTAATTGATATAAATTTCAGCTTCATACCTCCACGCGTTCCTGAGAAAAAGTGTCTTGACAGACGGACGGACGGACGGACAGACGGACAACAAAGTGATCCTATAAGGGTTCCGTTTTTTCCTTTTGAGGTACGGAACCCTAAAAAAAGCTCAATAATACGGTCAACGATATGTTGTATGCTGCACGACCATCTGATCCTATTAAAAAATATAAGGCGAGCATAACTTATGTTGGCAAGTTATCGGATACTATTCACAAAATTTTGAAATGTAACGACATTAATGTGGCCTTCAAGACGAATAATTCCCTGCACTCTAAACTTTGTAATGGGAAAGATAAAATTGAGAGTGGGAAGAAGTCCGGTATTTATAAGCTAACTTGCGATGATTGCAATAAAGTATATGTGGGACAAACGGGCCGCAAT
This sequence comes from Apotomis turbidana, assembly GCA_905147355.2. Taxonomy (NCBI): domain Eukaryota; kingdom Metazoa; phylum Arthropoda; class Insecta; order Lepidoptera; family Tortricidae; genus Apotomis; species Apotomis turbidana. The sequence continues at coordinate 23,584,639 of LR990286.1, forward strand.
TTCAGCACGAGGTATAAAGAGCATGTTGCGTCATATAGACATAACCATCCTGAAAAGTCCAATTTCACAAAACATTTAATAGATAGTGGCCATACTCTGCAGGAAGATCATTCTTTTACCGTTTTACATGTTTGCGAAAAAGGAATGCGTTTAAGTGTTCTTGAACAGTTGGAAATAATTAGGTACAACAATAGGGGTGAGATTCTTAACGAACAATTGAATGTCGTTACATCACCGCTACTACGAATTTTTGCTAATCACTCTCACTTGCATAATAGGGGTGGTCAGGTTATAAATAGGGCCGACCAGTCTGGGCAGCTCATTCGGTTGTCGGACTCCAGACCGTCAACATCTCCTGATGATGCCTCGTAGAGGGGCGAAACACGTGTCGAGTAAGTTCTGTTATTTTGGTGGTGGTTTGTTATATTTATTTGCGTATTTATTTAATTTTTCCTATCGTGGTGGTGGAGGGTGGGACAATTAAATGCATATATGCATGAAAAAATACGCAAATAAGTATAACGGGTTAGCACAAATTTAACTGGCACGATATTATATCGCGGAATAGCAAAGCAATATTATTATTTTCACAAATATACTGCGATGGAATTCAAATATTTAGTTTTTTAACAATATGCATGCAGCATTGCGTGCTATTTAGAAAAATGCTTTATCAACATAAACTTGTTTCGTTAATGAATTCGTTTCAAAAATGAAAACCAAAGATATATTCAGAAGGAAACACGCGGTCGCGCCTTTGAAAGCATTATTTTTATTGCGTCTGCGTCCTCTGTACGCTAATAAACCATTTTCTGCGTCCTATAATATGAGGATTAACGCAACGTTTTATTAGAACCATCCTGACTTTTGTGTTCGTTGCTTTATTTTGTCGATGTTATTTTCGAATTTATATAAAAAAATATTGGCTTCAGTTTGAGGCTTAACTATTATGTAATATTTATTATTCTTTACTTATCGCTCAAACAGCGGACTTTATGCTACGAGGAATTCTCTACTTACCTTAAGGCGAAACAGAAAATTTGTAAGCGTATTAAGCCTATAATATGTTTATGAATAATTTTGTAGCAAACAGTGTGAAGGAATTGATGTTATTTTTAGAAACTACCAGGGAATAGTGCTTTTGTTTCGTATAGTGTGAATCAATGTGTCTATGCCTATTTTATATCAGTTATGTACCTGATGGCTCTGTTAGCTGTAAAGCACGCGATCATGTTTCAAATTGACTGAAATAATTATAATTTTTTGCCACAAACAATACTATAATATTATTGTACTTGCTCTCAAACCGCAACTTTGAGTATTTACCGAATGAATCCCTAAGTAGGACAGACTGATAAATGAATAAAATGGCTACCAAAATCCTACCTACCGTAACGATTCAGATTCCAGTAATCAAACTTAAATTACTTTCAAATTTAGATTGATGAATAAGAGGTTACAACGGGAAAATGTTAATGAAATATTAATAAGCCCTCGAAGTTTTCTGAAACGTGTCTGACAGTGACAGATAAAGGTCTGTTACGCCCGGAATTCCTCTTTGTTGTTTGACACGGTGACATATAGCACCTTTGGACATTGGGAGACCTACCTCACATTTCACTGATATCTCCAATTCTGATTTATTGTCGGGTCGTACGTTTGGTTTCTTTTGTGATATTTTCAGACGGCGTTGATCAATTATATGTTTAGACGGTTTTTATTGAGAAGGGTTCAGTGAAAACGTTTTATCTTTTAGACGCAGTTTTTAGTGCATCTGCCTACTGAGGCAGCAGTCCTGTATTCGAATCCCGGCCAGGGCAAATTTTGTTTGATGAACTCGAATATTCGTTCCTGGGTCTTGATTGTTATCTATATCTGTATTTATATTATTATGTATATCGTCGTCTAGTTCCCATAGTACAAGCTTTGCTTAGTTTGAATAAGTATTTTTTGGAAGAGATCGTTCTTTAGCGATAATATCGCATATTGTTCACATATATTGTAATGCTACGTGTTATCTGTATTTGTATTTCTTTCTTGTTTAGGTGTGCAATAAAGAGTATTCTATTTACGTAAATGTACTTGGCATTTTAAATAAAATAACTACAGTCAAAGATCGTGTTACTATCCAGAATATAAAAAAAGCATCTCGTATTTATCATCCTCTGTAATAGTAGTAAATGGATACGGCTTTCGTTATATCCGAATCGAAAACTCTGATCACAATATTCGGAGAATTGGTCTGGGAATCCTATTACCAAGACAAACAAAACTATTTATGTAAACATAAATAACACAAGTAAAAAATACATGGGTAGATATAAATAATATATTGCTAAGCCTTTGTTGCAAAATAAACACATTGAAATATTAAACAACTTGATTTATTCATCATCACCTAATCAGCCGATAGACATGCACTGCTGGACAAAGTTCTCCACAACGATCGGTCTTGCACTGCCATCATCCAAGTTCTGCACACGTTCTTAACCAGATTGTCGGTCCACCTTGTTAAGGGGCCTTCCCACGCTGCGTCTCATCCGCGGTCGCCACACCTTTCTGCCCCAACGGCCATCGGTTCTACGAGCGATGTGTGCCGCCTTATTCAATGGCTTTTAAATAAAATATTTCCAGTTCTTTTACTCATAAAACTACCATGAATCTCAGACATACTCACATACTCATACTTACTCATACTTACTCACAGCAAATGACGTAGTGACTGTTGTGTGCAACCCGACAATTGACATTATTTATTTATTTAAACTTTATTGCACAAAATACAAAAGTAAAAGTACAAATGGCGGACTTAATGCCATAAGGCATTCTCTACCAGTCAACCATAGGGCCAAACAGAAACTAGCAGTTGGTGCAGGATCATAAAAAGCCGTGTCTAAAAACATAAAACATTAACATTATGTGTGAAGACGAGGGTAAATCTTCGCCTCCGCCGAGGACGCCCGCATCGAGCAGCCGCGCGCACAGGGCGTTTGCCCGCAGTATTCGGTTAGCCGCCGCTGCGACTGATCGGCTCTCCTGGTGATGAATCGCGTACCGATTCGAAACATGTCGAGCGATATTCGGCTTCTACGACGTGAGTAAACCCGTTTATGTACCTACTTTAGTATTCCAATTCTTATTAACAATACACCTTAAATGTAGCTCTTCACTTTTACAACTATGATAAAGAGGGTTAAGTAGATTCTTAACCTTGTTTTGCATTTTAATACAGTAAAATTGTGTTTCATGCTCAGTTATAACTACATAGTCCTTTGCGCTAACATTAAAGTAACAATGTTCCTGTTTTAACGACTGTAAAACTGGACTATGCATATGCCACAAATCAAAAAAGCCATATGAACGTTATTTTATGAACTTTCAAAGTCGAAATGCAGAAAGAAATTCTTTAATGACCGCTTAAACTGAACGAAGTAAAACCTAAAACTTCCTCTATTTATTTTTCAACAGCTTTATTAGTTAATGATGAAAGTAACGTATTTCTTTAACGATGCATGCAACTTGAAAGAACTTTACGACTCAGAGTTACGACCCATAACGCTAAACGCAATGAAAGCGATTCCTTTCAACCGTTCCGTTCCACACGTTTTTAATTCAGAAAATTCTGCCATAGACGCTTTTAAATTCAACCAATCATCGTTAGATTTTACGGTATCGCACGGTGAGCGCTGATGTTGTGGATAATAATTTTAGACTGTGGCAACAATCTCGATAGCCGTTAAGAAAATAGCCACTGAATATTCAGAAGGCTAAACATCGGGGATCGCATGGCTTGTTTTCATTAGCATGATTGGGCTGACCCCGTTAAAATCCGGACACGAACTCTGCGTACCTACATTAGGCTGTAAATGAATTCTACCATTTAAGAGCACGTACATATGTTTATTTTTCAAATCGGTACGGTTATGTTATTAGGGATAGACGCCTCTTTGTGTAATGGGTACCCATGGTAGCAATAGATGTTTGATGTAACTTGTATGTTATATGACTTTTGCTCATTATGTTTCATCAATTTAGTCGTTTTCTTTAATTCCAAAGATCATGTCCTATTGAAATTTTTGGTGGCTTCTGGGACGAACTTAAGCCACCAGTTTTTATCTTATTATCTTCATACTAACTACGTTACTGGGCGAATTTTTATTTTGTTGTCGATTTCTTGCCAGACGGGTGCATTACTAATTATGCTATCAAAGCCACGTCCCTACGGCGGCGGGTTCAAATCCCGCTCAAAGCATTTTTTTTTTTAATGTTTCGTTTCTATGTAAGCATTTAATTTATGCTAGCAGATGTTACTGTTTTACTAAAAAAATAACAAAAATAGAACTTATAATAAGCAACCTCTTTATAATTATCTTTTTAAACTCAAAGCATCAAAGCTCTGTCCAAATCCAAGTAATTGTAAAATAACATCAGAAGATCAATCAACTTCAGTGAGCATTAATTTGTTTGTCCTTTCCATTTTGCAGAGTCATTTCTGTCTTGCCCAGACTCAAGTTAATTACTGGTTTATCAAATTTTGCGTTTTGTTTCTCGACGCTCCTGCTTTGACCTGTTTCTTAGAGGAATAGCGATGCATTTGGGTTAATTAAAAGTAATTATTGCTGTTAATTATTAATTAATAATGTTTGAACAGAATTACACTGTTAAATTTTGGGAAAATACCACACGTATTATTTTTGAATACCGTAACATCGAGGTACTTTGACACTACAAGGTTACTTTGCCCACCCATGAAAACACATTTTATTTAATTAATAAAATTTAAAAAACGACACCTAAAGCTTCTACAAAGATAGTTGAATCACGTGATGTTGTTTTAAAGAATTAATTAACTCAATACAATGTTTATTTTTGGTGGACAAAGGTACCTTAGTTACATTAATCGGAGGACGGACTGCCAAACTTAGGGTTAATCAAAATAAGTTTAGTACTTACATAAAATTAGCATAATTTTGCTTTGGTTAGGTTAGGTTTGTTTTATAACAATCTCAAATAGTTTACGGTTTTCTACGAAATATATTTTTGGTGATATGAAACTTTCGACGATAAAATAATTCTAGGGGTTGATATACCCTCATTTTTATACTCTTTTCACAAGCATTGCTTAGTTTGAGAGTTAAATTGTGTAAAATTTAAACTTCACACTTAAAATAATAATTTAAAGCCCCTCCTTTTCGCCCCTTCAAGGAACTACGAGTATATTTTAAGTTAATTGAAATCAAAACAGCCATTTTGGCGAGGCTCGTTATTCTCTCGCGAGTCACCCGGTATGGCCGTGATTTACCGAGTCGCATCGCGACACTATGCGGTAATTCTGATTTCGCTGTACTTACCTATTTACAAATAGATGTTCTCATACAAAAACCACCTAAACACTAGTAGACTGGGCTAACTAGCTCTTTTCAAGGATAAGTCATGTCAAAAAAGTTTCGTGAGACATTTTTAATTATTGTATTAAGCGGTTTACACTTACGTGAAATTTTCGGAAACGGTCCGATGTGTCGAACTCGTGCAGAGCTCTTCATCAGGGACTGCTACCCGTATAGCCGCGTGGTAACTTTGTCACTGATTTTCTGATCCACGCTCCGCCCTCATAGCACGCGCCGACGGCTGATGCCTACAACTTTTGCCGTCCGGCACTCCAACGTCACTTCTGCCAAACACAGTTGGGAAATGGGTGCCCACGGAAAGTGTCCATAGGAACTATATAACAGCACAGAATAAAGCCATTATGTTTGTGTGAGCTAATTCGATGGATCTTGATGAGCATTTTATATTTTTGTAAGAAAACATAGTCAGCAATAAATATAAAGCGTGTTTAAAAAAAGTTTTTGCGATAAAATCATTAATTTTCGACCGCCGCCGATGATCCCACTGTTCGATTGTCCGTAACCGTAAAATGATTGGGCCCTATGCCGAATATGGTTAAAATTGGTCTTTATATTGCCACGTTGTGCTGTTGTAGCACACGCACAGCCTGCCCGCCGATTTCAGTCCTTTTGTTTGTTAAATTGTTTTTAATGTTAACGGATCCGTGTCTGACTTCGTGTAATAAATGATGTTATGCTTTATAGGTGAATACATCTATCCAATCAACGCTGAGGTTGTCATTGCTAAGAATATAAAGCCTGACCAGAAATATATGAGGATTGTCAAGAGGGCGCAATTTACAAGATTAATATGGCAACAATTTTGTAACCAATCGCAACACACTATAATGACCTCAGTTTAAATACTTGTCAGTTCCTATAGTAACCTCGTAATATTTTTTTTGCCGACTGTTTTTTGTGTAGTAGACACGTGTACGCTTTCACGACTGTGAATGGTTTTCGGCATTTTCTTTGGGTATTTTTAAACATTTGTCTTTTAAAGAAAACAGCACGAATGACATTGACATTGTTGACAATCATCATAAAATAATTGCCAGTGTAAGAAATTAGTTCCAGTGAAATTCCGCAATATGGCGCATCCACATATATTTCTGGTCAGGCTTTAAATAATTGAATAAACAAATAGAAATAGCTCATTTTGTTGGCTCAGAGTCACCCTGGCATGCATTAGATACTAAATTCCGTTCAGTATTTTTTCTTTGTGCTGTGATCTTTGTATCATTAGTACAGGAATCCATTTGTTAATCCTTAAAACAAAAACATCAGTTTCCCACTAAAGTTGTTTTACTATTTCAACCAACTAATACCTACATTCCAGGTGTTGCGAACGTATTAAATATGATATAAGCCAGCTCGTGTTTCTATTCCATACATTACTCACGTAGATACTAAGTCATGGTTTATGGTTTAATAAGGTGTTGAGAATTACGTAGTAGTTTCGTGCCACGAACGTTATTAAAAGTTGCCAGATACAACGCTCTCGTGTAAAATAAACCGGGTATTCCTTAAGGCTGAGTTAAGTTTGTACACGTTTTATGTCGTTATTTTAGCCTGCTCGTCCATCTTTTATAACCAAGGTACTAAAAGCAACATCCGAAATAATAACCTCCGAGGTTTATGCTTTAAAAATAGTTTTTCTTAGTTGTGTAGTGTATTGTCAATTATTTCTTTGCTTGAGTGTGTTTGGTGATATACGTAGTGACATTTATTTGAGTAACAAGTGTTTTTTGTAGTCTGTCGTAACTGCATACGCGCGTTTTTTCAAACAACCAATAAAATAGAGTTCTAATGTGGCTAAATATTGTAAAAATATAAAGAGAGTCGGATCTGTAGTATTTTATTCTATGGTATTGCGAATTGTAGAGGCATAAAGTGTAACCACGTAAATAGTTACCGATTAAACTAAAATTGCACCCAATTAGTACGACTATAATATTGTCGTCTAAGTACAAGCGTTTTAAAGAAATTGAATAATTAAATCTTTCACTACCATATAAAAAATAAGTGAGTCACTCTAGACTGAGTTTATTATATAAGTATAAGTATACGGCTATACGGTAGGCCTTGGCTTGTCTCTTAATACTCACTTAATCCTCCTCTCGTCTTCATAATCATCATCATTTCAGCCTTAGGACGTCCACTGCTGGACACAGGCCTCCTCAAGACTTCCAACTGGCCAAATAGAAGCGACCCGCATCTAGCGAGTCCCTGCAACTCTAACGAGACATTTCGTCACCTTTATGTTATGTTTTATTTTCAAATAACCTACTTTGTGTATTGTCTAGTTATTATAATGGTATTGTAATAAAATTGTAAATATACAAATGAAGGTACAACGCCAGCTGCACCAGCCCTTCCAAGCAATTTCTTTGAAAAATTTCAAATCTTGTCGTTAGTTTATTAAGAGAACCGACGCTTGAAGTTCAGTGTGGCGTTAAAGTTTAAAATGGCGATCGATTTTCTTGACCTGATTTCTGCATTTTCCTTACTTCACCTTTGTATGCCATGCTCGCCTGTTTGGTCACAGGCTTTGTGTTTTCTGCAGAAATAATTAAAGCTTCACAAAGAACACACGCGAACAGTCGGCGTTGTTCTATATCACAATAATAATACTAAGCGATATGACAGTAATTACAGCAGATGAACAAAATACGATGAATGAATCTAGTGAAAAAAAAACCGAAATCACGTTAGTTTGACTTTTGACGCCTTAGAAAAAAGAAGATAAAATTAAGTTAAACCTTAAAGGTTGATACGGACTAGTCCTAATTGATGAAATGCTTAGATATAAAAGTGCTGAACTTTTAAATAACGGTACTTCTCTAAGTACTCTTACCAAAGTCCGTTAAGCATATAAATGGTGGGCCAGAAGATATTGCATTTATGAATGTTTACAACTTGTTCATAATTTACGGACACAGTATACTCGTAATTACTCAAGAATTTACTTATTCATAGGGTCACAAACGTTCGGTGGATTAAAGGCTCAGAGCATCGCGTACCCGCTGTCCCTTGTAGTCAAAGATCCCGTTTAATTTCAACATACCCAGCATGGTTTTTGTCAATGGGTCAACAATTGTATGTCATTATTTGTTTGGAATGAAATTAATGATTCATACTAGCTGTGCCTGCGGCTCCGCACGCGTGGAAATCGGTCTGTGTCAGTTTTGCTTTATCACTTGATACCCAGCAGACAGGACTATCCGTGCTGTCCAAATCTATTGGGATCTTGAAAGTTGTGCGAGCCGTTTTGCCACCAAGCAGCAACGTAGGAGCAATTATTCAATTAAATTTGTACCCCCTCTTCTAAACTTATAATTAATTTGGCAAAATCCTTTCTCAGCGGCTTACTCATGTCACATAATATTAATTTTAGCGCCATCTGTTAGTTTATCAGGGTACTCGATAGTCGTAGCACATTTTTGAAAAAAGTTTACACCTCACTCCTAAGTAGCGCCATAAGATTCAGGTGCAAACTTAACTCAATCGAGTGTAGTGGCTACCCAACCCTCCTTTAATTGGTAAATTTTGATAGCCTATAATATGGCCGGGGATTTTCTCGACAGATTAGTGAATCTTTCATCAAAATCTGTTTAGCCGTTTTCACGTGATGCGCGGTCAAATAAACGGACACACAGATAACCAGACGAACAAACGAACAGACTAACAGACGAACAGACGAACAGACGAACAGACGAACACACGAACAGACGAATAGACGAACAGACGAACAGACGAACAGACCCACAGACGAACAGACGAACAGACGAACATACGAACAGACGAACAGACAAACAGATAAACAGACATAAATTCTAAAAACTGTTGGAACGTGTTCTGTAATCGATTCTAACTATCCCCCGCCAACTTTTTTTCGAATATCTTCCATGTACAGACTTTCGACCCTCTTCAGCCTATTGTATGTATAGATGATTTGGTTTGGATTCCATCTCAATTAATTTACGCAACTACAATTAAAATTTTACACAGTATAATTAATTAAACACTAAAAACACAAATTCGGACATTTGATAGCCAACCAAAAACCGCCTTATGTAATTTCAAGTAAAAGTATGAGGATAGTCAATGTCAAGCAAGATCTTCAACTAGTGTATGTTTGTATTAGCAATGGATCGGGCCATGTGTCCCTCTCGCTTCAGTTAACAAGGGACGAATTCTTGTATAAAGCAAAACGGCTGTATTTTCAAGGTGAACAGAGTTAAAGGAAAATAGTTTTTACTCCACTAGTCCACGTGGTATTGATATGCGCATATTCGGTTGAATTCATACTGTTTCTCCAATTCAATAGTCTACGTGTTTAATAATTGCATAAAAGTTTGTATATGTGCTGTAAGGTTAAAAATAGGCATGTGATTTTTTTTTCTAAAGGGCGTTTAAGTACATAGTAGCAGTTGAATTATGAGGACTCCAAACACCATTTCAAGTTGTCACGGATTAGGTTTACGTGTCACAGATTTGGTTGACTTTAATGATGAAACAAGTGAATGACAGGACTAAAAGACATGCTAGAAACATCAACATAACTATCTAACACAAAACCGTTAAACCGTGAGTAAAAACACTCTTTAAAAAATGTACAAGAAACAATAAGAAACTTCTAACGTGACCTGTGATGGTATGTCTATTAACTACGCAGCGTTTAATTTCAAAACGCAAACAATCAATATATAACCGGAATCAAACATGCGACAGCCTATTAAAGCAGAAATGACTTCAGAAATCAATAAACCACACACACTACCTATACACGTGTATATCAGTGAACAATGCTGCAACAGTACCTCGGGAGGATTTGTTAGAAAATCAAAGCAATTTTCGCTCGTCAACGTACTGTGCTGCGGTTGACATCCCATTTGTCTTGAGTTGCGACCGAACGTTAGCTATTGTACCGGATAAGAAGCGGATCGGCGGATTCGAAGGCAGGTTGTTACACGTAGGTGAGCATTTGTATTTGGCAAACGTAGGCATTGCTTTCTCAATTTGTATCCGTATATTGTTTTAACATGCCTATTTGTTGTTTCGAATAATATTCAACTGTAAATCTGGCTCCTAGAAACTTATTTCGTCGAATGTTTCATTCGGCCAAAACTCATTTCGCAGAATTTTTATTTCTCTGTAGTCATACATTTTTCATAATTCTTACAAATATCACCTTATTGATTAGCTTAGGTTAGGTTTGTTTAATAACAACCTCAAATAGTTTACGGTTTCGAAGCAGAAATGACTCCAGAAATCAATAAACCACACACACTACCTATACACGTGTATTTCAGTGAACAATGCTGCAACAGTACCTCGGGAGGATTTGTTAGAAAATCAAAGCAATTTTCGCTCGTCAACGCACTGTGCTGCGGTTGACATCCCATTTGTCTTGAGTTGCGACCGAACGTTAGCTATTGTACCGGATAAGAAGTGGATCGGCGGATTCCAAGGCAGGTTGTTACTCGTAGGTGAGCATTTGTATTTGGGAAGCGTAGGCATTGCATTCTCAGTTTATATCCGTATATTGTTTTAACATGCCTATTTTGTTGTTTCGAATAATACTGAACTGTAAATCTGGCTCCTAGAAATTTATTTCGTCGAATGTTTCATACGGCCAAAACTCATTTCGCAGAATTTTTATTTCTTTGTAGTCATACATTTTTCATAATTCTTGCAAATATCACCCTATTGATTAGCTTAGGTTAGGTTTCTTTAATAACAACCTCAAATAGTTTACGGTTTCGAAGCAGAAATGACTCCAGAAATCAATAAACCACACACACTACCTATACACGTGTATTTCAGTGAACAATGCTGCAACAGTACCTCGGGAGGATTTGTTAGAAAATCAAAGCAATTTTCGCTCGTCAACGTACTGTGCTGCGGTTGACATCCCATTTGTCTTGAGTTGCGACCGAACGTTAGCTATTGTACCGGATAAGAAGTGGATCGGCGGATTCCAAGGCAGGTTGTTACTCGTAGGTGAGCATTTGTATTTGGGAAGCGTAGGCATTGCATTCTCAATTTATATCCGTATATTGTTTTAACATGCCTATTTTGTTGTTTCGAATAATACTGAACTGTAAATCTGGCTCCTAGAAATTTATTTCGTCGAATGTTTCATACGGCCAAAACTCATTTCGCAGAATTTTTATTTCTTTGTAGTCATACATTTTTCATAATTCTTGCAAATATCACCCTATTGATTAGCTTAGGTTAGGTTTCTTTAATAACAACCTCAAATAGTTTACGGTTTTGAAGCAGAAATGACTTCAGAAATCAATAAACCACACACACTACCCATACACGTGTATTTCAGTGAACAATGCTGCAACAGTACCTCGCAGGATTTGTTAGAAAATCAAAGCAATTTTCGCTCGTCAACGTACTGTGCTGCGGTTGACAATCCCATTTGTCTTGAGTTGCGACCGAACGTTAGCTATTGTGCCGGATAAGAAGCGGATCGGCGGATTCCAAGGCAGGTTGTTACTCGTAGGTGAGCATCTGTATTTGAGAAACGTAGGCATTGTTTTCTCAATTTATATCCGTATATCATTTTAAAATGCCTATTTGTTGTTTCGAATAATATTCAACTGTAAATCTGATGACATTATAATAGGCAGCCTTTTCACCCCTAGAAACCTATTTCGCCGAATGTTTCATTTGGCCGAAAAATCTTTTCGCAGAATTTTTATTTCTCTGTAGTCTAATTTCATAATTCGTGAATATATCATCCTATTAATTAGGTTTTTTTTATAACAATCTCAAATAGTTTACGGTTTCAAAGAAAAACGTTTTCTACGAAATGATTTTTTGTCGAAATGAAACATTCAACGAAAAATAATTCTAATATAGACCAATGGAAAAAGAAACATCATAACGAAAAGTCTCTTGTAGTGGTTAGATCAGCTCATGAAAGCATCATCATAAAGACATTTTATTTGATTATCCCACCAAGAAAAATATACGTAAAATGCATTTCAAAAATTATCAAACCATCATTCATTTATTCATTTATTTTGATATAAACATTGTTTTACTTGTCAAAATTATGAATATTATTAAAGCATTATCATTACAATAATTTTATTTAACAAAAACACAGTTTTATCATAAAGAAGTCTATTTACTAATTATATAACTAAAATTTCAGTAAAATTAAGTAGAACCAACTCAGTGAAATGGTTCTTTTCCCGAATTTGATCACGAATTGAAAAAACAACACTAGCAACTATATTCGAAGGGGATATAGGTTATCACTTATGAATGAATCAACTCTACTCAAACTACAACTTCAAACTCGTACGGTACATCCATTCGTTTCCCGCACGAGATCCGTCTAAAAATCCCCGCTAAAAATATCTCAAACGTCGATTGCGCCCAGTGATGGATAGGTAAGTTAGACAAATTACCAGTCACCCACAGCCCCGGTAATCCGCGGCGTTGTGCTCTGAATTATTGTTTCAGGTATTTCTATGTAACGTTACGTTTACTGACCGGTGTTTTTACCGTTTATCTTTTTTATGCGGAAACTGCTTTGTTTTTGGAATTTCAAAATGTTTTTCGGTTATCGTGTGATGTGTGAGCGACGTTGTATGTAATTTATTGCTAGTTCTAATTTTACAAGCTTTTATTCACCTTGCATTGTATACATGTATGTATGTAAGTATGTTTGTTCGGGTGGAATCTTGCAACTCAATTTTGAAGCAGATATCGTCAACCTGAAATGCCTGCAAGAGCTGAAATTTTGCATACTTACTTAACTTTGATGACAATACAATAATATGGTATCACGATCGATATGATCTGATGATGGAGCCGGAAGGTGACCATAGGAACTCTATAATAGAATAAGCAATCCTACCGAGTTGGGCTCTTTAGTATCGTCAGTGAGCATTTGATAGATATCTAAAGAAAAGTACAGTCGGCTATTAAAGCTTGTCACTGAAATGAAATTTTTGACAGAAACTTATTTACATAGAAATCTCCGGTGAGAGTCAGATATTTTAAAATACATGTGTTCGATTTGCCGCAGCCGCGACTAATCGTAGCTCGCACCTCTTGAGGTTATGCTAGCATAACTGTCATACGCGGCTATTTCTCGCGCGAGATAATTACCCGTCTCTTTCTGTGCAGTAATGTGAGAGAGTGACGGGTAGGGCTATCTCGAACGACGATAGTCGCGAAGCATAGTTGTGCCAGACGGGCAGCCGGTCTAGCAAAAGAGAGAGACGTATAACTCGCGCGAGAAATAATAGTGTATAACAGTTATGCTAGAGGTGCTTGATGTTGAATCGCGTTTGAACATGTCGAGCAATAGGCGACTTATACAGCGCGAGTAAGCCCGTTTCATATGGATTCTTATATGATTCTAATTTGGTTCATTGTCATCGTAATTATATATTAATATGTTTAAAATAATCATAAAAAGCTATCTAGAATACCAATACATTGGTTTTTACAAAACAAACTTTCCAGAGCTAAGAAATAGATAGCTTTTTATGATTATTTTAAACATGTTTTCTCGAAATGCTCGTATATTTACCTTTTTATATTGATAAGCGAAAATGAATATTTCTACCGCATAGCAAGACGTAAATTTCAGGTTTATTTTATTTTTTAAAAGCGTGTAGCGCAATCAGCATTAACGGGGCAGCCACTAAATTGAAAAAGGCCATTCACAACCAAGAGACGTACCAATTAAATTGTGCAATATAAAGTGGAGAGAATTCATTTGTACCTAAATGGGTGTGAGTTCATGTACCTATATACATCTATACAATTATAAAATTCTAGATTATGGAGAGGGGTCATTATTTTAGGAAAAATCTTAATAGCGTGATGCAGGATCGTCATTTGTTTTGGATGGGCGCGCGGCCATGCCAGCCTGGCGCCATCTGTTTTCTTAATTTCCTAGGGCTGCCAGTAGAAAATTTTCCATTATTCAGCCGCAAGTCTGAAATTATACAAAAATGATTGCCAGGATACAAAAAGTGTGTAGACGGCTAATAAGTTCCCTAAAATAGAAACATGTCAAATTTCACGCTAGCTTTAAATTGCCGCTCTTTTTTGTGAACATTCTCTATACTCGGAATAAAACTGAGTTTTCTAGCTTGAAATAATTGATGTATCCAATTATACAAGATGGTCCAGGATACAATCAGCGGTCCAATTATACAGTTTTTGTATCCAATTATACGATCTGGCAGCCCTTTTCTCCTCGCATCACGCCGAAACGGCTGGACGGATTTTAACCCATTTTGGTACAGTGATAGCTGGACATCCAAAAATGGTTATAGGATAATTTTTACTCGACTACGTTATAAAAAAATTACGGGTACGAAGTGGCACACAGCTATTTTAGAGGCTGCTGTGTTACGTATTATAATTATAATCATCATAACTTTCTAGTTAGTTAGTAACTACAATGATCTTCACGAAGTGTGGGCTAAAAACTCTAGTACTCTAAAACCTATTGACGATATTTCATATGAAAACCAGCCAAGCCACACCCCATCTTAACTGGCCGGGTTAAGTTTGCACCTGGTATGTATGGCGCCGGATACAAATGAGGTGTAAAGTTAATTCAACCGGGTTCTCCAAATATTATATAAAAAATTACTATAAGTACTTGAATATTTATTTTATAATTTTTATTTGTTGTTATAGCTGCAACAGAAATAGAAAGAAAGTAATATTTTACATCATCTGTGAAAATATCAACTCTCTCGCTATCACGGTTCATAAGATACAACCTGGTGAGAGATAGACATACGGACAGACGAACGGTCCCGTTTTTACCCTTTGGGTATGGAACCCTAAAAACGGGCTATATGGGGATCACATCATGTATGTGTTATTTTGAGGTCTCATATCAAAACATTGTAGTATTGTTTTTCGGTTACGCCTTAACTATTATTGGAAGAGCGGGATTTCCTGCCACAAGTACATTCCGTACTTACTAGGAGATACCAACCAGGATCTTATTGTAAAATCAATGTAACCTAAATAAATATTTTCATTTTCATTTTCAAAATGGTTATATTGATTTCATACTACTTTAAAAATAGCGTAAAACAATAATGAAGATTATGGCTATGACAAGTCTTGCCTCGTGCAAACAAAAGCAACGACTCCTAGTTCCTTGTGTAGTTGCTAACTATATTTTATGTAGGTATATTGTTTTCTCGAGTTGCCAATTTAAAAATGAGAAGACAGTTCCGCGTCTGCGTGCGGTCCCGTGGACTTTATTACTTCGTTCTTCAGTATTCTATTCTAGTCCTGTTTGTGTCAGTGTTTGAATGCTAAGTAGTTTGTAGTGTTACGGAAGGTTATTTTGCAAAGGAGAAGTTCCTGCGATGCACAATGATAATTGTTTTCAACGGAAAACGTACTAAGTAGTAAATAAAACGGATTTGCAAGTTTAATTTAATTTAATCGTATCTCATTTGTTTGATTAATCAAATAACACTAGTGGCTCGCTGTAGATCACGATTTTATTTAGGGTTCCGTACCCAAAGGGTAAAAACGGGACCCTATTACTGAGACTTCGCTGTCCGTCCGTGCGTCCGTCCGTCAGTCGGTCCGTCCGTCCATCCGTCCGTCCGTCCGTCTGTCACTAGGCTGTATCTCAAGAACGGTGATAGCTAGACAGTTGAAATTTTCACAGATGATGTACCTATTTCTATTGCCGCTATAACAACAAATACTAAAAATAAAATAAAATAATTAAACTATGAATACAAAGATCAAAGCTTAAAGAAAAATTGAAAAAGGAGCTACCTGGTGGAAGGGACCGGGAATGGAACCCGGTACCTCTGGATTACCGGTCCAGCGCGTTAGCCACTTCGCTACCCTCGCTCCACATAGACCTGACGAATCTTTCCTTATGCTTTGTGTCATATGTCATTCCTTACATTTTTAACCCCCATAGAGTCAAAACACGCTTACTCTTCCAAGCAAATGAACTGTCAAACCATACAAAGCTATTCATAGAGTCAGACCACAAAGTGAGTCAGTTTGTATGGTTTAACAGTTCATTTGCTTGGAAGAGTAAGGCGTGGTCTCTCCACGAATTTAAAAAAAAAGTCGTTAAACTGAATCGGCATAGTAATAAATGATCGAAACTGCTCGCAAAATTTCACGAGAATCGCTTGAGAAATGCGACCTGTTGATGAGAACAGTCGGCCATGCGAACCTCCGGAATTTGGAATTCAAATATACGAATAATTTTTTGGCCAAACTGAAACACAGAAAAAAATATAGACCTAAGGCTAACCATCTTTAAAATTGTAAGTTAAATGACTTGTAAAATGAATATTTTATCAATATTTTTTTTTAGATCTAATTTAATGTAACAGAATCTGCGTTTGCTTCGCTCGCTCTGTCACTAATGTATGACACTCTGACTCGTAATTGACTTCTAGCTATATTGCATTATCGAAAAAGCTTTTCATTACGAAATGAAGATAATTTTCCCTAACCTTTTACACCTAACACAACATACCTATGTTATATTAGGTGTATGTGTGGATAGTCTGAGCCTCTGATTGTATTTTCCAGTCACTAATTCTCTACAATTTATCCAACTAAGCTGAGGTTCGGTTAGATTACGTTTAGAAAAACGTACTTCAATTTCGCCAAAATTCGTCGAAATAGCGAAACACGAAAACAAAAGCCGCACGACATCTAAAAGAGGCTTTACAGTAACGAAAATAAAACATTCCATCAACATCGCGAATTGGCTCACCTTTTGACTTAACACAAAACATCCGTATGTCATGCGAGTTGTAACCGTGACACGTAAGGACCGTGTGCTCAGAAACGAAAGGGATTAAGCGTTTCGAACATGGTATGGTAATAGGCCGTTTCTATTGTACGTGTTCGTATAAGAAACACGGTTGGTGTGTCCTCACCTCTCGAACAAATGGCGCGTCAACCGCAGGTGCGTCACGCGACATTGCTGTGTCAGGATCAAAAAGGTCGAATGTTAGGTACTAGGTCACGTACTTACGACCTTTCATTGGAGGTTGTTGTAACGAATATTTGTAACTTGGTTTCTGTTTAATATTGTAAAGGAGCTGTCTCGTCAAATGAAGCTGGATTTGGCAGAGAAATTAGGTCATTTGTTTTTTATTCTTGTAGCAAAAAGTTTTGCTGATATTTGAAAAAATCATATTGGTTTATTAACTGGTTTGTCCTCTACGCATCCCCAAGAGGGACACTCGCCCAAGGATAAGGGTGCGTCTCCACTGAAGCCCGGCTTCACTTTTGTGGTTGGTCAATTCCGCACGTCTTCGCTCCGGTCTGATTCAGTGGAGATTCACCCAAAGCCAAAAACTATTCCGAGCATGATGTTCTTGTAACTTTATCCGTGTGGATCTTTATCCTTGGATAATATGTGTTCCAAGTATGATGTTCTTGTGACTTTACAAGAACATCATACTTGGAACACATATTATCCAAGGATAGTAAGCTAAAGCTAAAGCTATTGAAATTATTAGGGACCAGTGATTCAGAAGTTGAGACCAGGGGGATATATCTTCGAATCGGTGCGCGGATGTTGTGAGAGTTGTATGTCGTGTCGGTGATAATAAATATTAACAAATAGGTAGCAGTCGAACTAATATCTTCCTACCCATCCGTTTTATTACACATTCCGTCGGGTAGTGATACATTTGGCCGACATCTCCAGTCACAACTCGCTGTTTCATCAGTACGTCTAAGACCACGGCACGTGAAACCGTGAAACGTCGGGCAATGAAGGTAAATAAAATAATATCGCGATAGACCCAGTACCCAGATAGCCCGGCCAGGTGTTATAACACCGCTCATTTTTTTTTTAATAATTTACTCTAATGCTTGTTGCGATTTCAGATATCGCAAAATTTACCTAGGTTCCAAAAAGTTCGTTTAGGTGAAAGTGGGTTAATAAGTATTAATTATAAAAAAACATGAGATCCTATCGAGATTGTGCTGCAATTGTTTTGTGAAAGTTTTTCTTGAAATCACAATTAGTGCAGTCAGCAGCAAAATTAGCTAAGTATGAGTATTGTAACAAGCTCAGAATGATTGGTATAACCTTTTTTCTGTAGATAATATTCTATTCTATTCTTTTTAATTAATGGAAACCGGTCAAATTGGAGCGAACATTACTGCCAATGTCTCGTTTCCAATCGCACACGGCGACAATATAAAGGATTGATACCACGTTGTACGGTCTCTAGATAACATATAGTCTATGTGCATATCATTTCGAGTACTATCTGTCACTTTCCTTGCAATACCATGTGAACGTGACAGCTGGTGCAAAGTCGCGCGACATCCGAAGTCCTTTAGTGGTTGGCTATATCTAAGTACGGGGAAAGATAGTATTATATTCCATGAAAGAGCAGAAGATATAAAGGCAATTTGCTATATCAAAAAGTAATGTACTTTTTAAATCTATTGCACAATACAAAGAAAAGTACAAATGGCGGACTTAATGCATTAAGGCAATCTCTACCAGTCAATCACTGGGTATTTTATTTATTTTAATATCTAAATGTAAGTAACTTACAATTAATAAAAAGATAAACTCGGTGCAAGAACAAAGGTTACAATCACATACAAGCAAATACCAGCACAAGCCAGTAAAATAAGATCTCACTTTGAACTTACATGTATAAATTATTTTAACGTAGCGGTTCAAGTATTCCAAACGTACGAATATGACCACAGTGGTAAGAACCAACGAACTGAGAATCCGAAAATTATACCCCTTTCCACATCTCACCTTCATTATGAACGCGCGTAACCCGGGCAACGTAATTGACAGACTGACGCTTGCTGACGAAGTCGGTACCGTGTTTACGCTGGCGTAATTAATCGTAAACTGCTGTTGGCACGGTTGCGTCAAAGCAGTATTGTGATCGTGACGCATGTCGGATAAAACAGTCTTTCTTGAGTGGAGACTGGGAATCGACTGACGATGAAGCTATGAGATGCCCCGTGATTTCTCAGCGGTGAAGCGATAATATATACACACATTGTGATTGGCAAAGGCTGGGTTGGCCACAGAACATGATATTTATACCAATACAAATTAGTAAATAGTATCTCAGTTTTTTTTATTTAAATGTATAAATATTTTAAAGGAAGTGGTTGAAGCATTTAAATTATGAGCACAGCGGTGAGATTCAACAAACTGAGAAGTCGAAAATTATACCCGTTCGTACATTTCACCTTTATTTCATTATAAACGAAACCCGGAAACGTAATTGACAGCCTAACGCTTGCTGACGAAGTCGGTACTGTGTTTGCGCTGCCGTAATTAATCGTAAACTGCTGTTGGCACGGTTACGTCAAAGCAGTATAGTGATCATGACGCATGTCGCATAAAACATCATAAATTTGTTCTTGAGTGGAGACTGGGGATCAACTGACGATGAAGCTACCTGATGTCTCATGATTTCGCATGATCTGTCAGCGGTAATGCGATAATCTACACGGTGTGATTGGCAAAGGCTGGGTAGACCACGGAACATAATAATTAGTATCAACTTGGAGATGAAAAAAGTGATGCTGATTATAAACACTACTTCAATTGCATTATTAAACTATGTGGTGCCCGCAATTTTTTGATGTAACTCCTTTATTTTCTTTGCCATGATCGGGTACTTTACCAATATTCCGACCGACAGACAGTGTTATAAATACTCATGCGAAACGAAAGAAAACGTGCATTGTGCTCTGTTACGACTTCTCACTTTAAAAATTTAATTAAAGAGTTTGAGTTGAATGTTGAGTATATATATATATATAATTATAAATTACAAAACATTATTGGCAGCCTTGCACGTCCGTACCTTAAAACTCGGTGTTTCGTTGCTACGGAAGTCAACGTACTGCAAATAATAATTATTTTATTACAGCACTAGGAGCAACATCTACCTTTCCTTCGGATATTCTACGCGTAAACATGTGCGTTTGGCGAAATTTAATTACGATGTACCGCGGTAATTGCTCATTTCATATTTCATTCAAGTGATGTGTTAAGCTACGTTTCCTGTACGCACTCTACGCTTTATAATGTGGTAATGGGTGTTTGCTGGCATTAATATATAGGTATGCATATATTTCATCATATATGATATCTTCCTTAGTTACCGATCTAATGTTATTTTTAAAATGCTTATTGGCTTTAGTTATTTTAGTTGCATGAAACAAAAACACATTTTTTATTTAGTAAAAAAACTCTTTAGAATTGATATTGTAAATATTGTAAAAATCAAGCCAGTTTTCTGATAGCACGGTGTAGAAAAAAGAAGCTATTAAATAAACAAGTGCCTACCTGATACTGCATTGCTGGAACCATAAACCTAAGTCTTATTTTTAATGAACGAGGAAAAGCCTACGATAGTGTCAAGGCTATTTTGCAAATATATCACTGCCTGTTTAATTTTTTCAATACGGTTTCATTTGAAATTCAGAATAAATATAAAAATTGTTTAATTAAAAAGGAAATTATTCACGCCCCATACTTAATTCCATTTCGACGGAATCCTAAAAGAATAAATTACATTCCCTCCCATTGAAATTAGAAAAAATAATTCCGACCGGCGAATACACAGGTGTAGGTATTTTTTTTTAATAAACGTTGAAACGGAAAGGTCACCCTCAGCGGACAAAAGACAATCCTTTTGCCCTTTTTTCTTGTCTTAAGATAAAAAGAGAAAGTGGATTAAATGCATAGATAGCCGTCACCCATAAAGAGATTCTACTTGGAGATAATCCAGAGGGAAAGAATGAGGAGCTCTCCGTGTTTGCTATCTGGGAAAAAGGTTTTTCTCCAATGTATTTTTATGCAGGTGGCTATTAAGATAAATTTCATTGTATAGATGAAAATTCTCTCACCTTTTTACGTTTTTATTTAGACGTGTTTGGGTTAATGTTTCTGTTGTACCGCTTTATGAATCCCGATGATTACTTCTCACGTGGTTGATACCTAGTTATTCATCATGATAGATTTTTTTCATAAACTTGACATGACAATATTCTAAACGGTTCATTTGCTGTAACAGAAAATTTCGCTTCTATATTCACGACACAGTCTTATTTTCCAATACGAAACTAATTCCGCGATGCTTCGCCCTTTTCCAAGTGCGGCGCACGAACAAATTTAAGTTCAGCAGAATATTATTTTCGAATTTCCATTGTTCGTAAATTTGTCGTCTTCGTTATTTTTGCGGGGCAAGCATTAAATTCCGTATTCTCTCTAGAAATTCCAATGCAATTATTTGTCTTTGAAATGCAGTTCGCCGCATAGAACTTCCGATGCATTTCTGCGTTTGCACGATCCGGGTGCTGAGATATGTAAAAATTGATTCTAACTTTTATTTTAGTTCTTGTTTTAATTTCTTTTAGACTTGGCTGAACGGCGAAACGTTCACTCAATAGCTTGTTATCGAAGAATCACCTATGTGAAGTTGGAACGAGATTTCAATTTACCTGTACATGCGAGGACTACTATTGTGAGCAGTAGGTATACTAAATATAGTTTAAAATTGTTAATAAAGAGGCCATGTATTATTTAATTTAAATATTAACGTTCTTAATTATGTGGTTTAGACTTTTAGACTGACAACACAATACTTCTTATTCTCAGGATGGCAAAACGGGATGAGGGTAATATCTAGACGTAACGACTTGGATGCAAAAGGCCAGGCAAAATAGAAGGAAAATTTACGGCAGGCGCACACCGGCGCTGGCCGGGACTTAACGCCGAGATATTATTGATGACGATGAATACGTAACGCATTTATTTATTTATATATTAACCAGAAGGTGCTCGAACTTCGTCCGCGTGGCAAAAAAAAACAAAACTGTCTTTTTTGCTTTCCCGTAGTCGGGTAAAAAGTATACTATAACTATCTGGCGATGTGCACACACGTATACCAACAAGTTTTGAAATCGGTCCTGCCGTTTGGGCGTGATGAAAGGACAGATTTTGATATAACAATTTTATAGTGTTAAAGATTAATTAGGCTGTAACCTTAAATCTTATAGAACAAAATTGACTGTCACAGAGACATGCCTTAAGTACCTATTATTATTTAAACATAACAATGCCGAAATTATAATATTTAGTGGGATTTTATTAAATAAAAATTAAATTAAATAAAAAAAATGGGTACAGGTAAGCATAATTTCACTATTAGTGAAAGGAAGATAAAACACATTTTCGCATCCAACTTAGCAGCTCTCAAAACTACGTATTTATCACTTCACATATCCACCCTTTTCTCGGTAATGTTTTATGCAACACGATAATAATATGACAGTGAATACGGTGATAATGTTTTCAAACCGTAATTTTTGATGTGGAAACATCTTTACGCATGGCGGCGCAGGCACGTACTCGGCTGATTTCCACGAATGTGACCGTGGCGTATT
The DNA here is from genome assembly GCA_905147355.2 of Apotomis turbidana. Lineage (NCBI taxonomy): Eukaryota > Metazoa > Arthropoda > Insecta > Lepidoptera > Tortricidae > Apotomis > Apotomis turbidana. The sequence continues at coordinate 23,607,483 of LR990286.1, forward strand.
TTCTCCTACAACAGAAGCATTTCCCTGATTGTCCAGCGCCTTTGAAGATGACTTGAATCATATTAGACAAGCAGACATATATTGGACGTAGTTATGCAAAAACGTTCCAACACGCAAGTCGCTTACAATGTAATAAAAACTTCCTACCCATATCAATAAGTTCAAAATTAAATTTTAAATGACGTGTGGGTTGGATCGTTTTTGCATAACTACGTCATACTGTAACAGAACCTATCAGATCAGCACCCCTATAGTTGCCGAGAAACTTCTTGAACCTAACCTTGACTGCGCAGTAGCCGATTTACGTACAAATATGCATGCGCAGATCCGCCATTTTGGGTCAAGAAGTTTCTCGGCAACTGTACCACGATTTAACTGACCGTACTGGCTAGCGACAGCGTATAATTTGTATGGAGAATAGTACCTACAGTGCTCCTAGCAGTTACTTTGTCGAACTACTTCTCCATACTAACCGTTTACGTAGTCGCTAGCTTGTACGATCACTGTAAACATGGTCATGGTTAAGGGTACAGTAAAGGTTCGCATAACTTCTAAACTGTGTTAACTTTACAATCAAGATTTATAGGTACGAAAAGATTATTAATAATTGACTAAATCAAGGGATACTCGGTCTGAGAGTCGCTCTCGAGTTCCCTTTTAAAATGCAAGTGTAGATTAAACATTTGAACTGCCAGGGATAGTAATAATTGTAATAGATGATTTTCCTTCTTTTTAATCCGGCATTCAATCTAATCAAATCAACAAGTTTATTCTATTAGTAAGCGACCGGGGCACTTCTACAAGTCTAAATCTGAATTCACCGGCATTTCATAACATTAGGCCAAAGCCGTTGAGAAGAAAGACGAACGAAACTCCACAGTAGATAAAAATGTTTTTATAAATTACATTCAAAACGATTGCAATTTTATAATTAATTAGTAGGTACGCGTAGAAGAGATGAATAAAGTCTCTTAACCAAATTAATGTACCTACTTTAGTAAAAATAAAATATTTTTTTAACAGATTTTTTTCTCAGACTGCATTTATTGCAGACAGATTGTTATTGAATGCTGAAGCTTTTAGTAGGCACTGTTTTACCTATAGTATAATTACATAAATAAAGTTAATTTTCTTTTACTACCTAAATCCTTATTTTAAAAGGTCTAAACTTTCGCTAAGTATTTAATAATGAATATAAACGTTGAAATCGCTAACAGCCCAACATTATTTCAATTATCATTGAAATTCTCATCAACTAAATTCAGTTTCAAAATTGCATCCCCCGAAACAACGTTCTCACAGTTAGGTATCTCTAATCACCAAATGCGTAAGTACCAGTGCAAACGTACAAGAAGCAAAGGAACGCCTAAAGGTTATCGTACATCTAACCGCCCGGCACCGTCTCAAATCGAGTCGTTCTGTATTCTGTTTGACACTTCAAACTGCAACGCACACCTTTTAAATCCGTAACGGTATCAAATCGCCTCGTCACACACCATAATGGCGTGTGGACAACATGCTGTCACGCGCGTGAACGGCTCGCTTGTGTCTACCCGCCGTCGGGGGACCGCACTAGATGTCACTCTTCAGACATCAACTGAAAAAAACCGGCCACATGCGAGTCTGACTCACGCACCGAGGGTTTCGAACAAATACTTATCCCATCTGAACTGGCCGGGTTAAGCTGAGTTTGCACCTGGTATGTATGGCGTCGGATGAAAATGAAGTGCAAAGTTAACGCAATTTGTTGTATGGGAGCCCTCATAATATTTGTTTTATTCAGTGTTTTAGTATTTTTTGTTATAGCGGTAACAGAAAGACATGATCTGTGAAAAAACTGTCTAACTATCACGTTGATGAGATACAGCCTGGTGACAGACAGACAGACGATAGACAGATAGACGGACTGCGGTCTTAGTAATAGGGTCCCGTTTATTACCCGTTGGGTACGGAACCTTAAAAATGGACGCAAGCACGGCGCTGTCGTTGATGCTTACAACCCGCTTTCATTACGTGCAAGCCTGTATGGTTGACGCCAGCGAGACTATGACATGCGACTCTTTCTCGCGCAACAAATACTACATGTCAATTTCCATTTAATGCTGTACGAGTAAGAAAGGTGACGCTGAGTTGAGTGACAGGCGAAGTCGCGGCATGTTACGAGTACGCTAGCCCCGCTGGATAACAACGTTAATGGGTCGAGGCAGTGTCGTTACGTTGCCGAGCGGTTAGGTGTGCGATAACCCTAATACATGGCTCAAAGCTTAATCAACGTCTATGTCGTAATGGAATAGCATTGTAATCGTGTGTACTGACGCTCCCGGCAGGGGTTTGGATAATGATGAACGTGTGTCTGACTAAAAATATCCAGGTATTAGTAATGGTTATTACCACAATATCATACCATACAGTTTACAATTCCATAAATTCATTTGAGTCAAAGAGTTCATAATTTCATTTGACAAAGGCTCTCAGAGGCAAAATACAACATTTATGTATAAAAATTTAAGGAAATTGCATTTCTTTAGCAGTTTAATAGCCGTGTCCATTTGTTCGTTTTATTGGCGTTAGTCAATTTCAGTTAGGTTAACCTACTTGACATTAAAGTTCCTCAAGTGCACATTTATCACTGTTATACTACACTAAATAGGTAAGCCTCAGGAGTGTTTCAATTGCTCATTCCCTTGCGTTACGATATTTAGACGAGTATAATCTTATTTTTGGATTCCACCACAAAATTCGCAACAAGCGCTCTGTGATGGGCTCACCAATTAACGCCTTTTTTTGAAAATTATAATGTTATTCATTCGTGGTAACATAAAATAAGTCAAAGAACGTTCAACACGCTCCCGAGTCTTACCCAAATACAACTACTCATGTAAACAGAAATGTTCATCACAACGGCCACTAGAACACTAGCTAAACCCCCTTATACCGCTGTTTCCTGTGTGTCATTGTCATTAAGTATTTTCATTACTTCACTTTGGCTCCCCACTAAGTGTACCCGGAGGGCCACAGTTGGGAGATTCCGGTTTTTCTTGAATTTTTAACATCACCCTAATGCTTCGGCGAAAGTTATAAGAGGCTGCCCGAGTGTCTCGAACTCTTCAGGGCCAGAGTGCATCGAGAGTTTAAAGATGGCGCCGCCGCACCTACGAAACTTGGGCAGAGTTGGCTCTTATTCTTTGTTATTATGTGGTTATGCGCGTATTTTAATATAGTCTTCGTCTATTGTTTCACGTTCGTTATTTTGAACGTTTTTAATTCCTTACATTTTATTGGGCGTTTATAATAGAACTTAAAAAGGAGGGTTATTCTAAAGTTTTAGTCAGTAAATTTGGAAGTTCGCGTCACACTATCCCGTTCATTATAAATGTATCCCTCTGAACAGTACGTCTAGCAAGCTGTGCCTCGCGACTCTTTGTCGCGCGACAAACTACCTATCGTTTTTCTTTCAATACCGTGCGAGCAAGACAGGTGATGCTGAGTCACGTGACAAGTGAAGTCGCGACATGATTGCTAGCTCTGCTGTTGTCATTGACTAAATTCCTTTGATATTTCTTCATCTTACAATATTTGTACTGTCATTATGTAACATTCTCCTCTATTACGAACACTTAGTGGTACGGAAATCATGCACATACCTACGATATCATAATTTTCTTGCCCTTATCCCATTTAATTGGTGTCGGCGCAGCATGTTTTTTCTTCCATTCTTCCATGCATTAATCGTTGAGAAATAGTAAATAATTAATAGTAGGAAAAAACTGCATACTCGATCTTAAAAATAGAGACTTTGCGTTCGCAGCGGCGTGGCGGCCAGACGCGAGTGAGCGAGACACACATAGCACGCCAGTAAAACCTGGTTCGTGGCGTCTCCGTTAGCCGCTTTCAATTGTTTATTGGGCCATAGCACAACTTGAAGCGGCTCCACTTAGTTGGTTAGATAATGGGGCGAAGACAGAGCTGTTATGATTTGCCGCCGCGCTGAGAATGGACCACGAAGTGGCTTACCGTAGCCGAGCCACACAATGTTAATGAAAGTTTTACCTCACTTTACTTATAAGAGTTATAAGAATTTTGTGACTGTGCTGAGCTGTAGACCTCTTCTTTTACAAATAGGTGAAATATGTCACTTTTAACATTTTGAATCCCAATAACTGCCGCCATTCTCAAAAAAAAAGAAGCTGATTTGACAATAAAAGTCGATATATTTATTGAAGCTGATCACAAAGTTCCACGCGAATCTTTTGAAAAATAGATGGAAATGGCTAGAACAGCAGGAAAAACCGAACAATCAAACATCCGGACATACGAATAAAAGCTTCGCTCGCTCGGTCTATATGAATTTAAAGAAATTGTAAACAAGAAATATTCACCTGTTTTTTTATTAGGGATACCTTAAATATTAAGTACATAATAATCGTTAAAAACGTATTAGATGCATTGAAGGTAATTCACAAATAATTATGTGAACTTACTATTTGTAAGTAAGTTGGTCGAATTTATTTTTTGTATGTAAACGCTTAGTATGCTTGTTTAGCGTATAAGTTGCATTGAAGGTAATTCACAAATAATTATGTGAACTTACTATTTGTAAGTAACTTGGTCGTATTTATTTTTTGTATGTAAACGCTTAGTATGCTTTTTTAGGGCCTCCTCAATGGCTGGACGGGTTTCAACTTTATTTGGTACACAAAGTAGCTTTATTTACGTTAGCGTATTTATGTACATAGTTATGGTTAAACAACCATTTTTATATGACAATTTTTATCCAACTACGATAGAGCCAAAAGCGAGTTATGCCTTTTGTCCCCGCGTACGTTGCAAGTATCTTCCATTTTAGGTATTACTAGCTGTGCCCCGCGGTGTAACCCGCTCATCCCACGGGAACACTAAATTTATTCGGGATGAATTGTATCCTATGTCTTTTCCCGGGTCTCAAACTATCTCCATACCAAATTTCATCTAAGTCGGTTCAGCGGTTGAAGCGTGAAGAGGTAACAGACAGACAGACAGACACACTTCCGCATTGATAATATTAGTATGGATTAAGGCTGTCGCCATTCAAATTTTGTAATACCAGAGCTCAGACAGATATGTAATTAGTACACAGAGGTGAAGTGCGTACAAGGTCACACAATGAAATTTACTCTAAACTAGAGAATAAACCTCTGACATTAATTTGTGCGAATTCTGAAACTTTAGATAGTTTTGTATCCTAAGGTATGTTGGCTTCAGACAATAAAATGAAACCCTTAACCAACATTGATATATGTGAAAGTGATGTATGAAAATATAAAATTAAATAAGTAGTAATAACTGTTGTTTTTGAGGTTTTGACTTAAGTAAAGAAAATAAACTTTTTTAAACCTACACTGAAAAAAAAGATTATAACTGTTGTTTTTGAGGTTTTAACTTAAGTAAATAAAATATACTTTTTTAAACCCACACTGAAAAAAAAGATTATAACTGTTGTTTTTGCGGTATTAACTTAAGTAAAGAAAATATCCTTTTTTAAACGGATTATTCGACGCTCATGCCATTATTGTTTCTTCCTATTCGTAATTCTGCACAATATGGATTCTACACATTTGCATTTGATCTCATTCCTTATTCTTCGCAGTCATTAGTTTTATACAATCCGGTTTCTTCCTAGTCGCGATTCTGCACAATATGGATTCCACACATTTGCATTTGATCTCATTCCTTATTCTTCGCAGTCATTCGTTTTATACAATCCGGTTTCATCCTAGTCGCGATTCTGCACAACGTTCACGTGTTGATCACTTTTGTTAAGCTGGACACGTCTTACTTTACGTCGTTTTATTCTGGCATAAGAAAGTGTAAGGGCAAGCGGGGGATAAATACATGAACGAATCTTCGGACTTTGCGTAAAAGGTGAACAATATAGAACTGCGATAGTACGGAACACTAATTGCCGAGTTCCGACTCGCACTTGGCCGATTTTTTTAAATAATACCAACCAGCAAAATTTAGCACAGCCAAATAAATATGGTGATATATATTAATTATGAGTATTTATAATCCATTAGGTACAGTCAGCGTCAGATATATTGTAGCAGTCAAAGTTGCCAAATGGTTTGTCACATCTTACATTTTCTATAGTGTGACCAACTGTTTGATAATTTTGACTGATATGGCGCTGATTGTATTTGATATTTGAGGCAGGTGTAGATACCGGTAGCGAGATTAAACCTTTTAACTATCCTTAACCGGTTGGTTTACTTTGCACTGCAGTACTAAGTTTACGCCTGTACAACTTCTACATATTCAGCAAATAAATATTTCATTTCATTTCATTTCATTTCATTTCATTTCATTTCATTTCATTTCATTTCATTTCATTTCATTTCATTTCATTTCATTTCATTTCATTTCATTTCATTTCATTTCATTTCATTTCATTTCATTTCATTTCATTTCATCTAAATGTGGGCATGAACAGTCAGTGTCATAATAGCTAAAAGTAGCCAAATAATTCGGTACATTATATAAATTCTATGGTGTACCGAACTATTTGGCTACTATAGATGCTACGTACTATATGACGATGACTGTACAGGACCACCATTTAACGATAAAACTCATATCGGATTTCCACACTGTATTATCGAAAATAAATAGTAAAATAAATAAAACAAAAATATGCATATACATATTTTGTAAGAGTTTCTTTAATCGCTTTACGTTCTTACATAAAATAAAAATAAATAAACCTTTACCCAGGCAGAGTTGTTTAACTGACCATACACATACCAAACAGTCCGGCTCCGATCCGATCAAAATATTTTAAACAACTTTCTAACATTATATAAAAATACTTTTAACTTAACTATGTTATTGTTAACTCTTTTCAAAGAAGAAGTAAATAAGTTCAAGTCGACATAATATTAATACAACCAAGGTTGCCAAACCATACGCTATCACTGTTTTGATGATGACTATACTTAAGTAACAGATTAAATATTTAAAACCTCATAGGAACACTCTTAAAAAATTATTAATTTACAGGCAGTTTAACAAAAAAAAAAGTTTAAAGTACGGTCTTGTTAAAAAATATTGTAGTCCGAATTGTCACTTTGTACGACGTGGTCATTATCATGATCAGAACTGGCATCCGTTTCTAGGCCACTACTCTCATCCGATTCTGAGCTAGGGCTATGCATAATCTTCAAAAATGTAATCATCATAATTACACATGGCTTTTAAGGCTTCTGCTATTGATATTTCGTGGTTTGCAAACTTCTCAATTATATCTGCACCTGTATAATGATCAATTCTTCGTCTTTTAGGATCTTGCTTTTTACATCCAGCAAGACTTCGTTTAATCTGGAAATCTTGGTGTTTAGCTTCTTTTTTTAATTGACTTAGAAACAAAAATAATTTAGGGTGGCGACCAAATCTGATACCAATTCGATTATGCCAACCTTCCAGAAAATTGGTAGATTTATTCAGCTCGTTGTGGCAACTAAACATCTCTGGTTTTATTTTATTCATCCACTCATTTTTATAGTATTTTTTGAACAGATTAAATACTTATGTATGAGGCATAAATTCAGTAATGATACGAAAACCTTCCGGTATATCAGCTGGCGGAAATAATGCTAATTTACATAATTGTCTTGTTACGTTTTTACCAAGGGGATGTCCTGTTACTTCAAGTTCTTCAGCCTTTCTCCAAATGGATTGTTGAAAATGGAAAAAACATCCTTTTATAATCACATTATTGAATACTGTTTTTAACGCATTTGTAGCGGCTAGTTCATAGTCACTTTTAAATTGTAATACATTCAGTGACAGTATTTCTTTCCATATTGAAAACAATAGTTCGTATGTATTTTGTGATTTGTTTGGGAGTAAAGCGTAAATTACAGGTACGATAGTAGTAGCCTCATCCAAGTATCTTTTTAAATCTGCATGCAGCGTATATAATTGAAAGAATGGTGAAGGTGTTACTTTAAAAGTTCCATCCCCTAAAAAACTTGTTATCTTCTGAATCGTTTCCCTGCCTAGAGATGTAGCAAACACTAAATATTGAACTCGTCACTAACCAAGAAGTCCTCTGAAAAGAATTTCGGGCAGTGTTATGTCGTCAATATTTTGAAAAGTACTTTTGTCGACCATTAACGCTTTGTAGTTTCGTTTATATAATGAGTCTCTTACCGTTTTAAACTCAGGAATCTGTTTAGATTCAATCACGGACGCTTTCTCCTATAGAAGTGCAAACTCCTTTTCAAATACTTTTTGAACGGGTTTCATGGTTTTGGTCACTTCTGATCTGACCTACAATTGTCTAAGCAAACATCGACTTTATTTTGAAATTTATTAGGCTTACACATATGTTTACTCAGTTTTAGCACATTGTTATCTTTGCCAATGGTGATTGATGCACTGCACGATATCATATTTACGCATCGCCAGTTTGATCCCTTGGCACGGTTACCTCGAAAATAATACTTGTATCCACTTTTGAGAAGAATATCCTTCCCCTTCTCGCTTTTTATAAATACGACTTTATCGTCGTTTTCATCCATCTTTCAGTTTATTATCACTTTAACCCTTAAACACCTAGGCAAGGTCCTCAGGACCAGACAAATACAAAATTTGTGAACAACTCATCGCATGTTCATGGCACGGACCTCCGTGACCTTGTACCTTTCCTCGCTGCCGTCTCAGTGCCAGCCATGTGTTCAACGCGTTTGGATGTGTGCCTCTGTGAATTTGGTGAGGATAAAACTGTCGTCAGTGGTCTCAGCGACCTTGCCTAGGTGGTTTCGTATTATTTCTTGCTGGTCTCTGAGACCTTGCCTAGGTGGTTGCGATTATTTTTATGACGTTGTAATTTTCAATACTTGAACGCATTTCATGTTTAGTTTTATTTAAAAATGCTTCTTAATGACGTCACGGTCGAAAGATGGTTACGAGAAGTGCCCTCCAATGAAGATGACTTGCCAGATGATGAAGGTAGCGATTTAGAATCAAACAAAGAACCACCAGGGTCTTTAGATGGATGTCATTTCGGCTTCGGCTTTAGTCATGTTCTGCTATAGTCATGTTCTGATGACGAAGTGCTATTATTACAGCGACGATCGAAACCTAGACCGGTAGTGCAGCAAGATTACGAACAATAATTTGCTTCAGACGACGAAGTGCCATTATTACAACTGCAATCAAGACCTAAAAAGAAGAACTATTTCTGCAAGAATCGCTTTCGGTGGGCATCTGAACCACCATCACTATTATCAAGGACCTTACAACATACTGTACCTAGTCAATGAAGCACAGGGTATCAAACAAGCTTACCGCGATGTATTGACCTCTACATCGAGCCCACTGGACAAGGACATCTAGCAACAGTTCTTTACGGGATCTATATAATCAATATCAACAATATCCTCAACAAAGATACAGACTTATCAGCACAGATGAGTCCCAGGCAATGCTGAAGAACGATTGCAACTTCGAAAATGTTGCTCAACTTGTGACCCCAAAAAGCAGCGGAAGACGCAGTACGTATGAATTGAATGCAAGAAACCAATCTGCATTCAATGCTCGAAACGTATGAAATGTGTATCAATTGGCTGTCGCAAGATACGGCTATAAAAATTATTGGTTTTACATAAAAATTATACCTGATTAGCTTGACTGATTATTGTACTTTAAGATTTATCAAGAAAAAAATATATAGTTTAAGAATATTTTGTGATCTCGTGTTCCAAAATTTAAATTTATGTTTGTTAAAACATTTCAGGGAACGTGACTAAGTTAAAGAAATGGCTATTTTAATAGCTTGCAATTTTATAAAAAAAACTAGTTTTTATATAATATTTATAGCTGATTTGCTTGACTAATTATTGTACTTCAAGATTTACCAAGAAAATAATAATAACTGTCAGAATATTTTGTGATCTCATGTTCCAAATGTTTTAAAAATTTTTTTTCGTAAAAACGTAAGGGAATGTGATTATGTCAAGTTTAAAGAACATATTGTTAATTAATTTTGTATCGATATTTGGTAATAAATACCTAAAACCGTTAAAGCGGTAAATATTATATCAATGTACCTCTAACATAAATACTTAAACCTATTTTAGACCCATTTCAAGTAGAGGTCTCCATGACCTCTCGTAGGTGGTTGTGCTAAAGAAATCGGACGTAGGTAGTTAAGGGTTAATCACTCAAAATCGTATAAACATATAATTATTGTACTGAGAAATGGAAACCATTTGACAATTCAGAGTATGTTAATTGTGACAATGCTCCGTCAAGTGGCCAGTGAAGTGATTTATTTTTGATAAAGAAACAGTTTGTATATTATATAATGGATAACTCGGGGTATGTCGTGCTAATAGTTAAAATAGTAAGAAACGCCATTCCGACTAATATGATCCAAATCTCCGAAAAAACTAGTAAAACTCGCTGAATGGGTATGTACAATGTACCAACATGGGAAATAAATTGATAGCTTTTTAACTGCTTTTCGTCAAGCAATCCCCCGCTTGCCCTTACACTTTCTTATGCCAGAATAAAACGACGTAAAGTAAGACGTGTCCAGCTTAACGAAAGTGATCAACACGTGAACGTTGTGCAGAATCGCGACTAGGAAGAAACCGGATTGTATAAAACGAATGACTGCGAAGAATAAGGAATGAGATCAAATGCAAATGTGTGGAATCCATATTGTGCAGAATCGCGACTAGGAAGAAACCGGATTGTATAAAACGAATGACTGCGAAGAATAAGGAATGAGATCAAATGCAAATGTGTGTAATCCATATTGTGCAGAATCGCGACTAGGAAGAAACCGGATTGTATAAAACTAATGACTGCGAAGAATAAGGAATGAGATCAAATGCTAATGTGTAGAATCCATATTGTGCAGAATTACGAATAGGAAGAAACAATAATGGCATGAGCGTCAAATAATCCTTTTTTTCAGTGTTGGTTTAAAAAAGTATATTTTCTTTACTTAAGGTAAAACCTCAAAAACAACAGTTATAATCTTTTTTTTCAGTTTAAAAGGATTATTCGACGCTCATGCCATTATTGTTTCTTCCTATTCGTAAGTCTGCACAATATGGATTCTACACATTAGCATTTGATCTCATTCCTTATTCTTCGCAGTCATTAGTTTTATACAATCCGGTTTCATCCTAGTCGCGATTCTGCAGTTAACAGTAGTTAGTCCAAATGTTAGCTGCTAGTTACATAAATTGAAGGACTGCCAAACTGAGATACTCTTAATCCAAATAAGTCATGTATTGTATAAAATAAGCATTTTTTTTTACTACTAAACACAATTTGGCTATTTCTCAAGGTAGTTGATTTTTTTAATGCAATCAGAGCAACTTTTTCCGGGTTTAGATGTTCGCCAAAAAATAAAGTAACTTTCACTTACCTTGACGTTTAAGTTTCATGTAATCCGATTTCACTTTTACCCAACAAAAGTTAACTTTCAGGATTGATCGAAAATACACCTAAACTAACTGCGTGTTTTTATTGTTAATTTTATGAATGATTCAGAATTACGACATACTTATATAATGACTTTCAAAAGATACGATAAGCAAGAATAATCATTAAAGCCAGTGCCAATCATATGCTTTACAACTAACAAAGTTGTTGACTTCTAACCGTTTACTTAACAAATCCTTCACCGTATGTACATAGACGCCAATTTAGTAAGATGGATCGTCTCCCCAGTCTGCTTAGGAAATATGAAGATTGATGTTAGCCCGGCCTGATGTTCTTTTAATAATGCTATCTAATGAAATGTCAACCTTTGGTGACTATAGCTTAGTACTTCAGAGCACTTAAATTATCATTATGAAAGTGGCTAACTAAGTTAGTGTCTACCAGAGAAGTTAGAACTGACTTGACCGGGGCCCTATTCCATAATGCTGATGAATGATATCTCGGAGAGATTTCTGGAGTCGCGATATATCTAGGGTATCGTCATTTCGCCAACTTGGTCACGTTAGATTTGCGCTTTATTTATATGCGACGCCATATGGCACTATAAGTTTGCTCATACATCGGGTTGTTTGCTTATATGTCAGGAGCTTTATGCAGCTGAAATCGCATACATTGAGTTTTAATGCCAGTTAAAGGCGATATTATATCTGAGACATCGCTTATTTGGCAATATGTCCAAGTACACTCGAATTCGCGCCACGTGTCTCAATTTGACACAGGCTATCCGAAGTAGAATAATGCCATACGATTAAATAATAAATACATTCTAAAATTTATATGAAATTCATACTAAAGAAATGAAAGGAGTGTTTGTAAACAGTTTTATTTACTATACTGGAAAATTCGTTTAGACAAGTACTTAGGTAATAAAGTTTCAAAATTATTATATTACGCGTAGCACACCTCATATAAAATTGACGCTCCCCATCTTTTAAAACGTATAATATATCGCTACAAAATGCAATTCTCAAGTGGATTAAAGCGATTAAAGTATATTGCCTTCGGAGCTATGCTATACTAATAAATATAAAAAAAATAAAAAAAAAAAAAAAAAAAAAAAAAAAATATGTTTATTTCAGACCTAGATCCATATTGTGTTAGTTACAAAGAACTTAATTACCTATGTTAGTATATACAAAACAAAAACAACTACACTATTTAGCCCTGCCTGATGTCACCTCAATCCAGTATTTAGTGAGATGACAATCAAGACGTTCGGATAATGTCCTTAGGAGGCCGTTGCTGCTGCCTCGCACGCGGGCAAGCAAAGACGCAATTCTTTTACGTCTAATGGCGTAAAAGTCGTCTGTTCTCGCCTCCGCGAACATGCCCGATGCACTACAGTGCTTCGGCAACCTCAACAGCATCCTCAGGACATTATTGTACTGGACTCTTAGAGAGTTATAGGCCCTCTGGGTGAATTTCGCCCACAGACTAAAGGACTAATATAAAGTGGCCTGTGACATTTAACGATATTGATGTGTTAACCAAGAACGCTTAGGACCTAGGTGTTACTTTTACCCTTACTTCACCCTTTTGACATTTCGTTTTTAATAGACATTAATATTAACTTGAAACGAAGCATATTGACTTTATACAGTTGTGAAACCTTTAAGACAAACAGTCCAACTAGGTTAATGAAACTTGAAATTGAAATTCTTAAGGTAAATGACGAGTGGCAAGAAAATTAAACTTAATTTGAAACTAGGCAAGATTAATTGAAATTTTAAACTAAACTATGATTCAAATTCTAAAATATAAAAAGAGTCTGATGGAAGATGATAAATCAATAATAAGGTAGATGATACAAATAAGTGAGGTGGTGATATAACGTACCACGAGCTGCGGAATTGCGCTGCGAACATTAAATTTTTCATTCTAAAATTGGCCATGCATTTGTGTAGATCATAGTATGTACCTGCAGACAGAGTAATGATTGAGGAACATGACAGAACTGTCGATCCCGCTTTTGCTAATCTGGTTACGATATTTTAAAAACAAGGACAACAAGAATTAATAACAACAGCATTTAAGTAGATTAAGAATATACCTTTATGTCAATATTTATAAAAATAAAATTTTAGTGATTCTACGTTAAAAACAGATCAGACAAAACAATCTTTATTTATTTAAACTTTATTGCACAAAATACATAAGTAAAAGAACAAATGGCGGACTTAATGCCATGAGGCATTCTCTACCAGTCAACCACAAAGTCAAACATTTACACACGATTTTTCAGTAAAGAAATGTGTTTGTTTAAAAATACGTTACACCAATACGAATACAATGAATATCACGACAGAATCACTCGCTATTTTGAATCAATAAGTCTGTAGGTAATCAATGTGATCACAGATAGTTTCCGGGATCTTAATTTGCCACGTCAACACACGCACGCACACGAATGAGACATTAATTACTACTCTGTGTTCACTTTTGGAATATAGAAGAAATATAATTTAATCATATTTAGATACAGACTAAATTGATTTTGCAATAATAATCAATCATCTTACGATAAACTTGTGAGAAACATTTGCTGGTGTTTTTTCTCCCAAACCAGTCAGGTATCGGTTTTGTACTGGATTCTAAAAATGTATCAATTGATTCATCAAAAGATAAAATTGGCCGGCACGCGACTTGCGGCATTTCTGTAACTGACTTCGTTCAAGTTTAGATCTGGCATTAGTTTGTTCTCCTATTAAACAATAAAGCTAGAATAAATAAATAACGACTTACCCTAAAGTTTCGCGCCAGACGTCAATTATGAAAGTAAACAGCATCTGTTATTTCCAACTTGGATCCAAATTTGCAAGCAACCCATGAAGAATTCGAGCAAATTATCAATTTGACTCCGTTGTTTCAGGGAGGCGAGGAAGGATAAACAATCGGAGTGAAATGTAATCTCAAGGATTTTGGGAAGTGGCTAAAATATTTATTTAGTAAACTGTTTGCGGGGACAAGATGGAGTGGTTTTGCTCGAGCCCGGCGCGTGCGCTCTCCCTATGGACGCTACTAATCGGCAGCTTCAACATCGCAGGTGAGTCTAGAATGTTTATAATTACGAGTTCTTACAAAAGCCCTCGATACCAGCCTTAGACATATAAAGAGTTATACGTCTAAGGCTGGTATCGACCAAACATTAATTCCAAGAATAACTCTTACTTATTAAAAACCGGCATCATGGGTACCCTGCCCCAGGGCCATGATCTGGGGGACATCGGTTTTAGCTAGTTACTTCTATTTACGTTAATTTCTGTTATTTTTTACTTGTTTTTCGTTACATAAATAAATAAATTGTCACTTATTAAAATACATACAACGGGTTTACTCACGCCGTAGAAGTCGTATGTCACTCGACATGCTCCGAATCGGTACGCGATTCATAATCAGGAAAGCTGATGATCAGTCGCGGCGTTTTGTATAGCTTAACAAGTGTCGGTCCGGCCCAGGGATAGTGGCACTACAAACAGCTTTTATATGGCATTAATGAGCATACGTTATATCAGTCAGTAGTGATTTGTCAAGACTTCGGCATTAACCCAATTCAAAACATTGTTTACCGGAAATTAATTCTTCGTTCTTCTTGCCAAATAAATACTGAATCCTATTGAAAAAAAACTTCACTTTCATCACTGTGGCTTAAGGCTTTATGAAAAAAATACTTGAAGTTTTCGGATTATTTAGTCCTGTTTCCTCTTTGTTTATATCAGTGACGTTCACCGATTTTCAACGTGAGGTACGAAAACTTTGTCGTTGGGCGGCAAAGATATGTTTAGAGTCATTTGTTGAAAAAATTTAACTCTTTACGGTGGGTTTAATAACATAATTGTGTACTCTACGCTCAATTAAAAGGAGTTTAGTAACGACAAAAAAGAATAGATCATGGTATCTAATATATTGCCGTATATTTTAGACTTCGACTTAGACTTTGAAAAAAATAATAATTAGCGACTCCATGGATATAAGACCCACAGTATTCTACCAAATGTATTAACCCTATTGATGACACATAGAATGGCGTGGCTGTTACGAAAATCCCGCGAATAAATGCTACTGTTCTCAAAATGTTACTCCCTAGTTCTCAGAGAACAATTCAAAATTTCTCCGAATCAGCGAGAGCCCTAAATCAATCCTTGAATTAATTTGTGTGATCAATTGTCTGCAAATTACAATTAATTACTTAGAAAGTGTAAATCATGAAAGCAAGCAGAAAATAAATGTAACGAACTGGATTCCAGGTCAAAGAAAATCGGGCGTACTGGTTTTGCAGCATGTCATGCAGGCTTTTACTTTAAGAAAAATATTTCGATTAAATTGTTTAATAATTTTTGAGACGAATACTTAATTATTCATGGTTACATGGGTGACGAACATTATTATTCTTAATTAAAATTAACTAGTAAGCCATAAACAGTAGTACCTAAAAAAATCATAACTAATTACTTTATCAATAAATCATAATGGCAACTAGTTATCGGAAAATGTATTTCGGTATAAAATGCGATTCGAGTCTAAAATTCAGTTTATTGGGACATGCTGAATTCATCGTAAAAAAACTACTGTAATAGGTATGCTTCTCTAAAAAAAAAGCAACAATTTCCAATTTATTTATTACGAGTACCTATTGGTCTGTGGTGACACTGTCGATTAGGAATCCTATTAATCCCGATAGAAAATGGAAAATATTGATAGGAATTAATTTCGGATAATGTTTTTAGTCATGCTATATTTTTAGGGTTGCATAGCGGAAACAATGTATAATGTACCATCTATAAATGCACCAATGAAAGCTATAAATAAACTGATAAACCGATAAGCTGATATTTTTTGAGTTATCGTCAAACGTTTTAATAATTATAAAATGGTTTAAACCGTAAACATTGTCAGGAACGGCCCGACATGTTTCAAACTCATTGGAGACTCCTGTATTAAAATAATCAGCTCTATCGAAGCAGAATTACTCGTTAATTATCGACTTATTAATCGAAAATATTCGAAAACCTTTTCTAATGAATCGTGGACCGCCCCAGTATATAATACCGACCATGGATAAGTTAACCACTTTATTTGTACGGGTATTTAGGTGACCTCCAGATCTGGCCCAGATTACTCCCCGACGAACTGTAATCTTTATTGTTATAAACGTAAGGTAGGTATCTTTTAGTAGTGGGCATTCGAGTAATTGGGTAGCTAAGACGCACTTTACTTTTAGCAGGATAGCCTAAAACATTTAAGTGTGAGTCTTCGTAATTGTTTAACGTAGTAATCTTAATACGAGTTTTGTTTATTTATACCTTGGGATTTAGTTTAGGGATACTATTTTCTCGAACCCGCAATGAAATAATGTTTTTCTAAAATATGCTATGTTTGTTATATATTGACATTGTTTACCATATAATATGCTCGGAAATCTCACGTTTCGGGTGCGAGCGAGTTTTGAAGCGAACATGTAATAAAATATTTCAACCAACATTTCAGGCGCCTCGCCGGGAAAAAAACCATCGTTTGTTTCAATATAAATATTTTGACACAACGTTATAGCATTCAGCCATTTAAAAAAAAAACCATATACGTTATGCGATTCTGCCTCTGCATCCAGAAAACACAACATACCGTCTTACAGTCTAACACATAACTTTTAATTTTAACTTCAAAAAGTTCAAACTAATTTTAAGCTACCGTACAGATATATTTTATTACTCCAAATATTTACTTCTAATACTTACTATATACTTACTTCAAACATTTCGGACATCGGTGTGTGGAAGTCTTGTTACAATTGGCACGTGCGAACAGGATATTGAAATATTAAAAAAAACTTTTGACATCCGGCGTGATTTGATTTTATTATTTAACGTATTACATTAGGGATACGAGAGTGGCAATCCTTATTCACTCGCCAAATAAGAGATGTTTCTGAATCTCAGGTATATCGCCTTTAACCGAGCGATATTTGCAATTAGAGCTGCATAAAGTGACATTTCACGTTACTACCAAATAGTATGTGTTGCATTTAAATGAGGCACAAACTTAACGCGGCGAGTTGCGTTGCAGCGCCTTATGAATAGCACTATATGAGTTCAAACTGAATTCATTAGGGGGAAACAAGTCAGGCCGTTCCTGGTAATTTTTAATAATATTATATTTTAAAATAGTCAATATTCGACGAATGGGTACACATGCTATGACTCACGGAATATTTTTGTGCGTCGTATTTGAATGCTATAATTACGGATAACGTATTCCATAACAATATAATTACGACGCATTATTTTACGGGCGCCTCGTCATACATAATGTATTATGGAGGAAGGGAAAACGTTGCTGTACCTAAAATCGTGCTATTAGACAGAAATAGCGCAACTAAAACATGTAAACGTCGTACTTATGTAGGTATTACATGATAATTACGAATCTCAATCCTATTTATTTTGAAATATTACCCGGTTGTTATAATAATAAATTTATTTAATTATGTAGTGACTAGAAAATTATGAATTAGTGTAAACCAGATTGTAAACCGTAACAGATTTTTATTTATTTATTCATTTAAACTTTATTACACGATACCAGAAAACTGTACAAATGGACTTTCGACGCGCGTATAAAAACAATTAAATTTTGTGACAGACCACCTTTTAAATGAAAATCTCTCAATCCCACTGAATGCTTTTCACGAGCTAGTACCAGTGTCATGGGTTCGAATCCCGCCAAGGGTAAATATTTGTGTTATAAACTCCAATATTTGTGCCTAGGTTATGGATGTTATGTGTATTTAAACATGTATTTATCTATATAAGTATGTTTATCGTCATTGAGTATCCATGACACAATCCTACTAGAGCGTAAGTACTGTGAGGTTGTCCGATATTTATTTATTATTTATTTAATGCAATTCAAATAGTAGCCATCAAAATATATATATTATGTATATATCTGTATATATATTATATTATAATGTGAAATGTAGGTATATGTATTTTTGTATAAACAGTAATATAATATTTTGTATTTACTTGTACTCTAGATCCTCTCTGTACCATCAGATTTTCAGATTTGCACCCACTTCTAGTATCTCTGTTTGGCCCTATGGTTGACTGGTAGAGAATGCCATTTGGCATTAAGTCCGCCATTTGTACTGAATTTTGTTTTGTGCAATAAAGTTTAAATAAATAAATAAATAAATAATGGCCGGCTATAAAATCAATAACAAGAAAATTAAACCCTTGGTCCAGCAAAGTGCTAAATAAAATTATTTTCGAAACAAAGCCACCATTAATCTAAAACGGAATGAAGAAACTGAATTAATCGCAATCCACATAAACGAACCGTCCCTCAATAGGCCCCGAGTAGATAAGTACGTGTCACGTGTTCAAGGAAACGCGGAAAGCGGAATCGGATGTCCTGAAAAAACAGATCTTATCCCTAGGCATCTGATACGAAGCCTGCACGGAAAAGATTTTGTTACAACGCGGAATAGAAGCGTGCGTTGCTGGAATATTTAGCGGTCTATGCGAGAAGATTCAGATGGTTATTGGTTCTGAGGCAAAATGTTACCTTTTCGAGTACAATATGCTCATTTGAGTGGCTATTTAAGCGTTCTAAATGCCTCATTACCGTGGCAGCATTATTAGCTGCATCATTGTTATAAGCATTGGAAACATTTAGTTTTTCAGAGGTAAACGTAAATAAATAATATATTTTGACGATAGGACACATTATAGTACAGTAGTCATCTGATACGAAGCCTGCACGGAAAAGATTTTGTTACAATGCGCGGAATAGAAGCGTTCCTTGCCGGCATATTTAGCGGTCTATCCGAGAAAATTCAGATGGTTATTGGGTCTGAGGGAAAATGTTACCTTTTCGAGTACGATGAGCTCATTTGAGTGGCTATTTGAGCGTTCTAAACGTCTAATTACCGTGGCTGCATTATTAGCTGCATCATTGTTATAAACATTGAAATCATTTAGGTTTTCAGAGGTATACGGAAATAAATATTATAATTTTCTCAATAGTACATATTTATAGTACACTTGTCATCTGATACGAAGCATGCGAGGAAAAAATTTTGTTTCACTGCGCAGAATAGAAGCGTTCGTTTCTGGAATATTTATCTGTCTATGCGAGAAAATTCAGATGGTTATTGGGTCTGAGGCAAAATGTTACCTTTTCGAGTACAATGTGCTCATTTTAGTGGCTATTTGATCGTTCTAAACAACTAATTACCGTGGCGGCATTATTAGCAGCATCATTGTTATAAGCACTGGAAAAATTTAGTTTTTCAGAGGTATACGTAAATAAATATTATGTTTTCTCGATAGGACACATTATAGTACAGTAGTCATCTGATACGAAGCCTGTACGAAAAATATTTTGTTACAATGCGCGGAACAGAAGCGTTCGTTGCTGGAATATTTAGCGGTATATGCGAGAAGATTCAGATATAGTTATTTGGTCTAAGAGAAAATATAACCTATTCAACTACGATGTGCTCATTTGAATCAGGTTATTATGTTGATAAAGTTAGAGGACTGGATATGGTTTAAAAAAATATATTTAAAAAACTACACGACGTTAAAATAAACTAATCGTAAATTCTGAATTCAAATAACGCATACTTCTAATAAACATTTAAATAATGCGGCCACGGTAATGAGGCAATTGAAACGCCCAAATAATTACCAATTTGCGTGATAGTCTGTCTAAAACTATCACCATCACCAGTGAAAAAATTTCGGAAGCCATCACAGAACTGTATTTTATTGCTGATTTGTGTAAAATACAAATATTAATTATCCGTAGTCATCTGATACGAAGCCTGCTCGGAAAAGATTTTGTTACGCAATGCGCGGCATAGATTCGTTGCTGGAATATTTAGCTGCATATCCGAGAAGATTAAGAAATAGTGATTGAGTTCTTTAGGGTGTCTGATCATTTCGACAACTGTGTGCTCATTGCATAGTAGTCAACGTTTGTTATTGAAGTCTTTTGTCAGGTATATGGCCAGCGCGAGAAATACCTCGGACTTTAACTGTGAACACTAAAATGAGAAGAAAAAGAGGAATACTAATAAATGTAAATAAGGATTCGGCGACGCGTTTGGCTCGGTTTGTAGACACCTGCCTACTGAGCCGGCGGTCCCGGGTTCGAATCCCGGCCAGGGCAAATATTTGTGTGATGAACTCGAATATTTGTGTTTGGGTCATGGTTGTTCTATGTATTAAAGTATATATTTATCTATATAAGTACGTATATCGTCGTCTAGTACCCATAACACAAGCCTTCTTGAGCTTAATTTGGGACTAGATCGATTTGTGTGAGGTTGTCCGATAATTATTTATTTATTTATTTATTTATTCCAGTTATTTCACTGGTTCTATCACTTTTATATGAAGAGCTACATCCCTAATCTAATCGATTATTAAACAAATATATAATTCGATGTCAAGGACGGCACTTTATTAAACATTCTACAACACAAACAAACACACCAAATAAAAGATTAATTGTAACAACGAAATAAAAGTTTTCTTGGAATTGTCTTTTAGTTACAGTGTTTTTTTCAGGCAAAATTGAAACTAATCACAAGTTATTGTTTTAAAGACTTTTTTTATTTCTAATGGATTCGGAATTTTTAACGATTTACATTATTGATAGCATTCTACGACTATAATTGACATTAATATTGGAAATAGACTATCTTAAGATACAATAATTTATATATATATACATGTATATACATATTAATAAGTTTCTATCGTAGAAAAGTTTTTGAACATCAAATACTTACTGAGTGAAGGTAAATAAAGCATAGGTATGTATCGCTGAAATCCTCATTAGATTAAAGATCCCATGAACACAATAAATAGATCCGTACAAACATTGGTACATTCACCGAGTTGATCCTAAATACCTCAAACTTGGTAGGATTGCGTTACCATCATCCAGCTCCATCATGAGGCAATCACTATGATGCTATAATATTCTATATATTATTGTCGTGGAAGTTGCATATGTAAGTATGCCAAATTTCAGCTCAATCGGAGTGTTTTAAAAATGGTTTGCATAATTTGATCCGGACATACATACAAACACATTGCAACTTAAATAAATAAATAAACATTGTTAAATAAGGTACAGTTATATTATTGTGGTTGGCATAGCTGGGCACCGTTAATCAAACAGTTAAACTTCGTTAATCTTTAATCCGCTACAAAAAAAGTTAGCTTCGTTAAACGTTAAAGCGTTACATTTCGGAAGAATTAACGCAAGTTAACCTTAATCGTTAATCCGTTAATATGTGTAAAATTGCATTTTTGTTGCGTTAGTGAACTTATAAAACCTGTTTATTTAGGTTCTGGAAGTTAACAGGTTAGGAACAAAACAAAATACTTGTATAATTCAAATGTGTAATTTAATCGTCGGGCATAAGGTGCATATTCCCCTTCATGAACATGAACATGTTGAAGTTCTCGTCTGAAAGCGAGGCTCGTTTTGGTGTTAAAATGTCTTTAACCGTGGAAAACAGACGTTAAACTGCAGCGCTTGAGAGTATAGCAGTATTGTATTTATTGAATAGATTTATGAATATCTGTTCCCCGAGGAATGCAGCATCGTTGAAGGAGTCTTTTGATTTCATGCCAGCCACATTTTAACGAGACTTTGCCCTTTACTCGATTAGGATTACTCCTACTTGTGTTGTGCTATCATCATTAATATTGTCAGCATGAGTTCTCCTTTTTGTCTTGCCCCGGTTAAAGCCCGCCTTAACAATTTCTTCAAACTGCACGTATTGTGACACATGTACCCTACTTACATGTTGTTTCAAATTATTCAGGCTTGATACATGAACTTTTATTTTGGTGTCTTTCGCCAAGCATCGCTTACACGCAAAAAGTATTTGCTGGCCCAATCTGGATACATATTCCACATACTCATTCAAATGTGGCCATGGATTCTCATCAGGACCGCTGGAATCCGATTCCATGTCTTCCATGATATAGTTTTAATTACTACACTGCACAGTACCTACACTTTTTCTATCTAACTAAATTACACTGCACTCTTCTTTCTCATCACGCAAATGATCACTGACATTAATTTATAATAAAAACAAACAAAACACTCGTCACTCTAAGCACCAGCGCTAAGTAATGAAATGATCAAACGAAACAAATCTCATCGCAGTTTTCTCACTCGCACGCGCCGGCAAAATATATCTAGTTTTGTTTTTGTTTCACTCGCTGCCACGCGCCGCTCGGCACTTGTCTGAACCTGTTTTTCGCGCCGCGCCGCGGTGCCGTGCGGTAAATAGTAGGCATTGGATTAACGATTAACGGACTTCTGCATATTTAACGGAATTTATCGTGTCCGTTAATATTTTTAAAATATAACTTAAAAGTTAATCCGTTAATCAAAATGTTAATTTCGTTAATTAACGATTATCGGATTAACGAGTTAATGCCCGGCTATGGTGGTTAGTAATATTGTTTAGATAATTTCTTTGTCTTGTAGTAGCTATGCAATTAGACGGAGTCGGATATTATTCAATGAACCTTTGCTTATCAATTGGCCCATTTCAGGAATAAGCCGAGAATCCCTACAAACAATAAATCTCCCGGCAAACTGGCTCGCATACCTTCTCTCATTACGAATTGTTTATTAATACTACATCTATATGTACTTATAGATCTATTTAAATTTGTTATAATTTATTTAAAGGGGTGAGCTTATGTTTTGGTAAAATTTAACAGCCGTTTGCTGGTTCTCTTTTGTTGTACGGTTACATTGATTATTAAAATGTATTGCCGGCTACTTAAATAAATAAATATTAAAGGACAATCTTACATAAATCGACGCTAATACCCGACGAAAAAAAGAGGTGTGAAATAAGTTTAACATGACTGTGTAACTGTGTGCCTGTTTGTGGCATCATAGCTCCCAAATGGATGGACCAATATGAGTGTGTTTTATTTAATCGAAAGACCGTCGAGATGGTTTTATATATGTTTGGTGGAAATAGGACCAGTAATTTCCTAGATATGAGGCATACATGGCCTACTCAGTCCCACTTTGACCAGGCGGTTTTTCTCCAAATACGCGTTCTGGAACATCGATCATTGTAAAAAAAAATTATAAAAGGAAACGCTCTTAAAAATACGTAAAGCCTCCATGGCGTGAACATCGTAAGCCTATTTCAAAAGTGGGCAAAGCGTTATAACTAATTACTTCAATGTACTAATTGCCTAATCGGAGGCGCGGTTCATTACGTCACGTGGCGTGCACGGTGATTGATCTGTGACATAATGTCATAACACACGAGTGTAATTTGTTATATATTCGGTAACGTCACCAAATCATATAAATAAAAAATGCTACTAAACTGAACATAACTACAAAAGTTTGAATTTTCAGCTTCAATATTAATGCTGAATATTTTGGAAACTACAAGTCCTGTGTCCACCAAACATAGCTAAGAACCATCTCGGACTAGTCTTTCGTTTGAAAAAACCACACTCAAATTGGTCCATCCGTGGGAGCTACGTTACCAGACACCAGATACACAGATACACGTGTTAAACTTATAACACCCCTCTTTTTTCGTCGGGTTTAAAAATGATATTGATAAAACAAAACAGTTAAAACTTCCTTTCAAGATTCAGGCACTATTTTTTCGGTAGCTTTCGCGTGAGCGATTAGATTTGGCTCAAATATTTCCTGCCATTAATCCGAGGGTAGGGACATTTGTTCAACTCGGATACATACGACCGTATCTCATTTAGATAAATTACAATTAAAATATTGCGCCTGTCAAGCATAACAGAGATATCAAGAACATGAAAGAGCTGGGTAATGGGTATAGCAGCAGAAAGTCAAACTTATTTAACTGTTTTAATGTCAAACTTGTGTGTTAAAAATAGATTTAAAATAAATCTCGGACAAGCTCACACCCATCGGTTAAGTTCCAAATTAAGCTCAAGTAGGCTTGTTTTATGGATACTAGACGAAAATATTTATACATAGAGCATCTATGACCCAGGAACAAATATTCGAGTTCGTCACACAAATATTTGCCTTTGCCGGGATTCGAACCCAG
This sequence comes from Apotomis turbidana, assembly GCA_905147355.2. Lineage (NCBI taxonomy): Eukaryota > Metazoa > Arthropoda > Insecta > Lepidoptera > Tortricidae > Apotomis > Apotomis turbidana. The sequence continues at coordinate 23,632,087 of LR990286.1, forward strand.
GAACGCCGGCTCAGTAGGCAGCTGCACTACCACTACGGCAACCGCGTCATCAAATCGCCGTCAAGTCGTGTTGTTATCATAATGGGCAACCAAGGCGCTATAAGCATGATCAAACTAATATGAGACCCCAAAATGGGTTTCGAACTTATTAAAAAGCCGGATAAGTGCGAGTCTGACTCGCGTATCGACGGTTCCGTACAAACACATGTATGGCGCCGGATAAAAATGAGGTGCAACGTTTCAATATTTATTTAATTCTGTTTTTTAGTATTTGTTGTTATAGCGGCAACAGAAATATATCATCTGTGATCATTTCAACTATCTGAGTATCACGGTTCATGAGATACAGCTTGGTGACAAACGGACGGACAGACAGACAGACAGATGGACGGACAGCAGAGTCTTATTAATACGGTCCCGTTTTTTACCCTTTGGGTAAAAAATTACCATCAGACAATATTTTAATAACAGCAGTCAAAAAAATTGGGCATGTGCGAGTCCGACTCGCGCATGAAGGGTTCCGTACCTATACATATATATATACATATATACATAGGTATAACATTTGTTGTTTGGGAGCCCCCTTAAATATTTATTTTATTTTATTTTGACTATTTGTTGTTATAGCGGCAATAGAAATACATCATCTGTGAAAATTTCAACTGTCTAGCTATCACCGTTCTTGAGATACAGCCTGGTGACAGACGGACGGACGGACGGACGGACAGCGAAGTCTTAGTAATAGGGTCCCGTTTTTACCCTTTGGGTACGGAACCCTAAAAATTGGGCAAGTGCGAGTCTGACTCGCGCATGAAGGGTTCCGTACCATAAAACAAGTTTATTGTATGGGAGCCCCCTTAAATATTTATTTTATGTTATTTTTAGTATTTGTTGTTATAGCGGCAATAGAAATACATCATCTGTGAAAATTTCAACTGTCTACCTATCACCGTTCTTGAGATACAGCCTGGTGACAGACGGACGGACGGACGGACAGAGAAGTCTCAGTAATAGGGTCCCGTTTTTACCCTTTGGGTACGGAACCCTAAAAAAGACACTATGTAGTGTATGCTCACAGCGATAGACTTGCCATTAAATAACACAAGTACAATGATTGGATTTCTTCTTGTACCTGTTTTCCGACATCTGCTAGGTACGTGACTTTGTACAGGTAACTTGTTCGCCCTGATTGGATTAACAGCACAGCAGTCACTGATGGAATTGAAGTGCTCGAATCCCTCAATTGGTCGTTTCAATAATGAATCTGCTTCTCTCACTCACAGTGTGCTGTCGTCATCTTTAGAAAGAGACGCCTGTATTGTAGCCTTTCTTCAACATTTCCATCTAGTCCCAAAGTTCTTGCGATTAATTGTCTACAGTAGAGTTTTCTGTCTTTCGTCATTTTCCTCGGTATTTTCTATACACATAAAATAAATAAATATTAAGGGACAATCATACACAATTCTACCCAGTCCCAAACTAAGCAACGCTTGTACTATGGGTACTAGACGACGATATACATAATTATATAAATACATTATGTAGATAACATCCATGACCCATTAACAAATATTCGAGTTCATTACACAAATATTTGCCCCTGCTGGGATTCGAACCCAGGGCCGCCGGCTCAGTAGGCAGGTGCAATACAAACTGCGCCAACTGACTTGTAGTTTTTTCGCTGAAAGGTGCGTGGAAAGATCTCAAATATTATAATTTGTTAATCCAAAAAAATGCTATTGATAAATACAAAAAAACTGGTATTTATTAATGAACATACTGCAGCAAATTAACAATATAACTGACCAAGTGTGTGTTGACGTTCTTAATTGAAAACATCTTATTAACTTTATTAAAATTAAAGGGAACCGATTAAAAACCAAAAACATCCTATATAATAGTCGAGTGCCACTTTCCTTAATAAAGGCTTATGAAGCGTCAACCCAAATAGCAATCCTGTTTCTCTTAATTAAAATACCTGTGGAGATTGCCCCACAGTATTAAGCCCGCCTCGGATGATTTATTGATTTTGTTCACACCCCGGGTACTTTAATAACGATAGGTCGCGAATACTGATTATTTATCTGTCTGTATAGGCTGCGTGAATCTTCGTTGGATTTATTAAAATGTTATGGGCGAGTTTCACGATGTATACAATCTTAATTGGCAGTAATCCGGGTCGTATTGAAAGGCGCATTCATTTGGTGGGCTTTTGAATTCGGTAACAAGCATGCATTACTGGTACTTTAGCTTTTTCCTCTTTAGTAAGGCAGACATTTTGATTCGGAAAATTCTTCTTTATATTCACATCAAATCAAATATTGCATGTAACTGAGCCAGCGGGAAATGATTTCCCATTTTTAGGATTCCGTACCCCTTTGGGTACTTCTTCCGCTGTCCGTCCGTCGGTCACCAGTCTGTATCTCATGAACCGTGATAACTAGACAGCTGAAATTTTCACAGATAATGTATTTCTGTTGTCGCTTTCGATATTATAACAAACACTAAAAACAAAAAAGAAGTTATAAAATATTTCGTTGCACGGAATTCCGTGTGCGCGAGTCCGACTGGCACTTAGCCGTTTTATTTATTCTTAAGTAATGAACTTTTCGATTCAATCAGATTATTTTCACAATCTTTGACAACATGGTTTTTACGTCAATATTTTATAAGTAAATTAGCGATCCGCCCCGGCTTGGCACGGGTGCAATCCTGATAAATTATGCATGCATTATACTTATAAACCCTCCTCTTGAATCACTATTTATTAAAAGAAACCGCATAAAAATCCGTTGCGTAGTTTTAAAGATCTACGAGTAAGCATACATAGGGACAGACAGCCAGCAGGCAGCGACTTTGTTTTATACTATGTAGTGATAGTGAAGTAAATCAGAAATACAACTAAGTAGTATCATATTTTATATGTGTGACGTGTTACGCAGGTTTCAGGTATAATTTTACTGGCAAATTTTTAATAAAGCGTATCGCTACAGTACACACCGTCTACCATAACAATGCTTCGCGACATAGCACCACCCGTCACTCTCTCACATGACTGCACAGAAAGAGACGGGTAATTATCTCGCGTGAGAAATAGTCGCGTATGATTGTTATGCTAGAGGTGCTCCAAAGCCTTTGATCCCAAGATTGATAATATCAATATATTATATTATTTATTTACTAATTCAAAATATAACACAACAAAATAAACATTAAGCAATTAAAATAAGTCTTATCTAAATCTAAAACTAAATTTAAACTAAGTCTAAAAATGGCCCCCGTGGCATTGTACCAAAGACGCTGGCAGCATTACCTCGCTGTATTGCTATACTAAGACGCTGAGCGAGGAAGCTGCCAGCCCTTTGGTCACCAGTGGTGTCGATGAGCCGTTTCGCAAGCTCTTTAAAAAGAACACATACACATCTCATTAGAAATATTAATTTTACCTATACCACTAACAATGCAACTAAAAAACATAATATGGCGAAATCGTAACATCACTAAGACCACGAAAGTAAGACTAGTCAGATCAAGATTTTCCCATGTTTGTATATGCCGCAGAGACTTGGACTAAGAGAGCGAAACGTAAGATAGATGCGCTTGAATTCTGGTGCTGGAGAAGAATGCATTCGGTGGAGTATGGAGAACAAGCTTCTTTTCAACTCAGCCAAGTGTTGCGTTTGTAGTTTCAGTCGAGCGCGTACTCCAATACTTGCGCAATATGTTTTAGGGTCTGAGCTCATAAGCCGTGTGTCTTCAGTTAAGGATCTTGGCGTGGTCTTCGATACGCGTCTCACATTTCATGAGCACATATCGATACTTGCAGCTGACTGCTATCGAAGACTAGGCTTTGTCATTCGTAACTTGCGTGACTTTAATGACCCTTTAGCGATCAAGCTAGTCTATAACGCCCTGGTCAGAAGCAAGCTGGAGACTTCGTCGATTGTGTGGCTCCCATACGAATCAACATATGCTTTACTACTGGAAAAAGTACAAAAAGCCTTTCTCAGGTTTTTATATAAAAAAATGTATGGGTACTACCCGTTCATGTACCCAACCAAATATCTTCTGGGAACACTCGGCTACAGTTCACTAGAGGTTAGGCGTAAGTTTTGTTTGCTGACTACCGCATGTCGAATCCTGCGCGGCGAGTCCGACTGTCCTGAGCTTGTAGGCCGCCTCGTGCGACTGTTTGTTCCTGACGTCCCTAGGATAGCTCTCAGACCGCGGCAGCGCGATCTCTTGATGGCGCCGGCGGCGCGTACTGTGTCTCGCAAAAATTCCCCACTTGTTCGTGCTCTTGTGCTACTCAATGCGTTCCTGACATCAGCACCGGAGTGTGATTTGTTTGCGTGGCGATGGGCGGTTGTGTGCACTGAATGTTTGAGATTTTGTGAGGAATTGGATGATCGATGATAATTAATATTATTATTATTTGTTTGTGTTGCTGTTTTATGTTTATGTTGGCTTTTCTATGAATAATGTAAGTTTCATGGCGCATTAGTTAAGAAACTGGTAATGTCATGTAAACGTGTTTAAATAAATAAATAAATAAATAAATAATCATGGACAGAATTTCGCACCAACCAGTCCATTCTTCAATGACAGCCACGACCACTCTGCCAAGAGTGTAACAACAAAGAAGAAGAGACTAAAATGTGCTGGGTTAGGTTTCTTTATACGTAATATTTAGAAAGATGTCAGAAACCGTTATTTAAATTAAATAGTTATCCCTCGCAACACTTCATCAATATTTATTAACTGTTTCAATTAATCACATTTTGCGAAGTTTCACGCCTTAATTTAGTTAGCTAAAACTATTTTGACTAGCTAATTAGTTTAATTTCGACGGGGCCTACTAATTTTAAATTAAATTAAAGGCCTCGGGTGGTTTATGTTAAGCGATCAAGGCTTAAGAGTATTATAGATTGTACAATACCTATTAAGTAGTACGAATAAAATGTATGAATATTTACCTACGTAGGTAACTCGGTTTCTCAAATATCAGTATGACGTGTATTGTGTAAACTAGCTGAAAGGTATATAGTAAAATTATAAATTCACACATCGGTAACTCGTGGCATACATATAGGTAGCACTTAAAAGATTAGTGATGAGACACGTTTTCTAAGTGTCTTTTCAGATAAGATAAAATAATAAATTAATATTACCTAGATCGTTGTTGTTGTTTTCTATTTTCATTAATTCCATTACTTGTAACTTATCTTCTTCTTATCACCTTTATGCCGATGATCTTCAAATATATTTGCAGGGTGTGCTCGGTGATCTACCATCGGTCATATCCTCGACAAATTGTGATCTGGAGCGTATTTCAGACTGGAGCAGTAGCTACGGTCTGAAAATCAACCCTGACAAGACTCAAGTTATAATCATTGATAGCCCTAAAATTATCGCAAAAATTGACTTCATAAACCTCCGACCTATTTTGATCAATGGCATTCTGATTCCTTTCTCTCATCAGGTTAAAAACCTGGGTGTTATTATGGATCGCACACTTTCTTGGGTGCCTCAGCTTGGTGAGGTTAGTATTAGGAAGGTGTTTGCCGCAGTAGGTTCTCTGAGGAGGCTTCGTTATTTCCTACCCATTGCTACTAAAATTACGCTTGCTCAGACATTACTCCTCTCTGTTTTAGATTACGCTGATATTTCCTATATTGACCTTTCCGAGGAGCAGCTTACCAAACTTGAGCGTATTCAAAACATCTGCATTAGGTTCATATTTGGGTTACGCAAGTATGACCATGTTTCCAGTTTCCGTTCACAACTCAAGTGGCTCCCTATCCGTCTTCGTCGTAACTTTCACACACTTTCACTTCTCTATAATATTATTTTTAACTCTGCAACTCCCCGCTACCTTAAAGATCGTTTTAGTTACCTCACATCTGCAAGGTCCGCTTAAAATTGTATACTCACTGTTCCGGCATCAAAGTCTAAATTTTATTCCAATTCTTTTACTGTGCAAGCTATTTTACTGTGGAACTCGCTTCCGGTGGATCTAAGACAAGCTAAAACTTTGGCAATTTTTAAACATAAACTTAAAGATCACTATTTATCTCTACCGTTGCCTAATCCTTAAATAATTCTATGCTGTCGTTTTTCATTATAAGTCTAATGTTAGCTGTGATATTCTTTTCATTCTTCCTTTTTGTATGTATGTACGTTTATGTATGTTCATATATATAGATATTATTTGTGTATGTGTATGAACTATCTGCCTTTAATATTTTGTTTGTCGTTTATTTATTATTTCTCAAATTACTTAAAGTTCTTATCTCACCACCCATTATTTTCTGTTTAATTTTGTTTTCTCCGCCACCCAAAGGTTGTCTGGAAGAGATCGCTCTTTAGCGATAAGACCGCCTATTGTCTACTATTATTTAATTTATGATTTATCATGTAATATTTTTCTTGTTGGTGTGCAATAAAGTAGTGTTGTATTGTATTGTATTGTATTTTATTGTATTGTGTTGTGTTGTGTTGTGTTATGTTGTGTTGTGTTGTATTGTGTTGTGTTGTGTTGTGTTGTGTTGTGTTGTGTTGTGTTGTGCTGTGTTGTGTTGTGTTGTGTTGTATTGTGTTGTGTTGTGTTGTGTTGTGTTGTGTTGTGTTGTGTTGTGTTGTGTTGTGTTGTGTTGTGTTGTGTTGTGTTGTGTTGTGTTGTATTGTATTGTATTGTATTGTTTCGTGTTTAAAATTGAAAAGTCACTTTCATTACTGAGACAGCACCACAAAGGTAAACTTGTTTATCAAAAGCTGAAAATAGTGTTATCAAAAATCCAGGATATCTTACAACAAAAAATATCAGTAACTTATTACAAAATAAAGAAGTTGAAATCAAAGAGAATATCAATAAAAATACGCTACAACTTTACAATAAAATGCTTTTTTACCAAATACGTCAGTGGAGGTGAGAGATCGTTTTCGTACACAAAGTGGATTTTCACAAGTAGAAGACGTAGGCTAACTTGTGAAAATTTAGAACAATAATGTTAATTGTTTATCACGAATGTCATACGAGTATATTAAATGATTAAAATTCCTTTTTTTAGTGGTTTCTTTTTCTTGACTGGTATAGGAAGAACATTGTCACATCACTAGTCTGTTAGAAACTGTCAAGTGCTACCTAAGTGCCACGAGTTACCGATGTGTGTATAATATACAGGGTGTAACCGACAGCGTACCGAAAACGAAAACCGTAGTTTTAGACCATAACCACGAACTGAAAACGAGTGTTCATTTTCTCGGAAAACTCAAGGATAAGTTTATCCAAAATAAATTATAAAACTCAACGCGCAATGTGTTGCGTCCAATTCTCTCGGGTGCAGACGCGCGGGGAGGGGAGCACGCGGCAAGCATCGACCGGTTCAGGCGCTCCCCACTCCACTCACGCGTCAGCGCAAAACATACCGTTACGCAAATGCGCATCGAATGACATGAATGAATGCAACCATAAAAACAACGCAACCACAGATCACAACTAGTGTACTACCTATCACCAATAACAACTGACCGATAAATTAAAACAGTCTAACAAGATTATTTTCATTCAAACAAGTAAAGCAAATAAAAATGTGCGGGAAGGTAAACATTACGCATGCGTCCGACCGCAGCGGCCTGCACGAGCGCACTGGCCTGGCGGATCAATGACCGGCCAGTACCGTTATCTATACCACTCCACGCGCTCTGTGTAGTACCGTAAAGCTTACATAATACTGTTTGTGATACATTGTGTGTATTGCGGAAAATGCTATTTTCATTCGATTTTTCATGAAAAATTGTTACCAGTAGAGTTCGATTAACGGAAAAATAAAGAAAAAATGAAAACTCGCGACAAAAAAATTTGAGAAATTTCTCAAAGAAATTTCCACGATTTTCCAGCCCAGAATAATGATCTGAAGCCATGGTTTCAGTTTTTGGTACACCGTCAGTTACACCCTGTATGTATGCATGCATATACCCAACACAACAGTGTCTCATATAAATACGTATATTTTTGATATTATTCAATAATTTTGTTCTTAACTTGACATATCAATGATTACTTTTATTTCAATATATTTTAATAATGTGGCAATTCTAATATCTAAAAGTGTAACTTTGTCTTCTGCAGTTGATTGTTATGTACCCTAACTTGACATAAGACCTTTATAACTATACAGAGGCTAACATAACTCACAATATAACAATAAGTGTGTTAAATGTCAATTTAATTTCAATTTCATTTTCAATTATAATTTCAATTTCAATTTTAATAGGTATTTAAAACCTTATGCACATAAGTACCTACATTAGGTAACAAAAAAATCCACGGAAATACACTTTATCCATTTAAGGGATCCGTTTCAGATTATTTAATTTTTGCAATATAAATAAGTACTCCGTATGAGTCGATCCGCCGGCTCAGTAGGCAACTGCACTACAAACCGAGCCAACCGCGTCGTCAACATCAAATCCAAAACAGAATCAAATTAATCGAGCAGATGTCAAAATAAAATCCAAAACGAGGAGACATCAATATCAAATCATAATAAAACCTGTCCGACTTTTTAATAAACCAATTTCAGGGGCTAGTGAGAAAAGCCAAATTGGGAAGCCATAATTATCCGCACTTGAAAATATACTTTTAACTCCCTATTAAGGAAAACTCCAATACGAAGCGAGGTTAGAGTGGTCAATATCTTTTTTATTTATTCATATAGAAAGTTCAACTACAGTTCAAACACAGTTTGTGGCTGGTTTTCTTTATCCTTTTAAAAGTTATATTATACCTAGTACTTAGTTTTATTTCCTATCAACTTGGATATTCAAGTGGCAGAAGGCAGGGCACATTGCTTGTAGAACCGACGAGTTAAGTGGTGACAAGCCTTTGCAAGGTGGACTGATAACCTGATGAAGGTAGCTGAAGTCTGTCAGTAGGAGGGCGCAGGAACGGGCAATGGCCAAACCGTCATTACTTTTTTATGGCTCCGTTAACTGTATATCTGTGGACATCTGTTACTGGTTTATGTTCTAGCAATAAGCATTGTTATATATTTGCTGTTGATGTTCCAAATAAATGAAAAAAAAGACAAGAAATGTTTCGTATTTCCGGATGTTTGCTGTTCTTGCCTATAGCCGGCATTTCTCAAGCGAAGTTAAATTTGAAAGCAAGTTTAATCAATATAAAGACTTCTTTGCTCGTAGCCCGTTTTCCGAAAATTTTCAAAATGGAATTGTCAAAAAATTATGTTCCAGCCATTTTGAAAAAAAAAATGGCGAGCGTCAAATATGTGTCAAAGTATATGATTGCCCGGACTTAAAATTTTCAAGCGCACTTATTTCTTCATTTCCACATTTAGCAAGTTAAAGTCAGTTGAAGATAAAACACAGCACTAAAAATAATCACACGTGTAATTCATTGTAAAATTTTATTACTTTTACTGTCACAACTATCTACTTCAATTAAAACTTGCGCAACGTTTATTACCCCGTTTATGATTTTAAAGTGAAAAGAAATCTCTTTGAAAAACTTTGTAGCTAACTCTTTACTATCTCATTTTCTGCCGCATTGCTACATTACAGTAGGTATAACTTTTTCCAACCGGAAAAACTACGTGAAGTTACGTAGGTACGCTGATACCGCGAGCAACACACCTACAATCAATGAGTGTTCTTTTTAGGGTTCCGTACTAAAAGGGTGCTATTCCTATTACTAAGCCTCCGCTGTTCATATGTCCGTCAACCGTCAGTTACGACTTTAATGACCAATATACCAAACTCGTTTTATAATATGTTTCATAGCATTAGTCGTGAAAAGCACTATATTTAGTCTCGGCTGAAAGGGCAAAAGATGAACTCGTATTATCGAAGGCGTAAAATAGTATTATCTTTACTTACACAACTTAATATTAACGTATTGGTACGACCGCTATAACAACAAATACTGAAATAGGAGACAATTAAAGGGGTTCCCCGTACTTAATTAGCGGTTGAATAATAGGTAGACACTTGAAATTTGCCTAAAGTACCTACCTATGTATTGTTAACTATGGCCACTATAACAACAAAATAATAGGTACTAAAAATAAAAATACGTATTAATAAAAAAATATTTGTTTTTTTTTTATGGTACCGAACCCTTCGTACCGAGTTCGCCCTACGCCAGCTTTGTTTATTGTAGGAGGATGGTAGAAAGTCCTACATTCTTAGCAAATAAAAAGAATACACCGCTAAAACGACGACAATACTGAACAATTTAACAGAAACACATAATCCTGTAACAATCTCTTTACGAATACTACGAACTACTATGAAAAAAGTCTGCTTAAATTGAAAAATTACCTATCCACTTCACTACCATTACCTATATATTGTATTCCTTGCTTAGATTGTATGGTATAAGTGAAGCACACATGGCCAGAGTGGCCGGCGAGTATTTGATGCTTACATTGCGAGGTTCATCAATATTTGTTTGTGAAATAGCTCTAAAGGTTTCTATTTGTAAGTTTAACATTCGTAATGTGTCCGAGGGAATTTCTAAAACAAGAATCTCGTTTGTTATTTGTTACATTACAAGAGAATGCTCGCGTTGAGGAACCGTAATGATGACCACAAAATCTATGAATAGTTATAGTACTACTTACTTTATTTCTCAGAAACAGTTATCAATACAGCAGGTCAATGATAGTTGCGTTTATATTAGATATTACCTAGAGTACATCCAGGATGAGTTTTTCAATAATCCTGTTATGTTATTGGTTTCAGAGTTTCGACTAAGATTTTGGTTTAGGATTAAAGCATTTATTCTCATATTATAATAATTTGTCATAATTAACTGAAATGAGAACGTAAGTATTATCAGTAATAATGATATGTAACGACATAAAACGCTCAGTGATTACACATTTAATTATGATTTTCACCATTATACTGCTGCCCAGGTAACAAACAGACAGTATAATGAGCTTAAACAGCCATTATAACTCTAATTTAAGCTGTATAAAGGCTGTAAGTATAAAAGATTATGCAGTCTGCGCTACTTGGGTGTATACCTACAATAAATTTCTCTCACTTGCCGTAACAAACTGGGTTCAGAATTCCAGATCGTAATCTAAAGCCAATATGCAAACTGTACGTTTGCTGGCCGTAGCCGTGGTATCCACTCGGTACAAAATATCCCTTGAATATTTACTAGACGGCAGCGTGGCTTGTTTTCATTAGCGTGATTGCTTCAACCCATTTTTGCAGTAAGTGTTGAATGTAAGTACACTTAGTTTCGGGTTGCTAAGTGAAATGAATGAATGTATTTTTCTTTAAGTTAGGAGTCGTATTTGTACTGTAATCTTTGAAGTTGAATTAGCATTCGTATTCATGTCTGTAAAAGCGTTTATTTAAAGCAGGACATGGAACGAATTGTAATATTTTAAGTGTAGCCTGACGTAAATTATGTTTCAATTTTGTTTTAACGAGGTTGATAAAGTAATATTCCTGTTTTGTCACCGGCATTGACAGTCATATAAAACATTAATATTTTAATCAAATGATTGATTTAGTACTAAAAAGTTTGTACACTTATACTTAATTTACCTACTACGGTACTTTAAGATTCTTTTTTTTTATCAAATGCGTTCCAAAAGTAATTACTCTATTGTGACACTAAAAAGAGAAGATTGTAAGAGTCGTCGTCGTCGGCTAGGTACTGTCTATATAGGATACTAAACTTATTACAATTTTACCTACTTAAGCAACCAATTTTTTTTTACCTCTACACAGTACAAGATAAAATTTCTAACCTTCTAAAAGCCTGAAATGAAAGACAAACAACTAGTTCTATAGTGTGAAATAACTTGTTCACGTAGTGAAATAAATATTTATGGAATCAGTTTAAAAACATATATTGTTAGCAGCAGCTGAACTGTGTAGGTCCTAGTAATGGCAAAAGTTTTAATAGTGTTTAAAATACAGACTAGTTTTATTGCCATATATAAACTTTCACCAGCTTATAGAAAAGTACGTTTGAGTTGTTCAAGCGTTAAATTACCATTAACTATATTTATAATATTAAACAAAGCTTCCTAACAACGTACTCAAAATGTTCGCTTGACATTTAAGTTACAGGAGGATGGAAAAAAATAGTTGGACGGAAAAGAAAAGTACCGAGGAAAAGTTTTAGGCGATAATATATTTTTGCTGAACATTATTTGTATGGGAACATTGTATGTCGTCCCATATGTCACGCTAATTACATTAAGACTGCACCGAGCGAAATGTGAAAAAATAGGCAGTTGCCGTTAAGTAGATAACGTCAACACTAATTGTTTAATCCATTTCTTAACAATATATTTAGCATTTCGAAGAATGTTTTAACAACTTCTCCGTGGAAAAATTATAAGATTATTAATATTTTACCCTAGAGAACTAAGTAAAGTTGGACGAAAATTGTAAAATCGTAAGCAGGCGTTAAGTGTTTTTTTATACTTTAACAATGGAAATCTATTTTGATTTTCAGTTCAGAAAAAAGATGAATGTTTACGTTACAATTTGTCCGCATCAAATATTTCAATTATTGTTTGGTATTAAAGGTACAGATTTATCAAAAAGTGCTTTTAATTCTCCATACATTTTTACTATGGCGGCCGCGCGCCGATTTAAATACGCATTCCCCGCGCTCTATGGTTCAGTCGCAAACGCTCGGCGCCCTCTTAAAGTGACAATAGAAGGAAAAGGGGAAAATCAAGAAGGACGTATAAATGCAGCAAATAAAAGAATAAATAAATGCTTTAACATAAAGAAGTAAATGAAAACCCAATTGTAAAATGAACTGGAAATAACTCCACCGAGAAGAGCTTACTACATGAAACGATTTTTATCCCGAAGCAGTTTGATACTTGGCAGAATATCAAAGTTTAAAGCATAGTTACCAACTTTCCATACATAATACGTATGTATTGCCTTGTTTAATCAGGAATGTCACTGTCACAAGAATGCCTTTGTTAATGTATCATAATAGTTAAATTATGTTCTCAGAGTGGAATATTTTGTTTAGAGAATTTGTCAAATGACGTTTAATTATTAGTTATGCGAGACATATTAAATACGAGTTAGTTATATTTAACATTTCTTGGTTAAAAAGCTTCAAAGTGTTTAATTGAGGAAGAACATAATAACTTTGGAGTGATTGGACCAACGCCGGTCTAAAAAAAACAACGTTTATTGTTATAAAAGTACTTCGGTATTGTAAACTGACTACATTTTTGAAGTGAAAACTTCTTTAGCGGCGCTTGGCACTTTTTTAGATGGGTAAAAAATGTTAAACTCGCGTCAGACAATGTCAATCGTCAGATCCGGGGCTAGTACAACATAGCGCGACTTTGCATGTCGCGCGACTTAGCGTCGCCTGTCTTTTTTACACAGTATTGACAGGAAAGTGACAGGTATAGTATATGTCGGGCGAAAAAGAGTCGCGTGTCAAAGTTGTGATAGACGTGCTGATCGAAAAGCTGAGCTCGTAGGACGGATAGAGATGGGGTAATATACTTAGCGCCTGCGCGTGTGTGTTGACTGCTCATGTGTCAATCGTTTGTATACTTGAGAAATTCGTGTATATAAATAAAGTGCTTCAAAGATGAAAATGGAAGAAAGTGTATTTATTATGGAAAAAAGGGACGAAGAATTCAAAGATGGAAATGGAAGAAAGTCCATTTATTAACGAAGAAGTAGCGGAAGAAAATAAGTGAGTAATTTATAAAAATATACATATGTACCTACACATAATAGATGTAATACAAATATATTACAATACGTGGATGTTTGTATGTAAAGTCGCTACATTTGCAATTTCAATTGACGGTGACTTTACGTTCCACAATAGCGCAAAAACTACACAAAAGATTTGCGTAAAATTCTGCAGTAATGTAGCTTAGATATCCGAATAGGACATAGGCTACAAATTTTGAGGGCATTCATTCATAAAAGGGTTTATTTAACAATAAATGGAAAACCATACAAAACACCACTTTTTATTCATTGTGACATTTTAATTTCTAAATAATTTATAAACAATTGGTAACCTAGCAACCGTGTCTGTTTCAAAGAAAGGGGGCCTTCGAACAACAAAATGTCGTAAGTGACAGATGGTGAAGCGTAATCATAAACTTACATTAGTAAGAAATACAGATTAAAATAGAAATCAAGTGTCAGTGAGATAGAATAAAATCGGATAGTTCAAACGCACACAAGGCGGACTTAATGCCATTGGGCATCAATACCAGTCAACCTTTGAGCAAAGCAGATAAGTTGTAGGCGGTGAAAAAACAGGTTTCAATTATCTCACTAATATTATATAGACGAAAGTTTGTGAGTGTGTGTGGGTGTGTGTGAGTGTATGTTTGTTATTTCTTCGCTCTCAAACGGCTGGAACAATTTTCATGAAATGCGGTATGGAGGTAGCTGACACCCTGGATTAACACATAGGCTACTTTTTAACAGCGGGTAGCACCGCGGGGCACAGCTAGCACTTGTAATATGTTTCATACTTTATAGCGTTAATCTATATATACGCGCGACAAATTTTAGCGACATACAATACAATACAACAATACTTTATTGCACACCAATAAAAGTTTACAAAAGGAAACAAGACAAATACAATTTATAAATAACGGTAGACAACAGGCGGTCTTATCGCTGAAAAGCGATCTCTTCCAGACAACCTTTGGGTAGTGAAATTGATGAAAATTTTAACTTAATACAGAGTAGGTGCAGCAGAAGTGCGACATATTCGAGGGAAATCGTTTATTTTTCAATAATACATTAAAGCAATGCGCGCGTGACTCATTGGTTCTTGATATTAGGAGTATCAATTGTGATACATCCACATTATAACATGTATTAATATTTTATATATGTAATTATTAGTAGTCTTATTATTTTTTTAATACCTTTTTGTACACGGTGTTAGTTTGTCTATCTTCTTCTCGTACTCACTCTGCTCAAAGGTTAACTGGAAGAGATCCCTTATAGGGATAAGTTCGCCTTCGTACAATACAATACAACAATACTTTATTGCACACCAACAAGAAAAATATTACATGAGAAATCTTAAATTAAACAATGGTAGACAATAGGCGGTCTTATCGCTAAAGAGCGATCTCTTCCAGACGACCTTTGGGTAGCGGAGAAAACAAATTTAAACAGAAAATATTAGGTGGTGAGAGTTTGTATTGTACCATGTTATTTGTAATAGATATATTTTTTAACTGTTTTTGTGTACAATAAAGTGTTTACTTACTTACTTACTTACAAGTTCGCCTTTGTACCTATATGTTATTTGTTATAGATGTATTTTAACTGTTTTTGTGTACAATAAAGTGTTTACTTACTTACTTACTTACAATTTGTGCGAGATTATTCCCTAAACATTCCAAAATATTGAAAAATGCACAACGTTGATGTTTAGGTTTTCACTTCTGTCGGCACTCCCGGAGTGCAACCCGTCCTTTTTTTTGTTACTAGGCTTTTTATCGATATTATCAAAAATTATAAAAAATTAAATATCACCAATTTCAAAAATATCCCTAATACGTGATTGAAAATTTTATTTTAAATGTTCCTCATTCCAAAAAAGCGTTACGCGGCCAGCAAATTGTCACAGCGGCGCAGACAATCATACAGTCGGACTATTACTAAGGCGTTGAATCCGCCTATGGAAATTGTAGCACTGTTCTTTTTGTATGCTGTGAGAGTCAAATTTTCTCGAGCTGACGTCATGTTGGGAGTAAATTTTTAAATGACACTGCTTTTACATTTTTTTTTGTATTTTGATAACTCAAATATATGTACATATAATAAAAATAAAAAAAGTTAAGGGGAAGAAACCCTTTAAAGGGATAAGTTCACCCTTGTACAATTGTTTTTTTAATAGGTAC
Organism: Apotomis turbidana; assembly: GCA_905147355.2. NCBI lineage: Eukaryota > Metazoa > Arthropoda > Insecta > Lepidoptera > Tortricidae > Apotomis > Apotomis turbidana. The sequence continues at coordinate 23,648,013 of LR990286.1, forward strand.
AATACAGTTGTCTATTGTTATTTTTGTGCAATAAAGTTTTTAAATTTAATACATTATGTCGCTAAAGTAGCTAAATGTCAAATTTGGGGCCAAATTCAATATGTTAAATGACTTAATAATAGCTATACTTATATACGCTAAGGCAGACTGTAGACCAGGTTTCGTAACTCGAATAAGTTATGAGCTAAAACGAGAAACGTCACACGTTTGTGTAATAAAATCGGAGAAACTTTTTATGCTTTCACCGCACCTATACACTCAAGGGCGTTCAGCGTAACATATTCTATAGCTAAGTATGTTTTGCATCAACTATAAGGTAGATTGTGTACTAGGTACATACTTAATATACTTATGTAAAAAATATGTTGCAGTTGTAGACATGATATAATAAACCCTAGGCACATCATTTATTATACAGGATGATCAATCCAAATGTAGTATGTCAGTAGGGAGAAGTTACAAACTATAAGAAATAGGGAAATCTGTTCTTAGGAACCATGGCGTCGAATTTAGATTTAATAAAATGACTTTTTTTTTTATAAATGTCATACATAATTTCATATATAACCCGGTCGATATCGCTGTAAAGAATGTTCCAATGCGACATGCGATTACTTAACAGAATTCAAACCAGGTTTATCTTCCAGTTATGTAAGAGATTATTTAAATAATAAAATCGACGCCATGTTTCCTAAGAGCAGGATTCCCTAATCTCTTAGTTTTCGTTTCGATTCGTTCCCTACTGACCCATGTTATGAATAAATAAATAAATAAACACAACATTTAGATCAATCACCGTTTTTACCGGGTTGCCTGTGAGTTACCAGCTCAGTCTTAGCATACAGGCACAAGACAGAACAAGTTCCAAAAAATGATCGCCGTCATCCGTTCCATATTGGCATAAACAGAAAAAAAAAATGTTTGTTTACATTATTCACAGTTTATAAGAAGTTGATTTCCTCTCGCAACTACCCGCGATTTCATTCAAAATTTAGGATTCAATCGATGCCGTTCAACTCGATGCATTACATTTTATATTTCGGTCGGTCGCTCAAAGTTTTCATTCGAATATACATTTTGACACGAAATAATGTATAAAAGCTATAAAGTAACGTTAAAAGCGAAAAGTGATTTTTTATCACTCTTTTCATGTCAACTGCATTCTCGCTGTAACCTTTTCTGAAGCTTGGTTTATGAAAATATTTTTACTAGGTACTCTTCGTTTTTACAGTTTTTCCTCTTTATTACCTTACTCCGTTATGTTTGAATCAGGTGTTTGGTTTTGTTGATGCATTTCTTAATTATACTAGAACTAGGAATGCAAACCGTTATTTTTTTGTATAGAATTAAATTACCAAATTAACAGTAACTAGCGGTAAATTCCATAAAAAAATTACCAGTTTGCATTCCCTACCTAGGACGTGCCTTTTGTTCATTGATGAAAATCTGTATTACGACTTTTTTGCTTATCCTATACCTAACCATAATGTGAATGCCTAGCTACTGGTATACTAAAAATAATTAAATTGGGACAGCCGCGTAAGCGTAATTAATGCACAAAGACACGTACATACAAAGATACAAGAAATTCATTTCATAAATTCAACCTCCGAATAGGTTAGAAAATAAGGTATGCTTTGTCAATTTCCAGTTCTTAATTTCTTTTAGACGATTGGTTGTACACAAACATAAAATACTTGGTAATTATTTACCTATCTTAGGTTAAGTTAAGGATTACTAGCTTAGTTTTATTAAGACTTGTGTGAGCCCTCTCTAATAATTTTTCCCACGGGGTTATGTGTCAGGACCACGACCGGCCTGAAACTCGAATGAATGGTATCTTGTGAGGCAGCTATCCGAACAGCTTCGCGGTGGTCAGTGTACTTATGGTTTGATTTTAAAGACTAGTGTCCACTTATAAATGCCGTAAATATAGCACTGCGACCTTGTACCTGCATCTGAAGGTTGCCATCAACTCGCGTTCGCACGTACCCCTCTTTTTTATTGTCCTCCATTGTTCCTTTTCAAAATAAATCGGCGCTGAGGGTTGCGTGTGCTGTTCTATATGTATTTTGCATGAAAAAGAGCCACTTGCCTCGGGCGAGCGGTAAAAAGGTGCGTGATCTTTGTCGGATATACAACGTTATTTATTACGCTAGTGTGTAATAAGTTTTATTTGATTACATTGCGACAGCCAGCAAAGGTTTTGTTATTTTTAATTATATTGTTACCCCAACAATAGCATTCCTCGAATAACGAGTTTATACATGAAATACATGACGCAAACCGTTCCCAAAGCTATAATCGTGAGTTTTGTTTGTAATTTATCGTCATCAATTTTCAATTTGCGTCCGCCCACATCCAATACAGGCGCCCAATGTCCAATCCAACAATGAAATAACAAAGCATTCAAATACATAATAAATAAACGCCACTTTCCTCTATTCACGTCCCTGAATCTGACACGGAATCTTATTACGATCGAAACAACAATAGGCCTGAAAAGTAATAATGATTGGGATCCATATAACTACCTTTATTTGATCCGGGGCATCGGACGAGAAAGCTGAAGGTACGTCAAAAACAAGGCAATTACATGTTCAATAGTGTCAGACCGAGTCATCACGGACAAACGATTCTCGATTGCTTTTGTCCCAGCACGCTCGACCGGTGAAAATGTCGAAATTGCCTCCGAGGATTGGGAGGAGCACATGGAAAATTTGAATGGGCTCAGAAATTATTTAAGAATCACTCTTCTGTGAAATTAACGGGACATGAGCCGTGTCTTTTGCTTTCTGTTGCTGTGTGACTGTTAAATTGGATTGAATAAGAGTTACGAAATACATATCGTTTTTTACTATGTTAGTTACTAAAAAGAACATTGAATTCAACATTCCTTATTTAACATCCTACTACTTAAATCATAAAAGCGAAAGTGTGTGTGTATGTATATTATACTTCTTAACGTTGAAACGGCTAAACAGACTTGCATGGAATTTGAAACATAGATAGTTTATACCCTAAACATGGTTTTTTATATGAAAGTGTATGCGAAATCAACACAAGCGAAGCCTCAGGCTAAAGCTTGTCTATTCATATTTACTTACAAGCTTAAATACTTTATTTAATTTATTTTAATGATTACCAACAGATAATACATAACACTAAAACATAGGAAAAGCACAATAATCTCAAACAGGATTAAAGTACTACATTGGTCACTTTTTCGCTGCCGCACTTTATCTTACCTACATCTTTAGAAAAGGCTTTACAAACTCAAAATGCCGCTTACTGCAAAAATATATATATATATAATTTATTATTTCATTCACACTTGGTCCGTGGGGCCAGGGTGCGCGTGGACTCCACAGGGAGCTCAGCAAGCGCCTGAGGGAGGCAACAGGGGACCCACGCGCGGGCAGTTTCCTCGCGCAAAGGCTTTCCATAGCCATACAGCGTGGGAATGCTGCCTGCGTCATGGGCACCCTACCGAAAGGTCTTAGTTTTATAAATATATTTTAATCTTAGTTTAATTTTTAATTTTAATCCCATAATTTGTTATTTGTATGTTTTAATAAAACAATTATAAGTAGTTATATTTATAATAGTTTAGTCTCGTTGGTTTATAATTTATTCATTACCACTGCACGCGTAAAGTTGTGGATGCTATAAAACTGCTATACAATTGAAAGAGATCGTGTCAATTGCTGCTTTATTGTTATTACGATACTCGAAACTTATCTCGCACCGGTTCGAAGAACTCTCCCTCCTTTAACAAGTTACGAGTAAGTTACTTGTAAATTATGAGCACGATCATGCAAGTAGGCATGGGAAAAAATGTCGATATGTCAAAATGTCGATATATACAGAAGATTTTCATCTTTTAATATATGTATTCGATCCGTATCTGCGAGTATCGAAATCGGTATTTTTTTAAGAGTTCTTTATATACGACGTAGTATCTATGCGACTATGAAATGCTAAGGCAATTATATTTAATAACATAGTTTGGGAACGCAATTAAAGACAAAGTATATGGATATTCTCATAGTGTGTGTCGCAGTCAAGTTAGTGACAATTGTTTATGTTGGGTATAGGGTAATGGCGGTGAGTAGGCTTGGGTAAAAAAAATGATGTATCGAAAAAGCTGAGGATGAATGTGGAGGAGAAGAAAAGGAAGAAGGAATTAAACGACAAGAAGACTAATGACGAACAAAAGCAGGAATAGAAAGAAGCGCACGAAGTGTCGAGCTTAAATAAATGAGAAAAGAGCAAGAGAACGATTATATCGAAATATCGATCCTTTTTAATGTAATCATACTTATCGATATTGTTTAAAATATCGATATATATTTCTTTTAATTTGCCCATCCCTACATGGAAGTGATGCGGGCTTGCTTCGACTTCGTCACACCTCTTCTAGCTTCTCCATATTCATCATTCGTCTCAAGCCAGCACGTCAAAATACGAAACTGAAATTACGTGGGTGAAATTCGGAATAGCACGGTCGCCTACATTGTGTATTTTGTATAAATATTTGGCAGTATTGACACCTTCGTGTAGGGAGTGAGCATACACGAATTTTGCGTTTGGGATTAGCTTGGTAGACGAGAAATAACACGAATTATGTTGTTATTCCTTTCGTGTTCGGGATTAATCCGCAGTGTTTTTGATGTTTTTACACAGTATGTAATATAGCAACTCATTTATCGAAATATATTTCTGAGTGTTAAATTGACCTCTAGTGTTTAGTTATATTATTTAATACTAGCTGTGCCGCGCAGTGTTACCCGCTCGTCCGGCGGGAACACTAACTTTTTCGAAATAAAAAGTATCCTATCTGTTGACGCACGGAGTCTGCTACCGCCTTAACGATTTTTTAGAATGGCTCCAGCCGTTTGAGCGTGGAGAAGAGACAAACATACAAACACATTCATATACTTTCGCCTGTATAATATCATTTGCGTGTTGACCTTTTTAACCATCGTCAAAAATAAATTCCATGTGTGTATTATTTGTAGGTATGTCAATATACCGCTTCGTTTGCTCCTAAACGGACTCAATATAGTTTTTTTTATACGATAATTATTAATCGAGGGAGTTCAATGAAACTACAAACTGTGAATTAAAAAATCGCTTCGACATTTGAAAACAGTCAGTTTTTGGTGTCACAGATTTATCGTTCAGTAATTACTAGTCATACCGGCTTACACACATAAAAATACCATTAATACCAGCCAGGAAATATTTGTAATCAATCAAGTCGCTGATAAGAATCACCGTATTGTAACAAAAGCAGCGAATGTTAACGCATTGTTAGTCGGCAATTGAAAAACACTGCTCCAAGGCCTAAGTAATAAGCAAAATTGAGTTAGAACATTTCATGGAAATACCATTTCGTGTAATTTAGGAGAGTTTGAGTTTGTACGAGTATGCGTTAATTGAATTTATAAGAAAAGTCTAGTACGCGATGGAACTTCAGTCGTAAAACGAATTGTGAACTTGTTTGGAAAGTTGGTTTTTAGGACTCTCCTCAAAGTGTATCAACGGAAACTTAAGTAGGATTCTAGCAGCTTGTACTTCTTGGTCTTTGACAGATCTGTATCTCTGTGAACTGAGGAATTTAATAACTTCGAAGTTGAATTATTAATTTGAGAATTTATGTCAATTTTCCTTTTGGTCGATCGGAATAACATAAACGCTTTCAATGTTAAAGCTTCTTCAGTGCAGTTTTATTCTGTGTTTCATGATGGTTAAAGACATGCATCGTTACCTCCATAATCTGCACCGCTGGTTGCAGCAGCCGTCGCAAATGATAACGAGCAGCGAAACTATTCAGATTCGACGACGAGAACCCGCTCATATATGCCAGTTAGAACCTTTCTAATGTTCGATGTGATTTATACCTACATAACTCTGGGTCACCTTTGTTTTATCAAAATATGTGTGCTGAATTATCACCTCCCAATTTTTTTCATAGAATCACATTTGCCAAATTAACATTTCGCAAACAATTGTTACGCAAACCTAATTCGACGACGAAAACCCGCTCATATTATGCCAGTTAGAACCTTTCTAATGCTAGTACTAGTTGTGTTGGGATTCATACCCACATTACTCTCGGTTACCTTTATTGTATCAAAATATGACTGCCAAATTATCACTTCCGAAAAAAAAAATCGTAGAATCTCATTGCCAAATAATGGTTTGCCAAATTAACTTGTCGCAAACAATTGTTACGCAAACCTAATGTTTGGCACATGAATGTTTAGGTAATGACTCCTTTGCCAACTGGTACTTTAACCAAATTTCCTTTAATCAAATGTTTTATAATATAGGTATTGTTTTATACTTTAGTCCAAATAACAAGTACGAGTATAACATCTAATATTGTTATTGACTCATATTAATTTCATTTAAAATATCAATTTGTCTATAAACTCTTACTTCAGGTCGAATAGCACAAATCGATAAAATGTTCGACATTATGGCCGCGAAAAAATCAATCCCTATTGCCAAATTAGGGATATCACAATTCCTCGTTGATTTAGTACACCTACATACTAAAAGAAAGCACAAAAGCAGGACGAATAAAGGAGAATACACGGATTATTGAGAGATATATGACGCGATTCTCAATAACATCGCTACTTGAGCTTGTTCTTTGTGTTATCGACTTGTTCAAGATGTCTCATGACCTACATGAGCAGATGTTGTACTAAAACCGGCCAAGCCGGGTCATGTTCTGTAGGGTTGTGTGGTTACAGCGAATAAGGATAGATAAAGGATAATTTATTGAATAAAATTACGGTCATTACCTACATGTAGGTAGGGCAGCGAATAAAGTGTACCAACTTATTTAAAATGTGATGCTCAATGTTTACCTTCTAGTTATCCTTATCAGAAACATTACAGTAATACATTCGTAATGATAAACTTCACATTTATAATACAACCTATAAAATGTATATCGTTGTCTAGTACCCATAGTTACAATCATTTCTTAGTTTGGGATTCGGTCGATTTGTGTAAGATTGTCTTTTATATGTATTTGGTATAAAACGAATTACCGACGCTGAAAAAACAACCGCTAGGCTAAAGTGAGATGGAGCCTGTTACGTTTGATGCATACACCCAAAAATGCAGGTTCGTGTGATTACCAATTGGGTGCGCGAGATGATCAGATCGGGCAGACTCAGGTGGAAATTGCGGGACGGTTTACTGGTTCCTAACCAACTGTACAAAATTACCGCGATAGAGGTGTTACGAATAAAATAATTTGTTAGTTTCTGAAATACGTACAGACTCATCATCAGCTTCATTATAAATATCAGCCTATAGACGTCCACTGCTGGGCAAAGATCTCCCCCAAAGTTCTTCACAACGATCGATTGCGCCGCCCTCATCCAATTTCTGTACGTATTTCATTTATGTGTTGTGCTATACGTACTGACAGGATGACACGCGGATATTGAGAAACTACAACAGTTCTTTGTTTGACCACGGAACCCTAGAAATGAGTCGTCAATAAAAGAACCGTGGCAGACAATTAATGCCACTACAATGTTTGCGTGACATCCTTCGAATTACCGTCAGTAAATACACTCTATCCTTCACAAATATGTGTGCCCTTATCACGTGGACGTAAGGACCGAATTGGATTGACACATAATCCAAATTGTATTGTTCAATTTGTTTGGAAGCGTTTAGGAGCTGGCTCCATTAGTTTTGACAGCTTGGTTGATATTGGGCGATTTAATTTCGAATATTTCGTGGTTGGGGAAAATAAAACGTTTTCACCAAGTTTTCACGATGGATTTTTTACACTGTTCCTGTTTTACATAATTAAATGACATCGTATAAAACACGTAAGTCAAAGTCAAAGTCAAACATTTATTGCATATCACATTACATAATTTTGATGGAATAATTGAAAGGTATACATGTGACACCCTGCAAGGGCACTGCAACATAACGTATTATAATAAGTTTATGCATTATTTTGAGGAAGACGAGAACAAATTATTTCGTTTTAATCGTTACAAAAAAATTAAATATTATAACATTAATACGTGTATGTCTACAAAACTCTTGGTTAAAAAATAACCTCTGGTAAGTCAAAAAAACATGTTACCCGAGAATAATTTAAAACCTAGAAAGTTTGACTTGCTATAAAAATTGGTGCACTGAAAAAAGAAAGATTTTCTTAACAGTGCAGTAGCCTAAAAAATGTTAGCTGCTAGTTACATAAATCGGGTGACTGGCAAACTGAGGGCTAATAGTCACCGAAATAAGTTTTGTATAATTAGCATATTTTTTGTAACTACTGCACAATTTGCCTATTTCTCAATTATTTTTTATACTAGTTGAGTTATTATTTTTTTTCAGTGTGAGACTAAAACGCAGTTTACAGTTAAATTTCTATTTACAATTTAATAACTGAACGATTTGTCCACTTCAATAAATATTGTCCTCAAACAGCTCAATTGTCGTAATTAATAATCGACTTCAGACATTTCTAAAAATATTCATATATAAGTAACTACAAATTGAATTGCCCCAATTTTTTGGGGCAATAGAACGGATGTTTTTACATCCATGGGTGGTTTTGCGCAGAAAATTTAATTTTAATGATTTTACTTCGTCAAACAGAAAAAGAATCAGGATCAGCGCTAAGTTGGAGCTTCAACTTTTTTTATAGATGTATAAATATAGAAAATATAAAGTTGTAAATATAAATTGCTTGTTCGTTTCGATCGCAGCCATATCACGGCAGAACAGCTGAACGAATTTCAGCCTAGGATATTTCAACCCGCCTACAACGAAGGAACAAAAGAGTTCTACAACTTTATTTTAATCCGTAGGCGACTTAGCTGATAAGGAAATTTTTGTACATGCCAAATCTTTGAATGTTAGGTACATTTGTGGGATATTTTTTCATAGTTTTCGGTTACATAACATAACAAAGTCCCTATATTTCTTAACAGCCAACCCTAAGCGTGGTTTTATGACTACGAATTAACATAACAACACGCCAAACCAATTAGGATTATCACTATCCAATCCACATCAATAACCTTGATAAAGTAAGTGGCAATTAAACAGGCCGAGTTGGTCGCGTGAGTTGCGAATGATGGGTGGCCGGGGCATGGGTGGAGCGTGCGAATCGGTGGCGGGGTGAAATAAATAAAACGCAACTTTCTACTGAATCAGGCGCTAAGCCCTCAAAATTAGAGTGTGGTTTCACTGGCGTGGAAGTTAGCGGAGTGGATCGGATCCTGATTCGAACAGTAACACTGTAACCTAATCTACCTAGTCCCAAACTAAGCAAAGCGTGTAATATGGGTACTAGACGACGCTAAAGATATAATATATACATAGTAAAATATATAAATACATATATAGATAACATCCATGACCCAGGAACAAATATTGGAGTTCATCACACAAATATTTTTCGTGGCTGGGATTCGAACCCAGGACCACCGGCTCAATAGGCATGTGCACTACAAACTGCACCAACCGCGTCGTCAAAAAAAAAACATCAAGCATTGTTAGCCCCCGTCAGTAAGACACACATCCTAACCAATATATTTATTCGTTAGTAACGCAAGCAAGGTTTAAGGAAATTTACGGCCCCATTTTAGTAAAAGAGATACTGGTACTTACATAACTCCATGACTTATAGTAGGTACCTATCTACACTAGGGCTTCATACCTCTCAACTAAATTTGTATAAGTATACTATAGTTCCTCATAATTTTATCGTCTTTGAACCAAATAATTATATTCTTGTTAAATTGGCAACACGACCATACCTTAATTTTAAAAGAATCGCGTTCATATTTAGAATGCACGAAACGTAAATAAACGAAGCATTAAGGAAAATTGAAAAGGCCAAAACCGTCCTGCAGTAAATAAAATATGGGTAAAAATCACCTGTTAAAGCTGTTAGACGACCGGCCGCGAGAAATCGGGAAATATTTGGTCGGTACGTGATACGAATGAAACGTAAAGAGTGCCTTACCAACCGACTAGGTGACCGATTTATTTGACCTCCCATTTTGCTGTCAGGCGGCTTATTAGAACGGAATTCGATGTGTCTTACAGATCAACTACTAATGGTTAATTTTGTAATGGAAAATAAATTGGATTTCGTTATCCCCCCGTGTCTGTATGTGAGAACTTGTAAGTCCCATGGTTCTTCGGGAATTATCAGGAAATCACTCAATGGAATCTTTATTTACTTTAAGGTTCGACGTAGGTCGTAGTATTAGGTTTTTCTTATGTAAAGCAATGTTTGTAAAAATATTATTTATAAATAACACCAGCCAAACTTGGAATCGATATATCATAGTAATGATATTATGATACGCATTCGAAAAAAACAAAATCGGTTCTTCAGTGGAAAAAATTTAGCTTGTAAGAATGTACATAGATTATATTTTTGCCATATCATATAACGTAAAATGTCGAGGAAACGACGAACCGCTGCTCAAAAAAGAAATATGGCTTCAAATCCCGGCATTTCGGAATAACGGGATCCCGAAATTGCTCATGCTAGAAAATTTCGGGATTTGAAGGCTTAATAACAATTTAATTATCTTCATAAAGTGTTACCTACCCTATAAATTTTCATACATTTGATTGATTTTGTGGTTTGTCACCGTTATTTGAGCAGCGGTGTGAACTTCACACAGACACCGCTTCACACTGTGAAGAGCCTGCGGTAAAGAGGTGTGGATACGACACATTACTGTGTAAACGCAGTCAGTCAGTATTTTGTTTGAGTAACAACTTGCTCGCACCTTTAATGGTGCGCCTCCACTGAAGAAGAGCGGAGCAGAGCGGAGACTTGCTTGTCGATACCAACCACTAGAGGTGTATCTGAACCTCGGCTCCGATTCACTTTTGGGATTGGTTGACTCCGCACGTCTTCGCTCCGCTCCGATTCAGTGGAGACGCACCCTAAGACTGCCTGTCCACAGAAACGGAGCGGAGATCTCTAAAATAAACCAATCACATTTCTCAGATTTAAATGCTCATCTTTTAGACAGCTCAGAAAAATCTGCTTATTGTACGTTCACAGGAAAGACGTGAACCTAAATCAGTTGCAGCGTCAGCAGTAACGTCTGGTTAACGTAAACCAAATGTTTTTACAATGAAGCGAAAAAATTAAAATTTTAACGGTTCAGGCAGGGTTCGATCCTGCGTCTCCAACGGCTTTCCGGGCCAACACGGGCGTCCTACCAATTAGACCGCCGAACCTGATGCGATCCAAGCCATTGAATTTACAACCAGTTGCTTCTACATGCCTTAGGGTTGGCATCGCACCTCCTGCCTGCCTGAACCGTTAAATTTTTAAATTTATTGCTTCATTGTACACCTAAATCAGTGTTTGATCGTGGTCTAAAATTAAACAACAACCATTTGTCCAATTATATTGATAATAAAAATTTCATTTTGTTTCAGGTAAAACTTCAGGGGATTTAAGCATTGTCGGATATCAAGGAAAGATTACCTTAGTACGTATTAGTTTCAAACCTTTCGGAACTGCTCTCGAGTTATATTTTACGAAGTTTCTAGAACTTGTTCGTAATAGAAATCAGTACAGTCGCGTTTCATGAATAATGAATCCAGAGCCACGCTCGAAATAATAACTAATTTGTTTTAAATTCTACATGGAATACAAAGTTTTGACAGTTTTGCTCAGTTAGAGCGTTTTGTTTTGTTTTGCCGTTTTAATTCTAGTTGGCGTGTACTTTTTCACGTGGTAACGTTTGGTGAATAAAAATTAGTTAGGTGGCAAAAAATACTAATTGTAATATAATAATAAAGAATCGATTTATACATGTCATACATATATAAATTATACATTTCACAAAAAAGGAGCCTAAAAGTTTATGCAATATATTATATTTATAATTAAGTATACAAATCTTGGCCAGGAAGTGAGATTTCTTTTAAAAAATCCCACTTACGGCCTAGGGTGACGTAAATGTCCCCGTCAGATTTTTTTATTGTATAGATCTTTGCAGTTGTACCTTTTTGTACGTTAAAATAAAACCAATAGAGCAGAACATTGGGACCAGAAATATTTTCTCTTCATTTCAAACCAATCAAATAGTTTCGCGTTGTATGACGCATCGCTAGTTTCAATGGGTTGTGACGGTCGTTTAATTTCTGTCGAACCCATGTTGAGGTTCGCCTCAAGCGTCTATATGTCAGCTTTGCTAGAGGTACTTGTTTATTTATTTATCGTATGGCACTTATATTAGTCACTGGATAAAAAACAAACTAGAGATTGAGGTTACCCTTCTTCAGATACCCAATGGCCCCTTTGCTGAGGATTGCGAGGTCTTTAACCTGTCCGTTGAATTTGGTGATTTATAGATGTTACAGAGCTGTATCTCGCCTACTTGAACTATGGTTGATGCAATGTTATCAGTGCTTGTAGTGTTGCCATGCACGATGCAGGTGTGGGCAATTGGTTGTCGGGCATAGACAGCAGTACCGTACTGGGCATGGTAGGTAGCTGCAATCATTGAGTACCCTACAATAACGCCTCTTCTACTCAACTGTAGCGGGTCCTTTGCGTGAGTTTCTTGAAGAAGGGATCCACGTCGTGTTCCTTCAGGATTCTTGACATGCATGCTAGAGGTACGAGTGAGACAGACTCACTTATAACTACCGTAACAGGCAAGTCCGTCCATGTAGGCTCCCAGTTGTGGTGGACCTTCGTTCAACCACAAGTACATGGACAGGGTAAATTTTGAGCCGGTGCTAACTGACCCCAAACATGCGCTTCTTTATACATATACGGCTCTTTAAAAATGCTGATATAAAGCAGTTTTGATCGGTGGCAGACGTATTCTATCTGCCGGTCTTTCTTGGTAAACAGATATTTACGGCACTTTAATTTCCTAGAGGTACGAGTCAGACAAACTCACGTGTAACTAGCTATGAACCATCCGGATACCTTTCGGTTTATTATTTATTAAATTACACACACAAGCTCACAGTTACACACCAAAACGCTTACACGGTTACACGCTTTCGGTTGTGGCTAAACTGGCGCGCTTTCTTAGAGGCACACGCGTCTGTTCGCCGCGACACCACGTGCCACAAACAATTAAAAAGTATTAAAAAAAACACTTATTGTTGTTACGGAAGAACTACTGTGACCCTACGTACGCGAGCCGAACGATTGAAGCGAACGTACCACGGTAGCGGCCGGCGACCAACCAAACCGAAGCGCCAGAACCGTTTTTTTTCTCTCGCGTTAAAAAATCTACGTCCATCTTAGTGCATGAAATATCGAGGTTATAGTTGTTAGGACATTTGATACTTATGCCAAATAATATAAGGATATTTAATCGTTAGGACAAATGAGTATTAGTATATGAAATATTAATGCAAACAAGCATTACGATATTTAAAATTAGGGCATATGCATTAGGGAAAAAAACGTTAGGACAAACAATCATTAGGACTTAGGGATTCCGATATAGATCCCGGGTGTATTGTGTGTCGCACGTCCACCGATGTTGCACCCAGTAGTTTTAGGCCGTGTTCAGACCGGGCTGACTGTCGGCCGCCGAATGTGTGAATATGTATGGAAACTGCGTAACGTTCGCTCAATTTGGGCGGCCGACAGTCAGCCCGGTCTGAACACGGCCTTAGACCCACGGAGTATTCTTGGAGATTGGCTAAGAACAGAAAGGACTTCGCAAAGGTGGTCGCCGACACGCGTTAGGGTATGGCAGTAGAAGAAGAAGAAGTATTCTTATGGTCTGTGGTTAGACCGGCCGGCGTTATCTACCTTAACTGCATAAAGTAAGATAACCCAGGAAATCTGTCGCCGAAATTTATTCGAGAATCGCAAAGTACGGATAACTTTTCTCCAAGACAGGTTAAAGGTATATGTATCTTTATGTACGGTTTTACAACTCTGGTAATGTATTCAGTACAGCTCCAAATTGAACTTAGCGACAAAGACAGGTTACGGAGTTACCTCGGCTCGCTTAAATTGGGAACTTACAAATCCGACGTCAAAATGTTCGTGACTAGGCAAATATGGAAGCAGGTTTAAGACACGTTGGTATTTTGCTCATATGCGGTATTTGTTGACAGCTCAAATCATCTACTTACTCTTTATGAAATGTCAAGAACAATATGTTGTTTGAAGTTTCTGTGAAGATACTAGCTGCGCAGCGCAGTGTTACTCGCGCATCCTTCGGGAACGCTACATTTTTGGAATAAAAAATAGCCTAGGTGTTAATCCATCTTCATACCAAAATTTATCAAAATTGGTCCAGCAGTTTGAGCGTGATTACGTAACAAACAGACATATAACCACACTCATACTTTCGCCTTTATAATTTTAGGGCGATATGGCTTGTGACGTCATAAAAATAATTAGTCAAAACACATCCTTTAGACCTTTTTAAAATTATCAGAGGCTTTTGTTTTTAAAGGATTTTAACTTTTAGTCGATTGAGCAAATACCAGCCTACTACGTTTTGCATCATTACCGTCTGTTACAAGCTGCTATCGGTTTGAACCGTGAATGTGTCGTGTTTAGGCGGTTGTCACACTGCCGCCGCGTCTCGTTGCGAGACGCGGAGCTACGGACTCGCATGCGGAGACAACGCATCAACGTCCGAGTTTTCTCTGCATGTCCGTCCGGAGCTGCGCTGCACGGCGTCCCGCGTCCGTCGTCCGTCGTTACTTCCGTCTCACGTTCATTTCACATTCGAACGTCAGAGGGAAAACAGTTCCTATATTTGGCGATAAAATGGAAACGGACCTTATTCAGAACGCTGCGATGATACTTTCAGTTTGGTTTTTATACAATCGAGTCATAAAACGCAGAAAACACTGGGTACATCCCTATTTACAAACCAGACCTATAAATGGGTCTTTTGCTAGAGATTACCAAGATTTAAGGCAACACGAAGATTTTTTTTTTAATTTCACCCGTATGTCAACCGCGTCGTTTTATTGTCTTGCTTTTTGCACACGGTCACTATATTAGTTGCATTTCGTATTCCAAATTGCTGGACGACTTTCAATTTCAAAAATAAACTTATCGATGTCGATATCCATTGCGCCTACGTCCTTCTTGAACTAAAAACGGTCCGGCACTGCGGAGATCAGTGTGACATACCCTGCGGCACGCACCGCATCCCCGTCCCAGCGCGCGAGTCGTCGTGCGTCTTGCTCTTCCGTGCGTCGAGGCGGAGCCAGTGTGTCGTACCATGCGATTTTTCTATACAAAATCAAGATTCTACATACAAAGTTAAAAAACGCATCAACGGACGACGCTGCGAGATGCGGAGCAGTGTGACAACCGCCTTAGTCGATACCGATTCATTCACCGATGCTCTAAATTGGACGGGCTCAAGAGGAAATGCCAGTGCTAATGTTTCCATACAAATAGAGGTTCCATTATCGTTTGTTTCATCCTACAAAAATTAACCGATGTTTACTAAATTTTAAGGAACTGAATATAAAGGAAATGTTCTGTGCCAAACTGATTTGAGTTTTGAGCTTATTATTATACAATTTGTGTACTAGGCGTCTTAGGGTGTTGCTTATTTTCTAACCCCCTACTCTCACCCCCTCATTCTGTTCTAGGACACGAAAAACGTCATTGATTCTTTAATTTTTTTTAAATTCGGTTTCTTGTAAACTGTTTTTACGGGGCGATGTGGTCGCCTAGCGACAAAGCCCTTTCAATAAAAAAAAAAAAAAAAAAAATCGGTTTCAGGGGTCGCTACCGCCCATTAAAAATCCGAGTTGTTAATAAAACTCGGTTTACATAGTTTTCTTTTTAAATTTTTGGCCGTGATTTTATTTGAACAATCTAATGTATCAATCTAGTTATATATCAAGTGAATTATTCTGTGCCTATCAGAAAAAAATCTAGGTAGTTCGTATTAAAGTAGATATATTTTTCAATATATTCTTTAATACTTAAACTTAATACGTTTCATCGTGTCCTAGAACAGAATGAGGGGGTGAGAGTACGGAGTTAGAAAATAAGCAACACCCTAAGGCGTCTGTTTTTGGCCAAAACTCCGCTGAAAACGGACGCATAGTACAAACATTCTATAATAATTTGCGCATAAATCTAAAGGGTCTGACACGGAATATATAAACATTCAGTTTCCAAAATTTTGTGTCGACTGGTTAAGGTTTGGAAGAAATGGTCGAAAACGAAACCTCGATTTGTATAAGCTGGTTTTGTTAGTTAGATCCTCATTAAATTTGTACCCGATGCTATACCTACCAGGTACAAACTCAACGTGAAGTAATAGTATGGGCAAATGAGCACTGATATATCGTCTTAACCCTTTATAGGGCAGAAGCGAAATTAGTATGGCGTCTGTGACCACTCGACAAAATTGACTTTAAGGCTCATATTTCATATAAACTTACATTGGTTATAGACCTTACTATTTAAATGAGTAGTCCCTGAACGGGCACAAGCAACAAATGAAACCACCAAAGTGAAGTCAGTCACTTGTCTTTGGTAGCGTGCGATATCTTGGTGGTCACGTTTGTGCCTTCTACCTCATTAGTGTTTACGACTTGTGTAAGTGACTGTGTCTCGTATTTTATTAAAAAAATTAGTGGTAAAATGTGATATGTACTGGATACACGGTAAGTAAATGAATAATTTAGTTATCTTCCTCCATTTTGGTACATAAATCTGAACGGCAACTTTTATCTATAAAGTACAATAACGATTTGAACTCAACAGGTAGTAAAAACCAATTTTTTGGTTAGAATTTGAACAAGTTCATATTTCAGATTCTTAATTGTTTATTTTACGTATTTGGGGCTATTACAGTTTACTTTTGCAAAGAAGAATTATCACTTTATGCCAAAAAACAGTTAGTTTATTTAGATATTATTGCACAAAGATGTTATTAGGTGCCAAAGTGTTGGTATGGGGGCCGGTGAGGTTTATGCGAGAAGTACGTCCTAATTGAATCATTACAGTAATGAATTTTCTGTTTGTTTTAGATGTCTATACGAGCATTAGACTTAGAAAAAATGCCCTACGATCAGCTAGTCAGTTTGATCGAGGGCATAGATGACGACCAAGCTGAAAATTCAGATGTTGGGGGGAACTCAGACCCTGAGGACGATCTACCTCTGAATGCCATATCACGAAGATTAGTGGCTGGAGAAGACTGTCATCGTGATGCCATTGACTCACCTCCAGCTATCAGTGATTCACCAATACCCATAACACCAGTTTCATCACAAGTTCCTAAAACTAAGACCGTTTGTTAGTATCAAGATTGTTGATTTGTGAGACTTTTTATTCATAAGACTATTTGATTTATAAGATTTGATTTCTAAAAATGTGATTCCTACGACCACAGTCCTTATTCATGTTATATGTGTAGGAAAGAAATAGATATTTTATGAAAAGTTTTTTGCAAATAGACAGTTGTAGTTTGTCATAAAGAGCTTAAGTTGTGATATATTATCAGTATTATTTAGAAGATATTTTTTGTTAATTTGTGACACAAAGTAGTCACTACGTACACTTAATATAATAACTTAAGTTTGTTTATTATTAAAATTCTAAAAACATTGTTTCTTGAAGTAATAATCATTTCATTGTGATTTGGTTTTATTTACAAAATGTTTCCCTAAACGGTCACGGTTTCAAATAAAACCACCAAATTTTTTCCTTAAATGGTCTTGGTTTCATATGCAACCACCCCATACAGGCAAACCCACATAAATCAACTAGTGAATATTACACTAATTCCAGTCCTTATGTACCCCTAAACCTATCCCGATACCAAAAATCCAAATACAACAAAAAAAAAAATCTGCCCTATAAAGGGTTAAGCAAGCTCTGTATATTGGAATATGATAATTATCGATTTGCAGCTGCTATTAATACCTAAGTCGATTTGTGTAAGGGTGAATCTTACACAAATCGACCTAGTCTCAAACTAAGCAAAGCTTGTACTGTGGGTACTAGACGACGATTTACGTACATATATGTATATATTGATAACATCCATGACCCCGGATCAAATTCACAAGACCCGAATTCGAGTGCCTCACACAACTGCTGGGTAACTGTTATAATAACGATACCTTTATAATAGTATACGTCCTACCATTCCGATATATATTGTGCGTTTCGGAATATCATATCAATTAACGGCAGGCTCTATTATTTGCACTTACTTTGATATCAGGCTTTGTTTGATAAGCCGTCACGCGTATCATGGCAGAACATTGAATTGTCATGATTTATGCTTTGTAAATGAACTACTATTGTAAATTCCCAATTATTTGATGTTTGATTATGACGCCTAAAAACAGACCTAATGATACGGTGTGTATTGGACGGTAATTCGATGCGGAAAAAATGCATTGTTATTGCCATATTATATAAATAGAAAACTGCATTCAAAAAATAAACTGAAAAGCCATAAATAATTTGCTCATGTACAATATTTGAATCACCTTTTATCGGTGCTAAGGGTTTACGTAACCTTTTATCGAATACAAATTTTAATTATAATGCGGATTACTTTTGGATTTTCAGTTTATTTTCGAAGGCTGTTCTTTTTTGCAGTAATATAATTATGCATTTTGCAACTCAGACATGCAAAATCAACTTCTACGAACTCCAACAAACCTCAAAGCCTTATTTCAACCTCTATTCTCCACGTATCCGTGTTTGAATAGTCAGACTAACTAACGCGAACTTTCTTTGCGTCAAAACCGAAACATCGTGCACCCACCTCGAGCTCCACAAAACAGTCAGATGTCAAACTTGTCGAAACACGTTAGCTAGATTTACCACGGTAAGAGCCAGCGCACACTACGGCTTCTAGTGTCCGCCACAGTACATCTCTCTTTTTCTCACTTCGAGCGTGGAAAAGAGACAAGTCTACTGTGGCGGCCACAAGAAGCCGAAGTATGCGGAGCCAGTAATAGTCATACCATGGGATAAGAAAATAAGGTATGGCACTCCCGCTGGTGAGCTTTTCTACGTCACTGATTAGTTGCCGCTTTATGGTAACAAAATAATTATAAGGAAATAGAATGTTTGCCGCCAGTGCTACAAAATATATATATATACTCGTATATATGCATTCGATATACTTGCTTTGGAATATCATTGTGAGATTTGTGCAATTGAATTAGAATTAAAACCTACAAATTTAATATTAATTGGTCTATATAGGACTGGTATAGGAGACTTTTCGAAACTGTTAGAAACATTAAAAAAATTATTCAAAATTCTATGCAGTAAATATAAAAAGAGCTTAGTAATGATACTGGGTGACTGGAATGTTGATTTCAGTTCTGAATCGACAAACAAACGTGATTTAAATGATTTAATGGCACAATATAACCTACGCAATATTATAGACTTCCCAACAAGAGTAGACGGCGATTCAAAGACTTCAATTGATTGTATCGTCACGAATATTAACACTAGTATATTAAATGCAAGACCACTAGCTCTGGGGATATCGGACCATGATGCTCAACTAGCTCAGCTTCAACTACAAGAATGCTACAAATCCAAATATATATATATCGAATGTCGTCAGCAGAATTTAGAAAATATTACACAGTTCTGTGAAGCTATGATGTCGTATGATTGGGATTCAATTATCGTATCATATAAATCGTCCACTTTTGTCAATTTTATGCAAAAAATATTATACAATATGAATATTCACATGCCTATAAAGATTATTAAGAAAAAACATGAAAGCCGAATTCTTTGGATATCAGAAGATATACTTAATTTACAATGTGACGTGGATGATTTACACGTACTTCAAAAACAGTACCCACAAATTGACTTTAAAGAAGTTATAACGAATAAAAGACATCAAGTAAAAGAGTCACTTGCAAACAAGAAAAGAACATTTACTGAGGAACGTATCATGAACTCTAAGAATCCTAAAAAGGAAATATGGAGAGTAATAAAAGAAGAAACAAATGGTAACGTACGAGAGTGTAACTGGAACCTAAAAGATGTAACAACTAAAAAGACCATTGATTACCGTGAAATACCAGATTACATTAACAATTGTCTCGTAAAAATAGGGGAAGATCTTGCCATTAATAACAGTCCAGATATTAAACAAGCCTTAATACAACTCGCTCGTAACTACCCAGAAATAAAAAGTGAATTGTGATTTTCTAATATTAGTGCAGAATACCTTCTTAAGCTTGCTAGAAATAAAATTTCTGGATCACACACCAAAGATATATACGACATTTCGGGAAAGTTTTTGTTTGATGTGATGTTTTTTCTGTCTGATCACTTGACATATCTTATTAACAACATCTTAAATTCTAATAAGTATCCGCAACATCTTAAGAAAACCCGACTGTGTCCAATATATAAAGGAAAGGGCGATAGAACAGACGTAGGAAATTATAGGCCTATTACTATAGTCCCTACTATATCGAAACTGATTGAGTCTATAATGTCCAGTGATCTGATAAGGCATGTCGAACAAAATAATGCTATGTCGAATGCGCAGTATGCCTATAGGCGAGGACGCTCCACTACAGAGGCAACACAGAAATTCATGGAAAGTGTTATATCATGCTTGGAAAATAAAAGAAAGGTTGTGGGCATCTTTTTAGACCTATCAAAAGCCTTTGATACAGTCGATCATACGCTGCTTTTGAATAAACTGAAAAAATATGGTGTAAGAGGACAGAGTTTAGACCTACTTAAATCTTTTTTGGCAGAAAGGGAACAAACTGTCGAGATACAAGTCGATGGAAAGCACTACAGGTCTCAGCCACACTTAATTAAAGTCGGGGTACCACAGGGCTCATCATTGGGAAAAACATTATTTTCTATATTTTTAAACGACATAGCAACATTAGACATAGATGGTGAAATAATTTTATATGCAGATGACACGACCATAATTGTAAGTGATGAATCCAATGACATTTTAATTAATAAAATTAATGACATACTATTGAAATTAGAGAACTGGTTTAAAATCAACGGACTAAAATTGAATCCTGAAAAGACTTCTTTTATGCAATTCAGTCCGCGCATCAGGGATTCAGATAAAATGCAAATAATCATACCTAATGGCACAGTAGTTCAAAATACAGCTCATGTCAAATTACTAGGATTTGAATTAGATCCAGTGTTTTCATGGAAAACACATATAGACACTGTGTGTAAGAAACTGGCAAAAGGTGTGTTTGTGCTTAAGCAGCTGAGACCATTAATATCAAGTCATCATCTAAAAGAAGGTTATTATGCTTACATACACTCAATCCTATCTTACGGAATAATCTTATGGGGAAATTCGACTGATTTTGAACGCGTTTTAAAAATGCAAAAACGTGCCATTCGAATACTGGTCAATGCAAACTATCGTGATAGTTGTAGGGAACATTTTGAAAAACTGCAGATATTAACATCAGTGTCAACATATACTAGAAGTTATATTGTATGTCAAAAATAACCCAAGCGAATTTAAACGTATAGGTGACGATAGGACACGACCAACAAGATATGCTGATGACCTAAGACCTAGTAGATGTAGGCTTAATATGGCAAAGAAATGCCCGAAAATCATGGGTCAAAAATTGTACAACAATTTGCCAAAGACAATTAAGGCTCAGACTGAAATGAACACTTTCAGTCGCCAGGTAAAACAGCTACTACTCAGTAAAACCTTATATAGTATAAAATAATACATGAATAATAAATATTAATGACAATTTAAGTGTATAATAATAATAAATAGTATAAATAATAAATATTTACAGTTCATAATGTTTCTAAATAAAAATAGTGTACTTGTTTATTAAGTTAATGATAAATAAATATTAAGCATATTGTTATGTCATGTTGAGTAGATAGATAATTGTTAATGTCAATAATTATATTAAGTAAGCACCTGAGTGTTAATTTACCTTCATTTAATATTGTTTAAAATTTCTATAAAATGTGTAAAATCTTGACGATCTCAATATGTTAACATATTTTCTATTTTGTAAATTATGTAAAACTATTGAGAAATAAAGAAATCTGAATCTGAATCTGAATCATTTATGCATTCTTTAACTTAAAAAAAAAAATCGTAATAATTGATTGAAAACACTAACGATATTAATCTGATAACAAGGGAATCGGGGAGCAGGGATCGATACCGGTATTAATGAAAACGCTCTGATTTCGCGTTTTTTTTCGAATGTTATTATATAGAATTTCAATTTACAATTTCAAAAATTAGCCCACTATAATATTGTTACGCCGGTAGGTTAGGTCAAAAACTTCGAACATCAATTTCAGTGCTTTAGAGGCGCTTTCAGCAGGCTGAAAAGTCATTTCAGGCCGTTTCAGAAGTTGCTCTATCACATATCTAAAGATCGAAATTTCACCCAAGTTGCCGTCGTTTTCAGGCGCCTGAAACATGCTTTCAGTCCGTTTCAGGGCACCCTCTATCAGATGACGCCATAACCTGAAAACCCGTTTTCAGGCGTTTTCAGGACCCCTTATGGGCCTCTGAAGCACAAATCGTTATATGGCGAAATATCCCGTAGGAGTGACAGAGATAGCACTAGTAGAAAGAGATAGCTATGCTCAGAACATTCGAGAAGTGTGTAACAAGGATGGGACTACTAGAAAGAGATAGCTATACTCGGAACATTCGAGAAGGGAGTGACAGAGAGTGCACCATTAGAGAGAGACATATATGGCCTCGAATGTTCTCGGCCCTCACACTGGACCTTACTAGAATATTCGCGATGTGTGGACAATGCGCCCAGAACGGTTCCGCGGGATATATAAGGCGCCGACGGCCGGCGTGAGTTAGTTACATTTTAACTGCGATACAGTGCGAGTAAAAGGATATTCGGAAAGAGACTCATAAGTGATTAGTGCGCTTTAAGTACAGTTCGCGTGAATAGTGAGTGCGTAATTTGTGTAATAGTGTGTTTGTGTTAATTAGTGGATTTTAAGTACAGTTCGTGTGAATTGTAAGTGCGTAATTTTGGTAATAAAGTGAGTGTTTTATTTAGTGGATTAATTTGTGCTTTTCTATCAAATACGAACCCCACGATCGTAACAATATAAACATGTGTGATAATGGGCGAAAAACCGGAATATAATAACGTTATTTTGTGTTATTTCGTATGGAGACAAATAACGGTATCGATCCCTGTCGGGGAGTATTATGATACACTACCTGGCAACACAGAAACGGATCGACAGAACCGACCAACCACTCACAGCGTGAGTCTCGCCTGTAATTCCGGAGTGCCATACCTCTATTTCATTACTAGCGGCCCGCCCCGACTTCGCACGGGTGCAATGCTGATAAATTATGCCTGTATATACATAATATAATATAAACATTTCCCTTGAATCAATTTATCCATTAAAAAAAACCGCATCAAAATCCGTTGCTTAGTTTTGAAGATCTAAGCACACTTAGGGACAGACAGACTGACACAGCAGGAAGTGACTTTGTTTTATAGGTACCATGAGTCATACGTATTATGAATTAAGAGCTTGAAGTATCTTTGAGTGATTACATTAGAAATAAGGAGATCAGCACGCCGTCTAGTATAACTTTGACACGTTACTCTTTATCGCGCGACAATACTACCTGTCACTTTCCTCTCAATACTGTGCGAGCAGGACATGCTGGATTGTGCGACAAGCGAAGTCGCGGCAAAATATGATAGCCCTACACTGTAAAATAACAGCGAGCATAGCGAGAAGAATTGTTAAACCACGAATGAAATAACCATAAAATTCACACTGTCGATTTTTGCAACATCCGCTGATGATTTTATTGGTTGTTTCTGTAAAACGCGTCGCTACATTTTATTGAGATTCATTACGGAAATAGTCAGTGTTATTTATAATTAAATAATAATAACATTATGTATAATAAATATTGATAATTAGCTGCGCGAGCTGCGCCGCGCGGTGTTATTAACCGCTCATCCCATCATCCCGCGGGAACACTACAATTTTTGGAATAAAAAGTAGCCTATGGGTTAATTCAACGTATCAGCCTACCTTCATACCAAAATTGATCAAAATTGGTCTAGCCATTTGAGCTTGAAGAAGTAACAGAAACACATTCACTAGCATAAGCTTGAATGTAGCCAAAATAGCTTCGTTATAATTATCACTGTGTTAAGTATATTGTAACAGTATTCAATGTTTATGCCAACTTTCAACAAAAACGTCGGTTAAAAAATATTAAACAAGGATTTACGCAAACGGAATAAAGTACAAGTTATATGAAAACAAATCCTGTCGCTTGATTTCTCTGGTGCCTGCGAAATCCCTTTTTACATCTCCAGATTGAGTTGTATTATTTTGTGATTCCCGTCTCATATTCGGTGTTCCTTTGAGCCCTTTTAAACCCTTTCACCTGAGTTAAGAGGCATCGGAGTCAAGGCCCTTCCAGAGGCCATGAGCAGTTTATCCATTGCTGTTAAGATTATTCCGGACAATGATGATGATAATTGTAGGTATTAAGCGGTTAACACTCACGTGAAATTGTCAGGAACGGCCCAACATGTTTCGAACTCGTATAGAGCTCGAAAAATAACGGGCCGTTCCTGACAATTTTATGCGAGTGTAAACCGTTTAATACAATAGTTAAATATGTCTCACGAAAGTTTTAATAAGATTAATGATGACGATGATGTGTTTCCTTATTGTTAATAGATATTTCGTGCTATTTATACCATCTAATTGCTTGCATTATGGGAAAAAATATAATGTCTATTATCATCTATCGTGTTGATATTATAAAAAGGCTTGTGTTTAAACGCCTACCAAATATGTTGATAAATTACTACCAATAAATTCTTAATACTTGCCAAAACGGATAAATGCTCACCAAATAGTGTAAGTATCACAAACTATTGTATAAAAAAGCTTATATTTCTTTTTCTTACATGCTATAAAAATATGTGAACACCGTTAAAGTTAATTTCAGACCAAATAATCTATATTATTGTTAAATGGATGTCACCAATATTTTATATTATTAATTCCATTTTAGTCATTTTTCATCATCATCATCATCATTTCAGCCACAGGACGTCCACTGCTGAACATAGGCCTCCCCCAGTGACTTCCAGATCGGCCGGTTGGAAGCGACCTGCATCCAGCGGCTTCCTGCAACCTTTACCAGGTCGTCTGTCCACCTTGTGGGTGGACGTCCTACGCTGCGCTTGCCGGTGCGTGGCCTCCATTCGAGAACCTTACTGCCCCATCGGCCGTCAGTTCTACGTGCTATGTGCCCCGCCCACTGCCACTTCAGCTTGCAAATTCGTCGGGCTATATCAGCGACTTTTGTTAGTTCACGGATCTCCTCATTTCTGATTTGATCTCGCAAAGAAACACCGAGCATAGCCCTCTCCATAGCGCGCTGTGCAAGTTTGAGCTTCCTTATAAGGCCCACAGTAAGAGGCCACGTTTTTGTTCCGTATGTCATTACTGGTAACACACATTGATTGAAGACTTTCGTCTTTAGGCATTGAGGTATGTTGGACGAGAAGATATTTTGTAGTTTCCCGAACGCTGCCCAGCCGAGTTGGATTCGTCGATTGACCTCCCTCTCAAAATTGGACCTACCCAACTGGATCACTTGTCCCAGGTAAACATATTTGTCAACAATTTCGAGGGTAGAGCTCCCAACCGTTACTGGGTAGGGTGTAACATGGGCATTCGACATTACCTTTGTTTTGTCCATGTTCATCCGAAGACCTACCTGTTGGGAAACTCTATTCAGGCCATCGAGCATTGTGCCGAGGTCCTCCAGCGATTCTGCCATGACCACAATATCGTCGGCAAACCGAAGGTGAGTAATGTATTCGCCATTAATGTTGATGCCGAATCGTTCCCATTCCAGGAATTTAAAAGCATCTTCCAATGCGGCGGTGAACAGTTTCGGGGAGATTTGCTGAGGCAAAAAACTAACTGTTGACCGTGTTTTTTTTTGTTACCAAACATATTACTACTCACCCCAAAGACAAGTAACTTGTTTATCGCTTTACGCATTCAATTAATATATATGATATAGTACTTAAATAAATATTCGCTACTATTTAAATGCTCACCAAAATGGCTTTTATACCCTAAAACTAATAAAGGCCTGTCCTTGAGTGCCGTAAACAAAAAAATTAAAGTCAGACTGCCGTCGTCGTACCTAACCTAAGCCAAGTCGGACCTGCCTCAAGGTGAAATAGGTAATGTTAGTAATCGTAAGCCAAGTCGGACCTGCGCGGCTCGCTCGCTTCGCTCGCTCGTTAGGGTCGCAGTTCAACCTAACACTCCTCCTCGCTTCGCTCTTCGTCGTACCTAACCTAAGCCAAGTCGGACCTGCGCGGCTCGCCTGGCCGTAGGCCTACCGGCCTGTGCGTCGCTTGGCGGGGGCGGAGGGCGGGTTGCGGGTAAAGAAATAAAGGGAAGCTATTATAATTTTAGATTGACAATAATATATTTTGACTAAAGGTTAGATAATTTGATTACACTAAAGCAAATTAGACTGCAGTTTTTGGTATTAATGTTGATGTTTTATGAAAACAATATTTGGTGAGCAAAAAATCCATTTTGAAAAGCAAAAAGATATACGGACTCAACGTAAAATTATTCTGGTGTATGTATATTGATTTTGGAATACAAAATGATTTAGTTTAGGGAGCTCTGTATAGAGTGGGTTTAATTTATATGGAGGTAATTTATTTTTCGTACTTAACCACATTAATACGTCTAAAAACGTCCATACTTATATTAACAGTAAAACAATTCTAGTTAAGTACTTACAGACTAAAACAAGTGTTTCTTTAAGTGACATATACTTCGCCAGTTTGATTCAAAATTGCTGATATTTTACCATACACTATTTCACTTAAGGTCACCTATGTTTTTTTTTTACTAACTCATACAAAAAATTGTTAATAGATAACCTTTCCGACTAACAACATTTTTTATTATTAGATTGTAGTAATTACTTAACTTACCTTTGTGTCATTATTTATAAAAATAAAAAATGTGGTATTTCCACAAGAGGAGACCACTGTTGAGAAGAAACGCCGAAAGAAAATGAACAGTTAGTAATTTTTTTTGAAAGGATACGTACTTAACCACATTAATACGTCTAAAAACGTCCATACTTATATTAACAGTAAAACAATTCTAGTTAAGTACTTACAGACTAAAACAAGTGTTTCTTTAAGGTCGCCAGTTTGATTCAAAATTGCTGATATTTTACCATACACTATTTCACTTAAGGTCACCTATGATTTTTTTTTACTAACTCATACAAAAAATTGTTAATAGATAACCTTTCCGACTAACAACATTTTTTATTATTAGATTGTAGTAATTACTTAATTTACCTTTGTGTCATTATTTATAAAAATAAAAAATGTGGTATTTCCACAAAAAAAATAGAATCGATTATAAAGATTCTATAAAAATATTTAGAACAGCGCCATCTCTCTCGCAGTCTTCACACTTGCTGTAAAGCAATGGGGACAGGGGATCGTGCGTGTAAAGTGCACATCCTAGGGTATGGCTAATGCGCATAAGCATTTCAAAACACATATGACGCAGAGGGCGCTCCAGTAGCGAAAGAATTATGGAATGAAAGATTTGGTGTGATTGACGTAGCGATCTAATAGCTCAGTTGGGAGAGCAATGCGCCGGAAACGTAGAGGTCGCAGGTTCAAATACGAGAACGAGTGAAGCGTCTCCGTTTCAGATTGGCTTGAATTGCTTTCGTTGGTAATATTTTCTTCGGTTTCTGTAACTGTCACACATAATCGAGACAGTAACTTTCCAGTTACCGTTGTCTAAGGTTGAAGTTACCGAAACTTCAGGGAGGCTCAAATAATTAATACACGCGAGGTGATCCGTTTTGAATCGTTTTATTTAAATGCTTTCATATGACCGGATGTACAGTTTTCCGGATGTTTTCGGCTACGGGTTGGCTCGTGAAATGTTGAGGGTTCAATGAATTATACAAAATAAAACGATACTTTTTTTCGACTTTTTCCGAAACGGCCCTGAAATGGAGGTTGAATATGAACAAAATAATTCCGTTACCTAAAGGTTGTCTGTAAGAGAACGCTATTTAGCGATAAGACCGCCTGTTGTTAACCTCCGTTTATTTTTTACTGTATATCTCTCCCATGTTTTGTATCCCTGCGTGTTTGAGGTGTGCAATAAAGTGGATTTGTTTTGTATTGTATTGTAAAATAGCATATTTCAGTGATTTCGCAACAGTTTCGCTAGGTTTACAACTCGGTGAGCTACTCTTCATGTAGAAGCATCATCTTTCAACTTCATCATCATAATATTTACTGATAGACGTCCATTGCTTGACAAAAGCCTCTCACAAAGTTCTCCGCAACCATCGGTCTTGCGACGCCCTCATCCAATTTTTGCTCACCTCCACACGTCCACCTTGTTGCAATCCCACGCTGCGCGCTCAAGAACCTTTCTACCTCAACGGCCATCGGTTCTAAGAGCAAAGTGCCCCGCCCACTGCCACTTAAGTTTGGCGATTGTCTGAGCAACATCTTTTGATTTGACTTAGCGGCTTCCAAT
Source organism: Apotomis turbidana (assembly GCA_905147355.2). NCBI lineage: Eukaryota > Metazoa > Arthropoda > Insecta > Lepidoptera > Tortricidae > Apotomis > Apotomis turbidana. The sequence continues at coordinate 23,676,646 of LR990286.1, forward strand.
TTCCAACGGGCTCCACTAAAAGCCTTAATTTTAAAGTAAAGGCTGACTGCCAACTTGCAAAATTCTAATCCATTATTCAATAGCGACATCCGACAAACGTTAAGAGAATGCCGTCGAATAAACAGCCAGGCCAATTATAAAGAGGCCGATGGGATGCAAATGGTAATTTCCTGGGTACCTTGAATAAATTTAGTCAGCGAAATTGTCATGGTGTTAAGGAATACTTCTAAATCGAATTATTGGCTTTAGGATGGGATTAAACAATCGATTGTAGAATGAGCTTATATTATGCCAGCTTTTGCCCGCGACTACACACGCGTGGAACTTGATAAAAGGGATAATTAAAAGCGCCTAAGCAAATGTAAGAGCAATTGTGCTTTTGGTCTAATAATTACATTTCCTACAGGGTCAACCACAGAAATATATCAAGATAGAAGGAAAGAGTGGACGTACCTACCTCGCGTGGCGAAATGTTAACACGGTGTCAACTTTGCTCGTCGCGTATATTAGTCAGCTCCCGACCGCGGTCTGTGTGCGACGTCAGGTCTTAAAAACAAAATGCCTTGTTGCGCAATATTTAATTAATTGTTCAAACACTTCCAATAAAATTGGAGCTGTTAATCGAGATATTTCCTTTCATTGGTATGTACAATTTGTCCTTAAATATCTGTTATTAATTACAAAACTATTTATTTTATTATTTTCATCAAAACAGAGGCCGGCGATTGTGTCCAACGCTAGATTTCCATTGCGGCTTTAATTTGACGAGCCAACCTTGGCTTGCATTCAAAGCCAGCGATGTAAAAATAAGATATTCAAACTGTCGAGTCACGTTCAAGGTCGATTTCTCATTTTTTCTGTCAAAAGTAAGAATAGTGCTGCCATGTGCTGCTGTACAATGCGATTTTCTTATTCGATTAAAATCAATTTTGAGAACAGAGGAAATGATAATTACGTTCTTATTTATTATGCAGCTATATAATGTAAGTACATAGTGCAAAGCAAATATTATTTTGTGTCTGTTTTTGTTTGAGACGGCGGCGGCTGGGCCGCGGCGCGGTGCGGTGTGGGTGGCGATGGATAGAATCGGTGCCGTGTTCGAATCGAATCGATCTGTGCGTCGATGTTTCTGAATCGTATTCGCGCGGCTTATGTTTCCCATCACTAAATTACGCTAGTGACGTCAAAGTACCTACGCAAAATGTTACACGCTCAGTCTCCCTACAAATTGCTGAACTCTTTCCTTCTATCTTGATATATTTCTGTGGGGTCAACACACCCCAGCAGAAATGTTCACTCACTTTTCAATCTTTTTAGGTATTATTTCCAGGGTCGAAAACCATCCTATGTCCTGCCTCGTATCTGAAACTATCTCTATGCCAAATTTGATCAAAATCGATTCAGCGGTTTAAGCGTAAAGAGGTAACAGACAGACAGACACACTTTCGCATTTATAATATTAGTATGGATTTATGTGAACTGACACAAAGTTTTAATGTGAAGGCACAGAGTAAAGACACTAGTGAAGGTAACAAATGATATGCGATCTACCTACTGGAATGTACTACTGTACATCCCTAGTTTTCCGAGAAATCTCCCGTTTATATAATTTTACCTTCATAATTAACCTTCTAAATATTCATATAAAATTTGTTATTTCACAAAAAATAAAATCAACATACTATGAATACATTGTATGGAAGTCATACAAAAATATGACCTTTTGAAAAGATAATCTTCATATACGTACTTATTGTTATAGGGTGTGCTCTATATTAAGTTACTTTGTCATAGTAGTGATGCTAGAATCACTGTTCAGTGAAGATCACCTTTCTGTAAGGATCGCAGGGTCTTATGGAAATAAACAATATTTTCTATCCTCCCTGACCTTTGTTTCATTAAAAGCAAGCTTCACACCGCCTCTCAGAGCGAGTGAAAAGTGGAAGCGCCGTGTCGCGGTATTTCGCCGCCATGTTTTACAGGAAGAAACGCTTAAGTCGGACGGAATGAAGTACACGCTCAAGTTCTCTCTGTAAATTTACTAATACCTAATGTTAACAAGCAAGCCTTGTTATTAGCAGTGCTAGCATTACCTGCAATCACTATTTTGCTTTAGACAAAGAAGTGATGCTTGAAAATTAGTGATCTCTGTATGAGGAGTGTCTGTTCAAAAACACTTATTTTTATATGGAAATCATGCAACATTAAGTCCTTTTGAACAAATGCTTCTTTGTTATAGTATCTGCTCTATATTAAATAAGTTATCTTGTCATAGTAGTGATGCTAGAATCACTGTTCTGTGAGGATCACTGTTTTGTATGGATCGCAGGGTCTTATAGAAATAAACTATTAATTTCTTACCGCCCTGACCTTTGTTTCATTAAAAGCAAACTTCACACCGCATCTGAGCGAGTGGAAAGTGGAAGCGCCGTGTCGAGGTATTTCGCCGCCATGTTTTGCAGCAAGAAACGCTTAAGTCGGACGGAATGAAGTACACGTTCAAGTTCTCTCTGTAAACTTAGTAGGGATACTGTTAACAAACAAGCTCTGCTAATAATTGTATTGTGCATTTATGACTTATAAATTATTATATACTAGTGGCTCTGTAGTTAAATACATAATAAAATAACCTAAATCGAAAACACCCCCGGTACAAGTATTCATTTCGACAAAAAAAACCGCACTTCAAGGTGGTCCATCCGTTTGGGATCTACGATGCTACGGACAGACATAGAAATCCAGGTAAAATTGATTTCGTCGGCGTTAAAAATAATAAATAAACCTCGTGATAATTTTTCGAAATTGCTGAAATATGACCTCTCCATTTAAAAAAAATAAAAATAACCGACTCAATAAATAAATTATTTGTATTTATTGTAGTGGCTCATAAAAATGTACGAGAATTGATTGAGAATGCGGCCTGTAAACGCCACGAAAATCCGGACAAACGGACATCCAAACATACGTTTTTTTTTTTACTAAGCTCAAAAGGAATCGCTGCGCTCTCTGGGTCAATGTTTGCATGAAAACGTACTCTCAACTGAAAATATAAGAAAAAAAACAAAACCAAACCTACACACTTCCAGTTATTACTGTTTTACTGCTACAGCGCATATTTTTAACACATTAGTAAAATAGTATAAAAATAAGTTTAGCTGTTGAAATAAAATTATCGAAGCGCTGTAGCAGTAAAACAATTTAAAATGACAGTGTGTAGGGCACAGTCACCCAGATTGACTGTACACTGCGAACCTAACTGAGCTATGACAAAGGACTTAATCCTTTCTGTGCTTCCCTTTGTAAGTCTTAGTATAAGATAACCATATTAAATAGATTCGTCGTTAATAAAGTTACACTTAAGCGCTTTCATATATGTATATTAAATGGATTGTTTTCTCATTTTAGTGGGAAAAACATCCTAATGTTTAGTTACGTACGTAAATACAATTTTATTTACTTTTTCATTAATATGCTCATGCCGTAATACTATTTATTACGGTTCATATTTCATAAAATATTATCTTCGAGTTTCGCCTCGACTTATCAACTTAATTCCTGCCATGCACGAATATATGCGATGTGAATCTCAAAGATAATTTCACAAAACATTCTCCCCAAGCAATTGTCCCAAGTACCTTTCCGTGCAGTTAACCTAATCTCCCGTCCCCCGTAATAGCAAACAATGCATTTCGAGGTAGTAATTCATCTCAATTTCGAGTGCTTTCCCCAGATACAGCTTCGCATGATACTCACCCCCCAAATGTAATACTGGGAAGACGTGTACGTTATGCAAGTCACGCGTCTAAAATCGCCTTACATCTAATCCGGAGTCGACATGCGCACAGTGCCATAGTCAAGATAGAGGACGTTATCTCGCAGTATGTAATAAATAATAATTACCCTCTCCCCTTTTATGTTGTGCTCTGATGATGATGATGATATATTAGGAGCTAAGAAACGAGCCTACGTTTGTTACTCTCCATCTGACGACGCAGTTTGTAGTGAAACTGCCTACTGAGCCGGCGGTCGTGGGTTCAAATCCCGTCTGGGGCAAATATTTGTTTGATGAACTCGTTCCTGGGTCATGGATGTTATCTTTATATGAATTTATATATTACGTATATCGTCGTCTAGTACCCATAGTACAAACTTTGCAACATATATTTATTTATTTAACTTTTACATATATCATATTGTTGTCAATATATTTATCTTGGAAAAAATGCAAGGCTCCTGAAGTACAAAATATATACACTGGAGAACACGCCCTATTGATTAGATTTTTTACTGACAGAGAAAGTACAGAGTGGACACTAACAAAAGGCCTCGTCCACAAATTCCAAGTTTCTCAGCGAGTTTCTCAGAGGGCTATGCTCGGAGTTTCTCTGAAGGACTAAATCCGGAACCAGGAGATCCGACGGAGAACCAAAGTGACCGACATAGTCCTAAAGATATGCAAATTGAAGTGACAGTGATGATGAGAAAGTAAATTAACTGACATAATGTCGATGAATGATGGGATGATTGCTGTTGGTGAATTCTACGATAATATATACTGTAGTAAAATGCATTAAAATAATCCAATAAAAATTTTATGACACTATTTCATTAATTATCAGTGATAAAATTACCGCACGACTGTACAGGTAGCAATTCCATGCGAGTTCTAAATATTTCGGGCCGTCTCTTACAATTTCACGTAAGTGTAAATCGCTTAATACAATAATGAATAAAGTAGCTTAATATGTCGTGAAATAAATAAAAAACATTCAAACAAAAGTGCGCATATTTTATTTTATGCCAAAGCGAAAGTAAGTTTGTAATTGTTTCAGAATCCTCAATAAAACAATTTGTGTGACAGTCATGTACTGAAACGTAGTTTTTAGGGCTAAAATAGTATTAGTTGTTTTTATATATTATGTATCTTCACACGACGATCACGTCACGACTTCGTGGCCAGATGTATTGGAGAGTTATCAGCACTACGTACCTATGTATGTCGATCTTTAACGCCAATTCCATACTTTTAGAGCAGACTGAGTTTCATTTAATCCCAATAAAAAACAGGATCAATTGATATCCTAAAAAATGTTAATTGTTATATGCAGATCATGCTTAAATATTATAAACACATAAAAACACTGAGAAAATGTGTTTTGAAAGTATCCATTCAAGCATATTTCAGTGTTTTCCCGCTTCAAACTCCGTGGTCATAATTATTATAGCCGAAATCCCATGAGTAAGCATTTTTTTATTACGCGCTAATATCACAGGAATAATGCTGTCACCGAAGTGAGAGCGTTTGAAGCGCACAAAGAAATTCCCAAGGACGAAAATAATCCGGAAAATACCTTTTACGTATGTATATGTTAGGGTTTACCATTGAATTGCCGACAGACATTTAATCGAATATTATTTCAAAGCTAACGTTTCAAGTATTTTCATTTCATCGAAAAGTCATTGCGTCGAGGACTCGATATTAGGTAATTTGAACCTAGGTCTTTTAATTACTAGTTGACTTATTTCAATAAAATTGATGTCATAGCTTTTCATCGGGATTTTTTTTTCGGGTTTATTATTTTTTTTTTTCACATGTAATAATATTTATCCCGCATAAAATGATTTCAATTGGTTATCGAAACTAAACGCAATCACGTCAGTCGGCTCACTATGCGGGTAGTTTCGGATATGAAATTGTTTATCTGTACGAATGGTTGGTCGTCGCAGTTCTAACCTAACCTAACCCACTTCTGGGAACAGTTCGTTTTCTTGGGGGTCGCAGTTCTAACCTAACCTAACCCACTTCTGGATACAGTTCGTTTTCTTGGGGATCGCAGTTCTAACCTAACCTAACCTAACCCACTTGTGGCAACAGTTCGTTTTCTTGGGGGACGCATTTCTAACTATCCTAACCCATTTCTGGCAACAGTTCTTTTTTTTGGGGGTCGCAGTTCTAAAACGATTTACACCAATGATTCTTAGTTTTATTATACATATACATATTAAAATACATATTTTTATGTCACACAATTAACTACATAATTTGAAAAATGTATAAATGTGCAGAAGGACATATAAAATTGTATTAAAGTAATACGTCGAAGAAATGAATTGCAATGTTTTGTAGTTGTGCCAATTAAGATAACTTGAAAGAAATCAGCGATTAAGTAATATTCGTTGAATAGTATTCTACGTAGTAAGATAAATTGAAATAAAATAACGCCAAACAATATTACTAGTACTAAAGTTTCGATGAATCGTTGTCGATGAAATAATATTCGATGAAAAGGTAGTCGACAAAACAAGGGTACAACATATGTTAGCTATCCTACTTTTATGTTCTTACTATGCCTTACCTACTCAGCAAGCGCGCAATATTCTCTGAATTATACCAGAGTTCCCGATATGAGCATGTTTACTTATTAAGTATTTACCTTACTTGTTTGTTTGTTCGTCTAAGTTCGCGTTCCATCCTACGTATGTCACGGTGTTTTGGTAAACGAACTTGGTAATAGGGGAGTTTGGAACTTGGTAATGTAGACGCTAAACGAAAATAAATACATGTTATTTTTTTTCCATAAGTATATGATATAAAAGTACCGATAATCACACACATAAACATAGGCCTCCCCCATAGCTCGCCACAAGTTGCGATCCTGTGAAGACCGCATCCATCGACTCCCTGTGACCCTAACGAGGTCATCTGTCCAACTAGTCGGGGGCCGTCCCACGTTGCGCTTTCCCATACCTACATGCACGGTTAAAGTGGTAATGGGCGGCGGGCCATATATCCTAGAGAACGGATGACCGTCGGGGCAGCAAAGTCTTGGAGTGGCCACCATAAACTTATTATATTTGTATATGTTTTTTTTTATAATTTCACCCTTGTTTTCACGTGGCTGCGAATTGCAATAACAGCGCGTGACTTCACACTCCTCGAAACATTTCGACATCTAAGAGACAGGATTTGTTTGTGTCAAGTTAATCTTGTTGTTTAGTGGAAGGCGGCGTCATAGCGACGCCATGACAGAAGTTGGCGTTTTAGAGGGAAATATTAGATTAAAAATGTAAGGCATTCGAATCTCAAAAAGTGTTTTATTTTTTCAGATAATGTTTTGTGAATTGTATTAAAATAAAAACCTCTATTGGAGCGTTTGAGTGTGATGGTATGCTAAGTTTAGTACGTAATAATAATAAAAGTGTTTGTTTTACTTAAGTTCATGAATTTTGTTTGTGTTTATTCAGCGATAATGGAATTAGAAAACTTTTTTTTTTTTTTTTTTTATTCAAAATAGCCATGCATTTAACCTCGATTGCACCTGATGTTAAGTGACAATAAGGCCTAAGATGGAGCATGCTTGGCTAGAAGATGCCTATTCACTCTCGACTTGAAGAGATCCAAGTTATATTTTTCAGGAAACAGGTGCGCAGGAAGAGAGTTCCATTCCTTAGCTGTCCTCATAAGGAAAGTAGACGCAAAGCGTTTCGTACGAATCAGTGGTATATCGACAACATAAGGGTGGAATCCAAGTCCGCGCCGAGTACTGTATTGTCTGAACGGAGACGGTGGAATTAATTCATGCAGTCCTAGTGCACACTCACCAAAGTGTATCCGGTAGAAAACCGATAAACAGGCGACTTTCCTGCGGTGTTCGAGGTTTTGCAGCTTTTCCTGAACTAAGGCAGGGTCGCCAATGAGCTTCTTCGCACGTTTGTCAATTGAATCCAAGGCGGCCAGTTGGTATTTGGCGGACCCATCCCAAAGATGGCAGCAGTACTCCATGCATGATCGGACTTGCGCCTGATATAATTGAAACTCCTGTCAATTCACGTAAATTTAAGTTTGTTTTTGTTTTCTGTTCTAAGTTTTTTTTTTATGTTTTCGTCGAATAGGTAACATAATTATATACCTATATGTAAGTACAGTTAGTAATTTTACTTTGGTTTAATTGATAGTTCCGGCAACTTTCGTCACATTGTGTTGAATTTTAGTGGAAACCTTCCCACGCAAAAAAGTCAGTTTTTTTATGATACCTTCATAAATTTACATACATTTTGGATGAAAATAGCCCAAACCCAAGTGGGTAATACACGTTGGCTTAAAAGGTCAATAGGTAAGGTATATAAAATTTTCAACAATACTTTAATCACATTAAAATGTCGTCATATACTTGAATCGAAATATACCGTGAATTTTCAGCGCGACCCAAAAGCAAACACTCAACATTTACCTCACAATGCACGCTTAATCACGGAATATTAAAATTAAGAACCACCAATGGCGTCCTTTATCAGACACGTTCAAGTGGATAACAACAGGAGCGAAATGAGCGGATCCTCACGCTTACTCTTTTGTACGTGAGGCACGCGAGGTGCATTGTCACGGAACATTGTGGAGCAATTCCATCGTCTACAACCCCGACGACGTATTCCAACCAACCCTTTCAGAGGAAACACGGACTGGTTGAAACAAGTTAAGGCTCATAGTTCAGCGGCGGCGTAGCGACGTATGGGGCTATGACGTTCAGAAAGCATGTGTGGAACAATTTGGAGGGAATGTGGGTTTCGTCGCGACCTGCCGTTTTTTCGTTGCGGACATTTTTGTTTAAGGGAACTACGGTGTAGGGTTAGTGCTAATGTAGAACAGTGGTTAATTCGACGTTGATAATGACATTTGTTTGAAGTGTTACCACTATTTTCGTCAAAATCATAACTTGTCGCAATAGGACAGGTCAGAAATAAGTACTTGAAGGGCTTCTATTACATAACTAAATGTGTTTTATTCTTTTTCGTTCACTATGACGCGGGAAACGGATGACGCAGTGTCTTGCGGTAAAACAGGAGGCAAAAAGAAAAGAAAATTAAACATGCTGCTAAAAGCTTAGTTATTTAAAAAGGCATTTAAAAATGTGATTAATTTAGTCGTATAAGTGCCATTTTAATAAGTAATACCATAGACGGTTAGCGACGAATAAGTCGGACACAAATGAATATTTAATAATATTTGGTTATTTTGTGCCGTCTGAAATTATTTCCCTATGCTCGTATTTTAATTTGTTTATTATTGATTGGTAGAAAATGGTGACATCATTTTTTTAATCATCTAAACATAGTTGGGTCAACGTCAGATTTAGGTTCGCGTCTTTTCGGTGGACATGCCTACCCTGCTGGTTTCATCTCGGCTCAAAATAAGCTTTTCTCCGCTAGTATGTTCATGAAATCTCATTACTATAGCAACGCATGCACTTCAACACGTCGCGCTAGTTCCATTTAAATTGAACGCATATTTAGATTAAGATTTGCGCTCGCGTAACTACTAAATCGACTAGTACGGAGCAGCCGGCGCCGCACGAGCGGAGTACACGCCGAATTACCCCGCCCTTATTACGGTTTGGTTTACGTCATAAGCTGGAGCACAGGCGGTAGCGGGAGCGGGGGCTAGACAATGAACATCTACACATCAGTGCTTAGACTGATGGTGCATTTCTACTGGTGCAAAACAGGACGGAGCGGAATGTAGCATGTCGTGATTTCAGCAAGTTTTCTGTGTCTCTGTGGTCCTACTGACGTGAAGAGGAGATTGCGAGCACTGAGATTGGGCAAACATAGTCTACGTTGTTCAGGTAATTATCAGTAGAGACACGCCCTGGTATGTATTCAAAACTCGTAATTGTCTAAGTACGTCTAATACTTGAAGTTGGCATTAGAGAATAAATACAATTTTGAAGATATGGCATAATTAGGCTGCCTGCCCAAAGAGGCGGAGCGGAGATGTGTAAAATGGACCAATCACATTGCTAAATTTACTTCTTTCTGTGGACAGGCAGTTTTAGACATTACTCGCTCTTGTCATTTGTAGTCTAGTGATATGTGATACTTACTCGTCATTTTCAATATTACGTCTATCAATACATGAAAAATATTAATCTTGATGAGAAACATTCAATTACCTACTGTTATTTATAGAGAATAATGCTAATGTTGAATTACAGTATCTAGGTAATATTTGTAATATGCAAGATTCAGGCATCAAGTTGCGCCAAATGACATTGTTACCTCGACGCTCCTACTCATCACTTGCACCACAACGCAATGTTAAGCCGCGACATTAACATGCCGCTGCGCCGCGTTTTCTCTTACTCTCGCCATGAATATTTATATCATCCCCGCATCAATGTACTGTGAAATACCTAGGCCGTGCTACCCGATAGCGGCAGTTTTATTTTTAATACAAACATGACAGGTTTTATAAAGCTCCAGTTTAATGCTGGTCAAGCTGAGTAGTACGGGATTCGTGTGGATTGTACACGCGTTATGTTTTGGATATACGTTGTATGTACCTAATAAAGTGGTTATATCAAAGTCAAAGTCAAAGTGGTTTATTCTTCAATTTAGGCATACTAACAATGCGCTTATGAATGTCAGCTGTTTTGCAAAACAGTAAGTATATAAACAGAATATTAGGTGAGAGTTATGTTTGTCACAAACTTTGGTTGTTGTTATGTTATTTGCTCTACATCATTGGCTAAATGTGACAAGGTTCTATGATTTACTTTTAATTCGTTGAAATAACAATATTGTCACACGACACGATTTTTACCCATTGAAATTAACTACACAACATCTCTGAGATGCGATCGCTTGCGACATTTAAATCAAATTTTGTCATCATGATGGAATCGTTACGGTCCTTCCGATTTTGTTCGTAACAGCACACACATCCGTTGGTCGTGTTGCCAGTCTGTAGCTAATTTACACAGAGAACCAATAAAATACAGTTCTGAGGCGGCTTTTGCAAAGATCAAAAGAGTGAACCATGTCTGTAGTGACCAGATTTTCACTTCAATCAAATATATGGAGTCTTGTGTGGCAATGGACGGGCTATGTCGCTCGGAGAACGGATGGCCGTTGGGGCCGCAAAGTCCTGAAGTGGTGACCACGTATTGGAAAGCGGGGCGTGAGTCGGCCCCCGAATAGGTATACGGATGACCTTGTGTAGCACGAAGTCGATGAATGCGGTTTGCACAGAATCACACTTAGTGGCGAGCTATAGGGAAGGCTTATGTTCAGTAGTCCGTGGCTGATAGATAGATATACGTATGTACTACAAAATTAATTAAATAAATGTATTTCACTGAGAAACATGACAGGTTAATCACGTATAATCTGACTGACTTTGCGTATATTGTAGTTGGTCACAGTTATTAATTAATGTGGCATGATTTGCTTTTGTTAATACGTTGTTCACGTGATTGAAAGTAATTAAGTTTTAAGTAATTAATGGTTGAAGTATACGTGAAAGGCTTCTATGAAAGCAGAATGTGGTTGATAATGTATGAAAACGGTGCACTTTTTTTCAATCGCCAGCTATAACAAGATAAATATGTTTTACAATACTATTGCTATATAATAATATCTGAGCTATTATCATTATGTCTACGATAACGAATTAGCGTTATGCTATTTTTACCTATTTATTTCATACAAATCGAATACAGATACACATAGACACGTGATATCTGATATGGCATTGCTTAAATGGTTGTTTGGCAAAATCTATTGAATTAGAACCCCAAACGACGATAATATTTTGTAATGTTTTTTTTGTAAATATGTAAACAACCTAATTATTGTATTAAGCGGTTTACACTCACGTGAAATTGTCACTCGTCGTGAGTGACGAGTTTGCCGCGGCGGTGTACGGGCAGCCGTCCCTGATGAAGGTCTCCATACGAGTTCGAAACATGTCGGATTGTCGGGCCGTTCCTGACAATTTCACGTGAGTGTAAACCGCTTAATACAATAATTAAATATGTCTCACGAAAGTTTTAATAAAATTATTGTAAACAACCTTTGCAAAAACTAGTTGTTTTATAGAACATTTAGCTGCGCCGCGCGGTGTTACCCGCTTATACCACGGGAACACTACATTTTTCGGGATAAAAAGCATATGTGTTAATCTAGGATATCAGTTACCTTCATACTAAAATGTATCTAAATTGGTTCCAAATTGGGACCATGTATTCATGGTCAAATGGCATACACACAAACACACTTACAAACTTTCGCCTTTATAATATTAGTTTCAAATGGAAAAAAAAACGGGCAAGTGCGAGCCCGACTCGCGCATGAAGGGTTCCGTACCTATACATATATTATAATCTATAACAAGTTTGTTGTATGGGAGCCCCCCTTAAATATTTATTTTATTTTATTTTTAGTATTTTTTGTTATAGCGGCAATAGAAATACATCATCTGTGAAAATTTCAACTGTCTAGCTATCACCGTTGTTGAGATACAGCCTGGTGACAGACGGACGGACGGACGGACGGACGGACAGCGAAGTCTCAGTGATAGGGTCCCGTTTTTACTCTTTGAGTACGGAATCCTAAAAAACACTAAAGCCATCATTCAAAATCTTATTCATCTTCATTTTGTGTAAGATTTTCTTCGGCTTCCGCGATTGTCACGCATTTTAAAATTTACACAACTTACATCGCGCGATAATTTGTTAAGCCTCCCTAACGCAAAATGAATATTATTGAATGTTCATCATTCATAACGTTCATTTTATGGCTAAAATTCTCTACGAATGCCGAATTCGTATCGATTATCAATTCATATTGAAAAGTTAAAGTATGTAACTTTCCTAAGTTACTGCAGTGCAATCAATCTTGAAGCAATCTGATGCAGCGTTCGTGCTCTGAAACCAAACCGTTTTAAGGTCATTCGAGTCGGTCAGATTCCCATACTACGAAAGCCCCCTATTATTTCCAGTTTAAAAGCTTCGATTTCGGTTGAAATATGTTTTATATTATAATTTGATATGCGTTTTTATCGCAAAGTTACATTTCAAGACACAAAAAGCCAAAAAATAAATTATTTTAAGCATTTAAAAAACACGCATTTACTATGAAAAACATTGTCTCTATTTCACCGCCATCTATTGGACCTCTTCGAAACCACAATAATTACATACCTATTTACATAAAACATGGCGCTATTCTTTTACAATTATTTTCTGTAGTTATTTAGTGTAAGAGATGTTTTTATATCAAGAAAGGTGTTGGATGTTTTAAATATTATCAAATAATTTATTCCTGACACTAAATTAACAATATTTGTAATTTTTTTATTTTGCCGGGCTGTATGGGTAATACCATTGTCATTCATTTCACCCGCGCGATAAAGAAAGTAATATTATTATTCCGTGAACGGAATGGTGTTCTGGTTATTGAGAAAATTATAATTTTCCATGAAAAATTGGGGTAAATTTTAGGTGCCGACCACAGGCGCCATCTATTAAAAAAAATTCCGTAACTCGGTGACTCGAATGACCTTAACTTGCGGACGTGGTTGGCGCAGTAGTACATCTGCCTAATGAGCCGGTGGTCCTGGGTTCGAATCCCGGCAAGGGTAAATCGTGGTCAGCTATATATGCATCTATATATTATGTTTTTTTATTGTTTTTGTAGTTGCTCGCAGTTTGGAATAAAATAGATGAATGAGTATGAGTAGGTATGAGTATGAATGGTATTTATCGGCTCCATAGCTCTCTATTAGTCCTACCGTGCTAACGAAAGTCCGATGCCTATTTATAATAGACGACGATAATAATATATAATTACTATTATATATAATTATCATCGTCTAGTACCCATAGTGCAAGCATTAGTTTGGGACAAGTTCGAATTGAGTACTCGTCAGATTGTCCCTTAATATTTGTAATTTTTATTTAATTTTCAGTGAGTCATATTGTTCGTTTTTTTACTGTAATCGTATAGAATTACAACTATTATAAATAAATAAATTAAAGCACATATATAAATCCAGTTACCCAATCAGCCCATAACCTCAGGTGTTAAATTAATTCAGAGGTCCCCCGAGTCGCCCCGATTAAGCTTGTTACTCGTAAATCCTTTATACGTATACATTATAGTGATTTACATCACTACTATACTTCAAAACCTTCTCTATTCATTTACAGCTAGCCTGTAAACGCGATCCATTCAAATCCCAGCATAAAAGCTGAGCAAAAAAAAAGCGATTTTTAGCAAAAAACCGACCGATTCCGTCCCTCAGGAGAAAGTTAATAGATTTCATTAATTAACCCGCTCACTGGACCGAGTGATTGCACCACTGTCCTGGGGTAAAAAGTGACAATTCGTTGGCTGGGGATTTCCCGTTATACCTTTTTACGTATGGATTGCGACAAAAGTAATCCGCGCAGGGTACCGCTTTGGTTAAGAACCTTTTTATCTTTTTGCTTCAGTGCACTATAGATAACAGATTCGGTTTAGTTTGTCTGTGGTATTAAAAGCTGCTTTCTATGTGTGATGTGGTCAGCTTAGTTGGTGACTCTGCTTAAGAAAATAGCCGTCCGAGATGCGATCCTAAATAAGGATAAGAATGTGTGTGTGTGTGATGAACGTACGAGTAAATTACTGTTCCAGACTGGTCCAGCGTGTTAACCTCTCCACCACCCTAACGCCAGAAAACCTTTCAAATTTTTCCTTATGCTTTGTGTGTCGATTTTTGCATTGTTTATTTGAAAGAATTTACTCCGCTGGGGAGGTAATCTAAAGGTACCGGGTTCGATTCCCGGTCTCTTCTTCCAGGTGACGATTTCAATGTTTCCTTGTGCTTTGATCTTTCTATCAATGATACAATATAAAAAAAATGTGGTGTGCCCACATTAAAATTAATGAGACATTATACAATTACTACTAAAGTGTTATAAGTTCCGGGGCAATCTGCCGAACCCTGCTCCAGATCAGACGACGCTACGGAGCCACGCTGTTACGTCGCCTAAATCCAACTAGATTTAAGTTTATTTTATGTATGATTTTGTAGTTCACAGTGCCTTAGTTTAATTACTGTAATGCTGTGCAACTAATTTTAATAAATAAATAAATAAATTATTTAGAAAAATCCTTGGATATTACTGCTTTAGCAGCACCATATATGTGCATATATAATTTTGTGGCACGTCAAAGAGTCGAGCAATGTGCCAGAGGTGCAGGGCTCATTAGTTATTTAGCGACAGAATGCTCCCGACAGATTGGGAATCATTGAGCTAGGTACCTACCATGCAGGGCAATGCATTTTCAATGCCAATCCACTGGAGCAGAGCGGAGCAGTGTAAAATGGACCAATCACATTCCTCAGATTTAAATGCGTTTTTGGGCTCCACAAAGTCGCCACTTCATTGGTTCAAGTGTATAGGCAGCCTTAGATTGAGTTCAGACAGTTTAATGCTTTTAAATGTTCAGGCCTATGATGGTTGCGTTTATCACGTGATAATTGCAACCATCACATGATGAGCATCGATGATGCCACGTGACAAAGAATCTGTCACTCACACTCGCAGCTTGTCAAGGTGTAAAAACCTTTCAAGTAAAACAATGCAAAGATCTGCACACAAAGCATAAGGAAAAATTCGTCAGGTCTTCCTGGAGCTAGGGTAGCGAAATGGTTAACGCGCTGGACCGGCAATCTAGAGGTACCGGGTTCGATTCCCGGTCTCTTCCACCAGGTAGTTAGTTTTTAAATTTTTCTTTATGCTTTGATCTTTGTATTAAAGGCTTTTAAATAAAAAAATGTGGTGTACCCACATTAAAATAAATGAGATATTATATATTTAAATAAAACAATTTAAACGGATTATATCGCGTATATTAATTATTAATTAGGGTGCACACTCACAACCACCAATAGGAGAGAGGAGGAAATCAATCTCCGAATCCAAAACGCCCTGCGATGCACAGCCGCACTCCACCAGGTGTTGGTGTCCAAGCTTCTCAGCCGAAATACGAAGATCCGTGTCTATAAAACCATAATCAGACCGATCCTAATGTATGGATGCGAGGCTTGGACGCTAACGCTGAGCGAGGAGAACAAGCTGTTAGTGGCTGAGAGGAAGATCTTCCGTAAGATTCTGGGCCCGACTAAAATGGAGGACGGTAACTGGCGCATCCGAAAGAACCAGGAGATTGAAGATCTCGTGTCCGAGCCAAATATCATCGGTGAAACTAAATCTGCCCGACTCCGATGGCTTGGGCACCTAGAGAGAATGGGAGAGGATCGCGCAGTTAGAAGAGTGTATGTTGGTCGACCGGCGGGCAAGAGGCCGGTGGGTCGTCCAAGATACCGCTGGAGGGACGTGGTGCAGAGGGACCTGTCTGAGCTGGGTGTGGCTGACTGGCAACAAACAGCCCGAGACCGGAAGGAGTGGCGTCTTTTAGTGTCGGAGGCCAAGATCCACTTTGGGTCGCTGCGCCGTGGAAAGTAAGTAAGTAAGTATATTAATTATTTGAGCCTCCCTGACGTTTCAGTACCTTTACAGATACCGTTGTCAAAGGTTGACTGAGAAAAACACAATTTTTCTCTGTCAAAGTTACATTTGTGCAAACTACCCATTTTGTAAATATTAATTTAAAAAAATAAAGGTGTTCATACATGCCAGATGGGCCTAATGTGTAAAGACAGTTACACATGTGCCAGAAGGGCATTTATTATTTATTTAAAATATCTACCAGCGGTTCACTAAAGGCTTACTGAGGAGAAAGAACCGCCAAAGAAAACTCCCAGATTGCCTTATTTATTACTATAAAATACTTTTAAACAGAAACTCTACATATACTACTTTTGACACTAATTTGTTTTACACCGTTCGAGGCCCAAGGTTTCCAGTCTTGTGTCTTGCTTGATCCTTGATAAGATGTACAACAGGATCCCAAGCCGGTGGTAATGACAAACCATCTTCTCTATTGAAATTGGGATATTTTTTGATTTCAATAGCCTCGCGCAACATTCTGGGAAAATATCGTTTCTCTCTGGCAAGGATTGAAGTGTTATCAAACTTAATTGAATGGTTTGGTTTGTCCATGACATGCTCGCAGACTGCAGACCTGTTGCAACGACGGTGCTTGACATCGGCTACATGCTCCTTAACCCGTGTAGCTATACTACGTTTCGTTTGGCCAATGTATGACAGACCACACTCGCAGTCCAGCTTGTAAACACCAGCACTCTGCAGAGGGATGCTACACTTCACGGGCCTCAGGTATTGAGACATCTTCTTCATCGGCTTGAAATATGTTTTAATGGAAGCCCGTTTCAAGATGTTTCCAATCCTATCCGTGACCCCTTTCACATATGGCAGGACCGCAGGTTTACGCTCGACTGTAGGAGTCTTCACACGGGGTTTCTGGTTGAGGCGTGGTATCTTGAGCCCATTGGCCCAAAGCGCACGCTTGACATGCTGTAGTTCATCAGTCAAATGTTGGTCGTCACAGATTCCCTTGGCTCTCTGAAACAAAGATTTACCCACTGTAGCAAGTTGACTAGGATGGTGATGTGATTTGCCATTTAAATACCTATCAGTGTGAGTAGGCTTTCTATAAACAGTATGACCTATTGTATTATCAGACCTTCTCAACACACTGACATCTAAGAAGGCTAGTGAATTGTCATTTTCTAACTCCATTGTAAACTTTATTTTCTCATGAATGGAGTTTAAATGGTCTAGGAAAACTGAAACACTAGATTTAGGTAAAATAGTAAAGGTATCATCTACGTATCTTTTAAAGATCCTCGGCTTAACAGGTGACGATGAGAGTGCTTTCTCCTCGAAGTCCTCCATGAAGATATCGGCGACAACAGGAGATACTGGAGACCCCATAGCCACACCATCCACTTGCACGTAGAATTCACCGTTCCATAGCATATAGCCAGATGTAAGGCAGTGTTCTAATAATTCAGCATATTCCATTGCCATATTCTGTTCACGTAGCCTCCTCCTCACAATATTGATGCAATCCTGTACTGGTAGGCATGTAAAGAGGGAATGGACATCAAAACTAACCATAATTTCATTATCAGTTAGTATCAGATCTTTAATTTCAGTGATGAAATGGTATGAATCCCGTGTGTATGCCTGCGTCTTTCCCCGCAACGAAGAAAGAACCCCAGCTAGGTACTGAGCCAAGCGATAGGTGGGAGCATCGATTTGACTCACTATAGGGCGTAGAGGCGCATCTTGTTTGTGTATTTTCGGCAAACCGTACAACTTTGGTGGCAACGGGCAGGAGGGAACTAAACTTTTGACATCTAGATTAAGGCTCTCGGAGTGCTTGCTTATTAGCTCAGTAGTAGATTTTAACACTTTCGCAGTCGGATCACGTTTCACGGGCTTATATGTTGATACATCCGACAATAAAGCTGTTATTTTTTGATTGTAGTCATTGGTGTTCATGACAACCGTTGCATTTCCTTTGTCAGCTCGAAGAATGGTTAGGTCTGGGTCCTCACGCAAGGTCTTGAGCGCGTGAAATTCAGTTTTTGCTAAGTTAACTTTCGGTGGCTTTGCCTTTCGTAAAACAGACGAAACGTCTTGGCGAATTGCCTCCAAATCTTCCTTTCGCATTTGATTTTTCACCAGACAATCTTCTACGCCGACTATAATATCTTCGAACGGGATAGTACGCGGAGCAATAACATAATTCAAGCCTTTTTCCAAAACTGCTATCTGAGCGGCGGAAAGTTCTTTGTCGGAGATATTTTTCACGATCTTTGCAGTGTTATTGTGATGTGACGTTTGGTTCTGGTTTGACAGGTCCGTTCCGTTACTTCCACGAAACGTTCCGTTCCCACTGCGCTTCGATTTCAATCTGTCAAACTTAGCATTTTTCTTACGCGTACAACATTCAAATTTCGACGCATAACGTCTATTGCCTTGTTCAACAATTTCTTTGAAATCACTATCGGTCAAAATTCTCCGTAATTCATCACTCTTTTCCTTAATCTGTTGTTCTAATTTATGTGCTGAGTAACGGGTATTATGGATCAGTTTGCACAATAACTTTATACTCGCCTGGCGGAGAATGCGATCACTACCGAAAATGTCCTTCTTCGGTGCTATCTTCACGCATGTAGGAATAAGATCTTCATCACGGCATCTTTTAAGGAAATTCAATGAACTTCTAGCTCGTGCGAGTCCCGTCCTGAGGTTTTCATACCGCCTGAGATGGTTTGCTACATCCAGTCCGTACTGGTGTACATAATATTTTCTTCGGTTTCCGCGACTGTCACACATTTAAATAAAACAATTTAAACGGATTATATCGCGTATATTAATTATTTGAGCCTCCCTGACGTTTCAGTACCTTTACAGATACCGTTGTCAAAGGTTGACTGAGAAAAACACAATTTTTCTCTGTCAAAGTTACATTTGTGCAAACTACCCATTTTGTAAATATTAATTTAAAAAAAAAAATCCGTTAAAATTGTTTTATTTATATGTGTGACAGTCGCGGAAACCGAAGAAAATATTGAGATATTATATGTTTCGTACATTTATAAAAATATTGTATCAACGTGAAAATTGATAAAAAAAACTGTTATGAAACGCTGTTGCAATTATTTAAGCCGTTTGCTTACTTGAAGAAAAACTCACTCTATTTTTTATCAATTGTTCATTCATTGATTTACCATCTACATCTAATATTTCAACATGATGAAATTTTGCCTCTCTTTTAGGATTTGCTTAAAAATTCAAATGAAATAGCTCTTTTAGTGTAAATTATATTTTCTACCTTAGTAGCTACAATACATTTTTACTGTAGCACTAGCACTACTAACTATGGCAACTACGCCAGGGCAGCAAAAAATAATGTTTAGTAGGTCACTCGACCGTTGCTTTGTGTAGTGGTGCTTTCAGACTACCTATTTGCCGAAGTATTTTTAGTACCGCTATTTTCATAACAATTTTTCCACTAGGCACTCCCTTCTTTGATACAGCTCATCACACCTCATGAAATGTTTTTAACACTATCCATTATCATTTACAAAACCAGTAGGTACAACTTCTGAAAGAAGAGAAAATAAATATGAAATTTCTAGCTGTGCCACGCGGTATTACCCGCTCATCGGGAACACTACATATTTTCGGGATAAAAAGTAGCTTATGCGCAATTTTAACCATCATTGCAGAGGCTAGATTTAGACTTTCATGTACGTATATTTTGAATAGTTATGTGGGTATAAGTAGGTGGGTATATCTGCGTGTGTGTCTCACTCTACCACCTAAGTTATGGTTATTTTAAATAGTGCAGCCTGTAGAATACAAATTTCATACGTAAATGACACATTTGTCAAAATAAGTGTCAAAAAATAGATCATTGGGTAAATGGAAATATGTTGTTGAAATTAATTCGCTAAACACTATTTTATTCGACGGGTTATTCGACTAGTGCCTAAGGTAAAGGTACAATAGGTACATGATGGATAAATGTATTTATTTATTTTAAAATTGTGTTTAGGATATTGACTCTGTATTTGTTATTAAATATTTATTCATTGTAAAATGTTTTATTCGTGACTATGACAAATTACAGGCAGAATTAGGAGTAAGAGTTTCTTAGAGGTGATTCACTATGAATTCAATCATGAAATAGTGTTTTTATTTTATTTAAATAGTTGAATGCTAGCTAATTGATCGCTATCCGTAATATATGGAACGGCTGTCTTTTGTTTTGCGATTTTGTTGTTGGCCCATAGTGAAAGTTTGCTCAGTGTAATCCATACCATCACCCCTATTACTCCTGCTCATGACTCCTAAACCACCCTGTATAAATAATACTTAGACACCGCTTACTATATCTACTGTACTAATTAAGAAGATTCTAATTCTAAAAATCAAATTGTAACCATATTTTTTTATAGGTACGTTGGCAAAAAAAAAGGTAATTTTCTTTCTTGGTCTGAAATGAAATCAGTTGGAATATGGTATGGATCAAACGTCGTTTTGAAAAATAATTAATCAAACAACAACATACGGATGAAGTCGAAATAAAAGACCCAACTGCCTCGATAAAACGACCTATCGACTAAAATGTAGCTCGAGCTCGTCCCGGCACATACCTACATCACAAATACCGTACCGATAATATTTCACATATTATGTATGCCAATTGCCGAATATATATTTTTACCGGATAAGACCGGAAATTTCATTGACAGATGATTTGTGCCTGTCACATCACACAGTCAATTTGGTGTGATAACGCGTCGTTAAAAGTGAAAGCATGGTGTCAATTTTATCTGAGTAGCGTTTTACAAAATCAAACACAAAGTCGACATATTTTAGGCTCTAACGATATCATTACAGGGTGTGAAATAAATTGGGTAGGTTATTTTAATATTTTTATGGACGTGATAAAAATTGAAAGCATTCCGCACGGCTCAGTTGTCACGCGTTGTGATTTTCATTTAATTTGAGGGCAATAAATTGCTGCGAGTACACTGAATAGGATTTAATATTCTATCCTTATGCATCAAACCCTTAGATTTTTGTTATATTAAAATAAAATATGATAAGATGTACAATTGTATAACGTAGACCAGTAAATAAGGTAAAAGATGACGTTTATCCCATCTTTTATTTTCTGCACAATTTTTTCGGATTGGATCTAATAGTTAGGTACAAAATAGGTAAGTTTACTCAGGTAATTCCGAATGTCAGGTAATTCCGAAATTTACTGATATCTAATAAACGGGGTAACATTTTTTACGCTAGCAACATTTCTTCTTAATGTAGAAGTGTAGGTATAGTATCTGAGGAAGTGTTGCTAGCGCAAAAAATGTTACCCCGTTTATTAGATATCAGTAATTTTTGGAATTACCCGACATTCGGAATTACCCGAGTACACGTTAGATCTTGTTTTTTTTTTACATGTTTAAAACACCGCCGACACAAGTAGCTAATCATCATGTGATCCTCATTCAGTGAGTTATATAGAAAATGCTACTAAAACTGAACATAATATACCTACAGAATATAGAAAATTCAGTTAAATCTTGTCACTTGTTCCAATTACAGCTGAATATCTTGGAAACTACTGGTCCTATTTCCACCAAACATAACTAAGAACCATCAAAACTGACATGTCTTTCGATAAAAAAACCTGCACTCAAATTAGTCCATCCATTCGGGAGTTACGATGCCACAGACGACACAGATGCTACGATATACAAATACACAGGTACATGTTTTAATTTTATAACAGCCCTCTTTTTTTGTCAAGGGTTAAAAAATAATGTAACTGAATTATCTATAGTATACTTAGCTAAATAGAACTGTAAGGACATAAAACAAACATTCGAAGCTCGTTACTATTTCTACATTTATCCTGCACGCAAACGCATCTTCTCATTGATTTTATTCTAAATCAGCGTGAAGAAAATAAACATCTTGACAACATGTCTCAACTATCAGGCAGTTTTACACTAAATGCCAATCTTGTTACTCGATGGACGTTTATCCTCAACGCGCACGACATTTCCCATTTGTAATAAAAGCCTATAAAAGGTCAAATCCCTTCCTGAATTACGATTCACTTCAACTGTATAACGTTTAATCCTGTTCCCTCCTTTCGACATAGAGGTAATGCTGAAACCCGGTCATTCAAACGGCCGAGCGCAGTTTGCGAGTGGAAAATATGTATGCTCTCGCAGACTGGGGTTCTGTATGTATTCATGCTTAATACGCTTTTAGAAATGGCGTCAGTAGAGCACGCAAGGTTTAAGTGGAAAGTGAAGTCTGTCATGCCAAAGGAAATTATATGAAAGATAATATGACCTATTAATCAGGGAAACCAATAAGGGAAAAAAACGTGAAACGTATATAATATTTAGGCATCAAAACTCGTATAAAAAACCTTTTAATCAAAAAACGATTGTTGATATTAAAAATATGTTAAACCATGTGGAATTTAATGTGTTTTGGTGTTGTATTTCCATACAACTGTAAAGCATCTCATTTAAAAAACGTTTATAAATAATTCACAACTACGCTGCGTAACCAATGTTTGTAGGTTGTTAACTAATGCTTATTGCCAGTGATGACTGATGACATACGGCATCGAAACGTGGTCGCTCACAACTTAACTGAAAAACGTTGGGGGAGGCCTTTGTCCAGCAGAAGACGTCTTTCGGCTCCGTGATTCAAAATGTAATGCTTCAGAT
Source organism: Apotomis turbidana (assembly GCA_905147355.2). NCBI lineage: Eukaryota > Metazoa > Arthropoda > Insecta > Lepidoptera > Tortricidae > Apotomis > Apotomis turbidana. The sequence continues at coordinate 23,699,672 of LR990286.1, forward strand.
ATTGGAATGCATACATTATGGAAGAGCAGCTTTTTGGAGCGACATTTTTGTCTGGTGTCATGTTAAAAAAAATAGATAAAAAGCAATAGGAATGTCAAACAACGAATGCGAGGGGAATGTTATTAATTTTACTTAATTATCATATAATTTGAAAATTATGACGTCATTGACATAATTTTCAACTCGTACTTCTGTTGAGACAACGGCATTGAGCACTAATCTGTCCCAAGTTATATATTTGACGTGTCTCAGAGGACAGTCTGTACAGAGACAGCAGAGACTGCCATGTGACCATTTCGCGATTGCCCGCGTAAGAAGATACGCGCCCCTGGCGAGCAATATTCAGCGGGATGTGTAACAATTCTGGTTGAATGCAAAAGCCTTTACTATAATGCTAAGTTGGTTTTGTTTAGATGGTTATTGGTTAGGAATAATTATCGAGTATTGACCCCTAGAACTATTTTTCGTAGAATGTTTCATTTCGCCGCAAAATCAGTTCGTGGAAAGCATTTTTCTATGCAACTGTAAACTATTTGAGACTGTTATAAAACAAACCTCACTTAATCAATTGGATGACATTTGCAAGATGAATCAGTAAGATGAATTGTATGACTACAGAGGCATACAAATTCTGTGAAATGGTACATTCGACGGAATGAGGTTCTAGGCAACAAATATTATTAGGTACGTAATTAGCGGTTATATCTTGTAGAAAACCACCCTAACTAAAAAGTTCAGCAGGGGCGTCTACGGATTGAAATAATAAATAAATGACTGTCGGCTTTTTCAGGAAACCGAATCTAATTTTAACAAGTTCACAATAACATTGTAACTGTGTAATTCACACCAACAATAACGATAAAAATATAACAGAAGTCATCTATTAAGTTAGGAAAATTTACTTTATATTTTATATAGGTGAGTTTATCTCGAAACCTGACAGCTCATTTTATGTTAATTTAAGAAGAAACTAATTGGATAAGGATCTTATTCGTTAAGTCAACAATATTAAGTAACAACATTCTAAAGTTATTATTTTAGAATATCTCTCTTAAAATATTCTTCTTATATAACTTGTCATAGGGATTAGGCTTGGTACATTATACGTAAAAATATTTCACAGAACATCTGACGTTCGTATATATCATACCAAATGTTTTCATGATGCTTTTTTAAAATAGTCAAGTATTCGGCATCGATTTTACCAGCTGATGTTAAGTGTCAACATGGCCTAAGATGGAGTATGCATGAGTTATAGTTTTAAATATAGTCTAACTTGTTTGCTTTGTCGACGTGACCAAGAAGTTCGAATGATTTCGCTAAATTTATTTAGTACACTAATTGAGTAAAAGATAACACAAAACGTTAGGTATGAAGATCAAAGGCGGATTTTAATATTGTATTATCCAATCAACAAGATTTAATTGGAATTTAATCTAGATGCTGGGGATCAGCAACCGTTTGCTGTTTAAAACCTTCACAAATAACGATCTTGCTCAACTACTGATATCTCATCATCATCATGTCAGCCATAGGATGTCCACTGTTGGACACAGGCCTCCTCAATAGACTTCCACACTGACACACACTGATATCGGATATATATGAATATTGAACTTTGACGGTCGTTTCCGACTTATTGGATTTAGGTAGCCGACCCCGATTGAGGATTCATTCTCTACAAAGATATGGGACAAAGGCTAGGAGGATGATGATGATGACACACTGATATCGGATATAGCCATTGGGCTATATCCGATATCAGTGTGTCATCATCATCATCCTAATAATTCAATACATCATTTAATAGGCATGACGAAATTTTTTGAGGATGTCAATCAATTCTATTTTTTATAGGGATCAAATGCCTATATGTGACTAACTACACTTAGACTACTCTAAAAGTCGGAAACGACCTTCAATGTTCAATATTCTTACGGAGCGCTTAATCGCTCCATACAAATGGCCATCTAATCATGACGTTATTATATGTAATGGGTACCAGTATTTGTATATGGAAACAGCAAAAGTGCGTTTAAGTTCTGAAAACAGAGTCAAAATTCCATTTAGATAAAAATAAAACATTAAATTTTCATACATTTGAAGTCACATATAAAAAAAAAAAAAGAAAGAAGCCGAAGAACCGATAACCGGTGGGGTAAACGTGTTCTTGAGTGGAGACCGCGGATCGGCAAGCGTAGTGTGGGACGCCCTCAGATTAGGTGGAGCGATGATCTGTGCAGGGTGGCTGGCAAAAGCTGGATGAGAGTAGTAGAGAATCGCTTACAATGGCGTGCAGTTGGAGAGGCTTATGTCCAGCAGTGGACAAGAATAGGCTGATGATGATGATAAAAAAAATACTTTCAATTTTTTTTCTTTGTTTCATGACATTAAACATTCGTTATCCCTTTCTTGTTTATCTTGTTGGGCGAGAACGAATACCGTCTCCACGTCAAAACACTATCTAATTTTATACGGCTTTTACCACATTTCCCTCAATTCCTTGGTAGATCCTCGAAATATTCATAACTAAACTTGCTCACCTTCTCGATGTCAGAGGCACAATTCAACGTTACGTGTCCCGTACGAATGTTCCAAATATTCTCAGTCACGTATCGCTGTACTAAGAAAAAGCCCGCTTTTGCCCCTCACGCGATCTTGGGGACCTTACACACTTACTTTTATCATGGAGCAACAATGGAAATGAGTTATGTTGCTGTAAAGGCTGGACAAAAGAATAATGGAAGCTGGATGTGTTTAAAATCTTTTTTTAACGTTGGCATAAAAGACAACGATGATAAATGTTATAGTGTCACCAACTTTTCTGTGAACTGAAGAGTGTTGCTACAATCACACAGCAACTCGAACGCAGACACTGACAAATGTATGAATTTTCGGCATGACAGTTGTTATTTCATCGTTTCACAAATAAGTTGGTCGATTATAAAACTTTTGAAAACGTTTTTACAGGAGACAAATAAAAAAAATACGAAATTGATGCGGCGATAGTCTTACTAGATAACGATTTAAAACATCCATAATACTTGTATCATATTTCAAACTATTGTGATACATTTTTAATAATTGTACGCCGTTTGGCTTATACTCACGTAAAAAATTTCACGCAGGCTCGTTTTTATAATTATTAATACCTAAGTATATTTATGTATTAATTATTAAATGTATCCATGATACTTTTCCCAACATACTATATTTGCGTGCTTGTATGATGAAAATAGCAGTATAAGGCCTGTTCTTTTCGATTTTTCGATATGATAGAATATGCCTGCCTTGCTGGCGCCGTAATCAATACTGATCTTATTCAAGTTCATCACATAAAATATTTAACTTTAGCAGGATTGGAACCCAGAACTGCTACACTACCAACTACTTATTTCAACGCGTTGTTACATTAAATTAGGCCGGAATGGCAGTGGACTAGCCACAAATGTCGAAAATCTAATGATTGATGATTCGAATCGGCTCTAGAATGGAGAGCACGCACGAGCAAATGCAGTACGGGCAGCATGCCAACCAGACGGACGGCCGATGTGATGTTTACTGAGAGCAGTTGCTTTTTTCTATTTTTATGTTATTTAATTTAAAATGTAAACGAAAACTGAAAATTTAAGTGAAAATGAAATGAAAAATGAACATGAAAAATTAAAAATGAAAATTACCTTGCGGGCGCCGTGATCAAGACTGATCTTATTCATGTTCATCACATAGAATATTTAACTTAAGTAGGATTGGAACCCGGGACCGCTAGACAGCTACATTACTACTGATTTAAACGCAGCTCTAGAATGGGAACACGCATGAGCAAGTGCAGTACGGGCAGCATGCCAACCAGACGGACGGCCGATGTGATGTTTACTGAGAGCAGTTGCTTTTTCTAATTTTATGTTATTTAATTGAAAAAGAATAAAGAAAATGAAAATGACACGTGAAAAATGAAAATTGAATGAAAAATTAATATGAAAAATGTGAAATGTAAAATGAGAAATGAATGAATCAAGGTTAGGTTAAGTTTCCTTTGTAACAATTCCAAAAGGTTCAAGGTAAAAAAAACGCTGCCCGGAAAATAACAGCCCATTATAATTATACGCGTGTTATAGAGATGAGTAGTCAACTCAGGGTCAATATACGAAATTATGTGCTTATTATACTTACTTTACTTAGGTGTACTTATTATAAAATAAGTGAATATTAATAACATCCGTGTAGTCCACATGGTTTCTATTCTCATCTCGAGACAATTGTCTATCTATCTACATCTCGCGTCACGGCCCAAGGGAACAGTTGTTTCCAATGTTGGCTCGTAAAACTTGTACGTACACGAGCCGGAAAATTTTACTTTTCCTACCCCAACGAATTATTTTACGAAACGTCTGATAAACTACTGTTTTATTGGTTGTTCCGTTACTTCTTTTGCGAGGATGCCAACGATTTGGTGAATCGATGTCGAACTTAGATTTGTAGTGGTTGTTTGTTATTATTATTATCGTTTTATTGCACATGGGTTGATGGGATTGTTTCTTTACAAATCAGAAGACATTCTGAAGAAGGGTCATGTCAAATGGACGTATGTATAGGTTATGATAAACGTATGTACGTTTGTATGGAGACTATAATAAAATTTATTGATTTAAACACACGATTTTCACACATTATTATAACAAAACGGGGCTTAAGTCACTTCGAGACCATGAACGGAACATCACGTTCGAATGTAGAGGTTATTCAATAAACATTTTTTAAACGCGATTAACTCCTTATAATAATATTATGAAATTTACTGAGGCAAAAGGAGTAACATAATATGCAAGTCTAGTGTACAATGGAAATAAATACGGGAAATATTATAAGGTTTTAACTATTCAGTCTAAATTCCACATCTCCAATGACATATATGTAGTTATTGCCAGGGATCGTAAAAAAGTGAGCGAAATTGATTGAAATGACGTATGCCAACTAGTGACGACACTAGCACTTCAATTGATTTTGCTCGCATTTAAAGAACCATGGTAATTATAAACTAACTGAGCCAACAGACAGACGGTAGTTCTACCAAAGACTATTTATTTGACTAGCAAATTGTCTATGCGCAAAGAAATATGAGGAAAAAATTGGGGTTTACGTTATTTCGGATTTTTTTTTCTTACTTTGTAAAAATTCTCAAGTCTTCTAAAAATCTTCCTCGAACTTTAATGAATTAAAAAAATCTTAGTTGAATTCTACTGCTAACCCGTTCTCGTGTTTTGCGCTTAATAACTAGATATTAACTAGATAGATATTTAATTTAGTTTGTTATAATCTTTTTTGGCATGATCTTGAAAAAGCTTTCGACCGTATCCCAAGAGCGTTGATCTGGCAAGCACTACGTGCACAGAAAGTCCCTGGGTGCTATATTGAAATGATAGCTGACATGTATAAAAACGTTAAAACAAAGGTGCGATGCCCGGCAGGAACCGGCAGTGAATTCCGCGTTAACGTTGGTGTTCATCAAGGATCAGCCCTCAGTCCCTTACTATTTAACATCGTGATGGACTACCTCACGTCAGATATTCACAAGACGACTCCCTGGAGCAGCCTCTACGCAGACGATGTTGTCTTTATTGATGAAGATCCAGTGGCTCAACAACAAACGCTAGAGATGTGGTGGCATACCCTATACCGAAGATATCCCGGACGTCAGCCTGTACGAGATTAGAATGGCCCTAAAACAGCTCAAGAATAACAAGGCGCCGGGTGATGACGGAATCACTTCAGAGCTTCTGAAAGCGGGTGGAACACCGGTACTTAAGGTCCTTCAGAAGCTCTTCAATTCCGTATTGCTCGAGGGCATCACGCCAGAGGCATGGAACAGGAGTGTGGTGGTGCTTTTCTTTAAGAAAGGTGATAAAACACTGCTCAAGAATTATAGACCCATCTCGCTTCTGAGCCATGTCTACAAGCTCTTTTCTAGGGTCATCACGAATCGTCTCTCAAGCAAGTTTGATGAATTCCAGCCTCCCGAACAAGCCGGGTTTCGAAAAGGCTTCAGTACCATAGACTACATACACACGCTGCGGCAAGTTATACAGAAAACAGAAGAGTATAATCTGCCACTCTGCTTAGCGTTTGTGGACTATGAGAAGTTCTTTGATTCCGTCGAGACATGGGCAGTACTACAGTCCCTCCAGCGATGCCGAATTGACCATCGGTATGTCGAGGTGCTCAGGAGTGTGTACAACAACGCCACTATGTCAGTCCGAGTACAAGGCCAGTGTATGGAGGCGATTCCATTGCAGAGAGGTGTGAGACAAGGAGATGTAATATCTCCGAGGCTCTTCACCAACACAATAGAAGACGCCTTCAAGCTCTTGGAATGGCAAGGACTTGGCATCAACATAAATGGCGAGTACATCACGCACCTTCGGTTTGCTGACGATATCGTGGTCATGGCGGAGACGCTGGAGGATCTCGGTATAATGCTGGATGATCTCAACCAAGTATCCCAACAGGTAGGCCTTAAGATGAACATGGACAAGACGAAAATCTTGTCGAATGTCCATGTAGCACCCACCCCAGTATTGGTTGGGAACTCGGTCCTCGAAGTTGTCGACGAATACGTCTATCTGGGTCAGACGATCCAATTAGGCAGGTCCAACTTCGAGAAAGAGATCAATCGACGGATTCAACTCAGATGGGCAGCGTTCGGGAAACTGCGAAGTGTCTTCTCGTCCAAGATACCTCAGTGCTTGAAGACAAAAGTCTTCAACCAGTGCGTATTACCGGTGATGACCTACGGAGCCGAGACGTGGTCTCTAACTATGGGCCTCTTAAGGAAGCTCAGAGTCACTCAGCGAGCTATGGAAAGGGCTATGCTTGGGATCTCTCTACGTGATCGAATCAGAAATGATGAGCTTCGTAGACGAACTAACGTCACCGACATAGCAAACAGGGTTAGCAAACTGAAGTGGCAATGGGCAGGGCACATAGCTCGAAGATCCGATGGCCGTTGGGGCAGAAAGGTTCTTGAGTGGAGACCACGTACCGGCAAGCGCAGCATAGGACGGCCACCCGCAAGGTGGTCGGACGACCTGGTCAGGGTTGCGGGGACTCGCTGGATGCGGGTCGCTTCTATCCGGCCTATGAGGAAGTCAATTGAGGAGGCCTGTGTCCAGCAGTGGACGTCCTATGGCAGAAATGATGATGATGATGATGAACCTAGATAAAGCGGGATTAAGGATTAGTAGAGAGAAAACGGAGTATATGCACTGCAATTTTGCCCCTAATAACAACGTCCAACGTGCTATCCACCATCAAAGCACTGTACTTAAAACAGTAGAAAGTTTCAAGTCTTTAGGCAGTGTTGTATCTAACGATGGCAACATTGATAAAGATATCGTACACCGAATTAACACAGGCTGGCAAAAGTGGAGAGAGCTCTCCGGTGTACTCTGCGATCCAAGGATGCCCGTACGTACAAAAGGAAAGGTGTATAAAACCGCAGTTAGACCTGCCATGACATATGGCACGGAATGCTGGCCTCTCAAGAAGCAGCAGTCTGACAAACTACACGTCGCTGAGATGAGAATGCTTAGGTGGTCTGGCGGAGTAACTCTTTTGGACAAAGTGCCCAACCATTACATCAGAGGCACATTTAAAGTGAGACCCGTACAAGATAAGCTAACGGAAGCAAGACTCCGTTGGTATGGCCATGTCATGAGGAGGCCAGAAGATCACATGACCAAAAAAGTGCTCGATTGTAAAACTGGACCGAGACAGCGTGCACGAACCCGTCTTACATGGATGTCTGTAATCAAGAAAGATCTCGAAAATAGTGCGAACATAAACCCAACGACGACCCAGAACCGACATCTCTGGGGACGACATATTAGGAGAGCCGACCCCAACTAAAAATGGGACGAGGCCAGATGAAGAAGAATAATCTTTTTTGACAAAATGTTGACCGAAGTATCTAGATTTTATCGAACAACTACGTCAAAGTCTGTCGCGTTAATTAATTTTCCTATTAAGCAGTCAATTATTTTAATTGCTCGGTATTATACCAAAAATATTATTTTTAGTTATAACGACGTAAATTTCTGGCAGGGCTAATTTTCGGTGTTAACTATTAACGACCCTTCGACCCTTGAGAACGTTTGCTAGTACGTAGCCCGGTGACATTAAGATTTGAAGGTCACATACAAGATTTAGCTCGGTTAAAAGGCTCCTGAGAGTAACTTTTCATTTTATATCTACAATACAACAGGCGGTGCTATATAGAACTTAAGCAAGACTATTCAGAGTATGGCTGAAGCCCTGCTCGATTTCACAAATGTGGTCGAAGGAAAGGTGATGAGTGCACGAATTATTTAAGGCGCCCAGTAGACGCCGAACTCACTCATTTTGGAATGAGTCGTAAACATGTTAAGCAGTGTTTGAATATTATGAAAAACATATATATCATACTTAAGGATCCTGCGATAATAAAATCGTTTTCAGCAACATTATTAGATAAATTTCGCTTAATAGAAAAGAATCCCGAAGTTACCTCTATTTGTAATATTTTTTCAGTGGTAAGGCTAAAGTACGAACTTTTTTTACCCGTTTTTTGCATTAATGTATGGATACTATCATTATCTAGGTAAATTCGCTAGAATTGTCTCGATAAAATGATTTATTTGAACTAAAAACCTACTAAAACTCGTCGCGCGTCAGCGCTTGAAGAGGACCTCCGTCAATTTGTTCCGCGCGACCACGGTCGGACAATATCGCCTTACACTACTAGGCTGACAGTAGACGTCAAATCATTCGTACACCGAAAAACCCGGGGTAGGTTATAGGTTATCGCGGGCTAGTTTTCCGCAACTCGACGTCTTACAATGCGCCTATTTTGCGTAAAGGGTTGCTGGCACTACTCTTGCCAACCCAACTCTACCAGAAAGCCTAGCAGTCCCTTGATGTTTCCGACGAAGTCTGGGAGTGACCTCGGAGACCCGAGGTGTTGTCACACACACACAAAACCCGGGGTATTATAAATAACAGTGGAGCAAGCTTCTTAAGGAGTTGACCATGCAGCGAAAGGTTTCCCAGCCAACATTCCGTGGACTGGCTGGTCGTAGTTTGGTGATCCAAACAACGTGTATTAAAATGAGTTAAGGACTGCAAACTCAGAAATGAGTAGTATAGTACATTACGTACGGTGGTTTGTCTATAGTTAGTTTTACATCGTGGCCAGGAAATGAGATTTCTTTCCTTGAAAATGCCATTTACGGCCTAGGGTGATGCAAAGTAACTTACCCAAGGGTTTTTCCACATAACACAATAAGCGTTCTTTAATCGGACGTGGGTGCAAGCCCACTTGCATAGTAAATAGCGGGACAATATTACCCAAACTACGTCTTTTAAAATGCTTTGAGTATTATCAACTCTATAATTCGTAGTAACAAGAAGTTTTCCAAGGGCGCAACTAAGTGGAGACAGTTTTTCTATTTTCTTTTATCGGATGCGGGTTCATAGTCACGTCTTGTCCACTGGCGGGACAATATTATCCAAACTACGTTTATTACGAATTTTGACTGTGGTCAACCGATAGGGAGTAGTAGCAATAGAGTACATTTGAAAAGGGCTTGACTAAGTGGCGTCAGTTTTTCCATATCACTGGCATATAACGCAATAAGCGTTCTTTTATCGGATGCGGGTGCATGGCCACTTGCCCACTGGCGGGACAATATTATCCCGACGCACGCGAGTAATCCGCGTCGTTCCGTGACAAACGATGCGATTAGCATCGGAACGTTCCGTGAGCTAGGGTTGTCGATGGAAGAATTTTAAATATATATTATTTTACTCGGAGATTCGTTCACTGAGGTAAAAATGACATAAGGTAAACGTCCCTATGCTCGACACGCTAATGCCTAATAGTTGACACCATGCTGTCACCTCTATGTCTCATTCAATATTGGAACACACAATCATGCGTCGCGAATTCATGAGTTTTTTTGGAATTCGGAATCATTTCTCCATCATGCTTGACAAAGCCCGTCGCTAATTAGCTTTTGTATTCTCTCTGACGATGCCTGCGTTGCAGATTTGACTTTTACACTTTTGTCTTATGCATTATTTACTGTTGAATAAATTATTAGACACTTTCTCCATTAAGAACCCCCAACTAACTTAAACCCATGAACAATATAGTATCAAAATAATACGTTGTCATTAAATACCTAACTAAAGTTAATTGTTATTTGTCAACCAAACAAATTGTTAGTTAAATAAATTGGACAATATTATAATAAATAACATTATATAGATTGTTAATGATATTAAGGCATACGACACTGCATTTACCATTCACAAACAAACTTTTCACCATACTATTCAATACATTTACTACATAAACACAGACTATCCGATAAGCTACTCGTACATATTGTATATGGTTTAAAAACATGATAAGTTTATAAAACGACTGTGTTGAAAGAAAAACAACTACCTTTAAAAACGAATTCCTGAGAAATCTTCCCGGTACGATACCCACATTATTGTAGTGACAACCCTGAACAGTTGTCACTGCTATCTGCGATTAGGATGCCTCTGTCGACTGCCCTGCTGATTTCCTTCCTTATAAATGGAGGATTTTCAGATAAGTAAATTGTAATGAGAAAATACTTTTTTCGTTTTCAGAATTCGACTTTGCCATAAAAAACTCTCTATTAAGTTACTGCAAAATAGAGATGTAGTTATTTCCATACTTTTGTTCTTATTATTCCTATACCTAATTAAATTTACATGCAACAATGACGAATCGTTGCGGAGAACTTTGGGGGAGGCCTTTGTCACATAATTTTGATTATTTACGTCGGTATAGTAAAAAAACAGACAAACTCACACAAATCGACCTACTCCCAAAGTAAGCTTTAGGTATTAGGCTTGTATTGTGGGTACTAAGAGAATGGAATACATAATTTTTACATAAATAGATAAACATATACTTATGTACAAATATATGCCCCTGCCGGGATTCGAACCCAGGACCGCCGGCTTAATAGTCAGCTGCACTATCACTGCGCCAATCGCCGTCAAATAAAAGACGCAACTTTAAGTAGTAACATAATTTTTTATCGAATAATGCAATGTTGCTTTAACATACTCCTTTTAAATTTAAGTTCTGAAACAAAAAAAAAAACATTGAAAAAGTCTGAGTAAAAATTCTTACTACTAACTCAATTAAGGTTGTGCAAAAAATAAAATATATATTACAAAAGTTCTCTTTAGGTTTTCTTTCTTCTTTATAGTTATTCTCGGGTAATATCCACGTTAGTCTAGACCTTATTTTTCTCAGTAACAACCAACAAAAGATGTTTTTCATTTATCAGTCCGTTAATATAATAAATTGCCTGCACACAAATCTTTACAATCCTGTTCAATTTCCATTCACGTTATTCCAGTCCAGAGCTTTTAATCTAATGCAAAGTTTTATTGCAGAAACAATTCAATTGTTGCTGTGACTAATGGGCCGATTACCATCCGCGCCGCCTTAAGTGAACGATGAACGCTAGTTCAGAAGGGATTTTCTTGCTGAACTGTGAATCTTTTATTTAACCCTTTTGAAAACCATTTATTTAATTATTGTATTAAGCGGTTTACACTCACGTGGAATTGACAAGAACGGCCCGATATGTTTCGAACTCGTATGGACAAAGTACCGCGCTGTGCGCGTAGCCCTGATGAAGAGCTCCATACGAGTTCTAAACATGTCGGTCCGTTCGTGATAATTTCAGGTGTGTGTGAATCGCTTCATAATAATATTTTATATAATATGCCGAGAAGCTGCAGAAGCACTTATATAGCCCTTATACTGCTAATTGAAGCTGAATAAAGGCTGTATAACCGCTTATGCTATGACGATGAGGTTGGCTCGGTTTGTAGAGACCTGCCTACTGAGCCGGCGGTCCCGTGTTCGAATCCCGGCCAGGGCAAATATTTGTGTGATGAACTCGAGTATTTGTGCTTGGATCATGGTTGTTCTATGTATTTAAGTATATATTTATCTATATAAGTATGTATATCGTCGTCTAGTACCCATAACACAAGCCTGCTTGAGCTTAATTTGGAACTAGATCAATTTGTGAGGTTGTCTGATATTTATTTATTAAAATGCAGCTTGTTTTGCTACTTGGGTAGTCACGCTTTGCATTATATGGCTTAGGAATGGAAACCATTCATCATTATTATGTCAAACAAAAGACGTACCTACACTGCTAGATAGATGTATCCGCCAAGGTTCTTTAAAACGACCAGTGAAACCAGATTGACGAAGATCGAGAAGCACAGTGAATGTAATGCTTATTTGCTGGCAGAAATGTAGTCTGCTTAGTATGTGTCGCAGCTGTATATTTTCCTATATATTTTATGTGTATATATATTATTTAAAACTCGTAAACTGAGATAAATCTTTTTATTGTAAAATTCAATTTGAGTTCTTATTATGCTCAGCACGGCAGAATATGCCTCATACGACTCAAACTTACTCAATGGGCAATGGAGTGAGTTATTTTCACAATTTTCTTGCACGATTGAATCGGAAAACGTTCAATTGTTGCAATTTATAAGTAAGTAAAACGCTCAGTTTAGCCCAATAAAGAAATCTTGTACTCACTGAAATAAAGCTAAACGATTAAAAAGTTTTTTTTTTTATATTCATATAAATTTTTCTTTTATTCGAGAATTACAAATCTTAATCATGATATGTTAAGTATTTCTTAAAGATATTGATTCGTTTGTGTTATTTACGCAGATGTATCCTTGCAAATCATTTGAAAATCGACTATTGTTAAGTTAATAAAGTCAGTAGATAAAATCTTATTGCAATCGAGGTTAAACTCCACCTAAAAAACTTTTATAAATCGAGGCAGCCTGCGAAATTCCATTACAGGTAGCTTTGCTTGTTTTTGACTCGGTGACTTCCTTCGAAGTTTGGCAAATGCCCAGATCGTTATCGTTGAAATCTGCAATCTCAACTCTATGCTAATGCCGTTCAGTGAGGTTCGAGATGAGTTTCGCTTAATGCTTTTCTGTAATAGCTGCAGTTTTTCAACCGACTTCCAAAAAAGTGAGGTTCTCAGTTTATGGTCTATTTTTTTATGATTATTATGAAAACGGTTTATAGTCACGTAAGTCAATTATCAGGAATGGCCCGACATGTTTCGAACTCATATGGAGCTCTTCCTTAAGGGCAGCTATCCGTGCTGCTACGCGACTCGAGGCCCACTACACTGCACTGTGGGTCACGATAGTTTTAATAATATTATTTTAAAAAAATTATGTTTGTTACCTCACTTTTCAGTTTTTTATGAACTGATTTGGAAAATTATTCTGTTCGAGAGAAGGAATTATATTGGTCCTATAAAACTTCCTAGTTCCCTTAAAATTGGTGAAGCGCTGATATCGAGATCCACAAGTAATCTAAATAACTGATCTGAGTTTTTTTTAACTCATTTAGATAGTTGTTTTCAGAAATACGATTTCATCAACGTAAAGTCATTTATATTTTGTGTAATCGTGATTATCCAGTGTCTTTATTAACTTGGAGAGAGGGACGGAGGTTTGTCTTATTATGTGGGCTAATTGGAGCGTAGTACGTAACATGATTAGGAAGGACTGCTTGTCGCAATAACTTTAGGTGTTCGTCTTAGTTTAGGAGCGACTTCGCTATTTGTAGGTGCGTTAACAATTAATTTATAAGTGTAATTTTGGTCGTAGTGATATTAAATTTGGGTTTCTGAATACAGACATAAATCAGTTTTTATTATAAAATCTATTCTGAAACCTCCGCTAGGTACAGACCAACACTCAAATTTGGAACCTATTACCAAATTTGATTGATACTGACATTTTCATGTAGCCATTTGAGCCAATTTGAGCAGTGTATCATATAGCGAAGGCATAGCCAGGTTTTTTTTTAATCGAGCAATATGGAGGTTGTTATAGTATCTGAATGCTCGTTGAATGGAAAAATTAAGATATTTCCGATACATTGTCCCGATATAGCCGAAGTATTACTTCATTGAAGATTGAAATCTTAACGCTCCGTGACTGCTTTGAATGAGTCACATGGCGACAGTCCATGTGACTTTCACAATCCTTGTGAGGAAATTAGACCGCTTCGTGAAATACTAATATAACTGAAAGTTCTTAAAAATAAATTAACCCGTGAGTCACTGACTCAAAAAGGGCGCGATTAACAAACAGATTAGTTTTTAGGGTTCCGTACCCAAAGGGTAAAAAAAATCGGCTAAGAGCATGTCGGGCCACGCTCAGTGTAGGGTTCCGTAGTTGCTCATCCTTAACAATAAACTGCTGTTTTAAGCCCGAGTTTTAAGTTAAGAAAGATTTTAAGCTCTATAAAAAGGTCGTAAACGCCCTAGAAACTGTAATCACTTATTAACTTCTGGAAGTCAACTTACGTCCTTTAAAAGAAAACATATGAAATTTGGCGATTACTCAAAAACGTCTCGACCGATTTTGTTCAATATAGTTTTCATTGAAAGTACTTATAAGGCCTCATTTACATGAATTTTTCTGATTTTTTTTGACCCGTGGTTGAAAAGTTAGAGGGGGGGGACACTATTTTTTTTGTTTTCGGAGCGAATATTTACAAAACTGCTGACTATCAAAAAATTATGTTAGGAGACCCCTACTATTTTTACAAGACCTATTCAACGACACCCCACACACTAGTGTTGAAAAGAAAAAAAAAAACACTCCCACTTTAGGTGTTCGAGAGGTACCCGAAAAGATTTTTTTTTTTTAATTTTTATTTTACCGTTCTGTCGGCGTTATATATACACATACTCATACCAAATTTCAGCTTTCTAGTACGAATGATCACGGAGCTAAGCCGCGGACGGACGGACGGACGGACGGACGGACAGACGGACATGGCGAAACTATAAGGGTTCCTAGTTGACTACGGAACCCTAAAAACGGGACCCTATTACTGAGACTTCGCTGTCCGTCCGTCCGTCCGTCCGTCTGTCACCAGGCTGTATCTCAACAACGGTGATAGCTAGACAGTTGAAATTTTCACAGATTAATATGTATTTCTATTGCCGCTATAACAACAAATACTAAAAATAAAATGAAATAAACATTTAAGGGGGGCTCCCATACAACAAACTTGTTATAGATATGTATAGGTACGGAACCCTTCATGCGCGAGTCGGGCTCGCACTTGCCCAATTTTTTATTAAACCGTCCCAAAGATATTTTACCTTTCCTTAGAACTCGTTTGCTCAACGAACGCCCTGCGAACACCAGGCGCGATCGTGACAAATTGCCCGATTAACAATTCGCGTCCCGCCGAAGGAGATGGCGCGAGTAACGATCCAATATATCAAAGGATTTTTCCGAACACCGACACTGGAGTTACTACGTATTTATTAAGACGGTGCGAAATGGCAGTTGTGTGAGGGATTCTCACGTGAGTTCTACGCGCGTGCTTCTCAGTCGAGTTGTACATATTTAGGTTGTGAAACACTACATTTTTCAGCAGCCAACCGAATATATCGAGTATTTTACGGTAAAGTCGAATTCGGGAAACGAAAAAGTATTTACTCATTACTAGAGAGCGGATTTGAAGTAGCGATCTCAATATTAATATGGATATGACTGGTATAATTTATTATTTTTTCTACATACAAAAATAATGTAACTTATTAGAACAAAAAAGTAAAAATGATTTTGGAAGCTTTTGTAAATTACTGGGCAAAAATTATGATGATAATAAATAAAAACACCGTTTGTTAATTTTTGTAATAGTTTATTTCTTTAAGTTCTTCCTCTTTAATATTTTTTTGTGCACAATGCACAGTAAAAAAAATATTAGTATTTTTTTTAAGAAATGTAAAAATAAAATAATTCGCTTCCACAATGCTTACAGAACAATTCATTAATTTTGAGTTAGTTTATTAGTGCTTCCTCACAAACGAAGTCTAAGCAATAATGATACTCATTTACAGTTAGGGCTTGCATCCCGGAATTCCGGAATTTCGAAATTCCGGAATCTCGGATGGTTTTTCCAATATTACAATTCCGGAATTGAGGACGCTCAATATCGAAAATTCCGGAATTGAAACGACATTATTTAATGTAGTTCCTAGACAGTAATATGAGATGTTTTACGGATGGTAAGTTTGGTTAAGCTTAAATACATATTATATATGTATTCACTTGTATCTTTAACGCTCTCAGAACGGTTAAAATTCTACTCTACAAGTGGGTACTTGAAGTATCTCTGTTTTGACTTTTGGCCCTATGGTGGACGGGTAGAGAATTTAATTAGGCATGAAGTTCACTATTTGTAAATATAGCATTAGCATTTGTTACAGTTAGCAGTGAGAACCATTTATAGTCGAAATGTTTTACTGGTTATTTTGGTAAAACACTAAATTACAGATTATTCACCAGGAATGAGCCAAATTCAACGGTTTTAATTCACATCTGTCTAAGATCTTGCCACTATTTATCTACCCACTACATAGACATTTCAAAATCTCTCATAATTAAGGCTCCACTAAGCATTTTAGAGATATGTCTTTATTCATGGTTGCGGCCTCGTGATGGAAATCCAAGGGCAATGTTGTTAATGATAGGAATGTAAGGAATCGGGAGTCACAACATTTTCAAGATAGTTATGTGCTCGGTAAAAACTTACGATAGTGATCAGCGGGCTATGAAATATCAAGGTATAATAAAAAAGTCATACATGACACAATGTCATAGGGTATCTCAAGTAATTATACAATCAGGTCAATAAATCTTTCAACCAAAGACAGAATAAGAAAGCTGAAAAACTGAATCAAAACAACTGAAGGAAAAACTTTGATCTAAGAATCCATTGAATGAGGAGGTCCTTTTTAGATTCCCGTTGACTCCACGGAAGCTCAAAATACGTATTTTTGACAGTGGGATGACTGATAACAAGCGACTTGTGTGGTACTTTGCAGATCAACAAGAGATGGACTAAGACATTGCAAAGCAAGCTTTAGATTACGACACTTTTGATGTGTACACTAAGTAAGATACTGGGGCGTTTGTGCGAACATCACTGTAGGAATGAGAACAAAGAAACAGACATAAATATGAGGCATTTGTGTATTAAATGAATTGTACCTTAACCCCGACACCGATGGAGAATGACGCAATAGGTACAACCGTCTAAATATATTATTGGTCCTGCCGTCCTGTGAATACTTTGAAAAATGCTTATCATGTAAGATAAGATATCCAGACATTTCATAGACTATTTAGGGTGAAAATCTCTTGACATATAGAAAACCTCTAATCATCAATAGTACATCGATTTCCGCCTTCAATAGTAAAAAAAAATACTCGTTTTTTGTATTTTTGTATGTTTAGTCAATTCCGGAACCAGTTCCGGAATTCCGGAATTGAGTGCCAATCTCGAAGTCCATTCCGGAATTGGAAAACCATCCGATATTGCAAGCCCTATTTACAGTGCATTTTAAGCATAGGTACACCGTCGAAAAATACATTTTCATCCGTTATGTTTACTGTCCACGATGGTAACGATTGCATAAAACAGTTTTATACTTAAATCTCTTGGCAATTCTAGTTCAAAAAAACATTGTTTGCAAATTGCCATCTAAAACAAGAAATCCATAATATTAATGACATTGTTGAAATGAACTATCATGTAGGTACGTAATATATAGGAACTAGGTACTATCTTTGAGTTGTATAAAAACTCCTTTATTTATAATAAAATATTTTTCTTTAAATGTAGTTTGTTGCAAAAATAACATTCATTTAATCTAATCATTTATTTGCTCGCGGTGTGCGGTGTAATAATAATAGACTGTTAAGAACCTATATAAACAACATGACAGGTATTTAAAAAATTGCACTAAGTAGTCATATCCATATTAATATTGAGATTGCTACTTGAAATCCGCTCTCTACTCATTACAATTTACTTATCTGAAAATCTTCCATTTATATGGAAGGAAATCAGCAGGGCAGTCGACAGAGGCATCCTAATCGCAGATAGCAGTGACTGTTCAGGGTTGTCACTAGAATACTATGCGTATCGTACCTGAAAGATAGTTATATTATATGAGCTCATTATGTTTATAAAGCATACAATATTTATGTAATAAGGTAATCTGTTTAAATAAAACGACAGAGAAAAATTGTGTTTCTCTCAGCTAACCTTTGACGACGGTATCTGTAAAGGTACCGAAACGTCAGGGAGGCTCAAATAATTAATATACGCGATATAATCCGTTTAAATTGTTTTATTTAAATGTGTGACAGTCGCGGAAACCAAAGAAAATATTAAGGTAATCTGTGTTTTAGTAGTAAATTTATTGAATAGTATGGTGAACATTTTGTTTGTCGTGACCTTCTGTTGAAGTCGAATTGGGCATAGGTTGTGAAACATACAATATTTCGAAATATTATTAATATGGTACACCGAGCGCTTAAATTTGGACTTCTGATAGCATATGAGGTAGCACTGTGATACGTGTATTGTAAAGATGTTTTAAATGACAATCATTTTTCAATGTTATACTGACAAGTGACACTGACTACGCTTATTAAAATACTTAGAATAAATACACCTAGAATCATAGTCAGCGCTTGAAAGTGAAGCCAGTTTTAGTGAGCCACGGCCTATCACGGGCTCAGTTTCGTCCGGGTACGCATCTGTCAGAACGTCAATATCACAAGTAAAACGTTTCTATGATTGATTCGTAGATACGCACATATAAAACTAAAACTGGCTGCCCGGATTGTATGAAAACTATCGCTCTAGGCGTATTTAAAGATTTTAAAGTTTAAATATAAATGAAGTATCGCAAAATAAAACACATTAAGTATTGTGGTATTCGGGACGGATGCCATCAGAAATTTAATCTTAGAAGCTGTTAACAAAATGATACTCTATAATAAATAAGTATTATTTTCAACTCTCGATCAATATTATTCAAATTAGGTCACGCGCCCTTAGTATGTATGGACTTAACGCCCTTTCTACAAAGTCCCTTACATTCTTAGTTACTAAGAAGTTAAGTTAATTAAAATCTTAAAAGTAGGTTATAATTGTAAAGCAGAACGAAAGGTTTTGCAGTCGTTCACAACTTAACGGTAGGTACTTCTATTCCTATAATTAAACTGTTAAATCATTGTAGTAACTGGGTGCACACGATCGTAAACAGTAATGGTAGTAATAGCATACTCGCTAGATTTACAAAGTAAGCAGACGCTTAAGTGTGTAATAATTTCTATAATAATAGTGTGTAAAAATATATATATATATGTATATACTGAGTATATATAAATACTCAATAGGCAGGGTGCACCACAAACTGCGCCAAACGCGCCGTCGTTATATAATTGTCTACACATGGTCTGTGGTCTACACGTTACATTTTCAATAGGGAAAGGTCATAATTTCGGAAAATCTTAATTGCGCGATCCACGTTACATTTTATTACGAGTACTTATGAGCATTAAATAAAAAGCCATATCTTATTGATTTTATTATCATAATTCTTTATTACCCCATCACGCCAAAACAGAAAGAAGGAATTTACAATCAATATTAGTACAGGGAATAGCTGGACGTCCAAACATAGTAAAAGGATACATTTTACTCGACTATGAAGGATAAAAATACACCTTTCACTTTTAAATATAGGATATTAATTTTCAAACAGTTTGTTTTCATCTCCACTGGTTAGATAATACAAAAGGCATCGACCTTTTCTCGGATACTATAAAATCCGATACAAGCCAATTTGAGCCCATAAAAACTGCAACTGAGCGTTCAATATTCATGGCGGAACCATTGTCAACAGGTCTGCGACCGTCGTCGGGTGTCCGAGCGGAATCTCTGGACGTCGTCAAAGTGACAGGGGTGTCGGGCGGCGAGGCGACGCTCCCGTGCGACACCCGGTCGCCGCAGCCGCCCGACGCGTTGTTGCTTGTCGTGTGGTACAAGGACGACGTGCCTATTTACAGGTGAGTTTAGTTATTGGCTATGTACGGAATCTTTGGACGCCGTAAAAGTGACAGGGGTGTCGGGCGGCGAGGCGACACTCCCATGCGACATGCGGTCGCCGCAGCCGCCCGACGCGTTGTTGCTTGTCGTGTGGTACAAGGACGACGTGCCAATTTACAGGTGAGTTTAATTATTGCCTTATAGGCTATGTACGGAATCCCTGGACGTCGTCAAAGTGACAGGGGTGTCGGGCGGCGAGGCGACGCTGTCGTGCGACACCCAATGGTTTTAGAATGGCAGCCACGTACAGTCGAGTTCATTTACATCTACACAATAACGAGAACAAAAATATCTGAACACGACCCTATTGTCAGGAGCATAAAATCGTGTTCAGATATTTTTGTTCTCGTTAGTAAATGAACTCGACTGTACTAGAATACACAGCGTGGAGTAGCCTTCCTATAACGTAATTCAATTACGTTGGGATCACTGGATGTTGTTGGATGCACCATCCTTTGCTTCATGTCTTTCAATGATAAGTAATAATTATCCAACCTAGTACTCCCCTTATTATACGACGTTACAAACAACTTCACAAAAGTTATATCCAAGTACATATTAATACCGCTTTTTACCTCATACTCAGTATTCAGAACGACGCGAACATATATTCATAAGTGTGTATAACGTGTACTTCGCTCCACGATCGCCACATAATCGTCATCTTGAGCTCTTATTATGAGTGCAGACGTAAATTGTTGCTCGTATTCAAACATGTTGAACACTGCCTTCTTATTTTCTTAGAATCGCTTTGTTGGCTATCCGTCTGTTTAGCTATCGAAAAACGGTGATGTATCTTTGCAGATGCAGTATAGGCTACTTCCTGTACCCTACATTTATTACATTTGGTAGGAAGAAGGTCTTGGACTAGACATTAGGGGGAAAATCTGAATACTCCTAATTTATAGGTAGAAAACTGCCATCATCATATCAGCTGGATGATATTCACAGCACCTCTAGTACAACTTTCATAATTCGTATTTTATTCAAATAGTCCTATTATCTGTTGGCTGAATGTATATGTTTATTTGTTTTTATGTATATATTATTATTTATTATTATATATTAATATTTCCGATTTTTGCACCGCCTAATAACAAAATCTTTTTTTCAAGTTCTCCACTGCCCAAAGGTTGTCTGGAAGAGATCGCTCTTTAGCGATATGACCGCCTGTTCTTTACCTCTAATTGTAATGTCTTGCATTGTATCTCTCCTGTATATTTTATGAGGTGTGCAATAAAGAGTACTTGTATTGTATTGTACAACTGTGACACGCGACTCTGTCTCGCGCGAGGTATACTACCTGTCTCTTTCTGCACAACACTGTGAGAGAGTGACGGGTCATGCTATCTCGCGCGACATTAATCGTGAATCATAGAAGTTTACCAAAACGATCGGTCATGCCCTTATCCAACTGATTCCTGCAGTCCAGACCAGGTCATCGGTTCGTGTTGTTGGGGACTTTCTCACCTTGCGTCTTCCAGTGTGTCACGGAACCCTCGCCGCGCGTGTCTGACTCGCACTTGGGCGGTTCATGTGATAAGCCTCGCGTGCGGATCATCGACCTAAGAGCCGCTACCACGTATTGTCGGCGAAGTTGGAAACGGCTTACGGATTATTTTGATACCACGGCAAATTGGCAACTATTTATGGAAACCGATACTGCAAATTATGTTTAGATTTTTGTTCTTACTGAAATGGAACATTGGTATTTTTTGTAAGTTACCTGTAATACAAATTTGGAACCTTAACCTTGCGCTAAATCCAACGTACATAAAGGAAATTTACTCCGAACTACCACAACTATGTTTTTTAAGTGATGCATGCAGTTCAAATATTAATAATAAATAAATAAATAAATAAATATCAGACAACCTCACACAAATTGATCTAGTCCAAAATTAAGCTCAAGCAGACTTGTGTAACGGGTGCTAGACGACGATATACATACTTATATAGATAAATATATACTTAAATAGATAGAAAAACCATCACCCAAGCACAAATATTTGAGATCATCACTCAAATATTTGCCCTGGCCGGGATTCGAACCCGGGACCGCCGGCTCAGTAGGCAGGCCTTTACAAACCGAGCCAACCGCGTCGCCATCGTTATTTACCATACATATCCGTACTATTGTTAAATTCTTGCACTCCAATAACGCTATATTAATGTCAATCAAAATAGGCCTCTAAATTTCAGCTCGAATAAGGCCATACAATATAATAAATGTCACGTCTTGTTCTCAACTCAACTGGGACCTAATTCGAGAATGCCGTTTGAGTGATCGCCAATCGTCAAATCTCTATTAGATAACAGTTATATCGCCATCTCAATTTTGGAAATACGAAGGCGATAATGATTGTCAAAAATGTTATTCATGCATATGAATTTCTGTTTTGAACGAAACGTAACGGACTAATTTCACGCACTACGCGGTCAATTTAAAGTATGCGCCTGTTATTTATGCCGTCACATACAAAGGAAACGAAAATTTAGCGCGTCCAAATTGACGAAGTTGCGATGTTCTAGGGATATCGCTACTTGTCAAGTAAGCACACGTCAAAAGTGACGGATGGCGATGAAATGACGAGATCTCCATCATCTCTCTAAAATTGGTCGAATACCCCCCCTGATTTATGTTTACTGAGGTATCCTTGTATATTATTACGGTACGTCTACTTATTTATATATAAGATAGGAATAATATGTCTGTTTGTTACTTTCATTTAAATGCAACAATCATAATAACACCTAGCATGCAACTGCGCATTTAAGATTTATGTGAAATGAATATGCAACGATTTGCTTAACGTTCTCACCAGTTGCAACGTGTAGTATCACCATATACGTGTAACAGCCAAGATTCATAGCTAAATCGCCGCCTGACAATGTGTGAATATTTTATAAATCGCTCAGGCACACATTTGTTATGCATGACCTGCGAGTGCCAAATTAGTTTGGGCACAAATGCTGGGAGAGCAAAATGTTTGATCAGATTGAACGGCTTTTTGTGCACGGGATTTTGTTTGCGAAAGGACATGTTGTTTGTCACAGCTTATTAATACATCTCTGTTTGTGAAGCAGAAATACACTAAGCTCTACGGCTTTGGAGTAGATTAGAATGAAAATTCTCCACTGTGCTGCGGAAACAAAAAGCTATCGGTATTCAGCGGTAAACAAAACCGGATTCGATCGATGTACGCTCGTAAATAAAATTGACATCGAAGTGTGGCAAGCTTAGAGTTGAGAATCTCTTGTCAACATTGTTCCGAAACGGTTTAGATATTTTTTGCAGTAAATAGGCTAGCCCTCTGTAGCGATCTGCGCCGCGCCGAGGATCATTTGTCATTGAATTAATTAACTGTCATCTTTACTTTGGCAGTTTTCCCATTCCATCTTGGACGTGTTCCGAGATGAGGACAAGGTATCATTCGGTTTATAATTTGATGCCTACTTCAAATGAAAAATTACAAAAAAATTATGACAGTAAAAGTAAGTTGGAAAATGACAGAATATGATCATCATTGACGACGCGTTTGGTGCAGTTCATCAGAGCCGGCGGTCCCGGGTTCGAATCCCGGCCAGGGCAAATATTTGTGTGATGAACTCAAATATTTGTGCTTGGGTCATGGTTGTTCTATGTATTTAAGTATATATCTATATATATAAGTACATATATATATCGTCGTCTAGTACCCATAACACAAGCCTTCTTGAGCTTAATTTGGGACTAGATCGATTGTGAGGTTGTTCGATATTAATTATTATTTTATTTATTATGATCAAAAGTAATGTTATTAGGATTTTGTGTAGTATTATCTGATTGCTGATTGGTTTTCGTATTATCAACAAAAAAAACCTTCAAAATTATTGTAAGCGAAGCTTGGGAAAAGATACAATAATACGTTTTTTAAAGAATAAAGGAACAGTACTTGATTACAATCTCAAGACGTTATTGTTAGAAATAACAGACCTTCAAAAGCAAATCTTGAGAAACTGGCTCCATCAAATGATGTTTACGGGACAAATAATTTTGTTTCCATTTTCATAAAGGTAATTTAT
This sequence comes from Apotomis turbidana, assembly GCA_905147355.2. Classification (NCBI taxonomy): domain Eukaryota; kingdom Metazoa; phylum Arthropoda; class Insecta; order Lepidoptera; family Tortricidae; genus Apotomis; species Apotomis turbidana. The sequence continues at coordinate 23,723,817 of LR990286.1, forward strand.
CCAATACGGGCGGCCCTGGTTCCACGTGATAAGGGGCGAGATTATTTACACTCATTTTGAGAAATATTTGGGTTGTCGCTTGAAAAAAATGCCCGATGAATTCGAGAATTCATATTGTGCGAAAGATTTTATTGAGACCCAAAATGTATTTTATCACGCAATTCGTTTTACCTCGGTCTCATAGCAACAAAAATTATGTAGGCTAGTATTACTGCCTACGGTTAACGTTACAGAGGAAACCCTTTTATTCGGTTAGTGTACGTGTCACCGCTTAGTTTAGTTTATGTCTACTCATAGTTAGCAAGGGACGTTGTAAAGAAGGGTTAAGGCAAGGGTTATCTAAATCAACGAGCATGTATAGCGATTATAATGAAAGTTTTTGAAGCCGAAGGGCTACCCTTAGTGTTTTTTTACCCCTATGGAGAAAGTTGATAACGTTTTATGTGTGTAATTATAAGTACCTACCTATAACTTCTTTTAATATGAATCAACCAGCCAAAATATTTAAAAAAATATTATATATACAGAACAAATTATGTTCTAGTAATATTTGCTTATTTGAATACCTACTTTAAAATTATTAAGACCCAAATTAGAGTAATTTGACCGTACAGGTCAGTGACGTAAATTTAATACTATTCCGGTGGTATGATATTTCATAAAAAGTTGCTGACTTGAACTGACAAAAAATATCACTATTCAGCGAAACCATACAAAAATTAATCAACGGTACTAAAAATACGATCAAAGATGTACTTTAATTATACCAATCATTTCGTCTACGGCTTCATTCCGTCGGTAATGTGGAATATCCTTAAAATTATAAAAACGGTTTAAACTCACGTAAAAATTGCCAGGAACGGCCCGACATGTTTCGAATTCATTTGGAGCTCTTCATCAGGGGTAGCTATCCGTGCTGCTACGCGATAAATACAAAGATAAACAAAGACGATATAAAACCAACATAAAACCTAAACAGATGTGGTATCGTATCACGAAAGTCCTACGTCTCTCTAGATAGTGTCCGTGAAAATGTTAATGTTTCCTCTATATCTACATATCGAATGAGAAGGGAAAACCTCTTCTCAGATCTCCACAAAATACCCAACCAAAATCCTTTAACTATCCTCTTTGTCGCCGCTAGCTCATGAGCGATTATGACGAATTTATATACATTCTATTCCACCACGGATCTCGAAGTTGATTGATGGTGCGGGCTTAGTAAGTGCCGATGTTAAGACCGAAGGTTATGAAATATTTATACGGTTTTTGATATGGCGCTCTAAAGAATTTCTTGACAAACATTCAAGTTTGAAATGTTGAACGATGAGAGTTGTGTAGAATTCAATGGGTAGAGAAATGTAAAGGTATTAGAAAAGTTTGGTATTTATGTAGTGTTGCTATCCTTATCTCGTGCGCATACGTCAGACCAACGGAGTGGGGTTACTTGCTGCCCGACCCTTGCCGTGACTGGTGGTGTGTTGTCGAGCTAAGTTCTAGCATAGTGACCTATATAAACAGCTGTACTGTGCCTGGCATAGGGTTAGGTATACTACAAGTGGCGACGAGGACAAAAGTGAGTAGAAATCTAATTACGCCTTCAAAAAAAAAAATAGAATAGGCGGGAACACGACAAAAGCAGTCTCACGTGTACTTGCACAGTAAATGTATAATAAATACAGGGCAAGCTCGATAGTGATATGATACATTGTCATTGAAGTTAATTTATCCAAGTTATAGTTTCACTAATAACTGTGGAATAAAAGACATCTACCTAGTGGGTAGCGGTGCACTGCTCAACTATCCCAGTACAGGGATCGACTCGTAAACAAGTTTTAGTTCGTAATGGGTCATTCGTTTAAAAAATAACGGTTATTGCACATTAGCAAATAACTCCTGGCGAATCATGCAGTTTTACTTACTTATAGATATTATTTTTGTCCGATATTTACTAACGGTATTAATGTCTAATATTTTTACCGGAAATGCGTCGATACCGCGACTCGTATATAATAAAAGATGTGTAAACCATAACAATTATGTACCTACCTAGGCACAATAAGGAGGTATTGTTTAATAAGCGCAACGTATCTAAGTACCTATCTACTCGCGCCTAAAACGTAAAATTAATGCAATTGTACAGTTGGACAACATATAATAAATAAGAATAATAATAATAAAGTGTGATAACATGTTATATTAGTTATGAAATAACGATCTGACTTAGAAGTGCAAGTTTATAGTCATTTATAATAACGGCTTGTAGGTAGATATATTTGAAAGTTTGCGATGGCAAAATTACTCAAGTAAACCAGCTTTAGTAAACAGTTCAGTTGTCAGAAACATTATCATTAATTATAAATAGACTTCGGTTGCTTCTAACGGCATTTGAGGCAGATTAGATCGGGTGCAGTATAAATTGTTTACGGGGTTGATAAATAGGTAACTAACTAACTACATTGTAATAATACCTTACGCTGCGGGGTCAATATGTATGAGAGTAAACATTGAAGTGTTTAATGTTTATTTCACTTAGTTATTTACGGGAACGTTATATGTATGATGAAATATGAGTGTAGGTATATGTGTTTATGAGTGGTTAAACTGTATGATTGGTGTTGTAAATAAACTTGTAAGCAGAGTATATTGTACCTGGTCATTTAATTGGCAAGAATAAAATGTTTACTAGTCATTATGGTATACTGATCATTCAATTGATGAATAAGACAACATGGTCGTGTACACCTAGCAACTGAAATCAAAAATGTTGTGTCATTTAATTGACATATTGTTTTAACACTTCTAACATTGACCAAGGTCATGGTATAGCAGTAGTTAAGCGGTCGTTAAAACGACTAATGGCTAAAGGGCCAGTACGAACATTAAATTCTTTAGCAAGCGGTTAGATTAATGCTCCGCTTGAATCATTTGATTGATTGGTTCCGGGACGCTCCAAAAGTACCCATGGCAGCCATAACTTTGGAAAAAATCCATTGCGAAGGCGAGACCTCTTCGATCGGTCTGAGATGGAAGCGTTCGAAACGAGCACTCCATGTCTATTTGGAGGTGTCAGCTATCACAGATAGCCAAAAGAAGAGAACAAGCCTCTTGCATTTCGGAGGAATTGAGCTCTAAGAAATATATTACAATATCCCTGGAGCGGACGCGGAGCCAGGTGTCGGCAGAGATGTATTTGCAATAGCCTTAGCAAAATTCGATGATAACTTTGCTCCTGCAAACAAAGTACGGTCTATGAACGCCACGTATTCCGTTTGATGAAACAGGAACAGGACGAAAAGTTCGAAAAATTCCTTGTACGGCGGCGACAAGCCGATAAATGCAATTATAAAGATGAATATGAACACATCATTGATCAGATCACGGAAAAATGCCTAACAACAGTTACGTAAAAATAAAAAAAACTATTAAAACACAAGTTTTCGGTTGCTAAATGTAAGATAATTTTATTGTGGGTAGTGTATATTAGTCACGGGGTTCGTGCTGAGGCCTACCCACGACATGAGGCTGAGGCCTACCCACAATGCACCACTGGGTGGAAAGTTGCTTAAATAAATAAGAAAACGGGCAAAGTGTATTATTTTGAATATTAATTAGTAGTTGTGCACTCGAGGAATATGAATATTTAGTAGTTTAGCGTAATTCTCGAATGGGTCGTGTTACTATTCTTCGACTGCGCAGTGGCGCAGTGGATGACGGATCACAATATAATAATTATGAACAAATTGGGAAAACGATTGGACTGCCTAGGCGTCTATTTAATTTACACGACTTTTCACTTGTACGTGCGTAATTGAATACGCTACTTAATACTTTCCTATGGACTGGGCTTGATTGTTCTGAATTCCAAAATATATTGGTGGGTTAAATATTATAGTGTGATAAGCTTAATTTGTCTTTATGTTGAAAATGTATTTTTTTGGAATAATTATCTAGAGTATCTTTTATAGTTGATAAACAGTATGAACATCCAGCTTAAGGGTTGTGCATTAATAGGTACATATGACACGTATGGGTGCATATGTCACATGTAGTCAATTGGGTATAACAAAATCAGTAATTAAATAACAGCAGATACGTCTTGAAAGGTATAGTTTAATATACGTATAGTATTTGATAGGCAAAACGGGTTTAAAAGTGATATGGAAGACTCATAAGTGCAGTCATTAGTCAATAATGAGAAGCTCTGACTGTATTGTTACTGGAAACTAATAGCTTTATGTCAGGGGTCAATTTGATTTATTTATTTATTTCAAATAATTACACAGCTTTACAGTTAGTAGGTACTAATGCACTGTGAATTACAAGAATAATTTAACATAACATGTTTTACATATTCAAATTCAGTCAAATTCAAATAGCCTTTATTTCTGATACATTATCATTCTGTACTGCAGTTTAAGTGCAATTTAACTTATTAAAACATTAATTATTTGATTTGACATGCTACCTGTTTATTCATTATGAATGTACAGTTTTTGAATTATCTATCATTTTAAATAGAATTAGTTACATTTAAAATATATTTATTTCAATTTGATATATTATCATTTATGTAATTCATTTTAATTTAAATGTTACATATTAGGTAGATTCAATTACTGAAAAATTACATCCATCCATCGCCTTACAGTACCTTAAACATTCACGACACACAATTATCTAGCTACTTCCAAAAAAACGTCCAAATCCGATGCTGATGCGAGAAGCGCATTAAGTTCTCGTAAGGCTCGAACTAGAGGAGAGTTTTCCGCGCTATGGTTCGCGCCTCAGGACTCTCAGGAGCAGCCAACAGTAGCCGGCAGCGTGGACGAAAATTGAACCTCGATTTAGAAGGGACGAACAATCGGATAACCTGACTGACCAGCTCTGGACAGTCAGAACATCCTCTACACAGCACATAATTTCGTCTAACCTCGAGGGAATAGATTGATAGACCACGCTGAATTGCCAATATGATAGGCTAAGGCGTTATGAGGTCAATTTGATAGACCACGCTGGATTGCCAATATGATAGGCTAAGCGGATTGTTAAAGCAAGCGAAAGGCATTATGAAACGTCTATTTAGTAGACTGCGGGAACCAAACTATTCGTAAGAAAGATAGTAAGGCTTAGCGGCTAAGCAAATACAATTGCATGGAAGGTCAATTTGATAGACCATAGATATATTATAAGCGGTATGTAAAGTGCCGCGTTCGTGCTGGAAGGTCAATTTGAAATACCATATGTATGAAACCTTCCTTTAATTTTATATTACATAACTCAAAGCGTTCATAAACTGGAGTATGTGCTTTTGAGACTCCCATTAAAACTTGAATATCGATGGCTTCGACGCGTCGATTAAATTGAAATATACTGTGCTTTAAAGCTTTCATTCAATTGGAAAAGGCTGTTGTGTTAGGACTTCCATTAAATTGGAATATCTCAGGTATCAGAGGGCCGGTAACATGGGAATATGACGTGTTCTTGACTCCCATTCAATTGGGATACTCGAGGTCTCAAAGCCTCCAGTGAATTGGAATTGATTGACAACCTTAATTGAATTGACAATAATAGTTTGGTACTTCAAATGAATGCCTGGATAAAACTGTAATAGTTTGAAATCATTTTTAAATCGTCAAAAGTGGCATTTAAAATGAATGCCTATATTAGGTGGGATTGTTTAACAACCTCCATTATATTGACAAAAGTTTAGTATTTCGAATAAGAGCTTCCATTAAGTTCGAATCGTTTGAAAACATTAAGTAAATTGACAATAGTCCGGTATTTCAAACGAATGCCTCCCTCAGATAGGAATTGTTTATCAACCTTCAATTGAGAATGGTCTGGTATTACAACTAAATGCCGGAATTAAATTGGTATTGGTAAACCACTGATTTAAAACCTTGACCCAATTAGAAATGTGGCGGTTTAAAAACCTCAATTCAATTGGATTTGCAATTTAGTTTAGTATCTCAAATAAGTGCCTTCATTAGGTAAATAGGAATCGTTTCACAACATTAATTAAATTGCCAATGATGGTCCTGTATTTCAAATGAATGGCTCCATTAAACTGGAATTATTTATCAACCTTATATTGAGAATGATCTGGTATTCTTAATTAATGCCGCAATTAAATTGGAATTTGTTTATCTGTGATTTAAAATCTAGATCGAATATGAAAAGACGCGGTTTCAAAATCTCAATTCAATTGGACTTTAGTTGCAATTTCGACAATTTATTTGGATTCTCATATTCTTTTGAATGGTATATATCGTAATTTCAGATGACAAATTATAATGATGACTTTAGTGAGAATATTGAACGAGAGTACATGATGACGTGTAAAGCAAGTTAGCTACTTATAATAGAATAGAATAATTTTTATTTTACCAAAATAAACATTTCTACATTTAACATAATTTAACAGTGACTTCCACACTAGGCACAGCCTGTATCGTGGAAGTCGTATCATACACATCAGGTTCGTTAAGAATGCGGCTATAGACATGCCTTAAGCAAGAAATTAAAATTAACAAATGAACAGTACTATGATAAATACATATAATTATACTTCAGTTTCAGTTTCATGAAATAAAAATTTTTGAAGAAGGTAAAAGGGGGAAAAGAGCAAGCTATAGTCCTTAAGCGCTTGACAAAGTGGTTGTTGTGAAATAATTATCCTGGTAAGGCTACATGTCACAATTCTTAAAAAATCTAGAATGAAGTGTATAACCCTTGTTTTGTATAATTCATTAATTTTTCAAATAAGTTACACAATATTACAGTAATATAACCTACATGCTTTGGAACTACAAAAACACATGCAGACCAAACTGAAAACTAGTTAGATTTAATTCAATAAGCGCCTTAATGGCTTAAGCGACATAATGGCGTGGCTCCTTTATTTATTTATTTATTTAGTGGTGTGAGGGAATGACGGCTAGCGCTGTCGCGCGACGGGAACCGCGAGGCGTGGTTATGCTAGACAGGCTGGCGTAGGATTAGGCAGATAGTAGCAGTCTGTACCGGCTGGGACACGCGTAGCTCAAACGAGCTGAATTGCACGTAGTGACAGGTCTGAAGTGGTACACCTTCATGTCCTGGTGGGACACGGTGTCGCAATCCCAAGAACTGAATTAACCGGCTCGCCTGTGCCACTTAGTCTTGCGGGGCACCAAGCGCGCCTTGCTCTTCCTTTCCACCAGTGCGACTCCCTCCCTATCCACATTGGTGTGGGAGAACTTTTCCTTATCGCGAACCCGTACGGGGCCGGTTAGCTGCGACAGACTAACCGGCGACTACAGCATATTGCACGCTGAAGCGACTTCGTATCGGTATCCTTTGTGTATCCTCGATGTATCCTCTATATTGTTGTGTCAACAAGGTTCGCGGCAAGTTTATATTGCAAAGCTAGTTCTAAATCAAATGAGATCACAAATTAAACTATTAACCGGTCTAGATAACATAAAACAAGACTGATTAAATACTTTATGGGTTTTGAGTGAAACAACCTTTTTATTTAAATAGATAAACATTCACATATTATTATTTATACGATCACCAATTAATCTAATTTTAATTAAAATAAAAAAGGGATGTAGTGTTGCTATCCTTATCTCGTGCGCATACGTCAGACCAACGGAGTGGGGTTACTTGCTACCCGACCCTTGGTGGTGTGTTGTCGAGCTAAGTTCTAGCATAGTGACCTATATAAACAGCTGTACTGTGCCTGGCATAGGGTTAGGTATACTACAATTTATATTAATTAACTACTACTTTTTTCCTGTTAGGTATTTTTACAACAATTTGGCAAATATTCGCGGGTAATTTAATAATTTAAGCATTTTTTATTAATTATTACCATATTCTATTCTGTTATAGGTAAACGTGGTCCCGATATCAATAAAAGGATTAGAATGTGTAACAATCATGTCAAAAAACAGAATTAGTTGTGTACACCGAACACTGCAACTGGTTCAACTGGCACATCATAGACAATAGGCATGACGAAAACTATTTTTTTGAGAATGTCAGTCGATTTTATTGTTTATTTTATTGACATCAAATGTCTATATGGGCCTGACTACACTTAGGGCTGGTACAGACTTTTGGAATTTTCGTTTGGTTTGTTTCCGAACGAAATGACGTCAGCAAGCGAGACATCGCCATTATGTCAGACAGACACACTTTTTGACGTCCTTCTGAACGAAAATTCCGAACGACTGTGGCGACCCTAAGACTGCTCTAAAAGTCAGAAATGACCGTCAAAGTTCAACATTCCTACGGAGCGCTAAAAACGCTCCATACAAATGGCCGCCTAATCGTGACGGCATTATAATTATGTTATGTACCCATAACATATAATGCCAATATTTGTACGGAAAATAAGTAATTAGCCGTTAATTTTCACCGTGAATCACGAGGGTCAAACTGAAAGTTTTTAGAAAATCAAAAACTGAACAAACTAGCAAGTGCTAGTTTTATTATATCTTTTGGAAATAGTTTCCCTTTACATCAAAACATCGCTGTATCCGATGGAACTACTGATAAAAGTGCTTTGCCTATTCGTCCTTCGGGGTCTCTTCGACTACCTTTTGAAACGCAGCCACTACTTCCTTGGTCCATTAAACGTTTTTCTATACGGTGGGTGACACAGTAATTCCATTTACCACATTCCTTGTTTCATGTTTACATATTGTTTTTTTTTTTCATATACTGTAGAATTTAACGTCAATCGTCGTCCCTAAATAGGGATAAAATTATTGAAACATGAAGTTGTTAATATCTCATTCCTCTCCAACCGATTTAGATATCTCCTAAACGAATTCATTACCGCCATTCGCACCCTCTTAAATTCAAACGTTGCTCTTAAGCAAAAACAATTCCCGCCTTTTAACCGTGTATACTCCTCGCAAGACTGTCCCAGCCCAGGAAATAAATGGCCAACAATAAATTATAATTTCAAGCAGGTAGATGTTAACGACCCGCGAATTGTGGGGGCTAATTTTGTTGAGTGTGTAATTGCTCCTTTTGCCGTTTTGAGGCAGTTTTTTTCGAGTCGTGGAGTGGAAATGCAATGATGGGGATACTTAATCGTTTCCTTTGGTACTTATATAGTTCCTCCTTTATTACGTAAAGAATTAATGGTTTGTTGGACTATAAAGTGACTTTTCTTGCAACCCAAGTAGCACACACTAAGCACTTATACAGCCTTTATAAAGCTTGAGTTATAATTAGACCCCTGATTTTCACGTGACAATAGGGTAGTTTTTTTTTAATGTTAAACATTTTTGTTAAATGGACCTGTGTTAATAAATAAAGAAAAACTAACAGTTTTTAACCCAATAAATTTTATTTATTTTTTTAATTTTTTTTTTTTTTTTTTTGTATTTTATATTAATGTAATACCACTCCATTTGTTATTAAATTATAGACAATAACTACCTGGGAATACAGTCTAGTAAAACTAGAAGCTATAGTTAACTATATGGGCCCTGCCCGCTGTGCTCTTTCTGATTAAATGTACATTTATTCGATACAAGAAAGACGAACTCACTTTATCCCGCCGGTGCTTCTCCAAGCGGAGTAGCACGCCTGGCACCAGCAGTGCAAAGGGTCCTTCGGACCCGCAAGCAACCATGGATACAAAAAAAGAAATAAAACTTTATTCCGTGATTCACACTAACACATATCTCTATGCGTTCATATAGCCAGTCGTAGCGGTACACACGTGTCGGTAGAAATACTTGCGCCCAATTTCACAGAAAAAAAACAATTCTAGTTATTTTTGCGAAAATCACAAAAATGTATAATAATAAAACGTTAAATGTTTACAAAATATAAAAATACTAAACGTTTCAATAATAAAATAAAAATAATATAGTGAAACGCTAGTAGAAGTTACTAGGCGAAAACGTAATAAATTATTTAAAACCGCTTTACCAATTAACCCACGTAAAAATTAAAACATTTTGATAACACTTTTATACATTTGAACATAGCTGCATGAATTTGTCTAGGGCATTATACCTTCGAAACGTATGGCTAGTTTATTTGAATACAGTACCATATGTTATAATTTAGTTTTTTTTCTTTTTCTTCAAAGCTTAGTTTGATGGAGATTGATCATTATCAAACATTTCTACTATCTCGATGTTTAATTTGTAACACATGATCTAAACACAAATGAATAGCAAAATAGCCTTGACCATAGTATAACAGGTCAGTTAAACGTTGAGTTGACGTTCGTCAAGGTCTACAAAATAGGGCAGAAAATAAGCGTGACCGCTTGTAATAAATAAATCCGCCGTTAAAACGAAAGCCGTGTACGGTATTATTATGATTCCAAACATAATCCTTATAATAAAATGGCCACAAGGCCACGCTGTCCGCAGTGAAAGGGTTAACCACAATTACTTCAGATTGCCAGTAATAGCAGCACACTGTGTAATATGAAATGGCCCTATTAGGTCAAATTGGAGCATTTTTCGGCTGTTGAATGTTTGATTTTACCGCAGGCGCTCGTTTAGTTTTTCTAAATATACTTTCCTAAAACATACAATGAAATGTCGCTATAACGTGCGTTATAACAGGCCTGGAAGTATCAGTTTATGAAATCCTGAAAATATTACGGGTTTCAGAAAAAAAAATCCCATTCGGACAAATGAAAATTTGGTGAAACGTTGCAGATCGGAAACATTCGGAGTTGAGATAGGATACCACATTACAGACATGTCTGGACATGACATGTACGTAATAGTCATTCCAATGAGAAATAGAATAGAGCACATGACTAAGGTAGAGATATAGTGGCCAGACCACGGATAGTCGTCATAATGAACGTTGAATTTAGCCCGCGTTGTTAACTTTTCCCTAAAGCTGACTGACTTGCATAACAATTCAAGGTTTGAAATATGCAAATATTCGGGCTACCCTAGACTCAGCTTATTCATGTTTAAAGCCCCAGTGTAGTGCTATATTAGGCGTTGCCCTAGTTCAAGCGCAAAACGGTATAAAGCCGTGGAAAATTAATGGCATGGAGCCTACTCGCACACGATCGACGGGTAAGTGGGCGCGCTTTTATAGTATGATATTGGTGACATATTGGACAAAAGATTATAGTTTTCTATGTTTCCAACGCCATCTGTATATGTAATGATTATTGTTTACTTAATCGATGTGCCCCAGTTAAGGCTCAAAACGGTATAAAGCCGTGGAGAATTAATGGCACGGAGTAGGTCCGCTTTTATGATATTAGTGACATATAGTAAACAAGTATACGTATATTATTGTCAATGAAATGAAGACTAAGGTTATTAAATATGCATATTGTCAGTTGTTAACTTTCCCTAAAGCTACTTTATCTTCAAGGTTAATATACAAATATTGAGGCTACTCTACTACCACCACCACCACCCTAAGGCAAGAAGCAACTGGTCGAAGAAAACTGGATTCGATGGTTCTCGCATCAGGTTCAGTGGTCCAATACGTAAGACGTCTGCTAAAATTTTCGCTTCACTGTAAACATTTGGCTACCCTACTACTAGTACTATAGTAGGCATTGCCCCAGTATAAGCACAAAACAGTATACGGCCGTGGAAAATTTATAGCACGGAGTAGGCACGCACACAATCGACGTGTAAGTGGACTCCGAGGTTCATGGGCATATGCGAGATTGCATAATGTTATGCTATGTTAACTTTGTCGACTAGGAATTGCAATTTTCGTGGTTAATTTTGACAGTATATCTCTATGGGATCTGGGGTCTGTTTCGCATTTGGCATTTCAGCGATGTTAGACTGGTAGAAAAATCCAAATATCGGCTTCCTTTACCGTCCTAACGGCATTTTGCGAGCCATTTTGGCAACATGACTTACCCGATGTAAAAAAGCCTGCTGAATTCGATTCTGGATGTTGCCAAGCCGAATTTTGCCCCCCTCCCCCCATTTCCCCCCTTTTTACCTCAAAATATGTCCCTAATCACGGTTTTTACGGTTTTATACAAAAAGTCTTACAGTTAGAAAAAAAGTGTCAAAAACAAGAATGACCTCTATTAAATTTCCTATAACATGGTGTATAAACTTTCTTAGTAGGCCTTATGCTTCGTGAGAAATATCTTCCGGAACTTCATAGACTGGTAGAAAATTCTAAACATCGGCTTCCTTTACCATCCTAACGGCATTTTGGGATCCATTTTGGCAACATGACTTTTCCGATGTAAAAAAGCCTGCTGAATTCGGTTCTGAATGTTGCCAAGCCGAATTTTGCCCCCCTCCCCCCATTTTCCCCCTTTTTGACCTCAAAATATGTCCCTCATCACGATTTATACGGTTTTATACAAAAAGTATTACAGCTAGAAAAAAGTGTTAAAGACAAGAATTATCTCTATAAAATTTCCTATAACATGGTGTATAAACTTTTTTGGTAAGCCTTATGGTTTTGAGCAATATCTTTCCGAACTTCATTATTAAAAAAAAAATTGATAAACGTGGTCGAGGCAGGGAAATTCACTTATTTTGGGATAATTGGTATCGCACAGGATCCAGCCGCTCTGCAGCTCTTGACGCTGACATCCAGTTGGCGTGCTGCTTATTATATGTCAAGACTTACGAGGCTTTCAGTCATAAGCAGCCGTCAGATTTACACGCAGAACTGTATCCAAGTCGGGCTAAAAGCGACGTAGAAAATAAAAATGCCTTACTTCTGACCATGAAGTCATTCAAAATGCTCAGTTAGACGCCAGATTCTTCAGAAACGGACCTTAGAAATGCAGTTACCCAGGATCTTGCAACAGAAAAAAATAAAGTGACAATTCTCACTGCTAAGCAGCTTGGCTCAATCTTGATCTAAGTAACGAAGTTTGTTTCCGAAAGGCTCACCAACAGCAGGTCTACAATACAACGCAAAGTTCAAAATGAACAAAGGCCCGACCCTCAAGACCTGAACAAGGCAGGTCGTTCAAAATCTACCATATTTGCGTCTGATGTGGGGGGCTGCTGCTTGCTGACCTGATGTTGGTGAGCCTGTCGGAAGCAAACTTCGTTACTTGGAGTGAGCCAAGCTGCTTGGCAGTGAGAACTGACACTTTATTTTTTTCTGCTGCAAGATCGTGGGTAACTGCATTTCTCAGGCCCGTTTCTGGAGATTCTGGCGTCTAACTGAGCATTTTGAATGACTTCATGGTCAGAAGTAAAGCATTTTTATTTTCTACGTCGCTTTTAGCCCGACTTGGATACAGTTCTGCGTGTAAATCTGATGACTGCTTATGACTGAAAGCCTCGTAAGTCTTGACATATAATAAACAGCACGCCAACTGGATGTCAGCGTCATGTTTTAATGTTTAGTTTTTTTTCTGCGTAATAGGTGTTCATAGGGCTTTATATGTAAATAATGAATTTTCCTGTAAGAAAAACCATGTAACATGTAATGCATGCTTGCTTATAAGTTATTATTATACTACTTAATTTTAAACTATGAATACAAAGATACTTAATTTTAAGTTGTCTAGTAAGTGAAATTATTGTAATTTCTTTAGACGACAATAAAGATTCTTTAAACCGAAGAGCTGCAGAGCGGCTGGATCCTGTGCGATACCAATTATCCCAAAATAAGTGTATTTCCCTGCCTCAATCAAGTTTATCAATTTAAAAAAAAATAATGAAGTTCGGGAAGATATTGCTCACAAACCAAAAGGTTTATCAAAAAAGTTTATACACCACGTTATAGGAAATTTTATAGAGATCATTCTTGTCTTTAACACTTTTTTCTAGCTGTAATACTTTTTGTATAAAACCGTAAAAATCGTGATGAGGGACATATTTTGAGGTCAAAAAGGGGGGAAATGGGGGGAGGGGGCAAAATTCGGCTTGGCAACATTCAGAACCGAATTCAGCAGGCTTTTTTACATCGGAAAAGTCATGTTGCCAAAATGGATCCCAAAATGCCGTTAGGTAAAGGAAGCCGATATTTAGAATTTTCTACCAGTCTATGAAGTTCCGGAAGATATTGCTCACGAACCGTAAGGCCTACTAAGAAAGTTTATACACCATGTTATAGGAAATTTAATAGAGGTCATTCTTGTTTTTGACACTTTTTTTCTAACTGTAAGACTTTTTGTATAAAACCGTAAAAACCGTGATTAGGGACATATTTTGAGGTAAAAAGGGGGGAAATGGGGGGAGGGGGGCGAAATTCGGCTTGGCAACATCCAGAATCGAATTCAGCAGGCTTTTTTACATCGGAAAAGTCATGTTGCCAAAATGGCTCACAAAATGCCGTTAGACTTGATTTTTTTTATTTGAACTACCAGTCTATGTAGGTACATTCCATCCACCAGCTTTCGACCGCGGCTTCGCATGCGATAAAACTAATACATTATTCTGAATACGGGAACTCAGAACTAGCTGCGCCGCGCGGTGCTGCCCGTTCATCCCACGGGAACACTATTTTTTTGGGATAATAAGTAGCCTTAAATGCAATGGTGTCAGCTACCTTCATACCAACAATTGTCAAAATTGGTGCAGCCATTTCTGTGTGAAGAACTAACAAACATACACATAAACACACTCACAAACTTTCGCCTTTATAATATTAGTGTGATTTATATTATAATCTTCTAAATTTCCAATACCATCTGTTTGTAATATGTTCGTTATGTATATTAGATAGACTTATCAGTGTCATTTAACGCCGTTCCGATATCAGCGTCATTAAGTTTCGTTTCGTTTCCGTGACCACACCCAGCCAGCAGTTCTGCTGTAAGGACGCGGACCGAGGCGTTGATCATGCAAGGGAAGGAGGGACAGAGAAGCTCTGCGAGAAGGCTCAGAAGCGCATACTGACACCGTACCAAAGCTCGTTCAGGGTAGTATAGAAACCTTAACATTCCCTGGCCGGAGCCTTCGGTTCAGTGGAAGGTACGCAATTCAATTCAATTCAATTCATTTTATTGCCAATTAGGAAAACCATGCAATACAGAGTAAAAACATACACAATCAAAAATTAAATTAAAAATAGCACAATCATAAATATTGTATTAACATCAAAAATCCTAATAAAATAAAATTACATAGTCAAATAACAAGTATACAACCATAAAGTCAGAAAAGAATACTATAACTAATTAACTAAGTGTAAACAGCAGTAAAAACAATTAAAATACGATGTCAAGTGCTCAAAAATGGTCAAAATTTCAATTAAATCAAATAATGCTTAAATCTAAAACACAAGTCACAATAATTATTCAAGTAGTTTTCCAAAGTACTCATGTAGGCTGTAAAAGGGCCTTTGTATTAAATATGATTTGAGTTTCTTTGTAAATAATCTTAGGTTTTCGGACTCTTTGTTGTCTTCGTTAAGATTGTTGTAAATTTTAATTGCCAAGTAGTTAATACTCTTCTTGTAATACACAAAATTTGACTTGGGCAGTGCAAGATCGAGATTACGGCGTAACGGATAATTTTGTGTTTGGCCAATCGACTTAAACAAAGTTATACTTTTATAGACGTAAATTGACAAGTGATAAATATATATTGCAATCACTGTTTTAATACAGTGTTTGGTAAAAAAAGGTCTATGTGAGTCAGGAAAATATCCCTCTATAAAACGTATGCACTTTTTTTGAATTACGAGAATTTTATTTATGTTCGTACTATTGCCCCATACTTCAATTCCATATCGAATGAGGCTTTCTACATATGCGAAAAAGATAGTTTTTAACGTATTCTTATCAAGTAACTTAGCCATAGTTTTTAGGGAATAACAAGCTTTTGCTAGTTTCTTACTCAAGTAATCTATGTGATTGTGCCATCTCAGATATGGGTCTAACTCTATCCCCAGGAAACGCGTGGAGTAGGTTTTGCTTATGGGAAGATCCAGTTCACAATCAACAGAGTTAACAGCACGTCTAAAAATCATATAAAACTCTTCTCAACATTTATTCTTAATCATTTGGCGTCGAACCAGTTACAAATATTACTCCAAGCTCTTTTTGTTAGGATTTGTAGAGTCTGGTACGAATCTGCTTTGAATATTACACTAGTGTCATCAGCATATAAATACTTATCCGCAGTTTATACTGTCAGGTAAATCGTTTATAAATATGTTAAATAACAGAGGCCCAAGGACAGATCCCTGCGGAACGCCACACCTTATAATACTTTCATCAGAATTTACAAATACTTCATTTCCTACATTGTCAGTATAACTAAGTTCGACATATTGCCTACGATTGCTCAACTATGAAGATAACAAACTGTGGACTGAGCCTCGTATCCCGTAATACTTACTCAATAATATTCCATGGTCTACGCAATCAAAGGCCTTACTGAGGTCACAAAATATACCTGCACACTTCATACCGTCATTTAAGCTATCCATTATTTAAGAGACAAGCCCGGTCACAGCTAGAATTGTATCTCTGTGTTTACGAAAACCAAATTGATTAACTGATAAATATTTCTGATCATTAAGGTATTTTTCTATTCCGACCGCTATACACTTTTCAAAAAATTTTGCTATTATAGATATTAAAGAAATTGGTCTATAGTTATTAACATCAGCAGTGCTACCTTTTTTGTGAACTGGGATTACCTTGGCGCGTTTTAATGCATTAGGAAACACTCCAGCTTCAATATGCTCATTAAATATGTGGCATAATGGTATGCAAAGCATATCAATATTATTTTTTAAGAAGTGTTTATGTCGTCGGGCCCACAAGCATTGCTGTTTTTCAAGTTTTTGACTATTTTAATAATTTCATATTCTAGTATTGGAGACATGAACATAGACCTGCTATTATCAACATTTTTATTTTTTAAAAAACTTTTAAACTCTGTTCCTTTTTTACGATTACCGATGTCACCTACATTAACAAAAAAATTATTAAACGTGTTACTAATTGATTTTGGATCACATAAAATGTCTTCACCTGCTCTTATTTTCCAGGTTTGTTGTTTGGATAGTTTACTTCTTCCTGTATTTTCATTCACAAGTTTCCATATCGCCTTGGACTTGCATTTTGCATTTTTTATGGTATTTTTTGTATATATTCTCTTAGCAGTAATAAGTGTTTTTTTAAGAACAGCTGAATACAATTTAAAATAAGCGTACAATTCATCGTCATGTTTATATTTAAGATTTATGTGCATTTTCCTTTTCTTTCGACAAGAGGTCCTAATACTTCGAGTAATCCATTTCTTTTGATTTTTATTGTATTTAATGGTAATTCTTTTGAGAGGATAGATTTCGTTGATTAGTTGATTCATAATCTCATAAAATTTCATGATTTGTTTATGATGATCTAAGACAGAGAAAACCAATGAATACTTCCAAGAGCATTTCTGAATTTTGTGTTTGCCTCTTTTGTATAGCACCTTTTTCTAACTACCTTATTAGGTTGTTTGTAATTTAAATTGTAATTTAATGATAAGAGTTTGTACATCATGATCAGAGAATGAACATGGCAGAACTTTAGCGGTAGTGTAGTTATTAATGTCGGTAAATATATTGTCTATAGTAGTTGCAGTAGTTTTAGTGCTTCTTGTCGGTCCCATAACGGTTGGTTTTAAATTATTTTCAAGCATTGTTTGTAAAAAATCCTTAGTAGTGGAGGATGAAGTATCTGCTATATTAACATTGAAGTCACCACAAATAAATATATTATTATTGTTTAAATTTTTTAGTAATGTCTCTATACTATCCTTAAATAAATTAAAATTAGATTGAGGACATCTATATAGTACTAGAACATGGAACTTAGTTTTATCTATTTCTATACTAATTCCACATGTTTCACATATTTTTTCTTGATAGTATGAAGAAACATCCATGGGCGTATAAGACAGTGCTAAATCATTACGAACGAAAATAATTGTACCTCCGCCTCGGTCCACAATGCGTGCAGTATCCACTGCGATACAATAACCTGGTAATTTAAGAGAAAGTGATTCAAAAGGCTCCAGCCATGTCTCGGTAATTGCTATTATAGCTGGTCTCTGTACAATTTCACATTCTAAGTAGGCTTCTAAACTAATTAATTTATTCCTAAGTCTTGTTTATATTTAGGTGCATCAAGAATCCATTTTCAATTTTAGAAGTTATGGAGTTTCCATTTTTCATAAAAAAGTTAAACTATTACACTGTATGTCGTTTATTACATTTATCGACTCATTATTGACAGAGCAATCTTATACTTTCCCCTAGCATTTAATTTATAACCATCTTTAAAGTCCACTTCTCTTAACTCTTCAGTGCTAAATCATTACGAACGAAAATAATTGTACCTCCGCCTCGGTCCACAATGCGTGCAGTGTCCACTGCGATACAATAACCTGGTAATTTAAGAGAAAGTGATTCAAAAGGCTCCAGCCATGTCTTGGTAATTGCTATTATAGCTGGTCTCTGTACAATTTCACATTCTAAGTAGGCTTCTAAACTAATTAATTTATTCCTAAGTCTGTTTATATTTAGGTGCATCAAGAATCCATTTTCAATTTTAGAAGTTATGGAGTTTCCATTTTTCATAAAAAAGTTAAACTATTACACTGTATTTCGTTTCTTACATTTATCGACTCATTTATTGACAGAGCAATCTTATATTTTCCCCTAGCATTTAATTTATAACCATCTTTAAAGTCCACTTCTCTTAACTCTTCGCTGATACACGCAATAAATACATGATCGTGTTTACATATTAATTTTTGTAGTCCATTGTTAAATTCATTAACGAATTGATTAAAATTATACGCATTATGCATCCGGGTCATCCCGAGTTCCCCTCCGTCTTCTGCCGCTCCGGCAAGATCAACTGGCCCTCCTATCCGGGACACCGGGGAGCCAGAAGGCTCCAATATCAGCGTCATTAAGTTATTTAAATTGTCAAATGTTGTCAATGGAGCGAAGATACGGCGGTTATAGATAAAAAAAAACAGTTTTAGAATAAAAACACCTAGAAACCTTGTTATCGCTTGAAAGAGAAGCCAGTGTAGGTTAGCCACGGACTTCGTTTCGTCCGTGTACGTATCTTTCACAATATTAATGCTACAAGGAAAGATTTAAGGGTCTCTATTATTGGGTCGTAGACACGCACATAAAACCAAAACCTGCGTCATGTTTCGCAAGTCTGTGGTATGAAGACTCTCGTTCTAGGCGTACTTATTCTAAGATTTCAAGCATATCAAAACTTTCTGTTTACGACGTCTGCACCTCACAATGTCACTAGTTAATTAACTTTAGTACTGGGAATTCACAATTCTGTAATACAGAAAATTCCCAGTACTCTAGTTAATGGAGCACTATTACCCTATTTTTATTACAAATACGCTTGTTCTTGTTCGAGTTTTGTTTTCACAAATTTGCGAAATTATTAAACATGATGATTAGAATCAGTCGAATACATAAGTACCTACTGCTCATTCTTTGAATTACGTATATCAAAACAAGAAGCTATATCAAATCAATGACTAAATGGAATAAAAGGAAGGATGGGTTTGTATAGAAATATAATCGTGAAAGTTTAATAAGATAATCATGTTTTAATGGCCCTGTGAATAATAACATGTCGTGACACATGGTCGTATATTTTATACAGAATACAGAATTTATTGGTAAAAATCATAATTAACATTTTACACGTCATTAATTATACATTAGATGTTCATGTTACAATGATAGATGTGCTAAACCGGCTGCAACTCTAGTCTAACTGTCCTACACGAGTATCTCTCGCGCGAGATAATTACCCGTCTCTTTCTGTGCAGTGATGTGAGAGAGAGACGGGTAGCACTATGTCACGCGACAAGACTCGCGAAGCATAGTTGTGCTAGACGGGCTGATATAAGCTAATGTTTGATTGTAGAATGTGTGGCGAGCAGGCCGAGACTATGAAGCACATACTGTGTGGACGTCATTCCCTCGCCAGACTTAGAATGAAGGAATTCGGTATTGGTTACACAGAACCGAAGAAATTCCAGGCACTACCAACTGGTTCCATCATTCGATATAATATTATAATTATAATTCATATTATGAAGGTGGTAGAACAATCCTTTGAGTAGGTGCAACTAGGCGTAACTACACAAAAGATCCCATTGGGTCGAAGTGTATCCATATAGAATAGAATAGAATAGAATACTCTTTATTGCACACCTCAAGAAGAAATAAATACAAATACAAATGACATTTAACATTACAATAGAGGCAAACAATAGGCGATCTTATCGCTAAAAAGCGATCTCTTCCAGACAACCTTTGGGTAGCGGATTAATATAAATGATATGAGTATAGGTATAGGGGTCCTTATAATAAGATAAGATAAGCTAATGTTTAATTTCTCCTACAGCTACGATGGCCGGGTAAAAGGCCCCACCGCGCACTGGGCAGACGACTCCCTCGGCGGCCGAGCAGCGTGGCTACCCAGCGCACCTTCGGCGCTGAGGCTTCACCACGTCCTGGCCACTGATAGGGCCATGTACCGGTGCAGGGTTGACTTCAAAGTGTCACCCACTAGGAACCATAAGATCTTATTAGATGTCATTGGTAAGTTGTTGTTTCTAATTTCGTTTGCACGATTTTGCGTATGAGTGAGTGAAAAGGTTAGGTACCTATACCATTTGACCATGTTCACCTTCACTTGCACGAAATTAACCAATAAATTTATGATTGATTAAACATCATAAATTGTGTAAGCTTGCCATAATTCTCATTGGCCATAAATGTATTTTTTTTGATTAACACTAACTCTTCGGGATTTTTTATTAGGTTAAGTTTGTTTTATAAAAATCTTGGATAGTTTCAGCTTACACAGAAAAATAGAACTATATAGCAAGTGAATTATGGCATGTGATTCATTATGGCATATACAATGAAAACCAATCGAAAGGTTATTGTTTTAAATAATAACTTATAATTAACTATTCTAACCAAGCTCAATTTAAGAGGAGGACAAATGTTTTATTCCAACGTCGTAGACATTGTAACATTTATGATCTCAAATAACCCGAACTTAAAGGAAATGAGGAAGAGAATATCGATTATCCTTCAACTGTGCAAGATATTCTAACTATCTGCTCTTGGTATTTTTTCGAACTAAAATTTGCTCACAACTTTGTCTACGAGGAGGAAAAGTAGCTTTTTTAGGGCTCCGTACCCAAAGGGTAAAAACGGGACCCTATTACTGAGATTTCGCTGTCCGTCCGTCCGTCCGTCTATCACCAGGCTGTATCTCAAGAACGGTGATAGCTAGACAGTTGAAATTTTCACAGATGATGTATTTCTATTGCAGCTATAACAACAAATACTAAAAATAAAATAAAATAAATATTTAAGGGGGGCTCCCATACAACAAACTTACAGATAATGGTAAAATTCTAGATTTATATTTAAAATTAGTTTTCTATGGAGAGGGGTCATGATTTCAGGAAAAATCATAATAGCGTGATTCAGGATCGTCTTTTGTTTCGCATGGGCGCACGGCGTCATGCCAGTCTGGTACCATCTGTTGGGCATAAGTTCCTTTGTCTTCTCATCACGCCGAAATGACTAGACATTTAACTATTTAATTTTGGTACAGGGATAGGCTGGACAATGACGGTTATAGGATTCTTTTTATAGTACAATTGGACTACTCAGCTTAGTTACTCTTTTTTCTTTTTGTTAGCAATATATTACAATGTTATCTGTTTAGTAGAATTAAGTAATATTGTATAATTATGTGTAACAGAAACTAACTTCATGTTTAAACCCAAACACTGTATCCCTCTGCATGAAGGAGCGAATACCTCCTAACACAATCCAAAGTCAAACATTTTTTTTTTCCCGACTTCGGTACATAAAAAACGCGGGCGAAGTTTCGGGCACATCCTAGTAAATCATAAGATCATCGGCATGCAGTACCCATACTATGAGTTTACAGTGACAGTACTCGCTAGCGAGTCCGTAAATTATTTGTATGGAGAATTGTAGTTCTACAAAGTAACCGATACGGGCGCTGTACTATTCTCCATACAAACAATTTACGCTGTCGCTAGCGAATACACGCACATGAACTCATGGTAAGGGTACAAGCGTCAACCACACGCAAGCACGTTACGGAAACGCTCGGCACCTCGAAGTGTCAGCTTGGCATACCTCTCCTCCCGCCCTAAGTCAGACTGATTCGGTTCAGTCTATTCACGACGCAGTCCATGCGCCCAGTGCGCCCGCGTCACCCCAACCCAAATTAGCCCCGTGGCGCGGAGATAATCGTACTGGTAGTGAGGGCTAACCAGCCGTGATACAGTTCAAGTCATGTCTAAAAAAAAAGCTTGGCATCGGCAGGGACACTCCGCGTTAGCCGTATGGCATCCCGGCATCCTCTTTTTAATCCCCGACGAAAAAGAGGGTTTTTATAAGTTTAACATGTGTAATGTGTATCTGCGTATCTGTTTGTCTGTCTGTGGCATCGCAGCCCCCATGAGCCCCCACGGATGGACCAATTTGAGTGCGTTTTAAAATCGATAGTAATGTCCACCTAGATGATTCTTAGCTATGTTTGGCGGAAATAGAACCACTAGTTTCCTCGACATTCAGCTTTAATTAGAACAAGTGACAGAATCTCAGCCAATTTTCTATATCACTCAATGAATGAGGGTCTCATATAACCAGCTACTTGTGTCGGGGGTGTTTTATTTTTTTTTCTACTCCAGTACTTTTTTCTGTCATTTAATAATATATAGTTACTAACTCTATCTAATAAAGACATAAATTATGAAAGTCTGTAAAAGTTTATACTCTATTGCCCAAAAAAACACTGCTAAACGATGTTATAATGTCGCCAATTTGCAATTAAAAAAAAAAACTTATTGCACTAAAAAAGTTTATCTTCAGTGCATGGATGTTTAGTATAGTGAACGTATACCTTTATGTATAAGTTTATATTTTTTTGACAGACGTTTAGTATAGTAAACGTATACCTTTATGTATAAGTTCATATTTTTTTTGACAGATGGACGTCAATAAAAAAAAAGTATCAGAGACATTTTTTTTTTATTTTGTTGATTCCAAGCGGGAACATGTAATTATTTTCCTTGTTGTTTATTTGCATTTTATTTATGAAATGTCGAGTCGTAGAAAAAGATTTGTATGCAACGTTGTATAAGTAGGTCAAAAAACGCTCGTGGCATCTTTCTTACGATGTTCGCTACGCTCACATCGTAACCCATGCCACTCGCGTTTTTTGCCCCCTCTTATACAACGGTTGCATAAAATACTATTAATTTAGGTTAATTCGGTTCACAATTCCCCCGCCGGGGGCAAATTACAAGCGTGCCGAACGTCTGTTGAGAACCAAAACTCAGTAAATAACAAATACCTACTTTAAAAATACAGCTACAAAGCTCGTATCTCAGTATCAATCTACAAACCAGATACGAGGTTTTGGAGAGTAGTGAGAGAAGTTTTAGTGAGTTTTGGTTGTTACCTTGCGATAAACGTAGTGACGGTACGTTGTCCACGCCCCGTTTGCGAGTGCCGAGGCGAGTTGATGATGATGACATTATGGATTTGAAAGGTGTGCGCTGCAGTTTGAAATGTCATACATAGAATAATGGACGGCTCTCGTTGAGGTAGTGCCGAACCGTTGCCAGGCAGTTAGATGTGCGATAACCTTAAAATCCAACTCGCCATTTTAATGTCTTTTAGAAACAAACGTGATTTACCAGGAAAATATATATACTTAAATAAGATTTTAGTTGGAGTTCATATTCATACACTTTTTCTGTGATAATACGATTTTGAATGGTCTCCACACACCACACTTGCCGCCTATGATGGTTGCTTATATCACGCGTTAAATAAGTGACAAAGCATCCGTCACGTTTTGACAAATACGAGTTTGAGTAACAGATAGTTTGTATTTTATTTATCACGTGATAAACCCGCTGACGATATTTAAATATCGCGGAAGCTTATGTTTCCTAATGACTGAATCCCATGTAGATGAAAGCTTTAAAAGTTTACGTTTAAACAAAAGGTCAAAATACTGCGTGAACGTAATTTGTATTCATCTAAAACCTCCAGTACTTAAAGCATACAGCAAATGTTTGCTGTGCCATTTTTTATGCAAACCACTTTGCGCCCACTTAACCTAATACCGCATAATTGCCACATGTCATGTTACTCGTATGTGCGAATGCAAATGACGAATTCTAAGTATTCGTAGGTATACTTGTAGAAAACGGGGCTTATAGAAGTAGTTCGTATGTCGTTCAAAATGTAGCTGGCGTGTAGACAATTTTTTTTTAAAGATGTCAATCGATTCTATTTATTATTGGGATCAAATGTCTATATGGGACTAGCCACACTTAAACTGCTCTAAAAGTCAGAAATGACCGTCAAAGTTTGAAGAAGTACGAAGTACATCAAAGTACGAAGCGCTAAAAACGCTCCATACAAATAGCCACCTACATGTGTAGTCATTAATTTTGTGAGTTGGGTACCAATATACGTATGGAGACAATAAGTAGGCTTTCATGGCTGTCTTACAATTATTGTTTTGTTAAATTTTGGGGATTCTGAAAACGTTTCAAAAATTGTTTTAGGTTAAAAAAAAAGGGCACAAAATTTGTGTCACATACTTACTTACTTACTCCGCTGGCGCAGCGAACCGAAGTGGATCTTGGCCTCCGATACGAAATGACGCCAGCGCGCTCTGTCTTGAGCAATCTCCTCCCAGTTTCCTGCTTGTAGAGCGCGTAGATCCTTCATAACTTCGTCCTACCATCGGTACCTCACATAAAAAATATATTTTAACCTTTTTTTTTGTTTCATGACAAACTGACCTAATTTTATTCATAAAACTACAGTATGTTCAACATCAGTCTACACCCTTATTTTAGCATGTGACATAAACCAGTAATAATATTGTTGGCTACTTTTGATGCTACCCGTATCAGGCGCAGCGCACTTCATGATTACGCTGCAGCGATAAATACCTACCGACGGGTTTTGAAGCCTTTAAAATTGCCGTATCACATGTAATCCACGAATGTTCCCTTCTTGAACAATGCAGTAATTTCAATATTTTTTTGCATGCATCTTGATTTCTCGCTCGCACGAGGCTATGCGCGGCTTTGGCAGAGATCAAAAGTGTAAATCTTCTGCACTACTCGCACTGTCTATCTTATCTGTGCGAGTTAAAAATCCAGTTATATGTCAAAAGGTTGATGCTGGTTGAATACATTTAGGATATGTGTAAAGGCTGTATAACTGCGTTAAATAGTAACACACGAACGCCATTGGAGCATTCATAATAAGAGGCAGTCTCTAGCAGGATTCTCATAAACATTAAGCGTTTGAATCAGCCGGACATCGAAAAAAAACAGACTTAGAGAATTGGACGTACGTTTGAAACTGTTTATTCTTTTTTCTTCGTTTTACACTTCTCTTCTTCCTTTTTTTTACTTATATAGCTACAATTTCCGTCTTTGTGTCATATTCTTTTATATGTACAAACCATTATTGTACAGACACACAAAAGTATTTACAAACTGCAATACACTAGGTTTTAAATTAGCGATAAAGAATTGGCATGACTGAGTTTGGAAACTAGAAAGTTGCATTTAAATTACATAAGCACTATACGTTTCAATTAATAATCTCAATAAAACAACAGATTTAAACACCTAATCGGAATCTACGTAATAGACGTTTCAGCCAATCGACTTAACTGGCGAAGTTATTTCGGAACTAGTAGTTGTGAATTCAATTTTAAACTTCTAACTAGGTTCAGCCTCTGTTAGGTAATAGTTGTAACGTAATGGAATTATTAGTTACCGTACCTGCCGTCAAGAGCCGTTTCATATAAAATTTATAGGCAACAATTTCGAATTCGCATCTGAATGCAAACTTCCATTGCACTCAGAACGGCACTTGAATAATGTAGTCAGCAATTTGTGGATATTGAAACGATTTGAATCTTGTTATGAACGGAATTTGTATAAGAATATTATACAGAAGTTTATTATTAATTGCGAATAACTTACAATTAATTTCTAAACTACGAGTTGTTTAGAAATAGTTTTCTGAATATGGCTTCTTTATGATAAAGTCCTGTATCTGATGAAGTATCATCAGTCGAAAGACGTCCCCTGCTGAAAAAAAAGCTCTTTCCTTTTTTCACGCTGCATCAATCACACGCGACTCTGGAATCGATGAATGAAAACTATAAGTACTTTAATTGATGCTAGCACACATGACAGTGTATGAGTAACAAAGAAATCACCAAATATTGGTGGTATTCGTTAAACATCGACCAATTTTAAGGAGCTTTGCACCTATATAGGGAGTAAAAATTATATTTTTAGAAAACCTTGTTAAAGACGTTTCTTGGAAATAAATTCATCATCATCATCATAACAAACGATTGACGTCCACTGCTGGACGAATTCCTCCCCCAAAGTTCTCCACAACAATCGGTCTTGCAACGCCCTCTTCCAATTTTTGCCCGCGATCCTAACCGAATGGTCCACCTTGTTGGGGGCCTTCCCACGCCACGTTTTCCGTTCCGCTGTCGCCACTCAACAACCTCTTTTCTTTTTTTGGAAATAAATTATCATTCATAAATTCATTCGCAACTGCAAAAAGTATAAATTCCAAAGTCTGAAATTTTGTCTGTTTTACCTGTTCTTTGCATATGCAACAACATTAGTGTGACCTCATGCCTTGTAGCGAAGCTAGCAAGATCGGCTGTGGTCGCCATTTGGCTCAATTCCGATCCGAGCTCGTAAATAACCAACACGCTGGCCCAGGTGTCTGTGGTGATATATTGAGACTTCCATACTTGCGAACTAATAATAAACTAGGAGTACATATTGATTTTTGGAGAGCACAGTCAGTAATACAATCAAACCTCCAAATTTAGTAACTTTTACTTAGTATTTCACGTGAATAAACCCATACAGGCTGCAAACTGGTGAATGATTTGTATAACATTTTCAATGACAACTGTTGTTTTAAAGACAGTCTTAACCCAGAATATTCAGACCTTTTTAGGTAGCTTCTGGGAGGGGTCTTCTTTTTATAATCCTTAAAATTTTCTTATAGCATTAGTAGTTTAGTTAGTATTTATTTTACCTTTATTTAATTTAATATGTACAGTAAAGCCTGACCAGAAATATATGAGGATGCGCCATATTGCGGAATTTCACTGGAACTAATTTCTTACACTGGCAATGATTTAATCAACAATGTCAATGTCATTCGTGGTAATTTCTTTTACAGAAAAATATTTAAAATTATCCAAAGAAAATGCCGAAAATCATTCACAGTCGTGAACGTAAGATTATAAATAAAGCGTACACGTGTTTACTACACGAAAAACAGTCAGGCAAAAAGTGCATTCCATTAAATGGTATTACGAGGTTAACATAGTGGAACTGACATATATTTAAAACTAATGTCATTATAGTGGGTTGCAATTGGTTGCAAAATTGTTGCCATATAAAGCTTATACATTGCGCGCTCTTGACAATCCTCATATATTTCTGGTCAGGCTTTAATTTTCTTTTTGTTTATTTGAAATAAACTGTTCAATTTGGTAAATGTGACTTGAAACTTTCAAGTGGTCAAAATGGTCAGAGTATTATGGGTTAAAACTGTCTTAAATACAACAATTTGCATGTGCTACTAACTATTGTGGCCCCATGCATGCTGTGTCAAAAGTTTTGCAAGGCCATCATGTCGATATACGGGCTTGTATCGAAACCGAGCGTTTTGACTCAAAACGCTGGCAAGATTATCCATATCCACCATTTGGCTCATTTTCGATACAAGCCCGTATATCGACATGATGGCCTTGCATTTCTAGCACAACTGTGACACGCGACTCTTTCTCGTGCGAGAAATATTACCTATCTCTTTCTTCGCAGTACTGTGAGAGAGTGACGGCCGATGCTATGTCTACTTCCTTTTGTAGTGTGCATCAACATACGATTTTAATTTATTAAGACCTTGACTTGATACTTTCATCTAACGATTACAACAAGTTTCATAGAAGACTGTTGTTTCAAAGACAGTTTCAATACTTATTTTCACACTATGCCCTGCATTTTATTAGTGTGATGACATAATTAACGTGACCCTATGTCGTTTTGCAACGCTGTCAAGATTCTCCATAGCCTTCATTTGGCTTGGATACGATACGCGCCCGTCTACAACAGACAGGCTGGGCCAGTTGCTTGTGTAGTAATAATGATAATAATAATTTATTTCAGACAAAGTATCCATATTTTGTTAGATTGTGCAGACTTAAAACTACAAACACAGAAGACAAAGTACAGCATTATTTAAAGGCATGGAGCCCAATCCACCGCTTCAGCACTGGCGAGTCCCATCGTTCGACAACAACAGTGTAGTGATAAAACTGATAAATTCAAACTGTTGTAGCCGTCTCCATCAATCCCTCTCCTCCCTCCATCTACTCCTTGATTTACCTATATGACATTATTTTTCCCTTTTATTTGTTTTATGCAGCTTATTCTTGGTGTTCCCCTGCCTCGCTTTCCTTTAACTTTTCCTTCGATGATGTTGCTTATAAAATCATCATGTCGTGTAAGATGACCAAACATCTTTTCTCTCCTTTTCTCTATGATGTTCAACAAATTCCTTTTATCTGTCGCTCTTTTAAGTACATCTTCATTTGTGACTTTTTCTGTCCGAATAATTTTCTCCATCCTACGCCAACACAACAATATTAAAATGTCGTGTAGTAATAATAATATTCGTATACTAATAAGAAAACAATCTCCATCTCTCGTACACATCGTTGTACCATTGAATTTCATCACGCACCCTCGGGGCCCATAATTTTATGTCAGTCAGAATAATCAATTAGTAAATAACAACATATTGTTACATATCACCACTAAAACAACAAACATAAAAAGTCAACTTTTTAAAATGCATAAACGGGTTTACTCATGTCGTAGAAGTCGAATAACGCTCGACATGTTTCGAATCGGTACGCGATTCATCATCAGGAGAGCCGATTAGTCGCGGCGGCGGCCAACCGAACAAGTGTACCGATTCGAAACATTTCGAGCGTTATTCGACTTCTACGACGTGAGTAAACCCGTTTATGTATTTTAATATTGAGACTCACGGTAGTCTTCTATGTAAAAAGTCAACTTCTTTTTGATGGTTCGGAAGCCTTCGACTCGCACTCGGCCTGTTACATTGTTTTATTCAATAACGCAAGGAAACTCCTAATATAATAAACTTACACGCATATGATTTACAGTTCCAACTAGATTCCTAATTCAGTCGCCAGTAACGATGGACGCAAAAAGGGTCCAGTCGGCCGCATTCTGAAATAAATGTCCCTATTCATTTGACAGTATCCACATTCTGCATTTTGGCGTTAAGCCAATTTCAACTTTATTGGCATAATAACTCTTTTCAGTTTAATGCTCTCTATAAAACCATGTTATCCTTTGACTCGTTGCATTCATGTTTTCTGCGTTTAAGTTATGTTATGAAATAGTTTATACCTATTTATTGGCAGAATCTATAAAATATCATTCGCTCAAAAATGTCTTGGTGTGCATTTTGCTTTCAGTAAATAAACTAGTAGTCGAAATGTTTTTCGTCTCATCAGATTTTTTTTGATTACTAGGAAGTAACAACGCTCCTTATTAAAATAAAAAACTAATTTATGAACTATCTGTAGGTTTTTGTGGCATCATCTTGGGGCATTTCGTAGAAATCTCAGATTTGTAAGTTAGGTATAGTTTCGAATCCCAATGAGCTATAAGCATTAAAAAATAGAATGTGAGGGAGGGTGAAACGCTCGAATACGACTAATGACGCTACGATGCCACAGACAGATAGAGAGATATGCAAACAGCTAAATAACAAAGTTAAAATTGTTTTCGATCAATGCGCACCTGCCTCTAGGCACACCTCGGACAATGGCGATCAAATGTATGAAAGAAACGCGTTGCTACGCACACAGTCTAAGCTCGTGTAGGTGAACGCGTACCATGCTTGTGTGAGTGAGATAAGACATGCTAGGGTTGCCACCATTTTGAACGCACGAGTCGGGAACACATCAACACAATGTGCAGCAATATGAGATGAGAGATGACCTTGTAATAGCGGCGTCGAATTAATTTTGTGTGCTTATAATTAAACGAATGTTAAACTACGATTTCTAATTCCGCCCGCGTTCAAATTCGATATGACTAAAAACTCATTGCGCGAATTAGGAAGAAATTAGAATCATATTACGCTGTAAGGTGGGTATCCTAAGCTCGATTTATACAAATAGTTTCCTTTTTTGAATCAGAATAAATGAAGTAACAAAATTTTTGTAAGGAAATTCAGGCCACCAAAAATATTACGTAAGTTGAAAACATGATTTTTTGTTCATATATATATTGTGTTGTTTTCAGTGTGATCTGATAGGCTTAGATTGAAAACGGATAGGGCAAAAAAAATACTAAACATAAGTACCTATTGTAAGTTGGTTTTCTACTAAAACATAAAACACTGAAAAGAACTGGGTATGTAGGTACCTTACCTACTTGCCTTCACCTTACCTTCATCCAATGGGAATCTGTAGAACTTTCTTTTAATTTTGTTGTTTATAGAGCTTAAACAACCGTACACAGCACAACACACGCCCATTACAAAAGTATTTTTTTAATATTTGAATATTACGAGTATACGTGGCGTCCGCTCTGCGCACCGCGTCGTCGCGTCCTTGCCAGCCGGTAACTGCGAGGTAACCGAGCGCGGGTGGGCGGCACTTTCGGCGGGAGGCAGGGAGTGTCCATACTGTACGTTAGTACTCTTTATTATACTGTGCTCTAGGAGTGCTTACAAACACGCACCGAATTTTCCAGAACGTGGGAGGCGGAGCCGAACAACCAGGCGTACGTTTGGCTTCTATACTTAATAGCGATTCTCGATGCGTAGTGAGCCCACCTAGCCTAGATTGCTGTTACTTCTACGCACGTGTTTGAAACCCTTGTTTTTTTTTGGCTTGCTATTATATTTATGACAGCGGACTGACGGCGGTTGAAACGCCTGTAGAATCACCCCCTTACCGGACGGCCAGCCTGATTTCCCCGCCAAAATCTGCCACTCTCGAGGTTGCTCATGGCCAACTTACTCAAAGAATTCACTTCTTTTATTTAGCGCGGCGTGAGTATCTGCACAAAGGATCAATATCATCACAGTCTCGAAAAAAAAGGTTGTGCCCACACCGCATCTTTTTCAAAGTTAGTTGCAATATTTGCTTATTATCGAACCATCCGGAAAGGGGTAAAACGGAAGGTCTAATAAATAACGGTTCCACTAGCGAACGAGTTGTCACATTATGAATCTTATCACATTATCGCATTCTAAAAGCTATCCAAACTCCGAAATCATGACAATGATTTAGTTGCTAATTTATCTCGTCAGATGGACCATAATGTATGCATTAACTGCTATCAAAATCTGATTAGAGGTTGCTGAACGATTGACTATCAGAATTTTAATGAGGTACTGCCTATATTGGACCGGAGTTTCGAAAATGTCTCTCTGTCACATCTCTTTCTACTTAGTGCCGACAGCGTAACGTTTTATCTTTAAGAAATCATTTAGGGCTAAGATTTTGGTGGCAACCGTAATTCAAAAATCCACGGCGTCACTAATCATAAGCAATTTCTAAAACAAAGTTTAAAAATAAACCGTTATAAACTGTCTTATAATAATTATATGCTGTCGTTTTTCATTATAAGTCTAATGTTAGCTGTGATATTCTTTTCATTCTTCCTTTTTGTATGTATGTACGTTTATGTATGTTTATATATATAGATACTAATCTGTGTCATGTAAATGACCTAGGGTATCCTGTCTTTAATATTTTGTATGACATATTTATTACTTCTCAAATTACTTAAGTTCTTATCTCACCACAGACTATTTTCTGCTTAATATTGTTTTCTCCGCTACCCAAAGGTTGTCTGGAAGAGATCGCTCTTTAGCGATAAGACCGCCTATTGTCTACCATTGTTTAATTTAAGATTGGCGTGCAATAAAGTATTGTTGTATTTTATTGTATAAACTACTACTTTTAAACTGACATTAGTTAATTTGTTTTTTTTTTTAATGATTGTCGACGTCGATTTTTAAACAACGGTCGCCACTAATGTCCGAACCCTAATAATTATATTTATGGTTTATGCACATGGCGCATGGATTATGCACTAAAATAGGTAGGTTGTTTTTATTTCACAATGTCCGATGAAATAGGTTATGAAACCCGGAAAATATCAAACAATTAAAATATTTATGACTTAATAAGTTGGCAACGAAGAGACACATGATGTAGTCATATGCATATTTTTAAAGTCTGGTTTGTGATTGTTTGGTCCATTTGTATATATTTTTTTTTTATAATTTGTTTTTCTTTCTTCGTTTTTAAATCTCAAATTATTTCTCATGTGGTGCACAATAAAGAATATGACTTCTAATATCTACTACTTTAATACGTTGAGTTAGAATACGTTTTTTTTTTAGCGGGATTTGAACCCACGCCCTCGCGGCTTTCTGGTTTGCATTACCAATCATTCTATCAACGCCACTAGCTAAAGCATGGAATCTTTCAACCAGTTGCTTCATTTCTATATGCCTTAGGGCCCTAACTCTCGAAGTAATTATTTTTTATTTTTTCGCTTTTATATAAATACTTAGTGTACGCTAGTAGACGTCACTACTTGAATAACAATTGACTAATTTAATACATTATATACCAATGATTTAAAAATAAAGATAAATTTTAGAGTTATGTCTCTATAGTGGTGTCGCGCTGTCGATAAATTTCAAGCGATTATTTTCCCCGTGCCCCGGAAATTGATCGCGAAACTAAAATAATGGCCTGAATAATGGAATTAATTATGGAACGCACTAAATTGGACGTGAACTCATTGGTTAATTGTTACGGCAGCATATCTAGTGGAATACGTTGTAAATAAAACAATGCGAAGTATTTTGTTGTTAAAGTTACTGAGATTTTATTAAAACTGAATCAATTTCGGAATTCATTTTAATATGCATAGCGTTTTAAATAAAAGGTTGAAAATATCGGAATTAATTTCGGAGCATTCCAGCCAATTCGATTCGATGGCTACAGTAAGTTAATTCTAAAACATACAACTTGTGTTAAGTTTTAACACGGATTAAAATAAAGGAAAGCCTCGTTGGCCCGTTTTATAGAAAAGCATTTTAGTAAAATATATTTATTAAAAATATAAAAACACTAGTTGCACCCCGCAGTGTTACCCGCTCGTCCGACGGGAACACTACATTTTTTCAGGATTAAAGTAGCTTATGTGTTAATCCGGGGTGTCAACTACCACCAAACCAAATTTTATCAAAATTGGTCCAGCCGTTTGAGCGTGAGGGAGTAACAAACATACCCACGAACTTTAGTGTGATAGAGCAGGGTGGATTCAACAGGATATTTTTCCGAGCAATGGTGTTCTGTCACTCTGAGTGACATATTAAAATGCCTTAACGGGTTTACTCACGTCGTAGAAGTCGAAAACGCTCGACATGTTTTGAATCGGTACGCGATTCATCATAAGGAGACCATCAGTCTATGACGTGAGTAAACCCTATTAAGGATTTTAATATGTCTGAGACTCACGGTAGTTTTCTGAGGGAAATAGCTACAAAAAAAAGGAATTTAGAGAAGAGAAGAAGGAAGATTGGTCACCTTATACGACATAACGTTTTTATAAGCAACATCAAGCCGTGATTCCCATTGAATCCAGTTGCTAGGTTAGTTTTTAGTTTTAAGTAGGTTAAGTCAAATTCGGTGGCTCGTTCTAAAGGATGAGCTACGTCAGTTACAAAGCAGTGCAAAGGGTCCCTCGGGCCCACAAGCAAACATATAAAAAAAAAGCATCGTCATTGAAGGAAAAGTTGATCATTGATGGAAAAGTTGAAGGAAAGCGCAGCAGGGAAAGACCAAGAATAAGCTACTTAAAACCAATAATTGAAAAGGTAAACGTCACGTCGTATAGTAAAATCAAAGTGGTGGCTGTGGATAGGGATGACGATGGACACAGCTACGAGTACATACCTACTACATCAACTAACACCGACAAGAGTTTGATTCTTTCTTGAATTTATGATGAGAAGTGGTGTCCAACTTTTGGTAACTTAACCGAAAAATCAAAAATGATAACCGTCTAGAAGACGAAAGAGATCTCACGAACTGCGGGGGCTCCTCCTGCTTTTGGCATGCTAAATCAACAGATGAAATCACACGACCAAGCATAATATTTGATCTACCAGCTTCTACAAACGGCGCTCAAACTCAGCAAACTTTACATAAACGATTTACCGTCCCAAATCGGGCAACATTTCAAAAAATCACAATAACGATGATAAGATTTCCCGGGTCCGTAGTATTTTGCGTCGGGGACGGCTAGAAGCCTTTTTATTTTAGCCAATATACGGGCCGTAGAAAAAGTTTAATGTAGGGTAACTCAATTATGGCGGGGCGCCGTGCGTGCCTCACATTTATCACGGCGAATACACCGGAATCTGGATTCTTTAACTCTGTAAGACTAGTTACTTGGTTTAGAATGGGTGAAGGAAAGAAAGGAAAGTAAAAAAAAGTAAAGAGAACAGCGTAATCGACAGGGTTTGTTAAATGCGAGCAAAATTAATTGAAGTGCTAGGGCCGTCACTGGTCATGCGTCATTTCAATCGATTATGCTTGCATTTTACGATCCCTGGTAATCAAAGTGGTAATTAGACAGTCATATAGGTATAACCACTAGAGTTGAGGTAACGCAGACAACTTGTCATGTAATGAGTGAGATGTGAGATTTTTAAATAAATGTAATTTTTTCGAACTGATAGCAAGTTTGTCAGCGAAAAATACATCCGATTTAAATAAAATATGTTATACATTTATATATGCGATAATATTGATGATTTATTCTGACTAACATAAACATAACCTTGTAGTAAATATTAATTTATCTTGTCTTATCATTTTTTCTGAAATAAATCCATTTACATTAATACGACTCCCATGAACTCTGGAATGTACCATTGCAAAGTTATCACATAGCACATACTCGTAATTAAACCCACATACATAATAAGAGATTGTAACATACTCCAGCGATTCATTTGCCGAGTTCCAAACTATGCGCTTAGAGAATCGCTAGATCGAATGACTATAATTGGGTCAGAGGCCTTACATTATTATAGTTTGACCTAATTAAACATCCTACGTCGAACGTCACTTTGAACAGACGTCGTCCATAGAACTGAATTGTCACTCTTGTCAGTTAATGAGGAAACACAGCGTGTCATAATCGGACGTCTTGAATGACATATTATGTCCATGATCTAGCTTCTATATGACTACAGTGTTAATACATATAGGCACCCAGCGCAGTTTGCCAATCATGCTCGCATATAATCAATTGGGATCGTAAAATGCGAGCAAAATCGATTGAAATGATGTATGACAACCAGTGACGGTCTTAGCACTTCAATTAATTTTGCTGGCATTTTACGAACTGGTAAACAAACATACTTATGGTGCAGGCCTCAACGGATACGTTTAGGAGGACAACAGAATATCAAAACGAAGGTCTGCTAAGATTCCTTTAAAAAAAAGTAGGTATTTTATAACTTCTAAACTATGACCATAATGATCAGAAATCGTAAAATCGATTGAAATGTCTTTCACAATCAGTTATGATAATCAGTGACGGCCCTAGAACTTCAATGAATTTTTCTCGCATTTTACGAACCCTGACTGACTGTCTGTCAATACACTGATATGTCTATTGAAAACTATAAAATCCTGATTTGTAGTATTCCTACAAAATTCTTATCAACGTGATGTACAGTAAACGGCGATAAAGAATGCACATCGGCAATCATCGCATTTCCGAATACAAACGAATGTTAATGTCCATGTACATCAATTATTAGATTAATCGTTCATCAGAATTTGAATTTAGAACTAAGTACTTTATTGTTGTTTTGTTTTGATTTCACGTGGAATATATAGAGCTGTAAAACTCGATGTAATTATATATAGTTATTGCTATAATGTTCTTGTTGGGGAAAAATAATATATATTCAGGCCCACATTCCTAAAAGGGGTTGACTGAGCATTAGCAACTGATGTTATACAACTAGGATACTTAAATTTGGGTTTAAAGATCGACAAAAAGTGTAATTTCTTACATTAACATTCTCATGTTTTTTAAATTGGTCGGCTTCAGTTACAAAATATTTATAAACATTGGAGATAATTTCGCGTGACTGGCAAAGTAACGGCTTACCTTTTTTCCCTATAGAAAGATGCCATAGTACAAATTTAATTTTGTGTAAGTTTTAGCAACTCTATATATATATTGACTTGGATATGCGACTGCACTCTCTCGCATTTGAACCACGACCAAACCACGACTGACAAAACAAACGTCATGGTGTTTGCGACACGGATATCGCTATACGAAGTCGAAATTAGCCGATTGCCTCTTTCCAAAGATCGATGTGCAAACTTTATCGCCGTTTACTGTACAACTGAAACAAAATATAGACCGTATATAGACAGTAAAAAAAAATAGACCGTATTTTATTGTTCATAAAATAGGTAAGAAAAAAAATCCCATCTTTATTTTATACAAAAAGTTTCTAAGAACTAACCCAAATACCTAACATATCATTACAGCTGCTTAAAGCTCAAACTTTTAATAAGATTGAACTTTGACCCTCAGAAAATGTAAAGTTCCAAGAACCAATTTATCCTTAGTTATAATAATAAAATTAAACTACAAAACTCGCAGGTACTCACAGTCTTTCACTCTTCAGCATGCCAGGCATAATATACGTTATTCTTTAGAACTTTCAAGTTGGTGAAAGTTTTAAGTTACCGACAGCAGTCGCTCCGTTAATGCTTTGGACTTTAAAGTTGTGAGGGCGTCCTATTTACCTAAAAAACGTAATACAATAAGAATTGAACCTATATACCGCCATCTTGTGGTCGGAATATAATAGTGTTGTCCTCTTTACGCCAAAAACGATTGATAGAAAAATAAAAAGGTAAGACGTTGACCACCTTAAGATGTTTAAAAATGCTTCTTGCGGAAGCAAAAAACTAGATTTGCCTTTTCCTCCTCAATGAACGAAGTTTGTGGATCTGTGTGGTTATAGTTTAACCTTTTAGGTAACAATTAAATGATGAACTTTATTTTGTAAGTAGGCCACAAGGGCACTTTTTTATGTACCAGTACCGGCATTTCACAAGATGAGACCACTGTAATTATATGAATACTGTATGAGTGTTGTGTTACTTCATAAGAACTATGTTAGATACTCTCTTGTAACATTTTCTCATGTACATTATTTTGTTCGCAGAATTGCCAGAAAAACCGAAGATATTCGATGAATTAGATAAAGAAGTTAGCGGAGTGGCGGGCCCGTACATAGAAGATACCAGTCTCAAACTTACCTGTGTTGTAAGTGGAGGTAAAACTAGTAGATACGTCATTATTGGTGGTATTGTGTTGGATTTTTGTGCAAATTTGTTCACGGAAATCTCATTTTGGAATTCAAATAAAAAACGAGCTATCTTTTAGCTGAACGTGATTTTGCAGTAATCGGAAATAAGACTAGTTACTGATTTGGAGAACGAGGTTTCGGTGAATGAATACGGATATGTTTAATAATACAGGCATAGCATGATGGTAATACAGGCATAGCAGCCTCGCGAAATGAAAATGAGAAAGCAATACAAGCATGTTTAACACTAGTGCTAGGTTATTTAGCTAAGCGGAGGGTGAGAAAAAGAAAACAATTATTGGCAACTCTGGGTCTGTTTCGCTCCACTTAGCTCCGTTTTACTGGAAACGCACTCTTAATTTGAATAAATGTGATAATCAGCATCAGACATTCCGATGCTTTTATACGTAAACTTTTATACAGTCCGTGAGCTTAACATTGAGATTTGAACTTGGGTGAAAAATGAGAGGTACTTATCTGGATCTCGTAAAAGCAAGCGAGAGAGATACAAAACGCGAATCACATTCTGGGCAGCTCACACGCTGTACTGAGCTATATGGATGGAGGTGGACTCCATTTATCTCTAGATTAACTAATTAGGCCCACATAAAAGAAAAAAAAAGTTGAACCGTTTGCAGGCATTTGTAATAAAAATATCTACAAAGTAAATTAGTAGCACTAAAAAGTACAATATGGCGTCGGCTGAAAAACATTCTGTTGGGCTATAATTTGCGAACTTCCGGTTGCAAGCAAACCCATTGTAATATTTTCCTTCTACGATGGTTTCTGAGTTCCTGGGGGATCACAAAGTGTCACTAAAAAATCCCTTAGATGAGGAAAATATAAATTAGTTTCATTAAAGAGCTTGGATATCCTTTGGTGTTGCTTCCTTGCGCAGATAGATCACGTTACAGCATTGAAACTTAGCTGCGGCAAGTGTCATCGTCCAGTTTTATATTTTATTTATAGCCAATATATTTGACTTCGATTATGTAATAGGATGTCGTCTAGTACCCATAACACAAGCCTTCTTGAGCTTAATTTGGGACTAGATCGATTTGTGTGAGGTTTTCCGATATTTATTTTATTTATTATTTGTTTATCATTAAACGACTTCGTATGGGGCGGCTTTTCTCAACTGTAAAAAAAGACTTCTAACATTGAAAAAGCTTTGCTATGTCAGGTATTAGTTTGGTAAACAATCTTAACAACGCGATATGCCAGTTTCTTTGGCTTCGAATAGGCATTGAAATCAATGCCATCTGTTAGTAATTGTAAATTATGATGGAATTATGGAAAAACATGTGACACAGGAAAAGGTTTCATTGTCGGCTTACCTTAGGGACCGTAGACCGGTTGTTGAATGTTGGTATAACGATGCATTTTTTTATGCTAAGCTGCAGATTGTAACCGTCTACTAAACACTGCAACAAAATAAATATATATTATTTATTTATTTAAACTTTATTGCACAAAACAAAAGTCAGCTCAAATGGCGGACTTAACCAAACAGATATACTAGATGTTGGTGCAAATCAGAAATCAAAAGGTACAGAGAACATCTAAGGTACAAGTAAATACTATATAAAATATACATGGATTAAATAAAATATGGACTGATTTTACTTACTGTCAAGCAATTTTTGCACAAGGACAGCTTTTGATGGCATTTAGTATAGGATCATTAATGCCTGACTGAAATTTGATCCGATCAGTGATCACTCTTGATGCTTTAAGTCGGATCAGTGTTGGTAATACATGTTTTATAGATATAAAGGTGAAAGTAGTCAGGTAATTAAATTTCTGACTTATTTTAATGACCCAATTTACACATTGCAAATGCATTGAAGTGGGGTCGTCACATGCGTTATATGTCATTTCAATTGATTTCACATTTTACGATCCCTGATTACATATAACTAACTTACCAATAATAAGCTCAATTGTTTCTGAAACATGAAAAATGTCATCGATAAACTAGGTCAGTTGTGAAAGGGGTCACCGTGAAAAATTACGCGATTTTTCATCCGAACCATCTCTGATCCGTTGCAAGTCTATATTTACCCTGTATTTTACGATGATATATTAGGGTCCATCTTGTGCTGACAAAGTTGCGGCACTTTGAACCCCTTGGAAGCGTTGGCATTATAACAAGGTTAATTTTATACAAGGATGTTATTCATTAGGCTTATTGATCGGGTTAGGTCATTTGGTAGCATGACCGTGGTTCTAAAATCCATGGAGTCGTTTTTTTTTTCAGCCAAAGTCGAAATTTAAAAATATATTTCGCGATATCGCTTGCTCTGAATGGCTGAAGTGATTTTTAATGTGATCGTCATTATGTCGGCTACTAAAAAAAAATTAACAACGTACGAAACAAGTCTATAATATGTAATTATCGAACTAACAAAATTTCTCACTAAGGGCTGAATTCAACAATATTGCCAATGCGCCAAAGAAGCAGCTATAAAATAAACTGAAGCAAGAATTTATACTAATATCGCTTTAAGTTTTGTACTCTATTTTACGCTTTTGAAGCAACACTTAAATTACTAAATAGCTTTTTACTCGAGTACAACATCTTAATCCTTTCAAACATAGACTTAAGCCGTCTCTATATTACTTGAAATTACTCGCATCTTCCTTTGCGAAGGAAAAATTCATAACGCTTTTGTTTCTTCCTGTAGTCAGCTAATAAATATCCTTTAATTATATGAGGGATACAATGACACAAACCATCCTCCCGTACCTCTTGTGCATTCGTGGAGTGGACCATTGAGTGTATTCTTGATTGGTCGGTCCATCGCATCGGTGACCTACCGCGCATATTTTTTTGAGCCGATCCATGGTGGACCTGGTGATAGCCATGCGCCGTTTAATCTCATCCGCGCATCCTATCCTATTCTATAAAGTACTTACTAAGAAAATAAAACAAAATAGGGGGAAGCTGTGAACGTGTTTTTCTGCGTTACTTTTGATGTTCACTGTACTTACACCTATTGCCTAATACATGTACCTAAATATACCTTGATCATATGACAGGTAAACCGATGCCGCGGCTTCGGTGGTGGCGGGATGACAAGCCCATCCAGACCCTGGAGCCGACGGAAGACGGCTCAGGAGTCAGCACGTTAGAGTTGAAGATTCCTCGCCTCACCAGGGATTACTTAGACGCAGTGTACACTTGCACTGCGGATAACACGCTGCTGGTGCCTCCGTTGAGGGTCAATGTGCAGATACAATTGTACTGTAAGTATTATCAAGACTACTTACTACAAGCCACCAACTGCTCA
This sequence comes from Apotomis turbidana, assembly GCA_905147355.2. NCBI lineage: Eukaryota > Metazoa > Arthropoda > Insecta > Lepidoptera > Tortricidae > Apotomis > Apotomis turbidana. The sequence goes on from LR990286.1 coordinate 23,764,676, forward strand.
AAAGTTAATTTTTTCTTGTTCTCGTTGTTCTAACGATGTGATAGCTCAGTTGGGAGAGCACTACGCCGGAAACGTAGGGTCGCAGGTTCGAGTCCTGCTTACATTGCAGTGGATCACATTAAACTTTTCTTTCATAATTTACCTTTCTGTCAATATTTTATACTCGTTGTCCTATTTAAAAGACCGTAACCTTAAAATTGACATTTAATAAATTTTTAGGGTTCCGTACCCAAAGGGTAAAAACGGGACCCTATTACTGAGACTTCACTGTCCGTCCGTCCGTCCGTCCGTCTGTCACCAGGCTGTATCTCAAGAACGTAGGTAGCTAGACAGTTGAAATTTTCACAGATGATGTATTTCTATTGCCGCTATAACAACAAATACTAAAAATAAAATAAAATAAATATTTAAGGGGCTCCCACACAACAAACTTGTTATAGATTATGGTAGGAACCCTTGCCTATTTTTTTAAATATCATTACATGAAACGATTTCAATGGATTAGCTATATCACGTATATTAATTATTTGAGCACGAAAGGTCGAAAGGCTAGAACGATGGACCAGTAATCGAAAGATATGGGTTCGAATCCCGGTATGGGCGTCCACGTGTGAGCGCAACTTAATTTTTCGTGCATGTTGATCTTTATTATCTATATAGAAATTAATAAAATGTTGTGATCATTTACCTAAAATCATTTCGAAAAACATAATCGTTTTAAAAATGAAATATTTAAAACCAAAACCAACTGTTTTCGCGTAAGTAAAAGCAGTTTCATTTATAATATTGGCAGCGTGAAATTCGAATTTATGACTAGGTGAATCGTGTTTACTAAATTCGATAAGTAATCGAATGGACTGTAGCACAGTCGTCAAAAGTAACTGACAATTGCTAGGTTATGCCAAATTGCAAACTAAACTTGGCAGCCACTTGTAATTGAATGTACCCTACGCACCACTACACCTAGGTACCCATCTCCACCATCCACTGCAGTTTAGAAAAAATGGAGTTTTGAAGTCGCCATATTTGGCACACAAGCGACATACAGATGGCTCGTATCGCCACACCTCAAACCATTGCCATTTAAATTAAACGTATAAATAATTAAGGATAGACTTGATGAACTGTAATATTCCCATTCTGGAATTCTTTTAATCACAATACTAAAGGCGAAAGTTATGTGTATGTTTGTTATTTATTCACGCTCAAACGGCTGGACCAATTTAAAAAAAAATTGGAATGATAAGAGCTGACACCCTGGATTAACACATAGGCTACTTTTTATCCCGAAAAAATGTAGTGTTCCGGTGGTATGTCTGCGCAGCTAGTCTTAAATAATTCAAAAATATCCACTATGATGTTCACGCAACAACTATGTTTCGGTATTGAGTGTTAGGCCCAGACTTGATGACGTACAAACCAAAGAGGATTATGCGATCATATATCGGCTCGGCTCGTGAATTTGGCTGCACCGGAACGGCCTATTGCGATTCTATTAATAATTGGCTCCTGGAGTGTCATACATTAAAGGATTTTGTTAAAAAAAATTGTGTTCCCGTGGTACGAGCGGGTAACACCGCACGGCACAGCTAGTATAATATAATATTAAAGGGATTCAAGGTTATGAATGAATTCCGTAGTTCTAAAGTCATAACCATTTCGTACTCTCGAAATTTTCAGACGATATAATAAAGACCCAGTCACGCTGTAGGGTAAACAACGAAATTCGCTACTCGTTATTAAAATATGGAATCTCGTTTGCGCACTAGCGGGGGAGAGAATGTCATATTTTGAATCTAGAAAATTATAATGTTTGAATACGAACAGAAACTGAGCCAACAGAATGTTATGTGACACCGAGTTTATAAAAAGGGTTATGTTTTTAATTATGGAGGATTGGATTACAGTTTACGGTGCATATTAGAAGCGAACGAAATTGGCGGAAAAATCCATCCAAAATATATTTATGTCAAGCATACTTTTTTGTGTTAATATTTAATTTATTATATTTGAGGCGAAGGCTAGACGTACAATAAATACTGTGATATACAAATATTTACCTAATATTGTGATATCTGTGTTATATATATTGTAGTTCGTATGGTCTGCTATATTGATGGATGACAATATTTGTCACGAATATCTAGATTTCTGGATTCCCGGATTGTGATCCATATATTGATGAATTATAGCATTTATTGTACTATCTAGCCTTCGCGTAAAGTTCAAATGATAGACTATCTTAGACCAATATAACAGTGAATACCACATTACATACAGTTAGTGAATTAGTGAACACATTATTTACAATCCCGTAAATGGCGTTTCTGTAGAAATCAAGTTTCTATCAGCCACAGACGTCCACTGCTGAACATAGGCTTTCCACAATGACTCGCCACAAAGTGCGATCCCGTGCAGACCGCATTCATTGATTCCACACTACCCTCACAAGGTCATCCGTCCATCGAGACGAGGGCTGACCCACGCTGCGCTTTCCCACCTGGCTGTGGTCGTCACTCAAAAATCTAGTTTATGACGAAACAAATCGAAAACGCGTGGTAAACCGACTTTAATTTAATTATTAAATGTTCCTCGAACAACGTTTTTAACTAGCGTCATGAGTCTTAAACGTGAGTTCCCAACACAATAAAACATTTGAACTTGTTCATTATACGTTTTCCATTTTAAAAACATTGTTACAAACGTTTTTTTTTTGTAAACTACGAGTGCACTAGAGCTTCTAAAGAAAATTATAAGAATATTAACTTTGATATACAAAATCCTTACGCCAATAAAGCAGAAACCCTGAAAGCTAGTAACGATAAATAATATTCTCGACACAGTAATGAGTCCTTGACTAAGGAGGTAGAGAGTTACGCCTCGGGGGGCAGCAGTACGTACTGACCTTTGGCTCGGCCTATTTAGATATAGGAATTATGACTTGAGCGTTAATTATTTTCTGACTCAATCTCCATGTTGAATTTCCTGTTGGAAATTATGTTTTTTGTCGTACTCTCTTTGTGGTCATTACTGGATGAATGAAAGTCATATTTATTGGAAGTCTTGTTTTAGAAAAGGTTTTCTTCCGTTGAATTTTGTAAGTAGCCATCCTCGCCATGTAATATTATCTTAATGTTGCTTTTTTTATTGGTCAGTCCAGCTAGATGAATTAACATAATTAAGTACCTATATAATTAAAGAAATGGTAGACAATGTAATTTCTGATTTTACTTTTTGCATAACAAATACTAGGTATATTGTAGAAGTGTAAAAAAGGAGTATGGAAGTTACGGCAAAATATAGAACGCCAATTTCCGTATACAGGCACGTTTCATACAGTCCTTTAGTTAATTTTTCCTCATTCACCGAAGGCTATACGACAGTCATGACGAACATCAAAAATGTCATAGGTACTATATCGGCTTTTTTATGGGCTCCGTGATGTATTGGAAATACAGTTGCCACCCAACATTTTACAGGATTATAAAATAGGGACTAGACTCGTTTTGCGTACAAAAGTACAAAAATAAAACAGAGACACTCTTATTTGGAAACCGTTTTTAATCTATCACATAAGAAACAAACTGCATTTCACCATCAATACCCCCTAGTCCAAATTTAATTAACCTCCCCCATTAATACCATTTCCACAGGTGCAACCCTGCCAAGCATACAGCAGTGTGTCATATCCCTGATATTAGGACATTTGTCTAACTAACCGCGCGGGACATTATAAGCGGTGACAGCCCTGACGTCGCACTACGTCATCTAATACGTGCTTGCCGTGAGATATGAGGTTGGGTGTAGGAGTATGATGGAGTGGGGACGCTAAGATTTTTATTAGTTACTACGCTATGTCATGTGATCCTGGTAATTCCTTCCGCGCAAAGATGTATTAGCGGTGTACCTATTGGTTTCATGTGAAAATTTCAGAACATAAGCCAATCTCTTACAGAAAGGTTGATAGATATGTCGCAGTGAAATGGTAAAGGGATTTGATAAATCGACGGCAGATGACAAAATTGCAACCGTCTTGTTATTTCACTTAACAAATCTAGGAATTTAATCAAATCGCTAAACTAGTTTAGTGAAATCACAAAACAAGCTAGTAAACTAAAATCCACAGACCTACGGACTAAATTGACAACTGACTGACAGGTAAAATGATACCAGGAACAGCAAAATAAAAATAGTGAAGCGTATATGTCGATAACAATATATCGACAAGTTGTAAAGTACAAATAACAGACTAGTTTAAATCAAAAATAAGTATATTAGTTTCAAATAAGAGGTACAAATTTTGGTTTGTTTGATTTTTGTGGTAGTGGATGGATAAAATGCGTTTTTACCCACTAGTTTTAAAGCATAAAAAGGTTTTCGAGCCTGTAGGTAAAAAATAAAACACCTTGTCCGACGATAACTATATAGTCTTTATTATAAAATATTATTCATTCCCAGGCTCCGTTATTTCGTCATCTACATTATCATCATCAGTTACATTTATAATAAAACGATCCGAAACATTGTCCACTAAATGGTCGAGTTGTAACATTTTGTAAACTTCTCTTGTTCTTTGTATTCTTTCAAAACTGAACTTCTTGAAATACCAAGAATTTCGGATGATTTCATGACACACTCGTTTTTATTGTCATGAATGTCCTCTGGGATATTTTGTTCGTCTCGCAATCTGTCTACCATCTCATTATAAATATAAGCGTAAACTTGATGAATCGTCTCTTTTTAAATTTCATTAATAGATTTTTTTCTCCTTTATATCGGAGGCAAACATTTTGATGAACATGGCTCTGGTCCCGAATCTTGCGAATCCATAATAACACGTAACAATTTCAATAAACACTCGTAATGGCAATGATAACGTATATCGTTAGATACATAAAAGTAGTTTGTAAACTGCGGTCAGCTATTTCTGAAGATACCCGCTTTTTTTTGTTAAAAGATGGACCACATTGTTGGGAATTTGAAAATAAAGAACAATACTTTTATTAATTAATTTAATTAAATGTATGTATTCAATAAACTATCAATTATCATAAATATATAATTGCATGTTCCATGTACATTATTGCTGGTTTGACATTAAATTTTTATCTCTAATTAGGGGTCTACAGACCATTTGATCTGTCAAAATCACTGGAAAAAGTTGGTATATAGATTAGCCGATCAAATTGCCAATTTGATTGTCCCGTCTGAGTGGACCTTAAACCTACGATGTAACAATAATTTTAATATCGATGAGAACGACACTGGCCAAACTGTGGCAACATTTGTTCATACTTACTTGTCAATTTAGTCCGCAGGTCTGTGGATTTTACTTTAGTCTCAACTTGCATTGCCATTGCCGTAAGCAAAGTCGATGATTTGGTCAAATCTCTAGAACAGTTTAGTGAAATAACAAAATATCATTGTAGGCTGATTTTGCTTTGCGATTTCCCTAGATGAGGTCGGTGATTAGTGAAATGACAAAATATATTGTAGGCTGATCTTGTTTTGCCATTTCTCCAGACAAGGTCGGTGATTTGGTCAAATCTCTAAACCAGTTTGTGAAGTGACAAAATATAATTTCTGATTTCACCATTTTCACTGCGGCATATATTTTATTAAGATAAGGACATAGATAAAGTAAATTAAATTATGCTTTTATGTAAATAAAAATTAAGTGAAATATCCACCCTAGGCATTTTTTTCATAGTGGGGATGTGAAGACTTATAATTGTTACATCTCTATGCCATGTAATCCTGGTAAGTGATTTCTCAGAAAGACGAGTAGAACGTGTGTGTTGGCTTGAAATTAGATAATTATCAGTCACTCAAGAACCGAACTTTCACAAATAGGTCGATTAAATACATACAATACAATAATGGGAAATTAAATACTTTATTCACTTTCTAAGTACAAGGGTAGAACGCCTAGACTTAGTTGTAGGTATACAATTTCAGCCTTAATACGCGTACTAGGAGTTCGGTTGGCCATAAAATTTGTTCGAAAGATAACTATCTAAATTAAATTGCTTAATTAAGTAATGCCGCAAAAAGTGGACCAATTAGTTTATTTAACTTAATGGCTTTCTTGTTGATTTGATCACCATTAAGGTACTGTTGGCAGAATGTTTGGATTTATTTATCGACTTACTGCGCCGCGCGGTGTTACCCGCTCTTCACACGTGAACACTAATTCTTCCGGGACAAAGAGTAGCCTACTGATAATCCAGGGTTTCAGCTACTTTCAAAACAAAAAAAAAATTGTTCTAGCCATTTGGGCGTGAAGAAGTAACAAACACACATATTTAAACACTCACAAATGTTAGCCTTTATAATATCAGTGTGATATCGTATGGTTTTACTTGTACAACAGACTTAGCATTGTGGAGAGTCATTTATTAACAAACCAAAGACTGAAGCAAAATTATGTAAATACGAGTCCATTCTGCATTGTCAAGTTTCAACCAAAACAAATAATGATGATAAATAATTACAACACTAAGACCTAAAGCCACTTACAAAGAAAACAACAAAAACGACGACAGCTAAACTCCGGGTATCTTGCACCAAAATCTCCGCAATCTCACGTACCCAAAAATAGTTTCACCCAGTTCCACGTACCCGCGAAATGGGGGAAAGTTTCATAAAGCCCGCTTAACCTGCCGACAACCGCTCATTCACTGTTATTGCAAAACTGAGTCCACATAAAACCGAGCGATTAACATAGATCATACACCTTGCCTGCTGCGGCTTACCTCTGATATGACGGCTCATGGCTGTTACACAATATTCTTTTGTGTGAGTAAGTTCGCGACGAACAACCATTAGTTTTTATTTGCCCGTATTGTCCTCTCGCCAACACCATTCCCTGTTGGCGGATAGGAAATTATTTTCCATTATAATACATAACGCCGTCCATTCTGCTCAGAGTAAGCTTTTAAGCTAAAATGTTACGATTTTACTTTGAGCGTTTAATTAAAGGCAGCCTTCAGTTCCGTATTGTTTTTTGCATTCATTTACTACTTAAGTGCGCCATATTTATAGCTTAAAGATTTTTTGTTTTAATTTTGATAAATGGGCACTGCGTATATTTTATAAAACAGTCATAAATGAAGATTAATGAATTATCTGCAAAAAGCGAACAGACGAGAACACGAACACCCTTAGTTAAAAAAAATGTGACATGATGTGTCGGAAGGTATAATGAAAAGGTGAAAATTATGCGTTTTAAATGCTTTATATTTTTAATGTTTTTTTTTTACATAAGCACTTATCTAATATTATAGGCAAAAAAGTTAATACGGTTAGCTTTTAAGGACTAAAGTGTTGTTCATCTCTTTCACAAACTCCTCAAACTTTATCTCATTTTTTTATCCCTACACCATACCAGAAAGTAAACAACTAACGACACAACTTATCTTTCACAGTGAGGCCACTCCTAGTGGAAATCCTCGCGAGAGAACAGCCTTTGTCAGTAGGACAAGAGGCAGAGCTGGCTTGTCGCGCTGTGGGGGCGCGGCCGCCGGCCATCATCACCTGGTGGCTGGAAGGGAAGCAGATGAGTGCCGCTGAGCCGCAAAAGGTGAGAATCAATCCAATTTCTCTAGCCAATCAACTGTTAGTAAGCCAGATAGTTGTGATTATCTGTTGGGTTGTTGAAGTGCTGGCCATCATCACCTGGTATCTGGGAGGGAAGCAGATGAATGCCGCTGAGCCGCAAATGGTGAGAAACAATCCAATCTCTCTAAACCAACAAACTGTTAGGAAGCCAGGTAGTTGAGATTTTCTGTTGGGTTATTGAAGTGCTAGCCGTTATCACCTGGTATCTGGAAGGGAAGCAGATGAATGCCGCTGAGCCGCAAAAGGTGAGAATCAATCCAATCTCTCTAGATCAACAAACTGTCAGTAAGCCTGGAGGTGGAGATGACATGTCAGGTGGTTAATGTGCTGGCCATCATCACTGGTGGCTGGAAGGGAAGCAGATGAGTGCTGCTGAGCCGCAAAAGGTGAGAAGCAATCCAATCTCTCTAGATCAACAAACTGTCAGTAAGCCTGGAGGTTGAGATGACATTTCAGGTGGTTGAAGTGCTGGCCATCAGCACTGGTGGCTGGAAGGGAAGCAGATGAGTGCCGCTGAGCCGCAAAAGGTGAGAATCAATCCAATCTCTCTAGCCAATCAACTGTTAGTAAGCCAGATAGTTGTGATTCTCTGTTGGGTTGTTGAAGTGCTGGCCATTATCTCCTGGTATCTGGAAGGGAAGCAGATGAATGCCGCTGAGCCGCAAATGGTGAGAATCAATCCAATCTCTAAACCAACAAACTGTTAGTAAGCCAGGTAGTCGTGATTATTCGTTAAGATTAATTTGCCAGTTAGCATGTAAGGTACAGCTGTTAGTGCTAACATTAATGGTATTAAATAAATAAATAAATAAATTATCTGTTATGCTATTGAAGTGCTAGCCATCACAACCTAGTATCTGGAAGGGAAGCAGATGAAAGCTGCTGAGCTGGGCAAGAGGAGACCAGTTTCTTCTAAAAAAAAACTGACTCTTTTAACCGACTTTAAAAAAAGGAGGATGTTCTACGTCTAACAAAACATATACATACTTTTGCTTTTTTTTTACTTTGCAGAGAACATGCTGAGTACCAACTTTTTGTGGCGAGATATTGTTTTATTCTATTCTGTATTTGATTTCACAGGAAAAAACCTAATTGATAAAAAAATTAAGTTATCAGTTGCAACAAACAAAATATAGCCTATACGTAAGGTTGTCTGGATGAAATCGCTCTTAAGCGATAAGACCGCTTGGTATTTACCTTTTATTGTAATTTATTAAATAGTATATTTCCTATTTTACATAGAAAACTCCCGTGAGTCTCGGAAAAAAAAACGAAACGGGTTTACTCACGTCCAGCGATATTCGACTTCTACGTGAATAAAACCGTCTCGTATACAATGTGGGTCCTGTATCATAAGCAAAAAATTAAAACATCGATTTTACTCGTTAAACTGAACAACATTTGTTCAGCAACTTAATCAGTTTTCAAAATTTTATTATTTCAAACAAATTATATAGTATTTTCAATGTATGTCGTCCAACGTTGACATACCCTGAGCATTGACATAGCTGTCACTCTACTAATATAGGACATTTCGCAATACATTGCTTCTTTGTCTAAACTTTATTCCATAAAATGTCATTTAATACACGTTATTTTCACAAGTTGCTTAACAAATGTTGTTTAGTTTCAAGGGATGAACCTATGTTTTAATTTATTGCTCCTGTTACAGGACCCACCCAGTATATTTTAATAAGTACATTTTCTGTTTGTTTTTGTGAGGTGTGCTATAAACAGTACTTGTATTGTATTGTATAACCTATATGTTTATTTCAAAAAATAAAAGATGGGTGATATACTCCGCTACAGCGGCGTGCGTCGAAGTGTTTTGCCACATTATGCAAGATCATGAAATGAAATCTGTTAAAACATTGTATTTAAGCTCTCGGTCCGTTTTCTAAAAGCAAATAACATTTTGCCAAATAAAAAGGAACAACGCTAACATCTGTGCATTCTAGTCGGGTTTAGTGATTAAAAAAATTGAATAATTTTATTGTAATCCTATAAAAGGTTTACACATTTCTATAATATAATTTATGGAATCGAGACCAATTAAATTGTCATGCTAGCAATTTGAATTCGTAAAAAAACTGCAATTTCACATAGAACATTACAATAAATAAATAAATATTAAGGGATAATCTTACACAAATCGACCTAGTCCTGAGCAATACACCATGTATTCCCAAACTACTTATTTTATTTATCAAAACTTGGTTAGTTTTGGCGAAAGTAAACGCTGCTGCAATGTCGTAATGAGCTTTATATCAGTGAGTCTATTTTGTTCCGGTACTCTTGGTTTTATGAGGATGGTAAAGTCTACTAGCCTAAGTAGAAATGTATGTACGTAGTAGAATACAGATTTGATAAGAAAGTTATGTATGTACTTAGTTTACCTAATTGTAGATCGACAATATAGTACGGTACTCCTCTGGTATATATACATTTATCTTTTTAGCATGACCAGAAGCATGCCACATGGCATTAACAATTTAATTTGGTTGTACATTTTCTCGGAAAATAAGATCTGAATTATACAAACAGGCTGCATTGTAACTGCAACACAGTAGAGTTATTGATGATGGTTGATGTTGATAATGTAGTTACATCATAACTGACATTTTAAAAGCTGGTCTGCAGTACAAATGCTGTCTATCTATATTGTGCTTATTTCCTTCTCCTTCTTCTACCTTCTAGACATGTTCCTATTCACTTGGGGTCGGCTTTCGTTGTCAACTTCCATTATTGTGCTGCGTCTTTTTTCAGACAAGCTTCTTTTAGGTCTTTATCGACTATCGTCCACCAGGTGGCAGGTGGTCTCCCACGCGAACTTTTTTTTATTGGCAGATCTAAGGCAAGCTTTACCATGGTCATCTGTGGTCTTTAAATATGAATTTCAAACTCAAAATAATGACTATGTTGATTGTTCCAGAATTCTGAGGATGGCAACGAGACCGTCTCATTCTTGCGCTGGACGCCGCGGATGGACCACGACGGCAGAGTCCTCACCTGCCGCGCCACTCACGCCACCTTGCAGCATGTTACCATAGAAACCACCAAGTCATTAAATTTGCACTGTAAGTCATAATTTATTTAATCTACACAGCAGTAGTTCTCACGGACTTACTATGCAACGCGAATAGCCTAGTACACACACCAACCTGTGTGATCATCTCTGCCTTCCATTTTCCGTCACCAAGCCAGCATTCGCAGCTGTTGTCGGGCTGAAATTAACGTACCGATAGAGTCATGACCTTTAGTCCAAACGTCTCACTCGGTCTATAGAAGAAGCGACAAGTGTGAGTGAGAGGGCTGACTGAATGAAGCAGCAGACACGCGTCGGTAGGTGGTGTCACTACGCCCTTCGGCCAGTTGTCTCACGTTTTACGTAAACAACCAACTAAAACAGGTTTAGGCTCTGTGGACGTTCGCAAAAGCGTAGTCACGAACCAAAAACTGCGCATTTGAGACGCATGGGACCTGTCAAAATTCCCCTTAGCATTAATATTATTAAATTACCTTGATACTCAAGAGAAGTTGATACCTAAATCTCCAATTTGACTATATTAACTGCGATGTGGCAGTTGAAATATTTAACCAACAGCTTGCGTTTAATTTAACAATATTTAAGATCAGTCTGAACAAGCACGCCATATAGACATAAGCACACCTACTATAAAAGTATCGAAAAGTACACATTATTAACGACCGAACAACTAAATTGAGTGCGGTTTTTGCGATCGAAAACCTTATCCGTCGAGATGGTTCTGAGCTATTTTTGGTGGAAATAGAACCATTAGTTCCCAAGATATTCAGCTTTAATTTGAACAAGTGACAAGATCTCAGCCAATATGGAAGCCAAGAATTCCAAATTATGTAGCTATATTCAGTTTTACTATCATTTTCTATATCATTCATTGAATGAGGGTCTCAGGATGACCGGCTACTTGTATCGGGGGTGTTTTAAATTTTATATTTAGGTTATGTTGTGATTATCTCGAGATTGTACTCTATAGTAAGCACAAACCGAGCGTCCTCACGCCACGTTAGAACATCATACTCGTAGAAACTCCGTCCCCAATTTGCATTGTAAGTGTTGCGTGTTTCGAGCCATAATAGTATACGGCTTATACCGTTTATGCCATACAATTTGTTTTAAGGTTAGACTTGGCGGCAAATTAAGTGGTTTAGTCGATTTGAAAATATTGGGATGTTGTGTTTAAAAAACATGATTTAGTTTTGGCTGTATTAGAAAGCAAAGACGTTTAGTATTATGAGTTAGATACTTATCTCAAGGTCTACCTTCGCTACGTGTGCTACGACGTAGGCCGTAGCAGCGTTTGCCCGTTTCGTAGCGACTAGCGATAACTCCGTGTAGCAGTACCCTTACCATCAAAATTCATAAGTTAACGTGTCAGTACTCGCTAGTGACAACATAAACGGTTTGTATGGAGAATAGACATAGACATAGACATAGACATCATTTATTGGTAATTGAGTAGGTTAATTACAAGTCACTTATTCGCTATAAATATATTAGATTATTATTATATACATATATTTATTATGAAACATTATTTAACTTTGTGTATTTTACATTCCAATATTTATGTTAATTTAATATCTGTGAATTCTTTAAATGTGTAAAAACACTGCTCAATGAGCCACATCTTCAATTTATATTTAAATCTGGATAAGCTGCAGGCTTCAATTATTGGTTTGGGTAACCTATTGTATACTATGGGACCCATCACATGGATTGTTTTTCCAGTTTTGGCCAATTTGTGTGGAATTATCGCGAGCTTGTCTCCATTTCGAGAGCTCCGGGTGGAGCCTTCAACCTCGTCTACGATATAGCGCGAGATTCTCTCGTACGTATATAGCAACCTGTAGTATAAGTAGTGCAGGGAGTGTGAGGATCCTATTGGCTATGAAGTGTGGTTTGGCGCTGTCGTCGAAACTGGCACCAGCTAGGATGCGCACGGCGCGTTTTTGGAGATGAAACACGCGCTGCCAATCGGCGGCACGGCCCCACAGTTCTAACCCGTATTGGACCAGCGCTTGAACGCTTGCGAAGTAGCACAAGCGGACCGCTTCGCGTTGCAGTGTTTGATTTAACCTCGTCAGTGCAAAACACGCCTTGCTGAGCTTGGCGCAAACCATACTAATTTGCGACTCCCAAGTTAAGGTTTGATCAAGCTGAAAGCCCAGGAAAGTGGTTGAAGTTACCTGGTTGATGGTGGTGCCATTGTAGTGTACGTGCAGCGGACGACGTTGTATGACCTGGGTTTTTGTAAGATTCAACAACAACCCATTCTTATGACACCACTTGAATAGTTGTCCTGCGGTGGTGTTCAGTTCGGATAGCAATTCAGTTTGATTATCCGCTGTAACAATTGCAGAATAGTGCAGCGCCTCTAGCGGTTACTTCGTAGAACTACAATTCTTCATACAAATCTTTTACGCAAGCGAGTACGGCCACGTTAACTCATAGTATTGGTACCTGGGCTTCTAACCGGTTAATTCTAATTTTGAAATAGCTCCTTAAATATGTACAAACATTTTGCGGTTTCTACTTCGGGTATGCAATTCATCCAGAATTGCAGAGCATTATAAAATGGGTAAGTAATATAAGATATAAGAACTTATGCTATAATATTCATATTATATACGCTCATATTGTATAAGCTTGTTTTGTATACCGTTCAAGGTGTATAACGAACGTTGGATATAACATCAAAATATCTATTTTTGTTAAGTATAACGTTATTTAAGTATAATATCATTGTATATAACGATCATAACGTATAACGTTCATAATATCTCAGATTTATAATGTATATTACTCAATACATCTAACACCAAAATGCATAATGCTCGTATAGAATAACCGCCTGCACATCAATTATTGTGTACATACTTATGCAATAGTTCGCTGTAAAATTTTAATATATGTACCTCCATGCAAGCAAGCATTTTAACGCTCCGCTCGCTTCGCTCGCTCCGCTATCCATGCTCATAAAACAAACCTAACCTAACCTACAGTTTTCGGTTTTTGACCCATATTCCATTTTGTCGCAGTTCTTCCAAACGGTATACTCGTATTCGCCAGAATTTCATCTGCCATTATAAATTGTGTACATACTTATGCAATAGTTCGCTGTTAAATTTTAATATACCTCCATGCAAGGAAGCATTTTGACGCTCCGCTATCCATGGTCATAAAACAAACCTAACCTAACCTACAGTTTTCGGTTTTTGACCCATATTCTATTTTATCACAGTTCTTCCAAACGGTATACTCTTACTTGCCAGAATTTCATCAGCCATTATCAATTGTGAACATACGTATATCGTATGCAATAGTTCGCTGTTAAATTTTAATGTAGGTACCTCCATGCAAGCAAGCATTTTGACGCTCCGCTCGCTTTTCTCGCTCCGCTATCCATGGTCATAAAACAAACCTAACCTAACCTACAGTTATCGGTTTTTGACCGATGTTCCATTTTAGGGGCATAGGGGTAGCAGTTGTAACCTATTTAGTATATCATGCGCTATTATATTTTCTAATCATTATACTAAAAGAAAGTATATACTATGATCAATATAGGTTATGTATGTTATATCAACTGAATTTAGAGTATTTGAGTGTTATATAAAAAAATATTCTACAACATGAGTATTATGCTAATTGACCGTTATTCCTAATAAAAATATTGATTTTGATGTTATAGCAAAAGTTTATTATATCTTGTGAACGTTATTAATATGAAATTATATATTATGTAGTTATATCTCATGGGACGCACCCTTATAAAATAAGTCTTAAAGCATAAAAATATACTCTAAAAGGAAAAAAATAGCAATAAAACATTTTTTTTGCTAACTAGAGCCACCATAAATTACCATAAGGCCGGGGTTTTCTAGTAAATATGACCCACATATTTATTTCATTATGTTTTTTGACAGATATGCCTATAGTGGCCCTGCAGTTGGGGTCAAAGCTAAACCCCAACGACATAGAAGAAGGAGACGACGTGTACTTCGACTGCGTCGTGAGAGCACACCCACAAGCATACAAAGTTGTGTGGGAACATAACGTAAGTTCAATTAATTAAAGATTTTAGTTTAATTGCATTATTACGCGTAGGCTTTGTTGTTATTTCATCGATATGTCACGATGATGGACACTACTTTCCATCGACTGTTGTCAAGCCTTCACAGTGAACGCAAAGGCGAAAGTAAGACGTGCTGTCCCGTAGCATGATATGTAAAATAACGAATTGATGACCATTTCTTTAGAATTTTCGTGAAGTAGTGAATTACATGACGTATAAACTATACTGAAAAAAATACCAATTTTACTAGATACTTGAGATATAGCCAAATCGTGCTTAGTAGTAACCAAAATTATGATAATTTTGCACAACTTATTTTGGTTACTAGTAGCCCTCAGTTTGTCAGTCCTCAGATTTATTAAAAAATATTTTTCTGTCAGTGTATACTCAAATTATTGTCTGTTACTTGTTAGTTATTTCATTTAAACTTTCTCTTTTGATGTAGCGTAGGACTACATTTCTAGGGCACCTATTACATGAAACATGCGCATCACATTATTTTAAACGTTATCGATTTGGTTTTTGATTTTTGACATTGTGTCACCTAGTTCAAATAAAAGTATAATTACTATACGCCAAAATGAAAGCACAAAAATGTTATAAAGCACTAAAAACTTAACAAAGGTAAAAAATATTCCTAAAACTGCATTCCAATGCTGTACCTATGGCTATAGAAACCTTTTGAAACCTCCATCAGGCTCTTACTGAGCTTCTTGTTGAACCCACCCCTATAACAATACTACCCACCCACTACCCACCCCTTTAACTATTAATAATAGTATATTTATTCATCTCTGTCCATTCAGGGTCAAATAATGACCCACAACCAGCGGGCTGGCGTGATAGCCGGCCAAGCCCACCTGGCGCTGCAGGGCGTGTCCAGAGAAAACGCCGGCAAGTACGTCTGCACCGCCTCCAACGTGGAGGGCGACGGACGCTCTTCGCCTGTGAACTTGCAGGTCATATGTAAGTAGCTATTCTTAAGAATATTTACGTCACGCTAAGCCGAAAGTGAGAATTTCTGACCGCTATATGAGAAGAAAATCTCACTTTCTGCCTAAGGCAAGACGTAAAACTTTAGACAAACCACGGGTGGTAATTCGTAAACCTTCGGTTCGGGACACGAATGCCTGGAACATTCACTAATTCATCGCCCTAGGTATGTAATGTACTATTATATCAAATTTCTCCGCTGAGAATCGGACATTATAATAAGATTTGCAACGGTTCACTTCCGTCCATAATGTCGTACGGAGTTTTTTTTCACTAGTGGCTCTTTGAGCTGTAAACCTCACGTTCACTTTTCGATATGGCTGAAAGATAATTTTTTGCGATTTTAACTCCCACTCCACCATTTTGAAAAATGTATAATAACTGACTCGACAAAAAAGTTCAATATTTATTGCATCTACCATTTCAATTTATTATCAGCTAGATAGAGGGCAAAACGAATGCAATATTCGTTTACCTTCAAATGGCCTTTTTTTAACAAAAGATGTTATATTTCTAAGTTACATAATAAATACAAACTAAGCATTGACAGTGCGTGAGCTGAATGCTAATCGCTTTTCATACCCGTCTCGCTCGCTCTTGTGCGATCCAGATAAGGACCTCTCAGTTTTCACCCAAACCCGAATCGCAATCTGAGAGTTCACGGACTGTAACTGTTACTTAAATATTTTTTTCGTTGACTTTCTAAAAAGGAAGTCTTTTTATCAGAATAATATTCAGCAATGAAGCACTTCATGATATAAAAACCTTCCAAAGCGTTTGGCCCCAAACAAACCAGCGCAGCGTACTTAAAGTAGTTCAAGTGGTTCAACTGATCGGTGTAGGGGTGGAAATCGAATTAATGGCAATTTTAGTAGCCAGTTCACTGTTCCTAGCCTAGGTCAGGATATTTTCAGAATAGGTAATATTACTAATTATTCAACAATGAAGCAATTCATATAAAAACCTTCCAAACCGTTTGTGACTCTGTACTCAGTCCTGCTACGCTAAACACTAAACGAACCAGCGCAGCTGAGATAAAGTGGTTCAACCGATCGATGTCGGAAATCGAATTAATGGCTATTTTAGTGGCCAGTTCGCTGAACCTAGCCTAGTTTCTAAAGAATCTATTAATAAGCTTGGCTAAATGTAACAGTAGTTATTGGACCGGTGGATTATTCTTCGGCTTTAATCCGAAGTAATAGATAATTAGTGTGTTAGTACGATATTTTATTCAGGGTTTTAAACATGAATCTTTTTTTTGTTAGGGACTTAACCCGGGGATTAAACCGGTTCATTATTCTTCGCCGTTAGGATTTATCATGTATGTTTGTATGTATGTGAGTATGTAAACGCTTTATTGTACACAACAACTGGTTATAAATACATTGATAACAAATGAAATATGTACAAAGGCGAACTTATCCCTATTAGGGATCTCTTCCAGTTAACCTTTGAGCAATTGAAGGAATGGGTATTCGAAGAAAATAGGCAAACTACACTGCGTACAACCGAGATATCTATATTATACTTAATAAAACTATAATAAGTACATAAACTAAGTTAGTAATAATACACATATATTTATACTTAAGATATATATTATATATTTTATTTTTATTATATATTTCATGTTTGTAGGATATTTTATTTAAGGTATCAATTTAATACTAAATCCTCACTTTATTAGGCTTTACTCAATCATAATTGATATTTAAATAATTTCTCAAATGCCTATAGTCCATGTCAATGGAATTAGGCTCCGGTCTCAATCGTTCGTGATCAAACACAGTGTACTTCAGATTTTCATTGAAACCGTCTCATAAAGACCAGCTTTATGACCATTAGGGTGGGTCATTTTTTTTTCTTTTTTAATTTCTAACGGGCACAGTTGAAAAAAGGTGCCATTTAGTGCCATTAACGGATACATATTTTTATTTATTTTTATATTTCCGTTTCATTGCCTCCGGATTACTCCAGAAAAAAAGTTCCTAATGTACGGAACACTAAGAAAAAATTGGCCTTGCATATTATTATTTCTTTGTTGTATTTCATTTGTGATGCTTTACTTATTATACTCAGAATAAAAATACATTAAAATATTGGGCCAAATTTAAAATAATAAAACCAGACTTCATAACGCTCATTTAATATGGGCATTTCTATACTAACTTAGACATAGATCCGGAGGAAAAAGATCAACATCAATTACAATGCAATTTTGGTATTTAGTTTATATTATTATGAGTTACATTTTTTTTTGCTATGCCTAAAGAAATAAAAGTATTAATTTTTTCCCATACATCAGTGACCCACCCTAATGACCATACCCCGTTTGGTGTATTATGATTTAAAACTAGGAGGACAGTTCGCGTTAAATCATCCGTCACCGAAAACCCCGCGATTTTTTCATGACATGTACGCGATATACATAATTCACGCGAAGCGTAAACCAGAAGTTTTCATGCATTACCCGCTAGTTGTGCACAAGTGCAAACTTGTGGAATCGATCACAGCCGGCGTCTGGAGCCAGAACTCTCAATGGAGCGAAGTTAGCCCAGTTTAGTTATGTAGCTAACTTTAGTGGAAACTTTTTTAGGTTCCGAGTGAGTTAAATTTTGTTTCAGTTGGAGTGTTCATTTAACTGACTTTGTGCTCAAGTGATGCGAGTTACATTTGGATTGAATCGCGTAACAACGAATGGACTAAAGCGATTTATAAAATGAGATTTATTATTCTCATATTTATGAAAATCATTGCTTCAAATCCATTTTCCAACTGTAACTCTAATATCACTTGATTTGTTATTACGTAACGTAGTACATTTGTCTTATTAGATTTCTTATTGCATTTTTTACTGAGTAGTGAAGCGACATAACAAATAGCATTAACGCACAAGGCGCGCGGGCCCGAATACTTTCCTGCTCGCACACTCACTACCTATCTCACTCTACACACCGACCGCCCGAGCGCAGACGAAGCTGCACGAACCGGCCACCGGAGCGTATATAAGCGCACGCGCCGCCCGATTATTCATTCTTTCGCTAGCGGTCTAGCTTGAGAGACGGCCTCAGCTATCCTCAAGTAACACCAAAGTGGGTACGGGGTGAGACAGCCTATGCGGTCCATCCTTAAGCTCATCATAATTGTATGCATCTACTTAGCTAGGGCAATAGTCTAGACTAAGACCTAACCTGTTTCGTAAGTTTCCTGAATAAACCTTCTGAACAGTCTTCTTGACTTGTCATTCACCCTACAATCTGGCGCCCAACGCTAAATGACTCGACGAAAATCAAAACAATTAAAACACGAAGACAGTCAAGACGAAACAGAACACCAGATGGCGTTTCAGTTTTCACCGGAACAATTTGAAGAATTATTGAGCAGGTTGCCAGCACAACAAATAAAAACAAATAAAAATTTTACGCGCTGCAGCTTAAAATATAATGGTGAACGCGACTATAACAAAGTCGACGAATTTATTACGGGTATATCCATTTACAAGCAAATTGAGGGTATATCTGACGAAGATGCCATAGCCGGCCTGCCATTGCTATTAAAAGGTACCGCAAGTACATGGTGGTCAGGAATTCAATCCGAAATTAAAACGTGGTCAGCTGCATTAACTGCGATACGCTCAGCGTTTGCACCGAAACTTCAACCTTACGAAGTATGCCTACGACTTTTTGAGGATCAACAAGGTGATTGTGAACCGATTGACACATTTCTGTGCAGGAAAAGGGCATTAATTGGGATGTTACCGGCAAAGCGTCACAAAGAAGAGGAACAAGTTGATTTCATTTACGGCTTGTTGAAAATGGATTTTAAAAGGAAGGTGGCACGTTCGGAAATTAAAAACTTTTCCGACATGATTGAAAAAGCCCGACATTTAGAAGCTTTGGAGCAAAAGGAACAAACACAGCCATCGACATCAAACCCTACCACATCGTCTACTACTCAAGCAATGGACACAAATAGAAAAATTATAAAGCGATGCGTGTTGTAGGGTGAATGACAAGTCAAGAAGACTGTTCAGAAGGTTTATTCAGGAAACTTACGAAACAGGTTAGGTCTTAGTCTAGACTATTGCCCTAGCTAAGTAGATGCATACAATTATGATGAGCTTAAGGATGGACCGCATAGGCTGTCTCACCCCGTACCCACTTTGGTGTTACTTGAGGATAGCTGAGGCCGTCTCTCAAGCTAGACCGCTAGCGAAAGAATGAATAATCGGGCGGCGCGTGCGCTTATATACGCTCCGGTGGCCGGTTCGTGCAGCTTCGTCTGCGCTCGGGCGGTCGGTGTGTAGAGTGAGATAGGTAGTGAGTGTGCGAGCAGGAAAGCATTCGGGCCCGCGCGCCTTGTGCGTTAATGCTATTTGTTATGTCGCTTCAGTAGGTAATTTTCTTAAATGTCAACTGAAAAATAAATCTTAGAGTTATGGTTGTAACATAACCTGCCAACAATATTTACTACACGGAAATTGCCATGCATTTTCCATTACCTTTGACCATAAATTACACCATCTCTTAGCATTGTTTACTAGTTAATGCTTTACACGATGTAGTAATCTAAGGCAAAGTTAGGCGGGTCATGATTTATATATTATGCATTTTTTTATCATACTCTTTAAATTTCTTTTTTTGTTTTTTAAATCATCCTACATCCTACATGCTAGTTAAAAATAACACTAAATTTAAAGCCGAAGAATAATCCACCGGATCAACAACTACTGTTACGTTTAGCCAAGTTGATTACTAGGTTCTTTAGCAGCTTGGTTAGCATCAGCGAACTGGCCACTAAAACTGCCATCAATTCGATTTCCACTCCCACACCGATTGGTTGAACCACTTGAACTATTTAACTCCGCTGCGCTGGTTCGTTGGGAGCTTAGCGTAGCAGTAGGTACAAAGTTTTTATTTTTCATTCAAATTCTAAAATTTTGTAACAATTGGTCAAGTATTGGAGGAGGAAACATACGAAAACGAAACCTCGATTTGTATGGAAAAATGAACATTAGTATATTATCTTAAAACGTTGGGTTAATGCTTAACCCGAATTTCGTACGTACACGTGTCGTAAAACACACACACTTTGTAATTGGTCACCTTGGTCCGTTTCGGAGTGATGAGTGGACAAAGAAATGTTTCCCTGCAGAATGGTTCGTCGTTCTTTGTAAAATATGTATACATATCACACTAATAATATTATAAAGGCGAAAGTTTGAGAGTGTGTTTATGTGTATGTTTGTTACTTCTTCACGGTCAAACGGCTGGACCAATTTTGATAAATTTTGGTATGAAAGCTTTTTATCCCGAAAAAATGTAGTGTCCCGGTGAGATGAACGGGCAACACCACGCGGCGCAGCTAATAAATTATATGGTCAAATCATTAGAAGTAAACCTATTTCGAACATAGGTACATGATTGGAAACCTCGATATCAGGACATGATCTTAATATAAGTTATAACCAATTTCAGTCAGATCTTTGTGGATTAACGAGCGTACATATCGAAAGTAATCATATATAAAGCAATATTTCACGGCAAAAACTCTTTTCCAATTCCCGTTATCAATAGCAACGGCCATGAATAAAGCGCAGATTTTAAGCCATATTTATTAAAGGCAGCTCCCAACAGTAAAATATTACGATAAATATTTAAGGCGTAGTCCACCGAAACTGCCAGAAACAGTATTTAACGACCCAAGGGAAATTATATTTTATCACCTCTGTTCTACAACGTTTATAATCCCTTCAGTAGGTTATTTCGGAGTACTCAGGCAAATAATTTAATAAGCACCATTAATTAATAAACAAAAGATGGCGTATTGTGCGAAGTTCCAGTTTTTTTAAGTGTTACTTTCGGAATACTCAAATTTTCGTATTTCCCAGAATATGTCTCAAGTTATTCTTGTGTAATCCAAGGTAATAATATGTTAGAATTACCAGTTTTAGTACATAGATATTCATTATCAACATTACAATTACACACACACACACACACACACACACACACACACACATCAACATTAGGTACACACAAAAGCCTTCTGCCTTCTTTATGTTCATGTCATTCTGTCCAGTTTGTGTGCTAGTCTGATTCGGAATTATCATCATAAAATATTAACCTGCGACCCGGTTGTCTGCCCACTGTTTTATGCGCCTAACCTGAAGACATTCTTATTATGGTAAAATTCGTTATACATAATGACCTTTTCTGTTATGATAATGGCTCATTCATCCGTCGAAAGAACGAATTTTGTTGTATGTATCAGTGCCGAAGAAAGTAGGAATAAGTTTGTTTCTATTATCGCCATCAGAAACCCGACTAACAATTTATGAAATTAATGACAATTGATTGCATTTTATCCGTCATATGCTAGGCCATATATCATTGCCGTGAAACTAACATCAAACCATAGATAAGAGTGTATTACAGGTTGCTTTTCTTGTACTTTGTGTACTGACCCATCTAGGCGAAGTTATGGTAAAAGCGGTGTTGTGTCGAATGTTTAACAAAACCACTTACATGATGGCGCTAAAAGCAAGGCACTTAAACTTTATCCTGAGATACCTAAGCATGCATCAAACTACAAATTGCCACACAGCATTCCGTATTCACGAAGGATAATGATGAATATTAGTTGTGTCAACTTGTTTGCGCAATCGTATTGACAATCAGAGTATCTGGCGTGTGTATTGCTACTGCAAGTCATGCGTTGGATGCATGTGCATTCAATTTGCTTGCAATGGCGCGTGAAGCCGTGAACTGTCTATATGACAGCTCGTGTGGGGTTTACTGGCAAGATTGACTCGGAGATTTCTATTGATATTATGCTTAGTTTGAAAACGCTTGCACGGCTAATCATCTTTCTAAAAAATACAGTTTAAAAGCTTGGAAATCGAAACTTTGACGTCAAAAAAAAAACAATAACAACTTAAATAAACACACTCAGATCCAAACCAAACACGCGTCGACGCGTTTGGCTTGGTTTGTAGACACCTGCCCACTGAGCCGGCGGTCCCGGGTTCGAATCCCGGCCAGGGCAAATATTTGTGTGATGAACTCGAATATTCGTGCTTGGGTCATGGTTGTTCTATGTATTTAAGTATATATTTATCTATATATAAGTACGTATATCGTCGTCTAGTACCCATAACAAGCCTTTCTTGACTTTAATACTAGATCGATTTGTGTCAGGTTGTCCGATAAAAAAAAAAAAAAAACTTTAGAAAAGCACACAAATCAAGAATAAAAAAAAAGTTACATGCATCACAGAGAATCACAACCATCGTGTTCGAAATTCAAACGACTTTTGCACACTATCGGATATAAAAATAGACTTGCACGTGCACGCAGATTTCGTTCTTACATATTTTAAACGAGATTTGCCGAGCGAGTGAGGTGAAAAGATACATATTTCAGCCTTTTTCATACAGAACCCCGAGGTCTACAGCTCTCCGACCGACTATTTGGTTGAGTCAATCCGTTTAGAATGAAAAAGTTTTATGTACTTATGTCTTTCTTCGTAGATAAGCCGGTGTGCAAGCAGAAAACGCTGATGATCGTAGGCGCAGCGCTAAGTGAAGCTACCAGGGTGACGTGTGAAGTGGATGCCTTTCCGCCGCCGAAGAACTTCCAGTGGACCCTCAATAACTCCATGGGGACTGTGGAGTTGGAACCGGTACGTAACACTTATGTTCCTTGTATTTATAGCCGTATTAACCGTAAAGAAAATAGGGAACTGCCTAGAGGCTCAATACCTCCCAGCAGCCTAGCTTTAAACCTACATAGTTATGTACTTAACAAAAGGTGCTCAAAGAGGCTCCAAGGCTTGTATTGTCTAGGTTTAGCTTGATTCGAATCTGGTTGTATTATTATAGACTGCGGGGTTGCACGAGGGATTACACAGTTTGTTACCTATTCTATATTCGCAAAGAAGGAAGCTTTTTAAGTGTTTACTCTGTAGGTAAATGTGATTTTATATAATAAGCTAATGCAAAAACATTGCATTTGTGCTTTTTTCGAGTAATCTGTCAGATACGACACAATACGGTATATTTTTCTATTATTTATATAGACACCAACTCTAATCCATACTATATACTATATACTATATACTATATACTTACTATATACTTACTATAATACTTACTTACTATAATATTATAAATGCGAAAGTGTGTCTGTCTGTCTGTCTGTCTGTTACCTCTTCACGCTTAAACCGCTGAACCGACTTAGATGAAATTTGGTATGGACATACTTTGAGACCCGGGAAAGGACATAGGATACTTTTCATCCCGAATAAATTTAGTGTTCGCGTGGGATGAGCGGGTAACACCGCGGGGCACAGCTATAAAGATATACATTACTAAAGCCTTGTAAAAGTATAATATAGTCTATTGCCCAAAAACTCCCTGCTGAACGATGTTATAATGTAGCCTAAAAACGGGATATCCGGGAATCCCCGAGGCATATCCATATTAAGTATTTAATTTAAGACCATTCACCTGCATTTCGACGGCTTTCAGGGCCAACACGTGTATCCTACCTATTGGACCACTGAATCAAATGCGAGAGCAATATTATTTTTTCAACCAGATGCATTATAACATGTTCAACAACTCATTCTTTCTACAGGCGAAATTCACGATAAACAACGGCCAGTCCATCCTCACGTACACTCCTACTGTGGAAGGGGACTACGGGTCCCTGTCTTGCAGAGCCACGAATCTGGCTGGGCAGCAGATAGAACCTTGTCGCTACACGCTACTGCCCGCCGTGCGGCCGGACCCGCCTTTCAATTGTTCTTCCTTGAATCTCACGGACGATTCGGTGGAACTGCGATGTATGGCAGGTGAGTTAAATAGGTATAACTTTTGTCTTCTTTACGAAGTGGTCGAGTAAAATACTGCCGTGCTAAGCATAACAGCAGAAACTCACATTGAAAGTTACTATAAAAAGGTTTTAAATTAGATTAAGAGTCTTAATTAAGATGCGAGCTTTTTTGGTCATTTCAATGTGAATTACAGCTGTAACGCTTAGCACCGCAGAACAGATAGTTTGCTAAACTATCGCAGTATGTACTTATATTGTTCATAATTTCTGTTCTTCGTTCGAAAATTACTAACGTTTGTGAACACGACTGACCAGTGAACTAAGATTATTCTAAGAAGCGTTCTTTATCATTATACTTTACCAAGTTTTCTTATCAGATAGAAGTGCAAATCCACTGTCCAAAATGAAAGTAACATGATGGATTCAATGGAATTAATAATTATAATCAACCCAAAAAATATTCCGTTAAAAAGCTAAATATATTAGTTTATTAATTATCACGAGAAGATACGTTGGTTTTGACTTTGTTTATTGAACTGACATTAAACGTACATCAGACAGAGTACATTTAGGAATAAATAATTCAAATTAGTAATTCTTAATAGTAATTAAAATTTTGTTCTCATTTAAGTTGTCGTAAGATCTTAATAAGACATTAATCGGAAAACGTTACCAGTGTTTAAAATTGGAGTGAACGGTAACATTCATCGACGCGGATCCAATTCAACCGAAATATGTTAAAGTTGGGTGAAACTCGATAAAACTGGGCTGGTAACGCATTGCTCTGCTCTGACGCGCGATCAAGTAAAGTCGGGTGTACACTGGTGGCATGTTTACGCCATTAACAAATCATACAAAAGCGCCAGGATGGGTAAAAAATAGGATTATGCCAAACATTTGCGAAAAAAACTGTAACAGCTCAGTTCTGAAAATCTAAATTCGTATTGTGTCTGTCTTGTTCTTTTAAATAAGTTAAGTTAAATAATTTATTCCTCTTATAATGTTGATTGTTTTAGACATTTTTCTCTATGAACAAACATATTTTCTTAATATATTATTGATGTTAAACCTAGAACAGGGCTATTGAGATTTATTTGAAACCTACAGTTTGAATTTTTCAATGATAATTTTTGGTTCAAAAACTACTCGAAATTGACAAAATTCACGCGGAAAATTAGTTTTTTTCAACTTATTTTCGACTGCACGCAATAAAAGCATGAAATACCTATGGTACTAGGTACCTAGAACTCGAGGAAAAGTATTATTCAATTCAAAAAGTTGGTTGAAATTATCAATATATTTGTCATAATATGAAAAAAAATTTTTTTTTTTAAAAGGAATAAGGCCTCTTAGACAATATTACGACGATACGGTGTTCAAATTTTGAACATTGGAGTAACGCTTCTGGACTGACACTAATTTTACAGAATGACCAGTAATATTGTGGTCAAAGCATTCACAGGCCAAAATAATATGGAGCATTTAAAAATGAGATCCAATAAAAATCGGCCAAGTGCGAGTCCGAGTCCGAGTAGGAAAGATACATCCGTGCATCCTACCGTTTGCAGCCTATGGGTACGAAACCATGAAGATGGTCTAGTAATAATTCTGTAAGAACAAAATTGATTGCGTTGCTATATACCATTGGATAAACCTAAATCGTATGCGATGATTGAGTAAATATAATGTTCCGTAACTTTGCTCCGCTAATATTAGTTTGCTTTATCGTAATATATACTAAATACTCTGTTAGTTTTGCTCCAGTCGTGTGCACCACGCTTGTTCTGATGCACTGTGGTTAGCTAACTACAGTTTACCGGTTCTGAACTCGATTGGATTCAACCAATGCTATCCGCTATTGTTGAAAGTAAAACAATGGAATAATGGGTATTGTGAGCGTGTTTTAAAAGTTCAACAGTTCTTAGTTAAATGCAGTGAATAGTAACTATTTTGCGGGTGCTATTTGTTTTGTAGTGGGTACTTCTCATGGCTATTCTGACGGGAATCAATCATGTTCCTTTTGATCAGGTTCTTTATTGTGTACATGTAACCAGTTTATTTATTTTGCTGGCGGTTACCCGACACCCGTAACTATAATAACCCAAAGTCTCACTAGCAGTGAGTCGGACTTTGGGTTATACACCCACACAAAGTCCGACTCACTGGTAGTGAGGGCTACACAGCCCTGATACAGTTCAAGTCATGTTTAATAAAAAGACACCCGTCACACGTCGCCTATCTAAATAATAGCCTAATAAGTTGCGATTTTGCCCTAGAATAGTGGCGCTACAAACAGCTTTCATATGGGAATAATTTGCATATGTCATAATATGAATACTTATATGCATTATAAAATGTTAGTAAGTAGCAATATGTCACTAACTAATTTCAAAATATTTTACCGGAATGCTGCTCAATCCTTCGTTTTTTTTTTCGAAATAAATACTTAATCGTATTGAAAACACTTGACTTTTATCACAGTGGATAGTATTCAGCTGTATTATGCGAAAATTATTTGACATTTTCGTAATATTTAATCCTCTTTCTTCTTCGCTTATATCAATGATATTCACTGACTTTCAACGTCAGTTACCAAAAATAGGTCGCTGCCAGTAAAAAAAATTAGCACCACTAAAAATCCGCAATAAGGCGTGGCTAAAAACTATTAGTCGGGGCTTTAATTTATTATGATTGTATATGTTAATTTTAACGTTTTATCTAGCCACAGCTTCCCCGAAAAAAAGTGATTTAATTGATTGCTTGATCAAACACGCATTTTGGTTGCAGTCGGCTCTATTCATCGTGCAATTAGTAGGATTATGCAATCCCGTTAAAGATGGCGAGATTGAATAATCCCTGTACTAAAAGCATCCCTGCTTTGACGTACGTTCATGTATCGCCTGGCAACGCTAATCCGTTTTCAATATCTGGGTGGTTTACATCCCTTTTAACTAGCAAATCTGTTTGTAGCACGTCCATCATATTGCTATAAAATCACATGCATTTTAGAAGCTTGGAAAGAGAGATCTATAAATTATGAATGAACTGTGCAACATAAAAATGTTTGCGCGGTTATGTACTGGTAGAAAATACATAACAGTTTTTAGGGTTCCGTACCCAAAGGGTAAAAACGGGACCCTATTACTGAGACTTCGCTGTCCGTCCGTCCGTCCGTCCGTCCGTCTGTCACCAGGCTGTATCTCAAGAACGGTGAGGTGACACTTGAAATTTTCACAGATGATGTATTTCTATTGCCGCTATAACAACAAATACTAAAAACGAAATAAAATAAATATTTAAGGGGGGCTCCCATAAAACAAACTTGTTATACCTATATATACATACATATATATAGGTACGGAACCCTTCATGCGCGAGTCGGACTCGCACTTGCCCAATTTTTATTGGACTAAGCAAATGAAACTTAACGGTACACCTAAAAGTTAATTGTCCGAATGCATCATTCTGACTTTTTTATAAATCCGAAATTGAAATACGCCAAACAAATGCTGTTGCTGTAGATTAAGAGATGTTACACAATATAAATGACTAGCTGGACCGCGCGGTGTTACCCGCTCATCAACGGGACCTCTACATTATTTCGGGATAAAAAATAGCCGATTTGTTAATCCAGGGTATTAGCTACCTTCATACCAAAATTTATCAAAATTGGTCCAGCCGTTTGAACGTGACGAAGCCACAAACATTACACATAAACACACTCACAAACTTTCGCCTTATATATTAATGTGATGTAATTAGGTTAGGGTTGCCAAAAAATAAACTAAGGCAGTTTCTGAACAAGCTTTGTAATAAAATAAACTAGTGTACCCGAAACTTAACACGTTTAATTTCACCAGGTTACGACGGTGGCCTGCACCCCATGTACTTCGTAGAGGCGTGGGAGCACGGCACGCTCATAGTCAACGCCTCATCGGTCACTCCCTTTTGGAAGCTACGAGGACTCGGCTCCGGGAAGGCCGTGAGGCTGATGTTCTATGCGCACAACGCGAGAGGACGCTCGGAGACCACGACGCTGAGGGTGCTTACGTTGAACAGGCTGGCGTTGCAAACTGGTAAGTATTTATTAGGGTGGGTCACTATTGTATGCAAAAAAAAATCTACTAGGCATACCAAAAAATGTAACTCATAATAGTATAAAGTAAATTCCAAAATTGCATTGTGATTGTTTATATTTTGCCTACGGATCCATTTTTAAGTTAGTATCGAAATGCCCATATTAAATGAGCATTATGACTTATGTAGTCTGGTTATATATTGTTATTTTAGCCCAATATTTAATGTATATTTATTCCGAGTATAATCAGTAGAGCATCACAAAAAAAATATTTATAAAAACCCACTTTTTTTAGTGCTTAGTAACATTCAGAACTTTTTTTGGAGTAATCCGGAGGCAATAAAATAGAAAGAAAAAAATTGTCGCAATTAATGGCACCACACGGCACCTTTTTTCAACTATGCCCGTTAGAAATAAAAAAATAAAATAAATACCCACCCTAGTATTTATGAAATTTTTGCTAATTACTATAAACCCCGTTCAACATTGCCCTTGCAGGCTATTTTCCCCGCTGTGCTTAAAGTTCCTACGTATCTCAGATACCAGCATACCGGCATGGATATTAAAAAGTAAAGTAGGGCGTTGGTTTTACTTAACTAGTTTTGCTTGAGCTTTAATCGCTTAATTAAGCTCTAACACCATACCATAAAAGGAAAGAAATTATTGTATTTTAAACGTGGTGAGCGTATTTTGTGCAATCCAGCATTAGTTTGCCGACCATATTTAGGAATATTTTACTCGGCAAATAGTGAAATTAAATGTGAATTCTCTCAAACGTACAAACTTTATTTTCATGTAACTTAAATTATTTAAGCGTTACATTTATGAAATTGTTTGTCTAAAACAGAAGCGAAAACCACAAACAGTGGCGGCATGGAGGCGGGCTGGGCTTTAGGAATTGTCGCCGGGACAGTAGGAACCCTGGTTGTGGTCGCTATCATTGCTCTGCTAGCGAGGAGAAGGCATCATCGACCCATGCAGTACGAAGGTATGAAATTTCATTCCATTTGAAACAGCTTAATGATTATTTGAGTGTTTTCCTGCAGAAGTCGTGGCTTTTGTAGTTCTTATCAAAATGATATCTCTTCTCTCAGCTGCTTCTCTCACTTTTCGCCTTCTCGGTATTCACTTCACATGGTATTTGGGTGAATCCACTTTTTTGTGTTGTTTACTCTGTCCCCGTTGTCCAAGTGACATCTTCATACTGCTTAGGTTGTCCGAGGGACAAATTTTGCGTAACCATAGCAACAAGGTACACTTAAAAGTTGATTCACCCATTTCCTATATGTGGCGCTCTTGATGACATCAAGCCAATCTATTGTTATCGAAACGATGTTCATTGGTTTTATGAATCTAAAACGCTCACATAATCACCCTTTAATTATATTGTTGTTATACTCCGCTAGCTGTCTCTATTGTGATAATAGGTTTAATTTTGAAGGTGCATTCATTGTGAAAAAGCCTAATGTTGGGAGACATTTAATACGTAAATAACGTTTTAGAGATTAAACAAGAGAGTTTGCTTGAACTCATCACACTACTAATGTGCATCTAAACTTTGTGTTTTATTTTTTATCATTATTTTTTGTTAAAAACAATAAAATCGTTTTCCTTGGCTTAATAGAAAAGCTATTATGGCTTAGAACAAGTTTAAGAGTCGTGTAAGGAAGTCACAAATTGCACTTTTTATGTCTACACTCTAGGGTCTTACTTTGTAAAATGAAATTTACGCTTTAAGTAAACATTTATTAGTAATTGATGTATATCAACATCTCAAAATCTTGGATTGGAAATATAATGTAATGGCGTGTAATTAGGGTGTTGAGATGAACCTGTACCTGTTTAAAAATATGATCCACCCTTTTATTATAATGAATGCATAAAAAAATGCATAAATTTATATAAAAAAGCGAATGACACTAAACTTCAAATCAGTGACCAATCTTTTCAGTCCAAATATTCATCGTATTCAACCCTTTACCAAAAAATAAACGAAAATTCTAGTATTTTTTTACCTTTATTCTTTCAATAGCCCCGTTTGCCAACATCGCCGTTGCAATATCGCGTGTGAAATACCTATACGGAGACCTAAAACGACGAAGTTTAAATTTATTGGCACGCCATTTTTAGTGACGAAATAATAATACACCCGCATAATAGACCGTGACTCTCTAAATCGTCACCTTTACAAAATGCTTTTATACCAAAGAATTATTATAAAAAGCTGAGTGTAACTTTTTGCTGAAACGCCAACATTATTTCGTTTCGTATTAAACAAACAAGAGTACAGTCAGCAGCAGTAGTAGTTACGCACGTCAAGTGCTCAAATTATATTATATGCACAGGGACTCTATTATTAAGAGAATAATGGTTGTACATACACATCATTGTGATTGGGTTATTCTGCTTAGTTACTTCTGCTGTTGACTCTACATTTTTATATTTCCTCTTTTTATAGTAGACAGTGAAACTATTATGACAATTGCCATATTCTCACAACCTTTATGTCGTCCGCTTTGTAAGACGGTATTATCTCCTAAACTAATAATTATATTTTATCTAGTTTCTTACCTATATATTCACTAATATCAAAGTTAAATATTTAAGTATGTTACACATTATGTTGAAATAATTTTTTTTAGTATATATTTTGGAAGTTTATATGAAACCTGTGAACCGTTCAACGAACTGCTGCTTTTCAGTTTACATTATTAAAGCGTTCTTAAATCTCATTCTAATCCAATAATCCATTAATATTGAATTCGGTGACTAATCGGTGCATAGCTATTAGTGATGAAATTGCGTAGCGAATATGCAAACTCAAACCTGATGAGAATTCAAAACAGGCGGGACCCTTACAACTTGCTACCTCCAAGAGAACTCTAAACCATTTAAGGAACCCCTAAACTACTAATTGACAATTGTATATGCGGTGGTCGTAACAGATTTCACACGTTTAATTAAAAGACCTGACCGATTTCGTTTGGTGGAATAAAAACTGTGGCAATAGAAGTGAAAAGGGCTTAACTTCATTGGAGTTTCACGATCTCATACGTTAATTAAATTCGGAAGCTAGGCGGTAATACCATAATCTATTTTGGCGGCGTAGGTAACTGATACCTAACGTTCTATCCATTACTTAGCGGAATTATCCCCGGGCTATTTGGACCTCGTGTATCGTATGATGGATGAAATGAACAGAAATTTTATCATTATGAGTACAAAGTCCAAGCTTTATCTGCGTTTCTAGTTAGAGGACATAACGGTAAACGCGTATGTACTTTAGTCATACAGGGAGATGTAAAATTAAGAAAGACGGGAATAGGTAAGCATAAATTATCCGATTTTTGATCACCGGTCGCGTCAAATTTTTATTTTCCTTTGATCGACACGAATAATTGCTACTAAAAACTATTTACTATAATAATAACACTATTTATTAGCATTTGCTTCTATTGGTTCGTTTTCATTTCACTATGTTATTTAAGTCAAGACACAGATATACAGACATTATTAAGAATTTTTCAACGTAAAGTAGCATACCGTACCTACTTTAAATACTATTACGACTCTAAGGGCCTTATCACACTTGCGATTTGCGAGCGTATTTTGTATGAAGGCGATCGCGCAGCGTGTTCGCCGCGTCGCTTATTTGTATAGAAAATACGCTCGCAAATCGCAAGTGTGATAAGGCCCTAAACGTTTCAAGAAGCCAGTTTCCAACGCAACGCCAACTTTTCGCTTACTCATTCCTCAAACTTTAAAATGAAAACATTTTCTGCACTCACTTAAACGTCCCTCAAACGTTCCTTTACAAGGGGCAGCTGAAAACTAAATAAAACTGTCGTAAGCAAGTGACGAAACATCTGCAATTTCAGTAGAAATGCAGTGGGACATAAATCACATTGGTAATGCAGTGTACGTCGAGCGGGCGTTCAAAAATGCCAGCCACGCGACGAATCTGCTCCTATTCCCGCGCAAGTTCTCTACCGAAGCAATTCCGACTTATTTGTGGTGTGACAGAATACACATTCGGTTTGATATGCCATCTATTTTCAGCGGATAATGTTTGTGTTCATTGTCGGTGGGACTTGCGAAATCGAATGGCAATTTGTCGTTATCTTAGTCATAATATTCAAATGGATCTACTATATCTCATTTTTGAGACGTTGGTAAGTAACTGTTGCATGTTTGGTCACTTTATAACTGAATTAAAAATTATTTTTTTAATTCGAAGAGATAAAAGTTGTGAACTTAAACAAAAGTTTTAAATCATCACAGGTTGATGATGACATCAAATATATGACTGAACGTTCGTACGACTCATTGTTATTCAAATACGACAAAATTAATAGGTAACAAAAACAACTTCAAAAAGGTATTACAGATTGTTTCCGTAAAAAGGATCACGATTCACAAAGGTTTTTCGACGCACTTATCTGCGGTTTCTGTCCAGAACGCCTTAAGCGCCATTGTTTAGATAGCACGTTTCGCTTCTTTCTGTAAGTTACTAAGTATTTATTGTTTATTCCGTGTGAGGTAATGGCCTGAATCTTAGAAAGAACTTACCTACATTAGAGGTCGACTAAGACAAATGACTATTTTTACTTTGCAGCCACAAAAACTAAATGAATACATTTTGTTAAAAGAAGCATTACTTTTATTTTTGTTTACTCCGTAGACGCTTCTAGGGACAATTTCGGCGAAAATATTATGTTAAAGCTTACCGAAATAGTTTTAGAAAAATACACCGTCGAAAATTACTTATTTATTCCGTTATTTGCTACCTATTATCGAGTTTATACACTTTTTGTGAGCTGGATTTGTAAAAATCCCACGAGAGGGAAAAATCCACAAGCCAACACTGCAATAAAAAACGAAGTCAGAAACACGTTTTTCTAGAGCACTTTTAGAAATCCAAACAGCTGAAAGGCATGTATCAATCTTGTATCGACTGGATTGTACCAGCCCAGTGCCAGGCGCTGGCGTGATAGGCAAACTAAACGTTTTTGGCCAGGAAAGGAAAAGTAATAAAAATCTTGAAACTAATGTGAAATATTAGGGAAGGGATACTATTATTTTTGTATGAATAAGTGACAAACAGATGTGTGTACTTGTATTAACGTCCATTGGAGTCCAATTCGATTGACATTGATATATACTACATGAGCGGTGTACATACGACGGATAGTGCTCGTAGTATGGACGATAGATTTATAATATTGTAGCTTTTAAATCTACGTTAAAGCAAATTAATAATTTTTTGTTCGGTTTTAATTTGATAATTATTATTATTCTCTAAAATACACAAAATAGTGGAGACATTTTGGACCGGTAAATTAAAAGGTATATAAAAAAAGAGACAACATCACACAAATTGACCCAATCATAAAATTAGTCTTCAAGAAGACACAATTAAATGGTGTTCTGCCTTAAGGCAGAATAATTTTTGTTCGAAGTTTTCAGTTCGCAGATTTTACGTTTTACGGTCTCAGAGAAATATGTTTTCTTTGAAATGACACTTCTACGAAATGAAACAATTGACGAAAAATAATTCAACGATACGATAAGCCAGGGAACCATATGTAATAGTACATTATATACCTACGGCAGTGAATACGTGAATGTCCCAGATCGCAGGTCTTTGTGTGTGATAAATATACGATATGAGGCTTAACGAATTACCGCCTATGGTTTGTCGAAAGGTCTTGCCATGGGCAGAAAGTGAGATTTTCTCACTTACGACCTAGGGCAACATAAATAAGTACTACATAATATAACATCCATGACCCCAGGCACAAGTATTACAGATGTCATTAGAAACGTAAAACGTAGCTAGAAAGGGGAAAGTATCAGAAACATATTAGAAACGTAAAACGTAGCCCCTGAAAATTGTTTCAGGGGCTACGTTTTACGTTTCTAATGACATCTGTAATACTTTCCCCTTTCTAGCTCAAGTAGACAATGTTATTGTTATTGAACATTGTCTACTTAAGCTAGAAAGGGTTACGGTAAATTATTAAGGAGAGCATTCCAGTGTGAAATAAACATAATGTATGATGGGGTGGATCTTATTTCTGCAGCTGTACATTTCATTCGATTTATTGCTGTCTGTGATAGGTTACCATTAGAATACAAACATTGAAAGTGTTAACAATTTAAAGAGAACCTAATATATTATATGCTGAAGAAGTATTCGGTTGATGACTTTTTTAAGTATACAAATGACAACACTTTAAATTTCAGGTATATATTTGAAGTTCAACTTGTTTTTTGATAAAGTGGATATTTTCGTTGCCTACTTGTAATTAATTTCTTATTTAATCATTTTAATATTTGACATGAAAAATATTATTGTATATTTCCTATTATTTCATTTTATTTTATTTTTGTATGTTTTTTTTAATTTACACAATGAAAATCTTCAATAAAATGTATTATTACGACTATAAATACTCATACTCATAAAATAGTTCTTAGTTTACGTCTTAACATCCAGTTTACTCTACCTCTTTATTTTTCTACCCAAAGGTTGTCTGGAAGAGATCGCTCGTTAGCGATAAGACCGCCTGTTGTTTACCTCTAATTGTAATTTCTTGCATTGTATTTCTCCTGTGTGTTTTATGAGGTGTGCAATAAAGAGTACTTGTATCGTATTGTACCTCGGAAAGCAGAGTATAATAATATATACTATGAGAGATTAATATCTTTTAAACATTG
Organism: Apotomis turbidana; assembly: GCA_905147355.2. NCBI lineage: Eukaryota > Metazoa > Arthropoda > Insecta > Lepidoptera > Tortricidae > Apotomis > Apotomis turbidana. The sequence continues at coordinate 23,800,042 of LR990286.1, forward strand.
ACAAATATCGGAGATATTCATGTCATGTACAATCGTTGTCATGTCGAATTTGTCCCGAGATCGAATAAAAAATATACGTGCCAATATTGTGTTTTCATAGTCATGTAAACAAGTTGCCACCAACAACGAAAACGGTTAAAAGACCTGAAAAATAGCCCATCCCCTGAGCACAATGAAGTCTAACAACTCGAAGTGTAACCAAAAATGTGACATATATTTGATTTTTCCAGCTCCAATTCAGACGGTGAAGGCGTACATAGGATCAATTCAGAGCACCAACCATTCGCCTATTCAGCCGGACGACAAAAATCCGGACGTAGTGCCCCTGGGTAAAGGTATGTATTTTTAGTTGGGTTTGAATTATTTTAGGTTTTTTTGTAGCGAAGGGATTTTTCATTGTTTCCATTATGATAGTGAAAGTTTGAATGATAAATTAAAGATTATTCGTACAATGGTGCAAGTTACTTCGATTCCGTTAAATAAAACGTAGTAGTACGTAGTAGTAGTAGACATGATCATAATAGAGGTAAAAATAAGTAAGGCACTAATAAGCCCTCGGGAAGCTGCGTCATAATTATCGTCGAAGATTCTCTAGTACGTGAAGACGAAAGTCTTCGAACAGTGTGTGTTGCCAGTGATGACATACGGAACTGAGACGTGGTCGTTTACAATGGGACTTTTATAAGGCGGCTTAGAGTCACGTAACGTGGAATGGAAAGGGCTAGGCTCGAAGTTTATCTGCATGATAGAATCAGAAACAAGGATATTCGCAGAAGAACCGAAGTAACCGATATAGCTCACAGGATTGCACGATTGTGGCAATGGGCGGACCATAATTAGCCCGAAGCAGCAAAGTCCCGGAGTGGCGACCACTTATAGGAAAGCGCAGCGAGGGATAGCCTCCGACTTGGTGGACAAATGACCTCGTTAGGGTCGCAGGGAATAGATGCGGTCTGTACAGGATCGCACCTTGTGCCGAGCTTTGGGGAGGCCTTTGCTCAGCAGTGGACGTATATCACTGATAGATATATATAAACCCTACATCTAACTGAAGTCATGAATAAACAGTATTAGTATCCGAGCACAAATTGGATTTTCCTTTGACTTAGTCATGGCCTAATGATACCCCACAAGCCCACATAGCAATCAGCATGTCAGTTCAATCAGGTCGCCCCGTAAACGCATATTTGCGATCACAATGTAAGGGAATTGAATGAGAGCCTGTATAAAGACGATATAAGATAGATTAGGGTTTACGGATAGTAGAAATATCATTACATTTTTATGGTTTGATATTGTCAAAGCGAGTTTGAGTGACATAGAAGCAAGAAGACATAGCAAGTTGTTAATTATTAAGTCGATGAAAATTAAATAGTTACTCCGTTTTTGGTCAACTTAATTCTAACACTTATAGGTCGAAAATTCCATTTGGCATTAAGTTCGCCATTTGTGCTTTTGTTTTGTGCAATAAAATTTAAATAAGTACAATGAATACAGCTGTTTCTTGTTCTCCAGACTTCAACTGCGCGCGAGACTTAGAACGGCCCCCCGAGCCTCCGCCCTACGGGGCAGTGGTGTCTCCACCAGTAGGGTCGTCACGAAGCGCACACAGTCTACACCAAGACGTGCGGTCCAACACTCCGCACACGCCAAACACTCCTGCTTCTGATGTTCAGGTAAAAATATGTAGTCTATACAGTACTTATGGACGTGTCACCCCAAGTAGCATAGTATACATGCTGTATGAGAGCTTATATAGCCCTTACACAGCTGAATTACCCCAGGCCAAAAGTATGGAAACAAGCTTATATTACAATACACAGCTGTGATTTCCTTATGCAATAAATTACGACATTACACAGTAAAAATTATAATAAATATTTTACAACTCAATAACCTAAATTCTGCTTATGTAAATTGCTAGTGCAACATTTTGTAGAAAGACATTAAAAAAGGCGACATGCAACTTTTTTCCGGAGATAGGAAAGTATCTATTTTTTACAATATTAATATGATGTTTTAAATAGTGAAAGTTTAATGTTTTAACCTTTTGGGGGTGGCCTACTGGTTATTAAAAATTTTACAATGAATAATCATTGGAAACTTTATATATTAAAATAAACACTTTTTGTTTCCATACTTTAAAAATTAAGTACAATACACACACACACAAACACTTCACAGTCTTCATTGTAACCATTTCGTTACGGGTATGATATGCCACACTACACTACTTGTATAATATCTTGACATCATTGAAACGCTGCTGATACACACCGCCAGCGTAATTTAATTAGACAGACATAACGTATAAACACGTTAATGACATCTTTAGCACGGGCGTGTGATCATTCTATTACACAACGTTTCCCTAATTGCTCATCATTGACCGACAATTGATCAAAGATGATCAAATGTCTCGGCCTAATGAATTTGTATTTGATTAAGCATTGAATTATTTAAATATAACACTTCATACTCTCGCGGTTTTCATAGATGATTATAAGGTATTGTTATTGTATTGTAAATAAAAAATGCGAGAGACCCGCTATAACCGCAATTTTTCTTTTCAATATTCCAATTTCGTATAAATATTTATTTCACTGAAATTATCTCAATCTCCATATGTTTTTTTTTTATCTTTATCTTTTACTTCACTATATGAATCTTACAGTATAAGGTGACTCAAGATCACGAGCAATCATTAAGTCCAAAGAGTAAACCGAAACAAGTCAAGTATCACTACACAAAAAAATCAAGCGTATTCTCAAACGAAAATGACATTCTAAGAACCTCTCCTTCCACAGAGCATCGGGACTTTAGCCGACGATCGCCGCAGCGTAACAAGCGGCACTCTATCAAGACGGAGAGAGGTCGTGACAACGAGGACCCCTCTCCTCGCCAACACACGAGAGAGCTGCGTCTAGTCACCTCGTGACAGGACACGAACGCTCAGCAAATTCGAATAAACAAAACACGAATTTATACTAGCGTTTTTCATTTATTTTAAGGGAAACAGGCCTACGATTTGTATTTTTGAAAGTGACAGGTTTAGGTTAGGCGTGAAGCATCGAATCGAAGTTACAATTGAAGACTGTCTCCTGTTTCCTTTGACATAAAATAGGATATATAGAATTTATTTTTGATCAATGTGAACAGTTTGATATTAAAGTGACAACATGGATGAATTTAAACTGGATTTATGAATCTAAGTGCTCTATAACTATTTTACTTACAGCATTACCTATTGGTGACATCGGCGAATGTAGTTATTATTTAAAAATAAGCTGTATTTAGGTATATCATTATATCGGTTATCTGAAAGACTAATATTTGCTCCCCATCTGTAGGTAACGTTTAGCCAAATTTTAATTTGTCCGAAATACATTTTCTTCTAAAACTGCAAATTTTTTGAAAAATTATATAACAAAACTAACCTGACTTAATGGGTTGTTTAAAACGATGTTTATAAATTTCTGAAAATATTACGGGTTCCAGGAAAAAATAATAGACTAGAAATTGTCATGTATTTTTGTGAAAGCTGGAAAGCTCAATTTTATCAATTGAAAATTAGAAATTTCATGAACAGTCAAAAACGCCGTCCGCCATTTTTGCCTTTTGCTAATCTGTGGCGTGACGTAGAGTTACCTGTAAATATTCGAAATTCGACCGTTGTATAGTGCCATACCGCTCACTCCAATATACTTTGACAGGAGATCGAGAGGGACGGCACAATTCGAGGTCGTCAAAGTAGACTTTCAGTTATCTTTACAGGACCGATGATGTCACTACTAAGCGAAAATGGCGGACAGCGTTTTAAGCATTTCAAAATACAGATAAAAACCATTATTTTCAAATTCAATTTTTTCAGCTATCTTTCACTTTTATGAATTTAAAGATTTAAACCTATTTAGGTTTCCTTAGCTGAATACTATACGGAATAAACATTAGTTTATTACAATTTTACATGACTCAACTAGCTTTTTCGGACAAATGGAAATTTGTTGAAACGTTACAGATGGGAAGCAATGTTTCGGAGTTCTGATAGGATACCCACGTTTACTCGGGTAATTCCGAATGGCGGGTAATTCCCAAAATTACTGTTATCTAATAAACGGGGTAACATTTTTTGCGCTAGCAACACTTCCTCAGATACTATATACACTTCTACAGTAAGAAGTGTTACTAGCGCAAAAAATGTTACCCCGTTAATTAGATATCAGTAATTTTCGGAATTACCCGAGTACATTATATCAAATGTTTGAGATGGTTGAACTGTAAAATAAATTTTCATATCTATTGCACACAGTCAAAATTTAATGTTTGCAGAGACCTTGGCTCGATAGTTATATAAAAAAGTTAATACTTAATCTTTCTGACTGATTTTCATTTCAATGAGCATTGTTTACGATTTATTTTTATTTGCCACTTTTATTTGTAAGTACTTAAAGCGGAAAAAAAATTGGCATGAAATTGATTTGAACCATGAGTTTCAAACGAAACATAGGACAATAAATCCCATTAATTATAAAAGTAATGCATAACACTTTAATATCGTATTTATACATTATTCTGGATGAAAAATATTTGATTCTGTTTTCTAGATAGATACCTGATATGAGCGGTTCTGTTAATGAAACTTTATTTTAATATTCTGTTTTAACTTCAGTCATTAACCAAAATATAAATAACTAATATTTCATATTACGAAATATATTTTCCGTTTTGAAAAATGAATCGTAATAAATAAGTCTTGTAAAATAAGAGAACGGTTAATAATTTCTCAAAAATATGAATATAGGTAGTTAGATTATACGACTTTGTACGGCATATAATTTTAATAAAAAAATGGATTCACTGTGATGCTATGAAGTTTATTATTGTACTTTATACTTTAACTGAAATGTTACACTAAAATTTATTTGTAAATAATCTTTATGAATTACGAATTCTAAAATATAAAATATATTAGGGAAATATTCTAAAGAATTTTGTATATAATGTACATAGGTAATTAAATTATGATGTTAATGTATAATTTAAGTGAAATGTTCAAATGGATATTTATTTAAAAATCCTTTGCACTTGGTGTGAATTGGTTACTTTAATTTACTAAAAGGTTTATATTTATTTATAAAGAATGGATACACTTTGATGTAAGACTAAATCACGATTAAGTTTCGTTTGCTTACATATTTTTTTCATAGCTAAAATATTGTATTTGATGACTTTTTAAAGACTTCTTGACATATCGTAAATCTAAAATGCATATGTGTAAAATTTCTTGAAATAATAAATTTGCTTATTAGCAAAATATGTAAGTTGTGATGTTTAATTGTTACCCAGAGTGCTTCTCAAAAAATTCACGATAATTTAATATCAGATCAAAATGTTCTGGCCCTGACTTGCTGGTTGTGGTACCTTCATTTCAACATTGCTTAAATATTTTCGTCGTTCGTTGTCGGAGTCGTGATATTACAAAATGTTTAGACCAGCAGAGAGTATATTTTTAGTATTGTTTTCCAAAAATTGGACCGTATAGCCACTTTTCGAAACGACTCTTCAATCAACGATTTGATAATATTTTGTACTCAATAAGTCGTTTTTGTTGTGACTATGATGAGGCCATAAATGAACGTGCCTGAGGAAATTGATGACATACAAGACGACGTATATAAAAAACTAAGTATGCAAAGGTTTATAATAATATTAAAACTATCGTGAGATATCTTTAATAATTATAAAAACTGTTTAAACTCACGTAATAATTGCCAGAAACGACCCCACATAATTCGAGCTCATATAGAGCTCTTCAGAAGGGGCACCTAATTTTTACGTGAGTTTAAACCGTTTTTATAATTATATGCAAAGATTCTTAACAAGCATATTATTATTATTTACCTATTCTACATCTTTCCGATTAAAATACTACAAAATAATATATATCACGAAACATCGTTTAGTTTCAAATCAGGAAAACAAATCAATCAACTAATCTCCCGCAAACACTGGCTGCATGGCACCTTAAAAGAAAGCCAAAAAGGTCAGAGATTGTTTACCAACGCCCATTGTAGTCCGTGATAAGAATTTTTATCCTCCTTTGTTGTGACGCTAAAGGTGGCAAATTTAAAGGAGGGGACATCATAGCCTTTGATGAGTTCTCTTGTTTATGGCTTTGGTTACGGGGACCGTAATCTTTGAGACAATGACGCCTCGGGATTAATACAAGTGAATTGGGCCGCGGATCCTTTTATGTTTTTTTGGCCAGTGCTATCTGAGTTATTATTGGGGATCTCTATTCAGAAGTTGGTAAAGTTGGGCCGTTTTGCGGCGGCTGGGCGACGGGGTCACAGGATTTTTTTATGAATGCATGAGAGCGCCGATCAATTTCTGCAGTTCGGCGCTATCTGGTGTATGTTACCTTTGAAATTTAGAGATTTGATCAATGTACCTTATAATCAGTGATCGTAAAATCCGAACAAAATTGAAATGACGTATGACAACTAGTGATGACCCTAGAGCACGTCAATCAACTTTGCTGGCATTTTACGAACCCTGCTTATAATATAGACGACGTTGCTACTATTCGTATGATACAGTTACTCGTCAACCAGTACCAAAATAAAAATGCTTAAATAATTGTTTGATTGGGTCAGCATTTTAAACTTGAGTGTAATTGTTTAGTACAGTAATATACCAATTTTAAACATATACCATAATGACTTGTATCACATCATATGTATCACATGATATTAGTAGGTAATCAAAGCAATATTAACAGATTAGTTTTACTTCACTGGCGAATACTTACTTATAGTCAGCGTTGCGTAAAAGACGCAGTTAAAATGATAATTAACTTATTATAGAGAATTTGGCCACATACATTTTGAATGATCAATTCCAAAACAAAATGTTCATCTTACACCCATCAATTTTAATAGCAAACTTCCACCACTAAACACGGAAATGGCACATGAAAACCCACCATTACGATCACCCATAAACGTTATAACATGACTGAATTATTACTGCTTTCAATTTGTAAAGGTAAGTGCAATTTATTATGATTCGCGGACAAAAGAGAGACGCGTTTCTTTCAGTTTTGTTGGTCGCTATTGTTACCCGCATTGCGTGACATAAAATTATCGCCCGTGAGCAACAATGCTAGGTTTCCGGACTATTTTACTAGCAGCCTCGCCTGACACGTCGCTGTCCTCGATTTACCTAAATTAAAAATAAACCGTGTAATGTGCGCAACATGCGGGCTCGGAAAGGTGAAGCCACAGTCAAAATGCTTTAAATAAAACAACTTGGGGATATAATTTCACAGTATTATTTACCGCTGACGCTATTCTACAACGAATGTTTATTTTACTATTAGTAATGAATGCTTTTCTGTATGAGTAATGTCAACATTAAATTGATTATTTCAGTTTTACGTTGAGACTGCCTGATTTTATTCAGTTGTCAAGCCCCAGTCATCTCTTTGTCAATTATTTTTTTCTATCACCTATCAAACACTAATGACTCAAAAAATACGGTACAAAAATCCCTACCGTTTTTGTACCGTATTGTACCTTTAAGTACTTTAAAAAGTGTAGGGAAATTTCATTTGAAAAAAATCTGAATTCAGACGGTACAGGAAACCTGTAAAGTTGAACCATCCATACATTCACAGTGTAAACCATCGACTATGGAAAAAATGTTTAAAAGTTTTCAGAAGCGGTACAGCGAAAAACAAAATCATTCCCTATCCAATTTTTTGTTCCTTCAACTTTAACCGGGGAATAGTAAAACCGTTTCGATTCCAACTGCACCGATCTGTTCAATCTTGTAATAACTGCGCCAGTTTCAACCAGATATATCTGTCTGAAACCAGTTTTGCCCGAATTAGTGAGCAGTTCGACCGTTGCAAGCGTTGCGTGCTTCGACCTTTGGGCATGTGTGCATTTGTAATTGATGTTCGCTCCCCTTCAATTTAGCACCGCATGAAAACACTAAACATCTACCGTGCGTGCTGTGTGTTGTGTGCGTGTGAAAATATGTGTTTGCGTATGCAACACCGTATAAATATCAAACATGCGGTGATTTTTGGAGCGTGAATAATCTGTCTGTCATATGTATGTATATTTGTCACACTTAACCTATTTATAAGGAATGTAACCTAAGGCCGCCTGGCTGGCTGTCTGTCTACTGAAGTGGAGCGGAAAAATTAACCAATCAGACTACTTCTTTGTGAAGCCCGAAAGAAGAGCATTTTATTTTCACGACAAAGTAACACTTGTAGGTATTATCACTTAATATTGAACACACTATATTCAACTGCTTTAGCTGATTTAAATCTAAGGAATGTGATTGGCTATTTTAGACCTCTCCGCTCCGCTCCGCTTCTTCGTAAAGGCAGCCTTACAGTTTAAACTAGCAGGAATATGAATTCAAATTATTACGGCATATTTTAAGCTATTGAACTTTTCTAGCTCGTGGACTCTAATTTTAAGATATAACATTTTTTAAGAGGCATATTTGCGACAGTTTGCCGCTCGATGCAACGGATTAGTATGACCGATTGAATTTTCGTTTTTGTATTTGGCCATAAATTGTTAAATTTTGGGCATGTCTTTGTTTGCGGCCATAAACCAGTCGAAAATTTGGACAAGCCAATAATCTGATGGCCGTGAAAACAATTAATTGTACCTAAATTAATCAACAGAACACGAAATTGACAAATATTTGTATACTCTTATGACATTATTTTGTTTGATCTAGCTCTCACCCTGGGTGTAGTAAAAAACAAAAAAAAACTCAGTGTTTAACAGCAATATTAATATTTTTTAATGTCTAATCCTTAAACTAAATTAATTTAAATAATATTTATTAGGTATCACTAAATGAACTTGACAATGAAATTGGCTATTACGTACGTACTCTTATTAATTGTGAATTCAAATATTGTGTATTTTACTGTTTTCTCAGAAATGAATTTCAAGGTGTAAGAAAGAAACAGTCGTTTTTTTTATAGTTTTTTTTTGGTAGAATATCATTTTTCGGTAGCACAGTAACAGAATACACTAACCATTAGATATCATGTCCGCTGCTCTGTACTACACCACGTTAGCCCAGTGTACACCGTACCAATAACTGTATCTCGCAAGTACGGATTCTTCCTCAAAGCTTTGGCTATTATGTTCGTACACTTATTAATTGTAAATTCAAATATTGTGTACTTTACTTTTATTTTATGAATTTACAAATGTAAGAGTGAAACAGGCTTTATAATATAGTTTTTTTTTGGTAGAAAATCCATTTTCGGTAGCACAGTAACAGAAATACCATTAGATACCATATCCTTTGTTACCTATCTAAATATCTAGTTCGCTGCGCTGTACCACATCACGTTAGCGCAGCGTACACGTACCAATAACTGTCTCGCGCAAGTACGGATTCTTCCTCAAAGCTGTCATTTCAAGCTTTTTCACTTCCCTCATTGTTCAGTTACAACAAAGGCCGGTGTTGTTTTTGTTTGCTGTAGCCATTGTCATTGTCTTATCTGTTCTAGGTCCAACACGTAAATGCTACCGGGATGTTTCAGCATTGTTTCAACGCGTATTTGATGCCTTTGATTCGCAAAAATGAATACTTAAATGGCCTTAGGAATTGCAAACTTCATGTGAATAAGAATATTTTTATAAATCTTGACACAGAGGTATAGTATGAAAGAAGAATGTAATGTGATTCAATTCAATGTTAACAGGACTTGAACCTTATGAAACATGTTTTCATATAAAATCAATCGATAAATATAATTTTAAAATATCGAGGATATTTTCATTTAGGTAATTTTAATAATAAATACAACTTGAACTCGAATGCAGGTTACCCTAAACATTTGCATCGGCGGCGATATTGGTTAACTTGCATGTCTGGAAATGAAAAACAATTTTAATTGTTTTTTTCTTAATTTACGTCGTATCGCTCGTACCTTTGTCAAAATTGACATTTACATTTTTATTAATTTAAATTACTAACTTAAAGAAATATCTCTAAGGTAAGGTAAATCTTACCCCACGTAAGACTGACAGTTTATTGTCTAATAAGGTACAGTAAACGGCGATAAAGAATGCACATCGGCAATCATCGCATTTCCGAATACAAACGAATGCTAATTTCCATGTAAGTACATCAATTATTAGATTAATCGTTCATCAGAATTTGAATTTAGAACTAAGTACTTTATTGTTGTTTTGTTTTGATTTCACGTGGAATATATAGAGCTGTAAAACTCGATGTAAATATATATAGTTATTGCTATAATGTTCTTGTTGGGGAAAAATAATAATTATACATATATATATATATATATATATATTCAGGCCCACATTCCTAGAAGGGGTTGAATGAGCATTAGCAACTGATGTTATACTACTAGGATACTTAAATGTGGGTTTAAAGATCGACAAAAAGTGTAATTACATGCATTTAATTAACATTCTCATAATATTTTCTTCGGTTTCCGCGACTGTCACACATTTAAATAAAACAATTTAAACGGATTATATCGCGTATATTAATTATTTGAGCCTCCCTGACGTTTCAGTACCTTTACAGATACCGTTGTCAAAGGTTGACTGAGAAAAACACAATTTTTCTCTGTCAAAGTTACATTTGTACAAACTACTCATTTTGTAAATATTAATTTAAAAATAAAGGTGTTCATACATGCCAGATGGGCCTAATGTGTAAAGACAGTTACACATGTGCCAGAAGGGCATTTATTATTTATTTAAAATATCTACCAGCGGTTCACTAAAGGCTTACTGAGGAGAAAGAACCGCCAAAGAAAACTCCCAGATTGCCTTATTTATTACTATAAAATACTTTTAAACAAAAACTCTACATATACTACTTTTGACACTAATTTGTTTTACACCGTTCGAGGCCCAAGGTTTCCAGTCTTGTGTCTTGCTTGATCCTTGATAAGATGTACAACAGGATCCCAAGCCGGTGGTAATGACAAACCATCTTCTCTATTGAAATTGGGATATTTTTTGATTTCAATAGCCTCGCGCAACATTCTGGGAAAATATCGTTTCTCTCTGGCAAGGATTGAAGTGTTATCAAACTTAATTGAATGGTTTGGTTTGTCCATGACATGCTCGCAGACTGCAGACCTGTTGCAACGACGGTGCTTGACATCGGCTACATGCTCCTTAACCCGTGTAGCTATACTACGTTTCGTTTGGCCAATGTATGACAGACCACACTCGCAGTCCAGCTTGTAAACACCAGCACTCTGCAGAGGGATGCTACACTTCACGGGCCTCAGGTATTGAGACATCTTCTTCATCGGCTTGAAATATGTTTTAATGGAAGCCCGTTTCAAGATGTTTCCAATCCTATCCGTGACCCCTTTCACATATGGCAGGACCGCAGGTTTACGCTCGACTGTAGGAGTCTTCACACGGGGTTTCTGGTTGAGGCGTGGTATCTTGAGCCCATTGGCCCAAAGCGCACGCTTGACATGCTGTAGTTCATCAGTCAAATGTTGGTCGTCACAGATTCCCTTGGCTCTCTGAAACAAAGATTTACCCACTGTAGCAAGTTGACTAGGATGGTGATGTGATTTGCCATTTAAATACCTATCAGTGTGAGTAGGCTTTCTATAAACAGTATGACCTATTGTATTATCAGACCTTCTCAACACACTGACATCTAAGAAGGCTAGTGAATTGTCATTTTCTAACTTCATTGTAAACTTTATTTTCTCATGAATGGAGTTTAAATGGTCTAGGAAAACTGAAACACTAGATTTAGGTAAAATAGTAAAGGTATCATCTACGTATCTTTTAAAGATCCTCGGCTTAACAGGTGACGATGAGAGTGCTTTCTCCTCGAAGTCTTCCATGAAGATATCGGCGACAACAGGAGATACTGGAGACCCCATAGCCACACCATCCACTTGCACGTAGAATTCACCGTTCCATAGCATATAGCCAGATGTAAGGCAGTGTTCTAATAATTCAGCATATTCCATTGCCATATTCTGTTCACGTAGCCTCCTCCTCACAATATTGATGCAATCCTGTACTGGTAGGCATGTAAAGAGGGACTGGACATCAAAACTAACCATAATTTCATTATCAGTTAGTATCAGATCTTTAATTTCAGTGATGAAATGGTATGAATCCCGTGTGTATGCCTGCGTCTTTCCCCGCAACGAAGAAAGAACCCCAGCTAGGTACTGAGCCAAGCGAAATTGTGTTTTTCTCAGTCAACCTTTGACAACGGTATCTGTAAAGGTACTGAAACGTCAGGGAGGCTCAAATAATTAATATACGCGATATAATCCGTTTAAATTGTTTTATTTAACATTCTCATGCTTTTTAAATTGGTCGGCTTCAGTAACAAAATGTTTATAAACATTGTAGATAATTTCGCGTGACTGGCAAAGTAACGGCTTACCTTTTGACGTGACAACGTCTTAAATTAGGTTGCGCTCGGAGTCACTCATGAAAAAGTGTAACGCCCGCTCACGTCTGTTACGAGGGCCGGTTGTCCCGCTAAAACTCGAGAACGGTTGAACCGATTTTGCTAATTTTAGTATTGAAATATTCGTAGAAGTCAAGGGAAGGTTTAAACGGTGAGAAAATCCATACTAATATTATAAATGCGAAAGTGTGTCTGTCTGTCTGTCTGTCTGTCTGTCTGTTACCTCTTCACGCTTAAACCGCTGAATCGATTTTCATGAAATTTGGCATGGAGATAGTTTAAGATCCGAGGAAGGACATAGGATAGTTTTCATCCTGGAAATTATCCCTAAAAAGATTGAAAAGTGAGTAAGTAATTCATGATGACATTGATGACCCTGTAGAAAATGTAATGATTAGACCAAAAGCACAATTGCTATTACATTTGCTTAGGCGCTTTTAATAATCCCTTTTATTAATTAACTATCGTGTTGTACGAGGTCGCTTCCATACTTCCAAGTTCCACGCGGACGTAGTCGCGGGCAAAAGCTAGTATGGAATAAATGAGTGAAAAATAATAAAAAGGATAATTTTATATTCCCATACAAATACAAACTCTTCGTACTTACCTGTCAAACATATGATGTTTGTTCCGTCGGTTCGGTATTTTTAGAATAATTACATGTAGATCTAGACTAAATAAGGGTTTGGAATCGACAACATACATGCATAATAGTCTGAATATCGCATATTTAGATTTAAAACATGTAAAATAATGACACTATAATGACATTAATGACACATGTGATGGGTGCGTTCAGAAAGTAACACTTAAAATGTTGTTAGGGAAATTGTGAATGGATATGATACAAATAAATATACCACCGAGAAAAAGACGTTGTCACGTAAAATCTTCCTTCGCCCGTAAAACCGACTTTACAGGCAACCATTTTTTTTCCCTATAAATGCCATGGTACAAATTTAATTTTGTGTAAGTTTTAGCAACTCTATATATATATATATTGACTTGGATATGCGACTGTACTCTCTCGCATTTGAACCACGACTGACAAAACAAACGTCATGGTGCGTGCGACACAGATATCGCTGTACGAAGTCGAAATTAGCCGATTGCCTCTTTCCAAAGATCGATATGCAAACTTTATCGCCGTTTACTGTAACTAACAGTTCGTAAATGGACTATGGCAGCCTTTTCCCGGTTATAGCCTTATTCCAAAAATTTTTTGCAAAAAGGCAAATACGCCGGCCTGATAATACGAATCCGATGCAAACTAGTTCTAGGCGGAATTCCGAAAGCAATTTGCCATTTGACACGTTACCTCCGCGGGGCGCCCGATGAGGCGCGAGACCCGTGAGATCCATTTAGGTAATTGATACGTACGCCCCGTCAATTCAACGATGGTCCGCTACGTTTACATTGCACTGCAATCAGATGAATATTACGGCTATGTGTTTGCTGAGAGTTAGAACCATTGGAAAAAATCTGTTCGTGGCTGTGGATATTCGTATGAGTTTGGTATTCGACTGACAGTAAGTTCATAGCAAGATAATATCAAAGAAAAATACAATACGATAGCGCGATCACTCAAAATCAGAGTCGAATATAGGCCCTGAGTAATGAAATGGATAAACAGTCTTGTGGTAGGCCTCGGGGGATCCTGTCGACTTACCAGTCGATAGAAACCAACGAGTTAAGAGTTCTATGTCTAGAATTGCGATATTGTTTGGTATAAAATCGTTTGCTATCATTCTGAGATTCATTTATTAAGAGGTTTGAGAGTAAAAGCCATTAGCTTGGGGTAGGTTATGTTTGATGATAATTATAATAAGTATACTGAAAAGTTATCTGTTTCAGAGAAAAGTAAAAATAATGGTAACGGAAATTATACTAAAATTATGGATTATCGCTCAAGACTTTATGAAACTCACTATGGAACTCCGCCTGGCTGAGACTCGTGTGGCGATTTTATGAGCGGAGAACAAAGAATCAGTGGACATTTTACAAGCTTTTATTAAGTTTTTGACCGACTTACTGGTCACCGATTGAGCTGAAATTCAGTATATTTACGACCCATAACAATACAATAATATTTTGACGACACGTTTGGCGCAGTTTGTATAGCGGACCCGGATTCGAATCCCGGCCAGTGCAAATATTTGTGTAACGAACTCGAATATTTGTGCTTGGGTCATGTATTTAAGTATATATTTATCTATATAAGTATGTATATCGTCGTTTCGTACCCTTACAGTACACAAGCCTTCTTGAACTTAATTTGAGACTAGATCGATTTGTGTGAGGTTGTCCGATATTTATTTATTATTAGTTACTTATTAGAAATAAGTAAATTATTTTTTTCTCTGTAAGTGATTAAATCTTTTGAGAAATAAGAGTCTTAAACCATAAACCATTTATATGCTACGATGAAGCTTGTCTGATTGATGACGGAGCCGGATGGTGTTCATAGAAACTCTGTAATCAAATAATCTACCTACCTAAAAGCTTGTCACAAATAAAAACAGAAACATCCTTCATTGGTTGTGTCCATCTAGAACGGATTTGAATGTTTGGGTAGTAGTTATCTCTATCCTATTGTTCCCTGGTATGCGATATGAATATACAAACGATTCTAAGGATGAGTCAAAAAATGAATATTCTGAAAAGCAAACTTAATTATGTACACGTATGTTTTAGAAAACTCCCATGCTACACGTGAAGGCGTGTTTTGGATCATTATTTACGCAAAACATATCATCAAACAAACAAAAAATGCGAGACCAATAATTGTAAATTTTAAATGCGTATTTCATGGGTCACATTAACCTTTTGACCGCCACAGTCGGCTGTGGCCGTCAACAAAAAATCGTGCCCCTGACGCCACGTCGGCCACAGCCGTCCAAATTTCAATGATCAAAAACTTTGTAATTCTAACCGTTACAAGTATTTTTCAATCCCTAGCTGTTGATTTTGGGTTACATCTTTTTTTTTTACTCTGGCGTCAGTGGTACGGTAAATTGCTAGACCGCATGGCGGTCAATAGGTTCACCCGGCGAACATGACCCAGGGTATGACATACCCTGTCATTATTAAAAAGAGTTGGCATTTTCTAAATTTTTGCCTGGCAACACTAGCCTGCTCAGTAGCTGGAGGGAGGGGTGTTTGGGAGGGGATAGTGGAATGACAACAGTGCGACGCGCGGCGTCGGCCGGAATATTCGTGCACGGACCTGCTTCGGGTATGTCACACCCTGCGTCATTTTAGACGTATTTTTTTTACGTAGGCATTTCATTTTCTGTTTTTTATTATTCTCAGTTATTTTAAAGGTTTCAATGTATGTTTGAATTTATTTTAGTTGTTTTTTTTATTATTATTAGTTTTTCATCATAATGGACATTGAAAGGCAAGAAGAAAGGATTCGTGCCATGTGAGAGGAGGTGGGATCCGATTTTTTTGATGAATCCAGTTCGGAACAAGAAACTGATCACTGTAGTGAGCACGAAGTGAATTGTGACTCGGAGCAAGAGGCCGACGATTTGGTTGATGATCCAGCCAATTCTAGACAGGAAGAGGCTGTAAATCTTGCAGCAAGCCCGTATGGAGCATGCTAAATTCATGTGCAGAAATTGTGCTGAATGTCGATGACAGGATTAACCATAATCTTCAATTAAAAAAAATATTTTTATGTTTTCTTAAGAAGAAGATCTCATTATCTTTACTAATACTGTTTATTTTGTTTATTTGATGATTTTTGTAAACCTCTAAACTTTTATTCGTATAATTACATAGTATAAGGTAAACTAAATAAAGATAATTTCATAATCAAAACTTTTGTTTGATTTTAATTCATTAAATAATTCATTATCAAACAGTATAAATCACAAAAAATAAAATTATATTAAGGTAGGTACATTACATTTCGGGCATGTCATACCCTGCCTCATGCTTGATGTAACTTTTTTCCACGTCATGCTCGCCGGGTTAAAGTGGCTTTGTAATTCGATAAGGCACATTTTGTGAATAGCTACTACGCTGCTCGCCGTTTGTTCCGTCACCACACTAGCGGAAAACGCTTCATACGCGTCGACGTGTTTCCAACATAATTAGAACGCAGCTTTAGAACAGGAATTCCTGTTAGACTTGGATGGTTTACATTCTAAAACGTTCTAGAACGCTGGCTCCTAGATTCCTAATTATGTTTTGGCATTTTGGAACGTGAAATGAAAGCAGGTAGAGAATTTATGTTATTGTATAAATTTGTTTCACGTTTTATCGATACCTATTCATTAACAAGATGGTTAACGCTACTGTATTTTACGTGGCATACCAGTCTCTATTAATAACTTGCTCTCAAAATTGTTTGAGTGCTACTCAATTTTGGTTTTGAATTTGATGAAGTGGATTTGTAAGTTTATTGCACTTCTTATTGGTTTATTAGGCAGCTAGTTTGTTGATTTTAAAGAGTAAAAGAAAAACGATTTTTTGCACAGGAAAGAAACATCATGCATACGTGATTGCCGAAATTCACAAATATATTTTATATGCAGGTATAGCCGCATGACGATTTCAGTTAACTATTTTACAACTGGCTGAAAGTCTTTTGAGTGGTGACAACGAACCGGCAGTCGCATTGTTGGCATACCTTAGGGTCAGGCGGTCTTGTCAAGATCGTTTGACGACACGATTGGCGCACTGCTGGTAAAACAACTGCCTACTGAGCCAGCGTTCCGGATTTGAATTCCGGCAAGGGTAAATATTTGCGTGATTTACTCGAATAGTTTTTCCTGGGGCATGGATGTTTTTTGAATGTATTTAAGTATATTTCTATCCCTAAAATTATGTTTATCGTCATCTAGTTCACATAACACAAGCCTACTAGAGCTTTCTGTGGGACTAGATTGATTCTTGTTAGGTGGTCCGATATTTAATTTATTTATTAAATTTAAATTTAACATCGTAGAAAACTATTGGATGAGGGTAGCGCAAGACCGGTCATTGTGAAGATCCGTGGCTGAGCTTTTATTCAGTAGTTGGACATCATTCATCATGTTATAGAATAACATTATAATCAGTGTCACGCTTATTGTACCCTAGAAAGCTGGCAACTGACATAGGCGTCAATATTCGAGTAAAACGTCGCTTCGCTTACTCGGATGCCCGTATGTATAACCATGTTTTATTGCAATCTTCTGTCAGATCATTACCAGTCACAAGTTTCTCTTGGGACTGCTCTTCAGTCTCAAATAAAAAACACAATCCAAACAATATGGCACACGCACCACTATATTACCTCAAACGTTCAAGTTGAACATCGGTACTATTACGATCATTACTATTACATTGATTATTGCTGCTAATGAATCGGAACGCAACGTCATCCGAGCGAATTCGCCCAGCGAGTTACGGAATGTATCCTGATTAAAGCTTGTTAATTTTGGAACTGGCTATTCCATTAGTACCTTTCGCAACCTCCTATTGAACATTATATTCTCTTGGAATATTAACCTCAACTGTGGCTCGTACGGCTGAAAATGCAAGAGTTATTATGGCGCGAGTGAAGTGGCTCTGGTATGGCGATGCGTATGTTCATAATTTGCATGAGACTTCATTCGATTATCTAACGGGATGCGATTGTAACTAGAGCCTATCTCTAATGTGCATAAGTGGAGAAAAGAGAGACAGCTGAGTAACTGCTTTTTAGAAATATTTTCTAATTAGTTTTAGCTGCTTAATCATGGAAATGATTTTATCGAAAATGATTTCGTTTATATAAATAAAAGAATAAATATATATATGTAGGAAAAATATAATTATAGCGATAATTTTATTTGAAAGAACGTACCATCAAAAAGTATTTTTTTAGAATTATTGTTTACAGAAGTTTAATATAATATTAATTGCTTGACTGGCTGGCCTATCACAAAGCTTTAAAGTGCTTTGGTACGTATTTCTCTTGGAGAAAAACTAAGTCAAATCCCCACCGATTCATCCAAAGATTCTTTAGACGTCACTTACCTTTTAACTTACTTTCACTTTGTTACTGAATCACCATTCCAAATTATCGAGGAGAATAAAACGGTGATATTTGACGATGACATCCTTGTAACATTGATTTTTGGCCAAAAAAAACGGAACAGGAAAAAACAATTAAAACCTAGGTTTCAAGACAAATCCAATCTAGCTTTCGTCGGGAAAGTAATTAAGTTTGAAACGCAACTCAAATAAATTCCACAGTCCATCCTACCGGACCGCACCGCACTAATTGTGCACACAGCTGCATTTGCAGGATCCGCCGGATACCGTCAGTCAACATTCATTTAGTCGAGAGATCGTTTAACAGCCACAATCCTGGTAATAGTCTAATACATTTCAGAGTAAACTTGTCTTTCTTATCCAAGTATTAAAATGGAAATAGTTCAGACTCTAGTCTTTCCCATATTTCTATATGGCGCAGAAATGGAAAAGATGGACTGCACCAGACCACGGGGTATTAATACGATGGTGTGATCAAAATATCCAACCAACTGGATACGACGTTAAGCAGCGCGCTCCAGAAAGCAACCGACAGGGAGAAGTGCAGCTGCTAGCTATCAAAAATATTATTCGGTGGAGTCACGATCCTCAGCAGTGAGGGACCGACTTAGAAGATGAATTCTGCACACTCGCTCTCTTATGCGCCCACGTAGCACAGGGTGCAAAAAGAGCTTATACAAACCCTTATACGATTTATTTCAGCTGTGCTGTGTAAGGGCTGTAAAAGCTCTTTATTATAGCACGTGTGATACTTGTGCGTTGGTATTTAGATAGCACAGCGCTAGATCTGTGGAATGATAATCTGAATTCTGTTACAGTTTTATTCGGTCATCAAAAGTAAAGTAACGCAATTATTCAATGAAAAAATGTATTACAGTGGGAAGGATTTCCTCTCTCGTGAGATGTAATGTTCAAAATATTTGCAGAATATAAACTGAACAACGTTTTATATATTCATATTCATATTCGTTTATTCATAATAATTAATTATTACATGTCAATAAAATGTTTTAGAAGTAATAATAATTTATAAACTGTATATAATGTAAAATTGTATTCTAGTTTGATACGATACAAACGTAAGTGGTAACTACTTACGTATGTATTGTATGAAACACAATTTGGTCAAACTAGAGATATGAGCAATTCAATAAGGATTTCAACTAATAGTGTCTGCAACAACAAGGAGACATGGCTTCACAGCAGCACCTCTAGCACAACTGTAACATGCGACTCTTTCTCGCGCGAGAAATATTACTTCTTTTTTTTGATGTACTGTGAGAGAGTAACGGGCGATGTTATGTCGCGCGACAAGAGTCGCGAAGCGTAGTTATGCTAGATGGACGGACGGACGGAGATTTTGACACGCGAGACATGCGAAGTCGCGGAAGATAAATATGCTTGCCCTGCTATTCAAAATTCAAAGAAATAAAATAATAGCTATCAAAATTTTTATCGTACATTCGATATCTAAGATAATGAACAATTTACATTTAGGCTTTGAACATGAAAAATAAAACTTAATAGAACTGATCGTCGCACAATCACCACCAGTTGCAATGATCGGACGCAATCAGGCAGGTAGGATCGTGCCGTGAGTAAACACATTTATTTGGACGCCTGAGTGCGGCTTAGTGATGGATACGGTTTACGCTCGTGAAAGGCTGCTGAATGGTAAATTTTAAACTGGCAACCCGGTTTTTGGTCCTTTTAAAATAGTTTCAATTTTAGTTCATTTCACTTTCTGTGGAGAAAAGTACTCGTACACAATGAGTAACTCGTTTATATACTTGATTAATATTCCTATCAATTTTGATTCGATGAACAGTTTTTGAA
Organism: Apotomis turbidana; assembly: GCA_905147355.2. Taxonomy (NCBI): domain Eukaryota; kingdom Metazoa; phylum Arthropoda; class Insecta; order Lepidoptera; family Tortricidae; genus Apotomis; species Apotomis turbidana. The sequence continues at coordinate 23,820,394 of LR990286.1, forward strand.
CCTGGAAAATGGCCATTATTTTCGTAGTCCTTGTGATAGCAGAATCCATAAACAATCAGTAGCCATAGTTTCATTGCCGCGCGGTGGCACCACACGCTATTAACTGCTGAACTAACTCCGAAACTTAGTCCTTACTATTCTAGTTTATGCAGGACCTAAATTTGAACACCATTTGACCGCAATTTACTTTTATTCTATTATAGCTTTTACAACCCTAGCTACATTGGAGATTAGGTTTGAACTGAGTTTAATGTAAAATATGCACACTTTTAGCTTTTGTCCTGAGCCTCATTTGAAGTTAAATAATGCTGATGAAGTCTAAGTGAAGCATGCTGCCCTAGATAATGTTAATAATTTTAGGGAAACAGCCTCACCAAGCAAGTCAAGCACTAAGGAAGTAGGTTTTTCACAGATGTCTACGCTTTTGCTGCCCTATAAAGAAAAGTAGATCGTTTCCAACAAATCCATGATAATTATGGCGGTGTTTAGTACTGTGATGAAGATGCGGAAATAAAGATGAAGTGGATCTCGTAGATCCAAGGGTGTAAAATGTCATCAAATAACTGTGCTGTTCACTGTAAAAAGAATTTCATTAGCATCAAAGAGACGTAAAAAGGTGCATTAGCATCGGCCACGTTAAGGTATGTTTTGCAACGGCTACAAATGTTTGCCACCGCAACCGCTCAAATATTAATATTCCGAGTTTCTTTGAAGATGACGTCAATTTAAGTCTCTAACTTAGTTTGTTTCGGGTACTTTGCTCTTGAGTTTTGTTATCTTAGTTCTTCAGAAGGCTTATTTATTTAACAGCGAGTTGAGAGTGGATTCAAATGTTTCGTTAATTGTTGTTGATTTCCACACCAGCCGTGCCAATGTGGAGTTACGAAGCAATTTGGGCCGGTTAGCAGCCGTATTTTCTTAATTAAATAAGTATGAATTGATGACTGGGAACTTTGGTTTGAATATTCTATTCTATTTAAACGAGCAACCTTAATAATAATACAAATATCTGCGATATTAAAACTCTTACAAACTATTTTTATTTTATTTCTTGGTCCCGATTTTTAAGCTGCCAATAGACATACTGGCCAATTTTGATTTTTCAAATTCGATTTCGAGTTTTCATGTGCCGGCGATGTCTACCGAGGCCTCGTTTTAAGTTGTGGAAGATGCTCCAACTCTATGTTTTTCTTGTCCCTCGACGAGGAAATCTTGACTCTGAACTACATTCAATAATTGAATACAAATATTTATTTAAACCGCTTTATTCAAATAGATACAAATGGCGGATACCTCAAGCTATTATCTCCCAGTCAAACTAAACGAATTTGCCGAGATTCATGAAAAACATACAAAATTACAGAGCTGCTGTCCAAAACATGTGCACACTATGCATAAGAAGGTGAAATACATATTTAAATAACACAATAAACAAAGAAGAGGCTTATTAATGTTACTGGTGACCGGAGAGCTGGCGGTTTCCTCGCTCAAAGAATCAGTTTGGCGATTCAGCGAGGAAATGCCGCCAGCATCTTCGGCACTATGCCGCAGGGGCCATTTTTAGATTTAGTTTAATTTTAGTGTTTTCTTGTTTAGTTTAATTTTTAATTTTAAGGTTTAGTTTTACTGTACCAAAATTAATTATATTATAAACAAAGAAGAAGGCTTGAAAAAATATGAAAAATAATGATATTAATGATATAAAAAAAAACGGTGGTATAAGAGATGAAAATACGATATACGTGTAGATACAGTATAAAATGTAAACACACCTAAGAGCGCTGTGCTCTCAAATAATAAGTTTTTTTATTACATAACCAAAAACCGTACGGGTTGGGTGATATAGTATTTGGTTAACTGAAACTATTTGAATTATTTGTCCCCGTGGTAATTCATGTGCCCATGTTAAACAAAAAACTACTATTACAGAGGTAACCTACTAACACGAAAATTAAATCACAAACATTATTATTCACTATTAAGATAATAGCTCCCTGAATATTCAACTTGTTTCGACTCCATAAAGAGGGATTTCATGATAACTAGTAGTGAGTTTGCCTCAATTGTATGCTATTTGTGATATGTAAAGCACATTAGTAGATTTATTATTATGACGGTTAATTGCAAAGGAATTTACTCGTAAGTTTTTTTTCAGGGATTATAAGTTGTTGAGTAAATATGAAGAATCAGTTTGGACTTGTAGCGGGCACAATGCCGCGGAGGCCATTTTAAGATTTGGTTTGTGACCAGAGGAGACCACGGTTGAGAAAAAAAACGGAAACAAAATCTAGAAACCGACTAAAAATATTTTATACCTATTTGCTCCATATCGGTTTTAAAAATGCTTATTGTTTTAGACATTTTTCTCTGTGATTAAACATGTGTCTTAAGATATTATCAATTTTACCAGTTAGAACAGGGCATTTGTAATTCATTTGTTTGAAATCTACAGTTTTAAATTTTTTATTGACAACTTTTGTTTCAAAAAACTACTCAAAATTTACAAGATTCACGCAGAAAACGGGTTCTTAACTTATATTTCACTGTACGCAGCGAAAGCTATGTTTACTATCTAGAACGCAGGAAAAAGTTTTATTTACTTTAAAAAGCTAGTTGAAATTATGAATAGGTATATTTTAATTTAGATCAAATTTTAACTTTTAATAATCTTATACTTACATTTTAAAAATATGTATATTGTATAAGGCCCCTCAAGACGCAACCATACAATCTGTCATCATCAAGTGAAATCCTAACAAAATACAGACACCTTCTATCCTTTCAAGGAAAAATGATATCTCCTGAATATCATCATCTTTGTAATGTTAGCCATTTACACTACGACCCACGGCATGGTTCATTTATTGTGCATGTTCAAGGCAAAATATACCTTCATAGAAAGATTCAGGACACAAAGATACAGAATGATTTGCATTTTCCTACCTTTATTTGCATCTTGTATGAGCTCAATTCAACCTTTGACGGTGTCATTTATCCGATATCTTGCCACTATTTGTAATTTTTAGGGTTTGATATGATCACTGTTGTTTGTCTGTCTGTTCGTCGGTCGATCATCTTTTATTTTCTTAAGAAGACGTAGAGATATCAAGCTGAAATTAATATTACCTATATTCTTATCCTGCACCGATGTAATCAAAAGATACGAACTTTTATGCTGGGCAGCAATTCCATTCCGCACTTAAAAGATGATAGTGAATGCATTTGAATATCATTCTTTAGTATCGGCATTCGAGTCTGCATTATTTGTTGACGCTGGCCTTATGGCAAGAATCAACATCATGTAGCACAAGTAATTACTTGTGCTGTGTATTTCTCTTGCTCATGACCAATATCAAGATCTGATGCAACAAAACTTAGCGAAGGATCCCAAATCTTTTTGGAGTTTCGTAAAACAAAAAAGAGATAATAGCAATAAAAGTAAGTTGATAGTAGAGGGACGTGTCTTATCGCAACAAGAATCAGCTCAGGAATTTGCAAAGTTTTTTCACTCTCAGCTTATCACCACCCGTACTTGACCCGGCTGCCGCGAGCGCAGCGGCGTCGGCGAACAGTGCGTATATTCATATCCAAGAGATGAGGTCGCTGAAGTAGTCCGCTCGCTTGAAAAACTTCCACCTAAACGCTCGGTGAGACCTGATGGTATACCACCTTTTATATTGAAAGACTGTCGTTCAACTCTAGCCGAACCACTATGTCATTTATTTAATGTGTTTTTAAAATCGGCTATATTTCCTGACCAGTGGAAGCCGACACGTGTGGTACCAGTGCCAAAAGGATGTGGTGGGCCGAAGACAAGTAATTATAGGCCAGTAGCAGTATTATGTGTACCTGCCAAAGTATTTGAGTCGGCCATTCAACGTTATTTGACCAGGTAAGCTCCCAGTTGTCGGACGCTCAACACGGATTTCGCGGAAGCCTTCGATGTGGTAGACAACGATATCTTACTGAAAAAGCTAGCGGACACGGGGTGTCCACTTGCTTTCTTTGCCAGTTACATGCGAGACAGGCGCCAGTACGTGGACTGTGCGGGTTACAGGTCAGAACCGTACCTACTATACGAGATCTGGCGTGAGTCAAGGTAGCAATTTGGGACCATTGAAATTTGTGCTGATGATTAACGATCTTCCTAATGTGGTGCGAGACTCAGATTGCTTACTTTTTGCCGACGATTTAAAACTCGTGAAGCAAATCAAGGATGTATCGGATTGTCGTGTACTGAAGGAGGATATTGATCTAGTTATAGAATGGAGTCATTCGAATAAACTTTACTTTAATGTGACTAAATGCTCATCGATATCCTTCAGTCGAGCTCGCAATCCGATACATCACCAGTATGTGGTGGAAGGGGAACCGATGGTACGTCTTACTAAGGCCCGAGACTTAGGAGTACAATTTACTACCAATCTCTCTTTTAAGGAACACATTGTAGCTGTGTGTAAAAGAGCATACAGGAATTTAGGGTTTATGATGAGACAAGCACAGAGTTTTTCCAACATAAGTGTTATACGCGCGCTCTACGAGGCTCTTGTTAAAAGTCACCTGGAGGCCAATTCGGTAATCTGGAGCCCACACGAAGCAAAGTACGAGCTTATGTTGGAACGAACTCAGAATCAATTTGTGCGGTTTTTGTATCTCAAGCTCTATGGTGTGTATCCTTTTTACCCACTTATGTATCCGACATTATTTGTGTTGGGAATGGTGGGATATAACCAGTTGCGGGTCAGGCGAGAATCGTATCATATATATTAAAATTGTTGAGAGGGAAGATCAGCAAGGTGCTGGCAGTGGTAGACCTATGTGTGCCGGATCGGTACGTGTGGCGGCGGTGCCGGCCGCCGCTGCTGGCCGAGCCGCGCGCGCGCACCGGCCTGCTGCGCGCGGCGCCCTGGACCAGGGCCTTGCGCACGCTCAACCAGGTTGCAACTCGAGTTGACGTGTTCCATTGTTCACTCGATGAATTTACAAAGGTGTCTTTGTTTGTTTTATGTTATAATTTTTGGTACCTAAGTTAACTTACAATATTTTTTTGTGTTGCTAGTCTATCGCATTGGGAAACTGTAATGATAGATGTAATGTTGTTATAAATAAATATGTTGGTAGAACAATATAATCTACTTAAAGTTTGTGGTGGCAGCACTGTCGTGCTAACTCTGTTGTCTATTATCTACTATGGTGAAGGGAACTTGTGTGAAATAAAAGTAATTTCTTTATTTGCAAAACCTCTTGTTTTACTTAATTTCTATCAGGTTATGGGCCCAGGCACATAATCCTAAAAAAAGAAAGTAAAACATTTGGGTCGGACACTGTTTCGTCGAAAAATTACGGTCGGCACCGGCGCGGCACAATGCGCACGGTTTGAGGTTAAGTCGGCGGGAAGAAATAATACTTGCGACGCAAGGACGGGACGAGCAGGCAATTAAACAAAATAACACACCATGGAAGAAAAGTCCGGAAACATCAAACTGGAAGGTGCATCAAATTGGAATGTGTGGAAATTCCAATCCATGATTTTGTTACGAAGTCATGAGCTTCTAGAAGTGGTACAGGGGACCAAGGTAAAGCCAGAAGCTGCAACTGAAATACCAAAATGGGAAAAGCTGGACGCAAGAGCACAAACATGGCTTGTTACAAGAATGTCAGAATCTACAATGATGCATATTATAACTTGTACTACATCCGCGCAAATGTGGAAGAAACTGGCTAGTGTTTACGAACAAAAATCCGAAACAAGCATTCACATCGTGCAACAGCGATTTTTTCAATATAAGTTCGAAGAGGGAACAGAGATGTCTACATTCTTATCCAAAATTGAATTGGGAGAAAAAAATTCTGAAAAATTCGTCATAACAAAAGTACTGATGTCACTTCCTGACTGCTACAAGCATTTTGTATCCGCGTGGGAATCAGCGCCAGATGATAAACAAACCTACGATAATCTCGTCGCTAGATTGTTAATAGAAGAGGAGCGGTTAAAAGATAAAAATGGCGAGTGTTCGCAATCAACATCATCGGCTTTTGTTGCAAAGAAAATAGATAAGAAAGACGCTAAGTGTTATAAGTGCAATAATAAGGGACATTTTCAAAGTGAGTGCCGGAATAAACGAAACAATAATTCGGAAAGTGAGAACAAATGGGGTAAAAAGTGTTTTTACTGCAAAAAAATGGGACATTTAAAAAGTGAATGTTGGTTCAGAAAAAATAAGGACAAAGAAAGTAACGCGTTTGTAACCATCGATAAAAGTGGACATTTTCAAAAATCGCAGTGGATAGTGGACACTGGCGCAAGTAACCACATGTGCCGTGATCGTGATTTATTTACGACATATACTTCATCAATATCAAAAAAATCAGTTACTGTAGGTAACGGTAACTTGTGCACTGTGCATGGTTTCGGACAGATGGCGCTGCAAGTGTATGATGGCGATAAATGGATAGACACCACCATAGACAATGTTTTATTTGTGCCGGAATTAAAAACAAACTTGTTGTCTGTCAATTGCATTACGGATAGAGGTTATATTATGGTTACGGACAGGAAAATATGCAAATTTATTAAACAGGAAAAAGTGTGTGCGGTAGCTTACCGTAATGAAGACATGTATTTATTAGACGTGCGTTACAAACACGGTACAGCAAACGTGGCTAAAGTGCAATCGAGTTTAAAAGATTGGCATGAAAAACTAGTTCACCAAAACATGCAACATGTTAAGACAATTCTTAAAAACAATAATATATCGGTGACAGATGATACGAATATAAAGTGTGAGAGCTGTTTGAAGGGCAAAATACATCGTTTGCCTTTTAGTGCCAGTGTAACAAAGACAAATAGAACCTGTGAACTTATACACGCTGATACGTGCGGCCCGTTCGAGGTGCCGTCTGTGGGAGGTTCCCGATACTTTGTTATTCTGAAAGATGACTACTCGAACTTCAGATCCGTGTACTGCGTTAAGGGGAAGGATGAAGTGAAGAAATGCGTTGAGAACTTCATAAACAAAGCTGAGAATACCACCAACAATAAAGTGCTGTATTTCAGATCAGACAATGGATTAGAATTTGTTAATAAGGATGTGCAAGACCTATTTTCTCGACGTGGTATCATACACCAAACTACAGTGCCATATACAGCTGAACAGAACGGCAAAGCGGAACGTGAAATTAGGACATTAACTGAAGCAGCTAGAACAATGTTGTGTGCGGCAGATTTACCAAAGAAACTGTGGGCAGAAGCCATAATAACTGCAGCATATGTTTTAAACAGAACCAGTAGCAGCAGTGAGGTTGGAAAAACCCCATATGAAACTTGGACCAACAAACAGTATGATATAAATAATTTGAAAATTTTTGGTAGTCCTGTCTATGTCCATATCCCAAAAGAAAAGAGAAGAAAATGGGATTCAAAAGGAGAAAAAGGAATAATGGTTGGTTATGGAGAAGATGTTAAGGGATATAGAGTGTTTTTCCAAAAGAACAACAGTGTTGAGGTGAAGAGAGATGTTGTGTTTCTGGAGCGAGGTCAGGAAATAAAAGAAAAGATAGTACAGCTAGACTATGACACAGATACACCAGAAAGTGCTAGTGAGGAACAATTATCCAGGAAAGAGAATCCAACGGAAGGAGAAGTACTCCCAAGTGAGAGTGTCAAACAAGTGGAACAAATTGGAAGCGAACAGCCACCTGGACAGATTCTGGTTAGTCCAAATGTATCGGCAGAAACTTTAGAGAGTGATAGTAGTACATACATACCATGCACCAGCGATGAAGGATCCTGTGAAGAAGATGATGAAAACATACCACCTCGTCAGAGAGCAGCTCGTGTAAGGAAACAGACTTCATTCTATAATTGTCATCATGTTTCTTCTGAAGTAATTGAACCAAAAACATACAAAGAAGCTATGGGCGGAAAGGATGCCAGCAAGTGGCAGAAAGCTATAGAAAGAGAGTTACAAACCTTGAAAGAGAATAATACGTGGGAGTTTTGTGAGCACCCTGTTGGTGAGAAAACTGTGAGTAGCAAGTGGGTATTTAAAATAAAAAATTGTGACCAATATAAAGCTAGGTTGGTGGCCAGAGGCTTTGAACAAAATGGTTTGGTTGATTCATGTGAAATTTATGCACCAGTAGCAAATTTATCTACTTTCAGATTATTTGTGTCAGTAGCTACAAAATTAAAATTACCCATTTACCAGATGGATGTCACGGGGGCATTTTTATATGGAAACATTGATGAAATTGTATACTTAGAATTACCAGAAGGTGCTTATAGTGGCAATAAAAATATTGTTAAATTGAATAAATCTTTGTATGGTCTAAAGAAATCGCCCAAATACTGGAATGATAAGTTTAATTCTGTTATTATGAAACATGGCTTTGTGAGATCTCAAAGTGATACCTGTTTGTATACAAAATGTGTAGGTAATTCCAAAACCTATGTTCTGTTATATGTTGATGATGTTTTAATGTTTGGAAATGATAACAGTGAAATATGTGACCTTAAGTCAATGCTAAACAGAGAATTTAAGATGAAAGACTTGGGATTAGTGTCAAACTTTCTAGGTATTCATGTAAAACAAAATTTAAAAAAAGGTGTCACAAAATTGAGTCAAAAAGAATATCTTGAAAATGTTTTACAAAAATTTGATATGCATAATTGTAAGGGTATGTGTACACCTATGGATCTAAATTTTAATGCAAAAATTTTAGAAGAAAATAAATCAAATGATAAAAATATTGAAAAGAAATGTAGAAAAATTATAGGTAGCTTGTCATATGCAGCACTAGGAACAAGGCCGGATATTTGTATCGCGGTTTCAATTTTAAGCAGATATCAGAATCATGCAAATAATACTTTGTTAATAGCCCTAAAAAGAGTACTTAGATATATTAAATATACAATAAACTATTGCTTAGTTTATAACTGTAACAATGATATGTTGATAGGATATTGCGATGCAAATTGGGGAGGGGATTTAAAAGATAGAAAATCAACCACTGGCTATTGTTTCAAGTTTGCTAATTGTTTAATTAATTGGTGCTCAAAGAAGCAGGCTAGTGTCAGTCTGTCTTCTACGCAGTCAGAATATGTAGCCATAAGTATGGCGGCAAGTGAAGCTTGTTGGCTTATAAATTTATTACAGGATTTTAATATTGAAAATGTGTGTCCAGTTTTAATGCTCAGTGATAGCCAAAGTGCCATAATGGCAGCAAGTACTGACTGTGTGAAGCGATTAAAGCACATAGATATAAGGTTTCATTATATTAAGGAGTTAATTAAAAAAGGTACATTAATGTTAAAATATATTAAAACAGAAGATCAGACAGCTGACATGTTTACTAAGGCATTGAATAAAAATTTGTTATGTAAGTTCATAAATAGCTGTGGCTTAATTTCTGAATAGTAATTATGTTGTCATGATCTCTTGTATAAGTAAAATGTAAAGGATAATATAGGGATTATATTGAGGGGGGCTGTTGGTAGAACAATATAATCTACTTAAAGTTTGTGGTGGCAGCACTGTCGTGCTAACTCTGTTGTCTATTATCTACTATGGTGAAGGGAACTTGTGTGAAATAAAAGTAATTTCTTTATTTGCAAAACCTCTTGTTTTACTTAATTTCTATCAAAATAAATAAATGATTTTGATTAATTACTAAACCGTCCAAAAACCCTAAATTTATAATTAAATACCTATAAGAGTAATTTTTCAAAAAACATGTTGTGTAGCGATAGTAACCCATATCATTTGTATCAGTAACTTTTGTAGCACCAAAGACGCGATCGTAATTTTGTTTACAATGTATGTGCTCGAAAAGAGCGTATTCTAGGCATTCAAACTGTGCGGAAAGTACAACTTTTCCACACTAGTGCTTTTTACTTTTATTTTTTTTTATTTCTAGCCGTATCTGACAGCCTGACACAAAGAGGTTTTATTATTTACAAAAAGTTTGATAAATAAGTCAAAATACCGATTATTATCAAGTACCTATAAACGTAAAATAAAACCAATATTTCATTAATTAATTCATTTTACACGTCATTAATTACATTAGATATAAAATTTGATTAATAAACGAACTTTAAATCGTTATTCATTAAATAAATTTGGCTGAATGTACACGCGCTTGTGCCATTTTGACATAAGACGAATATTAAAAAAATACTTTTGCACATGCGCAGTAATAGATATGTCGAGCGCGGTTTACAAATAACTCCGCCATTTTTTATTGATGTCTAGTTTATTTTGAAGTTGTTTTGTGCAAATCTGCTGAAATAATGGCGAGATAAAGGGGCCAATCATGAATTTAAACCCGTAAAATGTTATTGAAGAAGTAAAAAATGTGAACGACGGCTTCTTGTTGGATAAATCAAATCAAAACACTTTTTTTGTAAACAGTCTTTGTGAGTATTAAATTATTTTCTATTGTCTCGTACATGCATAGTAAAGTTTTGTACGGAACTCGTGTGTAAGATGATTTCCGACTCGTGTTTGTTTAATCACACTCGGCTGAAATAACCTACCTTCCACACTTGTATCGTAAATGACTATTTTAATAAGCCTTTAACTAAGTACATGTCTTTTGAAAATGACTCATAAATGTGTATTTAAAATTTCCAAAATCGGTTGAGAACTCGCTGAGATCTGCGCATTGTTACAAAGTCCATTCGAGTCGAGTCATTACAAAGTCAAGCCTTGGGACGTCTTAAGCCCTTTCTACGTTAAGCTATATTCCGTGCAAGAGCCTCCATAGACGCAACGCAGCGCAGCGCTAAACTTAACCATTCGGTGGGGAGCAAAAGACCCAGTAGCCGCCGCGGGCCGCGACGGCGCAGCGGCCGCAGCCCCACCTGTGACATACGTCAAAAGAAAAACTGTTTATATCATTTATTGTGTTTTTATATTTTTTGTTTTTTTGTTGTTGTTGATTAAGTTTCGCTTAAGTCTCCCAGTGCCCCGAGACCAATGCCACATCCCCGAGGTGATGTGTCGCTGGAGGAATTTATACAATGCCCCCACTGCCCAACCACTAAATTGCTAAAAGGAAGAAGAGGTTTGAGTATCCATATCGGTAAATCACACCAACCGTGTAGCCGTAGTCAACCAGCACAACATTTGCCATCTACCCCTCACTCTCCCGCGACATCCGCTCTCCAACCCACTTTCTGTCTGATAAATTAAGCGCACATAAAGAATCTATACCCATTTTAAAGAGGATCCCTAGGGGGGCGAGAGTGACTGTCGCCAAATGCCTTGTAAAAGCCATCGACGACTGTGTCTCTTTAAATACACCATGCGCTTGGGAAAAATTACTTACATTCTCTTATCACATCCTACACGTCGATCATAGCGCATCCTCCAAATTGCAAACATTAACCAGTAAAATCAAACATAATTGCTCTCACCACATTTCTTTGTCTCCCTCTTGCGCGCCCCCACCCTCACGCAACATATTCAAAAAAGTAGAAACTAAAATTAACGATGGTGACCTCCGTGGTGCTGCTCGCATTCTCTTCTCCAGCGATACATCGGCCCCAGATTGCCCGGACTTGTTTCGTCAGAAGACGCCATTCTTGCGGCAATTATGTCGTTCAACAACGGTTCGGCTGGTGGTTTGGACGGGATCACTCCTCAACACTTGAAGGACCTCCTAACACACACATCAGGGAGCCACGGAAGTGAGCTGCTAGCCAGCATCACTCGGTTAGTAAACCTGATGCTTAGCGGTAAAGTCAATGAGCATGTAACGCAAACGCTATATGGTGCTAGCCTTTGCGCCCTTTCTAAAAAAGATGGCAGCGTGAGGCCTATTGCTATAGGATCAACTTTCAGACGTTTGGCTTCCAAAATTTGTTGTAGACATATACTTCCAGTTTTACAATCAAAATTTCAGCCTACTCAACTAGGATTTGGCAGCAAAGGAGGCTGCGAAGCCGCCGTCCACGCCTGTCGCACATTTCTCAAAAACTCGAATAATGTAACACTCTTAAAGCTAGATGTTAAAAATGCCTTCAACTCTGTCCATAGAAGCGTCATGCTCAGCGAGGTCCTCAAGAACATCCCAAACATTTATCCATACGTATGGCAATGCTACAGCTCTCCTTCTCATCTAAAATTCAAAAACAATACAATTCTATCCTCTGTTGGCTGTCAACAAGGTGACCCGCTTGGGCCGGCCATCTTTAGCTTGGCCATTCACCCGAGCATCACTGAACTTACGTCAAAATTCAACACCTGGTACTTGGACGATGGTACCCTAGGAGGCGACTCGGATTCTGTCCTGAACGATTTCATAAATATTAGATCTAAATTTGAATCAATTGGTTTAGAACTAAATTATAATAAGTGCGAATTATATGTTGACACAATCCGAGGTTCAGACACCATACGTAATTTTCAAAATATCTGTCCGGGTATCAAAATTCTATCCAAACACTCTCTCCAGCTCCTAGGTGCGCCAATATTTGACGAGGCCTTTCCAGATTTTATTGACAAAAAAATAGATCATTTCCATACATTTTCGGACCGCCTTCTGCAAATTAATCCCCATATGGCTATATTTATTATTCGGTACTGTCATTTTGTCCCTAAATTCACATATATGCTATGCGGTGTAGCCCCTTTTGGAAACTTCGAAATTACTGTGAAAAACTCGACAGTATTATTTGGAATCAAATTGAAAAAATTATCAACATCAAAATTGATAGCAGGATGTTTTTGATCGCATCTCTGCCTGTAAGGTTTGGTGGTCTCGGAATACGACAAATTTCCAGCGTCGCATTACCGGCGTTCCTGTCCTCGGTGCATAGCACGCTACCTCTCACTGGAAAAATCCTAAATCCATCGCTATGTGATAGTGGTTGTGAGGTGGCTGGTTTGTCCGAGGCCAGGGACACATGGAAAATGGCCTGCCCAGGTAATGACATCCCGTGTAGTCCGAACCTTCAAAAAATGTGGGATCAACCAATCTGCCGGCGGGTGCATGAGCACATTTTAGAAACATGCACATCAGCTTCCGAAAAGGCCCGCATTCTGGCAATATCCGAGAGGGAATCGGGTTATTGGCTACACGCGTACCCCTCGGCCAATTACGGGAACCTCCTGGATCCAAACTCTTTCCGATCTGTCGTAGGCCTGCGTCTCGGGGCGAATATCGTAGAACCGCACCGCTGCCATTGTGGTCACTCGGTTGGCCCACCACGGACTCTCATGTTCAAAGAGTGCTGGTAGACTGTCCCGCCACTCCTGCCTCAACGACATCATTCGCCAGGCCCTGGTCAGCGTCAGCTTGCCGGCCACTTTAGAGCCAAATGGCCTGTCGCGTGACGATGGCAAGAGGCCCGACGGAATGACCCTCGTGCCCTGGAAACAGGGACGGCCTTTAATATGGGACTCCACATGTGTGGATACCCTAGCGCCGTCCCATTTGGGCACGACGTCGTTGAGGCCAGGTGGAGCGGCTGCTGCGGCAGAGACAGCCAAACGCCGCAAGTACGCAGCTCTCGGTGATAGCTACGTATTTGCGGCGTTTGCCGTGGAGACCTTAGGACCGTGGGGACCGGAAGAAACTAAGCTTTTCAAAAAGCTTGCTTATTTACTTATCCGGTCCTCCGGTGATCGTAGGGCTGGCTCGTTCCTCGCCCAACGCATTGGCGTTGCCATCCAGCGAGGTAACGCGGCCAGCCTTATGGGCACCCTACCTAATGGTAGCGACATAGGGGATATATGTACATATAGTTTAGGTCCCAATAGTTTAAGTTAGGTTTATTTAGATCATAATTTAAGTTTTTTAAGGTTTAGTTATATACTTTTAATTGTAAATAATTTTTTGATGTAGATATGACTAATGGTATGTTTTTAATGTATATTTATGTGATTACAAACTTATTTGCAGTTCATAACCTGTATCGATGTATGGAGACAAGAATTTTTGCAACGGCAAAGATAAGTTTGCCGTTGCAAAATTCTTTTGAGACAAACTATAAAGTTTGTCTCTCAGTACAGTTTATCTTTCGTTAAACCATCGATGCGCGAGTTCACCTCGCTTTTGGTCGGCTTTCCTTTTCATTAAATCGAATATATATTTTTATAATGTTGATAGACGTTAATAGGAAATACCACTGCTCAATTTTCTATCCAAATCGTGATTTCGTTCTCGACTGGTTTTTTCTCCAATAGTAGATTGTTAACCAATGGTAGAAAGTGATCCATTACACCCGAGATATTTCTGGCCAATAGTTCGAGGGTGAAATGGGTAATTTCACGTACCGCCAACATTCAAAAAAACAGTCCAATGGTTTCAATTTTGTTTTTCATATAAATGTACGATAATATCAATAAAATGTGGGACAGAATTATATGTATGTATTGCTCAATTATAAGTGACTCCGTGGCAATTTAAAAAAAATACTTTCCACCCGGCTATCCTACTCATGAAAATGACACTTCCCGAACAGGAGAGATGAAAAATTCTTATCTATTATATACTACCGTATTAAATCCGAGATGATTATTGCAATTGAAGATATCACACTGCTTCGTCGAATTAGTGTCTTGCACTTTGAATGTAATTTCTGTAATGCCTGTCGTCACTGACTTTAAAGAGAATGGTACTAGAGTTTTAGCCGGAGCGAGTTGCTAATGCCCTACTTTGAAAACTGAAACGTCTTGTCTGTGCATGAAATTGTAATTAATGTAACTTATCTTGAATGAAACTTTGACATCCTGACATTGTTAGGAAAGTCTTGTTGGATTCATGAGAACTTTATGAGTTTTTGACACACAGGTACAAATATGAATGGATAATTATTAGGTAGCATTTTGTATATGCCATGATTGTGTTACATTCTTGTTTAATTTAATAAAAAGGTTTCCTTTGTCATTTTTCTAACAATATTATCTATATGTACCTACATGCAGAAAATCACGGTGCTCCGTTGAAGTATTGTAACAAAAGAAACATACAAAAAGGTCATTTTTATCGTTACCTTTTTTTATTAGTTCTCTCCACTCCTGGAACTTCCACGAAAATCGTTATTTGAAGACTTTTTACAATTGGTTACTGGACTAATTCGTTGAAAAAGATTGACTTTATCGTTTGTCAAAAAAAGTTTGTATTACAGGCACCAAAAAAATAATGGCGAAAATAATGATTCGAAAATTCATCCGTATTTCTGAACTTTAACTTTCGGCCAATCGATTACTGCGGACTGATCGGAGCTCCTGATGATGTATCGCGTACAGTTTCAAAACATGTAGAACAATATTCGACTTAAACGACGTGAATCCGTTTCATATCGATTTGAATATCTCTGAAACTTACGGGAGTTTTTTTTGGTAAAATAGCTAATTACAAGTTTCTACAACATCAAAGTTAGTGTTCATACTTTGAACCTTACCTATATTCTTATAACTCAACAATAAAGCATAAGTCATGCCTTATTCGCATCGAAAAAAGCCATGCAAATAAGAGGCAACCATAAATATCCGATTCGGATATTATAGCGACTTGAAAAAGATGTGATAAAAATATCTTACACACAAGAAACGTCAAATTTATCCTTTGGTACCGTTTGGTAACTGAAAGTTCGTAACCAGCTTCGAAACGGGAAAAAAAACCCATTCGGTAACTGGCTTCAAAAAGGGACTTTTCCATTACCGATTCGTAACCGCGGTTACAAACAAGCTTCAAAATGGGAAAAAAAATCCCGTATTGTAACTGGCTTCAAAACGGGAATTTTCTATTACCGATTCGTAACCGCGGTTACAAACCAGCTTCAAAACGGGAAAAAAAAACCCGTATTGTAACTGGCTTCAAAACGGGAATTTTCTATTACCGATTCGTAACCGCGGTTACAAACCAGCTTCAAAACGGGAAAAAAAATCACGTATTGTAACTGGCTTCAAAACGGGAATCTTCTATTACCGATTCGTAACCGCGGTTACAAACCAGCTTCGATACGGGAAAAAAAATCCCGTATTGTAGGTAACTGGCTCCAAAATCAAATCAAAAGTAAAATATAAAAAACATAACTTGTTATAAATTTATGAAACATGTACTGTCTCATTTTTCTTAATGCGGGTAGGTACACCACAATTTTTATTTAACCCTTAAATACAAAGATCAAAGCTTAAAGAAAAATTGAAAAAGAGCTACCTGGGGGAAGAGACCGGTAATCGAACCCGGCACCTCCGGATTGCCGGTCCAGCGCGTTAACCATTTCGCCACCGTAGCCCCAGGAAGATCTGACGAACCTTTCCTTATGCTTTGTGTGTCGATCTTTGCATGGGCCCATCTGGCATGTATGAACACCTTTATTTTAAATGGCTAGGTAGTTTGCACAAATGTAACATTCTGTAGCCAGTTACAAAACTTGGCTACCAAACGGCACTACGCAGGCCCATTACGTAACCGGCTACAAACAGGGAATTACAGATTCCCATTCTGTAGCCAGTTACAAAACTTGACTACCAAACGGCACTACGCAGGCCCATTACGTAACTGGCTACAAACAGGGAATTTCGAATTCCCATTCTGTAGCCAGTTACAAAACTTGGCTACCAAACGGCACTACGCAGGCCCACTACGTAACCGGTTACAAACAGGCAATTTCGGATTCCCATTCTGTAGCCAGTTACAAAACTTGGCTACCAAACGGCACTACGCAGGACCATTACGTAACCGGCTACAAACAGGGAATTTCGGATTCCCATTCTGTAGCCAGTTACAAAACTTGGCTACCAAACGGTACCAAAGGAAATTTATTCCCTAACCTAATCAACGTTTTTTTTTGATGGAAGAATTAACATATACTTGTAGCGGGCAAAGCTAGCGGCAGGAAAAACCAATTCATACAAGTGTACCTACTTGTTTGATCACCTTTCAAAAATATTCATTAAGTCCATCCTTTGTATAATCTAAATTGTCGTTTTTATTTCCGCATTAAAGCCCGGATTTCGGGTTGATTTATAATGTTATTTATCATACTGAAATATCAGACTAGCCCAATTATCTCTTGTAAAATGTACCGCTTTTATATCCAGAGCTCCTTTACTGACACCCGCCTGCAATTGAAATTAATTAATTTGACTTCTGTTTATTTTTCGTGTCATTTTTGTACAGGATATTTATTTTTTGAAAAACGTATGTAAAATATCTTTGAAAAAATAATGACGAAAAGGCTATATTATATAATTATGTTTCTCATCGTTTCCGTTATTTTATCTTTTATTTGTTTAATATTTTATGTGGCATCGATTCGTGCAACAACACAAGAAAGTACATATCGAGAAATAGTGAATTTTATAACCGAACAGACGTTTATGTAGATTCTTGGCTGAGGTTATGTAAAAATAGGTAGAATATTAAATGGAATAACTGTGGTGTACCAAGCCAAGTTGATTTTGAAACTTAATGCGTATTTTTGAACGAGCAAGCGAAGCGAGCTTGGCGCAAAATTATTTCGTATGACCGAATTCCGATGTCCGGCTTTTATAAGCAGCACACAGAACCACAGCACAAAAAAAAACGTTCTCCCCATAATCTATCTGATCCTGTACTTATATTAGAATTGGTTCATCTTCACGGGCTTTCGAATGCACATCAGCGTCTGTGTTTGTTGGCTTCTAGACAATACTTTGTACGTGATTACCTACAATTACATTATTAGGGTATAGAACAAATCCCACCAAAACATTTCATGTAAAATTGGCGGCCAAGACTCACATGCTCATAACGCTTTCACTGTAAAAAGTTATCAGATCCCAGGAAAAGCCAAGCCCCTAAGCCCTGACTTTACTAACCCTACACCTTGGTTTCAAAAGTATGGCTTGGCTGTTTCATAGGTTACCGTAAATATATAAACCGTAATGGGCCAAACGGTCCGTTGGACTTATTTAAGGTACTATGAAACGGCCAAGCCATACTTTTGAAACCAAGGTGTAGGGTTAGTAAAGTCAGGGCTTAGGGCCTTGGCTTTTCCTGGGATCTGATAACTTTTTACAGTGAAAGCGTTATGAGCATGTGAGTCTTGGCCGCCAATTTTACATGAAATGTTTTGGTGGGATCTTATTTCTTTTTGTGAGGTGCCCTAGCTTTTTTATTTATTTTGGGCTGTAGCGTTTCTTGAGCATCAGTCTTCAGAGCTCTATCTTTGCATATTTCTCTTGTTGATATCATTTCCTCTTACGCATTCGTCTTACGCTTAAATCTGCTTAAGATGGATATAAAAATCATTGATTCAACAATATCAAATATAAAATTCCGCGTGTTAATTGTGCTACATTTATTATCGCATTTTGGTAGGTCTATAAAGAAATATTTAAAAGACGAAGTCAGTGTAGATACAGAAGTAGTAATAATTGTGTATTTAAGAAATACCTACTTTTAGCCCCATATATATATACACTTTTATCCCCTATTATGGGAACCCCATACAAACTTACATCCCCTTATTTAAAGGGTGGGGGGTGATTTTCTAAAAATCCTAGAATATTATGTGTTTTATTTATAACAAGGAGTCCATATACCAATTTTCAGACCTCTAGTATCAAAATTTGCAGAATTCTCATACAAACTTCCATCCCCTAGTTTAAGGGGTTGGGGGGTAAAAGTTCCAAGTTTTAGAATTATTTTGATGTTTGTGTACTAATACTAGCTTACATACCAAATTTCAGCTTTCTAGGTCATCGGGAAGTACCCCAGAGGTTTTGATACGTCAGTGTATAAGTGAGTGGCAAAATCGGCGTATTTTAGGTACCTACCAATAAAACCTAAAGTATAAACGCTAGATCAATGAAATTTTGTACATTTTATATGCTCCCTAACTGCATCTTAACCTGTGAATTTGGGCGTTCTGGTGTTGACTGGGACGAAACTATGAGGGTTTGAAAATGAGACGAAACGGTTCGAGAAAAGGTAGGTAGTGCCCCGCCTCTTTTTTGTTCGTCTTGGCGGGGGCACTACCGTGCCCCCAGATAAATCGTAGTGTAATTTGGGTTGTTGGCTTTGCACAACCATTAAAATAAAATTCTGCTTAACTACTTGTTAATCTTAATTGCATCAGGCTTTATCCCATCAGACCGACTAAAGGTCCGAGCTGAGAGCTCCTTTTTGTTAGTTTTGTGTCTTTTTCTTTGATACTACGCACAAATCAATATTTAAAGGGCTTTCTCTACATTCTACAATATATATATATATATATATATATATATTTCTAAATTGTATTGATACATTAGTCTCACCGACTTTGTATTATACGTAAATGAAAGCTGACTAGATGTGCAATAACTTTAATTCTGATAACTTTTACGTAAACCATTGATACAAAGATCAAAGCTCAAAGAAAAATGGAAATGCGTGACCTGATGGAAGAGACTGGGAATCTAACCCAGTACCTTTGGATTATCGCTCCAGCGTGTTAACCTTTACACCACCCTAACGCCTAGATAACCTTTAGATTTTTTTCTTATGCTTCATTTGTGTCGATCTTTGCATTGTTTATCTGATAAATTTCGTCATAGGATACACGGTTATGCCAAAATTTAATTCCATTAAATACCTTACGAATATAACTAAGGCTTACGCTGACTGCACGTTTCACGCCCTGACTCCAAAGTTTAGCAATCAAAATTAATCTCCACGAAATTGTGTTGTCCGTTTTTGCCGATGCCTCGAGTGCAGTAATTTGTGGGGAGCCCCAGGGAGCTTGGAACGGTCTGAACAGGCAATAAAAACTGGTTCAGATCTGATGTTGCTGCACTAAAATTTATAATTGAGTACGATTAGGCCAATTGGATACTAGGGTTTATTCTTGTGAAGTCTTTATCTGAACAACGGGTATAATGTAATCTTATTATAACTTTCGTAAGACATATTTGATTATTGTATTAAGCTGTTTACACTCACGTCAAATTGTCAGGAGCGGCCCGAGATGTTTCGAACTCGTACAGAGCTCTTCAACAGGGACTGCTACCCGTGCACGGCGCGGTAACTTCGTCATTCATTCTTCGTCCTTCGTTTGACTTAAACTAACACCAATCTTGCGTATTATTACATTAAAACATGGGATTTATCACGTTTGGAATATCTTTTTATTCTAGTGACAACTTTAAACAAATTTTAATATAGAGCAGTAGCGGGTAGTTCGAAGACTAACAAGGTTAGAAGATGATGACGTTCAAATCTCCAGACGATTTGAGACCATGACTTTGCGAGACACTTAGGCAAAATGTCAAAATATTACCTAAACAAGGTTATTAAATAATATATGTAAGTTACAATGATAAGTCTCGTTTTTTGATGTAATGAGAGTCCACAGCACAACGAGACGTAAAGCGAAAACGATACGTTATCATGACGACTTGATGTTGGACCCTTTTCTACTACTATCCCAACCACATGGCCCGTGTGGTCGCTTATCTATTACCTTGTCGTAGGTATGAGCCAAGAAAGGTAACGTATGAATTACAGACACATTACTTCAGTACAGATGAGTGGTTTAATGTCCGGTTAATAATTTACGTCGGCATATGCTGTACCTACCTAGCCAAGCCAAGACGTGAAATTTTAGACAAACCACGGGTGGTAATTCGTAAAGCCTCAAATCGCGTTGTAATGTTATTAGGAGCGTGTCTATTCCTTTGTTTCTCTCTGCAACTCGTCGAACTCGACTGCAACTTCGACCCTGATTACTACCCAGAATCGATTGTAGTGATTTAGGAACGCTTTGCTCGTATTTTATTAGTTCTGCAACTCGTTCCCGCTGTCGGTCTGTTTGAGATAGATCTATTGACGCCCGTGGATAAAAAGCTTCTCAAGTAGCGTAGATTATACAGCTCTTACACAGCTAGTCTGAGCGAAAAATGTCCTATATGGGCGTTTCAATAGCTTGAATAATTTTGGTGTTTTTAAACAATTAGGATTTAAAGAAACCTATAGTGTTAAGAACGATAAACCAGCCAAGTGCGAGTCGGACACCGACAGTTCCGTACAAGGGTAAGGCGCAGGAGCGTTTCAACTGATCATTCCCTTGTGTTACGAACTTTAGAGGAATATAATCTTATTTTTGGATCCCACACAATCCGCAGCAAGCGCTCTCGAGTAACGTTTGCAAAAATAATGCTATTTATTCGTGAAAACATAACATATGTCTAGTAGCGCTAAAAACGCTCCTAAGCTTTAACCTCAAACACTTATCCCATCTTAACTGGCCCAGGTTAAGTTAAGTTCGCACCTGGGATGTATGGCATCAGATACAAATGAGGTGCAAAGTTAACGCAACTGATAACATTTGTGGTATGGGAGCCCCATTTACTTATATATTTATTTTACTCTGTTTATAGTATTTGTTGCTATAGCGGCAACAGAAATACATCATCTGTGAAAATTTCAACTGTACAGCTATCACGGTTCATATGATACAGCCTCGTGACAGACGAACAGGTGGAGTCTTAGTAATAGGGCCCCGTTTTTTACCTTTTAGGTAATAATGGAACCCTAAAACCATCGTATTACATGATAATCACTGGTAAAGAACTAAACTGTGTCGCATGTAATAAAATATAGATGAAAGTAAAATATGCCAGAACAAATTGAATCGAAAGCAATTCATATACAAACTGTACGAATGACTTCGGTAAGTACATGAATATTTAATATGAAAATAATGATTACCCAGCAAACAAAAGAGTTTGGGAGTATATTGTATGTCATTAATTCATTCATAATTTAAGAGCTCCGCTCTTGTCGGTGGAGTAATCGCCACTCTTCCCTATTTCTTGATAGTGTTTTGGTCTCCTGATACGACATAGTGCCCACTTTCTCTTTCACTTGACTAAAAAACGTAATTCTTGGTCTTCCTCTGCTTCTTTTCCCGTCCACTTTGCCTTCCAGGATGTTCACAAGGAAAGCATCATGTCGCATCGGGTGTCCAATCATCCGTCCTCTTCTATTTTGGATGGTTTTCAGTAAGCAACTGCCTTCCTTTACCATACTCAAAACCTCTTCATTGGTTTTCTTTATGTGTATGACTAAAAATCGCTCCACTCTTAACCGTCACCTTTGACAGACGGTAGTTCACTTGCCTCGCAATAGCTAGAGATACTGGTTCAAATCAAATTAGGGTATCTATTTATTTAAACGTATAGCAGAGTTTTACCCTAGAAGCACTTCCAAACTTCATGGTCTCAACATATGCTATCCTGCTGATGTTAACACAGCTCATATGAAAAATATTATAGTACATTCTACATGTCTATTAAAATGTTCAATAATCTGCCAGAAGATCTAAAAATTTCAGAACTACCAGAATAAAAAAATAAGCTTCTCAAATGGTGTACTGAGAGAGCTTACTACAATTTAAAAGAACATTTTGAATAAATTAATTACTGTAGGTAGTTTAACTGCAACATCTGATTATTATGTATAGACAATTCTGATTATGTAGTGATATATGTAGCCAAGATTATATTATAAAAAAATTGTAGTGTATGTGTAGTTTGTTATTTTAAGTTAATGTAAAAATTGTACGCCGGTTATCGGTAGATTGTGAAGAACTATAATATAATGTAAGACCTACTTTTTGTACTCACAATATTACAATAAATATATGATTATGATTATGATGATTATGATTACGTCGAATACAGCTTATATGTTATGTTTGAGACTCATTAGCCATTTGATGGCATCGTCGTTGAGGTTGATCAGGACTTCGACAGGGCATCCAATGTAGCCAGTTTTTTTCGTTATAGGCGGAAAACGAGCAAACGGGTCGCCTGATGCAGAAGCGATTATTGTCGCCCATAGACACCTACAACACCAGAGGAGTCACAAGTGCGTTGCCGGCCTTTCAGGTGGAAGTACGCTATTTTATTGAAGGTTTAAAGGTCGCATCGGTCCGGAAGTAGCGCAAGCGACAATTCATTTTACAATGAGTTAGAGGACACTCTTCGATAATGTGCTGAA
Source organism: Apotomis turbidana (assembly GCA_905147355.2). Taxonomy (NCBI): domain Eukaryota; kingdom Metazoa; phylum Arthropoda; class Insecta; order Lepidoptera; family Tortricidae; genus Apotomis; species Apotomis turbidana. Next base: position 23,843,377 of record LR990286.1, read on the forward strand.
TGGATTGCATTTCGGCACCGCAGTCGCAAGCAGGAGAAGCCACCCAACCGCAGCGATGCCTTTATTGAGCTAGAGAATGCAAACCGGTAATTTTTCATATGGAAATTGCCGGATAAACGGTAATTTACCTACCCCATACTGAGCACAGCGACCGTGGCCAGTACAGAGTCTGTTAAGTGCGGACCAATCGCATCTTTAAGTTAGATAATATGTGACGTTTTCAATGAAAAGGGTCAACTTTGTCGCTTGTTAATGAAGTCAATGTTTGGTTACATCTTTATACCAATTATCTATCACTGCGTTCTTAATGGTAAGCGACAAAGTGGACCCTTTTGATTGAAATTGCCACGTGTTTTAATTGTGTTTGATATTTAGATAATTAAAAATAAAGGATATACGAGTAATCATCATCTCAGCTGATAGAAGTCCACTGCTGGACAAAGGCCTCCCCCAATGTTCACAACAATCGGTCTTGTGCCGTCCTCATCCAATTACTGCCCGCGATCCTAACATGGTCGTCGGCCCACCTTGTTGAGGGCCTTCCACGCTGCGTTTTTCGATCCGCAGTCGCGACTCAAGAACCTTTCTGCCCCGACAGCCATCGCTTCTACGAGCAATGTACCCCGCCCACTGCCACTTAAGTTTGGCTACTGTCCGAGTTACCTACAAGCTTGATCTCTTGCGTACCTATTTCATCGGCGGATTCGATCGCGCAAGGAAACTCCGAACTAATGTAGGGATAATATCTTATATACGAGTAAGTGCAAGTAAATCAAATTAAAACTGTATATCAAAATCGAGGAAGTAAAAAGCTTTGCTGTTTGTAAGCAAAAAGTATTGTCGTCATTTCGATACTCGTTTGATATTGATCCGTTGTGACCGTAAAATATTCATTAGCTCCATTATTATTGCGTTTTGGAGTATTTCCTATCTTATTTTGTTCCGTACAGGACGGAATATTATTGTCATCTCTATCTCGCACTCGCTCTCATGGCGTTCGAGCAATAAAATGTGTAACGTGAGATTCCTCAATTAATTCATTGTCAGTTTATGTGATTCATAACCAGCCTTGCATAAAAAAAAATACATGTTATTTTATAAATACTTATTACATACTTGTTTTGCTGTTTTTTTTAACACGTGCACGGATACTACGTCTAATTTTTTCATCGATTAAGTTTTTTGGTATTTTTCATAATGGAGATAATTATGGGGTTGAAAATGAAAAAAAAATCCTACATATTTCAGCCATTTAAAAACAGACTCGTTTAATAATTCGTGACTTATTTCGTTGACGTAGAATTGCATGTTGTAACCTGGTATGACCCAATCGAATACTTTTGGTAGCAAAAGCGGGAAAAATAGGAAAATTTATTTATTAAATAATATATAAATAATACTCGTATTACTCAATTTTGATAGGCCAAAACTTTCAGTTCACTTCACTTGATTATAGCTCGCATTCAGTACATGTCCATTATTTATGATCGATATACAGCCAATATGCTACTCAAATAATCAAGGGTATGTTAAAATCTCGTCGAATTAGGCCTTGTTGTTTGTGCAATAAACGTACTATATAAAAGTAAAAATTACTACCTACATCGAATACACATTTACTGCTTACTCTGAGTAGGTACGGCCCTTAAAAAGGTCTCAACGGAAATAATATTACCGAAATAACCTTCCCACATCGAGACCATCCCTTACAAACGTAATCACCTCTTAACGTCGAACCTTACCTTAAAATCGAAAGTGTACATTTTTATTATCCGTGAATAAGTTACGTCCCGAGCCGCCATCCCTACATTAGGAGCCAATACTTATCTTTTTGTAGCGAGCCCATGACGTCAGTGTGATCGAAATGGGTACATGCGACGGAAAATGGGCGTCAGGGGACCGGTGGCGAGAGAGAGCGCGTGGAAGCGCTAAGTAAATGTGCTTACATTAAAACGTGTTTTTTTTTCTATTTTTTTCTTTTTTTAATAGAGGTACGGAAAGAAGCTCTCTGCGTCCCTTCTCATTAAAACAGCAAAGGAGAAAAACTGTCTTCCAATGAACGTTTCTCATGGAAAATACAATAATAATAATAATAATTCTTTATTTCGGACAATTACATCCATAGTGTGTTAGTAACAATTTACTTAGGACTAGATTAGTAACACTTATCAGCTAACACAATAAAATATAAATAAAGAGCGCGTGGAAGCGCTAAGTAAATGTGCTTATATTAAAACGCGTATTTTGTCTTTTTTTTTAAAACCGTACCTTTAGTACAGTGAGAAGCTTCTGCGTCCCTTCTCATTAAAACAGCAAATAAGTAAAACACTCTTCCAACGAACGTTTCTCTTGAAAAATACAAAAAAGAGCGCGTGGCAAGCGCTAAGTAAATGTGCTTGCATTAAAACGCGTATTTTTTCATTTTTTTTAAACCGTACCTTTAGTACAGTGAGAAGCTCCTGCGTCCCTTCTCAATAAAACAGCAAAGAAGTAAAACCCTCTTCCAACGAACGTTTCTCTTGAAAAATACAAAAAAGAGCGCGTAGAAGCGCTAAGTATATGTGCATACATTAAAACGCGTATTTTTTCTTTTTTTTATGGTTCGGTGAGAAGCTCTCTGCGTCCCTTCTCATTACAAAGCAAAGCAGAGAAACTCTCTTCCAACGAACGTTTCTCTTGAAAAATACGATTTGGTTTTCTTCAAAGGCTTAAATACCTGCCATCTACAATTGAACAAACGTTGCCTAGAATTTACAAAACTGGGCGCTAATTTGAGTGTGCTTTGATTTATCGCCAAATAAGCAATTTGTATATTGGGACATCTGTTATCACTGAACTGAACTGAAATACTGTTGCTTAATGTCATGTTGGGGATCCTCTTCTCCATAGAAGAACTCATTTCATCTAATTTTCATTTCATAGACAATTTTTTTTTTACCCTGGGGGTCATAAATTTTTCAGAAATCTTGAAAATGTCAACCTAAGGATTAGGTTAAGTTAGGTTTGTGTCATATAAAGTTAGAAAAATAAAATAGTATAGTTTCAAAGATCAAATGTTGTCAATTATATACAAAATCTTGCAAAGCGATGCCACTTCCATATAACAGTACCACACGCAACGTCGCAGAGGCAGGGCTGTAGTCGACGCGGGGATAAATTTCACAAATCCCTGGCACTGCCTCGCTGATCTACATCTAACCCTACGGTACTAATGCATGTGCTCGCGTCGGTGCGGCTTAGTGAGCCAGCTAGGTAACGATTAGTGTGCATTTGGGACTGCGACTTAGTTTTTCAGGGCCTTTAAATCGTGATTTGCGGCGATTGCGTGTTGCTTTTAGCCTCGGATTTAGAGCGGGTTGTTTATTTTTTTAATCGTGTTTAAGATATTGTAGCAATGACAACATGCTAGCGATTGGATCTCGGATGAACATAAAATAACAATAAGGATACCTATATAGCCAATTATATACCACTGCCATTTGTGTATGTACGGTCGTTTCGTCATGTTTTTATTAATTACATAATTATCAATAAATGAGTTTATGACTTTAATAGTGTTTTGAAAGTTCACTGTGCTGAACGTACTTAATTTTTAAAATTGTAAAGTCTTGTCTCCTTAATCAAGTGTTATTTTCTGTTGCTGACGGAGTTTTATCGAATGTGATCGAAAATGATGTTGACACGATGTTAAGCTAAATAAAAATATAATATGTAATATATAATCGGTAGAACTTCACGGGAAATATTTTATCATTAAATATGTTTACAAATGAAGCGAAAATTTAATGATTCGGACAGGATTCGAACCTGCATTTCCAACGGCTTTCCGGGCCAATACGATACCACCCTAAGGCATGTCGAAGCAACTGGTTGAAAATTTCAATGGCTCTGACATCTGATTCGGTGGTCCAATTGGGAGGACGCCAGTGTTGGCCCGGAAAGCCGTTGGAAACGCAGGTTCGAATTCTGTCCAAATCATTAAATTTTTAAATTTCGCTTCATTTGTAAACATTTAGTTTACGTTTGCAGACGTTACTGCTTTAATAAAAAAATAAATAAATATGTTTATCAAAGTGTTAGAGGATAAAAATATTACCCTGTATATTTATAAAATCAACTATTAATAAAGTGAAGCTATGGGACATTGCTAGTTCATGATACTTTTATCGTGACATCAGTTATATCACGAACAATTAAGACATTTAATCCGTAACACATTCTGCTAAAATTAACAAAGTTAAAGTCGGCGAAGGTAATCCCACAATTTGGCGTAAACAAGACACGGCAGCACATTTGCCTTGAATTTGCATAAGAGACGTGGCCCATTAAATAGTCAGAGGTTTGACTACGACGCCAGGGCTTAGCGCGTTACGCACTGAGGCAATTAGGGCGACGCATTTTGAGACTATTTTGTTACGAGCTTGACACATTGGCCGTCTGTTCTTGAAGGCACTACCACTTGCTTAGCCTGAGCATGTCAAGTTTTTGTACGATTTTTTCATTTCAAATTTGTTCGTCAGATTCCTTTAAACTTCCGAGCATAGCTCCTCTCTACATATAGAATTGATTGGCTCTTGCATTTCCTATAGGTTAACATATTATATTTCCCTATCCATTTTCCCCCGTGGCTTTGGTCGCGTAGACGGATGAAATGTGCTTATACAAACGTAACATTTTATGAATAAATTGTATATCTTAAAAAACAAAATCAATTTAAACGGATTATATCGCGTATATAAATTATTTGAACCTTTCTGATATGAGCTTTCCAGTTACCGTTGTCAAAGGTTGACTGAGAAAAACACGTTTTTTCTCTGTCAAAGTTACATTTTGTGCAAACTGCCCAGAAGTGGATAGCTACCGAAACGTCTGGTAGGCTCAAATCCATACTAATATTATAAATGCGAAAGTGTGTCTGTCTGTCTGTCTGTTACCTCTTCACGCTTAAACCGCTGAATCGATTTTGATGGAATAAGGCATGGAGATAGTTTAAGATCCGAGGAAGGACATAGGATAGTTTTCATCCTGGAAATTATCCCTAAAAAGATTGAAAAGTGAGTAAGTAATTCATGATGACATTGATGACCCTGTGGGAAATGTAATGATTAGACGAAAAGCACAATTGCTCTTACATTTGCTTAGGCGCTTTTAATAATCCCTTTTATTAATTAAGGTGATTAGGTGGATATCTATCGTGTTCTACGAGGTTGCTTCCGTACTTCCAAGTTTCACGCGGTAGTCGCCGGCAAAAGCTAGTAATTAATATACGTGACATAATCCGTTTGTCTTCTTTAAATATGTGACAGGCGCGGAAACCCAAGGAAATTTAAAATGAATATTCTTATAATTAATAGTTAGCCTTTGTCCTGTTTTGATATCTAAATAAGCTGTGACGCAGTTAAATGAAAAGTACTTACATTTTCATAAACTTTCACGTTTATGTATACTGTTCTTCGTCTATTTTATACTGTTGTACATATTTTGTGTTTCTATTGTGATCTAATGCGATTACGAACACAAAATATCAAGAATTTTCTGTCTAACTTATACATAAAGAGGAGAGGACGGAAAACTCAATATTAATGAGCCTTATGAAACTTTGTCAAGCACTAAGACGACGGTAACGGATCAATGTAACAATATTTTTGTTTCTTCATCCGTATTTCGTTTGACAAATAAAATGTACCTATTCCTTCGAACCTACCCATCTGTGAAGCTTTTGATCTCAATACTCGAAGTCTTATTTAATTTTGGCAAAGTATTCAAATCATTCTCGTTTTACAAGACGCGACAAGGGGGAGGAACAAGATGTTTTTTCTATATTTGTTTCCTTCTAAAATTAAACCATTATTTAAACGTATTTTTTTGTACCCACCCCTGAAAGAATGAGGCTATCGCTCATTCCATTTATTTGTCAGATATATAACTTTTGATATTGATAACTTCGAGGTATTTTGGGTGTTGGATTTATTCCTTCTAATGATGATTGATAATGTTGACCTTTAATATGAATAAATATAGCTTTGGTTCAACAAAACGCTTGTCATTTTATCATGATACATATTTAATGATTATTTGATGATGTTCGTGGTGATAAAGATCCATAAAGATTTTTCACTATCATATCCATCAGAAGACAATGAAGGGTGAGAAGAAGTGTATACAATTACAATAATTTCATTCATAATTATTCTTTTAACTTCCGAGCATAGCTCCTCTATATAATTGATTGACTCTGGCTTGTTTATAGGCAGACCTTTTTCGTATTCTACACATTTTAAAAAATTTGGTGACAGGTAAAAATATGGTGTCTTAGTTTGTTTTTTTTTTGTAATAATATTACATAAAAAAATGCAATGCACGATGCACGCGGTCAAATGCAATGCAAATTTCACCACCTTGCTGCCCGTCTAGCATAACTACGCTTCGCGACTCTTGTTGCGCCACATAGCATCGCCCGTCACTCTCTCACAGTACAGCGAAGAAAGAGATAGGTAATGTTTCTCGCACGAGAAAGAGTCGCGTGTCTAAGTTGTGCTAGAGGTGCTGGACTCAAACCGACATATTCCAGTACCGGGGCAAAGTTAAAATAATTACATTATTTTATGAAAGTACTTAGACTAATCTTTCATTTCTTCCCCTAAAGTTTTATAGCCTGCTTCATTGTTTACTTAGATGCTGAATGAATATCGCTCTCCCACAGTATTTCCACACGCAATTAAGATCTTTTATAGCAGTCGTATGCCTGTTTTTATTACTAAGCGTTTAAATAATTTTATGAGATTGCGTTGCCGAAATTACCCCATTTTCTTTTTTAAACAACCTCACTTTGCATTTCAGTTTACGTTCGCGAAGTTCTGGTGGGGTTTTTTTTGCACGGTTTAGTATGACGCGTGGATGGATTTAAATTTTGAACCCAGGTACCATAACAGTATTTACCTACTTTATCTTATGCGGACTTAAAGCATGAAAATACTTCTAATAAATTAGACTAAAATATGTGAATAGGTACTGTGAGCTAAATGAAATCATTCATAAATCATAGTCCATAGTACACTTATCTTCGAATATTATTAATTTATAATATTAATATAATTAATTATTATTATGATAATTTTCGAGCCAGAAAGTTTATAATCCTGAACGTTAGATTATAAACTAAGATCATTTAAAAACTTACCTTTAATAATTCTTATGCTGCCTACAATAATACACTGCAAAAAAAGATTTGTTTAACAGAAGCCCAAATGTTAGCTGCTAAGTTGAAAAATCAATCAGTAACCAAAATAATATGTGTAAAATTATCTTAATTTTGGTTACCACTAAGCACAATTTGGCTATTTTTCTAGTAGTTAAACTAGTTGGGCTATTTTTATTTCAGTGTATTTTCTTTAGTATTAAATAATAATTATAGCGCGGTAGGTTACAGGTTTTATAATGTCATGTTGATGTCCTGGTGTTTGAATATGTTTTAGGTACCTAGATATCATCACTGCGCCCTTTTTCGGTTAGATTTACGGCCTCCACATCACAGCTAGGTAAATCAAAATAATACGAGGTCATAAATACACAAATCGAGGCAGTAACCGACTGGTCGAGTTATATCAGAGTTAGACGGGGCAGAAAGAAAATTGGGAGCGAAGGGTCGCGCCAAATATTTCAATATGCCATTCACATTTTTTACGACCGTCATGCGCGCCGCCTTACGATTGTACGGAACCGCAATATTGGTCGATTCCAACGGTTTCTCTACTTTTTTCGATAGGTTATCAGTAGGTTGAATAGTTGGTGCGGTAACAAAGGTTGTGATTTTATTTGCGTTATAAAGATTCGGGGCGGCGGGTTGAGATTAAAACTGTTATTGTCGTATCACTCCGCTAGCGTTCGGAGGATCTTGGATGAACATAAAATAACAATAAGGATACCTAGTAAATTATGTACCAGTGCCATTTGTGTATGTACGGTCTTTTCGTCGTGTTAAGTTCATCCTATATACCTTTTCAAAACTAAAATTTATTTTGCAAGTGATATACCGTGGCGATTCCTCGGGGACAAAGTACCTACAGAACAGCGTGGAACGGTCTTATTTGAAATGTTTATCTACAAGAATTTTTTGAACAGTTACACTGACAAAAAAAATCGGACAGTAGCCCAAATGTTAGCTGCTAAATAGTTACTTAAATCGGAGGACTGTCAAACTGAGGGCTACTAGTAACCAAAATAAGTTTGGTTAATACTAAGTACAATTTAATTATTTCTTAAGTAGTTAAACTAGTCAAGTTGTTTTTTTTTTCAGTGTACGACTACCCTGGACCATGCCAAGTCAAAACAGCATGCTAACTCATGCCTTTCATCATAAAACGTTAGCAAAAGCGCCGTCATGCAAATTGGTCTCAGTACCGCCTACTTTATATTCCCAAAAAACAACAACAATCATAAATTAATAAGATACAGAATCAATGTTTCTTGCTTACCAGAGTCAGCGAGTGTTCGCGGTAGATACAGCGGTTAATGGGCGGGCCGCGGCAAAAACGGCACAGCCGAGCACCCAGATTATAATATTGGAGTTTCAATTGCACAAGTTGCTACAATTTGCTGGTTCACACTATCTGCCGGTACAGTTGGAAACATTTGAACAGTTTAATAAGGTATCCCGCTTTCGAGGGAGAAGCATACTTCTATAGAAGAATTTCAATAAACAAAATAGATCTGTTTAACGTAAGTAAAATATTGCTGACAACATTCCGTGTACGTATAGGAAAGCGCACCCTGGGCCCCCGACTACCGGATGACCCCGTGAGGGTAGCGAGGAGTCAATGGATGCGGTCTGCATGGGATCGCACTTTGTGGCGAGCTATGGGGGAGGCCTATGTTCAGCAGTGGACGTCTGAGGCTGATAGATAGACTGCAGACAACCACTGACAAGACAGTCGACTTGCGTTTGTTTGGTGGTTGGGAAAGTTGGTTTACTCTTACCGTATAAACGTTTCATACAGATCGCACCTTTAGAATTATAGTGACCAAATTCAAAATCTTGGAGTCTTTGAATTAGGTCTCTTTCATTCTAAATATGTAATTTATATGAAAGCGTCAACGATTTCTAATTAGGTCACTAAAGTTCCAAAGGTTCGAGATATTTGTACCTTACCTACGCTCTGACGTCACCAAACTCGTTTGGTAGCCATGTGCTGGTATAGAGCGTTTTCAGCGCTCCGTATTAAAAATGTATTACTAAGGGTGCGTTTCTATTGAAGCGGAGCGGAGCGAAGGCTTGTGGAATCGACCAATCACAGAAACGAAGCGGAGCTAAGCCAGATTTCAGCTCAGGCAATTGGTATATTCCGCACAAACTGCTCTGCTCCGCTCCAGTGGAAAAGCACCCTAACGGTCATTTCTGAGTTTTAGATCATTAAATGTAGTAGATCCCAATAAAATAGGATCAATTCTAATTGTCAATAAATATTATCGACACATTATTAGTTGCATTAGCACAACAATAGTAGTAAAATTTAAAATAGACAATAGATTAGTTCGGTGTTGACCAAAATACTGAGGACTATCTGAGATCGAGTGACGTTTTTTCGGAGCGGGTGGGTGCCGGGAAAGTTGGTATTTATAGACAAAGTTCGTTTTATAGACAAAGATATTATCGAATGTTAATTTCATAGAAATTTAATTTCATTGAAAGCATCTTTTTTTCAGAAATGATAAAATATTTTGGAATGTTTTAAGGAATGTTTCTTGAGGCTAACACGGATGGCTTTACAACAATACTGCGGAAACGTGTGGCCTCTCTGATGAGCTGAGTGCAAGGCAGTACCAACAGCCTCCTGAGTACAATATTGAGCAAGTGGGATTGCCCTGTGGTAAGGCACTGGAACCGCATACATATGGGAGACGCCTATAATATTAATCAGTTTAAATTGATAATTTCTGGAATAAAACTGACATTATTAAATTGAATTATTTTACTAACATGATCTTAAGTACAAAATGTTACTAACATTATATGGATGGATATCTGAAATAAATTGATTATTATTATTAACACAAATCTAACCAATACTATCAAGATTTCTGAAAATTTAATGACTTCCGAGGAAAATTTTATCTTTGAAATGAAAATTTTCTGAAATGTAACATTCGGTGAAGTGTTTTTCCAAAGAAGAAGAGGATCACGGATAACCGTGATACCTATAAAGGTATATCTATACAGGGTGATCAATCCAAATGGGTCAGTAGGGAGAAAACGAAAACAATAAGAGAGATAGGGAAATCTGTTCTTAGGAACCATGTAGTCGATTTAAGATTGAATACAAACTACATTCAATGATTTTTTTTTTATAAACCTTGTATAACCGGGAATTGAACCTGGTCAAAATTCTGTAAGTGATCGCATGGCGTATTGTAACACTCTGTAAAGAATGTTACAATACGCCATGACCGGGTTATGTATGAAATTATGTATGAGATTTATAAAAAAAATATAATGCGGTTTTTATTCAATCTAAAATCGATGCCGTGGTTCCTAAGAACAGATTTCCCTATCTCTTATATTTTGTTACTTCTCCCTACTGACCGTGAGATCGGCTAAAATAGCTTGGGAACATACATATAAAAAATATAGACGTTATTTGAGTGTCAATCCTATTTGGCCCCTTTGTACTATATTTTAAGTATATAAATCGTTTTTAGAATGCACTTAGCAATATTAAAGTCTTTGACATATTTAACCTAGAAAACTACCGTAAGTCTCAGGCATTCTGTCCCACAGTGCTCGATTGGCCGCCGCAGCGACTGATCGGATCTCCTGGTGATGAATCGCGTACCGATTCGAAACATGTCGAGCGTTATTCGACTTCTACGACGTGAGTAAACCCATTTTATAGGTATTTTTTCTACTCCAGTACTTTTTTCTGTCTATAAAGTTACTAACTCTAATATAAAGACATGCATTATGAAAGTGTGTAATAGTATTTTATGCAACCGTTGTATAAGAGGGGGCAAAAAACGCGAGTGGCATGGGTTACGATGTGAGCGCAGCGAACATCGTAAGAAAGATGCCACGAGCGTTTTTTGACCTACTTATACAACGTTGCATACAATACTTTTTCTACGACTCGACATTTCATAAATAAAATGCAAATAAACAACAAAGAAAATAATTAAATGTTCCCGCTCGGAATCAACAAAATTAAAAAGAAAAATTGTCTCTGATAAACTTTTTTTTTATTGACATCCATCTGTCAAATAAATATTAACTTATACATAAAGGTATACGATCACCATACTAAACATCTGTCAAAAAAATTTAACTTATACATAAAGGTATCGTTCACTATACTAAACATCCATGCACTGAAGATAAAACTTCTTTTTTAAGTTGGCACCAATGCCTTAGTACAAAAGTTTTTTTTTTTAATTTGCAAATTGTTTGAATGCAGCTGTTCATCATGTAATCTGAGGTACTAAGTGATGGTTTTTTGGCGACATTATAACATCGGTTAGCAGTGTGTTTTTGAGCAGTAGAGTATAGACTTTTACAGACTTTCATAATTTATGTCTTTATATTAGAGTTAGTAACTATATAAATGACAGAAAAAAGTACTGGAGTAGAAAAAAGTCTTTACTCTACTGCCCAAAACTGTTACCGGTTGTTTACCGTTGTTTACCGGTTGTACTGTTAAACGATGTTATAATGTCGCCAAAAAAGCATTACTTGGTACCACAGATTACAAAATAAACAGCTGCATTCACACAATTTGCAATAAAAAAAAACTTATTGTACTAATACATTGCTGCCAACTTAAAAAAAATGTTATATCCTCTGTGCATGGATGTATAGTATAGTGAACGTATACCTTTAGGTACAAGTTCATATTTTTTTGACTTTATAATTATTTATTAAAATTTCGAGTCGAAGAGAAAGTATTGTATGCAACGTTGTATTAAGTTAAGTAGGTCAAAAAACGCTCGTGGCATCTTTCTTACGATGTTCGGCTACGCTCACATCGTAACCCATGCCACTCGCGTTTTTTGGCCCCTATTATACAACTGTTGCATAAAATACTATTAATAAACTCACAAACAATTGGTACCTATTACCAAAATTATTCCAAGGGTTCACATAAAAATGCATATTCATCACATGTGAACAAAAACTCCAAGATTGTTCTCATTTCGAAACTATGTTCCGGCGAAGTTCCCAGTTCATACACCGGGCACAGAAACACGGACTAATTAGTCGAACTTTGCACCACTGTGACCGCTGCTGTAATTACGTTATAAAATACGGATTTCACACTTTCCGTTCGTTCTATATTTACCTTTAAAACTCAACAAATACTGGTCGAATAGGAAAAACCTAAATAACTTATTTATATATTTAGGTTAGTATAGAGATGTGACTGTATAGATTTATTTAAATGCAATAAACTTACTTACTTACTTATATCATGGACACATGGACATGGTCCGCTAAAACTGTCTACTTATGAACACAATTATATCCCTTGATTTGCTTTTGACTTTCGCGCTAAAATTTAACAGCAAATAAAGCACATGTTGAAGTAGACACAAAATTACGCTATCTTCAAGATATGTCATCACAAAACACTCAATTTTAACCCTTGGTTATTTTTACGAATATATTAAGTATATAGAGATACAAAGGATAAATAAGAAGCCAAAATTTTAGGCGATCCACTGCAATGGGAATCGGACCCACGAACTCTGCTTTATTTATTATTTGTCACGTCAATTATATTTATTATTGTTATGTTGTATAAACGAAATCAGAATTGTTTATCAATGTTTGTGCGTATTACCACAAAAATAGACTCAACATTTATGAAAGTGAATGAATAAAGTAGGCAATAGTGAACTCATTAACAAAACGATATTTGAATAATACAGATGATTAATGTATATTAGCAGAACTATCTTAAGGGTTCACTTAAACATATGTAAAGAAAGGCCCGGACTGTTCTCATCTCTCGAAAAGTTCCGGCAAAGTTCTCACCGGGCACTGAAACACGGACTAATTTGTCAAACTTGGCACCACGGGGACCGCTGCTGTAACTACGATAATGAATAAGGATTTGATACTTCCTGCGTTCATTCTATATTTACCTTCAAAAGTCAACGAATGCTGGTCAAATAGCAAAAATCTAAATACATCGTCTATATCATGAACATATGACCTTGACAGGGTCTGCTAAAATTGTCTACTTGTGAACACAATCATATCACTTGATTATAAGAAGCCAAAATGTTATGCAATCCACTGCACTCCAAGACGGACTCAATAATGAAATAATGAACTTTATTCTGCAAGTACGCCACAAGGGCACTTTTACATGTCTGAGTCTACCGGCATTTCACAAGAGGAGACCACTGTTGAGAAGAAACGCCGAAAGAAACTCAACAGTCAGTCATTTTTTCATAAAGGATAAGTACTTAACTATTACAGTAATATGAACTTAACTATACGTAGTTCTCGAAGAAAACATACCGACTCAAACCGTATAACCGGAACACTGTTCTTCCAACTAAATAAAATTGTTTGCATTTTGTGAACGCTTCATATTGCATCAAAATTGGGAATTAAGAGGCCTTCCTTTTATAATTTTTTTTCATATTACGACAAATATATTGATGATTTCAACCACCTTTTTGATGTGAATAATATGATAATACTTTTCCCCGATATCTAAGTAGTAACATAGCTATTTCATGCTTTCATTGCGTGCAGTCGAAAATAAGTGGAACAAATTAATTATTCCGCGTGAATTTTGTAAATTTCGAGGAGTTTTTGAAACAAAAATTATCAATGAAAAATTCAAATTGTAGATTTTAAATTCCCAATAGCCCAATAACATCAATAATATCATATATGTCTAAAACTATCAGCATTTTAAAAGGAATACGGCCGCTAAATATTAGACTCGTATCGAAATCTCTAGTACCTACGTCCATTGTAGGAAAAACAAAAATCCTTTCCTGTATGACACTCCTGGGGCCAGTTATTAATAGAATCGCAATAGCCCGTTCCGGTGCAGCCAAATTCACGAGCCGAGCTCATATCGCATAATCCTCTTTGCTTTGTACGTCAACAAGTCTGAGCCTGACACTGAATACCGAAACATAGTTGTTGCGTGAACCATAATGGATATTTTTGAATTATTTAAGACCAGCTGAGCCGCGCGGTGTTACCCGCTCATTCCACGCGAACACTACATTTTGCGGGATAAAAGTCCTATCTTTTACTCCAAGGTGTTGGCTACCTTCATACCAAAATTTATCAAAATTGGTCCAGCCGTTGGAGCGTGAAGAAGTAACAAACATACACACAAATACACTCACAAAATTTTGCCTTTATAAGTAATATTAGTGTGATTTATAGTATCTATACACTATTCTAACATATTTTGTTTTAACATTAATAGGATCAAGGGACGGGATCGAAATGAAAATTACCAAAATCTTGATAAGTAGATAAAAAATATAACAATATGTTTTTTTTTGTATAGTCACAATTATTATATATTGAAAAACACGCAAAAATTCGATGACGCCACTTTAAATAACACTTATGATATTTTCTTTTTTTATTGCTAAGTTAGTACGCTTTACAGTAAAACATCACGCATCTATCACGCGTCTATCACGCATCATTTGTATTTGTATTTGGTTACTACCTACTCAGGGCTCCTTATACGTACTAGAGATTTTGATTCCTAGTTTTTAGATTTTCCTTTTAAAATACTGATTGTTTTAGACATCTTTCTCTTTGATCAAACATGTTTCTTAATATATAGGTATCAATGTTACTGCTTAAAACAGGGCCATTGCAGTTTATTGGTATATATTTGAAAGCTGCATCAATAAAAAATCCTAAAATGTCATAAAGATTAGTTTTGAAGGAGGAAAAATACGAAAACGTAGCCTCGATTTGTATGGAAAACTGAGCGTAAGCGTGAGGAAGATGGAAGTGCGTGCTCGGAAGCGTGGAAATCATGTTTTTTGAGTTGTGCCATAAACATGTGCATTTTATATTGAAAATAGTTTTACAATTTTTGAGAACTTACAATTTTTCATCTATTAAGCTAAAAAACATTGTTAAACATTCTTAAAAAACACAAACGGAAGGGTATTGAAGATCCAACCGAAAATATCTAAAAAAGGGCTATGTTTGAGAGATAAAAGTATCGACAAAATTATTACCAATCGTGTTTTCACGTTGACAAGATTGAAGAAAAACCGGCCAAGTGCGAGTCGGACTCGCGCACCGATGGTTCCGTACAAACACTTTCCATCCCTAAGTGGTTAAGTTAAGTTTGCACCTGGTATGTATAGCGCCCCATATAAATTAGGTGCAAAGTTAGTTATTAAAAAAAAAACTACTCACTTGATCTCGTTCAAAACAATTTTCGTTGGTAGTTTTTATAGTAATGTATGTACATCATATGTTTATTTTAGATTTTTCATTTTCTTATTTTAGAAGTTAGAGGGGGGGGGACCAACTTTTTTCCACCTTGGAAGCGTCTGTCACGCAAACTATTCGGTTTAGAAAAAAAAAAAATTTAAAAACCTCGATATCATTTTTGAAGACCTATCCATAAATACGTATGTTTGATGAAAAAAAAAATTTTGAGTTTCAGTTCTAAGTATCCCCCATATAAGTATATTTTTTTATTTTTTTTTATTTTTGCATCAAAATCTTAATGCGGTTCACAGAATATATCTACCTACCTAGTTTCAACAGTATAGCTCTTATAGTTTCGGAAAAAAATGGCTGTGATATACGGACGGACAGACGGACAGACAGACGGACAGACGGACAGACAGACATTACGAATCTATAAGGGTTCCGTTTTTTTGCCATTTTGCTACGGAACCCTAAAAACTGTGTAAGTTTCTTATTTTCGAGGGGCAGATTTTTAATTACTATGGATGTTGAGATCTAGAATCATTCACCTGACGAATTTTGCATGCGTGGGCTCTTAAAGCCGAATTCGTGGACCGGTTCGCATCGCGTGATTCTCTTTGCTTTGTGCGTCAACAGGACGAATAGTGACTAAACGTTCGTTACAAATATGTGCCTACTTATATACCAGACGCTTGCCAAGCCTCGGCCAGCTTACAGGACGCAGGTATATGTTAGAGCGAGCACGATGTAGTTCTGTCTCATTCTAATATGTAACTGTGTCCTGCTTGCAGGCATGTGGCGCCGGCATGCTTACTAGGTACTCTACTTGTCTCCTCTACTTGAGTAGAACTATAAATTATGTTGAAATATTTCGTTAAGACACTATACGTTTCAATGCAAAAGGAAAATATAGCTATTCCAATCCAACGTCCAGTCTAATATTTTACGATTAATCTAATTCTAAAGTTTACTTAACTAATATAATATAAATGACAGCTGACATGCTTGTCCGTTTTAAAATATTATTTTATAATTTTTTGTGTTTCTTACTGGTAAGACCCCAGTTTAAGAGTAAATTTCTCACGCCAAGATTGTGCGTAATTTTTTTTCAAGAATACAAAACATAAAAACCAAATAGCGTTCCGTTTGATACTGCTGTTCCCGGTCTGGGAATGTGAAGGGCGCTTTTCGAGGCTCTACAAAGTTAAACGCCGCTAGTCCGCCCGCCCGACCGACCGCTATTTATACTCCGTGCTGCCATTCTCTGTGCTCGGGGGCTGCGCTGCGCCCCTTGCTGCACCCCGCCGAAATGACGTCGCAGCTGTGACAGTGCTTTTGACATTTTTCGTGAATTTTTTTATAAATTTTTGTTTGTTTACATTTTTAAATGTTTTGTGTTTGTATCGTGTCTAGCCCGTAAGTTTTATTTTTAAATCGTTTGATTAGTGTTTATGCCTTCACAGCCCTAGCCGCTGCCTAGCGCATCTCAACCTGCACAATCTTCCTCTGCCACGGACCTGACAGCAACACCTTTGGCGGAAAGACTTGGTCTGTTGAAGGCAAACAGACCCGTTTTAAAAAGAATACCTCGTGCAGCCCGCATTTCTGTAGCCCGTTGCCTCACGGAGTGCGTCTCTAAGGTCGTCACTGAGAATTCGCCACAGGCGTGGAACAGCTTGCTCACATTTTCTTATTCCGTACTTCATGCAAACAAATCCTGCAAAGATTCATTAAGTACGTAAATAAAAAACAACACCCTAACAGTTTCGGACCCCCCCCCGTCATTCAACATATTTACCGGCAAAACCTGACTTCTAAAATAACTGCAATAGAAAAAAAAATCTCCGAAGGAAATGTGAGTGGAGCTGCTCGCCTCCTCTTCTCCAGTGACGACTTGGCTGCGCACTCAGCTGAGACCTATGCTGCCTTGAAGGAGAAACATCCACTTCCTCCCACCTCAGCTGAGCTACCAATTCCCTCCACTGCTAACAACGACTGTACTACTGTCACCGAAGACGCGGTGCAGCAAGCCCTGTGGTCGTTCCGTAACGGCTCTGCCGGTGGGTTAGATGGTCTCTCCCCGCAGCATCTTAAAGACATGATTTCAGTGCCTACAGGGGATGCGGGAACGGCGTTGCTGAAATCTTTAACCAAACTTTTAAACCTCATGCTTGCAGGCCGTGTAAATAGTCAAATCGTTCCTATACTCTACGGTGCCAATCTGGTAGCTCTGGCCAAGAAGGATGGTGGTATCCGCCCGATTGCCGTTGGGAGCACTTTAAGGCGCCTGGCTTCGAAGCTTTGCTGTCGAAAATTCCACCAGAAGCTGACGAACACTTTCAAGCCACGACAGCTGGGCTTCGGAGTCAAGGGCGGGTGTGAGGCAGCGGTGCACGCAGCGCGCACGTTTTTAAATCGTCCGGACTACGAGGTTTTTATTAAAATTGACGTCAAAAATGCTTTTAATTCGGTTGACCGTGGTGCCCTTCTAGCAGAAGTCCAAAATGTACTCCCAGAGTCTTTCCGGTATTTATGGCAATGTTATGGGGCACCTTCAAAATTACTTTTTGGCGATAAAATAATTCTTTCAAGCGTGGGCTGTCAACAGGGAGACCCGCTTGGACCCGCTATCTTTAGTTTGGCAATTCAACCAATAATTACAAACCTACAATCAAAATTTAATCTGTGGTATCTCGACGACGGCTCATTAGGCGGAGACGCTTTGACCGTCCTCGAGGATTTGCAGTTGATAATCAATAAATTCTCAAGCATCGGTCTTTCTCTAAATTTTACCAAATGTGAAATATTTTTACCCGAACACCTTTCTCCTGAAAAGAAGATCGAAATCCTCACGAACTTTCACGCAGTTGTTCCAAATATATCAGTTCATACAAAATCTTCTCTGACACTTTTAGGTTCTCCAATTTTCGACGACGCAATCAGTCCTATTATCGACTGCAAATTAAACCTTTTCAAATGTATTTCTGACCTCCTTTTCGAAATTAACCCCCACATGGCTCTCTTTATTATCCGTTTTTGTCTTTTCACACCAAAATTTATGTATTTGCTCCGTAGCAGTCCTGTTTGGAAATAACCGCACATTTTGTCATCCATAGACGACTGTCTACAAACAACAATTTCAAAAATTTTAAATATTAATTTTGACAGCAGATCATGGGATCAAGCGGTTCTCCCCATAAAACTCGGTGGTCTGGGTGTTCGCTCCTCGTCTAGCGTGGCACTACCGGCGTTTCTTTCCTCTGCCTATAGCTCGTTATCTCTCGTCAGTGTAATTTTAAACGGCTTATTATTTTCGCGGCGACAGAAAAATTAAAGAGCAGCAAACTATTTGCAACTAAAATAATAACTTGTCAGCGATTAAATATTTTGGCAATCATTTATATTAAATGAGCTTTAAACTAAGGATATTTTAAAATTCAAATAATGGCAGCTACTTTAAGGTAGCAGAAATAATAAACAAGATTACTGAAATCATAGGTGAGGTACTATAAATAATGACTTGGCGACTAATATTAGCAGAAGGATAACAAACCTTATATTAGTGGCAACTACAGGTCTCCATCTAAAAAAGCATTTTGGGCTTTGATTTGCTGGCAGCTTAAATATTAAAATGGGTACTATATAAAAGTAATGGGGAGTTATTTTTTTAGTTTTCGTAAACATAATTTAATGAAAACGGCGATAAGCGTTTTTAGGTAAAAATGTTTTGCCCATACAAAACACGCTTATTTTAGTCCGAATCTAGCTAAAACACGCTACGCTAAAATAAGCATTGCATTATCATAAGACTTGCCTCAGAACCGAAGCTGTCAACCCCGATTCCACGTGGTCTTGTCTGCCCTACCCCTAGAGTGTATATAAAAAGCCGGAGGCGCGGAGGGAGAGCAGCCCTCGCCCGCCGTGACAAAGCTCGGGAGCCGTGCGGAGCGGAGCGGCTGAGGCTGGTCGCCGAATGCGACCAACAAGCCGAAGCTGCGGAACGGAGTACGGGCGACCGTGCTTTGCCACGCAAGGGCGGAAGGGCTGCACTTCCCGCAGCGCCGGAGCCGAGGCAGAGTCTGACACAATATCCAAAAAAATATTGTCGGTTTTAGGAGTCCATATCTCGGTAATTATTAAGTTTAGAAAAAAGTTGTCCATACAAAACACGTTTATTTTAACGTATTCTATACGATAGAATCATAAAAAATAGGTGTCAATATGACATCACACCCAAAATTATTATTTATACATGGAATTTTCAACTTTGATTAAAGCTCTTAAATTGTCGCACAAAGTATTTTTTTTATGACCTTGATTTATTTTATATGTAATCTCCATTGAACAATTAGAGTAGGCCATTTTCAACTTTTTATCCGCTGTCATGTTTCCGCTTAATTAGTTAATTCAGTCGCCAAAACAATAATTCGATGCTAGTTTATATTGAAACAAAGCCGAAAATTGATTACTTAGCTGCTACTTTTTACTTTAATAGTCTCCGCAATTAGTCGCCAACTTATTATTTTTGCTATCCCCTTTATTTTTTTATAAATCCCTAAATCTGATTAATTTGTCGCCGCGTTAAATACATGCCATTTTAAACTCCCCACAGCTACCTGACGTTGAAATGGCGAGTTTGGTGGAGGCCAGGAACGCTTGGTGTGCCTCGTCCCTGGAGTGGACATCCCAATTACAAGAGCTGCCCAAAAGGCGTGGGATAACCCTAGGCTTAAGGTAACCCACGCTTCGCTTTTAGAAAATAGTCCGAACGATTTGGAGCGTGCTCGTGTCTTGGCCGTTTCTGCGAGCGAGTCTGGCCACTGGCTGCATGCCCTTCCCTCGCGTAATATCGGCACTGTTCTAGATCCCAATTGCTTAAGGATAGCAACTTGTTTAAGACTCGGAGCTAGAATATGTGTCGATCATACGTGCGCCTGTGGTAAGAGCGTAAATCCACTGGGACGTCATGGGCTTTCTTGCGTAAGAAGTGCCGGCCGCTTCTACCGCCATGGCACACTAAACGATTTGTTCCGCCGTTCACTTGCCACTGCCTCTGTGCCTGCCGTCCTGGAACC
Organism: Apotomis turbidana; assembly: GCA_905147355.2. Lineage (NCBI taxonomy): Eukaryota > Metazoa > Arthropoda > Insecta > Lepidoptera > Tortricidae > Apotomis > Apotomis turbidana. The sequence goes on from LR990286.1 coordinate 23,863,882, forward strand.
CGTTGGGATGGCGAGAGACGACGGCAAGCGTCCGGATGGAGCAACGTTGGTGCCATGGAAGCTTGGGAAGACCTTAGTGTGGGATGCGACATGCGTCGACACGTTTGCCGCATCGCACATTCAGGTGACTCGCACTCAGGCTGGCGCGGCGGCTGACCAGGCCCAGATCCTGAAGCGCCGCAAATACTCATCCCTCCATGAGATGTCATGGATGACTATGCACACTAGTCGATCAGGATCATGTGTTTGCGGCATTGGCAGTTGAGACTTTAGGGCCTTGGTCAGCCGATATGAAAAGCTTCGTGAAGGCCCTGTCGTCGCGGTTGGTCGACGCCACGGGGGATCCAAAATCTGGCGCTTACCTCTCACAAAGGATCGGCCTTGCAGTTCAGAGAGGTAACACCTTGCCACAGGCAGAGCTGCTGGAGGGGGTGTTCTTTTTATAACCCGTTTATTTTTAATTTAGTATTAGTAGTATATTTAGTATTTATCAACTTTAATATTGTAAATATGTTTTTTTTGTTCATATATAGTTATATAATATAGTTGTAAGTCATATAAATAAATAAACAAATACCATGGGACAATCATACACAAATCGACCTAGTCCCAAACTAAGCAAAGCTTGTTCTATGGGTACTAGACGACGATATACATAATATATATAAATACTTACTTACTACTCTGGCTCAGTGACCCAAAGAGGATCTTGGCCTCTGACACAAGAGAACGCCATTCTTCTCTGTTTGCGCCTTTTCCCGCCAGTTAGGGATACTTAGGGCGCACAGATCCTTCTACACTTCGGGCCTCCGCTAGCTGGCGCGGATTACCCGGAACGGACGCACGCGTGCGGGTCAAAATGTATGAAAAATCCGTCGCACGCGTCCGGATCAGTTAGCGTTGCTCATACATTTTTACCCGCACGCGTACGTCCGTTCCGGGTAATCCGCGCCAGCTAGCGGAGGCCCTTAATCTTTCCAGCGCTCTCTTCACGGCCGTATATATAAATACATATATAGAGAACATCCATGACCCAAGAACAAATATTCGAGTTCATCACACAAATATTTGCCCCGGCCGGGATTCGAACCCCGAATATAAATGATTTTTATCCTCTTTTTTGAGATGTGAAATATAATTTATTTGCAGTATCATAATATGAAGCCGGTGTTCAGTGTACATCGTGTTTATTTAAACAACTCATATTGATTCAAACAATTGCACACACTTTATAACACATCAAAAACTAAAAAAAAAAAACTCTTATGTGTTAGATAATAATTAAATATACACGATAATAATTACATAGACAATAAGTACCAGGCGTACCTAATTTCTTCTTTGAGGAATTTATTTTTGTCGATACGTTCTTGTTGAATTAACACTGATTATTGATATACTCGTGAATTTTGCATGCTTAAGTAAACAGCAGTAAAAATGTGGTCGCAGCTCGTTAAAATAATTAACACTCGTAGAAATTAAAAGCTGCCTATAATTTTATTGAATAAATTGACCACGGCTATGTAAGAAAAACGATTACGTTTCATTTATTTTCAAATATTTGACGTTCTTTGGAACAATAAGTTGTTTAATTTAAAACCCGGACTGTCCCGCGTTCCTGTGGTGACCGTTGGTATATTTCAATTTTCGAACACATTGTTACGTTTCTGTTTGCGTTTAAATTCTAAAATGCAATTTGCTACGGTGACTAGATGGCGCTCGAGTTTCGTACTCCATTAAAATTTATGATACATGGAGGTCGGACAGTAATTAAAAGAGCCCACAAAGGGTCATAACATACCGAAATGTGGCAAAGTTACGTTATATCGGAGTGGTAGTGAGTTACTTTACGAAGTACGTACTGACTTTTGTTTTAGTCCGTCCCTATTGTTGGGATTTAAAGAGTTATATTAGACTTTAACACATTTCAGCGTAGTTTCGAAACTGCAAACGAAATTAAAATCACGTTTTTAACAATTTTAGCTTCTACGAAAAACTTTGCTCCGGTGGGAGTAAATAGTATGTTGACTTTTATGTTCCACTTTAGAGCAAAAGCGAGATAGATAATTTTAAAACACATGTAGTTGAAACCCGAGATAATTACTTTTCGTATTCGTTCGTATGATTCCATTAAATATAGACTTTTTTATATAGACGAGTAATAAAGCGACTGATGGAAAACAGCGTCAGAGAAAAAAGGATCCAGCGATATTGAATGGAAAATATTCGAAGTATATGTAAAAAAGATACACACAATGTTGCCTGAATTAAAGAATATGAATTGACACAACATGTAGAACCTTATATTAGGCCTGCTGGAGCTGGCATGTTCATAAAAATGATCAAAGCTCCTTAATTAAAAGATTTAAAAAAAAAAAAAAAAAAAACATGTAGAACAATTTATAATTAAAATAATTATTTTGGGTTCCATGTTAATAAATAAATGAAATTATATTATATTCAATACTTCTACAAAATTCAAAAATTTTTTTTGAAAACATACAGAAAAATAGTGAAATAATCTCTCACTCCAAAATCACTACTAAAATGTCGTTAACCTTGTGGAAAAGAAGAGTCACAAGGACACAAGTCGCAACGCACAAGAACAGCGGTAAAATTTCCATAGCAATACTGTATGATTTTCTGTGCCGTGAAAAATTGCTTGTCGCTTTCCCTCTTTTGGAATGACAAACTTTTAAAATTGACATTTTAATCAGAAATTGGGATATTTTCGTAACCGATAAAATGTGGGATGTTCATTTTTTTATTACTTTATTGACTTTATCGGGAGTAAGCATGGTAAAAAAAAACAACAATTGCAAGTTCACAAGAGATGTTCAATGTTCATACCTCGGTTCTGAGAACGACAAAAATGAAGGTAGGAATGCACAAAATATGAACAATAAGATTTTCCAATTCGGTAAAATGATAAAAACCGTTCACAATTCTCGACAAATGTTTCACCTCGCTACACAATTTGCTTAGCCAGTTGGCAACTTCGATTAAAACATTTTTCCGGGCTGTTATTTCCCTTTTAATTAAATAATCTGGGTCAGAGGACGCACTGTTGATGGCTCGCGAAGTTGATACAAAATAAATTCACATTGTTAACATTGAATTGCCTTAACTAATAGGTACACCTTAAGGTATCGTATACTCAGTTTTAAGGTTAGGGTTAGCGTTGTAGGTAATAATTATTTTGAAGCATTATCTTTAACGACAAAATTAATACGTAGTATTATTTAATTAACATATTTTTAACGTTTTATAAAGTAAAGACGAAAATGACCAGTTGCAATGTGTTTTGCCAGTCATGACTGTTTAAGTAAATAAAAATCGGACATATTTTTATAGAATCTTTTTATGGATTGTATTTTTTTTTGTATGCGGAAATACCACATTTTTATTTTATAAATAAAATAATGCGATCTACTACAATATAAGCAGAACTCAAACCTGCTACCTGCATTTCAAACACATATGACGCAGAGGGCGCTCCAGTGGCGTAGAATTATGGAATGAAAGATTTGGTGTGATTGACGTAGCGATCAAATAGCTCAGTTGGGAAAGCACTATGCCGGACACGTCGACGTCGCGGATCGAGTCCTGCTTATTGTAGTGGATCGCATTTTTTTTTTTCATAATATATCTTTGTGTCCACATTTATAAAATTCGGACATTTGTAACGACTCAGACGACAAGTGGCATTGACAAGCGGTGGTGATACGAGTGTGTCGTTCACTCGTATGGCTGCCGCACTCGCACCTTTCCCTTCGCCGCTGGTCGCGTAAGTCGTGGCTTTTCCATATCTCTGACTGTTGAGTAAAATTTGGCGCTTATTCTCAATAGTGGTCTACTTTTATATAATGTTGGTAAACTTAGACAAGTAAAAGTGCTCCTGTGGCCTAGTTACAGAATTAAGTTCATTATCTCATTATGGACTAATAAAGGTGACAAATAGATACTTACAGGTACAACCAATAAACGCACTACTGATATTTAAATGCTGTTATATAATATCCGTGCTTTATGTACAGTTGTACTCAATGTACAAATATTATCGCCTAGCGATCAAATCGCATTTTAATTATTGTAATATCATTAAAATAAATATGACTAGGACATATTTCGGTTAACTCTGTTGTTTAATTGCCGATAAATTCATTGCTGTAGAATAAAATTTAACGTGCAGAATTAAATTACAAAATAAAATAAAAATATTAATTTCACCGCACATCATAATTACCAGTTATTGTTATGAGTAGGTAAGTTATTACATTCTGATTCAGTAATACAGTTTATTTTTGTCAGAATAATTAATTCCCGCCAAATGATACTTACAAAGCAACAAACAGCTGCCGCAAAGCTGAAACGGGACTGGTCCGGACAGGTCTGTCCCATGCCGGAGGACTTGTTGGCGAGAGTACTCGTAACTACAAAATCAAGGGGATCCTACAAAATAGAGTGATGCGTCGCGGCAAACTCCAACAGAGATGGTGAGACGACCTTGATGTCTTCCATTAGAACTAGTGGGAAATATTCCAAGAACGAAACACGTGGAAAATTTTAATGGCTATGAAATGACAATCCGTGACACTCCAGATTGAAAAAAAAAAGGTTACTTTGATTCCCGCTCGAATAAAAATCGCAGTTTGTTCACTGTTATCTCCAACAAATGTTTGAGCTGGTGAGGTGTATTTTTTTTGGGAATAGGTTTAGAAATGTGGCCTGTAGGCAAAAACAGTCGGAAATCCGAACATCAAACATCTGGACATACAAAAAAAAATTGGCAAAGCTGAAGCAGTGACGCTTCGTTCGCTACGCTCGCTGATTAAATTTGTGAATAGCGCTAAATTGTACCATCGAAAAATTAAAAAATATTTATATCGTAAAATTTATTCCTAGGCAAACTTAATTGAATTAAACTCCATTGAGCGGGTTTATACATTGACAGCGGGGTATCACGCGTGAGTAGACAGTACGGTGCTATTACGCGTTATGAGTTATGACGCGGTCGATGCGAGGCCACCATAATATAGCTTTCATTCCACTGACCCACGTTTGTGTCTTATTTTATGTGTAGATTGAATTAGATGTTCTGCTCAATGTTATTCACAATCACAAAAAAATAAACAAATAACTAAAAGGAATTTAACACTAGTTTCAATATTGAACAGAATCAACGTTGATCATATTTTTGTGGTGATGCCACATTTCTTATTAAGTAGACAGATACCATTTTAAACATAAAAATACAGAGAGCGCTGTAAAAAACGAAATGAGAAGGCATTGTTTCATACGGTCTGGACAGCGGTTCTGTAGTTTAGTTGAAAGAGCAATGTTCTGATTAAACTGAGGTCGAGGTGTAACATCCCTATCCCCCTACATAAATATATATATATTACCTATACTAGCCTGGAATGGCAAGGACTTGGCATCAACATCAATGGCGAATACATCACTCACCTTCGGTTTGCCGACGACATCGTAGTCATGGCAAAGTCGATGGAGGAACTCAGCATGATGCTCGATGACCTCAATCGAGTTTCTCAACGGGTGGGCTTAAAAATGAACATGGACAAGACGAAACTCATGTCAAATGCCAAGGTTGTGCCCATCCCAGTCTCTGTTGAAAACTCGGTACTCGAAGTTGTTGACTTATTTGGTAGATGTATGCATCTACCTAGGACAAGTGGTCCAATTAGGTAGGTCCAACTTCGAGAAAAAGGTCAACCGCCGAATCCAACTCGGCTGGGCAGCGTTCGGGAAACTACGCAATGTCTTTTCGTCCGACATACCTCAGTGCCTCAAGACGAAAGTCTTCAACCAATGTGTGTTACCAGTGATGACTTACGGCACTGAAACGTGGTCTTTCACTATCGGCCTCATCTCAAAGCTCAAAGTCGCTCAACGAGCAATGGAGAGGGCTATGCTCGGGGTGTCTCTACGTGATCGAATCAGAAATGAGGAAATCCGTAGACGAACTAAAGTGACCGATATAGCTCACCGGATTAGCAAGTTGAAGTGGCAATGGGCAGGCCACATAGCACGCAGAGCAGATGGCTGTGGGGCCGAAAAGTGCTCGAGTGGAGACCTCGGACCAGCAAGCGCAGCGTAGGACGTCCACCTACAAGATGGACAGATGACCTTATAAAGGTCGCCGGAAGGCGCTGGATGCAGGTCGCTTCCAACCGGTATATATGGAAGTCCAAAGGGAGGCCTATGTTCAGCAGTGGACGTCCTATGGCTGAGATGATGATGATGATGATACTAGCCTATACTCACACCTAAAGACTGAAGACTAAACTACTGCTGAAAAACTGAAAACCTGGAAATGAAAACTTACCTAATTTTATTCCTACCTATTTGTAACTTGTTCTAACTTGGCCAGTGATTCATCTAGTGGATTCGGATCCCTTCGTTGTGTTGTGTAGTGTGTAGTACCAGATTCTTTTCGAATGAGAGGAGATTCAGAGCTACTTGAATTAAAACCAACATATAAAATGAGCAAAATGTTTATTGAATAAAATAATTACATTTTGCAAGTATGCCTGAAGGGCATTTACTGACTCTACCGGCATTTCGCAAGAGGAGACCACTGCTGAGAAGAAACGCCGAAAGAAACTCAACAGTTAGTAATTTTTTTCAAAATTCAAACATATAACTAATACAATAATAAACTTAATCTAAGACACAATTTTAAAGAACAAATTGAGAAGGGAGAACTTTTACTGCTACTCTATGAGATATTAAGTTCTTACAGCAAAGTATAACAGAATTACGTGAATTATGAGATGCATCTGAGCCTGTTAAAAAGTACACAATAATTAAAGTCTAAGACCCCATAAAGTCACAATCGAATCTATAGAACGTGAAATCCACTTTTGATATGTTTGATGACATTTGTATTTTTGCATGTATAGGATTTTCCTGAAGGCTATAAGCATGGTTTCACCTTTCGCCTTGGCGTATGGTTTAACCCTTGGCTCGTAAGACGAGTTGCAGCCTTAATGCATTAATACAAAATTACATTCAACATTGTCCTGAATCAATTAGCTCCTTAAAGCAAGTGAAAATATTCAACATTCCATGATCGGTTACGGAACTCCATAGAGCAACTAGTTATTGGAATCTTCCAATGTTGGTATTATTTAATACAAATGTGGCTCAATAGATAATGAGATAATCTCAAACACATCCCATAGGTTGGAACAATGATATTAGACAAGTCAAACAATTGGTAATCATGATATATGAGTTGCATTCGAGTCTCATAATAAATAATCATTCATACATGTGAAGAACCCATAAAGCCATAAACCTATAGTAGTTTGAGAAAGTGAACTCGTAAGTCAAATCGCATCCCTTGATGCATTAATGCAATATAAGATTCAACTTTGTCCTGAATCAGTTAGCTCCTTTAAGAGGGCGCCGAGCGTTAGCGACTGAACCATAGAGCGCGGGGAATGCGTATTTCGAACGGCGCGCGGCCGCCATAGTAAAAATGTATGGAGAGTTAAAAGCACTTTTTGATAAATCTGGACCTTTAATACCAAACAATAATTGAAATATTTGTTGCGGACAAATTGTAATGTAAACATTCATATTTTTATTGAACTGAAAATCAGAATAGATTTCTATTGTTAAAGTATAAAAATACACTTAACGCCTGCTTAGGATTTTACAATTTTCGTCCAACTTTAATAATAATAATAATAATAATACTCTTTATTGTGCACCACAAGATAACAGACAGAAAACAAAAGAAATAAAAATACATTACAGTTGGTAACAACAGGCGGTCTTATCGCTAAAAAGCGATCTCTTCCAGACAACCTTAGGGTAGAACTACTTACTACTACTTAGGGTAGGGTAGACTTTACTTAGTTCTCTAGGGTAAAATATTAATAATCTTATAATTTTTCCACGAAGAAGTTGTTAACACATTCTTCGAAGTGCTGAATATATAGTTTAGAAATGGATTAAACAACTAGTGTTGACGTTAACGGCAACTGCCTATTTTTTCACATTTCGCTCGGTGCAGTCTTAAGCATATGAAGCATATTCAACATTTCTCGATCAGATTCGACGCTCCATTGAGTCTCTTGTTCTCGTATTTTAATCAAAGAAAGTACTATTTAGTACGAATGCAATTCATATTTTCAGTCATGCCTATAGTCACTAGAACTGAGGATTTCTCATTTACATCCCTTAGGAAGAATCAATGTCGAAACAGATTATATTCTGTACACACAAGGTATAAACGTGTAAAACAAATTGTTGTATTAATTATTATAGGTAGATATAGAAATATTTATCCATACAATAATAAACTATTAACATTGATAGCATAGAAAAATGTTGCCTCAGTTGACTAATTGAATTATCTTCATATTTAAACATCTGTCAAATAAGAAAAGAATCATTATTTATCTGGCTGTAATCAGCAAAACTACTGGCATTGCTCAGAATCCAATAAAACACACACTCAAGAAATAAATAATTTCATAAAAGAAAATTTCAATAAAGCGCACAATAGTCAGTTGATAAGGCTCAGAATTCAATCCATTCTCAAGAAATAGACATAAAAATACAGTTAGAAACAACTAAAATCAATTCACATTCGCACATTAGCTATTCCGTCATATCCGCACTGTTGTAGATGATTGCATTGTTTACTTCCGATTAGTGTTGTGACTGTGACGTAATTATCGCGAATGGACGTATATTACGATAGTACATAATTCAATATCTCCTAGTGTCTGTGTACGTTTTGATGTGGCTTAAAGCCGTTAATAATGTATCGACCAAATAAATGATGTAAGCGATGTTAAAGCTGCGTGGGGCACTCACCAGCCGAGAAACAAATACAAATGTAAAAAATAACCTTTCTGTGTGGTATGTAAGAAACGATTAATGCTTGTTATATTTCTATAAGGCCCATATCTATTTCTTATTAAACGATATTATAAATAATATAACGATAAGTTTTTGCCCATCACTAATAACTCTCTATTTTTTCCTGTTATTCAGTGCGGTTTCGGGTTGTAAGACCTTACACCTTTACATATTTATTCCTCTTAAGTAAATAGCAGGAACCCGGGGCGACGCAAACACTAAGATAACCAACTCGTCTACTAATGATATTGATAGGTAGTTATCGAACATTTTAAGTTTTCGCATAGTTACAGTCTTTAATATCCGTCAATACCTTACTAGGCCTATGAGCCCTACAACGCACTGCTGGATAGTTTAAGTAACAGGCCAATCGGCCTTTTAACGCACCACACGAAAAAACGTCAGTTTCGGTCCCGCAGCGAACGTTTTAAAAATATATAATTATATTCATATTTGAAAGATCTCAGTATTAATTGATAACTCACCAATCCATGAAGCTAAAGAGGAATACTTGTAAATTCATATTCATAGAAATTTGACATAAAACAGCAAATAATCACAAAATCCAACACCGCAATTAGCTAGCTAGCTCAAAGCACAGAGTTCAAATTTCACCAGAAAAAGAAACAAATTTAAAAATAAAAGGTAAAACTATAAATAAAGATATCTCACCAATCCGTGTGGCTGTATTAAAGAAAAAAACATTAATTAAAAATAAAACTATTAGAAATGTGCAACTCTCACCAATCACATTACCATACTCTGTGGCTGAAAGCTCGGCCCGTAGCGCTCCGTAGGCCTCCCCGCTTGCACCTACGCGCCGCTAGCACGCGCCCGGCGTCCTCAGCTGCACCCTCGCCGTCTTCCTCTTGACCGTCGCTGCGCCGGCAGGACTTCCTCGGCGGTCGGCTGCTGGTTCTGGAGTCTTCTTGCTTCTCCCGACTTCTTCTTCTACTTCTTGAGGTGTTCTTCCCGGGAGCTCTACTGATGACTGACTATCCCTCATACTAATCTCTGCGCCTTATATATCCCTTTTCCCAGTCCAAATTTGAAATAATGTTCTTAAATCAAATTTGTCATGTGTTTCGCGATATGCCTTCATATTAGGGTTCCACAGCTGGCCACTTACAACTACATTTAAAAATAATAATATAAATGTTCGATGTTAATTACGCAAAGATCCGCTTCTAATCTTATACTGACGCTAATTTACTTAATGTTATTTTCTAGTTTTTGAAAATTTATTGAAATAATGTAAAGTATGGATTACGTGTTGATAATAGAAACATTTCAATTCTTAAATACGTTTTATTATACATATTGTAAAATATCAGTTCCACATCTCGGCGCAGTCTCATAGTTTTATCTTATAGTTTTCCAGTAATGAAATATAAAATACTAATCTGTCGATCAAGTACAGTCGTGATCGTAACAGTGGGTTCGAGTCCCCCTTGGACTGCAGTAGATCGCATACAATTTTGGCTTCCTATTTATCCTTCGTATCTATACACAAAATGAACATTATTTAATGTCTGCTTGCCTTAAAGACAGTTCAAATTAATTTACTTTGAATAGTAGTAATTGAAGTAAACACCTATGTTGACATATCGCTGAAATGGGTCAAAAAGTATTGATTTTGGCTCTTAAGAGGCCTTATTCCTTTTAAAAAAAATTTTTTTCATAATATGACAAAAATATTGATAATTTTAACCAACTTCTTGAAGTGAAGGATACTTTTCCCCGAGTTCTAGGTAGTAACATAGCTATTTAATGTTTTCATTGCGTGCAGTCGAAAATAAGTTGAACAAACTTTGTCAATTTCAAGTTGTTTTTGAAACAAAAATGATCAATGAAAAATTCAAACTGTAGGTTTCAAATATATACTACTAAATTCCAATAGCCCTGTTCTAGGTATTAACATCAAAAATATGTTAAGAAACATGTTTGATCACAGAGAAAAATGTCTAAAACAATCAGCATTTGAAAGGAATAAGGCCTCTTAAATCACTCTAACAGTCTGTGTTAGTGTTTGTTGAATAGTTTATGAGAGGCACAAAATCCCTCCCAAATATTTAAAGTAGCCCAAAAAAAACATAAATTATGCATCATCACTTTATCCCTCAAAAACTAATGAAAGTTAACTCCATTGATAGGGTTCATACGCTGATATGTTGCGCCAGTGGACAATACGGTGGAATTACGCGTTATCGCGCGGGGAATCGACGCGAGCCCGCCATAAATACGGCTTTCATTCCACTGACCCGCGGGTTCTAGAGATGGGAAAAGGATGGGTACTTGGTGTATTGTGTAAGGTTCGTCCATAGGCACTTAGATAAATTAAACTGCGTAACATTTTATTGACACACACAGAAAAATAAAACAGTTAATAATAACAGAAGGCGAAAATAACATATTAATGTAGGTACCATTGATACAAAGATCAAAGTACAAAAAAACATACTCAAAAAATTAATTAAAAATAACTCCATTGATAGGGTTCATACGCTGATAATCTTGCGCCAGTGGACAATACGGTGGAATTTACGCGTTATCGCGTGGGGAATCGACGCGAGCCCGCCATAAATACGGCTTTCATTCCACTGAGCCGCGGGTTCTAGAGATGGAAAAAGGATTGGTGTGTTGTATAAGGTTCTTCTATAGGCACTTAGATAAATTAAACTGCATAGCATTTTGACACACACACAAAAAATTAAAGCTGCTTAATAATAACAGAAGGCGAAAAAAACATAATAAAATAATGTACCATTGATACAAAGATCAAAGCACATTGAAAAATTTAAATGCGTAACCAGGCGGAAGAGACCGGGAATCGAACCCGGTACCTCTGGATTACCGGTCCAATGTGTCAACCTTTCCACCACCCTAACGCCAGCTAAACTAATAATAATTTTAAAAAATATGGTAATGAAAATAATGTAAGGTTTAGAACGTGCTACTGCTAATCTGCGTGGATGAAAAAGTCTATATTATAGGTGCTAAATTTTGTGCTTTGACGCAGTTGCAAAAAAGAACCTTGCTAACTATAGCCTCATCTACCGGAATCCCAAAAACAGATAAAATTTGTACTTTCCTTCGATTTAGTGATCCTCAAATAGTATATTTTAGATAGCCGTGGTTTTGTCACTAAAAGCGTGTCGGACGAAACTACCGTGAAACCGTTCAATTTTGCCCGAGCGGGTAAATGTCCCCGCGGTTTTAAATATATGTTGAAATAGGTTAAGGATTCACTTTCAAGCTAAATACAAATTCGAACGTTCACCTATTAACTGTTAAAATAATCTGCATTACCTATTTATTTATTATTTTGGGCCAATGGGGACAGTTACCCACTAGGGAAAAATTGGACGGCTTCACGATAATTAAACACTTATTCTTAAAAATACACTAGGAGTATACTTACTAAGTGGAGTGAATAGCTGATTTTCTAACGTCGTTGCTTCGTGACAAAAGTACCACAGTGATGCCGATACTTTTAGACGGTTCACTGTGACTTTTCACCGTGACCTTTTAAGACCACCTCTAGCGAGTGTGTTTGTTTTGTGTCCCGGCTGATTGAGGCTTAAGCTGGATTACCGTGTTATGAATTTAGAATCCCATTTTGATGATAATTAAAAAAATTGGTTAGGTGCGTTCCACTTATTTCATCGTGTGACTGCGTTAACATTTAAATAACTAATATATTCTTCGGGTCTCTGTTAACTATAAAAAATAGGCTTCGATAATAATTTCTTAAAATAGCTCAAAGATTTGTATTTTTTTTATCCAAGCTACACCTGCTTTTGAATTTTTTTTACTAAAATTCTTTGCAATTTTTTTGTTGTTTGTAAATTATAAATGTGGTCGTGTGGTCTTGTTAATAAGGTCGGTCCAGCGATTCGGTGATCGGCCTCGTCCTCTCTTGCCTTCTATCTGGCCCTGGCCTACCAATCTTTCCATGGAGTTCTTATTTCGGGAGATGTGGCCAAAGTACTTCAATACTCGGAGTTGCAAAATCGACGAGAGTCTTTCCTGGATCTGCAACTCTTTGCGGATAGAATTGATGGTGCGAAATGCCATCCATGAGATCTTCAAAAGGCGCCTCCAGCACCACATCTCCATCGCGTCGATTTTTCGTCTATCTTGAAGTCTTAAAGTCCAGTTTTCAGCGCCATAAGGAAAGATTGGAAAGACAAGGCACTTCATTAAACGGACCTTTGTATTTTTTGTTATCATACTATCTTTCCAAATCTTTCCCAACCGCTCCACTGTCGACCTTGTAATGGCGCACCTCCGCTTAATTTCAACTTCGCAACCTGGAGGACGCAAAGTTGATAACGCTGGAGCGTTTGAAATAGTAATACCGAGGTAGATATAGGTAACACGAGACATCTCAGGAAAAATATACACAGTTTCAAGACCCTGACATTTAATTATTGTATTAAGCGGCTTACACTCACGTGAAATTGTCAGGAACGGCCCGACATGTTTCGAACAATTCTGACAATTTCACGTGAGTGTAAGCCGCTTAACACAATAATTAAATATGTCTCACGAAAGTTTAAATAAAATTGACCCTGAATTTTTTAATTTATTTTCGATTTCTCGATCACCATAAATTTAAGAGTTAGGCTCTTGTCGGTGGAGCATTTTCATGCATCTCATTCTTGCGCCTGGTCCTTGAGAGCCTAGTATAGTGCGTAAGCTGTCAGAATGCGATTCGCTTTTTACATCAGTCTCGCTCGCACTTGCGCGATCCATATAAGTATCTCTCAGTTTTCACCCAAGCCCGAATTGCAATCTGAGAGCCAACGGACTGTACACTCTCTCTTAAGTCTCATAACTTCGAATACAAACAAACCCTCTTGGGGGTCAATTCGACCAATTTTTGAGAGATCCGTATTTTATCGACATTTGTCACTTTTGACGTGACAGAATGTGAGATGTGGCGATGTCCTAATAAGAAGCAACTTCGCCAACCCGGTCGCATTAAGCTTACATCTCCTTTGTAGGTATGAGATGTGATTTGAACCTCTACTAACTGGTGTATTATCAAAGAAATTCATACATTAGTAAAATAATTTTAACCTACTCGTAAAACGATCTGTTTATTAAGTTGCACTTACCTGCAAGCTGGAATATGGTGGACGCATGCTCAGCATAATCTAGCTAAAATAAGCAACACTTATGCTGTAAATTTAGTTTTAATACAGCGTAAGCCAGTGTCCGGATAACTAGACTAGCACTTATGTTTAGTGCATAGTTTCGGGGCTGAGTCACAGCTATTTTTTAAAAACAATAAGCTCATGTATTTTTTTTATATCGTGTAAAATTTTAACTAATCAATATCAAACATTCCACAAAAATCATGACAGTTTATTTAAACTCTAGTAGGCTTGTGCTATGGGCAACTAAAAACTGCTAAGCTTTCGGTAGAAGACGGAGCCATGCTAGAAATGTGTTGATGTGTAGGCTACTAGCGCGATTCACGGTGCCACAGTATATTATACATATAGGCTAAAGCAGTATGGAAACTAAGGCCTTTTTTGAAGATCTAGGGTTGTCACCCGCTGCCGGCGGCACCCTAGGTTAGATTTTTTATAATGTATTTAGATTTTGTTATTACTTTATTGTATTTTACTTTTTATATACATTTATTGCAAAAAACCTAGCCTAACATGAAAGATAAATAAGGGAGATAATAATCAAATGAATTTACTAGTTTAAAACAGGCAGTTAAAATGGGAAGTTTTTGTACGGAACCCTCAGTGCGCGAGTGTCAGTTGCACTTGACTTTTTTTAAATGTGGATACACAACACAATGTTTATATTATTATCAATTTCTATATTGTTATCAATTTTTATATTGGTATCAATGGTTTAAATGTCATCCTTTACAATATTAATACTTATATACATAGCACACGCAGTATTCGACGTGCTTACGCACGTAATCCACGGACAGCCGAGGGGTTTGGTTAGGAGGAGAGCGGGCGGCACATGCGGCGGCGACGGCACGCATCGCCATCGCGTCGGTGGGTCCCGATCCCGACTCCCGAACATTCGATTATACATAGGTCGCGCGCACTACTCGTACGAATCGCTCGCGTGTCTAGCTTTTCTCATAGTCTGCCTGTATTTTGTGTTATTCTTATTTCCCCATAAAACTGTGCTGTGACTTTTATAAGAATTATAGTGTTTGCCACCATCACCAACCGTTGTTTTCCTGGACGCTACCCCACGAACTTATCTAAATACAATATATTGATACAAGTTTAATAACGATGAAAGCTTCATAGCTATCAATTCTTATTTAATTATTTTTCACCATTACAAATACGCATACTCAAAAACCGGCCAAGTATCGGACTCGCGCACCGAGGGTTCGGTACAAACACTTAGGTCCGCATCTTAAATGGTCGGGTTAAGTTAAGTTTGCACCTGATATGTATCGCGCCGGATACAAGTGAGGTGCAAAGTTAACGCAACGAGGTGCAAAGTTAACGCAACCCATCACGTTTGTTGTATGGGATGTTTTTAGTATTTGTTGTTATAGCGGCAACAAAAATACATCATCTGCATAATAATCAACTGTTTAGCTATCACGGTTCATGACATACTTACAACCTGGTAACAGACGGACAGCGGAGGTTTATTAAGTAATAGAGTCCCGTTTTTACCATATGGGTACGGAACCCTAAAAATTTACACCAAATATCACATAAACAACCAAACGATTTATTTAAAAGGAAATGCATTTTATTTATTAGGTAACTAGCAACCCGTTAGGCTCCACTCAGGTGCAATGCTGATAAATTATGCATATATTATACGTATAAACCTTTATCTTGAATCAATCTATCAATTTAAAAAAAACGCATCAAAATCCATTGCGTAGTTTTAAATATCTAAGCATATATAGGAATAGACAGACCGGAAGCGACTTTGTTTTATACTATGTAGTGATAATAAAGCTTTCTTACCTTTTAATATCAGCAGGAAGTTTAAAAAAAGAAAGCTCTGGTTTTAAAGAAGCACAATTCAAGCAGCCGTATACAACGCAATACACTCGTGGCATCTTTAAAAAATCGCGGACAGCGCACGCACGCGCAATAAACACAAAAAATGACCGGTCGTCTCGATGCGCCACACGCGACTGACAGCACCGTGAAGTCCGTTGAGACGCCTCGTAAACGCTTGCGTCTGTGTGTGTGCGCTGTTTCGACCGTATATTCGTAGTTTCCATACTGCTTTAGCCTATATATATACTGTGACGGTGCGCAGTGAGCCGTTCTAGATTGGTTTAATTTGTTTGTCTTTATCACCAAAGCGCTTTATTAATAGTCAAATTTAAAATAATATTTCAGTTGAAATTTATTAGATTATCTCAAAATTATGGTTATTTTTAAAGAAATTATCATATTTTCGAAAAAATAAAAATAAATTCAAAACTTGTTTCTACTTTCTGTGCTAATCATCAAAATATTAATCTACTACGAATTGCAGATAACAAAAAACTTCTGTATTCGAAAAGCGCATTAACTTACTGCATGAAATAATATACTATCAACGGGTTTATTGCGAAGAACCAACTGGCTTGTTACTAGAGAGATTAACTCGATAGTTTTCCGAGTAAGCGCAAAAATACACGTGTAGCCAGGTGGAGTGTCTCAGTTAAGGTCCGTAAGTAAACGAAACTGTGCTTAAGAGCAAACAATAATTAGGAGATAATATCGAAGCTACTTATTAACGTTAAATAAAAAAGGCACTGGTTTTTCTTGGAGACTAAACATGTTATGACCAAACGTCAATAAAAGCATAAAAAAGTAAACAAAAAGATAAAAAAGGTCGACAGTAAAACTATAAAAAAGGATGTGCATCTTGCACATTACTAATGACACATGTTACACATGTTTGAGATATGTACTTTAGCAAGATGTTCTATTTACCGTTAATTGACACCTTGTTAAAGTAATTTACTATTCGAATAAGAAAAAATATTCATATCCGCCATCGGGCCTATGATTTTTAAACACGCATACGAGTTTATATAGATGGGACTTAACTCAATTAACATTGAAATCCATTACATTAATGTAATTCCCATGCCACAATAAAAAATAAAAATTAAAGATTTATTCTACAACTAACAACACTAAATTACAATAAATTAATTTCACATTTTTTATCATGTAGCAGGTGCCTCCTTGACGTAGGCCTCCCCCAGTTACTTCCATAGCTCCTGTTGGTAAAAGATAGCAAGATCATCCGATGCGGCCTCAATATTTCTAATACTTAATGACGTCTGTCCACCTCATTATCTTAGTTTCGTTTCGTTCAGTTTTGTCCATCTCTTGTGACTCATTCTGCATATTATTATGTATCGTGACCTACCCAATTCCATTTCAGTATCCTCACTCATGTGATAATTTCGGTAACTAGTATTTGTCTTATATTATCATTAGTGAATCTATCAAATATTTTGGCATGACACGTACATGATAATAAACCAGTTTTTTTCTATTCTAATTGTATTAAGGGATATTGTCGATTTAAAAATAAAAGGTAAATAAAGCAGATTGTTAAAGCCATTAAAAACTTCTAATGTTGTCCATTCGTATACAGTAAATTTTAAAAATATGTACTATATGTAGTTATTTTTTCGATCCCTAGAACCCTGTAGTCTTTATAGAGAGTACTATTTTACTATTAAGCCTAACGGCGTAAGTTTATTTCAAAACTCAGTGAGGTTTTTGACGCAAGTTCTCGAATAAAACAAAGGTTTATTAGTCCCCGGTTAGTAATAAAGCCTCGGATAGGGTTACCTAAACCCACATTTTGTTATTAAGTGTGTGAGTCGAGGCCAGACGTATTACTACGGGAGAATAGGTTTCATTTTAGGGATGAAATCATAACAAGTCTACGGCACAATTTGATACGATGACAAAAACAAAAAATGTTATTATAAGACTGCATTGAGATAAGAATTGGATATGGATTGGATAGTTATTTCATAATAAAATGTATATGAAATGACAATCGCAGTTTCAGTTGATAGTTCCATCGCGCTTTAATAAAAACATAAAAAGCGCAATAAAAAGATTAACATTTATTCTACAACACAACATTGACTTACAATAAATTCATTTCACATTAAATTATTATATAATAGGCACCTCCTTGGCGTAGGCCTCCCCCAATTACTTCTACAGCTCCCTGTTGATACTCGTATCTTTGATGTCTGTCCACTTCATTCTCTCACTTGTGACTCATTCATGTTATGTATAAAGAAGGTAATAGTGACATATTAGAGAAATATAAGTAAATACGTCGAACTGAGCCCGTTAGCAAGGTTTTTGCCACAATTTCACAAACACAGCAGTAACGAGCTGAGACAAATTCACAAACTTACTATGAAAAAAAAGAGATTAAAACTACAACTAAAATATGATGCAACATGCATGTTAATAAAATTGTATTACCTAGATTAAAATTGTGTCGACATCATATTTAATTGTAGAACATGACAATTATTAAAGATTACTTCCGACAAAATTACTTTTCCAACAAATAAAACTATTAAAATTGGATCATCTGCTTACAAGTTATGATGCCAGATAGACCGTTATACAGACAGTTATACAGACGCACAATAACACACCTCCTTTTTTGAGAGGTATAAAAACGGGAGTTAACAGGAATTCAAACCATCGAAACCTTGGATGTCCTGCATGTAAAATGTCGATGTAATTCAAAATAATTTTGAAACTCAATATGTGAAAATGGTTATACTCGTGATGGATACTATATTATAATCCTATTATTTTAACAATTCTTAAAACTTTTGACAAACCAGGGATTATAAAAAAACGAGATTGAGCTTCAATATTGAAATATAGCTTTGTTTAATTTTCGAAATGAAGGATTAGAATGTTGTAAATTTGTTTCCATCCGTTCAAACCTTTACAGAAACAATTTCCGAACGAAACTTTAGACGATTTCCCTTCAATTACTCAAACTTCTCGGAGACTCATTTAACAGTGCACTGCCCCGTAAAATATTTGAATTAAGAACAAATCTTAAACCGCCATCGTCAGTTTGTTCTGTCAAATGGTTTGAATTGGGAATCGGGATGGTGCGGGCCCGAAGTGTCCCGAGGGACAGCGTGCGACGTCGCTACTCCGACCGCTGGAGTACAAATTCAATTTCGTTCGTTCTCCTATTTGCCCAGTCCATTTCGGTATTGCCAGGATAGACTGGAAGATACGAGAGTGGATTTATTCTAGTGAAATACACCGTCGACATCTAGTGGTCTTTAGATCGACACATAGGTACTGTTTTGGGAGATTTCAGCTGTGTGTAAAGAGTCACTCAGGCATTATGTTCTAATCAAGTTTGGATCTGTCTGACACTGACACTAATATCGTTCTAAGAAATATTATTGTAAATGGAGCTCGCATATTTACCTGAACTGACCTTGTCGTTTCCCTACAAACTTGACAACGGTATTCAAATGTAATTTATAAATTAAAATGTAATTTACGAAATAAAAGGAAATTTTCCCATTTGAATGTAAATAACACCGGGCATTATTTTGTCCAACCCTCTCGCTTTGCAGATGGCACTGAAAAAAGAAAAAAAGGAGAACTGCAAATAAGAAAATTATGAAAGCCGACGAAAATCTGAAATACAAGCCTTTGTTAGCGAAAGTCTGAAAACATATTTCATTTGCACGTTGGAGGTATAAGTCGTCAAAGTATAATATAGACACTTACTGTTTTATATTATATCTTGGGTTATTGTATCTTAAACATTAATTTGTGATGGTTCAGGAAATTGGATGACAACTTCCCAATTTGTTTTTATCACTCAAAACTTCTAATAGTTCCAAAATTCCTAGAAAAAAAGATTTATTTTTGATTTAATTGTTTTTTCGGGCAAAAAACCATTTAGTCTCTAGTCAAATAAAGTTTGTACTATGGATAACATGGCACAATTATTAACCGTTGCTGGAATTTTACAGAAGGTCCACTGTTTTGATCTTCGTAAAAACCGCCTAAGAAGTGCATTTATTCATTGTTTCTAAAAAATGTGTTCTTTGTTGTAGTTAACGTGCACCGAGTTTGACCAAAGTGGACGGCGGATATACTGCCCTATAGCTCGCGAAGTGTAGTCAGTCCGTCAAAATAAAACTTTGCTTTTTTAGTAATAATTTGCGATATTCATTTGTAAGTGAGTGTTGCCAACTGTTCATCCGGGCTTGATAAAGTCATTACATCTCATTCATTGCCAGCTTCATCCGCAAATCCGTTGAATTAAGCGCGCGGCACAGATATTAACCAGAGCATGGCTTTAATATCAAGGAAACTAGGTTTCAGAGGTTCTTCACTGGTGACCGCGTCCCGTTTGACCCAGCGTGGGAAAGCCCTTAATATGGAGAACTAACGACCTGGTCCGGATCACGGGAAGCGTTTGGATGAAAGGAGTGCTCAACTGATCGGTATGGTGATTTTGAGGGAGAACTTTATTTTCCAATACCACAATGATGATTGTTTTGAATGTTTCGGAGTAGTGACAGAATACCAACAGTTACCTATTTAGGAATGCAAGACCAGTTATTTTAATTTAGAATTAACCGATTATAACTATGACAAAATAACCGAATTTACATTCACTAAGTCATCGTAAGTTTGAATGTTTTTCCAATCTATAACGTTTTCCCAAATTGATGTTTGACCAAAATATTTATTTTTCCGAAACTGATCATATTGGATACAAAAGTGCCAAACTGCCAACTGTTCATCCCACAAACCGAACCTATTGATATTAGATATTAGCTGAGCCAAATAAAGGATTTTAATATCAGGGAAACTAGTTTTCGAAGGTTTTTGTTGGGGACCGCGTCAAATAACGTTAACACAAACAATCATTAAAAACAAACGATATTAGGCAATACAAAAATAGAGCAAATAGTTTTAGGGATTCCAATATAAATCCTTTCCCATCTGTTATACTCTGCTATACCTTCTTTTGCCTTCGATTATTTTTTTGGGAAGCTGTCTATATTTGAAACAACATGATAATTATTTATTTTTATTAACGCAGTAACGTCTGATAGCGTTAATTAATGTTAACAATGAAGCGAAAAATTTAAAAATTTAATGGTTTCTCGCAGGGTATGCTACGATGCCACCCCAAGGCATGCAAGAAGCAACTGGTTCAGTGGTCTAATAGTTAGGATTCTCGTGTTGGCGTTGGAGACGCAGGTTTGAACCCTGCCATTAAATTTTTCCCTTCATTGTAAGCAACATGCTATTATTGTGATATGCATTTGGCAGATCGCCTGCCAGCCCTCCATCCGTGGCTCGATAAAGTCATTACCTCTCATTTCAGCGCCAGATCCGTCCGCAAATCCGTCGAATTAAGTGCGGCATAGATATTAGCCAGAGCATGGATTTAACGATGGCTGTTGCTGTTTAATATTGGTCTCTAGCGATTTTGCGTTTCTTTCTTTTTCAAAGTCAAAACGTTAATTTGCCGCCACACTATTTGGAATATTCCGGGTGATCAATCCAAATGGGTCAGTAGGCAGAAGTTAGAAACTATAAGAGATAGGGAAATCTGTTCTTAGGAACCATGGCTTCGATTTTGGGTTTAATAAAAACTGCATAATTTTTTTATAAATGTCATACATCATTTCATACATAACCCGGCCAAAACCGCTGTAAAGAATGTTACAATACGACATGCGATTACTTACAGAATTTTAACCAGGTTTATTCCCGGTTATGAATAAGATTTATAAAAAAAATGAATGCAGTTTTTATTAAATCCAAAATCGACGCCATGGTTCCTAAGAACAGATTTCCCTATCTCTTATAGTTTCTAACTTCTCCCTACTGACCCATTTGGATTGATCACCCTGTATTAACATTTTTAGTATCACAATCATAGGTTATCGCGGGCTGGTATTCCGCAACTCGACATCTTACAATGCGCCTATGACTATGACAATCATAATCAGGTGGCAAAATTTGCTGTGTTGCTATTAAACATGAGCCCTATTGACATTTGATTATTACGATAGGAATCTATTGAATTGTGCGCTATTATCAGATTTTATCAGTTTATTCAACTTTTAAACTTCACTTTTAGTACCCTATTAAAAATATCGCAAATTGAGAATATGGAAAAAGGAAAGCGAAATTTTTTCCACGCCTGTTTTCCAATTTATTCCTTACATGAACCTTTCCCGAACTTTTTCGTCGTCGAAATTCTAGAGTTTATCGTTAAGTAATGAATTTATCGATTAATTTGTAGGTATTTATATAAATATATCTATTAACAGATCTATATTTATCTTTCATACAAAGATGACAAGGCAAATGCGTATCACCGAACGAGTCCGAAATTCAATTTAATTCAGTTTTAGTATTACCATGAGCACATTTTTGGCTCCCGTCCAATAATTGCTTGGTACTTAAGTCGTCATCTGGATTAATCCTTGCCCAAAGGAATTGAAGCATAATGACATATTCCGGCTCAATTATTTGAAACGGCTCGGCTTTATTTGGTGGCATCGCTTGCAATGAATTGATTGTTTAATCCGATTGGTAATACTGTTTGCAAGTGATGCACGATTTTTTTATATACAGGGTCGAACGGACTGTCCTGTTACCTTCCGAGTCTACTCACAATTACGATCAACTTTTAGTATTTTGACAATGAAGGAGAGCGATAACCGCCGGGTAAAGATCTCTCGCTTTGATACTAAATTAAAATAATTCCATTGTGTTTGAGCCCATTTGATTAATAAATAAAATAAATAAATAAATATCGGACAACCTCACACAAATCGATCTAGTCCCAAATTGAGCTCTAGAAGGCTTGTGTTATGGGTACTTAGACGACGATAGGTATACGTACTTATATAGATACATATATACTTAAATACATAGAACAACCATGACCCAAGCACAAATATTCGAGTTCATCACACAAATATTTGCCCTGACCGGGATTCGAACCCGGGACCGCCGGCTTGGTAGGCAGGTGTCTAGGATTGGACTTTATGAGCACTTGACGTTTGTGTAAGTACAGTCTGCAATAAAAGCGTGTTTCAGGAAAAAAGATAATTATCCTACGCAGTAGATGCAAAATTAAATAAAAATAGCTTCATAATATTTATTAGACAAAATCTTTTATAAAAATACACTGCACCCATCTTACCTCTGCAGCACTAACAACTTTTAATTTAATCTAAGTGCAGAAGTAATTATTTTCGCATGGTTCGCTGGGCTCGAACGGATCTACGAAATATTGTATTGCCCGCACAGAAAATACGAAAATACAAAAAGTTTTGCACCCAACGTTCAGAAGTTATTAAAACTTTTCTCAATTTTAAGGCTCGTTTTCCCGCCGTCATGTTAATTGTGATTCTGTTTTGGATTTCGGGCCGATGTGTTAGCATTATTATTTAGCTTCTATAGGTACGATTTAAATCTTTGATTTAAACCATTGATTAAAGATAGGTACTTAATATTAAAACAAAATTAATGATTGTTAAATCAAGCAGTATAATATCCTGAATTCTAAAAATTGGGCAAGTGCGATTCCGACTCGCGCATGAAGGGTTCCGTACCATAATCTACAACAAGTTTGAAGTATTTGTTGTTATAGCGGCAATAGAAATACATTATCTGTGAAAATTTCAACTGTCTAACTATCACCGTTCTTGAGATACAGCCTGGTGACAGACGGACGGACGGACGGACAGCGAAGTCTCAGTAATAGGGTCCCGTTTTACCCTTTGGGTTGTTGTTGTTGTCCTAAGGCCAGGTGCAGAGGGCCTTCATCAGCTCGAGCCACGCCTTTCTATCCTCAGCAACTTTTTTGGCCTCGCTCCAGCTCATTCCAACGGCTCGCAGCTCGCTCTCCATGGTGCGCCGCCATGAGTGTACAGGACTGCCGCGTCTGCGCCTTCCGTCCGGCGGCTTCCACTCGAAAGCATTGCTTGCGTTATTCGCTCCTCCACGCCGAAAGGTGTGGCCTATCCATCTCCATTTTCGCGTCGCGATGTCCACACTTATGGGTGACTGGTAGCATATCCTCCACAGGTCGTCGTTACCCATCGTCCTCGGCCAGAACATGCGGAGAATAGACCTCAGGGACTTGTTTACGAAGACTTGCAGCTTGTTCGTCAGGTCTTTAGTCACCCTCCACGTCTCACAGCCAAACAACAATACCGACTTGACGATCAACTCGAAAAGGGAGACTTTAACACGACAAGTGAGGACATTGGACTCCCACACAGGCTTTAGTTGGGCAAACGCAGCCCTGGCTTTCTTTATTCTGCTGTCGACGTCATCGCCTGATCCTCCTTGGCATGTTAATATGCTGCCTAGGTACACAAACTTGGGAACAGAGTCTAGGCTTTCTTCTCTCAACGCCAGTGGACTTGTTGTGCTGGACTTAATACGCTTTACCCTTTGTACCCTTTGGGTACGGAACCCTAAAAAGAATAACTCGAACCTTTTCATCTCTGTATTTTCGTAAAAATAATCATCGCGAAGCTCAAAACTAGCGAAATTTGTCAATCATCGCTACAAAAAACTCAGAACCTAAGTATGTGTATGACCAACGTTAACATTACAGCCTCGATATCGATAAGGTGATCTGATATAAATAGCACCATAAAAAAAAACCTTCGTGTAATTATTAGTACATTACGTAACAAGGGTGGTAGGTAAACGAGGAATTACAAACGAGTGTCTATTAGAAGCCCTAAGCTGAAGGCTTTAACCCATATATGCCCAGTGGGTCGTTTTT
Organism: Apotomis turbidana; assembly: GCA_905147355.2. Classification (NCBI taxonomy): domain Eukaryota; kingdom Metazoa; phylum Arthropoda; class Insecta; order Lepidoptera; family Tortricidae; genus Apotomis; species Apotomis turbidana. The sequence continues at coordinate 23,888,605 of LR990286.1, forward strand.
GTCCCGAAAATTTAGGTATCAAATACTGTGCGAGCTTGTAAGCGTAAGCGCTCATTTACGTCGTCTAGGGCCATCTATGAGATTGTGATAGTGTTTTCTTTCAAAATTAATTGTTAATGTAGGTTAGCCGGCAATTTTATGACCTCTAGTGTCACTGCAAGGTATGATTTGTTTTGAGACGGCAAAAAAGTGCATCTTTCCTGAGCGAATTGTAAATAATATTTTATTCTTCATAAATATACCTGTTATGTTATTGTTATTATAAACTTAGATAGTTTATTTATCTTATAATACAAAAAAGTAGTTGAAAGTAATAGTTTTTGGGAAAGTAGTGGTTATCTGAACTTGGTTGGGTCATTAACGACCCTATGGGCAGAAGTGTATTCGGTTACATTTTTTTTATATTTAAGATCAGACGACTACTTACAACGAATTATATAATAGATTTGTTGGAAAAATAAAACTTTGATGATAAGATAAGGTGCTGATATTTATATTGATCATCCTGGCGATGGTATCTGATGGTACAGTATGCACCACTCTTATTGAAAACTGCCAACTGGAGAACTTCAAAGAAGTAAAAAATAAGGAGAGGGTATCTACGGCTACCAATTGGATGGGACAAAGGGAGATGCATTGTTAGGTGGCATAGTAATATCATTGTGACTCTTTTATCGACTGAACACTGTGTACAACCTATGCAAACAGCGAGAAGATTTTCTGCTGTGCTAAAATAGACGATAGATGTACCACAGCGGAATATCACTTCCCGATATGGATTGTGGGGTAGTGGATCGACTGGACTCTGTAACGTCGTCGGCATATGTAGAATCAAATGATAGGCAATTGATTTAATACCGTTCTCTTTTGGCTCATTGACGTCGCAGTTGATGTTCATAAGTAATACTACGCTCCTAACTCGAGAGTTTAGGAGTGACATAGGTAGGTACACTGAAGTTACGCCGAAGCATTGCTCGTGTTTTGCTGCAGAATAATAACGCAAGAAATGAACCCGGACTCCAAAATCCAAACCAGCGTCTCTTATTCGATGCGGCAACATAATTCTAAACATATGATTGAAAGAATTATTTCACGACTACTGCGTGCTTTGTGTAAAAATAACCTTTAACGGGGTACAAGAAATTAGGTGTTAACGTCCACGTAAAAGGCTTTACCAGGTTTCATTCTTCAATTTTGTCTCGAAATAAACAATATAAACAGTGTTATGTCAACTTTATCCAACATTGACTTACACGGTACACGATGGGTCGAAAACGACCCTAAGGAACAGATTTGCCCTAGGGGTAATTTTCGACCCATTAAAAAAAACACCCTTCCCCCCTTCTAATCTCAAATCATTAAATGCCGTTTTTATAAAAACCCCTTAGGGTCCCACATATCCAAAAATGAAATAAATCGGAGACCAAAATAGTTCTGGGCATATATGGTGGAGGTGCCTTTTTTAATAATCCATTATTTTGATAAAAGTGTGGCGAAATAAGAGTAGCCCACGGCACCAGTGGGAGGGGACCAAAATTGGGAAAATATAAAGGTAAGTGGACTGTATAGTTGAGGTTAACCCGAAACTATGCAGATAGGACCAAGGAAGCCTAGGACAAGGGGAAAGACATATGCACTAACCTTTTATACGCTGCGTGCTGTCTCCTCTTGCCGGCAAGTCATCTGCACGTCCACGGGTATGTATAATAGTTTATAAAATAGATTTGTGGCACATCACACCAGTTCGTAGCACATAATTCCAACACCAGGCGGCCAAACGGGGCCGCACAGACAGCAAGGTAAAATGGCGACTTGCGACTGTCGCTCGCGGCGGGCGTCGATGAAGTACATATGTCAGAGGAATGGGATTTGACAGGTTTGGGAGAGAATTCAAACTACCCCACATACAAAAATATAAAACGAAATCCAACATCCCCCCGGCCTTGAAGGAACCCTTCAAAAGAAAAAAGAGCGAAGCTGCTCTATCATAGAACGCGGGTGCGATTATTGTGCTAAGCGGTAAGTGAATAGTTAAGAAACTTAAACTAGAAATATTTAGCGAAAACTAAGAAAAGCACAGTAGTTTGTGCGCGAATATAAGTATGTATGAAAGAACTCTACAACTAAAATAAATCTTAACTAAGATTGTCTATAAAGACGCGGGCTTAAAAATAACTAAACTAAATATCTTAAAATTAAGATTGACTCATTGAGTCGGGAGAGGGCAAAGTCGCACGACTGGCCGTTTGTACGTGCCAACTTTCGTCCTTACTTCCGCAACGCGCGTTATTCCGTCCTTACCGGGATATACGTTAGTGATAATTCCTAACGGCCATTGTAAGGGTGGCGCGTTATCTACGTTTAACAATACCACTGTACCAATCGTTATTGGATTAGATGAAGTATTCCATTTCTCGCGTTGTTGCAAATTATGTAAATACTCAGATTTAAACCGCTTCCAGTATGACTGTACTAGCGAGTCCATCAATGAAAAACGAGACAACAAATTGGTTCGTTCGTCGGATAAGTCGGGTGCGGGAAGGTACTCTAGTGGAGATGTAGACAAAAAATGAGATGGCGTGAGCGCCAGCGGTTCCGAGGGATCCGAACTTAGAGTATAGAGCGGGCGGCTGTTAAGCACTGCCTCAATTTGTGTAAGCACGGTCGACATCTCCTCGAAGGTGAGAATTTGTTTTCCGATTACGCGAAATAATAAAGATTTAGCGCTTTTAATATTAGCTTCCCATATGCCACCGAAATGACTGGCAGTGGGAGGGTTCATCTTCCACGTTATGCGGTTTTTCGCGAGTTCATTACTAAATGTTTTATAATATTCGTCAGATCGTAAGAATTCGTGAAGTTCATTAAAATAAGCTTTTGAAGAAACAAAATTAGTCCCGTTATCCGAATAAAGCGACGTGCATGGTCCACGTCGCGACGTAAAGCGTTTAAATGCATCTATAAAACCTACGGAAGTCAAACTCGATACCAGTTCTAAATGAACGGCCTTTGTCACTAGACAAATAAAAAGGCATAAATATGCTTTGACACTACGTACGCCGCGCTTGCGATAGGGAGTAATATACAGCGGTCCCGCATAATCTACACCCGTGTGTAAGAAAGCCTTGCATTGCTCTAATCGACATTTAGGTAGATCAGACATAAGCGGGAAAGTAGCTTTAGGACTTAATCTGAAACAGCCATTGCATTTTTGCACGCGTTGCCTAACAATACGACGAGCGGAAAGTATCCAGTACCTAGTTTTTAAGATGCCTAGTAATAGTTGCGGTCCTGCGTGAGAATTATCGCGGTGATAAGTGTCAATAATTAAGTGCACCACATTATCCTTTTGAGGCAATATCATGGGGTGCTTAGACGCGTAATCTAATGACGAATTCGTTAAGCGACCTCCGACACGTAAGATTCCATTTTCAATAAACGGAAAAAGCTTTTGTAGTTTTGATGAGCATCGTTGCCCCTTTGAAATATTTTTAATATCGTCGGAGAAATATACAGATTGCACTACACGAATTATTTCAAATTCGGCGGTATTTAAATCATTAGCAGTGATTACGTCGTTTCGCGGGAGCTTCTTCGAGAAGCGGAGCACATAAACAAAAGCTCGAAGAAGTTTATTCCAGGAGGAACATCGCGAGGCGAGCGTCAGAACAGGATGTTCTATTTCAGTGACACTCGTGGTCACGTGAGCCACAGTCTTTTCCTCTGGCAAAGATGAGCGGTTAGGTATAAATTTTTGTACAGGCCAGTGGTTTAAAGGCTGTGCTAACCAAGGCGGTCCATGAAACCACAACTCATGCTGTATGAGCTGGGAGGGAGTGAGACCTCTTGAATTACAATCAGAGGGATTAAGAGAGCCAGCAATATGATATAAATTGTCAGGCGAAATATTTGTCTGAATTTGTGAAATGCGGTTAGCGACATAAGTGTCGAACCTATGAGGCGAAGCGACCGACCAACATAGGGCGACTTCGGAGTCAGAAAATGCAAAAATATTATCTATTTTATGTCTTTTCGATAGCGTGTCATTAACTTCGCGTAGAAGCCGTGACATTAATAAAATACCGTTGAGTTCTAAACGCGCCAACGTAATCTTAGGTCTGGCAGAAGCTACTCTTGACTTGGAACAGATAAGCGTTACGATCGGTGGCTGGCCTGCGTTGACAACATGCAGATATATGACACAGCCATACGCGGCTTCACTGGCGTCTGAAAATCCTACCAAGGAGACTTGAGCTCCGACTTCTACACCTAGATGTCGGGGGAATTTAAGCTGGGATATCAGAGGCAACTCAGATAAGTACTGTTGCCATAAATTAACAATGCGAGAAGGCGGTAAATCATCCCAGTGCAAATCCATAAGCCACAGTTCCCGGATTATTAATTTAGCGTATAAAATAACCGGCCCTACGAGTCCTAGTACATCATATAGTCGGGCGGTCGCGGATAATATAGCACGTTTAGTACACAAGGTTGGCGGTTTAAAGGTATCGAACACGAACACGTCCTGCGTGGGCAACCAGCGCAGACCTAAAATCTTAAATGTATTTCCGTCATCGAAGGAAATAGATCCAGACTTCCGGTGTGACTCTGGTATGTGCTCGAGCAGTTCGCGCGAGTTGGATGTCCATTTTACTAGGGCGAACCCCCCGGCCTTGAAGAGGTCGATCAGTTCATCAGCTGTCTTAACTGCTTCCTCGAGAGAAGAAGCAGAAGAAGCGAGGTCATCCATATAGACATCTCTTTCTAACACGGCGGCCGCAGTTGGCCATTGATGCCGTTCATCAGCAGCTAGCTGACGTAGGGTCCGTAGCGCCAAAAAAGGCGATGAACGCAAACCGAACGTAACCCGCGTGAACGTGTATACCTCTAGCGGATCAGTATCCGAGAAACGGTATAAAATTCGTTGATATTTATGATGTGATTCATTTGTGTGAATGCATAAGTACATTTGTTTCACGTCAGCAAAAAATGCAATCTTGAAAATGCGGACATATAATAAAATGTGAAATATATTTGCCTGTAAGTTACAACCGGTATATAAAATATCATTTAGTGACAACCCTGTGTCACTTTTCGCGGACCCATCCAGGACGGGCCGAACTTTGGATGTCGCTTTGTCATTGCGAACTACAGGATGATGCGGTAAAAAATAGCCCGAAGAGAGAGACTCCTCAGGTGCGGAGCAAGAGAGAATACCTTCATTTAGGTAATCGCGTATAATGTTATCATAACTAGATTTAAGTGCGGGATCTTTAGAGAACTTTCTCTCGAGAAGTAAAAAGCGCTTTTTTGCTGTTATGAAAGAATCTCCCAATTTATTGGGATCATCTTTGAATGGCAGGTCAACAGAATAACTGCCGTCATCATTGCGAACAGTAGTTGAAGTGTATATACTTTCGCATTTTTCATCGTCGGGACTTAAAAAGGTATGCGAAGGTATCTCCTCATTCGACCAAAATTTCTCGACGAGTTGATGAAGCGGGTCACAGCTAAAAGCACAGAGCGTGTGCGGAGCGGGTTGGGAGGAAACTATAGGAGCGTCCCCCATTAAAATGTACCCTAAGGTAGTTTCATAAGCGTTGGGCATATTCTCGGATGGGCCTTTAAGTTTGCCAAACAATAAAATTTCGCAATAAAGTTTCACACCTATAAGCATATCAATCGGTCCCGGTTGTGAAAAGTCATCATCTGCGAGCGGTAAGTTCTTAATGTACCCGAGCGACGCGTTATCTACGCGCGCACTAGGCAGCTGTGACGTAATGCGCTCGACTACCAGCGGGCTGGCAGTGTACTCGCGTTGGGTCCCTACTCGCGGCGTGAATTTAATTGAAGTTACACCTAATATTTTTTGCGAAGTCCCACCGATGCCTTGAACTTCAGAAAAGCGGTTTTGTTTTTTAATAGGCAGCGATAATCGCTTACAACAAGCTGCTGTTAAGTAATCACTTTGAGAGCCAGGATCGACCAAGCATCTCAAAAAGTGAGTGCGGTTAAAAGAATCAATTATTTTTATTTTCGCGGTGGCAAGTAACGTCGTCGTTTGAAGACGGCTAGAACTGTCGCACGAAATTGTACAAATGCTACGATCCGATGAGGAATGCGGGGTGCTTTGGTCGACGTTAACTGCAGTAGTCATATTAATATTATCAACATTAGCAATATCAGAATTAGTAAATTTATTTTCCTCATGAGATAACGTAAACATGCCAGGGCCGGACTCAGGGTGTCCGATTTTTTCATGTTTAAAATTACGAGCGGGGTTTGAAACAGTTGTCCCCATGTTACAATTTGACTTCGAACTCACGTTAAAATGCAACAATGAATGATGCCGTGAAGAACAATGAGAACAATTTTTCTTCGAAGTACAAGTTGAAGTTTTGTGACTTACACTTAAACAATTGTTGCAATATGCGTTTAATTTGATAAAATTGTATCTTTCGTGCGGTGTCATTTTCATAAAAGACGAACAAGAATACAAATGTTCATGTTGTTTATTTTTACAAAGTCCACATTTAATACTATTATCGGAACCGCCTGAGTCCGCGCCTACGAACGTCTTTGTAACGGCCCTAGGTATGTGCGACTTGTTAGGGGAGTTAAAGATCGGTTTATTAGTAACTGCATTTGGAAATCGAGATAACACTTTACTCTGCTCCTTGACAAATTCAATTAAACTATGATACGACGGGATTTTCTCCTTACGATAGGCGATCTCAAATAATTTAATTGTTTCTGCATCTAATTTTTGTAATGCCAAATGCAGGAAAATGAAATCTGTCAAATCTTCGAGTTTCATTTCTTTGAGCGCTTTGACGGATGTGTCAAAGTTATTTATGAATGCGTCTAAACCGGTCGAACTCGCGGTAGTTAGCGATTTAAAATGCAACAGCTGCTTAAGATAAGTACATGCTAGCGTGCGTGGGTCATCATACTTTTGTATTAAAGCATCCCAAATGATGCGATAGTTCTGTGCGGTTGGAGGCAAACCTGCGCAAATATCTCGCGCAGTGCCAGTTAATTTGCCAATTAAATAATAAATCCTTTCACTATCAGACAGTGATGCGTTATCATGTATCATACTCTTAAATTGCTGATAAAACAGCGGCCAGTTTTGTGCCTGTCCATCAAATGAAATTAATTCAATTACTGGCAAGCGAGGTTTCGACTTCGTAACACTGGGGGGTTGAGTCTCAGGAACACTATGTACTTTATTTTCTGACAATAATTGTTTAATATAGCAATACATTTCCTCAAATGATGTCCATGACTCATAATCTACGTCAGCGCCTGGGTTCAGTTGTAAAAACAGCAAATTATACGATTCTAAAACCTTTTCGTAATCATCACGCAATGTGTCTATATTTAATGCACTTGTCCGAAACGCCTTAAACTGTTGATGATCAGTTTCGGCTTTGTATGCTAATTCTAGAATGTTTTCTACGCGTTTATAGATAACATCGCGCCTGACGGTATATATAGTCAGCTGATTCCTACTGGTATCATAATCGACTCCCTGGCTGAACGCGTCACTCCCTTTTCTGCTACCTTTACCCATTGTAAATAGTAGTTACGAACTTGTAATCGATAAATAAAATAACAATTCGCGGTATGCTCAAGAATTCTATAGAAGGTCGTAAACTCGTAACTCACCACGATTTACTGAGAACTTTTTTTTTTTTTTTATTTAAGTAGTGCAATTAGTTTTGCAGTAAATATAAAAGACGTAAGCGACTGGGATTCTATATGGACTTATGACTTTTTATATTAGACGTATGAGTATGATAACAAATTGTTCACTTTTTATTAGAAGTATGATGATATTAGCGTATATAAAAGTATTATATGTATTTATAAGAACTTATTTATGTACCTAACTGCGGGAATAGAAATTAAAATGTTAGTTAAATACTGTAACTAAACTGAGCGGGACACAATAAATTGTGATAAATGCGGGCGGAAGCGTATGTACGTATTTAAGAATAAGATTGTGATTGAATTTTATGTGCTACCGTGATTGTAATGTTACCTGGCGGTGAAATAAATGAACTTAACCGAACCAATTTGAGTTGCATTTACAATTGCATATGGCGGACAGATAAAGTGGTATGGTTAAGAACAAAGGAATGTGCGATCACGTGTATCGAAATTGATCACGAAAAATGAAATATATTAGGAAATAACTAGCAATATAACGTACTAAGCATGCGGGTGCGGAAATAAAGCGAAATAGTCGCCGATCTTGTTAATATTTTAAGATTAAAAATGACAAACTATTTCAATACCTAGCACAATAATCGCATAAGTTACCCCAATAACTATCATTAAATTTATATTTTAATCACATAGTATGATTTAATGCGGATGGAAATGACCAGAAAGTGGTTTAATCCGGTAAGAAGTGACCAGAAAAAATATGGAGGTGCCTTTTTTAATAATCCATTATTTTGATAAAAGTGTGGCGAAATAAGAGTAGCCCACGGCACCAGTGGGAGGGGACCAAAATTGGGAAAATATAAAGGTAAGTGGACTGTATAGTTGAGGTTAACCCGAAACTATGCAGATAGGACCAAGGAAGCCTAGGACAAGGGGAAAGACATATGCACTAACCTTTTATACGCTGCGTGCTGTCTCCTCTTGCCGGCAAGTCATCTGCACGTCCACGGGTATGTATAATAGTTTATAAAATAGATTTGTGGCACATCACACCAGTTCGTAGCACATAATTCCAACACCAGGCGGCCAAACGGGGCCGCACAGACAGCAAGGTAAAATGGCGACTTGCGACTGTCGCTCGCGGCGGGCGTCGATGAAGTACATATGTCAGAGGAATGGGATTTGACAGGTTTGGGAGAGAATTCAAACTACCCCACATACAAAAATATAAAACGAAATCCAACATATGGGTTAATGACACGAGTTTGGAATTTCTTTACCACCGGAGTCACGTACAGCGTTTTTCGTCACACTTTGGAGGGAATAAAACAAAAGTAGTAGTAGTCAATACCAAAATTACTTACCGCCCTGAGGCGTAATATACGATTTAACACACAGTTGTGTGATAGTAAATTACCGCCCGTGGTTTTTCTAACGTTTTACGTCTTGCCTTGGCTAGGAAGTGAGATTTTTTCCCTGCGTAGCGGGCAGAAAATCCCACTTACAGCCTGGTAATATGGTGACGTAAAATGTGATACTAACTACGCTCGAGCAAATTAACACGTGTTTAATACCTATCATTAAGTAGCAGTTGCATATAAACGACTATTAAAATACCACAAAATTATAAATGAGGTAACATGTTAACGTGTTAGTGTAGTTCCGAGTCAATCAATAGGAAACTATGTTGATCTATCACAGTAATTACGGATCAATCATAGGCAATCACAATAGCTACGAAATCCGAAGCAACTAAGCTATTAATAATCTCAGAGTATAACTAATCCAGAACACTACACGTGTTTGTATGTACGTAGAAACATACTACTATAGCTTATGATAGGTACTTGATGAGAAGCTTTGATTAATACATCTGTGATGCATTCTCATTTAAATAATGATTAGGAATTAGTATTCTTATGTACGTATTAAACAGTAAATGTGGTAAAGCCTCCTTATTGTTAACATTAAAAGACAGTAAAAGTCATACCGATTACAACAAAGCAACAAACTTTAACTTGTGATCAGTTTATTTTAAGTAAACAAAAGAAAACATGTTTACTATATATACATACAATTTAGAGGATGATTTGTCCAATTCTTAAACAAACATAAATATAGAAACAAAGGATTAATAAGTCGCCAACATTTAATGCGATCCACTGTAATCCAAGCGGGACTCGAACCCACGACCTCTTAACCGGAGCATTGCTCTTCCGACCAAAAAAACTTTATTAATAAAATATTTATTTATTTCAATTTAAAACGTAACTAAGTACGTGTTACGTCTTCAACATGATCATCACAAACGTCCGTTAGTTCGCCGCTCTCATTTAAACATTCTACTGATCCGGATCGTGACTTGAATAGATGGTTGCATCACCTTGTTAGGGATTTCCACCCTACGCCAGACGGTTACCATTCCTTTTGACAAGGATGTAACGCGCAAAATGGTCAAGGGCACGATCTTGACCACATCCCATGACACCCCTAATTAACAGCAGGTTCGGTAAATTCCGGAGTGGTTTTTAGAGGGTAGGCTCTTCCCCTCTCTCTCGCTAGGAGAGAGATCGAGAGGTGAGAGTCCTACATAACCCTAAACGGCCTCTCCAAGCCGGGGTATGCGTAAAGCATTTTCACTCTGAAAAAAAAAGTTTTCAGAATACGTCATGGATATGTAAAAAATCACGACAGGATCAGACGTTAAATCGGTTTGGCCCGCTATATGAAATTAACCTCACTGATACATGTGCCACCGGTGGGGCTGCCGAAACCGCCGCTAAACTAAAGCACGCGTTAAGTACTGGAACCAGTGTATGAGTTCGTCCCGAAGCCGTAGAGACTGAAGGGCCATGGTGCACCGAGGCTAAGGAGTTTGTCGCGACTCTAATTTGGCTCAAAGGATCTCCTTGGCAATACAGCGCGGCAACTCCGCTAGAATTCTAGGGACCTATGAGCCAAGCACCTTCCGGAACAGTTCATATAGCCATAGAACCCTTTTAGTTTTATAATTAGTTTTACTTATTAGTAATTTTAGTTTTATAAATTGTTTCAGTTTACTATAAAAGTGTAGTTACTTTGTTACTGAATAAATTTGCTTGTTTGAAATTAACCGCAGATGTACATGGCACAAAACAGCTGTATAATATCTGTACATTGCATAAACATCGTTTGATAAAGTTTGCCTAGGCTGCACAAATATATGCCTCAGCCGAGGCTGGAGCGGTAAGTTTCACTGAAGTGGCTGAGCTAGTGTTTGCCGAGAGACCAAGTGCCCTGACTACAACTTACGTGAAACACATGTTTTGAGAGCAATGTACAGGCGAGAGCGAATTTCACTACAGGGAAAGTGAAAGTTGCGGATATCTGGTTTGCTCCGAATTTTTAAATTTTGATTCGGTCCGTGACTTGTCATCCCGCTAATTCGTTATCTGGAGAGCAACAAGGACCAAGAAATTAGTATCATGCAGCAACTAAAACAGGTCCAATCTTGCTCAAAGGGGTACACTTTTTTGTTTCAATATAAACTTTTGAGAACAAAATCTTTGGTTTCCGCGACTGCAGACGCGATGGAATGCAGCATGCAGCATTAAACGTGCGCTTTGTACCAATGGGCTCAAGATGCCACGCTTTAACCAGAAACTCTGCATTAAGGTTCCCACAGTCGAGCGCAAGCTTGCGGTACGCGCTGGTGTGTCGTGCGTCAGCTAATAGTTCAAAACGCCCCTTGCCGGGCAAACCTTGCCCATTTGCCTGCCAATATCTGCCATCCAGGTTGCTTGTGGGCATCTGACTCCTGTCTTTTTTCTAGGGCAATGCTATCTATCTGCAAGAAAAATCAATAACGTCCCGGTTACGAAAAATGAGGCATTTGCCTACACCAGAGTTTTTTCAAAGTTTGTTACCATTACACGCTAAATATCGGACCTTCCGGAAAGAGGTGCACAAAGAGTTCTGTTGTCATAGAAGTATCTCAAGTATCCAGTACTCGTATAGCTTTTAACTTAAACCACTCTGCCCCGGGCTTTGTACGGGTCTATTTGCCGAGGGCCACAGGGGTATCTTTATTGTATCTAATGCATAGGTATTGTTATGAAGGCAGCATACGCTTAGTTATTGGCTTCCATAAATTGTCGGCTACGGTTACCTACTAAAGGTGCAAATTTGAATAACATCCATTGGCAAAAGGTAAGGTTGAGCATCCCTGCTCTGATTTTATGGGGCTATTTTTATTTTAACTAGACAGTCTGTATTGCTTTAGTGACTTGTGGTATGATCGTTGTGATTTATTACGATATTATTTCGGTAATGTTGATGGGTGCAGAATTAATAATTTGTAGCTGTATATTAAAGGTATTTTACGAAAAAAATTGTCTATGTGCTTTTAATGCGACGAAACGGCTGGGCGGGTTTTTAAAATTTTGTATGTTTTGATGCACTGTTGCTTTACAGGAGATATAATATAATAGAATTGATCATTTGCTAAGTGACTTTTTGTAATATGATACTTTTGTCAAATGTCTTTTTTTGCCTAATGAATATTTGTTGAAACGTTGTTTGGTCAAATTATCATTTGTCAAACGTTTTTTGGTCAAACATTAGTGAACCGCATTAAACGGTTTACACTCACGTGAAATTTTCATTCGCCTAATTTGTAGGGATGACAAAAGTGACGTTGGAGTGCCGGACAGACAAGTTGTAAGAATGCAAGGACCCCTGACCCCGCGCCGTCGGCGCGTGCCATGAGGGCGGAGCGTCGATCGCAACTAGTGACTAAGCTACCGCGCAGCTGTACAATTAGCAGTCCGTAATGAAGGGCTTCACGAGTTCGAAACATGTGTGAGTGTAAACCGCTTAATACAGTTTATTAAATATATAAATATGTCTCATATTTTTTTTATATATATATAATATTTTTTCATTGAGAGTATAAGATCAAGTAAAGATAAATAAATAAATATTGAGAGACAATCTTACACAAATCGACCTAGTCCCAAACTAAGCAAAGCTTGCACGATGGGTACTAGACGACGATATACATAATATATAAATACATATACAGATAACATCCATGACCCAGGAACAAATATTCGAGTTCGTCACACAAATATTTGCCCTGGCCGGGATTCGAACCCGGGACCGCCGGCTCAGTAGGCAAGTGCTTACAAACTGCGCCAACGTGTCGTCGTTTGGCGTTGGCGATGGCGTTTACCTTATACATGCTTAACTGTATCACGGCCACATAAACTCAACACGATACCTATCTTGTGTCAAATTGAATACCCGATATCATAATTGGATGTATGTAGGTAATTAGTTTCAATAAGGCTACAGTAATCCAGTCCAATCGAGTTCAAACACAGCATTTGTTATTATGTTACCAACGATATTGGGTTACCGTTATTATATTTGAATATAATTAGGGAATGAACGGCAAATATACATACGTAACAGTAATTGCGTCAATTCTGATTATTGTAGCGTTATTGGGGTTGCTTTGAACTTGATCTCGTATAAATCATAATGAATTTACGAGCATTTTGGTGGGTATTCCGAATCATCCAAATAGGTATCTGTAGCTTGGAACATGAATATAAATGATTCACTTAGTTTCTAATTAGCAGTCCACATTGTTATAGTTAATTCTGTTTTCTTTAAAATAATACCAGTTAAAAAAATTCCGGTTGCATGCGACAGACATGTCCAGCCCAGTTTAATTTCAGTTTTGCTGTCTTTATCAATGATTGGTATACTCGTAAAATTTCAATGTTAGGTACGTTGTAGTAGTTCACATTATTATGCTCCAGTAGTAAGAAGTAGTGTTTTAGTGTTAGTGTTTAACATTTAAAAGAATACAGGTTTTTCAAATGTTACTAGTTTACAAACTTTCGACTACTTTTTACCAAAAACTAGTTTGTTTTTTACCTCTCCAAATGATTCCTGGCGGAAAGATAACTTCATTAGCGGGTTAAACTCCCAAAGAAAGTCTGACTATTGGTAGTAAGGGCTAATAAGCCCACGGGCCTATGCTAGTTGCGTTTATCACGCGATAAATAAGTGACAAAGCATCCGTCACGTTTTGACAAAATTCGATCGTGAGTGACAGAAGCTTTGTCACTAATTTATCACGTGATAAACGCAACCATCATAGGCCCGCTGATATAGTTCAAATCGCGCCTCAACTCGAAGTTTGACACTAGCATCTACTTATCTCGCTACTTTAAGAGGGCGCCTTTCAGATGAATGATGTTATGTATTAGGCCTGGCTGGAGCTGGCATATTCATAAAAATGATCAAAGCTCCTTAATTAGTAGATTAAAAAAAAATAGAGGGCGCCAACGCGTTGGCTAGCTCTCTCTCTCACTGAGCGTAAGCGTGAGCGAGATGGAAGTGCGTGCTCGGAAGCGCGGAAATCATGTTTTTTGAGTTGTGTCATAAACGTGCGCATTTTATATTGAAAATAGTTTTACAGTTTTTGTGAACTTATAATTGTGGATCTATTAAGCTAAAAAAAATTGTTAAAAACGGGAGGGTTTTGAAGAACCAACCAAAATATCAAAAAAAAAAGGGTTATGTTTGAGAGATAAAAGTATCGAGAAAATTATTACCAATCGTGTTTTCACGTTGACAAGATTGAAGAAAAACCGTTTGTTTCTTATTTCCAAGGGACAGATTTTTAATCACTATGGATGTTGAGATCTAGAATCATTCACCAGACAAATTTTGCATGGGTGGGCTCTTAACCCTAGTCCTAACTTCACACTACTCGCGAAGTTGAAGGAAGTTGAGCGAGGTGAAGTTGGCCGAAGTATGGGTTTCCGCAGCGAACTGCCCCTCCTCACTATCATATTCGCCCGACCTCGGCCAACTTCGCGAGTAGTGTGGAACTAGGGTTACAATATTCGATCATTATCGTAAGCAATCGTCCAATAAATCAGAAAACCTCACACAAATCGGAAAATGAGGAAATATGAGGGTACACGAACTTGCTTTTCAGAGCCATTTGTTTATTTGAAAAAAAAAATCGCGTAAATATGGGATCGTTGGCTATAAAACTACGAAGTAGTACAAAGGGTCAGACACGACGGGAGGAAATGAAGGAATCGTCAGGCACCGCGAGTCACCCACTGAAATGAGCAATGTAATTTCCTTCAGGATCATCTGAGGGAAAAAACTTAGGTCATTTTTTTACGACCGAGTTTTAATGGAATATTTCTCGGAATGTTTTTGTTTCATTTTAAACGTCGTTTCGTTTTGGTATTTTATTGAGGTACATGAACTTGTTTTGCTTGTAGAATGATATGTAATGTTTTTTTACAGAAAATATCTAAACTATGTGTATGTTTTAAATGCGTTCAGGTATTTCCATAACTTTATTCTGAAATATGGTTTTCATCACACTTGCTCTTAAACAAGGGTTCACGTGCTAGAAAAGCGGGCAGTAAGTCGTAAATTACGCCCTAGGGCGGTAAGTAATCTTGGTATTGACTACTATTTATTACTTTGCTTTATTTCCTTCAAAGTGTGATTAAAAACGTCGTACGTGACTCTGATGGACTAAGGGAATTCCAAACTCGTGTCATTAAAGCCCGAAGCCGAAGGCGAGGGCTTCTAATATTTTGACAACGGCAAAAGCTTTGATATTATATGCGATATATTAGTTTTCTCAAGTTAATTCTTGCTAAAGTGTTTCATGGCTTCAAAGATTCTTGTAACAAATAAAAGTAAATAGTAGTAGATGTGGATATCAGAAAAGTACCGGGTCCGTACAATTTATAAAGACATTAATTCATTAGAGGGCAATATTGGAGTTGAAAGTTAGTAGAGCAAAAAAGGGAGGCAACTTCAAACTTGATGTGAAATATATTCGCTCTCTATCTATTTTAGAGTTGTCAGTTTAATTTTAACAAATAGTTACGACGAATATTGAATACTCGCAACGAAATTTTTGTTAGCGGGCTGAAAAACGACATTTACACTTTTCATCCTTCTGCGCAAGCGAAGCCGCTTGGAAAAGCTAGTACTTAATATGTAAAAGAATTAGTTATTTACATGTTCATGCAAATGACGACAAGATTGCGTCAAAATTGAATAATCTGTAATTTCGTATAAGACGCAAAACCGAACAGTTTATAGTACACAACACAAATGTTCTCCATTTTTTATAGAACTGTGTATAATATGAATGAGGATGTATATAATTTTATTACATAAAATGTAATAAAAAATAAAAATCATTTATTTCAGATGCGAGGTTTATATCGCTAGTAACAAATGAAAAAGCTAGGACTTACAAAACTACTTAATGTTAGCATTATAGTATACACGTAAAAATAATTTACGTACAAACAAGTACATCAACATGGCCGGACAATCAAGACATCCAGCCAGAATGCTCAGGATGACGTTAATATTTTTTTCAGCTTATCGTATGTTTTAATAGTGATACGTAATCAACTGTGTTAGAAAGTATAAAAAACGCCCCCGCATTTTTCACAATTCCGCCATTTCACGCTACTTTACTGTATAAAACATTTTCTCTAAATAAATAGTCCGCACATTGTTAACGTGGCCGCAGTTTCCCTAAGGAAAAACTACCAGTTTTTGTCCCCTATAGGTATTTTAACGGACGTAGGCATAAAAGCCCTCAAGAAGGCCCCTTGACTCCCCATCGCACGATGACACTTAACGTCGAGCCAGGAAAATGGGAATTTCTGCAATTATTGATTTTGTCTCACTAGAGACATAATACAGTAAAACTCAATTAAGCTGAGAGAAGGGTTCAGTAGATAACATTACCAAACACATCATACAAGCGGAACATTTACAACTCGCACATATACTAATAATGAACCAAGCGAGTAAACCATGTCCACTTCAGTTTGGCCCAAAATTCTTTCGAATATAAAGCAGGGTGCTTTCCGGCTGTTTTTACCTTTGAGAAAAACAACTTTTTGTGAGTAGGTTCGATAAGTAATATATATATACTTTTCTTGTGAATTAACATTTGACTGATTTGCTGATTGAGAGAGGTGAAAATTAATATACAGATCGAGAGATTGTGTCGAGTACACCCTTAAAAAAATATGAAAATAGATTTTTCTGTATGTAAAGAAGTATAAGAAAATACATAGAATAATCAAGCTCAACGATATTCTTGTTTTATTTTAATTAGACACCAGACTACAGTAAGATTTCCCTTGCGTCATAGTTTTGAATTTACTACATTTTACTAAGAGTAAATTTTGATCAATTAATAATAGAAATAGAAATAGAAATGTTTATTTGCTGAAATACTTAACAATTAGGTCTTAAGATTATTATTGTTACAGAACCAGTATTCAGTCGACATAGAAGTCAACATGAAAATCAATATTATTCCTAAAATACACAAATTCAATACGCTAATGATACAAAATGTCAATTTGAATAAAATTGCGAAACAAAATAATTTACAAACTATATACACAATTAAAAATAACATGTCAATATTATTAAATTACCTCATACCAAGAATTTTTATAAATTAGCCATGTCTAGTTTAAAGAAATAACATTAATATAACAAGCAAATAAAATTTAAATATCCGAAAAACAATAATAGGTAGTAATAAAATAAATAAAATGAAAACTGTTTACTTATCCGCTAAAATTTAAAAAGTCATTAACACTATAAAAACAATGATTCTGTAACCATTCAGTCAGCCTTACCTTAAATAGTTTACCGTCCAACATTCTTATATCATTAGGGAGATTATTAAATAAAATAATACACATGTTGTACGCATTTTTCTTATATACATCGGATTTGCATGGTGGATGGTATAACAAGTGTTTGTACTGTCCTCGCACTTGCCTTGAGAACATTTCGTTATATTTTTTAAAATACCCTGGCTGACTTTTAATAAACATGCCCAAACAAACATGCCTTTAAAATGTACATTGAAGCTAAGGGTAGGACATTAAACTTTTGGAAGAGTGGTCTGCAGCTATAATCATATCGAATGCCACCCACTGCGCGTAAACATTTCTTCTGCATTAAAAATGCCCTATGAATGTCAACAGAATTACCCCACAACAATAGTCCGTAATTAAGAGTAGACGACGCATAACCATGAAAAGCAGTCAACGCGGCCTGAGTTGAAACAGTATGTTTAAGCCTTCTCAGGGCGAAAACAAATCTCGATAGTTTAGAGCACACAAAGTCAATATGACATTTCCAGTTTAAATGTTTATCAATAAATATACCTAAAAATTGTGTGTTGTCAGTCTCATGAATGGGAGAATTATTAAGATTAACAGTGAGAACAACTGGGTTTGATTTGTATGAATGAAATTGGATAAATGAAGTCTTGTCAATATTTATATTAAGATTATTATGATATGTCCATGTATTAATGTCTGCTATTGCTTTGTTTATATCTGCTTCATACGTGTTTTTGACAGTTCCTTTCACTATTAAGGTTGTGTCGTCTGCAAAAAGTATACACCTTTGCGATGTTGCGTGGGGCAGGTCATTAACATACAGTAAAAATAACAACGGTCCTAGATTGCTTCCTTGTGGCACACCCGAGCCATTGACACGATACTGTGACCTGTACTTTTCCCTTAAAACATTCTTCCCTTCTGTAATAACTCTAGAAATTTCAGTGCATTGTTCTCGGTTGGCTAAATAGCTTCTCATCCAGTCAAGAATGTTACCTCTAATGCCGTAGGCCTCAAGCTTAGAAAGAAGCTGCGAGTGGTTTACATAGTCAAAGGCTTTACTCATGTCAAGAAATATTGACATGACTGGTAACTTATAATTTATAGCCTTGGTTATATCCTTAATTAATTCAAAACAGGCCAGTTCGGTTGAGCGCTCCTTACGAAAGCCAAACTGTTCTGGCAGTAAGATCTTATGTAACGTCAAATAATCAATTAATCTCACAAACATAGCCTTCTCAATAACCTTTGACATAACAGGCACAATAGTAATAGGCCCATAGTTATTGGGATTATTCGGGTCTCCTTTTTTGTATAGCGGTTTTACGATCGACAGCTTTAGTTGTTTAGGAAAAACGCCCTGACTGAAGGAGAGATTAATTAAATACGCTAAGGGATGGCACATGTATATAGCATTATTTTTAAGTAAAATCGTCGACATATCATCATAGCCACAAGACTTGCTATTCTTCAACGACATTATAAGTTTGAACACTTCAGTGTCAGTAGTGGGCCTTAAAAACATAGAGTAAGCGTGTTTGGATAGACCATTGAAACTTTTATTTGAGGTGTTAGATGAAACACGACTATTAACAATATCAATAAAAAAGTCATTAAAAATATTACTTATGTCCTGTGGGTTACTATAAGATACATCATTATGAGTCAGCGAGGTTATGGTATTGTCATGAGCGTTACTAGAGCTATTTGAATTTATTAAATTCCAAGTTGCTTTACACTTATTTTTATTGTTTTGAATGTAGTGATTGTTACGTAATTTCTGCGATTTATTTATACATTTTCTCAATATGTGACTATATTTTCTAAAATTAACTTTATTTAGGCTATCCTTATTACTTTTACTTTTACATCTAATATATAACTTACGTTTTACATGACACGATTTTTTTATCCCCTTAGTTAACCACTTTACGTTTTGACGCCGGTTACTCACTCTTACTTTTATTATTGGAAAGCAGAAATTAAAGAATAGGCATACCGTATCATAAAAAATCGTGAAAGCGTCTTGCAAGTCGTTTGCATTGTATACATCTGAAAATGAAAGAACAGCCAAGCACTGCCTGAACTTACGCGTGTTGTCACTGCAGTAGTCTCTTTTGTACTCAAACAAAGTTGAGAACGCATTCATCTTTTTTATGTTGAGAGTCAATGTTTGAGCCGTGTCGTGGTCAGATAGATAGAGACTGTGAGTCAGTGCTTCCACTTTTTTTATGTAAGAAGCAATTTGATCTAAACAGGCCTTAAGTCTGGTCGGCTTGTTGATATGCATATTAAAACCATGAGTTAATAAAGTACTTTTAAGATCTTTTGTGGCTACGGTGTCCTTTAAAATATCGATGTTCCAATCTCCACATACTATTATTTTCTTTTTTTTATATTTAGTATTTAACTGAAACAAACAATTTATCAAGTTTGTGTATGAATAGTCCTACGTGGGATTTGGTATGCTCGGGTATTCTATAAGTAACAATAACTATAATATCCAGTCCCACAATTTCTACTCCACAGCATTCAAAATAATGATTGGATGCTAATTCAGACAAAAATAAATTGGCTTAACTTCTAGCGTTTTTTTTACCAAAATAGCAGTACCACCCCTGCTCTTATTCCTGCAGTAAGAAGAGCCTAATTTTAGACTCTCGAGTTTTATGTTATTTTCACAGCCTCGTTTAACGAAAGTCTCGCTAAGGCACAGTACATCGATATTTTGCTTATTATCAGAGAATTCCTGTAATGCAATTTTTACTAAATCGAGCTTATTAAGTAAACCACCAATGTTTTGATGCATAATTCGAAATTTATCCGCTGTTGAAGGACAATCACTCAGAGTTTCCTTATCGACGAAAAACTCTGGAGATTTGTGAGATGAGTTGACACATGATATTGAAGAATTACTCAGCTTATTATCTGCTTCTATGATCATAATATAATTAGATATATCATAAAAAATTGACCTAATCGCATGGTTATTGACTCTCCCTGAACTGAACATACTATAGTCATAGGAGAGATTACGATTGCTGTCAAGTAGATATGCATACTCATATTTAGAGTTATCAATATACAGTAAATGGTTAAATGTCTCTATTCTTGAGTTATATACGTTACAAAATTTATCAAGTTTGAATGTTGGGTAAGAAACAATAACATTAGTGTGCTTTAAGTTGTTCAAACAATTTCTAATGAATTTTATCAAATTAACATAATTTTGAGTTTCATGAAAATCTCCCTCTCCTATAAAAATTATACAATAATCTTCCTTCGTGAAACCTATTAGTTTAGCTTCTAAGTTATGAAACAGGCGTTGAACACCCACACCCGGGTAAAGGTAATGACAGATATTATATTCTGAACCTAAGATACGTTCAGCAAATTTGGAAAGTTTATTATATGTATTCGTACTTAACATGCAGATTTTGTTCTTACGCTTTAACGACATTTCACAGGTGGCCTGTGGATGAATTCTTAATGAATTAGTATGTAGTAGTTGATAATGAATTAGTAATCTCAGGAAAACTAGAAAAACAGTAATTTCGTTCTCTTTCTAAGCGGAATACAGAAAAGTAATATAATTGTAGTTAATTCAGTTTGTCGGTAGTTATGGGGGTTAAAAAAATATACAAATTTCAGCGATTTTGAAACAAACCCGTGAGGTCTACAGCGTACACTGAGCTATTAGTTAGCTATTTTTATCAAAGCGCTTCTAAACGCCCATATTTTGCTGCAATTTGTGGCCGACCATTATTTGCATCTTACTCTAGCGTGGGGGTCAGAGAAAGACGGCCACAAATTGCAGTAAAATATGGCCGTTTAGAAGCCCCATTAGCATTCCATTTAAATAAGTAGGCGAGCTGTAGACCTGATTTTGTTTCGAAATTCGAGTTGAACTCTATTTATATAATAAAGCGTCATTTTACCGCGTGCATCATCCCATGTGAGGGTTGGGAAGAGCTTGTACAACAGAGAGTAGTATGGCGCAGCTTTGTTCATGAGGCCGTCACTGATTTTGAAGAAGGTCGCTCGCAAGACCTCGACACAAAACGCCTAAACAGAAAACCCGTCCAAAGCCTTCCTATACCTACACGTATGCATAAATGCACGAGAATGCCCTAATCCAGCAGTGGATAGGTACGGGCTGATGATGATGATGATGATAGGAAGGTAAAGGTGAGTTGCATTGTGCGCCTTGTAACAGAATTCGGTTTTGCAAGCCACATTCGTGCACATGACCGACGCGTAAAGGTCATGAGCCGGGTTTTGCCATTGACGGATACGTCAAGGAGGACGATATCTAGTTATACTTTAATAAAATTCTAGATTTTTATTGAAAATCATTTTTCTATGGAGACCCATCTCCATAGATTTTTTTTTAGAAAAAATCTTAATAGCGAGATGCAGGATCGTCATTTGTTTCATACCGC
The DNA here is from genome assembly GCA_905147355.2 of Apotomis turbidana. Lineage (NCBI taxonomy): Eukaryota > Metazoa > Arthropoda > Insecta > Lepidoptera > Tortricidae > Apotomis > Apotomis turbidana. Next base: position 23,910,425 of record LR990286.1, read on the forward strand.
GTGCCCGGTGCTGTGCCAACCCTGGCGCCATCTGTTTTTGTAATTTCCTTTGTCCTCGCATCACGCCTAAACGGCTGGACAAATTTTAACCAATTTTGTTACAGGGATAGCTGGTCATGTAAAAATGGTTATAGCATACTTTTTATCCATCTACGGTAAAGAAATACGTGGATGTAGTTGCGGGCACCTCCTAGTATAGTATAATAAAAGCGTTGAAAGGTAGCTGTAGTTACCAAAAGCAATTGAATGCCAACCCTAGTCCTTGATGTAGTTCCATACGAGTTTGGGATATGCTGAGTCGTTCCTGACAATTTCTCCTGAGTGCAAAACACTTACTTTTTTTTGATTCGGTTAATAATAGATAGTATTCTATTTTAAACCAAACAAAAGACTGTAGGCACTGCCGAAAGCTTTCAGTCGCATTTCCCCTGCGACGCAGCGCGTAATTACTCGCGCCCGTGCCAACGTTTCTAAACAATAAGTTAACCATGTTCCAATCTTGTTTATAAATACTTTTTCAATCCTGAATAATCTTGCGTTATTTTAAGGTGTAATTTGAGTTATTTGAGGACTACCTAGGGATCTCTCTACGAGATTGAAGAAATAAGGAGATTCATAATGAGAAATTAAGGGAACTCCTGAAATATTACAGGGATATCCTATGACGCTTTCGTTTTTTAAAGAAACTCGTTCGGCTTTTCTCGGAAATGCAATATTTTTTTGTTGATCCCCTTTTTTGTGTATATTATTGTGGAGCTACTAATATGTATTATTAAGTAATTAAAAATCCCATACGTGTCAGATATATTCGTAATTTTCACTCAACGCTGAAAAGGTATGCCGCGTGTCTAAAAGTAAATATATATGTAAACTTAGACGTGCACTGAAAAAATTGCCAGTGAATCCTACTGACATTTCAGTAAGCCTAGCTGCAATAACAGTTAGTCCTGCTGACATTCCACTAAGCCTAACTGCAATAACAGTAGGCTTACTGAAATGTCAGAAGGATTCACTGGCTATTGTTTCCATGTGCATCTAAATTTAATCTGACCATGAAATAGGCATGGAATAGTAGTTTTAAAGAAATAAAACTATACGTAGATATCTAAAAATACGCTATTATCTCTGACATCACGGACGTATACAATCCAGTTCAAGAAAAAAGCTACATCGTGTCGTTTTATGAAACATCAAATCACCCATGTTAACATCGAATGTTAACAACCATTCTCAACGAAATGCCACGAGTCACAACTATTAGCCATACATTATTGAAGAGCCAGAGGAAATACGATCAAACCGGACATCGTCGTAAAATCGTACGAGGAAAACTTATTGGCAGAGCAACTTTATTGGTACTATCGTGACATAGCTGATCCCTCATAAAAATATGTATCGATATTGTAAGAAAAATACGAGGGCGAACTTACGTTAACGCTACGCACGAACCCTGTACATGCTACACGCGAATATGAACGTTCAATTCCGTTTTTACGACGGTCGAACGGGCAAAATTGCTTGGCTTGCTGATTCAGGGATATTGAACACTGCAGTACATTGTGCTGGGTGTGAAATACAGGAGGTGTGTCAGTGAGCGCCATAATTTTGTTTGCGAAGATGTTTCGTATCGGGTTATCTAAGGGGTCTTTGTATCTATGAAATAATCATTTACATACACAAAGTTATAGCCAGTTTACCGTGAGATGTGGAGAGGGTGTTGTTGCTGTCGTGAATTATATTTTGTTCTTATACGGTGTTCAGCAATGTGTTTATGTATAATTCATAATTATAACGCGCGGCTACTTTAAGAAGTAATCATTTAAAATAGCTGACATAAGCCAGTTAAAGTATCAGGTACTGATGCTGATCATACCTGACAGGGAAACAAATATATTTTGTAAAATATTCTGCAAAATAAACAAAAACGAATCACTGTAATAATAACACAGTAAGTATCAATGATAATTACGTTGATTCCACGTAGATTTTGTTGTAATTTTAATAATTAAATAGCTCGTGTCGTCATTAATATTCATTTGGCTGACGATATCACTTCACTGGAATCACTGCATCATAAATAAACTTAATAAACCACTGAAAAGTTACATAATGTTGTAAAAATAATCTTTTCGAATATATCATTAAAATGCTGCCTCCCAAGCACCATTGAGAGGCTTTAATTAAAGAAGATCATTAAAATAATAACGAGAATCGTGTAGTAATAAGGTTGAAATGATTGGGGCTGACAACTATAAGGACTTTTTTATACTTTTAAAGCTTTTCAACTTATAAAATCTAGTGATTCTTACTGGTAGGTACTGAAAATAATTACTTTTTGTTGATTCGTTGCGGCAGCAGTTAATATTTATGATGTTAAAGAAGTAATTTTATATATGAACTTAAAACTTTACGTCTTAAGTCGTCAGTAGTAATAATTGATAATTAGGTATTATCTTTTTGTCTTATTTTTTTTCATCAATGTGAATTAGGTTTCGACGGGTCAGTGTGACACATATTGTGTTTTATGATGTTATTTAAACTTGATATTATGTGTACGATATACATATAAGGCTGCAAAAACCCGAATCTAGCGCTCTCGCTGGTTAGGGCTCCTGCCGACACCGAGTCCCCTAGAGTGTTTTTGTAAAATTGGTGGCGCGGAGGGAGAGCCAATTTCGGCGCCCAGCCTTAGCTGCTCCGCTTTGCACGGCTCCTAAGCTTTGTCATTCAAGGGTGGAAGGTTTTTCTCCCCACAGCGCCGGAACTAAGGTGCAGTCAGTTTAGGTCGATTTAGGAGCCCATTATCTTGGTAATTATCAGGCTTATTTTAGCGTATTTTATACGATAACATCTTAAAAACATATATCGTTACTCTGTGCCCTAAATTCGATTGCCATTGTCATATGATTCTTCTGCGTATCTCAAAGGTATAAAGCATATCGCAGTAGTAACAAAATATTGGACAGACGTGACCTCTATCATGATTGTCATTCTTGCGCGAGATAATAACCCGTCTCTTTCTGTGCAGTAATGGGAGAGAGTGACGGGTGGCGCTGTCGTGCGACAATAGTTGCGAAGCATAGTTCTGCTAGGCCGGCTGTTTCTCATCTCACATTTCAAAATCCAAGTAAAACTTCTTGTTTTGCAAACTCGCGCCAAATCCATCCATACATTCCGCAACGCAGTCCGATGCGCTTCCGACTGAGTATTCAGTAAATATTTGAGCGATTTACAATTTACACCCATCCAGGGACCTTGAGCGTAGCTTTACGTTCTATTAAGTGCTGGAATTTCGCAATTACGAATGTTTCGTCGATCGTTTAGTGAATATTGTTTACGGAAGCGTCGGGAATAATGAATGCCATTTTGATAGAAGTATTTTAGGAGTTTTAATTGGAAAGAGCTGTCTTATTTCAAATTTAAAGATAGGGGTTTTCATTTGATAATGATTCTGTTGTGTGAAAGATAACGGTTTTCATATTTTCTTCGGTTTCCGCGAACTGTCATACATTTTAATAAAATAATCTAAACGGATTATATCGCGTATGTTAATTATTTAAGCCTCCCTGACGTTTCAGCACCTTTCCAGTTACCGTTGTCAAAGGTTGTCAGGGAGGCTCAAATAATTAATATACGCGATTTAATCCATTTAAATTATTTTATTTCAATGTTAACGGTTTTAGTGGTTTTCGTGTCATGCGTCGTCAATGGAAGACTCGTAGGAACGGAATTATTGTACTTATAGACCAAATTAATTTATCATCATCGTGATTCACTATCATTGTTATATGTATTTATGATGCTCTCATATGATACGTTCTTGTAAGTTTTTTTTACCTCCAACTAAGATCTCGCTACAACTAGCTCCGAAAAGCGCCGATTTTGATCAAACAAAGGTAATATTAGAAAAAGTACTGGGTGTTATAGGTTTAGGGGTAAACCTTTAACTTATATTTAGAATATGTCAATTAATTTACTTAATTAATTGGACATATTCTAGCTAGGCAGCTGGTTTGCTTTAAAGTCCTGAAGAAACACAAGTATAATTATAAGTCACTGTACTAATACTATGTAATGGAAAACTTCTTACCATTTATTAGTATTTATCACCACGTTGTAAGAATTAAAAAAGAAAATACAAATAAAAGCATATTTCTTTTAAAGAAACTTTTTGTTAAACAAGATCTCAAAGTTGTTTATTAATAACTGAGAATTAAACTCCTAGAATCTCAACTCCGGATTGTCAGCTGCACCTTTTATACAATAATCAAAGTGTTTTGTATACAAATTGAAACTCCCATTTAATTTCATGAAAGTTAAACTTAGCCGGTGAATTGAATTTAAATTGAAAACAAAATTGAATCTGGTAGGCAAAATAATGAGCAGGATATAAATCTTCATTAGCCATGGAATATCTGAATAACAAATTAACCGCCCGATTTACGGAACTTTGCCTTTTGAAGTAAATTATGCTTTAGTGTAGTTTGGACTCCGGAATATAGTTTTGATTGATGGTTGAGTACTTATGAATACACTATTTATTAGCTTTAGCTACATAACAATACCCTAAAGAGTAAGAAAATTTATTCTTTTCTTTCCGTTTGAAGTACCTAGTCAACATTTTCAATGAGATTGCGCTGACTAGCCTTACAACAATAAATAGAACTGAAAGTTTCCTAAGGTAGATAAAGGGATGGTGGTTTAGACAGATGTCTTTTATTTTTAAAATCGAATATAACCCTTGGTTAAAATGTTTGCGTAGTAAAAGAAATATATTTTTCGAGTTGCATTGATTTGTGAAATGTTTAATCGATTAAGGGACCTTTTTTGGGTGGAAGGGGCTTTATTTTAGGAAAAACCATCAATTAGAATTATCAATCTGTTCACTAGCACCACGCGGACTCCAAAGGGCTAATGATTTACGCGAGCCAACGCGATTAGCATCGCAGAGGGCCGGTGCATTTCAATTAGCCGCCTGAATAATGCATGCGCTGTTTGATTAGGGTAGTCCGTGTACTTTTTTGGGATGCTCTTCCAAACGTACTCACATAGTGACATAATCGTCACATTCAGCTCATTTTTTTGCCATATTAATGGTGTATTGGTTGACTTGGATGGAGTTTAATTTGATAATGTGTATTCTGTTATAAAAATATAGAGCACATCGCTAAAGTTAACAAATAATGGATATAGCGGAGAGGAAGGTGTCACTTCAAAGATTTTATTATGAATTGTTGTATAAGCTTCAAAATAATTATAATCAACCAATTGGTAATTCACGAGAGAAGTATTAGGATCGGATTTAACAATATGTTTATTAGCCCCACGTGGACTCAAAAGGGCTAATGACTTACGCGAGCCAACGCGATTAGCATCGCAGAGGGCCGGTGCATTTCAATTAGCCGCCTGAATAATGCATGCACCGTTTGATTGGATGTTCCGAGTATTGATATTTTTGGAAACTTGGCCATTTTGGAAAATAGGATGTATATTCAATTTTGAGATGTCTTTTTAAAATGGGAATGAGATGAGAAAGGTTTTATGAAAAGGAATGACAATTTTTGTACATACATCATACTTACATTTGAGCTATACATAATTACTGGCGTATGTCCATCACGATATGCCTACATTTTTTTATAGAAGCGTCGCTAAGGTTGATAAAATTTAAACATAGCCCTAAGTCAAAATAGTTTGACTATTTTGAGGGTCTAACGGGCTTTATTTTAGAGAAGACCATCGATAAGACTTATCAATCTGTTAACTAGCACTTCGTGGACTCCAAAAGGCTAACGATTTCCTCGATTAGCATCGCAGAGGGCCGATGCATTTCAATTAGCCGCCTGAATAATGCATGCGCCATTTGATTGGGATGGTGGACGTTCGTCCATTAGGAATAAAATGATGTTAGATTTTTATGAACTTATGAGATTAATGAACATTCATCGTTTCAGTAACTAACTATTAATGATCTCTTTTATTTTATAATTGCAAAAAACTATTTAACAAAACAGACACGTTATTAAAATATGTATGTTAACATCATTTTTAATTCGGCAATTCGTTCGTCGAATCGTAGAATATGAAATACCGAGAAAAGCCTTATGTAAATATTATGATGATCAAAATTATTTCATTTTTTTTTATGGTTTAGCATAACCAAACGCATAATAACAATAATATTCGTTTATTTCAGGCATCAAAGGCCCATTGATAAATAGGTACCTTACAAACTAACATACATACGAGTCTTGTCCACACTATATTCTATCTTATTCGATCCAGCTGCGCCCGACTACCTAAGATCCAAATTTTCTTTTGTAATTGCCCGACCAGGCGGTAATCTTCGCACCTCACGGAATCTCAAACTCAATGTCCCCCTTCACCGCACTAGTTTCATGACGCACTCATTCACAGCTGAAGCAGTTCGGCTTTGGAATGATCTACCGCTTCCCATCAGGCAAGCGCAAAGCAAGCTAACCTTCAAGCACATGTTGCGCAAGCATTTCTCTGATAAGCTATGTGACGAACTGTCAGCATAATGATTCACACAAGGTACATTTATTATATACAAGTAAGTATATTGTATGTCATATTTATGTACATTTATGTTATATAAATATATATATATATATATATATATATATATATATATATTTGTATTTGCATATGAGGTATATTACTTATGTGTTATTTAATTGTTTCATGTAACAGATTACATAAAAGACCCTGCACCATATAAATGTTTCTGTTTAGTCCTATGGTTGACTGGTAGAGAATTCCTTATGGCATTAAGTCCGCCATTTGTACTTTTACCTGTATATTGTGTGCAATAAAGTTTAAATAAATAAATAAATAAAAATACATATTAAATATTAAACAACTAGGTCACGATGTGTTGCGAAGTCCGTGGTGTTGGGTAGCCGACCGCGGAAACGCCGGAATAAACACCTTTCGGTCAAAATTCTGCATTAACAAGCTGCTACGAATGCAATTGAAAACAGCAAGTTTCAAATTTATTGAAAACTTAAAATCAAACATGATTCCGAATATTTACATTTCTAACCATTCTAATGGGATTAAATCCCAGTGGCGGCTCCACCTAAATAGTATTTACTTTTAAAATTATGCGACAACGTGTCGAGCGAGTTAATATTTTATAAAATGATAAATATGAACTCTCTTAGTGTAACAAGGATAAAACATCATCTCTGCACAGCTAGCATTCCCACCGGAAGTGCTATTTGTCGCCGCGCCCCGCCCTTCCGGCAAGCTTCCGCTCCCGTCTTATCACAATGTCTTGCTTTATTTAAGGCAAAACGCTTAAAGGATTAAAACTTTCTTTTTCTAAAACCTCAGATCGTGTTTAATATTAAAAGGTTATTTGTCGCTGGAAATGTTGGTGTTATTTATGAATGGGTTTTTGTTTTGTTCAGATGTTGCTAAATCACCAAGGATGCTAATTGTAATTCATTATCTCTTTTTATTTCTACAGTGTGTTACAGCCAAGTAGGCTTTTCTTAAAGTAGAGTAAAGTAACATAGATCTTTAACGTATCCATGACCTTAATTCAATTAATTAACTTAAATTCAGGCTTTATTAACTTTCTAACAAAATTTTAATTGCCAGTAATGTATAGTAAAGTAAATTGACAAGTGAGTGTTAAATGACAGCGTGATATGAGTAACGACAATTACGCTTTACACCCACTACATTGAATGTGCGGATTTAAGAAATTGTGCAGTTAATTTACATAATTATGATTAGCAAATACATGCAAACAATTACTAATGGATCATATTATTATCAGTTTTAATAAATGCCCGCATGCCGGTAACCGGCTGTATATTTAAATTTTAACTTCTGTAATTACTAGTCTGAGAAAAAAGAGTACAAAAGTGGCAATAATGTAGTGTCATTCCTTTCTAATCAATATTTTATTTCTGATTCAAACATGTTTTCACAGATTCTGCCTTATAATATAAAAGGTGTAGAAATGCGTCCGAAATTCAGTTAGCAATATCCGGCCCATAACTGTATCCATTTGAAATTTCAATTTACGTAAATATTTACGTTGACCATCTGTGCGGAGCCAATGTAACGCGACTACCTTAGTTGTGTCACTTAAACCTCGGCTTAGAATTTACTGCTTCAATGGGTAACTATAACATTTATGGCGATGATGTTGTACTGTACCCCACAAGGTGGTCCGATGACCTGGTTAAGGTCGCTGGAGTCCGCTGGATGCGGGCGGCGCAGGACCGGTCATAGTGGCGTTCTCTAGGGGAGGGGATGTCCAGCAGTGGACGTCTTGGCTGATGATGATGATGATGATGATATCATAAACTATTTTAATGATTAATAATTATAAATTATTATGAATAGTTTACTCTAGTCCCGTCTTTTTGCGAAACGTGAGTGCTCGCGTGTAAAGCATATTATTACTTTTTTGTAAAGTAAAACGTTATCGCACATTTTACGATTGTAACATAGATTAAAGAAATGCAAATTGATTCAAGTAATAATAAACTTGCGATTTTTTTATACATTACATGTAGTCATGACATAGGTATAATATATGTCATTATGTATTTTGTTACAAAATACACACACTTAATTACTATACCATTGTTCACAATAAATATTTCTTTAAAATAACCAAATTCAGATTTGGAAGTCAGTTTATTATTTTGGGTTTTTTTTGTTGGGATTATACTCTTAGAAAGTTGGAATTGAACATCACCTTACGCGCCAAAACCGAGTGAGTCAATTTATACAGATCCCAACATTAGCTGTAATGGTTATTAGTGAACGGCCGATTTATGGTAATTATGTACCTACGTAATTGACTTCATATTTATACATGATATTCATAAAACGTACACGTGGGGCAAACTTTGAGCATGCAAAAATGATAGTAAACTAAATTAGTAGGTATCTACTAAAAAAAATTGTGAAACAAAAACAAATGAAACAAAACAGCGAGAAAGTTTTTATTCAAATAAGTGGCATTATACAGGGTGTAACCGACGGTGTACCGAAAACTGAAACCATGGCTTCAGACCATTATTCTGGGCTGGAAAATCGTGGACATTTCTTTGAGAAAATTCACAAATTTTCCTCGCGAGCTTTATTTTTTTCTTTCTTTTTCCGTTAATCGAACTCTACCGGTAACAATTTTTCATGAAAAATCGCATGAAAATAGCATTTTCCGCAATACACGCAACGTATCACAAACAGTATTATGTATTTAAACCATGAATACAAAGATCAAAGCTTAAAGAAAAATTGAAAAAGGAGCTACCTGGTGCCACATTAAAAAAATGAGACATTACATGTTTCATAAATTTAAAAGTATTATGTATTATTAAGCGCGTGGAGTGGGACAGATAACGGTACTGGCCGGTCATTGATCCGCCAGGCCAGTGCGCGCCCGTTGGCCGGTACGGTCGGACGCATGTTTAATGCTTACCTACCCGCACATTTTATTTGCTTTACTTGCTTGAATGAAAATAATCTTGTTAGACTGTTTTAATTTATCGGTCAGTTGTTATTGGTGTTAGACCGGTACTACATACTAGTTGTGATCTGTGGTTGCGTTGTTTTTGTGGTTGCATTCATTCATGTCATTCGATGCGCATTGACGTAACGGTATGTTTTGCGCCGACGCGTGAGTGGAGTGGGGAGCGCCTGGAACGGTCGATGTTTGCCGCGTGCTCCCCTTCCCGCGCGTCTGCACCCGAGAGAATTGGACGAAATACATTGCGCGTCGAGTTTTATAATTTATTTTAGAAAATCTTATCCTTGAGTTTTCCGAGAAAATGAACACTCGTTTTCAGTTCGTGATTATAGTCTAAAACTACAGTTTTCGTTTTCGGTACGCTGTCGGTTACACCCTGTATAAATTTATGAAACATGTAATGTCTCATTTTTTTTATGTGGTACAATTTTTATTTAAGCCTTAAAATACAAAGATCAAAGCTTAAAGAAAAATTTAAAAAGGAGCTACCTGGGGGAAGAGACCGGGAATCGAACCCGGTACCTCTGGATTGTGGTGTACCTACCCACATAAAAAAATGAGACATTACATGTTTCATAAATTTCTATATCGGGATCGTTCGAGGTCGTTCTATATCGGGATCCTCTACTATAATGCACATTAATTTAATATAAAATAGATTGATCATTCTATAATTATATTTATTTATACATGATTAGAGTCAGTTAATTTTTTGCAGCTCCGTACCCAAAAGGGTACCGAGCTTCCGCAGTCTGTCCGTCCAGTTAATTACAGGGACACATCTTTTCATCCAGTATAGGTACAGACTTTTCAATTTTCGCAAAATGTGTATTACTAATATTAGTCGCATATAAATAAAGGTCGTAAATAAAAATATATAGGTATATATATTTGATGATAACCCTTCGTAGCCGAGTTCGACTCGCACTTGGTCGTGTTTTCTTTGCCATAGGCGTTAAGTAGCCAAAACATTTTATTATTCTTAAAACCAAGCCTAGAGCTAATAATCATAATCATAATCATCTTTATTCATAAGAAAAGTTAAATGTCATTAAATTAAAATACATTAAATATAATTCATTATTTCAATAAAATACATTACAATTTATTATTTCTGGTATCTTCAATTTGAGCACACAATAGTTTAGATCTTTCGGCAAAGTCGCATTGTAGTGTGTGTACCTTCGTACTAGTTAGTTGGCACTGTACACCTCACTTAGTATACGATCCGTTCACTTTCAAAGGAAGTGAACGCATAGCTCACTCGATGTCTAACTATTTCATTGTTAGGTATATCAAATTCTTGGAGCATATATGGTTTGTTCTCAATAGTTGTTGAAGCCGTTTTGAGTATGATATGTGCTGGATATTGTTGTGTGAAGCCCGAAGTTTGCCTGCCTGTTCCTGTTTACGGCCTAGTTTACAGTCCAACCAAAAAGATTAGAAATTAAACAGTGGCAATACTGTAGAGTCCTCTCTTTTTAATCAATATAGGAAAACGGGGACGACAGTACAGTATTGCCACTTTTTAATTTCTACTCTTTTTTGGTCGGAGTGTTTGCATTTTTCTATATTTACACTTAACTTGTATTCGGGATCCTCTTTTATAGAAAAACACTTTACCGAATGCTTTATTTCATAGAATTTTCATTTCATAGACAATTTTTTCCTCGGAAGTAATTTTTCAGAAATCTTGAATAATATGTCAACGTATAGGTTAGGTTATATATCGATACCTCCTACGTATACTGATACAACTGACATTTTTACGATTTTCGTTTTTTTGCATATTTAGGATCAAAATACTTATATCTACGTGCTATAAAATTTTCATGACAAAATTACTGCTAGTTTTCGAAATAAAGTGACGTATACTGATACAACTAACACCGTTTTTTTAATTTAGAACATCGTATACTGAGGTAAGTCACTTGTACCACTGTACGCAGTACACCTATCAAGTACAAGTGGCAGTTATCTCAGTATGCTTGCTCGTCATCGTTGCGGACGTAAGATGTCCCACTATGCGCGACGGACAGTCGATGCGGCCTACGTATTTTCTACCTACTACGTATCAAATTAGGCTTACTTTTGGTTATGATACAGTTTTCTCCAATCAGTACCGATGGTTGTTTGGAGTACAATAATAGACATATGTCACCATTACCCCGGAATTGTCCTAGTTTGAAGCCGTCCGGGGGCCGTCTGGGGTTTAATGTCAATAAAAAATTAAGCAATTATTTTTTTAATTTTATTAATAAATGCAAGTTACGCCAAATGTCCGGGTTTTTAAGTCTTTGTCCGTATTCGGCGAATTTAGAGATGGCAGCTGCTTAGTTGGCACGACAGGCAATTGTAAAATAAAATAGCAAAAAAGATGTCGGTAACTTACCTACGTGTAATTTAAAAAAATATATGGATCAACGAACAAAGAAAGTAAAAATTTCAACGTATGAGTTAGTTATGGCACTTCATACCTTTGAACAGCCCTCCTGTAAAATCGTGATTTTGCACTTGTATCAGTATACGTAGGAGGTATCGATATCATATAGAGTAGGTTAGGTTTGTGTTATACATTCAAAAATTATTTTTTGGTTTCAAAAAAAAACATGCTTTCGATTGATTGTTTTTTTTATGAAATGAAAATTTGGTGAAACGTTTTGTCTATAAAACAGGGGTAAACACTTATATCTACGTACTGACTTTGGTTGTTGTGTAAAGGTTTCTTTAACCTCTGACGAGAAAAGAGACGAAAGAATGGTACGCACCAATGGCGTGGTATCCACAGAAAAAATAATCCAAACCAAACCAACTTGCCCATTTAAAAAACCTAGACCGTTTAAGAAAAAGGCGCTATGTTTCTGGGCCTTTTCGCCGAATCGTTTTTTTAATTGTTGGCCAAGCCAAAACAGAAACACTTCGAATGCTTGGTCAAAATGCCTACACCAGGAATGGCCAATTTCGTAGCCTCCTTAAAAATCAACAGTAGGGTAACCAAATCCGCAAACGCAAGCGTTTACAATAAATTCAAAAGCCAACACGTAATCTGTATGGATATTATGCGCTTTAAATCACAGTGACAAATGGTAAAATCAATTCCCCACCGAGGCCATATTTTGTCGGACCAGATAAACAGCTAATACGAAGAGATTAGCGGTGTTCGCGTATTTACAGTATTAAGCACTGTTGGATTTATTAATGCTGTGCCTGTTTCATAATTACATTATTTTGTGTGGATTATGTCGGGGAATATCTATTAGGAATACTGGATTGTACGAATAAATACTATGCTAGTGTTATATAAATAGGGGCTTTGAAATAGGAGTTGAAATTACGTCAATTTCTCGGAGTTACATCCGTTAGTGAAGCAAAGACGCACGAGTCACGTGAAGTCGGGCCACGACTGTCGCTGTTGGGACACGACAGCGGAGTCCGAGCGATGGCCATAGGTGGGAGCGCGCTGTCTTGTTCACTCCTTTGGCCGCCCTTGGGCGGTGGGCCGCGTCAACGTTGTTCCCTGCTCACTATATTTTTTATTTTTGAACCATGGTATGCTACCAAAAGTGACCCTGTGACACTGACAGTGACACCAGTGTGCGTGCGTTTGTGTTGGCGTGTGCGTGAGCTTGTGCGTATGCGTGTACGTGTGTGGGTGTGCAGCCTAGTGATCACGAACCGAAATACGGAGGAAGGGTAGAAGGATGAAATATGACGGCGGATCGGGTCCGTGTTACAAGGGCCAAATATTGTGGAGCATAGGCCAGACTTGCTGGTGGAATTACGAATTTGACTCTCCATATTCTGTGTCCTCCATCCTATATTTTAATTATAATTTGAAACAGCTAACGTCCAATACAACACGAATGAAAAGGGATTATATGACGAGATGAGAATATTTTTATTATATTATAGACACCACCACCAACGTCCAAGTACGACGCGGATGCGTACCATGTAAGTGTAAACTCATGTGTACTATGAAAAAAAAAATTAACCAACGTAATGCATACTCTATAAGTACTCTAAGTACTCCGTAAGTTTCAAGTATCCATTACCATTCAATCGTTATTGCATATAACGTAAAAAACTCTTAGGATACGCGATTTTAGTACAAGAACATCCCTTTTATTTTTAGCTTGTTGCAGCCCTGTGACAGACAGAGAGACAGACAGCGAAGGCTTACTAGTGGTGTCCCGTTAGCACACTTTATGTACGGAAACCTAAAATAAAACTTATCATTTATATCCACATTGTGCTTCACCAAACAACTCCATCTAGCGAAACATTTAATAACTAAATACGTAACAAGAACTCTCAAACAATGCCTTATTATGAAATAAAACGTTTATACCTTTTTACTGAAATTTATAAACAAAGTTGACAATTATTTCAACGTTTGTATTCTATTGAAAATTAGTGCAGTAATTTAAAATTTAAAAATATTAATAAATGAGAAGGAAAAAAACATCTTGGAATTTAACATTGATTGAAACAACATCAACAATTCTAGTTTTTATTATTATTTTGTGGTGTATTTTACCACTGATAAATTAGTATATTCTTAATTCTTATTAAATTTCTTGCAACTCGACTGCACGATTGCACGTATGGTAAAAGAATGGGTATTTTAAACTAGATCACGCAAAAGAGGCACAATGGATGTATCGTTGACTTGCAAAAAATGCCCAACATAACTAACTAACTAGCCAATTATGTAAATATTACAGTCCATAATAAATAGCTCTAGGCTTTTAAATGGGAATACGGAACTTAAACTTACACGATTTCCACACATTATCAATACTAGTATGTACCACTAGGTATTACTAAATTATAATAGGTAATTAATAACTCATGTATTAAGCGATAACATCTCGTTGTGTTTCGATAAAGGTTATATTTCTATCACAGCTCACAAATCTGAAACAAACACACATCAGAACAAAAATATCTCCAGTTAAATGTACTGCAAATCCTAACTCGAACCAAACTCGAACTTTCAGTTTTCCTGCAGCGTCGCATTGAATCAGGCCGCCCTGTTTAACTTTCATATTAGCGCCATCTATCTCAAAAGCTGTGAACTTCCAACCAAGCGTTGTACTCGAGCTAGCTTCGTGTTTGCAGAGCTGTGTATACAGATACTTTACATTACGGTCTATAGATAGAGGTGTGAGTCACGTTTGAGCACAAGAGCTGAAAGCTTTTCATTGAAACTAGGGTTAAATGAACTGCCCTAGAAGATTAACGTCGTTTTAATTGGTTCACAAAACGCTGGCTGAGTCATTATCAAAGTTAGGTGCTTATTATTCGGAGGAAAGAAATATGTAACGTGCTACGATATGCTACGAAAGTGCTACGAAGCATGCTACGAACTACGTAGTGTTTAAGCGTTGCGGGAAATAAAGTAGATTTGGCTCAATGGCATTTTTATTTAATAACCAATATAAATAAATAAATATTATGGAACAATCCTACACACATCGACCTAGTCGCAAACTAAGCAATGCGTGGCAATGCTTATACTATAAGTCCTAGACGACCATATGACCATAATATGTAGATAACATCCATGACCCAGTAACAAATATTCGAGTTCATCACAGAATATTTGGCCTGGATTTGAACCCAGGACCACTCGTTCAGAAGGCAGCTGCAATACAAAATGCGACAACTGCGTCGCGCATTATAAAAAAAAACTCACATTTACATGTGCTATATACGTAGTTGAATGGTTAGTTACTAATTTTATAAAATATTTTACTGAATCATACCTCTACTAAAATAATTAAATAGGACTAAACAAATGCTACCCTATTTAAGTATTTACCCCATCGTTGTATGTGTCTAGTTTTTTAATTAAGTAATGCTTATTATAGATGATACATGGCGAGATATCATCATACAAGTACCTGCGCTAGCCAAAATGCGAACTTGGGGCTAAATAAGACGCGACATATAACCAAGATATCGCCTATAAATCGTCGTCAGCCTGGGACCTAATTCAAGAATGCCATTTGAGAGATCGCAAAACGCCAAAACTCTATTAGATAACAGTGATATCGCCTTTGAACTGTCATTAAAATGCGATGAGCTTCAAGTGACATATCTCATCTCAATTTTGGAAATACGAAGGCGAAAATGCTATTCATGCATTGATTTTTTTTGAACGAAACGTAACTGACTAATTTCACGCACTACACGGCCAAGTTAAAGTATGCGCCTGTTATTTATGCCGTCACATACAAAGGAAACGCAAATTAAGCGCGACCGGATTGAGGAAGTTGCGTTGTTCTAGGGATATTGCCACTTGTCAAGTAGGGACACGTCAAAAGTGACGGATGGCGATAAAATGGAGAGATCTCCATCATCTCTCTAAAATTGGTCGAATTTCCCCCCTGGTATATCTCGCCGTGACTTTGCTTGTTGCGCGACTCATCATGACCTTTTTTGCTCGTCCGGTATTTTTATTTATTTATTCAAAATAAATCACAGTGTGTGAGGTGAATCCGATTTTTCGGAACAATTGTAGGTAAGGAATAAATAAATGTCGCTGCAGTTGATCGTTTTATTTTAATTGAAGCTATTGTAATAGTAACCGGCGTGTTCCACTTCCCCCGTGTGTATCCCTTGCCCCACCTGACCTTAGCCTTTATTATAAAAAAAAAAAACTATGAGAAATGTTCGGCTGTAGATGGTGGCAATTTAGCGAAGAAAAAAGTCGCCCTCCACAAACGTTGTGCCGTATGACGTGTCCTAATCTACGTCTCTCGTACACTTCTTGAAAATGTTTATAAAAAGGAAATTTTGTCAATTAGGGAAAGCAATCAATTAACCAAATTGTATGAAAATAAATTGTAATTAAGCCTGTACTGGTTTGAGACCTTAGCCTGTAGATGGATGCGTAGGCAGCAAAACAGCACCAGAGAAACTACTGATATAAACTATTTATGTCAGAAGTGCGGGCGATCATGCCGGTCTCGCATCGGACTACACAGTCACCGAAAAAAGTGTCTCCATAGCACTGCATAAGATCGTCTGAAACAGACGAAACGGCCTATGATGGTGATGACGAAAATAAAACGCAATTTAGGTACACACGACAAAAAGAGTAGAAATTAAAAAGTGACAATACTGTAGTGTCGTCGCTTTCTAATCAATCTTTTTATTTCTTATCTTTACACTTCCTTGTCACACTGTAAAATCTCTGTTTTTTTATTACTAAATAATAACCAATTAATTGCCTTCCCTAGAATTAGTTTAAACAACAGCAGTTCGAATCGTCCATATCTGGGCAATATGTATGACCGTGATATAGCTTTATACGTCCCTTATATGGCTGATTATAAATACCTAAAGGTAATCTTCCGATTGAGCTTAGTGTCTCCATTTCATCATGACTAAAAAAAAATTCGTGTTTCCGAATTCCGGATGTTCAGATGTTTGAATGTCCGGCTAGTCTCGCCTACAGTGCGCATTTCTCAATTGACCTCGTGAAATTTTGTGAGCAGGTTTGATAATTATTATAGTTTCACGCAGATTCAGTTTTTCGACATTTTTAAAATGGCGGAGGTATAGGGCTTAAAAATGTAAAATATAAGATCTCAGCCATTCCAAAAAGAAATCGCGAGGTTTACTGCTCTCGGAGCCACTATGTATTATTTTCTATAAATAATATTTCTGAAATATATAAAAGTCAATCGTGTACATTTGAGGAAAAATTGAGCCATCTAATCAAAGAAATAAAATGATCATTGAGTCGCTTTTCGCTGTACTCAAATATTTATTGTTAAACGTACACAAGTTATTTCTCCTCCGCTATTCTGCGAAAAGTAAGTAAGATTTAGAAATAAATATATCGCAGACTTAAATAATGACTAACACCCATAATAGGCCTTTCACGGTAAAAGGAAATAACAAAGAATATGTCAACAAATATCTAAAATAATATCATAATAACAAGTTCAGCAGAGAAGAGAAAGTGATAAAAATAATGAACAAAACTTGAATAAAATTTTCTACACTGAAAGAAATACTAAAAGGAAATTATAGCTTACTTACATCTGAAAAAATCTACTCATGCTTGCTGTACGTCTGTTAAACTTGGATATTTACAAACAGGGTGAAACAGAAACCAAATACACCCAAACTACAATGGAAAGGAGTATGCTTAAGATTAGAAAAATACACAGTGAAAAGTGTGAAAATAAGGCAGAAAACAAAAAAACAGCCACGGGCGAGTCGGACTCGCGAACCGATGGTTCCGTACAAATACTTAGGTACCCCATCTTAACTGGCCGGTTAATTTAAGTTTGCACCTATGGCGCCGCGTAAAAATGAGGTAAAAAGTTAACGCAACCGATCACGTTTGTTGTATAGGAGCCTTACTTAAATATTTTTTATCTTATCTTGGTTTTAGTATTTGTTATTATAGCGGCAACAGAAATACGTCATCTGTCCCGTTTTTTACCCTTTGGGTACGGAACCCTAAAAATCACAGATGCCCTTAAGCAAGTACTCACACCAAAATGGAAGTCGTCGGGACACATATCACGGTACACGGACAAACGTTGGACCATAGAAACCACACAATGGAAAGGCCCAAAAGGGAAAAGATAATGTTGATAGACCAATGAGAGGGTGGGCTGATATGATATCAAAGAAATAGCAGGAACCGATTAGACGAACTTAGGTAAGAAAAGGAAGTTAGGAAGAAGTTGAAAGAGGCCTTTACCTAAAGAGGGATCCATATCTCAACCACGGAAGACTAACAACAATATAAGCAAATCTATTATTACCTTATGAAACATGTAATGTCTCATTTTTTTAATGTGGGTACACCACAATTTTTATAAAAACCATGAATACAAAGATCAAAGCTTAAAGAAAAATTTAAAAAGGAGCTACCTGGTGGAAGGGACCGGGAACACACCCAATTATTACCTTACCAACTACTACAACTAAATGTGAAATGGAGATAATATGGAATAAATAGCTTATTATTATTCCGTGAAAAACGTAAAATAAAGTACCGCAAAGTACCTAACTCCTCAAGCTGTCAATTCTTGAAAAAGTTATTTGTTGTCCGGGTCTTGGATAATTATCACTGAATATTTTATTACCGATCTTTTTGGCTGATATTAGTTTCATAGTTAACGGCAGCTCGACAATTTATCACGACCTTGAGACTAATTATTATTGCTTTCACGTGTAAATAATTTCAAGTAATTTCATTCACGCAATATTCTTAAATTATCCCTGTCAAAACTTGTATAACTCCGTTGTGCTTCATCAAATTTCTTCTTGGAAGTTCGTTAAACATTAAACAATTCAATTTCATAAATTGTGTACTGTTTACGGTCGATACTCCTAGGTACAGTCACCATCAGATATATCACAGCATATAAGGCGTTCATAAATATCTGAACACTACTCTTATTGACTGGGCGTTACCGTACATGTTCAGATATTTATGAACGCCTTATATGCTGCGATATATGTGATGGCGACTGTAGGTACATGGGGTATGTAGGTACGTGTTGGTGCAGTTTAAAGTGCAGATGCACACTGAGCCGGCGGTCCAAGGTACGAATCCCGGAAAGGGCAAATATTTGTGTGATGAACTCGAATAAACTGGTTAATTAATAACTTTCACTAAACGGCAAAATATGGTCTGTGGCAAAATACATCATTTTAAATAAACGTCTAGTAACTTCAAGGATAGTCATTTCAACTTATTTAGTCGATTAAAAACTTATTAATTGTCAATTTCGATTATGAAAGTAAAAGTTATACGAATTTAACAAAGTTTCGTTATTAATTTCAATTACGTTTAAATTGTAGATATATTTTACGTATACTTTGAGATTTCCTTTATCATCGTGCATAGGTCTACCCAGTAAGAATGGATAGGTTGCTCAACCAGCAAGCTACATCTAAGAGCCTCGAGTCATTAACACTTAGATATTAAAGAAAGAAGGAAATATTTCATTATAATTATATTATATTTGTGACGTGACCATAAAACAAAATTACATAAAGGTATGACAAAAATAATCTATACTATTATACAATTCTACATTTGTATTTATAACATTTTTTTATGGTGAGGGAAATCTTAATAGCGTGATACAGGATCGTCATTTGTTTTTTATGGGCGAGCGGCGCCTCGCCAACCTGGCGCCATCTCTTTTCATAATTTCCTTTGTCCTCGCATCACACCGAAACAGCTGGATAAATTTAAACCAATTTGGTTACAGGGATAGCTGAAAATCCAAAAATGGATAAAGGATAAAGAAATTACACGTACATACGAAGTTGTGGTCACTAAAATATAAAACTGTATGCAAGTATAATATTATGGATGTGCCACGAAAAGTTCCCACGCCCACCAAAGCATCACGCCGAATGTTAGCGTGAGAGCCAGCGCTGATCTTCCGCTAGGACCGTTAGATTCAACCGATGGTTAAAAGTCTCAGGATAATATCCGATAGATGGCGCTACAAATTCTCCCTAAGGCGTTTGACGTCACTGGTTGAAAAAATTGAGGCTTCAGCACAAAGTACGAGTATCATTTCTTATAGTTGTAAATAGAACACGGGGCCGAAGTGACGTGGGGTTGATTTCCTCTCTCTCGACCTGTGCCTTGTAACTTTTTAATTTGAATAGCATCAACATTATCAATCAAAAGACGTTCACCACGGTTCATAGGCCGATCCCAAACAATGTCAGCCTGACCGGCGCCTTTGTGTAGTGAGTGTAGTGTAGTGTAGTGTAGTGACCTTCACGAGTTCTGCGGTCAACCTAGCGGGGGTGCACCCAGAATGTATGTAGTAGATCAACTCGATATGTTGTCAAAATTAATTAGCAGACGATTCCACTTTGATCGTATTTATCACAATTTCGTGAGAAATATTTGTGAGAGTTTACGCCTTATACGTATCAGCATTATTATGATTTAAGTGAACTTATTATTTTTGGCCATAATTATTTTTTAATCGTGGCCTGCAATTAATTATCTTAATTATGTACCTATCGATTGACAATGTTCACATTATTATGTGTTTATAAATATATCGATTAAAAAACACGTTAAAAATTAATTATGGTCGAAATATTAATCCAGATTTTATGATGTGTATGTAACGACAGTTTAAGACAGGTTAGGGAGATTTTCGCAAGTGAAAACTAAAAGGAAGTGTTAGACTAGGCACTCATAAAATATAGTCGTCGGTTCCTCGGATATCTCCTTTAACCAAATAAATTAAAATATATTTGTTTTTTAAGAAATCTTTATCTATTATCGCCTATATCTATATCGTTGCGCCCAGTTTATAAGTACAGAGAAAAAATACGTAATTATCTCAAATTGTCCAGGTAAAATAATTATTCTTAAAGTGTCTTTACCACCATTAACTGTTTGTTTGTTTCTTTACCTACAAACATCAATCAATACAACATACACAAACAACTACACAATTCGTCACCCATCAAACCTTCTTCAATGAATTCGACCATTCAATCGTCTTCGAGCCCAACAATAGAATACTTGTAATTGGAATATTTTTCCGCCTTTCAATTGTTCTGGGGGCTACACTGCCGAATTCATTCCGCACCGCTCCACTCTGCGTTGAGAAGGGTCTCTTTGCACGAGACCACTTGATCTATCCGCACTCGAGCAACAGAGTGCGGAATGCAGTATTGTTACCTGATGAGTGCATTTGAGGGCTCATTCTGCGTTAATGGGAATTTGACACGTAATATACTTATATTGTTTGCGTTATATATTTATTTTTGCAGCTACTACATTTGTATACATTTTGTCGCGATGTTTCACTCTATGTTAAGGAAGGTCTCTTTGCGCAAGACTACTGGATCTATCCGCACTCGAGCAACAAAGTGCTATATATCATCATCTGAGGCGTTACAGCCACGGGTGGGCCTTAGCCTGGTCCAGCAAATCTCTCCAATCCGATCTATTCATGGCTTTCCTTCTCCAACTTATCATTATCCTAAGATCTTGCTATCCTGTTCGACGCCGTCCAACCACCTGAGCTTGGGTCTGCCTCTACTTCTGTGACCCTCCGGTCGGCCTTCTAGAAGGCGTTTGGGTACTCTGGCCTCGTCCATTCGCAGCACGTGCCCTGCCCATCGCAGGCGTCCGATCTTTATGGTCTTAATAACGTTTGGCTCATCGTACATTTGGTATAGCTCGTGGTTATAACGCGTTCGCCATCCTTCATCTTCCATCACAGCTCCGAAAATGCGCCTTAATATCTTACGCTCAAACACTAACAAGGAATTTTCGTCTTTTTTGCTAAGTACTCAACACTCGGAACCGTAGGTGAGTATGGGCCTTAGTAAGGTTTTGTACAGAAAAAGTTTTATGCTTCTTGAAAGAAGTTTCGAGCGAAAGTATCTTAGCAGGCCGAAGTAGCACTTGTTAGCAGCCATTATTCTCCTGCTTATTTCTGAAGACATATCGTTGCTATCGGTTACTAAGGATCCTAGGTATATAAATTCTTTGACGCTAGCAAAGGTGTTACTGCCAATGTGAATGTCTTGTAGTAGAGCTTGCTGGTCTTTTGACGCTTTCAGGTACTTAGTCTTGGCCATATTAACTTGGAGACCGGCCTCCGCAGCAGATTTTTTATATATATGCTATATATGCACCTTGTTAATTAATGAAGTGATGAGTGTATTTGAGGGCTCATTCTGCGTTAATGGGAATATGTCACGTAATATACTTATAATATTGTTTTCGTTATTTATTTGTTTTTGCAGATACTACAATTTTTTCGCGTTGTTTCACTCTATGTCTCTTTGCATGAGACTACTCGATCTCTCTGCACTCGAGCAGCAGACTGGAAGACTCATTCCACAGAAATGGTATATTAAAAACATTTTGAGCATTTTTACAGGAACAATTGTTTATGGCCACTTCATATTCAGACATTTCTAGCAACTCATCTTAGAATGAAACCTTCCCCTCAAGACACTGCGGTATTTTAGGCTTATCCAGAATGCTGTAGCTGTCCGACCGAAATAGACTCAGTTGTCGATGAGTCATTGTACATTAGGGTGTTGCTTATTTTCTAACCCCGTACTCTCACCCCCTCATTCTGTTCTAGGACCCGAAAAACAAATACAAATACAAATACTCTTTATTGCACACCTCCAACATCAAGGAATATACAACACAACATGAAATACATTAAAATAACAGGCAGAGTTAAACAACAGACCCGAAAAACGTCACTCATTTTTTATTTATTTTTTTTATTCCATTTTAGGGGTCACTACCGGCAAGTCAAATAGGGAGCAATTTTACGGCGTTTTTTTTCACACTTATCTTAACTAAGGCTGCCTACACTTAAGCGGAGTGGAGCGAAGATGAGTAAAATTGGATAATTCATATTTCTTACATTTGAAAGCACTTCTTTTCCGCTTAGTGAACAGGCAGCCTAATTTCAAATCAAATCAAAATCAAAATCAAAAATGTTTATTGGTATCATATGTAGGGTTACAATTCTGCACTGGTGCCTCTTTTTAAGTATACAAGATACTTGTGCTAAGAGAACACCGCTCTCCCTCAAGTTGTGAGTATACCATTATACCATTATTACTAGTTAGTTCGGTTATTAATTTATTTTATCAAAGTAATACTGATTTATAGATTTAAGATATTAAAAAGTGAGAATTTTAAACAATTCATCTTTAAATTTAAATTTAAACAGTTTTAAACAATGTTTAACAATTTTAAACAAATTTTAAATAACTTATACAATTTTAAACAATTTTAAACAAATTTTACTTTTCATAATTAAAACATTTTATCTTTGTATTAAAGGCTTAAATTTTAAACAATTGTAAACAAGAATACAGAACTGTGTGTGTGTGTGTGTGTGTGTGTGTGTGTGTGTGTGTGTGTGTGTGTGTGTGTGTGTGTGTGTGTGTGTGTGTGTGTGTGTGTGTGTGTGTGTGTGTGTGTGTGTGTGTGTGTGTGTTTGTGTGTGTGTGTGATATTTTATGATTTCGAAGGAAACATTTGAGTCTTAATCTAGTTTGACCACAGGTAAGGTTTTGTTCTTAAAATACAAATGAAACTACAATTTCTATATAAAAGCGTTTCGTTCTTCCATTGTGGTAATAAAATAACATGGTAATAATTTTAAGACCAGACTGA
Organism: Apotomis turbidana; assembly: GCA_905147355.2. NCBI lineage: Eukaryota > Metazoa > Arthropoda > Insecta > Lepidoptera > Tortricidae > Apotomis > Apotomis turbidana. The sequence goes on from LR990286.1 coordinate 23,934,127, forward strand.
CAATAAAACCGCGCGGTTCAAACGCTTAGAAATTCGCCTTAAATGAACCTTGATTTGCTTGATATAATTACAAACAGTAAAGGAAACTGAAACACGTACCATTTTGACCCATACTTTTATCGTGGCAAGAGCGAAAAAGGTACGTGTTTCTATTTCCCTGACTGCACGTGCAACCAATTTATAAGCCGTCCTTCATACAAGTAATAAAAGATTATTTTGAAATGCACCCGATCTGTTTAATGTGAGCATCAACGATATTAACTGTTTCACGCATAATCTATGTATTAAATGCAGTTATTAATAGTGATTTAAATGGCCGTTAAAACAAACCGCACATCTATTAATTAATTATTTTAACAACGTCCGTTACGATTCTGATTTGTTTAATGTCGTGTCATACATTTAATTGAATCTTGTAGCGCAGCAAGGAAGTGCGCGCTCATATTTTGTAAATTAGGAATTACAAAAACGATATACATTTTATTGTCTATTCTAGATGTACTAGGAGAAGAGAAGCTGAAGGACTGATGTCTTAACCATTAAACTTGATATATCTTTTTGCAGGAGAACAAGAAGATTTGAGGAAGAGGGCTGTTGGGAGCGCCGCCGGAACAGTTACCGTTGGTTCTAAATGGGAACATGGCGAAATGAACGCAACCTGCCCGATTACTACAACGTAGCGCTATCCCTCACTTTCTCAAATTACTGCATAGAAAGAGACGAGTAATTATCTCGCGCGAGAAATAGTCGCGTATGACAGTTATCCTAAAGGTGCAGGCAATCGACAGCCCGTCTGTCTCCGGCCGGGCATCACCATCATCATCATTGCCTATTCTACATCAATTATACGTTTATGACAAGAAATGTGAACCAAAAAAGCGGTGGTAGTCTAGTGGTTAGGGCATGCGACTTTCAATCCGGAGGTCGCGGGTTCGAACCCGGCCCGTACCTATGAGTTTTTCGGAACTTATGTACGGAATGTCATTTGATATTTACCACTCGCTTTTCGGTGAAGGAAAACATCGTGAGGAAACCACTTAAGCCCAACAAGGCCTAGTTTCCCCTCTGGGTTGGAAGGTCAGATGGCAGTCGTTTGCGAAAAAACTAGTGCCTACGCCACATCTTGGGATTTAGGTAGCCGACCCCGATTGAGAATTCATTCTCTACAAAGATATGGGACAAAGGCTAGGAGGATGCTTCATTGCACAAACTCAAAGTTTTATTTATCCGAAACCAGTTTTTTAGGGATATTATACTTCTTTAATAATTATAGCTTTAATAATATTATTATACTTCTTCTTTCTCATTTCCCCATGACCGAGGGTCACATGACGCCGTTTTTCTGTGTGCATAAATAATTTTCATTGTAACCTGATTATATTTTGCAATGTTCGCGCATCCGAACGCGCTCCAAGCACTGACCAATCACAAGAAGGCTCGCGCGTAGGCGCATTGACAGCATTTCCATCGAGACGCGGCGACAGCGATCTGGCGGCCATCTTTTTCCAATCTAACTCTGTTCGAGTGCGCACGCGTCCATATATAAAATTCAAAAACCCCTATATTATCATTGAAACAATGGTATATTAAACCTTTCTAAACTTAATCATTTTTCATTCTATGCCCCGTCATAGAAAGTGGCGACCGTGACAGGACGCGTGCGTGCAAATTCGGTAAATTTGCAGACACTACGGCGAGGTCGATATTTCGGCCATATTGAGGCGTGGCTGCCTCGAGCACGGAAGAAGCAAGGGGCTTGGCTGCCCGTACCCGACTCTCGAGGTCGGCCCACCTGCAAGAACTGGAGGCTGCGTGGTCCAGCAAGCTTTCGGCGCGCTGCGCAGCCCGGCGAGGCAGGACTGATCAGACAACAGCGGCGGCTCGGACTGCGTGGCCGACTGCGCCCAACTAGGAAAGTGCCGTGAGCCCACCCCATCCCCTATCTGTGCCTATTCCAATTTGCCGTGTTATAACTACCCATCCCCTATCTGCACCTATTCTAATTTGCCGTATAATTATAATATAACCTAGAACTTTCAACAATCCTAACTACCTACATACCTTTCCAGTTTATAGTATTTAAACCTAACCTCAAGAAGTGGCCTAGCTTAAAGTGTTTCCATCAGTTTCTATTATTGTGTGCCGTGTGCCTCAAATATTCATTTTTTCCAGAATTAGAATTCGACGCGTCGTGTTATTTAATTACGTAACCTAACCTCTTACTTAAGTGCTGCATAATTCTGCCACGCAAGTCATCCAGTGTTTAATTTATCCAGTTTCTTATAATTTTCTTGCATAAAGTACGTACTCACTTCTTTAATAACTAACTGCAGTCTCACATCATTTGCGTTTCTTTTTTCCATTTACGCTTTGTCTTTGCGCACTGACATACTGTTTCATTTGAAGCCTAAAGTTACCTAAGCAATCTGTGTGTCGAGTTTCGCATTTTTGATTCTAGTTTGCCTTCCCGCACCCGCTGCATCTTTTATTTTGGTTCGCATATGCACATTTTCTCGCTTTGCCATTCCAGCTGCCCGCACGGATCAACGGCCGCACTAGCCACGTCCCATCCGCCATTTGCTTCACGTCAGCTGACGTCTCGTGTACTCTGCGCGTGGCGTACATCGGCATCGGCGGCGTCTACGTGGCCGTTGGAATTTTGAGGGGCGTAAGCGTTTATCAATTTAACTGCTAATAATTTGCCTACTTATCGTGAATAGCTCTAGTGCCTTTGTTATTTTAAATATTAACCTTTGTTCAACTAAACACACAATTCAATATGGTTGACACAAGGCAAGAAACACTTGTAGAATTAAAAGTCAAACGTAGTTCCATAAAGGGTCAAGTCACCAGATTCACCAATTACTTGATTGCTATTAGAGATGATGAAATCCTGACTGGTGTCCGACTCAATGATCTGAATTTGAGATTAAGTAAGTTTATCGAGCTATCTTCACGTTTTGATGAGCTGCAAACTCTAATTGAAGTGACAAATAGTGATCAACTTGACAGTGAGCTCTCGGAGCGTGAGAGTCTTGAGGACAACATTAATTTGGCCATCGCAACTGCACAGTGTGTACTTGAGAGGGGCCAGGATCCAAAGAAGGATGCGGAATCCTCATTAAAAACTTGTTCGTCTGCTGTCTGTAATCCGGGGTCGCTCGGCTTCCAGCTACCTCAAATTAAAATATCCAGATTTGATGGTTCATACTATAAATGGTTGGAATTCAAGGATCTGTATGAATCGTTAATTCACAATAATGAGAAAATCCCGGCAATTCATAAATTCCACTACCTGAACTCATACCTGGAAGGCGAGGCGGCCCGGGTAATATCTAATCTAGAGATCTCCGCTGTCAATTATGATGTAGCATGGAACCTTATATGCAGTAGGTTTAGCAACAAAAGACAATTAATTACTAATCATTTAAATTCCTTGCTTAACATTGATTCTTTGCAGCGGGAGTCTGACAAACCTTTGAGATTTTTATCCGATCATGTCACAAAAAACCTCAGGGCTCTAAAAACACTGGGACAGCCCACGGAGCACTGGGATACAATTCTAGTTCATATACTTTCTAGCAAATTAGATGTGAACACAAACGCTAAGTGGGAAGAATTTAGAAACACTCTCAAGGAGTGGCCCGCTCTTAATGATTTTCAAGATTTTCTGAAAAATCGGGCAGATGTTTTAGAAAACCTGTACCGATCCAAACGTGATAAACAATCTAACCACAAACCCGAGTTTGCTGGTAATAAACCCTTATTTAAACAAGATAAAAACATAAAAACATTTGTAATTTCAGACAAGGAGAGTGATCACAAAGGTCGGCCGTGCTTCGTGTGCCGAGCTGACCACCGAATATATGACTGCCCATCCTTTAAGCGGATGTCAGTTGACGAGCGCTGGTCGCGGGTTTCCTGCCTTCAGCTGTGCCATGTGTGTCTGCACCCGGACCATGAGACTCGTCGGTGCAAATTGAGTGGCTGTCGGGTATGCAAGAGACGTCATAATACATACTTACACACCACACAACCAAACACATCTGATCATTTATCTAGTAGGGCTAGTATGGATGCTAGTGCCCAGCCTGCCGTCAAGGGCACGGTCGGGCCTGCGTCCTCCTCTACTCTGATAGCTTCTGACAGTGCCGAGATGCCCCATACTTCCACTGCTAACTCTTCACTTTCGACTAGTGAAGTGCTGTTATCTACGGCCTTAATCGAGGTAGTTAATCCTTGCAACAATAGGAAAGAAACTGTCAAGTGTCTACTTGATTGTGGATCACAGTCTTCATATATGAGTAGTAGTCTGAAGGAACGCCTGCACCTTGCATCTCAGCCTCTAATTGCCACAACCATCTTAGGTATAGGCAACACACCTCTTAACTGTACCCCTGAACGTTCCGCAGCGCAGATACAGTCTAAAATTAACGATTTTACTGCCAACGTTGATTTTCTAGTATTAAATCAAATAACTGACCACTTACCAAGAAAATATTTTGATATTACCCATCTCAACATACCTACTTCTATCAAGCTGGCAGATCCTACCTTCAATGTTCCCGCCCAAATAGATGTACTGTTGGGAGCTGACATCTTTTGGCATATTGTGAGTGGCGAACAGACGGCTTTACCTTCCAATAAACTTACCAGATTAATTTCATCAAAATTGGGATGGCTGCTGGCGGGCCCAGAGACTGGTGCCGCTATTCATACAAGTTCAACCACTAGATCTCACCTTACTCTTTCTGATCTATCTGCCCAGATGACAAGGTTCTGGGAGACAGAAGAGCTACCACTAGTTTCTGACCCTGGGGATGGGGATGCGTTCGATTCGCACCCCATAGAAAAACATTTTATAGAAAATACCTATCGCCAACCTGATGGCAGATTCGTAGTACGACTGCCTCTTAAAGATGCGCCTGATTGCTTAGGCAATTAATTTAACATAGCTAAAAGGCGCTTGTTCAACTTAGAAAAACGATTTAGCAAACAGCCTGACCTTAAGTCAATGTATATTGATTTTATTGACGAATACAGGATCCTAGGTCATCTAAGTGAGTCCCAGACTCCTCGTGACACCAACTATCTCCCTCATCACGCCGTGATGAAGGAGGACAGCGAATCAACTCGCCTTCGGGCAGTTTTTGATGCTTCTTGTCCTTCTTCCTCCGGATACTCTATCAATGATATTCAGATGGTCGGACCCAACATTCAGGATTCACTATTTAACATTCTGCTTAGATTCCGTCATTACAGATATGTTTTATCAGGTGACATAGAAAAACAATACAGACAAATCTTAATGAATGAAGCTGACAGGAACTTACTAGTTATACTGTGGCGCGAGGATGAACACTTGCCTGTTCGTTCACTCACCTTAAATACGGTTACCTACGGGTTTTCATCTGCCAGTTTTTTAGCTGCTAGGTGCTTGTGGCAATTGGGGACTGAGTGCAGGGATCTCTTAGTTAAGACCATCATACAAAATGATTTTTATTGTGATGACCTACTGACAGGAGCGGATACTGAGCTAGATTTGCTACACATACAAGCCGAAGTTTCACAAGCGTTAGCCTCTGGTTGTTTCAACTTGCGGAAATATCGTTCGAATTCAACTGCTCTGCTAAATTCAGATTTTATTAACAAGCAGGATAATTTAGCACTCAGTCAGGCTTGTCAAACACTTGGCCTAGGTTGGAGTCCTAGCCAAGATGTGCTGAATTTTTCTATTAGCCCGGACGAGGAGAATCAGGCAGTGACTAAAATAACAATTTTATCCAAAACTTTTCAGATCTTCGATCCGCTTGGTATCTTAAGTTTGACCACTGTAAGGCCGAAGATTCTCATTCAAAAGCTGTGGCTAGCAAAACTAGGATGGGACGAGCCGGCTCCACCTGAAATTCAGCAAAGCTGGTCTCGCTTCACAAAAAACTTACATCACTTAAAGTCACTACAAATACCTAGACACGTACTACTCGTAATTGATGCTCCTTCAGTCATTGAACTTCACTGCTTTTGTGATGCTTCACAGGAAGCCTATGCAACATGTATATATGTCAAATCCATTTCGGGTTCAGGCGAACAACATGTCAGTTTGTTATGCGCTGAGGATAGGGTGGCACCAATCAAACCTACCACCATACCAAGGCTGGAGCTAGCTGGTGCTATGTTAGCAGCAAAAACCTATGCCACTGTGGCTAAGGCTTTACGAAGACCTATATCCCGTACTATATTTTGGACTGACTCCTCTGTCTGCCTCTCTTGGTTAAAAACTGATATTTCCAAATTAAAAACCTTTGTAGCCAACCGAGTCGCAGCTATAGCCGAGCTCGCTCCAGCAGTGGCCTGGAGGTATGTGCCAACTTCCCAGAATCCAGCTGACCTGGCCACGCGTGGGGTAGATCCTCAGCACGTCGCCAGTGCCGCTCTGTGGTGGCACGGCCCCGAATTTTTATTGGAACATGAAAGTAACTGGCCTTACTTATAATCAGTCATGCCTGACATATTACCAGAAATAAAGGTTACTTCCATGGTTGCAAGCTCGGAGCCCGAGCCGTGCATCGTAGACTTTAATAGATTTTCTAGGTATAAAACACTCCAGCGCAGTGTAGCGTACTTACGTCGTTTTATAAATAATTGCAAACCTGGTCAGAGTAAGTTGACAGGCACATTAACATCACAGGAGCTTACTGACTCGCTTCACACATTGGTAAAACTTTCACAGCAACAATTATTTCCTAATGAACTCGAATCTTTAAGTAAACACAAAAATTTGAATTCAAAGTCACATCTGGCTTCTTTGACACCATTCATCGATTCGCAAGGTATCTTGCGAGTCAGGGGAGGCTGGATGCTTGTGATTATAGCTATGATAAAAAGCATCCCATGTTATTGCGAGCCAAGCATCCACTCACAAAACTCATATTCAAACACGAACACATACGTCTCTTGCATGCCGGACCGCAGCTTCTTTTGTCCACAGTTCGGGATACCATATGGCCGGTCGGAGGCAGGAACCTCGCTAGGAGCACGGCCCGCAATTGTGTCACTTGTAGGTTAGCGGCAGGTCGCACATTACAGAATATAATGGGCAATCTGCCTCCGCAGCGCATTGAGGTTGATTTTCCATTTGCGGCAACAGCGTGCGACATGGCTGGGCCATATTTAATTACTGATCGCCGTGGACGCGGATGCAAAATCACCAAATGCTACTTGTGTGTGTTCATATGTTTAAGATATAAATGTGTTAAGTAATTAATTGAATCAGGCGTTACTTTGCGGAAATCCATATTAATGAAAATAATAATATTGCTTTGCTATTCCGCGATATAATATCGTGCCACTTAAATTTGTGCTAATCCGTTATACTTATTTGCGTATTTTTTCATGCATATATGCATTTAATTGTCCCACCCTCCCACCACGATTAAGAAAAATAAATACGCAAATAAATATAACAAACCACCACCAAAATAACAGAACTTACTCGACACGTGTTTCGCCCCTCTACGAGGCATCATCAGGAGATGTTGACGGTCTGGAGTCCGACAACCGAATGAGCTGCCCAGACTGGTCGGCCCTATTTATAACCTGACCACCCCTATTATGCAAGTGAGAGTGATTAGCAAAAATTCGAAGTAACGGTGATGTAACGACATTCAATTGTTCGTTAAGAATCTCACCCCTATTGTTGTACCTAATTATTTCCAACTGTTCCAGAACACTTAAACGCAATCCTTTTTCGCAAACATGTAAAACGGTAAAAGAATGATCTTCCTGCAGAGTATGGCCACTATCTATTAAATGTTTTGCGAAATTGGACTTTTCAGGATGGTTATGTCTATATGACGCAACATGCTCTTTATACCTCGTGCTGAAATTGCGGCCCGTTTGTCCCACATATACTTTATTGCAATCGTCGCAAGTTAGCTTATAAATACCGGACTTCTTCCCACTCTCAATTTTATCTTTCCCATTACAAAGTTTAGAGTGCAGGGAATTATTCGTCTTAAAGGCCACATTAATGTCGTTACATTTCAAAATTTTGTGAATAGTATCCGATAACTTGCCAACATAGGTTATGCTCGCCTTATATTTTTTAATAGGATCAGATGGTCGTGCAGCATACAACATATCGTTGACCGTATGGTTTTTTAAAAGGCGAGGTACTTTGCGTCTGAACTTGCACATAAGATGTATACTACACAACTTAACAAATTGCATAGGTTGACAGGGTCAAGTTTAAATTCACCTTTAAGGAAGAGGGATAACGAACCAACGCCGCACCATGATTTTCACCCTCGTGTAAAGAATTTAACCAATGTTGAGTTTGTAAGAGATGAAGTGGGTCTTTTGCAGAAAGGTTTGAAGTATAATTTCCAGCCAAAGATGACTCCCCAAACACTAGAGAATTTGGCAGTGGATTCAGAGGTAGCAATTGTACGGGGTCGTGGTGATTTGGATACGAAGACTGTGGTAGCTAATGTCATTAAGAGCAGTAAGAGCACTGGTCCATTAGTAGATAGGCATGCTTGCTCTGATGGTTCATTATTGAGATCTATTCAACAGAAAGTGCAGGATAATGATTTAGTGGTTTCAAAAGCAGACAAAGGCAATTGCATTGTAATTATGGAGAGGGGACAGTACAATCAAAAAGTATTGGATCTTATTCAAGGTGATGGTTTTTCAAGCTTACGTAGAGACCCTACTCCAGCATACCAGAAAGTTCTTAGACAAGCTATAAAAAATTCTTCGTTTGTTTTTGAAACCGAGCATCAGAAGAATATGATTCTGCCTATGAATCCACGAGCTCCTATTCTGTATGGTCTTCCGAAAATTCATAAAGACAATATCCCTATTCGTCCAGTGGTCTCATACTTAGGTGCACCTACGTATAATTTAGCAAAGAGATTGAATTGCATTATTAAGGAAAAGTCACAGTTTCAGCCGAAATATTGTTTAAAGAATAGCTTGGATTTAATAGAGAGGATTAAAGATATTAATATACCAGATAATGCTATCCTTCTGTCTTTGGATGTAGATAGTTTGTTTACGAATGTACCATATTGTGATACTTTAGACATACTTAGGGGACTTTTTGAAAGGCAGCGATTACATCCAGGGGAGGTAGATGAATTAATAGAATTAACTACGATTTGTATGAAACAAAATTATTTTAGGTTTGATGGACAATATTATTTGCAAAGTGATGGTTTGGCTATGGGTTCCCCGTTGAGTCCTTTGATGGCGGATATTTCTATGGACCATTTTGAAAACCAGCACATTGTAGGTAATAATTGTATTTTATATTACTTTAGATATGTGGATGATTTGATTATTTGTTGGAGGGGGGGTATGAGCCAGCTGGACGAATTTATTGATGAGATAAATAACAAGCATCCGAAGATCAAGTTCAAAAAGGAACTAGAGCAAAACAACTCTCTCAATTTCTTGGATTTAACGATTACTAAATTGAGTAATAGGCATCATTTTCAGATTTACCGTAAGCCCACACATACTGACACGGTTATCCCGGCTTCTTCCACGCATCCGTGGCAGCATAAGTTAGCTGCCTTTCATTGTTATGTGCATAGGCTGTTGACCGTGCCTCTCTCTGAAGAGCATTATCAGTCGGAATTAAATAATATTTATCACTTAGCGGTTTCAAACGGCTACGATAAGTCTGTGGTGGATGGTATAATCAGAAAAAAGCTCAATAATACGGTCAACGATATGTTGTATGCTGCACGACCATCTGATCCTATTAAAAAATATAAGGCGAGCATAACCTATGTTGGCAAGTTATCGGATACTATTCACAAAATTTTGAAATGTAACGACATTAATGTGGCCTTTAAGACGAATAATTCCCTGCACTCTAAACTTTGTAATGGGAAAGATAAAATTGAGAGTGGGAAGAAGTCCGGTATTTATAAGCTAACTTGCGACGATTGCAATAAAGTATATGTGGGACAAACGGGCCGCAATTTCAGCACGAGGTATAAAGAGCATGTTGCGTCATATAGACATAACCATCCTGAAAAGTCCAATTTCGCAAAACATTTAATAGATAGTGGCCATACTCTGCAGGAAGATCATTCTTTTACCGTTTTACATGTTTGCGAAAAAGGATTGCGTTTAAGTGTTCTGGAACAGTTGGAAATAATTAGGTACAACAATAGGGGTGAGATTCTTAACGAACAATTGAATGTCGTTACATCACCGTTACTTCGAATTTTTGCTAATCACTCTCACTTGCATAATAGGGGTGGTCAGGTTATAAATAGGGCCGACCAGTCTGGGCAGCTCATTCGGTTGTCGGACTCCAGACCGTCAACATCTCCTGATGATGCCTCGTAGAGGGGCGAAACACGTGTCGAGTAAGTTCTGTTATTTTGGTGGTGGTTTGTTATATTTATTTGCGTATTTATTTTTCTTATCGTGGTGGGAGGGTGGGACAATTAAATGCATATATGCATGAAAAAATACGCAAATAAGTATAACGGATTAGCACAAATTTAACTGGCACGATATTATATCGCGGAATAGCAAAGCAATATTATTATTTTCATTTTTTTATAAATGTGTTCACTTGGAAGCCGTAAGCGACTTATCAAAAGATGCATTTATACTTGCACTCCGCAGGTTTATCGCCCGGCGCCCTGCTGAGGTCTTTTGTGACAATGGACGTAATTTTGTCTCGGGTGCAAAGGAGATAAATGAATTTCTGAAGCTTTACAACACTGATATATTAGACTTTGCAGCTGATAATGGCATTCGTTTTATATTTTCACCCGCTTACGCTCCCAATTTTAACGGCTACGTAGAGTCCGCCGGTATTAAAAGCGCGAAATTTCATCTCAAGCGAATTCTCGGCAATTCTCATCTTACTTTTGAGGAACTCACCTCATTATTCAGCCAAGTAGAGGCTATCTTAAATAGCAGGCCACTTTGTCCTCTCTCTACCTCCCCCAATGATTTTTCCCCCTTACTCCCGGGCACTTTCTGGTTGGCAGGCCGCTGATGGCGCCGCCGACGCCGCCGCTGCAGGACGCCAACCCTAACCGTCTCGACCGATACCAGCGGCTGGAGCAGATGCGTCAACATTTTTGGACCCGCTGGGCGAGCGAGTACGTCTCGGAGCTACAACAACGCTACAAATGGCGAGAGCGACAGCGTGACCTGCGACTGGGCGAACTCGTACTCATTAAGGATGAAGGCTTGCCACCGTTGCTGTGGCGCATGGGCAGGGTTGCTCAATTGCATCCGGGAAAGGACGGCGTCCCTCGAGTTGCAGATATAGCTACGGCACGAGGAGTAATGAAGAGAGCCCTTAATCGCATATGCCCTCTACTGATGGACACTGAGGAGTCCTGAAAGCAGGCTTTCAGCGGGCCGGAGTATGTTCGCGCATCCGAACGCGCTCCAAGCACTGACCAATCACAAGAAGGCTCGCGCGCAGGCGCATTGACAGCATTTCCATCGAGACGCGGCGACAGCGATCTGGCGGCCATCTTTTTCCAATCTAACTCTGTTCGAGTGCGCACGCGTCCATATATAAAATTCAAAAACCCCTATATTATCATTGAAACAATGGTATATTAAACCTTTCTAAACTTAATCATTTTTCATTCTATGCCCCGTCATGCAACATTGCGCTCCTGAACAGGATGTTTCGTTTAGGTAAACCCGACTATGAGCGACAGAGATGGGAACGACCCAGATGGAGATGGAGGAATGACATTGAGGAGAGGCCTTCCCGCAGCAGTGAGACACTCCTATTTGTTAGCTAATAAGCTTTAGGAACTATGGAAAATGTTTTAATACACACAAGACTTAGGATATATGGTTGATCAGTGTTTGGATTAGGGTGTGAAATTTAGGGTTAATCACCTTAAAGTAGCGAAGTGGTTAACGCGCTGGACCGGTAATCCAGAGGTACCGGGTTCGATTCCCGGTCTCTTCCACCAGTTAGCTCCTTTTTCAATTGTTCTTTAAGCTTTGATCTTTGTATTAATGGTTAAATGTATATCTTTATTAGAGTTGGTGACTATGTAAATGACAGATAGTACAGAAGTAGATAAACAATATTATTGATGCATGAATAATAACAAAAGTAACTACTACCTTTTCGAAAGGAAACACATATTTTTTTAAGCTTTTCGATTATAATCGCGGGATTAAGTCATATCCATATTAATTTTACGAAGTCCCGGAAAATTGCACACCCTAATCCAAACACTGGTTATAATGTAAGAAACACTTAATCTATATTCTTTACTTACTGCTCGTTCCATGTTCTATGATACAGCACGCTGCGTTACCCACAGCTGTCTGATATTACCGCGGCGTTGCTAATTTAATCCGTCGAATAATTAGCGAGGCATTCCATTATCAGATCTGCTTCTATCTCACCCTGTAGTGCTGGCATGCCGCCAGGAATGTTATTAATTTATCGTAATAAAATGGTTGAATCTCATTGTTTTTATGATCGGCTTCATTTACTATTCGAAGCTGAGGGTAATTTACTGTTAATATATAAGCGTCTGTGCTCAGGCATATTGGATATTCTCTTTTATTACAAGTACTAGGAGGTGCGAACTTCATCCGCGTATTTTTTTCTTTGCTTTAGACGGATAAAAAGTATACTATCTTTGGATGGCCAGCTATCTTTGTAACTAAATTGATTAAAATTTGTCCAGCCGTTTAGGCGTGATGCAGTATAACTTTAGTTACACATTGGAACCGTCATATAACACTTATAAAAGTGCTATCATATTTAAAACGTGACACATCAATAAAACTCTTTCTCTAGCTTAGTTTTAGGTATTAGAAACTAAATTTGCTAAAATTTAAAGTGTCTCAACACTCGTTTTCACCGAGTTCCCCTAGTTGCGCATAGCCTGGCAGAAAATTTATAACACATCCGGCGGTAGTTGAATAAAACCCCAGTCGGTTTTCAACCCAACGATCTAGAGCTACTTTTAAAAATTGGGCAAGTGCGAGTCCGACTCGCGCATGAAGGGTTCCATACCATAATCTATAACAAGTTTGTTGTATGGGAGCCCCCCTCAAATATTTATTTTATTTTATTTTTAGTATAATAATATGTTGTTATAGCGGCAATAGAAATACATCATCTGTCAAAATTTCAAATGTCTAGCTATCACCGTTCTTGAGATACAGCTTGGTGACAGACAGACGGACGGACGGACGGACGGACGGACGGACAGCGAAATCTCAGTAATAGGGTCCCGTTTTTGGGTAAGGTCGTAAAATTGGCCTTATGCCACATAAAAGTGTATGTAACAGAGTTACATATAAATAGTATCAGAAAAGTTGTGAAAAGGCAAATCTACAATGAAACGAAATTGTTCATTTCGAAATTGTTTATTTTTTATATTATTAAGTTCAACTCTTGTTGTTTAATGTCAATGTATAATACAATAGTGAGCTGGCCTTTATACCACTTTTATGTAACGTTACATAGAAAACCGATTCATATCGTTACATACGTTACATAAAAGTCACATAAAAGTGCTCTATTTCGACATTAAAATCCCAATTACATGACACTGCAACGAAGGAAAAACCACGCACACAGCCTCTTAGCACTAATCTAACATTAATATTACTATGTAATTTCACCTTTGAACAATATAATGCACAGTTACCTTTAAAATCACCAAAGAATGTGTTTTTAAAAAGTCCGCAAACACGACCGTTCCCTTTGAATAGGCGGCACACGACTTAATATGGCCGGCAAAATAGCGGCGGTTCACAGACTAAGTAGAAGTTAGTGTTGCCATTGAATACATATGGATTCTTCTATATAATTGCCAAATTTCAATAATAATTATGGTTACATAAAAAGTGTTACATAATAGCGTACAGTACGATGACATAATGTGTTTTAATGAAATAAGTATTATTTTAACGTGCCATTTCGTTGCTAAGGTTGTAAAACTCTTCCATGATTAAGTGACATACGGAAAACCTATTGAAACGCCCGATGAATTATAAAACACAAAAAAAAAACATTGCAAACAGGCAGGAGATCATTTTGCACACTTTTTTTTTGTACTGGGGACGTTGTGATCACACATTATTAAAATACAAAAAAAATATTAACAGACAATTTAACGGATTCCTCTACATTGAAACAAATAAAACAGATATTGCTTTTTCCCAAATAAACATTGGAAGTAAATAATATGAAGCATTTTTTTTTTTTAACTAACAGCACATGTTGCTACTGACGAAATATTCCTTTTTTGGCGGCCTTACCCTTTTACCTTTTGGGTACGGAACTCTAAAAACGTTAACTGCCTCATCACATCACAGCTATCCGACCCCGATTGCCGCCGCGAACTTTTGCTGAGTACAAAGGATGAAAAAACAAAATTCGAAATTCAGAGCGTTTAATTATTGCTACCCCTTCTATTTGGAAGTTCCCGGGCATTTTCGTGTTTGTCGCTTCTATTTTGCTCTCGGTAGTAGGGTCTGGCTAAGCAGCCAGAGGGTGCCAATGGGTTCTTGATGCTTTATCGTAGTGTTCATAACGTTTTTCTGTCACACTAACTATTGAACGCTTACAGTCTCATAGATTGTCAGGATATAACTGTTGATGGTGTGATAATATTATATTATATAACTATCATGAGATTAAGACAAAGACAGCGATGTGTTACGTGAGCTCAAGTTAGCTATCATGTCGGTTACCTTGGTTCTTCTGTGGATCTCAAAAAATAAACCATTTAATAACTTTTTTTGGACTTTAGCGATATGGAAACCTTCATTCACGACTCCCACTCACACGTCTTGTCCAGTTTTTTTGTGAACATCTGCACTTGCCGCAAACGATTGTGCCCTTTGATATGTATTTCGCTATTTCTCTTTAAACCTTATTTGGATTTGAATCGAGACGAGTTTTAAATACAATTTGATTTAAGTTTGTTGAATACTGTGGTAGGTATAGGTACTTTGGTGTGGGAATTAAAAATACAGTTTGAAGATATCAAGGTTAAGTCTAAATTAAAGCCTATTGATTTTGCTGCCTACAACAACATTTCACACAAGTTTTTCGCTTTTTATTGAAATCAGTTAAAAAATTATGTCAGCTTGCTTAATAACAGATGCTTAAATTGATGTTTCATATCAGCTCAAGGCTCCTTATCATGTCATTTTCTGTGTGATCAAACATGTTTCCTACAAATTGTAAAGGTTATACTTAACTTAGACCAGGGCCATTACGATTTATTGGTATATATTTTAAACCTGCAGTTTGAATTTTTGTTTGATAATAACTTATTTTGACTGCACGCAATGAAAGCATGAAATAGCAATGCTTCTATCTAGAACTCAGGGAAAAGTATTATTGACTTCAAAAAGTTGGTTGAAATTATATATTTTTTATCAATATCTTTATTATAAATTATATTGTAATAAAGATATTGATATAATATACCTATATTTGTTATAGTATGAAATTTTTTTTTTTATAAGGAATAAGCCTCTTAAGATGCTTATTAATGTAATTTGAATAGCAAAACAAATAAAAGTACTATCGGCTTTATCACAGCCGTTATATGGCGAATATGTCACTTAAGTACTTATACCATGTTATATTATATCAATGTCAAACAAATTAGGACCAAGTTGTAATTTTAACGAGCAAATAACGTAATCGACGTCTAATTATTCAACATCGTGAAACAAACCACTTCTACACATTTCTTGGAAGTCTCGCATACTTACTGCTAGGCGGTTTCTGTTTAATTTCTTTGAAATTAGCGAGTAATAATGGCAACACTTTGTATGCTCCAATTACCCACTTATTTTGTATACATAATAATATATGGTACAACAAGAGTGACAAACGTTGTAGGCGTATATACGCCTACCCGCCTACGAAAGAATAAACGCTTCAGGATTATATAGGTGAGCTGTATAAATGCGAACTGTAGGCGAGAACAGCAGGCAATATTAAAGAACTTTTGGCCAAGCTGAAACTGAAATGCTTCGCTCGTTTCGTTTCCTCAGTCAACTAGTGCCCAGTTGTGCAGTAATTGTGCCCAAATACTTACCAACGATCTGGTCAAAAATGCGGGGAAGTGGTTAAATTACGACGATATATAAACGATCATTGCGGATTACCTATGTGGCACTGAAATAAATACAAAGAGAACATCGTGTGGACACGCCTACAATTATTGAAACAATCAGAGGTGAACAGAGGGCTGGCAGCTACTTTGGACAGCGACTGAGCCTCGCCATCCAAAGAGGCAACGGCTGCCAGCCTTCTGGGAACGATATCTACAGAAGGCGACTTGGCGGACCTATATAACCTTTAGGCTCTATTTTATATTTTAGTAGTAAAATTATTACGTATATAGTTTAAGTTATTAGTATTTATTGATATAATAATTACGAGTATTTCGTATTGGACCCATAATAAAAATATCTGGGTCGATGCAGAGTCAGCCACCGGCTAAGCTTGCACCATAAATTGGAGCGGAGTTTTTTTTTTCGAAATTTTCTCTTCGTTACGACCTAGCGAAATTTAATTTTTGCATTTTAAAACAAAAATTTCTAAAATCGGTTGAAAACTCGCTGAGATCTGCGCATTGTCACAAAGTCCATTCTACTCGATCCATGGGAGCTTCGCTCGCTCCACTCCAATAAACAAACAGATAAATTAAATTAAACAGAGACAAACTGATTTCTAGCAGCACTAACCAGACCTAGTAGTAACCGAATTGCCGCCATCAGTGTTATTCCGTCGTCAACTTAGCCTACGCCTAACTTGGTGCTTGCGAACAATTACTAGACCGAACTTGCCGAGATATTGACCGTGCCAGTTATGGGCGAGAATTTCTATTTTATTCGTGGGGATAGCATAACTCTCTTCTGACACGGCAGTCGGGTAAAAGGTTAGTTTTGAAACTACGGCTATGCTTTCGTTTAATATAGTGAAACTCGTACAATGTTAGACAAAGGCCTCCTCCAAGGTTCTCCACAACGATAGGTAATGCGTCGTTTTCATTCAACTCCTTCCTGCGATCCTAACTAGTTCGACGGCCTCTCTCATAGGGGGCCAACCACGCTGTTTCCACCGGTATGCTGTTGCTAATTAAGAATGTTAATGTGCATTGGCACATTAACATTCTTAATTAATGATTCTTGATTAATGATGTTCATTGGACCATCATTCCGATTCAAGTCTGATTTTAAGTGATCTCGCTATATTATTGTATAAATCTTTAATTTAAATTAATTATCTTGCTATGAACTTACTGTTAGTTGAATACCAAATAAGAGACATCTCACTTAAAAAAATATGATTATGGCATGTGCACACTCGAATGCCGATACTAATGAATCATAGTATAATGTCTTCACAATCTTCTTTTAAGTGCACAGTTGAATAGCTGCCCTGTACTACGAACAACGTACTCCGCCCACTTCCTTTAGGTCTTGCAACTCTCGGCGTATATCAACGACTTTGGTTTGGTGGTTTTATACTAATAGTTACAATCATAGCCATTAGGTAGTAAGTAGTTTTGAGGGTTACATTTCTACCATCAAGTGACGCAGACATTTCCATGAGTGCATATACAGGATGATCAATCCAAATGGGTCAGTGGGGAGAAAACGAAAAGTATAAGAGATAGGGATATCTGTTCACGGAACCATGGCGTCGAGTATAGATTTAATAAAAACTGCATTTTTTTTTATAAATCTCATACATAACCGGGAATTGAACCTGGTTAATATTCTGTAAGTAATCGCATGTCGTATTTTAACATTTTTCACAGCGGTTTTGACCGGCTTATGTATGAAATTGTGTATGAGATATATAAAAAATAAATAATGTAGTTTTTATTCAATCTAAAATCGACGCCATGATTTCTAAAAACAGATTTCCCTATCTCTTATAGTTTGTGACTTCTCCCTACTGACCCATTTGGATTGATCATCCGGTATATTGTACTCGTATTGATAAATATTAGAAATTACGTGTATCGTCTTCTGGTGCCCACACACAACACACACAAGTCTTCTAGAGCTTCTTTGGGGCTAGATCGATTTATATCGAGTTGTCTGATATTTATTTAATACGAATAAAAACCAATCAAGCACCACCTAACGATATTCTTACATATTACTGCCGATTCCAATATACAGGGTGTAACCGACGGTGTGCCGAAAACTGAAACCGTGGCTTCAGACCATTATTCTGAGCTGGAAAATCGTGGAAATTTCTTTGACAAAATTCACAAATTTTCCTCGCAAGTTTTCATTTTTTCTTTATTTTTCCGTTAATCGAATTCTACCGGTAACAAATTTTCATCAAAAATCGCATGAAAATAGCATTTTCCGTAAAACACACAATGTATCACAAACAGTATTATGTAAGCTTTACGGTACAACACAGGCGCGTGGAGTGGGACAGATAACGGTACTGGCCGCTTATTGATCCGCCAGGCCAGTACGCTCGCGTAGGCCGCTGCGGTCGGACGCATGAGTAATGTTTACCTACCCGCACATTTTATTTGCTTTACTTGCTTGAATGAAAATAATCTTGTTAGACTGTTTTAATTTATCGGTCAGTTGTTATTGGTGTTAGGTAGTACACTAGTTGTGATCTGTGGTTGCGTTGTTTTTATGGTTGCATTCATTCATGTCATTCGATGCGCATTGGCGTAACGGTATGTTTTGCGCTGACGCGTGAGTGGAGTGGGGAGCGCCTGAACCGGTCTATGCTTGCCGCCTGCTCCCCTCCCCGCGCGTATGCACCCGAGAGAATTGGACGCAATACATAGCGCGTCGAGTTTTATAATTTATTTTGGAAAATCTTATCCTTGAGTTTTCCGAGAAATGAACACTCGTTTTCGGTTCCTGATTATGGTCTAAAACTACTGTTTTCGTTTTCGGTACGCTGTCGGTTACACCCTGTACAGTGTGCAGCATGGTAATCAGGCCCGCGTACTGAAGCGTGGTAGTGGCTATCGATCAGGGACTGATGTGATTTGGAGCTATCTCTCGATAATCTGCGAAGGTTATCGAAGGTTCCATGCATGGCTGGGTGTGACGTAGCTAGCGGAAACTATAGTAATACGGATTATTGGTGGGATAAATTGAAATTTCTATTCCATCGATATTCTATGCTGCTCTACCAAGAAACCAACCTCTTGGTATTGCAGTTGCCTACATAGCTGGCGCTTCTGGGTTGAAATTCCGGGAAGGGCCGATATTGTTGGATGAGTTGGGATATTTATTTCGGGGTTATGGAAGTTTTCTATTAATTTAAGTATTTATCCACATAAGTATATCGGCGTCTAGTAAAAATTAGGATATAGTCGATTAATTTAGTTCGACCATCGGACCAAGAGATTCCACTTGTTTTGACTCGCGAACCACGGAACCCAGATCGAATATTGGCTTCACTTTGTGCGAAAGAAGGACAAAATAACTAGTAATACCTTAAAAGAATTAACTGCCTTAAAATTAAAGGATATTATGTTCAAAAATGTTGATCTTATAGCCGCGACAATTTATGTTTCCGAACATTACAGAGATAGTTAAGGAAGGGTTTTTAAGACCCTATAAAGATGTTTTTGTCCCCTCGTGGGGTTGAAATAGAGCAGTAAATAAAACTAAATCCTCGGACGACGTCTTACCTCGAAAAGCTAATAAAAAGGTGAGAGCATAGCTTTGCTTCGCAAGAATCACGTCCCTTAAGGTCTTCAAATATATCTCAGGTAAGTATACTTAATCTATACTAAACTAGAAAAGTCTGGATCAAAAAAGCAAAAATTTTTTTGGAATAAATTTAATTTTATTATTCTCAGCCCGGTTGATACTTCCTCTTCCTGACGAGTCCTCTTGTCGTATTAATTCTAGGTTTTAAAACTATTTAGAGCTACATAAAATTATGTTACTTTTATTTTTAGTAACAAGGAAATCTATTTCGGTTACAAATGTTCAATAGTTTAAAAAAATATATATTTTATATTAAAATAACTTTCAAGGTCAGAGTTTTAATTTAACGAGAATAAAGTCATTAACAACCCTCTAATCCATTTTGAAACTCAAGGTCACTCTTGATACAAACTTCAACATAAGAGCCAATGACAAGTTATCCAAAACCCATTAGACTCCCCATGGCCTAGGGCTGAACTAATTCTCGGCGCCGGCAACATTAAAACCGGGATGCGCGCATATTGGCTAAGTTGCTGGCACGTGCGGCACATGTGCCGTTGAGGACTTATCGCCAACTCTCGTTATCGTCTTTGTTGGCCGTGGACGTATTCTGAAAGGATACTACTTCATACTTCGTTTGGGTATAATGGCAAGTTGATATTGACATTCCACTAGTTGGTTAGTTTAGTTTGAATTTTTTGAGGTTTACTTACTTTAAAAACATGATTTACAAGATGACTCCGTTGTCAGTCTCATCTGTCTATAATATGTCCGTCTGCCTGTGTCGGTCTGTCCACCTGTTTGTTCATTTGTTTATATTATGTTAGTCAGTCTGTCTATCTGTGTCGGTCTGTCCGTCTGTTTATCTGTGTGTCTAATGTATGCATGCCTCTCTGTCTCTCTATCCCATTACTGACTTCCATGTCCTTTACCTATAGCCTGTAGTATATCTGTCTGAATGTATGCATGTATGCCTATCTGTATGTCTGCCTGTATGTCCGTCTGTATGTCTGTCTGTATGTCTGTATGTCTGTCTGTATGTCTGTCTGTATGTCTGTCTGTACATCTGTCTGTACATCAGTCTGTATGTATGACTGTATGTCTGTCTGTATGTCTGTCTGTATGTCTGCCTATCTCATTATCGATTCCGAATTATGCATTTTGTCTAATTAAATAAGTGTTTTTTTCTGCTCACGTGCAAAAGTAATTTATATCATTGGTGTCAAATTGGTATAAAATCAGTATTTCCCATATACACAATATACACATGCGAAGTCGCGCGGACGATATTTAAATTGAATTAACCCATCAATAACGAGCTCAGCGTCCAATTATTGACATGCTGTCCCACGATTCGTTTGATTGTCAATTTTTTCAGACAAAATAAAGAACTGAATTTTCCTCATCAAACGTAAATAC
This sequence comes from Apotomis turbidana, assembly GCA_905147355.2. Lineage (NCBI taxonomy): Eukaryota > Metazoa > Arthropoda > Insecta > Lepidoptera > Tortricidae > Apotomis > Apotomis turbidana. Next base: position 23,955,256 of record LR990286.1, read on the forward strand.
GAAAGTATGATACGACTAGGGTGAATGTGAAAGTAGGAACAACTTTCACATTCACCCTTAGTTTTACTTCCATTGTCTCATATTTATTCTACGCAAACTAGTTTTGAGTGAGAAAAGGTTCATTGAATGATTTTATTATAACCTACGATCACTTTCTTAACTCCAGCATGGGATTAACTTCAAATAATTACGAGATCGTCGGTTTGATATACATAATGTTCATTATGTAAAGTGTCAGCTAAATGTGGAGTCAGGAACTATAAAATAATTGACCGAGTGAACGAAGGGTCTATGTTTGAGCTTCGCCAAATTTATTTCGTATGTCCGGATGTTTGTATCGTCAGATTTTCGGCTGTGTTCTCCTACAGGCTATCAATTTCTACAGGATTTTTCAAGAATTCTTGTGGGTTTTTGTCTAATCAGTTTTTTATATGAAAAAAGAGGGAATTTGGAGGTTGAAAAGGTAAAAAATTACGAATTTCTGCCGTTTCAAAACAATTTCGCGAGGTCTACACTTCACAGAGCCACTAGTTACAGTGTTTACAGAAAGACAGACAAATCTAAAGCTTGTAAAACTAACGATGCACTGGAAATGGCTTCATGCACATGAACTGTAGCTAAACTACCTGCAAAATACCAAGATCTCAGAGTAGTAACACAATATTCCCCGAATCTCGTAATGCGTGGTAACTAGATTAGCCGAACAGGATTCCGGAGTCGACTATGTGCGACATGATCCAATTACTGCATATTCATCCGAGAAATTAATGCACAATAAGCTTTACCCAAAATAGGTCTATGGTTATGACATGTGCCGGGGTTTTCGGTGCATGAATTTGACACTATTATAGGTCGATATTAGGCGTCAAATTACTCGTGCACCTAAAACCCCGAGGCATGGTTATGATACAGTCTCCTTACCAGAATAACCCGGTCCGCATTCTGAGTGGACATCGGCGGTAATTTCGCCAGAACTACTACCCTCACAAAGTTCGTTACAAGTTGTCGCGATCCCGATATTTGGATAGTTATGAACTTGGGTATCGCTAGTTAGCGGTCTGGTTATTGGTGAAAGTGTGTGGGTTTGTAATAGTTTCTGAGGAGGAAAACAGTATTTATTTTTGTAATTTTTACCTAAAGTACGTCTTTTTGAAGCCCAAAAAAGTACATTTTGAGAAAGGAAATGAAATAATTTATTCAGTAAGTAGGCCACAACACTTTTGCAAGTCAGATTGTGAATCTACCGGCATTTCGCAAGAGGAGACCGCTGTTGAGAAGAAAGCCGAAAGAAACTCAACAGTAAGTAATTTTTTCGTAAATGAGAATTTTGATTGCTCCATTTTACACATCTTCGCTCCGTTCCGCTTCCATGGGCAGGCAGCCTTAAGACGATATGTCACTGTTCTTTTTCCCAGACTATCAGTTAGACGTCAAGTTTGTACCTGGTGACTATGGCGTCGGATACAAATGAGGTCCAAATTTAACGTAACCGACTTGTACAAATCGAGGTTTGTTCTCATACAGGCAGGCAGTGTCAACTGACTTGGCACCGTTGGTTTCTCGTCAGTTGCCATTACGACTTGGGCTCCCCTTTTTGCTTACCATCAGGCGAAGTGGAGCCACTATGTTGTGCCGTTATAAAAAAAGGACGGGTTGCACTCCGGGAGTGCCGACAGATAAGTGAAAACATAAACATCAACGTTGTGCATTTTTCAATATTTTGGAATGTTTAGGGAATAATCTCGCACGAATTGTAAGTAAGTAAGTAAACACTTTATTGTACACAAAAACAGTTAAAAATACATCTATTACAAATAACACATAGGTATACAAAGGCGAACTTGTAAGTAAGTAAGTAAGTAAGTAAGTAAGTAAGTAAGTAAGTAAGTAAGTAAGTAAGTAAGTAAGTAAGTAAGTAAGTAAGTAAGTAAGTAAGTAAGTAAGTAAGTAAGTAAGTAAGTAAGTAAGTAAGTAAGTAAGTAAGTAAGTAAGTAAGTAAGTAAGTAAGTAAGTAAGTAAGTAAGTAAGTAAGTAAGTAAGTAAGTAAGTAAGTAAGTAAGTAAGTAAGTAAGTAAGTAAGTAAGTAAGTAAGTAAGTAAGTAAGTAAGTAAGTAAGTAAGTAAGTAAGTAAGTAAGTAAGTAAGTAAGTAAGTAAGTAAGTAAGTAAGTAAGTAAGTAAGTAAGTAAGTAAGTAAGTAAGTAAGTAAGTAAGTAAGTAAGTAAGTAAGTAAGTAAGTAAGTAAGTAAGTAAGTAAGTAAGTAAGTAAGTAAGTAAGTAAGTAAGTAAGTAAGTAAGTAAGTAAGTAAGTAAGTAAGTAAGTAAGTAAGTAAGTAAGTAAGTAAGTAAGTAAGTAAGTAAGTAAGTAAGTAAGTAAGTAAGTAAGTAAGTAAGTAAGTAAGTAAGTAAGTAAGTAAGTAAGTAAGTAAGTAAGTAAGTAAGTAAGTAAGTAAGTAAGTAAGTAAGTAAGTAAGTAAGTAAGTAAGTAAGTAAGTAAGTAAGTAAGTAAGTAAGTAAGTAAGTAAGTAAGTAAGTAAGTAAGTAAGTAAGTAAGTAAGTAAGTAAGTAAGTAAGTAAGTAAGTAAGTAAGTAAGTAAGTAAGTAAGTAAGTAAGTAAGTAAGTAAACACTTTATTGTACACAAAAACAGTTAAAAAATATATCTATTACAAATAACATGGTACATTCACTACACCACAACTCTCACCACCTACTATTTTCTGTTTAAATTGGTTTTCTCCGCTATCCAAAGGTTGTCTGATTTTTAGCGATAAGACCGCCAGTTGTCTACCGTTATTTATAAATTGTTTTTGTCTTGTTTCCTTTTTTAAACTTTTATTGGTGTGCAATAAAGTATTGTTGTATTGTATTGTATGTCGCTAAAATTTGTCGCGAGTATATATAGGTTAACGCTATAAAGTATGAAACATATTACAAGTGCTACCTGTGCCCCGCGGTGCTACCCGCTGTTAAAAAGTAGCCTATGTGCTAATCCAGGGTGTCAGCTACCTCCATAACGAATTTCATGAAAATTGGTCCAGCCGTTTGAGAGCGAAGAAATAACAAACATACACTCACACACACCCACACACACTCACAAACTTTCGTCTATATAATATTAGTGAGATAATTAAAACCTGTTTTTTCACCGCCTACAACTTATCTGCTTTGCTCAAAGGTTGACTGGTATTGATGCCCAATGGCATTAAGTCCGCCTTGTGTGCGTTTGAACTATCCGATTTTATTCTATCTCACTGACACTTGATTTCTATTTTAATCTGTATTTCTTACTAATGTAAGTTTATGATTACGCTTCACCATCTGTCACTTACAACATTTTGTTGTTCGAAGGCCCCCTTTCTTTGAAACAGACACGGTTGCTAGGTTACCAATTGTGTATACATTATTTAGAAATTAAAATGTCACCATGAATAAAAAGTGGTGTTTTGTATGGTTTCCATTTATTGTTAAATAAACCCTTTTATGAATGAATGCCCTCAAAATATGTAGCCTATGTCCTATTCTGATATCTAAGCTACATTATTGCAGAATTTTACGCAAATCTTTTGTGTAGTTTTTGCGCAATAGTGGAACGTAAAGTCACCGTCAATTGAAATTGCAAACAATGTAAAATGTAGCGACTTTACATACAAACACTCACGTTTTGTAATATATATAGGATTACATCTATTATGTGTAGGTACATACTCGTATTATGTACTTATATTTTTATAAATTACTCACTTATTTTCTTCCGCTACTTCTTCGTCCTTTTTTTCGTTAATAAATACGCTTTCTTCCATTTTCATCTTTTAAGCACTTTATTTATATACACAAATTTCTCAAGTATACAAACGATTGACACATGAGCAGTCAACACACACGCGCAGGCGCTAAGTATATTACCCATAAGCTTTTCGATCAGCACGTCTAGCACAACTTTGACACGCGACTCTTTTTCGCGCGACATATACTATACCTGCCACTTTCCTGTCAATACTGTGTAAAAAAGACAGGCGACGCTAAGTCGCGCGACAAGCAAAGTCGCGCCATGTTGTACTAGCCTCGATCTGACGATTGACATTTGTTTGTCGCGAGTTTAATATTTTTTACCCATCTAAACAAGTGCCAACCGCCGCTAAAGAAGTTTTCACTTCAAAAAAAAATACGTTTCCTCTTTTAAAAAGTTACCAATCTTTATGATTTATTCGGAACTGAATAAGAAGGAAACGTTCTGTGTCGGCCGTTCTATTTTTTCGCAAATGATTATAGAATTTGTGTATTAATGCGGCCGTTTGCGTCGGAATTTAGGCCTAAAACAACGCCTAGTACACATATTTCATAATAAGAAGCGCAAAAATCGAAACCGTCCAACATAGAACATTTCCTATCTATTCAGCTTCTAAAATTTCGTAAAGATTGGTTAAGTTTTGAAGGAGGAAGAGACAAAAACTAAACCACAATTTGTATGAAAAAATTAGTGGTATTCCCTCTTAAGAATGTGGAAAACACCCAAATCACTAAACGTGTGCCTACTATCAAGTGCTAATACGTTTTTATACTCAGAAGAATACCATATAAAATTGATAATATTTATTTATATTTACAACCTCAACAAAATTGTTAACTCTTTTTTTGTGGAAGTACCACGCTTTTAAATATCGGTACCTTTAATTTTGAAGAATAATTCTTATGTGACCCACTGCAAGTGATATTCGAACCCACGCCACGTTCCTACTTTTCGGAGTTGTTGTGCTCTACCAATTGAACCACATTACGCACATCGCTTTATACTATACAAAAAACCTCTTCTTGGCCTTTAAAATATAATAATTATGTAGGTATGTAACAAATTTACAAATGTAGGTAAACATATATAGATAATTGAATCATCTCGCTAAAATACAATCCAAGTGCGTAACATTCCAATAGCTTTAGGTAAATGTCATTTAGTATATTAATTAAAATATTAATTAAAACTGGTATCGGAACAAAGGGACCCGCGTCGAAATTCAATTTTGCGTCAGGGATCATAGTTAGAAATTTTAAGTAGGGCAACGAATCGTTGGTACAAGTTGTGTTAAATAATTAATCCTGTCCTATACATGACTCATGGATGTTTTGTTTTGTTGAACGAGGGTATGCCATGTAAGTGTTTTTAACCCCCGATGAAAAAAGAGGGGTGTTATAAGTTTAACATGTGTATCTGTGTATCTGTGTATCTGTGTGTCTGTCTGTGGCATCGTAGCGCCCACGCGGATGGACCAATTTAGGTGCGGTTTTTTTTAATCGAAAGAATTTTCCGTCGAAATGGTTCTTAGCTATGTTTGGTGGAAATAGGACCAGCAGTTTCCAAGATATTCAGCTTTAATTGGAACAAGTGTCGAGATCTCAGCCAATAATGAAGTCAATAATTCGAAATAATGGCTAAATGTTAAGTTTTATTAGCATTTTCTATACGACTCACTAATTGAGGGTCTCATGATGACCAGGTAGTTGTTAATGGATCTCAGCCAATATTGAAGCTAAGGATTCCAAATTTTGGTTAAATGTTAAGTTGTTTTAGCATTTTCTATATCACTCAATAAATGAAGGTCTCATGATGACCAGCTAGTTGTTAATGGATCTCAGCCAATATTGAAGCCAAGAATTCAAAATTTTGGTTAAATGTTAAGTATTATTAGCATTTTCTATATGACTTACTAAATAAAGGTCTCACGATGACCAGGTAGTTGATGATGGATCTCAGCCCACATTGAAACTAAGGATTCCAAATTTTAGTTAAATGTTAAGTATTATTAGCATTTTCTATATCACTCAATAAATGAAGGTCTCATGATGACCAGCTAGTTGTTAATGGATTTCAGCCAATATTGAAGCCAAGGATTCCAAAGTTTTGGTTAAATGTTAAGTATCATTAGCATTTTCTATATTACTCAAAAAATGAAGGTCTCATGATGACCAGCTGGTTGTGAAAGGATCTAAGATAAGAATTTATAATGTTGGTTAAATGTTAAGTTTTATTAGTGTAATCAACAGATTAATACATTTTTGACAGTACAATAATTTGGTACCTTGGAGCTGAAGATGGCCGTAAGAACTCCTAAACAGCACAAGATAAACCCATGGTGTTTGGGCTCGTCTGATTGTTCTTGATGAGCAATTAACATTTTGTGTAAGAAAGTACAGTCAATAATAAAACCGAGTCTCAAAAAAACTTTTTAACAAAAAAAACTCATTATAATTCCTGTCACAATACTGGGTCACTATTTTTAACTTTCGGAATTCTGCTAAAGCTGAATTGTTATTAGGAATATTGAACAGGTTCCTTTGATTGAGGTCACAAATAGCAACACCCTGCAAGATTTTTTTTAGCAAAAGTAGTCTTGCCTAAGTGAATAACAGCTTTTTAGGATTTTGTAGTTTGTGTCAGTCTGTCCACAGCTTAGCTCAGAGACATAGTGGTTGAATACATTTTTAAAAACAATTTTTTGTGTAACTTCTCTACACGTAACAAAAGTGGGGCTGTTTATCCCATGGTGTGGGGTATCGATGATTAGGTCTCTCAAAACTAAGTCAAGTTACCAAGCACCAACTGCAATTTTTATGGAGCTAAGTACCTGGTTCTGTTTTAGGCCATAAGTAGCAGGTTCTTGCGACTCATGCAGTGCATTTAAAGTATATATTTTGATTGTCTTGGCTGATAACTTCGCCATTTTGCCAATATAAGCATTAACTAGTCTGACTTTAACGGTTTTTTCCCAGAATGTTGCTTAAGGCTATTGAAATCAAAATATACCACTGGCTTGGGATCCTGTTGTACCTACACATAATCAAGGATCAAGCTCGACGGAAGATTGGAAAGCCTGGACCTTAAACGGTGTAAAACAAAAATAGTGTCAAAAGAAGAAAATTCCGGGACAAAACTTCTGTTTGTTAAAAAAATATGAAATATAAAATTAAGAATTTAAAAACCCCCGACATGACAACCAATAAAAAGAAAGAAATAAAATCTACGAAATGTGCCTATACAATGAACAGCAGAAAATGAATCCCAGCTTCGTTGCGTTCGGGGGACCGCTAAGTACCTAAATGAAATGAAATATATTTTTCAACGCAGAATTGCATGTATGCATTTGGGCTTCCCACTTTACGATTTTCAGTACATATTTCATTTACTTACTACCTACTTCGCGGTCCCCCGACGCAACGAAGCTTGGATTCTTTTTCTACTGTTCATTGTATTCGCTGGGTGCAAAGTAGGTGGTGGGGGAACCACGAATCGATCGCAGCGCGCGCCGTGGCCAAAAAAGGAACTTTCGTCAGGCCAACTGTCACTTTTTACTAGCGAAATTAAGGCATCTAAAAATAAATAAATATGCGGCACGAAACCTGCAGTGTAGTTAATTGCAAAAACAATGGCAAAAAGTAATCATAAATGAATAAATTTCCACAAGCAAGTTGGAAAAGAGAACAACGAATTAAATGGATAATCGCTATCAAGAGGAAAAAGTTAGTATAACCTATAGAACAACATTTTTAATATTATATCTTGTATGTTGTAGGGAGTAGCATGTTTATGCGTTTATTTTCTTTTACATTTACAATTCTTGAAAAACTCGTAAAGGTCAGGCTAGCCAGTTTCATTGAGAGGAACCAACTAATTTCGGACTGTCAGTTCGGCTTTAGGACCGGCAGGTCAACAGAGGATGCGGCTATACTTCTTAAGAATCAGATATCTAGTTACTTGGACGGTGGCAATAGGTGCGTTGGTATTTTCCTAGATCTTGCCAAGGCGTTTGACACCGTCTCGGTCCCAATACTGCTTAAAAAGCTGGAATATATAGGTGTCAGAGGTGTAACTCATGACTGGTTTGCTAGCTACCTGTCTGATCGCTCCCAAACGGTGAAAATAGGCGATTTTTTTAGTGATCAGCTTCCGGTAAATTTTGGGGTTCCTCAGGGGAGTGTGCTTGGCCCGTCGCTTTTTACTCTATACATAAACGATATTTTTGACATCACAAAACCGAATGCGAGCCTTGTCTGCTACGCGGATGATACTGTCATACTGGTGAGTGGCAAGTCATGGGATGACGTCTATTCTGGAGCTGAAGATGCGCTATCTGAGGTTGATTCATGGTTGAACAATAACTTACTGACTCTCAACGTTGACAAAACCAACTTTGTAGCATTCTCAAAAACTTCAGCAACGTCACCCTCCATTGAAAAAGTCATAAAATTCCACTCATGTGCGTATAACGGTGATGCATGCTCATGTCAGGTAATTAAGAGGCAAAACTGTGTTAAATACTTAGGGCTTCTCTTTGATCAACACCTCTCCTTTGCACAACATATTACCACTCTTTCTTCAAGAGTTAGGAAACTCATATTTGTAATGAAGAGACTTCGCAACTGTGCCGACCATAATGTACTTCGCCTTGTCTATCAGGCGCTAGGTCAGTCTATTCTGGACTACGGGGTGTCCGTCTGGGGCTGTGCAGCTAAAAGCCACCTGCTTCCCCTTGAACGTGCTCAGAGAGCATTATTGAAGGTGATGCTTAAGAAACCATTTCGGTTCCCTACAGACTTATTGTACCGCGAGACGAAGCTGCTCAGAGTGAGGCAGCTTTTCGTCATTAAAGCCGTCACTCGCACCCATGGCATCGTACTCAGTTCTGCTGGTTACGAGGAAATGCTGCGAAGGCGCATCTACAAGGTTCCGCTACCCCCATTTAAATCCGCTCTTGCAAGGCGTTCACCAGCCTACTCGCATTGTAGCATATACAACTACGTCTGTTGCCATTGTGACATTAAACTTTTATCAGTAGCTAATGCCAAAAGGGTGGTGAAGCATTGGTTAATGACGTTGACATACAGTGAAACTGAAGATATAATTAAATGCTCAATGTGACCTACAAATGGGGTTTCCAGACGACAGCACACACACACACACACACACACACACACACACACACACACACACACACACATACACACTAACTTTTTCTTGACCGTACTATAGTATTATTTTAGAATAGTAAAAGCATTATACTTACCAATTATCATAATAAGTACTTGTAATGTCTTAAAGCGGTTATGTAATGTAAATATTTTCCTTTGTTACCCGCCCTCGCAGTTGGCCAAGATACAGGCTCAGCCTAGTTTGGTCACTGACAGATATTTGTAATTAGTTATAATTCTATTTTGTTAATAAATGATTTTGTATTTGTATTTGTATTTGTATTTTGGACATGTTGAGCAAAAACGAATTGTTTCCCATTTTATTGAAGTTTGGGATTTGAAAGCGATGTCGTGTTTGATTGAGCAGAATCCAGTTATAATAATTAATTTGGCCATGTTTAACTGAAAAAGCAAAATAACCTGTATTATTACGAAAATACAGTCATAAATGATCGGTTGCATTATGCATGAACAGCGTTATTCGGTTAAATTTGTTTATTTTGTAACTAATTTCTCATGAAGATAGCCATGAAAAGGTCCGTGTGAATTACATCTGAAAGTTATTGATTTTGCAATTTTAGACGGGACATAAATAAGGTCAACGTTTTATCGACACTATAGATTAACATAATCGGATAAAATGAAAGAAAATTACGATATTTCATTGAAATTATTTGTTTGTTTACTTACACTTCGTAAAGACAGTCAGCCATTTGAAATTAAAAAGCCCGCCGTAATTGTAACCGCTAGTTGACGCTGTCATCGCGCACCCAGCGAATAGGCACATTTCGTAGATTTTATTTCTTTCTTTTTATTGGTTGTCATGTCGGGAGTTTTTAAATTCTTAATTTTGTTTTTATTTAAAGCTAAAGTCATTGACTGATTCTGAGTTTTGAATGCATTAAAAACACACTTGATTGTCTTATGCCCTTATAGTCTTGATGAGTTTTACAACGCTTATCAATAATCAAATGGAGACTCTTAATAAGTATTTATAACCGTACAGTCTTAATTTAGTCTAAATGTAACCAAATTGATTAATTGTATTTTATTACCATATCGATTGAATTGTTCTTAATTTATTATATTACCTACTATTATTATTGGTTAATGTATTTTATTGTCTAATTTATTGTTGTTATAATTAATGACTTAATTATTAAGGCAATTAAATGTAAGATATAAGTATACATTCCTAGCTATTCCTTCGGGTAAAATTGTGTCACAATTTATGGCTAAATAAATAAATGAAATGAAGCTAAATTCGAACGTTGTAACGATAGGTTTGCATAAAAGATCTCACTTGAGATTGGTTTACAATTAAATTCTTTGTTTTGGTTCATAACAAATGTAGTTTGCACAAAACTCCTGGATAGCCATAGTATTTTTTATACAATAACCCCGCGAATCCCACAAAGAAAAGTTCGCGTGTGCTTGTATAAGTTTGTTACTTCCTATCTCCTAAACGGTTGGACGGATTTGCATGTTTGGGTGTTTGGAACGAATATAGTTTACTTCTCTAACGTAATACATAAATGCTACATTATATCCCGAAAAAAAAAATGTTTTTCCCTTAGGATAGTGCAGCTACCCCGATTTCAACGCAAGCGAAGCCGCGTTCTTAAAGAGTCGCTCGGTTGGACGGATTTGCATGTTTGGGTGTTTGTAACGAATATAGTTTACTTCTCTAACGTAATACATAAATGCTACATTATATCCCGAAAAAAAAAAATGTTTTTCCCTTAGGATAGTGCAGCTACCCCGATTTCAACGCAAGCGAAGCCGCGTTCTTAAAGAGTCGAGAGTCGCTCTTTATTCTTAATAATAATAATAATAATAATTGGCATAGGGATGTGACGATACCATCGCCCGCTGGTTTTACCAGCGCAATCAGTCACGCAGGGCAGCTTATGGCGAGCTGTTGGGGGGTAGCGACCCCACGTACCTGAGCGCTCCTGGGGGATCCTGACGGGGGGTGATGGGTCGGGGCCTCCGCCTCTGTCTTGCCTTCACCGGCCGGGCAGAGTGGAGTCGTCAGAGTTTCGGCTCGGGGGTGGATGTGGAAACGTAAGGGGTTAGTTCGCCCCCTGCCTGCTATACGGCCATATCTCAAAAAACCATTTTTTCGAGAAATCGCTTGTTAAAGTTTTGGGAGCGTAGTGCGTGGTAGTAAAACGGGGCTTACTCCTTGAGTTTTGGGTCGATTCATTTTAAATTTAAGTTTTTTTACTCTACATGATATAATACTTCTCATGAATAGATATTTTTATACAAAACGTGTATATTTTTTAAGATACGAGGCCTTTAAGACAGGTACTTAGAGTTGTGGCCGTATTGCAGAAACATTTTGTTGATTTTGAGATGCGTCCAAAACCGAACAAGAATTATTGGAAAATGGTAACATGAAAATTATTATACAAACACTAAAATAATTAAAATACCTTTATTAATCAACTTTTGTTACAGTAACAACATCACTGTAAGCGATAATCAGTGCATGCAGCCTTAATACCAACTTTCTAGATGCAGATATCATCATCATTTTGCATATAATTAATGATAATCTGGTACCTTCCCTTTAAGGCACTTGTATCTTTAATTATCGTGTTAACATGTACCATGTATGGTATAATACCATATATAACATGTACCATGTACAAGGAGGCCCTATAGTTTTAGGTTTTAGCGTGGACTACGTTCCCGTTGATATTAGTGTACTGTTTTCCAGAATTCTTCAACTTTTTTACAATATTACAGTTTCATAGTGCAGGATAAGCTTTTCGTTTTCTACTTTTAGGTTTAGCAATACTGGATGAAGACTGGTTCGAATCAAAGTCCCAATTTATGTGAGTCGGTATTTACAACGAATTTTTAGAATAGCTTGGCCCAAGATGTAGGACGTGGCTCTCTCAGTTCTATTTAGATATAGTCTCGGATAATATAATTCCACCTAAGTTCAACTGCTCAAATATAATAGCCACCCTCAATCCGGAGAAGCCAGGCAATGAACCAAAGGGTTACCGACCTCTACTACTTAGTTCCATCTACAAATTTTTGGAGAGGCTAATCTACAATCAAATCGAACCTTTTGTTGACAAAATAATTCCTGTGCAGCAGGCTGGATTCCGTAGTGGTCCGAACTACGTGGATCAGGTAAATGTCGCGCACAACACACATAGAGGCTGATTTTCAAAGGAGAGAGAAAACCGTGGTAGTATTTTTGACCTCTCAGCTGCATTCGATAGCGTATGTAGACAGGAGCTTATCTATAAGCTCCTGACCGTGGTGCAGATGGTGGGACTAATCAACTCTATGCTCAGCAATAGGGAATTTATCGTCTACCTCGGAAGCACTCCGAGCAAAGTCAGAAAGCTGAACAATGGACTACCTTAAGGATCGGTCCTGGCCCTGCTCCTGTTTAACCCATATTGTGTGTGTATAGGTTGAACAGGAATGGGTCAGGACCGATTCCGAAAACAGAGAGTCGGAAACTTATGTATTGACATCGCCATCACAAACCAGCATGGCAAATTTAAATCCTCGAAGAAAGCTCTTACTCGCAATCTGGAATGACATTTCTGATTAGGCTGCCCCAATGCTAGTAAAACAGAAGTTGCGACATTCCATCCTTGCAACAAAGAAGCAAATTATGAGCCACATAATATATGCTTCAGAGAGACTGCGCTTAAATTCAATCCTACACAAAAGTACTTGTGTCACTCTAGACCGCAGTCTTACCTATATGCGAAGAAGCTACAGACGCCGAATTACATACTCCACAGACTAAGGGGAACTACTTGGGGAGCAACAACTGATGTGCTACGCACTACCAGTCTTAGCCTAGTTTACTCCACAACAGAGTATTGCGCGCCAGTTTGGCTCAACAGCGCGCAATGACGTTTATTTCGCTTATATTTAAAGGGATTCATCGTAATAATACTAGAATATACGTTATTTCTATGAGACGCAACTCAAAAAAAATATTACAAATTTATGCTATACAGCCACAACTGAAAAGTGGCTGTCTTGCAGGGAGTCAACTGACAATTTTTGGTCAAATCCATAAGGCCACTTGTGGAAAAAAGGCTCTTAAGAACACTTTTTCTTATGGCTCTCGAAATAAGGTCGTAAATTAACCTATTCTGACTACGAATCTGCAATAATCCGATTTTTTTTTTTTTTGTGATGTGGCCGTATAGCAGGTAGGGGGCGAGTTGGCTTCGGTTTAAAGCCCAGTATTACACCTCTCCGCCCTTAGCATTCCGCACCGGTGTTGCCCTTAGGCCACTTTATGTGTCGCTATTTTGTGGGGGCCCATCTAGCGGGAGGCGAGTCATCGTCTACCAGTCCCATTTTTGCTATGAGACACTTTTGCTGGTAGATGCCCGATAGTCTCAACCCATAGCCCAATTAGCCAGTCCTCCATTTCATCCCCATAGCCCAATTTGTATTTAGATTCCATGTCTCCATCAATAGTTCTTGCACCTAGCGGGCGCTGTCTCTGTGTGCGTCCCATGACACGGATAGGGACAGCATCCGCTCGATGTACACCTTGCATTTCATTAAATTGTCGAAAGGGCCTCTACGCGTTGGCTTCGGCTCCGTGCACGCCTCCCAAAGGTCCGGGACACTATTGTCCCGTGAGCGGGTGCGACATACAGGAATAATAATAATAATAATAATTTGGCGTAGGGATGTGACCCATCGCCCGCTGGTTTTACCAGCGCAATCAGTCACGCAGGGCAGCTTATGGCGAGCTGTTGGGGGGTAGCGACCCCACGTACCTGAGCGCTCCTGGGGGATCCTGACGGGGGGTGATGGGTCGGGGCCTCCGCATCTGTCTTGCCTTCACCGGCCGGGCAGAGTGGAGTCGTCAGAGTTTCGGCTCGGGGGTGGATGTGGAAACGTAAGGGGTTAGTTGGCTTCGGTTTAAAGCCCAGTATTACACCTCTCCGCCCTTAGCCTTCCGCACCGGTGTTGCCCTTAGGCCACTTTATGTGTCGCTATTTTGTGGGGGCCCATCTAGCGGGAGGCGAGTCATCGTCTACCAGTCCCATTTTTGCTATGAGACACTTTTGCTGGTAGACGCCCGATAGTCTCAACCCATAGCCCAATTAGCCAGTCCTCCATTTCATCCCCATAGCCCAATTTGTATTTAGATTCCATGTCTCCATCAATAGTTCTTGCACCTAGCGGGCGCTGTCTCTGTGTGCGTCCCATGACACGGATAGGGACAGCATCCGCTCGATGTACACCTTGCATTTCATTAAATTGTCGAAAGGGGCTCTACGCGTTGGCTTCGGCTCCGTGCACGCCTCCCAAAGGTCCGGGACACTATTGTCCCGTGAGCGGGTGCGACATACAGGATAATAATAAAAACATTTATTCGTAGTAACAGTACTCCTACACATTACACAACTTCTGCCAAACTGTAAAACAGTTTGTTGGCAGAAATAAGCTCCTTTTCTTTACATTATTGTTTTCAGCTTACAAACTACTTAGGTAAGTATTCTATACCTATAGGTAATTATAGGTAATTGACTACACCTGAATCAGGTGTAGTCAATTACCTATAATCATCAGATGATTCATTGCATAATTTTTTTAATGTCCGCATCAAATAAATTAAAAGACAGGACTGGAAAGATTACCGCGGCATATGATTCCGACCTTGCTAAATATTGACCTATGGAGACAATTAGTAACCCCGTTTAATTGCAATTCTTGGGTCAAACTCGCCTGCATTTAACTTCAGCCACAAGGCAGAATATTACCGGGCATTCCTAGAACAGGCCATTTGCTATCAGCGATGGCCTAAACAGCGGCCGAAGATTGATGGCGGCCGCCAGCCCGACTGCAGCCCGCAGAATACAATGTGGCTGTCTGAGGCTCACGTTGTAGCTAAATAGCATTTGCATATGAGTGTCAGCATACACGGCTGTATGATCCCATTGAGAATTTACATACAAACTGTCACGTGTTTCGTCTCTATAGGGAATCAATTTACAAACAGATTTTTTTAGATGTTATTGACAGAGCGAATGAAACGTCTCATTGCTTTGTCAAACATTATTTCGTTTAATTTAAACTTTCGTGAGACATATTTAATTATTTTATTAAGCAGTTTATACTCACGTGAAACTGCCAGGAACGGCCCGACATGTTTCGAACTCGTATAGAGCTCTTCATCAGGGACTGCTGCCCGTACACCGGCGCGACGCGGCAACTATGTCACTGCCGGGCCGTTCCTGACAATTTCACGTGAGTGTAAAACGCTAAAGACAATAATTATTTCGTTTGTCCTAAAATTATTTCATATGTGTGTCATACGCGGCTGTATGATCCCATTGAGATTGGATTTACATAAAAAATGGAAAAGGGAATTAATTTGCTAAATCCTAGTTACGATATTTATTTATTTATTTTAACTTTATAACATATCACAAAGCGGTGGATTTAACGCAGAAGGAATTCTGTACCAGTTAAGGAAAGGGTCAAAAAATAGTAGTGCATCTGCCTACTGAGCCCTGAGACGGTCCTGGGTTCATATCCCGGCAAGGGATGCCTGTGTGACTAAGTCGAATGTTTGTACCTGGGTCATGGATTCTCTCTATTTAAGTGTATATTTAGATATCTATACTATAAGTATGTACATCGTCAACTCGGGCCCATAACATAAGCCTACTAGAGCTTAATTTGAGACTAGATCGATTTGTGTGAGGGAACATGGACATTTTATAAATAACAAAATTATACCCGTCATAAGTAGATTAGATTAGATTTATTTATTTCATAATATGAAATGTCAGTCATTACGCTAAGATAATTTACATGCACATAATCGTCATAAAAATAAAAATAAATGTACTTATAATAATAATAATTTCACTTTACCTGTCACATAATAATTTAATAATGCATGTTAGCTATTAAGAAATGTTACACCAATTAGCACGTAAGGTTGAGCTGTCAGTGTTAATTGTATGCAATAAACAACAATAAACAATTTTGAACAAAAACATAACAATTGATTGCATCAACAGAATATATTTTGACATGTGATAATTCAGTTAGATGTAGTTAAAATATTAGAATATCTCCTTGTTAAAGTTCTCAAAATATATAATACACGTACGGTAAACACAATGTAAAATATAGCAATATAATATTACAAGTCAATAAGTACATCAAATAATTTGAAATTCAATATGTAAAAAGTATCTCCTTAGAGGATTGTCAATGTATGTGTAACTACAAGAAAGTAAAAACAGTTTAAAATAAAATATAAATTCGATATCCACATACTCATTTACCGATTATAGTGGATTATCCAATAAAAAGTTTCTCAATTGTTGTTTGAACTTGTCGTCGGATGCCTCGGTTCGCAAGGTATTCAAAGAACGCAGTATTTATTTATAAGGTAAGTTTGTTTAATATCACAGTAATATTGTGTAAAATTTGTGAGTGTGTTTTTTGTGTATGTTTGTTACTTCTTCACGCTCAAACGACTCGACCAATTTTGAGAATATTGAGATTATGAAGGTAGCTGACACCCTGAATTAACATATACTAAAGGCTAAATGTAGCGTTCCCGTGGAATGAGTGGGTAAAACCGCGCGGTGAAGCTAGTATTAATATAATATATAATTATGTAAATAAATAAATAAATAAATAAATATCAGACAACCTCACACAAATCAACCTAGTCCCAAATTAAGCTCAAGAAGGCTTGTGTTATGAGTACTAGGCGACGATATAAATACATACTTATATAGATAAATAAATACTTGAATACATAGAACTTCCATGACCCAGGCAGAAATATTCGTCTTTCCTAAAAGAGAGGATTGTTGTATTTCCCAGGTACTGCAATAAAGGCTACACAAGTGTTATGTTTTCGTTTTTAATCAACCGTAATACTCTGTTTATACCTACTAAATAAAACCCCTTGTTTTCGTAACACGCTTGCAGGAAACGTTTTCGCAGAGATTAAGCCCATAATAGAAGAAACTAACACTATTTAGGAAAATTAGGGGCCATGTACTCTTTCCTAATTCGTTTGTGTTATTGCCATGTGGTTTACCCTTAGGTACACCTCCCATTCAGGTGCGTTACTAAGTGTGACGAAACTCGACAGCGAAGTCGAACTTATTTACATAACAAAAATAATATTGTAGGTTACTTTACGGTACAGGATAATATAATTACCATAAAAATATCATATAGGTATAGGGATGGAGAAATTGAGAGCTTGTGCATCTCCGGTGGAGTGTATAAAACTTTAGATTAGATAATTCTCAGATAGTTAAGTAGGCAGTCCACAATTGTGCGTTTTTCTATAAAATTCCTGCCTCACACGACTGCATTGCGGAATGAATTGTCGCTTGCGGTATTTCCGGACCGATACGGCCTTTTTAAAACCTTTAAGAAATGAGCGCACTCACACCTGAAAGGCCGGCAACGCACTTGTGACTCCTCTGGTGTTGCAGGTTATCAGTAATACTTTCCATCAGGCAAACCGTATGCTCGCATGACATTAAAAAAAAAATTGGTAGGTAAAGGTGTCAGGTTCAATTATCGGTGTAGACCATGGATGAACGCAATCTTGATTGTGTTTGCGTGAAATCTATTTATCAAAACAGGAATTAATGTTATATTTATTACATATTGGTTAGCATACGAGTATTAAATGTTTTTTTAATATGTACATTTGAAATTAGTCCCAAATGTATACTTGTAACTTTTAATATAATCTTGATAAATCTGATCCAAGGATAAAAAGAAGCTCGAAGGAAGCGAGAAATTCAGTAATTAGTCGCCGAGAGGAAAAAGTTGGGAACTATCTCGATCGCTCGGAAACAACAAGTTGCCCGCAATACATCGTAACGGCTCTGTACGCAATAAAGGCCAATGACAAAGTTTGTCGCGATATTACGGCACGAGTGCGATGTTTACAGCTGTTATCGGTTATATTGGTTTTGTTTGTGGCCTCTCAGATTAAGGGGTTTTAACGTTTTCAACGTGTGTTTGTTTTATGAATAAAAAAGAAGTAGTGGGTACATTTCATACCTAGGTGAATTTGCGAACGTACTAGATCGCAGGTGTTTGTGACCCAAATCGAAAGTGAGGACCATATATATAGGATCTGGGGCTTTACGGATTACCGCCCGTGATTTGTCTAAAGTCTTACGTCTTGCCTTGGCCAAAAAGTGAGATTTTCTGCTCGCGTAGCGTAAGTGAAAATCGCATTTACGGCCTAGTGACGTAAAAAAATAAAAGTAATGACAGCGATTTCATAATAAAAAAATGCCTTATTACGTGTAGGTACAGTTAGGCAAAAAATTGGTTTATCACTTTTTGGATTTCATAAGTAGTCAGATTTAGAAGTGGTGGACCGGTTTATTGGCTTAAGTAGATTACATACCAGCCACTAGAACAAATAGTATGATGATTATTATTAAAATTTACAATAATAGTCTTGAATAAAAATGCCTTAAACTTTGAAATTTGAGGTCAGTATTTTTTATTATACGCTAATACTTGTCACGGAACCAGATAAAGTTAATCTCAAGAACTTAGTGAGTCATGAATCGCTTCACAGAATACATTCCGAATTTCCCTACCTACAGGTAGGTATGTATTTATTATCTGAGTATTTTCTGTGGTCTAACCAAGAATAAATTTAAAAGATTTCCGACTCCTAGCCTGCTCTATTGGTTACCTGGATCTAGGGCAGCCAACCGGCGTTTCCGCTTGGACTGTCAAGATAGTGCTTACATACCAACTAAGCTAAACACCGCGTAAAAAGTATCTAGTCATGCTTAGGAAACTGTCCGTTGAAACTAGAATAATAATATGAAATTTCAAGTAGGAGTACATAGCTATATAAATAAATAAATATCAGACAACCTCACACAAATCAATCTAGTCCCAAATTAAGCTCAAGAAGGCTTGTGTTATGGGTACTAGACGACGATATACATACTTATATAGATAAATATATACTTAAATCCCTATGTATTGTTATTTGTGCTTGGGTCATGGTTGTTCCATAACAACCATGACCCAAGCACAAATATTCGAGTTCATCACAAAAATATTTGCCTTGGCCAGGACTCGAACCTGTGACCGCCGGCTCAGTAGGCAAGTGCTTACAAACTGAGCCAACCGCGTCGTCAATATAAACAATTTAAGTATATTAATACATTCAATTAACTCCACACCCACATTGCGACGCTAACCGAAAGTTGGCCGAGGCGAAGTTGACCGAAGTATTGCGAAATGACCCTGCTATCATATTCCCGAACTTCGGCCAACTTCGCGAGTAGTGTGGAGCCGTATATATAGGATTACAAAAACAAGCCAAATCCCAATCTGAGAAGTCACCTCTCAGATTGGGTTTGGGTGAAAACTGAGAAGTTCTTATTTGGATCGCGTAAGAACGAGTGAGATAGATATAGAATCTCGTCAGCACATGTACTGTGGTTGGATCAACTTTTTCTCGTTCTTCTGTTGATGAATGAAAAAAAAGATGATTCATAAACGTCTGATAAACTGGTTTCAGTAGTCTCATTAGACTCAACAAAAGTATAAGTTTCTTAAGTTATAGAATTTAAATTTCTTGCAAATTTAAAAAAAAAAAGTTGTGTTTTTTTACGTGTATGTTAATAAATTATGCTCGGTATTATATTTACTTTCTTGGTGTGGCAACAGAGAAATGTTCTGACTTAATAGTTTTCACAAAGATAGAATCATCTGTAGCCGAAGGGTGACATGGGTGGCTACTTTTGTCCCCGAAAATGTAGTATTATATAAATACACAGTGTTGCCAGTTTGAAACAGTGCCCGTCCTTCCTTAGGGCATCGTAAAAGGTGCCCGAAAGGGTTTGATTAAAAAGTTTTGTCGACAACCTGTTATATCGCACGGCCCAACTTTATGATCAAAACTGCTCTTTACACGGAATAATGTTAAATATTCGTGGTCTATATACTGGCGTTATATATAAAATAAATAAATATGGGACAGCCTGAAACAAATCGATCTAGTCCCACAGTAAGCTCTAGTAAGCTTGCGTTATCATGCACACTAACAACGATAATCATACTTATATTTATAGATAAATACATATTTAAATAACATCCATCCGTTACAAATAACATCCACGACCTAGGCACAAATATTCGAGTTCATCACACAAATATTTGCCCTTGCTGAGATTCGAACCCTGGACCGCCGACTCAGTAGGCAGCTACTTTACCACTGCGCCAACCGCGTCGTCATGTTGAATGTATCAGCGAAAATACTTATAAAGGGTGGGCCCTGTAACAGGAGCAATAAATTAACGGAGCAATATATGTATTGCGAAATGTCCGATATCAGTAGAGTGACAGCTATGTCAATGCTCAGGGAATGTCAATGTTGGATGACATACATTGAAAATTTGTTTGAAATAATGTAATTTTGAAAACTGACTTTTTTAAGTTGCTGAACAAATGTTGTTCAGTTTAACGAGTAAAATCTATGTTTCAATTTTTTGCTTATGTTACAGGACCCACATTGTATAGGTACATTGTTATAATTTATGAAAGGCATTAAGAGGAGGAGTTTACGTTAAGTTTGCACCTGGTAACTATCGCGTTGGATACAAATGAGGTCTAAACTTAACTTAACCGGGTTATACAAATCGACGTTCCGTTCTCGACTGTTCCCTCCTGCAAAACTTAACTAATCGTAACAAAATTTTGGAAACTGAATAGGATTAGTATATCCTGTGTCGTACGAAGGAGTGAGATGGAGTTGTCTCCATACGTGTCTCACACATTGCTGCATCCCTCTCGTCAGTGATTAATTTAGGAAAGTGAAATAGCCGCATAAGGGCCCGTCTCCACTGAAGTTATGTGTATGTTGTATGTATTATTTATGTATGTAGCTACATATAAACATTGTTTGACGTGTGTCAAAACGCGGCCCTCAGTCTTGAATACATCATTGATAGTAAGCACGTATTTTAATTATCCCGCTATCCTGAAGGCATCTGGGTTATCTATAGTAGGTACAATAGACCAATCACCTGAGTTGAACTTTGTATCTCAGCTCTGCTTCACGTTTGAGATTCCTTCCGACAATCTACCCCGGGTTGTCACGCAAGCTGAGGCAGCTGAAGAGGCCACGGCTCCGGCTCATAACTAGAGCGATAACTGGACATGCCCTACTAACAAGCACTTATTCACTCTAGGTGTTACTGACAGTCCTCTTTGCAGAGCTTGCATGGAGGCCGAAGAGGCCGCAGCTCCGGCTCATAACTGGAGCGATAACTGGACATGCCCTACTAAACAAACTCTTATTCACTCTAGGTGTTACTGACAGTCCTCTTTGTAGAGCTTGCATGGAGGCCGAAGAGGCCGCACCCCCGGCTCATAACTGGAGCGATAACTGGACATGACCTACTAAACAAGCACTTATTCACTCTAGGTGTTACTGACAGTCCTCTTTGCAGAGCTTGCATGGAGGCCGAAGAGGCCGCAGCTCCGGCTCATAACTGGAGCGATAACTGGACATGCCCTACTAAACAAGCACTTATTCACTCTAGGTGTTACTGACAGTCCTCTTTGCAGAGCTTGCATGGAGGCCGAAGAGACAGCCGCCCACGTCATTCTCGAATGTCCTGGTGTGGCTAAATACCGGGCACAACACCTCGGGTCTCCGAGGTCACTCCCAGAAGTCGTCGGCAACATCAAGGGACTGCTAGGCTTTTTGGTAGAGTTGGGTTGGCAAGAGTAGTAGTGCCAGCAACCCTTCACGCAAAATAGGCGCATTGTAAGACGTCGAGTTGCGGAAAACTAGCCCGCGATAACCTATATTCACTTTTATTAATTAATTATTGTAATTGGCTATTTACTGTATGCATGACATCAATTTATTATTTTTATAAGTATTTTTATTCTTTTCAATACGTATTTTTAGTTCAACTTTGCTATTTGCTATAATTTGATTATTCTCCATTGGTTTTAATGACATGCAAATTGAGAGTCAAAGTATTGTACGCCAAATTCTGGCTGATGTGATGTAACCAAATACTAACCCTACCACCATTTATAACCACTCACATTCAAACAATAAATATTTTTGTATTTTTTAGGGTTCCGTACCCAAAGGGTAAGAACGGGACCCTATTACTGAGACTTCGCTGTCCGTCCGTCCGTCCGTCCGTCCGTCCGTCCGTCTATCACCAGGCTGTATCTCAAGAACGGTGATAGCTAGACAGTTGAAGTTTTCACAGATGATGTATTTCTGTTGCCGCTAGAACAAAAAATACTAAAAATAAAATAAAATAAATATTTAAGGGGCATTTGTATGAAGCGCTATACATACCAGGTGCAAACTTAACTTAAGGATGGAAAGTGTTTGTACGGAACTCTCGGTGCGCTAGTCCGACTCGCACTTGACCGGTTTTTATTTTTAAAGAGGCTCAGCAAAAATCCCCGCGTCATCATTCGCACCGCCGTCCGCCGTCTAGAATTACGCCCACATTACGTCCATCACACGCTGGCGGGCTATAATTAAGAAGTTTGCTCCCTCTACGTAACCACTATATAACTATCGATCGGGAAATAGTGGTTCCCATTTAATTACGAGGAAATTAACCGACGCTTGATAAGGATTCAGGACAGGTTAATTTTGGATCCTATAAAGGCTTCTCGTTAATTGAGATACCTTTCGGTTTTTAATCAGATATATGATATTCAATGTTAAGACGATTTACCAATAAATAAATAAATATCAGACAACCTCACACAAATCAACCTAGTCCCAAATTAAGCTCAAGAAGGCTTGTGTTATGGGTACTAGGCGACGATATACATACTTATATAGATAAATAAATACTTAAATACATAGAACATCCAGGCACAAATATTCGTGTTCATCACACAAATATTTGCCCTTCCCGGGATTTGAACCCGGGACCGTCGGCTCAGTAGGCAGTTGCTTAACCACTGCGCCAACCGCGTCGTCATCATAATTTCGCTCACACAGGAATTTTGATTTTAATTGCTAATTATCCTAACCAACTAACCTAACCTAACCTAACGTACCAAAGTTATTTCCCTAGGTTCCTCTAAAAAATCACATGAACTTTTAAATGATTTAATCTTAGTTTACTCCCAAAGGCGAGTATTATCAGCTCTGAAAATATTGGCATCTAATTTGTTAGCACCTTATATAATCGGCAAAATAGTGACCTAAAATCGGGTACTCATTTATAACCGAAATCTCAACACTAAGTTAATCTATCATTAGGAAAAACTGTAGGTAAACATAAACACAGTTTTGCTTTAAAACATGACATAAAATAGGTTTACTACATATTCAAATTTCAATATAAGCTTCGGGATTTAAAAACAGCATGAAAGCTCAAAAACCAAGAGAGTATTTCACACTCCTCAGCAAAATTTCGCGAGGTCCTCAATTACATAAAAATTGTGCTGAGCTTAAGAAAGGAGTGAGTTTTAGCCTTTTTACGCCTTTTCGGCCCGCGGGCCGCAGTGCAAAGAGATGTCTCAGGAAACACACAAGCAGGAAGGAGGCGGGCACGGAGGGTAATTACTCACTAGCGTTCAAAGTGAGTGAAGACCCGTCGAGAAGTAGCTGACGCGAGCACAGCAGTGTTGTAGCGTAACGTGTCTTTCTACTATAGCTACGTAGCTATTATGAGAGGTGGAGCTAAAAATGCTAAGCTTAAGAATGGAATAGAATGGGATGAAACTAAAAAGAAACTAGAAGCTATGATAGAGATTACTCTTTAGTGCTCTTGTCACTTTTAAGCGCACAGATTAGGTTTTTAGGCGTGCTTATTAGGCGTAGTTTCTAAAGAGCTTAGAATAAATACGCTTAGAAAACTAGTCTGCGTTTGAAAGTGAAACCAGTTTTGGTTGGCCACGAGCTGTTTCGTCTGTTGGCGCGTCTGTCACAACGTCAATGTCACAATGCAAAATTTTAAAAAAATCTCTGTATACACGCACACACTATCTTTCACAAATCTGTTGTTTGAAGACTCTCGTTCTAGGCATATTTATTCCCCAGACAAAATACACCAAAAGCGCGCTATACTAAGGGACTGTATGTAATTATATTCTCTTCGCAAAGAATTTAGTGATGACAGCAGAAAAGCAGTGCGAGGATATGGAGGAAAGATGTGAAAAGTTGTGAGCGTTTACATCAAAAATGTAACTAAGAAGTGACATAGATTTCGAAGTTTATCGTAATCAAAATGTTATGGGGAAACTCGAAGTCGTTTTGATCGCGGAAATTATGGTGTGCAAAATATGGGTAA
Organism: Apotomis turbidana; assembly: GCA_905147355.2. Lineage (NCBI taxonomy): Eukaryota > Metazoa > Arthropoda > Insecta > Lepidoptera > Tortricidae > Apotomis > Apotomis turbidana. The sequence continues at coordinate 23,979,546 of LR990286.1, forward strand.
AAAAAACGAGTGTATTACGACGGAAAATTACATTAAATATTTAGGTTTGAGTTATTCTTTTTCAGGATGCGAGTAAACAAGGGACTGGGACTTGAATGTAATGTACAATAAGGTGCTTTGGGGTAAATTCGACATATTTTTAGGCGAGTGTAGAGTATGTTAGGGTTTGGGCTCGTAAGTCAGAACCTAAGAAGTATTCCTTCCAAGTAACGAGATCTTTACGAAATTGGATATATTCATCAACGCTTTGTGAAAACAGCGTTTCAATACGTTGCTTGAATTTGGAAACAAATTAGGATAAAAAAAAATATATTTTGAATACTATTTCTTAAGGAATGGGATAATTTCGAAAGCAAGTGGGGTAATTTCGAAGCTGGTTTTTATGCAATATGAGTTTAAGAATCATATTTCTTTTTAGTTCTAATTTACCCCCGCAAAGATGCAAAAATCGCACTGCTTTTATTTAATCGACTGCAACACACGTGCCCTCACGACTAGCGATGCGAAGTGAACTGAAGCGGGGGAGGAGATAAACATGGCGTTTTGACAAGCGTTGCAAGCGTAGAATTTGTTCCCAGTTTAGTAGAAATGTGTGATTTTCGACTTATCCCCATTTTCGACTTTACCCCAAAGCACCTTAAGTAGAATTGCATGGTCCATGTATGAATGATATTTTTCATAAATGGGCATGCAGCCCATGGTACATATTTTGTAAGTGAAACAGCAGGCCTATGATGGTTGCTTTTATCACGCGATAAATAAGTGACAAAGCATCCGTCACGTTTTGACAAAATGCAAGTGTGAGTGACAGATCCTTTGTCACTTATTCATCCCGTGATAAGCGTAACAATGCTAGGTCTGCTGTTGCACATAGTCGATATTTTTTTATCTAGCCTATATGACCATCCCACTGCTGAGAAAAGGCAAAGCAGGTGTCTGACTCTGCCTCCGACCAGTTGCTGAGGAATGCATCAATGTCATCCCGCCATCTTTGTCTAGGCCGGCCCGATCTACGTCGCCCATTTTGGGGCATAGTCGGTATTATAACTAAATCATAGGAGGGCGGAGTAAGTAGGTATGTGTAAGCGCTCGGTTTCAAAGTAATTGAAACTTTTAATAAGTTTCAACTATATGATAATAAAGCGTCTTTATTATTTTCAGACATGTGCCTAACATTCATTTATCAATCAAATTGATCCTACCGAAGCAACGTTAACCTTTACACCGTGACGACGGCCCTAAGGATGTTAATCCCGGGCCGTAATCTATTTATTGACAATGCAACCTCACCCTGATAAAATTTTACATTGGCCCTAACTTCGTGGAGTGGCCTTTCCCTCCCATTGTCTCTCTTGCCGTTTTAGTGTTGTGCATAAAACTCAACAGTAATGATTTTGGGATACGCAACAGCTATTTCACTGCTTTTTTAAGGTTCTGCCCTTCGATAAGTCAAGTTTAAGCGCGGCTAGTAATGGGGCCCATTAAGGCTTTTAAGGGTTAAAGCATTGATTGTATGTCGTGCTATTTAAATAAATACGTGCACTGAGATCAGAAAACATTGGGATGAATTAGACGTGCGATGGATTCTAATTTTCATGTCTGATCTCGCCACTATATTAATGTTCTTGTCAAAAAATAATTGAGATACACTTTTATTGCCGACTGTACTTTCTTACACACGTTAATTGGTCATCGAGTCAAACACTGGGTTAACTCTTATGCCGCTTAGGAGTTCCTACGGCCACCTTCCGTCTCAATCATCAGAACAGCTCCAAGATACCAGATTGTTAAATCGTCACGTGAACTAGGTACATATATTATCATGCACGAAAATTTTATTCATTTCGATACGACAGTTAAAACTAGGTTAAAAATTGCCTTCCACGATTTGATAATATTCATCATCATCATCATCAGCCTATTCTTGTCCACTGCTGGACATAGGCCTCTCTTGCACGCCATTGAGAACGATCCTCGGCTACTCTCATCCAGCTTTTGCCAGCCACCCTGCAAAGATCATCGCTCCACAAGGTCTGAGAGCGTCCCACACTATGCTTGCCGATCCGCGGTCTCCACTCAAGAACACGTTTGCCCCACCGGTTATCGGTTCTTCGGCTAATATTGCCAGCCCACTGCCACTTCAAATTGCTAATACGGTGAGCTATGTCGGTAACTTTGGTTCTCTGACGGATTACTTCGTTCCGAATTCCATCATTCAGAAAAACTCCGAGCATCGCCCTTTCCATAGCTCTCTGAGCGACTTTTAATTTGTGGTCCAGCCCACGTCTCGGCACTGTATGCCATTAAGGGTAGGACGCACTGATTGAAAACTTTCGTCATCAGACCTTATGGAATTGGCGAATGTGAAGACCCAACGAAGTTTGCCGTAAGCTGCCTGGGCCAGCTGTATTCTTCTATTAGTTTCTTTCTCGAAGTTGTTTTTACCCAACTGCAATATTTGCCCAAGGTAAACATACTCTTTAACAACCTCGAGAAAGCTGCCCTATACCGCAATTGGTTCCGGATTAACAGGTTCATTGAACATAACCTTGGTTTTGTCCAAGTTCATCCCGAGGCCAAAGCATTTCGAGTATTCAGCTAGGCCGTTCAACATATATTGCAAATCTTGCAGCATTTCCGCTACGATGACAATGTCGTCTGCAAATCGCAAGTGTGATAGGTACTCACCGTTTATGTTATGTTAATGCCTTGTCCTTTCCAGTCCAGCGTCTTGAACATATCCTCTAATGCATTTGTAAATAATTTGGGGAATTAAACATCCCCTTGTCTCACACCACGATGCATAGGTTAGGGGATAGGTTCAGACTGCCGGTCCTGTATTTGGACGGCCATGCTAGCGGCATGGTAAAGACCTTTCAACACTTAGATTTATCGCCAATCGACTTGGCATCGCTGCAAAGATTCCAAAACTGACCTAACATTGTTTATTATAAACTCGTACTTACTAACATGGTAACAAGACTGAACCTAAAAAAGCGTGTTAAATAGACATAAAACATAATTCATGGTCGAATTTTGTCAACAACGGTTATCTTCTCCTGCTATCTCCAGTGGGCTATAAGCTTCTAGATGGCTATCTATGAAAGTGCATTTTTAAATTACGATAGTAATTGTCTGCACCGTAAATGCCGCAAACACTAAAATGGACGCTAAAATATTAAAGGCAATACCGTATTAAAAGTTATAAATGACGTCGTAAACGGTGGCTTTCACGGCGCAATAATAAAGAAGGTTATGTATTAAGACATTATCGATAAATGCCAAGGAAGATATTACAGTAATGGTTTTGAGGTGACTTGATAGTATTATGGTTTGAAATGTTTCTAACTGATATTTCCTTAGATCAGTGATTAAATCGACGACGCGTTTGGCTCGGTTTGTAGACACCTGCCTACTGAGCCGGCGGTCCCGGGTCCGGGATTCAATATTTGTGTGACGAACTCGAATATTTGTGCTTGGGTCATGGTTGTTCTATATATTTATCTATATAAGTAGGTACGTATATCGTCGTCTAGTACCCATAACACAAGCCTTCTTGAGCTTAATTTGGGACGAGATCGAATTGTGTGAGATTGTCCGATATACGAGTATATATATATATATATTTTAATTATGACGCCTGTGCAAAATTGTTAGAATATTTTATAACTTTTACTTATTTTTATTGAAGCAGTAACATCTTACTATCGATTCTCAACAAATTTAAGACGATGGTGCCGACGATAAAGTCTAAATCTTTACGGTGGATGGGCGCTACGATGCCACCCTAAGGCATGTCAAAGCAACTGGTTGAAAAATTCAATGGCTCTGACATCTGATTCGGTGGTCCAATTGGGAGGACGCCCGTGTTGGCCCGGAAACTCAGGTTCGAATCCTGTCCGAATCATTAAATTTTTAAATTTTTGCTTCATTTGTAAACAACAAGGGGTTACATTTAATACGACGATTCTAATAATGATTCATCGTCGGGTCGCTAGCCGCGAAAAGTATAGGCTGTACAGTTGGTCAGTGATCCGAGATGAATCTTGGTCTTTGGCTAAGGGTTTGCGCCCCTTGTCCCGCGTTAAGCATGTTTCCCGTCCTAAAAACAACCAAGAAACAATAGGACTTCGGTCGTAGCTGTGGTAGCAGCGCCCGGCATGGGGGGCGGCAACCATGCCACGCACACCGCGCGATCCATCCGCGCGAACCGCCGCACGCGCCGCTCTGAAGTCGTGGTATCTATAGTCGCCGATACATTTGTTCAAGCCTCGCCCGCGATTCGCTCGCAAAAACTGCACCGCGCACGGCGATTCGAGGCATGCTTCATACATCGGTATATTTTTTTTCGCTCGCCGCTCACCGCTGCCGCTGGCCTTCGTGGCTGAGCCTTCATGGCTCAGCTTTTTACTGCAAATATGTAATTAAAAAATCCGTATTCAAGACAAGCACACTTTTATTTTCTCTCACTTTTAGTTACGAATAATCACAATAGGTAAGCACTCTTATCACTGCACTGAACTTTCCGGACGAACGCTCGACGAATAATTGCCCTCGTCCGTCCTGGAACTTGTTTTTTTTCGCCCATCCCCACTTCAAAAGAGAGGGATTGGCGCCAAAACCAGTGTTGCTATTACATTATTTAAACTAGACAAACAATAATCATCTTAATCTACCCTATATTTAAAAAAGACATCACATACGCCTAAAATATAGAACACACGCAGGTGTTAGGTAGTCTGAAATGGAAGTTGATCGAATATGTTTAAGTAGGTATAATATTTTGGTCTCCGTAATCCTTAATTTGACAAAAATGAAGGTCGATAGTTTGAGTCACTTTAAGGTTGAATAGAGGAAACAATTATATCGTTCGACAAAAAAAATATAGAAAAATATGGCCAGTTTGCACATCCTGGTGTACAAGTACAATACCAAATTAAAGGCTAAAATGTGAAATTTTTATACTCATTTATTCCGATTTGGCAAATATGATCCTATACTATATTCAAAAAGGCCGCCATCTATAGTGAAGAATCCATTTGACAACTTACAGAACTGAGCCAAACTTAACGATAGCGAGATGCAGCATAGCGTGCAATTGGGTAACTATGTTCCGTATGAACGCAAACAGAAAAAAAATCTGAAAGTGTCTCGCCTTAAAAGTCCTTGCAACGTTGGATTTGAGTAAGTCTTCATAAAACCTCGCCTTACCTGGCCACGAGGGCGGCATTAAAGCTGTCTTATAAGCATCGCGGGCTAAAGAACTATTTCTCGGTCGAAAGAACGCTAGATGTCCCTTGGGATTGCATGGAACGTTCTTGGAGATAAAATTAACAGTAAAGAGGGCATACAGGAGGACCATAACGTAATTTTGTGTAGACTTCGGTTTTATTGAAGACTTTATACTGAAATGGTTAATCACCTCAGATAATGCGCCTGTCTTTGTAACTTAGCTTGACTAGTAATTGTTAAATAGGGTGTATGATTTATTTTTGCTGCGGTCAAATGGAGTTGTTAAAGCACCATTAGATTGATTATAAAAATGTTTACCGGACTACCCAAAAAAAAACAAAAATGAAGTTCACCGCACAGTAGTATTTAAATTATACTACAAATGTGTTATTGATTTCAAAATATATAATATTGATATATTGTACTTATTTCTATTAAAACTACAGCCGGTGCGCAAGGTTGCTTAAACGACACTTCAACTTACTGCAACATTAAAAGAGTGCACGTTCTGTAGTGTCTCTGGTTTATTTTCATTACTTTTGAATTATAAATCTGATATTCATTTTAAATGTGTTCTTGAAATTGGATGTGTTGTAATGTGTTGTAGCCACTAGCTTTTGCCTGCGGCTTTGCAATCCTTTACACTATACGGCAACGATTTTTAGAGATAAAAAGTTGCCTATGAGTTAAGTTAGGGAATTCTGATAGGGTTAAGTAATAGGTTTCCAAATTTCATGTGAATCCGTTCCAATGTGAAGAAGTGACAAACATACTTACACAAACTTTCGCTTGTATAACATCACTCGCTGCGGTGTTACCCGGGGTTTATCAGATAAAAAATATATATGAATCCAGGGTGTCAGCTACCTCCATACCGAATTTCATTAAAATTTGTTCAGCCGTTTGAGCGTTAAGAAGTAATAAACATACAAACACATTTTACAAACTTTCGCCTTTATAAAATAGATTAGGTGTGATTATTGAGATTGTGACAAAGTGACCTATACTGGAAAACAGTGATACTGTCTAAGAAAAATACGTGCCGTTGGATAAAGTGTTTAAATGTCGTAACTATCTGGTCATTGTAAAGTAGTTATTGAGCGGCTTATAATCCAGGGAAAGGTTGGAAGATCGCCCATGAGTATGAGAAAGCTGCAATAAAACGTCGCTACACGAATCCACGGGGAAAGCGGCAATCAGAGAAGAATGGCGGCGTGTTGTGAATTTCAGATGTTGGTGGCACAATCTGAAATAATAATCACGACCAAACTGCCAAGAGTGAACCCGATGAAGAAGAAGATCACGGTAATAAAAACAAACGTACGTCCCATCTGGTGGTAGGCAGTTTGCCGCAGCCTATGGACGGTTGTAACACTTATGACTAAGGGATTCACATGCGTGTTGCTGACCCTTTGATAAGGCACACCCATTAGTACTCACCCTTACAGGTTTTCCCATGGACATGACTGTGTACGTGTAGTGTACCTATCTGCTTAAGGTTACGTTTTCACTCGCGAAGTCATTGAGGACGCACGCTTACTAGATTCCGTAAGGTCGGATTACTTAAACCTTAAGGAGTAACATTACTCAAAATTTAAAACGAATTTAATTCAATTTAGTAAATTTTGGTAAACTACATTTTATACAACGAAATTACTTTTGTGATCGCTGGTGCTGTTTTTAATAGTTTCCCTTGTTGAAATGGATTTAAATAGGTGGCCAATGTTACCCCCTAGGGCTAAAGTAAATAAATAAATATTAAGGGACAATCTTACACAAATTGACCTAGTCCCAAACTAATCAAAGCTTGTGCTAGACGACGATATACATAATATATAAATACATACATATATATGTAGATAACATCCATGACCCAGGAACGGTTGGAACAAATATTCGAATTCATCACACAAATATTTGCCCTGGCCGGGATTCGAACTCAGGACCGCCCGCTCAATAGGCAGCTGCTCTACAAACCGAGCTAACCGCGTCGTCGAAAGTAACGCGACTATACGGTTTCCTGTTTTGCTTTAGTTATTTTTCATTCTTAAAAATGCTTTTACAACATAGAAAATTAAAGAACTTATTACTTACCAATTAATTTGCATTAATGACGTCCCTTAGGTCGCATGTAGGTGTGCCATGCCATAACATAATCGAGTCATCACTAAATTGTCAATAAAACCAAATTGTTTTGTACGTAACTTTGTATATTGCCAAGTATAATTACATAAACTTTGTGTTATCGTAACTAAATTTTATGTTAGCCCACACAGTCGTTAAAACAAATTTAAGTTTCACTCCAAACTAAAAGCTATTTAATCCATATCATGATTATGACTTAGGTTAGGTTTCGTTTTTGTTCAGTAATTTCATTACTGCACGCTATTTAAGGGGAAACGATTCAAGAAACCTTACGACCCACCTTAATAGGTGAACTGGCTTCTGCCCGCGTCTTTGTCTGCGTAGAATTAGTTAATTGCCAATTTGCCATTATTATTAAGCGTATCAAAATGTGGTGGCAAACATTAAATTAAGCACATTATAGGTAATAATACTTACTTTAACCCACAAGTAATCAATATTCCACAGTAAATTCCAACCTGTTATTCACCATATAATATAAAGAGAGCTGACAGAATGTGATCTGAGTTTTATATCTGTCTCGCTTGCTCTTACGAGATCCAGATAAGAACCTCTCAGTTTTCACCCAAACCCGAATCTCAATCTAAGGGCTCACGGACTGTACTAACCTTTGTCCTTCTCCGGGTCTGAAAATCTGTTCCGCGATGAAGCTCAAAAAGACGGACAGCCCTTACTGTAGCATGCATTATATTAGGCAAAGGTGTGTATGTATATGTCTGTATACTTCTATATACCTATTATGCTTCAGATTGTTCCAGGTTTATGGTAGGAAAATTATGCTTTTACGACGACATAACTTTTATATTCAACATTAATTTTTAGTTTTCTTCGTTATAATTCTGAATTGAGAACTAACATAAGATTCAAACATAATTATTATAAAAGCAGAACAAGGCTAAATTATTTGTTTTTCATTACATGAGTCTAAGATCTTGTCACGACTTTAGCGATGTAGTCTATTCGAGGTATGTAACTATTTTATAATTCATAATTTATGAATATACACTTTACTTTCATTGGCGTTCAATTTTGTAAAGCAAATTCAATGGAAAATTACAAAAGGCTGAGGAAGACCAATACCAAAAAAAGGTTTATAAATATGAAGGAAAATATAGCCACGGTCAGTTTCAGTTTCAGGCGACTACAAAAATTAACAAAAGATAACAACCACTATAGTTTTATATACTTCATAATCGATCAAATATGAAAATTACTTCTTTACAATAAAAAAAAGGAACTTTGCTAATTTTGATACAAGAAGCTCCCCCAAAATAACTGATTAAGTGAAAGTCTTAACAAACATCTTATGAATCGCAGCAACGCCATAAATTAAGTGAAGTTAAAAAAATCGCTGACTCACGTAATAAATCATACATAAGTTTTAATCCGGTGCGAAGAAATATTCAGGCCATAAATAAGGGAGAAGAAAGCTCGATGGCCGGCATTGTGCCGTTGATGCAGGTTGACGCGCAAAACGTTTGTCCCGCGTCACAAATGCACAGTCGGCTAGGGTCAGCAGGTTTGGTATTATAAATCAGCACATCTAACACAACAATGACACATTTTGTTGCAAGAGTGTCAGATTCGCGGGTCACAGTTGTGCCAGAGGTGGCACGCGTCCGAATTGTCTGTCTGTTCTCTTCCAATACTGGGAAACTCGGATGATACTATGTCACGAGGCAAGCAAAGTAGCTGCTAAGTCTCTGCAGTAGACGCGTCACAGGTACAGTTTTTCTTGGGTCAGAGAGTCGTATGAACTAGCACACAGGTTTTATATAGGGCACTAAAATATTCTAGAATCTGTCTACAGGATATAAATAAAAAGAAGAAAGCTTTCTGGCCGTTTGCCCGTTGATGCAGGTTGACGCTCAAAACGATTGTTTCGCGTCACAGCGTACAGTCTACTAGGGCCAGTGGGTGGTACAAACTAGTGCATAGGTTATAATAGGACATCAGAAGATTCTAGAACCTGTCTACAAGCCACAAATAAGAAAGACAAATAATCGATGTCCAGTATTGTGCCGTTGATTTGATGAACATTGACGCGCAAAACTTTTGCGTCAGAGGTGCACAGCCTGCACGCGCTGGACGTAGTTAGGTTAATTAAACGTTTGAAACCCACAGTTCAACCAATATCCATTCTCCCTTTCCTGTTGAAAATCGCTGAAGCGGTGGCTCATAGACAACTCTCACGGTATATTTACTCTCACCAGCTCATGAGCCCCTTTCAGTCTGGTTTTCGGCCTAGTCGCAGTACCTGTACTGCTCTTCTTAAGGTGACTGAGGATATCAGACGAGGCATGGAGAATCAATTGGTCACGGTACTAATTCTGATTGATTTCTCTAACGCGTTTAATACTGTTGATCATGACATTCTCCTTGCCCTTCTTGAACATCTTAACGTGTCGCCTTCTGCCCTAGGTTGGTTTTCTTCTTATCTTCGAGGTCGTCAGCAGGCGGTTCGGGTTGACCGGACTTTGTCCGACTGGTGTGACCTTGCCACTGGCGTACCCCAAGGAGGAATCCTCTCTCCACTCCTGTTTTCTACATTCATTAATTTCATCACCGCCGACATTCGCTCTTCGTACCATCTCTACGCAGACGACTTGCAACTCTACGAACAGTGCAAAGTGAGTGATCTTAAGATTGCCATTGACAAATTAAATTTAGACCTCCTGCACATACAACAATGGTCCGAGAAACTCGGACTATTTGTTAATCCGTCAAAATGTCAGGCTATTATCGTAGGTAGCTCCCGCCAGCTTGCCAAAATTGACCTCGACACTCTCACGCCACAAAGTTTTAACGGCATACCTATTATTTATAGTTCGTGCGTCAAAAATTTAGGTGTTCACTTGGACTGCACTCTAAGTTGGAAAACGTAGGTTGCCGAGGTTAGCAGGGAGGTCATGGGTTCTTTGCATGCTCTTAACAAACTTAAGCACTTTTTACCCATTAAAACCAAGATCCTGCTAGTTCAGACGTTAATTTCACCTATAATTGACTACGGTGATGTGTGTTATCCGGACCTAACCAAGGAGCTTCTGAAAAAACTGGAAAGACTTCTCAACAACTGTATTCGCTTCATTTTCTGTCTCCGTAAGTATGACCACGTGTCTTCTTACCGCGCTCAGCTCGGTTGGCTTCCTATCCGTCAACGACGTGAAATGCGAATGCTTTGCACTCTCTTCTCAATTCTCAAAGACTCGAATTCTCCCGAATAACTCAAAGAATTCTTCCAGTATTATGGTTTAACTCTTAACGGTCAATTTCGCTCTTCCGGCAATCTATCTCTTTCTATCCCTCCTCACCGTACAGGTTTTATGTCCATCTCTTTCACCGTCCAAGTGGCCCGCCTATGGAACCGCCTTCCTCTTAAGATCAAGCAAGCCCCTAACTTTAGCAGAATGAAGAAATCTTAGCATTTCTGTTTTGCTTTTTAGTCAGTATTTATTTATATATGTATATATATCGTAAATATATGTATTTATCTAAGTATTTATCTATTAAAACCTATATGTTAGTTGCACTGCCCAAAACTTATCTGCTTTGCCCGATGGTTGACTGGTAGAGAATGCCCAATGGCATTAAGTCCGCCTTCTGTAAAATGTGTTTTTCATTTGTGCAATAAAGATTAAATAAATAAATAAATTCTGAAAAGAAAAGATCTTAACTTCTCTGTAGACGGGTATAAACATCTATGTATGAACCTAGCCTGAGATAGTGTTCTAAAAGTTTTGTTATAATTCAAATATGTTAAGTACGTAAAATGCGCAATCTTCAGTTATTGTTCTTTCTATTCAGCAGTTTACAGAAAAATAACCATTGTTTCTATCGACCTCATCTTGCGATTCTACCGCAAAGCTTCCCCACTGCGAGATCTTCACTGTGCTCCGCCGAGGCGTTACAACCATTTGTTACGTATTCAATGCTCGGCCTGCCCGCCTATTTATCTCGTAGCCATTCACTGCCCAAGTCGTCTATCAATCCAAATCGTTTCTGTCGATTGATCAGACCTAGTTACGTCAATGATTCCTATGGTTTGCCCGCAATTATGTTAATCTGAGGGTCTGTTCTGAACTGTTAAGTCTTTTTTATTGCCTGTCGTTCCTGGATTATTCTATTAGGTATTTATGGGTGTTAAGATTATGCGGTTTAGTTTTTTTTACAGCATCGTCGACGTCTTGCGTTCGTGAAACATTCGACTAGAAATACGTTCGGCAAAAAGGCAGAACACCAAAAATATCATGAATGGAAGAACCTTAGGTAACCTTAATCTCTTTCTTCCAGCAAGAAAAATATACAAGGTGTAACGGTTCTATTTTAAACTTCTAATTAAATAAGTCTTAATAACTAATATTATTATCTACAAACACTAACCTAATTAAAAACTTAAATCTAATCGTTTACAAATTAAAAACTATTTAAATTTTTATAAATCAAACCTCTTTATTCGGCACTGGCTGAATAGCTACGTACTGGCCGAAAAAGAACTCATTGAAGAAAGAATATATAACAATAGACGATCGTGAAGAAAGGAACACGGCCTGCGCTGGCATGTCGCTGGGGTGCTAGTTAAAAATGTAAATAATTAATTATTTATTAATATTATTAAGTATATTAATTAATTATTTGATTGTATATACTGTACATATCTTTATAATTCTAAAAAATTATTGCTACTACGTTAACATATTACAACTAATTCTTTTATGTACAGTTTTCCTATTATGTCTGTACATGTGTAAATAAGTTGCTGTGTTTTCCCCAATACGGGTGAGTGTTGCGAAAATTATATTTTACATAGGTTAAGTTTCTTGATATCGCTAGATATCTTGTCTTGTCGTTAATATAATTTATTTAATGTTTTAATGTAATTAAATGGTAACAACTTCATACTAGTACTACATTTTTTTTTTTATCTGAAAAAAATATTTCTTATTTGATTTCGTTTCGGTCTACTCTAAATAATATATGAACTATTTTCTAAGTGTATTTCTTTGCTTTAATGTTATTGTGCTTGTGACTGCCACATCATTGATGACTAATAAATGCTTAGGAGTTCACTTAACCAACCTACGAAACTCGTTGGAAATCTAGATGTCGCAGTCACATGCCGAACTTCACCTAATGATTACGGGATTTCCAGGGAGCAACCCTAGGGCCACCGAACCTACCCCGGGGCCGGAAAACCTAACCTAGAGCCGCGATCCCGGCTTCTGATCCTGACGCTACCAAGACTAAGCCTGGGGCTTGTCCAGGACTACATCGAGTTCATCAGTCTGGAGCTAGTCTGCCCTACCCAGACTACAGGACGGCTAGAGCTAACCTAGCTCGAACCTAGCCTGCTGCGACGAAGACGACGCGTGCAGGGAAGTGGCTCCTAACAAGGACTTGTCTCCTCTAAAGTGTACTCAGCTCGGATTAACAATCTAAATTACCCACGACCTAGCCGGATCTACCTATTTTTTACTTTATTTACTTTTATTAAACATTTGTACAGTTCAATCTGAATTTCATTAATTCCTTACTAACTAACTAACCTATCTATAACGTTTACACTAATTATCCGTTATAAAGGTATCTTTCTTTATACCGGGTGAACAATCCAAATGGGTCAGTAGGGAGAAGTCACAAACTATAAGAGATAGGGAAATCTGTTTTTAGGAACCATGGCGTCGATTTTAGATTAAATAAAAACTGCATTTTTCTTTATAAATCTCATAGATAATTTCATACAATACCCGGTCAAAACCGCTGTAAAGAATGTTACAATGGGACATATGAGATTATTAAAAAAAATACAGTCTCTATTAAATATAAAATCGACGCTATGTTTCCTAAGAACATATTTCCTTATCTCTTATTGTTTTCGTTTTCCCCCTACTGACCCATTTGGATTGATGATGCAACATGTATATAAATAATATAAAATTATACAACTTTATGATTGATACCTAGTCGAAAGTTAGGTATTATTGGACATGCTTTTGTAATTTTTTTGAACATGTTTTATTTGTGAATCTTAATCGTGAGCGTTCATGGACAGAGCTTACTGAAAATTATAAGCTAAGAGAGAAATTCACAAAATCATACTGACATATTGACGACAGGTCACTTAGCAATGTGCATGACGTCTTCGGTATATGGTTGAATGCGGCATATTACTAAAGTACAAAATATCGCCATGAGATCTTGTAAACTAGTTGCTTTGTTGTGTTCATATTTGGCTGTGAAATTATTATGTGACATACATCCAATCCATGAATGTATGTATTTTTGTTTGTTTTGTATGTATGTATGTATTTTTTTATCTGCTCCTAGTTGTTCTCGTTTGTGTGTGTATTTTTAGCATCTAAGTAGTTGTGAGGAGTACGCTGTTTTTCACATACTAATTGATTGTCATAACGAATTAGTTGTCATAGAATCGTTAGCCTTAACTCTGAAATTATAACGAGAGTTTTGAGAGTAAAACCCATTAGCTTAGGTGGCTTAGGTTAGGTTTCTATTATAACAATCCTGAAAAGTTATTTGTTTCAGAGAAAAGTATAATGACTAGCAAAATTATGACTAATGACAATAATGAATAATAATTATATGTGAGCCAATATGGACCCAGTTGTGAGCCAGGTCCCCACTGAAAACCAGCGCCGCGGCTTGTTGTGGCATCATGCTGTGGGGTCCTATTCAACGATGATTGTTTATGTTAGTTATCTTTCCATGTGTTTGACGACGCGGTTGGCTCAGTTTGTATGCATCTGCCTATTGAGCCGGCGGTCCCAGGTTCGAATCCCAGCCAGGGCAAATAGTTGTGTGGTGAACTCGAATATTTGTGCTAGGGTCATGGTTGTTGTATGTATTTAAGTATATATTTATCGAACTTCAAACGCTCTACACAAAAATGGGTGTATTTGGACGATTTTACCCGTAATCAACATAAAGCTGATACAATAAAATATCAGTAATGCAATAAATGTGAGATTTTATTTACGACTTAACCGTCATGGACAATACGTCACCGCTCTGAATGACTGTCGTAATCGAATTGCCAACGGCTACATTGTTCAGTACCTTTACAATGAGTTTACAATGACAGTACTCGCTAGCGACTTCGAAAATTATTTGTATGGCGTATTGTAGTTCCACGAAGTAACCGATAGAGGCGCTGTATTCTCCATATAAATCGTTTACACTGTCGCTAGCGAGCACGGTCACGTTAACAGCTCATGGTGAGGGTACTGATCCAAACGACTGACGTAGTAGACGGTAGACAAGACAACTATGCAACTACGGCACTGTCATAAGCTACAATAAAAAATCACACAAATATTATAAAAGTGTAACTGTACAAACGTCTTGTGTTGTCTGTGCCGTCCATAACATAATTCAAATGTTGTTTGTTTTAGGTTCCACACCTGTCCTCCCACAAAAACACGAAATTATAAATACCGACCATTCTCCTAACGTGTGATATACCTTCACGTCGACATTGGCGAAATACATCTTGCTAACCCATCAAGAAGTGAAAACCACAGAGAAAAAATAAATATTGTTAAAGTGAATGTTTTTCGAGTTCATCACACAAATCACAAATATTATCCCTTGCTGGGTCTCGAACCCAGGGCTGCCGGCTCAACAAACAGCCGCACTACCACAGCGCCAACATTATTTATCGTGAAAATCGCGTCGCCATTTGTCAGCCTGAATAAATAAGTTTGATTCAGTACCAGTAAACAAGATTGCAAAGTAAGCAAGCAAGAAAACATACTTACTTTAATACATCTTGCAATGCAATAACCAGAATTGCATTCACCTTAACGCTCCTTATCCGTTCAAAATTGCTGATTGTTCTAGACATTTTTCTCTATGATCAAACAATGTTTCGTAACATAATATGATCAATTTTACTACTACAGAACAGGGTTATTACGATTTATTGGTATATATTTGAAACCTACAGTGGAGTTGAGTTTTTCATTCATAATTTTTGTTTGAAAAAATATTCAGATTTGGTAAAATTTACGCAGAAAACTGTTTTTTTTTTTACTTATTTTCGACTGCACGCAATGAAAGCATATGTAGGAATAGTACTTTTCCCTGAGTTCGAGATAGTAAGAGCTCAGGGAAAACTTTTATTCACTTCGAAACATTTATTGTGTAATATGAAATAATTAGGTAATTATAAAAGGAATACGACCTCTTAATATTGTTAGGTACATCAAAGGTATTCAGCACTGAAAACGGTTTCCGGTTTCGTGCCATTAAATAATAAGTATAAATATATATTAAGGGACAATCTTATTTACATAAATATGCGATCTGGGGCTTTGCGAATTACCGCCCGCGGTTTTTTTTTAAGTTATACGTCTTGCCATGGCCAGGAAGTGAGATTTTCTGCCCTAGGGCGGCCTAGGGTGACCCACAAACCAGCAAGCACCAAATGTATCAAATCCACCTTCAAAAATTGTTCAGCGTTATTCAATTTATGCCTCCTCCAAATGTCACCTACGTTTAATATGAAACACCGCATGTCTCACCTTGCCGAGAGATCTAAGACGCTCTCAAGCTTTAGGTACTTCAAAGATCTCGAGTCTAGATATTTGATTAACTGACTCTTAGCAAATTAGAATATTTAACTGAAGATCGGAATGTTGTGGGGTTCCCTGAAATAGTGTCAAGTTGGGCTTATTACTCGAGCGTTTCAACCGCGTTACTTTCGTGGACAGATTTCTGGTGAAGTGTTTGTAGTTTTTTGTGGCATCTTGAGCTGTATGGTTGAAATCCTAGACTTCTAAGATAATCCAACGCATCATACGTATTTTGACCAACAACGATGGTAACGCAAGTGAGTAAACGCCCAAATAATGATCATGAATGAAATGTTCCAGCTTGGCTCAAAGTTCTTAGGTATGTCCGGATGTTTGGATGTCCTGCTGTTCTCAACCGATTCTCATGCAATTTTGTGATTAGGTTCCATAAGTATAATATAGAATATTATTATTATTAAAATACTTAAACGGGTTTACTCACGTCGCAGAAGTCGAATAACGCCCGACATGTTTCAGTCGCGGCGGCGGACAACCAAACAACTGTGTTCGGTTGGCCGCCGCCGCGACTGATCGTCTCTCCTGATGATGAATCGCGTACCGATTCGAAACATGTCGAGCGTTATTCGACTTCTACGACGTGAGTAAACCCGTTTAAGTATTTTAATATGTCTGAGACTCACGATAGTTTTCTATGTAAAATATTATTATTGATTCTGTTTTTAGATATTTTTAACAACGGTGGAGTTATGGGGGCGGAAAACATTTAATTGATTGCAACCAATCGTTGTGAAAAACCTTGGTGGCTTTTTCCCAACAGCTAATCTCAGCTAATAAGCCCGTTGCCCAAGTAGACATTTTTAAAAATATTATACCGAGTCAAATGTTTCAATCAAAAATGTAAAACATCAATGTATGTATTCCTCGTACTCCTAATAAAACGGACATGATCAATTGAACAACGTTTAAAAAATAATATGAAACTGTTAACATACCTACGTTATTTTTTAGCAACAGATTTTTCAATTAGCTGTCACATATATTCAATCAGCGACTGGTCAGGTGGACACGATGATAAAGAAAATGGGTGAACAATAAATAAAACCAATATTTTATACTTTTAACATTTTTTAAATCACATTTAATAAAAAATGTTCCTCGCTTCATCATAATTCACATCAATGAAGTAGCAATTGGATTCAACAATTCATTTCGTACGTGCATAAATTAAATTTTATTGTTACTATTATTATTATGAGCAATTTGAATTCATTTTTCATACAACCAGTCCGTGCAATATATATGAACGTGTACATTTCAATATCATATTGTATTATTAAGTTTCCTACTTGAAATAAAATAATTCAATGTTCTTTTGTCGTTCGATTCACAATATCAGACTGGTTAATAATGAAATAAAACTGAAATAACTCGTGTTTGTTAATCTATATTTACATTTAACTTTCGCTTACAATAAATTTTGTACAGTAGAATACGTTCATTGATTTAGTAATGAGTGCAATAAAAATAAAAATTGTGACGTTTGTCATTAATGATTTTATTAGTACATCATTGACTTATTCTTCACTAAGAGATAAATTATATTAGCTTAGAGCCTTCCTTCACTTGTTCCCTCTTAGTAAACAAGTGATAATACGAAGATTCTTCAATATTCCCTACATTTTCCTTCTATAATATTTACAATTTGAGTTCATATCAGTCATTGCCTTAAAAGATAACTACTCATATAAACAGAACACAAATATTATAATGTTTTTGATAATATTTCTCTACATACATAATTAATTTGACTTAGTTTTCAGTGTCATTTTACTAATAAATAAATGTAATTTACAAATTGGCTAATAAACACTTAAAGTCAATAACGTATTTATGATATTACAATAACATATTTCATAGAATCGGAGATTTACTTTTTGGAAATTCCGAATATTGTATACATACAAAATAAAACTATTTATTTATGCTGTTGAAATAAGTATCCAACTTCAAAATTGCGTAAATGTATCAACTGTAACACCAAACTTTTATACTCGTGTTATTTTTTGACTTTTCATGTTTTTAATTTCGTATAAAATGTTCTTTTGACGTTCGATTTACAATATGAGATTGGTTACAATGTCTATATTTGTGCTAATAAATGAATATACTAAGTATTTAAAGTACTAAAAGAAGTATTTTTTTGGAAAACTTAATGTTTTTTTTCTTGCCAACATATCATTGATGATGTAAAATTTGATATCGTTGATGTTGTAAAAAGTCTAATACTTTGTAGTTTCACTGAATACAGATATTAAACAAAACTTAACTTTTTAAACAGCATGAATTTAATTTAACACAATACATAATCTCATTCGGTGCATCAGTACCTATACAGAAGAATGAGCATTATTTGTAACATACATTTTACATTGCAACCTTTTGTATTTTACAAAACAACAACCAACAATTATGTAACCGTTATTCTATGTATCTAATAAATACAAAGACTTAGATAAAAAAAACACTGTATGTAGTTACATTACTATCATAAATTCCCGTTTTCCTATAATAATTTGTGAAAATCGTGTAAGTTTAAATCAATATAACACTATCTTTAACCAATATAACACTGTTTTTAACCAATATAACACTCGATGTTAGTGTAGGTAGCCAATATTACACACAACTCTCTTGATGGGCCGCCAGCAACGGTGTTCTCGTCGTGACGACCTCTCGGTGTGACCTCACTGCGCCGTTGACACCGCTCCGCCCGGATTCACTCTGAAAATAACCACCAGCTTTAATAAAAAGATAACCTTAGTATCCTATAACTTAGTATCCATCGTATCCAGATAACTTAGTATCCATAAAAGCGTGGCGACACAATCGAACGACCCGTGTGCTGGCTGATTAGCAACGCGTGCCAGTTTTACACGAACAAAGGCGAAAGATATCCATAACGACACCTCTTACGTATACTGGAGAAAGTCCAAAATCACGAGCCCATCATACTAGATGGGCCAAACAGTGTATAATAAGATTCAGGTAAAAATAAAACTGGCCAAGTGCGAATCTGGCTCGCGCACCGAGGGTTCTGTACAAACACTTGTCCCATCTTAACTGACCGGGTTAAGTTAAGTTTGCACCTGGTATGTCATGGCGCCGGATACAAATGAGGTGAAAATTTAACACAACCGATCACGTTTGTTGTATGGGAGCCCCACTTCAAAATTTATTTTATTCAGTTTTTAGTATATGTTGCTATAGCAGCAACAGCAATACATCATCTGTAAAATTTTCTACCGTCTAACTATCATGACATATACTCTGGTAACAGACGGCGGAGGATTAGAAATAGGGTCCCTTTTTTACCCTTTGGGTACGTAACCCTAAAAGAAGGAGTCAAACTTTTTGCAAAATAATCATTTTATACTGCGCAATGAGTTTGACAACGCTCTTTTTACTAAGTATTGTGCTATGCCTATTAGGTATACAGCTTCTTCGTGTGGTCGTCCGCACAATCTGGCATAACAAAATGTTCTAAAATATGTGATGGAGCTCCATTTTTCTTATTATAAATAACCAAATATTATATTATTTAAAATAACCAAATTGATTTTTAGCAAGTATACATAAAAAAGGAAATTGTATGCCAACTCAATTATTAAACGGCCACTCGCGTAAAATCACAATCTAAATATAATTTTGAACAATGTACTTCAAATATAACTGAACCCTTTCAGGGAAGTCTCATACAAGCTACATTACAGGAAAATTTGCAAGGTTGTTTTTATAAACTTCCTGGAGTTAAATTGAGTTATGATTGATTGTTCGGTGCGGCGAGCACAATGTAAACAGGCAGGTAGCTACAATGAGGAAGTTACTCAAAAACCGGTCCATCACATTACAATTTAATATGGTTACATCCTTCCGGAAGATTCTTCAATAATTATGATACCGCAAGATGCAAATAAAGACACCTCACGCAATTATATCCAAAGATTATCTTATTTTTACATTGTTACATTACTGCCATTTATAATTTTATTTTTACAATATTACATAACTGTAACAAGTTCAAATATAGGTAAAGACCTACATTACTATGTAATATTTTTCTTGTTGGTATGCAATAAAGTATTGTTGTGTTGTATTGTATTGTACTACGCAGCCCCGGCAAACGGTAGTGGTGGAGCAAAATTCAGTGATATTATTTATTACATAACATTACGAATATTATAATGATGTTATGGCTAACTCGCGTGCGACGCCGACGATCGACGTTTTATTCCTCCACGGGAGTTACTGGTAGTACTGAGTACTTCATATTATCTACATAATTATTTGTAACAGTTGCATAGACATTAATCTATGCAAAAATGCATCCTAGAGCCATAGCTAATGCACATAAGCATTTTAAACACATATGACGCAGAGGGAGCTCCAGCAGCGTAAGAATTATGGAATGAAAGATTTGGTGTGATTGACGTAACGATCTAATAGCTCAGTTGGGAGAGCAATACGCCGGAAACGTAGAGGTCGCACGTTCGAGTCCTGCTTAGATTGTAGATCACATTACATTTTTCTTTCATAATTTACCTTTATGTAATGTTTATAAAATAAAAATGTGGTTATCTCCTCTCCACATAAAAAAAAAATACATAAAAAGATTCTATAAAAAATATTTAAAAAATATGTAACTGGTATGTAACAGGATTGTACGGTTGTGGCAAAGGGCGGGCCATATAGCCCGGGGAACGGATGACCGTTGGGGCAGCAAAGTCCTGGACCACTGGCGACCACGTATAGGAAAGCGCAGCATGGGACCGCTCCCGACTAGGTGGACGGATGGCCTCATTAGGGTCGTAGTTAGTCAATGGATGTGGTCTGCGCAGGATCGCACCTTGTGGTGAGCATAGGGGAGGCTTATGTTTAGCAGTGGATGGCTCTAACTGATTGATAGATATGTAGATAGATATGTAGATTATACAGAGGTGTTATGAAATTAGGATATTAGCCATTGATCTTGTTCAATTAGGTTTAATGCCTAATTAATACCATTGAATTACTTGACTTTGAATGACATTCAATTGACTTGAATCAATCACAGTAATGGCTATTATTACATTCCTGCTATGATTCTGTAATCTATTATCCGCCTTAGATTTGTGTTAATTAAATTTCGCCTTCATTAACTATTATACCGAATGTGGCTTGTAAAAAGAGGAATATATTAAAATGTAGATTCTTTAAACAAAACAAAATTTGATTAACAACCTGGAAAAATATTATTTCTTTGAAGTAGCGCTGTATCGAAAAATATTATGATAATTAGTAGCATGAGAGCCAATGTCAGTCATTGTGTATTGTCGATGATGAATGGCGTACTTTAAATTACAATGTAACTTGTAAGAAAAACTAACACTGAGTACTTGAGCAGGTGAAAAAGGTTTTTTATCAATCAATTTGAAAATATCAATAAAAACTAGTGACGCAACACCGTTGATTTTCAAATAATTAGAAGAATGCCTTGAAATTCTTTGATAGATGGTTCTAGAATCATGAATGATAAAGGAAAGGTAAGAGCTTCCATTTGCACTTAATTAAATGGCGTCATTTGCAAGATCTAGGTCACATTAATGCATAATCACGCGGGATGTCAAAGTTCAGGCAAACGTAAGACATAATGAATGAGAATTGATCAGTGGTGTTTTGAAGTTTGTAACAGACTTTTGATGCACAGGCAGACTTTTTATAGAACAAATAACGTCTGCAAACTTTTCAACCCTTCGCACAAGTGGGCACTCGTAAGGCTCTTTGTAGGGTTCCGTAGTCAACTAACCCTTATAGTTTCGCCATGTCCGTTTGTCCGTCTGTCTGTCTATCTGTCCGTCCGCGGCTTAGCTCCGTGATCATTAGTACTAGAAACTAGAAAGCTGAAATTGGTATGAGTACTTATTTGTATGTATCACGCCGACAAAACGGTAAAACAAAAACAAAAAACGAAAACTTTTTTTGGGTACCTCCCGTACAGAAGGGGTGATTTTTTTTCGTTCCAAGACTAGTGTGTTCGTTAAATAGGTCTTTGAAAAATAAGACGGGTCTTTAAACATCATTTTTCGATAAAGTCAGCAGTTTAGTAAATATTCGCTCCAGAAATCAAAAAAATAGCGTCCTTTTAATAAGCTAACCTTTCAATCACGGGTCAAAAAATTATGGAAAAATTCATAAAAATGAGGCCTTATCAGCACTGTCAATGAAAACTATATTGAATAAAATCGGTCCAGCTGTTTTTGAGTTATCGCAAAAATTCATAATTTTCTTTAAAATGACGTAAGTGCCGCGAGGTGTCCTTATACTTCGAACGATGCACATATTAGTTAAGTGCCATACTGTATTAAGACATTTCGCTCAATTTGACGCGTATAGTCGATAACTTCCAGAAGGTAATAAGTAATTACAGTTACTTTGGCGTTTATTATCTTTTTATAGAGCTTGAAATCTTTCTCGTAATTTAAACCTCGGGCTTAAAACCTCTGTTTTAAGCAACTACGGAACCTTACACTGAGCGTGGCCCGACATGCTCTTGGCCGGTTTTTATAGAAGAAATAACGTCTGCAAACTTTTCAACCCTTCGCACAAGTGGGCACCTGTGGTGCGAAGGCTCTTTTTTATATGTATTTCATAATATTATATTTAGACCCGAAACACGGTGTGTATATTTTTCGATGATAATTTGAAGGTAACATGAAGTCAGAATATAATAATAATTTGTAGAAATATGATAGGTACGTATTATATTGAAATACTATACGTATAATTTCAACAGCGTAGGGTTTTTTTTATCTCGATGTGCGAATGTGATTCTTGTCCCCACGAGACAGGCCTAGCATAGTGTGAAGGTCACAGGTAAAACTGTCATGCCTTGTGAGTGATGTGAGTGAAGTGACAAAGGATCCGTCACATTTTGACAAAATGTGAGTGTGAGTGACAGATGCTTTTTCACTTATATTCATCACGTTATAAACGCAACCATCATACGCCCTCTGGACATCCAAAGATGGTTATAGGATTTTTTTTCTCCGTCTACGGTAAAGAAAAAAAATACGCGGGCGAAGTTGCGGTCACTTTCTAGCGTAATAGATAATATAGCAAATATCGCCCTACATTGCTAGGATGTCCACGTGTTTTAATAACCATTAGACGGTTCCAGTGTCCCAAGCTGGCCCTCGAAAGCCTTATTAATAATCTAAGATGCTAGAGAATTAATTAGTACCTAAGGACGATGACATTTAATTTAAGGAATATAAACAATACGTGTCATCCTGTCGTCTACAGGCTTCTACTCGTGTTATAAAACTACTATGCCTACTACTATAAAAAAATATTTAAAAAAATCTTTAGGGAGTGGTAATGATTGCAGATTTTTTTTACATCTACAGCGCCATCTATATGTGGAAATATCATTACGGCTTTATCACGCTTTGGGGTGTAGTGGGAGGCTAGATAGTGCTGGGCATATCAGGTAGTTGTTTGTCTCCTTGTGGGGAACACGACTTCTGCATGCCACGCTTCTGGTAACCCATAAGCTCTCCATTAGTGGCTCCACGTAGCTGCAGTGTACGCAGCGGCCACACCCCGGTAACCACGTTGACTCGTGGGCTAAACCTAATGGAGGGGGTTGAATTTTTCAACTAACACGGTTGATCCCCCGAAAGTACACAAAGACTGTCCCGGCGCAGTAGGCGGGCACCGTCGATAGGCAAATGCTACCGGCTGCTGCGGCGATGCAGCAAGGTGATGTGATGCGCCTAAAAGGGCGCCAGTCAGGATCTTTTTATGGTCTGGCGGCCAATTCACTGCATCCTTCCTACCGCCGATCGTGCCAGATCTCTGGTCCATCGGATTCCGGTAGTTGGGACGAGGGAGTGAGTTTGTACCAGCGCAACCGCTTACTCACTATAAACTTTTCACGCGCCGAAGAACCTTGGCATGTCTTTGGATCATGAGCATAAAAGTCCTGTGGCGATGGGGCGACGGCGGTGGGATTTCGGACTACGGTGTGTTTCGATTCTTAGTCGTCTCCCTGCACATAGGCGGTCAGATGAGAGTGGTCGCTCCTTGACTCGAATGGGGCGGGAGGACAGGTTCGGCAGCACATCTGACGACTAAGCAGCCCTATTAAGGATCGCTCTGCTTACCCCTGCACAGGGGAAAGGCCTAGAAAAGGTGGCCTAAAAATAGTCCGTCTCACCCCTTTCCACCCGATGGCAAACCGCGGTCGTCGGGCACCGATCTAACCGCGGTCGAAAAAGGAAAAATATTGTAAAAACTTCATCCTCATCTTTTAGTCTTGCATGTTGGAATGTCCGTACACTTCTGGACAATCCCACAAATCTATGTCCCGAGCGCAAAAGCGCTCTCATTGCCAGGGAACTACATAAGTATAATATTGATATAGCTGCCTTAAGTGAAACCCACCTCTCAGACAGCGGAGAACTGCGTGAGGACCGCGGAGGGTACACTTATTACTGGTCAGGCAAACCGGCAAATGAACGTGCAGGTAGCGGAGTAGGCTTTGCTATTAAGAATGAATTAGTAAAAACACTTGCCGAAACACCTAAAGGTATTAATGACAGACTGATGACTTTACGACTTCATCTCAACGGCACCAAATACCTCCATCTAATAAGTACCTACGCTCCTACCATGACGTACAGTGACGAAGACAAGAACAAATTTTACGACGATCTAAGAGGTGTTTTGAAAGGTATTGCTTCCAGTGATAAAATAGTTTTATTAGGTGATTTTAATGCTCGTGTTGGCTCTGTTTTTCACGTCTGGAAGCAGGTCCTTGGGAAGCATGGAATCGGAAAGTGTAACTCAAATGGGGAACTGCTCTTATCTCTATGCGCAGAATTTAACCTGTGTGTTACTAATACTTTCTTCCGCATGCCCGACAAGTATAAGACATCCTGGATGCACCCTCGCTCTAAGCACTGGCATCTCATTGATTATGTCATTGTGCGCAGAGCTGATTTAAAGGACGTTCTTATCACAAGAGCTATGCGAGGCGCTGAGGGCTGGACAGATCACCGGCTTATAAGATCCAAAATCCACCTCAGCTATAAACCGCCTCGCCGAGCAAAGCACAAAATACCCACGCGTATGGCATTCGAAAAGCTGACTAGATCGTCAGATATGCAAGAAAATTTCAACAACGTGTTCAGTACAACTCCTCCTAACACAGCGGGCTCCATCGATGAACATTGGCACTCTCTAGCGCAATCACTTCATGATGTTGCCCAACAGGTAGTTGGTAAGCCAGAGAAGAAAAACCAAGATTGGTTTGACGACTCAAATGCAGAGATCATGGCACTAGTCAGCGAATCCAGGCGTCTCACTCGAACTTCCTGTAATGACTCCCGGCGAAAAGCCGTTCAGCAGCAGCTCAAGTCCAAAATTCGTGATCTGAAGGATCGCTGGTGGACAATGAAAGCATCTGAATTGCAACATCTTGCTAACATTAAGCAAACTGGTCTCTTTTTTCAATGCCTGCGCACCGTTTTTGGTCCTCGCTATAAAAAGATTTCGCCTATCTTCTCTCGCGATAAATCAGAACGCCTTACTGACCGTGTTGACATCCTTGATCGTTGGGCGGAACATTTTGACGAGGTTCTCAATCCACCTGGTCATGGAGCTGATATTACATATATCAACTCCCTACCAACCCTGAGTTTGTCACCTGAGCTCGATGAACCACCATCTTTTGTCGAGTTTCATGCTGCGGTCAGTCGTCTCAAAAACGGAAAAGCTGCAGGTTCAGACAGTCTACCAGCTGAACTATATAAACACGGAGGTTCTTGTGTTCAAAATAGACTTTTTGAGTTAATTCTGCGAGTTTGGGATAGTGGTATAATTCCTCAGGCTTGGAAGGATGCCACTATTTGCAAGCTTTACAAAGGGAAAGGTGACATTTCCGATTGCGGATCATACAGGGGTATCTCCCTACTCAGTGCGGCTGGCAAAATCCTGGCCCATATCATAAATCGTCGCTTGTCAGTGCTCGCAGAGCGCATCCTACCAGAGAGCCAATGCGGTTTCCGCCCAAGTAGAGGAACGGTCGACGCTATCTTCATTGTCAAACAATTACAGGAAAAGTCGCTCGAACAGCATCGACCTCTGAATACGTGTTTTGTTGACTTAGAGAAAGCGTTCGATCGTGTGCCGAGATCTGCTCTGTGGATCGTGTTGGCGAAAGCCGGATGTCCTGAGAAGTTCGTTAACTTAGTGCGTCAATTTCACGATGGCATGATGGCCAGGGTACAGCATGAGAACGACTTCACGGAACAATTCATGGTGACTAGCGGCGTCAAACAGGGGTGCGTAATGGCTCCAACTCTCTTTGCTCTTTATTTTGCTGCCGTACTGAGAGATTCGTATGGCGACGGTTCCGGGCAGATTTGCCTAAGTGTCAGGACAGACAAGGGCGTGTTCGACCTGAACCGTTTTAGAGCTAAAAGATCGGTACATGAGCTCTCTATCGTGGACGCCCTTTACGCCGATGATGTCTGTTTAATGGCAGATGACGTCAGCAGCTTACAACAATTTCTCAACCGTCTTGAGGGCTCGTGTCAGAGATTTGGTCTGATCATTAGCGTAGCAAAGACACAAGTGCTCAAACAACCCGTACGTGGTTCCACGCCAGATCCAGCACCTATTACTCTGGGCGGTGGAGCGCTTGAGGAAGTAACATCCTTTCGGTATCTCGGTAGCTTTATTCGCGCCGACAATCGCCTTGAAACCGAAATATCCTCGCGAATTGCAAAAGCTGCGGCGTCCTTCGGAATGCTTCGGAAAAGAGTATGGGACTCACATGATCTCAAACTCCACACAAAGATCGCTGTGTACAAAGCAGTTATCTTACCAATTCTGCTATACGCGACTGAGACATGGTGTCTCTACAGAGGCGACATTAAACGTCTTGATACTTTTCACCTGAGGTGCTTGCGTTCGATACTTCGCCTTAAGTGGCAGAACCGAGTATCGAACACTGAAGTATTAAGACGATCAAATCTTGATGGTATGGAGTCCCTGCTTATGAAAGGTCAGCTGAGATGGTGCGGGCATCTCGTGCGCATGGATGATACCAGACTACCTAAGGCTGTGTTTTATTCGCAGATAAAGGCAGGTAAGCGCAAGCCAGGAGGTCAGCTCCTGCGATACAAGGACGTCATCAAACGCCATTTTACGGCATGCAACATCCCATGCGATAGTTGGGAAGACCTTGCACAACAGAGAGGGGTATGGCGCAGCTCTGTTCATAAGGCGGTCGCTGTTTTTGAGGAGCGTCGCTTGCAAGACCTCGACGCAAAACGCCTTAACATAAGGACTCGTCCAAAGCCTTCCTATACGTATACCTACAACAACAAGGGTGAGTTGCATTGCGCGCCGTGCAACAGAACCTTTAAAACCAAATTTGGTTTTGCAAGCCATATTCGGGCACATGATCGCCGCTCGTGAAGGTCATGGAGCCAGGTTTGCCATTGACGGACTCGTCAAGGAGGACTATATATCACGCTAGAACGGCAGGATCTATTTAAAATTTTCTTGGCACACATTCACACATATGAGTATAGGTTTGGGTACATACCCAAAAAGGTTATTCATAGAGTACTTACATTTTCACCGCCCTAGGTATGTAATGAACTATTTTAGTCGACCGAGGTAAACAAAAATAAGGTTTACACAGACAAATTATTTCCAGTTTAATTTTATTTATTTTTACTTGACAAAAAAATAAGTATTATATCTTAAACGAACATTCAACGTATTTTCAGCGCTTGTTGTC
This sequence comes from Apotomis turbidana, assembly GCA_905147355.2. Taxonomy (NCBI): domain Eukaryota; kingdom Metazoa; phylum Arthropoda; class Insecta; order Lepidoptera; family Tortricidae; genus Apotomis; species Apotomis turbidana. The sequence goes on from LR990286.1 coordinate 24,007,323, forward strand.
TTGAAAATGTTCTCATCCGACTTCAAAGTTACCAAAAATACGCCACAAACGGAACGTTATTCAAGCTTATTTATTAATAAAGGTGCGGTAATTTAATTTTCCCCGCCTACATAACCCACAAGTCAAGAACATTGTACAGTGCATTAGCTGTCAGAATGCGATTCGCATTTTATACCTGTCTCGCTCGCTCTTATGCGATCCAGATAAGAACCTCTCAGTCTTCAATCTGAGAGATCACGAACTGTACATGAGTACGATGACACGTATCGAAGTGTCTTATTTCAAGTATTTAGACCGTACGTTTCCTTTAAAATTACTTATAGGTAAGAAATATTATAATATTATTCAAGTTATATTTTTATTACATTACTAAATAAAATAAATAAGGATACAAAATAAGTGAGATGAGTGTCGTTTTTATATCAAACACTAGCTGTTGCCCGCGACTTCGTCCGCGTGGAACCTTTATCTTGAAAATTTTACATCTTTATTATTTTCAGATCTAAGTAATGTTGAAATTGCTAAACGTGCTTTTTTTTGAAATTGTATACGAAATAGTAACGAACGAGTCCGATTCGCTCTTGGCCTTTTGATGAGTCAGTCAGTCAGGACACTTTCATTTATATATATAGATTAGCGGATTTCCTCATACAAACTTTGCACCCCTTTTTAACCCCCTTAGGGGTGAAATTTACTAAAACGCTGAAAGTACTTTTTGTGTTTTTGAATAAGTAATCTTTCTACAAAGATTCAAGTCTCTAGTTCAATAAAAAAAGTTTCTCCCATATAAACCTTGCACCCCTTTTGAACCCTCTTAGGGGTGAAATTTACTAAAACGCTGAAAGTACTTTTTGTGTTTTTGAATAAGTAATCTTTCTACAAAGTTTCAAGTCTCTAGCTCAAAAAAAAAAGTTTCCCCCATACAAACTTTGCACCCCTATTTAACCCCCTTAGAGATTTAATTTTTCAAAATCGCTTCTTATCTCTAGCCCACGTTATAAAAGTAACCTACTGTGCAAAAATCAACTCTCTAACATTAGTAGTTTCGGCTGCGCGTTGATGAAACAGTCAGGACTTGTTCTTTTATATATATAGATTTATGTTTTTTTGATAAAAAGATTTTTGTATATATTTTTTTTATTGCAATAAAATGAAATGAAATGAAATAGGTAATTTAATTTCAGACAGTTATTGGTCCATAGTTACGTTAGTAGTTTGTTAATTATTTACTTTTAAGGATTATTTACAAGTGTAAATAAAAGCCTTTCAACGAACTTCATACTAAATGTATGAAAGCGAGAGTTACATGTCATGCGTTTGCAGAATTTGCGTTAATTTTACATTACAGCCGTCTAGACTTGCCTTTGAACTTGTGGCCCAGTCGTCATATCACGACATCGAAACGACAAAGTCGTCTAATGACGACAAAATTTCAACGACCCAAAACTTTTTTCAATCGCTGTTGATGTTTGAGAGTTTTTTTTATTTTTTCACTTTGAGTTGAAAATGTTAAAATGAGTAGTTCTACGAGCGTTTTAAAGCTCTCAGTTCCCTGTCACATTTATATGCGACAGGGAACTGAGAGCACAAATGAGCCAAAATAATCATAATATTTTAATATAATCGAGATTGTATCACAAGCACAGTATATCGTTTTATCAAATTTATTCGCTTATTGGGAATAACGGAAAAAGATAGCGGTTTAAACTAGAGAATGGAAACCGGTAAAATTTACTATTGGAAATCACCGGTAATTTACCGGTAACCCGGTAATATCCATACAACCATTTACCGGTTTGCATTCCCTCGTTCAAAGGCTTATAGAACTACCCAATTAAAGAAATATGGAGCTATAGTGATATTTATCTACCTGTGAGTCTGCGTAAGCAGCGTGCTGTGATATAGGCGTGCTGGGTGACTGCGTGCGTGCGATGCTGTGAACGCTGCCCGAGTGTTTCGGCTCGGGCGACGCGACCACCGCGGAGTAGAGCGGCGGATCGGGCGGGCAGACACCTATACAAACGGCAATGGGTGAATATATGGGTATTTAATTATTGTTATCTAGAGGAATATTGTTAAAATAGTCGAATTTAAACTATTGCGGGACAATTTTGAAAAATGACGGCTATATTGCTGTTGTTGATGATGATATATGAACCCGTATGGAGTTCGAACCCTGTCCGGCTGTTTGTGATATATATCCTCGAGTCTAAATCGTAATGTCGTAAAATTATTGTGAATGTAGACGATTGTTAAAAGCTTTTATGTCACCCTAGGCCGTAAGTTTGATTTTCTGCCCGCCACGCGGGGAGAAAATCTCGCATCCCGGTCAAGGCAAGACGTAAAATTTTCGACAATATGGCGGTGATTCGTAAAACCCCAGATCCTCACCTTTGGTTCGGGTCACAAACACCAGCGATCACCTCGGGACCTCGGGGCATTCACGAATTCACTGCCCTAGGTATGTTATGTACTATAATTATATTGTGTCAAAGGTCAGTTTTGAGAGTATCTAGTTTGATAGGGTGATTATTTGAGGGTTTTAAGCATCTTATTAACGTGTCCCTAATATTGACGAACTCTGTATGAATTGTGGTGGCCTTTTCGGTTGTCGTGTTTTTTTAATTATTGTCAATATTATATTGATCATACAATAACTAGATAAGTCTATATAATTATTTGAAGTTACGAGCTATTAGGTTGTGTTGCAGTAAATGTCTTTAGTTATCGAAGAGGTTTGACGGCCGCAACTGAGGCTAACTTCAGAGATGTAATTAAATGTACTTGACGTGAATAGTACACATTGAATTCCACACAGAGCCCGAGAGTTATATAGTTATTAATTAGGCGCCATTTAAAATAGATTTATTGTATAACTCGCCCAAAACTCGATTTCTTTTTAATTTCGAGAGTATGAACGTAACATAATGTTTGAAAATTCGAGATAATGAAATAAACGACGAGGTAATTTAGTTCCGTTTTGTTAGAATAATGTGTCAAAATCGTGTAATTTTAAATATATTTTATCCAAGGTTGAGTTTTAATCCCATATTCCAATTTTCATCAACGGAGCTAATAATTACGAAAAAGGTGATATATGTGGTGTCTATTCTTCTTCTTTGTTTCGCTCTTGTCAGAGCGGTCGTGGTCATCATGAGGGAGGCTTGGGGGCTGCTGTCGCCCGCCTAACGATGTCCCGCCATCTCGTCCGGTCCGCAGCACTTCTGGTACATTCATGCAATGGTTTGCCCAGAGCAGATTTTATCTAGTCAGTCCATCGCATTGGTGATCTACCACGTGGTCTCGTGCCCTCCACTCTCCCCTGAACAACTAGGCGCTCAATGGAATCACTATTCCGCCTCGACACGTGTCCGAAGAACTTGGTGTCTATAGAAAGGGTGATATACGTTACAAAATAAATTGCTTTGTTGAAGATTAAAAGTCGTGAAGTCGTGAAGAAAGTGGCGCTTATTCACGATTTTAGTAACGACGATAACGAAGAGAAACCAGACATGGCTGGTTTAGCAGAAAGCGCCTTGTTTAATGACATGCTTTGAGCTAAGCATGCTCCTGAGCGCGTGTGGTTTGCGCCACTGATTATAAAGTAAGTTCTTTCACTATAATTAAGTCACCGGAGTACAGACCCTGCCTGGTTTGGCCGTAGAGAATGCAAACCGGTAAACTGTTCTATGAAAATCACCTGTACTTTATCGGATTTCCGGTAATATCCATACAGAGATTTAACGGTTTCATTCCCTATTTGCCCGTAATCTTATAAGAGAGATTTATGTATCTTTTTTTTATTTCAGTTATTTAAGTCGTTGGTATGAAATATCTGGACAGTCATGGTACAGGTAAAGTAAATGTCCTAAAGTAAGACACCCACTATTTCAATTCCAGTATCGTTATCTATAAAATATTACTAAGAATTAAGGTTTAAGATGGAGTGTATAGGAATCAAGCGTTAGGTTGTTCGTGTTTAAGCTCCTCTCTTAATATTCGAACTCAAGCCCCTAAGGCACAGGTTTATACCTAGTTTAGGGGTCGAAGCTCGATCACCTTACTTTGTCTTTCTTGTACAAACCTATAAGAATTTTGTAAGTCTTTTAATGTAACGCATTTATGTACAATAAATGTTTTTATTATTTTATATTATTATTAATATTATACTCAGTATATTTGCTGGATATAAGTATTTTCAGACAATTTGTATTACAGAATAAGGTGGAAATAATACTTCACTGTCTTTTCTTCTTAGTCGTTTCAGTCTTTACAGAGCGATCGTGATCAACTGCCAGTTCTATTAGAGGCTGATATTGTTGATATATGAAATTATTCGCTGTATGATAAATTACGCTATTTCTCGCGATTCAAAGGCATTCTGGTGTATTCACCCAAAGGTCTGAACACAGCCGGTATCATCTGGTCGGTCCATCGCAAGGGTGATCTTCCACGAGATCAGCTTCCTTCACTTTGCCCTGGACGACGAGACGCTCTATGAAGTTATTGCTTTGTCTCGACTCTGTACGATGTAAGTAATAAGCCTATAAATAATCTAAATTAAACAAATAAAAACTTGACAAACTAGTCCTCACTAGTTTAGGTCAGCTCCGAAGCAAAGCTAAAGCAAAACAACCATGAAAACAGATTCCACATAATTACCAGACGTTGAATGACTGGTAAAAGGGTAACGGTAACCTTTGCTCGGAGTGTTTGCGTGTTCTGTTTTTCCTCTAATGCTAGTTGTTTGATGCTTAGGAGAAAAAGGGACTAATGTTATATGAAGCGCGTTTATTCATACGGCGAATTCTGTTTTAACGTTCTGTAGTGCTTTTCTGAGAGTTGCATCTTACATTTATATATGGGAATAAAAAAACATTTTTTCATCTTTTATTGACTAAATTAAACTTGGTTAAAAAATTATGTATGCTAATGCATGATTTTGAATATTCAGTCAGTTTATATCGAGATTATCTTGCACATACCATGCATAAAAATTACTGTATCATAGTTCCCAACCTTACACGCATTTTTTTTGTTATATTATTGTTTTTTTGTAGTTTACGGTCTGAAATGTAATTAAGGATGATGCCAAGTTTGTAAGGCTGCACGTTTATTGAGAATCGTTTTTATGTGGCCATTTACTTAAGTTTTCACTTGTGCTAGTCCAGTGTGTTGAACAATTTGTTCAAGAGCCTCTTGATTATACTAATGACTTGCGACTCAATTAAACGAATAGCTATTAAAATAACAGTAAATAATATAAAATAATAAGAATATCTAAAATCCACGAAAACGAAATTTCGCCAAACAAACCAACAATGATCTACATAAGACACTTAAAATTCAGCACAGCAAGCAACATGAATTCCAACATCATAGTTACAAACTAAAATAGAAACGAAATAAACTGCGAACCGAGGATTGAATAAGAAATTGCAGAGAAAGAGGTTCCCGGACTCAACTCATTTAAAGCAACAGTGCTTCTTGTTACTGCTGGTAATCTGATTATTCACTGCCTGGTGGCGAGCGAAGCATCGACCCGCACAAAACATAAATAGGAGAAAATAAACAACTGCGCTAATTCCGTCGGAGGAAAAAGCCAGGCCAGCAAAAAGATAGTTCACTAATAAGTAAAGTTTTAAAGTTGGAATGTCGAAGCCTTGACGCAAAAGTCTAACTAAACACTACTTTTAAGTTCGGGCATTCTGCAGTTTGTTGCTACCATCTGGTTTTATACGATACAAGTTTCGTTGCATAGAACAGTGTTTCTGAGCATTTGGTGTGTAATGGCATGAAAGTTTTTATCCGTGTGGGACATGTGTTGTTTGAACTTTGGGGATTTACGCTCTGGGCACAAAGAAAAATATAAGTTCATAATTTCGATGTTGGGACTACAAAGCAGAGCGGGCCGTACATAGTTTAATCCTTGTCCTACAAACTACAATTTCACAGAGAAATTATGAGGATGTGACTTTATCAACCAATGACCTAATTTGAAGAAACATAGGTTCCTATTCCAAATCGACTTTTGCAATTCAAGCTGCAAGTGGCGTTATGAACGCCTTTAGCCCTAAAATTTTGCCACGGCGAGTGGTACTGTTTTTTCAGGATAACGTTTGTATCTGCAATAAAATAACCAGCGCACATTTTGCTTTCAAAAATCACAAAGCTGGTAATCTAACCTAATATTTTAATAAAACTGAGTTTCATAAGCGTAAATTTAGTAAAATACATTTAGTCAATGTATTTATAATACGAGTTGTCATCAACGCAAACATGAGTTACTAAAGAAAATAATTCCATTGATTGAATAACCACGATGGTTGCGCAAACACTTTACTTGATGAAAGTAATGCTCGATATTTTTAATTAATTACTACTGTCACCATACGTATCATATTGACATCATCGAGCGTTATGGAATAAATTACAAGCGTAACTATTTACAGTCATATAAAACTTGGTAAATTTTATCATACTAAATAAAAGGTTTTTATCTTTGGTTCAGGAGTTTTATTTTACATGCTACTAATATTAACTTATATTATAATTAAATAAATAATAAATAAAAAAGCCATTTATTCTACTAGTTTTACACATAAACAAATATAAACAAAAATAAAATAAAATATAGTTTCGCCGCTAAGTAATAGTCGCCTCCTGGGCGTAGGCCTACCCCGTTTCTTTCCATAGCTCTCTATCTCTAGCTTATATTATAATTGACGTACATTAATTAAAATGACTCGTCAGACCGGAGTTTGATTTTTGGTGTGTAATTGACAAAGCGTGTCGCGGATTATTATAATAAATATTATCACTTTGACGAAGCTTGTTGCTGATTAATATTTATGTGTGATTTTAACGATGATTGCTACGGATGCTCATTTTAGCATTTATAACGAAACCTACGCTGTGGATATAATATTTAGATGCATGCATGAAAGTAATTAAATAAATATTTGTTTAAGTAATTAAATTAACATAATTAAAACAAAGACATAACGACGATTTATGTGTTGCGTTTGCAAGATATAAAAATAAGCAATTATTTCGCATAATTATCTCGACTGTCTTGATCAGAGAGGAATATACAACTTATCACTGCGCTAGGTTCTTCCCACATAAAATTATACACGTAAAATAGTGGGTCGTGTTTAATACGTCACGTATCTAAACATTCTGGCCCATCGTGCAAATATATAAATAATATATAACATAGATAAGTTAACGACATCAAGAAACATAAATAATATATGACATGATTGGTTCATAACGAAACCAAGAAAGAAGAATTAAATTTAAATTAAATTTGCGACTAGTTTGTCAGTAGAAAAAGAGGTTTCGGTCTCTTATTCACTAATACTGCAGTCCACATTTTGTAACATGGTATGTAGATGTAAGATAATGGAAGTTAGACAGGGTTAGGGTATTGACCGGCTACGGCAAGTTTTAAATACAGTTCAACAGAGACATGGTGTAAGTAATTGTGGGTCGAATTTCAGAACAGCGTTAGACGTGTTTCGTGTAGGAAATATAGTATCAAAAGTACTTAAATTAATTTCTTTACTGAAAAAGTAGCCAGTGGTGAAACCTACTGACATTACAGTAAGCTTAAATGCAACAACAACTGTTAGACTTACTGAAATGTCAGTTTGATTCAAAAGCTATTTTTTTTCAGATGCTATCACATTAATGTGGCGATCGTTAAATTTTGTGAATAGTTATGCTAAGCAGCAAAAAACTAACAGTTGACGAAAATAACAACGATATTGTTAATAAACGGTTACACAGCGTAGAACAAACTCTATTATCTAGAACAGGTGCGGTTTAAAATGCCAAAGCGAGCGTAAAACTGTATTGTTTGCCGCGGTCGACGATGAACAACGCCGTCACATAATAACTCACGTGATATTGACCACCCCCAACCTCACCTGTGATTAAAGGTGCAATTAGAAAAGCGAGCTTACTCTGTAATAATACAGTCCACATTTTGTAACAGAGGGCACGTAGATGTGAGGTTTTGGAAGTTAGTTGGGTATTGACCGCCTCTTGCGAATTTTAAATAAAGTTCACCGGTGAGATGGTGTATATTTGTGGGATTAATTTTAAAACAGCGTTAGATTTATTGTTAACGTGTATGAACGTTCTTAAAGTTATATTGTGTGGTTCCTATTAATGGGTCCTCCGTTGAAATATTCTATTATGTTTGACGTCATTGATTTAAAATAATCTCTTTAGTAATGCCACGTGAACGCGAATATACCTATGTTTTAAACGCAGCCTATGAGCGACATAGACACTCAGTGACAAAGCACTTAAATAAAGAAGAAAATAACACAGCCTTTAAAATGACAGCTGAAAACATCATAATAAGTAATGTAGATAAATAAAATATAAAATTAACCTTAGTTGAGCATTTCTCAAAAAAAATTACACAATTAAGACGTCATTAATGTTCAATTATATTTGTTCCATTTCGTTAAGAATTATTTTAGGAATTTTATATCAATGATACGGCTACGTTAGATAAGGTTCTGTTATGCTCATAGTTTTTAATGAAACATAATCTGAAATAAATGTATAGGAAATCACTAACAAAATTGGTACTTAACAAAATGGAAAAAATATAATTGAACATTAATAACGTAACGTCTTGTGTACAATTTTTCTGAATAATGCTCAGTTAGTACCTAAATACTGATTTACGCCCACGTCTTCGTAAATAAAGCAATCATAACCAGAAATAGAAACACCGAAAAGTACACTTAATAATACAGAAATGTCAAATACTTAAACTGCGGTTAAAGTAAGTATTTTTATCACTTCTAGCGGGTTGGAATTGACAGTAATTGGTATTTACCTTTACTTAGCGGTATTAAGTCCGGGTTTCGGTCGTCGTGGGGCGAGCTCCGCTTCGCGAGTGTCGCCTTGTGAGTCTTCGATGAGGGGATGGTTACTGTGGAATAACGAGCTGGATTATCTTTAGTTGTATACTTAATATACTAGCGACCCTGAATTGAATCACCATATCTATTAAAAAAACCGCATCAAAATCCATTGCGAAGTTTTAAAGATCTAGCATAAATAGGGACAGTTCCTGCTGTCTGGCAGGAACCGACTGTTTTATAATATATAGTGATGTAAAACATTAATTCGGATCATCACCATTTTTCAGAGGTATTCATATTATATGTTTTCTAGAGAGTAGTACACTTTATTTGGATTCAGAATCTATGATAATTTTATTTTACTATCATATAGTTATTAAGATATTATTTTTTTAAATCTTCATGTGAGATTTGGTCACATTCCGAGAGTATACAAAGTTAACGTGGTCTACAAGGAATGAGTAAGAAAATTAAAAAGAAGTGTCATTGACAGCTCTTTTTTTTAGCTTACTAGTTCCATATAGACCAAAGTAATGTTGTATACTTTCGGAATGTGGCCAAATAGGCATCACATCGAGGTTTTAACAAATGGTATATACCTTTTTTGATGCGATGAAAGATTATGCTGATAGTGATCATTATCAAAATCAATTTTGTAACCGAACTAATATCAAATCCTTACTAAAACTCAAAGTAGGTTATTAAATCTCGTGGTTACTTTTTTCTCAAAACTTTAAGGTATAGTCATTAAAGAAAATGTTGACAATGCCCGGGCCATTCAATTAATTTGCAATAATTCTAAGAAAAGGAAAAGATTCTTTAATAACCCTTTTCTTATCTTTGTCCCCGTATCTCCTGTCTGCCGGTAAGGGTCCCTTCGATATCATCTTTAATTAAATTTATTGATGAATCACTTCGTAAATTAAATGTTTTTGGGATAACATAGCTTTTGCTACAAACTAAGTATTCATTTGAAATCTAGTAAGTAAAATCGTATTTTCTGCACAAGGGGTGAAAGTAGCTGCAAATTAGGGCAATTTCACACGCGTTAATCCCCGTTAAGCGTCGTATGCATAATCGTTTCTTTCGGCAGTTAGCTTACTTAGAAACGGAGTCCATTAACACGTGCCAGTCTGCTCACGTGTTAAGTCAATACCTAACACGAACCTTTTTACTCAGTGATAAAGTGAAATTTAAAGTGTATAAAGTTGATTCGAATACCGTAAGCACTTGAAATTGTACGGGCTATAATTTCGCACATTTTTTAGTAACGAAACCGAGGCATTATGCAGAAAATGTCAGCAATTTCTATAAGTGGAACAAGGCAATAGCGGCAGTTTTAAACGAAGCTGACGTGACTGTTCAAATAGCGTTCTGCAGTCGTACTGGAATGGAATAAAAACCAATGTTTACACTGCCACAGTTATATCCCGACGTGGAAATGGATTGTTGGATTGGTGTAAACCAGCCTTTATGTACAATGTACAAACGATTTTGTGAAGGTTTTTAACGGTTATTGAGTACCAGTCATATTGAAACACTCAGTCGATGTATTATGAACGCCGGTCCTGTATCATATTGTTTGAATATGTTAAAATGTGCTTTTAGTTTCGTAAAACCTTTGTTCTGAAAATGTATTTTAAATTCAGTTTGATATACTGTAAAAAATATCCGAATGGATTATTTTCAGATATTCGAAACGCTCAATAATATTACACACTTTATGATGCGATGTCTATTTTGCATATTCCTATGATAATATAACTACCTAAATATAATATTAGCAATCAAAAAAGCAACTTCAAGTATCAACCAAAAACGAGTTTCCTGCAATCTTACCGATGACTCCCGCATTGTCGAAACTCCTTATAGGATTTCATACTAAGCACCATAAAATATTTAGGAGCTTACGCCATTGTTAACTGTTTGGATCCCTAGTAATTAGCAATCGTAATATTCAAAAAAGTTTCAGATATATAATAATTTAAGATTATCTGTGGGCCTATGATGGTTGCTTTTATCACGCGATAAATAAGTGACAAAGCATCCGTCACGTTTTGAGAAAATGCGAGTGTGAGTGTTGTAGTTGTCTAATTAAGGTTATATGTAGGCAACAGCCGGTTTTATCACTAAAAAGCTTTAATAAACAGTCATATTTCTTTTAGTTTTCTTTTGTTAACTGTTATGTGAATTAAAGTATTACGTATAGTATTACGCTCGAAAAATACGCTAGTTGGTTCTCACCGTGATACGGAAGACGGATATAATTCCAAACATACCACTTTTCGTTAAACCATCATCAAACACGTACCTTCATAATCCCTCGCCCTCTGACGTAACCTCGTAGCAACGAGGGCTAGGCACAGCACTATGGCCACAGTAATGGCCGCTCCGAGCACGCCTCCGAGGGCCCAGTTAACCTCCCACGCCTCCTGCGCCTCTGTTGAAAACAATACGAATGATACGATTTATCAAAGTTGACCTATTCAAGGTATCGCCATTGAAATTAGGGGGGTGCTAAAGCGGTTAAGATTGTACGGAAATATATTTAAAGGGCGCAATTATTTTAAGTTTACAGAAGATATAATAATAAACTTATTATCAACTAGCGACCTACCCCGGCTTCGCACGGGTACAATGCTGAAATACGAAATATAATTAAATTAAATACATAGGAACAACCATGACCCAAACACAAATATTCGAGTTAATCACACAAATATTTGCCCTGGCCGGGATTCGAACCCGGGACCGCCGCTCAGTAGGTGCAAACTGAGCTAACCGCGTCGTCAAATCATACATCATATCATAGATATTTTTTATGTAAATATAAGTACTATAAGTAAATAACGCGGAGCGGTGGAATGAATGAGGCGATCCCACCCGAGATAATATTGTAATGTAATGAAATAACATCTCTAATTTTGGTCACCCATACTCCACCGCCGTCGCTGCCAAAAGTAAGTAATTAGCTTAGTATCTGAACTTGTAAGTTCGAAATCAATATATGCCATTTTATTTTATCCATGTAGGTCAGGCTACTGCCAGATACTCCCGTAAATTAACATTTCCATTATCATAAAACGTCCTCTTTTCCTTATAGACAAGAAAAGTTACGTATATAGGAAGACACTTCATAGATTAGGTACTCTGAGATGGAGGCATCTCTTACGAGTCTATTGACCTCTTTGTTTATCATACGTTTTTCGCGTGATAAATATATAAATAACCTAAATGAAAAATTATCCACATCCCCGACTCCAGTATACTATAGCTGGTCAACATGAAGCCCCTTTTTAATGAAAAGCAAATGCTACTAAAACTGACGAGAGCTCCAATTTTCATCAAACAAAACTAGGAATCATCTCGACAAAGAATTGAACAGGCTTTCAACATACAGGTTTCAACCTGTATGTTGAAAGCCTGTTCAATAAAAAAAAGCACACACACTCAAATCTGTCTACTCGCAATGGAGCTGCGGTGCCACAGACAGACACACAGATACACAGACACATAATTATACACATTTTAAACTATGACACCCCTCTCTATTCGTCGGTGGTTAAAAAGGACCTGTCGCGCACGTCACATATGTAAATTATAATATATGTGCTATTAGAAGATGAATGAAGATGATAAATGCAGTAGAAATGAGAGCATTGAGAAGCATGATTGGTGTAAAGCTGTGCGACAGGATAAGAAATAGTGAAATAAGGGAACGCTGTGGTGTGAATGACGATGTAGTCACTAGAATTGAGAAAGGGATGCTTAGTTGGTTTGGTCATGTAGAGAGAATGCATGAAAGAAGACCCACGAAATCTACAGGGCGAATATGAATGGAAATGTTGGAAAAGGAAGGCCTAGACGTACGTTTCTTGATCAGATTGGAGATGTTCTGAAAAAAGGGCAAGTCAAGAGTACTTTAAACTGACGAGCATGCATGAGGAGATTAATGAATGTTGATGAAGCGAAAGATGTATGTCAGGACCGTTGCAGGTGAAAAGATGTGGTCTCTGCCTACCCTGTGGGGGAAAAGGCGTGATTTTATGTATGTTTTTATGTTATCCCAATTACGACCTAGGGTAGTGTAAAGATTATTAAAACTAACTACTTAGTAAAAACGTTATCATATTTAGAATATTACCGGTTCTCGGTGATAATCTGGGAGCAGTTTCTACTGTCAGTGTGATATGTTCGGATCTTCCTCGTGCATTCACTGCATAAATTACCAAGCGGAGCTGCCTCTTAGCGCCCAATCTTCTTAGGTTCCACAAGGCCATTCCATTAGTAGTGTTTAATACTAGTCCTTCATTCGCCCATACTTCTACTATGTACACGCATTGCAGACCACCTTCGTAACCTGAAAAAGGAGCTAGAATTAGTTTGTGATAATTCAACCGAAATAATTCTAAGATAGGCGTGTGTATCTAATCAGTTCTCAAGAAAATAGTTTCAGTAGGTTTTACGAAACTATTTATAAATATTATGATATCATTATCATTATGTGAGCCATATAAAAAATAAATAAATATATAGGTTTACAAAACACTGGCTTAATATAAAATCAATTAATTATAAAGAATAAAGTTAGCATTAGAATTTCAGCGTGCTAGGTTTTTGAAATTATCTGAATGGTCTGTGTATTTAGTTATGGTCAGTAGTAAATCGGTAAACATAATTGACATACCAGCTCAATTTTTAAGCCTACTAAAATGATAAATCATACTGCGATGCCACAGTGCAGCCCAAAGTATCTCCTTGGCTCCAATAGGAGTAGGTATTAGTGCAAGTCATTATTCAAATTGAATACTATGGTAAAATCACAAGATAATTTTCAAATTGTTTTTTTCGTTGTCTTTTAACAACAAAATTCACATCCAAATGACGAATCTCACCAATTTCGCTCTATCGCTATGAATTCGCTGAATAAAATACGTACCTACTCGTACTTCCTGCTGATGTTTTTTTAGGTTAGGTTATAATTGGTGTAAAGCGTCTTATTCTACTCATTTTAAGGGCCTCTTAATTTATATTAATGTAGCTCAGTCCTTTAATTGGGAGCGCTCTAAGAAATTAATGAAATTAATCCATGTTTTTTTTCATGAATCTCAAATTTTTCGAAACAAATTACCAGTTCTTTTAGAAGTATCAAATTAAGTTTATGAATTTTATTTTCCGCGTAATTAATTAATGAAGAATTACAGGTAGACTTGTATTGTGCTTCTAAACCATTGTTCAAAGGTCGATTTTATAATTCAAACTTGTGAAGGTGAACGAGCAACCGGGAGAAAATCGGAACATTCAGAAATTATTTCCATAAATTGATTACGCTTGTTGCCTAATTTGACATAGAAATTATAATAACGTGATTTAAAATCTGCTTTTAACGCATTGTGCTACAACGGGCCAACGAGAGGTGATATAATGAGCAGGGCCCCAATTAGGTGAAGCCTAGCAACCCAAGTAATATCTTGAATTATCATTATATTGGAAATATGTTCCTTTTTTTATCAAGCTGAGTTGTGGCAACGATGGTCGGATAAGGCATACTGCTGGCGGAGAAGTACATACCGTGGTATACAGCCTTTATACAATTTAAATTAGAGTTATATTGGCTGTATAAGCTCTTGTACAACCTGTTTAAGTGTAATAGTGGTAAGTTATCGGTTACAGCATTAGCGTCAAGTGTTAAGGGTGAATTGCAGAAAATATGGACCCTTTATTATGCTTATGAGTGTCCCATGAAAACACGATGAATTTAAACATATATTATGAGAATAAAACACAATGTTACTATGTTACTTTGATAATAAGAAATCTTGCAATTTAGATAAGATATTTTTATTTCAATTCCTTTTTTTATTTTATTTTTTTCCTAAGAGGTACGCAGTTACTTCATATATTATGTTTATGTCCCAATTCTGAGTGTATTTTTATCTCGTAAATTTGTTACGATTGATATTATTTATTTTAAAGTTTAACTGTAAATTATTCAGTCCTTATTAGATCATCTTTAAATTCTGTACAAATACATTTACGTTTATTATAAATAGATGTGAAATTTTTATTATGATAAACTTGTCCCAACTTACTGGAATTTCGTTACTCAGTGTTAGTTACGGAGCATTTAATCCCAAATAAATGTCTCAGTTCCTAGTAGAATTATTTTTTCTTATTCCGGTAGCACTTTGACATGTTCCAAAATGTTGAACACGGCGACAGCCACTTTATTTTCAACAAAGTGGCGAGTCGATCGATAGTCTTGAGTAAATGAGGTAAAAAATCTCAGGTTGAGTAACGGCGATTTTCTCATATAAAATCTTTATTTTCGTGCTCCAGTTTATTCATTGCCGATTGGTTATACTCTGAATTTTACAAATTTACATAATTCGAGATGAATGCATTACACGTTTG
This sequence comes from Apotomis turbidana, assembly GCA_905147355.2. Classification (NCBI taxonomy): domain Eukaryota; kingdom Metazoa; phylum Arthropoda; class Insecta; order Lepidoptera; family Tortricidae; genus Apotomis; species Apotomis turbidana. Next base: position 24,022,628 of record LR990286.1, read on the forward strand.
AAGAAAAATATTGTTTTAGATTTCTAATATATCTTGTCTCAGTTTCGTTATTTTTCGTTATGTAACGAAACTGATAAAATGTAAGGGTTAGTTCATACTTTAAAACCTTTTCTAAAGGTCGATAAACCTATCTGAATATGGACTGTAATATTTTTTGTCTCTCTTTCAATTCCCTAATTGATTTATTTAAGCATTTTCAGCATATTTTTAGAATTAAATTTACTATGTAAAAATATATTTTACCTAGTATTTCAGTACAAAAATAAAAACACTTTTTTACAGTAGACAGATTTGATTTGTGTGAGGTTGTCTGATATTTATTTATTTATAGACAAATGCTGAAAGGCAAAGGAAATATAGATAACGTTTAAAGCAAAATCCTACAAAATATGAAGTGTTAAGAGTGAAACATTTAGACAGAGTAAAGAAATCAAGAAAACGTGGAATAAAAAGTCAAAATCAGGAACAACAAGATATAACTAGCGATAATTGGAGACGATATTCCGCACGTTATTATACCAAAAAGAAAAATAAATCTAATAGGCAGCAGAGTCCGGATCCAGAAATAATACTTAAGAAAGAATTAAGACTGGATACTGTAAGACATTAATTAATTACTTAGATCATATTTGTTATTATAACGACCTTCAGCAGCGGGTGTCGGCTTAATCCAGTTAATAAAAGAGGATATGTTGTCTAGGATGGTTAGTCAGTGTTTAAAATGCAAAATGTACCGCGCTCGCCGCCATATTTAAAAAGCCGGCACTTTCTTCATATTTTTGCTCATATCTTCCTTTAGGAGTATTTTAGCTAAAAGAAAGCTGAGACAATGTTATAGATAATTAAATTTACTATATTCTCCATTTTATATTTTATTTCTAAGACAGATAGTTACGGAGATATTCACATTTAAAGAAACGTTAAAAATCTCAATTTCCTACTTAAAAACAAACTTTTGGATTATATCTTCGTTTAAGAGCATTTTAGCTAGAACAGAGCTCGCGCAATGTTGTAGAGAATTAAATTTACTATAATTTACATTTAAAATTTTGTTTCTAGGACAGATAATTACGGAGATATGTAAAAAATAAAGTCAATGGACATGAATTTTATAAGCAATTCAAAAAATTCAATTCAAATTCAAATTTCTTTATTTAATAAAAACACATGGTCACATAATACAAGGGATGGAGCCTCCCATTAAGCGTGTTATTGCCTGTGTCGGGAGGCCCCGCTCTTCTTTAAGGTAAAATGTTAAGTTCAGCAGGTGCACTACAATTTAGAATAAGAAAAACTAGATTTATACAGTGTGTGTGTGTGTGTGTGTGTGTGTGTGTGTGTGTGTGTGTGTGTGTGTGTGTGTGTGTGTGTGTGTGTGTGTGTGTGTGTGTGTGTGTGTGTGTGTGTGTGTGTGTGTGTGTGTGTGTGTGTGTGTGTGTGTGTGTGTGTGTGTGTGTGTGTGTGTGTGTGTGTGTGTGTGTGTGTGTGTGTGTGTGTGTGTGTGTGTGTGTGTGTGTGTGTGTGTGTGTGTGTGTGTGTGTGTGTGTGTGTGTGTGTGTGTGTGTGTGTGCGTGTGTGTGTGCGTGTGCGTGTGCGTGTGCGTGTGCGTGTGCGTGTGCGTGTGCGTGTGCGTGTGCGTGTGCGTGTGCGTGTGCGTGTGCGTGTGCGTGTGCGTGTGCGTGTGCGTGTGCGTGTGCGTGTGCGTGTGCGTGTGCGTGTGCGTGTGCGTGTGCGTGTGCGTGTGCGTGTGCGTGTGCGTGTGCGTGAGTGTGTGTGTGGGTGTGAGTGAGTGAGTGAGTGTGTGTGTGTGTGTGTGTGTGTGTGTGTGTGTGTGTGTGTGTGTGTGTGTGTGTGTGTGTGTGTGTGTGTGTGTGTGTGTGTGTGTGTGTGTGTGTGTGTGTGTGTGTGTGTTAAAAAACATTCCTAGTTTTTTAACTCCGTTTTAACATACACTCAGTCTCTTCATACGTTCTCGACTTCAGCCAGATTGTCAGCAGCTTTTTGCATTCATGGTAAGTTTTGGGGTAAAAATTAACTTCTCTGTTTATTTTGTTGTAGACGTGCAGAGACATTGCATCGAACTGTCTTGTGGCGAACACGGTTCTTGTTTTCTCAGAGAAAGCAACGCTGCCTATCTTTCTTCTATCATTGTAGTCTGGATTAAACGGTAGTATTTTATGTTTACTTAGGATACAGTGCAGAATGTATAGCTTTCGGACAGATAGTAAATCAGTAATTTGGTATAGCTGTTCTGTTGGAAACCTAAGCTTTTTGAAGTACATGACCTTTATAATCGCACGTTGAGATCGTTCAAGGTCAATAAAACGGGTTTTAGCAGCACCTCCCCATACCGGTATACAGTACGTTAAGACAGATTGCACCAAGGATGTATATATTTCATTTAGTATGTTGCGTGGTTTTGCTTTTGATTTTGTTTCTAATGCGTTGCTGTTTTTTGGTACAATGTGTCTCAACGCGCCAAATATCCACAGTAATTTTCAAACTCTAGAACCAACTAGATCAAGATGTGCATACCAATTTAAGTGCTGGTCTAAGAGAACTCCAAGATACTTTATTTGGGCCACTTTGTCAATAGTTGGGCAGTTACATACGGCATGATTGGATAGGTGACATGAATGGATTCTGAGAGGTATATCAAATTCCGGTTGTGTGTTTTTAGTCACGCTAAAGCATATATATTTTGTTTTGTCAGTATTTAGTGACAGAAGATTTGTAATTAGCCACTTCGAGATAAGAGCCATACCCATTTCAGCATTGTTTTTAGCTTCACTCCAAGAGTTACCAGTGAAGACGACTGCGGTGTCGTCGGCGTATGAAAAGATTTTTGCATTTTGGATGTTCATGTCACATAGGTCATTAATATATACGAGAAATAGACTCGGGCCCAAAACGCTTCCCTGGGGGACACCGTACTGTACATCTTCCTCTTCACTAGTAATATCACCAAGCTTAACCCTTTGCTTCCTGCCTGTCAGGTAGTTTTCAAAAAGACGAAGTGGTAATCCCCTGATTCCTTTCTTCTCCAGTTTTTGTACAAGAATGGGAACAGAGACAGTGTCAAAGGCTTTTTTCAAATCAAGGAAAACAGCCAAGCACTTGCCATTTGTATCAAGTCTCTCTGTAACTAGAGACGTAAAAGCTGTTACGGCGTCTTCGGTTGATTTTTGTTGTCTAAATCCGTATTGAGCACCAGATAGTAGATTAAACTTATTTAAATAACAAAGTAGTCTGGTGTTAAGTAGTTTTTCAAGAATTTTTGAAATTACAGGTAAAACTGAGATCGGCCTGTAGTTACTGACGTCATCTCTGTCCCCATTCTTGTACACAGGGGTGATTAGAGATTGCTTTAGGGAGGTTGGAAAGATACCTTGTTCAAAGCTAAGATTTACAAGGTGAGTGATAATAGGGACAATTACATTGGCTGTGTATTTTAGAAATTTTGTAGTGATGTTGTCCCAGCCCGGCGCACTATTGGATTTAAGATTAATTAAAGTATTATAAACTTCTTTCTGACTGGCAGGTAGCAAAGTGAAAGAGCCAGGTGGCGTAGGCAGGCTATCGAGGTAAATTCCAAGATTCGGCTGAGGGTTAGGTGATATGTTTTGAGCAAGCTCTTTACCAATGTTAGCGAAGTATTTATTTATGAAATTAGCTGATTCGATGGTAGTAGATTTAATGTTTAAAAGGTTTGTTTGGAGCTTAGTAGTATTACTAGAATATGTGAGAGTTTTTATATTTTTCCACAATAGTTTGTTATTGTTTACCGAATTGGCAATAAGGTCTCTTTCATATTTTCTTTTAAGTTTTTAATGAGGTTATTACAGTAGTTTCTGTAACGAGTATAAGTTATTTTTATAATGTTGTTGCCGGGGTTGTTACGCACTTGTATCTGCAACTTGTTTCGATTTCGTATGCACCGTAACATGCCAGGAGTGATCCATGGTTTAATGATTCGGTTTTTGCTGGGTATTATAATAACTTTGCTATTTTTCTTCATGGATTCACTTATCATATGTATTAGGCGATCCGTTACAGTGTTAGGATCATGACAAAACATTAACTCAGCTATGTTGGAGTTCTGTAGATATTTAAGAGCATTTTCGAAACTAATTATGTGTTTTATTTTGTTTGGAGATGATATATTTTTAATTTTGGACATCGACAGAAAAATTGTGAAATGATCAGTTGTGGAGGTCTTTATAATAGCTATTGTGGGGGAGTATTTAATTTTATTTATTTTTAGCATAAAATGGTCTAAGCAATTCTTTTCTCTAGTTGGCTCTGTATGACCTGGTAGCAGACCAAAGCTTGATAACATATTTAAGTAATTCATTCTATTTTTATATTCATATGAGGGTTCCGTAGGTTTAAGATTAATATTAATATTTATATCCCCTGTGATGATGAGATTATTATTGGAAAATAAAGATCTCAAATGAGTTTTTAAAGAATATATGAAGTTTTCCGCATTAGTATTTGAAGGAGATCGATATATACACAGGACCGTATTGTTTAGCACATCTAATTCAAGACAAGAAGCCTGATTAAGCTGAATTTCTCTTACTTTATGTTTTAGATTTTGTTTGACATATACAACCACACCATCATTTTGGTTCAACTGACAACTAGTACTATAGGAATCGTATCTGTCTAGTTGAGGTAATGATTTGTTACAGTTTAGTCTACATTCAGTGAGCACAATTATGTCAGGGTAATAAGTAAGTCTAGATAGAGTGAGTATAAAATCGTCAAAATTAGAATAAATACTCCTTATGTTTTGACTAATAATCGTAAAATCATTTTTATTCACCTGTATTTTTTTCATTAGTTCATCTGTGCTGTCACAGACGATAGAGCGCGCAATCTTGATATCATCTACCTCGGTATTTGTTAGTAGTGTGTCACCCATTTATGATATTTATGAGTAAACGCGACAATGTTTCCAAGGGGTTTTTTATATAGTAATTTAATTTGTGATTGTACAGATTGTGTGACGTGGACCAAATGGACCGTAACAGGTATTTGGCTTGTAGAAAAACGTATGAAGGAGACAGAGTTAATCTATTGGTATTTGTTCCCATGACAGTGACAGTGAGTGAGTGAAGTTCTGGAATCCCAGTGAGTGAATGATTGTGTGATTCATGTGTGTGAGTATAAGTTTTAAAGTATAACTTAATATTGGACCTATATCTTAACCATGCAAATATTGATATCAGTATATTAGACAAGACTATTAAATGAACACTTAGGTGTTGTGACAGGTAGAGCGAGGCGACATCAGCTAGTCATTCTTGAAGTAGGTGGTGGACTTGCTCTTCAGAGTTAATTTGAATTATAGTTGATTCGTCTGTTTTCCTTACGTAAATCCTGCCATAGGACGGCCAACAGTGTTTGTAATTCTTTGATTTTTTGAGGTCACGTGCCAATCGGGAGCCTTTTGAAGTGAGGTGCTCAGATATGAACACCCGGGTGTCCTCGTTTGTGGTAAAGCCCAGGTGTTTAGCACATAGTTTAGATTGGTTATTACTGTTAAATGTTTTAGCTGCCTTAATAATGTCAAGTTTCAGTATAACAGAGTTTGTCTCTACTATAACGGGCGTGTTTTGTTGCTCCTGGTTCTTCCCTCGTATTCTGTAAATATCCTTTATGTCTGACTTGTTTATCTCGCACTTTAGATTTTTTGACAAGCAAGTAATCATAGCCAAGAGGTCTTGTTTGGTCTCGTTTTTCCTTTTTGGCACATTTTTTATTTCGATGTTTGCCTTGCGAATTGCGATTTGAGTGTCCTCCAGCTTGTTCTCTAAGAAACAGATGTAGTCGCCGTCGTCCTTCAGTTGTTTCTCTATCTGGCAGATTTTTCTTGTAAATTCTTCGTTTTGTCTGGTGGACTGTGTCTGTGTCTGGTGCACCAATGGAGGTCTCTATACATTCGTTGGTGCGCTTAATTTCGTTAAGAGTCTCTTTTAATTCCCGAAGCTCAGTGGTCTGACTATTTGTGAAGTATGTGATCAGCTGCCTCATTTCCAGCCTAAAATCATCCAGCTGGCTTTTTGTGAAATATAACGGTTCCTCCCTATTTTTCCCTTGCCGCTGGGTGACATAATCTGGTGACGAGTCTACATCACCCTGTCCGCCTGTTTCGCAAATTGACATATCGCCTTCACTCATTTTTTTGTATGATGAGGTACTAGAATATCAGAAACAGTTAGCAGTGTACCTCTTAGAAGAAATAATGATGGCTTCTAATCAAAACTCGCTGATAGGCAGAGGGGCGATCCAATTGCAGGTATGGTCATTAACTAGCGCTCACTGATTGGGCGCACGTGGTTGGATTGAGATAAGCGCAACTGTGTGTGTGTGAGGTGCGTAAGCGTCGACTTAAAGAGGGTGACTCACTCGTCGCGTAGCGGTGGACCAGGCGCGGTACCAGGCGCGGTACCAGGCGCAGTACCAGGCGCAGCGAGCTCTTCCTTGTTATGCACTCCTATTTTTCTTCATTTATTTAATAACACCAATTTTTAATTTAAAATTTAAAAAATAAATATTAACAGTTTTACTAGGCACGTACACGTACGGTACACCTTGCGGTGGTCCGGGGGGAAGAGGAATTTTATTTCCTACATATTTTAATTTGTGTCAGACTAGTCCGTAACTGAATGGCAACGTTCTAAACCAAGAATTTTGACAAATTTCCGGAAAATGCGACTTTTCCAGTTTTTTAAATGTGCATATCTCCGTCACTAACCGTCCTTGAAACAAAATTTAAAATGTAAATTATAGTACATTTAATTCTCTACAACATTGCCCAAGCTCTGTTTTAGCTAAAATGCTCCTAAACGAAGATATAATCCAGAAGTTTGTTTTTAAGTTGGAAATTGCGATTTTTTACGTTTTTTAACTATCTGTCCTAGAAACAAAATATAAAATGGAGATTATAGTCAATTTAACTCTCTATAACATTGTTTAAGCTTTCTTCTAGCTAAAATGCTCCTAAAGGAAGATATGAGCAAAAATATGAAGAAAGTGCCGGTTTTTTCAATATGGCGGCGGGCGCGGAGGGTGGGGATTTGTGCATTTCGCATTTTAAACACTGACTAACCATCCTAGACAACATATCAAAAATTCAAAACCACCGGACCGTTTGTAAGGTCACCTATAGTACTTTAGTCTCTATTCACCGAACTAGCTAGAAACTTTAAAAATATTTGAAACGAAACAGTGTTAAATTTCAGGGCACGGTGTAATTCAGCGTTCGAATACAAAGGCTTTTATTTTAACTTTAACCATGTTAGAATTTATAATACAACGGGTTACATTTAAGGGCCTTTTAAACTGATGAAATTGTCTGTATATTTTTGTGTATATTGGGAACAATTTTATTACAATAATAATAATTTCAGTAATCCAGAGGTGCCGGGTTCGATTCCCGGTCTCTTACACCAGCTTACGCATTTCAATTTTTCTTTGAGCTTTGATGTTTGTATCGAAATAATATAGAATTTGTGATATGTTAAAAAAATGAGACATTAATTAATAATAATCAAGTTTAAGACGTTGATCGTTACGCCAGCGGAGCGCCACGTTTAGTAGGATATACCAAAAAAACAATAACAGTGCAGTTATACGGGGCCTCTGACTGGTCACTGGTAGTATGGTGTACACACACGGTGATACCTGTTGTAATGCAAGGTTCGATACTCGGCAGAACGAAGGTAATTCTAAAGAGCATGTAGGTCTGTGACCAAATACTTACCCGCAGCACAAACTAAATCCAAGGAGTCATCAGTAAGGTTATACACAGTGCAGTTGTACGGGACCTCCGGCCTGATCGCCGGCAGTATGGTGTACACACCCGATGAGACCTGTTGTCATGCGAGGTTTGATGCTCGGCAGAACGAAGGTTATTCTAAGGACTCTATGTATGTACGTGATCAAAGACTTACCCGCAGCACAAACTAAATCCAAGGAGTCGTCAGTAAGGTTATACACAGTGCAGTTGTACGGGGCATCCGGCCTGGTCGTCAGTAGTATGGTGAGACGTTGAGACCTGTTGTCATGCGAGGCTCGATGCTCGGCAGAACGAAGGTAGTTCTAAGGAGCATGTAGGTATGTGACGAAATACTTACCCGCAGCACAAAGTAAATCCAAGGAGACATCAGTAAGGTTGTACACAGTGCAGTTATTGTACGGGACCTCCGGCCTGATCGCCGGCAGTGTGGTGTACACACACGGTGAGGCCTGTTATCATGCGAGGTTTGATGCTCGGCAGAACGAAGGTAATCCTAAGGAGTATTTACGTGTTTTATCAGACCTACCTGCAGCACAAACTAAATCCAAAGAGTCATCAGTAAGGTTGTACACAGTGCAGTTGTACGGGGCCTCCGGTCTGGTCGCCGGTAGTATGGTGTACACACACGGCGAGACCTGTTGTCCCGCGAGGTTCGATGCTCGGCAGAACAGGGTTCCGTAGTCCACGTCAGACACGGGGCTGAATGTTAATACTGATTTTCCCTCTTTAAATTCGACGGTGAATCGGTCCTGGGAAAGAAATAAATTGTAAAAGTGGGGCGTTGTTACGAAATTAATAATTGGATTTTATTGTTGTTATTGTCAATCAGTTCCAATTTTTGTGTAGAGCAATTATGATATTTAAAGTGACACAAATGCGTAACATTATTTGTATGGAGATTGTGGTAGGTAAATACTTAACAAATTTAACAATAGTATGTGGAAAAAAAAACTTAAAATGTGTTGTTTTAAAAAAAAACATTGGAATTGGTTTTTCATAAAATTAAATTAAAATTGGTTATTGGTGCTTGATAAGCAACAGGGAGTGTTAGAAATACTTAATAGTTTACGGCAAAAAGTAGGCAGATTTCAGTTTACCCCGCCGGATTTCGTCGAATTATCCACTTGAAATTTGTAAAAGTCAACCAGACTAAAACAACCCATGAACAGGGATTGTCATACAACGTAAAAAAACAACGCAAGTCCTTGTATTTTCCTTCAGCGTTTTAGGCCTCAAGCGAGATATTTTTACCATTATCCCGAAATTCATATCAGTTTCTCGAGGAAAAAGGGAGGAAAAATAAAGGAAGACTCATTTCGGCTCAACGACATTTCCAGACTCACCGCTGTTTGACGAAATTGTTCTGTTTAAACAACGTCACCGTTCTATTTGAATACGATTCTGAACAGGTATTTTTAGTAACCATCGGAAATACAAGTGATTTTTCGGTAATAATATCCCTGGCCTATAAATGAATAGCACTCGTGTTTACAATAGGGACCAGATAAAATATCATTACTGATGTCGACCCTTATCAACGGATTCGGTCCCAATTTTTACTGATGAAATTGCAATAGTGAGTAAATAATGGTTTAGGACAGGTCACGCGCAGGCTTAGGTTCTTTGTATGCAGCCAGCGAAGGGTTAGATTACTGGGGGTATTTATATCATGGACATAAATATACGACTGTAAATACAACAATTAAATAAACTTTCCTTTGGCACATTGAGTACCTACCAAGCAAAATAGAACAAATCTGATAAAGGTATTAATTTAGTAACAGCAACATATTATTTTTCTCTGTTACCACGGTTACCACGATCAATTTTCTGTCCCTGTATTTAAAAATAATAATAACTCCAGTGCGTCGTAACTTAACCTTAGTAGGTCGCTGAGGTTACTACTTTATATAATTTCACTGAATTGAAATTGAAATCAATTTATCTACTCTACCCACTTTCTACTACCCACTATACAAAAGAAATTGTGAATTTACAAAAGCAATTATCGCGCGTGTGGGTTGAACATTATATTTGTATGAGCAAAAATATTATTTCCCCAATTATAATTTAGAACTTATATTTAAAAACGTAATATTATCGTAATAATTGCGTAAAAATACACAACTAAACTTGTAAATAGTTTTTCTTTTCTAATATTATCAGGTTATATTACGTCAGCCTAGGTCGTAAGTTGCATTCTGGGAAAAATCTCACTTCCTGTCCAACGCAAGACGTTAAACTTTAGACAAACCACGGTCGGTAAGTTGTAAAGTCCCAGATCGCATATTTATGGCCCTCGCCTTCGGTTCGGGCCACAAACACCTGCGATCTGGGACATTCACGAATTCACTGCCCCGGGTATGTAATGTGCTATACTAGAACAGCTGCATTCTCAACTAACAACATTAAACACTAACAACACTAAATCATGTAATTTGGACATAATATGCCTGTCTATGGTGGTTGTATATGTAACGCGATAAATAAATATAAAACATTGTCAGTCTCGCATTCACAATTCGTAAAATGATGTTTCGTCATTACTATATTAATCGCTTATTAAACACAACTATCATAGGCCGGCAACGCACTTGTGAGTCCTCTGGTGTTGGTGTGTCTATGGGCCACGGTAATCGCTTTCCATCAAGCGATTTTCTCGTTTGCCCTCTATGACATAAAAAAGGCTTGAAACTTTAAAATATACTCACCGGATCGACTCTTATGAATCCCGCAGAGTTATTCAGAGTCCACTCGAATGTAGCGGGAGGGGGGTACGCGTCAACCTCACACACGACGCTCGACGGCTCCTGGAGGGCCGCTCCGATCATTTTTATTTCTTTCTTGCGACACAAAGGCCTGTCTGAAGAGATTAATAAAAATTATACTTGAGAGTTTATCGGGGCATTAAATTTCAATTGAGGACATTAGAATGGCCACGAGTTCTGAGTGGTTTCTGAGAAAGCGTTTTATAAACAGACTAGCTGTGTGCTCGACGGTTTTTCATTTTATTTTCACTTTAAGTGGACGTTTTAAAAAATATATATAAATAAGATGATTTACTGTAAGAGGCTTTTGTTTAGCAGTGCGAGTCAATTGAATTTAGTATATTATGATGATCACAAAAATTATTCCAGTTTAACTTGGTTAGTGTAACGATCTCTAATGTAGTAACTATTGGTTTATCAGTCCATAGTTCAATCATCAACATAAAATAGTTGTAAATTAATGATAATCAAGTAGTCGAATGAAATCCATTTTAATAGGTCTCTTTATTTTATTATTATTATCATCTTTCAGCCTAATTTCATACATAGATAATTGACACGTTACCCAAACCGTTGTATATAAATGCTAATAAATGTGGTATGTTTTGCTTTTAGCGAGATGAAAACATTTTATTCTGAATGGAGTTCATTAAATTTTGACCAGAAAGCATTAAAATTGAAACGATAAAAACACTCCGCCCGGACAAAATGTTTTGCTACTGGCAGTGAAAACGAAATCAATTGAGAGTTGGCTATTTTACTATTAAAGCTTTTAAAGGGAAACGACACCTAGTAATGCCTGTTTCACACGAGGGCAAAACAGTTTGGAATGACTTGGACAGTCAAGTCCGCTTCCAACAAGTCGGGACGTGTGCGCATACACTCTTTGCACTGTACTGCGCACTGCCCTCGCGTTCATAAAAGTCTAGACGTGGTATAAGCATGGTATAATGCATGGAAAACAAGGTATGGTGCTCCGGAATGTCAGGCGAGACTTTTGACATCATCACGCTATGATTGGTTGGCTGTATGAATCTAATCAAATCGAGCAAACATTTTTTTTCTTTGTAATAATTGTGTTACTATAAAGTGGCAACTAATAAGTGAGGTAGAAAGTCTCACAAGCCAGAGTGTCATACCTTATTTTCCTATACCATGAGTCCAGGCACAAGACAGGCGGGGGAGAAAAATGGTGAGAGAGCATACTCCCTCGAAAAGTAGACCAGCGAGCTATTTATCTGTTCTGCCTTGGTTACTGTCAAGGCAGTACTGTTCTATGCGTTCAAACACTTCAAACAGTAGCAGTACTGTGCTGTTCTGTCTCACTGTTCTGCCCTCGTGTGAAACCGACATAAGGTAATGCGCACGAAACCACACAGTGATTGAAATTCGAATACGTTTCAGGTTGAAACTAAGGTATATTTATCCGCTATTCCCCAATGAGTGCGTTAGTGAAGGGTGTGTACTTTTTCAATAGGATCACATCCTTCAATATATACGTTTGAGTTATCAAAGGGAGTTGGTTACTTTTATCAATAAGCCTATGTTTTGTAGATGGCGAAACATGAACTAAAGGTATTTGAGCCTTAAATACAAAGATCAAAGCTTAAAGAAAAATTGAAAAAGGAGTTACATGGGGAAAGATTTCAAATAACACAATGCAAAGATCGGCACACAACAGCATAAGGAAAAATTCGTCAATCTTCCTGGAGCTAGGGTAGCGAAATGGTTAACGCGCTGGACCGCCAATCCAGAGGTACCGGGTTCGATTCCCGGTTTCGTCCCCCTCGTAGCTCCTTTTTCAATTTTTCTTTAAGCTTTGATCTTTGTATTTAAGGCTTAAATAAAAATTGTGGTGTACCTACCCACATTAAAAAATGAGACATTACATATTTCATTTTATAAAGGTATTTGAATATAAGTAGATATCTTACTTACATTGACATAAATCTAATTTTTCATGTTTTCAATAGTTTATGTATACGGTAAAATGGTGTGTTCTTTGGTTTCTGCGACTAATTTAAATGTATTGTATCGCATTTATTAATTATTTTGAGCCTCCCTGACGTTCCGGCAACTTTCGAGTTACTATGACAACGATAACTGGAAAGTTACCGACAAGTCAGGGAGGTTTAAATAATTAATATACGGGATATAATCCGTTTAAATTTTCTACTTAAATGATTAAATTCACGTGTTGTCTACCGTTTTCAATTGTTGTCTATGTATCTTGTATATAAGTTAATTTGGTACGCAACAGAGCATATTTGTATTGTATTAAATCTGAGCAACGACTGTATTTTAGTTTGTGTATTTGAGCTCCATAGTTATAGGAACGTCGAAGCTATCGAAGCTCCTGGAAAATGTACTGGGCATTAGAAGAGGAATTTAAAGAACTCAATTAGAACTTACAAACAACTTGCATATGCAGTGCCGGTGACTTCCCATCGCCTTCCACGTTGGATGCTGTGCACGCGTATTTGCCAGCTTGGTACCTCGATACGTTTCGAAGCGCCAAGTTTGTGTTGTGCGTTATGATGCCACTCGCCGCGTTGTGCTGCAGAATCGTGCCCTGTTCAGAATAGGCATACGGTTATATTTATTTTTTTAAGGAACTTAGTTACTTACTTACTTACTCCGATGACTCAGTGACCCAAAGTGAGTCTTGGCCTCCTATAATAGACAATTTTAAGGGACAATCTTACATAAATCGAGTTAGTTCCAAACTAAGCAAAGGTTGTACAGGTTCTATTGTATATAAATGTGGGATATGAATGCGAAACGGAACGTCAGATGATGCATGAAAAAAAAAAGTGTGCGAGCGAGAGAGAGAACGGACGAATGTAGATGGGCGCACGCGTTTCTTGTGATTTTCCTAAAAACCGTGTAAATATCGAATAAATATTGTGCAGTGTACTTTCTGCGGTTTAATTTCGAAAATCCCGGCCCTACATTTTGGGGGCTCGTCCGGGATAACGAAATTCACGACGTGAAGTTTGAAGACACCGGTTTGAGGTTATATAACGGTCACCAATCGCGACGACGAACGACGTTTACGACGTTTACGACGACCCCAGAAGACGAAGAATGGGAAAAGACGACCGCCGAACCAGCCGGCAGGCTGACCCCGGCGAGGGACATGCGATGAGTTCGCATGGGAACATGTTGCACATGACGGCGGAACTGGTTCCACTCTTCAGTGGACGTGACAAGACGTATCCAGTAACAAGGTGGATTCAGGATGTCGAAGATCATGCAGAAATTTTCTCGTGGTCCCCACTTCAACAGTTGCTAGTGGCTAGACGTTCCCTGACGGGGACGGCTGCGTTGTGGTTACGTGCAGAGCGGCCCCATAAGACGTGGGACGAGTTAAAGACGGCGCTCGGCAAGGAATTTACCGACACGGTTGATGTCAAAACTATACACGAGATGATGTGTGCCAGGAAGAAGCGCCCGGAGGAGAGCTGCTTGGATTACATGCTTGTAATGAAAGAGCTGGGCAGGCGCGGCAAAATGGCTGACTACGTTGCTATTAAGTACGTTGTACGGAGTGACTACCTATGGCGAGCTGAAAGAAAAATTAAAAATATACGAGCTAATCAAGGAAAAAACCAAAGCTGAAAGCAGTCGGAACGTCGTGCAGCGGCCGCAAACCCAGATGTACATGCAAGCAAGACGTCAAATAGAAGCTAGAAAATGCTACAACTGCGGCGACAACAAGCATATATCGATGGAGTGCCCACATAAAAACAAAGGACTGAAGTGTTTTAACTGCAACTCATTCGGCCATGTTGCCTCACAGTGCAGTTCGCGACCGGGCGGAAGCGGCGTTCGAAGCGACGTTAGTACGAGCCAACATCAACGTCATCTCCGCGTGCGAGCTGGCAACATGGGTCAACCGCTACCAACGTCAGGATCAGCGAGACAAACTTCAGAAACATTCTGCTGCGATGAAACGGAACGCACCCAATCGAACGTTGTAGATGGCAGCACCGATGAGGGCGACGAGCAAGATGGCGGCGCAGACGACGACTGTGAAGTTGGGGGTCGAGTTGACATTTTCAACGTAAACAAAGTCGGTATTCAAAAAATGACGAAAAAACCAATGAAAACTGTAGAAATTTGTGGTAAATTCGTTGATGCATTGGCGGATTCGGCCAGTGACGTGAGCCTGATTTCATCGGAGTGTTATAAAAGTTTAGGATCGCCGAAATGTGAACAGTCGGATATTGTTATGACAGGACTTGGGTGTACAAAGGTTCGTGGGTTAGGATTATTAAAAACAACGGTGTCAATTGATGGTCAAACCTTTAAAGACATTAAGTTCCATGTTGTGCCTAAAGATGTTATGCCATACTCGATGATTATTGGCCAAAACTTGTTACAACACACTGTCATGGTTATGGATAACAATAGGGTGTTTTTCTTGCCGGCTAACGAGGAATGGTTACGTAACCTTATGTGTTTTGTGTGTGATCTTGATATTATAGGTCGTGAGGTCAGCTCAGTCGTACAAGAACGTGTGAAAAGGATGATGGCGAACTATGTGCCACTTAAAACAAAGGAGGCGCCAATCCAATTGCGGATCCACTTGAAGGACGACATTCCGGTGGCACAACGTCCACGACGTATTTCACTGAAAGAGCAACAGGAAGTAGACGCGCAAATTCAGAAATGGTTGGATGATGGTATCATTAGGGTAAGTACGTCTGAATATTCTAGCCCTATTGTACTTGTTAGAAAAAAGGATTCAAGTCTGAGAGTGTGTGTTGACTACAGGAAACTAAATGAGAAAATGGTGAAAGATCAATATCCGCTGCCTATCATTGATGATCACATTGATAAATGTCAGAATGCAAAGATATTCAGTGCCCTTGATTTAGAAAATGGATATTTTCATCTGCAAGTCCACGAACAGTCCGTAAAATACACCTCATTTGTAACGATGTCCGGGCAATATGAGTTTTTAAAAGCACCATTCGGGATCTCAATTTGTCCCAAGGTGTTCACCCGGTTTATTTCTATTATATTCAGAGACCTGATTGCCAAAGGTGTGGTCATAATATTCATAGACGATTTATTAATTCCAGCCGAGGGCGAGCAAGAAGCAGTAGACCGCCTGGCCCAGGTTCTGCAAACTGCCTCAGAGTACGGGCTGACAATAAATTGGAAGAAAAGTCAATTAATGGTACGACGTGTAGAATATTTGGGGCATATCATAGAAAACGGAGAAGTCAAACCCTCACCTGAAAAGACGGATGCAGTGCTACGTTACCCTGAACCAAGAGATTTGAAACAGCTGCATAGCTTTATTGGATTATGCTCGTATTTTCGGAAATTTATTGAAAATTTTGCTGCCATAGCAAAACCCCTGACGGACCTGCTAAAACAAAATGAGAAGTTTACATTTGATGATAAGCAAAGGCAAAGCTTCAATATACTGAAAGAAAAATTGGTCACAAACCCAGTGTTAAAAATATTTGACCCGCGCCTGAAGACTGAGATGCATTCAGATGCTTCCTCGATTGCTTATTCGTGTATCCTCATGCAGCAATGCGCAGAAGATGGGGAGCTGCACCCTGTGCATTACTTTAGCCGAAAGACCACAGATGTGCAGAGTAAGTATTCAAGCTATGAATTGGAGGCACTGGCAATTATGGAAGGCGTGGCAAAATTCCGACACTATCTGTTTGGAATCGATTTCAAAATCGTTACCGACTGCAAAGCCTTTGAAATGACGCTGAATAAAAAGAACTTGGTTATGTCGCCCCGAATAGCTAGATGGATAATGTTTCTTCAAGATTATACCTATGTTGTAGAGCATCGAAGCGGCAGCAGAATGCGACATGTGGATGCTCTGAGCCGGAACCCGTATGTCGCAGTTATTTTCTCAGACTTACATGACGGCATCCAATACGCCCAAGGAAACGACGATGGTACAAAGGCGATAATAGAAGTCTTGAGAGAACGACCATTCGAGGATTATGTGGTGGACAATGGTCTATTGTATAAAGGGCCCGAGAAGAAACTGGTTGTACCAAAGATATTAGAAACGGAGATATTAAAACGAGCCCACGACAAAGGCCATTTACCCAAAAGAAAAATGATGGATATGATTAATAAAGATTTTTACATACCTAACATAGAGCGAAAAATAGAGAGATTTGTCCTGGCCTGCATTCCATGCTTATTAGCAACGAAGAAAGAGGGCAGGCAAGAAGGCTACTTGAACCCTATACGTAAAGAGGATGTCCCATTGCATACCATCCATATTGATCATTTGGGACCTATGACTGAAACAAAGAAACAATACAATTACCTGCTCACTTTAGTCGATGGCTTTACAAAGTTTACCTGGATTTTCCCCACAAAAAGTACTACCACCAGAGACTATAGAAAAACTAAAGATCCACCAGCAGCATTTTGGAAACCCTGACCGAATAATCTCAGACAGAGGAGCTGCCTTCACCAGTGGAGAGTTCGAGGAATATTGCAAAGAAGAACAAATCCACCATGTGAGGATTACTACGGGTATACCACGAGGGAATGGGCAGGTTGAGAGACTGCATAGAACAATCATAGCCATATTAACAAAATTGTGTATCGAAACCCCAGCTCTCTGGTATAAACATATAAGCCGTGTGCACCGTGTGCAGAGAGCCCTAAACAGTTCATACCAGCGGAGCATCAACACATCGCCATATGAGTTGTTGATGGGTACCACAATGAGGTGCAAAGAAGATATGGAAATCCTTGAGCTGCTCCAGCAAGAGGCAGCTGAGAAATACATGACTGAGCGAGAGGATCTGCGCTTCAAGGCTAAAGAGTCTATCCTAAAACTTCAAGACGAGAATTCCAAGACATACAACAAGAAAAGGAAGGCGAGCCAGATTTACGCCGTTGGTGACGTGGTGGCCATTCGGAGGACACAGTATGGAGTGAGTATGAAACTGAAACCGAAGTATCTAGGTCCATACAGGGTGGTGGCGGTAAAAGGGCAAGACCGATACGACGTGGAGAAGCTGGACAGCAGTAAAGAGGGTCCACGTAGGACCAGCTCTGCAGCCGATTCAATGAAACCCTGGCCGGTGGCTAGTGGGTCCTGCAGCGACTGAATCTATTGGTTTGTGGTTATGTTACCTATCCTCTAGTAAATTAACTCTATTTTTCCCTCACATAGCTCTATGACCATGCCAGTGTTGTTGCCTAAGTGTCCACGCCTTACCAGCCGACAATTTCATAATCTATATCTGTTAGCTAAGGAATATTACATGTTTAGCATTAAGATTTCATTTTCAAGGTAATTAAACCCATTGTGTAACTTTTACATTACTCAGGCATGATAGTTGACCTTAAGTCTAACTATATTTCAAAGCAGATCATTGGGCAGACTACATTGTAGTTGCCGTTTAAATTTTGCTTCCATATGCGATGTTGTGTTACAGGGTAACTGTTATTTTCTCGTAATTATGTCAACTAAGTATAACCTAATTTAGATAAGTATAATAATTGTTAGAATAAGTTTATGATGGGCTGGTTGCCCAGTCTGTGGGCAGACTGAATGCAGGATGGCCGAATGTGGGATATGAATGCGAAACGGAACGTCAGATGATGCATGAAAAAAAAAAGTGTGCGAGCGAGAGAGAGAACGGACGAATGTAGCGCGTTTCTTGTGATTTTCCTAAAAACCGTGTAAATATCGAATAAATATTGTGCAGTGTACTTTCTGCGGTTTAATTTCGAAAATCCCGGCCCTACATAAATACATACATAACAAATATTCGAGTTCATCAAAAAAATATTTGCCCCGGCCGGGATTCGAACCCATGACCGCCGGCTCAGTACTAGCAGCCAATTTAGAGTTGAATTTAAAAATGTACTTGTATATATATTTTGTAAATGCAATATATTTTTAATAAATTATACGAGTACATTTTTAAACTCAACTCTCTTGTTTATATTTTGTTAAATGGATTAAATATAATCTTAAAAGTTGTTAAATAAGTTCTTAATAAAATAAGACATTCATGAATATATTTACACGTATTCAAAAACTTTAAATTAATTCCAAATCGTACAGTTTCTACACAACGCATTGCAATTCAATTTGCGTATGTATAAATGAAAAGCATTCAATTGAAGCCCCTGAACAGATACGAAAAGGCCAAGCTCAGTAGATACTCATTAAAAAAAAACGCTTTTTTCCGTTGAAATCCGGGTTTTCACGTTTAGTTTTTTATTGAAATCGTCATGAGCCAACGTGGTTTGTATACAGAATGCTTGAATGCTTCAAACGCACACTCTATTGAAATGCTGCTAGTTACAAACGAAAGCCTCTGTTTTTTGAATTTTTTTAGCCGCTACCACTGTGACTAACTTTTCTAGCTTTATTCAACTTCGGCATTTGAAATGTTACGGGTGATTTGTATTTTTAGGTACCTATATTACGAAATACCAAATAAACTGTTTCGATTTCAGATTGATAGGTAAAGTTTGCTTCGTTTCCGCAAATAGAGCGTGATGAGAAAACATGGAAAACTATTGTTTAACTTATTGTTGCGGGTTTATTGAGATATTTTTTATTTACTTAAACTATCCAACGCCAATAATAAATAAATAACATTCGGTTGACATCTTCAATAGCAGTTTTCTGATTCCTCAGTCCACCGGTAAACAGTCCATCAGTAAACAGTCCATCAGTGCGTCGGAACGCATACAACTGGGTCATATTTAGTCAGTTTAAGGTTCGAGTCTTTCCTGCGGACATAAGCGAAATCCCAGGGCCTTATTTTCTGATAAAATAAAAATTAAGAGTATTCCATTTTCTATAATCCGATGTAATAGCAATATAACGTGGATTCATATATATTCATATTCATTCATTATATTATAAGCTCTTAACTTTTACCACCGACGACTTTCGTTTATTGATTTGACTATGACTTAACTGCGCTCGAAACGTTGGGTAATAGTCAGAAAATAAATATAATATCATCACGATAGACCCTTATATATTTAGTTTTAATTATGTGTACACAGGGCCTGAGTATGAAATATTATATAGTGATATTGAACCAAAAACTTGTCTCATCTTCAGACTTGCTTGGAACATAACCATATAATATTTCATACGCGCTATCCTATGCTTAAAAGAAACTTCGTCAAAATGTCACTTCCACCAGGCAAACATGACATTGTAACAAACAAGTCACGTGCTAGTTTTATGCAGCCAAAATAAGCAAAGAAAATGCACTCACGTCGTGTTCCCACACCACTTTATAAGCTGGTGGATTTGCGTCGACCTCGCACCCGAAGTAGACATCGTCCCCCTCTTCGATGTCGTTTGGGTTCATCTTGGCGCCGAGATGTATCGTCGCCACAGGCACATCTGTGGACAAAGCGATTATGAACTCAACTGCTTGAGAAATATACTTTGAATTCAAATGAGTTATTGTTATGGAAGGTTGCGAGCCTCTTTTTGAGATATGATACCCTGGTGGAAATTGCGGGAATCGATTTCGATTTCAACTTAATTGCTATTAGAATAAAATTGGCATTGGGCAGAAAATTTAGTTCATTATCATTTTTTAAGTACGTATGGACGTTGAAGGCGCGTAAATTGTTATATTTATTTATTGTTAGTTCTACAAGAATTTATCCGTTATTGAGATACTGGTTCCCTAAGTTTAAGTGAATAAAGTGATTAAAGAATTCGATGGCTTGGGCATACCTTCCTTCGATATACTATTATTGCAGTCGAGTTTGGCTCGTACAATCTTTGGCGATTCGATTTGGATTCCGCTTGAACTAGGCTCTATTAAAAATATGATAAGCTGCGTAGAATGTGTGTAATATCCACTAATAAGGATAATTTATTTAACACAGCCCATAGCTTAGCACCGCTGTAAACGGATTTTCAGCAATGCTATGTTTTTAGATAAGGGAGTACTGCGAGTGGACTGGGAGTTAAAAATACGTCTTTGCAGTTATCTCATCGGGTCACATAATTCCATCTTTAAAGAACATCTTACCTTCTTCGCTCTACCACTTACCACCATAGTTTTAACCTAGTTCATGGCTTAACTACCTCTCATATTTCAAGTGGAAAAGCAAGCGTTTTTAATTTGTCAATCATTTTAAGTTAGATAGGTACTGTTAAGGTTTATAAACTGAGTAGATTTACTTACAGTAAACGTTTAATGGCAGTTTGCTCTCAATAGCTGAGTGGTTAAACTTGGGATGCTCGGCTCGACAAGTCAAGACTTGTCCGTTGTGTTCTTTCAGTGGCGTCCAACGCAGTAATGACTGCGTTTCATTGCCGTCTTCTGATTCCTGAATAAAAATACCAACATTTAAGTCTAGTCCCATAACTACACACAATTTATGTAAGAAGTGCTTTATATAAAATATTGTTTGTGGTTTTGGGTGTAATAAATCAAATAAAATATCCAACATTATCCACAAAACTGTAAAAATATCGTCCGATGCGATAGATAGTTGATCAATTTATTGATCAGCACCTCTAGCATAACTCTCATACGGGACTAAATTCTCACGCAAGATCCGATCCGTCTCTTTCTATGCAGTAATGTGAAAGAGTGATGGGTAGCGCTATGTGGCGCGACAAGTCGTGAAGCATAGTTGTGCTAGACTGGCTGATATAAATTCAAACATGTACTTTCGAGTGAGAAAGCGAGAAAATGTATTGTAATTTTATCTACCGCTTGAATCGCAGGATAAATGCGACCGTTATCATCGTTCAAGCGCTATCAATCCATTCACATTGCCATAGTGACTTTTTGTTTTATGTGGACTTTAGTTATGTTACGATGAACAAATTTACAAATTTTCAAAAAGTCTACCTTCATTTATTTTTGTCAAATTGCAACATTATGCAAACTTCGAGGAAATGACATATAAATGAAACAGCGCTAAGGAATTACTCGCGATCGTCTCAAGAGTTCCTTAAAAATCGCTTGCAAAGCCTTTGTTAATTAGACACACACGCCACACCGCTCCATTTATTCCGCCAATCAACGTCGAATCCACTCAAGCCCCAGGGAGGGACTGTTTGTTAACTGTCCACGGCTTTTCTCAAGTTCACTAACATGACACTACACTGGTATACAGGGTGTAATCGCTAAATGTAAACGGGAGACTATTCCGTAACTATTTTGAAAAAATATATATAACTACTCTAAAACTTTGTTATTTAATAACGGGTCAACAAAACACATGGGTGTGTGCGATAGCGAAATCTGTGCTTAGGAACTATGGCGTCGATTTCTGTGAATCTTATAGTTTTTGACTTTCCCCTATTGACCTATGTACAAAGCCACGTAATATTATCTAAGTAGAAACATTCAAAATTATAAGATTAAACGATCAAACTATAAAACTTCCTTTAAAAAAATTACGTCACTTTTTTTGTCAAATGAGACTTCTTACTGTATTAGTGTATTACAATTTACAACTAAGCCATTTAAATATGTGATTTTTTTTTTATCTGAATATTTCAGTGCCTCCAGTGAATAAGGGAATAACTCAAAAACGGCACTTTTCAGGAGAGACAAAAAACGATTTTTTAATAGAAGATATTTAGAACTTTCACTTTTTAAGCATGTTTATACAAGCTATGGTGTTAGGCATTCGTTTTATGAATAAAGAACTAATAATTTGGCCCTGTAAATATGTTTTTTTCAGGTTTTTTTGTAGTTATGCCTTTTGTCCACGAATATTTAAGGACATAACTCAATTTATATGGACCAATTTTAGCGATTTTTTAGCAATTAAACGACTTATGCCCTTATGAACGACGTGCATAAAAGATGAACACGACTTATACCATTGTGAACGACGTGCATAAACGAAAAAAGTACGACTTATACCTATGTGAAAGACGTGCATAAACGAAACGAAACGACTCATACCAATTTTTAATATGGTACTTTAGATATTACACGACTTATCAAGTTTGAAATTGGCTACCTAAGGAGACAAATGTGGCTGTGTAATAGAATGATCATAAGAAAACATTGATGAAATAAATAATTCTCGTTTATTACTATTATCAAATATATCAATATCAACATAAATATCATTGCACTCACTGTCAATGAATGGCAACAGCTCTATTTAGATCCTCCGATTTCTCAACACATATCAGTAACGGAATTTCGGATAATGTCTGTTAAATCTAAGAAGATTTTCATATCTTACATGCCTTTTAATTAAAAGCGTACATTTTTCTTTGCAATTCATCAAGTACCGAGACGAATTTAAGAAGCCCAAACTCAGTAGGATTGCGTTACTTTATTATAGAGTTTTGCCTATGTCCACCATCTGGCCCCATCATCAGATCAGGTCCATGCTTATTGTATTAAAAATATCCGAGGACTTGAGTTGAAACTATGTATGTTATGTAAGTATATGTAAACCTAATTTCAGCTCAAGTCCTCGGAAAGTGAATTAAATCTTCCTTGAAATATTTTTTTACATACAATATGTAAATATTAATAAAAACTTTTAATAAAGAACGTGTTTATACCTCCTCCATCATTATTCCGTTTGTTATTGTTTTTTTCGTCAAGCTTAGCCCACTTTTATAAACTATCCTCGTAATAAAGCACTTCACGAATAGAATGAAAATCACGAGTCGTTGACAAAGTCCAAACTGATGAATTAATTATAATAAAATAAATAGACACCATACTTTTCTCGATGGATTAATTTACAAAATTTTCAACTTTCTTACCACTTCTATATTTTTGAGTTTAAAAATACGACATAAGTATCATCCTGTCCTATTCACGTTACTCAGATAATGCAGTGAGATTTAAAAGTTTGTTAAATATTTATTCATAATTCAATAGTGGATGAAAGAGTCATGTCAGAAAACTAAAATTAAGTGGAAACTGTAACTGATTCGATAGGATATTGAAATATACATGACAATGTCAGTAAATAATATGTTGAATGTATAATTATATAGGTACAATACAATACCATACATGAGTACGTTCTCTTTATTGGGCACCTCATAACTAAAACATACAGGAGAAATACAACGCAATATATATTTTAAAGATAATTAATTTGAATAACTTCATTCATGGTTAAAGTTTGCATGTAAATAAGTAAAACTTAGCCCAGTTTCAATGAATTAGTCACATTTTCATCAAAAACTAACACCCAGTTAACGCAAGTACCCGCAAAAATAAACGTTATAAAAATGATAATGTGATTTAATTTCAACATAACACTTTCTTTTTCTCAAAAAATTAAAATAATACACATTTGCGACTGTGACATGCATAAAGGTGCTATGTAAAAACAGCTAGAAGTGAAAGCAATAGTAAAAAATATACATATGCTATGTGGAAATTGTAGTGGAAAACTTTTTTCCACTACAATTTCTTCTCACTGGTAAAAATGTTGCCACTTACTTTCATCCATTGAGTTTAAGGCTTTTATAACTTAAAAAAAATTAAAATCGAGAGGGGGGTTTTATTAAAACTTCAAAGGTTAATTAATGAAATAACTGCGGTACGCAAATAGACCAATAGCAAGACGGTATTGGTAGCGAAACTGTCATATGGTGTTACTTGGTCCGGTGGCACTAAACGAGTTATTCCTTTATGAGCATGTTAGAATAATGACATACATGTGTTTATGTCAAAATGGCGCTACTTGGTCCGGTGGCACTAAACGAGTTATTCCTTTATGCTCATGTTAGAATCATGGCATAGATGCGTTTATGTCCAAATTCAAAAATATAAGTGTAAATATTTCCTTGGGTTCATGCGTAATTTTGGCTCGACATCATTTATTCCCTTGTTAACGTCTGCAATGCAAAATAAGAGTAACTTATACCTTTTTGAACCTCGACTTATACCCTTTAGCTCATCGAAAAAACTAGGTTAGGAGACAGCTAGAGATACGTCCTTTTGATATGTTATGTAGTTTGACGAGCTGATTCCAATGGTGCAATAAAATCCAAAGGGAATAACTCGTCTTATTCCGTTCTTCACTGGAGGCACTGATTTTGGGTCATTGATGGAGTTTTACTCATAGTGAGACGTACTTTTGATGTATAACCAGTCACAATCACAACAATAAACTTACACAGTATACACTTACACTTATTTATTAGGCACCCTCACATTAAGTACCCCAAATTACCTCGATTTGCAATAGTTTAAATTCTAATATACGTACATTTTTTTTTGATTTTTAAGATTTTTGTTCATTAATGATATTTAAGACTAGTATATAGCACATTTTGTCACTTTTCTTATTTGTGAAATTATTGTAAATAAATAGAATTTATTAATATAAATACATATCATGATATCTGTTACTGTTTTATTAATAATCGCCTGGTTACTAAACGATTACATAACCAAGTCTATAAACAAGAACAGTCCGCGCATGGGTGCGTAAATTGCCTCAATGTGTGAGCCCCAAGATCAAAGCAATGGTAATAGGTAGGGATCACGAATTAGTACAGCGAGTTGGCGTTGATTTGTTAAGCTGTAGTTAGTCGGTTGTTTGGAGGGAAATGACAAAGATTCCAAGAGAATGTAGGTATGTAGCATTTTTTGAAAAAATGTTCGTAATGTATTTATTATATGTTTCATCCCTGAATTCTATGTAGAGTTTTTTGTCAAAAAAAAATCGAAATGTATTTATTATATATTTCATCCGTGAATAATTTTTAACTGACATTATAAACAGCTTCCTTCTTAATTTATCAGTAGCTACGTTTCTAGATTACTCGTAAAGCGCTGGACAGATTTGAAAAAATATTTTTTGTTTAAAGGTAAAAGTGTTACATTCTAGTTGGGTCATTGTCAGTTCAAAAAACAAAATTCGTCCCATCGGTGGTCAAAAGTTAGGAGCATTTGTATGAATCTAGGCTATGTTGCTATTACATCAGATTATAGAAAAGGGAACGTTCTTTATTCTCACAGGCATTTAACCAGAAAATTAAGCCCTCGAATCCTTAATTTCGCAAATGTCTACCGGAAAGACACGCACCTAAATCTGACAATGAGACAGTTGTTCCATTGTCATAAAGTTATGATTTGATGATGCGATACTGGAAGAAATTCATACTTACTTACTTCTGCATAGTTATTCTGTCTATTTCTTCATATTAGATAAAGTGTCTTAGAAATAGTAACTAAGTGAAATGTCACCAAAATTTCTTAATTTATGCCAATTATGTCACAGTTAATCTCTTCTCATGAAAATGCCCGATTATTACATTGATTTAATAAAGTTTCACCTATATTTCCATATTGGCTAAAATTTTACATGTAAAGTGACGGTGTAAACTCAAAGGTCGTGTCACACCGATCATTGTAGGGTAAGTACTTCAATTATATTTAACTATGATAAAATCAGGAATAAAGCTGTTCTAATTATATTGTTACATGCGCAAAATGATTACCGCCTGTTCCTAATTACTGGAATATTTTATAATTTAATTAGCACATGTTCTTATCTCTTGGGAATTCTTTATTATATTAGCCTCATTACTAGCAAGGCTGGCGCTAAATTTTCTTGAAGCAATGGAAGTAAAAATAATTAATCATAATATTCTATAGGCACTGAAAACTGTTTCTTATTTATCTATTCTATTCTATTCTATTCATTATAACTATAAATTTTAAGCCTTAAGACGTGGGGGAGTGAATAAAATAAAAGTTTGTCCATCAAGAAACCTTGGAAACTCAACTTAAAATTCACTAGTATAATTTCATATGAATAGACTTTAAAAACATGGCAATCGTTCAAACAATATATTTATTTATATTTATATATTATAGTTTCCTTTTTGTTTCTAGCAAATTTTTCCACTGATAATTTATTAACGTATACAATTGCATTTTACTCAGATATGCTACTCTACTAGGGCCTAACTAAATCCCCCAAAGCCGATATTTGACGTGACCGTGTGATAATATCTCAAATTTTGCAATATCTTGGCCATGAAGGTATCCATTTTACAATATGATATAAAGATATAAAACATTATATAAATAGAGCTTATCGCTGAAAATACACGAAATAGCTGTAAATTGGACACATGTCAATAGAAACGTCAAATTTCGCTTGAAATGACTTACTCATAAATTGACACTTACAATTTCTTTCGTTTTGGAGTTCAACTGTCGCCCTCCTAGCCACCACGTGACCTTGGCTGGCGGTCTGGCGCCGATGGACCTGCATGATAGCTCAGTCATCCTGCCCACTGATAATGGGTGCTCTCTGGATAAAATCTCCACTGTTAGTGGTCTTACTGTTGAAAAAAACATCTCACAATTAATATTGATAGATAATAATAATAATAATAATAATAAATATTAAGGGACAATCATACACAAATCGACCTAGTCCCAAACTAAGCAAAGCTTGTACTATGGGTACTAGACGACGATATACATAATATATATATAGATAACATCCATGACCCAAGAACAAATATTTTGCACAAATATTTGCCCCGGCCGGGATTCGAACCCGGGACCGCCGACTCAGTAGGCAGGTGTCTACCAACCGAGCCAAACGCGTCGTCAGATGAATAGATATAGGCTATAAAAACAATTGTCTTTAGTTAACTTCAAGTTAATATAAGTTCACCTGCGCCTTAATGGTTGCTTTTATTACGCGATAAAAAAAGTGACAAATCATCCGTCAAGTTTTGACAAAATGCGAGTGTAAGTGACAGATGATTTGTCACTTGTTAATCACGTGATAAACGCAACTATCATAGGCCCTGAGGTAAAGAAAGCAATGGTAATTATTAAATGTTGCGTTATTATTGGATCAGAATACGCATTTGCCTCGATAGACACAAATACCTCAGGTGGCCTTATCTAACTCTAATATTTTATCAGGATTTGATGATATATTTAATTTAACATCCCCATTTAAAGAAAGTACTTGAGAATTAGAAAAGAAATGTCTTTAAACAAAACAAGTGACACTAAAAGGAATCCAGGATGAGTACTACAAAACATGACATTTCTAAAGTAAGATTGAACATGATTCAGACATGAAAGCTTACATCACTGCGCACTGTACAACATTGAAACGCAATCTAATCGTATCTAAAATTAGTTTACTCTCTCTTAAAATATACACCACAGTCTTTTTTCTATTACCGTAGCACAAGTAAGAACTCTAATTTACTTACATTTTAAATATTAATATCTAGCAAGAAGTGTATCATAAGTAACAGAGTTGTGTTTGTTACGAAGAATTGTTTTTCATTTACGATTCCAAAGAATTCTCGTTCCTTTGTACAGATTTGTTCATCGTGATTTTCCGACTAATCTCTATGTGCTTAATTTTTTGCAGCACTCTACTCTCTGCACGATGTACGACCAACTAAGTAATGGAACAAAAACCGCGGGACTTTGGTCAGTAGTAGCCTTACGAGTCTAAAGAAACGTGGAAACTCAAGGAAACACTTCGTATAACATCTAAAAGAGACGTTGTTACTGATAAAATTGAACAAGAACATAGGTATAGTCCATTTAACTTTCCTTGACCTAACTTTCCAGTATTATTTCTCAACTTTGTAAAGAGAACTCTAAGAAAGGTTTTTACATTTTATCGATACTGATAGGCACTTTATAGATACAGGTATGCGCAAAACTGTTCCACGGCTAGGGAAATATGTATGAGACGATTTATAGTTTAGTACGAGGTGAAACAGGCGTGTTAAGATCGTAAAAAGTGATTTCTGCCAATCCCTTACGGAATTTATGCGAAGGGCAGGTATACTAAACGGTTATGAAATACGTTTGGTTTTATTAAATTTGGGAAATGCGGCTTAACATAAATTAAGCGAACGTGGAATAAGGGTTATGCTGCCAAATAAGTTTTTGAAATATAAGGTCAGTCGGGTGTTGCGTCATAAGAGGCAAGTGCGTCTTTGGATGATTTGACTTCAAAATTATTCCTAATAGTGCTAAACTTAGTCAGACAGGGTTAGTTTTATAGTGTTGCGGTTCTCTATTCAAAAGATGCACTCATCTCCTATGACGAAATCCGTCACCTTATTTTACTGACAGCTAAATTATTAATAAAGGCATAATTATGTCTGCAATTTACATTAATAATTCGTGGGCAAATTTTAAGAGACACAGCATCTAATATCAAACAATGAATTAATTATGAAATTATGTTCTTTCACTTTCATGATATAAATAATATTGCTTCTTTATGTAACTTGTGAAAGGTAATTATAATACTTACAGTAAACATCGATTTTGACCGACGTTGTTTGTGGCTTAGACAGAAGCGTGTTGTCGGCGGCACACGTGTACACCGACGACAGATGCGCGCGAGTGACGTTTTTGATCACCAGGAACAACGTCCTCGCCTGGCCTGGTTGGGGTATCCCAGGGTCCAACGTTTCAAGGACTGTTTCTCCTTGAAGCCATTGGATCTTGGGAGTGGGATTACCTGATGGGGAAAGAAATGTTATATTATAAATGGCGTGGTTTCAAGCGTATTGTTAAACAAGCCGAAACTGACTTGCCGAGTTTTTCTTCAAGAATAATAAGTTCAAAAGCCTTGAAATTGACATGGCGGTGATACTGAGATGTAGTATTACAATTAGAAAAAAAGTAGGTATATTCACTTTGTTTTCGATCTTAGATTTCAAACATTTTTTTTTAATGTTAAACAGTGCTTATTAATGTAATTATGCTTCTTATATTGTATTTATTCCATATAATAGCAAATTACTATAATACGGTGAAAGTTCAAATATGCTACTCTTTATGAAATTTCAAAAACGATCTATTAGTGTTAGGTTTATAAGAATATTCTGGCTTGTAACGTCGTCAAAATACGTCCACTTTCATTTTTTTTACCAATTTGAAATGATATATTTTTTTTATTGTTTTTATTAAAACATTAACGTCTGCTCACGTAAACCAAATGTTAAAAATGGTATAATTTTCAAAGATAAGTTGTAGTTTATTCAGTTCTGTGTATTTTTTTATATACATAATTTAGTTTCCACGCTACAATTTATTTTCACTATAGTCAAAAACCGTATTTTACTTAAACATAGGTACAAATGAATACTGCGATTTAAGGCAAAGATATTCATGCTCAAAAGAACATGAATACAAATCCACAATTGTAAAACACATATGAACATGAGCGAAATTGCTTTAATAAAAATATACCGCAGAAGTGCCTTCATTCTGCTTGCCGTTTTAAATTTATATGCCATCTTTTACCTCAGTTCCTTGCGAGTACTCGTATAAGAACATACGCAAGCTATCAGGTTTTAACATAAAATCTCACGACGTTGCCGGCAACATGGAATGCTTTTATACCGTGTATCCAACTAAAGGTTTTATTTGCAAAGCGAAAATAATAGAAACCCATCACAGAAGACCGCACATTTTATTATGATGAAAGAGAAAAACGTAGTGTCAGGAAAAATGATGCTGATGTTTCTTTATTGATATATTACTCCACATAAGAAGCGAATACCAAACTGATGTTTGGTCCCAATCACATTTGCCCTTTATGCTATAGAAATTATACTTATAGTATTTGTGTTTGTACTTACCCCTGTTCACCGTGCAATTAAGCTTGAAATCTCCCCCTTCGTTATAAGGGCCTGCGATCCCGGATATCTCTTTGCCGAATTCGTCAAAGATCACCGGCTTATTCGGTAGCTCTGAAAAGGACGAGAATTAGAAAACGACAGTTTTATTATATGATTCGGAATGAAAGAGCTTGTCAATGAATGTCGGTGCTGGCTTATCGGGCGATTGACGGCGAGATGGAGGGGATCGCTTGCGTTTTATTGTTGGCGCCCGACGCCTCGCGTACGGGGCAAGTCGGAGCTCTGTTAGAATTTCTAAACGCAGTGCATGTTTTGGATTGGATTTTCTTGTTGCGGTTAGCGTGTTAGCTGAGCGAGTTACTGTGCAACTATTAAGTGTACATCCTTTTCTATACTTTATACTTCGTATTGAATCGTAGGGCGTTCTAGATTTTTAAGATACAAATCGACCTGGGGGCCTATGGCGCTTATCGCCATTTGTCAAAACGTAACGGATGCTTAGTCACTTATTTAACGCATGATAAAAGCAAACATCATAAGCCCGCTGATGTATCAGGTGAAATATTTACGAAACGTTTTCAAACATATAGTTAAACAAGAAGGGCCAAGCCAAGAATATAAAAGTGAGAAATAGTAATATGTTGTGTACTACTATTGAACATTGTGGAAATTGTTTATGTAAATGGAGCTTAATTCTGTCTGTGTTTGTAGCAAACCAATTCTCTAACCGAAAAATAAGAAAAATAATCCGACCGAAAAATCAGGAAAATTATACGAAAACAACCCAAACAAATACCTACTTGAATTCCGTTTGAAATAATTCACTAGAAATTCAACATATTCAAACAACGCCCCGATATCAGCGTAAAAATATTCAGATTCCAAATCAGGACTCGTAGAATTGCAAAAGGCGTCGAACGCGTCCCAAATATCCACAAATTGAGGATAAACAAACTACGAACAGGGCTTCGATGTGGCCGAGGAAATGAAAATGTTTTCGTTGACTCGAAACAAAAGGTTCCACGATATGAGTATTCAGAGGAGGATCTCTGCAATCATGCGGAGCTTTCATATCCATTCCCGCAACGTTGCTATCGCTTACTGAAATGAACAGCTGCCACCCGTTCATTGTTTCGCGCGCATAAGTGGGGGCCGGCCTAAAATGAGTATTACGACGTTCGAAAACGCGAACCGGCTCTGAAGTGGCATCTGCCGGTTTTTGATTATATTGAAATAGTTTTGGTGTTTTTTGTTGAGGCCTCTTGTTAATATTTGTTTTGGAAATGTTCATATGAAAACGTTTGACTCGATAAAACAAAGGAGTTAACGATTTAAGAATGGTCTAAAAAACTATGCGCTAATTTTGACATCTCGAAGAACATCAATTTCAAATAGCAGCACAACAAATACTAGGTTAAGTAATCCGTGAGGAGCACTATTTCCATTTAAATTACAACTTGTGACGGTCTCTACTTTAAAACAGCACAAATAGCAATGCTAGTCTTTCGTGGTTAAGATATCATTAATTCCTCATAAGATTTTAACAAAATTACTTACTGAAAAAAATACATTATTGACTTAAATCTAGGTAAGAGTGCGAGTGAGAAACATGCAAATTGGCCGGCCAAAAAAAACTCTTTTCTGTTTGTGATATACCCATACATCGCTCAAATTACAATATGTCAATGCCAATTGAAATAAGCCGCAGAAGACCTACCTTGAACATATCATTATCAATTAGACTTGGAATATTGTCACTTTTTTTATTTAACTATTCTACCTTTTGTGAATACTGGAACTCTGGATTTCATTACTGAAATCAGCCTTTATATTTCAAGTTCACCCTTTAAATATTTTTCTTATGATATCTCCGAATATTTTAGATTTTCAATAATCAAACTGGGATAAAATTGATTTTGTCCCCCAAGGGTCAGCATTCCGCGCGTCCGGCGCACACCTTAACTTCGTAATATTTATCTTCTCGAGGGCCATGGTGTAAAAAATAAGAAGTTCTATTTATTGACGTAACCCTTCAAAAGGGTCACCCAGATTATGGTTACAGCCATACAATTTCTATCGAATGTATAAAACTTTGTGAGTTTATGAAATAATAAATATAGAAGTCTACAAATTCATATTAAGGTGTCGTGAAACGGTTTTATTAATAAAGTTAGTAAAAAGTTTTACTCCTTTCATTCAAACCAGTAAATCTGCGAATGCTTATTTGTTCTTGCCTAAATAATATTTGTAATGATCCTCCAGCCATTGGGAAATAATAGGTCAGAAACACCATATTGTACGTCAACGATAATCAGTCATATGTTTATTTATAAATTTATGAAACATATAATGTTTCATTTTTTAATGTGGTTACACCACAATTTTTATTTAAACCATGAATACAAAGGCTAAGGTATAAAAACCTTTCAAATAAACAATGCAAAGATCGACACACAAAGCATAAGGAAAAATTCGTCAGGTCTACGTGGAACGAGGGTAGCGAAGTGGCTAACGCGCTAGACCGGTAATCCAGAGGTACCGGGTTCGATTCCCGGTCTCTTCCACCAGGTAGCTCCTTTTTCAATTTTTCTTTAAGCTTTGATCTTTGTATTCATGGTAGTGATATGTTTAGTTTAACAAAAACAGTTATGACCGGAATAATACGGTGAATAGAGACTAAAGTACTATGTGTGACCTTACAAACGGTCCGGTAGTTTCGAATTTGGATAAGTTTTCTAGGATGGTTAGTCAGTGCTTAAAATGCAAAATGCATAACCCCCCCCCCCCCCCCCCTCCGCGCCCGCCGCTATATTGAAAAAACCGGCACTCTCTTCATATTTTTGCTCATATCTTCCTTTAGGAGCATTTTAGCTAGAAGAAAGCTTCGACAATGTTACAGAGAGTTAAATTTACTACATTCTCCATTTTATATTTTTTTTTGAGAACAGATAGTTACGGAGATATGCACATTTAAAAAAACTTAAGAAATTGTAATTTCCAACTCAAAAACAAACTTCTGGATTATATCTTCCTTCAGGAGCATTTTAGCTAGAACAGTGCTTGGACAATTTTGTAGAGAATTAAATTTACTATAATTTACATTTCAAATTTTGTTTCTTGGGGGGAATTGTGAATTTTGCATTTTAAGCACTGACTAACCATCCTAGGCAACATATCAAAAATTCAAAACTACCGGACCGTTTATAAGGTCCAAATCCTTTATTCACTGAATTAGAATTATTAAATCTATATTTTTTATCTTTCTCTTCTTCTCTTCTTTGGCGGTACACTCTTGCCAGTGTGGTCGTGGCCGTCACGTCTTTGATTTTGTGGCCTGCTTTACATTGTGACGCCATTCTTCTCGTACTGCAGCCCTCCTGGTACATTCGTGTGGAGGACCGTTGACGGCGGTTTTTACTTGATCCGTCCACCTCATCGGTGATCTTCCGCGTGGTTTTTTTTTTTTTTTTTTTTATAACGGCACAACATAGTGGCTCCACTTCGCCTGATGGTAAGCAAAAAGGGGAGCCCAAGTCGCAATGGCAACTGACGAGAAACCAACGGTGCCAAGTCAGTTGACACTGCCATGCTGGCCCGAGAGATGCTTCTTCACGCTTCGTTTGAAGGGTCCCAAGTTATACAAAGGAGGAAACACATGAGCCGGCAAGGAGTTCCATACTTTAATAGTTCGGCAGATGAAGGAATTGCCAAACTTCTTGGTACGGGTGGGAATATTCTCCACGGTGAGGCGATGACATCGCAAGCTGGCACGTGTGGTTCTATGACGGAAAGGGGAGGGTGGGATAAGAGAAAATAACTCTTCAGAACACTCGCCATGGTACAGGCGATAGAAAACGCTCAGCGACCCAATGTCCCTACGTAATTGAAGGGGTTCGAGGAATCTGGTACTTTTCTCGTCACCTATGATGCGGACCGCCCGACGCTGCAATCTGTCAAGAGCATCGAGTAGATATTGGGCGGAGCCATCCCAAAGATGCGAGCAGTACTCAACGCACGACCGAACTTGAGTCTTATAAAGAAGGCAAAGCTGGTCCGGCGTGAAGAACCGTCGCACCCTGTTCAGGATCCCCAGTTTTTTGGAAGCTGTGGTAATCAGTGACTCGATGTATTCGTTTTGGTTAAGATTGCAGCGGATGTCCATGCCTAGCATATTCAGGCTATCACGCAAACCAAGAGGAGTGCTCTGGAGACTAGGAGTAGGGAGAAACGAAGACGTCTTGGTAGTGAACGCACACACCTGGGTTTTCTTGGCGTTGAACTCAACCAGGTTAACAGATCCCCATTTGCTAATGAGGTCCAGAACCTGGTCTGGTTCCCTCGACTTTGCCTTGTACCACCAGGCGCTCGATAGATTATCTTTCTCAAAATACTTTAATGTTTGGTTTGTGCTGGCAACATTGCTGTGAAGACACGGCACATGTGTCTGGTTTTCAAGGTCGCCTTTTTGCTTATACACTCACAATGTATATAGTAAATCGCTTTTTTTCTTTGGTTTATCTTTTAGAACTACGTGTGTTTGTAGGTTAGCGTGACGATTTTCAGGATCAGCAGACGGGTCTCTTCAATGAATGTTATTTCTCCTTTGATTATTAACAAATACTGGTTTATTCCAAGCAAGTAATTAAATTACAGTTTGAAATTTTATTATTGAGGCGGAATTATATAAATTTAAAATAATCGCGTATGGTAACGTGTGCGATGATGCGCCCGTGGTTGGTAAAGTGAGCGAGTGTCGCAGCGCCCCCTCGCGGCCAGGTTGGGAAGCTCCGCCGCTTCGCATAATTGGAAGTAGATGGCGCCAAACGCGCCAACATGCCCCCGGCCTTGAAAGCACCCGCTTTCAATGTGACTGCGGCAGGGTGGCTGATACAGTGTCGTCATCGGGCTGCAGCAGGAGCGGGCAGAGTTTGGAAAACGCCCTTCGTATGGTCCCGGTCGCCGTTTTCACGTCGGCGACTCGAGATACTCCGTCCTTGCCTGTAAACAAGGTTACCACCCGGCCCAAACGCCATTTGAGGGGTGGTAAATTATCTTCTTTGACCAGAACCAGAGAGTTGAGCGTGATGTCCTGGCCGTGCGTCTGCCATTTCGTTCTAGTCTGCAGCTCAGAAATATACTCCTTGGACCACCGTTGCCAAAAATGTTGCCTTAATTGCTCCAGCCTTTCGTAGCGAGGGAGACGGCCTGTCTCTGTAGTCAAGTCCTTGCAAGGCGGCGCTGTCATCGGTCGGCCAATAAGGAAATGAGCTGGAGTAAGTGCGACAAGGTCATTTGGATCTGTGGACATAGGATGCATGGGTCGGGAGTTCAGGACGGCTTCGACTTGTGCTAATACCGTGCTGAACTCCTCATAAGTTAAATGCGCGTTGCCAACAACGCGTTTCAGGTGATGTTTACATGATTGTACTGCTCTCTCACACAACCCTGACATATGTGGAGCATACGGAGGGGCAAAAACTAAATTAATATTGTCATTCGCGGCACAATTAACGATATTCTCAGAGTTATCCTGTAGGAATGATGAAAGTTCTTTTATTGAGCCAATAAAATTACGACCGTTATCCGAAAAAATCGCTTCCGGTTTGCCACGGCGAGATATGAAGCGTTTCAATACGAGTAGGTACCCCTCAGTACTGAGCGTAGTGACAAGGTCAAGATATACCGCGCCCGTCGTGAAGCAAACTATCAGGCATATGTAGGCTTTTTCTAATCTAGAACCCCGACCTTTACGATTAAGTATGTATACGGGACCCGCGTAGTCTACACCGCAACGCATGAAGCTGAACCCTGGGTCTAGACGTTGCGAAGGTAAGTTACCCATAATAGGCGCGAACGTTCTTCCCTTCATGCGAATGCAGGCCACACAGTTGCGTACTACTTGTTTTGCTAGGTTCGTACCACCGAGAGGCCACCAGCCGTCTTTGATTGAAGAAAGCAGTAGCTGCGGCGGCGCATGCAATAAACGTTTATGTTCACTCTGAAACAAAAGTTGTGTGAAACGGTGTTTCGAACAAAGCAAAATCGGATGTTTTTTGTCGTATGAGAAATCAGGCGAGTTGCTAATACGACCCCCGACTCTTATCAGTTTTTGATCGTCTAAAAATATATTGAGTTTCGCAATATTACGTGTGTGTTTCATAGGTAAGTTATTTATTAAGTTTTCGTATTCCACAGGAAATGACTTTATTTGTGAAAGACGCGCCAAGCATTGCGCCGACGCATTCAATTCGTCAACAGACAGCGCGCCGGTTTTACGATTAATTTTGTTATTAATGCGCGTGTTGTTTATAAATCGCAAAACATAAGCGCCCGCGCGCCTTAAGCGATTATAAGACGAGAACCTATCGAAATTGAATACGTCGGTGTCAATTTGGCTTGTCAAACTAATTGTATTTGTTTTTATTTCAGGTAAATCTACAGGTATTACTTTAGATGTACGTGACGTCGTGTTATGTAACCAGGACGACTCTGACTCGCGTAAAAAAGACGGCCCGTGAAACCAAAACTCGTTATGGATAAGCGCGTCCATCTCGACACCCCTCGAAATTAAATCTGCACAATTGTGTTTACTACTTACATGAAGCCACTGCGCACTGCCACATAATTCATTTATTTCCGAGACTCGGTTTTGAACGAATGTTTTAAGCGTATGTGGCGACATTCGCAGCCAGCCCAGAACGATAGTAGAATCCGTCCAGAATGTCACAGAATCGAACTTCACTTTAAGCGATTGAGTTATTTTCGCGTACAACCTCGCGGCTAACAATGCACCTAACAACTCGAGTCTAGCAATGCTAACGGATTTTAAAGGCGCGACCTTGCCCTTCGAACATAACAACTGCACTGTGATTGACTTGTTGTCATCTCCCGACAGCGTGCGTACATAGGCGCAGGTACCGTAAGCAGCCTGACTAGCATCGCAAAAAATATGCAATTGTGTGTATTGCGCGTGTGCATCCATGACATAACGAGGAATGCGTAGGTTATGTATGTGTTGTGTATGCGTGTGTATGTATCTGGACCATGATGACGCGATGTCATCAGGTACTTGGTCATCCCAACCTATATGTTTACAGAGCCATAGTCGTTGCAATAATATTTTTGCAATTATTATTTCCGGTTGTAATATACCCAAGGGATCATATGTTTGTGAGATAACAGATAATATCTTGCGTTTTGTGGTAACTTCAGTATCAGGTTTTATGTCAGTCGTATAATGCAATTCGTCTGTATTATTTGTCCATCCTAATCCGAGTGTTTTACTCTGACAGTTATCACCTAAACATAACTCGCGTGACGTTATTTTAGACGATGAAAAGGGTGAAACGTCGAAGTTAAATACAAATTTTCGGAGAGGAAAACAACCCGAGAGGAGTACGTCGTTGACCTTTTCACATATATCTATTAAGGCGTGTTTATCGTTGTTTCCTGTGATAAGGTCATCCACGTAGCAGTCCTCCAGAATGGTACGAGAGATCGCTTCGTCAGTACATTCCTTAGCCAGCTGATTTAGACATCGAATGGCTAAGAATGGCCCTGGCGCCGTCCCGAATGTGACAGTATTAAGCTGATAAATGTTTAACGGATCGGAAGGGTTCTCTCGCCACAAAATAAGTTGAAGGTTCCGTTGATCAGGTTGTATAAGTACTTGCCTATACATTCTCGCCACATCTGCGCAAGCGACGTATTTATATTCGCGAAAACGAAGCAATATAGAAAATATGTCGTTTTGTAGTGTCGGACCAGTTAGTAGCAAATCATTTAACGACTTATTGGAGCTAGATTGCATACTAGCATCGAAAACAACACGTAAACGAGATGTAAGGCTGTGCTCTTTAAATACACCGTGATGGGGGAGAAAGCAATAAGGCTTTGTGTATGTGTGTATGAGTGTCATATGTCCTAACTCGATATACTCGCGCATGAAATCGCAATACAACTTTTTATATTCTGGTATGCGCTCGAGTTTACGTTCTAACGATAAAAACCTATTTTTTGCTATCTCATAGGTATCTCCGAGCGACTCAGCTGATTCCCTTAACGGCAGACGCACGGAAAAACGACCCTCTGCTGTGCGTTGAGTAGTCGCCGTGAACAGCTGTTCACAGGCACGTTCGTCGTCAGTCAGTCCGTCTCCTACCATGGGGACATTTTCAAGCTCCCAGAACTGTCTCAATTGTGCGTCTAATGTCTGCGTGAAATGACAAGTAGTATGGTTTGACTTTAGGTATTTGTTTTGAATCGAACCCGAAATAATGTATCCGAGTTTTGTGTTTTGTAAATAAGGTCCTTCTGCGAGACGAATA
Source organism: Apotomis turbidana (assembly GCA_905147355.2). Taxonomy (NCBI): domain Eukaryota; kingdom Metazoa; phylum Arthropoda; class Insecta; order Lepidoptera; family Tortricidae; genus Apotomis; species Apotomis turbidana. The sequence goes on from LR990286.1 coordinate 24,061,139, forward strand.
CGACCTTCGTTTAATAAATCCCAGAAAATATCCGCGCCTAACAACAAATCAATTTGTGAAGGTTCGAAGTAATTAGGGTCTGCGAGTTGAATATTATCTGGAATGCGAATAGATTGTGCGTTTATAGTAGCTGTGGGCAGCTGATCTGTTATGCAAGGAAGTACCATACAATTGATGCGTGTATGGAAACTATTTGTTGTCGAGTGTAGGTTAAGATTACACGAATGTGTGCTTTGCGTGATGGATTGACCTACTCCCGTGATTTTATAAGAGGACTGTATCATAGGTGCGTTTAATTTATTTACGAATGATTGCGTGACGTATGAATGCTGGCTCCCGTTATCTAAAATCAGCCTAGCCCGATGGAATGTGTTATTGCTATCGGGTACGTCTACTAGAGCTGTTGATAAAAGGACCGGTTGCAATGATGATGAATGTGTGTGTGAATTAAGAGTAGTAATAGTGTGGTGAGTAGCCGAGGTGGCGGGGACGGAGCTCGTCGACGGTGTGTTATTTACGCGAACAGCCGAAGTCGATGCGCCGGCGCCGTCACTGTTTAGGCTATGAATTAAACTATTATGTTTTTTCTGGCATATCCTACACGGACCAAAAAAGCAGTTATCAACTGTGTGACCAGCGCGTAAGCAGTTGTGACATAGCTTCTTATCTTCGAGCAATTTCATTCTATCATCGACAGTTAGATTAAGAAAGCTATTACATGAATAAAGCGGATGATTAGCGCTGCACATCGGACAAATGCGTTGAGATTGAGAAGTACGTTTGGAGCTATGTTTGTTTGTGTGTGGAACAGTGGAGCTGGAAACGTAGCTATGAGTTGAGTGCCCGTGTTGTGATTGTGACTGAATCAATGGCTTTCTTATTTCGTGCGAATGTGTGTGCGTATGTTTAGAATGATTGGCTGCGATAGAATCTAACATATCGGCCCTATTTTGTAAGAAAGTAATTAAATCAGTCAGCGTTATTTTTGTGGAAGAATCGTGTTTATTTAAGTTGATTGAACCCTTGTACTGTTCCCATTCACGTTCTGAGGACGCGTCTAATTTAGTCACTATTAAATAGATCACTAACGTGTCCCAGGAATCCGTCGGTTCCCCTAACGTTTTAAGAGCTCTAAGAGAACGTAGTACAGAGTCAATCAGCTTTCTAATTTGTGATGCTGATTCTTTGTTTAAGGATTGCGTGTTAAAAAGCGACTTTACGTAATTGTGTGTGAGTAACCTATTATTATTGTAACGGTTTTCAAGTAACTCCCATGCAGCCGTATAATTCTCTGCTGAGAACTCCAAGGACTTGATCACCTGTAAAGCGTCACCTGTTAAGGCTGCGCGTAAGTAGTGGAACTTCTGAATGGCACCAATGTCCTTAGAGTTGTGTATCAGAGATGTAAACGTGTCCCTAAAACCTAACCACTGGTGAAAAGAACCGTCAAAGGTCGGCAAAGAGATTGTAGGTAATTTAATAGGACATGAGCTCACAGCAGGATTGCTGTTGGCAGCGACAGCTGTACTGTCGCTGGCATCAGCTAACCTGGAGGCCAACGCCATAACCTGATAATATTGCCTCTCGAAGTCTTCGCGATATTCTAAGTGACCGGGAAGTTCACTTTCTTCGGCTAACTCTTCGATCCTACTCTGAACAACATCGAAATCTTCATAATAACGCGTGGCATTTCCTAAGCGTAATTGTAACTCGACCTTTTGAATATTAGTTAAATGGTCATTAAGCGTAGCGACACATTTAACAAATAACGTGAGTTTACCCTTAACTGTGCCTCGTCTTTGTGTCAAGTTGCGTAAGTCATTGTAGTCGATATTTAACGAAAGTGGAGTTAAACCTCCTTTTGGAGTAGGCATGTTGTGTGAGAGTGGAGTACTTACAGTTTATCCTGGAAACACGTTGATGGCACGAAATGGCGGCCGCGCTGCACTACGCGACACGTGCACTGGAAGGTTAATTAACACGGTATTAGCACAATGCGATTTTCGAAAGGGAAATAAAGGATGGCTTAGCTGACCGTGTCTTGCTAATCCTGGCGCTGGTAGATGGCATCCGATGAGAAGGTCCAATGTTTGTAGGTTAGCGTGACGATTTTCAGGATCAGCAGACGGGTCTCTTCAATGAATGTTATTTCTCCTTTGATTATTAACAAATACTGGTTTATTCCAAGCAAGTAATTAAATTACAGTTTGAAATTTTATTATTGAGGCGGAATTATATAAATTTAAAATAATCGCGTATGGTAACGTGTGCGATGATGCGCCCGTGGTTGGTAAAGTGAGCGAGTGTCGCAGCGCCCCCTCGCGGCCAGGTTGGGAAGCTCCGCCGCTTCGCATAATTGGAAGTAGATGGCGCCAAACGCGCCAACAACGTGAATTTAATTCATGAAACGAAATAAAATGTTCATACATGTTTTCGCATTTATAATATACGGAGGTAAAGCCAGCATAAGCTTTATACTTAACGTCTATAAGCAACGACACTAAAGTAATATTTTGCAGCTGCGACACACTCCCAGAAGAATATACACTTTAATCTCAAGTGCCTTCGGTTTAATATTTATAAAGCACTTGGGGAGAAAACCTGGTTTCTATGCGTGAACGGTTTCAAATTAGGTCAAGTGAGAGCGAGTGGAAATAATTGACACTTCATTTAAATACGTATCTTTATGGATGAAATGTTTATGTAGTTATTTAACATCCAGGGTTGGTTGCTAAATTATTAAAACAAAAACAAAAAGTATTAGCGATTCCGTAAGAGATGTGTTAGGTACTTGATAAAAATGTAGGTTTACTTCATAAAAAAATAAATAATATAACTGCAAATAAGTTTGTTATCACAAAATAAATATTTTATTGTAATGTAACTACTTACAAACTGCACGGATTTGGGACTTTTTTATTTACTTGTGTTACGTGATGTTTTTTCTTGCCAAATTTTGTGATTCTAGATCAATGAGAAGTACCCTATAGGTTTTGATTACGCTGCCAGCGTCACCAAATAAATGCAGCATAAAAGCACGTATCTTTTGATGCGTTGATTTAGAAGTTTCATGCCACGCGTTCCCTAGAAAAACAGACAGACATTGGACAACAAAGTGATCCCAAAAGGGTTCTGTTTATGCCGTTTGATGTACCTACGGAGCCCTACAAAAATTAAGTTTTACTAACCTCGGAACCCTTAAAGCATATTTTACATTTTGCCGTATCACCCTCGGGTAAAATATCAGACAAATTTCGTCTAAAACAGACAGCGACCGTATTACTTTTCTCCTTGTCAATAAAAAAAGTTCCTTTAACAAAAAAGTTTCATCCGGGCGTTATTCGTGAAAGTTTCGTGTTGATTTTCGTGCGGATAAAAGACTAGAGTTTGAGGTTGGGCCGCGGCTTATCAAGATCGTTCGGCCATGTTTGAATAAAACTATACCGTCGATCTGGAAATTGTTACTTTATAGAGGAGATTCCGAGCCGAATTAGCTCCCGTAAATCCGTTGATAAAATAAAACTAGTTTCTATTTTAATAGTGGTCTCATTTCGCAGTAAAGTTTTATTAATTAATTTAATCTTGAACGTCGATCGTGACTCACAAGGGAAGTAGTTTGTTGAATTCGAGTTTTATGCAACGGAGCATGGATGGTCGCTTGGGCACCAAAGTCCTTGAGTGACTACGTGACTACGTATAGGAAAGCGAAGCATGGGATGGTCCCCGACTAGGTGGTCGGTTGACCTCGTGAGGGTAGCGAGGAGTTGATGGATGGGGTCTGCACGGGATTGCATTGTGGCGGCAGTGGAAGTCTGTGGCTGATAGATAGATAGATAGATTCAAGTTTTATTCAAGTTCTTAATGCAAACCAAGTTTCCTATTTAACATTAAGTAGACGATTTATTTATCTAAAATAACTAGGTATTTTGGCAATAATACTTTTCAATACCTAGTGCGTTTTTTTTAATGAATTTTGAAAAATATTTTCTGATGATATAATTTCCACGCCTTACTGTTCCGAAAAACAACATATAATAAAGAATCAACAGGACATAAAATTACCCACGTAGGCCGTTAAAAAACTGCGCAACGAATTTGGACTATCAACACACGCACGCCTTGAAATGCGTACATGCTGTGTACGCCATTACATTCCCGTGCATATGGGTTGGTTCATAGTAAGCGTACATTTATGCCGCATGATGTCGCAACTGCGCAAGTTATACAGAAAGTTATAATGCCATTTATGAAGTTGCTAGCTTATTTAAATTTTTCAACTTTTCACTTCTTTGTAAACATATAAAATAATGTTTTATTTTTAAGGGAAGTAAACCTTTTTTTATAGAATCAGTAGCGCGTGCGTGTTCGTTCTGATGTTACTAGTGTTCATAGTCTTACCATTGGATAAGCCGCCTGCTTGTTAATAATCGAGGTATAAAAAAAATACATTTACCATTCACATAGCACTTTAAAGATAATAGTTAAAACCGCGCATGGATATTGTACTATCATTACACGCACTCCTTAAAACGCGTACACACCGTGTACACCTACGCTTTCGTAAATATTGGCAACGTAGTGCGCACATTGTGCGACATGATGCCGCTACAGTGAACGTAATATGTAATCTCTTACGGTTCTGGTCTATATATAGGAAAAGGCGAATTTTGACAGTTCATGAGAAATTATCTCTCTCTCAGTATGAAAAAAGAAGACGAACTATGAACACAAGCACGCCTTGAAACGCGTGCACGTTGTATTCACGATTATACTTCCGTGCATATGGATAGGTCATAGTAAGCGTACAAATGTGCCGCATGATTCCGCAACAGTGGACGTTGTATGTAATTTTATTACGTGGCTGACTTATTTATTTATAAGATATGGCGTATTTTGACAGATTATTTGACATTTTCTGACAGGGGTTTATAAAGAGAGCAGTAGATTATAATTATCAAGATATTATAAAGGAAATATCAATCTCAATGAGAAATATAATATCGTTATGGTAACAGTTAAATAGCGCATATTACAAAAATATATTATAATAGTGTCAATTTGAGGTTCTGGATTTTATAAACTTAGCGATAAAGAACAGAGACCGAAGTAAAGAAGAAATCTGGTGAATTTTAGTGTAATTGGAAATTTGGTACGTAATCTGATATTTAGGGTTTAATGGAGTCTATGTTCATATATATCGTAAATAGTCCTTATATTTTAGATATTGTAGAGAAACCAGATACGTATAGAAGATTTAGAGGCAGTTTGTTCTAATTTCCATGTATATTAAATGATAAATTCACTAAATACAGGATACTAATATATTCCACATAATATTGATTCAAAAGACATTCGATCAAGGATCTAATATAATGACATGATTTTATCTGTCTGTAGCCATCTTGACGGGGGGCCTATCTCTCTCTGCCTCTCGCAGAGTGTAGTGTTGCCTATTCTCGGCGCGTTCGGAAGCACGGCTAACACTAGTAAGTAATAGTAAAAAGAGATTGTTTATGACGTTTACACAAACAAATGAACAGTAACTAGTCACAATTGTCCAAGATACTTTTTCTATAAATATCAAACAAACTACCGTCTAGTACTAATCATGTCCTAAAGAAAATCTGACAATGCGGCATGCCGCTTGTGGCAGCGTGTGGGTCTTACAGCCACAAATAGATACGGGTACCCCTAAGCGTGTCTGAAATCTATTAGGGCGAATGAAGACACGTAATTATCCGGAATGGTTATTTGTGTTGTGTAGAAGGTGTCTTAGACGTGCTCACGTAATTATGTACTTCAATTTATCGGTCGAGTGAGGAGATACAATTTAATATTTAAATGGTTGAGAGAGTACGGACGATAAGGAGCGTTATTTATAGCTATTAAATTTGATAGATACTTCTGCTAAATAGGAATATAGGCATTTGGTGGTGTAGACTAGATTTAGTGGTTATAGACGTTTATAATTATAATGTTAAACATTAATTCATGATTTATTCCAAAGGTTTCCTTCTTTAAAGCTAAACTTTTCTAGATAATTATTAACTTACACAACATGAAACCTTTCCTGTAACATCAATGTAAATGAAATTCCGTTTGTTGGACCAGACTGATTCATCATCGCTCAGCCAATACTAGGTAATAGAAAAGCAAATTTACGCGCAGAGATTGATTTCAAAAGCTAAAAGAAAAACAACATATCGTGGGTAAAAAATTACAATATTTTTTTTTATGGAAAGTGTTATTACGTGGTTATACCCATCGCATAGAAGGTATAAAATGTGTTTAAATAAATGAAAGCTGCAGAAATTTCTTTCAGGATATAACTTTGCCTTTGTACACATCTACAGTTTTTATGTTCTTGTTCTATGTGCAATAAAGTGCATCCATACATGCATCCATACAATTGGTAATACTGCCAACCCTTAATATATTTTTCATTTTAACCCTTGATGAACTCAGATTATCTGAAGCACATTAAAAGAAACCCCTTCTTTTATCTGAGTAGTCGGTAAAACATGCATGCACCTTATTTGCATATGAACCGTCTTAGCGCGGAGCAACTTAATTAATACCAATTTCCTTTCCTTGCGTTCTAGAAGCAGTATCTTACTCAAACTTGTGTTTGCAAAAGTAAACTTTTTATGTACTCCGTAGACTTCAAATTCTAGAAACGCAAATTACAGCGTTGATAACGTCTTCCAGCAATTTTCCACCTTGGAAGCAGAGGAGTATTGAATTTGAATATGCATTTACGTTATTATTTTTAGGGAAATGCAAATGACTATTGTTTTAAGTAAAATATATGCCAGTTGCGGAAATTACTATGAACTTTATTAAAATGATACTTACACAAAGTGAAAGTTTGTGAGTCTATCTTTTAGTTGTCATAATATTGGTTTTTATTCCATTCGGTTACGGCTTTTCTTCAACTTACGTTTTGCATTGTCAATTTCATGAGCCAGCAAAAGAAGAAAAGAATCGAGATAAAAGTCGTGTAATAATATAAAAATCTAGGTATTTATTTCATACGGAGTGACAGATAAAAGACAGCTTTAACTGGGGATTTAGCAATAAGGTAAAATACGATTCAAAGAAATAATCCGTTCGGGAATAGTAAAAAATATTTTTATACACAAATAATAGGATTTTCACAAGTTCTTGTTTCGTTTTTCTGTGCCGGTTATTCCTTTTATAACGTCGTAGTAACTATCAAATTGCGAGGCAGTTTATATATAAAATACAGTTTTTTAAAGATGATTGAAGAAAATAAAAATATGAACATTCAATCCGGTAAATAGGAAAATATTATTGTTTTAGAATTAATTATCTTCTATTTACTTATTAGTAGAGTTGCTAAGCCGCGAAATTGTGCGCATCGGGTTACAAGCATGAAATTTCTACCACAGATAGAACGTTCCGTGGTAATTATTTTCAGATGTGGAGGACCAAGTAGGTACTGCTCTTTTTCTTTTTTTAATTACTGATCAGTTCAGGTTATTAGGGCTTGTGCGGCATCGTTTTCATGGAAAACAGATGTCAGCAATTCATTTATAATGTTATTTAGGAATAGTTTGATATAAAAAAATGGGTTTATTGGCGAAAAGATAAAAATCACAACAAGTCTTTTTAATTCAGAACGATAAATTAGTTATATATCCTAAATATTTACAATTTAAATTAATCTTGTTTTTAAAAATTTATACATATTAGGCTCATCTCATACAAAAAGTACTTACCTTGAAAAAAATATTGATGTTAAGTTTAGCCTGCGTGCTCTAGTACATTTTGCCAAGTCTCAAAATTGTGTACATCGGGATACAACCACAAAATTTCTACCACAGATAGAGCATTTTGTTGTGATTATTTTCAGATGTGGAGGGAAGTCAGATTCGTCCCCTGTGCGGCGGGAAAGCGGGATGAATAGAGCAAAGGAGTCCTCTTTTTCTTTTATTATTACTGATCAGTTAAGGCTACTAGGGCTTGTGTGGTATCGCTCTCGTGTAAAACAGATATTAGTGATTAATTTTTCATGTTATTTATTCATAGTACTATATAGAAATATGCGTGTATTTATGACAATCACAACAAGTTTTTTTTATTCAGGGAGATAAATTAGTTATATTTCCTGAATATTTACAAGTATCAAAAATACTATAAAATAGCGAATTGAATCTAGTTTAAAAAATATATACATTTCAGGCAGTTTTAATACAAAAAGTAACTTAAATAAATTGTTGATGTCGAGATTAGCCCGTGTGCTTGTGATACATTAGCAAAAAAATATTTTGTTTAATTACGTTAATTTGTTTTTCTAGGACGTATATGGTAAATATTACACGTAAAAACATGTTAATAATCATAATTTAATGTATTTCATGAAGCGAAATAGAATGCGTTTGGAGATTTACGTTGGTTACGTCGACGTAAACATAAATATTTTGAGCTAGTGTTTGTCTGAAAAGTGCCCAACATGCATATATTTTTAGAAATTAGATTAAATAAGGTTTGTAATATAATAATAATATTTTGAAAATATTAACCAAATTTAACTAATTTACCTCACTGACTAAAAAAACTCGTTGTGATTTTAACCTTTTAGGCCTTACTCCCATATTTTTATATAGAACTATACAGAAACAGCGTAAAAAATGAATTGCTGAAATCTGTTTTACATGGAAACGATACCAGACAAGTCCTGGTAGACCTAACTGACCAGCAATAATGAAAGAAAAGAGGTACACTTCGTCCTACTCACTCCGCTCTCCCACCACACAGGGGACGAATCTGACTTCCCTCCACATCTGAAAATAATCACCGCGGAACACTGTATCCGTGGTCGAAATTTCATGCTTGTAACCCGATGCGCACGATTATGTATGAAAACAGCGGACTAACAACTCTACTATATATCGTTTTTTTAACTTAATTTTTATTTTAGTGAATTTTAACAGTGCAGTTAAGAGTTTTATTCTGTACTAGGAGGCGTCCGCAACTTCGCGTATTTTTTTTTACCATAGTAAAAAGTATCCTATAACCATCTTTGGATGTTCAGCCTGTACCAAAATTAGTCAAAATTTGTCCAGCTGTTTCGGCGTGACGAGAGGACAAAGGGAATTATGCTCATCATAAAACTGGCATGGCGTCGATCAGCCCTACAAAACAAATAACGATCCGGCATCACGCTATTAGGATTTACTGAAATCATGACCCCTCTAGAAAACTGCTTTTATAACTATTTTGTATAAATATTAAGTATGTTTAATTAAATGTTTGTGTGTAAATGCAAATATAATATATTTAATTTGATATCACTTTCAATTAAACGAAAGTTTGAGTTATTTCCTATTCAGACATCTGATCAAATCTACTCTAACACTTTGGTTCAGACAGCCATTGTTATCAATCAAAGTTAGTCTGTTAATGAACACCGACAACAACAATACATCAGGTACATAATTATTGAATGAATATTGAAACAATTACAAATACCTAATTAATTGTGTATCAGTGAGTAAAGTGTTAGCATTGCTGAGTCGATGTTATTTATACGTACAATGAAATAGGATTAAGCTTGCAGAAAACATTATGAATTGTTTTTAATTACGTAAAGTACTGTACAGTCAGCGTCAAATATAGTTGACAATTTTAGAATACAATTTGACATAATCCAGTAGTAAAATATAACTGTTGGCTACTTTCGAAGATGACTGTACTTATTTTAGTTGAAATAAGTAGGTAATAAAGTTTTTTTTCGTATCAACTTTAAATGCAACTTCTTCAAAGGCCGGTCCAAATATTAGAATATATCACAATATAATATTAATATTACACTGGACTATTTATCGAAAAATAAACTACTTTGTATCCTATCTTTTGAAACTTAGTAGTTTTATCCATCAGTATCATTCACTAAAAACAGTGTTCAATTTTTTTTTACAAAAAACAGTTCCACTTTTTTCTGAGCATCAGTTTCCATTCAGAATATAGAAATCCGGGAATTATTTCTCACGGCAATTACTACAGACTTAAGTAATAAATTTCGTATCAAAAATGATTACAACGCTTAACGAGTGCCCCGTTGGTAAGTAAGCCGTTAAGTGACCTATTACTGGCCGGGCATCTAATTTTTTTTATAAAGCTACAGTATACTCGTACTGTAGAATTTAGCATGAGTCGTCATACCTATTCTGGTTAGTGGTTCTAACATTCATATATCTACCACTCTTCATTGTAATAAATATAATGCTTCAAGATCTTTCTTTTTGCATTATTTATTTTGGAGGATGTTATTTATACCGTCGGTCCTGGTCTTAAGATTAGCTGCAAGGCTGCGGCGTACATGTGTAAATTATTTATTCATCCGCCTGGAACGTGATAACCCTAATGTACCCGTCGTACTAATTCAATAGGGTTACCCGTTACGCACGGGTTGTATCTTATTTGTCTATTTGTGCCAATTTTATGTTTACTTCTGGAATAAATCTACTTGAAACAAGTTTTATTATAGACCAATAAAACTAGACGTTTATTACAGACCAAATAATTCAAGAATAAGTAAGAATTTGTGTACCTTAGCGAGGTTAATGTCCCATACATTTTATATGGTGCTTAAACTTTTTTTAACAATCTAGAAAAAAAAACATGATCAAGGCGTGTAAACCCATTAACAAAACATAGATGCAAAGCGAACCTACCTACCTAGGAATAGTATTTTTAAATCATTAGTTCATAGTTTGAACATCATGTAAATTATGTCAAAAACTCTATTAAATAATTTCAATTGCTAATCACAACATAAAAAGAAAAATAAAAGCCTAAAAAAGATAAAGTTACATTCTAAATTGTTTGTGTGCTATGGTGTACTTGATTCAGCTGTGAGAAGAAAAACTTATTATGCGAAATGATCTACCATTGAATAAAAATACGTTATATAACGCGAAGTTTGTTGTTATAAATCTTTAGACCATACCGTAGTAGATGTCAATTTCGATAAATAACGCTAAAGAGAGCCCTTAAAAAACTCACTACTTTAAGTTTTCGTTTAAAATCGTGATAAACGCAGACATAACGGAAACTAACTGCTCAAATTCAACAAAAATTAACACTCAATTATAGCAACAAAAATCCTTAACTTCAGTCTATTTAAATACCAGACAAAGGGCACAAAGAGACTCCTCCTTGCAATAAAAGTAATCTAGAAGCCACTAAAAAACTCCAACAAAAACTTGCTATCGCATCGATCTGAAAAACCGGCCAAGTGCGAGTCGGACTCGCGCACCGAGGGTTCCGTACAAACACTTTCCATCCCTAAGTGGTTAAGTTAAGTTTGCACCTGGTATGTATAGCGCCCCATATAAATTAGGTGCAAAGTTAGGTATTAAATTTTTTTTTTATGGTTTTCGTAATTATTCCTTTATCTATGCTATAAGACGTTGCTTCGAACCAAATTTCAAGATTCTGAGTTCACGGGAAGCACCCTGTAGGTTTTGATTCCCTTGCAAGTGTCGAAAATATGCAAATTAGGTGCAAAGTTAGGTATAAAAAAAAAAAATTATGGTTTTCGTAATTATTCCTTTATCTATGCTATAAGACGTTGCTTCGTACCAAATTTCAAGATTCTGAGTTCACGGGAAGCACCCTGTAGGTTTTGATTCCCTTGCAAGTGTCGAAAATTTGCGGCATAAACGGCTGTATCTTTTGATTGCGTTGGCTTAGAAGTTTGATTTTTTCACAGCTTCAAGGGACAGTAGACCTGAGTAATTGATATAAATTTCAGCTTCATACGTCCACGCGTTCCTGAGAAAAAGGGTCTTGACAGACGGACGGACAGACGGACAACAAAGTGATCCTATAAGGGTTCCGTTTTTTCCTTTTGAGGTACGGAACCCTAAAAATCCAAGGTGGAACTTTATATTCTCACCTAATCTCACCCGGTATCTGCTCTCCCCTTTTTGTGTTTTAATAAAATAATTCACCCCGAAACAGTGGGGTAACAAAAGCTATGAAAAGTCGTCGTCGTAACGGCCAATCTCGATAAAACCGGTAGGATCGTAAACTTGACCCTCCGTTATCTGGGCGGAATCAGCACGAAACTTTAGGAATGTACACGTCGAGAGATGATTTACGTTTGGTCGCGTTTCTGACGGTAAAAATGTGGGTCAAACTGAATTAAAATTTTACTGATACTCGGATCTTTTGGGATGGATGGGAGCTATGATAAGTAACATTTTACGATCGCGAGCAACTAGTGAATAAAATAGTTAAGTTTGATAGTATCCCGAATAAAGTTTAGTTAAGGAGATAATATTAGGGTGGCCTACCTACTGGATTCACCTAGTTTTATTTAGTTTACTACTTCATTTGGTAAACGTACATTCACATGAAATTTGAGGTTTTCCGTCATTTTCTAAATGGCGAAGATTTGGGGGTTTAAAACATTAAAAATTCCAAACTTCAACCATACGTCAAAACAAACTAGTGTTTGAGACCTAACGAGGGTATTGGACCTATATCTATGTGTAAGTGACGTTTCATACTGTGGTAGAATGTGTCAATAACGTATCGGTTTAGTTAGCCACCAAAAACTGTGTCTCCCGAAAAATAACCATAAACCGTCTGCAATAGACGGAAAAGACGAGGACGCAAATAATATATAGAATTGAACAAGTTACACAATAAAAATCTTTTTAACACAAAACTAATGGGTATTTTCTTACATCACAACAAAGTTTTATCGTAAAGACTTGTAAATTAGTATGCTATGCTACGACTTCATCTATTAACTAAGTTGTGGCTCTAACATAACATAGTTGATTCTCCATTCCAGTATTTCAATCACCTGAACATACTGAACGTTAAATAGGTGGCCTTCAATGCCAAATGCGCAAATGCACATTAAGAAACTTTGTGTTTTGAGATTAATCGATTTTCTCTGAATTCAATAATGTGTATTTGGTGCCTTATTTCTACGGGTGCTAGCTAAGCCAGTAGAAATTAGATTGAGACATTTATTTCGTCACCAATGTACCTATACCTAGAATAAATCGTTGGATAATGTATTACAGCTATCTCAGCGCCCAATGTGACTTCATCACTTTCGGCGTCGAGAGACTTGGTCCCTGGAGCCAGGGTGCGCGTGGGCTCCACAGGGAACTGAGTAAGCGCCTGAGGCAGGCAATACCCATGTGTGGGCAGCTTTCTCGCGCAAAAGCTTTCCATAGCCATACAGCGTGGGAATGCTGCCTGCGCCCGTACCGTCTGTCCATACTGAGTCTTCTAAGTTTTACAAGTAATAATAAGTTTAGTTTTTAGTGTTTACTAGCTGCGATCCGCTGTGTTACTCACTCATCCCGCAGGAATACCACATTTCATGGATAAAAAGTAGCCTATGCGTTAATGCAGGATATCAGCTACCATATCAAAATTTATCAAAATAAGTCCAGCCGTTTGAGCGTGAAGAACCACAAAATACTACAAACACAAACTTTCGCCTTTATAATTTGAGTGTGATATCATTTTGTCCTATAATAACACAACCAACACTTAATGGAAACCGAATCTAAATTAAAAGTTTCTTCAATCTCAATCCCTGACCTAGTTTAAGGAAAGCTATCCTCAAACCTTTTAACTAAATGCTTCAATTCAATAAACGAAACTCAAACGCTGATTATAAAGTAATATGGTTAAATAAAAAATATCGTCAGGTATTTCCAATGAGAAGGTTTAGCAGTATAGGTACATAGTGCGTGTCATGGCACAATTATAAAAAAATCGTAGTGCCGTTTGTCACGCGTACTTTATAGAAAATATAGCCTTGGTACAGAGTTAAATTTGAATGACATTATCACAGGGTCTCTGAAGGGTTAAGGTTGACCATGATAGCCATGAGTCACATGATAAACATGTTTTAGTCTGTGCACTATTTTTTAGGTGTAGGCGTTTGGGGTTCGAGGTTGTTTGTGTGTCTGAGTGCTATCAATTTCTTTTTCGACACTTCTGGACCGATTTATTTTAAAGCAGATTCATATTGCGTTACGGACAGGTAGATGTGCTATACGGTAGACTACCAAGGGGAGGTGCAGCAACTAGAATGGTGGACTTTGTTTCTTTCTGCTACATAAACTTTAAATAATAAGTATGCCGTTACTTTCACATTCTCTCTTTTCTGTGCAATATACTATTTAACCCCAAAACTCCTCTCTACCTCAAAGAGCTTTTCAGTTACTTGCGTTCTGCTAGGTCTGCTCAAAATTATCTTCTCACTATCCCCTCTTCTTCTTCCAAGTTTAAATACACTGCATTGTAAATTGCTCCCTCTTGCTCATGCTATGCGACGGAATCTGGTTTGCTATTTATTTTACTCTGCTTTATATATTTATTATGTTTTAGTATTGTATGTATGTATATCAGATTATTGTTATTTATGTATGTTTATTGTTTTATAATTTTTTTTTTTCTTATTTTTTTGTGGTTAATTTTTGTGGCTTAAAGTTGTTTTGCATCACCTACTCAATTCTAATTTTTGTTAATCTACTCCGCTACTTAAAGGTTGTCTGGAAGAGATCGCTAAAAGACCGCCTGTTGTTAACTGTTTATTTATTTTTCTCTCATGTTTTGTATCCCTGTGTATTTGAAGTGTGCAATAAAGTGGATTTGTAGTTGTAGTTGTATGTGTATATTTAGACTGGTAGTTCAAATAATTTTTTTGTCTAACGGCATTTTGTGAGCCATTTTGGCAACATGACTTTTCCGATGTAAAAAAGCCTGCTGAATTCGGTTCTGAATGTTGCCAAGCCGAATTTTGCCCCCCTCCCCCCATTTCCCCCCTTTTTGACCTCAAAATATGTCCCAAATCACGATTTTTATGGTTTAATACAAAAACTATTACAGCTAGAAAAAAAGTGTCAAAGACAAGAATGATCTCTATAAAATTTCCTATAACATGGTGTATAATTTTTTTTTGTAGGCCTTATGGTTTGTGAGCAATATCTTCCTGAACTTCATTATTAAAAAAAAAAATGATAAACATGGTCGAGGCAGGGAAATACACTTATTTTGGGATAATTGGTATCGCACAGGATCCAGCCGCTCTGCAGTGCTTGACGCTGACATCCAGTTGGCGTGCTGCTTATTATCTGTCAAGATTCACGAGGCTTTCAGTCATAAGCAGTCGTCAGATTTACACGCAGAACTGTATCCAAGTCGGGCTAAAAGCGACGTAGAAAATAAAAATGCTTTACTTCTGACCATGAAGTCATTCATGTCCCTTAACATTACGGCTGCAACAAAACAGAAACAGTAATTATCAGCTCGCCAGATCCGGAAGAAGACTGATTCAAGAACCATGACATTCCTTAAAAATTACTCAATACCTTCAAGCAAGGTTGGGCTCGCAGTTTTTATCCCGCGATATTATCGCCTCTGATTTTGGCGGGACTAATGTGGTCATACTACTCGTACTCATACTCATACTCGATGTACCAACATGTGCTCCACGCTGTGCATAGCCCACCTAGAAGACTGGTTAGTAGTGTTGTTGTTGCTTAATAATTCATCATCATGACAAAATTAAGGGACTGCTTTAGAACGTTAGAATATTCTGGCGTTTTGCTCAGGCACTGGCGATTTGAACGGCTTTATTGAAGGTAATAAAATAATTAAATTGACACTTCTTTGATTAAGAGTATTCCGTTTTCAGGTATTTTCAAACGTGGAGCATGGACTGTAATATACCGAAAGCACTGTGAACTACTCAATGAGATCGGCATACACCCCATGAGCGAAATGATGAGAAGTTCCTGTCCCTGCTGTACAAGTCGAGTATGTGACGATGCAGGCTATGCTTTGTTTGGCACCACTCTAGAGTGTGCTTGAGCGTTTGCTCCCCACATCAGACGCAATCATGGTAGATTTTTAACGACCTGTCTTGTACAGGTCTTGGGGGTCCGCCTGGTCCTGCTGTTGGTGAGCCTTTCGGAAACAAACTTCGTGACTTAGAGTGAGCCAAGCTGCTTAGCAGTAAGAATTGTCACTTTATTTTTTTTTGTTGCAAGATCCTGGGTAACTTCATTTCTAAGGCCCGTTTCTGGAGAATCTGGCGTATAACTGAGCATTTTATTTTCTACGTCGCTTTTAGCCCGACTTGGATACAGTTCTGCGTGTAAATCTGACGACTGCTTATGACTGAAAGCCTCGTGAATCTTGACAGATAATAAGCAGCACGCCAACTGGATGTCAGCGTCAAGCACTGCAGAGCGGCTGGATCCTATGCGATACCAATTATCCCAAAATAAGTGTATTTCCCTGCCTCGACCATGTTTATCAATTTTTTTAAAAATAATGAATTTCGGGAAGATATTGCTCACAAACCATAAGGCCTACAGAAAAAGTTTATACACCATGTTATAGGAAATTTTATAGAGATCATTCTTGTTTTTGACACTTTTTTTCTAGCTGTAATAGTTTTTGTATTAAACCATAAAAATCGTGATTTGGGACATATTTTGAGGTCAAAAAGGGGGGAAATGGGGGAAGGGGGGCAAAATTCGGCTTGGCAACATTCAGAACCGAATTCAGCAGGCTTTTTTACATCGGAAAAGTAATGTTGCCACAATGGATCCAAAATGCCGTTAGGACGGTAAAGGAAGCAGATATTTAGAATTTTCTACCAGTCTATGAAGTTCGGGAAGATATTGCTCACGAACCATAAAGCCAACAAAAAAAGGTTATACACCATGTTATAGGAAATTTTATAGAGGTCATTCTAGTCCTTAACACTTTTTTTCTAACTGTAAGCCTTTTTGTATAAAACCGTAAAAACCTTGATTAGGGGTATATTTTGAGGTAAAAAGGGGGGAAATGGGGGGAGGGGGGCAAAATTCGGCTTGGCAACATCCAGAATCGAATTCAGCAGGCTTTTTTACATCGGAAAAGTCATGTTGCCAAAATGGCTCACAAAATGCCGTTAGGACGGTAAAGGAAGCCGATATTTGGATTTTTCTACCAGTCTAATTGTGTTTCCATGTAAAATTGCAGCTTTCTAGTAGGAACAATTTCTGAGCTAAGCTGCTGCGGACAGACGGACGGACATGGCGAAACTGTTAGGGTTCCTACACCCTAAAAATAAGTAGGTATGTGATAACATTGTCCATTTATGTGACATAGTACATTTTGAACAGAATCGCGAGAACAGAGAGTTACTATTAATACCACAACTAGAGACCACATAATACCTAATGTCTAATTCACCTCCATTCAAATGAGGCATTTACAAATTCCCATTCCTGTCGACATCTATTGTGACGTACACGTTACAACGATAGTACAATATTTTGATACAATGCAGATTGAGCATAAGTAGCGTATTTAGGATGCTCTGAAAGCTTGTAAGTGGGCGCTAATTCCGGTGTTCTCTAAGATATCGCCAAATAAGCAATGTCTCGGGTATATCTCAGGTACGTTTATCGCGTTCAAGTGTCATTGAAAAGCGATATTTGAGCTGTATGAAGTGACATTTCACGTTACTAAGCGTTCAAGTTCAGTTTGTGCCTGATATCTATGACGTCGCTTATAAATGTAGCGCAAATTAACGCGTCTGGGTTGGCGAAGTATAAACAAAAGCCGTCGACTGGCGAGACCGACACAAGACAGACAGAGAACAGCACAAGACCGAATCCGGCAGCGGGCACTTGTAATGGAGGCCAAGACTCACTTTAGGTCGCTGCCCCAGAGGAGTAAGTAAGTTGGCGAAGTGTATCGCCACTTCAGAGATCTCTCCAAAATTAATATTTTTTTTATGTCATAGGGGGCAAACGAGCAAACGTATCGCCTGATGGAAAGCGATAACCGTCGCCCATAAACACCTGCAACACCAGAGGAGTCACAAGTGCTTGCCTACCGGGAGGACAAAGATAGAATGCCTCTATGCTAGTAATTTCACCGGCTATCTTACCCCCACACCAGAACACAACAATGCGAACATTGCTGTTTGGCGGTGCGTTAGCAGGCAAGACGGTAGTAACAATCCGGACGGACCCTGCATGAGTCCCTACTACTCCAAAACTATATCAGAGATATACACATGGAAATAGGGCCCTGTAGTACTCGTATTAATGTAATCAACCCACACCTATTCTATCCACTATGAAGCAATTACTTCTTAATGGACAATCAATTAAAAGTTATTTTTGTTCTCCGATTTACGTTAGTTCTGTTTGTTCTGTTTGTCTAAAAATAAGACGACCAAAATGTATTGTTGATCTTTTTAAAGTAATAGGTAACGATATTCAATTCTCATTTTAACGGTTGTAGGCAATTTTAACATAAGTAGACAATCGGTCCAATTAAAAGTAGTACTAGCACGCGATAAATAAATTATAAAACGCCCGTCACCCTCGCACTTTGTCATTTATTTGGTAGCTTGGTTGACGTGAGAGACTACTTTAATGTTTTTTTTTTATCCTGGCGTACTTTAATTTGTCTATTTATTTATTTATTTATTTATTTAAACTTTATTGCACAATACAAAAAAAAAGTAAGTACAAATGGCGGACTTAATGCCTTTAGGCATTCTCTACCAGTCAACCACTGGGTTAAACAGAAATATGTAGTCGGTGCAGGATCAGAGTTACAGAGAAACAAAATAATTAAAACACAAATCAATAATATCAGATATATATAGGAATGTATATATAATTGCCATAAACGTACACGAATACTTTATATGATATACTTACATACATATATTATGTACCCAAAGTAAAATATTTCGAAGAAAGTTAGGAAGAGAGATTGTCCGAAAGATGCTTGCGCAACATGCGCTTGAAGGAGAGTTTGCTCTGAGCTTGTCTAATGTTGAGTGGGAGAGCGTTCCAGAGGCGTATTGCCTGAACCGTGAAGGAATTGGACATGAAACCGGAGCGGTGGAGAGGGACAACGAGTTTAAGTTTACGAGAAGTACGGAGAGTGCAACCAGGGCGAGCAGTCACAAATTGAAACTTAGATTTGAGATAATCTGGAGTCGTAGGATCGAATAAGATTGAAAAGAGAGTGCAAAGAATTCTTTGAGACCTACGTTCACGTACAGGAAGCCAGTTTAATTGTCGGCGAAAGTCAGAAATGTGGTCGTACTTACGAAGGCCAAAAACAAACCTGATACAGTTGTTCAGCAGACGCTCCAGCTTATTCAGGGAGGCCTGGGTGAGATTAGAGCAACACACATCAGCATAGTCGATAACGGGGAGGACGAGAGCTTGGACGAGAAGAGTCTTAGTGCTCACCGGGAGAAAATTTTTAAACCTGTAAAGCGATCTTAACGCATATGTCACCCTGCGACAAACACTAGACACCTGAGGATCCCACGTAAGGTTACTGTCAACAATCAGACCCAAATTTTTCACTTGAGATTCAATTGGTATGACTACGTCCTCGTACACTATCGGCTTCATGAGTTCCACATCAATTGACGTCTATTATAAGTTCACAGACAAAATCACAACAACATACTTTTTAATCCTGTACCATAGTTATATACTGTATGGTACCCGCTACAGAACTTTAATATTCATAAGACATGTCTCTACTTAACTCGAATGAATTTCAAAAAGAGAACAAAAGTATATTTGATTTAAAGAAAAATACGCTACTGCTCCCTGATTGGTTGAAATTATTAGTCAAAAAAAAATTACCAATGACGAGTCACCCGCCATGGCCATCGCGATCATATATTTTTTGATAGCTCAGTTTAAGGTGAACGAAAAAGGTTACACACAAAATAAAAAATCATAGCGAAGAATGACGATTAAAGTACTAAAAAATGTATTTCTTGGTTTTGTTCGTATAAAAAGTTTTGTATGCAATTGTTACACAATTTGATCTTAAAATCTCGTACCTTCACTGAAAAAAATATCCAGTGGAGCCTACTGACATTACAGTAAGACTTACTGCAATAACAGTGAGGCCTACTGACATTTCAGTAAACCTAACTGTAATAACGGTTACGCGTACTGTAATTTCAGTAGGCTCCACTGGGTATTTTTTTCAGTGTTCATTGTGTAACGATTGCATAAAATACTAAATTATTTCAATATAATATATCTACAGGTTACACGTCTTACAATGCGCCTAGGTGTGAAATCGATGTACCGACCACTAGCGATAAGTTTTTATAAATAAATAAATAAATATCGGACAACCTCAACAAATCAATCTAGTCCCACAATAAGCTCTAGTAGGCTTGTGTTATGGACACTAGATGACGATAAACATACAAACTAATAATATAAGTGTAAACTAATTCTCAAATCCAATCCAATGACCCGTCAATCGCCAAAGAGGAAAAAAAACGGGTAAATAAACTCACCCACGACGTCAAGAGAAACCCTATAGTTCCTCGTAGGTGAAACTTGGTAGTCCACTCTGCACCGGTAGATGGCGCGGTCCCGTGGTTGAACATTGTGGATGTGTAGAGCTGATGGAAGACCGTTCCACCGCGCTCGGTCTTTGAAGGCATCTTCCATCCAGTGGCCTGAGTCTTCTGGTGATCGTGTGTCGTAGCTGTGGACAAAATGATATAGTCAATTAAATGATACCTACTATTTTTTTGTCGGAAAGTGCAAAATGAGCACGAAATCTTTTTTGACTCGACCGCTGCTGCGACTGATCGGCTCTCCCGATGAACCGGTACGCGCGGTTCGAAAGGATATCGAGTGATATTCGATTTCTACGACATCAGCAAACCCGTTTTGTAGGTATTTTACTTAATATGTCTGTGACTTACGGTATTTTTATATGTGGGATTATTTTTATCAAATTATGACAAATTTATTAAAAAGTCTTATAAAAATATATCTAATTCGTCCAAAAATGCTGGGTCAAGCAAAATCAGAAAACTACTTTCGATCCGACATTTGTTACTACCGTCCAGACTTTAAATAGAATGCAATAATAGCATAGAATAATGTACCGTATGTGCATCCCAGGACAATTTATAGCGCCAGTAATATTTGCAGTATCCCTTCGGGAGCAAGAAGCTCACGTATGCAATTAACACCGGACTCATAAACGACATGTAAACATTAATTAAAATTTCACAGCCCTTGTGCGAAGATCGCAGCTCCATAGAAACCATTCACAAACGTGGATTTACAGTCGCAACTTGAGCCCGTACCAGATACGTGGAATTGCATACACGAGATTCCGTTCCATTGTTAGGATGGTTTGAACAACAAACGATCTGGAGATTTTTTTTTAAGAGCGCTTCAACTCACGCTGAAGTTAAATGTTTACTATTTGTTGTTGTACAAAAATTCGCTTTTCAAAAATGTGTACCATTTTAAATTGAGAAGTTTATGCTGTGGATTACTTTTGAATTTGTTAATA
Source organism: Apotomis turbidana (assembly GCA_905147355.2). Classification (NCBI taxonomy): domain Eukaryota; kingdom Metazoa; phylum Arthropoda; class Insecta; order Lepidoptera; family Tortricidae; genus Apotomis; species Apotomis turbidana. Next base: position 24,082,523 of record LR990286.1, read on the forward strand.
TTAAGGAAGATTTTCCTGAACTATGCGCAGTAAGGGCTCATTTCAGGGCTCTTCTGCAAGTGAAATTATTCTGATAGTGTTTGGGAAAGATCGATATGAGTATTACGATCAATTGTGATCATAGATAAACTATGAGTTTACCCACATTTATTCGTATGAAATCAGCTTAACTGATCGCATTGGTAATAAAGGTTTTTTTGACGAGCTTAAGTCGATTTGGTGTAGATATGTAAAATATTGTCTTTGCCTGTAGAAACGCTTCAAATTATTAGCGTAATATATTGCTAAGAAAATCAACTTCAGAGTTTTTTCACATGCGGTAACCCCTTGAAAACTTTAACTTGCCATCACGTATGTATCAGGTAACTGTGGCAAATACCTTAAAAGTAACATATATGACCTTTTCAGCGCCAGAGACCCCACGCCCCAGACGCCACGACGTCATTTGCCGCTATGCAATGTCATACTATTTGCTGACAGCTTGGCGTGTGACAGTTTTCCGCCGACAAGCTGAACGGAGAAAAAGGTTAAACAATTAACAGATCAGAGATGGGTAAAATGTAATTGATCAACGATTAACACTAACCTACATAATCGCGATTAACGATTCAAAATTACGATTATTTCATTAATTAATCGTAATCGTACGAGTACAATAATATCTAGCGATTATATTTTTAATCGATTAATTTTATTAATTTGATTAACTGCCTGATGTCTTGAGAAGAGAGATATTTTTTGAAAGTCTAAGTCTCGCCCTTACCTAGGAGTCCCTAGATTACTGCACTATAAAAACCACCGTGTATTACTCAAACAAGTTTACTTCACACAGCCCACTAGAATTATTTTGTGTTTGTGCAGTCGCCATCAGATATATCGTAGCATGTAAGGTATTCATAAATATCTAAACATGACTCTTATTGCCTGGGCGTTAAAGTACATGTTCACATATTTATGAACGCCTTATATACTGCGATATCTGATGGCGACTGTACACATGACAGAGATACCAATTGCATTTTTTTAACGTGGATAAATATAAGCGTGTTCCAACTCTTACTCAAGAATTACTCGTGAAATCGAATCGATTAATTAATCGTTAATCGAATACTCTGTCGATTAATTTAATCGCGATTGATCTTGCGACGATTACTTGTTTGATCGATTAATTAATTGATTAAAAATTAATCGACTTATGCCCATTTCTGTAACAAATACACTAGCACGTTAAATAGGCGACGTGAGGCGTTACTTCTTGATGCCGCAACCGGTTCCGAAAGCGCCGTATGATGCCTTGTAGCTAATCTTTACAGGACAAATGGCTACCCTACACCCTCAAAACTATTTCCCAACAAGTGAGTAAGTTCCTCAACGGGTAATCACAATCAACAACAAATCTATTCACATAGCGTTCAACCACAAAGGCCGGAGCCGAAATTGATCATAGCCAAACTGAATGTTCCCGTATTGTGGTCAAGCCTAAGCTAATCTACATTGCAGTTTACAACGCACGAACCCCTATTGATCTAGTTGGCTACTGTTCATAATGGTGGATGGAATCTGGTGTCCATTGTTTGTCCATTTAGGGTTGTATAGAATATTTATTTAAAACATAACAATTCACAACTTTATTACTTTTTAAGGGAACTAGGGTAAACCTTACCTGCTATCTGACACAAATAATTTGATCTCAGGATACTAAAATAAATCTTCATAATATACATCTAACCCTTGCCACAAAATAAAATACCACAGAAAGCTCACTCTTACGCCGCCTGAGAGCTGTATTTTGGTTGGTTGTTTATGTAAAATGCTACTCAATTAGTTGCTTGACGTGGTGACTCGACCGACAAATGCTCGTACATGTGCACTACTACCTAGTTGGCTACTATTCTAATGATGGACTCTGATATCCATATTTGTTTGGCCATTAGAAGATGCCCGCAACTTCATACGCGTATTTTTTTTATATCGTAGTCGGTGGCAGCCTAGTGGTTAGGGCATGCGACTTTCAATCCGGAGGTCGCGGGTTCGAACCCGGCCCGTACCAATGAGTTTTTCGGAACTTATGTACGGAATGTCATTTGATATTTACCACTCGCTTTTCGGTGAAGGAAAACATCGTGAGGAAACCACCTAAGCCCAATAAGGCCTAGTTTCCCCTCTGGGTTGGAAGGTCAGATGGCAGTTGCTTTCGTAAAAACTAGTGCCTACGCCACATCTTGGGATTTAGGTAGCCGACCCCGATTGAGAATTCATTCTAAAAAAATGGGACAAAGGCTAGGAGGATGATGATGTAGTCGGTTAAAAATATCCCATAAAATCTGTGGATGTCCAGCTATCCGTGTATCAAAATTTGTCAAAATTTGTCCAGCCGTTTCGGCGTGATGAGAGGACGAAGGAAATGATGCCCAACAGATGGCGCCAGACTGGCATGGCGACGCGCGCCCATACAATACAAAAGACGATCCTGCATCACTCTATTAAGATTTTTCCTAAAAGCATGATGCCTCTCCATAAGAAACTGATTTTTAATACAAATCCAGAATTTTATAATATAGTACCTACATTTGACCATTGGCTGGGGCGGCGCCAACCGCGTCTACTTGGTGTGGTCCTAGGAATAAGCGAGTGAGCCTCGTTTTTTTCATAGTTTCTATCACATGTCGGTGTTCCGCTGGTTGTCAAAAAGTTTTAAATACTACATCGGAAGTTTGAGTAGACGCGACTTTAGCTTGTCGTTGTGAGCGCCACATACAATATTACCGTGAATGAGTGTTTGAAATATTTTAATAACTTTTCCCTCCCTTATGGGTACACTACAAAACTCAGTAGTGTTTAGTGTTTTGTGGTTTTGTACCTCATTATCATCCGTCATAAAAGAGAAGCGTCCTCATAGATAAGGTGTCATTTTGGTGGGTTTGGCCTTTTTTTTTTTTTTTTCGCTGTTGCATTTCACTGACACGTGTCACGCCTTAGAATTGATAATCGTCCTACTATGACACTTTATCCATGAGCACGCTTTACTTTTATGACGGACAATAATGAGGTACAAACCCACAAAACACTACTGCTTTCTTTAATGAGATCGTACACGACGCCAACCAAAAGACTATAAAAGGAGCAAACCATGCTTCAACGCGACCACACCATCGCACAGCGTCAACTATAGGTGCAACATTTATATTTACGGAGATGCCATGACTTTGCACGACTAGTGGCGCGGTGAGCGATCGGCCGCAGCCATACGAGTGAGTGAGACACACATAGCGCGGCGCGCCACTAGCCCCTAAGGGTGCGTATCCACTGAAACGAAGCGGAGCGGAGACGTGCGGAATCGACAAATCACAACAGTGACACGGAGCTGAGATACAGATTTCAACTCCGGTGATTGGTCGATTCCACTCCGCACCACTTCAGTTGAAACGCACTCTAAACTCTATGTTATGGGCATCAGGCGACTATATACATGATTAAATATACATACAAAATCAATTACCCAGAAACAAATATTCGAGTTCTTCACACAAGTATTTGCTTTTGCCAGGATTCGATCCCAAAACCGTCACCTCAGTGCCACTGCGCCCACCGCGTCGTCAAAAACAAAAGGCCAATGATACACTCGTGTACATTTTGCTTTCGTCGAGCACTCCGAGTTTAAACCTCAAAATACGAATATAACAAACAAATCGGGCACATCACTAGCGACGGTGACACGCAATCGGAACAAATTTTGAGCAAATTACCTCGTTTGTCGACAAAATAGATTGATTATGTCTAACCGCATTGTATCGGCGCGGAATTGGGTTCGGAAGATCTTATCGCCGTGTAGGAAATGAGCATGCTTTGCTTTCCGTTGAATTTGTTTGTAACCGTATAATTACATAAATACAAGTAAATCAGATTCTGTGTCTGCGGTAACTGGTTTATTTTAGTCAGTTTGTTTTTCTTTGTTCACCGAAAATATACCTAAATATTTTCTACGTAGAGTTGCTAAGCCGCGAAATTGTGCGCATTGGGTTACAAGCATGAAATTTCTACCACACATAGAGCGTTCTACAGTGATTATTTTCAGATGTGGAGGGAAGTAAGATTCGTCCCCTGTGTGGTGGGAGAGCGGGGTGAAGAGGACCAAGTACTGCTCTTTTTCTTTTTTTTATTACTGATCAGTTAAGGCTATTAGGGCTTGTGCGACATCGTTTTCGTGTAAAATAGATATCAGCTATTAATTTTCATGTTATTTAAGAATAGTTACCGTGAAACACTCTATCTGTGGTAGACATTTCATGCTTGTAACCCGATGCGCACAATTATGGTAGAAAGCAGCGGACTAACAACTCTACTATAAATGGGTGACGAAATTAAACACGATTTATACAGGGTGGAACAGATCGAAGGACTTTTGAGCAAACAGGGAATTGTTCAGACTGAGTACTTAATTTTTCACCAATGAACTATATAAATATTTCTATCCATTTTTGAGAAACAGGTTGTCAAGCATTAGTGTAAAAATCTGCACATATCAACCCTAGCATCTTTTGAACATTGTTTAAGTTAAAGACAGGTGTCAATCTAAAATGTAAATAAAACCTTGGAATAGTAAATTAGGTTGTCAAGAACGTAGAAAAAAAAAAGTTTTACGTGCGTAAAAAGTAGGTACAGCATCGTTTCATTACCCCCTTTTTGAAGTCAAGTCCCAATCATTGCCTATTTCAGTACTGATTTGTCTAACATATTATAGTTATCCAATATCTCGTGAAGCCAAATACTTGTCTTTAATGTTGGTTATGAATTTGCGTGTATCTCAATGTTATTTAATAGTATAGTGTTATTCAAAATCTCTACTTAGAAAACTGACTGAGATCCGAGCTGTGTTTTAAGTAGGTAGGTATTTGTTACTTAGTGAGATTTGGTTGATAACGGATGATCATAGCCTCAAAAATGCTGTCGAATTTAGCTTTTGAACACTAGAAGTATTCATTTTTTTTTATTATATAATAGTTTAATACAACGTTATTTTTATTCCACAATACAATACAATACAAATACTCTTTATTGCACACCTCAAACATCAAGGAATATACAACACAACATGAGATACATTAAAATAACAGGCAGAGGAAAACAACAGGTGGTCTTATCGCTAAATAGCGATCTCGTCCAGACAACCTTTAGGTAGCGGAGTAGTTGAAAATTAATGTTTGAAATAATAATAATAATACCTAATAGGACTAAATGAACGACTACCATAAAAGACTAAAGTAATAAACATAGATTAATAAACATATACAGATATACTTACATAAATACTTAGACATAATAAATAATTATATTGTAAAGTAATAAATAAAACAAAAACAGTATGAGCCACAAAGTTAAAGGAGCGATTATTATTGCAGTGTACTAAGGGAGAGACAAATAGTGTTTTTTGACGAGGGTTTTAAATGTTCCACCTATTGTATTATAGAATTAAAGCAAGTATTTCCAGTTCTATGACATCACAGCCCTAGAAATGATTACCAGCAATGCGTGTCCTATTTCATATGAAAAGCTGTCGTAATAGCATGAGAGTGTAGCATTGAGCTTGTATGTATTTATATCCGTATAGAGTGAAAAAAAAAACATTTTAATCTATCAACGGCGCGAAGTATGGTACGCTCACGGACGCAGAGTGCAGTTGCGTAAACTTTTTGATGCACCATATCAAAAAAAAATTATTACCAAACTATGAGTACAATCCACGTTCACCGCTCTCAACGGGTTCTGATTAACAATACAGTTGGTGGTTTTTAAAACAGCTGCATCAAATACAATTCATAATATTTTGCAACAAAATGGCATGTATTCGATTTTTAAATTGTAGGTACGTTTGTCGCGCGATTATGAATTGCGAGTCACAGTTTTGATAGAGAACTTAACTGAAGAAAACGAACCCTCGTCTCACACTATTTACATATACTCGTTTGTAGAGACCTGCCTACTGAGCCGGCGGTCCTGGGTTCGAATCCCAGCCAGGGCGAATATTTGTGTGATGAACTCGAATATTTGTGCTTGGGTCATGGTTGTTCTATTTATTTAAGAATATATTTATCTATATAAGTATTTCGAATAGCGAATTTCGATTCCGCACATCTCCGCTTCACTCCGGTTCAGTGGAGACACACTCTTATTGGTCGATTCCGCTCCGCTCCGCTTCAATGGAGACGCTCCCTAACTCCCGCCCAGTTTAAAAAACCAGCCCTTTGCCACCAAGTTCGTTGTCTTGGAGACACCAGCGGACTTCAACAACCTTCATCAGATCAGTCCATCTTGTGAGGGGCACGCTAAGTCTTATGGTGGTGTGCTTAAGAAGATTCTTCCGTTGCCACTTAAGTTTAGCAATATTTCGAGCTCTCTGGTACTTTTAGGGATCTCTTTATTGCTGATTCGATCTCGCTGAAAAACTCCAAAGAAATTCTTCCCTATAGCCCTCTTGGTGCCTAAACACTAGTTTAACATTATTTTACATATAAAAATACCGTAAGTATCAGAGATATTAAAATACCTACTAAACGGGTTTACTGATGTCGTAAAAGTCGAATATCGCTCGAGATCGACAATTCGACATGTTTTGAATCGGTACGCGATTCATCATCAGAAGAGCCTATCAGTCGCGGCTAACCGAGCACTGCTCAGTGTAGACAACGAAGTACGACGTCAATAAACCCGTTTAGTAGGTATTTTAATAGTTTTAACCTCCCAAACTATTCCAGAAACCCCACGCTTCCAAAATGCTAATTTATCGGTCGAAAAACTGAACGCGCACAAAGCGGTAACTCGGTAAGGAAGTTTACCGGAGTGCCATCACTCAGAGAAAGCAAGCGTAACTCCCGCCCAATTATGCAAAGCAGCCCTTTGCCACCAACTTCGGTATCTTGCAAAATTGCAGACACATCTCAGTGTGATCAAATATTTTAATTCAATTACAATGAATTGCATAAGTTGGGAGTCTTATTCAGACGTTAATTGGGTTGGAATTGGACGAGTAACCACGGCTCCACACGGCTCGACCGAAGCGAAGTTGGTTGAAATGTGAGTTTCAGCAGCGTGCCTCTCCATACAATCATATCATACTATAATATCATACTATCATAGCATACTATATCATTGCATAAGGATAGTTGGGTAGGTAAATAGAAAAGTTCATTTAGTGCGTTCAGAATGTTTTATTTTATTAGCATAACAATATGCGTAATTTAGAAGTTACAAAAGATATTCAAGGAATCGAAGCAGCGTAGCTCAACGCAGTTGCTGAGACAGAATACAAAAAGACAGCGCAGCGCATTAAAATTCATATATTTTTTTTGTATCTAACTTGAAAAACATTCATACGCATAAAAAATACGAAAAAGGGAAACAACTATGTTGTCACTTCACCCTTGCAATTTTTGAAAGAATTCCCCGACAAAATAGTTTCGCTGTTATTCCAATTTGTTTACTTGAATGGGAATATTTCCACTGCATTGTATGGAGGCAACGCTGGCGATTCGAGCCAACAATAACGCTACTGGTATGAGTTCCGCACAAGACTTAAGCTGCTATTCAAATGTAAATTCAGTTTCCGACTGTCTTCGCTGGAAATATCGGTTTTCATTATCCGCGTCTCGCGTGTGAAGGCAAGTTTTGCGGATTAACACAAAATTTTATTATACAGGGTGGCTCATTTAGATCGGTCTGTATGGGAAAGTCTGAAACTATAAGACATACGAAGATTCTATTCTTAAGAACCATGTCATCGATTTTAATAACAAGAAAAACTGCATTCATATATGTACATATTTAGAAAAAACCTGTACTGAATACAAAGTGTACACGTGACGAACCAGAAAACGTTTTTTTTTAAAACACCGATTTTAAATGTTCTTGAATTATTCAATTACCCATAAGTTATAGTGTATTATTTGAGAAAATGGCATAAAAATATTGAAAAATATAGAAAATATCGACATTTTAAATTCAGATTGCGGTGAAACTAGTTCCGGATAGTCACGAATATAAAATTCATTATAAATTGATTGTAGTATTTTATGGACTAGTTTTAGTTTACACATTGAAAATAAAGACAATGAACTATTTAAAACGGGCTTAATTTATAGAATTAATGGAACGAGCAAGCTTTGAGGATAAAATAAAGGTCCAGTTCGTCACAATCGCCTCCAAATGACTGCTAAAACATGTATTTTCTTGCATTAAAATGTGCCAAATCACAGAATAATATTTTTTATTACATTAAAGAATATTCATTTAGTAATGTTAACGCTTATATATGTGAATTGTTGCACTGTAGCAGCCAGAAATAATTATTTTCAACGTCCCAAATCTTGGGACAGTAACTAAACGGAATCTCATGTGACTAACTGGAAAATGTAAGGAATAGTGTACATAGATTGAATATATTGAAAGAAAATCACAAAAATAATATGTTATGAATCATATTTATTGTAACGGAATTAAAATGGTATAATATATATTATTACTAGTTTATATTATGTAATAATAATACATGTATAAACTAGTAATAGTAAATATTATACCACCTATATTATTATGTTCTCAATTTTTTCTTTGATAACTTTTTTCATCTTCAGTTAATTCAGCTATACTTTTTCTATTTTTTTTAACCCTTTTTAATATTTTTTGGGGGTTACTGATTTCAAACGTTCTCTATACCTCTTTGCTCTTTCAGCCGCAGTTAGTCCCATACAATTTTGCTCTAGAAATTACAATTCATAATTCATAATTCTTTATTGCATTATCATGTTGAACAATAAGATGTTACATTTAATATGATTAAGTCCATAACATGAATCCTGTCAGGGCACAGCAATTTACTTAGTGGTGGGTGTATAATTAGGTACAAATTCGATTTAGATTATTAGAATAAATAAATAAAATTTTGTTACAATAATATCGCATAAATATCATTCCACATTATTACATTATATTATTACATTATTTATTACATAATTGTAAGTTTATCATAGATTATAATTTTACATTATTAATATATTTATTATCTTATCACATTTAACATGAACTGTATAATTTTACTTTGGCAAAGATTCGTCGTTTAGGTATTCATCTACGGAGTAATAACATTTATTAATTAATAGCTTTTTTAATTCCCTTTTAAATACAGTGTCTTTCGGTTCATCTCTGAGTATCGCTGGCAATTTGTTTACAACTAGTATGCATCGGTAATAAGGGCCTTTTTTATACATCTCTAATTTTGTAACTGGTAGTTCTAGTTTAGTTGTTTTGTTTCGTCTGAGATTTCACTACTTTTTTGGTAAACAAATTTGAGTGCGTCCTAACAAAAAGTGCCGCTTCCATGATATAAATTGAGGGTAATGTAAGAATTTTTAATTGGACAAAGTGTGGGCGGCAGCTATCAGGTGTCTGCGTGTTGGTGAGTATGCGAATACATTTCTTTTGCATGACCAGATCAGTTGATGGACATCGGTGCTGGCCCCCCAAAGAATCACACCATATTGGAGCCATGCCTGCGCGAAAGCAAAATAAGCAGACAAACACACAACGATGACATTTCTTGTTAAAATTATTTCTCATGCACCTATGTTTTTACTTAAAATCTATTAGTTATTTATTCATCAATCAATCAACGATAAATGCACAATTATTTATGTGGTATAAAATGTAACCATGTATATTTATATACCTAATATGTTTTTTAGGGTTCCGTACCCAAAGGGTAAAAACGGGACCCTATTACTGAGACTTCGCTGTCCGTCCGTCTGTAACCAGGCTGTATCTCAAGAACGGTGATAGCTAGACAGTTGAAATTTTCACTGATGATGTATTTCTATTGTCGCTATAACAACAATTACTAAAAATAAAATAAAATAAATATTTAAGGGGGGCTTCCATTCAACAAACTTGTTATAGATTATGGTACGGAACCCTTCATGTGCGAGTCGGACTCACACTTGCCCAATATTTTTATATTATAACCCAAAAACACCTTGAACGAAATTCAATCCTAATAATATAAAAATATCTGTAAATGCTAGGTATAATGTTGTATTATAATTTACGAAGGAAGTACCATAACCTTTTTGGACAGAATGAGTATTAATGTTGAAGTGGCGTACGTATAATAATAATAAAATAACAAAAAAAGAACCGACTTCAAAAAAAATGAGTCAACGTAACCTGTTCATGTATAGGAATCACCTTTTGAAGTCGGTGCCAAACCACACAATTATTACTATGTAAACATATGCCACGCATGAGGCCTTTAAAATACTAAAACCTTCTCCTAGGTGTAACAAATACTTTTCTGAAAACCGCAATAAAATCGATTCAGCCAAGCGCGAGATAATCGCAGACAAACATGCATGTATTACAAACATACGGGTCAAACTAAGTACCTGTGTTTTTTTAGAAGTCGTTTAAAAATAAATAAATAATAAAAATAAAAAGCTTTTATTTCAGACCAAATTGATCCGTAGAATATTAGTAACAAATTAAACTTAACACTATGTTAGTAATAGACTGGCACACTTGACAAACTAAATAGACTAAATTAATTAATATAATTTTACGTTAAAACTTCGGTCACATTTTGATTGTGTACTAAGCTTTATAGTTCCAAATCGTCACAAAATCGTTCCAGTAATATATCACGTCACTAATCGGTCGTGACGAATTCTACCTCGACAATTTAAAATCAAAATTTTAAAGTGTCTGAACCAATTCAATGTGTTCTTTTGTTTTTTTCAATTTCAACCAAGTTTTTTAAATGAATAATACTTTTCCCAGGATTGTAGATAGTAGCATAGCTATTTCATGCTTTCGAGTCGAGTCGAGTCGAAAATAAGTTGAAAAAGAAAAACAGTTTTCTGCGTGAATTTCGAGTTGTTTTCCAAATAAGTATTTGTCAGCAACAACCAATGATATAAATAGATCAGAATTACATGACGCATTCCGCATAAACTTAACACCTTTACCTAATTACCATTACAATTTAGCCCTCAAACATTGTTTTGCTAGCAATATTCGAAGCTAACGCATCAACTAAATCGCTTACCAAAGCCCCGATGTAATCTGTTAAGGGACTCTGTAAGCAGATTCTGCAAACTTGATCATGTGACCAAACTTAATCATCTGTTTTTGCAGTCAGCGCAAACTCCGTGGAGTAATCTAAACTGTACATCGTATCGGAGTAACACAATTATCTAGCGAGTTATAATACTAGCTAAGACTCACTTGATAGCGGTTATCACTGTCTATTATATTAGGATTATCTGAGATAATCCTGGCTATATGGCTCACTGTCACTGACAAGTCCCACCGCGGTTGCCCAGTTGATTCCACCGACGATATTATATTCTATAATTGCAATAAACATTAAATGTAGATTGATAAAATGTACATTAAAGATATTAATCAAAAAATACGTGTGCTGTTTTTTGAAAGTTAACCCAATAGCTGATATTAACATTAAAATTGCAGAGCACGACGTTGTTGTGGATGTAGGGGCAAGTGCTGTACCTGTGGACACTTTCCAGAATTTGACCTTTAATCAGTTGTTAGACAAAAACTACGCGTATTACCAATATTTATTTTGTTTTAATCACAGTTCAGTCAGTGTCAGTAATCTTTAAAGTCCACATATGTTTTCTACGCTTAGCTATCCGGAGATGGCGGATAAAAGCATTTAAATAAAAATAATCATTATATCCATTGGTACATCTTCTGTTTGTACCTATGGACACTAACAACGTACCTATGGACGGTAACGTACCTATGGACAATAATCAACAACATTCTTTTAAACAGAAGAAACTTTTAAAATAACGCAATTAACAACATACAATTAATTAGCAAGTAATTATACGTTTCTCTGCATATCATAATTACTTTTTTTCTTCTTGAAATGTAATATTCTTAGCAGAATCTCAAGTATAATTATGGGACTTTAAAAAGCCTCCATATTTAGTCTGCAGCAGTATCATAATCGTCGTTTGAGACTTTACATTCTTAAGGAAAACCTAATTTTCTTTATGGAAAATAATCAACAATCAATAACAACATAATTTAAATACATTCTATGCTAGCAGAGTTATCTGAATCATCATTTTATATTCAACATTTTTGAAAATAAAAACCTGATTCGTCATCGGAATTTACGTTGTCTATGTGAGCCTTTGAAAAGTATAAGAGATAATATACCTATTTCATCCTCTAAAATAATTTTTGTTTGGCATCAGGTATTGTTTTAAGCTTATCAGACTAAGATGTATCTTTATCTAACGTCTTTGGTACTATTTGTTCCAGTAGAATTCTTCTTCTTAATAATATTGGCTCGTTTTGATTCCTCCACCTTAATAGTTTCTTTTAACGGCGTGTCTGTTAGGATCCTAGTTTAGCAAACTCATAGGCAAGTTCTCGAACTTGTTTTTTATTTAGGTACATGTGTAGATATGCTGCTTTTTTTAAGTAATCAAACAGCTGTTGCTCCTCAGTATTGCTAAAGATCCTCCTGATTTGATTTTTGACTTCGAAGCCTTCTTCACCAATATTTCGACAGTATTTTTTTTTTATTTAAACATTATCGAATTTGGGATTTTAAACTTTTCAGTGGCTTTCCTTACTAAAGTCAGTGTCCAACTGTCCAGGCATATCTTGTCTCTTTTTTTCCCAGTTTTTCTACGAGGCACTAAATAAAACAAAAATATTAATTTTACTGTCCACAGGTACATTCAGTATAATTGTGCCTATGGACAGTCCATAGGTACATTTATGGAGGTGTCCACAGGTACAATTTTGGCGGTTTTTATTTTGAATTCCCACCGGTCACTATTAATGCTACCTACGACTAACGAAATCTTCTAAAAATAACGTTTACACCATATAAATTAATATGCCACTGCAAAGACACCCGAAACATTTGCCGATATTGCATAAATCATGCTTAAAAAGTAGGAAAAAACTTACTTTTTGTCACAAAAACTTTCGGCAGCCACAAAACACGCAATTTCTGTCATCCGTAAAGATGGCGACTAGCTAGTATTGCCATATGAAAAAAATTATTTTCAAATAAGTAATTGGTATTTCTCTATCCACTAGATTGCTTTTGGTAACTACGGCTACCTGTCACCGCTCTTATTTTATTATATAAATAGAGTCCAACTCAAAATTCGAAGCAATTGAGTGGCTATGGTTATTCGTTTTCTTTGTATGAGTAGTGTCCACAGGTAAAACCGTCCTCAGGTACAGCACCTGCCCCTAGTTGTGTGGAAAAAAAGCGTTAAGAATGAATGTGGAGGGACATAAAAGAAGAAAAGATGGAGGGATTGTGTATGGAGAAGAAGAAATTAATTGACGAGATGATTAATGATAGGGAAGAATGGAAGAAGAAAGCATGCTGCGCCGACCATTAAATGGGATAAAGGCAAGAGAATTATGATGAAGTTTTGGATTTTTATATGTTGATCAGTAAGGTGAGTGTTCATCCAATTTTGCAAGTTCTAGAAACTTCTGCTCGCTGCGCACTGCACATAGGTTGATATTGTTAAACTGATAATAAATCTGGAACGATATGGGATTAGAGGTACAGCAATAGAATGGATTAAGAGTTATCTAACAAATAGGAAACAGTGTACAGAAATAGTTAAAATAGATAATGTCAATAAAAGTTTTGTAAAAGTAAAATATCGATCTAAATTTCGTGAGGTTAAATCTGGAGTCCCTCAAGGCAGCAACCTAGGTCCTATATTATTTTTGGTGTACATCAATGATCTTCCTCTAGCAACTTCACATAAATGTATACTTTTCGCTGATGATACAACTTTATTAGTTAAGAGTGAGGACATTGGATCTTATGAAAAGAATATCAATGATGCTTTAGTTGACATTAATAATTGGACATTAAATAATAGCTTAAATATCAATATGACAAAACCTTTTTATATTCAATTTAATTCATCATCATCATCATCATCATCATCATATCAGCCTATAGACGTCCACTGCTGGACAAAGGCCTCCCCCAAAGTTATCCACAACGATCGATCTTGCGCCGCCCTCATCCAATTTCTACCCGCGATCTTAACCAGGTCGTCGGTCCACCTTGTTGGAGGCCTTCCAACGCTGCGTCTTCCGGTCCGCGGTCGCCACTCAAGAATCTTTCTGCCCCAACGGCCATCGATTCTACGAGCAATGTGCCCCGCCCACTGCCACTTATGTTTGGCGACTGTCTGAGCTATATCTACAACCTTGCTTCTCTTGCGTATCTCATCACTTCGAATTCGATCCCGCAAGGAAATTCCGAGCATAGCTCGCTCCATTGCCCTTTGAGTAACTGTGAGCCTTCTTATGAGGCCCATTGTAAGCGACCACGTTTCAGTGCCGTATGTCATCACTGGCAACACACATTGGTTAAAAACCTTCGTCTTAAGACACTGCGGTATTTGGGACGAGAAGACATTCCGCAGCTTCCCGAACGCTGCCCATCCGAGTTGGATTTGACGAGTGACCTCTTTTTCGAAATTCGACCTACCCAACTGGATCGTTGGTCCAAGGTAGATATAGTCGTCTACAGTTTCGAGCGCAGAGTCTCCAACTTTAAGTGGAGTGGGTGCCACATGGGAGTTAAACATAATTTTCGTTTTCTCCATGTTCATTTTAAGACCCACTTGTTGAGAGACCCTACTGAGGTCGTTGAGCATTTTGCCGAGGTCTTCCAGGGTCTCAGCCATGACCACGATATCATCAGCAAAGCGGAGGTTGGTGATGTATTCGCCGTTTACGTTGATGCCAAGTCCGTCCCAATCCAGAAGCTTGAAATCGTCTTCCAATACAGCCGTGAACAATTTAGGAGATATAACATCTCCTTGCCTCACACCACGCTGCAATTGGATAGGTTTCGAGTCTTGGTTTTGGACGCGGACTGACATAGTGGCATTCTCATACAAACACCTTAGTACCTCAATATACCTGTTGTCAATTTGGCACCGCTGGAGAGACTGCAGCACTGCCCAGGTCTCGACTGAATCGAAAGCCTTCTCATAGTCCACAAACGCTAAGCATAATGGCTGGTTATACTCTTCGGTCTTCTGTATAACCTGCCGCAGCGTATGGATGTGGTCTATGGTACTAAAAGCTTAACGGAAGCCGGCTTGTTCGGGAGGCTGGAAGTCGTCAAACCTGCGTGCGAGACGGTTCGTGATGACTCTCGAAAACAGCTTATAAACATGACTCAGAAGCGAGATGGGCCTGTAGTTCTTTAAAAGGGTCTTATCGCCTTTCTTAAAGAACCACTACGCTTCTGTGCCATGCCTGTGGCGTTCTCCCCTCGAGTATAACGAAGTTAAATAACTTTTGCAAGGCTTTTAAGACCGGTTTTCCACCTGCTTTTAGAAGCTCTGAGGTAACTCCGTCATCACCCGCCGCCTTATTATTTTTAAGCTGTTTAAGAGCCATACTAATCTCGTACAGGCTGACGTCCGGGATTTCTTCTGTGTAGTGTCGGGTCAACCTAGCTCTTGGATCTTTAGCTAGGTTCATGACATGTGTCCGCGTTGTCGTGTATAACTGTCCGTAGAACGCCTCGACCTCCCCCAGGAGCTCAGGCCTAGACGACACGATTCTACCATCCCCTGTCTTCAGCTTTGTCAGCTGGCTCTGTCCAATAGACAAATCTCGTGCGAACACTTTGGAGCCTTTGTTCCGCTCAATAGCCTCTTCAATACAATTTGTATTGAATTGGCGCAGGTCGCGAGTCAGAGACTTTGAGATTTGTTTGTTGAGCCTTCGGTACTGAGAAGCGTCATCAGGGGAATGCAGAATCATACCGCGCCTCTCCTTCATGAGCTCGAGAGTGTGATCAGAGATCTTTTTGGTTCTTTTTGAACGGTGGGTCTTAAAGAACTTAGATCCCACCGTTAGGACAGTTTCCACAACCCTGTCGTTAAATTCGTCCACGTCTTCGCAATCACCCAGGCATTCGAAGCGATTCTGCAATTTCAGTTGAAAGGGATCGGGGTTTTGGATTTGTATCGGTGTTGGCCGGAGCATAGACTTCATAAGCCAATTTAATTCATACAATAGCAATTCAATTCCATTAAATATTAATTATAATAATTTGCCCATAATAAAATGTAAAAGCATTAATTTCTTAGGTTTACATATTGATCAGCATCTAAACTGGCAAGAACATGTAAATTATGTTTGCTGTAGGATTGATAGGTTTGTATTCGCATTGAGGAGACTAAGAAATACCATAAATCTTGAGGTAGCAATCACAGCCTATTACGGCTATGTATCGTCAGTCCTGAACTATGGATTGTTATTGTGGGGGAACTCTGTAGACGTAGAAAGAGCATTTCTTCTACAAAAAAAACATAACCAAAGCATGGATAACAGATAGTTGTAGACCTCTCTTCAAAAAGTTAAACATTTTGCCGTTACCATGCATGTACATTAGAAAAGCTTGTCTCCTTGTAAAAGACCGCCCGGATTTATTTAAAATGAGATCGGAGGTATACACAACAAATCAGAGAGCCCAGTATCAAAATATTTTATATCAGCCTAGATGTAGATCAGCTATTTATAAAAAAAAAACGCTTATAACATGTGCATAGTCCTGTATAATAGCTTACCTAAAAATATTAAAGAAATGAAGGCTTCCAACTTTAGGAAAAATTTGACTAAGTATCTAGTAGAAAACTGTTTCTATAGTGTTAAGGAATTTATAGATTGTACGAAACAGCATGATCCTTGTTAGAAATAAGTAAATCAAATGCATGTAGGTACTTGTTCTGAACTAGCATAATATTTGCATATCGTTTAAATACGATTGAATACTGTACCTACTATAAACAACAATAACACCCTGTAACTAGTCATAAGTATTCTTGCAAATAAACATATTCTAATCTATTCTATTCTATTCACAAAAAACTGCAGGCCTTCGCCATTTTGAGTCTTGATTTCTACTGGGTTAAGTATCAAAAATGTATTTTTTTTCTAGGACTAGGAGTACCTAAAAAAATTAGTATAGATACTCCCAAATATTCCAGGAATTTGGAATAAAAAAAAAACACAATTAAATATAATGTACCTATGCTGTCATAGCGGGTGCTTTTTGGTTATATTTTAGACAATACAAGTTACCTACAGATAATCAAATGTATACTGTTCTGTGTACTATATTCCCGGAACTTGAAGGTCGTGTATAAATGTTGAGTAAATTAAGCAAGTCTAAGAAAAGACACTCCTAATATTTGAAATTCGAATATGTCTGCAACAACGCGACATTTTAATTACGCCGAACGCGGCTGTCACATCTCGAGGACGGTGGCAGAATAATTTTGACGTCACCTCCAACCCTCAATTAGCCATACAATTTCATATCACACGAGTAATTCTAAAGCCGTCTCAGATATGTGCGAAGCCTATAAGACATTGGGTGGTAAAACGCCGTAAGTACCGGTGTACTCGCTTCATAAGGGGCTATGCATACGATCGTGTTTTAGACGCATTACAAACGTCACCTCGTTCAGGCGGTTTTCACACTGAGCTACAGTTAGATTTTTTTAAACACACATTTGACACTTGGTTGTTGATGTTTGTAGTGATGTAGCAGACATATTGTATGCCAAATGTAACGATTATGAATGGTTAATCGAGTCGATTTTACCGACGAATTTTTTTCGGATCTGCATAATTATATTTTTGTTTATTTTGTGTAAATCAATATTTTTTTGAGCTACGGGCCGTCGGACTGAGCTGGACTCACTGGAGCTTTCTATGTAGAATAGTAATTTGTTTTAATGTTCTTTCTTCAGGTTATAAATATATCGATTTAATCGATTTCTACAAATTTACAGAAATAGCACATGAATCGAAACGCAAGATTTGGTCACAACACAGCTTTAAAAAAAAAAGCACGTAGTACGTAATTGTTTATATATAGATTTATAATCGTTAATTCCTTCAACACCGTGATAAGAAAAAATATAACATGAACCCAATGGTATCAAATAGAAAGTAGAAAACTTTTATAGAATCTTGAAAAAACCACTATGTCATTGCTTGTTTTATTTTTTATTTTTTAAATTCAATAGGTCGTGCAGATTTACATTGTATTGGTTCTGTCATGTATCAAATGTATGTTTAAAAAAAAACCTACTATAGTGGTAGACGGTGGTCAAACGGTGCTGGTGATGTACCGGGCGTATTTTTCAAACTTTAGATAAAATAAGTTTACTTTTTAAGAAACAAAAGTAGGTGTTAAAGGTCATCATCATCGTCATCATCTCATCACAACAAGTCATCCACTGCTGGACGCAATTCCCTAATACGTTTCCGCATCCATACGAAGGTTCATACATATTGTATGAATGTTAAATCACGAGTTGTTAAGCGCGTGGTCTATCAAGATCGTCTTAAAAAGCATCGTATGCACAGGCCCTAAGCGGTCCTCGGTGAACACAAAAATAGTAACTGGAGAATGCTAACCGGTATTTTTTTGTATAGAAATTAACAGATTAACGAATTACCTAATATACATAGAATTTTTTACCGGTTTGTATTTCCTAACCCCAACCCACATGCCTCAATCCGCTTCATTCGCTAACAGCCCTTGATTAGTTTGCTTCTCGGAATAACTCCTACGTGACTTAATTTTATGTTTTTGGAGATAGTCGCCCCATATATATACAATTGCTATGTATAATTTGTAAAACATACTGGCTATCGCTGGTTGCATATACGTCTACAAATAAATAAATAAATAGGTATTGGACAACCTCACACGAATCGATCAACTCCCAAAGTAAGCTCTTAAATAGTAGGCTTGTTTTATGGGCACTATGATGTACATGACCAAGGATTAAAATCCCGAATCGTGGAAAAAAAAGTAAATCCTAAAGAAATTTAATAAAATTTAATTTACACAATTATGTTTTCCGAAATGTTTTTTTTTTTATGTGTGTAAATTAACACCAACTTCTGTTATTGCTATACCTACTTACATACAAAGATCAACACTCAAAGAAAAAATAACGGATGGGGAAATTGAAAGCGTACGTACAGAGCCTCTCTGGTCGAAAGGTCAAGACCTTTGGCCGGCAATCCAAAGATACCGGGTTCCAGTCCCAGTGTGGATTACGTATGAGCGCAATTAAAAAAAATATTTAATTGTTGATCTTTGTATCTAAGAAATTGAATAATTCTATATTTACTCATAGGAAGTAAATAAAACGACGCTAAACGCTTATTATTGCGTAAATCTACAGCTTACATTTGAATGAATGAAACAAAAACTGTAAGAACAATGAATGCCTACTAATTAACAATTTCTGTTAAGCTATTTTTGAGCCCACTTTACGGAGAATTTAGTCTCTTTATAAATAAGTCTTATATTTTCTCGGTATAAAGAACGGAATGTTTTTTGCATTTATCGTTTTTACAAGACCGGTCTTATTTGACTCAGTTCTAATAATAGCGCAGAGATCAACATTGAAAAATAAAAAGACAACCCACTCAACTCCAGACATAAGCAAACACAACATTAAAAGCGCTATATTGTAGAAGAATTTTCAATTTCTCCACTACCCAAAGGTTGTCTGGAAGAGGTCGCTCTTTAGCGATAAGACCGCCTGTTGTTTACCTCTAATTGTAATGTCTTGCGTTGTATTTCTCCTGTATGTTTTATGAGTGCAATAAAGAGTACTTGTATTGTATTGTAGGAATGTTCATTATTTGTGCGTACTACCATCTGAAAGGCTATGGGAGCTGAGCGGCCAAAATCCTATCGCTAAGGAGATACTTCTTCGGAAGTGGCGCTGGATAGGTCACGTACTGCGAAGACCTGACAACCATCTTTCCAAACAAGGTCTGACGTGGCAAGTATCCGGTAGAAGAAGACTCGGTCGTCCTCGCACCACTTGGAGACGCACAGTCAACAAAGAAGCCGCGTCAATCGGCCTCGACTGGAAAAAACTCGAGGAAGCAGCGCAGGATCGGCGGCAATGGAAAATCCTTCTGAGAGCCCTATGTCCCGGATGAGGGATAACAGGATACCATCATCATCATCATCACCATCTGAGAGCGGCAACGTCTTGTAACTCCTCTGATGCTGCAAGTGTCTATGGGCGACGGTTACTGCTTCCCATCACGCAATCCGTCTGCTCGTTTGCCTCTTATGATTATCATAAAAACCGGCCAAGTGCGAGTCTGAATTGCGAACTGGGTTCCGTACAAATACTTATTCCATCTTAACTGGTTAACTTGGCGCCGGATACAAATGAGGTGCAAAGTTTAACCGGGTTCTGCAAATACGATTTTTGAATGATTTAATTACAAATGTAAAGTTTTCAGATTTTACCCTATACTTATAGTATAAGGTATTACTTGTCAAATCTCAGAGTTCTGGTCAACAAAAAATGCCTTATAAATGTTGATTCCCTTAAAAATGTTGAAATGCACGTTCTTTGCGGCATAAACAGCCGTATCTTTTTTTTACGTGAACATGGAAGTTTTTTTTTTCACAGCTTCAAGGGACTGTAGATTGAGTTTAGTTTTAATTTTTCAACTCGCTACTTACACGCGTTCCCGAGATCAAGGGTCTTGGCTGATAGACGGCCGGACGGACGGACAACCTATAGTGGTCTTATAATGGTTCCGTTATTTCCTTTTGAGGTCCGTTCCAACCGTACCCTAAAAAGAAAGCATATATAGAAAAGTGAATCATTAAACATGTCTGGGAGCGATTTAACAAACATTATTCTGAGCCCATATTGTTTTATACGCCTTGGTTCATTATGATGTTAATTACAATTTGACAATGTGGTAGAAGGTTTCCATGTCCCGTTTTGTGTTGAATCGTAAAGTTGGGACAATAATTGTTTTAGGATGGCATCGGCGCCGAGGTGTTGTGATTATGTCGTAATAATAAAAGGTTTTATGGCCTAAGTTTTTATTGGCAAAAATCACATTTAGGTGCTTTTACATAGACATTATTCGGTGACGTTAACGGCCAGAATGTATCATTTTTTATGGGATTAATTTGTTCGCGTGTAGTTTGTGTTCATAATTGAGGTCCATACTCGTACATACTTTATTTATATTTATATCTACAATACTTTTAACTTTTCGATTTTTCGCCACATTGATAAAGCTGCATATTTGGATGATAGATTACATAATTACCATTTTCAAGCAGATTTTATCAAACTGAGTGCAAGTGGCATACAGCTTGATATCTATTACAAAAAGGTTGAAATCGGTCTTAAGTAACCTATTTTACTTACTTTATGTAAAACATGTTTAATTTCATTATTTGTCATAGAAAATTATGATGAAGATGACTCATACCACGAATGAAACACCTAATTAGATTGGCAAATATTCAATAAGTAAACTCACAGGTATTCTTTGATACTCCCCCTCCCCCCCACTTTGAGGCATGATTTCCATGATAAAAACTATTCTACGTCTCAGTACTCAAACTATCTCCATACAAAATTTCATTTAAATTGATTCTACGGTGTGGCAGAGATTACAGACAGACAAACAGAGTCACATTCGCTCAACATGTCTTTTCTTCCACTTAATACCTATTCAAAGAAGTCAATGTTACAACTAAGATCTCAAAAACTGTTCCATTCCCGAATCTAGGTTTATATATAAATAAAACATTGAAAAGGCTTAATGATGAGGTTGAACCAGTAGCTAATTACCTGTACCATAAGGCAGCGGTAAAAAAGATACACGTAAAATATACACAGTATTATCAATATTATCATCCCACTGAACATACAAACACGTCAAGTAAATCTATCCGAAAACCCCAATCCCCGGACTATTCCCGTATCAAGTTTTGTATCTGTAATAGTCGTAAAACAGCATATTAAGCCTGTTATCGTGAGCTGTGCGCGAGTTTCAAGCCACGTAATCAAGGCTATGTGAATATTTGGCTTCAAAAAAATGCTCCGAGCGCTGCATATTTGGCGGAATATGCTGTGTGCGAGATGTTTTACACTTACTACTAGGGTCTGCTCCTGTTTTATTACTTTTATGAAGCACGAGCTAAAATTTTGAACCTTGTTCGAAAAGTTTTAAATCCCAGTTTTGTCAGATCGGTTTGTGAGTTGGAAATATTCAGAGGAGCCGGTCTGATAACAACGGTGAACAGATGGTTTATGAAGTTATTAATATACTGGTAATGGAAACCTTTACTTACTTTTGTTTACCGTAGTTTTAAACGAATGAATGTAAATAAAAATCTAGGTACATAGCAGAGATATGTATCGGTGTATTTATTCTCAAAACGAGGCTTTGAACTACTCGCTAGGCATACTTGTAGGTTTACTTTGTAAAATTTCAGCTTTTAAACGTACGTATAAATCTATAAGCTGCGTGATTGTTTCGTTTCTTGGGATGTAAAGTTGAACTTTTTCCATGCCAAACTATTATGTAAAAACCGCTAAAACTATTAAGTAAAAACCCGTAAAACTCAAATTACGAGACCGAGAAACGATTTAGCATTATACCTTCAGCACCCCAACCTTTACGCTCCTGTGGTTAACACCAAAACCGACATTCTATCATGCATTGCAAGCCCCAAAAATGAAATCAAACTCTCAAATCTCATATAAAATTTACTTGCGCGATGCAAAATTTACGAACACGAGATCCGGTTGACTGTGCTGCGGGAAAAATTCACTTTGAACTTTGAACAAGTCCCGACAGTATTGAAAATAGCTGCAGCAAACTGTTTTGTGTACTTAACCAAGGCAAATAGCTCATACATTTTCATTAAATGACGGCAGATGCAATAATATTTGTAAAAAACGAAACGCTGCGGTTGAAATGCAAAAATGAATCCAACTTATGTAGGGCAAGGTTTAAAAGCGTTTTATTACCCTCTTTTGGGGTTTTCGGTTAGTGGGTAAGTTGGTGAAGATTTTAGCTGCATTTATACGAAATTAAAGTTTCATTTTGTGCTACAAGTGTTATTAGTGTTAGTAAACTCAATGAGCTTTCAGTCGCGAATAGTATTTAAAATCAAATAACATAGTAATTTAGAAATAGGGCTTAACCAAATGCATAATTTAGTTAGAAATATTCAGAGTTGTGGCCGTACCAAAGAAATATCGCTAAAAGGGCTGTATCTTAATATCAATGGAATCAGACCCCTGTTATCTCACCATTTACCTTCCACCCTGCACAATCCTGACTCCCATGGACCTTCACCAACAATTATTATTAATCATCCCGTACAATCCTTAGCTAAGCCGTTGTATTTGATTAAAACCTTTATATCCCAATTAACATGCGGAGTAAACAACCCTCAAGTTCTATTTTAATTACTGGAGTTGCCATGTTAACGAAGACACGGTACCTACGGGGGTCAGTGCAAGTCAAACAGGATCACAAAGGGATGGTCCCAATATTTGCATGGTTTGCCGCGGACTTACTTCATTACGCTTTGCGCGGCCGGCCAAAAGGTACGATGGTATAAGTCGGAAAATGAGAGCTGTGGAGAAATTGGAAGAAGTTTAGGAATAGCATTTTTGACAATCATTATCGCCTTCGTATTTCCAAAATTAAGATGACAATGGTATCACTTCCAGCTTGTCGCTTTTTAGGGTTCCGTACCCAAAGGGTAAAAACGGAACCCTATTACTGAGACTTCGCTGTCCGTCCGTCCGTCCGCCTCTCCTTAGTTCTAATTCATGTGTACTTTTTGATATCGCCAAATAAGTGATATCTCAGGTATACCCTAGGTATATCGCCTTCAACAGTAATTTTGATACGTTATTTATAAATTGTATTTGTCTTGTTTCCTTTTTGTAAACTTTTATTGGTGTGAAATAAAGTATTGTCATATTGTATTGTATTGTAATATGTGATGTTTGGGATTCAAATTTTGGCATAAAGTGACATTTCAGTCAAGCTAAGTTTGCGCCTGATATATAAATATCGCATATTAATATTCCTTCGCATATTATTGAGGCGCGAACTTAACGCGACAAGTTTGGTCAAGTGGCGATATATTAGGTAGGTAGATATATCGCCACTTTGGACATCTCTTCGAAATATCACAATGAATGAATGAATGAAAATGGCCTTCCCTCCATATTCTGCAGGTACTTACAGAATTGTCTTTTCATGGTATATATAGCTCAAAAAGTTTCCAGTCTTTGTGGCAGTGGTTGATGTGAAGATTGTTTGAGGAATTATAGGTACTAATGATGCCCTAAGGGCCTGGCCACATGTCCACGACACGGCGTCGTAAATGTAAAACGACACGGAGTCGCGTCGGAGCGCGACACATTATCCACCGTGCGAATAACCGTTGCCGCGTCGTGAAAACACACGACACGGCGTCGTAAACGTAAAACGACGCTGTGTCGCGTCGGAGCGCGACACAATTATCCACCGTGCGAATATACGTTGCCGCGTCGTGAAAACACACGATGCTGTGTCGCGTCGGAGCGCGACACAATTATCCACCGTGCGAATATACGTTGCCGCGTCGTGAAAACACATGCTGCACCGGGCACCGCAGGTGGCGCCGCGCGCCGGGCAGATTAACTTTGCTGTCTTGAGTAGATGCACGGTGCGGTGCCACGTTCGATTACGACGCCGCAGCTTCTCGTACATGTTCAAAATATTTTGCGATCAGTTTTCAATTCGACATGGATCCTATCACACGTATTCTGCTCTTGTTGCTTTTAAGAAGAAGCATGAAGAAAAAGCAGAAGAAACGAAAATGTTGGATAAATCCATATCTTTCTATTATGAACCATGATGGCAGTCATTTCAAAAGGAAGTACGAGGCTTTAAAAATAAGTGATCACAAGTTTTATGATTATTTTAGAATGTCTGTGTCAAGTTTTGAAGAACTATTATGGAAAATATCGCCTCGTTTAAATAGGCAAAATGTATTTACCTGCGACCTGCGGTGCCCGGTGCAGCATGTGTTTTCACGACGCGGCAACGTATATTCGCACGGTGGATAATTGTGTCGCGCTCCGACGCGACACAGCGTCGTGTGTTTTCACGACGCGGCAACGTATATTCGCACGGTGGATAATTGTGTCGCGCTCCGACGCGACACAGCGTCGTTTTACGTTTACGACGCCGTGTCGTGTGTTTTCACGACGCGGCAACGGATATTCGCACGGTGGATAATGTGTCGCGCTCCGACGCGACACCGTGTCGTTTTACGTTTACGACGCCGTGTCGTGGACATGTGGCCAGGCCCTTACTCATGTTGAAAACTCAAAAATGCGTTTGTACTAATCATGTTTATTGTTTCAGTATCAATGTTTTAGTAGAAATGACTCGTATCAATTTCATATATCTTTATTGCAAGTACCTAACCTAAACAAAACAGACCCCCGATTTCAAGCACACAACACCAAACCCGCATCGGCCAAGTAAACATAATTTCACCTACATATATTTTTATCGACGCTCCAATTTTATTTACCTATACGCAATAACAATTAAACCTTCCGAGCAAAGTTTCGTAAACAAAACATTTCCGAAATAACGTTACCGCTAATTCAGTTTGATGTTTTCTCGTTACGGAAAGGATGCATAGGCCTTGAGGGAGCACTGAGGCTTCGCTCAGTACATTTATGTGTACGTACTGATAATAAACAACCATACAGGGCTAGTTTTATTAACCGCAGGTGATATATTGGTTGTGATACATAAGTTGCTTGATTTTCACTAATAACGTGTCGTGGGATTAGTGAAAATCAAGCAATCTTATGTGTTATTATTGTAACGAGTACCTATCAGGGTAACTGATATTTTAATTTTAACTATTTTTATTATAATTTTTGACATTTAGAATTTTTTTCTAGAAATATTCTATTCTAGCCTCTACTTTTTTGTTTATATATTTTTTTTATTTGTTGACGATCCTTTTTAGGGTTTTTCTTTTATTTCAATAATGTTGTTTTTTATGTTTTTTATTTTATTTTTAATAAATTTCTCTGCTCTCTGTAACTGACGATTCGAAAGTGCTTGTAGCTAGGCCTACTTGAATAAAGAATATTTTGACTTTTGACTTTGACTTTGACTAGTGAATTCTCTACTTTTCGCTGAATATTTCATTTCTTAAAAGTATTTTTGCACTGAATTAACCAAACGGCATTTTTATAAAACTAATTTAACTTAAAATGAAACAATACTCAAAAATTGTGAAAAATTAGTGACTACGGCTGAAAAAGTCCCGGCGGAGGGAAAATTCGATGTAGGTAGTGAAACATTTGTCAAAAAAAATTCGGGAAAAAGGCACATTAATCGTGAAATATTTAGGGGCGAGATTCGTTTCTGATGGCATGTGTGCAAAATATTAGAGCTAACCAATTTACTTGAGCGGAAGTTTTTAATTTTACATGATGCAGTTGAAATAGTAAGTGATGGTGAAATATAAGTATACGTGGAATGTCTACGCGATATCACACATAGTAAGAACGCAATATGTCTAAAATATCATTATCATCACCCTCATCACCATCATCATGTCAGCCGATAGACGTCATCTGCTTGACAAAGGCCTCGCCCAAAGTTCTCCACAAAAATCGGTCTTGCGCCGCCCTCATCCAAAAAGCGTGGGAAGGCCGCCCTCATCCAAAAGGTAAGGGAAAACTGATACTAAAACATATTAAAAAAAAACATGCCTAAGAAACACAATATGAAAAACATTACATTGACGGCGCGTTTGGCGCAGTTTGTGGACACCTGCCTACTGAGCCGGCGGTCCCGGGTTCGAATCCCAGCCAGGGCAAATATTTGTGTGATGAACTCGAATATTTGTGCTTGGGTCATGGTTGTTCTATGTATTCAATTATATAGTTATCTATATAAGTACGTATACCGTCGTCTAGTATCCATAACACAAGCCTTCTTGAGCTTAATTTGGGACTAGATAGTTTTTTTTTTTTTTTTTTATTGAAAAACATGTTACTTGACATTACAGTTTACACCAATGCGTCATGAACCGAACAATGTTTATTACGACGGCGAAACGGCGTGGCCCCGTTGTTCCGACATCTCAGGTGTTGGATTTGACACCTTTCGGCCAGAAATCAGCACACGCGATAGTCTCCTGGAGCGGCCGCGGCACGCGCACTACAAATGAGCTGAAGTGCACGTAGTGGCGCGACTGCAACTGGAACACCCTTAGCGAGTAGCCGGTTTTCTGGCGAACATACTGCGTCACTTCTTCAGCGGTGGCAGTGTGATGCAGGCGCGACACGTATAGCGCCTTACACGTATAGATTTGAGTGAGGTTGTCAGATATTTATATTATTTATATCATTATTTTATAAATAATAGATTAAAACAGGCTATTTTTGTAGACTGTAGGTACTAAATGAATTTATGCTTGATACGTTTATAATAAACACTAGCTGAGCTAACTAGTTTCTAGATAGTTATATAGATAAATAACATCCATGACCCAGGAACATATACTCGAGTTCATCACACAAACATTTACCCTGGCCGGGATTCGAACCCAGAACCGCCGGTTCATCAGGCAGCTACACTACAAACCGAGCCAACCGCGTCGTCACTTTTTGGCAGGGTTATGTATGAGATTTATAAAAACAAATAAAGTTGTTTTTATTAAATCTCAAATCGACGCCATGGCTTCTAAAAACTGATTGATCCGCCTGTATAATACCCACTGAATATCAGTTGCCTAGGCCTCTCATTACCGACATACTCCATTCATTTGTAGCATATTAAAATCAACGATAATAAGGAATTTACATAATAAATTGAAATATCTGTATCATTTACTTCACGATCTGTACCATGATTAGCTTAATGAGCCCGAACACTTGACAAACGTTCTAATATTGCCAAGGAAATTTTCTCACTCGACTCAAATTGCTCAAGTTGTAACTAAACTCAACTCGGCGTTCGGGAAGCGAGCCTCACAATATTCGTGCCGCATTGCGCATCGCGACTGGCCGGAAAATTTTTAGGCTGAAATGCTTTGAAACTTGACTGTGTACGCATGGTTAAAGATTATGCATGTTTTTCATTTTAACTCCCGACGAAAACAGAGGGGTGTTATAAATTCTACATTGTGTACCTGGGTAAGACATTGTTTTTTTTTTTTTTTTTATAACGGCACAACATAGTGGCTCCACTTCGCCTGATGGTAAGCAAAAAGGGGAGCCCAAGTCGCAATGGCAACTGACGAGAAACCAACGGTGCCAAGGAGGAAACACATGAGCCGGCAAGGAGTTCCATACTTTAATAGTTCGGCAGATGAAGGAATTGCCAAACTTCTTGGTACGTGTGGGAATATTCTCCACGGTGAGGCGATGACATCGCAAGCTGGCACGTGTGGTTCTATGACGGAAAGGGGAGGGTGGGATAAGAGAAAATAACTCTTCAGAACACTCGCCATGGTATAGGCGATAGAAAACGCTCAGCGACCCAATGTCCCTACGTAATTGAAGGGGTTCGAGGAATCTGGTACTTTTCTCGTCACCTATGATGCGGACCGCCCGACGCTGCAATCTGTCAAGCGCATCGAGGAGATATTGGGCGGAGCCATCCCAAAGATGCGAGCAGTACTCAACGCACGACCGAACTTGAGTCTTATAAAGAAGGCCAAGCTGGTCCGGCGTGAAGAACCGTCGCACCCTGTTCAGGATCCCCATTTTTTTGGAAGCTGTGGTAATCAGTTACTCGACCTAATTCAAGGTTTCAACTGTATAATTTTCTTGTTAGTTGCACACCATAAATAATTTTTGTTTTGTATAGCACCTGTACCACGTATGCGAGTGTGAGATGAACAGATCTCTAGCACAACCGTCACAAGCGACTATTTCTCGCGCGAGATAATGGCCCGTGTCTTTCTGTGCGTATATAAGAGAGTAGCAGTCTTTCTACTCAGTAATGTAGGTAGCGCTATGTCGCGCGACATAAGTCGCGAAAAATAGTTGTGCTAGACGAAACTGGTCTTCCAATTAACAATGAAAACTTGATTACGTCAAAAAATAACACTTTTTACACACAATTTACATAATGTGAGTCAGAGTCAAGTCAATAAATATAACAAACCACCACCAAAATAACAGAACTTACTCGACACGTGTTTCGCCCCTCTACGAGGCATCATCAGGAGATGTTGACGGTCTGGAGTCCGACAGCCAAATTCGGTATGGGTAATGGGTACCACGCACGTCAACATAAAATATCTAACATGAGAACATTTTGTTTCGTTTTTTCTATCGCAAGCCGTATCAGTGAGTTTTAATAACTTTATGATTTTACATGGGAGTGCCCAAAACTTCGTCCGCGTATTCTTTTCTCACAGACAACCCCCACTAGACGGAGCATGTAAGGCGACCCGCGCGCACCAACGATATGGTACGGCAGAACGTAGCAGACAAACACTTATGGTCGGATGCCTCAACTGCATCCCAACAAGGCATTTCCATTTTGTAAAGTTAAGTTAGGATGTTAAGTTAATATATTGTCTATAGTTAAGTTATTTAATGTAAAAATTGACCTTCAAAAAATATTCGCTTGGAATTTACTTTGAATAAAATACTTTTGACTTTGACTTAAATAAATATTTATTGTGATTGCGCTAGCAACATTATTGCTGTGTTTGTGTGCGTACCGCCGCGTGTAAATACGAGTTGTTCACAACTACATGAATCCATTTTATGCCTCACGTGCAGCGCCTCGGCCGTAAGAAACTATCCTTCTAGGCGTTATTATTCTAAGAGTATAGAGTATATCGCTGGTGAGTACTGTCACCGTTAATTCATGGTAAGGATACTGAGAACTACCCGTTTGTTGAACGCGATTTTGTACGGTGATTGACGGGTGCGCCAAAGTTCACATAATTTTTCAACCCCGATTATTGGAACTCCGAAAATGTTACTCATACAATTTTTCATCATAATAGTCACTATTTATACTTAGTCACTATTACTACCGATCATAACTCCGAACCATTTAAAATCAGAATGTCAATTATCATAAATATCTCTAATACTACTTTTTGTTTTCATACATTTATTCATCATAACTGTTTTTGATCCTATTTTTCACTGTCATACATTTTTTAAGCAGACTAGTTTGTACTCATAAACTCCACAATCCTATATTTTATAAGCAGATTGTGACAAAATGCAACGTGGCTCAAAAACCGAAAACTGTAGGTTAGGTTAGGTTTGTATTATGACCACGTATAGCGGAGCGAGCGAAGCGAGCGGAGCGTCAAAATGCTTGCCTGCTTGCTTGCATGAACACTTGTAAATAATCTACTATTACATCAAATTTTTATAAGCAAATGCAGAGCCAGGATGGATTCGGGAAGAAACTTTATTTACTAAGTGTATAATGCCGTTAGGAAGAGCTGCGCCAAAATGGAACGTGGTTCCAAAACCGAAAACTGTAGGTTAGGTTAGGTTTGTATTGTAACCACGTATAGCGGAGCGAGCGCAGCGAGCGGAGCGTCAAAATGCGTGCATGCTTGCTTGCATGTACACTTAACTCGCTATAACTCAAAACAAGTATTATGAATAAAAACATATGGAGAAAAACTGCATCGATGTTTAAATGTTATGATTGACAAGTTTATCGTAATTAATGATTCTGAATAAAAGAAATATGAAAATCAGCATTATGAGTACACACATAATCTTAGTGACGACATTATGAATTACGATGTTCTGAAAACTGTCTATTATGAACTCGGTAGGTAGTAGTACAAATTTATGAGGGACAAATGTATGAAGTTAAAAATTCGGAAGAGTGATGATTCTGACTAGAAATCGGTAGCAGAAGAAAAATTCGGAGGATCAATTTTATGTGAGCCAATATGGACCCGTGATTGACAGTTAGTTCTCTTGAAATGTTTTAGTTTAGTCTCTAGTGATACTGATTGGTTGTCTATTGTTTGCCCGAAATTTATATGCAATAATATTGATTTGCTCGAATTTCACTTACCCGAATTTCATTTGCCCGAATGTTTCGTTTCCTAGAAAATTCATTTGACATACCGTCGGCCTAAATCGCAAACCTCGTAACTCAATCTGACCAAATTTTACAGGAGGCACAAAAAACTTGATTACCAAAAATTTTGCATGAAGACTTGCTTAGTTCTTTTTTTTACATAATGTTAAGTTGAATTTCGCCGTCAGATTGCTAAAACCTATTTTTTTGTAATCACCTGAACCTGGAAAATTTGGAGTTACGAGTTTTTCTTGAAAATTTTAGAAAGCTAATCGGGAGTTAAGATCTTTGCTATAAAAATCTGTAAACTTTAAACAGAAAAGCCTCTTCTGGCTTCATAAATGTGGGTAGCTAAATTATAATTATACATTTTTTTTTTCAACTAAATAGGGCTAAAAATGTTATAAACTACAACTTTTCTCAAACAACAAAACAACGCTTCTATAATAATCATGCTCACGAGGTGACCGCCATGTGGGATGTTGACTCGACGATCATTGTCCCGATAGTCGTTTCGGCGAACGGCCTTGTAGCGATGAGTCTCGACAAACATCTTAAGAGACTCTCGGTAGATGAAGACTTGCTTAGTTCTTTTTTTTACATAATGTTAAGTTGAATTTCGCCGTCAGATTGCTAAAACCTATTTTTTTGTAATCACCTGAACCTGGAAAATTTGGAGTTACGAGTTTTTCTTGAAAATTTTAGAAAGCTAATCGGGAGTTAAGATCTTTGCTATAAAAATCTGTAAACTTTAAACAGAAAAGCCTCTTCTGGCTTCATAAATGTGGGTAGCTAAATTATAATTATACATTTTTTTTTTCAACTAAATAGGGCTAAAAATGTTATAAACTACAACTTTTCTCAAACAACAAAACAACGCTTCTATAATAATCATGCTCACGAGGTGACCGCCATGTGGGATGTTGACTCGACGATCATTGTCCCGATAGTCGTTTCGGCGAACGGCCTTGTAGCGATGAGTCTCGACAAACATCTTAAGAGACTCTCGGTAGATGGCTTGATCAAGGGCCAGATACAAAAGGTGGTACTCCTGGACACCGCACGCATGGTCAGAAGGTTCCTCTCTCTGCAGCCCTAATCACCGGCAGCCTGGGCCCCGCCGGCGGCACCCTAGGTTAGGTTTTTTATAAAGTGTTTATTTACTTTTTAATTTCTGTAATGTATTTTACTTTTGATATCACTTTACTCGCATAGAGAACAGTTTGTATGAGGTTGGCAGCAGACTGATAGGTCGATAGTTGTTTATATCGGAAGTATCTCCCTTTTTGTACAATAAAATTATTTGAGACTCCCCAGCTCCTTGGAGTTTTCTGGATATCCAAAAGTTATTATTGAACCTATTAGTATTTTCGGCCCAATTTTTAGAGCTTCGTTTGGAAAATTGTCATGGCCCGGGCTTTTATCCTTCTTAAAATTTTTAATTTTTTCTATAATTTCTCTGTAGTCAAAATGCATAATAGGTGTATTAAGCTGTGTTTCGTGGTTTTGTATTACATTTTCTTCGTTGCGTTCTTCGTGGTAAAGATCCCGGTAGAAGTCTGTTGCAATGCTTATTAGCTCTTTTCGTGTTTGTATCTTGCCTGTTTCTTTTTGCGCTTTCAATGGGGGTATCCATGTTTTCTCTGTATTTAGTTATTTATACGCTTTCTTTTGGCTTTCGGTGCTGACAAGGTTTTTTTCGATCACTTCCATTCTGTAGTTTCTATAGTCCCTTTTTAACATTTGTTAGTAGTTTTATAGGGATTCGCTAGTTCTTTTTTCTCTTCTTTAGTTTTTGATGGTTTCGACTGTAGTAGAGTCCGCATTTTAAGTTGTTGTTTAGTTTCGTCAGTTAGTATTTCCTTATTACTTTTTTTCGAGGTGGCAGCCTTAAGACTTTGTTTCACGGCTGTCTCTAACTTAAAATAGAAGGTCTCTATGTTGTCGCTATTTTCCCACTGCATGTTTTCTATTTTTTCCTTTAATGTCCTGAGGTATTCTTGTTGATTTTTGTCGCACGATAGATCGACTCTATGTTCGCTGAATGTCGCTCGACTTCTTCTAGTTTTTTTGTAGTTGAACGGTACCTCTCACTAACCTATGGTCGCTGTGGAATATTCTGTCATTCAAAATTTCTATGTTTGTGAAGAGCTGTGAGCAGTTGCTCAGTACATAGTCAATCTGATTTTTGTGTTGTTTATCCGGCGTGGTCTAAGTCCAAAGGTTTTTGATGTTTTTCTTAATTATTATATTTATTACTTTGAATTTATTGGATAATGCGTATTAACGTCCTATATCCGGTGCGTTTTTGTCTAGTTATGAAAATATTTTCTGCAGTCTTGCTTTCCTTTGTTGATTCATTTTAGTATCCACCTACAAAACAAAACTATGTTATTAAGTAAAAAAACTTAAGTAAAGCACCTATTTTTTGAAGATGGGACTCGAGCTCAACCAGATATAACATAAATTAAAATAGTGACAAAAACAAAACAGATGTCTATTCGAACAAGTCACAACTATATACTTGAGTTTTTTGCCTACATACATTTTCATGACTTTTGACGTGCGGCAAACCCACCGGGATCGGTTAGTTACATTACGGACATAACTTCGTATTAGAAAAGTCGGGATTTATAAATTAATTATTTAAACACGAGATAAAGTCTCGACCAAAGAGAGAAGAAAGAAAAGATAAAATAATTAATAAATAAAATAATTTGCGTAGAAGACCACGTAACTAATCTTCATGCGTAAAGATCCACGCGAAGCAAACCTCGTATGTCCACGGCACGCAACCAAACGACATTTTCAATAGTCTAATGTGTTTAAATATGATAAATATCTATCAAGAATACACAATCAGTAAAATCGTAGAACCTTTTATTACACATACCTGTTATTCAGCACCCGTTTTCTTCCTAAATATTTACGCAAAACTGACGTGCAGTCACAACGCCATCGCAAACTGTACTGAAGGGAGTGGCGGAGGGGGGAGATACGAGGTATTTCTTTTACAAAATGGCGGTCGGGAGTTGCGAGGTTTTCTATTTTGCTTTTTAAACGTAAACGGTTTATTTTTGGTATTTAAGAGTTTTGCCGTTAGATGCGTTCAGAATAGTACTATCTAAAAGTGTCAAAACATGATTTTCAAAAAAAATGGAGTTACGAGGTATGCGATTTAGGCCGACGATACTCTTGTATTCCCGAATATTATATGCCATAATGATACGAATGCCATAAGTATTGTTTTCCATAGTATTAAGTGCCATAATATTGTTTGATAGAATATTTAAACGCCATACTAAATATTGTTTCTGTGCGAATCCAACCTGGCTTAGCATCTTATTTTCTGTAGGCATATTGTGGCCACGTATGTACATAGACACTATGTACTACATGGTCACAATACAAACCTAACCTAAAGTTTTCGGTTCTGGTCGAATGTTGTACGTCCTTTTATCGTAGTTCTTCTAAAACTGTAAATTAGGTTAGGATTTGTATTTTGAAGCAAACATTCTGACGCTCCGCTATACGGGTCACAACACAAACCTAACGTAACCTATAGTTTTCGGTTTTAGATCCATGTACTATTTGGTAGCAGTTCTTCTAAAACTAGGTTAGATTGTAAATTACGAAACTGTAAATTAGGTTAGGATTTGTATTTTGAAGCAAACATTCTGACGCTCCGCTCGTTTCGCTCGCTCCGCTACACGGGTCACAAAACAAACCTAACCTAACCTATAGTTTTCGGTTTTAGATCCATGTACTATTTGGTAGCAGTTCTTCTAAAACTAGATTAGATTGGGTTTGTATTTTGACGCTCCGCTATACGGGGTCATAAAACAAACCTAACCTACAGATGTCGGTTTTCGGCCTATGTTCCATTTGGATAGCATATGAAATTATAGCATGTGACAATTATGGATTACAATCTTTATGGAAAATGTGATTATTGGAATTAATATTATGGGAAACAAAGATTCGATCATAGGATTAATATGGCAAACAATGATTATGGGAAACATAATTATAAGAAACAAGATTCGGTCAATTGAATATTATGGCAGACGAAATTCGGGCATATGAAATTCGGGCAAGTGAAGGTATACCGATACTGATTACAAAATCTACTGCGCCTTTACTATAAAGTATCCGTGATACGAGTTGAATTTTTAAAGTTGCTCTGGTTCCGAAGTGCGAGATAAGTTTTATTGGTAGTTTGTAGCGGTAACAGATGTTCGCGGAAACGTGGAGTTCCTATTAGTGTAACTGTTAATTTAGTTGTATTTCTGTATCTTTACCGTTTGTACTCACTTTATCAAATCTTTGTGTTTTATCCCCCGGGAAAAAAGAAGGGTGTTATACGTTAAACATGTGTATCTGTATGTTTGCTGTCTGTGGCATTGTAGCTCCCAAACGGATGGTCCTATTTAAATGCGGTTCTTAATTATGTTTGGTAGGGTATAGGTTTTTTTTTATTATTTTGAATTTATATTATTAACGATCAAATGAACCCATCGCTTATATCCATAGCATATTATATTTATCATAGCGAATTGCATATTGCTAGTCTTTAAGAGCTATGTACATAATTCGATCGGTGTATCATGAACATACAGCCGTGATATTACCGACGTACCCAATTTTGCTATTCGACTTGGCAAGCTGTATTTTAAATGTACCTTATATTTTATAACGTATTTCGGTCACCACCTTATAGGTTATGACAATTTAAGTTTAGTAATCATTATTTTAAAACACAAACGATTTTATTATAATTATTAATACAAGTTAAAGAGAATCGGGGAGTATTATGATACGCCACTGGCAACAGTAACGGATTGACAGAACTAACCAACCAATCATAGCACTGCCACTGCCACTGCCGAGCCGGTTCGTTCTGGTCTTCGGATTGCCACACCGAGTAAGGCGCTCTGTGTGTCGCGCTTGCATCACTCCGCCGTGGCTGATAATGTGGTGGAGTACGTCCGCCGGAAGACTGGCTTCTCGCTGAGGGTGCACCAGCTGCAGTCCCGGCACTACGTGCACTTCAGCTCGTTTGTGGTGCGCGTGCCGCAGCCGCTGCAGAACACCATCGCAAGTGCAGACTTCTGGCCGAAGGGTGTTGTGTTTCGGCAGTTCCGGGGCAATCTGCCGAATCGTGCGCCAGATCAAACGACGCAACGGAGCCACGCAGTTACGTCGCCTACATCAAACCAGATTTAAGCTTTTCTAAAATGTAATTTTGTAGTTCACAGTGCCTTGGTCTATACTGTAATACTGTGTAACTAATTTGAATAAATAAATAAAAATAAATAAATAGCGTAATGAAGTCAAAAGTCTCGCCTGTCATTCTGGAGTGCCATACCTTATTTTCTTATACCATACCATACCATGTTTCAAACAAACAAGACTTTAAGAGGCATTATTCTACGAGTACTTAAAGAACTACGTTATATTTCATCGAAAATATTTAGGTATAATAAAAATATTTATGAAAATAATAATATTGCTTTGCTATTCCGCGATATAATATCGTGCCAGTTAAATTTGTGCTAACCCGTTATACTTATTTGCGTATTTTTTCATGCATATATGCATTTAATTGTCCCACCCTCCCACCACGATAAGAAAAATAAATACGCAAATAAATATAACAAACCACCACCAAAATAACAGAACTTACTCGACACGTGTTTCGCCCCTCTATGAGGCATCATCAGGAGATGTTGACGGTCTGGAGTCCGACAACCGAATTCGGTTGAATACAGCTTGCCAAGTCGAATAGCAAAATTGGGTACGTCGGTAATATCACGGCTGTATGTTCATGATACACCGATCGAATTATGTACATAGCTCTTAAAGACTAGCAATATGCAATTCGCTATGATAAATATAATATGCTATGGATATAAGCGATGGGTTCATTTGATCGTTAATAATATAAATTCAAAATAATAAAAAAAACCTATACCCTACCAAACATAATTAAGAACCGCATTTAAATAGGACCATCCGTTTGGGAGCTACAATGCCACAGACAGCAAACATACAGATACACATGTTTAACGTATAACACCCTTCTTTTTTCCCGGGGGATAAAACACAAAGATTTGATAAAGTGAGTACAAACGGTAAAGATACAGAAATACAACTAAATTAACAGTTACACTAATAGGAACTCCACGTTTCCGCGAACATCTGTTACCGCTACAAACTACCAATAAAACTTATCTCGCACTTCGGAACCAGAGCAACTTTAAAAATTCAACTCGTATCACGGATACTTTATAGTAAAGGCGCAGTAGATTTTGTAATCAGTATCACTAGACTAAACTAAAACATTTCAAGAGAACTAACTGTCAATCACCGTACAAAATCGCGTTCAACAAACGGGTAGTTCTCAGTATCCTTACCATGAATTAACGGTGACAGTACTCACCAGCGATATATTATATACTCTATCTCATAAATAAATAAATATCAGACAACCTCACACAAATCGATACAGTCCCAAATTAAGCTCAAGAAGGCTTGCGTTATGGGTACTAGACGAAGATATACGTACGTATATAGATAAATAAATATTCTTTAATACATAGAACAACCATGACCCAAGCACAAATATTTGAGTTCATCACACAAATATTTGCCCTGGCCGGGATTCGAACCCGGGACCGCCGGCTCAGTAGGTAAGTGCTTCAAAACTGCGCCAACCGCGTCGTCAAAATCTCACATTCACATTAGCGCTTAGTCCTTGTTTTGCGGCTAAAACCCGAAGTAACTAGATCCAAATGCCCACAAAATACAATTTTGTGTTACCCCTAGAGTGTTCTTGCAATGCTAAGAATGATGAGGCAGAGCAACGCTCATCCGCCACTCTGTCCATTGCTTTTGAGATGACCTTTCCTCTTTATGAGATACACATATACCTACAACAAATTAAATCTTGACTCGTGCCAATAAGGTCAAAATTATTATCTAAAAGATTAAGGGGGGTTATCGAGCACGTTTCAGTGGCATACTTAACTCAAACAACCTATTTATACCACTAATAAGAATCCTACTTAAACCTTACTGTTGCTAATTTATCCACTGTTGTAAAGCCATTCCATTACTAGGAAATTCCCTCGAAATAACTTTTCATTGCTCTGGTACCAGATTTTAGAAGTTATCGTAGAAGTTACACTCACACTTGGCTGATTTTATTGGACTCCTAGCTCTATATCATAATGTTAGGCTATCGCTGAACGTATGAACTCGAGGCTCTTTCATTAAGTTTACTGTGACTTTTTTATTCACACCAATGGCTTACAACTTACATGTTAGCAAACTTACTTCTTAGCAAGTACAGTCAACAAAATAACAACTTCTTCGTATTTTAAGAAGTAAGTACTAATAAAAAATACAATTCAATAACACCTTAGACCAAAATGTTTTATAGAACCTTTTTATCAATTCCATTTTTTATGTGAAAATATCACATTTTTATTTTTATAAATATTGACACAAAGATGCTTGCATTGTAGTAAATCACATTGCATTTTTCTTTCATAAGTTTGTGCCAATATTTATAAGTATAAAAAGTTTAAAAAAAAGTATATATAAAATAGTAACATTTATGTGAATTGCAAAAAACCAAAACTGTTTATAGCCAAATAAGGGTTTTTTTTTTCAAAAAACCAATAATAGATACTGTATTGAATGTTTTTGGTATAGTCACTACAATTTGTGAAGAGAGCAAAATTTTTATCCAAGTTTTTTAATTCTTTTCGTTTATATTTTGGCGCATTTCCACAGGTAGCTTGCCCTGTCCATGCCACAGCGAGGCTAAGCTATTTTTTTTGTGTGCATTGTCAATACATTTGTCCCCATGGGGACAATTGTAGTGCCATGGCACTAATACGATCGAGTTCTCATCGGTTTCGGCCACTACGAAGAAGACAGATACCTTAGACATTAAAGTAGACGGAGTGCCTGTACATCAAGTTGATGTGGTCAAGTTCTTAGGAATACACATAGACTCCAATCTTAATTGGAAGCACGAAATACAAGGACTAAGCAACTCAATAAGTTCAGCTTGTTATGCACTCCGCAGGTTGAGGGACGAGGTTCACACAAACCAACTCAAGATGGTTTATCATGCTTTGGTGGAATCAAAGCTAAGGTATAGCATTAAACTCTGGGGGAATGGTTACAAATATAATGTGGAAGCGGCCTTCAGGATGCAAAAAAGGGCTATAAGAACAATCGTCCGTATCCCTCAACGAGAATCATGTAGAGAACATTTCATCAAACTCGGAATTCTGACAGTGCCATGTTTGTATATTCTTGTACTGCTCTCAGACTTAATCAAGCATTTAAATCAGTATGAAAGTCATAATGAACGGGAGATTAGACTTTCATCCAGAAGGAAAGACATGACGACAAAAATCGTTCCAAGACTGCAAATTGCTAAACACGCCGCTTGCTACCAGGCTATCCAGCTTTTTAATAAACTACCAATACATCTAAAAACAATAATTAACAGTCGTATTTTCAATGCAAGACTCAAAGATCTTTTGTTGGAAAAGTGTTATTATTCTGTGTTGGATTTCATAAATGATTGTAATAATTAATTGAATATTTATTATGAACTAGCTGTGCCGCGGTGTTACCCGCTCATCCCACGGGAACACTACATTTATTCGGGATGAAAAGTATCCTATGTCCTCCCCCGGGACTGAAACTATGTATATACCAAATTTCATCTAAATCGGTTCAGCGGTTTTAGCGTGAAGAGGTAACAGACAGACAGACAGACAGACAGACAGACACACTTTCGCATTTATAATATTAGTATGGATGTATCGATAGTATTATTATTACCTATTTAATTTGAATTGAAACTGACATGTAATTTAACTATTTTAATCTATCTATTAACCAATTGTGCAGTATTTTAGTATTATGTATTAGGCTTTATTATTATTATTTTTATGTTTGATATATTCACATACAATGTACATTGTGACTGAATAAATAAACTGAAACTGAAACTGATTCGGGCTAAATACAGAACTTGCATCGTCCAGACTTACAGCATATAAAATGAGTGCTATTTTTGAGCTATCAAAGGAAGAATCATAAAAGGGTAAGCATGCGTTCTATAATTTGGCTAATGCGCTTAGCATACAAATAAAGAGGCTGATTCAAAAAGCTAATTATGAACCCATTATTTGATTTTATTTCGAATACATACTATTTTTTATTAGGATCTCAAAACTGAACTGCTGTAATATAATATACAATATCAATTGTGTACGCCTCCTTGATGTGAACACATCATGCATAATATTATAAAAAAAAACTGCTTAGCAAAATAAATTGCTACTAACAAAAATGATTGCAAAGGAATGTGTTAATAATTAAAAAAAGGACAAATATTTAAATAAATAAATTATTAATACATCATACATCAATAATTCAAAATGTATGCAAATACTATTATTAGTCATATATTTAATGGGTACCCCTTATCTTGCACAATCTCTATTGTCCGAAATACACTTCGCATAATCGTTTTCGCACAATCATTTTTAGCCGAATGATACTATCGCATAATTATATACTTACCACAATTGTTATGTCGCATAATATTCATTTGGCACAAATTTGAATAGCAGAATACTAATATCGCCAACTTTTATTTCGCAGAATTTTATGTAGCACAATATAAGTTCCGCCGAATTTATTGCGGCATAATTGTACCATAGCATACCCACAGAACCGAATCGCTGCCAGAAAACTAGGTTAGGTTAGGTTGAAAATGCGTCCCTCACAGAAACGAAGGCAAGGCAGGTAAGTAAGGCAGGTCCGACTTGGCTTAGGTTAGGTACGACGACGAGTGAAGCGAGGAGGAGTGTTAGGTTGAACTGCGACCGTAACGAGCAAGCGAAGCGAGCAAGCCGCGCAGGTCCGACTTGGCTTACGATTCCTAACATTACCAATTTCACCTTAAGGCAGATCCGACTTGGCTTAGGTTAGGTACGACGACGAGCGAAGCGAGGAGGAGTGTTAGGTTGAACTGCGACCCTAACGAGCGAGCGAAGCGAGCGAGCCGCAAAGGTCCGACTTTGCTTAGATTAGGTAGGTATTTTGATGTTTCATAGGTATTTAATATTGAGTCGGACTTTTCATTTTTCGGTGTATTAAAATAGTCATGCAAACGGAATATTATGCCATATAAATTTCGGCGACACAATTATTCGACCATAGGAGTATTCTAATCAACATTATGCCAATTTACTATTCTGCCAAAGAAACGTGTGCGAAATGATAGTATGCCATGAAATGTAGGCAAAAAGGAATTGTTGGTTGCTATGCGAAACGAAAATATGCCAATCAATTTTGTGCAACACATTAGTAACCCGTCCGACTCCGAAACTCCGAATTTAATCATATATAAAAAAAAAAACAATTATTAAATATGGGTTACTAATGTGTTGCTCAAAATTGATATGCTGTATTGGGTGCTGTAATATTTATTATTATATACAATATCAATTGTGTACGCCTCCTTGATGTGAACACAACATGCATAACATAAAAAAAACTACTTAACAAAACAAATTGCTACTAACAAAAATGATTGCAAAGGAATGTGTTAATAATTAAAAAAAGAACAAATATTTAAATAAATAAATTAATAATACATCATACATCAATAATTCTAATTGGTTTATTTTGATATATGACAAAATTCGGAGTTTCGGAGTCGGACAGTTGGGTACCCTTCCTTGTAAGTAACAAATACCTATTTAAAACAAAACTCGTATCTCAGTGTCAAGCCGCTTACTAGATACGAGGTTTCGAAGAGCAGTGATAATTTTAGTGAATTTTGGTTGTCACCAGGCATGATATGCTTTGTCCAAATTGAACACATCTCATATTGTAATATGAGGATCTGAATTGATATGAGGACCTGGTTAAGGTCGTACGCTTTGCACTCCGTGGAATGCAAGCGGTACAGGATCAATCATGATGTCATTATTCGAGGACGCAATATCCATGACGATGGAGTAAAGCACACCGCAAAAGTAGACATACGTATAGACTGGTATTTCGAACAGATATCAGTGTATCATTAAAACTATTATTTTGTATTTACTTGTACTCTAGATCCTCTCTGTACCATCAGATTTCTAATTTGCACCCACTTCTAGTATCTCTGTTTGGCCCTATGGTTGACTGGTAGAGAATGCCATTTGGCATTAAGTCCGCCATTTGTACTGACTTGTTTTGTGCGATAAAGTTAAATAAAATATAAAATAAATATCTAGCCCCTGTTGGGCTTTTTCGTGACTGTATGTTGTAAATTACAAGGACTGATTACCTGGAGAAGGTCGGAATAAGTTAGTAGCCGCCTAAGCTGACAATTATGAAAAAAGCTAATAGTTATGGTAGGATAAACTCGTCAATCCGATTGTAGTTTGAGATATCTCCTTAAACTGACATTGATACTGTGATGATTGCGATTAGCTACAATGATAAAGTGACATTTTCCGTTGCTACCCGATCAATTTAAGTTTGCGGCCGATATTCTATGGCGTCGCATATAAATAAGGCGCAGATTTAATGCAATCGGTTTAGTGAAGTGGCGATAGACTAGGTATCACCATTCAGAGATCTCTCAGAGATAATATTTATGGAATTAAGGCCATGACATTTCGAACAGATGTCATGAGAATCGCCGAATTTCGCCTGTTGGTTTTGATGTTGATTTGTCTGTTTGCCGATAGATCGCCGCTTGTTAATTAGAGAGATGCTTTGTCCACACTGATGCCGGCGTCGACGTGCGGATGAAGGCATTGATTGTATCAAAATGTACGTGTTTGTTCACAGTTTCATTTACTTGTTTGAAATGGAACCATAACTAGGAATTTATTTCGTTTAAAGTTTGTAAATACGTCATAATATCTAGTGACAACTAAAACTCTCTAAAATTTCTGTCACTGAGCTTCAAAACCTCGTATCTAGTAAGTAGATTAACCCTTAATTACCTACCTGTTTCTTTAGTCACACAAACACCTACCTCCCGTCCCCAGGACGGATTCATAATGTCGGCCTTAGGTATATATGAAAATTTATAGATCGGATGAGAAATTTAAAATAATAATGGCAATATAGACATATTAAAATATTTACTAAACTACTAATAAGTCTGGAAACATTAACAAAACAATTGTTTACTATAAACATATAGCGACAATCCTTATTTCTACTTTAGGAACTATATATCTTTTTGAAGGTGAAATCAACAAAAATTTTGATTTTATATAAAGATGTAAGTAATTATTTCTAATAAACAATGCTAAATCAATACGTTTCATTAAAATATAGGTAATATTTTTATAAAGTTGCAGACGATTATTTATTCGATTTGTTCGAGGCTGTGAATGTACGTTTGTCAAATTGTACGTATGTTGGTCACTTATCGATAGGAACTTCACTGCTCTTACTTACGAAGTGACCAA
This sequence comes from Apotomis turbidana, assembly GCA_905147355.2. Classification (NCBI taxonomy): domain Eukaryota; kingdom Metazoa; phylum Arthropoda; class Insecta; order Lepidoptera; family Tortricidae; genus Apotomis; species Apotomis turbidana. The sequence continues at coordinate 24,126,064 of LR990286.1, forward strand.
CATCTGTGTTGTCTTTGTTTAAGAGTAAACATTATGTCGTTTGATTTAAAGACTAATTTAGTGTAAAAGTAATTTGCACTTATAACGCCTTACATTTCGAAGTGGCAGCTGTGGCCACAGTTAACAATACAGATAATGAGTATTGTTCATCGGGTACAAAGCTAATGGGATTCGCTTAAGAAATGGGCTTCGAACTATACAGGGTCCCCTTTTTTCTTCGGGTCAGAAATAGAACAGGTTTTCCGTACTTCCAGTCACTACCAACATGACTAAGCGGTCGGCTAAGTAAAGAAAAAACAGTATCCATAGTCACGTAACCACCTAAAACCCGTCTCCGAGACCCTTAAGAAAAAATACGTATCCACTTAGAGACGGTTGGAGACAGTAATATGCTCACCAAAATTAAATGCATGCACGACCGAACTTGTCGAGCGACGACGCGGTACTGAGACAGGAGGGGAGAAGGTACAAGGACACAAACGTTTGTAGGATGCTCGCACATAGGTATATTAACAATTTTAGGTTTGAATGAGTCTGTGAGACGGGAGGTAGGTGGTTAAGCGTTAACACTGAGCTTCAAAATCTCGTATCTAGCAAGTAGATTAACACTGAGATACGAGGTAATAGTTATTTAGCGAGTTTTCGTTGTCAAGAGACGATATAGCTCAGTATCTCACTAGCGACTGCGTAAACGATTTGTATGGGTGTGCAGGATTTGGTGGCTTCTCAGGGTCCATTCAATGAAGGCGTTTACTTTAACTTTTAAATGTAGTTTATTTCACATAGAAAACTATCGCGAGTCTCAGACATATTAAAATACTTAAACGGGTTTACTCACGTCGTAGAAGTCGACTTCTACGACGCGCGACGTGAGTAAACCCGTTTAAGTATTTTAATATGTAGTTTATTTCGTTAAAAACCATCGTAATTACAAAATATGCAATATGGGTTGTGTTGCGTGTAACGGCGATCGTAGAGTGAAACCCGAAGATTTTGAAATATAGTGGGGCGCTCGAAGTAATATCGTCGTGTGGCCACTAGATGTCGCTAGGAGGCGCGAACAATTGGGAATTGTCGTTCTACAAAGTAACCGCTAGCTAGGGGCGCTATTTTTTTAATTATTTTCCATACAAATCGTTTACGAGGTCGCTGGTGAGTGCGGTCACGTTAACTCGTGGTAAGGGTATTGTTGTATAGTTTTAAGTTATTTGATAGCTTAATTCATTACTGGCATCTAAAGACAGTTTTGAAGATATTCTCGTTTCTTAATTTCCAGCGTAATGATGTCATCACTGCTCTTACTGTATATCTGGGTTTAGTGGTTATTATATTAAAAACTAGTAAGTGCAGCAGGATAATACAGTAAGAAGTCTCATAATATTATATTTAAAACTACTGACACCAAAATATTTATAAATGTATGTATACAATATAAATGCTCTTTGTTGCATACCTCCAACATCAAGGAATATACAACACAACATGGGATACATTAAAATAACAGGCAGAGGTAAACAACAGGCATGTATGTATGTATTGTATATTAAAAGTTTATATGTGTAATACTTCTTCATAAGTGTAGGTACCTACTTATAGATTTATTATTTTTAATATTTTTTTGTACACGTTGTTAGTTTGTCTATCTTGTTCTCGTACTCAGTCAATTGCTCAAAGGTTAACTGGAAGAGATCCATTATATGGATAAGTTCGCCATTGTATCTATGTTATTTCTAATAGATGTATTTTTAACTGTTTTTTTGTACAATATAGTGTTTACTTACTTTACTTACTTAATTAAGATTGTCAGATAATAATAACATTGAAACTCTATACATTATAGTTCACTTGTTAGTATCAAAGAAAAAATACAGTCTCTTTGTTCTATTGGCAGCTTACTTGCTGGACTATTCAACCATCGAATCAACCTTTCTATTCAAGCGGACATGGGCTATATTGTGGAAAAAGGCAATATTTCAAAGAATTTTGTTATTAGTTACGTACGTTCACTGGAACATGCCCGCTATGTACACGTATTCATATATACAGGGTGGAACAGATCGAGGGACTTTTAAGCAAACAAGGAATTGTTCAGACTAAGTACTTCATTCTTCACCAATAGTGAATGAACTATGTAAATATTTGTATCCATTTTTGAGATACAGTTTGTTAAACATTAGTGTAAAAATCTGCATATATCAATCTTAGCATCTTTTGAACATCGTTTAAGTTAAGACAGGTGTAAATATAAAACGTAAAGAAAGCCTTTGAATTAGTAGGGTTGCCACTAAAATTAAAATATTTTATTTTGATTACTTTTTTTACTTTTAAATCCAGCTTTACAATTATATCTTTATAAATGTCAGTCCAGTTTTTAGAAACGTTCCACCCTGTATAAATATATTATATAATTATCTTGGTGCAACATAGTCGCTCCACTTCGCCTGATGGTAAGCAAAAAGGGGAGCCCAAGTTGCAATCGCTAACGCTAATCTGCAACTAACAAAAAACCCTTGTCAGTAGACACTGCCATGCTGGCCCGAGAGATGCTTCTTCACGCTTCGATTGAAGGGTCCCATGTTGTAAGTAAGAGGAAACACATATTCGACGTTCCACTTTATAATACGGCAGATTAAAGAATTGCTAAACTTCTTAGTACGCGTGGGAGCACTTGGTATTTTCCACGGTGAAGCAATGACAGCATAAACCGGCACGTCTGTTTCTATTACCGTGGTCAAGTTAAGAGTATCCTATAACCATTTTTGGCTGCAATCACTGATTATACAAAACATACGCCATCTAATCGCTATATTAGAATTTTATTGAAATCTTGTTACAGTTTTCCATAGAGAATGAGTATCAAATACAATTTTTGATTTTTCGAATAGTTTAGATGACTGATAAATAAATTTTACAAAAAAGATGACCAATTATTTACCCGGGGAACCAGTCTTTAAAGGTAAAGTTTTTTACAAAACCTGAAGTGCTTTAGGTTGCCAAATAGTTTCCACGACAACTCGCAAACCTTGTCATGAAACTTTTGTACTTGAATAAGTAATGGGAATCCAGATTGCGTATTTCAGAGACCATCTAACTGCTATAATTTATTTAATGAGTTTCAATTAATTCACTATTTCAATTCAGCATTCTTAATGCGATTGTCATCTCAACGATGTCAAAAGTTGGCTTCGTTATATTTATTCTGATTTAAATACAATCCGTTGATTAAATGCTTTTGTTTCAATTTAATTTAGTACTAATTCAATTGTCTAACATAATTTTGTTTTGAAAGGAGAAATAATTTTAACAAAGGAATAAAATTGAAGTTTGCATTATTTCGTAAAGCGTTTCTACTGATTTCGCACATTTTCGTTTTGTCGCTACCATAGTGGACATGATAATTAATAGATTATTACAGTACAACCAGGGCGTATTTAATATTATTTAATGTATTTACATTTGGTAATATTCCTCTTTAAATTACAACATATAATATATAACACTAAAGAAATTAAAATACTAACTATAAACTAAGAACTTAACTAACTAAAATAAAAGGCTAAAACAAATTAATATTAAAAAAGACTTAAAAAATCGGACCTTTTTGGCATAGTGCCGAAGACGCTGGCAGCATTTCCTCGCTGTATAGCAACGCTAATGCGTTGAGCGAGGAAGCTGCCAGCTCTTCGGTCTCCCGTGACGTCGACCAGTCTTTTAGAAATTTGTCTAAACAGTTGATGTGCACTGGGCCCCCACGGACCAAGGGTCTCAACTAGTGTTGTGAATTTAAGCTTCGAGGTTTGAACTATAAGACTCGAGTCGCGACTTATGAGTGTAGAAGCCTCGAACCTTAAAGCCTCGAGCGTTTAAGCCTCAAATTAAAAAGTTCGTGTTCACGTTACGGGCATAGAAACCTCGAGTCTTTAGGCCTCAAGCTTTAAAGCCTACTAAGCTTCGAAGGCTTATGTCCACAAGGTTTGGAGCATTCACAAGTCTCAAACGCTTTGGACAAATTTCATCAATCTTTGACTTATATAATTATTCGATCACTTTTTATATTGTTTTTTTTTGAAGTTGTTACTTGTAAGGTAAGTAAATATAGGAGACTTTTTAACCGACTTCAAAAAAAGGAGGGGGTTCTCATTTCCGTTGTGTTTTTTTTTAATGTTTGTTACCTCAGAACTCCGTCATTTATCAATCTATTTGGAAAATTATTTGTAGGTTCATGAATAGACATCTCAAGGTTAGTCCCATAAAATTTTGGTAAAGATCTGATGACGAGATCCATGAGGAATCGAAGGAATTCCTGAAATTTTATAGGCACTCATAATGTTTTTTATATATTTGCTAAAATTATTTAAGTATTTGCATATGGTATCATCATCTTCTAATGCTGAGCTCATGATGGAAGGTATAACTCCTTAACGGTTAGGAGTTAGGAAATAATTCAAACGAGATTCATGCCTTGAAGACCTCCCTGATCATCCCGCCATAAGTATTTTACATGAATCACTAAAAAGAAAAAAAATATAACAAGAAAAAGAACCGACTTTATTAAAACTAAAAAGCCAAAAATAACCCGTTCAAGTACAGATTACATTTGACTCACCCTTTGAAGTCGGTGCCAAACCTCACGTAAACTATAATATATAAATATAATAACTGAGTGTACTATAAAGACTATGTGTATAGTATTACCACACCTTCAATAAGAGCATATACGCAGGAGTATTAATCTAATACTAACCTGTTGTTAAGCAACTTATCCGATACAGAAAGGTTTATAATATTATTTTAACGCTTGACTCAGGAAGTCGCCTTCAAAGTTCGGGGGGCTTGAGCCTTCAATGGCACCGAGTTCTTAAGGCTTGAGCTCTCTTTTAAGCTCGAGTCTTAAAGACTTACTATTAAGAGCTCATCAAAAGCTTGAGTCGTTAAGGTTCTGAACCGTTATTGAGCTCAAACCTTCAACGCTCGAGTCTTCAAAGCTTGAACCTTCAAGGTTTGCGAGTCTATAAGGTTCGAAAGTCTTCAAGACTAGTCTTCTAACAACACTACTCCAAATGGAACAAAATCGTATTCAGAGCTGAGACCCCTGTACTTATGTGCTTTTAATTTTTCGGCCGCTTCGGCCGCCACGCCTGCCTTATGAGATGTTCCATGGAGATGGGAAGGAGCCAGAGTGTCTACACAGGTAGCGTCCCACACTAGTGTCCTTCCCAATCTCCATGGAATCAAAGACATCCCATCCGGTCTCTTACCATCGTCTCTGGCGATGCCGGTTGGTTCCAGCAAAGCCGGGACATTAACGCTGGCAAGAGAACGGCGGATGATGTCGTTAAGCGCGGCGTGTCTAGAGAAACGGCCGGCACTTTTTTGACATGACAGCCCGTGGTGGCCCAGTGGGTCGACTTCGCTGCCGCAAGGGCATCTATGGGGTGTACATGTCTTTAACCCCAGCCGCAGGCACGTTGCCACACGTAGTGTGTCGGGCTCCAGGAAGGTGCCGGTATTTGGCGAGGGGTAGGCGTGAAGCCAACCGCCGGCTTCCTTGGTACCCGACGCTAGCAGCCGTGCTCTATCAGGACCTGTGCTGCGGCTGAGGAGAAAATCAAAGGAAATTTTACACAAGGTGGGCGTATTTAATTGACAAAGCGAACGCAGTGTTTCAGTTTTAGCTTGGTCAAAAACTCTTTAGTATGTCCAGATATTTGGCTGTTTTTCTGTTCTATCTAGATAGTTCTAATTGTGATTTTTTGTGAATAGGTTGAATAAGTATATTTTTGTTAATTCAGTTTTAGTTTTTTTTAATGGCTGAGATATAATGGTGATTTGAAACGTACAAAATTACAAATTTTAGTTACTTCGAGCCAAACCTACCGAGTCTACATGGTCTAGAACTCTCAGTCACTAGTATTGATGTTTGACAGTAAAAATATTTCATATTGTCGCTTGACACCAAAACAACGTTCAATGCAAAGCCTATCATTTTATAGAACATACACTATTAACTTATTACTCATACCTTTTTATCATGCCTCTTACCACAAATTCACAAACGTTAGCGATCTGACGAAAAACGGCCGCGCCGCTGCGCCGAATAATTAGTGCTTACTTTAGGCGCCGTCGAAATTTAACTAGAAAGTTCAAAATGAAATTCTAACAAAAGTGTCGCTTGAATTCAAAAAATACACGGTTCTACCCTGCAGATTTCATTAAGCAGGTCCCGCATAAGTGTAAAGCTAATATTTGCAATAACTATTTTGCTACATTATGCATGTGAGAGGAATTATTCGAAATACATATTCTGAATATATTTCATAATATTACTGACACCTATTCTTATAAATAGTACATATCTCAGTTTAGTTTCTTAAGCTTCCATAATATTCAAATCGATTCCGTAAAAGCCTATTATTTTATAAAACGTACACGCCAAAGTTATTACTAATTTCTTTTAATCATTCCTCTTACCTTGGGATTTAGGTAGCCGACCCCGATTGAGAATTCATTCTCAAAAAATGGGACAAAAGGCTAGGAGGATGATGATTCCTCTTACCACAAATTCTCAAAAGTTAGCGATCCGACGAAAAACGGCCGCGCTAAAGCGTCGAATGATTAGCGCTAACTTCAGGCGCCGTCAGAAAATTCAAACGGAAATTCGAACAAAAGTGTCGCTTGAATTCAAAAATTTAATAAACACGTTCCCGCGCTACGCGTCAATTGCAGTCTAGTACATTCTCCCTTGCAAATGCCATTAAGCCAGTCCCGCATACGTGTGGAGCTAATATTTGCAATAGCTATTTGTTACATTATGCATGTGAGAGGAATTCTTGGCAATACATATTCGGAATATATTATATTCCACAATACACGCGATGCATTTCTTTAAGACACGTCCTTTCCCTGTAAGATTATTATCGTTCGGTTTCATATCTAGAATAAAATTTTACAAGTTTTTCAGTTTCTTTATAACGCTTACGATCATTATTGATCAGGATTATCGATTAAATTTCCGCCATTGTTTTTACTTGTTTTGTGGAATAAAGTTTAAAAATATATAAAGCAGATTATTAGCAGTTTTGTAGTTTAGTAAGTTCCCACATTGGCGTATTTAGGGGGGTGGCCGCGCCCAGGCCCCACCTGAAACATAATCTTAGATACGCCAATGGTTCCCAGTGTCTTGGTTTTATTACTGCAAGGCTTAACTTATATGAATAATAAAATAATAAATACTTAAATAAATACCTAATAGATCAATTTTCAAGCAGCTTGCGCGTGATATCACCCTGATTATCTTGGTGGGTGTTATGATGACATCATATGCTATGTGTATGCACATTATTTGACCGTGACCAACCCAAATTATTATCCAAATTGGCAATATGGTAATGTCTCCTCAAATTAGAACTCCCATCAGAAACAAAAATCTAACAACAAGGTTTAATAATTTCGGTTTGCACCAACTTTTAGTATATCTGTTTTGCCCTATATGTAACTGGTTAATAATGCTATTTGGCATACACATTTTGGCCAAGAACAGTAATGTTCCTTCATTTTCGCTGACAGCTACCTAATACAAAGGACTTGCGCAACACTTCGCTCACAAAAAGTGACCTAGTTATCTAGTTATTTTTTATTATTATGTGAATGTTAGTCTGAAAGGCATTTGTCTATGAGCTATGTAGCCTAAAATTATGAAGTAAACATTCTTCTTTCTTTTAATAAAATTATTTCTTTCTTAAATAAAGATTAATTAAATTCATTTCGCTATTTGTACTGACTTTTGCTTCGTACAATAAAGTTAAAATAAATAATAACCTACTCCTCCGCATATGTCTGGGACGAGCCTTGCTCTGATACGTCAACACAGCGGTTATATGTTGTTTCACGAGCGAAATTGGATATTGAATTAGCTACCCGGAGGTCCTGCATTTGATTTGACGTGTAGTCAGTGTAAGCTTGTGTTTTAACTGTTAGATAAATTTTTAAATGAATTATTTCAGAGATGTATAGAGGAAGGAAATCAAACCAACCAGATTAACAATTACAAAATATATTGTATAAAGAAACACATTTACATTATTTGAACAATAATGCACAGAAAGCTTTAACAGAATTTTATAATTTAAAATATAAGCCTAACAATAAGATATAAAACATGAGACCATAAGGGTCGCTTTATGTTGATTCGTCGATCGAATATACTGCCAAGAATGATATGAAATTTTATAGCTCTACAGAATTAAATAATTTTAATTGACTCACAGGAATCGCTGTCAAACCGTATCTTAAGAGAAATCTCCCGTCTTCTCCTAAATTGAAATCACGAACGGTTTGAAGTCTGTAACGTCCTGCAGATCTTGAAAAGAACCTCTACTGAAGAGTCACCATTGAGTCTTCAAAGAAATCGATGAAATGTATTAATGAATATAATTTATAATTTATTTGATATCATTTATTTGTCATTTATTTGTCCCACCTGAAAATGGAAAGGTATAACTTTATGAGCAGTTCTTTTATCACAGGATCCACGGCTTTCTTTTATCTATAAACGTCCTTACCCGCTACGTCCGTGAAGACAGCCTCCCAGTAACCATATTTCAGGCACGCCGCTAACACTTAACAATATTGCTGCCGAAGAATCTGCTCCCTTTCTTAATTTAGATTTTTAATAACAATTTCCCTGCAAATAATAGTTTTAGGGTTTTAACACTTCAACTAATTATTTTCTTTCCTTCAAAACAATCCAAATCCTTGATACGAACCATGCTTAACTCGTCCTTGGTATTTTAAATACTAATATTACCGGTTTTCATTATTCCGGCTAGTAATCCTCGAAAATATGTAAAAATTTACTATCCATCATAGCTCTTCAAATCTTTCTCTGACTTTTCTTCTTGACAGCTCACGAAGATTCCAAATTTTAACTTTCGAATCCTGCCATAGTTAATTTTCATAGAGCAGTCCCGTCTTCAAAAAGGTAGAACTTTCGACGACGATATTCCGAAAGAGACGGACATATGCGTGAAAAACGCTACGTCACAATACCCCCCCTCCTATGAAAAGTTTCGACACGAAGTAAGAAACTGCGCTGCCCTCAGCGACCTAAGAACATATCTCGACCACTAAAAATTTGTGAAAGAACCTTTATGATACAAATAACACTAATTACGAATCGCTTAAATTAGACTAACTGTAAACTAAATTAACAAACAAGTCCCTACTTCGAAGACTTTTTTAATACTGTACATATGACAATCTACCTACAGTCAAGCAAAATTGTTCAAGAAGATTTCCCCACAATTTCAAAATTCCTCTTTTATACCTCTCTTTCATATTGAAGCATCAGTTTCCAAATACTGAATGCTGCCTACACTCATACAGAATCCCGAGTTGCTCCTGTCATTCCAGTGCAGCTCAACAAACTCAACAGTCGAGTTAACGTGTTCAGCACAACGTTACTCTAGAAACCTATTCTAAACTAAACTAACAATCAAATTCGTAGTACCTTTCCGGGTTAACTACAAATTGGAAAATAACCTTAAACAACAATGACTAGGGAGTCACCACAATATTCATGTAATACGACCTACGGCTGAAGACGACTAACATCACCTTGGCGTCGTTAGTGGTAAAGCTATGTTACCACTAACACGTACTACATGTCAAAGTTGAGAACTAACTACCTATTAAAACAATTCTCATCTCAAGTGATCATTAATCAAAGTATTATACTTTGATATCCTTAATATGCCATTGACCTAAGAGTTTACCATCGTAACCCACTAGTTCATAAACCAACGGAGACAATACCTTCTTCACTATACATTTCAGGTATTTGGGCGCTAACTTTGACGCTTTATATTTGTCAGCATCACTTTGAGTATACGTTTTCCTCCAGACTTCTTGACCTTCTGTTAGCTTCACATCACGTCTACGCAAGTTATAATATCTTGTATTCGTAGCGTGAGCTTTTTCTAGGTTTTCTCGTACCTTGGTGAAGATACCTTCAAGTTTCCCAAATTCTCCAGCATATTCTTCTCTGGGCATTGCTACCGCATACTCCGTATCACTTGAGTCTTTATAAAATGAGCCATTAATAATTGGTTCTCTAGCGTGGACTAAGAAGTATGGTGAGAAACCAGTAGTTTCATTTACTGCACTATTGAGCGCAAACTGAACTTTAAAAATATTCTGGTCCCAAGACCTATGATCATCCTTAACATAAGACGAAATCATGGTCATGACAGTTTTATTATATCTTTCCACCATATTTACTTGTGGTGTGTACCTTGGGCCGAAGTGAACACGAGGAACTTGGTAATATTTAAGCATATTACGGAATTCAGATCCAGTGAATTGAACCCCATTATCGGTAATCACTGTTTCAGGAACTCCATGTGCTAAAATAACGTAATTCTCAATGTTCTTTGCCACATTAGCGCTTGTTGCGCGTCTTAAAGGAAACAACATAGTATATTTCGAGAAACAACAAGTCACAACTAATAGATGGACATAACCAGATCGTGATTTCGGTAGTGGTCCAACAAGATCAGTACTTATAACTTGCCACGGTTTATAACATTGTTTTGGTTTACCCATCTGTCCCGGTGTAAGAGTCGTTGTATGCTTATAAGCTGAACACGTTGCACATTGTTTAATAAATCGTACTACATCACGGTACATTCCGGGCCAAAAATACCTCAAACTCAATCTTCGGTGTGTTTTGAAAACTCCCATATGTCCTGATGTAGGAGGTTCGTGGTTCTCCGTAATGACCTTCGTTCTATTCGATTCAGCTACAACCTCTTTCCAGTCAAACTCGTCGGTAAGTGAATATTTCCCTTTACAATACCTATATAACACTCCATTTTCTATTCTATAATTCGGGTAATTCCTGGGATAATATTGACAACCTGAATAAACTTTCTTATACCACACATCACCATCACGTGACTGCGGAGCTGTGTTGATCACGTCCACTTTCATCAAGCGAGAAAGAGCATCCGGGATGACGTTATCCTTCCCTTTTCTATGTTCGATAGTGAAGCTATATTGCGATAAACGACAACCCCATCGGGCAAGACGACCTGTCGGGTTTTCTAAATTCATGAACCACTTTAACGACGCATGATCAGTCACTACAGTGAAAGGCCTCGTACCTAGGTATGGTTCAAACTTTTCAACAGCATACACAACCGCCAGAGCCTCTCTTTCTGTTGCAGAGTAATTCCTCTCATTTTTATTCAAAGATCGACTAATATATGCAATCGGATGATCGCTACCATAAATTTTCTGAGTTAAAACTCCCCCTATGCCATAACTAGACGCATCGCAATGGACCGTAAATGGTTTCTCGAAATCAGGACAAATCAAAATTGGTGCTGATACTAAACGATTTTTTAAATCTTTAAAAGCTTCGTCAGCACTTGTTGTCCAAACAAATTTTGTTTTCGTACTTGTGAGAGCATTTAGTGGTGCAGCAATCGACGAAAAGTTTTTTATAAAACGTCTATACCAAGAACATGTTCCTAAAAAAACTTTTACTTCCTTTGGATTTTTTGGTACAGGAAAATCAATGACTGCCTGCACTTTACTAGGATCCGTACGTAAACCATTCTCATCTACAATGTAACCCAAGTACTTTAATGACTTTCTGAAAAAATTACACTTTTCTAAATTAATAGTCAAGTTTGCGTCCTTGATTCTTTGATATAATCTATTTAACAATAACATATGTGTATCATAATCCTCGGACACTACGATAATATCATCAATGTAACAAAATACTAAGCCTTTTGTGACATCACTACAAAATGGAATTCCGAAAAGCATATCCATTAATCTCTGCTGTCGCGCAGGCGCACCAGTTAAACCAAAAGCCATGACTTTAAATTTATATAGACCCTTTCCTGACACTGTAAAACCTGTTTTTTCCTGCGACGACTCTTCCAAGCCAATTTGCCAAAAACTAGCTTTAAAATCTATAGTAGTAATGTATTTTGCATTTATAAGACTATCTAATATCTGAGGGATATATGGAATTGCGTAAGCATCACCTTTACTGACCGCATTTAATTTACGACAATCCAAGCAAAACCTCCATGATCCGTCAGGCTTTGGAATCATAAGGGTTGGATTATTCCAAGCTCCCTCACTTGGTGCGATTACATCCATATCCAACATTTTATCCACCTCCTTATGTAATTCCTTTAGCTTTTCAGGTGACATGGGGTAAGGTCTACTCTTAATAGGCGGAGAATCACCTGTATCTATTTTATGTTCTACTAAGTGAGTTCTACCTAAACCCTTGCATTCAAAAGAAATTCCCTCAAACTTTCTAACCATTTCCGCAGCTAATTCTTTCTGTTCTGGAGTTAAATTTTCAAAAGACATAATTTTTTCTATTTGCATGTCAATCCCAGCATTACTAATAAAATCTAAAGGCTTTTCTATGTACGTAATATTTTCAAATATCTCAGGCATCAATGCAAACTCTTTCCAAAAATCTACTCCTAAAATGACGTTTGAAACTATAGATGGTATAACGTGAAACTTAATTAGTCTGGTAACACCGTTAAAAGATATAGGTAATAACATTGTACCTTTAGTATTACAAACAGAACCATTATCTACTGTAACTGTTTCGTTAGTATTTATCAATGAATATCCTAAATGAATAAAACGCGTGTGAGCACCGTTTCCTAATATTGAAATTGCCGCGCCGGAGTCTAATAATCCGCAAATTGTCAAATCCAGTATGTTAACATTTAAATATGGCCGAACGTCGTTATTATCTGGCTTAAAAAGAACCGAAGTAACGGGATTGTTATTAAAATATTTCGTTACTAAATCCATCCAGTATTTTGAATCAGGTGGTACGACTTTATTCACCTGTGGAACACTACGATTCTCGCTACCTAGTTTTTTGATTTCATATTATGATTACATTTTGGGCATGACCGTGATGTATAACCTAGCTCTCCACACTGAAAACATAAAATTCGCTTATCCGTACAAGCTTTAGTGGTATGCGAATCAACCTTGCATCTCCAACAATAAACTTTATCACTAGGTGGAGATTTCTTTTGAAAATGAGACGACTGTGGCTGTTGCCCATGCTGACGAAAACCATAAGACGACCCGAAGTTCCTTCGCGCTTGCAACGGCTGCTGCTGAGAAGTACCAGCAACTACCGCGACATCCTGTTTTACAGACTTACACCTGTAGGCAAAATCCGGATTCAAAGCAGACTGTTTTGACGGTTCCGAAAACAGTTTACTTTTCTGCCGAGCCGCCTCGACTTTCCTACAACATTGCCTCAAAGATTCGACACTAGAAATATCCTGCAACGCCAACTGCTCTGAAAACGTGGGTCTAATATTGTGAAGTAATATTTCCAACTGCTGTTTGTCATCTAAAGGTTTCAACAAGCGTGAAAACATTCCGCTCATAACCGCGAAATAAATATGAGTCGGTTCATCCTGACCTTGAGTACGCGTGTGAATCTCCTGTAGTAAACGATAATCAAAGTCTATCGGTGCAAATTCTTGCTTCAATAGAATACCTAACTGATTCCAAGACGAAAATCTATGCTTATTCCCCCTATACCAAAGCAAACCTTGGTCTGTAAACAAACAACAAGCCGCTTTGTACAACTGTTCATCGCTGATGTTAAAAGCACGCGCGCGCTCGTCGACTGCTTCCAGAAACGCATGGACGCTGGTAAGGCCATTAAATTTATAGTTTATAAACTTAAGAATGTTGAAACTCGATGACTCTCTCGGTTCCTCAAACACGCTATCCGAAGTTTCCCCACCTGTAGTTGGACTAGTCGTAGTCGGTATGAACGATCTGATTACCGCCGCACTCTGTTGAAGAATACCTCTTACAGTAATTAAGGTTTCTCTGTCTTCCGCGGTATCAACACTATCCAACCGGTAAATTCTATAATATAGATGGTTATACAACGCCTTTGCACGAACTAAGGCACGTTTATCTCGTGACTTTTCCAATAACGTCACCTTCGCCTGCAATTCCCTCATTTTTTCCGAAATAATGGGTAACTCGGAAGCAGCCTTCACTTCCTCGCCTACAATTTCCTCAGGTAGGAATTCTAAGCTCAAAATTTTAAGTTGTTGTCTCATTTTTTGAACCGTTTCACCTGGAGTTTCTGCTCTAATTATTACTTCATAAGCTAACTCATCCTTAAGTAAGGAGTGGTAATAAATTCTCTTTAAATCCATTTTAATTTAAAAGATTTAACTTGTACCTTGAAATCAATTAAAATTCAACTCTCTACGAAAAATATCAAACGGGCAATATATTCAAACGCACTACAGACGTTTAACATATACTAACCAAAAGTAATTCAATAAACAAGTAAGTTTTCCTAATGTTTATAAAGGTAGGTACCTACTTACTTATTTTAGTATTTGTCATTAATAAATCATTAAGAATTATTTATTATCATTAAATGATACTTAAGAACTATTAAAAATGTTCATTAATTATTTATTAACATTTATTGAAAAAAATGCAAATACCTCAAAATATTTTAGATATTATAATTTAAGTTATTATTATCATAAACTATTATAATAGTCAAAGGTATTGCTAAAGGTTACAGCTAAAGGTGGCTGTACCTTAATTCTTGGGTGACAACTCTAGTCAACTCAAAGAAAATAATCACAAATGTGACAATTAGTATTCACCATTAAAGAGCATATTATTTTAAAATATGAAGCACACTTTATATATTGTGATGCTTCATTTAAGTTAATGAATAATAATTTATAAATTAAAAAAGAGACAAATACCCTAACCAATTTACAAATTAAGAAAAAGACAAATACCCTAATCAATTTATAAATTAAGAAAAGGACAAATACCCCAATCTATTTATAAATTCAGAAAAGGACAAATACCCTAATCTATTTATAAATTCAGAAAAGGACAAATACCCTAACCGACAAGCTAAAACATGGGAATTGTGGTAACAAACTGTGTTTACCTAACAACTAATCTATTAACCAGTTTTAAATGTTAATAACAACACATTTGTTTTGAAAACTTCTCAAGACACATAACTTTAAAGACTAAAATAACTTAAGTAAAGGGGCAGGTTTAAAATAAAATTCAGGCTAGCTACAACAACAGTAAGTGTTTAAACTATGTTTAAATTAAAAAGTCCTCGGAACCAGTGTATCAAAACACTTCTTTTATTGATTCCTCGGCTTCAAAAAATATCAAAATGACAGTATATTCTCTCAGTGGGCGCCAATGTAAGCTTGTGTTTTAACTGTTAGATAAATTTTTAAATGAATTATTTCAGAGATGTATAGAGGAAGGAAATCAAACCAACCAGATTAACAATTACAAAATATATTGTATAAAGAAACACATTTACATTATTTGAACAATAATGCACAGAAAGCTTTAACAGAATTTTATAATTTAAAATATAAGCCTAACAATAAGATATAAAACAACTTTAAATTTATATAGACCCTTTCCTGGCACTGTAAAACCTGTTTTTTCCTGCGACGACTCTTCCAAGCCAATTTGCCAAAAACTAGCTTTAAAATCTATAGTAGTAATGTATTTTGCATTTCTAAGACTATCTAATATCTGAGGGATATATGGAATTGCGTAAGCATCACCTTTACTGACCGCATTTAATTTACGACAATCCAAGCAAAACCTCCATGATCCGTCAGGCTTTGGAATCATAAGGGTTGGATTATTCCAAGCTCCCTCACTTGGTGCGATTACATCCATATCCAACATTTTATCCACCTCCTTATGTAATTCCTTTAGCTTTTCAGGTGACATGGGGTAAGGTCTACTCTTAATAGGCGGAGAATCACCTGTATCTATTTTATGTTCTACTAAGTGAGTTCTACCTAAACCCTTGCATTCAAAAGAAATTCCCTCAAACTTTCTAACCATTTCCGCAGCTAATTCTTTCTGTTCTGGAGTTAAATTTTCAAAAGACATAATTTTTTCTATTTGCATGTCAATCCCAGCATTACTAATAAAATCTAAAGGCTTTTCTATGTACGTAATATTTTCAAATATCTCAGGCATCAATGCAAACTCTTTCCAAAAATCTACTCCTAAAATGACGTTTGAAACTATAGATGGTATAACGTGAAACTTAATTAGTCTGGTAACACCGTTAAAAGATATAGGTAATAACATTGTACCTTTAGTATTACAAACAGAACCATTATCTACTGTAACTGTTTCGTTAGTATTTATCAATGAATATCCTAAATGAATAAAACGCGTGTGAGCACCGTTTCCTAATATTGAAATTGCCGCGCCGGAGTCTAATAATCCGCAAATTGTCAAATCCAGTATGTTAACATTTAAATATGGCCGAACGTCGTTATTATCTGGCTTAAAAAGAACCGAAGTAACGGGATTGTTATTAAAATATTTCGTTACTAAATCCATCCAGTATTTTGAATCAGGTGGTACGACTTTATTCACCTGTGGAACACTACGATTCTCGCTACCTAGTTTTTTGATTTCATATTATGATTACATTTTGGGCATGACCGTGATGTATAACCTAGCTCTCCACACTGAAAACATAAAATTCGCTTATCCGTACAAGCTTTAGTGGTATGCGAATCAACCTTGCATCTCCAACAATAAACTTTATCACTAGGTGGAGATTTCTTTTGAAAATGAGACGACTGTGGCTGTTGCCCATGCTGACGAAAACCATAAGACGACCCGAAGTTCCTTCGCGCTTGCAACGGCTGCTGCTGAGAAGTACCAGCAACTACCGCGACATCCTGTTTTACAGACTTACACCTGTAGGCAAAATCCGGATTCAAAGCAGACTGTTTTGACGGTTCCGAAAACAGTTTACTTTTCTGCCGAGCCGCCTCGACTTTCCTACAACATTGCCTCAAAGATTCGACACTAGAAATATCCTGCAACGCCAACTGCTCTGAAAACGTGGGTCTAATATTGTGAAGTAATATTTCCAACTGCTGTTTGTCATCTAAAGGTTTCAACAAGCGTGAAAACATTCCGCTCATAACCGCGAAATAAATATGAGTCGGTTCATCCTGACCTTGAGTACGCGTGTGAATCTCCTGTAGTAAACGATAATCAAAGTCTATCGGTGCAAATTCTTGCTTCAATAGAATACCTAACTGATTCCAAGACGAAAATCTATGCTTATTCCCCCTATACCAAAGCAAACCTTGGTCTGTAAACAAACAACAAGCCGCTTTGTACAACTGCTCATCGCTGATGTTAAAAGCACGCGCGCGCTCGTCGACTGCTTCCAGAAACGCATGGACGCTGGTAAGGCCATTAAATTTATAGTTTATAAACTTAAGAATGTTGAAACTCGATGACTCTCTCGGTTCCTCAAACACGCTATCCGAAGTTTCCCCACCTGTAGTTGGACTAGTCGTAGTCGGTATGAACGATCTGATTACCGCCGCACTCTGTTGAAGAATACCTCTTACAGTAATTAAGGTTTCTCTGTCTTCCGCGGTATCAACACTATCCAACCGGTAAATTCTATAATATAGATGGTTATACAACGCCTTTGCACGAACTAAGGCACGTTTATCTCGTGACTTTTCCAATAACGTCACCTTCGCCTGCAATTCCCTCATTTTTTCCGAAATAATGGGTAACTCGGAAGCAGCCTTCACTTCCTCGCCTACAATTTCCTCAGGTAGGAATTCTAAGCTCAAAATTTTAAGTTGTTGTCTCATTTTTTGAACCGTTTCACCTGGAGTTTCTGCTCTAATTATTACTTCATAAGCTAACTCATCCTTAAGTAAGGAGTGGTAATAAATTCTCTTTAAATCCATTTTAATTTAAAAGATTTAACTTGTACCTTGAAATCAATTAAAATTCAACTCTCTACGAAAAATATCAAACGGGCAATATATTCAAACGCACTACAGACGTTTAACATATACTAACCAAAAGTAATTCAATAAACAAGTAAGTTTTCCTAATGTTTATAAAGGTAGGTACCTACTTACTTATTTTAGTATTTGTCATTAATAAATCATTAAGAATTATTTATTATCATTAAATGATACTTAAGAACTATTAAAAATGTTCATTAATTATTTATTAACATTTATTGAAAAAAATGCAAATACCTCAAAATATTTTAGATATTATAATTTAAGTTATTATTATCATAAACTATTATAATAGTCAAAGGTATTGCTAAAGGTTACAGCTAAAGGTGGCTGTACCTTAATTCTTGGGTGACAACTCTAGTCAACTCAAAGAAAATAATCACAAATGTGACAATTAGTATTCACCATTAAAGAGCATATTATTTTAAAATATGAAGCACACTTTATATATTGTGATGCTTCATTTAAGTTAATGAATAATAATTTATAAATTAAAAAAGAGACAAATACCCTAACCAATTTACAAATTAAGAAAAAGACAAATACCCTAATCAATTTATAAATTAAGAAAAGGACAAATACCCCAATCTATTTATAAATTCAGAAAAGGACAAATACCCTAATCTATTTATAAATTCAGAAAAGGACAAATACCCTAACCGACAAGCTAAAACATGGGAATTGTGGTAACAAACTGTGTTTACCTAACAACTAATCTATTAACCAGTTTTAAATGTTAATAACAACACATTTGTTTTGAAAACTTCTCAAGACACATAACTTTAAAGACTAAAATAACTTAAGTAAAGGGGCAGGTTTAAAATAAAATTCAGGCTAGCTACAACAACAGTAAGTGTTTAAACTATGTTTAAATTAAAAAGTCCTCGGAACCAGTGTATCAAAACACTTCTTTTATTGATTCCTCGGCTTCAAAAAATATCAAAATGACAGTATATTCTCTCAGTGGGCGCCAATGTAAGCTTGTGTTTTAACTGTTAGATAAATTTTTAAATGAATTATTTCAGAGATGTATAGAGGAAGGAAATCAAACCAACCAGATTAACAATTACAAAATATATTGTATAAAGAAACACATTTACATTATTTGAACAATAATGCACAGAAAGCTTTAACAGAATTTTATAATTTAAAATATAAGCCTAACAATAAGATATAAAACATGAGACCATAAGGGTCGCTTTATGTTGATTCGTCGATCGAATATACTGCCAAGAATGATATGAAATTTTATAGCTCTACAGAATTAAATAATTTTAATTGACTCACAGGAATCGCTGTCAAACCGTATCTTAAGAGAAATCTCCCGTCTTCTCCTAAATTGAAATCACGAACGGTTTGAAGTCTGTAACGTCCTGCAGATCTTGAAAAGAACCTCTACTGAAGAGTCACCATTGAGTCTTCAAAGAAATCGATGAAATGTATTAATGAATATAATTTATAATTTATTTGATATCATTTATTTGTCATTTATTTGTCCCACCTTAAAATGGAAAGGTATAACTTTATGAGCAGTTCTTTTATCACAGGATCCACGGCTTTCTTTTATCTATAAACGTCCTTACCCGCTACGTCCGTGAAGACAGCCTCCCAGTAACCATATTTCAGGCACGCCGCTAACACTTAACAATATTGCTGCCGAAGAATCTGCTCCCTTTCTTAATTTAGATTTTTAATAACAATTTCCCTGCAAATAATAGTTTTAGGGTTTTAACACTTCAACTAATTATTTTCTTTCCTTCAAAACAATCCAAATCCTTGATACGAACCATGCTTAACTCGTCCTTGGTATTTTAAATACTAATATTACCGGTTTTCATTATTCCGGCTAGTAATCCTCGAAAATATGTAAAAATTTACTATCCATCATAGCTCTTCAAATCTTTCTCTGACTTTTCTTCTTGACAGCTCACGAAGATTCCAAATTTTAACTTTCGAATCCTGCCATAGTTAATTTTCATAGAGCAGTCCCGTCTTCAAAAAGGTAGAACTTTCGACGACGATATTCCGAAAGAGACGGACATATGCGTGAAAAACGCTACGTCACATCAGTTTGCAAAATGGCGGACAACGCGTTCGTAGTGTTAGGTGTCAGCGGGAAGAGTTAATGAAGTTTGAGATTTATTCCATCGACAATGACATATAGCCATTTGAGTGATAAATCGGGAATATTACGAGCATTTGATCGTGGTACAGTATTTAAATGGTAGGTATTAACAATTTGTCATTTAATAATATCCTTAGGTCATATTATGAAAGTAGAATGTTTTGCCTTTTTGCCGAATCATTTTTCGTCAAATATTTCATCGAATTATCACTTAGCGGTATTTTTTCTCTGAAGTCATATTTATTTCATAATTCTTGAAAATATCACTCATTGTGTATTGTGAACCCCAAATAAGACATTCGATGATGATTCGGCAAAAAGACAGAGCGCCTTATTAAACCTTATTGAAGTGTAGGGACGATTTTTTTGTACAATCCTTGTTCTATTTTCCTCTGGGGTTTGATAAGTGATAGTCAATTCTCGTTTGCAAGTTATCAAACACCGTTATAATTATATGGTGTAGGTACAGAAGCAAAATATTTTCATTTTCGTTATTGCATCCACGATAAACTCTAATTAAAGCAAAAGCATGATTAGCATGTTCGAATTTCACTAAAATAGTTTGCTTATTCTTATGCAAATTAGCATACAAGACGGCCTGTTTTATGAAAATATTGAAGCAAGAACGCAAGCTATGAAGCGCAATGTAATACTAGACTTATTATAAATTCAATCTCAGTATTCTAGTCTCGGTTTTTAATAGGTGAAAAAAAGTTTTCTGTGAAAATAAAATCATACTTATTCTCAAGGAAGGAGCACACTCAAATCAATTTGAAATTTATATGATTTCCATACAATTGAGAAATAGCGTTGATTCCTCAAAGTTAAAGTTATCCTCCTCTTTTGAGAACGTTAAAAATAGGGAAATAATAACAATAACTGAAATTAAATTAAATAATATTTATTTGCTGAATATGTAGAAGTTGTACAGGTTAAAATCATACATTTTACATATTCAGACGGAAAAATTGCGCAAGCAAATTTCATATTGTAAGTTACAGCATTTAAACTTTTATTACTTAATTACTAACACCTACCACCTAAACATACCACCTACACAATTCAAACAATTCGACCTACTGTGTATATGAGGAGTGCATTAAAAAGGATTTGTATTGTATTGCAAAAATCGCAATAAAAAATTATTTCCTATTTCAGTGACGTTTGACTTGAATTCTAAACCGACGAATGACTGAGACTATTTTTATTTAAAGGTCTGTTAGAACTTTATCAGAAGCTACACTCACGCAATTGCATTCCAAGCGGCAGAACGGGGCACTATCTAGTGCTGTTGGTTTTTATTGCAGGAAATGCAATAGTGTTGAATACATTCACTGAAAGCGCTCACTTAGACATCTAAGCATGCAATAAAATAAAACGGCGAAGCTTATTAAAATACACAACTTGCAAGATGCCATAACGTCGCTTTCAACATTCGGGGTAATGTCTTGAAAGTTGAAGACGCGATAGTCTCGTAAGATAAGTAATGTACTGCGATGAATACCTATAAACAACCTGCTTATTAATCCAAAGTACAAACATTGCCATTGCATTTCTTGCATGTTTCTGCTCATTTGTTTCTAACGAATAATTTAAATTTGGTCCACGACTAGTTGGTTTAGGCAGAGACCTATTTTATAGGACTGGCGACCCGAGTTCAAATTAGGTTGAATCATTGTTAAAGTGTCCAAAATTAAGATAAAAAAGAATAAGAAGTAGGTAAGGTGGGGTAATAGGATTGGATAGGATTGAGTGTGAAGTATCTGATGATGGTGTTGAGGACAGGACACGTAGGATGGTGTTGAGGACACGTGGAAGCGTAAAGCTGAATGCCACCAACACATGAGATAAAAGCTAGAAGAGAGAAATAATAGTGCTGCTCACACCACTGTTATATTTCAGAATACAAGCTCAGAAAAAGAATTTTGGAATTGTTTTCTTTCTGTCCCCAAAGGTTTAACGACAACTGTTTTATTTGATAATCAAATCTTTAAGCCAACTAATAATTAAGGTCACCTGACGTAATCGCGTCTATAGAGGTAAATGCGTATTTTGATGAGAATGTGATAATATACGCGGAACATTTTGACGTTAATAATAAAAAAAAGTGTAGAGTGGTAGTTATAAAGTGTTACGTTGCTATGATAAACAAAACATCATCAAAAGACCAACAAAAGATCAACAAAAGACGCATTTACCCGTATACACTTTTGACTAGACTTTCACTACGCTTATACCAAAACTCGCTCGGAATTTGAATCACGGGCAATAGCTAGCGGCTTCCATTAAGCGTATATCAACCCTAGCGATTTACGCTTAGTATTATGCATGTGTCCCGTTAAAACGCCTACCGCAGCACCATCGAACTTGGTTCCATAAATCTCTGTCTAATGAGGATTTGTTGCCATGTTACCGCGTATAAAATCCAGTTCTGCGTATTAAAATGTATGGGATTGCAGATTTATTTATGACGAATGTAGCGCTGTATTGTCTGTTGAAACATTCTGGAAGTGTAGCTCGTAATTGGCTATTTATTCGTTCGTAAAGATTAAAGACTATTTTAGCTGAGATATGTATGACAAGATACAAAGTTTTATTTATAAACATCAGTACGTGTTGCAGCATTTAAACCATTTTCAGAGAAATGGTAATTATTATAATTTATCAAAATACCAATGATAGGATTGATATGCCAAAAATAAACGCACTTGATTATTTAACTCAATGAAAAGATATAATCAGTCACAAGCATATTTTTAAAAGTCCTAGTCCTACCGGCATTTTTCATAAGAAGAGTAGATGTAGAAGGTACAGAAGAAACCCGATAGAAAGTTAAGTCTTTAATTTTTCATCAAATATGAAATGTTTATCTTGAAACGTAAACGTTCAAGAAGTTAAACATATATTTACTTTTAGATTACTAATTTTAAAACGTACAAGTTTGCAGTTGACATAACACATGTGAAAATTATGCGGAACGCAACTGACGCGATGAATGGCGTAGTTGAGTGTGATGTCGGCCACTCCGGACTCTCCATTGCGTGTGATTCCCGTTGTCCGCACAAAATGCATTGGTTTATACCATGTTGATGGCTATTCGCCCAATAGAGGTTTGAATCGTGTCGTCGTTGTGACGTGACGCTTGATGCACATTGCTGACAATTACAAACGGTATTGTACCAGTGGCTCTGTCAGCTATACATCTCGCGAATTTATTTCGAAATGACTGAAATTTGTTACTTTTTACGGTTTCGACCCACATAGCTCCGCCATTTTGAAAAAAATCTAAAACATGAAAAAAGATCTATACAGGGTGTCCCAGAAGTACCACGTCACAGTGACACTGGAGGTAGGTCAGCTCAAGAGGAACCCAACCAACCTAACATGACTTCAGTAAAAGTTGCACGGTTTTCGAGTTATTACCAAAATACAAACTTTTGAGAATTTTCCCCTTTTCTTTTACATTTTTAGTACCAGCATCGACACGGAAAGCTCTTAATGAAAGTTTTTTGTGTGTATCAAATCATGAATAGCTAATTCGGAAGCGTAAAGTGTTATTTTGTCAGTAACTATTGTAAAATGCTGACTAGAACTCGATTAATTTCGATTAAAGTTGTTACAGAAACACGAATTTCAACTTTGACCATCTGCCATGCTTTTTTTTATTAGAAACGAAACAAACAAATAACGTCAATAAATTAGTCATGTTATGCAGATTCAGAAATGGTATAACACATGTATCTTACTGCGATAACATTAGGAATTATTATCACTTTAGCGATGCCCTATCGAGCCAACTTAAAACTTTTTCATTAAGAGCTTCCGTGTCGATGCTGGTACTAAAAATGTAAAAGAAAAGGGGAAAATTCTCAAAAGTTTGTATTTTGGTAATAACTCGAAAACCGTGCAACTTTTACTGAGGTCATGTTAGGTTGGTTGGGTTCCTCTTGAGCTGACCTACCTCCAGTGTCACTGTAACGTGGTACTTCTGGGACACCCTGTATATTTATCGAACCTACTCACAAAATTTCATGAGAATCGTTTGGGAAATGTGACCTGTAGGCGAGAACAGCAAGAAATCTGAGCATCCAAATATCCGGACATACGAAATAAATTTTGACGAAACTGAAATAGAGACGCTTTTCCACTATACATACATATATAATTTTGTGAGATGACCCTTGATTCGCTGACAAACGTTTCGTAGATTGTTCGATTTGACAGAATTTTCTTTTCGTTGATATTTTTTCTCCTGAAGTACATTTTTCATAGTTTTTTTAAAATATTTTTTAAAACCATCCCTAATATTTTACGATTTCAGAGAAAAATGCTTTCAATGAAATGAAACATTCGATAAAACGATCATTAGATGCAAGGTTTACCCTGGCTAGATAGCTAAGCGGTGAGCTAGAGCAAAGCTAAGCTATGAAACTAAGTATGTGGTTGTTTCCACCGAAGCTAAGCAGAGTAGCGGAGCGGGTAATATGTGCTATGAAGATGCTTGCTGCAGGACGAGAGGTAGATACTTACCTTTGCAATCCCTAGAGAACTATAGTAATAATATAACGCAGTAACTCAATAACGTTTGTATTGCGGCAAAAGAAAAATAAATATGTTACAAACAGTTATTATTTTGAACGCAAAAGAATTGTAAAATTTTAAACTTTATAAAAAAAATACATAATTGAAATCTGTACCATACATTTTGCAAAATATATTTCGGTCCTTCGGCTGCCCACACAGTTTTTTGTTTGCCTTTTAAAGGTCGCCCAAAATATTTTATACATAAACTTGGCTCGTTGAAATAATATTAAGCCGAACGACTGGATTTGGTCAAACCCTAATATTGATTAGGGGCTTCAGCATAGGAGTGGGCGTTCAATGAATATCTTTTGTCATAAGCACACTTATTGTTTTATTGAAAACATTATGTCTGCCTACTTGGTTTGTCATCATTAACCTCCAACCGTTTGCCCCGTCCAGTTAAGGGGTCCGTTTTTAGGGTTCCGTACCTCAAAAGGAAAAAACGGAACCCTTATAGGATCACTTTGTTGTCCGTCTGTCCGTCCGTCCGTCTGTCAAGACCCTTTTTCTCAGGAACGCGTGGAGGTATGAAGCTGAAATTTATATCAATTACTCAGGTCTACTGTCCCTTGAAGCTGTGAAAAAATCAAACTTCTAAGCCAACGCAATCAAAAGATACAGCCGTTTATGCCGCAAATTTTCGACACTTGCAAGGGAATCAAAACCTACAGGGTGCTTCCCGTGAACTCAGAATCTTGAAATTTGGTACGAAGCAACGTCTTATAGCATAGATAAAGGAATAATTACGAAAACCATAATTTTTTTTTTAATACCTAACTTTGCATCTAATTTATATGGGGCGCTATACATACCAGGTGCAAACTTAACTTAACCACTTAGGGATGGAAAGTGTTTGTACGGAACCCTCGGTGCGCGAGTCCGACTCGCACTTGGCCGGTTTTTTTTCTACATAGTTAAATTTGCTTCTACTTCGCTCGGTTACTGACATCAACTTTGTTGCAGATAAACTGCAGATATTTCGGTTTTTATTAACAATATTGTGTTATAGAAGTTTAGCTCTCCCTTTACACCTACTACCGGAAAATAATAAATAGGTAATTACTAGAGTATACGTCTTCTTCTTTTTTTTCTAGGTCGTACAATCTTGACAGTGATCGTGGCTGTTTGGATTCCGGACATGGTGATGGTAGTACTTCACTTCTTGTTTTTTTTTTCGATGAAAGGTTTAATGCTTTCTTTTTCAATAGTTCTCCACTACTACGATTGGAAACGTTGCAGAGCACTCGAATATGGATGATTTTGTTGCAAATTTTTAGTATGTCAGTCCATCGGGTAGGAGGTCGTCCATTGCACCGTTTTTTTTCCACTACTACAATCCCGCTCCATTGATCTTGAGTAAACCATACCTATGTATTGTGGCGATATCTCGACAAAAGTCACGAGAAACGTCAAATGTAACATTCTAAAAAAACTATGGAACTCGTAGCCACTAACATTTCCAGTTTATGTTATTTATGCACGTCAGCCGATACTAGATTCAACATATAATCACGTTTCACCCGCAGCTAATTTAGTGGCCAGTGTATTGTGTATAGTTTTCGAATCAGCTAATTAGTTGAAACAGGGTTTCAAAACAATACACGACTTTATATCCTCCGCCAAGCTCTATTCATTCGATTGGTGGTGTGTAAATGTAAGGTACATTTACACATACTTGATAATCTGTACTTGTGCCAACGTTAACTTTATGATGGGATAAACAATAATAAAGCATCCCAAAAAGTTACCCTTAAATATGCTCCCTCGATCTTGTTTTACCACATAGTCTGTGAGGTATTATTATCACTAAATCAGTACTCGCCTTTGGTTAAGTCGCAAACGTGCAGACAGAACGACGCAGAAATGTTTAACAAAATTCTAGGATTTACGAAAACAAAAGAAAAATCATTTCTGCGATAACTACACGACTCGGCTTGACACAACTTACTACAATATTCTCAAGTTTCCTGTTTTCTGTACCTATTTAAACTTCCAACAGTTCTACAGTTATACACGCATTGTGTTTTTTAAACGCAGTGTTTATTTGGGACCCTTGAAGTAACAGACAATTGCAATCTAGAATTTCACGCCAATCATCCAAACTCCAGCTCTAGTGGATAAAGTTGTATAGTAAGACAAACGACTAGCCAGAGTAGTGCCCCGTTTTGACAGTCTAAAGGATCGTGATCTCCCAGGCAATTCAGTTAGCAAACTATTGACAGCTGATATTGTTCTCAGAACTATTTTGCTAACTATAATTTTAGTTTCATTTACAAGTTGAAGCATAGTAAGGGATTTCTGTGGGTCTCTTTTGACCGCCGTGAAATCAGTAAGTATTTTTTTTTCTTTTTTTACAGATACAATTTTAACTTCTCTGAATTATTATAAGATAATCCTAAATGGTACTCCTACATTTTTTTTATTACATGTACAAAAATGTTTTTTGAATTATGATAATTATTAAGAAAAAAATCAAAGAAGTCATAAAAATAACACCAGCATTGCAGCCAGTGTTCACTATTGGTATAATCTAGAAACGGCCCGTAATCTGAGATCAATTACCTATAGCAAACGTCAAAACGCGATAAAATTGGTCAGTCGGGTTGAAAAGTTGATCTTACGGATTTTTGTAGCAGTCAACAAGAAAATAGGAACTAACGTAAACAGGATTATCAACCCGGTACCGCACGACCAGCACACTGTCGTTCTGCCATGCTATGGTAAAAGGCGACCTTTTGCAATTGGAGGTCCATACAAAAAGCACGGCAGCGTTGCGCATGGGGGCCGTAACCTGCACGGCAGTAGGGCTACATCTTGCCGCAATGTCATCTGTCTTGCTCACACAGTACTGACAGAATGAAATATAGTAAGTGTCGCGCGATTAAGAGTCGCGTGTCACAGTTATGAGTCGTACAGGTCCGCTTCGCCTCCAACTCCTACAGAGCGACATCGTCACTTAAGAGACAAAGCTCTTTAAGTAAAGAAAAAAAAACACCGCTGCTATTGTCACTATCTGACCGATTTAAATTCAGATTCAAAGTTTTATTCTGCAAGTAGGCTACAAGAGCTCTTATTCATGTTTACTATTTACAATAATAAATGTTTTTTTTTTGACGTGGTAGCGTCTTATAAATCGATGAACCTCGGCCGCACGCGAAAAAGCATGACTCATTGTCACATTCCGCCTGAGCCGATTGTGCAAGCGAGAGCGCGGGACAAGCGATCTCTCTTTTACTCCATCGGCCGGCATTAAATTCATAAAAGTATGCAATTTTTCATCAATGTTTTCTTTTGACGTTATGACGTAAAATTATCGTCCGTAAACTTACTTTACAGACATTGAAATAAAACAATTTTAACGGATTTTATCGCGTATATTAATTAAATTGTTTTATTTAAATGTGTGACAGTCGCGGAAACCGAAGAAAATATGACTTTACAGACAGCCATTTTTTTTTAGATAAGAACTAACCTGTAAACAGGATTGTCGTCCCGATACCACACGACCAGCAGGAGACTGTCGTTGCGGATGGGAGGTCGCGAGTCACACGGTAAGTCCGCCTCGCCACCCACCACCGCCGGGACGGTCACCACCTTGCCGGTGACTGCTGATTGAGGGCTTCCAGCTAGGGACAAAAAAAAAAACTGTTGTAGTAACTGCTATGGGTATAGTACAAACTGTTACTTTACGTCATCCTGCAGACAGCGGGCAGAAAATGCCACTCTCACGATCTCGTAAGTGGCATTTTCTGCCCGCTGCTCGGGGAGAAAAATCTCACTTTCTGGCCAAGGCAAGACGTAAAACTTAAGACAAACCACGGGCGGCAATTTGTAAAGCCCTTGATCGCATAATTATGGCACACAATCACCTGCGATCTAGGACATTCACAATTTCACCGCCCTAGTTGTGTAATGTACAATTATACTCTACGTTGGTGGTACTCATTAGATTCTTTTTCGAAAGACATGTACTTAGTAAAGAGCTATAATTAAAACAAAACAAAATTGATTCCTTTGTGTAACGAGAATTACCCATAATAACGTTTGTATGATTAAATTTAGGACGTGATTGTAGTTTTTTTTATTAAGCCTGTCGTGTTACCCGGTCCTCCGAGGAGTCAAAGGACAAGATAACAGACGTGAGAGAGAGAGAAAAAGATAAGGGAGAAAAGAAGAAGAAAGAAAAAGTAATAAGTTCAGGGTTAGGGTTCTTTATTTTCACTCAGTCACCAAGGCAGTGGGATAACGGAGTATAGGGGAGGTTGGTAGTCTTAGGTCCGAGCGGTTGCTGTTGAGGCGATGTCCGTGTAGCCTGGTATGAGTCCGTAGCAGGTGGTCGCACAGGTGGTCGCAGGTCACCGCAGTTGCAGCAGGTGGACGAAATCACAGTAGTAGCAGGAAGGCGTATGTGCAGTGACAGTAGGAGGGCGTATACGCAACAGCAGCAGGAGGGCGTATACGCAACAGCAGCAGGGGGACGTCTACGCAGTGGCAGCACTGGAGGGCGTATACGCAACAGCAGCAGGAGGGCGTATACGCAACAGCATCAGGAGGACGTCTACGCAGTGGCAGCACCGGAGGGCGTATACGCAACAGCAGCAGGAGGGCGTATACGCAACAGCATCAGGAGGACGTCTACGCAGTGGCAGCACCGGAGGGCGTATACGCAACAGCAGCAGGGGGACGTCTACGCAGTGGCAGCACCGGAGGGCGTATTCGTAGTGACAGCAGGAGGACGTAAATGCAGTTGCAGCAGACAAGGCCTTTCAGCGTCCGAGCGAGTCAGTAGTCTTGTATGGGGATAACCAATGAGGAAAAGGGTCTCTCTTGAGTGCAGGGCCAAGCTTTGGCCCTGCACAGACCAATTTCGAGAATAGATAAAAATATGAATTTTGAATTTTAAGATGTACTAAGGCACCAGCCAAACGATAAAGTTAATACGACCTAGCTCAAATATATCCAACCTCACCGCTTTGGAAGTAAAATTACGTGAAATGGACAATTTTATAAGACAAGACGTTGCTATGACATTTTTCAAACAGAAATGTCATAACAAATTAAATAAACCAAAATGTGCGTTCTTATGTAATAGAATCGAGATAAAATAAGAAAAAGGCGGAGAAAAAAATAATGTAAGTACCATCCTGCGTCGAATCGATTTTTAAGTGAGCTACAGTCTAATAATGATGAACGTTTCAGCCAATATATCGAAGCAAGCGAATATAGCGAACTACGTACAGCAACGTGCTAGAGAGATAAACAGAGCATTGGATAATATAAAGGGCAAATTTCATCGCTTTAAGGAATTACCAAGGTAAGAGAACACTACAAGCCTATGCATTTTTTTAAACGACCCATGATTGATACTAATTGTATGTAAACACTTGATTGTACACAAAAATAATTCACAAAACTTCAAAACAATACACAGTTTTATCAGAAAATTAGGCCCTAGAATTCTTAATTTCGCATTATATCCACAAAGACTCGAACCTAAATCTGACTATAATAATATATAATGTTTGTCTCACATTTAAATAAAACAATTTAAACGGATTATATTGCGAAACGTCAGGGACGCTCAAATAATTAATATATTTACGCTATGTATTATAATCCGTTTAGATTCTTAAATTTAAATGGTTAAACATAATATCTTATATGGTTTCCGCTACTGTCACACATTTAAATAAAACAATTTAAACGAATTATGTCGCGTATGGTGCCCCGAATGGTGTAAAACAGATTAGATGTAGATTTTTTGTTTAAAAGTATACGATAGTAATAAATAAGGCAATCTGGGAGTTTTCTTTCGGCGGTTCTTTCTCCTCAGTAAGCCTTATAAACCGCTGGTAGATATTTTAAATAAAATAATAAATGCCCTTCTACACATTAGGCCCATCTGGCATGTATGAACCCTTATTTTAAATTAATATTTATAAAATGGGTAAGTAGTTTGCACAAGTGTAACTTTGACAGAGAAAAATTGTGTTTTTCTCAGTCAACCTTTGACAACCGGTATCTGTAAAGATACCAAAACGTCAGGGAGGCTCAAATAATTAATATGTATACGCGATATAATCCATTTAAATTGTTTTATTTCAATGGTCAAACATAATTATATTACAGTGACGTTCAGACAGATATGTTATTGGAATTCTCCAAAAGTTTTAAAATCAAGAAATAGTAATGTGCCTTTATCGCAGAAAGTAAAATATATAAATATATCCAATTTGATATCAAAATAACCTTACCGCAAATACTCCGCTTATTCAATAGACTGACAGGGTTTGATAACAGCCGGCTTATTGCGTTACTCAAATTGCACAAGCTGTCATTCCTCCTGACAGTCGGGTTATGGTTGAAATGCGGAAATGACACGATCAAGCCAGTACAATTGAAATATTTATCGTATGTCTTCATTTGAGGGAGAAAAACTAAATATTATGCATCAGTATAATCTAAATCAAGTTTTCCAGGAAAGTTCTTTATTTTGAAATTTTTAAATAAAATTTAAAGCTTAATTTGCTAATAAGGATGAAAATAATTTCTCTTTTAGATGAATAGAGAAATGGAAATCAAACGAGTAAAGCACAATAGAGCTATTTGTGTAAGATGGTCTGACGTTTATTGAAACAATTCTAAAAATGTCAAAAGCTACTTTCAAAGTATTAGGGTTTTCAAATTAAATCAAGGTAAGTAACTAGTTTAATATATCTTAATGTATAAGAAAATTAATATAATATTAATTCAACACGGTCTTTCGACCACTAATCCTAAATTGACAATCTGCTGTTTAAAAATATTCACCACCAACCCTCACTAGTGAATGCACAACAAACAAAAGTGTAGTACAAATCTAATCCCACTTTTTTTTAACTGTAATATTTGTTGTGCCAAGCTTGTTCAAATGGTTACAAACATTTATCTACACGTTCGTTTATTGAATACGTTACGAAATACGGTTTTGTGGATTCAAAATAATCCTTTTAGCTAAAGCAGTACTTAGGTCGAATTAGAAACTGTACCAAGCGTGAGAGGGAAGGTAATCGTTCAGAACGATTATATCGTGCTAATTTTAGAAACTTAGTATGTCATGGTATGTGGTAATTTGTTTTCTAAGAAATTGAAGAAAGATACAAAACGGTATTTCTTATTATGACTGACTTGGCATGTAAGATTTACAATTTTCGTGAGTCGACACTCACGAAAATTTCATCATACCATCGACATTGTAAAGTGCATTATTATTCTTTATACGAAATGTTCACCTTTTCTTTGAAATACGACGAGACATACACTTAGGTACATAAAGATGATCAAATGATACGCTGAAGGTTTTCACGGAATCATGACATAGACATGGAAGGAAAGGTTTATAGATTCATAAATAAGGTAGGTACTCGTTATATAATTATATGTGTTGATTTTTATGGTAACAAAATCATTTACCATCTATAAACAATGTTGTATTAATTATATATCGTCAGAAAAAAGTCATTTACTTTTGAAGTGCAATTATTTTGTCTATCACTATTTTCATTCATAAAGGTGCAACTGAAAATGCTGAAAATTTTCGCATTTTAGTGAAACGGTTCCTTTGCAAAATTTATACTCAGTCATAAAGTAAAAAGTGAAGGGTAAATTTCATTATAAATAAACGATATTACTGGCCGATCCAATAAAGTCGAGGACGGGGTATTTTTGTAAGAGCTACTAAATGAAATTACTTTTTTAGATATCGAACTCTTTCTAAAAGGCTTTTACTTAGACTACGTTTGAAAAGCTTTAACGACTTGTAATTTTTTTTTGAGGTTTCCCGTAAATTTGTTTCGCCGCAATAAAAAACGTACCAAGAAATATGACCATTTTATGATACACTCACTTCAGGTACATTTTATGTCCGAGGGCAGAAATGACCATCATTCATACTTAGGGCAGAAAAACCTCGAGAGGATTTCGCAGTCTCCTAATGTGGAAAAACATAATACGTCGTATCTTTCGCAGACCCCGGCAAGCCCAGTGTTTATCCGCTAAAGCCTACCCGGACAACGGTACCTGGCAAGGCAGAGGACAGCTACGCGACAATACTTTGAGGATTTATGAAACATGTAATGTCTCATAAATCCTCAAAGTTTTTAATGTGGGTACACACCACAAACTTAATATTAAGCCATTGATACAAGGATCAAAACACAAAGGAAAATTGCAGTCCTTAACCTGGCGGAAGAGACCGGGATCGATCCCGGTACCTCTGGATTACTGGTCCAGCGTGTTCACCTCTCCACTACCCTAACGCCCAGATAACCTTTCAAATTTTTCCTTATGCTTTTGTGTGTCGATCCTTGGCATCGTTTATTTGAAAGGCTTAACACCTTAGCGACCTCTGTGTGAATACGTTAATATTCACCTCTTCTCTTCTATCTTACCGCACAACTTTACCGCAGTGAACGAGAAAACGAGATTCGCCAGGGTACGCATTTCAATTTTTCTGTGTGCTTTAATCTTTGTATCATTGGTTTAATAGTTGAGAGTTAAGAGAAGGGTGAGTTTTATTGTACTCCCGATTCTAATATGTTAAGCTCGACGGGTTTATTGGTCTGAGTGTGCATTTTAATTCTAAATGGTGCACACAACATCGTCCTTGTAATTCTACTTTTTTCTTCATCGAAGTCAGTTAACGCATTCACTGTCAGTGGGCGTCTAGGAACAAACTTGTATGACGGTGAACGCATATATGCGTCGGTGGCAGTGAAAGCGTCAATAAGTATTTTCTATACTAGTATTCTATAATCTTTGGATTTCCACTTCTCCCCGTATTTATTAATATTATTATATTATTCATAAATATTTATACTTCGGTTATGGATAGAATTTTATAATAAAATCAATAAAAAGTGACATTTTGATAAAAAAATTAAGTTCATTAAGAATAAAATATAGCGTCCTTTACCCTGCGTTATTAAATTCAAATTCAAATTCAAATTCAAAATATTTATTGCATGGTTATGTGTGTACAAAGTTCTTAGAATAATAGTTTAGGTCCTTCCATATCCTGCCTCACAGAGGCGTGCAATACTGAACTTAATATCTAGGTATATCATTACATGTAAATTTCTCAATTCTTATTATCATCATCAACATTATATAAAATAGAGCTATCACACATTAATTATATCATTACTAAATTCAAATTATTATTATAAAATCTTTCATATATAGCATTATATTATCATTATCAAATTTCACGTATTACATTATATTTTGTGATGTCATTTACACATTAGATATTTTATAAATAGGTCAACTTTCGAAAAATTCATTAAGGCTGTAGAAACACTGATTGATGAGCCAATTGTACAGTCGATTCTTAAAAGGTTTTGGGTGAAGTTTTTTAAGCTCAACTGGTAGTTTATTATAAACCTTCACACTCATACATAATACACTTTTGCTAAGGAGTGCAGATTTCGAACTTGGACATTTAAGGTCGTACCCATATTTTGATTGCAATCTTTGAGTGGGGTTCCTTAAATAGAACATGTGTTAAGCTTCTCTTGTAATCATAAACCCTCTCCATAGACTCTGTTTTTTTATTTAAATACCTCACAGCTGTGTTGCGGGTGTAAGTTTGCTGGGTCTTAGATGGAATCTGCAACGTACGAAGAAGCCCGCGACATAACCGACAAAATGCAGGAATGTAGGCGGCTATAGGCTGGTCACGTAAAAAGGTCACCACCTTATTTGGGTTGGGTGTAAAATATTCCCAACTGTCCTGGAATTTTTCATTTACCTCTCCTACCTATATTAAAAAAAAAGGTCCTAAAAACCTGAGATAGCTTCACTGATTAGTTTTCCCTACATACAGAATTAAAACAAATGTAGTCTGTTTCGTTACGTCAAGATAACACTGGATTATAATAATCCAAAATTGTTTGCCAAAATTCTAATTGAATATTCTCTATAAGTTTTTACCTAGGTAAAGTGTGTCTAATTTAATAATTTATGTGCTCTCATTCTCTCCTAGCGATATAAGACTTATACTACATTAGAAGACGTTGGACCGGTAATCCAAAGATACCGAGTTCCAGTTCCGGTATAGACGTATGACTGTGCAATTTAAATTGTTGATCTTTGTATTTATACAGCAATTGAAAATCTGCTGTTTAAAAAATATTCACCACCAATCGTCACTAAGTGAATGTACAACAAACAAAAGCATAGTAGAAATCTAATCTCAATTTTTCTTTATTCATATCACTATTAAGTCTGCACTGTGTTGTGACGCAACCGTCGTAGCTAACAATTCTCGCTCAGCATTTTCCATCCATGAGAGCGGGACACATTTTACACTGTTCTACTTCTACGAGCTATTATTTGCAACCCGTCAACTCGCGCTGGCCGGTTGTAAAAAAATACATTACGACAGCCGTAAAATAAAGCTAAAAAGAAATAAAATCACATTTAACGTCCTAAACATAACAGTTGCTAGCTTGGAAATGCTTAGCTAAGTATATATTTTGAATTTTTTAAATTAAACGTTTACCCATAACCTTTTGCAGCAATATGAATAGGATTTTATTTTATTTAATAATTGATACAAATAATAAAAATTGTGGTGCAGGTACCCGCATTAAAAATAATGAGACATTACATGTTTCATAAATTCATTTATTTTTTTTATTTAAACTCTATTGCACAAAATACAGAAGTAAACTACAAATGGCGGACAATGCCATGAGGCATTCTCTACCAGTCAACCACAAGGCCAAACGGACATTGGTGTGGGATGGATGAATATGTATATAATTATATAAATATAGGGTACCTACATAAAATTTACAGGATATTTTTTTTATCGTGGATTACGCCTTAATCATTCTTATTTATGTGAAAGTGAGTTGAAACCTTTGGATCTAGATTTGGTTTTAAAATAAACTACTAAATAACAATAAAAAAATAACTTCAATTCTTAGTTCACTTGGTTAAAATTTGATGTTCTTTCATCAACACGAACTGCGGGCCAATGATCGTTGCGTTTATCACACGACAAATAAGTGACAAAGCATCTGTCACTCACACTCGCATTTTGTCAAAACGTGGTCTGGTCTCTTCTATTTTTATTTCCATTATTAAATTGTATCTTGTTGTATTTGTCGCGAAAAAGTTGCTGCTGTTCTGGACTAGATCGATTTGTGTGAGGTTGTCCGATATTTATTTATTATTAAACACTAATTTTAGGTCAAAGTTTCAAACTAAAAAATGCCTACGTAGAATTTAGGGTCCATTGATTTTTATAATATACAGAAATTGAAGTAAAAAAAGAAGTCTTTAAAAATTACCATAACTTCGCTACTGCTATTACCTTAGTCTATATTACTTTTAAGGATCGCGAGCAATGGCGTAATATCATACAGCGAACAATATTTGCCTCTAATAGTTCTAGAGCAGTTGATCACGACCGCTCTGAAAAAGAGTGAAACGACTAAGTAGAAGTATTGGATTATAATGTAGGGAGAGTTTGACCCAACTTCATTATAGAACTAGCTCACTATTCTATTACGTTTGGTCCAGTTTCCACAATTCTTTCACGCTGTCGCTCCTCTTGCAAACAATCAGTGGCAAAACGCGGAAACCGGTGTCTATAGAACGTACGTTTCCACGAGTAGCCGGACGCACGTTTCCCGCACTGTCGACGCAAAAACCGCAATTTCGTCACAATACCTCTTGTCAGCCTTGTCTTTCAAAGGACTGCGGTCGGGTTTGAAAATAAAAGGTATTAAAAGCATATAAAGTCTACAAATGCTTACTGCGTTTTTCTAAGTTACTGTGGGCGCGAAATGAGGATTGTGAGCTTCGCGTGTTCGGTGAGTTCTCAAACCACTAACACTTTTAATTCGGA
Organism: Apotomis turbidana; assembly: GCA_905147355.2. Lineage (NCBI taxonomy): Eukaryota > Metazoa > Arthropoda > Insecta > Lepidoptera > Tortricidae > Apotomis > Apotomis turbidana. Next base: position 24,162,584 of record LR990286.1, read on the forward strand.
TACGACTACAGAGCTTGAATGAGATGTAGTTCTATCAATGAGTGTTACTTTGGCTTATTTTACAGTTTTATGAAAGCAGAGATTAATGTATGAGTTTGAATATAGATTTAAAATTCCTGCATCAATACTAAAAGAATAGGTCTCTTACTAAGTGATTTGTCGATTTAAAACATATTTTAGTCACTAAATACGCTTCCATATACTATCCTACTGTTCCATATACTTTCTATATACTACCGGAACTATCACAAGTTTTTATAATATTTATGTTCGGTTACCCTGGATGCGATTTGCTATATAAAATGGTAATATTACGTTTCCAAATCAATAAATCTAAACGTTTATACCACAGATACTCTGCGCCGCTATTTGCAATGAGACGCACATACTTTTTGAAACAGGTACAACCCTAGGCCTTAAATGCTACTGTCATGCTGAAATATTATATAACATTATATACGTTTAATAAGGAAGCGAATATAAAAAAATATAAAAAACTTTACTGGTATTTGAACCCACATCCGCTTTCCGTTCCATTACCAATTATGCTACCAAAGCCACTAACCATAAATAGCATCGATTTTTTAACCAGTTGCTTCATTTCTACATGCCATAAGGCAGCATCGTAGCGCCATCTATCATAAAGATTATATCTTTTTGTCCGGCACCGTCTCAAATTATAAACATTTAGTTTACGCTTCTATATAAACATATGTATAGTTAACGCTAGCAGACGTTACTGCTTAAATTTTTTACATTTTGTATAATAAGCAAAAACTCGATTGCTGCTGTAACCACACACCGCCATCATATTTTAGTTACCAAAACAACGAGGTTACGATAATAAACTCCGTAGCGTGTGCACGTTTCCTCAGTCTTATACATTAAACAGGTTAATTTTATATAATTATTGTCTTTATACGTAAATATCAAACAAGACAATATCCTGCGATAGGAAAAGTTTTATTTGTATTATTTCTATGATGGTTGCTTTTAACACGCGATAAATAAGTGACAACGCACTCGTCACGTTTTGACAAAATACGAGCATGAGTGACAGATTCTTTGTCACTTATTTATCACGTGGAATTATAAATTAGAAAGGTCTCTCCTCATACATAGATTGTATTAGCACATTGGTCATTTCATTTATGCTGCCTAGACGGCCTTTTAAAAGTGCGAAATGCATGTCGACACGAGTTAACCTACATATAAATAATTAATTCACTTTACCACAAACGTAACACAGGTATCATTTTTAGATTATACTTTTCTCTTGTTACCCATAAATATTAAAACTCATCAATACGTTCCTGAATCATTAATTTTCATAATGTTAAAAGTCCCGAAAGTTTAGTACATTACGTTCGAATTTAGGGGAGTCGAGACCCGTGCGCGCCATTACCAATAAACCATCGGACAATACAACGGAAACGCGCGCACAAGCTAAAGTCGCATATCGCATGTCGCTCAGAAATTAATGAAAAGTAGCTTATGCGTTGTCAAAACACACCCCCTAGTCCATTTACAAGGTATTATTGATGATGCGAGGCGGGACCGAAAGCAATTTGGAGTTTAATGAAAAATGGAACGTTGTGCAACGAAATTACGCGTAGGAATAGAACAATTAACGGTCGGTTCGAACGTGGAAATAACTTGAGGTTAACCCGTCAGTTTGTTTTGTATTCCGAACGGAGCATCTACTCAAATAAGCGGTAAAACGACTAATTTGTAAAACATGCGTGTCTCTCATTTTTAAAACACGGGGTTTCAAACAAATAACGGGGACGGTAGGTACGTTTTGATACTAGTCGACAAAGACTGAAATTGTAGTACAGTATTTTATTGTTACCTATTTTCAGCTGTAAAATTTTGTAAAACATCCTTCCAATGTTGAACGGAATGGAATTCCAAAACTGTTTTTCAGGATTGGTATAAAATAACTTTAACTATTGTATCGTTACAGAACTTTCCAAAATTCCTGAAAAAGCGGTTTAAAAAAAAATATATTTTGGTAAAACGGAAATTTAATGAAACGTTACAACTGAGAGAAAATATTACGGAATTACGATACGGTACTTTGAATAAACAAATCAATTTACATTTATTTATTTAATCTTTATTGCACACAAGAAAGAACTTATCGTACAAAAGGCGGGCGTAATGCCATAGGGCATGCTCTACCATTCAACCTTTGGGCTAAGCAGATAAAATGAAAGTAAATTATTAAAACGCATTAAAAGCTAAACAATTGAATTTGATCAGTGTGTACTGTATACCACTAATTTTTGTAGCACATGAGAACTTAAATTTGTTGTTTTATTTTTTAATGGATGAGCATTTTTTAGAAGCCTGCATAAAATAACAATCAACCTCTTAAATATTAATACATATCGTGAAAGACGTTTCTGAAATTAGGTACACTAGCTCGCTCAAAGTGTCTATCTAATTGTCAATTTATAAGTTTTTAGTAATATTACTTCGTAGAAATAGTACATTGTCATCTCTAAATTTTGCGAAACGACAGCAAAATGCTTTTGAACAGACCCAAAATATAACTTTGCAAAAACAATTATATTGCAAATTATGGTTTTACTCGTCGTTCGACGTGAAAGTATCTAGATAAAGAACGCTAATACGATTTCTAAATATGTCGAGCAGCTCGTAACATAACTGTGAAAAAACGAAATTCGATGAAACTTTAGTAATTTAAGATAGTTTATACGTTTATACATACCTACAAAATGTCAAAGCAGAAACAGAAAATAAATGCGTAACCTGTCGGAAGAGACCGGGAATCGAACCCGGTATACCTTTGGATTACCGGCCCAAAGTTTTAGGCTCTCCTCCACCCTAATGCCAAATAACCCTTTGAATTTCGTCCTTATGCTTTGTGTGACGATCTTTGCATTGTTTAATTGAAAGGATTTACAACTTAGCGACTTCCATGTGAATACGTTAATATTCACAACTTACCGCACTAAAAATCGCGCTAGCAAGCTTGAAATGGCAAACCATTTATCATGTGTTGTATACCATAGTATACAAAACATGACCAGTGTTAATAGCATTAAAGGTTTCGAAGGAAATTAAATTTAAGTATTTCTACTAAATTGGGCATTAATCAAGCCTTTAATAAAAAAATGTGGTGCACCCACATTAAAAATAAATGAGACATTACATGTTTCATAAATTTATAAAACTTAAGTATCATTTTATTCATCCCACTAATATCCAGTGATTATATCTTGAAATATAATTTTAACATTTAATGGACGGTCATTTCCGTGATAGGTATTGCAATAAAATTTCACCAAAAAAAAACAGCCTAGAATCACAAAAGATTTACGCAAATTCTCTCATAAAATCAGTCAGTAAGTCAGTCCAAAAGATAATAAAACAATACAACGTAAAATACTCATTTCTTTCCTTCTTAAAAATAGATCAGACACACGAAGGCTGGAATCGTATTCAAATGAATAATAAAACGGCAATCGATTCATCGTAAATTTAAATCAGGTCCGGCATGTCAGGCGGATATGGAGCTTGACTGCTCGAGGTTCTGCCAAAATATTTGTCATTTTATTTTAAACTGAAATAAATCGCTCAAATGTATATATAATACAGTACGAACTAACTGAAACGTATATTCAACGATGAAACGCGGTTACTCCGCCTCCAAACTTTGACGAAGACTCCTTGCTGGACGACCCTTTCCTGATTCATGTCAGAAAAAGGGGCCGCCCACCAAGATAACTATAAAATTACTATTCACTACTTTTTATTTTACTTCACTTACACAACATTACATTAATATTACCTCACTCTTTGACATCTTACATATCATAAGATTTGATGTACTAATGTATGTATAAGTATGTATACATTGGCACACCTTATCTCACACACTCTATGAAATCTTTTTATTCTTGCGCTAGGCGCCCATACAACTACCGGTGGGTTCGGCGGGCTTGCCCGCCCCCCATACCTACGACTAGCGGATGCAGCCGAACAAGGCTTCCGTCATTTCAAGTTTGGAAAAAAAATAAGAAAAAAAGAAACTGAAACGTAACTGTCTCATTTTATGCACTCCCCGGTCAAGTAAAATAAAATAACTGAAATCTACGACAACTATGCCCGCATACAGTTGTAGTCTTCGACCTATTCGCAAAAAAAAAAGCTGTCAATAATATCAAGCTCAACATTATTCTTTTTTTTTAATAGACACCAGACTGAAGTATATATGACACATTGTGTCATAGTTTTGGAGTTACAACTTTGTAGAATTAGTACATTTTAATAAATGGATATTAAAATAATTAGTAATCTCTGGAAAAATATAAAACGGTGATTAAGTCCTCTGTTCGAACGCAATACAGAAAAGTAATAAAAATGTAGAATTAAAAATATTAAATGTTGTCAATGGGTAGAATTGAGCCCCTGGCTTATGGCGTCGTTATAAAAATCAGTAGTAGATGCTTAATACTTTTGGATATTATCCAATTAAAAATTGTACTACGTCCAAAATTTAGTGGTTGTTAATTTGGTTCCGTGAATTTTTGAATGTGTGGTTGTGGTTTCAATTATATAATTTGTTTACGCTATAGTCAAATGCTGTATCGCGGCTTCATCAAACATGATTTGAGTAAATAAAATTGTAGTTTGTTATATCCTTTGGGGAACTCTAACTGACTATAATAAATCAAAATAGACTTGTATTATTTTATAGAATCGTAACGTTTTATTATGAAACAGAAATTGAGTTGTTCATTTTCATTGGAATAATATTGGGAAGGTATTGAAAAAGTTTCATTTAACCTAGTTTGCATTCCTAGTGTTTGTTCTTGGATATATTTTTTTTATTATTATTAAAATAAAATATGTCGAATTAGTTATGTTAACATTTTTTTAGATAGGAAAAGCCAAATTTCTAAAAATAAAACAAGCATACAAAATTTGTTTTTGAGCGTTGCTTTTGACATTTAATGCTAAAAGCACTATAATGCTAATGTTTACTGATCCATCACAGTTTATTGTTTTATAGCTAATGGGAACCTATTTTAGTGCAGCTTTCGGTATCACAAAAATGGACGTATAAATTTCATGATTTTAATAGAGAACCAAGCGGTGGAATTTAACAAAATTGACGCGGGGACTAGCAGCCCAAAAAAGGAAAAAAAATGTACAATACCAATGTGACATATTTTATGAGTTCGGTAAACCACGGCACGGCTTGCCTGTCACAGACATATTAACTGCAAGCGACGACAGGATTTAAAATAATAATGTACGTTTCAATCACTGACAAAGAAAAACGTTTAATGCGCTAAAGTATATATTTTTTGACGGTGGTTGACTGAATAAATAATTAACATGATAGCACTTATTAATATTACGAAACAAAAATTATGTTTCGAAGTGTTTTAGTGTAACTAATTATAGCTTCTCTATTAACTCCGCCATTGCCGGTCCCAAGCCCGGATGTGAAAGGAGGAGGGTTCGTGAGAAGTGAACCACTCACTGGTAAAAATACAGCGGTTTAGGCTACCAGAAGCCTGGGGTCTCCCTTAAAGACTGGCCCTGTGAGCACGGTCGCAATGATGGCAGCCCCGTCACCGTGATCGGGATGCTGTGGGCTAATCACCTGCACATTCTTAAATTAAAAGTTTATGAAACCTTCGAAGAGAAATAAAGACCGATCCCCCTTATCGACGACCTTTGGCGCGAAATTACGGACACGGATTGGATGCTGGAATGTCAGAACCATGACTCGACCTGAAAGGCTTCCTCAGATAGCCAAAGTCATGCAGGATTACAGCATTCATATTCTAGGAATAAGCGAAACGAGATGGAACGGATTTGGTGAAATAACATCTGATTTTGGCTCGACCCTTCTGTACAGTGGAAAAGAGGATGAAAATGCTACTCGGGAGTACGGCGTGGGGCTGCTCCTAAGCCATAGTGCGAAGAACAGTCTCTTGCATTGGAAACCTATATCTGACAGAATCATCACAGCTCGGTTCTCCTCAAGGGTCAGAAAAATCACTGTGATCCAATGCTACGCCCCAACTAACTCGGCATTGCCGGATGTAAAGGAGCGCTTTTACGAGCAACTGGAGTCGACCTTGAAAAACGTAAAGAAGCAGGACATCGTTATACTAATGGGAGACCTGAATGCCAAGATGGGTTCAGACAATGAGGACCGTGAACACTACATGGGACGCGAAGGGACCACCGGGGAAATAAACGAAAACGGAGAACTCTTCGGCGATTTGTGCTCTGCGCATAATCTGGCGATCGGAGGAACTCTGTTCAAGCACAAGGAGTGCCACAAAATCACCTGGATTTCTCCTGATGGTGTGACCCGAAACCAGATCGATCACATTGCGATAAGCAGAGCCTGGAGACATAGTTACTGGATGTTAGGAACCGCCGTGGCGCTGACGTGGATAGTGATCATCACCTTGTTGTAGCCGATGTACGTCTCAAAATGGCCGCAAATCGTCGTAAAGTTGATAAGGTATCCAAAAAGTTCAATCTGCAGAACCTTAAGAGTGAGGAGGGAAGAAAAGAGTTCAGTGCCTGCCTCCGTAACCAATTTGAACTCCTGGAAGAACTTGAAGACGAGGACATGGATGAAACTTGGAATCGGGTACGCACTGCTTTCACTAATGCCGGTGAAAAAGTTCTGGGCTATAAACGCTCCAAGCAAGAGTCCTGGATGTCCCCAGAACTGTGGTCCGCGATAGAGAGAAGGCAGAGCGTAAAGTTAGAGTCGTTGGCAGCTGATAACACTGTCGCTAAAGACGCCCTTGATGAGGAGTATACTACCTTACGTCTCCAAATCCGAAAACTGGCTAGACGCGACAGAAGACGTGCCGCCGACGAGCTAGCGGACCGGGCCAACGCAGCAGCCAAGGTAGCGAACATGAGGGAGTTGTACGACGTCACCAAACGCTTGTGCAACAAATCACTTTCCTCCAAAGAGCCGCTGAAGGACGCCACGGGCCAGCTGCTGTGTACTACAGAAGAGCAACTGAAACGATGGACAGAGCACTTTTCCAACCTGTTGAATCAATGCCAAACCCAACCGACAACTGCTACGGATAGCCCTGGATCACTCCTGGATCTGCCGACGACTCCGCCAACATACGCAGAAGTAGTCGCCGCCATTAAGCAGTTGAAGACAGGAAAGGCACCAGGGGTTGATAACATCAATGTGGAGCTTTTAAAAGCGGATCCGGCTAGGTCAGCCGAAATACTCTATCCCCTGTTGCAGCGTGTTTGGGAGACGGAGCGTGTCCCCTGCGAGTGGAAACAAGGCTTGCTCGTGAAGGTACCGAAGAAGGGCGACTTGTCAGTCTGCGATAACTGGAGAGGCATAACGCTCTTACCAACTGCAGCTAAAGTACTGGCAAAAATACTTCTCAACCGTATGTCCCCAGAGATTGCAAAGACACTTCGGGAGGAGCAGGCCGGGTTTCGAGCTGGACGTTCATGCACTGACCATACGAACACCTTGCGCATCCTCATTGAGTCGTGTGTGGAGTGGCGTGCCGAAATTTTCTTGGCATTCGTCGACTTCGAGAAAGTCTTCGACTACGTGAAGTGGAGTGCACTGTGGTCCAGTCTCAGGCGAAGAGGAATACCCAGCAAGTACATAGGTATCATCCAGTCCCTATATAATGGCAGTATCTCCAAAGTAGTACACGACCAAGTTCTAGGGGAACCAATTCCAATGAGTGCAGGAGTCAAACAGGGTTGCCTCCTGTCGCCGCTGCTCTTCATAGTCCTGCTCGACGATGTCATGCGGAAAGCAACAGAAACACCGAGGGGCATAACATGGAACAAAAGCTCACACCTGGAGGACCTCGACTACGCAGACGATATAGTGTTGGTTTCGTCTTCACTGCCCGATCTTCAAATTAAGCTGGACTCGTTACGAGACGAAGCTCAAGATAAGGGACTACGAATTAACGCTAGGAAGACTGTAGAAATGCGAGTTCAATCGTGCGAAAACCGACCCATAAGACTCAATGGGACACCGCTGGAATCTGTCGCAAAGTTCACATATCTCGGCAGCACTGTGACCAACAGCGGTGGTTCTGACGACGACGTCGACGCGAGGATCAAGAAAGCTAAAGGCGCCTTTGCCCAGCTAAAACAGGTCTGGGATTCGAACGTGCTCACCCGGCGGATCAAGATTTCCCTCTTCGATTCCATAGTGAAGTCTGTTTTGCTCTTCGGCTGCGAGACTTGGAAAGAGACTAAAGGTCTGACGAGCAAGTTACAAGTGTTCGTCAACAAATGCCTAAGATCCATCCTGCGCATATTCTGGCCGAACACTATCAGCAACGAGGATCTATGGAATCGATGCCACCAAATCCCGATCAAGCGAGAAATTGCTCAACGGAAGTGGAAGTGGATAGGGCACACCCTCCGAAGACCAGAGGACAACACCGGCAAGGTTGCGTTCACGTGGAGGCCGCGAGGGAGCAGACGACAGGGCCGACCGGCGCACACGTGGCAGCGCACCGTCGACGCCGAGCTGCGGGCGGCCGGGCTGAGTTGGAGTGACGCGGAGCGCGAGGCACAGGACAGGAGCGGATGGCGACGTCTCACGAAGGCCCTCTGTACCACTGGGGTACCATAGGACGCCAACCATAATTATAGCCTAATAGCTACAACAAACAGCTTACAGCCTTTTATGGCAATAATGTGGCAATATGGTAATAATGTATAGATAAGTCATTTATTTCAGTTATTAAACGTCAGTTTTTTTGCGAAAAAAATACTGAATCCTATTGAAAAAAAAAAAACTCATCAAAAATTCGTTGAAATTTGCGGAATATTTAGTCCTGTCTCCCCTTTGTTTACATCAGTAACATTCACTGACTTTCAATGTCAGTTACCAAAAGTCGTTGCCAGTGATATAAATTCGTACCACTAAAAAAAATCCGCAATATGGTGTGGGTCGAAAAACATCCCCTATCATGTTTCAAAAGTATACCTTTGAAACACAATACAACGACGCGTTTGACGACGCGGTTGGCTCGGTCTGTAGTGCAGCTGCCTACTGAGTCGGCGGTCCTGCGTTCGAATCCCGGCCAGGGCAAATATTTGTGTGATGAACTCGAATATTTGTTCCTGGGTGATGGATGTTAGGTATATAACATATGTATTTATATATTATGTATATCGTCGTCTAGTACCCATAGTCCATAGTACAAGCTTTGCTTAGTTTGGGACTATGTCGATTTGTGTAAGATTGTCCCTTGGCATTTATTTGTTTAAAAACAATCACAAGTTGATTTCCGAATAAAAACAATTCCACGACTGTTCAGCTTGAAACAAAAACATTCCAGTACTTACGGAAACCTAAATAAACAGAGTATTAGGCAAAATTCCGTGACCCCTAGTTAACCTAATATCTTTCTATCGGGCTAAATGAAAACAAGGGAAAAACGGTTTGCGAGCAAAAGGGTTTGCCGAGGCGGAAATTTGTCCCATGTCACCTGGGCCCTTCAGGGCCGAAAGAGGCCGCCGTGTAAAAGTATTTTGAAAGACTCTTTACCTTTTCTGTAGAATACAAGGTTCAGTTGAGTTACAAAGAGGGCAAACTATTTGCTTGAGAGATTAAGGACTGCAATGTTTCCCGTATAAAATTATAATCAGTTTCGATTGTTGTTACTGTTGCGTAACTAACGACTATATTGTTAGTTTACCAACTCGCTGATTATAATAATTATTATAGTGGCAATCAGATAGGAAACTGTAAAAGTGACCAAAATGCCAATTTCCCAATATAAATTTACATAGCTATATAACATTCTTAATTGAACCCGATTATAGTCCCAAAGTAACTCAGAGAGTTTTTTATTGCTTATTGGCCGGGTGCAGAGGTCGCGTAGGGAAAGCGAAAATGATCGCAGCGCTTGATGTGGCCAAAAGTGGTAACTTTGGCCTCTCTGTTTCTGTCAAACGTCATACTTTTGTTATAATGCTTACGTTTTCTACTATAAAATAATAAACTGAAATAAGTAAAATGGGTCACGAATACGATAGGTGTTCTGTGGTAAACTGCAATAATACAGGACGAAATAGCAATTGCAAATGTTATGCTTTCCTACACCGAGTTGGAAACAAGATCAGAAAATGAATTGGATCGCTGTTGCTAGAAGAATAAAGTAAGTGTATTAAACTGAACATATTTTTATCTATTTAGTGCAATAATAATATTATGATAGAATGATTACCATGTTTCAAAAATATGAAATGTAGAATTACTTATAATTTGTAAATGTTACTTATTGTTTGTTTATTAATGTGCCAAAACTAACAGCTTCCCTTTACTCTCGGTTTGAGGCTGAAACCTTATGTTCTGACCGATGCTTTAGAAGCCAGTTTTGAAAATAGTAGTAATTTTATCAACATAATAAAACATTATTTTTTTCCTTTAATTTGTAAGGAAACAACAAAGAAGTAAATTGACATAATAATATTAAACACATATATAATAATTGGTAACACGTCTGACCCGTTCGATATGCGTAGAGGTGTACGTCAGGGTTGCGTCTTGGCGCCAACGTTGTTTGGCATATTCTTCTCCGTACTCTTGAGGGTTGCTTTTGGGGATGACACGCAGGGTATACACATACGAACTAGGGCTGACGGCAAGTTGTTCAACATATCACTCTTAAAATCTCGAAAACACTGCAAAGATTATTATGTTGACAGATTGTTATTTGCCGATGATGCCGCTTTCTTCGCAACTTCGCCGGAGGATCTTCAGCGTATGGTGGATAGATTCGATGCAGCGTGTAAATTGTTTTCGATGTCCATCAATGCCAAGAAAACAGTTATAATGGCCCAAGGCGTATATGAAGACCCCTCAGTAACGCTTAATGACTCACCTCTGGAGGTTGTGGACAGCTTCTCTCATCTTGGATCTATGGTATCAAGTAACCTCTCACTTGATGTTGAGATCAACACCCGTATCGGCAAAGCATCAACGATGTTCGGGAAGCTTAGTGCAAGAGTATGGGAAAACAGACACCTCACCGTACATACCAAAATGATCGTTTATCAAACATGCATTTTGTCCATACTCTTGTACGGTGCTGAAACTTGGACGTCGTATGCTAAGCAGGAGCGTAAATTAAACAGTTTCCATATGCGTTGCCTGCGTCGTATTTTGGGTATCTCGTGGAAGGATCGAGTCACAAACGAGAAGATGCTCAGTATCGCACGCTTGCCCAGCATTGCAGCCATCTTGAAACAAAGACGCCTGCGTTGGCTTGGGCACGTGCAAAGGATGGAACCATCTCGTTTGCCACGTATAGCTCTCTTGAGTGAGATTGCTGATGCTAAGCGACCCATTGGACGACCTATGTTACGCTTTAAGGATAGCGTAAAGCGTGACATGTTATCATTCAAAATTGACACCCAACACTGGGAGGTTATGTCTGAAGATCGTGACCTTTGGAGGAAGACTTTGTGCGACGGTGTGGTTGCGCATGATGAAGTATGGTTTGCTTCTCTTTCTCACAAGCGCGACTTGAGACATCAGCGTGCAGCTTTTCCCCCTTCATCGATAGGCGCAACATTTATTTGTCAATTATGCGGCCGCGGCTGTCGCTCTCGTATCGGGCTATCCAGCCATCTTCGAAAGTGCCGCAGTTTATTAGACGCTGCTTAACTCATCTGTTATAGATGTAAAAGGCTAATGATGATATAATAATTACTTTCTTCAATAAAGCTAAGAACAAAATGTGTTCCACATTAAAAACAAACAGATTTTGCACTTGTTAGGTGCTCTACAATCAATATTTTCAATTTTTTACCTTAATTTTGTTGCGTCCATTATTTAGCACTTTTGACAGAGCCCCACCAAAGTTGTGAACGCTAGGTGGCGCTAACGTCATGCACCCGGCCAATACAACATTTAAATAACTCCCCGGAAGTCTGATATTTCGAGAAACTGGTGAAACAAAATACTGCGTAAATATTATATTTATTTTTCTGAAACCAAACAAAAAATAATTATATGTCCGCAGTAAAGTAATACGATTTTTTTAGGATTATGACCAGGGATCGGAAATACGGATATATATTTACCTACCTAAAGTTTTCAAAATCCTCTCACTCATATCTCAAACAAATCCGCATATAGATACTAGATACAACTGAATGACAAAGGTGCCGAAAAAATGTAGGTAAATATCTATCCAAATTTCCAATCCCTGATTGTGACTCACAAGAGCAATGTAACAAGTAAGTACTTCATATTTAACCAACGCCATACCACATGCTGGCAGTTGAAGGAGCTCTTCCCACATGTGTAAAAACTTTTCTTTCATTCGTTCGCTCCCTCGACAGTTGTTATGCGGTCGTAAAAAACTAACCTTGAAATACTTTTGTGCACAAGGGCACGTGACACAATGTAGTTTTCTCGGTCTTATTGACGAAACATTTTACGCCAAATTTCACTTCGCAACCAACTTCTCGCACATGTTTCATTTGGCAAACCAATCGTTGGCATACCTTTACTTCGCACTTTTCTCATTTAGCTAGCTTTGGTTAGTTTGGAAATGCGACCCTCAAAACATAAATGACTGACATAACAGTAGGTTAGGTTAGGTTAAAACGACAACTCCAAAGCACCAGACACGAACTTACTGTTCATAAAGATTTTGCTAAATATGGTATAACAATGAATACATTTGACCAATGTAATAACTTCCCTAACACTAATTTATTCATTGGGAAATAAAACTTCACCTAAATAAGAATATGGTTGAAATTTTTTTTTTTTGAGTTACAAAATTTCGCCAAAAAATTAAACCAGTTTTCTCACCTAGACCTATAAAGTGGCACGTTTCTGTTTTAAGACTTTCGTATAATGTGAATAATTGGCAATTGTTCTGATTTTGCTGACCGTTCACCCAATATGTAACAATTTATATTTTCACATGAAGCAAAAAAACTAATGTAATACCTTCCACTTACTCACTGGCCACCAGGTAATGAAAAGGTTATTATCATAATAATTATTGCCACCATGTTAAAATCATTGATCTATAAAGTAATTAATAGTCATTTTACATTCGTTAATTGCGCTTGTATTCACAACTAGCCAACTTCGTCACCGATTTTTCCCTTAACTGAAACATTTATTGTTCAGATTCTATCAGCATTTGACATTAATATATTCAACCTCGATAGACGGAATTCGTTTCTAAGGATTTATTTTGGAACGCAACTCTTGATTTTACAAATAGATTTGATCATGCCTTGTGATTTGTAATAGCACTAATAGCAAACTTATTTTATGACGTTTGTAGGTACGCAAAATCAGTAAGTTTTCGACGACGTTTATAGTCGACGTTCGTAATGATAATATTTATAATTGTTAAGATTAACAAAATTACGTTATATAAACTGATCTAGTACATTTCCATAATTTTTTTAGGAATGTTAAGTTTTATTTTAAATTGATAATAAAACCGACACCTATGAACAAACAAAAATCCACCACATGCTTCGTCAATTAAAAATAATGCATGCAATTCACAAAGTATATCCGCAACAAGCTTCGTCAGAATCAAATGACATGAAATAAATCCGCAACACGCCTCGTTAAGGAAAACTTAATCTCTTAAATCCCCTCTCAGCTAGCAGCATTGCCCCGCTGAATGGCAATGGAGACTTGCTGAACCAACCATGACCCAGAGCGAGGATCGTTGCCCCTCTCTCTCAATCGCCGCCCTAAATCCCTAAAAAGCTCGCGAGCCTCACTACCCCAAGGTTCAGCCGTTTCCATAGCAACGGGTACGAAATCGTACATCGACTCTAAGGCTGCGTACTTGGCGTGTTTCATCTTAGCGGCTGTTTCCGCCGCTGAACCCACCAACCTCGCGGTTTGCCTCAAATGGGACGGAGCAAAAGTGCTAACGCACGTTGCGTCCCATAAAAGACAACGCCCTCGCTGCCATGGAACCAACGTAAGTCCGTCCGGTCTTTTGCCATCCGTTCGAGATAAACCAGGGGGCTCCAACACACAGGGGATGTTAACGGACACCATGGCTCGGCGGACAATTTCGTTAATAGAATGATGGCGCGAAAAACGCCCTGCATATCTCTGGCAACTTAAGCCATGGTGTCCATTTTCCTCCACCATAACTCCACAAATGCAGCGATGCGGCTCACACACCTTGGTTCCCAGTCTTAGGGCCACTGCTATTCTTAGCGAGTCGTTATCAAGCAGTGTACCCAACTGAGGAGACGGCAAAGCATGGAGCCATGCACCAGATTCTGGCTTAGCAACCGCATTGAGACGAGCTAAATCCGCTCCTGAAGCGTCATCCAATAAACGCGAGTAGGATAGTTTGCAGAGGATATCGTCCCACCCTCTCTGTGCCACCAAGTTGTCTGGCCGGTCATCCGTCGGACAGAACATTCCCCACTTCTCAAAGGCCTCAGATACAAAAGGCAAGCGGATATTGCTGCCATCAAGTGATAATATGCGAGCAACAAGATCCGCTGAGCCATGTACAGAAGCCAAAAAAGCTACCAGGCCGATGTCCTGAACCCGACGAACTCCAAGACCACCGAAACGGATAGGTAAAAATAAATTGCTCAAAGTTAATTTTCATAAGTTATGGAAAAATATGATGTCAATTTTAAAGGAAGCTGATCTAGATTACAGGGACAGGAGAATATTTTATGAACTCTACTGAAAATCAAGACACTGTTATTGAAATGGGAGAGGAAACTAGCACAGCAAGGATTCGCTGAGGAGTTCTGCAGGGATGTCCACTTTCGCCTCTTATTTTTAATATTTTCATAGTGTGCCATTAGAAAGTTAATAGAGTCTGGACAGGGAGGAGTAAATATCAATGGCAATAAATCCAGTTTATTCGTTTTGCTGACGACATTGCAGCCTTGGCACAGACAACTAAACAGTTAGAAGAGTTTCAAAAATGGATAACATTTTTCAAGGGTCGGGTTAAAGATAAATTTTAATAAAACAAAAATACTTTTCACTTCAAAAACAAATTCAAAACATAGACCAATCACTTTAAATAACATACCAAGACAACAAATCAAACAATTTAAATACCTGGGAAGCATAATCACTGATGACACCAGATGTACACCGGACATCATCGCTAGAATAGCCATAGCCAAGAAAGCTTTTAATGCTAAAAAGAGTTTATTCAAAGCCAAAATATTGAGGCAAATTCGTAAAAGGCTTATAAAAGTGTAACATCTGGAGTTGGCCCTATATTGGAGCGAAACGTCGACAATGACACAGCGTGATAGAGAACGGTTGGAAGCATTCGAGATGTGGTGCTGGAGGCGAATGGAAAGGATAATCTGGACGGAAAAAGTTACCAACGAGACGGATAAGAGTAGAAAAGAAAAGGTCGTTGTTAGAAACTATTGAAAACAGAAGGGGAAAGATGTTTAGCCACCTGCTACGACACGACAATTACATAAAACCCATCATTGAAGGAAAGATTGAGAGAAGGAGGAAGAGAGGAAGACCTGGGAGATTTTATATAGACTAAATCAAGGAGAAAGTAGATGGCGTGTTGTATTAGGACATCAAAAAGAAAGCTGAAGATAGAGAAACATGGAAGTTGCTTTACCGACAAGAGCTTAGCTCTTAAATTTCTACTGTGCAATTCCGTACATGGCAATTGGCAATACTCTAAACTTAAAAGAACAAATAGGACAAAATATACTTTGAGATTCTACTAGCGACCCGCCCCGGCTTCGCACGGATACAATGCTGATAAATTATGCAAGTATTGTACATATAGACCTTTCTCTTGAATCATTCTACCTATAAAAAAAAACGCATTAAAATCCGTTACGTAGTTTTAATAATCTAAACATCAGACAGCAGGAAGCGACTTTGTTTTATACTATGTACTGAAGTTAGGGCTGACTGAAATTATGTGAAATATTGACAACGCTTTCCCAAGTATACCCTCCTGAGTGTTCGGCACTAAAACATTCTATTAAGGGGACCAACATTTTAAAAATATGTAAATTATGTAAAATTCTCAGAATATTATAAGCGATGATTACAATTTCCAAAGAAGATTACGAAATAACAGCTTGTCAAGGAATTGTTTGATATTGCCAAAGCCAAAGATCTTGAAATTTTGCGTGCGACATAATTCAAAATTGAACGGTTTAGCATACGATGCATAATTAATAGGAAAACGCGACGGAAATGTGTTCTAATAATATTCTTCCGATAAATATTTCTACCACTGACTCCCTCATCTCAAGTAATTAGTTTAAAACTACGAGCATTCACTGGTTTGAGTTGTTGAAAAACCTTTTTAACCCGCGTCGAAACAAGAGGGGTGTTATAAGTTTAACATGGTGTATCTGTGTGTTTGTCTGTGGCATCCTAGCTGCCGGATGGATCGATTTGAATGAGGTGAGGAGGTTGAGTTTTAATGGAAAGCTTTGTCGGTCGAGATAGTTCTTTGCTATATTTGGTAAGAACAATCGCTGCCGTTTTCAAGATATTCAGTTTTGATTGGAACTAGTGATAGGATCAGGTGTCTACTATTTTATGGTGTACAAAAATGCAACCGATACATCATAAATTAAGTTATGATAATTTTGTATTATTATTATCCAATGTGTGGACCATAAATAAAATATAAAAAAATTGGATCCGAGAAAGTATTGAAGCTAAAAATTACAAATATTGTGGTTATGTTCAGGTTTAGTAGTATTTTTATACCACTCATTAAATGAGGGTCTCATGATGACCATACCAGCTACTTGTGTCGGTTTTTTTTTAATTTTGACGATAGGTTATTAATAAAATGTATTTATTTTATTTATTTATAACAAACATGCTTATAAAAGAACTTAAATTTCACTATTTACATAAATTCAAAAAATACTGGTCCAGACAAGCGTTTAACGACATAGTGTGCGGTAACAGCCCAAAAAGACCGTGGTCTGAGCTAGGGCTAGTTACGTATCTCGTGACACAATTCTGAGAGAGCGGTTCGGATACATGAAGAATTTGTGCATGGCCAACCAATAAGAAGCTAAGTAACATGGGATCATCAAAAAAGTAAATGCGATGAGAGCTGCGTAAGAACTTGTAATAACTTATAATTAAATGATTAAAGAAGGTAATATGAATAAATAATATTTGGTATTTATAACTGTAAATAATTATAGGTATATACGTATAAATAAATAAATATTATATTTATATTGTGGGGGTATGAATGGGGAGGCAAGTTAAGTACTTAGGGAAATATTTTCTTATAAAAAGTATTAAACTCTGCATGGGAGAAACCTGAAATGAATTTTTTACTGTTTTTATTTAAATTGTATAGAATTGATTTATTATTAGACGACTTATTTTGATTTTCACGTAAAGATTCCAATAGGTCTTGTATTTCAATAGGCAACTTATCATAAAGCCTGGGACCGATATAGCTGAAGTGCTTCCGTGCAGTCTCGCTGTTCGTAACTGGTGTCTTATATTTACTACGTATGTTTCTGAGGTTTTTTGGGGTTATATTTAGTATCACGTCGTTTATATGCCTACCAAAATGTATTATTAATTGCCAGATATAAAGTTGTCGTGGCGTCAGCACCCGACTTAGCTTATATATTTCATCTGTTGGAAATCGCCTCGGCTTTCTTTGAATTATTTTTAAGATTACTTTTTGGGCTATTTCTATTTTGGATATAAGTTGGGAACTGCAGCTACCCCATGCTATGACTCCGTATAGTAAGATAGTCTGTGTTAATGCAAAGTATACGGCCTGAAGCGTTCTCTGGTCGACAATGTTTCGTAGTTGTAGGAATACGTAGGCAGTTTGTCTTATCCTAGATGCAACGCATTGGCAATGTTGGTCCCATCTTAGGTTTTCGTCAATAGCAATCCCTAGGTACTTTAAGGAATGAACTTGGTCTATTTTTGTACAGCTGCAGCAACCTATCGAGATGTCTGAACATTTGTGTAGCTGTAGAGTAACGCTTTGCTTAGGCTGCCCAGCTTTAGTGAACGAGAAGCATATATAATTTGTTTTTGAAACATTTAGAGTAAATAAGTTCCTGTCATACCAATTTTGTGCTACTCGTAGACCTTCTGACGCTCGAGTAACCGCTGTATCCCAAGAGTCACCAACAAAACTGATTACTGTGTCATCAGCGAAACATATGCACTGACTTGTTTGCGTCTGCATAACAGAATAGAAGTCATTTAGGTATATGTTAAATAGTATTGGGCCTAAAACGCTGCCTTGAGGCACTCCAAAGTCAATACTTTTCCGATCACTATTAACATTGTTTATTCTAACCAATTGACTCCTATCAGACAAATAACTTTCGAACCATTGTAGCATCCTGCCAACGACACCATAGGCTTTCAATTTTTTTAACAGTATTTTATGCGATATAGTATCGAAAGCTTTGGCTAAGTCTATAAAAACAGATAAAACTTTAAGTTTCCTATCAGTATTCTTCACTACAAATTTTGTCAATTGGGCTATTGCGTCACTGGTACTATGTCCTTCTCTAAAACCGTATTGATGCATTGAGAGTATTTTATTTTTCTCCAAGTACGAACAAAGTCTCCTCTTTACAACCTTCTCAATAATTTTCGAGACGCTTGATAGGAGGGATATTGGACGGTAATTCGATACACTTGTCGTAATTCCTTTTTTGAAAATAGGGATAACCACAGCAGTTTTTAATTCCTTAGGAAATATACCTTGTCTTAAACTTAAATATAATTTTGAAATTTTAACATGTTTAAAAGTCACACATGTAACAATAGGTAGACAACGGAATGTGGAAATGCAATCAGTTCGGATTCAAAGCAAAACCCCCGTTCACGCTCAATTTAAAACGTTAACTCCAATTATTCGCGACACAAAACCTTATCAAGCAAATGATACAATATCAACATTTGGAAGGGCAAGCGTAATGGAACGTTCCGCTCGGCTTCACAGACATCCAAGGAAAGTAGAAAGATCCAACACTCACCGCGCTCACAGCAAACAAGCTCCACGATCCGAATTTCCATATATAATTTCTCGATACATTTCCCTTTTGGTCAATGTAACTTTAATGTATTCAACCATTCGGATTCATGAAGGTATACGAACCTTACCTTCTCATTTGTACTGTGTGACTGAATCGCCGAAGCGTAAATTTACTTTGCTGGATCTTATACCTACATTTCCAGAACAATAGGCTCTTGGTGAGTCGTTTGAATTTCTAAGCCTTTACTGGAATGATTAAAATTCTTTTGTACCGAGCGGTAATTTCGATAGATCTTTGTCTTTCATAATGCGGATCGGTTTTACATTTTGCTATACAATTCTTCAAAAGTTGCTAGGAAATCAGGGCTAAATGGAAAAGAGAATATTGATATAAAAATAAATTGTAACTTTTATTTTTATTTTTTATAGAAGTTAAACAGTCAATCAATAAAAATATTGAAGGCTTCGCTAATAGCTTCAGTAAAATTAAATAAATAATTATTTTTGGTCGTTTTCAAATGAATTTCGTGTAAAGTAATTATTTTGAAGACGCGGTTGGCTCGGTTTGTAGTGCAGCTACTGAGCCGACGGTCCTGGGTTCGAATCCCGGCCAGGACAAATATTTGGGTGATGAACTAGGTAATGATGTTATTTATATGTGTATTTATATAATTATGTATATCGTCGTCTAGCACCCATAGTACAAGCTTTGCTTAGTTTAGGACTAGGTCAATTTGTGTAAGATTGTCCCTTGATATTTATTTATTCACTTATTTATTTATTATTTTAGTATTCACTGATGTTTTAAGTGAACATTTTGAGGTTTCCCAAATTATTTTAAGTTCATAACTAAATGAATGAAAGTGTTCAGTTGTTAACTAAAAAACATTAGTTAAAATAATATAGTTCATCTAGTCAACAACAGATGGCGCTAGTAGTAGCAATTTCTGATATTTAAATTTGACTTTATGAGCAGAAAACCTATTGTCTGTATTATCAAAAAATATTTAAATTGTTAAACTTCAATCCGCATCCACCTTTGTTTAAATTATAACGTTTTACGAATGCGTCGCTAGATGTCACTGTACCGAGCGTTGCAAAAGCTGCATCACGCGAACGATGTGTTTACTTAATTTGTCTTAAGGTTTGAAGAATTATTGAGTTTTTGTCGTTAGCAGCAGTGGTGTATTTGTTGAATACAGTTGTCGACATACGTCATTTGCGTTTGATTTTGGGACCCCATTGTACAGAAAGTTTAAGTTTTAGTTCAATCGTACTGTTTCCGATTATATTTTTTTTTTTTTAGCAATCCAGGAATAACAATAATAATAATGCCACGTGAGTGCCAAGCAAACATTTCATACATTGGGTATATCGCACTTGAAAAAAAGATATTGATTAACATGCAGTGTCTTCTTCGTCGGTTGCACTCTTCGTAGAGTGGTTGTCATCAGCTGTTGGTAGCAAGCTTTACAACACGCCGCCATTTTTCCCGAATAGCCACCTTCCTCGTGCACATACACTATACATGCCCTAAATAAAGCTACAAACTTCAGTACCTCGTGATTGTGAAACTATAACAAGAGAATCTTTATAGTCCGGGAGTTTTGAGTAAATGGTAGCCGCCACTCTAACACAAAAGGAAATTTTTGTTCCTAGCAGCCTGAAACTCATAAACACGATGCACGATTATATTTTTAGTGACAGCCTACACTCTCCGAACGCCGGCAAGCAAGCACGTTCCGTATCCGTTCGCGGATCATTATCCTTAAATTGTTTCTCTTTCGAGTTTTGATATTTTAGGTGTTCATAAAAAGGGTCCGCATTACATTTCGTACAAAGGTTTTACGTTCAGAAGACTCTTTTATTCCCTTTAGTGTCGTTATCGAAGTTGACGAATAAAGCCTACCTGTACCGTACACAATTTCGAATACGAAGAAGTTCTTACATGTACACACAATATACGTATACAGTATACACCGACACTGTTTCTTTAGGGCTTTTATAGTAAGTACCTATAACTTCTTATGTTGAAACTCCCGCGAGTCTCAGGCATATTAAAATACATACAAAATGGGTTTACTCTCGTTGTAGAAGTCGATTAGTGCTCGACATGTTTCGATCAGTTCGCGATTCATCATCACATCAGTAGAGCCAGATCAGTCGCAGCGGCAGTCAATCTAACACAGACAATGTTTCTAAAAGTAAGAGAAAATCGTTCCCAAACTCGGAACATACTAAAAGTGAAAGTACACAAAGCTAATAGCAATAATTCTGAAGTAACCCTGCAAGAAAATACACCTTTCAATTGCTCTACTAACACCTATTGAAACAAAGAAGAAACATAGTGAAAGCTATATAAAACATTCGAACAGCAATGGCCGTACTTTCAAAGGAAAATACGCAGTGCATTGGACCGTTAGTTACTCAGGAAGGTAAAACCTACATTGGAATTAACTGAGCCTGGATTTTAACATTAAATTGCAGCGTTTAATTGTTTTCCTCGACTTGTTCCTTTCCTTTTATTTTGCCTGAAAGTAATTAATATCTTTTAAAATACTATCCCGCGTTTCGATTGTAGCCTTAACGCGCACCCAGGATTCCGTACAAACTATGAAACATCAAATTTACGGTTTTTGGAACTTTTTATTTACCAGTGCTGCATGAGGTTGCTTCTTGACAAATTTTATGACTGAATGGGAAGTGCCCTTTAGGTGACCTTTTGATTCCTAATGTTATTTGGAAATTGAACTAAAAGTGTAGGGCGTTGTACTACTTCGTTAAGAATTTAAAGATATGCCTATATATGTACCTATGTGAGATTGGGTTCAATAAGATGCTAAAAGAGGCCTGTTTCGGTGAAGCGGGGAGTTGGTGGATGTACTCTGCGCAGGATCGCACTTAGTCGCGAGTTGTCAGATAGATAGAGAGGCCTATGTTTAGCAGTGACAGACAGAAACAGGTTAATGATGATAATGATGATGATGATGATGATGATGATGATGATGATGATGATGATGATGATGATGATGATGATGATGATGATGATGATGATGATGATGATGATGATGATGATGATGACGATGAAATATAGGTAATCTATTGGTAATTGAATTCAAAGGTTTGTCATGTATAAAAATAAACATTTAAAGATTAAAGATCAAAAGCACGATTCAAGAACAAATATCGTACTAGCATTTCTACTAACGATTGTAATCCATCAAATAGCCCCACAACAGCCTAATCCAGAATCAAACATTCAACGTAAGCCATCGAGAAAATTAGAGGAGAAAACATTTTGAAACGTAAAACAGAATGTTTGGCCCGCGAAGCAGAATGTTGAATTATTTATTTGGAACCAAGACATTTGCTCAGCCAGACGGCTAAACGCAAGTAATAGAATGTTTGTATGTAAGGCTGGTACATGTTCCAATTAATTTGAGTAATGATGTATTTCGAGTATTATGAAATTATTCCGTTAGAAAATTTGATTTCAAATTCGTTGCGCACGTTCATTATCGTACCCTAAGTTTTTTTAATATGGCTCTTAAATTTTGTTTAGTTATATATTTGTGTGTATTTTTCTTTAATCTTATTAACACTTTCGTGAGACATATTTAATTTTTGTATTAAGCGGTTTTACACTCACGTGAAATTGTCAGGAACGAACGGCCCGACTGTTTCGAACTCGTATGGAGCCCTTCATCAGGGACGGCTGCCCGTACACCGCCGCGGGTAGTGACGAGGTTGCCGCGGCGGTGTACGGGTATTTTTCTTTATTTTAAATTTTATTTTGATTCACCGTGTTTAGATAGGATTATGCTAATATTGTTTTCATGTTACAGTAGGTATATTAGAATTTTTATCATCACAAATTTTTCTGTCATATAACATTTAAGAAATAAAATGCGTGTAAATAAAAGTAAAATATTGACACTAAGTTTAGTAAAATTACATAATTTATCGTTCTTTTGATAAATATTTTAACCATATAAAGATTATTAATTTTTTAAAATGTTGAGAATATTCGTTTTACTAGTAGGTATGTAATATTATTAAACTCTCAAAACGGTTTAAAAAAATAAATTACTTTCAAAAGGATTTCACGGGAAATGGAATATTTTGTTTAATTTTCAAAGATATCAATAACTTATGCTTACATAGTTATTTATTTTATTATCCTTAATTTTATCCTACTCGAGGACACCTGTTTCGATTTCAAAATCATCATGACAAACGATTTAAACTCTAATTGTGTTGTCTACGTTTTTAATTATCCACTCGTATTTACGTTGCAGAAACATCTCTCTGTGTTGGAGGTGTAGTGTTCTTGTGCTTCTACTGTTTATTTATTGTAAACTAAACTAACATGCGCAGCTGGCAATTTGATTTGCGAAACAAAACCACTGAATTTAAATCCAAACATGAGCAGCGAAGAGTTTGCAGAAACACTAACGTTTGCTTGAAATTGTGGTCAGGTTCAAATTCAGACAAACAACATTTAAACAGTGGCGCTTAGTTTTGCACAACAACATCCGAAAATCATGTTTGGAAAAATGTTTAATATTTTCTAGTATTTCATAACATAACATTACATTAGTAAGTATATTAAGGTAAACTAAGATAGTTTGGTAAAGGTAAAGGTTAGGTTATCATTGTAATTAATCAATTGTTAGATAAATAAGACTTCATTTTACTATTTTTCATGGTGTATACTCTTAATTTAGTCAAGTCCTTAGTCGGTCTCTCGAGTGTTGAAAATTTTATTATTTGGTGTCATTAGAACCAGGTCAGGTCTTGTGTCAGTCTAAATGCCTCATGGAATCCGCCCATCCGTTCGAAAATGTAAATCCGTCCATCAAGTTGTTCTGCGGCTACGTGGTCTCTGGCCTTTAAATTAGGACCCGCAAAATGTTCAGTTCTCATAAAAAGCAAACACCGCTCTCCAAATTAAATAAGAACATTATATACATCAATAACATATTTGAAGTCTCTCTAAAATAGAAAAAGTTTCGTTAAAATTTTTCAGCGCCACTCGAGCCCAATAGTTAAGTTCTTAGCTGAAACTTAAGGTGCAATTTTAATAAACTTAACGATGGTCGTAAAGCACCTTAACTACTTATTTTAAGAAAGTGACAGTGCTTAACTAGTTTGAATCCCTCGGACCCATTCTTGTAAGGAATATTATGTTTTTGTTGGCAGTATTGTAAATTATCGAATCAATACAGCAGTTCGGAGTCATTATCGTTAATATAACAAAACATAAGTATGGCTCGTGATCATTATGATGTAAAATTGTATGAGATATATTTCCTCGAATTTGCAATTTTATGTGAACTTTGGCACACACACTGAAATAATCTCAAGCACCATAAATATACGGAATTAAGCTAAAGGGTGAAGCCAGACGAGCGTAATTTCGGTCGCGAAATACACCATGTCACGTGTTTACGACGTCACACTAAGTATGGCACACACTAACACACTAAGTATGGCGCACACTAACACACTAAGTATGGCGCACACTAACACACTAAGTATGGCACACACTAACACACTAAGTATGGCGCACACTAACACACTAAGTATGGCGCACACTAACACACTTAGTATGGCACACACTAACACACTAAGTATGGCGCACACTAACACACTAAGTATGGCGCACACTAACACACTAAGTATGGCGCACACTAACACACTAAGTATGGCGCACACTAACACACTAAGTATGGCACACCCTAACACACTAAGTATGGCGCACACTAAGTATGGCGCACACTACCACACTAAGTATGGCGCGACCAAAATTACGCGACTCATATTATGCCCGTCTGGCTTCACCCTAAGGAATGGAACTGTAGATAGAAAGAAACACTTATACTAATTGAAGATGTAGATATCTCGGTTCAGGCCATGTAGAAACTGGAAGCATTAACCTTTGGCCTTTTGTATCTTGTTAAAGAAATCCGTAATACTTGAAACTGACTGACTTTGAAAGAGGATATTGAATTAGTCCTTTGATACGCTCTTTGATTTTGCATGAAAGACTTAAAAAGAAATGTTGAGATATAACCAGGATCCAAATTACATAACATGATGTGTATTATTTTATTTCCTTTAGGGACTGGACATACATTCACGAAATAGCGATCACGATATAATTATAATTATTAATTTTACTATTTTCATCGACAAACTCATTTAAAAATTTTTTGCTCTCTTTAATTGAATGTGCCAACACATCATTACTCTGAATTCAGCGCTGGTGACGGTTCCTTGGTAAGAATCCCTCGGCAAGTACATATTCTATCACGACCGGGTCATGACTTCGATATCGTTATCTGTTAGTAAAACAAAATTGTTAGTATGGAATATGCGAACCATCAAACATCCTCCTTATCCTGCTGCTACTTTGCCGTAAACATAAATTGAATAGATACAATACAATACAATAATATAATAAAACAATTATATAATAATACAATAATATAACTATAAAATAATACCACAATACAATAATACTTTATTGCATACCAATTACAGTTTACAAAAGGTAATGTTTATAAATACAATTATTAAATAACGGTAGACAGGCGGTATCATCACTAAAAGCGATCTCTTATAGACAACCTTTGGGTAATTATAATTAAATTGATGAAAAATTTACTAAATATAGACTACCTAGGTGATGCAGAAGGCGTGCGGAACACATAATTAGATAGATAGAATAGAAGTTATAAAAATATCACTCTTTTGATTTTAGTGAATGCCGCGTGCGGAGCGTGAGCAAACCGCATTCGAGAAAGAAAGTGAGTTATTATTTAAATGCGGCGTTCAAAAAGCGCACGTTCGTAGCTGCAAGGTGTACTTGTGGAGTGTGCCTTCTAGAAACCACTTTTGAAGATTTGTTTAAAAGCTTCTCGTACTGTGAACAGACAGCCTAAATTTTCTATTCACTGTAAACTACTAAAACTCCAAATTAATTATGCAATTAGCGTTCTAATTCGGTCACCCATGGGATATTACACCCGGTGTTTACGTTATGTGCCCCATACCCAACACTTTACCCATTAAATATGTCATCACTGGGTATGTAATATTTATCGATCCGTGGGTTGTTCTATTAGTGATTAGGTTACGAGTTGCGCGTTTTATGTATCCAGTGTATATACTAAACAGTTCCGTAACGATTCGCTGCGAGATAAGGCTTATTTTTTGCCGGAACAATAATTCTGTGTTGTAAAATGGAGTGATAAATTTGAAAATAGTAGTCAGCGATAATATATAGAAGAAGAAGGAATGAAACGACGAGAGGAAGAATGATGGAGAAGAATCAAGGATGGAGAAAGAAAGATGATGTGCCCACCAAAAATAAATGGGATAAGGACAAGAAAACGATGATGAAAAACGAGCTATGTCGGTTACCCTGGCACTTCTATGGGTATTTTTCATGCTTGATTAAATTAAACAGAAAATCTCTGATCCTTACTCTTGGTGACATTGAATATTTATTCCTACCTATTACCATCACGTCTGCCCAGCGTATTGATTAAGGCAATCCCCCAATAAATGGAAAGTAAACAAAACGTTATTTTCTTCCAATTAACTATAATTATGAAAGTACTTATCAACATAAAAACAGAAATTCTGACTACTTAATCATCGAACCGAAGCAACTGAATCTGTAATTATCAACATCTCTTTTGAGTTCATTACTGCAGCATTTCATTCGGTGAAAACAGTCGTTCGTTACATTAAAATATTTTCCATTGCGGTTTTCAGTAATAACGACGAGTTTGTCCAGCCAATTGGACTAGAAATAATTGGTGAACAGACTGTTCAGGACAACACTGATGAACGTACAGTAGCAGTTTAGCATAACTTACAAAAACGTCAGTTTTTTGGGTTCCGTAGTCTACATCCCTCCCCGTCCCTTATAGATTATAATACTAGTTATTTTCGTTCAATATTTTGTCATCATATTGTCACTATTCAGCCCGGAAATGTTCACTACATAAATTCTACCCCCTAATCAATGAAATATTAAAAATGTACCTAATTTTACGAATAAAAAATACAAGTTAGTGGCTTTGTTAGCTGTAGACAGCGAGTTTTTTTCGAAGAGTGGAAAAAGTTTCTAGTTTTATTACGTTTTCAACCGTATTTCTGTCATTGTATAGGTAATGAAAATACATTTTGGTAAAGCTGAAACAGAGACCTTTCGCTCGATTCGCTCGCTTCGCACGCTCGGTCAAATAAAACCTTAGGTAGAAATACAAAAGATTAAAGATGGTGGTGTAGTTCTTAAGCGCGTTGCAAACGTAAAAAAATATTGGCTTTTAAGTCTTAAGAATACTGGTGGAGTTGCCACACTGACGCACGTCGGTCTCTCAGGCAAACTAGCTTCAACGCACCATAATAATAGCCCGCCAGTCTCTATAGTAACCGGCACTATTGTACCCTTACCATGAATTTACAGTGATTGTACTCGCTAGCGACTGCGTAAATGATTTGTATGGAGAATCGTAGTTCTACAAAGTAACCGCTAGGGGCGATGTACTATCGATGCAAATCGTTTACGCTGTCGCTAGCGAGTACCGTCACGTTAATTCAGGGTAAGGGTACTGAACTAACTATCCTACCTACGAACTTCGAGTTTGTGGGCAGCTTTTCGCAGCAACTGTAGTTGAAGCCTGGCTATAGGAAGGAGCGTCCCAAGATCTTTTATTAATAAACATATATTGACGACGCGTTTGGCTCGGTGACGACGCGTTTGGTAGTTGAAGCCTGGCTATAGGACGGAGCATCCCAAGATCTTTTATTAATAAACATATATTGACGACGCGTTTGGCTCGGTGACGACGCGTTAGGCTCGGTGACGACGCGTTTGGTAGTTGAAGCCTGGCTATAGGACGGAGCATCCCAAGATCGTTTATTAATAAACATATATTGACGACGTGTTTGGCTCGGTGACGACGCGTTTGGCTCGGTGACGACGCGTTTGGCTCGGTTTGTAGACACCTGCCTACTGAGTCGGCGGTCCTGGGTTCGAATCCCGGCCAGGGCAAATATTTGTGTGATAAACTCGAATATTTGTGCTTGGGTCATGGTTGTTCTATGTATTTAAGTATATACAGGGTGAAATAATATGGACCGTTCAAATTTTGACAGTAGATTCTTGGCAAAAAATAAAAAATACGTGTTTTTTTCTTTCAGCATCTTTCAGTACTAAAATATTGAGATAAAACAGCTGAAAGATATCCTAAAAAACCACGCGTTCATGGACATCGCGTCAGCGCGCTGTGCGAAAGGCGACAATAACGCTCGCCCCGCCCCTACGTAATAAATTTACGAGCCGAAAAAACAGTTTTTGACAAAAACTAGTAAAAAAAACATAAGTTGCAAATTTTCATTCATACTTTCACGGGCTTAGGACCGTCAAAATGCAATTTTGCTATTAGACTGTAATTTCTAAAGATTGCAGCTATGAAACTTCTATGAATTTAGGCGTATTTAAAAATTTGAATGAACTTATGTACAATAATTAGTTCAATCAAAACGTTCTTACCATAACAGTCTCAATCAACTTAATTACCTTATCACTGTGAAATAAAAATGTACTTATTGCAGTCTCATTTAACTTAGTACGTAGGCTAGTAGGTACACTTACACATGTAATCAAATTAGGTTTACACTTTTAATTGTACTTCAGCAAATGTTCGAAATGCAAACCGTGTTGCTCTAAACAGAGTCTTGCACGTTTTTGTACATTGTTTCTTAATTTATTTAACACTACAACGTTATTTTTCACTTCGTCAAAAGCTCAGTTGATTTTAATTTTTAATTGTTCGAGGCTTTGGGCTTCTTCCACATACACCCTTCGCTTTATTTCGCCCCACAAAAAAAAAATCGCAAGGCGTGAGGTCTGGTGACCGAGCAGGCCATGGCACAGGACCTCTGCGTCCGATCCAGTGAGCACCGTATTCGGCATCTAAGTATTGGCGAACGATGTTCGCGAAATGAGGCGGTGCACCGTCTTGTTGAAAATAAAACTCGGGATGGTTAATTATGGCGAGTGGCACGTCGTCGTCCATCATGTCCGCGATCACTGTCTGGAGCATGTTTAAATAGGCGGGCCCTGCGACTTGTTACGAATACCCGCACCATTTCGTAATACTCCCGGTTCGTAAACATTGTGCACGGCAGATCGATCGCGCGTCTTTACGGACCCGGAAGTGCACGACCGGCCATGCGGAGATGCGCGTGCGACTAATTGCAATTTGTTTTGGTCCAGATAAGACAGGTGAGCGCGCCCCTCCCCCCGCACCGCCAACCCCTAGCGTAACTCAAACGAATATCCACACTTTACTAATTATTTATTCGGACAGCACATTATATTATCAAAATTTTACCTATGTTTTTTTTCTCAGAAATGGCATCTTTTATTGATACCTAATGCCTGGGAAAAATTTGAACGGTCATTAAAATTTCACCCTGTATTTATCTATATAAGTACGTATACATCGTCTAGTACCCATAACACAAGCCTCTTGAACTTAATTTGGGACTAGATCGATTTGTGTGAGGTTGTCCGATATTTATTATTTATATAATATGTATTTACTAAAAAAAGTTGGGTAATGAATCCCTAAAACTCTACAATTCGTAATTATAATGAAACCAAAGAACTGGTTAATGTAATACGAAATATGGAGATGTCTTTTTTACGTCGGCAATATTAAAATATGTTTTAGATTGAAAGCGAAGACTTAAGTTGTGTACTTTTTAATAAAACTTTGCGAACCCGTTTGACTCTGCAAATTAAATTTCAGAGCTAAGCTGTAATAAAATTATTGCGTTATGAAAATTCTTTAGTGGGTAATAAGTGAGTGGCTTGCTGAGTAATCACCGTCCTCAAAAATTAATGGAATTTTAATTAAGTAGTATAATATATGGTCAGCATAATATCTAAGGAGGACGTATTACGGATATAACTTCAGACCGTATTAAAATGAATCAATAAAACGTGATAATACGAAATAGCTTTTAATAGTATTTTATGCAATCGTTGCACAATGAAAGTTCTTAAAGGCGAGTAGTCGAGTCCTATTATATTACCTGAATACTGCTCAAAGTGTATGTATAGGCGTAAGCATTCGAAATGCAAAGAAATTTATTTTTCCAAAATTTCGAAACTTTCCACATGGTAATTTCTTCGACATTTCCCAATAACAGCATCAATGGCATTAAACATTTTATATTCATGCAGCGTCTTTCTAAGTATAAAGTGATACACAATAAAAAATTCTTGAGTTAAACTCGATGGCCATACCTAGTTGAGACATTTCAGTACTTAACTGCACAGTGCTTAATCTATGAGGAAAATCTGGACAAAACTTGGGTGGAAAGAAAATCAGCAAAAATGGGAAATCCGTTGATAGAGACGTGAAATGGAATACGGGGTCCTAGCATAGATGAAGATAAACCGCAGTAACGCCTCTGTTATAAATCTTTTAGGGGATAGATAGGGCCGGTCACGTGGCCACACTGTTGATTATTTTAGAGGAAATGCGGTGTCACCGTCTCGACCGTTTGTTTAAGAGCTGATAATGTTATTTATGAGATGGCGGAACGATATAGTTAATGTGGTAATAAAGATTTCTTTTCGTCGGAGTTGGCTGTTTGATGTCCGATCTTACTGGGTGTTGTGATTTTTCATTCTATCACATATTTTTTTATAAATACTTTCATGTTATACAATTTATTGCAATAAGTTTGTTATGTTTCGATTTATTATTTTATGTATTTAATCTTTGGTGTACAAAAGAAAAACGTTACGTTCAAAAGGCGGACTTAATGCTAAGAGGCATTCTCTACCAGTCAACCTTCAAACAAATTTATAAGCAAATTGCTCATGTTAGTATTCGATATTGTTAGTACTATTTAGATTACTGGGTTTCTACTATTTGCAATTGGGTTTCTGAATTCGTTTTAAAAACTCGCGTTTGATAAATCTTCTTAAATAAAAACAATGACTAAAGAAAGAATGTAATAGAGAGAACGACTTGGTTACATTGTAATATCCAGATTTGAGTTCCTTTATCAAAACCGATCAGTCATCCCAAAATTTTCTAACAAGATAAAGGAAAATTCACAATAAATGAATCACAGCCCATTTCATAAAATAAAGTTACACATTTTGTTGTAGGTACCATTGTTTGTTTTTGAATTTAGTATATTTTTTACAAGCAAAGCGCTTCAGCCCATTGGCCGCATCTGACGTGGGCAAAGATTTATACCCCTATAATCCCGTCTAAACAATAAGCTGAGTATATTTTATCAATAGGTACAAATTCAGCTTCTACCTCAATAGGCATGTGTATTACAAACGTCGGCGGTAGGAAAATACGCTTTTTCTCTTATCTCACATAGTGAGTCCCTCAGAAATGACAAGATAAAATCGGTATATCATCGTCTTTTTACATAGTTCTTGAGATGAATGTTTATTTATATCAATTAAAAACACAAGTAAAAATAGAAATGACGGATTTCAGCTTGAAGCCATTCTCTGCCAGTCAACCATACACATCAGTAAATCTAACAGAAACATCAGTGTTGTGCAGTTTAGGTGGTTTACGTTTCATTAAAGCTAAAATTTCTTGAAGTCTACCGTATTAGTACTCACTACCGTCAATATAAAACATCAAAATTGTAAAATACGAAAGTGTGAGTCGTGAGAAAAAACAAAGTTTTTAACTGGACCAAGTTTTAATGACATGGCTATTGTTTATTTACGAAATATGTAATGTATTTTTTTTTTAATACACACCACAATTTTTATATTAAACCATTGATACAAAGATCAAAGCTCAAAGAAAATCTGAAATGCTTAATCGGGTGGAAGAGGCTAAGGTGTAAAGCCTTTCAAATAAACAATGCAAAGATCGACACACAAAGCATAAGGCAAAATTCGAAAAGTTGCTTGGGCGTTAGGGTGGCCGAGAGGTTAATGCGCTGGATCGGCCATCCATAGGTACCGGGTTCGATTCCCGGTCTCTTTCACCAGGTTACGCATTTCAATTTTTCTTTGAGACTTGTTATATGTATCAATAGTTTAATTGTTATTGTTTTTCGCGATTATCATATATGTAAATGAAACAAGAAACAATTTAAACATTTCATTATTTGAGCCTTCCTGACGTTTCCATAACTTTGAAGTTACCATTATCAAAGGTTGACGTTCCGTTTAAATCGTTTTCTTAAAATAAATATAATTTTCAAAACTGGTCGTTTGGACTACAGTAGGTACCTACTCTCTAGAAGCCCTACAAATCCTTTCTGATGTTGTATTAAAATTCTGCTTTTGACAGGTCTACTTTTTAAATGAATATGAAAAAACGAAGGCTTAATCTGTTTCAGCTTTGTTCAACAATAACGTTTCGGAGCTTTGCTAAAAATCTTTCGTCCGATCGTCCTTTGAAAAGCATTGTAAATGACATTGTACAGGAATCTTTTACAGCTCTTTATAGCCGTTTTAGCTACACAATTCACTTTTGAATTAATGAGGAAATCCTTCAAGCCCCCGGCCCGAGCTACTGCGATTATCAACAGAGGGAAAAAAACAATTGCGTTTCGTCTCAACGAGAATGTTTCAAGCCTTCTGTTTTAATTAAAACTTGGTATTTATTTTTTATTTTTCTTCTCAAAACAAGTACTTTACAAAACACAACGTTTCATTATTAGGTGTTTCATTATATTTTATCTTAATTAAAACTTTTTTCGATTATTGTTTGATATCACGAAAGCTGGCGGCATTAGATAAAGAAAAGTTTGTTTGGTAGGCGTCGTGGTTGTTCGAGGTAAATAGTTATTTTGTGCAACACGAGAGAAATGTCGTTGTTTTTGTTGCGTGTGCCAATTTTAAGTCCCGAGCAAGCGAAGTATTCTAACTCTAATTCACACACAACTTTTCACTGTTAACTCGCAGCAAAATCGCCATGTTTGAGTTGGTGAGGTGAGAAACTAAATTATTTGCCATAAGAGCCAAAGTAACAGTCGAAGAAGCTGGTGTAATAGTACTTAGTTTGAGAACTAAAACGGCTTCAGTAGTTGTCTAAGATATCCATTACCGACGGACGGAACCGCGCTGCGGTCAGTGGGGTCAGCGGTGGTTGGACATTCGAAACCCTTACCACCCTAATTGAATAAGAGGGTTCGTACATAAGTATTGATAAAACCATCTCTAATAGGGATATTTTGACGCAGTCATAATTATCTCAATACAATATTCTGCTAACTTTAAAATTATTTAAATTTTTACATAAGTAAGTAAAACTATTTCAACACATTGTGTCGAATATATTTATTACTAGCTGTGCCACGCGGTGTTACCCGTTCATCCCACGAGAACATTTTATTTTTTCGGGATAAAAAGTAGCCTATGTGTTAATCCAGGGTGTTAGCTACCTTCATACCAAAATTTATCAAAATTGGTCCAGCCGTTAGAGCGTTTAGACGGGACAATAACAAACATACACCCACTTAATATTTTTATAGAACATTTTTTTATCGATTCTATGTTTTTATATGGAAATACCACATTTTTATTTTTATAAAAAATGACAAAGGTAAATTAATAAAGAAAAATTGAATGCGATCCACTACAATCTAAGCAGGACTCGAACCTGCGACCTCTACATTTCCGGCGCATTGCTCTCCCAACTGAGCTATTAGATCGCTACGTCAATCACACGAAATCTTTCATTCCATAATTCTTTACGCTACTGGAGCATCGAGAGGTCGCAGGTTCGAGTCCTGCTTAGATCGTAGTGGATCGCATTAAATTTTTCTTTTTTAATTTACCGTTTGTGTCATTATTTATAGACACACACTCGCAAACAACTTTATAATATTAGTGTGATTCAAAGCGTTCCTAACAATTCAACAACCTTTCTTTAACACTGGCAACAGGAAGGTTGTTGAGACGTTAGAAAGGATATACGCAATATAAAAAGAAAATATAATTTAAAGTTTTCAGCAAACATATTCTCGTAAAAAAAAGTAAAAAGTAGCACCTATGAGTTAGTTTGAAAGCAATAACCTTTCATAACACTTAACAGATCAATGATAAATCTGATTTCCAATAATTTTGAGTGTCATAAAATAAATATTTGCACATGAAATATTTCGATGAATCGCATGCCCTTCGTTAGAATAATATATATTCATACTGCCACACAGTTTATGTAGACATCCATAGTATTAAGAAGCAAAATAATGAGGGTCCCAGTTCCGAGACAGATACCTTGACGTTCTAGTGTAAATATGTATTTGGCAGGTCCTTGGGGCCCTTTGCATGGCTCTAGAAACCACCGGACCGAATGTAATTCAATGTCAACAGAACCCTTACGAATTGGAGGCAACCTTGATATGCGTACTGTATTGTACAAATGTATTGAACCCTTCTAGGTTAAATCAATAAAGAAGCCGGTCAAGTGAGAGTCAAACTCGTGCACCGAGGGTTCCGTTGCTCTAACAAAAACTAAACTCGATTTCGGAACAGACTTAAATTTTCCGTGAGTAAAACTATTGTCCCCATAAATCAACATAGGTCGGGGCTAGTTTACTAACTGCATATAAGTTCGTAATCACAAAAATATATATTTATAGTAATTTACAAATTTACATATAATTATAATTTTTTCACAGCTCCAAGTAAGTATTAGATATTAATTTTAGCTTGAGACACTTTTACGCGTTCCTGAGAAAAATGTCTTGACAGACGGACATACAGGCAAGCGGACGTAAGTAAGCTACAAAGTACCTAAAAGTAAAAACGTACAAAAACGTTTAAAAAGAGAAGCCGTATTATGTTTGAGATCACAAAAAATAAATAAAACACAATACGTTTGATAAACGTGCCTTGTTTTCGGTCCTTCTTTATAATATTATTGTCCAATAATTTAATGTCAAATTGTTTATGATTAAACAATACTTACACAAACATAAACAATACTTACATTTTTTCGACAATGACTTGTCCTTGTTATTGTACACCTTGAAATTTTGTCCCTTCCACCCATTTCTAGACCACTTTGCGTATTCAAATTAAATTTCTTGTGTTTATTATAGCAAATAATACTTGTTTGAGCGCATTTACATGAGAATGAGCAATTAATGTAAATATCCTTACGCTTTCATGACTGACCATATTTAAGTATGTACGCGTCGCACTTACAGTGATTCATTAATTTATTCCAAATAAATACCATGCGGGGAGGTCAACTCCTTGATTAAACGCTGCGGGCCGCTAGAAATTACAATTCTTGCTTATTGTGACTGGCAATAAATAATCCTTAACACGAAAGTCGACATTTAATGCTACATCTAATCAAGCATACTTGTAGGTATGTTTCTAACACATGGTTACCAGTATGATAATTGGTTTTTCTTAAACATGCAATAAAATGTCGTGCGTTAAAAGGCTCCAAAGTATCACGTTTCAGGTGGAACAACTCGAGAATGTAAAGGAATTTCAAGGCCTAGGCCGAGAAGTATTTTTTTCAAACATGACGTCTGTGTTTATGAGCTGGCTAATAACTTATATTTTTTTAGGGTGTATTTTTTTAATTTAGCCGTGAAAAGGGCTTGCCGGCTACGTATCACTATCTCACCCGGCCAGCCCTTCTTTCCCGGCGTCTGCAGTAATGTACTATTACTAACTAAGTACGTTACTAAGTACGTCTGCAGAGTACATGTGCTGGATAGAAGCAACCAGCATAAGGTGAGTCCCCGCTACCCTAACCAGCGGGGCTTAGATATCTAGCGAATACCTACTCTTGTCGCGCGTTTCGGCGTCACCTGTCTTGCTCGCACAGATTGACAGGAAAGTGACAGGTCGGGCGATAAAGAGTCACAGTTATGCTAAACGTGCATGTAACATTTTATACCCGTTACTAATATGTTGGTGACTGGCCGAGATGCCACTTCTTGTATGTATTTTATATTTTTATACTAACAGCGTTCAAAACGAAAATTGTATAATATTATTGTATTAAGCGGTTTACACTCACGTGAAATTGTCAGGAACGAGGTTGCCGCGGCGGTGTACGGGCAGCCGTCCCTGATGAAGAGCTCCATACGAGTTCGAAACATGTCGGGCCGTTCCTGACAATTTCACGTGAGTGTAAACCGCTTAATACAATAATTAAATATGTCTCACGAAAGTTTTAATAAGATTAATTGTATAATATATCGATTCTGTCATAATATATATGATTGTGTCGGTGTATTTTGCCTTGTAAATAGTTCAGTCTCGTATTTTACGACTTAAATTTATTTTTATCTTTTATTCGTGTTTCCATCGTACTCCCGTACATTTTAACATCAGCCCGACTGCTCACACATAAATGTTTGCGCGTTTTAATAAAACTCCATTAGGCAGCATATCTTGCTAAAGCATACATATAGAATATTTTATTTCGTAGCAATGTTCTAACATAACGTAAAACCTTTTATCTATCCAAATATTATAGGTACACCCTCCATGATGCGTTCAAGAACCGCACATTATGACCACCATAAAAATAGACTGTTTTGTTAGCACGAATTTCTTAACTGTAAAAATGTTATTATTGCTAAATAATAACATCGATTTCGATAATATTATTTATTCAAATTACGAACATCTCTAAAAAACTAATTTTAATATTATCAGTCGAGATGACGTTTAGCTCGAAATGAATTGTCATTTTCCAATCAAATTTTACAAATGTCGCACGCTAGTAAGATATCGAAAGATATGATAATTGGGGCTGACTCTAGTTTGTCTTTGAATAAAAAAAGACTATAACAGCTGCCAGAAAACTTCATTACCGCTATTACGGGGAAATATTTGCTATAGGTACACATAATTATAATGTGCGACTCCTGAATGCGTCATGGAGGCTTATGATAATGTGGCTAGCTAGATGAAATAGTGTAAGTAACTGTACATAATTAGGCATTAAAACACTCGTGTGATATGTTTTTATAAAACTTGCCTTCGGCTCGTTTCATAAACCCACACTCGTGCTTAATAGTACTATTAGGGTTAACCGTTTTAATAATAAAACCAAAGTCACAAAATATCTCAGTTTCCGCACTACTCGAAAGTAAGATAGTCGGTCTGAAGAGCGAGAAATCAGACTACTTAGCAAAGTTTATCGGCGTTAGTATGGCTTAGCGGCTTAGCAGAGTTGCAGGATGACTCAAACTTATACATATTTACTTATCTGTCTTGAGCATTACTTAAAGACGCTGTTTCGAGTTACGTGAAATGCGGTATTCCGGATTTATGAGATGGGAATATTTTAACGAACACGGTATTTGTGGAAGTTAGTGTTGTGGTGAATAAATGTGTAATATGCATTTCACTCTCTAAAATATAAAGCGAATACAAACATTGAATGCAATATGTAGTTCGAGACTAACGGACATAATCGAGAACTTACTATGCTTTTTATTTTACTTACATGACAACGATTCTTTAAAATTAGGCAATGAGAAAGAAAACCAGATATTTAATAAGAGGTAACCGCCTAGGCGGTACGGGCACGTGATGCGTATATATAATAGCCACGTGAAGAATAAAGCGTTGATCATGAGTGTGTAGGGAAGAATAAGAGGAAGCCTAAAGAAAAGATGGATGGATTGTGTGAGAGATTCTACGGAGAAGAGATGAATGATATAGAGATAGAAGAAAAAAAAGCATACTTCGCCGATTCCAATAATGCGATAAGGACAAAAAAGTTGATTATAAGAAAATATTTCTGCTTGTCCTTGTTCGTAGTAATATTGAACTAATAAATGTAACCTCAAGCTCATAATTCATTTGACTTAATGAACTAGCAACTATGAATAAAATCACTTTGTTTTCACAACGACATACATTATTTTTAACAAAGGCACAGACTAGGTACTCTATTATATGTCGTCTAATAACCGGTCGCCTGTCATGTGTCATCCACGTCAGCTGAATAAATTGCAACATCACAATCAAAGAGGGGTAATTAAACCCTTTACCATCAAAGTACATGTACAAATCCTTCATCAACAAACTGTCTCGTTGCATAGCTTTGTACTTTACACAGAGAAATAAACATTGTTTGCGACTTAGTTAAAATTTAGACACGCATACTATAATGACTTTATATTGTTTCGAATGAATTGGTTTAGGTGCTGGAATAGACATTGGACCTAATTTTCTGATAAACAATTTTTAATTTGGATTTTTGACGCTATGCAGATTTTCTAAGATACTCCAGATTCTCATACGGTAATTTTAACTTAATGTAGATATTTTCAGTTCATTTGGCATTAATAGGATCAACTTATCTCTCGGCCTATTTCATCCAGCTCTTAGCTAAAGCATGATTAATTTGCAATTCCACATAAAAAATCAAAACCACATTTTATTGATGATCGTAATGTCATATTGTTTGCTTTTGCAACATGCCATGCCATCTTTAATTTGCACGGAATATGATTCTCTTTTGCCTTCTGCGAGCAATCTTATTACTTAAGAAACATTATAAATCTAAACATTATGTCAATCCTTA
Source organism: Apotomis turbidana (assembly GCA_905147355.2). NCBI lineage: Eukaryota > Metazoa > Arthropoda > Insecta > Lepidoptera > Tortricidae > Apotomis > Apotomis turbidana. Next base: position 24,201,228 of record LR990286.1, read on the forward strand.
AAGAAAAGTATCGAAAAGGAGGCTCTCGAAATGAGCACAACAGCAAGGGACGGCAAAAGTAAAGAATGAGAACTATCTGTGTTGTTCGTTTCTATTATTTTTATCTTGCTCGCTTTATTGTGCTCGAGTACGGGCCTTTCTTCGGATCGGGCCCTTATCTATCGCTAAGAGATTTATTTGCACGCCCCGAGTTTCACAGTAAAGGTGGGTTCACATTTTCCGCGAACCAGTGGGTAAAAATAAGATCTGTTATTTGGTTATTTTTGCGAACATTACACCGCCTGCGACCTACATGCTACCCACATCAATTAAGTAAGCATGTTTTTTTCGAGACCTTGTAAAAAAAGTTTACTATTCTTTGATAGTAGTAGTAGTAGCCTTTAATATATATCACACAGAGTTGATCATCTTTTAAAGGTTACTGATGAGATGCTTGATTATGTCTTCTTTTTGCATATTACAGTATTGCGAAGTACCGTAGGAGTTCAACATTTAAAAAACCGGCCAAGAGCATGTCGGGCCACGCTCAGTGTAGGGTTCCGTATTTGCTCATCCTTCACAAGAGACGGTCAAAGACGGAAAGACGGGAAAAGGTCGTAAACGCCAAAGTAACTGTAATTACTTATTACCTTCTGGAATTCAACTTACGTCCTTTTAAAGAAAATTATGAAATTTTGCGATAACTCAAAAACGGATGGACCGATTTTGTTCAATATAGTTTTCATTGAAAGTAATTATAAGGCCTCATTTCCACGAATTTTTTAATATTTTTTTGACTCGTGGTTGAAAAGTTAGAGGGGGGGGACACTTTTTTTTTTATTTTCGGAGCGAATATTTACAAAACTGCTGACTTTATCAAAAAGTAATGTTTAGAGACCTCTATTATTTTTAACAGACCTATTTAACGACACCCCACACACTAGGGTTGGAACGAAAAAAAAAATTCACCCCCACCTTAGGTGTACGAGAGGTACCCGAAAAAAACATATTTTTTTAGTTTTTATTTTACCGTTTTGTTGGCGTGATGCATACTCATACTCACACCAAATTTCAGCTTTCTAGTGCTAATGATCACGGAGCTAAGCCGCGGACGGACAGACGGACAGACGGACATGGCGAAACTATAAAGGTTCCTAGTTGACTGCGGAACCCTAAAAAGGGAATTTGGTGAGGGTTGTGGAAGTGTGATGGATAATTAGGCTTATTGAGACGTTTCTTGTGGGCAAATCAGCTCTAGGAATTGCTTCGTGATGTTCGTGATGACGAATGAAGATATTTAAATAGGAGTTACCCACCCACTAACAATATCCATTGGTTTGTTTATAAGATTTACAAGCACGATTTTACTTTTTGCTATTGAAAAAAGAACTAAATCGAATCTGCTACGGCTTGTACAAGAATATTTTTTACGCCACAGTACTGGAACTCGCATTAAATTGTAAAAATAAGTAAGTAAAGCTCTTCAAGGACGACTTCATTCAAGATCCTCAGACATCGACAAGAAATACAAATGCAATGTGAACTCAACTTTACGTTAGCATTTTCTACTTGTAAAAGGGAAACTTGTGTTGACTATGGGATTTTAGAAAAGGGCCGCTTATTTATCCCCTAAGCACACGCCCTGAGGATGTTGAATATCTTATTATATTACGCGTTTGTGCTACAATTACGCCTTATTTTGGTCGTTTGAGTTTCTTTGCAAAGCACAAATTTTAAGAGACGGTGTTACGTTTTTGGTAGTAAAGAAGTTTTTAAGAATTATAAATACTCTGTTAGCGATATTTTAATACTACGAGTATGTTTATTTTGTTGTTAATATTGAGAATTGTCTGACATATTTCGTGGGAGACCTAAGTATCCGTTGCTGATGGATATGAAGGAATGTATGTTGCAGACGATGTCAGGAATTAAGCAAAGTGGAGGAAGAAATTATGTAGTGAAAACGACCTCATAGACCATGTGGCAAATTTATAGGAAGAAAAAACAAATAATCCTACCAAAAACATTTCATGAAAAATTGGCGGCCAAGACTCACATGCTCATAACGTTTTCACTGTAAAAAAGTGTCAGGTCCCTGAAAAGCTAAGCCAACACGCCCTAGGTGACTTTACTAACCCTGAACCTTGGTTTCAAAAGTATGGCCTGTCCGTTTCGTGCCCCCAGATATTGCTTCGATATAATACAAAGTACTGATCAAATAAATAAATGATAATGTACATATAGTAAATAAGAACAAAAACTCAGGTAATTGTGTGAGATTTATCATCTATTTACGGTATTTGAAGTTTTAGAAATGATAATAAAGCACTTAAAATTGTTTGAAACTAACTTTTCTTTAATTTGTTTTTGGATTAGCATAAATTGTGTGTTATTAAATACATCCATGGCAGTATAAGATAGGTACCGTTTTATGAAATGCTACATCATAACACCATCATCATTGGTCCTTTACATCTATAACAGATGAGTTAATCAGCGTCTAATAAATTGTGTCACTTACGAAGATGGCAAGATAGCCCAATACGAGAGTGACAGTCACGGCCGCATAATCCATACGAATATTACAATCCATACTAATATTATAAATGCGAAAGTGCGTCTGTCTGTCTGTTACCTCTACACACTCAAACCGCTGAATCGATTTTGATGAAATTTGGCATGGAGATAGTTTAACCCTTAACTACCTACCTGCTTCTTTAGTCACACAAACACCTACCTCCCGTCCCCAGGACGGATACATAATGTCGGCCCTATATATAAAATTTTATAGATCGGATGGGAAATTCAAAATAATAATGGCAATATAGACATATTAAAATATGTTTTAAACTAATAATCATTCTAAAAACATTAACAAAACAATTTTTTACTGTAAACATATTATGTCAACAGTCCTTATTTCTACTTTAGGAACTATATATCCTTGGGAAGGTAAGATTAACAAAACTGCTGACTTTATATAAAGATCTAAGTAATTATTTCTAATTATTCAATAATTAACAATGCTAAATACATAAATTTCGTTAAAATAAAGATAATATTTTTATAAAATTGCAGACCACTAATTTATTCAATTTGTTCGCGGCAGTGAATGAAAGTTTGTTTGCACATTCTAGGCAGACAGATTTTTTGCATTAGAAACATACGTACTGGGTCCCGTTTTATCTTTGGGTCACAATTAGAACATGTTTTCCGTACTTCCAATCACTACCAAACTGAGTAAGCGGTCGGCTAAGTAAAGAAAAAAGTATCCATAGTCACGTAACCACCTACCACCCGTATCCGAGACCCTTAAGAAAAAATACGTATCCGCCTACCTCCCGTCTCAGAGACGGTTGGAGTCAGTAATATGCTCACCAAAATTAAATGCGTCCATGACCGACCTTGTCGAGCGACGACGCGGCACTGAGGCAGGAGGGGAGAAGGTACAAGGACACAGACGTTTTTAGAATGCTTGCACATAGGTATATTATGAATTTTAAGTTTGAATGAGTCTGTGAGACGGGAGGTAGGTGGTTAAGGGTTAAGATCCGCGGAAGGTCATAGGATAGTTTTCATCCTGGAAATTATCCCTAAAAAGATTGAAAAGTGAGTAAGTAATTCATGATGACTTTGATGACCCTGTAGGAAATGTAATGATAAGACCAAAAGCACAATTTCTCTTACATTTACTTAGGCGCTTTTAATAATCCCTTTTATTAATTAAGGTGATTAGGTGGATATCCACGACAACACGATAGATATGAGATAGAAATGTAAGAGCAATTGTGCTTTTGGTCTAATCATTACATTTCCTACAGGGTCATCAATGTCATCATGAATTACTTACTCACTTTTCAATCTTTTTAGGGATAATTTCCAGGTTGAAAACTATCCTTATCCTTCCTCGGATCTTAAACTATCTCCACGAGGTTGCTTCCATACTTCCGAGTTCCACGCGGACGTAGTCGCGGGCAAAATCTAGTTGACAAATAAATGTTGCACCTATTGATAAAGGGGGAAGAGCTGTATTCTAGTGTCTCAGGTTGCGCTTGTGGGAAAGAGAAGCAAACCATGCCTCATCATGTGCAACCACACTATCGCTCAAAGTCTTCCTCCATAGGTCACGGTCTTCAGGCATACCCTCCCATTGTTGGGTGTCAAACTGAAGGATAACATATCACGCTTTACGCTGTCTTTAAAGCGTAACATAGGTCGTCCAATGGGTCGCTTAGATTGAACAATCTAAGCTGAGATACTACATGTGTTTGTAATAATGAGAAATTTCAGCGGCTTATGTGATTGATGCTAGTGTCATGTAGAATTGTAGATGTCCTTTTTCGTCGTTTATGTTGTTCGCTGTATATTTGCAGAACGATATAGCGTTCTGCAATTTCTCGTATTTCATAAATAGTCTAGTACACTCGTGCCAAGTCCTAACATCACATATCACAAAATTTGTGAATATGAAAGCTGCACATAATAATAATAATAATACCCTTTATTGTGCACCACATGAAAAAGATTAATAACAAAGAAATAAAGCAACGTTAAATAGGGTAACAACAGGCGGTTTTATCGCTAAAAAGTGATTTTTAATTCTTCCACCATAATAATATCATAGTAGTTTAGTTTGTGAAAAAATTACTGTTTTTAAATACGACTAAAATAAAATCCTTCTCAACAAAACGATTAATAAAAAGTTTCTTTAGAAATTCAACGTAAGTAGGTATAATGATGTCGAAATGGTCAAAACGAAACCCTCTCGAAGACCTCGTTAATTGGAGGTATTACGAAGTTTAACAATTGCCTTATGATTTACCGGCTCGACAATCATTTCTATTATGTTCCTGAATGCGATAAGATCGCTTAGTTTTATGGTTCAGCGGGAAACTGCCATTTATTTTAATTAAATCAATTTTTTTATGACGCATTTTTACTTCGATCGCCGCAATGGTTACCAAGTTCATTCTTCATTTTTCGTTTTTGAGTTTTCTTGTAGGATAATAGCCTTTTGTATTATTTTTTGTATATCGGCCTAGTGTCAAACCATTCTTGTACGAAATTTTACTACTTAGCTTAAGTTAAAATATAATTAATAATGCAGTTATACCTACGAGGTATGATAATTATGGCATCTGATACATTGTATGGAATGACACGCTATCTATTCAGGAAGAAAAAAAAAATGATGCTCATGTTCTCAATCGGTGTACATACGGTATTCAAGTGATAATTTTGACTGAATACACTACAATTCCACATTTAGGATCACAAAAAACTTCAAAGCATCATTATTTAGAATTTTGGAAATCACTGGGCTGTAAAACGTTTTTTTTTTAGGAGTCATACATCCGGAATATCCGGTTATAATATACACACCAAATACATTACACAACCGTAAACAACCATATAACCGGATACATTTACGCCGCAATTCGCTTTCTGAATTATAAAAACATTGGATCAAAAATGCTTTAGGGCAAACGAAACTTCAGAATTTTTAAGTTTTCCGGTCCTTTGTGTCCATAGGTCAAACGCGAAATTAACATCGATTTGGTTACAGTTCCCAAACAAAAGTTCCCCGTATGAAACCCGGAAAGTTTGAATGTACTAAGCACCTATGTGAACTTCAAACTTTCACGTTGTTATTAGCAACTTGTTAGGGCAAGTATCGATTTTTTTATCAATGGTTGTGCGGACGTTAAGTACAAGGAACTTCATAAGAGGATTTCAGTGTAGAAATTAAGCTAATTTATTGTATCATACCTCTATGGTGCATCCAGGTTGGAATATTTATTACAGCTGTTTTTTAACTGAGCAATCTTAGCACCTTTAGGACTAAAGTTAGGTTTAGGCTTAGCACCAAATATTAGATAATTATTATATTAATTATTTGTGATAAATGAGACTCAATAGGTCGCTTATTCTCCGGTGCGATATTTTATTGGTTGTTTGTGATAAATGAGACGCAAATGATTGGTAATGGGTGCGATTGATAAGATTAGATAGAGTTTAGATTAGGGCGCTGAACAAGGTCGAACTAGAGCAGAAGGCAAAGATTATGCGCTGGTGGACGCTGTTGTGTAAGTAGACTATTTACGTGGCTAGCGGTGCGTAGTGAGCTTGTCTTGGTATTTAATACGGTATTGGACTATACTAAAAATAAATTGTGTCTTTGAAACCACTAAACACATTCAAAAATACACGGAACTAAATAAACTATAACTACCACTAACTTTTGGAAATGTTACTATTTTTAATTGCACACAAAATTACAAGTGATTTTTTATGACTTCACAAGCCAGTATTTTCATAGAAACTTCATACTAACAGATCGTTTTTTGACTTTTCATAAATAGAGCTGATTCGAGTTGTCATCAAATACCGTATGTGCAATGCTCTCTGATGTCATTTCACGTGTTAAGTTTATAACCACTAAAGTGCTTACCGATCCTGTCTGTGATTAAATAGTCATGTCTTGGGTGTGCCTGCTCCCTTAGCGGCTGACACGCCACTATAATTTCCGATACGAGTACAGTTGCGTTTAAGTTTAGCTTATTTCTATCACCTCTTCTTTCTGCATTTGTGGTTATTAATAATTGACTTGATGATGTCTACGATGGCTAGGGTAACCAGAAGGTGCCATATATGAATTGTTATTGATATTTTTTCTGGAATAATGTTTTTATTTTCTGGGCAGCTAAAAGAATGTTTGTCGTCTAATTTCTTGGCATCTAAAAACAACGCTTAGCATCGATACCAAAGGTGCCAAATTATTATGTTTGTAGGTTAGGTTCGATTTTTTCCATTTTTTCATGACCCTTTAAATGCCAATTGTTTTTCATGCCAACTTATGAATTTAGTTGCCAAGTTATTATTTTTGTTGATAAGGTTGGGTTCAACTTTTATTTTTATATAAATTATAAAGACATTTCTGTCTATGTCTGTTATTGTCAATTTTCAGATTTGCGTATCGCAGCCGTCTCCAATTTGTCCCACTATTTTTGTTTCCATATAAACGATGTTGTTTTTGGGCCAATCTGTCACTCTCAAACGTTGGCTGAACACTCGTAATAGAATTCGTTACGCTGCAGCACTCAGTGATTAATTTAATAAAATCGGTGCAAGCTGGTTTTTACTAGTGGCTATAAATTAGTTTTCAGTATTTCGTTTTGCACATTGGTTTTGGCATTTTTGTGCAAACCCTTGGTTTTATTCAATTGGCAGGTTGTATACACGGGATGAATTCAACGTTTCTAATAATATTTTTGCGTTTCCGTCATAGTCGACTTAGACTATTTTCTACCTTGAAATTTCAAATCGCACGCATAATTAAGGTGTAATTTTTTTTTTATATATATATATTTTTTTTTTATATGAAAATTAAATACCACATTTGTTTAATATTGACACAAATACATAGGTTAATAATGACAGAAAAATTAAATGCAAATCAATGACCCAGAGGGCGCTCTAGTAGCGTAGGATCATAGAATCAAAGATATGATGTCATGGAAGTAACAATGTGATAGCTCAGTTGGAAAAGCATTACGCTGAAAATGTAGGGTCGCTGATTCAATTCCTACTTACCTTGCAGTGGATCATAATATTTTATTATTTTATAATTAACCTTTGTGAATATATAAATATACGAGTTTCTTTCGGCGTTTTTTCTCAACAATGGTCTCCTCTTGTGAAATTCCGGTAGACTCAGACATGTAAAAGTGCCCCTGTGGCCTACTTGCAGAATAAAGTTCATTATTTCATTATTTACGTAATTTATCACGCCATTATAGTTACGTATTTTATTCGTAATCAGAATTGAGTGATGAGTATTATAATTATCTAAATAAAATATGTCGCGACCGTAATGCTCGAATGCTAAAGTGGAAATATAGTGACGATAGGTGCCAATGTCAAAAGTCAAATGAAGGCCCAAGAGTTAAGTAACCTATAAGCATTAAAACTCAAAGTAAATAAAGCGAATCTAACAACAAAATCTAACAGCTGACAACCAATTACATATCCTATAACAGCAACCGCAACAATAAAATACTTTACCAACAAGAGATCATGTTTCATACGTCGGGGACCACAAAGTATCTAATAAACTTATTCTCATCAGTGAAGATGCCAGACGCGTCGTGGCGGCCTTGAAACTTTGTCATAACTCCGACAAAGGCTTTGGACATAACCGTTACAGCGACGTGCGGTTTTTGTACCGGATTAGAAATATATATACCTAGTATTTTTACTTGCACGTATAAAAAAATACGTGCAAGTACTTATGCATCTAATTGATATTTTAAAAGCAGTGAAGTGATATCAAGTGCTTTAACAAGTATCATAATTAAGATGCCAGACGCGCGTGGCGGCCTTGAAACTTTGTCATACCTCCGATAAAGGCTCTGGACATAACTGTTACGGAGCAAGCTGTTTTTGTACCGGATTTCAAATATAACCACTTCATAGAAGGTCAGAGGCTGCAAATTAGCAGGCAATATTTTACTGCCTTAGGCTTAAAAACTTAATCATAAATTACATACAATATAGTATTGATAAATGTTTATGACACGCTGAAATGTATAACCAAAGTTTTCTTTTTAGGATTTGCAGCAGTAGTTGAATCTAAAGTATAGGTACTAGGCGTATAAAGTATTTCATACCAAGTATTTATCGCTGTAATTAAATATTTTACCACCCCAAGTGCCGGCAACCATAACCAGTAACAAGCTCGTATAATGCAGACATTGTTCTGGCCTAACTAAAATTCCTCGCTATAAACTGACGGAACCCATAAACACCCGGGTGGAAAACAGATGTTTACTTGCGCCATCGTAAAGTTCAAATCAATAATAGTAAAATACTCGTTACTTGAGTGATCGATAAACCGATTTCCGGGCACTAGCACTTGAGTTGAGCTTGAGAGATGAATAAGAAATTTGCAAGAATATCCCGAAATTCGCATACTTACTCTCGTAGTTTCGTTGGGCTTGATGGCAATTCGACGTGCATGCACTTTGCTATTTTAAAAAGTATGTGAGGCACGTTTAGGTATAACCGGTCAAGAAAAGAGATAGCATCCAGTTATACACATTTTTCTCTGAAAGTGGCTTTACAAGAAATGACAGAAGCGAGACTGTTGGATGTGTTTTGGCACCATTCAAGTCATTACTTAATCTCATAATAAATAAAAATATAAACCGATTTCCGGGCACTAGCACTTGAGTTGAGCTTGAGAGATGAATAAGAAATTTGCAAGAATATCCCGAAATTCGCATACTTACTCTCGTAGTTTCGTTGGGCTTGATGGCAATTTGACGTGCATGCACTTTGCTATTTTAAAAAGTATGTGAGGCACGTTTAGGTATAACCGGTCAAGAAAAGAGCTAGCATCCAGTTATACACATTTTTCTCTGAAAGTGGCTTTACAAGAAATGACAGAAGCGAGACTGTTGGATGTGTTTTGGCACCATTCAAGTCATTACTTAATCTCATAATAAATAAAAATAGGTCATAATTTTTACCGTTTTAGAGAAAAGCATACATGGTCATACAAGTGAAGCTAGTCATTTTTATGATTCGAAAGGATTGACATCTTAAATATTCCTCTCATGCCAAAAATAAAACATTATGTTTACTTATATTTGTATAATAAGACGGACGTTTTTTTTTTCTCTGAGACCATACAATATTTTGGATTGTTATAAAACACACCTTATCTTACCAAAAGATTTAAAAATATGACTTTAGGGAAAATATTGTTAGGTAATTCAATAAAAATTAAAATTCACATAACAGACAAAAAAATACACGATGATTCTTAATCGGTGATCAGGAGTAGAAAAATATTAATATTTAGCTAAAATTAAACTTAATACGCGATATCTCGAGCAATTACCTCACTGTTAAATAATTAAAAGTTAAAACAATAACCACTAGATACCTACATCGTCATCCTACATAAATTATTGAAGTACGATACGATACCTACGTCAAGTGTCATCGCTTTGGCGGGAAGTTTTACGATTTTTTCTACGACTTTGTTTATGATTAGACAATGACAAGTTCATCATCATCATCATCATTTCAGCCACAGGACGTCCACTGCTGAACATAGGCCTCCCCCAGTGACTTCCAGATCGGCCGGTTGGAAGCGACCTGCATCCAGCGGCTTCCTGCAACCTTTACCAGGTCGTCTGTCCACCTTGTGGGTGGACGTCCTACGCTGCGCTTGCCGGTGCGTGGCCTCCATTCGAGAACCTTACTGCCCCATCGGCCGTCAGTTCTACGTGCTATGTGCCCCGCCCACTGCCACTTCAGCTTGCAAATTCGTCGGGCTATATCAGCGACTTTTGTTCGTTCACGGATCTCCTCATTTCTGATTTGATCTCGCAAAGAAACACCGAGCATAGCCCTCTCCATAGCGCGCTGTGCAACTTTGAGCTTCCTTATAAGGCCCACAGTAAGAGGCCACGTTTCTGTTCCGTATGTCATCACTGGTAACACACAGTCTTTAGGCATTGAGGTATGTTGGACGAGAAGATATTTTGTAGTTTCCCGAACGCTGCCGCTGCTCTGCAGCGAGGCGTAAGGCAGGGAGACGTTATCTCTCCGAAACTGTTCACCGCCGCATTGGAAGATGCTTTTAAACTCCTGGAATGGGAACGATTCGGCATCAACATTAATGGCGAATACATTACTCACCTTCGGTTTGCCGACGATATTGTGGTCATGGCAGAATCGCTGGAGGACCTCGGCACAATGCTCGATGGCCTGAATAGAGTTTCCCAACAGGTAGGTCTTCGGATGAACATGGACAAAACAAAGGTAATGTCGAATGCCCATGTTACACCCTACCCAGTAACGGGTTGGGAGCTCTACCCTCGAAATTGTTGATAAATATGTTTACCTGGGACAAGTGATCCAGTTGGGTAGGTCCAATTTTGAGAGGGAGGTCAATCGACGAATCCAACTCGGCTGGGCAGCGTTCGGGAATGACAAGTTATTACTCATAAATTGTCTTTTCCATTAAATTATTAAAGAGGTTGTAAGCTCACCGATACAGATTAGTACGGTGACAAGGAATTTAAGACAAAATTGGTTACAGGATAAACATTATCATAGAAAAATAGAAGTTTTTATTCATGTAATTACGACTTTAACGTGACCGCCATCAATTACTGAGTTAGAAAAGTTGGTACCTGATCACCGATTAAAAATCATCGTGTAGAATAATATTATCAATAGCATAATAATGTCGTTATTAGAAAAATTAGATGATACAATAATTAATTAGACTTCATTAATAAGTAAAAAAATGTAAATTGAGATGCATGATGCAATGGCGAATTGTGTAAGTTTGTCCCGTAATAATTATTAAATTTATTTTATTTTATTTCATGTCAGCGTATTTCGTCAGTATTATGTTATTTTCGTATAATCTTTGCTATGTTAATTAAAAACTGTTTTATAGTCGTGTTCATTAAATATAACCCATATAATGATATCAGTAATTAATTTAATTACCGAGACAAACCTGACTTCGTTTTAAATATTTATTCTTCGCTCCCTTTCCAAATAAAATTTCGTCACCGGCTGCCCTAGTTGGCAACCATCATTAAAAACAAACATCATAATTACCCTCACCATAACATTTGGCCATAAAGTAAAAGTATAAACTGACAAGCATTAATAAAACTTCCCCGGTCCACGGGTCGTTGGCAAAACTCAAATAATATGCTTTATTCAGTTCATTTTGAATTCAGGACATGCTTTTATCTGTCCTCCCTTTGTTATGGTCATATAAGAGTTATATATGAATAGTATGAGGGTACTGTTGAGATATTAGGTAGTTAGGTAATAAGCTCCGCGTGGTTGGAAGACAGATCGGGTGCCCGTTAACCGGCTTATTTAGGCAGTTGATAAAATAGTTACGGGAGCGCTTTAAAGGTATTACGGGAAGGTATCTAAATCTGGTAGATTTAGGCTACACAGATTTTTGGGATTTATTATAAAACTTCTTATAATGTTTTGCAGTTTCAAGGCCGGTATTTCCATTTTTGTACGTATTTTACCGCTTGTAAACAAATGAACCAAGGATCTTGATTTATAAGCATTGTCTATTTAATTATTGTATGAAGCGGTTTACACTCACGTGAAATTGTCAGGAACGGCCCGACACCCTGATGAAGAGCTCCATACGGGTTCGAAACATGTCGGGGCGTTCCTGACAATTTCACGTGAGTGTAAACCGCTTAATACAATAATTAAATATGTCTCACGAAAGTTTTAATAAAATCATTGTCTATTTATTATATTTGCTTTGATCTCACATTCGATACCTTCTTCATCTGAGCACTGGACAACCCACTGTTTTCTTCGGATATGCGACTGTCTTGCAACCATTTTGCTACAAAAGTGAGTTTAAGTCGTTGCACGTTGGTTGCTTAAACTAGTATCCTGGATTGTAACAGAATGCCTCCTTTGAGTGTTATGAGACGCACTCGTCACATTCTTATGAATATAAAGTTCCTATTTTCGTGTATACCAACAACTGCACTAACGTTAATCGTTGCAGAATGTTAGCAATATACTACCACCATATATGCATGTATTACCTACGTACCTATAACTTTGACACGTTTCGTTAAGCCCATAAAATATCACGAAACAGCTTATTTGAATTTATTTTCATCGTGTCAATATGAATTCGAAATGTCACGATTCTCGTTACTTGTTATGCAAAAAAGACTCCAACAATTCTGCCCATTTAAAAATGTCAGATCAACTGGCGCAAATTTGGAGTTATCTGACTTTAAAATGTTGGATTCATTTTTATATGTACTTAATGCGAGTGAGTAGTGCCAGTGCCATTAAAAAGAAAATCGTTGAAGTTTTTTTTATATTTCCTTATTTTTCTTCTGCCAAGAGTCACTTTTGTTGGGAAACTTTTTGAAAAATTTAAAGTGACAATGTTTTTCATTCATAAACCAAGTTTCCCAGCAAAACTTGGTTTATGAATGAAAAAAAAAAGTCATTTTCAATTTTTTAAAAGGTTTTAGGCTTAAAATTATGAAAAATAACCACACAGTAATTATGGATCGTTACAGATTAATTTATTTTCTCAAACATGCAATGAAATATGGTCATAACGTGCGTTAAAACAGGCTTCGAAGTGACAGATTTTGGGAACTGTCAAAGAATTTCATAAAAAATTAAGTCGGGAAGTAATTCTTTTTTAAACATGGCGTCTGCGTTCATGAACGGGCTAAACAGCTGAATTATGTGTTTTTGAGTGGTGTATTATTTTATTTCATGGCATATGTTTGAGAAAAGCGGCTATACAAGCCATAGCTCATAGCCGTGAAAAGGGCTTGCCGGCTTCGTATCACTATCCGTCTATACCTACTCAGCCGCCAAGCCTTTATTTTCCGGCGTCTGCAGTAATGTACTATTTCCAAACACTAGATGGACGCACATTGACAATACACTGAGAGTCAGATTACCCGTAATGTCAAATTTATCTCTCACGCCAGCCAGCTGTGGTCGATTTTTGAGAACCAAACATTCGAAGCTGCTATTGCACTTCTTTATCACATGTTGACAGCTGTAAAATCAATGTAAAAACATTTACGCCGTAAATTGCAGTTCTTTTTAAAAAACCCGATGAAATATTTCAGATAAAAAGTTTGATTCATTGTAACAAGGTATGCAGTGATATTTTAATTGAGAGCCCGACGTCTAAAGGGCAGGGTATGTTGAGTGACCTTTCTGCCCGGGCGTGGTCGAATGGGGTTCAAAATAAACTCTAACCTGGCTTCACTTTGCGTGACCGTGAGTTTTTGCGCTATCGTTAAAGTTGTAGCTATGCGAATTTAATTTGGGAGTTGAATTATCTTAAAATTGCTTGAAAATACAATTTCGATCGAAATCTCAAAATTGTCATATAACACCTTTTTCAGATTTTATAAAACCTATCATCGGCATTTTTAACGTTTTTTTCAATAAGCGTCCATATAAGTATAGTATGTAAGGATAGTGACATTACTGACAAGATAGCTTTCCTTCGATAAGTTCAGAAAACGTAGTGCTTGAATAATATTAATAACGTTCGTTTCTTTTTTTTTTTTTTCTTTTTTTCTTTTCGCGGCCCTGCAAATGTTGGCGGCTTGATGCGTGCACTATAAATTACTTTTTCGGGAATACTTTACGTGGCAACGGCTCTTGACGGGTCGCTATATTTCCTCCTGACATTGCTGATATCCCTTAGCAACGCGTCGGCTGACCGACCCCCCGATTCCCGAGCCTGATTGGTTGAATCCGCTGTTTTTAAGATGATACGCATGCGCACTGATTTACGCTGACTGACGTTATTTAATTTGTTTTAGCTTATTCGGCTGCAGACTGCGACCCAATCTGGTGATAGCACGTCAAAAAATGCATTTTGCTGCAATTTGTGTTCAAAGTCTTTCAAAAGTTCCAAAGGTTTAAACATTCACATGTCCAAATCGCATCGGAACTGTCTCAGCCACTCCTTTAAATTTAGATACCGCATCACCTATTGTACATCAACCATTTCATATCCGTCTCAGTCATCTCAAAAACAATGTACAAATAGTCAAAAGAATCCCTCGTGGGGCTCGAATATCCGTTGCTACACATTTGTCAAAATTAATAGAAAAATGTATTTCTCAAGACTGGCAAAATCTCCTTCTCTTTCCATATTTGGTTCTTCACGCAAAAAAAGACAATTCCAATATATCTCTAACACAAAAAATTAAAAATAACTGCATAGATGACATCATTCCATCCACCACACATTTAGACGTTTCATCTCCACCCACCCGTAATCATCTCAGGACTATAGAAAAAAAAAATAGTGATGGAGATCTCAAAGGCGCCGCCCGATTACTTTTCTCAAGTGACGTGCTATCCCCAGATAATCCTGATACTCTTCTGGCTTTACAGACGAAACATCCCCCAGCTCCAGCAACTCCTTTCTTTCTCGACCCTCCAACGGCAAACCAGGCCTGCCTCGAAATTAAAAATGCCGACGTCTTTAATGGTATAAATTCCTTCAAACCTGGTTCTGCCGCTGGCCTGGATGGACTCTCACCCCAACATCTAAAGGACCTTACATCGCGTTCCATGGGTGATGCAGGTGAGCAACTGATAAGTTGCATCACCCAATTATTAAATCGTATGTACTCTGGTAATATCGATCCTGATATATTACCTATTTTATATGGAGCAAACCTTATCGCCCTCACAAAGAAAGACGGAGGGGTGAGACCTATTGCTGTTGGAACAACACTTCGCCGCCTCGCTTCTAAAATCGCAGTTCGACACATTACAGCAAAATTACAACCTCTTTTTGAACCGGTCCAATTAGGCTTTGGCGTTAAAGGTGGCTGTGAGGCCGCTGTCCATGCCCTTCGCACCTACCTTAACGAAGGCCAATGCGAAGTGTTGGTCAAAATTGACGTGAAAAATGCCTTCAATTCGGTGAACAGGGATACCCTGCTGTCTGAGATCAAATCCAACACTCCGGAATTATACAACTATCTCCTCCACTGCTATGCAGATCCAACAAAGTTGATGTACCGATCAAGTGAGTTGTTATCTGAAGTTGGCTGTCAACAGGGTGATCCCTTGGGGCCAGCAATTTTTAGTTTGGCCATCAACCCTATTATTCAAAATTTAATGTTTGGTACCTAGACGACGGGATTCTAGGGGGCGATGCAAACACTGTACTTTCCGATCTCCGCGAAATTAAAAATAAATTCAAAACGATTGGCCTCGAGCTAAATTTCAACAAGCGTGAACTTTTCTTTCAAAATTCCTGCAATGACGTCATTAATATAAAACAAATATTTAACGAGCTTTTGCCTGACATTAAGATTATTGACAAAAGTAATCTTTGCCTCTTAGGGTCCCCTATTTTTGAAGAATGCTTTTCTGACTATGTTCAAAATTCTATCTCGAAATTTCAAAATCATTCTCATCGGTTGCTTGAAATTAGCCCACATTTTGCTCTTTCAATTATTAAATATTGTCTTTTTGTTCCTAAACTTACCTATGTGCTTCGCTGCTGTCCACTTTGGAATCATCAACATCTTTTGTTACAAATAGATAGTTTGATCAAAATGAATTTAGAATCTGTCCTCAATTCTCAGCTAAGCGAGCAGTCCTGGTCCCAAGGATCTCTTCCCATTCGGTACGGTGGGCTAGGGATCCGCAAAATTTCTAGTGTCGCTTTACCAGCTTTTTTGTCGTCAGTTCATAGCTCGTCTAATCTCATAGGTAAAATCCTAAGGGCGTTACCCACAAACTATGAGATTGCGGGCTTAGAAGACGCAAAAAAGGCTTGGTCAATTGCTTGCCCCGGCCAAAATTATCCGGAAAATTCAAAATCTCAACGGAGCTGGGACGACTTATTGTGTAAATTGACCGTAGATTCCATCCTAAGCCAGTGCTCTACGGAAGACCGTGCCAGAATTTTGGCAGTAGGCACCAAAGAGGCCGGTTACTGGCTCCAAGCGCACCCTTCCGTGAGCACTGGAACTTTTCTAGAACCCAATACCGTCCGACTTTCAGTTTGTCTCCGTCTCGGGGTCCCGGTCTGCGCCCCACACCGATGCCCCTGCGGCAAAGACGTTGACAGGCTGGGTCACCACGGACTTTCCTGCCAGAGCAGTGCAGGCCGCTTCTCAAGACATGCTGCTCTGAACGACATCATCCGCCGGTCTCTTGCATCAATCAATGTGCCGGCCCTTTTAGAGCCGACCGGCATCTCAAGAGACGATGGCAAGAGACCGGAAGGAATGTCTTTGATTTCGTGGAGTAAGGGACGGGTGCTGGTGTGGGATGCAACCTGTGTAGACACACTGGCCCCGTCACATCTCCACCGATCCTCAATCAGGGCCGGAGCAGCGGCAGAAGCGGCCGAAGGCATAAAACGGAATAAGTACAGTGGTCTTGGCGCTGAGTACAATTTCTTACCTTTTGGCGTCGAGACCCTGGGTCCGTGGGGCCCCAGCGCATTAGGCCTCTTCAAAGATATTTCGAAGAGGCTTATTGATGTTACTGGTGATCGGAGAGCTGGCGGTTTCCTCGCTCAAAGAATCAGTTTGTCGATTCAGCGAGGAAATGCCGCCAGCATCTTTGGCACTATGCCGCAGGGGCCATTTTTAGATTTAGTTTAAGTTTATTATGTTCGAGTTTAGTTTAATTTTTAGTATAGTTTTATTGTAAGTATTTTAAGTTGTATTCCTTAGACTTTATTTTGTACTAATAAAAGTTTCTTTTTAGTTTTAATATAATTTAATAACCTCAAAGTATACGTAGCGTAGGTATATTAAATTTCAAATTCAGATCAAAATAAATATTTAACCGGTAATACAACTTACCTGTAGATAGGTATAATAAAGAAACATGAAAACAAACAAAAAAGTCTGAAATATTTTTACAGTCCGAAAATTCTCACGATAGCGTGAACGCGTTAGTTAAAGTGTGAGTGAATTTAGTGAAGCGTTAATGCTTACCGGTGTTCAAACCTTTTATCTGCGGGCAACGCAAATAGAAGTGGACGCATGGCGCGTGGAGTGGGCTACAGAGTTGTGATAGTGAATTGGGTAAATAATAGACTATTCTAGCAAATCCATGTATGTAATGTAAAATGTTTTGATTCCTTTAACTGGAATGAAATGGAAGCCCAACAATTTATTAATTACAATAATACGATAGAAACATGTATTTCGATACTGATGCTGCAGTCTGGAGTCGATCGATCCTGCCAATCTGTATTACCAACACAATTCTCTAAATTTTGATAAGCAATAAACTAGTTGCAGAACACGACGCACAAGCAGCCTAGAAGGCGTCAGTATGGTCCAAAAAAAAGGTTGTTTTCTTTTACACTTAATAAAGTAGGTGACTGATGTACCCTGTCGAGCAAGCAGTCTTTTATTTACTCTATTTTTTAACACTACACTCTACGGGTGACTATAAGGCCTAGTTTCCACTCTGGGTTGAAAGGTCAGATGGCAGTCGCTTGCGTAAAAACTAGTGCCTACGCCACATCTTGGGATTTAGGTAGCCGACCCCGATTGAGAATTCATTCTCAAAAAATGGGACAAAGGCTAGGATGATGATGACACTCTACGGGTGACTCCACAGTACCCGCAATTATAACGTTTTTGATAAAAAGTTAAGGGGCAACTATGTATTGTACGAGTATTAACAACGAAGTTTGGTGATAAAACAAACAAAAACTTGAGAAATCTTCACGTGTTTCTAACATGGCTCCATCTCGTCTTTTCGATTGAATTCATTACATTTCTATGAACTGTATGACAGGCATTATTTTCTAGGTCCATAGCAAAAGTACATAACATACCTTAGGTAGGTACAACATGTACTGTACAACATTTTTAAGCTTACTTCGTATTTCTTACCTGAAAGAACTGTGTTCTGTGTAGCTGTCGGCGCCGTCGACACAGCCAGCAAGAGAAAAGCGATCAGAGTTCTTCCCATACACTTTACACTATACATTTCGTATAATCTACCTATCTATGAATCTATTTACAATCGCTGATCTTTCTCTGGTTTCATACTGTGATCCATCCTAAAGCGCCGCGATTCCGTCCAAATCTGTAACAAGGGAGGGTAATTAGGTTTTGTGATTACGTCCTTAACTTGTGTTCGTGGGGATTTAGTTATAGTCTAAGATCCCTTTAAGAACGACCTTCACCGAGATGTTTATTTGATGAAATGTATTTTATATTTAATTTAATATGTCAATAAATATATTGCATATGGGTTGCCTAACAAATTTTAGTCCAGGGTATGTTTAATTAATGATTAAAAAAATTTTTTTTTTAAACATTTGATTATTAGATAAATTCTATACCAATCGAAAGTATGAAGCCCATAGAATATGCAAACGTTAGGTTGCCTATTCTTTTCCCGTCACAACTATCGGGTAGCCAGGTTTAAACTGGTAAATCTATACTAGCATTTTGCAACGGTCTGATTATTGAATTGAAATTAAATAACATTAAAGATTATTTTATTATGAACACGGTGGTATAGGGTTGCCTGCGAAAAATCAGTCCAGAATTCCGGTTGTCGAATTTTGAAAAGTAAAATATTGCAGCGAGTGAATGTGTGCGACTGAGAGGTCCCAACCAAAACCATCCCATACGATAGAAGAGGACACAGCATAGCAGCTGTTTGAAGTCCGCCCATTTAAAAAAAGAGAGTGCGCATGCTATTTTTGCTTGAAAATGAAAAGCATAGCGATAGACTCGTATATGCTGTACATTATTTTATAGTTATTTAACTTTTTTTTTAATCAATTAATTAATGAAATAATGAACTTTATTCTGCAAGTAGGCCACAAGGGCACTTTTACATGTCTGAGTCTATCGACATTTCACAAAAGGGTGACCACTGTTGAGAAGAAACTCCGAAAGATTAGATACATTACATTTGTTTTATTCTACTACCTATGTTTCTACTTGAATCACTTAAAATTAATGCCCTTTAAACACTTTTCACCGTTGGTTAAAATTCTCCAACATTTAAAAGTATGAGAATCTCTGAACACCATGATGACGTAGGCTTGTGTCAGTCACGTGGTTCGCGAGTCTCGGAAGAGAGTACCAGGCGGAGTATATTATTATACCATGCATTTTATTGTATCTATAGCGACAATCTACTCCAAAATAATGCACAGCATATACGAGTCTATCGCTATCCTTTTCATTTTCAAGCACAAATAGCATGCGCACTCTCTTTTTTTAAATGGGCGGACTTCAAACACCTGCTATGCTGTGTCCTCTTCTATCGTATGGGATGGTTTTGGTTGGGACCTCTCAGTCGCACACATTCACTCGATGCAATATTTTACTTTTCAAAATTCGACAACCGGAATTCTGGACTGATTTTTCGCAGGCAACCCTATACCACCGTGTTCATAATAAAATAATCTTTAATGTTATTTAATTTCAATTCAATAATCAGACCGTTGCAAAATGCTAGTATAGATTTACCAGTTTAAACCTGGCTACCCGATAGTTGCGACGGGAAAAGAATAGGCAACCTAACGTTTGCATATTCTATGGGCCTCATACTTTCGATTGGTATAGAATTTATATAATAATCAAATGTTTAAAAAAATATTTTTTTTAATCATTAATTAAACATACCCTGGACTAAAATTTGTTAGGCAACCCATATGCAATATATTTATTGACATATTAAATTAAATATAAAATACATTTCATCAAATAAACATCTCGGTGAAGGTCGTTCTTAAAGGGATCCTCTACTATTACATTTAATTAGATTTGTAACAAATACGTTACTATAATATATAATATAATACGCTGTAGAAGGCACCTGAAACTCCAATCGAAAAAACCGAAAAAACACAAATCGAAAAATAACACATAACCAAAACCATTGCTTTACCGTAGTATGATAAAAATTAAGTATCTAATACCCTTCCGTGGATAATAATGTTACTGTGTTCCGAAAACACTAATTAGTTGAAATCGGTCCTACCTTTAAGTGTGACTGATTTCATGGATATTTTGTTACTTTAAAATATAGTTAATCATTATATCGTCGTCTAATACTCATAGCACAAGCTTTGCTTAGTTTGGAACAAGGTCAATTCGTTTAAGATTGTCCCTTAATGTTTAATATATATTTATTTTATTATTTGCGTTGCATTATGAATAAGGTGAAATTGACTTAACTTTAATTTATTAATATGTTGATGTCAACGATTCCCCCAAATTATCAACCGTTAATCTACAAGAAGTAATATCTAACAAGGCCTCGAGAAATAAGATCCGAGTCTCTTTTATAAATCAGCGCGATGTTGAAGTTTATAATCGTAAAACCTATGATTCCGCAAAGAAGCCATAAAAAAGGGCATTTGTTCCGAAGAATAATGACTTTTCTAAGCATAATCTCTTTTAATTTGATGGCCAACGTGTGCCCGCCCTCCCAGAGGTCCAAAGTTATGGGCTTATTCAATTTTTTTATCGAGCTGTGTAAACTCAAGAATTTTATCCCCCCAAAGGCTAAAGTTATGCCAAAATTTAATCCTCGTGGAAAACGGATAAAAATTGGACCGAGATCTTTTCACAATATTTGGACTTCAAGTAGGGGAATAATTTAATTAAGTCTGATTTTCGTGCTACTTCCTTTCCTTAACATATTTATATAGGTTAAGAAATGTCAATATATACTTTAGGTCGATTACGCTGTTCAAATGTTTGTCAAGGTGTTCTGGGAAGTATAGAATATGGTTACCTATCTGAAACACTAAAAACGTTAGTCCGAGTTTCGTTTCGAAAAAACTTATTCGACAAATATAATTTTAACTTATTTCATTTGTCCAAAAAGTTTTTTCGATTTTTTACGATTAGGCATTAATTGCTTAGGTGTTTCCCTAAATTTCATTTGTTCGTACTTAATATCAGTTTTCCGATGTAACGTTTCGGTTTATTAATTATTCGACTTTTTATGTATGGCCACGTATGGCTTTGATTTAAGAGGGCTCCGAGCGTTAGCGACTGAACCATAGAGCGCGGGGAATGCGTATTTAGATCGGCGCGTGGCCGCCATAGTAAAAATTTATGGAGAATTAAAAGCACTTTTTGATAAATCTGGACCTTTAATACCAAACAATAATTTAAATATTTGATGCAGCCAAATTGTAATGTAAACATTCATCTTTTTTTTAAACTGAAAATCAGAATAGATTTCTATTGTTAAAGTATAAAAAAACACTTAAAGCCTGCTTACGATTTTACAATTTTCGTCCAACTTTACTTATCTCTCTAGGGTAAAATATTAATAATCTTATAATTTTTGTACGGAGAAGTTGTTAACACATTCTTCGAAGTGCTAAATATATAGTTTAGAAATGGATTAAACAACTAGTGTTGACGTAATCTACTTAACGGCAACTGCTTATTTCTTCACATTTCGCTCGGCGCAGTCTTAATTCGTCTGATGTAACGATTCGGTTTTTCAACTAGTCAGCTTGTCTCAAATGGACTTTATAATTTTTGTCAGAACCTAATCTAACCTACTCCAATAGTAGGTACTGCATTGTCGCTTCGCCGCCCGCTGCCGCGGCACGCTCGCTTCGCTCGCTCGGCTCGCGAGCGTTGTGGACGCAGTTAATCTAACCTAACCTTACCCAGCCAGGTTGGTTTTGGCGCTTTAATGGCTGCTGCCGCGGCACGCTAGCTACGCTATATACTGTCTTCCTTTATGATGTTAGCTGTCGGATTTAGGATTAAATTAACACATAGGTTACATTAAACCTGAAAAAATGTAGTGTACCCTTAGACTGAATTTGTAAATGTTTTATATTTTTTTACCTAGTTATATATAAATATAAGTGAAAATATCACAAGCCCGCTATTTGGGTAGGGGTTGCGGCCAGGTAGTTAATTACGAATTAATTAACTTATATTCGGATACCACTATGATTGAGTACCTCTATATTTCGCCGAGCTATCAATTATGGAAATGGCTAATGTATGGTTATAATTGACGAGTATCATTAGTAAATACCTACTAAATGACGAAGTTTTGTTCCACTTGTTAATTGAGACTATTTCCCGATAAGCTTTTAATAATTGCTTTAATGAATTGGAAAATCGGATTGAAGGAACAAGTTAATTTTGAAATAGATATTCCTTTATAATGTTTGTAATTATTGTTTAATTGAAATGTATACCTGTAACTAAAAAAGAGAAAAATATAATAACTAAAACATTGTTGCCATAATTTTACCTTTCTTGTTTTCTGTTGGTATCTAACTATGTGTCGAATATGCGAATATTTGTGCTTGGGTCATCGTTGTCTTATGTATTTAAGTATTTTTTAAAACATCCAAAAAATCCTTTATTCAAAAATAATACAAAATGTCAATTTAATCAGTCACTTAACCTAACACAACCTAAATAAGTACCTATTAATCAAATAACCCGCCCCGAGTCATTCCGGGAGCAAAGGTGCCCATCACGCTCGCTGCATTACCGCGTTGAATCGCGATCGACAGCCTTTGCAACAGGAATGACCCGGCACGGGGGTCATGACCTCTCTCTCGCAAACGGCGCCCCACTTCTGTCAAGAACGTTCTGGCTTCCGAGCACCAGCAGCCAGTCGTCTCCACCGCGAGAGGGACAAATAAGTAGTTTGTCAGGGCGGAGTACTTGTCCCGCTTTCTACGGGCAGCCGTCTCGGCCGCCACTCCGGCCGCACAGATGGTACGACCCAGAAGCGAGGCAGCGAAAGTGCTGACGCATGTTGCGTCCCACAGCAGGCACTTGCCCTTCTGCCACGGCACCAAGGTCAAACCATCCGGCCTTTTCCCATCTGACCTGCTCAACCCTGATGGCTCCAGAACACACGGTATGTTGGCTGATACTAGCGCCCTCCGCACGATGTCGTTCAGAGCGTGATGGCGCGAGAATCTCCCCGCACACCAACAGCAACTCAACGCATGGAGCCCGTTGCTCTCCACCCTGGTACCGCAGATGCATAAATGTGGTTCACAAACATCGCAGCCCAGGCGGAGAGCCACAGCCACCCGCATCGAGTCGTCGTCGAGCAGAGTGCCTAGGTGGGGGGAGGGAAGCGGCTGCAACCACGCCCCAGACTCCGGCTTCGACACGGCTCTCAACCTTGCCCTATCCACCCCCTCCGCGCCATCGACAAGAGAGCACAGTATTCGCGCCACCCCTGCATCGTCCCACAAGCGCTGGTGGTCCAGCCTTTCAGGCGCGCTACTATTCGGGTTGAGAGCCATCCAAGCATCCCGGGCATCAGACGCATACGGTATGGTTGCCTTTGTCACCTTCCACGGCCAATATATCAGTGACAAGGTCCACAACACCACACGCCGATGCCAAGAAAGCCGGAAGGCTGATGTCCCGCGCACGCTTGATCCCCAAGCCACCACTCCGAATAGGGAGAGACGCAAGATCCCATTGATCTGAATTGAAAGACACATTCAAGATTGACTCTAATGTCTCCCTCAACACAGAGTCAAAGGAGTCAACATCACCGTGATTCAGCCAAGCCGGCACAGTGCGCAGAAAGTACATGAGCCTGGGAACTGCGAAACAAGATCGTAACAAAAGCGAGAAACGAGACAGCGTCAGAAATAGCTTCAGGGAAAATAGGCGACCCCAGGAGGTTAAACGTTTGCGTCGATAACATCCTGAGGCCGGGAAACAAGGTGTTAAATGAAGCGAAGGAACCACAGGATGCGGCACTGCAAGCCTTCTTGAGCTTAATTTGCGACTAGATCGATTTTTGTGAGGTTGTCTGATATTTATTTATTATTATTTACTTATGTGTTCCCTTTGCCTTCTGCTACACCTACTGTATATAAGTAAAATGTTTCATCAACCTTACTACCCAAAGGCTGTCTGGTAGAGATCGCTTCTTTGTATTGTCTGTTTATTGCAATTAATTGGTTTCCCCATGCAACAATTAATAAACATTCCCATCAAATAATTAACAGCCACATCCAATAAAATTTGGGACAGGACCGCCTGTTGTCTACCGTTATTTATAAATTGCATTCGTTTTGGTTTCCTTTTCGTAAAAATTGTATTGGTGTGCAATAAAGTATTGTTGTATTGTACTGTAAGTTAAAATTTTATTTTATTAGCTTTTTCAATGTTGTGATGCACTTTTATTCAGACTTCAGTTATGAGACTTTAACTTATAAAAAATAACCCCAGTACCACTTTGTACTTAAATTTTAATTCCGAGAGTTAAAAACAATAACACACTTATTCATATATTTTTATATAATTACTTAATTTTTTCAATAGATCCCAACTTTAAATAAAAATGACATTCTAAGAATTTCCTCACGTTGGCACCGTACTTCTAAATTAAACATGCTAAAAAGAATATTTCACAAATTAAGGCATACATAACAATTTTGCTCGGGAAAATCGAGGAAAATATAATGTTAATTTAGCGTGGTAAAAGGTCGGTCACTCGTCTCACTGCTTAAGAATGTGGAATGGAATATTGTGATAAAATTTCTCGTAAGATGTTTTGCTAGTTATTTTTCTGCGACACGTGTGTACGCTTTTCGTCGTTACTACAAGAACTATGTTGTATAATAGAAACGTAATGAACAGTGTATACATTTTTTCACCTTACGCCTATGTGAATCTAGCGAAATGGCCAAGCCACATATTTTGACTAAGCTGTAGAGTTTGTGAAGTGAAACCTTGTAGAGTTAGAGCGTGTAGTCAGAAGCTTGGCTCTACATGAGTTGAGTTCTGATAATTTTTTGACAAGGTTTTCGGTAGCATATACGAGTATGACTCTTTTAATAACATGGCCTCTATATCATTCGTTTCTTGCCGGCGTTGAGTCAAGTGCCTTAGGTGTGAAGAGAAATGGAGTCGAGCAATTACTTATAAATACATCCATTCGACAACAAAACCCTCTTTCTGGCGCAGTCGGGTAAATAATTACAACTTAAAGTAAGTAGATACATTTTATGTGTATTTTGGTTTAATCTATCCGTAAACAACACATGACAAAGTTAATTTACACAGATATGTTTTTATACTGAGTATTGTTGATGTAAAAGCCCTTTCTCATAGAACCAATATTGGTTTTCCATATCAACACCTTCCCATTGAATCGAACCTTTAATAATCTTATCTCTGATTCTCGTCCTTTTGTCATCCAGTGACCTAATTTGCGTTATCTGAGCTTCGAGTCATGCGATATCAGGGTCTGGATCCGACACTTATCGACGTAGGTACGTACCCCTAAAGCAGATCTAAGCGAGTGTACCTATTGTATCGGGGGTAAGTATCTCAATAGAAGTGCACAACACGAAATGTATGTTTTTTTTATACATTTTTCATAGGAAATCTTCGTTTGGTTATATCTACTTACTTTTTATCTAGAGAGTAAAAATCGTTAATTATTCTATGAAAATTACCGGAAATTCATGACACCACTGGCGCAGTTTGTAGAACAGCTGGTTACTGAGCCGGCGGTCCTGGGTTCGAATCCCGGCCGGGGCAAATATTTGTGTGATGAACTCGAATATTTTGTTCCTGGGTCATGGATGTTATCTATATATTGTGGTATTTATATGTATAATATTATGTATATCGTCGTCTAGTACCCGTACAAGCAATGCTTAGTTTGGGACTAGGTCGATTTGTGTAAGATGGTCCCTTAATAATACAATTCGGTAAATCCCATACAAAAATGTACCGTTTTGCATTCCCTATTTTTATCCCGAAAGAAATTGTGTGATCTGGTGGTAAGAAATATTTTAACAAATCGCATCAAACGTGATCGACCAATCTATTAGTTTGGCAATCAAGCAATGTTTGGTAACGTTGCTAGGATTATCAACATGTTTGGCACAAATCAATTTCAAAACGCTTAGAATCTTTAGCAGTGACCACGTCGGTTCAAGCTGTTGCATTCACCACACGCTCGCTAACGAAACATTGGCTTAACCT
This sequence comes from Apotomis turbidana, assembly GCA_905147355.2. Classification (NCBI taxonomy): domain Eukaryota; kingdom Metazoa; phylum Arthropoda; class Insecta; order Lepidoptera; family Tortricidae; genus Apotomis; species Apotomis turbidana. The sequence continues at coordinate 24,227,765 of LR990286.1, forward strand.
AGCTCAAATTTAAGCCTACATCATTCTGCCGACAATTTTGGGGTTTATGTAAACCCCAGCGTAAATATTCCATATAAAACTGAAAGCTAATTGCGTAACATACTTTATCCGCTCCGATATCAATCGCTGAAATGGAAAACTAACTTTCAAACCAATTCAAAGTTATTATGCAATTAGCCAGCCATGTGTATCTGATTTGGTGTATTTTTTATTTCATATTTTGATAACGCACAATATTCTACTCGATTTTACCTATATCCGTACAATAACTTACCATATAATAACTATTTCTCAAATTTCAAAAAGTATTGTATTGTCTTTAATGATAAGGCCGCTTTCTCAGTTTAACTGGGTGACATTGGAGTAATAATGGGCAGTGAAGAACTGAAGTGGTAAGATAATGGATATTGTAGACATTATTCCCTTGAAACTCTTATAGAAAGTACACGTTATCTCTGTAATTTCTTCTTGAAGTCATTTTCACTTTTTTATTGGATTTCTTACAAATGAAACTCTTGCCTGATTACAAGTGTCTACTCTTCTTGCGGTACTTTTCATATGGCTCCTCATATTTCTAAATCACGTACTGCAATGCTTTTGTTCCGTCATACAAGTGCATTGACTACGGAATGGCCGTGCTTTCAGTCAGCCCACTGCTGAGCTGCAGGGGCGGCGGCGGCAAGCATGCCACGGACACCGCGCGAACCGTCGCACGCGCGCTCTGTACCCTTACCACGAGTTTACATTGACAGTACCCGCTAGCGACTGCGAAAACGATTTGTATGGCGAATTGTAGTTCTAAAAAGTAACCGCCAGGGGCGCTGTGCTAATCTCCATACTAATCGCTGTCGCTAGCGAGCACGGTCACGTGAACTCATGGTGAGGGTACTGAAGTGGTGGCGTCTCTCCTAGTTGCCGATATATTTGTTTCCACCGCGGCCCGCGCTGCCCGCCGCTACCGCAATTAAATCATGGCTGGTCGGAGCTCTTCAGCTGTTTCGCATAAACAACCGCAACCGTTGAATCGAAGTCAGAAATGAAAGGAAAATAACAATCAAATTTTACTACTTAGACCCGTTCCCCGTCATCATTTCCAATTCGATACCGCCGTTTGAATAAATTCATAACGCCATTCTTTGAGTAAACACGGTAGGTACGGCCTAATTACGCAGTCGCCATGTAATGCCTTACTTCCTTAAAACGTCTTAAACGCCACTTTATTCCAACACAGATAGGTCATTTTCTATAAACGTCGTTGTATAATTTCCCTAAAACCGGATGAGTGACCCGCAATTTTGCTTAATTCGTAGCCAAATGCCTATGGGAATGAAATGTTGGCTTGGCGGGGTCGGCCCAAGAATTCTCCGTTTGTTAGAGGCAAAGATCTAGACAATATTCGCAGTGAGCGATTTCATTGTTGAGTGGAGCATATTATCAAGATTTGTATAGTTCTGCAAAATAAAGTAGCGACTCTATGAAGAGAGAAAAAATGTAAACAATTTGTAAATTGTGTGAAAGAAAATAAATTGGTTCATCGTCATCCCTATATCAGACGTCAACTGCTGGACAACGGCCTCCCTCAAAGCTCTCCACGACAATCGGTCGTGATCCGCCCTCATTCAACTGCTTACCCTAAACAAACTAATAAATTGACTGAAGACAGGAATACAGATAAGTCAATCAATGTCAATTGGACCGGTGATGGATTTATCGATAATTGTATGTAAACAATCCTAGGAAAATCATTAAGACTGTACTTTTTTTTCTTGACACTTAGATGGGCAAATTTTTATTTTGTTGTCGATTTTGTTTTTTTCTCAGATTTCAATAAAATTTGGTGAGTTGGTAGAGTTGCTTATTCTGAACAAGGTAAGCCCAATTTCACGATAATGTCCTACAAAATTTTCCATTGAGTTACAAAGAAGTATGGATTTTTTTTAACAAAATTTCATATTTTGTACTGAAATTTAGTACAACATGAGTAGCTCGAAATGAAAAATAAATAATTCGACAACATAATAAAAATTTGCCCATGGGCCAATTTCTGTAGTACATTTTGTGTAACTCAATGAAACGAAATTTGTAGGACATATCGTGAAATTGGGCTTACCATGGTCAGAAGAAGCAACTTTACCAACTCACCAAATTTTATTGAAATCAGAGAAAAAAAAAGAAATCGACAACAAAATAAAAAATTGCCCAGATAGTAGGAACTTTTTTTTTAGGAAAAAATACCAAAAAATAAAAGGCAAACACAAAATGTTGAATAAAATACGATAAAACTATTTATTTTAACTAAGATGTCTTAGCTAGTCGTTACATAAAATATTTTACGGAAGTGAAATTAAGGAAACATTTTTGTCGTTTATCAGCAAAATTCTAAAATTACTATGCTTAAATTTCAACAGGAATTTTCATTAAAAACCTGATTCGAGTGACGTCGCATATTTTCTCCCGAAGTAAAAAGCTTTGTTACAAATTACTTACTTGTAATTTTTGCTTGCTATTCATTAGGATATCTGATATTATGTAAATAATAAAATTTAGAAAAAATCCTGGATTTTTGCCAACTACCACTTTAGGGTAGTTAAAGTATGATATCTTTTTCTTTTTCCTATTATTGTTCATACACACACTACAGTAAACCATATTGACATGTTGTACACACACTGGCACAAAAACTGACAAAAATCTAACAGTTTTTATTGAGAACCTTTTCAATAAAGAAGACTTTGTCTGTAGATATTACCAGTTATGTACTGTAATTTTTTATTCTAAAAGTAACATAATGTCTTCGACGACTATCAAACGTTAACTTAATCCAGATAAAGATATTGTACCATAATTATACTATTATAAAATAGCTGGATATTAAAAGATGCATTATAGGATACTTTTAACCTGAGTACAACACAGAATTTTTTTTTGCATCAATTCAATTCCATCATTTGAATTGTACTTAAGAATTGTACTCAATTTTACGCCTTAGGCTTAGGTTTAGAAAGCAAGGCTGAGCCAACGAATCATTGACGTATTCAATTTTGAATATTAGAACCCTTTTAGTGTAGATGTAAACCGTCTATATAATTGTATAAAAATGTAGCTTATGCCCGTATTTTTCTTTCGAACGTAGTAAAACAATAGAAAAATGTACGAGAATGCCAATAACAATACGAGTCTACCGTTTTGTCAAATCGATTTAAAATCTCCGAAGATTTTATGTGCACACGTACGTGATCCTTTGGGAACCATTCGTATTTAGGTCGAAAAAGTAATAACAAACAAAACGTTTACAAATATCATCCCCTTGACGATCGTGTATAGTCTGCTATCGCCGATTTGGCAGTTATTTATTTGTTAAATTCTGCCGTAAATAATATAGCTTACATATTAAGCAAAGCAAATTAAGTCACCACGCCCCACGACCAATTGGGCCGCATTTTATATCAACAACCAAAAAAAAGCAGTTGTCAACGAAGTTTAAAAGAAAACCTTTGTATCGTTTTATTTTGTGATTAAAAAGTCAGTTCTACAATTAAAACACGCCAAATCGATATTCATGCGTATCACTTTTGTTTTACGAGTATAGGCACATAATAAGAGACGTTATAGTTATAATAATAGTAGTTTCATTACTTAGCATTGTTATGCACTCGCGCGATCGGTATTTAAATTTTCTCAAAGATCCAAGGAAATGTCGTTCTTATGGTCGTGGTAATAGAACGCGAAATACGTCTTTGTATAGCACTTGTTGAAGATTCGTTCTAATTTCAAATAACGGAATTTCATACAACATTATGGCCGTGGCCAACAAAGAGATTTTCTTTTCAGTGGGGTTTATTTCTTTTATTGATAATCTATTGCATACAGCCAATAAAAAAAACGTAGTTTGTGCATGTTTATTTTCGTTTTATCTACACTAATTGTTTATTTTTGTGTGTGAGAAATGAGATCAATATTGACACCAAATAGAATAATATTACGTCAGGTGCAATTGAGGTGAAATGCAAAAAAAAAAACAAATATATTATAAAGATTATTTTTGTTCCAAATTCGTATCAATACGTAAGTATTTTATTGGTTAAAACCGTGGAAGGACACATACATCATGAATGATTACCTAAGTAAGTTCCGGCTGAGCGGTCATAAGTCCCAATATATCAAACGGCATTAAATGTAATATGACAGACATATCGATCAGCTCACGCTACATCGGCTTACAATTGAGCAATTTGTAACTGGGGTGTCTTAGCCCTCTGCCACACCGGAACTCCATTGGCACTGAAAAAAAAACCTAACTAGATTAACTACTCGAGAAGTAGCCAAATTGTGCTTAGTAGTACCTAACCAAAATTATACAAATTTTACAAAACTTATTTTGGTTACTAGTGGCTCTCAGTTTGTCAGTCCTTCGTTTATGTAACTACCTAACATTCGGGCTATTGTTGAAAAATCTTTTTTTTTTCTGTTATATTTTTTACGATATTTTTCATTTTCATTGTATTATATATTTCTCAAGTAGTTAAGGTAAACTATTGGGTTGGGTTATTTATTTTATTCAGTGTAATAATCGATTAATAAAGCAAATACTGCATGAAACCACAAAACAGATAGGTACAGAAATCAATCTACATATAGATTGATTGATTTTACTGTATGTAGATTGATTTCTGTACCTATCTGTTTTGTGATGAAACTGACAGCAGCCGTTCCAAAAAAAAAACAATATCAAATTCATTCAATAGACTTTATATCAACAGTCACGTTAGGTTCATGTTCTGAAAGCGACACCCTTATCTAAGTGACCAGTGACCACATATAATAAAATTAAACACATATACGTCATAACGGATGGGGCCGAAAAGTGCTCGAGTGGAGACCACGGACCAGCAAGCGCAGCGTAGGACGTCCACCTAGAAGATGGACAGATGATCTTATAAAGGTCGCCGGAAAGCGCTGGATGCAGGTCGCTTCCAACGGGTATATATGGAGGTCCAAAGGGGAGGCCTATGTTCAGCAGTGGACGTCCTATGGCTGAGATGATGATGATGATGATGATGACGTCATAAAACTGCGATAAATATGTATATAAAAACATATGTATCGATATTATTAAGAATCGAAACAGGCCACTAATTTCATTAAATTGTCAATAGTTTGTGATTGATATACCCAAGTCTCCGAAAATAAATTGATACTATCTTCTATGATTGACATTATGCTATCATAATATCAATCATCATAGACTATCATCATAACTTATCAATCATAGAAGTTACTATCTATTTGTACAAATAAAGTAGAATTACTTAATTATGAAGACCAATTTTACTAATCATACTAATATTATAAAGGCGACATTTTGTAAGTGTGTTTATGTGTGTTACTTCTTCACGCTCAAACGGCTGAACCAATTTTGATAAATTTTGGTATGGAGGTAGCTGATACCCTGAGTTAACACATAGGCTACATTTTATCCCAAAAAATGTCGTAATCCTATGGGATGAGCGGGTAACACTGCGCGGCGCAACTAGACAATTTAATAATAAACTTTTAAATAATATAAGTATTTATAGTTTTAATCGGAACTTGGAATCAAATACAGGGTCAGAATCCGAAACCTGTTTGAAAACAGCAGTTATATCCATCAAACGAAATTGGTTAGCTATAAAGTTGAGAGAGTTGTCTTCATCTACTTGTTATTCAAGTCTGACACGAAATAGAACATTGTTGTTGATATTTTAAAGTGACAATAGCTATAGGTAGACGAGTGGTAGGTAGTAACATTGGATTTAAGAGGCTTTCAACTGAAAGAAATAGAATATAACAAATTTTTACAACCGCTAGACACATGAAAGCGCTTTGCAAATGACCTAGATATTATGTAATAGCATTGTTTTTATTGTCTTCTTAAGGCTGCCAGTGTACGGGAGAACCATAACCAAACAGGCTGCGTCTTTACGAAGTCCAAAAAAAGTCTAAATACAGCACCGCTCCGCTCCGTTCCAGTCAGTGGACAGACAGACCTTACCTACTGCAGTATGTTAAAATTTTAATTTATTTGTAAACATAGCTGTGATAGGACTAACTCGGGGCACAGATACTAAAGTGACGTAGCAAAATATTTTATCAAAATTATGTTATTGTCAACATCTAAATGTAATTCAACATAAATAAATATTAATATTTATTTTGTCTTCATTTTAAGATTCAATTAATAAAACGTGTAATTTATTTGTGGTAATGGTGTCGTGACCAGTATTTGTTTTGTCGATATATATTAAAAAAATTGTATAAAAAAAAATACTGGTCACGACACCATGAATAAACAGTCTTATAAAAGGTCTAAAGATCTTTGCTATCGATATCAAATCCCTAGAACGTGTCCAGGTTAGGATATGACTAGTTACTGCGATCTTTGTAGTGCAATCAGCTACATGACTCATCGTATTAGTTTATAATGCTCTAATATAAAGGGTTTATGCACTTAATATCAATTTTATAATGCAACCCCAATTTTGAGCGTCCATAATTCCAAGAATTGTAGTGAAAATGTTATTTGTAATGCGCAATCCAAACTCAACCCGTGAAATGCATTCTATTTTACAACCAGACTCCATATATTGAAATGAAATGAAATGAATATTTATTGTGTGACAGATTTAGGTTAATATTTTTACATTTTGCGGTTACTGGTGCAAGCGTTGGATCAGCCAAATCTTACCTTTTCAGGTGTACACACATTACATAATTAGAATTTAAATTTATAACTAATATGTCAAACAGATAGATTATAAGGTAACAAAAAGAAAAATAAATACACTAAGAGATATCCGGACAATATTATTTGAATTCATACTTAATTAACATGTCAAAGTGTCAAACAAATATTATTACCATTATAAAAAATATATATTTATATACACTTAGTCCGAAAAATATTCATTTAGGGAGTAATAACATTTTCCCACTAGCCATTGTTTAACAGATTCTTTAAACTGATTAAGACAAATATTCTTGAACATATCGGGTAATTTGTTATAAATCTCTATGCACATCATATATGAATTTTTGGCTATGATTTTGGAACTTTGCCGATGGTTTATATAGTTTATGCGTACATTGAGATCTAATTTCACGAGAAACTGTGTCCTGCTTTAGTTTGAACATATCTTTATGCTTTTGCACAAACACACAAGTTTCATATATATATAGACATGTCAAGGTTAAGATGTTACATTTTTTCAAATACGGGCGGCATGAGTCAGTTCGTTGTAGTCTAAAGATTGCCCTTATACAGCATTTCTGAATTAAAAATAGCTTCTCTTTGTCTGTAGAATTGCCCCAGATTACAATGCCGTAACGAAGAGAAGATGCAATATATCCATTGTACGCAGTTAAACCTGCTTCTGTGGATATTACTCGGCTAACTTTTCTCAGTGCAAATATAAATTTATTAATTTTAGCACAAAGAGCATGGATATGTTCATTCCAGGTGCAACACATATCAATATTTATGCCCAAAAAACATGTATGCGGTACTTCTTTAATGATTTCCTCTTTAAACTTTATATTTCGTGGGTCGGGGGTCGTGCTCCTCCAAATAACATTTTGAAGAGTTCCCGGGTAATTTATCTAGTCAGTTTAACAAATATTGGTTTAAATTGTATATTACAAAATTACCTAGCATTGATTTGGAGAATCTGTACATCTCCTCTACGTGTACCAATTAGATTTAACAGAATTGTAATAGTGTTGAGTATAATTTACGAAATAAAAAAAAATTAGGACATTCTGACACAAATAGCTGGTCATCATGAGAACCTCATTCAATTAGTGATATAGAAAATGCTACTAAAACTGAACATAATTATGTAACTGCAAAATTTGGAATTCATAGCTTCAATATTAGCTGAGATCTTGTCAATGAGTGAATATCTTGGAAATTACGAGTCCTTTCCAGGAAAAATAGCTAAAAACCATCTCGACATATCTTTTGATTAAATAAACGGCATTCAAATTAATGATTATAAAATTTTATTTCAAATTAAATACCTACTTATGGGTATGAATACAATTTGTTAATATCGAATCCATAGCTCTCTGACATCCTACTGTACTATAACAAGTCCGCTGCCTCATAATTCTTTGTAAAGTAGAAGCAATAAAACCAACCCTAGATAAAATCATGGAACATTTCTTTGGTTTCCATGCTACTCGTTTCTCCACCTTGCACGGAAAATAATAAAACGTGTAGCCCAACCGAATGGAAAATTGAATGAATAAGCATTGTTTAGCTGGTATACTCGGCTACATTTAGATTGACAGATAAATCTTGTAGCCCGCTCAAAAAAGAAATTGAATAATTTGAAGTACAATTTTTATACGGTAAGTTGATAAATACATGCGTATATGGGACAAGTGCGTCATTTGATGAAATCATGTACATCGACGCTTAAAAACTGCCCCGGATGTAATTTTTAATAGTAATAATGCCTAACATTAATAGGGGTAAATAATAATATACATAAAACTATCGTGAGACATCTTTAACAATTATAAAAACGGTTTATACTTACGTAAACGTTGTCAGAAACGGCCCGACATGTTTCGAACTTATATGGAGCTCTTCATAAGGGACAGTTATCCGTGCTGCTACGCGGCTCACCGCCCAGGAGTAAATAATCAAGACAATACGCACTTGCCTCCAAAGACACAATTGTCCTGACTAACCTTAGTCCAAGTTCAAGGTATATAAGGTCAATTATAACAATTTAACAAGACTCTATTCAATTAATTTTCCAAAAACTTACTTATGGAAGCATTAGACAGTCCTATTGTTTTTACTGACCTTCTTCTTGTACATTCTGAAGATTGTTTCATCCAGAATTCATTTAATGATAAATGACCAGTATTTAAAGATACATAACTATGGTTTTTGTTTTTATATTTTTTACATTCGGGATATAATACCTTTGTATTATGGTTACCATAGAATCTAGATTAATTAAAGCGAATGTAGGTTGCTCGAACTTGTTCTGATAATAGTACAAAGAAACGCTATAGCAATTAACAAAAGAAACATAGAAGTTTTTCTTAGAGATGAAGTAATAACAGTAAATAAAATTCTCATTTTTCTATTGGCAGAGTTAAACGTGGAACAAGCAACGATGGTGGTCCTTAATTAGCTATTATTGGAAGGAAGCTTAGGAAATAAATGAAACGTTTATTGAATGAGTTTGATTTGTATAAAGTAAGATCGATGCTGCTATATTTAGTCAGAAAGATTAGTAAGAATGAACGTAGCTGTTGGCTATTTGTGTGGATAGAGCAATGCTTGATAAAAACGTTGATACGTGAAGTGGAGATTTCTCATAAGTAATTATCTGTTCTGATCTGTTTAAATTCCGCATAAGAAAATTTTATTAGTTGTTGACGTATATGTGCGTTTGATTCGAGGGCCCGGCGATGCAACTAAAGGCCTTACACATTTGCCATTTGCGAGGGAGTTTTCTATACAAATAAGCGTTGCGGTGAGCTCGCTGCGTGATCGCTTACATACAAAATTTGCTCACAAATAGCAAGTGTGATAAGGCGGCTAGAGAAGATCTGGAGGAACAGAGGTATCAGCAGGAAAACGAAAACAACGCTGATGATAACCCTGATCTTCTCTATATTTATATACGCTTCAGAAACCTGGACCCTTAAGGCACGCATTCGGAACAGGATTGACGCATTCGAAATGTGGTGCTGGCGCAAAATGCTAGGAATCTCTTGGACGGCACGTCGCACAAATGGGTCGATCCTGGCCGGACTGAAGATCAAGTGCCGCATATCGACCATTTGCTTCCAGCGGATCCTGCAGTATTTCGGTCACGTGGCTAGACGCGAGCCAGATAGTTTGGAAAAGCTCATTGTAGTTGGCCACGTGGAAGGAAAAAGGGCCCGTGGGAGATCACCGACCCGATGGACTGATGCCGTGAAAGAAGCCTGTCACGAAAGTCTACAGGCGTCAATCCGGAAGGCGTAAAACCGTGTGGAGTGGAGAGCTTTGGTGCAACAGATAACGGCCTCAAATGGTCACGACCCTCAGTCATGAGGAAGCGAGGAAGAAGAAGATACCCTTACAGAAGTATATGCACTGCTACGACTGACTACGGCATGCGCTAATTTTGTAGATGCATGGTATTATACAAAATAATGAAAATTATAGCCACGAGAAAGAATTATACATTTATACTTTGAATTTGAACTGACAATGACCTTCTCTGTGATTCTATGCAAATCAAATTCATGCTGTTCGGTCAGCAGTAATCTAAATAATAATATTATTTTAAACATGGATACTGAGTTCAATGATTCAAAGATTCAATGACGCAGGTATTAGGTATGGTCAGTTAGGATAATCTTGTAAAATAATGTTCAAATTATAATATGTGAATAAAGGCACTTGTCGCCAAAGAAGCATATTTGAGGATTGACTTCGCAAAATAAATGTGTATAATCAAACAGTATAAACCAAGTTCACAAATTCATTTGTGATTTCTATTTGTTTTATATCTCATATTGATTTTAAATGTAATTAAAACATTTCACAAAAAATGGATGTGTTTGGTCAAACTAAAATATTTATTCAATATTTTAAGTAAACTTCAATTAATTTGACTTCTATTTGTTTTACACTTGGTTAAAATAAACTTTAGGTTTAAATATTTGTTGTGTGTTTAAATGTCAATTAATGTAATCTTAGTAGGTAACTGTAAACTAAAAACTTAACTAACTAAAACATATGCTAAAACAGTAAACTACATTTTTAAAAATCCTTAAAAAGCAGACCCTTGGCATGGTCCCGAAAATGCTGGCAGCATTTCCTGAATAGCTAAGCTAATACGTTGAAAAAGGAAGCTGCCAGCTCTAAACTAATAAATTACATTAAATAAATTCGTTTATATTCATAAATTATTTACATTTTATAATCAAGTGGGACTGGGCCGGCCACGTCTGCCGCATGCACCCGGAAAGGTGGGTTAGCTTGGCTATATACTGAGTGGGTGTCATAAGATGGGCAGCGCAGGCGGGGCAGGCCTAGGCGGAGATGGCGGGACGACCTGGACACGTTCCTCAACGGTTGGCCGGAGGAGGCATCTGATCGGGAGTCGTGGAAATCAAGGGGAGAGTTTTTTGCCCAGCAGTGGGACACTCAAATAGGCAAAATAAAATAAAAAATCAAAAATATTTTATTTTTGTATCTGGTCTAGATTTCTTAAAGTAAATTAGCTCAGTTTGATTATAGAGCACATTGAAACTAATAACCAACTTTATAATTCTGCAATCTCCCACTTAACATCAACCTATGAATTTATTCCGGGACAACATTTCAAAAAGTAATCTGACCGGACTGAAGTAGTTTCACAATTTTTCGCCGCAGACTGTATCAAAGCTAAATTTATTCAACAATTTCGTTGGAAAACCGATTCCAAGCTCCAGGGCGGAGCGTAAATCGGCACAACTAAGAATGATGTAGCGCTGTATATGACACACCATTTTCTTGAAATCCGGTACCCGTAAACTTTGGAGTACTCAACGACCCGGATTTACGGACCCCCATTTACTCTGTACGACACTTCAACGGTATCCCTCCTCAAATAGAAACAACGACAAAATGTTTTTGACGGGCTTCTCGCTTTTTTGTTGGGCTTTTCCTAGGAGTTGTTTACTTTTAGAGTTCTGGTTAAACTGGGTTAAGGTAAATAAAGTCGGATTCTCTTACAAAAATCAACATAGTTACTAGATGATATTATTCATACGTAATACCTATATACATTACTTGAAGAAAAAAAATACCTGCTTTTGTTGGGCTTTAAACCCAAGACCGCCAGATTCGTAGGCCGTTGTACAATTAACATAACGGCAATGTGCCATTTGCTTAGACACTTTCTGTGGAGATGAAAAGATGACCTCCTGTAGAGTTCTATTCTATGACTTAGAAGCCCGCAACTGCGTCCAAGTAAAACTTGTTTTCTTTACCGTAGTCAGGTAAAAAGTATCCTATAACCATCTTTGAATCTCAAAGTCAAAGTCAAATGCTCGAAGGACAACCGTTTGTCAGGAAACCGTCCATGAAAACGGCGGAACATGACACCCCTTGGCCAATACACTCTTCCTTTGCTAAGGTCGCTAGTTGGTCTGTCGGAACTCTCAGCACCAAGGAATTAAAACTCACGTCGTGACGAGATTCCAACCTTCCGACTTTACTCTTACGATAATCTACGTCCTCTACGGCCTTCGTCGTGTTAATGTAGACGGGACACATACAACAGCGTCGTAGGTGAAGCGGGACGCAGCAAATGTAAGCGCCCAGTAAGTGCGGTACCACACTTTATCCGGTATGCTTATTCTTTTCAACCAACCTTGACACCAGAGACCAGGCCATTAGTTCAACGAACAATCTACGAAGCCGGTAGACTCAAACATGTAAAGTGCCCGTGTGACCTACTTGCAGAATAAAGTTAATTATTTCATTTCAATGTGCCTTGCCCACTGTCACTTAAGTCTGGCAATTCTTGAAGTTATGCCGACCACTTGAATCTGCGGATTTTCATGCATAACAATGTATGACATGATTTTATGCTCTAATTCCGCCGAGCGAAATTGCTTAACGTCGATGAATTTAAGCAAGCTTAATAAACGTAATCTTTTTGACGTGAAAGTATTTTCTCGACGTTTCTGCCGATATGAAAACCCGACACGACCCGAACTAAGCCTTAACCTAACTATAATCCTTTCGTGTATGAACTAAAAATAATGAGGGACTCCGACCTTGATTCAGAACGAAAGCTTGAAAGGACAAATATTTGTGACATTAACTGAAGCGTAAGGGATTGAAACTGAAAGGTTTTAGTCAAAGAATTCTACCAAAACATATTTTATAAGGAAATACAGCGATCCACCTCTCTTGAATGTGAATGATGAAATAACCTACTACTCTCGTTGTTTGTACCAAAGTATTGCTGTACATTTAATTTAAATAGTGTATATTTGCGGTCACATAAATGCGGTACCTACTACAGGTCGAAAAAACGGTGATTAGTTTAACTTTATTTGGCAAGTAAAGACGGTATTGGTTCATACAGAGTTCAAATGGCGGCAATAGAAATACATCATCTATGAAAATTTCAACGTCTAGCTATCACCGTTCTTGAGATACGGCCTGCTGACAGACGGACGGACGGACGGACAGTGAAGTCTCAGTAATAGGGTCCCGTTTTTACCCTTTGGGTACGGAACCCTAAAAACAAAAGTCGTCCCTCCTCTGGTCAAAAGTTAAAGAGCTTGTATGAACCCAGGTTATATTGCTATTACATCGGATTATAGACGAGGGAACGTTATTTATTATAATATGAGTTCAATCAGAAAATATAGCCCTGGAATCCTTAAATTCGCTTATGTCCACAGGAAAGTCTTGAACCTAAATCTCTGTATAACCCTATTAATTACCAAATAAAATTATACAAATATAGGAGAAGATCTGTACTCTTAATTGCAAGCCGCACAAAACACAATGAGATATACAATTAAATCAAATGCTAGAACTGAAATGATGATGATGAAGTTTGTTTAATTTTGCTCCTACATAAACACCCTCTAGTGCAATTAATCTTTATTTAAAATTCGTCCAGCCGTTTCCGCGTAATGACAGGACAAATATTTTTTTTATCTTCATAGGGCGCTGTACGGTTAAGATTTTAGTAACAAATTTTCAATACAATTTTAACATTTTATAATAGTATAGATGGCCGCAACATAATTGAGATATTGCAGTACCGCGTCAAATTAGGACCCCAATTTATCGCATTCCCGATACATAACAAGGTTAATGCTGGGTATTAACTTACACGGCATATCATGCCTCGTTAGTGCAATGCTCCAAATCCATAGATACTAATAAGCGCGTTTAGCCTAACTAAACTACACCATTGAGTATTCACTGAATAGCTTAAGTCCGATTTCCACTTAATTCACACAATCCATCGTCGGAATTCGCAAATGCGCAGCAAAATTTACGACGCGTTTGACGCAGTGGTAAAGCAGCCGACGGTCCTGGGTTCGAATCCCGGCAAGGGCAAATATTTGTGTGATGAACTCGAATATTTGTGCCTGGGGCATGTTATTTGTATTTAAGTATGTATTTATCTATGTAAGTATGTTTATCGTTGACTAGTGTCCATAACATAAGCTTACCAGAGCTTACTGTGGAACTAGATTGATTTGTGTGAGGTTATCCGATATTTATTTTGATTTTATTTAAAATATAGGCCAACATTCAACGTTTCTATAAAACATCTGCCAGAGACCTCCCTACTTTCTTACTCGATATACTCAATTCAACTCGTGACAGTTATGTAATGATATTTTCATTGTCATTAAGACTGACCATATTTTATTTAGTAAAAATAAACTTAAAACTGCTCTCAGGTTGCGATCTCGTCACATTCCATCTAAATTGTTCTCATTTTCGATGAAAAAAGTTCCTTCGCCACTGTGCGATGATTGTGGAGTGGTTGAAGATGATCTACATAATATTGATGGAGTGTGTTCGGAACGATTCGGTGAGATCCAAATATTTTAATAATAATTCCTTTGACGTCGGTCTTGTGAACAGCATTTTGGTTTCGCCCATATCGGATGAAGCTGAAATGCTGGACAATCTAGCCGATTTAGCGTTAGTTGTTCCTAAGTGGTGATTTATTTGTTTCCTTTTTGTATTTTGTTTGTAAACTGTTTTTACGGGGCGATGTGGTCGCTTAGCGACAAAGCCCTTTCCATAAACTTAAAAAAAATGTCATTAAGACGAATTTACACTATTCTTATAGCAGTAAAATTCAAAATGGTATCTAAACGCTAAAGTGCAGGAGCTAGCAAAGTGGCTGAGTTTACTATATCCCTTTTCAAATGTCCACTTTTCAATGTGACTAAATACAGCTCGAATACCAATGGACAAATTTCCAATATATATATATATATATATATAATATTGTATTTAGAAAAACAGTTATGTTTTTTAATGATTTTTTTGTGGGTAAATTTAACACCATTTTTTTTTTTGCTATATAGATACAAAGATTAACACGCAAAGAAAAATTAAATTGCACCAATCGCGCGACCGTGGTGTGGCCCACGTATGGGCGAAATGTATTTTTTCTTTGCGTTATCTTTGTATTTAACTACACATATATGTACAGAAATATTGTTTCATTGAAGATTTCACAAAGACCCGATGAATTTCCGTTTAGATGGCACAGATTATATTATGAACCGTTGTCTTAATAGGCCTCATTACGTTGTACATTTAACATTGAATACATCTTGACGCTATAAGAGACCGCTAAGAATGTCGCATCATATCAATTTAGAAGGAGCATTGCGTCTCGTAATAAATATGACGAGTAAAGTGGTTTCAATTGTAAAGTATTTAATACGAACGGTATGCGGGTAAATATTTTTGGCTATGAACGTGTTACTACATGTTGACTTTGTTGACGACTTTATTAAAGTAAAGGTCATAACACGATTTCACGTTTTACACTTTTACAAGCACCTTATATTATTATTTTACATTGCGTGAACTGAAAGACGTTCACTGCTTGAAAAATTTACCGCTAAGTGGGAATCGGTAGTGGTGGAGACCGTCGAAACACGATGAATATAACTGTTTCTTGTAAGCGTTAGAGGAGTTACTTATATTTAGATAATTACATTTATTTATTGATTTTTATGTCTAAATATTGTTTTTTTTACATATCGGTTTATTTAAACGGGTACCAATGATTACCTAAACCAGATCCGGTGATTTTTTTCTACTTTCTGCGTAGGGAATGCCGCTATTATTTTCTATGGATATTACCGGTAATTTATCGGTAACTTGGTAATCTCCATAATAAATACTTGATTAAAAAATACTACGGATTCACTTTGAATCAAGAAGGATTCCCGCCAAAATATTTAGGTGTCTCTATAGCTTGTTAGTCCCAAAATAGACGATCGAACCAGTACGAGTGCAATTGGGATATTCCATTTCTGGAAATAGGGTTCTTATATCACAATAAACAATTAGATTATGATAACATATTGACACCTGTGAAAAGTTATTCATATTTAATTTTTCGACTTTTACTTGCCGTACAAGTCAAGTAAATAGTGACGTCGCCATAAAATACTTAATTAAGAAGAAAAACAATTAAACGTACAGCGTAATTAATAAAAAATTGGGCTCTTAATGTTTTAAGTGAATTTCAAATGCCAATTGCTTCAAACATTAGGTAATTGCCTCAATTTTCCCAAAGGTAACGCGTAAAAGTTAACGTTCATATCGTTAATCGTCAGGCGAGTAATAATTCCATCTAGTCTAGCTCAGACTTAAAATATACAATAACTCCAACAGGCTTAGCTAAACTTTGAAATAACATTTCAATGTTAATTCAGCACAGTTACGAGTCAACAGTTCACAATAAAGATTAACGGATTAGTTCAGCCCGTGACCTGACGCGAACAGCTATGCCGGATTATTATAAATGGTCCTTCAAGATAACTTTTGAAGAAGTCATCTTGGATTTTCCTCCTTTTTTCGTCTCCCAGCGACGTTGTGTATGCTTGATAAACAAATGATCTCGACTCTCTGGAATAAATTACTTTGTATCTTTATTTTTCTTTTTTCGGGGCAATCATAATGTGAATGTATAAGTTAATGGCAATGTTTGGATTGTTCTGGTTTCAAATAAAGGAGCTCATTAATTTTTTGTGATGTTTGAGATTGTGTTTGGTTGGGGAATTGTTTAATTTACGTTATTTGAAGGTTAATGCAGTTCATGTGGGATTTTCGAATCAGAAATGAGGAAATCCGTAGACGAACTAAAGTGACCGATATAGCTCACCGGATTAGCAAGTTGAAGTGGCAATGGGCAGGCCACATAGCACGCAGAGCAGATGGCCGATGGGGCCGAAAAGTGCTCGAGTGGAGACCTCGGACCAGCAAGCGCAGCGTAGGACGTCCACCTACAAGATTGACAGATGACCTTATAAAGGTCGCCGGAAGGCGCTGGATGCAGGTCGCCTCCAACCGGTATATATGGAAGTCCAAAGGGGAGGCCTATGTTCAGCAGTGGACGTCCTGTGGCTGAGATGATGATGATGACGATGTGGGATTGCTTTGAGGTGATAATTATTTTATTAACTCATTTTAATAAATGCACTAACAATGAGGAGAGTCTACGAATGCGGTCTGAATGGGATCGCAATTTGTGGCGAGCTTTGGGGGAGGCCTATGTTCAGCAGTGGACGTCTGTGGCTGATAGATAAGATATATTGCAGTTACGTCTGCTAGCGTAATCCAAATATTTATATTTAACCGAAAAAAAAAATGCGGGCTTTGTATCCACGTCTCCACAACGACATAAAAATATGGTGCAGAAAAGTGTCAGAATTTTTATGGTAGATGGCGCTACAATGCCACTCCAAGGCATTATGGGAGGTGGGGCAGCTGGTTGAAAACTTCGTTGCTTTAGCTAGTGGCTTTGATAGAACAATTGGCAGTTCGTCCGTCTGGCCCGGATAGAGGCGGGTTCAACTCCCGCTGAAAGCATAACATTTTTATAATTATAAATGTTTCGCTTCAACACAAAAATATTAAATTTACTAAACCAGAGCCTATAATGGTTGCGTTTATCACGTGACAGATAAGTGACAAAGCATCTGTCACTCATACTCGCATTTTGTCAGAATATGACGGATGCTTAGTCACTTATTTATCGCGTGATAAAAGCAACCATCATAAGCCCATCATTAATATATCATAAGTCCGCTGTTTAACTTATGATATATTAGTATAAATGCGTAGGTACCTACTATGAAAATGTTCCAACAACAAAACAAACAAACTAGATTTATCAGAATGTAACGTCCCTAATAGGACAAATAGCAGGATGTAGATAGCGTGATAGCCTAGTTTGATATTCAACGACCAATTTTGAATAAAAATTTGCATAATACAAACTAAATCTAGTATGACCTTGTGCAGTCAAAAAAATTTACATATCCTACTAATATTGCAAATGCGAAATTTTATATGCATGCGTGTTTGTTACTTCGTTACCCCGAAACAGGTATTAAATTTGCATGCCATTTTGATAGATTATACATCAAAAAGTACCCTTAAGAGTACTTAAGGGTAGTTTTTGATGCAACATAATATGACCAATTGGTCACAGCGTAAAAAATTACACAGTCGGATTGAGTATAGAAATGGTAAGACCGTTATTTTTGTGTTTTGTGAGCGTCCCATAAGGTGTCGTCATGTAGTGGGCCGATTCTTAGGTGACGGCTGTTTTCAATTTTATATTTAAAAAAGTAATCGATATTATCAAATAAAAATACACCAAGTGCGAGTGGCACTCGCGCACGAAGGGTTCCGTAACCATTATCTGAAAGTTTGTTGTATGGGAGCCCCCCTTAAATATTTATTTTATTTTTAGTATTTGTTGTTATAACGGCAATAGAAATACATCATCTGTGAAAATTTCAACTGTCTGGCTATCACCGTTCTTGAGATACACCCTGGTGACAGACGGACGGACGGACGGACGGACGGACGGACAGCGAAGTCTCAGTAATAGGGCCAGATTTTGCCCTTTGGGTACGGAACCCTAAAAATAATAGTTTTGGGTTCTGTGATTATAAATTAATAACTGAACTACGTTTAAACTGGACTGAAATTATGAAAATTTTTAATATTGTCAATTGGTCTAGAGGTGCAGTTAGGAGCACATTCAAGGAACTGTTGTCGTATCTCAGTGTGTTAATAACAAAACTATCAAAGATAGATTTTCTAACTTGTATTAACTGAACGTTAGTTGCAATTTCATAACAGAGGTAGCAGCCAGACCAGAAAGTTTTGTAAAGTTATTTAATTACTTGACAACTCATGCAAGGACTTACGGACTTACTGTTACTGAACAACACGAAAATACAAAGCGAATAGCAAATTCCTTGAACAAAAGTAATACACTTGGATTAGTTATAAACGTCGTAAGATGCCCTGCGGTTTTATGAATTATTTATTTATTTATTAGGTTTTCCAACAGGGACAATACTTTATAACATACATAAAAAACAAATGCAGGTACGAAACATATCAGAGTATTTACCCAATTACAGGCAAACTCAACATGCGTTATGAACAAAAAATCGCTTACGTTAATATCTGGCTTTATGTTCAGATAGGTAACATAGAAAAAAAAGCACCGCATATTTGACACCGACATCTATCAGAGATATCGCCACTGTATTTATAAATAAAATAAATATTAAGAGCCAATTTTACACAATACGACCTAGTCCCAAACTAAGCAAACCTTGTGCTATTACTAGACGAAGATTTACATAATTATATATAAATACATATACATATTTATAATATAGATAATATCCATGGCCCAGGAACAAAATATATTCGAGTTCAGCACACAAATATTTGCCCTGGCCGAAATTCGAACCCAGGACCGCCGGCTAAGCAGGCAGGTGTACTACAAACTGCGCCAACCGCGAAAATCATCATGTACTTGTATTATTGTTTCCCATTGAAACTTTTCTATCGTATATCAAAATAGACTAATCTATGTCACTACTCTATTTCGGTAGACGGATGTAAAAAATGGTGTATTATATTGCTAAAGTGCAAATGACAAGTAATATGTCTTTAACATGTTGATGACGAAACTTATACTTAAACATGTTGTAGCCAAAAGCGGCACATGGCATTTGCCTTTATTTATATAAAACTGGGAGCTGCCCGCACCTTCGTCCGCGATTTTTTTTCTTTACAGTAGGCGGATAAGCAGTATCCTTAAACAATTTTTCGTCCAGCTATCCCTGTACCAGAATTGGTTAAAATCTGTCCAGCCGTTTCGGCGTGATGCTAGGACAAAGGAAGTTATGAAAACAGATGGCGCCAGGCTGGCACGGTGCCGCGCGCCCATTCAAATCAAATGACTATCCTGCATCAAGCTATTAATATTTTTCCTGAAATCATGACCCCTCTCTATAGACCCCTCTTTAATACCAACCTAGAATGTTATAATACATAGTATACATATGAATTACCTGTGCTAACTCGGGGCACGTTCTAGGGATAGGATATCGATAAAAAGATGTCGATATTTAATTAAATTAATATAATGTGCTCGTTGAACATTCTCGATTACTATAAAGAGGTTGGATGTCATATCTGATATCGAGCCTCCTAAATTAAGGTCATTAATAAAAGTATGAGGATGTCATTTCAGTCAAAATGACAATTTACGTATATTATGAAAATTATTTTAAAATAAACATGTAAATACACGTTTTAATATATTTATTTGAATATGTGGAGAAATAAGTAATATTTTAAGTCTTTTTTAATCATTATAAAAACGGTATAAACTCACGTAAAAATTGTCAGGAACGACCGACCGGCCGGGTCTTTTTTAATATTAAATTTAATCTGTTTTAGCCTTTTATTTTAGTTAGTTAAGTTCTTAGTTTATAGTTAGTATTTTAATTTCTTTAGTATTACTAAGTTGCATTACCTGTTTTATCTTAATTTGCTTCAAATAAATGTCATTTCTTATCGTGGTTAAATAAGATATCCTAAGCATGGTAGAGGTAGGACTTTTGTTGCTTTAAATATTTATTTATGTCGATGCCATTTAGATGTTGACAGTAACATCGATATTTTTTTTGTTCGATAAAATATTTTGCTACGTCACTTTGCCCCTAGTTATCCCAGGTATGCATATGATCAATGTTCGGATGTAGACGTAGTGGCAGTTATCTTTAGGGTCCTAATTAACGCATCTCGTCGTATTGTCGGTTAAAGTTTTAAAATTTTAATGACAATTTGTTAAGGTTAAATACCAAATGTGAATCGGTTCCGATATCCGAGATACAGCTGAATTGAAGATATAGCACATCTCCGTCGAATTAGCGGTTAGATCCCTGGGGATTTCCCTAATTGAGAAATTTATCACTGCCACATTACGGACTTTTTTCGACTTTTGCAATTCAAACTGCATTAGGTGACATTGATAAAGATGATATAAAAAAAGTCCTAACTCTCTAGAGATGTATTAGTAGGTTACGTTACGTTGGTACTGTACTGACATAATCATTAATGATTCAATGCCCCTAACTAATAAAGAGAAGAAAAAAGATAAATCGCTCGCTCTTGTAATTTCCAGTTTAGCAATATAGGAATGTAATGAAGTGTACCTTCTAACGGTACTTCTAATCGGTGGTATCTCGGACGTAATGATTCGTCATAAGACATGTCGAATTTAGCCCTTACATTATCGTGACATAACTGGCGATGGTTTTCAGAGTTCGTTTATATAAACGCGTTATTTCTAAATCTTGTCGTGGTTTTTCACCAGGTAATACTTAAATATAATAATTTAAATATATACCTACCGCATATATACTGTGTCGGTGAGTATACTGAATAATATTTAGAAATAAACTTTATATAAGTACCATCAATGCTCAAGTGCACAGTCTTCCCAAGAAATATTTGGTAGGCGAAGATAGGAAGCATAGGCAAAGTTACGGGCATTGATATTACGCACTTTAAGGGACCTAAGACGACGAAATCTCAAAGTTAATGTTACTTATTTGCGAAATGAAACTGAAATTCTCCTTTTTTAATCAGTTAAAAACAACGCATAGTCATGCGTCAGTGCCCTCAAAATTCGACGTACAGTTGCTCAGACTGAGTGCACTCAACGTCATGTCACGTGACGAAAAATGAAATTGCTTCGTTATTTTTTCACATGCTCAACAAACTGAGAGTCAAATACATTTATTTTACGTCGATCACGGGATTGCGGATTACAGTATGTAGGAAATTTATTTATTATATTTAATGGGTAATATTTGAAATTTTAATTTAATTGAAGCAGCAATTCAATACGCACCACTAAAGTTTTATGCTATAACGAATGTAATAATCAAATGCTTATTTCAATGGCTTGAGGAACTGTCAATACTTGTATGAACAGGTATACATTTTAAGCTCAGCTAAATTCAATATATCAAAGTTTCATTATAACTCTAATTTAAGCTGTGTAAAAACTGTAACTATTAGTGTTTATGTAGCCTCTGTGCTGCTTGGACTACTTTGAATACAAAGGTGCGATATAAATACAGTATAGGTTATATCTGATGTTTACTTACATTATTATAAGAACATTAATTTTGAACTGGCTTTAATGTAATCCAAATAATAAACAACAACATGACTAAAGTAACATAGAAAGATACTCAACAACAAAGTCAAATAACTAAAATCAAAGAAAAAATAAATGTTACTAATTTGCGAAATGAAACTGAAATTCTCCTTTTTTTAATCAGAGTAAAAAACAACTCATAGTCATGCGTCAGTGCCAGTGCCCTCAAAACTCGACGTACAGTTGCTCAGACTGAGTGCACTCAATGTCATGTCACGTGATGAAAAATTAAATTGCTCTGTTATTTTTTCACATGCTCCACAAATTGAGCGTCAAATTTATTTTACGTCAATCACAAGATTGCGGAATACAGGGGATTTATTTATTTTATTTTATCGGTACATTGTGAAATTTTTGATTAATTGCAATAGCAATTCAATAATGTTATAACGTATGTTATTCATTTAATGATTATTTCAACGGCGTGAGGAACTGTCAATACTTGTATGAACAAGCATTAATTTTAAGCTCAGCTAAATTCAATATAATTTGCTTCCAAGTTCCTTCCTAAATGTGAAAGCGGAAATCTTGTAAGTTGAGAGATTTATTATCATAAGGCTTATACGAGGGCTTCAAATACTCGAGTGTTCTGAGTTTCTTGTTCGAACTTTTTATCTTTGTTTCTTCAGTTTGCCCATTTCTTTCGCATTATTAAAACTTAATGACAATATAATTTTCTGAAGATCGAAATTGAAGATACTTTTGTGTGTTACCAATTCATTGCTTTGGGTACCTACTAAAATCGTATTTTAGCGATATCATTATTGTTATCGGATTTTTGTTAATTATATTCTTAGATATAAAAACGTCCTTAAACAATGTAAACGGATTATATCGCGTATATTAATTAAATACTTGAGCCTCCCTGACGATTCTGTAGCTTTACAAATACCGTTGTCAAAGGTTGACTGAGAAAAACACAAATTTTCTCCGTCACAACTTTGACATTTGCGAGTTGCATCTGTGACAGTCGCGGAAACCGAATAAAATGTAATGTCCTTAAAAGTCTATATTACGTATTCATTTTCTCAACCCTCCAACGCGGCTTAAAAATTCCACGGAAAACTTCACCGACGAAGCGTTTTCGTAAACATTTTAAGTTATTCCCGTCTCAGCACTAAAACGCGGGACACCCGCACAGTCCGCCAGCAAGATAAACAAAACCTCGCACCACAAATCGTCGGTGTGATAAAACACTTAAGCCTCACACTCACCGTAACCCGGGATAAACTTCGCTCGTTCATCATGAACACCGTTCACAAACACTACAACAAACACTCCCATAATACGCGAAAACTCTTTAAAATTTGAACAAGTTCCAAACGTGCCGCCACCGGCGTATGTCCGCATCTTTAATTCATGTTCACGCAACGTTTTTAATTCACAGTATCCGTTAGAGTTCAAATTCGAATCGAACAGATTAATGACGCGCCGATGTTCGCCGGTAAATGGACGCTCGTGTTCGCCCGCCGAACGCCGCGCTCACACTACCTAAGGGCGTATCTTGACAGATCCTTACTGCGCTTGCGTGAAACGAAGTGACTCTTTGCCCTGACGGACTTATTCACGAGTTAATTAATATATCAACTTTTCTCCGCCTCTGAAGGTATAAAGTGACTGCTTTAATAAAATATTTGGGTTAGTGTCTCTTTCCCTGTGGCCGAAGTTTTGACGTAGTCGACTTAACCTCCGCAATTTTCCTCTCCCCGCTAAGTAACCAATTAAGGTGTTAATAAATTAATTTTCAGAGTCCGCTGTCTGACCGGACTAGGCACTTCTATCCACTAATTACTATCTTAGCTTACTAATTGGCACACTAATTACTTAACTTTGTAATTTAATTTCAATTTGTCGCAGAGAAGAAATATCTGGAGTTGTATTTATTATGTTTACCCTTTTTAAGAAATCCCAATGCTTTAACTTTTGGTAAATTATTTAACATATATTAACAGTTTAAGGTTATAAATGCATATTTGTATATTAATTCAAAATGGTGGCTCTGCGACGTAGACCTCACGTCCATTTTCAAAATGGCTGAAATGTGACTTTTTTGTTTTCAACCCCCATAACTTCGCCATTAGGAAAATTTTCGAAAAACTGACTCGTCATAAAAAGCTATATATTAAATTTATTGAAAATGCTCATAAAACTTCACGAGGATCATTTGAAAATGCGGCATGTAGGTGAGCACAGCCGAAAATCCGGAGAAACGGACATCCGAACATCCGGACATTCTATATTTTTGGCCACGCTGAATAGGAGACGCTTCGCTCGCTCGATCAGTAAAATCCAATATTCAATGAATTCCTTCGTCAAGTGATATCAAATTGTACTGAATTTTGATCGGATACATTTACGAAATTTCAATATCTATTCAAAACTGTGAGCTCACAGAATTAATTCGTAAACTTCAGCTAAGATTGGTCTCATTAATTCGTAAATGCCAACAGTTGACTAAATTGTGAACGATTGTGTTTCATTCTTAATATAACTATTAATTCCAAGTAATTTTAGAGGTCAGAGCGCTACTCTAGCAGAGGTCATGGATCTGGATGGTTAAAAATGTGCTCCTTATCCGTTCAAAAATACTGATTGTTTTAGACATTTTTCTCTATGATCAAACATGGTTTTAACATACTATCAATGTCACTACTTAGAACAGGGCTATTGCGATTTATTGGTATATATTTGAAACTTAGTTTGAGTTTTTTATTGATTAAATTATTTTTGTTTCAATATCTAATCGAAATTGACAAAATTCACGCAGAAAACAGGACTTTTCGCAATAAAAGCATTAGGTAAATAGCTACGTTCCTATCTAGAACTCAGGGACCTATTATTCACTTTAAAATGTTGGTTGTAATTATCAATATATTATTTCTCATAATATTGAGAAAAAAATACATTTAATTTAATTTATTTATTCAATTCACAATATACATTGCATTTGAAATAGAAACTTATAACTACAAATCCACATTAAAAAAAAACAATTGGTAAATAATTATAGATCATGTCAATTAATTCACTAAAGCTATTAAATATTCAAATTATCAATCCCATTAAAACTATTTAAAATTCAAAATTCAAAAGAGGCCTTATACATTTTAAAATGTATAAGGCCTCTTAACCTCTGTATCAAGTTCTTCTGTTTCTTTATATAAAGTTGACAGATATACAAAAATGCTTAAATGGTTTAAAAACCTTTCCTCAACCGGTTGGTGCTGGCTGAGAATTCGTTTTCCCGGAGGTATAATTTCCCCGATACTCGTTTTTCTGGGAACTCGTTCCGCAGAAGGATTATCATTATTTCAGGATAAATTTCATAGCCCCATGCTGTTTTCTTTTAAATTATTTTTAACCGATATTTGAAAAAACAGAGCAAGTTCTCATTTCGTCGGAAAGTTAGATTTTTGGGTTTATATTGACTGCTAGATAAATTTTTCCGAACGTTTTTTTCGCTGAATAATAATTTCGTAGCGAGCGTTTTTATTTTCCATCGTAAACTATTTGAAATTGTTATAAAACAAACATAACGTTTGTGTTCGGGTAATCTAAGACAACCGGGGATTTGGAAAAATCTTTTTTTTTTTGTTTGAAATGGAGTGGAGCAGTTAGAAAAAAAAAACTCTAAGAATTGAGGATTTTTTCCCACTATTTGATTGTTTTCAAATTCTTGAATTGAGAATATTCTAGTAACTTGAACTTTTTATGACTCGAAAAGCATTATTTCGTAATACCTCGGTATTTTTTTGTAAAAAAGTGATTATTAGCTGAGTTGGGTGCACTATGGCTTACAAAGCAGCGGGCAGTCCTGGGTTCAAATCCTGGAATAGTAAACAATTTATAAAATAAGCGCGAATTTTCCCTTCTGTGTATTTGATTTTTATGTATTATATGAATTTAAGTATTATAGTTAATTACAGTTTGACATTGTTTATTTTAAGCAACAGGAGTTACATTCGGCTATGTTCACACTACATGACAATAAATAAATATCGGACAACCTCACACAAATCAATCTAGACCCACAGTAAGCTCTAGTAGGCTTGTGTTATGGACACTAGATGACGATAAATATACTTATAGATACATACTTAAATACAAATAACAGCCATGACCCAGTCACAAATATTCGAGTTCATCACACAAATATTTGCCCTTGCCGGGATTCGAAACCGGGACCGTCGGCTCAGTAGGCAGTTGCTTAACCACTGCGCCAACCGCGTCGTCAAATAATATATTTTTTATAGCAATAACGTCAAAGTTTCCGAAAAACCTTTTCCAATAACCCGATATTTTTGTAGCATTTTTTTCTGCGATGTAATCTGTCACATCGAATGTTTATTTTCAACTGACTTTAAAAAAGGAGGTAGGTATCGCAAAACTAACAAAATATTATGCAATGTTAGAAATGACAATTGAAGGTAAGCAACAGAGATACCTACATACGCTTATTGCTAAAGGGTAATCTCTTCCCGACAACATTCCCATATTGTCTGCTTCAATGGAGTGAATCATTCAATTTGTCCATATAACAAGGGAAACCCTCAAAATCAATAGTAAAATTTAATACCAAGCCATCAGTCGGAAACCCATAAAGTTATTCGCGCCGTGTAGTTTGCGGTCTCTCACTCAAGCCGTAGCGAACGGTAGGAGGATATTACAGGGCGCTAATTCGAGTGTGCCTTGAGATATCGCCAAATAAGCAATATCTCAGATATATCGCTTTTAAATGTCATTCAAATGCGATGGGATTCGAGCTTCATAAAGGCATTTACTTAACGTTGTTACGAGTCAAGTTAAGTTTGCGCCTGATATCTATTGCGTCGCCTATAAATGAGACACAAACATAATGTTTAAACGCCGGTTTGGCTAAGTGACGATATACTAGGTATCAGACAACCCTGAAATTAAGCTCAAGAAGGCGTGTGGTATGGCTAGTAGAACACGATATACTTAATTATATAGATATACGTAAATACATCTATTGAACATCAATGACCCAGGCATAAAATATTCCAGTTCATCGCACGGATAATTGCCCTTGCCGGGATTCGAACCCAGGACCAACGGCCAACGGCAGCTGCTTTACTAGTACGACAACCGCGTCGACGGGGTATTTCGTCACGTCAGAGATATTTCCGAGGTATTAGAATTAGGGCTCTAGTGTCGTAATGGTGACATATATATAGATTAGGTATACAGGTTAGGAAATGGTGTCCGTCCAGGTTCTGTTCGTTTTTGTTCTCCAGACTGCATTAAGTAACATTGACAAGTTGAAATTTTGAGAAATATTTAGAATAATCGAAATATAATATTTAATATTACTCCTATCAAAATATTCATCTTGACATTGTTACATTAAATAGAGTACATTCACTGTTGCAAATCGAACAAATCAGTATTACCTACTTTAAAGAATAAACTCAAAATCAATGACACAAAGTTACCAATACCAAACCTTTAAACTTGTTCGCGGTGTGCAGATGTCAGTTTGTGTCGAATCGGAAGGGGCGAGGCAGTTTGCGGTCGCTCTCGAGACGGTATGGGAGCCGAATTGTCTGCTGAACCCTTACCATAGGTTAACGTGACTGTACACTAGGGTGGAGCGTAGATGTATGGAGAAAAAAAAGTTGTCTGATCGACCTGGAACATTTGTAATATGTTGCCTGTAGATAAGATATTAATTAATATATATATAATTGATTTTAAATATGTTTCAGCCCTCTACTTGAGCTAGAAAATTGTTTTAACTCATAAATGGTAAAAAAAAACTTATTTTTACGTGATTAGTATTAGATTTATAAAGAAGGGTTTCAACTTCAAATGTGAGCTTATTTCATACTTACTAACGGCAACAAGCAAGGGTATTGTTATATTTTTATGCAGTAAATATCTTTTATTTCGAGTATTATGTGCTTAGAAAAAATCACGACTTTTATTAAAAAAAAAAACAAGATTTGGCAAAAACAAGGCTTGATCATAATATTCAAGATGACAGTAGAGGGCTAAAAGTAGTGCGGTATAGCCCTCAGCTTATGTGAATCATAGTTGATAAACACGTGTCATATAGGTTCAAGGCAACAGATGGAACCTTGACTAGCAAGGCCATTTGCTATGCAGATCACGTGCAGACAAAGGAAAGGAACATATGTTGTCTAGTATATAATAACCTGATTTTTCCAATAAATCGTTCATTCTAACACCGAGC
Source organism: Apotomis turbidana (assembly GCA_905147355.2). NCBI lineage: Eukaryota > Metazoa > Arthropoda > Insecta > Lepidoptera > Tortricidae > Apotomis > Apotomis turbidana. Next base: position 24,256,295 of record LR990286.1, read on the forward strand.
ATTGTCGTATTATTATCTCCCGTACCGACCACACTTCATGGCGATCCTGCCAGGATGGGGTTGCTCGAGGCAACCCAACGCTTCGAGGCAGCCCCAGCTGCGGGCGCAGCATAGAGGCAGCCCGACACAGCCCAGCCCGTGCCAGCCAGCCAGCATACCAGCTAGCCAGCCAGCATACCAGCTAGCCAGCCAGCATACCAGCCAGCTTGCCAGCCGGAACCAGCTCAACCAAGTGCCACCCGACAAACAGTGAATTTATGAAGCAAAAAGAAGACCTAGGCAGAGGACGGCATCACCAATAAAAAAGAGCCCTCCGACGACGCCAAGTCAAGCTTCAACGGCAGAGTCACGATCACGTGACGTCATCGGGACAATTGAGCGGCTAGCCAGAGGTAGCCGCAACGATGCGCAGCAGGCCGGAGCAGAGCGTCCAGCAGCAGGTACCAGCACCACCAGCACCAGCACCACCAAAACAAACCTAGACTAGGACTGGAGGTACAACTTTACTGTAGAATAACGTTACTGTTATGATCATTATATTTTCATAGGATTAATTATATAGGATATAAATAGAATATAATAAACAGGTCAGTTGATGTGTAAACACAATGAGATTGTGGATGGTCAGTGCCCCCTAGTTGGAGGACGGTTTTGAATACTACATCGGTGGTTAGTGTGGATGAGACCTTAGCAAATGACGTAGTGAGTGTTGTGTGCAACCCGACAATTGGCATTGTGCGTGATGATGAGGGTAGTTTTGCGCCTCCGCCGGTGACACCCGCGTCGAGCAGCCGCGCGGACAGGGCGCATGCCCGCAGTGTTCGATTGGCCGCCGCCGCGACTGATCGTCTCTCCTGATTATGAATCGCGTACCGATTCGAAACATGTCGAGCGTTATTCGACTTCTACGACGTGAGTAAACCCGTTTGAGTATTTTAATATGTCTGAGACTCACGATAGTTTTCTATGTAAAACACAATGACCAGCCTGCCTCCGGATAAGAAACGGAATGCGCAGCTGTAATAACGTGTCAAGTTGCGCGACACAAGTACAATATTCGCCCAGTACAATGACTTAATGAACTTTAAATTATGGACGTAATTTTTTTTAGTGTTTTGATTTTTTTGCATAAAAATTTTAACACACTTATACTTTCAAGGGTTTTGAGAATGAGTTTATTTTTTCTGATGACGATACACCTGTCGTCATCAGCGGTGACCCGAGAGAGGCGCCGCTCAGCTGATAAGCATGCATATATAACAAGGTACAAGACAGGCAGGGATACCTTGCAGGGATACAAAGTATACCCTAAACTGTAATATGTACAAAAAAAATTACAAGGTCGGCAAACCACTAAAAAGTGTTGTATTCCGAACCAGTAAAGTGAAGCCAAAGTGCACACTTAATTACGTACCTTATAAATGTTGCAAAAGAGAGGAAGAATAAAAAAATAAACTCAAAGACATGCAAAGTATTTAAAAACCCTAATTGACGCATTTCACAAAAAAATATGCAAAATTTAAAAATGAGTGTTATTAAATTTAAAAACTTATACTGTGTTAACATTTTACTCGAGAACTATATTATATTAATTACAATTAATAACATTATTTATTTGTTTATTTAATCTTTATTGCACAAAAGAAAGAACTTATCGTACAAAAGGCGGACTTAATGCCATAGGGCATTCTCTACCAGTCAACCATTGGGCTAAGCAGATAATTTGTGGACGGTGCAACTAAATTAAAACAATTTCAAAAGATATATACTTAGATAAATAAATATTCCTCTTATATAATAATTAACCCTTAACTACCTACGTCCGCTTTCTATAGCACAACCACCTACGAGAGGTCATGGAGACCTCTACTTGAAATGGGTCTAAAATATTTTTAAGTATTTATATTAGAGGTACTTTTAGATAATATTTACCATTATAACGGTTTTGGGCATTTATTACCAAAAATCGATACAATATTAATCAACAATATGTTCTTTAAACTTAACACAACAACATTCCCTTATGTTTTTACGAAAAAAATTTTTTAAAACATTTGGAACATGAGATCACAAAATATGCTGACACTATATATTTTTTTCTTGGTAAATCTTAAAGTACAATAATCAGTCAAGCAAATCAGCTATAAATTTTATATAAAAGCTAGTAATTTTTATAAAATTGCAAGCACTGAATGCAGATTGGTTTCTTGCGTTTAATACATATGTACTGCGTCTTTCGCTGCTTTTTGGGGTTACAAGTTGAACAACATTTTCGAACTTGCAATCGTTCTTCAGCATTGCCTGGGACCTGTCTTTGCTGGTAAGTCTGTATCTTTGTTGAGGATATTGTTGATATTGATTAATAGGTCCCGTAAAGAACTGATGCCAGATATCCAGTGGACTCGATGTAGACTTGTAGAGGTCAATACATCGCGGTAAGCTGGTTTTGATACCTGTGCTTCATTGACTATATTATGTTGCAAGGTCCTTAATCGTAGTGATAGTGGTTCAGATGCCCACCGAAAGTGATTCATGCAGAAATAGTTCTTCTTTTTAGGTCTTGATCGCCGTTGTAATAATGGCACTTCGTCGTCTAAAAACCCTGGTGGTTCTTAGTTTGATTCTACCTTCATCATCCGGCAAGTCATCTTCATGAGGGCACTTCTCGTAACCATCTTTCGATTGTTGCGTCATTATGAAGCATTTTTAACTAAAACTAAACATGAAATGCGTTCAAGTATTGAAAATTACAACCTCATAAAAATAAACGCAATCACCTAGGCAAGGTCTCAGAGACCAGCAAGATATAATACGTAACCACCTAGGCAAGGTCGCTGAGACCACTGACGACAGTTTTATACTCACCAAATTCACAGAGGCACACTTCCGAACGCGTCGAACGCATGGCTGGCACTGAGACGCCAGCGGGGAAAGGTACAAGGTCAAAGAGGTCCGTGCCATGAACATGCGATGAGTTATTCACTAATATTGTATTTGTCTGGTCCTGAGGACCTTGCCTAGGTGGTTAAGGGTTAATCAAGAAAATGTGTTCAAATTAAATTCAATAAAATAAATAACAAATACATTATGTAACGGGGAAAAGCCAAATTAAAAAATAATAATTAGGTAGATACTAATTAAAAGATAAGACAAGTATAAATAAACATAATAAATTATAATTTTGAAAAATAATTGTCAAGATAATAACGAGGATATGGCGACCCTGTCAGGATGGTGCGTACCGACCACACTTCAGTAGTATTGAATATTTTTATTATTACTTTTCTCGTACTCCTGGCAGCCTAATGCAACGTTTTAGAGACGTTCTGAGATGAATTTCCAAAAAAAAAAACGCTCCACCCTACTGTACACCGTACTCGCTAGCGACTGCGTAAACAATTTACAGCGCCCCTAGCGCTTATTTTGTTGAACTACAATTCTTCATACGAATCGTTTACACACTCGCTAGCGAGTATGATCACTGTACTACACATGGTGAACAGCACTTCTAGCATAACTTTGACACGCGACTCTTTGTCGCGGGTGTATACCCCAAAATTCCAATATTATATTGTTTGATAAGGGACTAAGGTAAGCCAAATGACACGAAGTGAGTATATGGAAGGAGCGAAGTGATTGAACATAAATATTATAATCTGAGTGTATTGGCTTTTAGTTACGAAGAATACTCTGCTTTTTATTTCGAGTGCAAGAAAATAAAATACAAACTTAAAAACAAATCTCACAAAACACTTTTGCCCCGGAAAACGCGCGGGAAGCGCTACGAGAGGCACCAATATCGTTTATTTAATGGTTGGTATACTATATATTAAAACTCAAAAGGGAAACCTATAAAGTTATTCGTTGTGTGCAGATGTCGTCGGTGTGTGTCGAAAGCGGCGCGGGTAGTTTGCGACCGCACATATTGGAGCCGAACTGGTGCAAAACTCAATGTTTCTAATCACATTATGGGCCCAACTTAATATCACAACTATCACTAATTAGTCAGTGTTGTGTAGTGTCTACATGACGTAACTAGGGTGGTAAACGGGGAATTACAAACGAGTGTCTATTAGAAGCCCGAAGCCGAAGGCGAAGACTTTACTGACATGAGTTTGGAATTCCTTTACCACCAGATTCACGTACGACGTTTTTTATTACAGTTTGGAGGAAATAAAACAAAAGTAATAAATAGTAGTTAATACCAAAATAACTTACCGCCCTGTTTTCTAGCATGACTTACGAGCAAGTGTGATGAAAAAAATATTACGATTATTGATTGACTGATTTTGGGATTTGTCGACTTCACAGGCTAGATCAAAACACATGTCCAAAGTTACGTCTATATGACGTGAAACGATAAAACAGATGTCGGTAATGCTGATTTCGTGCTTTTATTTACTGTGATGATCACACATTATGTACACTTTAATCTAATAAAATATAATTACCTACCGGCGCATCTCCGATCGTCGTCACAATACGCCGACATCTTGAGTACGAACGCAACCGCAAACTGCCCCGACACCGCTTCAGACACAATAACCTTCTCCTTAGGCACAATATCAGCTCGTTGATACCTTCATAGTTGATACTATTACCTTGATTACGTATTCTCAGAATTGAACAGTTGAAATTGTTGAAGAAGTTGACGAGTTGGACCGTTAATCTGTCTCGTTCGCCAGGTTAGTAGGGAATGCAAACAGGTAATTTTTTGTATGGTAAATACCAGATTACCGGTAATTTACCGGTAATTTTCATAGAAAAAATACCGTTTTGCATTACAGGTTACGTAATATTTGCTTTCTGATATTTGATTTATGTACAGCAGTCAGTTCATGTATGTGACAATTTCTTGTTTCTCAATACTACTACAATGTTTGCTACTTAATAGTTAATATAAATTATAACAAACAATTATTTACTCAATGCATTTATTTTACTTGGGGTGTACTTCAATATCAAGACTTGACTTGGCTAGTACCTTCTTTTTATTTTGCTTTCAGTGGTACTGAATCTTTTGTGTGAATCCGTCACATGCTTTACCGGTGTTTGTACTCTTACATGCAACTAAAAAGCAGCAACTGAACAAAATCAACAAGTAACTGGCTCATAAAAATGTATTCTGAGCTTGTCCAAATTAAAGATAATTGGGTTCAGTAGTCATCAGTCTGACCTTACGGTTGACATAACCCAGAATTTAGCTCAATCTAACTTAGTGACATGTGTAACTAAGGCAAATGACCCAGTGCTTGACACTGTCGCAACAGTCCTTTAACCTTAATTTACTGGAGTGGAGGTAATAAACGAGTTGTTACTTAGTAACATTAAAATGACAAACATTGGGACGTTTTCCCTAATTAGGTATATAATATTCAAAACTTAAAAATGCTAACTGACCGAAAAACCTCCTGAAATGCACAAAGCTTTTTTTAAATATTCAGATAACGTGGAATTTACGTTATAGGTATAAAAAATACTCGAAGCATTTGAAGCCCTTTCTCATGGGAGACGTAGAAATCGTCCCGGTGGGATATCTTACGGCGAACAGAAGAGCTACTCCAATGTTCGAAATATGACCGTCGTATAGTGCCATTCCTTTCGATCTCCTGTCAAAGTATGCCAGGGTGAGCGGCACGATACGACGGAGTAGCAGCGTTTCTATATAGGCAACTATTGTGGCGCTTATACGATCGTCAACCCGTCTGTCAAGCATAATCTGGCATGTCAATGTTACAGGATCGCAAGATGTCTCTTTGTGGTGTCCCACTTGAGGACCAATTTATGCAATACTTCTAATTTTAAACGCATATCAATTATTAGATTTCAATTAGGCTAACCGGCGAGTTACATCCTCGATCCCGTAGTCACTTACCATCAGGGACTGGATACTGAGGTAAATCGCCGGTCAAATTGTGAATTAAAAAAAAATAAGGAAAGCAAAGAACTTGGCCAAGAGTTCTAGCAGGGCTAGCTCGCAACACCGGGACTTCGTTTATCGCGCGACTCGGCCTTACCCTTCTTGCTCACACGGTACTGTAAAAAAAGAGACAGGCAATGTTTGCCGCACGATCGCGTGTCACAGTTGTCCTAGGGTTGCTAAATGATTTAGACAGAGATCCAGTTTAGTGCAAAAAATGTTTTGTGACGCGCCCAGTCAGTCGATGGCACAATTTGTTGCGAGAACAGAGGGGGAATTAATTGTTCCCAGAAAATAATTATTAACGGGGTTCGTAAAATGTGACGACGCGTTTGGCTCGCCTACTGAGCCGGCGGTCCCGGGTTCGAATCCCGGCCGGGGCAAATATTTGTGTGATGAACTCGAATATTGTGTTTATTCGTTCGTATTTACTTTGCATGAAACTAGTAAAGTAGATTGGACATCGTGTTACAGTTATAAAGTTCTATTATACCTATAATTTATTTTTCAAATGTAGGTAGTATTTGAGGCTCAAAATAATAACATATCATACGTAGTTTATTAATTAATTCAGCTATAATTTCAAATTTGTTGTTCGTTTGTCTATTGTATCTCTAGATAAGGTAAAAAAAATGTACAAAACTCTTCAAAGCAAAGAGGAATTTCACCATCAGTTGCCTCAACAAGAACAAAACGCTGTGTAATCATACAAACACAAGAACTTTCATGATTCACCAAAGCTGTTTTTAATTGAACACAGTCTTACCAAACAAAACGAATTAAGAACGAAATTTAACTACCAAAATGTAATCCCTTCTGTCTCGATGTAATTTAATATCTATAACTTTGAATTGATAGGTATTGGAGCTAAGTCAGTTATCGCGCGTTACTTGGGGAGCCAGAGTCGGATTCAATATACATAGTTGAATACATAATTTGAATTAATATGTAACGGAGACGTAAGGTACCTTGCATTGCTACTTTAGGAATGCAGAATCACATCCGCTTAGGATAGAGATCTGATAGTCAATTCAGTTTCTGTGGGCATGTGCTGGTTGTGTTTATCACGTGATAAATAAGTGACAAATCATCTATCACTCACACGCGCATTTTGTTAAAACGTGACGGATGCTTTGTCACTTATTTATCGCTTGATAAAAGCTACCATCATACCTAGGCCCCCTGAATAAGAAACATTGATCCATATGATTGATGATCTATCTTTGGATTTGTTTAACACGCCAAGTGCCACGCCAGGCTCCGTGATTACAAGGTGCATATACGGTCAGCATCAGTAGTAGCTGACTAATTTAGTCTGCAATTTGACATATGCCAGTAATAAAATAATCAGCAACTTTACGCGTTGACGCTTTATTATAACACGGAGTGCACCTGGCCTGTTCAAAAACAAACTGACAGTGAGTCCAACTTGCACATGACCGCCGCCGTTTATTATTTATGTCTCGGAGTTTTTTTTAATGAACAGATTTATTTTCACTGTTTTATAACAAAGGTTCAAACTTAAGGTAGATACCTACTTACTGTTAGAAAAGTGGCCTGCGTGTATTACGGACTTCATGCTATGAAAAAAAGTGCAATATCATCTGAACGTATACCTATCCCTTCGTTCATCGTAAAAGTTCAAACTAAATTCCCCAAATTGAGAACACCTCAATACGAAACGTGATATCATGTTTAATTTTATTATATTAGGAGTAATGAATATTGATGGTAAACAAGAAAGAGCATTCCCCAGAGTGACGTCACACCCCGCTAATCAATTACGTCACAATACAATGAGCCGCAAACAAAAGGGCAACACGCGAAAACGATAAGTATCATTGTAGACTTAACGTTTTATTCACAAGGTCGGAAATAGAACGAACATTAATGAATTGCTTGTTTAAAACATTAAAAATTTGGTTATTTATAACACTTGTATACTTTCGCGGTCTATACCCATTTATATTAAATTTATAGACTATTTATTTATTGTTAGAGCGGGTCTAATGCGACATTTTTTAGGGAGGCTTTTTGCAACGATTCAGTTGCGATGCAGTCGCAGAAAGGTTGCGGTACAGTAGCGATTCTGTAGGTGGCCATTACCCACGCAAACGTAAACAAGATTATACATGGCTGGTATCGCGATTCTGCATTCTCTCCGTCTTCAGTCGAACACTTCTCGTAGTTTTTATGCATTTGAATCGTTTTAAAAAAACATATACATGTTAGGCTTTATAAGAACAAAACTACAATCGCGTATTCGTGTACCTAACTAAAGCTACTCATCAGATATGGGCAACTTTCTTTACAATTTAGATTTGTTTTAATTTTACTCCGAAGTACCTACGTGATTTTTAAAAACGACTAATATGGCATTTGTCTTGAGTCTTTTTTAACTAAAATTTTCTTGTATGAGTTCTATCTGTGCCGCAGCATGGAATTTTCAAAACGATCATTTGTCCATGTTTCAAGGGGCCCCAAAAATATACCACTTTGCTTGATAATACAATACATATTAATATAAGCGCAAGTAAGTATCCACAATATGTACGAAAATAAACATAGGCCGGGCCGATGCCATTATTCAAAGGGTCGCAACTTCGAAATATTGTTTCCCCGCCGCTGTATCGTTTCGTCGAATTTTCATTTGCCCGAAAGCATTTTTTCCTGAAACCCATAATATTTTCAGAATTTTATAAACGTCGTTGTAAATAACCCGTTAGGTTAGGTTAGGTTTGTTTTATAATTATTTTGAAATATTAATAGTTTTGGAATAAATAGCTTTCGGGCAAATGAAAATTGGGCGAAACGTTACAGCGGGTAAACAAAAATTATGATAGGTAACCTATTCCAAGAATAATCTTAATAGCGCGATTAAGAATTTGCAGCCGTCGGTACAGCGCCATCTAGCTGATAATTGGAAGACTAATCTTACGAACAGTCGCATTTGGCACCTTGCTTATATACTAATTACTATGCGACTCCTCGTATGCGAATACTCGTACTATGCGACTGACTGGTTTGCTATATCTATTCTATTCTACTATATGTATTTGTTATAATATCTAAGTATTGTATGTAGGTATATCTGATATTGTTATGTATGTATGTTTATTTTTTTATTTTGTGTAGTTAATTTTTGTGGCTCAAATTTGTTATGTATCACCTAAACTTTTGTTGATCTACTCCGCTACCTAAAGGTTGTCTGGAAGAGATCGCTATTTAGCGACAAGACCGCCTGTTGACCTATGTTTATTTTTTACTGTATATCTTTCATGTTTTGTATCCCTGTGTATTTGAGGTGTGCAATAAAGTGGATTTGAATTTAATTGTATTGTATTGTATCGTATCGTATCGTATCGTATCGTATCGTATCGTATCGTATCGTATCGTATCGTATCGTATCGTATCGTATCGTATCGTATCGTATCGTATCGTATTCTATTGTAATTACTATACGATTGAACAGGCCATGAACGAGGTAATAGTAAGGATAACTGTTTAATAGATACGGAGAGTAGGTATTCGGCTAATGTCTACAATGAATATTCCAGTAATCCCTTAAGGAAACTGCTAATTATTAACATTATTTATTTTTTATCTGGAGTCAGTTTTGGGCGATTACGTTGAATGTTTAGTATGTTTATGTAAAAGCAATTTAATGGATTATAGATTAAAATGATAATATAGTTGGCTCAGTGGCCCAAAAGGACCTTAGCCTCCTAAATGAGAGTATGCGACTTGTCCTGATCTTGCGCAATTTTTCCTAGTTATTGATTAGATGTGCCTTAATTATGTCTTCATTTATTTTAGCTTTATCTGGGATTACAACCCGCAGATCACTCCAGTATGTATTTTTTTTTGGCAGAAGCGTTAGAAGACCACAATCCAGATGGTCGGACGACATAAAAAAGACGGCAGGGCCGATCTGGAGTGCGATCGCCACATCAAGAACAGATTGGAAATCCAAGCAAGAGCCGTAAATGCATGGCCCATTTATGAATGAATTAATTCATAAATGGGCCATGCAAATCTGCAGCTCATTGTACATAGCTATATATCCAGCAGTGGGCGCATATATGCTGAGAAGATCTTTTTAGGGTTCCGTACCCAAAGGGTAAAAACGGGACCCTATTACTGAGACTTCGCTGTCCGTTCGTCCGTCCGCCCGTCCGTCTGTCACCAGGCTGTATGTCAAGAACGGTGATAGCTAGACAGTTGAAATTTTCACAGATGATGTATTTCTATTGCCAGTATAACAACAAATACTAAAAATAAAATAAAATAAATATTTAAGGGGGGTCCCATACAACAAACTTATTATAGATTATGGTACGGAACCCTTCATGCGCGAGTCGGACTCGCACTTGCCCATTTTTTTATTTCTGTTTATTTAGATCAAATATGGCAAGCTGAATAAGAGACACTTGCTTGATTAAACTGATTGGAGGCCGCGGCTCCGCCTTACAACTTCATTGGAACAGAATCGTTGTGCGTTCCTAGCCTGTTGTAGTGATACATAAATTCATACATCGGGGATTTCAGAGCGGGAACGATTTGAAAAAGAGTAGAGATAAACAGATACGTTAGTCTGAGAAAATATCATATTATGCCTAATGAATAACTACCTCTCTGCGAATTGTATACACTCTATGAGACAGTTTTATTTTAATTCATGTAGTACTTTAGCTTTATTACCAAGCCTCGGTAGATAACAATAAAAATAACTTTAATTAAATACCTGCACTAAATTTAGTAGTTGACATGATTTTCTGAATAAACTATAAATATTTTTCCATAATTGGAATTGTTAATCTGCGGCGTCTTGCTGTAAATATCCATTTCAATGAACTGACCGATCTTTCCACGTCGACAGTTGTAATAGGTGCATATTTAAACTTTTTGAAGGAATCAATTGATGCACGAGAAGTTTGCGATTGGAGTTATATTTTCTTTGCCTTTTAACAATTTATATTTAATTTTTAGCGTGCTAATATGGCTACTATGACATTAGCTATTTGCCGACCGACACCATCCGTGGTTTCGTCAACACTGCCGTAAATATATTATTTTTTAAGCTCATTTCGTATTGTATTCATTTTTTCATCGTAAACTTTACTCAAATGAACTGAAGAACTTTTTTACAGTTTTTCCAAATTTACTGGTATAGTTGCCGGCAAACTTTTTTAACAAAGATGCCGGATCTGCACATGTCACACAAATCATTCACATTTGTACGTAAATCAGCTACTGCGCAGTCAAAATTAATATCGGATTGGTTACCTGCGTCCATGGTATGTATATTAATATTACAGCCCACAAAAAAATTCACGAGCTCACTATTGAAATCATATTTTATACTTGTGTGTTTATTGGACGCAACATGTCGCGTCGCGTTACACCAAATTTCGTTTGAGCGAAGCTAACATTGCATTTGGTGCAAAAAATAAAGAATCTTGAACCTCTGTCTGGATTATTTTCTATCCATCACGAACGCACAAACTCGTAACGAGCTTTTTTTCTTGGAGGCATATTTGTATTGATTATTATATAGTATTTTTAAAATTCGATTGCATTGTAAATTATCTATTAGGGTACGGTATGACAATAAGTGCCTAATATAATGTCAATATTGATATAAATGAGTAGGGACTTAACTGAAGAGGTTGATAATGACTGACCATTATAACATGTGTACCTATATGAATGATTATTATTTTATATTTTTCAATTAATTATTCATGACGTAGAAACCTGCTAGAGTACATTCTGTTTTTTAAGTCAATACCTACTCTTTGGCTAATGTCAAACGTTCCCGCTCTGAAAACCCCGATGTATGAATACGTCGGTCGGCCCTGTCGCATTCATACAGATAACCAACAAAATGCAACACTCGGGCAGTTTCTGTAAAGAATAAGAATGAAAGCGAAAGAAATACATTTATTCGTGCTACTCGACCATAAAACATAATTACATAAACAGTGTGACAAAAATAATAAAATTTAAAACATAAGCAACTATAATATTGTGGTTATGCCACGAAAAGGTCCCACCTCAGTATGATGCTAGCTCGAGAACCAGCTGATCTTCCGGCGGGACCAAATAGCCTTCTGTAATACTTCATTTTGTAACAGTGTCTTGTTTTAAGGATTCTGCGCCCAAAAGTAGATAAGTAGGTACGCTACGCCATCAACAGACCGTGGGCTGATCAAAGGGGAAAAACTCAAAAGTTCCTAGGCCCACGTATGGCCCACGCTTTCTGTCAATCTACCTAACTTCCTACAGATTAAATTTTCTGAAGTCTAAGAGGAGGCAGATTTAAAGGTTCACGCTGTATTTATAGAAAGAATTTCGCTTAAACAAAAAGCGATAAAAAATATGAATTCAATTAAGCGCCGACCTATTATTTTTCTAAAGTTGTTGTAAAAACCTGTGTGTGCGAGTCATCGAGTGCAAGTCGGACTCGTGCATCGAGGGTTCCATACAAACACTTATCCCATCTTAACTGGCCTGGTTAAGTTAAGTTTGCACCTGGTAAAAATGGCGCCGGATACAAATAAGGCGCAAAGTTAACGCAACCGATCACGTTTTTTGTATAGGAGCCTATTTAAAAAAAAAAATTTTTTTTTTGTATTTTTGTTATAGTGGCAATAGAAATACTTAATCCGTGAAAATTTCAATTGTCTAGCTATCACGGTTCATTAGATACAGCGTGGTGACAGACGGCCAGACAGACAGACAGACGGACGGACAGAGGCTTAGTACTAATAGGGTCTTCTTTTAATTACTTTAATAGGGTCCCGTTTTTACAATTTGGGTACGGATTTTTTAAGATAAAATGTTGTATCTGTCTATATCAGCTTGTTATATTTATTTAATTTCACCTCTACCGCCAAGTCCCAAAAAAAAACACTTTATTTTCCCAAAATGTATCCACTAATTGTTATTTTCATAAATAAATTAAAGAACCCGTACATAACTCTGAAGACATAACCCGATGAAGGTTCCCCCACTTATCAAACGGTCAAAGTCTTCCTAATGGCTCTGAGGGAATAAAGTTACACTAATTTGCATATATTACCTTTTCTCTCTTAAGGAACTTGGAATATAAGATGTATTCCGCTTGCTGCATTATATTTGAACGTGCGATATTCTATATACTCGTATTACTTTGATAGTGGTTGTAGCGCAAGTACAGTTAGCGTCAAAATTTACTCATACTCAAACTTATTATGGTGTACCTACCCACATTAAAAAAAAATTAGACATTAAATGTTTCATAAATGTATAAAAAACTAACAGCGCCCTCTCTCGCTTGCTCGGTCACCGCTGTAAAGTGGTGCGATAAGATGTCAATATTAACACTATTCACATAGAGGTCGCTAAGGTGTAAAAACCTTTCAAATAAAACAATGGAAAGATCGACACACAAAGCATAAGGAAAAATTCGTCAGATCTTCCCTGGAGCTAGGGTAGCGAAATGGTTAACGCGCTGGACCGGCAATCCAGAGGTACCGGGTTCGATTCCCGGTCTCTTCCCCCAGGTAGCTCCTTTTTAAATTTTTCTTTAAGCTTTGATCTTATATAATAAGGATCGTATTTAAGGCTTAAATAAAAAAATGTGGTGTACCTATACCTTCCCACATAAAAAAAAAACGAGACATTACATGTTTCATAAATTTATATCAAACTTAGTTATTTATAAAATGTTTTGCAATTTAACATGTCACATTTGTATTTTTTTTTTATATGGGGTCTGAAATATTTTGTTGTTTTTTTTGTGCTACTAATAGCGGAAATGTAACACCTATTATGCTATATTTGAATCCAGCTTATGAAACCCTTTCATTAGATACCCTACGTCATAGGCCACATATAGGATTCAGAACAACAAAATTTGTTTGTGAAATTTGATGTCAAGATCCCATACAGAAAAAATAAGACAAGATGGCTCTCCATAAAAATGTTCTTATGATTCAAAAGGTTCATCCTGCCGAAGACGAACTCCCGATCATCAAACACCGTTTTACACTTTTATGTTAACGTGTGTATGTATGTGCATTGTGCATAATTTCAGCCATTATTATAAAATCTGTCCGACCACTGTCACTTTCTTCAAATGTAGCCATTGTCGATAAAAAAAAAAACAGAACGTTCTATACATATATTCGATGGGCATTATGCGCGTAAAATTTATTTTCATCACACTTGCTCGTAAACAGGGGTTAACATGCTAGATAAACGGGCGGTAAGTCGAAATGTTTACAAATGAAGCGAAAATTGAAAAAAATATATAGATGGCGCTACGATGCCACCCTAAGGCATGTCGAAGCAACTGGTTGAAAAATTCAATGGCTCTGACATCTGATTCGGTGGTCCAATTTGGGAGGACGCCAGTGTTGGCCCGGAAAGCCGTTGGAAACGCAGGTTCGAATCCTGTCCGAATCATTAAATTTTTCAATTTTCGCTTCATTTGTAAACATTTAGTTTACGTTAGCAGATGTCACTGCTTTAATAAAAAATAGGTAAGTCGAAAATTACGCCCTAGGGCGGTAAGTAATTTAAATCACACTAAGGTTTTACATGCTAGAAAAGCGGGCGGTAAGTCGTATATTACGCCCTAGGGCGATAAGTAATTTAGGTATTGACCACCATTTATTACTTTTGTTTTATTTCCTCCAAAGTGTGATGAAAAACTTCGAACGTGACTCTGGTGGTAAAGGAATGCTAAACTCGTGTCATTAAAGCCCTGGCCAAGGTAAGACGTTAGACAAACCACGGGCGGTAATTGTAGAGCCCCAAATCGCATATTTATGGCGATGGCATAAAAACCTGCGATCTGGGACATTCACAAATTCACCGAGGTGTGTAATGAACTAATGAATATAACACTATAAGAAAATAGTTCCTGCAAAAGAGACTAAAAGAAGCCAGAAGGTACAATAAACCGCTTACATTGGTACCTTAGGCGCTACGGCTAAAAGTTCGAGCTAGCAACAGAGGTATTTTTACTGTCATAGTCTTATGTACCGACCACACAAGCTCCTTAAGTGTGTAGGTTACTTTGCGAGAAGTAGGAAAGGCAATGGAAGGATATTTTTCTTTCTTTATACCCGTGGTTGTTCAAACTTTTAAAATTAGAATCAAAGATACAGGAACTTTTAGAACTAAGGTCTCAATTCATTGTTACATATTGACATAATGTAGGTGTCTCCTCTATTAATTTTACTTTTCTACTTTTGTCTTTTTTTTTTTACTTTTTTTTATAATATATAAAAAAATAATTATAAGTCCTAATCGTGAGTAGGGCCTCTAATTACGGGATTCTTTGTATGGACATTCCCGGGATCCCAGGATAAACCCTTAAATAATTTACGTCTCTAGACGTACTTCATGAAAGTGATAAAATGTGATGTGAATCATTGCTTGTAGCCCACCTAACGAACACCAAAAGCTGCCTATCAAGGGAAAAAACTCGTGTATAAGCGAATTTTGGCATAGTTGTAGGGAATGATGTTTTAAACAACATACTAAAAGTACTGGTGGGTGGGGGTGAAGCTAACGGGGGGAGGGGGGTGTAAAGGTCCCTTTTTTATTTTTTCGTAAATAACTCGTAAACTGTAACCTATAGCAAAAAATGTTCTGAAACACAAGTAGTCTACATAAAATTCTTTACAAAAAATATGTAGGATAAATATTTTATGAGATATGGGGAGAAGTAGACGGACAATAAAGAAATAAACACAGTTCTTTAATAAGTATGGCACGTATATCGTCTAAATCTAATATTGAATATTGTCATCGTCATCATCATCATCATCATCGCCCTCAAATATACATATTTATATCATTATTATTGAAAACATTAAAAGAATAAACAATCGAGATGTTATGGGTTGATAACTGGTTCAAATAAAATAATGAAGTTAACAATACTAAAATACGTTTAATACCCTAAACGCTTATTCTAATTTTACTTATTTACTTATGAATAACTTATGAACTAATGTTAGGCGCCAGGAGGGACTTTAGCAAACTTGTGGAACCCTGCCTATCCAGTATGTGCCACCGGCTAGCGACAGATAATCTTCCGTTATTTAGAAACGTGTAATCCAACGTTACGCTAATGTACTGCAATGAATGGAAAAAGCAAAGTGGGAATCACGAAATTGTTCACTGCTAAATCAGACCTGATCCAAAAGATACCAGACATTTTCAGTGAGCCCTCATCACCAGAGATTATTGAACAGGCCGGCGAGAAGCTGTTTCTGTTGATTTACCAAGCACCTACCCAGGAACAAAACCTCAACAAATACCGTTACTCAGGTTTTTTAAGAGCATCAGTGAAGCCGAAATCAGATCTGGCCACTCTTCCTCCTACTCGAGGAGCATCGAAGCAGCACTCGTTCAGAGTATATCTACAGGTATCTTTAATCAGAAATGTTATCAAATACTGTTTTGTTTTTAAAATACAAATATCTATTCGACCTAAATACTTACTTTGATCTTATTTATTTACAGATACAACAATGGCTCGGCAACCCTTTACCACCAACCCAATGGGGATGGGCCAGAGGAGACGATGGCATCCTAAAGCCAGTGACAACCAACGACCCAGTGGCACCTGACTCGATTCTTAAAACCATATTTTGCCGGTGCAAGACTGGGTGTGGGGTGCGATGCGGCTGCCGAAAAGGAGGTATTACCTGCTCCAGTGTCTGCGGTGTATGCTCCGGCTCATGCACTAACGCAGCTCCCATCGAAGTCACCGTCGACGACGATGATTATGATGATATTTTAGATGTTGAAGATAATTAGAAATTTTATATTTAGGAATATACGTGCCATGCTTAAAGAAATGTGTTTATTTCTATATTGTCCATCGTCTTCTCTCCATATCTCATGAAATATTTATCCCAGAGGAAAAATGTTTTTATCTTTTTTGTAGAGAATTTTATTTAGATTACTTATGTTTCAGATCATTTTTTGCTATATGCCACAGTTTACGAGTTATTTACGAAAAACTAAAAAAAAGGACCTTTACACCCCCCTCCACCCGTTAGCTTCACCCCCACCCACCAGTACTTTTAGTATGTCGTTTAAAACACCATTCCCTACGACTAGGCCAAAATTCGCTTATACACGAGTTTTTTCCCCTGATTTTTCTTCGTTGGGTGAACTATTGCAACAATCAACTACCAAGGTAAATCAATTAACAAATCGAAACGGGCCATTCACGGACAATGAAAGGGGAGAATGGAACCAGAATTCAGAAATGGCATATAAAGTACGCTTAAAACGTCGGAAGTTATCGGTTGTTGCTTTGTAACAAATCTACCGGTATTCATTGTGTGAAATCAATTACGATTATATTCAATACTGAGTTCGCTTTTAAAAAATACTATACCTATCTAAATTTAAAAAACAGTATGGGTATCTTTTTTTAGAGCCTAGAACATGTCGACCGGTAGGTGTGGCCTGGATTAAGATCATGTTTATCAAGACACCGCTAATGGAAAAATCGAGTTCAAGTTTCTCACAAAACTGAAATGAATAAAAACTAAAAATGTATTTGTAGTTACTGCGTGAAAACTTACAAATAAACGCAGATATTATTATAAACGTTTTCGATAATACGACGTCCATATTTTTATAACGCTAAATATACCTACAGGTAACCAATCCAAATAGTCTGAAGGACGAATCTCTTGGCCCTTTGAGGAACATTGCTACACAAACATTGTACGCAACGTGAAATAAATTCAGGGAAGTTTGAGATGTTCTTACACTCTATGGTGATTATATAATACTCGTATAAAGTTTAAGATAACTGCTTCAGTGTTTGCCCAAAGTTAAAATCAACTGTACATACCGATTTTGGTTCATGAGGTACAGTTTGTATAAACAAATGTTAGATTATACAAGGCGGTTAGTAGAACGATGAATATGCAATGTAAATAAAACATGCTCCTAAAATATAGTTTAATTTATCGTTTATTCAATTTATTATTAGATTCGTTAATCTATAAAAAAGATTAAATATTTTTTATATTAGAAGCTTACATGTAAATACGTGACCTATTCAATCACAAGGGCTCACTTTATCGCTTACCATAAGGATGAAAATCGTTGTATCAATAACCTGTCCATTAATCCCCAAAACACAAACATATATAATTTTTTCGTGAGTATAGAAACTTTGGTCAATGTTTTAGTTTAAAGAAAAAAAAACTTTGTTGATTTTCTTTAAAGATGTAATTAATTACTTACTGATTGTTTTCGGTTACCTCTTAACCTTTTGCTGGAAGAGCGGGATCTCCTGCCACAAGTAGGGTAGAACGGGGCTTGTAAAAAGGTCCATTTGTACATATTTAAAAAACAAGGGCAAAAAAAGGCAAAAACAATGTCTAGGCCTAGACATCGTTGTTCCACACCAATGTCGTTGCGGATACCAGGTAGATCGTTTAGGTCACCACGGCCTTAGCTGCCCCAAAAGCGCCGGCAGACTCTCCCGCCACGCTTGTCTAAATGATATCATACGTCGGGCTCTTGTCAGCGTCAACGTGCCTGCGGTACTCGAACCAAATGGCCTCGCACGAGATGATGGCAAGAGACCCGACGGCATGACGTTAGTACCGTGGCGGTTGGGGCGGCCCTTAGTGTGGGACTCCACCTGTGTGGACACTTTGGCACCTTCACACATTGCAACAACGTGCCAAAATCCAGGTGGGGCGGCCACAAACGCGGAGGCGGCTAAACGCCGAAAATATATGTGTTTGGGTGACAACTATATTTTCGTGCCGTTTGCGGTAGAGACTCTAGGCCCATGGGGCCCAGCCGCTCATAATTTGTTTGATTCCCTTAAAAAAAAGCTAATACGAACTACCTGTGATCCCAGAGCTGGCGCGTTTCTCGGGCAAAGGCTCAGTATTGCTGTGCAGCGGGGAAATGCCGCCAGCATCTTGGGATCATTTCCGCCAATGAGCGACCTTGGCTAGTTAGGTTAGTGTAGGTTTTAGGTTTTTAAATTGTTTTACCACTTAATCCGCATGTTTTTTTTAATAAATATAAAAACAAGTAAGGTATAGTAATTTTTAATGATACTGGTGTAAGAAGCGGACGCTGCTGGGTGTGTAAAGCGCCATCGTCGACAGTCGGAGACGTCACACCTTTTTGAAAAAAAATATGGAACTTTTGGTCCATATAATATAATAGAATATATGGATGTTTACAAATGAAGCGAAAATTGAAAAAAATAATGATTCGGACAGGATTTGAACCTGCGTTTCCAACGGCTTTCCGGGCCAACACTGGCGTCCTCCCAATTGTACCACCGAATCAGATGTCAGAGCCATTGAATTTTTCAACCAGTTGCTTCGACATGCCTTAGGGTGGCATCGTAGCGCCATCTACCGTAAAGATTTAGACAACGCAGGTTCGAATCCTGTCCGAATCATTAAATTTTTCAATTTTCGCTTCATTTGTAAACATTTAGTTTACGTTAGCAGACGTTACTGCTTTAATAAAAAAATAAGTAATTCGGGTGTAGCACATCGTTACTATCGATTCTCAACAAATTTGAGACGATGGTGCTGACGATAAAGTCTAAATCTTTACGGTAGATGGCGCTACGATGCCACCCTAAGGCATGTCGAAGCAACTGGTTGAAAAATTAAATGGCTCTGACATCTGATTCGGTGGTCCAATTGGGAGGACGCCAGTGTTGGCCCGGAAAGCCGTTGGAAACGCAGGTTCGAATCCTGTCCGAATCATTAAATTTTTCAATTTTCGCTTCATTTGTAAACATTTAGTTTACGTTAGCAGACGTTACTGCTTTAATAAAAAAATACCCTATATATATGTTATACTTACTAGGAGATTCAAACCATGATTCTATTTGGTTATTAGCTAAAAGTTGTCCTAGGATAGTGGTGGCGGCAGCAGCGAACGGCGGCCATATTTAGTTTAGTCGCGTTTATAAATAAATATCAGACAACCTCACACAAATTGATCTAGTCCCAAATTAAGCTCAAGCAGGCTTGTGTTATGGGTACTAAACGACGCGACGGTATACTTACTTATATAGATAAATATATACTTAAATACATAGAACAACCATGACCCAAGGACAAATATTCGAGTTCATCACACAAATATTTGGCCTGGCCGGGACCGCCAGTAGGCAGATGCTTACAAACTGAGCCAACCGCGTCGTCGTTTATTCGTGAGGTATGGCAACGTGACCGTATATGCTTACTGCCTCGACTAGCTAAGAATGCGTCATATTTTGTTTAAGAAAGCGAAAAGTATGTAGAGCCGAGTAACTTTGCGTGCAATTGGACGTCGACTATTATCGCGGTTCGCGGCGAATACAATATGACCCCTTACCATGAGTTTGCAGTGACTTTACTCGCTAGGGACTGCGTGACCAATTTGTATGGAGACTTTGTAGTTCTACAGAGTATCTGCTAAGGGCGCTGTACTATTATCCATGCAAATCGTTTACGCTGTCGCTAGTGAGTACGGTCATGTTAACTCATGGTAAAGGTACCGTTGCCAAGTGAGCCTGTTTCGTAGTCGGTAAAAAGTTTCGTTCATTGCAATAGCGGAATTCTCAAATATGTAAATCGTTTCGGGCCGTATGAACTTGCTAAGTTCCAGCGGATGGCGTGGTGCTCCACGACATCCGCTGGTACCAAATAACATTAGTGTTGAGAAAGTAAACAGACTTCGCAGAGTTAAAGATGCCGGGGTATTGATAGGGTTGGCTTTTAGGCTGAAGTTAGGGTTAGATATATATAGAGAATTGACAACATTTAAATTTTTTAATAGTGTTACGTTGAAACTGATTTCATTACTATTATTATCACAGAAACTATTATTTTTATACTAGTTTCAAAAATATTGAAAAAAGGGTGAAAGCAGCGTCGTCTAAGAATCAGCACTCAAATGACGTCACTTTGTGGGAAATTTACAGTCGCAACCTATATGTACGAAAAGAACGGTGGTACACTGGTACATACTAAATCCGTCTTAGTAATATTCCGAATGTATGGTTTACTGACAAATTACTTGTAATGAGGAACTTTTATAGATATTTTGGAAAATGTTTAAACGTGGTTATATTGATTTTTTAATTCTTTATTTGAATATATAGGAAAAAGGTTACTGTTAAAAAAATGTTATCAATTTAGACAGCGCTTCGATCAACCGTGATTGAAACGTCAAGCAATGTCTGCTGTCAAAACATTGCTTGGGAGTGGTCTGTGCTTGGTCCGTTGTCGGGTAGTTGCCAAACGTCACAAATTCTTATACTAGCAAACTAAAGGGAATGTGTGCACCTGCTGCGCCACCTGCACAGCCGGCACGGCTGTGAGCTGACTATAAAAAGACTGGATCGCAGTCAATCGGGACATTCTGTTGCCGAACCGCATAGCGAACGGACTCAAGCACAGAACTCTCCGCGTTTCGTAATCCAGTGAATTATTATAAACCTTTTAAGAAGTGTAATAATTATACCTAGTGATTAAAAGTAATTCAGTGATAGATCTGTTTTTGAACTATTCGAATCCACCAACCCCCATAATGGCTGGTGGTGATGAGCCTGGTGAAGGCCGGGCCTTCCTTCCGTCCCCTATCATCTCCCCGCCACATATATAAACGTCAAATCTTTATCTGATCCTAGATTGTGTGCTTGATGTGGTCTTTAAAGGCCGACCAAAATACGTCCTCCGCTGGACCAATGCCTTCCCAATGCTATCCACAACGAACGGTCGTGTGCTATCCTCATTCAATGTCTTCCCGTGATCTTAAGCCGACCAGTTTCGCTTACTGCAATAGGCGTGCGGACATTTTTTTTTGAGGATGTCAATCGATTCTATTTTTATTGGAATGAATTGTCTATATGGGACTATCTACACACTAAGACTGCTCTAAAAGTGAGAAATGACCGTCATAGTTCAACATTCCTACAAAGCACTAAAAACGCTCCATACGAGTGGCCTACCTACATATTATGACGTCATCAGTGGATTGGGTACCAATATTTGTATGAAGATAATAAGGAATTTGGCATTTTCGCCGCGTTTAAGTTAATGTTCGTGATACAATTTTTGTTTTTTTTTTTTTTATTATGAGGACTGAAAATAAAATAAAAATTTATTTTGGGCTAGAAAAATAAATCGTAAAAGTAGATAAAAAAAAACATAATTTAAAAAAAAATTGTTTTCTTTTTTTCATGAAAATATTGTGCTAATTTTATTCGTATAACTACACTTTGTTGTGTAATTCAACATCAGTCTCATCCCCTATTCGAATAAAAGGAATGGTTTAAACCGCTTATGGTATGTTACGGCGATGTACTCATTATATAGCTGAGAAGTTCATTACAAGTAGCAAAGATGTAAATCATTTGGTGCCGTATGAACCAAGCAATGTACTGACAGCCGCCGGGTCCAAATAACATTAGTGTTGAGAAAGTAAACAAACTTCGCAGCGTTAAAAGTTCCCGGGGGAACCGGTAGGGTTGGCTTTTTGGGGAAAGTTAATTTTAGATATTTAACGAAGGTTTACTATTAATAATTTCGATTTATACCTAGATAGGTACGTTATCAAAGTCTATATTCGATATTTCTGATTAACAATATGTACCCGATACACCGTTCAAAGTTAACTCGCCATTGTTGCTGTTGTTTTTCTTAATTGAAAAAAGGCTTTGATCGCTTAGTGACCATGTCAGCCCCATACTGACGCGTATAGACAACATACTATTCTAACAGTTATCTGCAATTAAGTAATTTTATAATTAAATAGTACAATCTTATTGCTTATTTAGAAGTCGGTTCCGATAGTATAGCATTGCAAACACCAGTATCTCTTAACTTAAAATTGGCCTGTGCTTCAAATGCCCTACGGTCGGCTCCGATCCGAGCACATGTCACCAATGCGTGGTAGGTGGGCCAATTTTTATTTTGTTGTCGATCTCATTTTTTCCTCAGATTTCAATATTTGGTGAGTTGGTAAAGTTGCTTATTCTGAACATGGTAAGCCCAATTTCACGATATGTCCTAGAATTTTTTCTCCATTGAGTTACGAAAAATGTATTAAAGAAATTGGCCCATGAGCCAATTTTAATTTTGCTGTCGATTTATGTATTTTTCTTTTCGAGATCCTCATTTTGTACTAAATTTTAATACAAAATACGAAATTTAGTTAAAAAGAATCCATACTTTTTTTGTCACTCAGTGAAAAATTTTGAAAGACAGCGTGAAATTGGGCTTTCCTTGCTCAGAATAACCAACATTACCAACTCACCAAAATTTGATTAAAATCTGAGAAAAAAAAGGAACCGACAACAAAATAAAAATTCATCCAGGTGTCTTCTCTCACGCCACAATCGATTTTCATATTCCAGTTGCAACCAGCATGCGACTGCGCTCCGGACACATGCCTTGCACTTAATGAGAGTGGTCGATTTTCCAAATTGTAACACAATGTGTCGCATGCTGGTTGCAACTGGAATATGAAAATCGATATTTTATATTGGCTATACTATGTAACGGCAATATACCATGACTTTGCCACGACAGACACTATATATATAGATGTAGTGAATAATAAGTTCGCTTTGGCATGTTTTCTTTATCAACTTCGGTGAAAAAGTTGAGATAGCGAAATTATCCAACAAAATACGATGGAAAACTATTATTAACTACATCTGTACTAACTGTTGCCTAGGAGTACGCGCTGAACTAAAGCGGAGGGTAGTGGCAGCGGTGTGCGGTACGTTTGTCTCGCTCACTCGTATTGCCCCACGCTCGGATCTCTCGCTCAATGCTCAACCGGTCACCGCAACGACGGCTGTGGCGTCCGTTAGAGCGCCCGTCACGCCAAAAGATGAAATTGAAGTCAACTGCTGGCCTATTTTGTACAAAAAGAATGAAACAAAAAATAAATCTCGCCCTAGTAAATACTTTTGCATTTTCATTACAGTCGAAGCGATTGTTAGCAACCTGGCGAACTTGGCAACCCTACAGCAAAGTAATGGGATTTGATTTTTGCGTCTCAACCGCTGATTGATGTGACATTACTTTGATCCCAGTAGACTGTCTTTGCTCGTGAGTGAGTTCAACATCACTCTAGCGATGTGATTTTTACATAAATCTGCCTATTCTTACTTTTTGCAGCTTGAGTATCAAAATTGGTATAAATCGGCTAAATAGAGATATAGGTACCTAAACATACATAGAAAATATATCTCTATGTCTATCTATATATATAGAAACATATATGTAAGCTGGACGGAAAAAGTTACGAATGAGGAAGTGCTTATAAGAGTAAAAGAGAAAAGGTCGTTGTTAGAAACCATTGAAAACAGAAGGGGAAAGATGTTTGGACACCTGCTACGACATGACGATTACATAAAAACCATTATTGAAGGGAAGATTGAGGGAAGGAGGAAGAGAGGAAGACCTACGAGATCTTATATATAGACCAAATCAAGGAGAAAGTGGACGGCGTGTCGTATCAGGACATCAAAACGAAAGTTGAAGATAGAGAAACATGGAAGTTGCTCCACCGACAAGAGCTAAGCTCTTAAATTTCTGATGATGATGTAACGAGCAAGAAAAAACCGGTCAAGTGCGAGTCGGACTCGCGCACTGAGGGTTCCGTACAAACACTTTCCATCCTTAAGTGGTTAAGTTAAGTTTCCACCTGGTATGTATAGCGCTCCATACAAATGAGGTGCAAAGTTAACGCAACCAATCCCGTTTGTTGTATGGGAGCCCCCCTTAAATATTTATTTCATTTTATTTTTAGTATTTGTTGTTATAGCGGCTAATTGAAATACATCATTTGTGAAAATTTCAACTGTCTAGCTATCACCGTTCTTGAGATACAGCCTGGTGACAGACGGACGGACGGACGAACGGACGGACGGACGAACGGACGGACGGATGGACGGACGGACGGACGGACAGCAAAGAGCGGAAGCGAAGGGTAAAAACGGGAACCTATTACTGAGCTTTGGGTACGGAACCCTAAAAAACAGGAACAGGAACATAAATAGGTCGATACAAATAAAAAGAGCGGCTAGATTGAGACAGAAAGAAACATCGCGTAGATAAACTGCCACATTATTGTTTTCAACAAATAGACGCAATTATGTCGGATCAATTAGAAAATGGAACAGACAAATTCGAAAAAATAACTTACTAAAATACTACTAGTCTCGTACTTTTGCATTTTAATACAGTACAGTCGTGATCATTAGTAACCACGCGAAAGTGGCAACCCTACAGTACAGTACTGCCGTTCTACGGTAAAAGGTCGTATCTTACTAGGAAATCCATATAAAGATACGGCATTTCACCGTAGCATAGCAGACTAATGGAATTTAATTTTTGCGACTTAACCGCTGATTGATGTGACATTACTTCGATCCCAGGAGACTCTCTTTACTCGTGAGTTTGAGTTCTACATTAATTCAGCGTCCTTTGTTAAAGAATTTCGCTTTTTTAAATCAATCTATAGGGATTTATAAATAACTTTTTAACAATGTCAAAGTTTGCGCGGAATTTCTAAGTACAAGGACATTTGATGTAACTTTTGTTTTTACTTGAATATTATAATAAATCCTGAGCCATTTTGGATGACTTCACGCAATAATTTACTTCAAGTTATTTTTTGCCCTACTAAAATAATTGTTGGACACAATTCTATAAAAGCGAGACTTTTTATGCTGAGGAAGATTGCAGAGGCCAAGAGACAGATCAAATGTATTAAGGTAGAAATAGTCCTGTAAGTGGCATAATATACATTAATTGCTTCAACATTCCAGCAGGGCTGTTAGGTGGTTTTTACCGTGGCCAAGCATTACGTAACGGAGAATCTGCATGCAACACTGATGCAGATTCTGGGACTATTTTTTAAGGTTCCGTATCCCAGTTAAGTTAAGTTTTCATCTAGTATGTACCTATGGCGCCGCATACAAATGATGTGCAAATTTAACCCAACCGTAATATTATAATTTATGAAAACACATTTTTTTATGATTGAATTAGAAATGTATAGTTTTCAGATAATTTCCTGTACTTGTAGTATAAGACGATATTGGTTACCTAATTTCATAGTTCTAGGTTAACGGAGAGTACCCTATAAACTTTGATGCTTTTGAGAGTGGCGAAATATACATAAACGGCCGTATCTTTTTTTAGCGTTAACTTAGAAGTTTGATTTTTTCACCGCTTCAAGGAACTGTAAACCTGAGTATTTATGGTATTAATTCCAACTCAATGGCTCCACGCGTTCCTGAGATAAAGGGTCTTGACAGACAGATGGATCGTCGGAATCTGCATTAAATGGGCTTTCGAATGGTATTTTTTGTTAACCAAGTATAATACAACATATGAAAATATGAGGGTTTGTTTGCATTTCTTTACTATTAAGTTTATTATTTTAAGTATTGCGTCATATTTTGCTAGAGAACCCTAAAAAACTGGCATGGGGAATGAATTGGGCATCATCTACATAGTTACGTGGTTTCAAGCCCAGGCCACGACTTCGCGACCAGTGGCCGCGAGCGGCGGTCATAGGAGTGAGCGAGACATCACGCTCGTACCTTTCACTCCCCACTTATGGCCACTGCTTGCCGCGCCGCTAGTCGCACGAGGTCGTGACTGGGTCAGGCTCTAGATGCAAAACGCAAAAATAATACTTCGAAGTGAGTTCTACAGTATGTTTTATGATTTAATTGAAAATATATTATTTTCAGATTTTCCCCTATATTTGTAGTAGAAGGCCATATTTTTTTGCCAAATTTCATTGTTAGAACAACGGAAAATACCCTATACATTTTGATTCCCTTAAGACTGTCGAAACATACGCTTTTTGCGGCATAAACTACTGCATCTTTTTTTACGTAAACCTAGAAGTTTGATTTTTTCACAGCTTCAAGGGACTGTCGACTTGAGTATATGATTTCAAATCCAACTCGATACCTCCACGCGGGCTTGACGGACAATAAAGTGATCTACGAGGGTTCCGTTTTTTTTCCTTTTGAGACAAATAACCTTTAAAAGGTCTGAGTCACAAAAAGTTTAAGTAATATGTAAACCAAATTAAATTTTCATCACCACTATTAACAATGTTTGCGACTACTTGAAATTGCACCTGACCACCGCGACCAACTTTGGCCTGAACCTATTTAGCATACAATACCGCAGAACAAAGTTTGCTGTAGTAGTTTTACATTTAAGGCTGTATAGTTTTCAACTTTCCCAATTTTCACTCATGCTTATCAGACCGAAGGGAAAGCTCCTGGATAAATTATGTGCTCATTGAACAATCAGCGATGAACGTCGTCCCTTAAAGTCGCAAAATAAAAAAGAAACCTAGGTTCAAACCTCAGTGCCGTTAAAAATAGTAAAAAAATCTGTTGCTTTAAAAAATATGTATAGATAGTCAAAAAATATATACCTATATCTGGCTATACATAATAAAATTAAGGGTTAAAGCTATCAGACAATTAAAAACTATCCATACTAATATAATAAATGCGAAAGTGTGTCTGTCTGTCTGTTACCTCTTCACGCTTAAACCGCTGAATCGATTTTGATGAAATTTGGCATGGAGATAGTTTAAGATCCGAGGAAGGACAGGATAGTTTTCATCCTGGAAATTATCCCTAAAAAGATTGAAAAGTGAGTAAGTAATTCATAATGACATTGATGACCCTGTAGGAAATGTAATTATTAGATCAAAAGCACAATTGCTCTTACATTTGCTTAGGTGCTTTTAATAATCCCTTTTATTAATTAATGTGATTAGGTGGATATGGATATCTGTCGTGTTGTACGAGGTTGCTTCCATACTTCCAAGTTCCACGCAGACGTAGTCGCGGGCAAAAGTTAGTACTTAATAATGCGTATTTATACCTACTACTTATGTAAGAATATAAGATAACATATGTTGAAGTAGGTAGAAATACGCATGATTTACTAACATAGAACATCTATCCATCCCTGTTGTGAGAGTGAAAAGAAGAAACGAGACGAGCGCTTTACGACTACGATAATTATTCGCTTCTTAATTTTGACTAGAGAGTGCAAAATTTACAATACGAAATCGATAGTTTCTCGACTGACTTCTGTGAAATTATCTGTGCAGCCTGTCTAGCACAACTATGCTTCGCAATTCTTGTCGTACGACATAGCTCTAGCCGTCACTGTCTCACATTACTGCACAAAAAGAGACAGGTAATTATCTCGAGCGAGAAATAGTCGCGTGTGACAGTTGTGCTAGAGGTGCAGGGTCAGGGTCATGCAGGTCTATGATGGTTGCGTTTATCACGTGGTAAATAAGTCATTAAGCAACGGTCACTCACACTCGCATTTCTGTCAAAACGTGAAGGATGCTGTCACTTATTTATTACGTAATAAAAAACAACCATCATATGCCCGTAGGTTCCATTATTATATATAACTTTTCGATTCTTCAGCCGAGATATAGGGGATTGAAAAGGTAACAAACTACATAATTCGTTTAATTCTAAAAGAAATAATAAAATTGTAGACGTTTGCAAGGAAACAGTTTTCATATACCATAAAATGGTTAAATACGTTGGAATAAAATGCTTAATAAGCTTTTTACGCTTCATAGCCTTTCAAACAACCCGTAGATAATGACGTCATTAATAACCGTTGCTTACATTCGCAATAATATTATTTTCTCTCTCAACAATAAACCATTCTTAGCAAAATACGATTTAATCTGATTATCAGAGCTTTCTTTATTTAACTGAACATTCATAATAATAAAATAGTAAACTAAGTTCAATGCTTTCAATGTACTAAAGAAAATGCAATAATATATTCTTAGTGACGGTTTTTTTAGATTGTTAGATGTCATCTTCCCAGGCAAGTTTTATTATATTTTTCGTTTCTTTACGAGATAAGTTTATTGAAAACAATAAAGATTCTCCTTTTAAATAATTTAGGTAAAATAAGGTTCTACTTAAGAAGGATTTATGATGTCAGAAGCGGTTTTCACTATATTTTCTTTAGTTAAACCCTAAACATGCCTAGTTAATATCATTGTTCTTGCGAACTTAAGACTATCAAAGCAACATGCCCAAAATATCAATTATTACATACCACAATAGTATATAAGTACGGCACAACTCTTAAGAGTCCATTACAGTCCTCATTCAAAAAGATACACTATACGTCACTATCCCGACACCGCGCACTCAAAACTGAATTTAAGATTATGAGACATGGCATTCGTAAAAGTCAGTTTAATGGACCCCTTTTGCCCAATTAAGGGCTAATTACATTGACCTAAGTCAACCCGGCTGATCTAATTCGGTGGCGTGACGCACCGGCTTACAGCTTATGATTATTGTGGTGCGGGCAAGAAGGACGTAACCGACGATTGTTTTCTGGTAAGATTTGCTCTTTTGTAATTGAGCTGTGGTTAACAAGTGGCAGTGAAGTGGCATTATCCATGCGGTATATGGGCTGGAGATGCAGCTGCCGTTTGTTCATGAAATTGAAGGTACATTACCGTTTTTCAATCGAATTCTAATTTTTTTGTCGAATGTGTTGATATCATTTTGGTGATGGAGATGCAGCTGCCGTTTGTTCATGAAATTGAAGGTACATTACCGTTTTTCAATCGAATTCTAATTATTTTGCCGAATGTGTTGATATCATTTTGGTATAAATATATCTAAAAGTGGACATCCGATGAGATTTCTTAAGACATTAATAATACTAAAAAAAACCAAAAGACAGAAAATAGTGCATATTGAAATAAAATAAGTGACATAATAAGTAATCAGTTCAATAGTTACCGGTGTTTCTTATTGAAAGAAAAATTGTCAATCTATTAATAATTGAGTAGATTAGTCTGATGTTTTAAGAAAGTGAAAGTCGCAAATGAGATACTTGTTTTGGCATTATATGCAACAACAATATCAACATGTACAATAACAACAGATAATCGAATGAAAATAATAAGTACAATATTTTAGGCATTCGTAAAAAAACTGTTATTACGAATATTTATTGAGTCCTACGGAAAAAAACCCCACTCTAAAAATACATTTTGGACAACAAGCAAAGCGTGAGCAACAATCTACCAAGGATGATTCTATAAAAACAGGACTAAACCAACTTTTACTTCTGACGTTTCCTGTCTGAAAGTGTGAAGGGCGCTTTTTTTGCCACGCTGCCGGCGTGGTCTGCACTGCACAGCCACTGGCGGACTTGGTCCGCCCGACCGACGGATAACTATCCTTCGTGCTGCCGTACTCTGCGCTCGAGGTCTGCGTCCCGCAGAGGTGTCACTTTCTGACAGTGAATTTTTATATTTTCTTATTTATTTGTTTACATTTAGTGTTAATTGGTGTTTTTAATGTGTCTAGCATGTAAGTTTTCTTTTTAAATCATTTTTATTATAAGTGTTTATGCCTTCACAGCCCTGCCAAAACCCAGTACAGTTGTTGTCTTGTCCCATATGCGGAGACAATAAACAATTCAAAGAACAGCGGGGGCTCGCTATCCATACGACTCGCCAACATGGCACTCGTATGGTGGTTGATCCCCCGCTGCCCAGCGCCTCTCAACCTGCGCCGTCGTCTTCCGCTAGGGACCTGAGTAAGTAATATAAGATATAAGAACTTATACTATAATATTCATATTATATACGCTCATATTGTATACTTAAGCTTGTTTTGTATACCGTTCAAGATGTATAACGAACGTTAGATATAACATCAAAATATCTATTTTTGTTAAGTATAACGTTATTTAAGTATAATATCATTGTATATAACGATCATAACGTATAACGTTCATAATATCTCAGATTTATAATGTATATTACTCAATACATCTAACACCAAAATGCATAATGCTCGTATAGAATAACCGCCTGCACATCAATTGTGTACATATTTATGCAATAGTTCGCTGTAAAATTTTAATATATGTGCCTCCATGCAAGCAAGAATTTTGATACTAGGCTCGCTCCGCTCGCTCCGCTATCCATGGTCATAAAACAAACCTAACCTAACCTACTGTTTTTGGTTTTTGGACCCATATTTCATTTTGTCGCAGTTCTTCCAAACGGTATACTCGTATTTGCCAGAATTTTATCTGCCATCATCAATTGACAACATTTCATATTTTGTGAAAGTCCTAAATCGAAATCCATTTGCAGAAAAGTGAGTAAATAAGACAAAAAAAATATTTTCAGATTTTTTATGCGTATATTTTTGGAAAAAATCTGCTGAAATTGCTAAACCGGAAGTTGACGTCACATAGTGGCTTGAGGACCTTTGCCTCGAAATTAAATTAAAAAAAAAAGTATTTTCCGCTTATCAGTTACTTCAAATTCGACAATTGACGACAATTCCTAAATTTTCTCAATTATAATTATTATCACCCTATCTACGACTCGGCTTTCTCACGGATATTGATTCGCAACTTTCTTACGACTTGGCTCTCTCACGGACATTGATTCGCATCTTTACTAAGACTCGGTTTTATTTATTTAGTTGTATTTACTTCCTAGGCGTTATTTGTCAAGCATACATACGATAAATGTACAAAATTTAGTCTGCGTAGCTTTACCTACATCAAAATAGTTACGAGAATCGTATGCGTGTAGGGCAGTTTTAAATAAACTTTACAACCTCCATGAAAAGACTGAACTGCCTCGTAATTTTTTTTTCGTTGGCCACATTTCTCCACTAAATGACGTCATTTTAGCGGTTACGTTTCTTTAGAATGAGTAACTCTTAAATTGAATTTTTCGCTTCGTACCGAAGGCTTTCGAGGAAAATAAAAAATAAGTGTAACTTAAAATTTTGCTCTCTTTAGAACTGCATAATAAAAGATATTGGTGTGAAATATGAAATTTTGTCAATTGTGTACGTACTTAATATAGGTACTTATGCAATTCAAATTCAAATTCAAATTCAAATTATTTATTTCGGAAAAAGATCCATATATTTTTAGTAAAAACAGCTTAACATAAGGTTAGTACACACACAATGAAATATTGACATAATAAATAATGAACTATAATAAAATGCAATAGTTCGCTGTTACATTTTAATATACCTCCATGCAAGCAAACATTTTGACGCTCCGCTATCCATGGTCATAAAACAAACCTAACCTAACCTACAGTTTTCGGTTTTTAACCCATATTCCATTTTATCGCAGTTCTTCCAAACAGTATACTCTTACTTGCCAGAATTGCATCTGTCATTATCAATTGTGAACATACGTATGCAATAGTTCGCTGTTAAATTTTAATGTAGGCACCTCCATGCAAGCAAGAATTTTGACGCTCCGCTATCCATAGTCATAAAACAAACCTAACCTTACCTACGGTTTTCGGTTTTTGACCCATGTTCCATTTTAGGGGCATAGGGGTAGCAGTTATAACCTATTTAGTATATCATACGCTATTATATTTTCTAATCATTATACTAAAAGAAAGTATATACTATGATCGATATACGTTATGTATGTTATATCAACTGAATTTAGAGTATTTGAGTGTTATATAAAAAATCATTCTACAACATGAGTATTATGGTAATTGACCGTTATTCCTGATAAAAATATAGATTTTGATGTTATAGCAAAAGTTTATTATATCTTGTGAACGTTATTCATATGAAATTATATATTATGTAGTTATATCTCATGGGACGCACCCCACTTCAAACACCGTTTTCTGAAAGACTAGGGCTGTTGAAGGCAAATAAACCGGTAGTAAAGAGAATACCTCGTGGTGCGCGCATAACGGTTGCGGGTTGCCTCACCGAATGCATAGCCAAAGTTGTTTCCCAAAATTCCCTCGAAGCATGGGAGAGCCTGCTCACATTCCCTTACACAGTCCTTCATGGGGACAAATCAAAAAAAGCATCACTGACCACTCAAATTAAAAATAATATTTCTCTTGTATCTGTACCCATTATAACCGAAAACAATCAACATTATAACACGCAAATCGCCAACACCTATTCTAAATTAAAATGTGTAGAAAATAAACTTTCAGAGGGAAATGTGAGTGCCGCTGCCCGGCTCCTTTTTTCCCACGACGACCTGGCTGAGCATTCCGCCGAAACCTATGCCGCCTTAAGAGAGAAACACCCGCTCCCTCCTGCTTCCACCACGCTGCCAGATCCCCCTGCCCGTGATGATCCCACTGTCCACGTATCTGAAGATGCAGTCAAGGCGGCTATAGCAACTTTCCCTATCGGTTCCGCGGGTGGACTTGACGGCCTGTCCCCTCAGCATCTAAAGGACTTAACTTCCTCGTCCTTGGGTGATAGGGGGACGGCTCTCCTTAAAGAGCTAACGAGATTAATCAATTTAATGCTTTCAGGCCGTGTGAATAGTGGGATCGCACCAATCTTGTATGGGGCCAATCTTGTAGCTTTGGCTAAAAAGGATGGCGGCATCCGGCCCATTGCGGTTGGCTGCACTTTTAGGCGCTTGGCTTCGAAACTCTGCTGTCGCAAATTTCACGAGAAATTAACAAACATATTCAAGCCCCGGCAGCTGGGCTTCGGAGTCAAGGGCGGCTGTGAGGCAGCAGTGCACGCCGCACGCACGTTTCTCACTCGTCCAAACTACGATGTCTTTCTCAAAATTGACGTCAAAAATGCGTTTAATTCAGTCGACCGCGGTGCTCTGTTAGCTGTAGCCAAAAAAGAGCTACCAGAGCTCTACTCTTATTTATGGCAATGCTATGGAGCACCGTCAAAATTACTCTTTCGTAACAAAATTATAGAATCGAGCATGGGTTGTCAACAGGGCACGTTCACTTGGGCCTGCAATTTTTAGTTTAGCCATCCATCCGATCATTTCAAGTCTAAATTCAAAATTCAACCTCTGGTACCTCGATGACGGCTCTCTTGGTAGTGACGCCGAAACTGTCTTACAAGATGTACAGTTATTAATGGATAAATTTTCAAAAATAGGCCTTTCGCTTAACTTCACTAAGTGTGAAATTTATATTCCAAATTCCGTGTCACAGGATCGTAAAATTGAAGTTTTAACAAAATTTAATGTCATTTTTCCTAATATATCTGTCCACTCTTGCTCTTCACTTACACTTCTAGGCTCTCCAATTTTTGACGATGCAATTCTACCCGTTATTACATGTAAATTAAACCTTTATAACGACACATCCGAGCTTCTTTTTCAAGTTAACCCACACATGGCCCTCTTCATTATTCGGTTCTGTTTATTCACTCCCAAATTCTTGTATCTTCTCCGCAGTTGCCGAATTTGTAAGTTTGCGGCCATATTGTCCTCGATCGACAACTCCCTCGAGGTAACACTCTCAAAAATTCTTAATATAAAATTTGATGCAAGGTCTTGGTCGCAAGCGGTCCTTCCGATTAGATTGGGTGGCCTGGCGATACGCACCACGAGTAGCGTGGCATTACCGGCGTTTCTGTCCTCCTCCTATAGTTCACTATCTCTTGTCAATTTAATTCTAAGCCAAACTAGGTTTCTGGACGACGAGATAGTGGGCCTAAAGGAGGCCAGAGAAGCCTGGTGTCACATGTGCCCTGGTGAGGATACCCCAGCCACAAAACATCTGCAAAAATCATGGGACTCTCCATGCCTTAAGGCAACACATTTAAATCTATTTCAAAATAGTTCGGACGATTCAGACCGTGCCCGCTTCCTGGCTGTATCAGCGCCCGAGTCGGGTAATGACCCGACTCGGGTTGCGCGCACTGCCATCTAAACAGGTAGGCACGGTTTTAGACCCAAGTTGCTTAAGAATAGCGATATGCTTGCGACTTGGATCTGAAATTTGTGTCACCCATACGTGCGCCTGGGTACACTACATAAATACGATAAAACTTAATTCCGATATTTATAATCACGAATTTTAAAATACCGATTTTTACATTTCCGAATGGATCAACATTCCGAATATGATTATAACGATATTTCATAAATCCGATTTTTACATTCCCGAAATTACAAAAATCCTAATGGTTATAATAACGAATTTCAAAATTCCGAATCTTTGTACACCGAAGTGTAAAAAGTCCGAACTATTAATATTCCGATTTATCACAAGTACGAATTCCGATTGCTACAAAACCGATTTTCAAAATTCCGAATTTTAATACACCGAAAAATGAAAAGTCTGAGTCAATCTTAATACGAAACATCAAAATACGGAATTCTAATATAAATAATAAGTATAAATATGTATTAGAGTCCGAAATTAAAACTCACATAAACCTGCAAAGCTAATTCTTATGTGAAGCCGATTTGAGTCGGACCTGCCTTAAGCTAAAATAGGTAATGTTAGGATTTTTCGACCACTCGATATAGATCTCCGCGGCTCGCTCGCTTCGCTCGCGCGTTAGGAACGTAGTTCAACCTAACACTCCTCCTCGCTTCGCTCGTCGTCGTACCTAACCTAAGCCAATTTTACTTACAATTTGTAATTTTTTTTATTTTGGTTGTTATACAAACGTAACCTAACCTATAGTATTCGGGGTTCAGCCAATAACCTAACCTATAGTTTTCGGGGTTCAGCAAGTCTGACGCTCCGCTCGCTTCGCTCGCTCCGCTATACGTGGTCACAATACAAACCTAACCTAACCTACAGTTTTCGGGGTCCAGCCAATAACCTAACCTATAGTTTTCGGGGTTCAGCAAGTCTTTTGACGCTCCGCTATACGTGGTCACAATACAAACCTAACCTAACCTACAGTTTTCGGGGTTCAGCCAATTCGATATTTGTCCACATCCGGTTTTCTTTTTTTGTTTTAACGTAAAAAATCGGTTCAG
This sequence comes from Apotomis turbidana, assembly GCA_905147355.2. Lineage (NCBI taxonomy): Eukaryota > Metazoa > Arthropoda > Insecta > Lepidoptera > Tortricidae > Apotomis > Apotomis turbidana. Next base: position 24,292,067 of record LR990286.1, read on the forward strand.
CAAGTCTTTTGACGCTCCGCTCGCTTCGCTCGCTCCGCTATACGTGGTCACAATACAAACCTAACCTAACCTACAGTTTTCGGGGTCCAGCCAATAACCTAACCTATAGTTTTCGGGGTTCAGCAAGTCTTTTGACGCTCCGCTCGCTTCGCTCGCTCCGCTATACGAGGTCACAATACAAACCTAACCTAACCTACAGTTTTCGGGGTTCAGCCAATTCGATATTTGTCCAAATCCGGTTTTCTATTTTTGTTTTAACGTAAAAAATCGGTTCAGCAAGTCTTTTGACGCTCCGCTCGCTTCGCTCGCTCCGCTATACGTGGTCACAATACAATCCTAACCTAACCTACAGTTTTCGGGGTTCAGCCAATTCGATATTTGTCCAAATCCGGATACCTAATTTACTAATTCCGATTTTTAAAACTCCGAATTTCATAGTTCCTAAGAAAGAAATTTCCGAATACACTAATGTCATTATCCAGAATATCAAATTTCCGAATAAGTAATGAAGTTTCGGAAAATTAATAATCGGAATTTTGTTTTTCAGGCCAATGACACTTCGGGCTTTTCATTATTCGGAGTTATAAAAATCGGAATAATATACAATCGGAATTTTGAAATTCGGTTAAATATATTTCGTGTTTTTTAGTAATCGGAATTTTATTTCCTAGGAATTATGAAATTCGGAGTTTTGAAAATCGGAATAAGCAAAATCGGAATAAAATATTTCGGAGTATTTGGGTGTTCGCCGTGCGCCTGCGGTAAGAGCGTCGATCGGCTGGGTCAACATGGTCTGTCTTGTACAAGGAGCGCCGGCCGCTTATACCGCCACGGTACCATCAACGATTTGGTTCGCCGGTCGCTTGCCACCGCCTCTGTGCCTGCGGTTCTTGAACCATTAGGTATGGCAAGAGACGATGGCAAGCGCCCCGACGGAGCAACGTTGGTGCCGTGGAAGCTGGGTAGGGCACTGGTGTGGGACGCTACGTGTGTCGACACTTTCGCGCAGTCTCACATCCAGGCGACCCGCTCAAAGGCCGGCGCTGCAGCTGACCAGGCCCAAATTATCAAGCGCCGCAAATACTCGTCGTTACTCAACAACTACGAATTTGCGGCGCTTGCAGTCGAGACATTGGGCCCATGGTCAGCTGACATGACAAGATTCATGAAGGCTTTGTCGAAACAGCTGATCGACGCTTCGGGAGACCCCAGAGCTGGCGCCTACCTCTGCCAGAGAATCTCTCTGGCCATACAAAGAGGTAACGCCGCCAGCATATTGGGGACCATGCCGCAGGCGGACCTTTTGGATGGGGTATTCCTTTTATGACCCCTTTTTTTTCTAATATTGTATTTTAGGTTATTTAGAGTAAGGTTTTATAAATTTTTTTTCTATTTGTTTTAACTTTTAGATTTAATTATGTAGATTGAGTTATGATTTTAAGTACCATATTAGTTAACTAACTTTATTTTTATCATACAATGCTTGACCCCACGCACGCTTAGGTAATACGGATCCATCCTGGACATTTTAATCTTAAGTGAAAATATCAGTAAGTCTTAGTAAGTTACTTAAGTAATAGAGAGTTCGACCGTTTAGGGGCCATTAAGAGTATTCGAATTTAAAGCCCCTTAACATTGGAATGTCCACAGAAAGGACGCGTGACGGTAACTCATAAAAAGTTTGCCTAAGCCTATTTTGGCTAAATGTAAGCGTCACCCCGTTAGTCTAGATATCGAATATCTTGGCATTTGGCTTCGTTCCACATTCGAAAATTTTATTTTAAAATAAACACAAAAATATATTTAGGATAGTAAAATCTATAGATAAATATAAAAGAAAGGATAATTATACGTACAATGGCCTAAAAATAATCAGAAAAAGACAAGTTTATATATTTTCTATAAAAATAATACCCCGTCCAGTAGGTCTACCTGTGGTATGGTTCCTATTACGCTGGTGGCGTTACCTCTCTTGATCGCAAGAACGATCTTCTGTGATTGATCTTGATACTTGATACATTGCACATTTTATTGGCATTCCTTTACAATATTAAGAGTAGGGGCAAGTGCTGTACCTGTGGACGGTTTTACCTGTGAGTATTGACTCATACAAAGAAAACGAATAACCATAGAGAAATACCAATCACTTATTTGAAAAGCATTTTTTTCATATGGCAATACTAGCTAGTCGTTATCTTAACGGATGACAGCGTTTTGTGGCTGCTGAAAGTTTTTGTGACAAAAAGTAAGTTTTTTTCCTTCTTTTTAAGCATTTTTTATGCAAAATCTGCAAATGTTTCGGGTGTCTTTGCAGTGGCATAGTTATTGATTTATATGGTGTAAACGTTATTTCTACAAGATTTCAACTCAAAAAAGCATTTTTTTCAGAAATCACAAAAAACTAATTTTGGCGTTTACGCATGATTTAGGAATCTGATTTTTAGAAAACTGACTCAAAGATTGATGCCCGAGGCGATCGCTATCAAAAATGTTGTTGTTAATGAATAATTACTATATATAAATGATGATTTTCAAGTTGATTCGGTTTAGTGTGCTAATTTCTGTATTATTATGTGTATCATTTTGAGTTGAAACCCTTTTGTCGGTTCTTTTTAAGTTGTTACATCTTATGTATTTAAACATAGTAGGTACTTATTGATTAAAAAAAAGTGTATTTTCACTCTCTTCTTTCAGGCTGAATGCATACGACATAATATTTTTTTAGTAGAGTTTTGAACAACCAGACATTGCATTTGGTAGGTTCTGTTTTACCGCAATAGAAACTGGATTTTGACACACTTTCAAATCATTATCTCTAGCTGTTTTTATTATTTTTATTGGCATTGGCTTAATTCGTTTTGATCAAAAGAAAATCAATTATCACCAACATCTGAATCAGAAAATAAATATCACTTTCATCAGAGCCTGGCACTAGTCAATGTTTTTGATTCACTACATCAAAAGAAAGAAAAAGTCGGGTCAGCAATCGAATCATCTACATCACTTTCATCACTACGAACAGGTGTAACACATAGTCATCAATTCGCTTATTTTTGAGATATCGCGTAAAAACGATAAAAAGAATTATCATTGCTTTTTATTTCTGAATTTGATACTAATGACTGAATCACGTATGCGTCCACGTGGTCACGTATACGTGGTGCGGTATTATTATATTTTCCTTTCAGTAAGTTTACTTATAGTTTTCCACGCCACTTCATAGTTCTTAAAAAAGAAGCAAACGATAAGAGTACAGAAATAATGTGAGTAGGTAGCATAAAAACTGTATTAACTCGAAAATATGTAAAAGTAAGTGTAACTAGCGAAATAGTTCGTTACCCATATTCCATTATTATTAAGATATATATGTCGGAGACAGGATGGTCATCAGTACGGACCCTGAATTGTAGCGCAGCGCGCGAGTGGCTCCGATTGGCCGACCCGAAACCAGCGTCACAGCTGACGTCACATCCACCTCGCGCGCTAGGACGGAGCCTCGGGACGACCGGCACTCTCACTTGCCATCAGACCACGCTCGTGAACGGTCCTACCCTGGAACTGTCCACGCTACTTTTCATAACTGCCTAATTCATACTTTGTTACTGTCAATTGATTCCTTTGGTTGATTAAAAATTCATCTTCACGTTAATTCTCGTCTCATTACTCGATCTCCCAACTACTGCCCACGAGATGTCCGACGAGAGAGCCAATCCTGAAGTCTCCCCGACATCAGAAATGGGATCAGATCGAGTAAATGAGACGCCACGTGGGAGCGACGGAAGTGATGCACTATGGCGGCAAATCCTCGAGGCGCAGAATGAACAAATGCGAGCACTTATACAAGCGTTGCAACGCCCGCCCGCCGCCAACAAGCACGTGGTTTTCCCGGACTTCGACCCTGATAAGCGCGACGCAGAAGCGTTGTCATGGTGTACTACGGCCGACGTGTGTATGGCCGACGCTCCCTTGGAAGGCGGCGAGCTTGTCGTCGCCATCAGCAAGTCGTTAAAAGGTACAGCGTCGACGTGGCTATCGCAGATTGCTTACCCCGGGATCACGTGGCCACAATTCAAGGATTTGTTTATGGCGAGGTTTGCCCCAAACGAGACCTTGGCCGCTACTCTCATCAACCTCAGCGCTGATAAACCAGGTGAAAGGGAGACTTATGGAGCTTATGCCAGCCGCCTCATGTCAGCTCTGTTGAACCGCTTCAAGAATATCGACACAGAACGCATCATCGTGTCCTTCGTGCTGGCTCATCTGGCGCAAATCAACACAAGACTGCAACGCCTTGCTTTTACAACAGAAATAACTTCGCGCCTTCAACTACAAAAGGAGTTGCAAGCATTCTCCTATTTAAAACGCAAGGCACCAGTAACTGAAGAAAAAGGCAACGACAACAAACGACCACGACTACCCACAGTACCAATTAAATGCCATGGCTGTGGAAAACTTGGACATAAACAATCTGAGTGCCGGATGAAGACCAAGGAGTTCAAGAGAGGGCCTTCACCCGTCAACACCTCTACACGTCCAGGTTCCCAAGCAACCACCAGCGGAACCGTGACCTGCTTCAAGTGCGGCGCACCGGGACACATCGCGAGCAGGTGCAGCAGCGCCACCTCCACCTCAAGCACACCGCCCGCCGAGCGACGCGTCAACCTATGCGAAGTTGAACCCCCGACCGGCTCGCTCAGACACCTCGGTAAGCAATTTCAGTTTCATTTTGATTCGGGCTCAGAATGTTCGTTAGTTAAAGAAAGTATTGCACGCGAATTAACGGGTAAACGTAGCCGCGGAGTAGTAGCTTTAGTGGGAATTAGTAACAAGAAAATAAACAGTACTGAACAACTTACGTGTCTTGTTGAGATTAATGATTATCCAACCGAAATCTTTTTCCATGTTTTGCCGGACGTATATCTACGTAGTGACATGATGATTGGCCGCGATATCTTAAATAAAGGGTTCACTGCTAGTATGGGAGCTAAAGAGTTTACATTGACAAAGACGTGTGTAGTAAATACTTGTGGCACAACGAATCAAAACAAATCTTTTCCTGATTTTGAGAGGGTAGACACCGATAGTTCACCGGAGGGTCGGCAAGCGCTCATCCAGTTATTAGGAGGGTATACTGATTTTTTTACTAACGGCTTCCCCGCTACCCGCGTGACAACTGGCAAATGTGAAATTCGTTTGATTGACCCGAGTCGCACCGTGCAACGGCGGCCTTACAAGTGTTCACCCGCCGAGTGCGATATTATGCGCGATCGTGTGAACGAGCTGTTAGAGGCAAACATTATAAGACCCAGTAGTTCCCCATTTGCCAGTCCCGCGCTGTTGGTGGATAAGCAAGATGGTAGTAAACGTATGATTATCGCGAGTTAAACAAAAACACCGTCCCGGATAGATACCCGCTACCGTTAATTTCTGACCAGATTTCTCGCTTGCATGGCGCCAAATTTTTTTCAAAATTGGATTGCGCGAGTGGTTTCCATCAGATACCAATGAGTGAGGAGTCTATTGAACGTACTGCATTTATAACACCGTTTGGAATCAGGGAATACCTTTCCATGCCATTTGGTATGCGAAATTCAATTTCAGTTTTTCAGAGAGCGATCGTGCAGGCATTAGGTGACTTGGCGTTCACATACGTCGTTGTTTATGTCGATGACATTTTGATTGTATCGGAGACAGAGGAGGAGGGGATTGATAGGTTGAAGGTTGTGCTCGATATTTTGACAAGGGCCGGATTTTCTATGAACTTGAAGAAATGCTCGTTTCTGAAGACGCGTGTGGAGTTCCTAGGGTACGAGGTTGAAGCAGGAGAGGTGAGGCCGAACAAGCGAAAAATCGAGGCCTTGTCGGCGTTGCCGCCGCCCGAGTCCGTCACGCAGCTAAGACAATTCATTGGTCTAGCCTCATATTTTCGCCAGTTTGTCCCAAACTTTTCCCGCGTGATGGCTCCGTTGCATAGGCTTACAGCAGGCAAGGGTCCGTTCCTCTGGAAGGAGAATCACGAGCAAATTCGACAGCTGGTTATCTCAATTCTCACCAAGGAGCCGGTGTTGATGATATTTGACCCTCGTTATCCAGCGGAGCTACACGCAGACGCTAGTGCGGATGGCTACGGCGTGATGTTGTTGCAGAATGTGGACGGTAGGCGACGTGTAGTCGGTTACTACAGTAAACGCACATCCCCGGCAGAATCCAGGTACCACTCATACGAGTTGGAGACTCTGGCCGTAGTTAATGGAGTAAAACATTTCCGGTCATATCTACACGGACGAAAGTTCACAGTAGTAACCGATTGCAACTCGCTGAAATCTTCTCGTGACAAGGTCGACCTCACACCACGTGTTCATCGGTGGTGGTGTTTCCTGCAGTCATTTGATTTCGACGTCGTTTATAGGGCTGGAAAACATATGGGGCACGTAGATTTCCTTTCCCGCAATCCCTTGTCTAGCGTGCCGAAACAGCAGTTCCCCAAAGTGGCTGAGAAGCGCGTAAACCTGATTGAGCTTTCTGAAAATTGGCTTTTAGCGGAGCAGCAGCGAGACGAGGAAATCCAGAAAATAGTCACAGCGCTTAGCGAGACTCAATTGTCGGATGATATTGCAAAAACGTATGAGGTTCGTAAGGGTGTTCTGCATCGCAAAATCCAGCGTAATGGTCGCACGAAGTGTTTACCAATTGTGCCTAGACCTCTGAGGTTTTCTGTCGTGACCAATGTGCATGAGGCTATCGTACATCTCGGTTGGAAAAAAACATTGGAAAAACTCTATGACCATTATTGGTTCGAGGGTATGGCCCGTTATGTTCGTAAACTTTTAAATAACTGCGTCACATGCAAAGTTTCCAAAAGCCATTCTGGTAGAGTTCAAGCAGAGCTTCATCCCATACCCAAGATCACCATTCCATGGCACACGGTTCACATTGACGCGACAGGAAAACTCAGTGGAAAAAGTGATAAAAAGGAATATGTGTTTGTCATCATTGATGCCTTTACGAAATTTGTCTATCTTCACCACACCACGAAAATCGACACTAATAGTAGCATCAAAGCTGTTAAAAAGAGTGCTTCAATTTTTGGGGCTCCGGCGCGTATCATAGCTGACCAAGGTCGTTGTTTCGCTAGTCACCAGTTCAAGGAGTTCTGCGTTAGTAAAAACATTGTTCTGCATCTAATAGCTACGGGATCATCACGAGCAAATGGCCAGGTCGAACGAGTCATGAGCACGCTGAAGTCAATGTTGACGGCCGTGGAGACGTGTGATGATAGGTCTTGGCAGGATACGTTAGATGATGTACAACTCGCTCTAAACTGTACTGTTAATAGGGTGACACAGGCTAGTCCACTTGAGCTCATGATAGGGAAGGTAGCACGCCCGTTAGATCTAATGACGAGTGATGAGGCCCCGGGGGTAGATATTTCGGAAACTAGGGAACACGCCGCGCAACAAATTGAAAAGTCTGCCTTGTATGACAAATCGCGGTTTGATAGTACAAAGGCACAATTGGAGAAGTTTTCGGTTGGACAGTATGTTTTGATAGAGAATGAAGAACGTAATCAGACGAAGTTAGATGCTAAATTTAGAGGCCCATTTAAAATAATAGAAATGTTAGAGGGAGATAGATACACTTTGAAAGCTTTAAATTCAAAGCGTACTTACAAGTACGCTCACGATAGATTAAGAGAAATGCCGGGGAGCTACGTACCATTAGAAGTAGACGAGCAAGATAATGAGAGTGATAGCGAGGTTCTCAGTTCGGCTGGTCAGACCGTACCAGACACTTAACTGTAGCCGTAGTCCGTTAGAAGTCGGCATCTGCTCTGAGTAGTCCGTGGATACGCGGTGCGCGGTAGGTGCTGGCGGAGGTCGGGTCTCTCTCTCGCAGAGACCGTAGAGTCATAGGGTTGACTCGGCGATCCCGGGGGATGCGCGTAGTGGGTGGCTAGATTAGCCCTAGGCCACGAATGAGTTACCCGTTTCATTGAATTGATTTTTAATGATTTAATTTTAAATGATTTGGTATTTCAATGTCAATAGGTTTGACCAAAAGGAATTTACCGGATGGTACATGGTTCCTTATGCATTGTATTTGGTAAAAGATGTAAATAATTAGTGTATTTCGTAATTTAGAATAACTAATTGCATTTTAATTTGTAGTTAATTAATTAGATTAAAGTTAAATTGTACGGGCAATAAAACAAGAATTTGCATTTGATGAAGTTTCAATCAGATTATAGGGTCAAGGACATATAATCAGGATTGACCGAACGATATACTGCGCTGTTTTTCCATTGTTCCAGAATAAACACACGAGGACGTGCGTCGACGCAGGATGACCGTGTCGGAGACAGGATGGTCATCAGTACGGACCCTGAATTGTAGCGCAGCGCGCGAGTGGCTCCGATTGGCCGACCCGAAACCAGCGTCACAGCTGACGTCACATCCACCTCGCGCGCTAGGACGGAGCCTCGGGACGACCGGCACTCTCACTTGCCATCAGACCACGCTCGTGAACGGTCCTACCCTGGAACTGTCCACGCTACTTTTCATAACTGCCTAATTCATACTTTGTTACTGTCAATTGATTCCTTTGGTTGATTAAAAATTCATCTTCACGTTAATTCTCGTCTCATTACTCGATCTCCCAACTACTGCCCACGAGATGTCCGACGAGAGAGCCAATCCTGAAGTCTCCCCGACATATAATAGTACGCTATTTTTCGAACTAATAAATTCGCTTTATTTCCGAAGAAATAAACCTGATATTTGGATTATTCAAGAAACCAGAAGTAATTAAAAAGTAAGAATTATTTTCATCAAAAGAGAATTAAATTAAAATATATCACTAAATATTTCTTGGCCTAGTATTCTAAACTGTTTTAACTAGAAATACAACAAGAAGTATTTGTGAAGTGATCGACATCTAACCATTAAAAGCGTATCATTTCAAAATAATCAACATCAAGTCGTTTTTATAAGTCAACTAAACTTTAGCAAGTCGAAATAACACTATATTGCTGAATTGATTTACGTGCACAATGCCCGGACACTGGGCCCAGCAACTAACAATACTGCGGTATAGATGGCACTGTGCACTGACGAGACGCACAATAAATCAGCAAAAGGTACTTAAAGTGCTTTCATTCGGTGTGCGCTTAAGATATTGTTGCGCCGGTTTTTGTGGCTTACGCGGCTTGATTTGCAGAATCCGAATATGTAACTAACTAAAAAATTAACTTTTTTAACTTAATACTGTTTAGATCTAGGCGTGCGGTATGTAGCATTAATAGTGACCGGTATGAATTCAAAATAAAAACCGCCAAAATTGTACCTGTGGACACCTCCGTAAATGTACCTGTGGACTGTCCATAGGTACAATTATACTGAATGTACCTGTGGACGGTAAAATTAATATTTTTGTTTTATTTAGTGCCTCGTAGAAAAACTGGGAAAAAAAGAGACAAGATATGCCAGGACACTCTGACTTTAGTAAGGAAAGCCACTGAAAAGATTAAAATCCCAAATTCGATAATGTTTAAATAAAAAAAAAAATACTGTCGAAATATTGGTGAAGAAGGCTTCGAAGTCAAAAATCATATCAGGAGGATCTTTAGCAATACTGAGGAGCAACAGCTGTATGATTACTTTAAAAAGGCAGCATATCTACACATGTACCTGAATAAAAAACAAGTTCGATAACTTGCCTATGAGTTTGCTAAACTAGGATCCTAACAGACACGCCGTTAAAAGAAACTATTAAGTTGGAGGAATCGAAACGAGCCAATAATAATAAGAAGAAGAATTCTACTGGAACAAATAGTACCAAATACGTTTGATAAAGATACATCTTAGTCTGATAAGCTTAAAACAATACCTGATGCCAAACAAAAATTATTTTAGAGGATGAAATATTATCTCTTATTCATTTCAAAGGCTCACAAAGACAACGTAAATTCCGATGACGAATCAGGTTTTTATTTAAAAAAATGTTGAATATAAAATGATGATTCAGATAACTCTGCTAGCATAGAATGTATTAAAATGATGTTGTTATTGATAGTTGATTATTTTCCATGAAGAAAATTAGGTTTTCCTTAAGAATGTAAAGTGTCAAACGCCGATTATGATACTGCTGCAGACTATGGAGTCTTTTTAAAGTCCCATAATTATACTTGAGATTCTGCTAAGAATATTACATTTCAAGAAGAAAAAAAAGTAATTATGATATGCAGAGCAACGTATAGTTACATGTTGATTAATTGTATGTTGTTAATTGCGTTATTTTAGAAATTTCTTCTGTTTAAAAGAATGTTGTTGATTATTGTCCATAGGTACGTTTTTAGTGTCCATAGGTACAAAGAGTAGATGTACCTATGGACAAAATGAGTATTTTTTTTTTTAATGCTTTTATCCGCCATCTCCGGATAGCTTGCGTAGAAGACATATGTGGACTTTAAATATTGTTTAACTGTGATTAAAAGTGCGTTTTTCAAAAAGCGTAGTTTTTGTCTAACAACTGATTAAAGGTCAAATTCTGGAAAGTGTCCACAGGTACAGCACTTGCCCCTACATATCCCATACTATCAGTTTACTTTAACCCCTCGTATAGGATATAAACAATTTGCTAATCAAATTGAAACCAACTGATATTTTAACGTAAAGTTGAAACGTCCTGCTCGGATCCGTGTTTAACGAGGGGTTAAGTTTGCACCTGGTACCTATGGCATCGGATACAAACGAGGTCCCAACTTAACGTAACCGCGTTATACAAATCGACGTTTCATTCGTCTGTTTCCTCCTCCAAAACATAGTTCCTAAGACTTCGTGAAGATTAGTTAACCCTTAAATGCATCCTGTAAGATGCAGCTTACATAACAAAAAATTCAAGTGTTCAGTTCCATTCCAACCCACCTTACTTTGCATATAACGGAACGCACCCGAGCCGTCACTTTGACACTATGATTTTGGAGGTTACTTTTTACTTGACTTGTAATTATTCTTGAGAACGTTTGAGATGGCGATTTGAAGACACGTTTCGGTGTACGCCTTTTGTATATATTTTGTTGGAAACGAGTAGTTTTGTTTGCCTAAGGCACCTCGTTAATATTTGGTTATACTTTGGTTCTTAATTGCTGTGAATATTGTGACTTGGACCGGGCTGGTGTTGCGGACGCCGAGAAAACGAAGGGCGCGCCAGCAAATCACATAATACACACACATTACACAATACACTAACTCAAATTTGCTGGAAATTGGGCGGTATCGGCTCAATGCGAAGGTTAGTGCTTTAGGTATAAGCTAGGTTTAAGTACAGAGGCGCGAATCGCGCCCGCGTATGTTCCCGTCTGGAATTACTGTTTTGCTGGGTACACAGTTGATGGGCCCCTGTGACCCGTAGACCTGGGCGGGAACATAACATCAAGATTTATTTAAAAGTAGGAATACTTATAATGTTATTGAAAGTGATGTCATAAGGAAATTTAACCCATTTAAATATTTCTTCGTCATACGTTGACGGTTGTTTCTAAAAAAAAAGAGTTACAGTTGTTTATTAATGAGAAGGCAGAAATTCGAAAAACTTACCGCCATATTTTTATGGTCTCGCAAAACGGTGGTTTTTAACGAGTGTTTTTTGGCAGTCTTTATGTTCAATAGGTATATTTTTTTTACTAAAATGTGTTTCTACATATATTAAACATTGTACGGATACTAAGTTCAGTAACGAATTTCACGTATTTATAAGAAATATTTGTAAACTTTTGTATGAAAAATTCACAAATTTACTTTTTTACCAATTTTCTTTGAAAAAAATAATATAATATTTTTATTTTTAATTGGTTCATGACTGTAACGTAAAGCACAAAATATCTCATATTTTTTTTTTCAATAAAAAATCATGGATTTTAAGAGTGGAAACAGACGCGAAACGAAACCTCGATTTATATGGAAAAATAAGTGGTATTTCCTCTTAACAGGTGTTTTAAGCGTTGATGAGCGCGTCCCTCAAAATCACATCGACAAAATTGAATCGAGAGCTCCAATATTGTTCCATGCACGTTGCACGTGACAACATGAACGCAACATTTCAAACGCTACTTGCTTTGACATTGTTCTGAACATCATTACAGGTAAACGTCAAATTATGATTTTACTTCGCGGGCTAACAGCAGAGATAGCACTAGTTCACCTCATTAGGGTTACCGGTAATGAAGTTGTGTGGTGTGCCACCCCTCTTGTTATCTCATCTTTGTTGCAAAGTTAAAAGAAAGTTGCATTGCAGATTTAACGCCCTACATGATTGTAAGTGAATTAGCTAAATTCAGTTTTCTTTGTTTTGCCAACTTTCTGCAATATATTCTTGTAGGTATTTATTTACATACATCCAGACCAACATGTTTTTTGTACATTAACTTTTTTGTTTATTTTGAGTGTTTTTAGCTATTTAAAAATCTATGACTAATGTTAAAACATATAAAAAATCTCACTTACGGACTAGGATGACGTAAACAATTATTTTTGAAAGGTGGCTACGAAACTCAGTCAATCGATAAATGCCAAAAAATATGATTTATGGCACTTATCGATTTTCGTGATTTATTACTATGACATCTAATTGAGCCACCTTTTAAATATAGTTGTAATATTGTTTACGTCATCCGAGGCCGTAAGACTGATTTCCTGCCCGCTACGCGGAGAGAAAATCTCGCTTCCTGGTTAAGGCAAGATGTAAAACTTTATACAAACCAAAAGCGGTAATTCATAAAGCCCCAGATTGCATATTTATGGCCCTCACCTTTGGTACGAGCCACAAACACCGTCGATCTTGGACACACGAATTCACCACCCTAGGTATGATTTATACTATCAACGTAATTTTCTCTAATACAATACAATACAACAATACTTTATTGCACACCAATATAAGTTTACAAAAGGAAACAAGACAAATAAAATTTATAAATAACGGTAGACAACAGGTGGTCTTATCGCTAAAAAGCGATCTCTTTCAGACAACCTTTAGGTAGTGAAATTGATGAAAATGTAAACTTAATACAGAGTAGGTGCAGCAGAAGGTAAAGGGAGCACATAATTTGATACTAACAGAAAACAAGTACGCATATGGGTAAATATACACAATACTTAATATTATAGACCTGTGTGTACTGTCTGTGATGCATCAGTGTTTTGATTACACCCCGTATTGGTTATTTTCAGCACCACCTTAGTTCGAAGAGTAATCTGGACCGTAAACTTAGTCCACATAACGTGAGGTTTGTTACACGATTCAGCTTTGGAAAGTTTTGGCAGCCTGCAGTCGCTTCGAATAAGGGTTTGGCTTTACCGTAAAGTTCGGCATCATATTTCTGTTCACCTTTCACATAGAATCTTGAATTTATCATGACTTGTTCCGTGAGGAATTTGCCGTTTTAATGTTTCACTTAATTATTTGCGACGGTAACATACATTAATATTGGATTGATGCGTGATTTCTAATCAGTGCACCAATTTATTCGAAATGATTCAAGATTTTGTACTAAATGTACGAATACTTCATGAATACTTTGAATACTGTGCCTATATATATAGTACGACATAAAAGAGTAGAAACTCAAAGTGGCAATACTGTAGTGTCGTCCCTTTTTAATCAATGTAAGAAAACCGTATGACACTAGATTATTATAAAAATAAAAAAAATAAAAAATAAAATAAAAAACCTTTTTATTCCATAACGCATAATTAACAAATAGGTAAGATAACTTAATTAGAAAATTATTATTATTTTTACGCTAGGACCCCTTCTGGGTAAAGGCCTTTTTCCAACGTTCCCTGTCTTGTGCCTCTGTAATCCAGTCGTTCGTGACCTTCATAATGTCGTCAGCCCATCGAGCGCGTGGCCGCCCTGCTCTGCGTTTGCCAGTTGGTCCCTTCCATATAGTAACCCTTTTTGTCCATTTGGCGTCGTGCATTCTTGCTATGTGGCCTGCCCATTGCCATTTAAGCTTGAGAGAGTGCTCGAGGGCATCAATAACTTTGGTTTTTTCTCTAATATTGGTATGTTTTATTTTGTCTATCCGTCGTACTTTTAAAACGCTCCGTTCAATGGCTCTCTGACATGATCTAATTTTATTTTTTATGTGGTTGGTGAATTTCCACGTTTGGCAGCCATAACTAAGTGTAGGAAGCAAGCATGAGTCCAGCAGTTTCTTTTTAAGATGTAGCGGCATGGAGCTTTTCAGCACATTTGCCATAGACCAAAACTTGTTCCAAGTTTTCTTTACCCGTCTATCTACCTCTGCCACGTTGTTATCCGTACTGAACGATATTTTTTTGCCTAGGTAAATATAATCTTTAACATAGTCCAGTCTGATTGTGTCTATGAAAATGTCTTTTTCTTCAGTGTTTGTCATTAGCTTAGTTTTTTGAAGGTTCATCTTTAGGCCGACTTGTTTACTTTTAAAATGCAAAGTTTTAAGCATGAACTGCATGTCCCGGCAGCTTTCGGATAGTACCACGATATCGTCTGCAAAAGCCAGGTGCGTCAGACGGCTTCCATTAATATAGATTCCGATGTTTTCCCATTTGAGACCTTTAAATATTAAGTGCAAAACGCTTATAAATAGAGTGGGAGATAATGGGTCGCCTTGCCTGACGCCTCTTTCTATCTTTATATATCTTCCTGCGTTTTCTAGTCTCACTCTACTCTTGCAATTTAAGTAAATGTTTTTTATAATGTCGATATACGTTTCATTTATCTGCGCTTATTTCAACTAGATTATTACCACTTTCTAATTTCTACACTTTAAGTTGGAGTGTAATAGCCCAAATAAGTCAAATCGAGGTCCCCGGGAAGAGAACCTCAGGAAGTCAGCTAAACGTGATTACTATTAACGCAATTTTAACTCTTGGCAATGGCTTTAGAGTTGATAATACAACAAAAGGACACCTTATCTATTAAGCACGCTTCTTTTTATTACGAGCGATAATGAGGTACAAAACCACACAACAGACTGTTTTCTTTAATGAGATCGTACACAGTGCCAACCGAAGGATTATACAAACAAACCCCCATGGACGCTATCAATTTCCCCTTAACACAGAAATGTACGTCATGTAGCCCAATGTGTCTGAATCCGGTTCCATACCTGAACAATACGCCAAGAATCACTGAACAAACTTCAGCATTCTTCAACATACTCTTGTCGAAAAACTATCCGGGCAATCCGCAACGTTCAGTCTAACGGCGCTTGTTTGTTTTCCTTCCCTGTGCGGGTCCGAGTTTGCTTTACACTTGGCAAATTTAATGGCAACGTTTTGTTACACGTTGGTCATTAATTTGAGAGATTTGGAAATTGTTTGCTTTTTTTCAAGTGATAGGGAAGAAATTAACTTTTTTTGTGACTAGGTCGCACACGGATATATTACTAATTTGCCTGCGTTTTCCATCAGAAACTATTGTTGAATCCAAAAACAAAACTCCTTTTTCTTTTTCAGTCGTAGAGTATGTGCATTCTATGATATACTCTTTAGCTGTCCGCAACGTTCGGTCTAACGGTGCTTCTGTTTGCCTACCTTTTCCTTTCCTTTCCTCCTCAACATACTCTTCAGCTCTGCTGTCGAGAAACTATCCAGGCAATTCGCAACGTTTTGTTTAACGGTGCTTCTGTTTGCCTTCCTTTCCTTTCCTCTTCAACATACTCTTATGTTCTATCGTCGAGAAACTATCCCGGAAATCCGCAACGTTCGGTCTAATGGCGCTTCTGTTTGCCTTCCTTTCCAGTGCGGGTCTGAGTTTGTTTTACACTTTGGCAAATTTAATAGGAACGCTTAGTTACACGTTGGTCATAAATTGAAGATTTGACAGCGGTTTTTATAATGTTTAAGTGACATTAAATGTTCTCATAAGAGAAATTCATTAATGAATTACAGAAAGAAATTGAATCGCTTATGTTTCCAAAATTTACATTTGTTGAAACGTAGGCAATTCTTTGAAATAAAAATATCAAAAATATTTTTTTTGTTGAGACTTTTTCTTGTGAAATTTATGTCTGCAAAATAAAGTGACACCGTTTATCTAGTACATACCTAATAATAATATAACTTATTAATAAAGAGACATGAAGAACTTTTCTCGGTTTGAGCTGAACACGTTCAATGTGAATAGTTAGATAGAAACAAGGAATGGAATCCTAGAAACTTAGACCTAGCAAGCGAATGGAGGACGGTATGCCAAGAATAGCCAACGCATTTCCTAATGAGATTTAATAAAAATGGTCTTAGATTATTCTGAAAAGAACGAAAAAATAGGAAAATCCTTTTATGCTAATGACCTTAAATATAATATTAAAAATATAAGAAAATAAACATTAAGGGACAGTCTTACACAAAACGAAGCTAAGCAATGCTTTGTATTCTGGGTTCTAGACGACGATAGATAACCTCCATGATCCAGAAGCAAATATTCAAGTTCATCACACAAAAATTTGCCTTTGCCTGGATTTGAATCTAGGATCGCCGGCTAAGTAGGCAGCTAGTGCAGCTGCCTAATAGTACGCCAACTGCGCGGTCAGTATAAGAATTATTTGTTTGTTTGTTGTTTTCTATCATCTTAGTAAAGCTTTTATTTGTTTTCTGAGTAATGTGCTGATTATGTTTCCTAAGCTGCTTTATTTCCTAAAACTTTAACCTATTAACCTTAAAACCTATTGGACCTTAATTTATTATTTAAACTCGAACATATTAATGGATCTGTAAGAGCATAAAACGGCCTGCAATGAAATATTTATTTTGCCATATAATTTTTTATACCAATCGCTTCTATGGTAATCAAGGATCAAAACCGTTTTCAATCTAATCGTTGTTGTTAGGCTTCTAGAACTCAGGATTTGAAGGAAATATGTTTCCCACGATTAATAGGGAACAACTTAAGCTTCTTGGTTAATCTTGACATAATACCTACCAAATTAATATTGCAATACAACTTGCAAGTAGGTTTCAGTAATTTGGCACACTTGAGTGTAATCTATTCATATAAACTAACATAACTGAGTTTGTATGTGCAGTTTGGGAATATTTAGGTCACTAGCGTAATTAAGTCTGGGTTAGATATGTGAATAGAATACCTATACATGTCTATATTAACAGACGTGTGTTAGACGTTGCTATAATTGAAATACCTTATACAGTGATAGATAACCTCTTAGCCTTATCAAGAATATGAACCTACGCACCAATGCGCACCACGGTGCTTCTGTACACCGCCTGCATTCGAGAAAAGTTTCAGCGCCTTCGTAATCACCCCTAAAGATGCGCTCGCATCAAACAGTGATTTGTAGAAAACTAAGGAAGAGACCTTTGTCCAGCAGTGGTACACTAGCATGCGGAAGTGTAGTATAAAAAAAATCTTCTCAATCATAACCAGGAATCGGAAAATCGAATAGATATTTACCTAACTATCTTGGCAGCGGCTTTGTTGTTCAGTTGTAGGCATTAGCGGCTTTCTTTCTTTCTTGTATGAGTGAGATAGCATTAAAATGTTGCCTACTTTATTTGAATATGTATCCTAATTTCCGTCGGAAACCGAGGAGTGGGTCAAAGTTCCATAGCAAGATTTGGAGATATACATGGAACTCTTCTTCTTTGTCGTTACACTCTTGTCAGAGTGTTCTTGGCTGTCATTCCTTGTGAGGCAAATCTAACCACACGGTACCGTTTCTCTCTCAGTTTCTGGTGCTCTCGTGCAGAGGGCAGTTTGTGGCCGATTTGATTTGGTCATTTCACCTCATGGGAGAGCTAGCGCGTGGTCTAGTACCGTCTTCTGAACCAGCAGGCACACAATGGACAAAGCTCCACATCTACACACGTGTCCGAAAATGAGGATTCGGTACTTCACTATGGACTGGTGATACTAAAATACAAAATCCTTTCTGTAACATAATAACCCATTATTCAACAAATCTGAGCCTCGTAATTTCTGAATCAAGACCGGTTCCGTTAATTTCTCTTAATGGCTGAGAGCGAACTTAAATTTAATTTACTGAAACTTGCGATGACGGAACCCTCGGCCTGCAATACAAAAAGCAATATATGTAAATTACTTGCCAACTCCGTTTCTGTCCCAGCAGATTTTGGGGAACAAGTGACAGGCTTTTACATTAGAAGTAAAAAAAACGCGTTTTCGATTGTTCACGTCTCGCTCACACTCTAAGACTAAAGGGAACGGAAAGGCATTTATGAGTACAGAAAGTGTCAATGTAATTTTTTTTGAAGACGCGTTTGGAGCAGCTTGAAGACACCTGCCTACTAAGCCGGCGGTCCCGGATTCGAGTCCCGGCCAGGGAAAATATTTGTGTGATGAACTCGAATATTTGTGCATGGGGTCATGGTTGTATTTAAGTATATATATATTTATCTATATAAGTACGTATATCGTCGTCTAATACCCATAACACAAGCCTTCTTGAGCTTAATTTGGTACTAGATCGATTTATGTGAGGTTGTCCGATATTTCATTATTTTCGTATTTTCTATTGTTAACACCTCTAATCTAAAGTGATCCAGAATATTAAAACATTGAATATTTACATGAGTTTCTGGTTTTTTTTCTAAATCTACCTAAAAACCTTTAAAATCTATCAAATAACAACATCGCAGCTTTGCATAACAAAACAAATATCTATAATCACTTTTACAGAAAAATAAAAAATATTCTTGTTTTTTTTTTTTTTTACTTTTTTGTGACATAAAAAATATGACTTGTATTTTTTCGCTTGCACCAAAATAACTACCAGCCTCAAAATTACGGAAAGGTCCCATCAGTATTTAATATTGCATTTCTTGCATAGAGTAAGGTTCCCTTTTAATAAGTGTACGAACTTAATTAGAAAATTCGTTTTATTCCTCAGTAACGCTTCATGAACTCTCTGAATAAATTATTGCAGTTTTCGCTCCAGACTGTTTTAAGTCGAGTTTTTCAACGAGACATTAATTAATTTATTTTGCGCTTAAAAACACGAATTACGACTTGCATGTTGGACAGCAGTTTCTTAAATCAGATAAGACAAGAAAAATCTGAGTTATTTTGACTTGGCTTTCAGCAAACGTGGTTTGGGTTAATTATTAGACATGTCGCACATGGAAAATGTACATTGTCGTTATGAGATTTTTGACCCAACACTAAACCTTTCAACACATGCTGACCCTTGGTGGTAGAAAAAGATTTTTTTTTATTATTATTTGGGTGAGCAACGTAGTTAATGACTAGGGTACTTTCATAAAATCTATATTTATATCTGACAAGGTCTTAAAGTTAATAAAGAGGTGCTATTAGAGTTTCTCAAAAAGTTTACCCCCGGTGTGGGGGTAAGATAGCCGGTGAAATTACCAGCATAGAGGCTTTCTATCTTCGTCCTCTGGGTAGGCAAACACTTGTGACTCCTATGGTGTTGCAGGTGTTTATGGGCGATGGTAATCGCTTTCCATCAGGCGATACGTTTGCTCGTTTGCCCCCTATGACATAAAAAAAAAAGTTTATTTAAAGTCTTTAATTGTGGCATGTCGCATAAGGCGCTGAAAGGCGTATGACGCTAACGTACAGAAAAAAATATGCCTGAGACAAAGTAAAAAAGAGAGTAATTTTACACTCGACGAAAAAAAGAGGGGTGTTATAAGTTAAAATGTGTATCCGTGTATCCGTACCAAGATACTCAGCTTTAATTGGAACAAAGTGACAAGATCTCAGCCAATATTGAAAATAAGAATTTAAAATTTTGTAGTTATGTTCAGTTTTAGTAGCATTTTCTATATCAATCATTGAATAAGGGTCTCATGATGACCAGCTACTTGTGTCGGGGATGTTTAATTTTTTTTAATTTAGGTTATAAATAAACAGAAATATATCTGTATACCGAATAAAAAAACCTTAAAAATTATAGAGAAACGCAATCCAATCCTAAATAATGGGCGCTGATTATACTAACGCCGCCATAAAGCTGGAAGAAGTTTAAAAAATATTGCGTATTCCAAAGAAACGAGGTGGGAAAAAATTAAAATGCACCCTCTGTTTAAGACGATGGTTCTCGAACCCCCGTTACCTTGGGAAAGTTAAGGGCTGAAACTTCCGCTTGATGCGGAATGGTTAAATATTAAAAGGTGAGCCATGTTGTTTCATAACGATGTAGAAAAATCTGTTGCTCTCGCTGAAATGGTAAACAGTTCTGTTTCAGGCTGGTCTAGCAACTTTGAGTGCTCCGCTAGCAATGCTGATAGCAAAAGTAGCATTGTGACAGAAATTGTTATGATTGTACTTGTTTGGGCTTTATAACAAGGCTCAAAGTTATTCAGAGGGCAAAGGAGCGAGCTATGCTCGGAGTTTCCTTGCGGGATCGAATCCGAAATAATGAAATACGCAAGAGAATCAAGGTTCTACATAGCTCAGACAGTCGCCAAACTTAAGGGGCAGTGGACGCGGTACAGTGCTCGTAGAATCGATGGACCCAAAGGGTTCCTGAGTGGCGACCGCGTACCAGAAGACGCAGCGGGGGAATGTCACCAAGCAGGTGAACCCACGGTCTCGTTAGGATATCGCGGGCAGAATTTGTATGAGGGTGGCGCAAGACCGATCGTTGTGGAGAACTTTGGAGGAGGCATTTGTCCAGCAGTAGACGTCTAGCGGCTGATGATATGATGATGATGATGTACCTACTTGTTTATATTCCTTGACTATACTCCGACTAGCAATTAACACGTTAATGCCCAAAATGAAACATTATGCTAAAAGCTATATTTATAGCTATTTATAGCTATTTATATTTATTTATATTTATAGCTAAAATTTAGTTCACATCAAGATGTACCAGTAGGGCAAAATTACGTGCTTCACTGTCCAGTAACATAACACACAGATAGATAACAGTAGCGACGCAAATTTATCTTACTGTTCGTGAGC
Organism: Apotomis turbidana; assembly: GCA_905147355.2. Classification (NCBI taxonomy): domain Eukaryota; kingdom Metazoa; phylum Arthropoda; class Insecta; order Lepidoptera; family Tortricidae; genus Apotomis; species Apotomis turbidana. The sequence continues at coordinate 24,313,022 of LR990286.1, forward strand.
TCTTAGAATAAACTTTTCTTATAAGAGCGAATTGTAATTTTATTTTAACAATATAATAATATGAATTCTCACAGTATTTTTTTTCTTGTATATTTCTTATTAAGCACAAAATTCCCTACCAAAAGCGATATGAAGCGAACTGTGTTATATATTGGCTCCTCACCTGATCGAATTAGAAATGAGGAAATCCACAGAAGACTAGCTTAATGGGCAAGGCATGTTGCTCGTAGAACTAATGGAGGTTGGGGCAAAAAGTTTATTGAGTGGTAACCTACTTGACGATTGGCCTGGACGAATGGCTTAAACTTATGATCGTGTTACGATTGCGGCCGTCGATGTGGAGACCCTTGGTGGAAACATTTGTCCAGTAGTGATGTCTTTCGGACGTTTAATGATGATGAAGAAAAGTTCCTCTTTCCCAACCTAAAAATGTAATAATCAGACTCACATACAGACGAAAGTTTGTGAGTTTGTTTGTGTGTACGTTTGTTACTTATTCACGCTCAAATGGCTAGACCAATTTTGATAAATTTTGGTATGAAGGTAGCTGACACCGTAAATTAACACAGATACTACTTTTTATCCCGAAAAATGAAGTGTTCCTGCGGGATGAGCGAGTAACACCACGCGGCGAAGCTAGTAAATAATAATGAAGAAACGTTCCTCTTTCTCAACCTAAAATATAATAATTCTAATTCTATAAAATGCATTCTTCTTAGTTGGCGTCTTAATTGCTGAAGGTTGTGTCTAACTTGAAATATGAATGTTCGTCACTAGAAGCACCATGCTTTTCCACTTGTTTCTATCCTCGGCGATTTCTTGATAGCATAAGGTAATTGACAGGCCTGTGAGCGTCTTTACAAGATCTGACCAACGGGTAGGCGATAGACCGCGAGGTCTTTTTCCGTCTACCGTCTATAAAATGCATTGGTAACTAGCAAATGTTGTAACAGAGCTAGCTCCGATAGTAATCTGTGTGCTGTGCTACCGGCCATGATGCCCGGGGGACTCGGAACTTGTCAACTAATTTGCATACATCGCCCCTCCCGGGATTCGGCAGTCTCATTTCGCAGATTCTAATGGACGCGGCTTTTGGGCTTGTTAAAATGAATGATCGAGCACATTTTTTAATGTTTTTATGTTGGTAAATATATTTTATTATTTTCAATTTTAGAATATTTTACGATATTTGCTTTAGTATTAAGTATGTCCCGAGAATTTTCAAGTAAATGCTCCATTTTAAGCGTTAAAAGCTCCAGCTCCTCCTTCCGCTTTTATTTGGCGCGCGTTCGTAGTCAGTCAACGTTGCTACAGCCTCCGGCCAGTTTTTTTTTCTTTCATTTTTCATTCTTAGTTTTATATACTGCTCTTCGTTTACTTAATAACTTGCGTTTTAGTTACATTTATTACAAAGTAAGTTTGTACAAGTTTGTAATTTTTTTTAATAAAACAGTTACGAAACCCAAAATACGTATTATTTATGTTATTCAAGAGTTTAATTGACGAAGCCTGCTGTGGAACACATCATTGGTTTGTATTTGACGAAGTCTGTTGCTGATTTGTTGTTGTAACTCACCTGACGAAGCTTGCGTTGCAGATCAGAACTTGAAAATTTTCCTTTCATGTGTCTTTTAAAACAATAAAGGGTTTAAGCATAAGTTCGACTTTACTAAACATGCCCTGTGGAATCAAAATACGTTACTAAATATTAGTGCTTTACAGTACGAGCACAGGAAATTTATTGAAAAGCCTTATTTAACATTTTAATAAACAGATAATTTAGAGGTAAAAACAGTTCGTTAACATAGTAATAATATTTTGGTTCATGTCGTTAGAAATGGATTTTTTAGCACCTCTTCAGTAGAATATCGAGTTTTTGTTAGTAGTGTATGCCACATTAAAGAAGGACTGCAAATATACAGAAAAAAGAAATTTGTTGAATACCATAGAGTTCACCATAGAGAAGGGGAGAGGAAAGATGTTTGGTCACCTTATACGACATTACGCTTTTATAAGCAACATCATCGAAGAAAAAGTCAAAGGAAATCAAGGCAGGGGCAGACTAAGAATAAGCTACATAAAACAAATAAAACGTCCTGTCATACAGGGAAATCAAGGAGTTGGATATGGATAAAGATAGATGAAGACAGCTACACCGACAAGACTTGGACTCTTAAATTTATGACGATGCCACATTGGACAAAGTCGGTATAATAAATAACCAGTAATGTGCAAAATCAAAACACAGCTTGACGAATTGATATTCATTGTTTTTGCTCCGAACTCTAAATTAAATTTCCACCGGTGCACAAACTTTGCACTTATGTTATCTCGCGCTATAAATACGGAGCATGCAAATGGAAACGTGAAACTATTGCTATTAATCTACGTAGTATTGAAACTTTTGATACTAAAGTTCTTACTTCATATTCCCATTAATTAAGCTTTTCCTGGTATCAAAAAAGTACCACAGTTATTTAATATTTCTACGGACATTATTCAAAATAAGTGTCTGCTGAATTTCCACTTCTTGCTTTAGCGATGTCTACTTGTTGATTGCAGAAAGGAAAAAATCTTAACCCTTATCTACCTACCTGCTTCTTTAGTCACACAAACACCTCCCTCCCGTCCCCAGGGCGGATACATAATGTCGGCCTTATATATCAAAATTTAAAGATTGGATGGGAATTTTAAAATAATGATGGCAATATAGACATATTAAAATATTTATTAAACTAATAATCATTCTGAAAACATTAAAAAATTTTTTTTACGGTAAACATTATGGCAAAAGTCCTTACTTTAGGAACATATCCTTTGGAAGGTGAGATGAACAAAAATCTTGACTTTATATAAAGATTTAAGTAATCATTTCCAATTATTCAATAATTAACAATGCTAAATCAAAAAGTTTCGTTAAAATAAAGGTAATACTTTTATAAAATTGCAGACCACCAATTTATCCGATTTGTTCGCGGCAGTGAATATAGTTTATTTGCACATTCTAGGCAAAATGATTTTTTGCATTAGAAACATTCGTACTGGGTCCCGTGTTTTCTTCGGGTCACAAGGAGAACAGGATTTCCGCACTTCCAATCACTACCATCCTGACTAAGCGATCGGCTAAGTAAAGAAAAAAAGTATCCATAGTCACGTAACCACCACCCGTCTCCGAGACCCTTAAGAAAAAATACGTATCCACCTACCACCCGTCTCAGAGACGGTCGGAGACAGTATTATGCTTACCAAAATTAAATGCGTGCACGACCGACCTTGTCGAGCGACGACGCGGCACTGAGGCAGGAGGGGAGAAGGTACAAGGACACAAACGTTTGTAGGAGGCTCACACATAGGTATGTTAACAATTTTAGGTTTGAATGAGTCTGTGAGACGGGAGGTAGGTGGTTAAGGGCTAATCAATGTGTTATAAGCAAATCAATGGTACTTAAATTCTATTCCCATTTTAGTGAGGTTTGGTAAGAAGTACCAAAATTCTCTGATTTTGTTAAGGATTAAAGCTATAACTGGATTTTATTAACAGGGTTCGTAAAATGCGAGTAAAATTCATTGAAACGCTAGGATCGTCACTGGTTTATCAAACGTTATTTCAATCGAATTTGCTCGCATTTTACGATCCCCGTACGAGTGCATAAATAAGTAAAAGTAACGTTTGAAACAGGTTTCTACTACTAGGACTTAATCTTTGGTAACTACTATTTTAACAAGTGTCGTAAACGTTATAACTTCTAACACTGTGTTAATAACACAGCTCGGTATTATTTTTTAGATTTTGTTATAGGCGCATCAAACTTATTAATAAATAAATATTAAGAGTTATTCTTCTTTGCTCGGGACAGGGACGCATGGAAGAATGAGAGGGAGGCCTTTGCCCAGCAGTGGGACAATATAGGCTCTTAATAATAATAATAATAATAATAAGAGTTCTTAGACAAATCGAACTAGTCCCAAACTAAGCAATAATTTGACTCCTACGTGTTTATGACAGCACTTGAAAACAGGCACTCAAACTTAGTAGGCATTTAACAAACAATTTCAGATTCATAGTCACGACAGAATGCTCCAGTATAATTCTCATCTATGTGCTGATTCAAGACTAATGTCAGAATAACAAGCTGCGACTAAGTCGTGTCAAAATCCAACCGCACAGTCTGCACTGAGTACAGTTTCTAAGGAACAAGATTGCATTAAACGAGACAGTCCTGCTTGGCTTACCCAAACGACAATAGGCTGTAACTATTCAGAAGTAAAGTCTACGCGTGAAGCCATTCGTACCGTGTGAGATACAAATGGAATAGTTACTACTGCATGGCATCACACTTAATCCTACAGGCAACGTGTAATGAAAATTGTATGTATTAAAGCCAAGTACGGCGCAGTGTTGCGGTGACCGTTGCTGTTGGTTGAATTATAGATAGTGCACGAGTTAAAGGAGTCTTGATATTTTGCACTATCGTGGTTGTTTATTGTAGATCTGTGACTACACTAAGAAGTTGACTTTCTTTTGTTCAATACCTGTTTATTTATAATATATCTGGAGGCACGGCATAGCCCCTGCCAAGTCGACCAAACGCGTGCACCGGTATGCTGTACAATCCTGTTCTCGAAGCCATTTAGAAAATTTTCGAACCCCTTGTTAAATCATACACCATAATAAATAAATAAATATTAAGGGACAATCATACACAAATCGACCTAGTCCCAAACTAAGCAAAGCTTGTACTATGGGTACTAGACGACGATATACATAATACATATATAACGAATACAACTTCCATTCCAAAAGCTCTATGCGGTAAAATCATAGTATGCTATGTTTATACAGCGCGCCAATCCGCTTGGATTGCATTTTACCACAGTCACGTCTAAACAGGATTGCATAGCCCGCAAAAATCTCTCATTTGCAATAACATACTTATATTAGCTACTATTCGAGCTGTATTATAAAAAGTGATATTGACATTGTGGTAAATAGAACACACAGTTGTGTTTATTTAATTATCTCGACGTTCAAACGTGCTGTTACGTTCATGGTCCCGAAAAACGTATTTTTTATAGAAAAATCATACCTATTGCAGTGATGGACTCTCGAGGTCCCAGTACATGAAAATATCTTTATAATTACATAATGATAACTGCTAATGTACGGCTGACCTATACCCGGTATCAGACTCGAGAGACAAAATCAAACAGGCATGCAACTGAAGACAGTAAGGTTGCATTTCCACCAGAGATGTGCGAGGATGCGTAGCGAGGGATGTGTTTTTGGAACCAATGGAATAGCTTCATTTACTTATCCTCGCTCAGCGCAGCTGATTCTATTGGTTAAGTAAAACACATCCCTCGCACATCTCTGGTGTTGTCTAAGGCAGCACTCACTTTTTCGGGCCGCTTGGCAGGCGGCGTGGCCGGGGCCGCTTCCTCACCTTTCCTCTTCCTTTTGGTTTTGATGCTCGGAGCAGGTGGCGCTTTCACGTCCGAGGAGTATTTCAAATTTCCCGCACTTAGTCCAGTCTGGACTGGAGTCGAGTGACACAAAAATGTTGACGCCCGACTCTTCAAACTTTTGCTATAGAATAATATAGTATTGATGTTTAGAAGGTGTCAACGAAATTGTAGTCATAAAGACTGGCAATAATGAGGTCATGATATTGCCCACTATCAACTTTATCACATGTCTATTATTGGTCATTTATCTGTCCTATCTCCAAATTAATAATATCGGAATTGGGGGTGCTCATATTTCCTTCCTTTTGTACAGTCGATTTTTCACTATATTTCAATAAAATTTATAAAATGAAACTTGGTCTCGTATATAAAAGCCAGTAAGTTAAGTGATTCCTAGATGTTTGTTCCTAGAGGTCTGGGTATAATATTTAAAAATGATTAAACGCCAAATAATTGTTTTTAAAAAATATAATGAAAAGCTGGTAGATATTTTTCTGTCAGTAGCTCAATTTAACAATAATAACCAGAAAAGCTTGCAACAAAATTCATTAAAATAAAATGTAAGAAAAAGAACACGTTTAAACGAACAAGGGCATCAAAAGCGAAAATTTGCATCTTTACCGATGCATCGTACCGAAGTAAGCGGCAAGACTCAGCATTTACAGCTTAAAACTTAATTTTAATTAGAAAAGTTTCGGGCAATTAGCTGTAGCCCGAACTAGCCAGGTATTCGTTAGTCTGATAAATTGGAATTGTTTAATTTGGCTGCTCTGCATTGCACGAGGCGCCGTTAATCTTTGTCGCTTGAATATTTTAATGAATTTTAGAAGGATTAATTCTTGAAACAAACCTGTGTTCGAATGATAACGGAATCGACTCGAGACGCGCTTTTGTTCGATTCCACCGCGCGAGTTTATTAAAATGGCTGTCCGTGATAACGGTTTGATTTTGGAGGCTGTTTTATTTATTCAGCGGTTGCTGACGCCTGTTAATAATAAGAAGGCTTAATTAAATTGGGGAAACCAGGCGCTAAATGCGATGTACTCGTAATATACGAGTGGGAAACATCAATACAATGTTTAGTTGCTCACCAAAATCAGTTTCTAAAAAAAATAACAAAAATAAAAAAAAAACTGATTAAACAGCTCTAGGTAAGATACGAGAATTAACTATGTCTATTTTAACAACATACTTAATTTACCTTTTTTTAACTAGCCTATAAGAATATCCCACTACTGATTACCTTTGATTTCCACAGGTTCCTGTCTGATGCTTCCTTCGACCAGTTGCTGAGGAATGCGTATATGTCATTCCGCCATCTCCATCTGGGCCGGCAGTTTAATGGCCAACAACTTACGTTTCAATGATTTATATAATTTCATGCATTTAAAGTGTAAACATTATAATAGGTAAACAATGATTTTATTGCTATATTTCGTCGGTCTTCATCTCAACTGAGTTTAACTCCAGGTCAATTCAAAATACACTTGTCAAATGGATTTCTTATAAATTTTAATGCACAAATCATTTTTATGGTTCACTATTATGTTGCATAAAATTGATACTCATATTTGTATTTTGCATAACATCATTTCTCCGAATCATCATTTCTCCGAATTTTATTTCTCCGAATTTTATTTTGCATAATTTTTTTCTCATAATGTGATATCACATAATTTTTTTTAGCCGAATAGTTATTTCGAAGAAATTCATATCTCATAATTAGTTTTTTTCGATATTTTCCGAATTTGACCGAATTTTCGGACAAGATTTCAGATTCATATTTTTGAGCCCCGAGAGCCCCCCATATCAAGTTTTGGCCGCCTAGCACGAATTTGAAATTTTGAATCGTTTTTTTCGATATTTTCCGAATTTGACCGAATGTTCGGACAAGATTTCAGATTCATATTTTTGAGCCCCGAGAGCCCCCCGATACCGAGTTTTAGCCGCTTCGCACCAATTTGAAATTTTGAATCGTTTTTTTTTTCGATATTTTCCGAATTTGACCGAATTTTCGGACAAGATTTCAGATTCATATTTTTGAGCCCCGAGAGCCCCCCGATACCGAGTTTTGGCCGCCTAGCACCAATTTGAAATTTTGAATCGTTTTTTTTTCGATATTTTCCGAATTTGACCGAATTTTCGGACAAGATTTCAGATTCATATTTTTGAGCCCCGAGAGCCCCCCGATACCGAGTTTTAACCGCCTAGCAACAATTTGAAATTTACAAAAAAAAAAAAAATTAAGTTCGGTTCTAACCTAACCTACTTTACTGGCAGCAGTTCGGTTCTGTTGTGGTCGCAGTTCTAACCTAACCTAACCCATTAGGCTCGGTTTTAACCTAACCTACTTTACTGGCAGCAGTTCGGCTCTGTTGTGGTCGCAGTTCTAACCTAACCTAACCCATTAAGTTCGGTTTTAACCTAACCTACTTTACCGCCTAGAACCAATTTGAAATTTTGAATCGTTTTTTTTCCGATATTTTCCGAATTCGACCGAATTTTAAAAATCCGATTTCAGATTCTGACTCAGGAGCCCCAAAAACCCCCGGATACCGAATTTCAGCCTCCTAAGACCAATTTGAAATTTTCTCCATACAAATGGTTTTTTTTCGATATTTTCCAAATTTGAGCGAATTTTCGGACAAGATTTCAGATTCATATTTTTGAGCCCCGAGAGCCCCCCGATACCGAGTTTTAGCCGTCTAGCACCAATTTGAAATTTTGCAAAAAAAAAAACATTAAGTTCGGTTCTAACCTAACCTACTTTACTGGCAGCAGTTCGGCTCTGTTGTGGTCGCAGTTCTAACCTAACCTAACAACCCATTTTACTGGTATCAGTTTAGTAAACAAATTCGGCGATATTAATGTTCTGCCATATAAAATTATGAGAAATGAATAGTATGCCAACTGACAATTATGATACTAAATGATTATGAGAAAGAATCATTCGGAGAAAAAATATTCGGTGATAGCTGTTATGAGAAATGAAATTCGGGGAATCGATATTATGCAAGATAAAGCGAACCCCATTTTTATTTCTAGCTGAGCAACACTTTAAAGTCCCCTTAAAAGTCCCCTTTAAAGATCCGTGAACGAACAAAAGTCGCTGATATAGCCCGACGGATTATTTAGCAAGCTGAAGTGACAGTGGGCGGGGCACATTTCATGTAGAACCGACAGCCGATGGGGCAGAAAGGTTCTCGAATGGAGGCCACGCACCGGCAAGCGCAGCGTGGTACGTCTACCCACAAGGTGGACAGACGACCTGATAAAGGTTGCAGGAAGCCGCTGGATGCAGGCCGCTTCCAACCGGCCGATCTGGAAGTCACTGGGGGAGGCCTATATTTAGCAGTGGACGTCCTGTGGCTGAAATGATGATGATGATGATGAACCCTTTAAAGAATCTGAGGTCAGCCGAAAGAAATATTTACGACATTTTATGGATGACAACCATAATTTTACTTTATTCACCACTTAGTGCATTCAATAGAAGAAGCATTATCTCAATCCATTTCTTAAAAACCATTCCGCTTTCTTAAGAATGAAATTCAAAAGAGGATTACTATCAAAGTGCTAAGGATAATAATAAAAAGTCACGACTCCCGCACTATCAAGTCTAGAGAGCTCTCGACATAATGCCCGTGTTAAACTTTATGTTAAGAATACTAGTTTTTATAAAAGGCCTGGACTTTAAAAGATTCGCTTTCTTGTATCCGAAGCGTTAAAACGCTGGTTACTGCAAAGACGTTTGAAGAGGTGTATTTACTTTCTTAGATGGAAACATGTTAGCATACTCTTATAGAACGAGGCAGAAGAAGAAATGCAGATAAATAACTAGATTTTAAAAGCATTAAGTAGTTGTACCCATTCATTATTAGCGAGGAAAAACAGCGACGAATGAAAATTAGTAGCAGGTAATGGAGAGAAAGAGAGGAAGGTGTTTGCCCAACAGCGGGACACACATACACGCTAGAAAAAAAAACTAAAATTAGCGTATTTTAGCACAGTTAATACCAAAAAATATACCCAGGCCGAATTGGCCCAGCCTATAGCAAAGCTGTTCAATATGATTATAGAAACCTTAGTAACACCCACACAATGGTCAGAATCAGACATTATTTTGCTCTTTAAAAAAGGCGACCCCAAGAACATTGCAAACTACAGGCCTATAAGTTTGCTGCCGACTCTATATAAGATTTTCTCGACTATCTTATGCAAAAAAATTTGCCCATCACTTGAAGTAAAACAACCCATTGAACAAGCTGGTTTTAGGCGAGGCTTTTCCACAATATACCATATACATACATTAGAACTAATCATTGAAAAGTATCAAGAGTACCAAAGACCATTGTATATAGCATTCATTGATTACCAAAAAGCCTTCGACACAGTCTCTCACTCATGTATATGGGAAACTTTGGAAGCTCAGAACGTAGAGTTGCATTACATTGAAATTTAAAAAAACATATATAACAACTGCACCAGTAGAGTCAAGTTAGAATCCATCGGACCAAGTTTTACAGTAGAAAGGGGGGTAAGACAAGGTGACCCAATATCACCAAAGCTTTTTATTGCGATTCTAGAAAGCATCATAACCAAACTCGACTGGAATAAATTAGGCATATCTATCCAAGGTAAATATCTAAGTCATCTACGGTTTGCAGATGACTTAGTTTTACTGTCTGAAAATAGCTCCCAGCTACAATGCATGATCACTGATCTTAGTAAAGCTAGCCGATACGTAGGACTCGAAATAAACATACTGAAAACAAAAACCATGACAAACCACAAGAAAACAATTATAAAAATAGATGATGAAAACCTGGAATACGTAGAACATTACATATATTTAGGGAAACAGGTCGGATTTAATAGCAACAACAATGTTTTAGAAGTTGAAAGGAGAGATAAAAATACTTGGAATAAATATTGGAGCTACAAATAAGTGTTTAAGAGTGAGATGCCAGTAGAGTTAAAAAAGAAAGTTATGGGCACCTGCCTTATTCCATGCTTGACTTACGCGTGCCAAACCTGGAAATTCAACAATATTGTAAAAAACAAAATAACTACTTACCTGAGGGGTATGGAACGCAGCATGTTAAACTTAAAGAAAATTCAAAAAATAAGACACACAAACATAAGATCCAAGACAAAAGCATTAGACGCTCTTACTCATGCTCAAAAACTAAAATGGAAATGGGTTGGGCATGTAGCCAGACTTAAAGACCAGCGGTGGACCAGAAACAGGGGAAGACCGCACGCACGTTGGGCCGATGACATAAAAATAGTCGCTGGCCCGCAATGGCAGAGCATAGCTCAGGACAGAGAAAAGTGGCTATCTTTGGAAGAGGCCTTTACCTGAGAGGGGTTCCTTACGGTTATTTACTAGCAATTAAGTAACTTTCGTTTTTAATATGTATAATATATCAATTACATTAGATAAGCAACATTAGACAAGTTTAGATATTAAGTAACATAGAAAGTAGTGTAAAAAATTTATCATATTGTAGTAAGGAAATAGAAGGGTTTTTTTTTTCTTTTTTTTTCCAAAAAAACTGTGTCTATTTCTGTTTCGTTAATTCGTTCGCAAATTATTGAACAAGAGGTCTGTGACGTCATTAGCTTTGTCCGTGGCACAAACATTCTGACCGGCCGCCGCATCTGCCTGTTGCCCATGTAATTACGCTGTAGCTTTACTTAACTCCAATTGAGGTGTTATTACTGTAATGCTGTGCAACTAATTTGAATAAATAAATAACTAAATAAATAAATAAATAAATAAATAATGGCTATACCTATCGCTTAAGTACAAATGACATAGCCAGGAAATATCGCAAAACTACATCAAATTAGCGCCCTGGCTAATAGAAGACACATGTTACAGTTTAAATAAACTGCATCTATTTCGGTTCCGTTCATTCGATTGTAAATTATTCGACAAGAGGACTTACCTGTGACGTCATTAGCTTTGTCCGTCGCACAAACATTCTGAGCGGCCACTGCCTGTTGCCCATGTAATTACGCTGTAGCTTTACTTTACTCCAATTGATGTGTCAGCCGCCTGGCTAAATCATTGACGGTGTCAACACCTGCTGGATTGGATGCGTCATGCTCAGTTAAGCCCATTTAGTAGCGGATGCTGTACTCTCTTTTGACCTGCGCTAAAGCCACATGACTGTGTTCTGTCCTTTGGGATAATCTGAGAATGTTTCTGGAAATTCTCGAGAGCGACGCAAATGGCAAACTACTAATACTACTACAAACAAACTACTACGAAAAAATATATTACTTACCAACAATATTATCGTCAATTTTATGAAACATGTTTGACTATTTTTTTTTTTTGTGTACACTTATATTTTTTTATTTAACCATAGATACAAAGATGGAAGCACAGAAAAATGTAAATCGAACACGCTGGACCGGTAATCCAGAGGTACCGGGTTCTATTCCCGGTAATTTCCGCTAGGTTACGCATTTCAATTTTACTTTGTGCTTTGATCTTTGTATGAATGGTTCAATAATATTATCATCGCCAAAAAGAAAACCAGCACCTTATTTTTGGAATCAATAGACATGTTGACTAATTTTTTTTGAGGATGTCAATCGATTCTATTTTTTATTGTGATCAAATGTCTATATGGTACTGACTACACTTAAACTGCTCTAAAAGTCAGAAATGACCGTCAAAGTTCAACATTTCTACGTAGCGCTAAAAACGCTCCATACAAAACGCGTCAGGCTAGTGACGTCACAGGCCGGTATAGGTACCAATAATTGTATGGAAAAATTAAGAAATTTGGCATTTTCACCGTGAAAAAGTGCGTTTAAGTTCATAGTTGTCATACAATTATTGTTTCGTAAAATTATGAGGATTCTGAAAACATTTTCAAAATTAATTTTGGATTAAAAAAAAAAATCATAAAATTTGTGTACCTTTGAAGTCACATATTTCCAAAAAAGATATATGTTTCTGGATTTTTTTTCTTTGTTTCGTGATATATTTAGCTAATTTTATTCATATAACTACAGTACGCTGTAGAATTCAACATCAGTCAAATAGCCTATTGTTTTTCTGCATCGATGAGTTCCACACATGTACCGATACGATTGAAGGAAAAATAGGAACTAAAACGTAGTACCTACCTATTTAACAAAACGGCCAATGTACCAGTACATTGGACTGGTTCATTGTTAGTACTACACGTTTGCGGCTAATGACAGACTAAATTGTCATCTTACAAGTTATGAGACACTTGGGATGTGTGTAATAAGACTTGTAAAATTTAACCCGAGACTTAGTCTTATTATTTTCATGTGCCATCTCCATCGCAGAGGTCGACAACTATCAGTCTTCATGACGATATTTCTGCATTTGAACAGTTGTACCTAGTTGAAACCATGTCACCCGTACCGCTCACAAGATTTGTTTTCAGAATTACCCTATACTCTTACCATGTTAACGTGATCGTACCCGCTAGTGACAGCGTAAACAATTTGTACAGAGAAATAGTACAGCGCCCCTGGCGATTACTTTGTAGAACTACAATTCTCCAAACAAATCGTTTACGCTGTCGCTAGCCAATTCGGTCACTGTAATTCCATGGTAAGGGTACTCTACTCTATTGGTATAATGTGCACGTATTTGTGACAATTGTTAAACATACTTGCATAATTATATTCAACAAGTCAGATAGGTCACTTTCGAATTCTGTATATTTGTCTGTGTATCTATGTGTCTGTCTGTGGTATAGGTCCAAAATTAGTTAACCAGTTTAGTGCAGTCTTTTTGAAACAGTAAGTTTTGTCTATCGAGATCGTTCTTAGCTATTTTGGTGGAAATAAAAGTAGTATATCTCCAATATATGCACGTATTTAGTAACAATTGTTAATCATACTTCGCATGTGTCCCATTGTTCAACAAGTCAAGTAGGTCGCGTTTGAACTTAGCTCCACAAATGCTAGGTATTTTAATTACCAACTGACACGGTTGATAATCAGCGGAGCTCCTTATTAAGCTAACGAGTTTGTTATTAAATTGAATGAGCGATTTAAAGTTTTATTAGCGGCGTAAAGATTCCGCTTTTAGTATGCGGTTATGGCGTGCTTAGGTGCCACTTAAATACAATGTTATTCAAGGAAATACATTGTTTGAGTGTAGACTTGAAATTAGTTTTAATTACTCGTGGAGGTTTTTATTTAATCTTCATTTATTTCTTCGAGACGTATAAGTATTTAGTTTTCATGTATAGACTATTTACTAGCTTACACTTTTAGTTCGATGAATAGAGGCTAAAGTCCTGGGGGTGACCTTGCAAACGGTCCGTTAGTTTTGAATTTTTGATATGTTGTCTAGGATGGTTAATGAGTGTTTAAAATTCAAAATGCACAATCCCCCAGCTCCAGTGGGCTGCAGTAATGAAGGATTTGTATGTTTTTTTCAAAATGGCGGCGGTCGCGGAGGGGTGGGGGATTGTGCATTTTGCATTTTAAACACTCACTAACCATCCTAGATAACATACTCATCAAAAATTCAAAACTACTGAACCGTTTGTAAGGTAAAACCCCTTTATTCACTGGATTATTTCATATTATTTATGTGGTTCTATGTATAAATAACAATGTTTTTTGATATATACACAAAACCCAAATTTAAAAATACGTGCTAAGAGAGAAGTAACAAACAAGGTGTGCTCGGTTTGCCGCCGCCGCGACTGATGATCGGCTCTCCTGATGATGAATCGCGAACCGATTTGAAACATGTCAAGCGATATTCTACTTTAACGACGTGATTAAACCAGTTTATAAGATATGTTAATAAGTAACAAACAAGCCTAAGATAGGTGTGTATATTATGCGACAAAGCAACCGCAACCTTTTCTCAAGTCTTTTCACATAAGCGCGAGCGTTACGGACGGTTTATCATTTATCATGCGACCAAAACGCAACCACCACAAACAAGTACAGAAACGATAGCAAAATTAGGTTGCAGGCAATGGTTCGTATTCTATGCTTTTTGCAATTGTTTTTTTTTGTACACTATTTTGGTTTTATTTCATTTGTAATTGCTTAAACCTACACATGATGTTTACAATGAAATGAAAAAAAAGTGTATTAATTTATAGTTTTTTTTTTGGTTTATTGTAAACATTTGGTTTACGCTAGCAGACATTACTGCTTTAATAAAAATAATTATTTTTACACTTTAAACTTCATAATCTACTTATGAACACGTTCGTACCCCCTTCTGACGCAGTCATCTGAAGCTAGTTATTTTTACATAATAACCTAAATTGAAGACACCCCGACACGTAGCTGGTCATGATTACGAGACCCTCATTCAATGAGTGATAGAAAATGCTACTTAAACTGACATAAATACAAAAATTTGGAATTCTTAGCTTCAATATTGCCCGTGATATTGTCACGTTCCAATTAAAACTCAATATCTTGGAAAACACTGGTCCTATTTCCACCATACATAGCTAAGAACCATCTCGACGGACATGTCTTTTATTTAAAAAACCGCATTCAAATTGGTTCATCCGTTTGGAAGCTTGGGAGCTACGATGCCACAGACAGACACACAGATATATTATAAATACACGGATACGCAGACACAACAAACACATAGATACACATGTTAAACTTGTAACACCCCTCTTTTTCGTCGGGGGTTAAAAAGCGTTATTTTCTTGGGAAAAATCAATGAGAAGGCCTCATTTAAAGCCTCGTTGTTATTGAGCCTTTAAAACAATATAAGATATAAGTAAAAAAAATAAAAAAAGGTGTTTAAATATATTGCCAAGAAACGGGTTAAACTCCTTGGTTGCCCCTTTATTACGTTTAATTACCGGCCTACATTATTATAAGTTAACTGGGTCATTCGTCCAAGCTTGGGAGGCCATTGAACGCCCAACTTTCGCAATTGTAAACTTTTTCGCAACTGTTTGGCAATCTGTTATGTTGGGGTCGTTATCACTTCAACGTTTTTAATTAGGGAGTAGATGGATGACTAAGTATGTTGACTTATGTTGACTTATGTATTTTACAGCACACTGTAGTTATATGAATGAAAAAGCATCGGTAATGTTATGATATAATATTCATAAAATAAAAAGAAAAGTATTTTATGAAATATAAGCAAAATTTCATTTCATAATTCAACAAAACACGATTATAAAAAAACCATTTTCAAGTGAAGTAAATAAGATGAAGTAAATATGTAATTTGCCATTTTGGCGTGTAAAGTGGGTTTGAGTACAAGCCAAGTTCAAGCCCACCTTACTTATACCCAACATAGAAATGACGTCACGTGTCCAAATACCCAAATAGAAACGCTCCATACATTTGTATGGAGCGTTTCCAGCGCAACGCACCCACACCCACACCCAGCACTCCGTAGGAATGTCGAACTTTAAGAGCCGGCGCACACTACGACTTCTAGTGGCCGCCACAGTACATCTCTTTTTTTCTCACTTTGAGCGTGGAAAAGGGACAAGTGTACTGTGGCGGCCACAAGAAGCCGTAGTTTGCGGAGAGCGTAACGGTCATTTTCTGACTTTTCGAGCAGTCCAAGTGAAAAGGCATTTGATCCCAATGTTTTGCCAGAATAAAGTTAATATATAGTGTACTAGGAATATTTAATTCAACAAGTATTGTATGGATGTACATATATTAGAGTTCCGTACCCAAAGGGTAAAAACGGGACCCTATTAGTGACTTCGCTGTCCGTCCGTCCGTCCGTCTGTCACCAGGCTGTATCTCAAGAACAGTGATAGCTAGACAGTTGAAATTTTCACAGATGATGTATTTCTATTGCCGCTATAACAAGAAATACTAAAAATAAAATATATATTTAAGGGGGGCTCCCATACAACAAACTTGTTATAAATTATGGTACGGAACCCTTCATGCGCGAGTCGGACTCGCACTTGCCCAATTTTTATACGTATACATTATACATTTTCATCTCGACCTGAAACCAGGAAAGGTGAAACTAGATAAAAGCTGGCCAAACATGTTTTTGATACGTCATCAGCAAAATAAAGAAACATTATACAAAAGTATCGTCTAAGAAAATACTATTTAGTTGATATCGAAGGCATAGAATAGATGCCGTCTCCGCGCATGAGGTCCCTCATTTCAATACGCCACAATTATCATACCAATTAATTCGAAATATACTACTGTCTAACTTGACGCCTACATTCTGCGGTATTGCGTGCTCAAACCGAATCCAGAGTATCTATTAAACTTAGTGGGGAGTCATTAAGTGTTGAAATTGTTTCCTCCGTATCGTTCCTCTACGCATACGCAATCGGATGGGGTGGAGCACAGTACTCGCTAGCAACGCAGTACTTCATTAGAGCGTTTATTTTTACCGTCTCTTTAATAAATTCTTCTCCTCCTTTGTCGGTTTCACACTTCGCAGAGCGGTCGTGGTCATCATCTCAGATGCTCTCAGTTGGTTTCATTAATATGTCCACAAAATTGAGCAGTTCAGAAAAACAATCAACATTTTAATAGAATAGTAAATATCCGAGACTTCTAAAAGGCAACCGAAAATGGCGCCTCATTTCATACGGAGGAGGTCGTCGATATTGCGGACATATTAATGAGGCGGTTAAAAAGCTTAAATAATCACCCATTAGGCTTTTTAAATAAGACATTTCAATTGAAAATTATTGTTAATGCGTATTGGATCGCGTTCGGAATACTACACTACGCTTAAAAGCAAGAATAGAAAAACAACCGCCAAGCTAAAGTGGGACTGGGCTGGCCACATCTGCCGTATGCACCCGGATCGTTGGACTAGTGTGACCACTAAATAGGTGCTTGAAGAAGGGCAGTAACAACGGGGTAAACCTGGATGGAAATGGCAGGACGATCTAGACGCATACACTTTAATAACTGGCTAGAAGAAGCATCTAATCGGGAGTTTTAGAAATCAAGGGCAGAAACCTTTAACTAGCAGTGGAAAATTCCTACAGGCTAACAAAAATACACATTATTAAACGACTTTTGAAAAACAGAAATCTAATTAACGGAATCGGCCAAAATATAAAGATTTGAACCAAACGTATATATACGTATATATACGTGTAAATACTGTTTTGAATTTTATAATAATACCTATTAAATTGAACTAAACTTAAATGGTATTAGGGTATGTCCGCGAAAAAGTGTACCGTTACATTCATGACATTATAACACATGTAACGTACATGACTGAATGTTACGTACACTCATCTTAACAATCCGTCATGACTGTAACGTAACATTCATGACAAAAAATGGTAGGACATAACATAAAAATGAAGATAGCACTCAATCGCGACATAGCAATGGACTCCACATCACATTAATTCGGTAAATCTGCGTAATCATATATATTAGAGCAGTGGAATATGTATACTTACCGTGCAATAACAACTCTAAAAAAGAAAAATTTTGAGCCACAAAACTGTTGTTGACACAAAATAGTTATTTGTTATGCAAGGCTGCAAAGTTGTTATTTGGCGCGAGTGTTGAAATTGAAAGCTGAGCGAGGGAAGGAATCTAAGATAGATTCCTGAGCGTAGCGAGGCTTTCAAGACACGAAAAGCTAAATAATTTTGCAGCCATGCGGAACACACAACTTTTCACCTCACTACAGCGAGGAAAATGCAAGATGCAAGAAAAACAATTAAAATATAAACATAATCTTATTTCATTTAACACAGTCACAAACTAAATAAATACGAGATAAGCACACATAAAAACTAAAAGTAATATTGCCGTAATTTGTAATATCTCCGTGTATATTTTATCGACTTTATCGTTGAGTTTTTCTTATGCACTGTTATATTATATTTCTATTTGTAACTACTTGACACATTCGTTGTCAATGGTGGGAGAATGGAATTCTGGGGAGGATTAGTTGGCGACTCGAAAGTATTTTCCATAGCACTTGTTTTGAAAGTTGATGGATGATGGGATCAAAGCAAGATTCTTCTAGCTTTATTTTCCTTTAAAAAAACGCCAATAGTTTCGGTAAATTACTTATTGTCTCCAAAAATGTATAACAAATCCTTTTTAGTTTTAATGCAGGCTCCAAATTTCTTTCATGACTCATGTTTTCGATATTTCTATAAAGTAAGACAACAGTCCGTATTCTCCACAGAACAAATTAACGTGTTGGTACGTGAGATGTGAAAAGTTACAACTTTAAAAAAAAAAAATTTTCTCGGGTGCGTTCAGAAATTACACTCTTATGTTCCAACTTTTATGACATATAAATATTAAAATTGTGCTGTATTTATTATATTAATTAGTCAAAATATGTAAATGAAACTAAAATACTATTTATAAACATATTCAACATAAAATAAAGTGTAGAAAAAATAAAACTTAAAAATCTGTAACCTCAAACCAGGTTTCTGGACGTGATATTGTACCTATGTGTATTTTTTAATAAAGAGGTTTTCAAACGTTCAGGATGATTTTAGCCGACCTGACCAGATCGCCTTTTATTAGCGTGCGTTGATTGGTTATTCGAAGATTTATCGACTGATAAAATCAGTCACGCGTTGAAGGAGTCTTAAGTTTAAAATTATTAGATGGACCACAGAGAATCAAAATCATCGTGTTCGAAATTCAAATGACTTTTGCACGCTAGCGGATAAAATAGACTTTTGCACGCAGATTTCGCCCTATAAACGGAGGTTTTCCGAGCGGGTGAGGTGAAAACATCATTTACACATGAAATATGGCTGCTATTTTTTTTTCTATGTTGGCATCATAATATTATGGTGTCACCATTCGAGAAAAATATTTATAGATGGGAGGATATTCTGTTTGTATAGTGGAGTAAGAAGCGTTACTTTCATGACGTTACACATAGCATCAAAATGTGGACACGTTTTTAAAAACATACCGTAAGGTCGGGGTACTTTGACCCTACAAGGTTACTTTGTCTATTCATAAAAATGCATGTATTTTATCGAGTCCATAAATTAAAAAAAATCCGACCAAGAGCGAGTTGACTCGCGCACCAAGGGTTCCGTACAATGGTAGATTAGTCAAATCAAGTCATGGTTTTCTATGGGTGGACAAAGTAACCTTGTAGGGTCAAAGCACCCCGACCTTACGGTATTTAAAAAGAATGAAAACAGTTTTTGATGAAAGCTTTTCAGAAACGTGTGGGTTAAATACCATAGAACTGCATGTTTACTTTAAAAAATAGGATAGTGATTCCATTTCGTAATGCTGACAGTTTTTGCTGCAGGAGTTGGACAAATCATTTTAGTATGGGAATGAAAATAGGTGTCAATGATAAAGTGAATAAAAATCTATAAGAACCTAAGAGTGGGCTCAAATTTCATAGAATTACATAAAACAGAACATATATTCTATTCTATACTATATCCAACAGCTTTTATATAATCGAATAAGGATCCCGGTAAATTAAAATAAAATTGAGTGAAGCAAAAATATCAAATGTACAATTTTTCGCGGACATACCCATTATCCTTTAAATGGTTTGATGATGATAATTATAATTATGATATAATGTTCCGCAAATTCTGTCATACCGATCAAAATACCCGCCTGTGAATATCTGGCACAACTCGTAGAAGTCTCGAATAATCTGAATAATAGGCATTGAGATTGTAAGAAGCGTTAAATATAAATTCTACTGCTATAATATACCAAACTCGAGTCTAAATCAAGCGTTTGTTTGCAATATCAACCACTTTCCAATCAAAATAAAATGTACACTTCGATGAAACTAATTTATTATATACGACTTTTGGAAAGAACTGATGAATATTAGGAATGTTCCTTTCAACAACTTCATTAAATTTGATCCTAAGGCTGTATAGTTTCTGTGCCAACAGCCTCAGCCTGAAAATAACGTTTCGAAATAACATAAATACCGCAATTAAATAGTTTGTGCCATTTATATCGTAAACTAAGTAATAAATTGTTCCTAGTGTTTGGATTGAATTGTAGTAACAGTAAAACGAAGGAAACAGTTGTTTCAATGTCATTTAATTATATAATTCAGAAACGTATGTAGTCCTTTGTCTTTGCTCGCGTGGGCTATGGTTGAACCAGCGAGCTACATCCTCGACCCCAAAGTGACTTTAGTGACTTACCATCAGATGATACTGAGGGCAATCGCTGGTCAGTTTGTAAATAAAAGAAAGAAATAATGACATCCTTACAGAAATTCACGTCTGATTAGGTCAGCCGTTAAAAGGTAAAGGTAATGACGACGCGGTTAGCTCGTTTTGTAGTGTCCCTGCCTACAGAGCTGGCGGTCCTGGGTTCGAATCCCGGCTGGGGCAAATGTTTGTGTGATGAACTCGAATATTTGTTTCTGGGTCATGGATGTTATCGTCTAGTACCCATAGTACAGGGTGATTATTTGAGCGTTTTAAATGCCTCATTTATGTGTCCACAATATCGACGATCTCTGTATGAACTGAGGCGCCATTCTCGTTTGTCTTCTGTAAGTCGCGGATTGTTACAATTGTTGTCAAAATTCTGTTGATTGCTTTTATGTATTGGCCAACATTGTAATGAGATGGTTAAAACGCTTAAATAATAGCCCCAAACTTTGCTTAGTTTGGGATGGGAGTCAATTTGTGTAAGATTGTCCCAACATATTCTAATTCTAATTTTAAAATATGGCTTCCATCAGGTTAATGATGATTTCGCCAATTTCAAGTTTGCTCGTAGAGCATGCCGTTGTTTGGTGAGGTTTTGCTTTTTGTAAATTAATAGCGATTTACAAAAAACCACGCGGACTATCGGGCCTTGACCCAGGAAGGGCTATGAACGCTTCAAGTTGAATTCTTCATTAGCTATTCACTCATACGTTAGATCACTGCACAATACGCTATCAATACTACACATTGAACAACAAAAATGAATAAATAATGAACAACGCAACTTAAACGCATGCGGCCATCTTAAGTCACAAACCGGAAGTCCCGTCCCAACATATTTATTTATTTATTTATTATTATTTAAGGTAAATCTTGACAGCTTTCTTCAAAATCGTTTTTGGTGTAGTTCTCCGCTCCTGTCCAGATCGGTGTCGAGCGGGAGGCTCAGGAGGCTGGCCGCATTACCACGCTGAATACTGGCTATTCATCGTGGTAATGCGGCTATTCTTTGGCAAGATATGAACCAGCCCTCTGGTCACTCGTAGCATCAACTAGTCTCTGCTCTAACACAAGTTCATTGTTACGAATTTCTCATCATGCAGGGCTAGAATGTCTTGCCGCGACTTTGCTCGCACGGTATTGAAAAAACCGGCCAAGTGCGAGTCGGACTCGCGCACCGAGGGTTCCGTACAAACACTTTCCATCCCTAGGTGGATAAGTTAAGTTTGCACCTGGTATGTATAGCTCCCCATATAAATTAGGTCTTATTTTAGAAGTTAGAGGGGGGGGACCAACTTTTTTCCACTTTGGAAGCGTCTGTCACGCAAACTATTCGGTTTAGAAAAAAAATATTTTAGAGACCTCGATATTATTTTTGAAGACCTATCCATAGAGATACCCCGTATGTGTTTGATGAAAAAAAAATGTTGAGTTTCAGTTCTAAGTATGGGGAGCCCCCAATATTTATTATTATTTTTTTATTTTTGCATCAAAATCTTAATGCGGTTCACAGAATACATCTACCTACCAAGTTTCAACAGTATAGCTCTTATAGTTTCGGAAAAAAATGGCTGTGACATACGGAGGGACAGACGGACAGACAGACAGACATGACGAATCTATAAGGGTTCCGTTTTTTGCCATTTGGCTACGGAACCCTAAAAAGTGACAGGTAGTACGCGCGCGCGCGTAACAGTTTAAGGAGACATAGCGGCGAGATGTCATATTACACACATTGTCATAAAATAAAAATAAAAAAACCGGCCAAGTGCGAGTCTGACTCGCGCACCGGGTTCCGTACAAACATTCCCTTGTCCCATCTTAATTGGTTGAGTTAAGTTTGCGCCTGAAATGTATGGCGCCGCATACAAACGAGGTGCAAACTTAACGCAACCGAGTTCTCCAAATATGATGTTTGAAGACGACTACTTATATTTTTTATGATTGTATTTCAAATGTATAGTTTTCAGATTTTTATAAGTATTTGTAGTATGTGACAATATTACTAGCCTTTCGTAGTTCTAGGTCATCGGGAAGTACCTACCCTATCATTTTGATTCCCTTGAGAGTGTCGAAATGTACGTTTTTTGCGACATAAACGGCCGTATCTTTTTTTCACGTTAACGTAGAATATCGATTATTATACCGCTTCAAGGAACCGTAGACTTAAGCATATGGTTTAAATTTCAACTCGATACCTCAACGCGTTCTCGAGATAAAGGGTCTTGACAGATAGACAGACGGACGGACAACAAAGTGATCCTATAAGGGTTCCGTTTTATCCGATTGAGGTACGGAACCCTAATAAAATGCCTCAAGCCGTTTTGCTTTAAAAATAACGCAGCTGAATACTCTCCCACGTTTAAGGCTAGATTAACACAACCTACGTTACCAGGGTAATTTAAAGCACTCACTCGACGAAAACGAGCAAAAGTTTAAAACGCTTAAATAATAGATTATAGTTTCCAGCTAAGCTCATATTCCAGGTTAAATGTAAAAGTTATCCTCTTTTACGGCGCGTTTGTTAATAATTAATTCACTTTCTTGTTTTTAACTTGACTATTAATCTTAGTACCGGTAGATTAGGCTAAAAATTAGGTCAGACATTATTTTACAGCAAAGTGGGTTATTAATGAAATTGCTTTTTTCCACGAAATTGCGTCTGATCTAGGAAATACGAGTATGAATAATTTATTTAAAATACAAATGCCTTGGGAAAACTTATCATGTAATATTGGATTGACGATAACATTAAAAATTCGAAATCGCGCGTCAAATAAAATAACTAGCCGGGTTAAATTAAGTTTCCACCTGGTGTGTATGGTACCAGATACAATAATGAGGTGCAAAGTTAACGCATCCGATCACGTTTGTTGCATGGGAGCCCCACTTAAATATTTATTTTATTGTGTTTGTACTATTTATTGTTATAGTGGCAACAGCAATACGTCGTCTGTGAAAATTTCAACAGTCTAGCTATCACGGTTCATGATTTTATTTATTACATTTCACAGCACAACAGTTACAACCAAGGCACTGTGAAACTAAGAATACATAACTTTTACATATAAGAACAAAGAACACTTATAAATTACACAGAAGAAGGTCGAACATCCATCATCTCACAGAACCTCAAACATTCATCGCACACATCTATCCATCTGCTTGCAATACGTTAAGTGTACACAATATATGATATACAACCTAGTGACAGACAAACAGATTGACTGACAATGGAGTCTTAGTAATAGGGTTCCATTTTTACCCTTTGGGTACGGAACCCTAAAAAGTACCGACTAAAGGTAACTGAGCTAATCGGAAATCCTACATTGATGATTTTATATTATGAATAGCTACCGTGAAACCAACAATACAACCAAGTGCCAACTTTGCCCGCTTTTTTCGTAAAAACCCGAATTTCTCTCATTTTTTCTATGACGGGATAAAGTTTTTTTTGTCTAACGCATCCATCGTATTCATATGCATACGTTTATTACGAGAAACAATTTTTAAATCTACATTTAACCATTTTTTTTATCAATTTTCACCTCGGATAAAGTTATCTAAAATTTTGCAAACATTAAATAAATAAATAAATATTAAGGGACAATCATACACAAATCGACCTAGTCCCAAACTAAGCAAAGCTTGTACTATGGGTACTAGACGACGATATAGATAATATATAAATACATATATAGATAACATCCATGACCCAAGAAAAAATATTTTGCACAAATATTTGCCCCGGCCGGGATTCGAACCCGGGACCGTCGACTCAGTAGGCAGGTGTCTACCAACCGAGCCAAACGCGTCGTCAAACATTGCCCAAATCGATTATTTTCGTAACTATAGCCCCTACAACGTTAAGATAAGGATCAGTATAAAATCTGGGGTAATAATGGCGTTCTACTTAATATCTTGGTCTTAACTGTACTAGACTGGTAGTTCAAATAAAAATTTTCAAGTCTAACGGCATTTTGTGAGCCATTTTGGCAACATGACTTTTCCGATGTAAAAAAGCCTGCTGAATTCGATTCTGGATGTTGCCAAGCCGAATTTTGCCCCCCTCCCCCCATTTCCCCCCTTTTTACCTCAAAATATGTCCCTGATCACGGTTTTTAGGGTTTAATACAAAAAGTATTACAGCTAGAAAAAAAGTGTCAAAGACAAGACTGATCTCTATAAAATTTGCTATAACATGGTGCATAAACTTTTTTAGTAGGCCTTATGGTTTGTGAGCAATATCTTCCCGAACTTCATAGAATGGTAGAAAATTCTAAATATCGGATTCCTTTACCGTCCTAACGGCATTTTGGGATCCATTTTGGCAACATGACTTCTCCGATGTAAAAAAGCCTGCTGAATTCGGTTCTGGATGTTGCCAAGCCGAATTTTGCCCCCGTCCCCCCATATCCCCCCCTTTTGACCTCAAAATATGACCCTAATCACGATTTTTACGGTTTTATACAAAAAGTATTAAAGCTAGAAAAAAAGTGTTAAGACAAAAATGATCTCTATAAAATTTCCTATAACATGGTGTATAAACTTTTTTAGTAGGCCTTATGGTTTGTGAGCAATATCTTCCCGAACTTCATTTTTTTTTTAAATTGTTAAACATGGTCGAGGCAGTCATCATTTCATCATCATCATCATCATCATCATTTCAGCCTATTGCAGTCCACTTCCGGACGTAAGCCTCCCCCAGGGTTCGCCACATGGCCCGATCTCCCGTTTTCGCCATCCAGTCACCACCAGCCACTTTTTTCAGGTCGTCGGTCCATCTGGCCGGAGGGCGTCCTACACTACGCTTGCCGAGTCGTGGTCTCCACTCGAGAACCCGTCTACTCCACCGATCATCGGTTCTGCGACAGATGTGACCAGCCCACTGCCACTTCAGTCTGCTACACTTCTCAACTACGTCAGTGACTTTGGTTTTTGTCGGATAATCTCGTTCCGGACTTTGTCCCTTAACGTGATTCCGAGCATACCCCTTTCCATAGCTCGCTGTGTGACGTGTAGTCGGTGGGCTAGTTTCACTGTCAGGTTCCACGTCTCGGCTCCGTATGTCATGACCGGCAGGACGCACTGATTGAATACCTTGGTCTTCAGGCATTGTGGCAAGGGTGACTCGAAGATGTGACGCAGCTTTCCAAATGCTGCCTAGCCAAGCTGCACTCTTCTGGTGATTTCACTCTCAAAGTTGTCTCTACCCAGCTGTAACATTTGTCCTAGGTAGATGTACTCCTGGACGACTTCAATGGCTACACCTTCGACGGAAACGGGCACAGGGACGATGTGCTCGTTTAACATGACCTTAGTCTTGTCCAAGTTCATCCCTAGCCCAACGCGTCTCGAGGCAGCATTAAGACCGGACAGCATTTCCTGCAGGTCTTGCAGCGATTCTGCCATTATGACTATGTCGTCAGTAAAGCGGAGGTGTGTGAGATATTCACCATTGACATTGATGCCCATTCCATTCCACCGCAGGGTCTTGAAGACATCCTCCAGAGCATTGGTGAAGAGTTTCGGGGAAATAACGTCACCCTGTCTTACACCTCTGAGCAACTGGATGGGTCTTGTTTGGTGGTTCTGCACTTGGACGGACATAGTCGCCATTTGGTAGAGACTTCTCAGCACCTCCACGTACCGCCAGTCGACTTGGCATCGCTGCAAAGACTCTAGAACGGCCCAGGTTTCGATGGAGTCGAAGGCCTTCTCGTAGTCCACAAACGCCATACACAGCGGTTGGTTATACTCCTCGGACTTCTGTATAACCTGCCGAACAGTATGGATGTGGTCCACGGTGCTATAGCCTTTACGAAACCCAGCCTGTTCCGGTGGCTGAAAGGCGTCAAATCTTGATGCCAGACGATTCGTGACGACTCTCGAGAACAGCTTATAGACGTGGCTCAGAAGTGTGATCGGCCTATAGTTTTTAAGGAGCGTTTTGTCTCCTTTCTTGAAAAACAATGCCACTACACCTCTGCTCCACGCCTTCGGGGTAGTCCCATTGGTTATTACAGAGTTGAAGAGCCTCCTCAACTCCCCAAGAACAGGTTTACCCCCAGCCTTGAGGAGCTCAGAGGCTACTCCATCTTCACCGGGAGCCTTCCCATTACTAAGCTGTTTGAGAGCCGCCTCGATTTCGTCGACATCTACGTCTGGGAGATCTTCAGTGAAGTGGCGGGTAAGTGGGGCTCTAGGGTCTCTCGCGTCGGGTGTAGGCTTCGGTGCATGCGAAGCATACAGATGTCCGTAGAAGTCCTCAATTTCAGCCAGTATCCCCGGGACTGATGTGACGGTTTCACCATTCGAGGTAGCTAACTTCGGTAGGTCGAGGCAGTGAAATACACTTATTTTAGAATAATTGGCATCGCACAGGATCCAGCCGCTCTGCTGCTCTTGATGCTGACATCCAGTTGACGTGCTGCTTATTATATGTCAATACTTACGGGGCTTTCAGTCATAGGCAGTCGTCAGATTTACACGCAGAACTGTATCCAAGTCGGGCTAAAAGCGACGTAGAAAATAAAAATCCTTTACTTCTGACCATGAAGTCATTCAAAATGCTCACGCCAGATTCTCCAGAAACGGGCCTCAGAAATGCAGTTACCCAGGATCTTGCAGCAGAAAAAAATAAAGTGTCACTTCTCACTGCCAAGCAGCTTGGCTCACTCCAAGTAACGACGTTTGCTTCCGAAAGGCTCACCAATAGCAGGTAAGCAATTGCGCTAAGGTCAAAATTAACAAAGACCCCACCTTCAAATACCCCTGCCTTGGCAGGTCGTTCAAAGTCTGCCATTGCTAAAACTACAAATTAGAAAAACCGTAGCGTCCAACAACGCTTGACAGCTGTTGACAAGGCTGGGAGAACTTTAAGTCTGCGAGAGATCTTGAATCATGAGCTACATGCTGTCTCCATGGCTATTTACATCCCGGATGGATCCCTGAGGGGCGAGAAAAGTCTAATGTTTTCAGGCTAATCACCGAAACAGTAGAATACATATCCGCAAGTTCTTGAATCACTTGTGGATGCTCACCTCATTAACATTACGGCTGCAACGAAACAGAAACGGTAAGTATCAGCTCGCCAGATCCGGAAGAAGTTTGATTCAAGGACCATGCCATTTTTTTCTGCTGCAAGATCCTGGGTAACTGCATTTCTGAGGCCCGTTTCTGGAGAATCTGGCGTGAGCATTTCGAATAACTTCATGGTCAGAAGTAAAGCATTTTTATTTTCTAAATTCAAAATTCAAAATTGTTTATTTGCATGAATACAGTTTTCACATAACAGATCTTAATATTAAGTACGTATAAACGTTCCTCCGCCATGTATTCTGCCTGCAAGCAGGCGTGCAAACATTTGAGCGCGCTCCATTAATTGAAATTAAATCGCTCTACGTCGCTTTTAGCCCGACTTGGATACAGTTCTGCGTGTAAATCTGACGACTGCCTATGACTGAAAGCCTCGTAAGTCTTGACATATAATAAGCAGCACGCCAACTAGATGTCAGCGTCAAGAGCAGCAGAGCGGCTGGATCCTGTGCGATGCCAATTATCCTAAAATAAGTGTATTTCACTGCCTCGACCATATTTATCAATTTAAAAAAAAAAACTGAAGTTCGGGAAGATATTGCTCACAAACCATAAATCCTACTAAAAAAGTTTATACACCATGTTATAGGAAATTTTATAGAGATCATTTTTGTCTTTGACACTTTTTTTCTAACTTTAATACTTTTTGTATAAAACCGTAAAAATCGTGATTAGGGACATATTTTGAGGTCAAAAAGGGGGGATATGGGGGGAGGGGGGCAAAATTCGGCTTAGCAACATCCAGAACCAAATTCAGCAGGCTTTTTTACATCGGAAAAGTCATGTTGCCAAAATGGATCCCAAAATGCCGTTAGGACGGTAAAGGAAGCCGATATTTAGAATTTTCTACCATTCTATGAAGTTCGGGAAGATATTGCTCACAAACCATAAGGCCTACTAAAAAAGTTTATACACCATGTTATAGCAAATTTTATAGAGATTAGTCTTGTCTTTGACACTTTCTTTTTAGCTGTAATACTTTTTGTATAAAACCGTAAAAACCGTGATCAGGGACATATTTTGAGGTAAAAAGGGGGGAAATGGGGGGAGGGGGGCAAAATTCGGCTTGGCAACATCCAGAATCGAATTCAGCAGGCTTTTTTACGTCGGAAAAGTCATGTTGCCAAAATGGCTCACAAAATGCCGTTAGGACGGTAAAGGAAGCCGATATTTGGATTTTTCTACCAGTCTATACAAACACGTGTGCAATATGGGTGGGCAATGTTACATAGGTATTTTGTTTTTCTCCATACAAGCTGAATCAAGCAGTTTGAAATTGTCAGGGTTGTCACTTTTGGTTGAGTAAACCATCTTTACCAATACCATTATCAAAATGAAAAATGTATGCTTAATATTCGATACTTATAGTTTGGCGGTTATTTTTTTACTTTACGTTAGAATAATCTAAATAAAAATTGTCATCATTGAATATTCTGTTTTTTTGTTTTATGGACATGACATGACATGACATGCAGCTAATGCTAAAAGTACAACGGCTTAATAGAAATATAATTTACCTTACCTTAAATACATATTTCCTCCTTTATTTACGCAGTCAGGTAAAATTACGACAAGGTGACAACCCTAACCCTTTTTTAGTCTGGTCAATGTTGGCATTCATAGGTTAGCAAGTTACTGGATTACATTGCCCACCATCATAACTCCGGTTTTAATAGGTAAGTATTTTTAGTTCAAACTACAATAAAAATGATCTACAGTTCTTATTTTATAACAAGCAATAAGATACATTCACCTGAGGCTTACCCATTCTGTAAAAAATACACCAGAACTTCACCAAGAATTGGCCCGCAAAATCACGCACCTTATTCGACTAGTCCCAACACGTTACGGAATGAAGTTGCGCGCAAATGTGATTCCCAGTGATACCACAGATCTAATCTATTTTCCACTAAAAGTAGTAGTGTTGCCATAATCATCTTGAAATTGTCTACAGTAACGTTTCTTTTTTTAAGTAGCGTTTTGGGCAAAGTTCCCTGTGGAGGCAAAGTTGGCGTATTTCACGGTAGTTATTGTTACTTTTCATTACATACTTTTTAGGACTTATCATGTTAAGAAAAGCATTTCATTTGTAATGAAATTAATCTATATTTTGTAATACCTATTTTTGTTAACTTTTATATATAACTTTGAACTTTTTAAATTACATTTCAAGCGGAAATTAAAGTCGCAAACTTTAGCGAAAAACTACTTCGTAAGTTATCAGATTCCTAGGTCTTATAACTCAGTATTTTAAAAGAAATCATCGCTGAAGCGCTATAGTACATTACTGCAGACGCCGGAAAAGAAGCTTGCCGGGTGAGTAGGTATAGACGGCCGACCGTAAGGAGGCAGGATAGTGAAACGAAGACGGCAACCCCTTTTTACGGCTAGGCATGTATACCTACTTAGTGCTTTTCTCAAATATATGCAATGAAATAAATACAGCACTAAAAAAAAACAGCTATTTAACGTGTCCATGAACACAGCCGCCTCGTTTTAAAAAAAAATACTTCCCGGTTTTGGTTTTCAATTTTGTATGAAATTCCTTTACAGTACTCTCGTTGTTCCGCCCGAAACGTGATACTTTGAAGCCAGTTATAAGAACATTTCATTGCATCTTTGAGAAAAACAACTAATATAATGTTATTAAAACTATCGTGAGACATCTTTAATAATTTATTATACACGGTTTAAACGGAAACAGCACGGATAGTTTTCCCTGACGAAGAGCTCTATACGAGTTTAAATCGCTTTACGTGAGTTTAAACCGTTCTTCGTCCACATGTTTTTTTTTGGAAATTCGGCGCGTAATATTAAAATAATAAATTGTTATTTTTTATAAAGTAAATTAATCAAAAAAAGGGTAGTAACGTCACCGCAAAATAGTTACCTTGGGCCCTAGGAAGTAAAACAATAAAAGCATCTAATACCAACTTAGGGAAACGGATGGACCTAATAGGTATTTTAAATTGGCCTATCTTAATAAATATCGGGGATCTAAGAGCCCCAAGGTAAGTATCGAATCACAATTAGAATATAACAGAAAATAAGACTTATTTTCTGGTATATTCTAATTGTGTTTCGATATTCAGGCACTTACATAGCCTTCGCTCTATAGTTTATAAGTAGGTTATTCCAGTATTTCAGGCGTAGGTATAAACGCTTTCACAGTTCGGTGTTTACCTTAAACACTGCATGTTGTATTCAAACATCCCAAGTTAATTACAAGTAAAGTTTACCGCGAATTAGTGGAACAAAGCGTTCGCCTTCGCTATCGCAGACTACATTATACTACTGTAAAGAAAACATGACACCGCTGTTTATTACTTCATTAAGTAAAACAATAGTTACATACCTAGGGCGCAGAATTCGTGAAAGTCCCAGATCGAAGGTGCTTGAGGCCCGAACCGTAGGTAAGGGCCATAAATATGCTATCTGGGGGATTTACGAATTACCACCCATGGTTTGTCTAAAGTTAAATGTTTTGCCAGGAAGTGAGATTTTTTTGGGCCTAGGGTGACGTTTATTTATTTACATTTCAGCCGGATGATATATATTGCAAAAAAACATTAAATGACAGAACTCGTCTATAAATATATCACGGTTGATGCTTGTTTTATGTTTTCAACCGACTTCATAATCCATCCGGTGGTGTTTTATGTTTGTTTATTACTTTAGAACTCCGTCATTTATTAACCGAATTCGGAAATCATGTTTTTGTTCGAGAGAAGGCCAATCTTCAAGTAAATATTTCTTGACGATCTTCTGACGATATCCTTGACGAATTGAGGGATCTCCTCAGGCACATCTGTCGATTTCAGTGTTTTTATAGTAAATTGTTCAGTTGTTCTCAGAAATACAATTTAAAAAAATCGCGAGTCGTGCCATTTGACTTGCTAAGAGAAAAAGAGAGATTCTATAACTAATTGGCAATTTGTAAAGTATTTAGCCTTTTCAAGCATTTTCTGTATCAAGGTGAAGGTCATCAATTGCCATCGAATACAATGAGGTTAGTAAACAGGGTTCTGACAATAAATTAATTCCCCTATTTTGTGTATATTGTTCTAAGGGCGAAGGTCCTAAGGGTCCGACAACAATAGATAAAGTTTGTTGTAGACTAATTCACATAACCGTTGAGAACTAATTCTGGCGCTGATACGTACGGAAACCGGAATGGGGTGCCATTGAATATGTTATGGTGCCCATTCAAATCCACATTTGACTAAGTTAGGTTACATTGAATGAGATTCACACGTGTAATATTTTGGTAAAGATTATGTAAAGCTGAATAGAGTACCAGAGTTTATCATTTATCAGTTTATTTATTGCTTTCATTTTTTTTTGATGGTTGTTGGTTCGATAATTGGTGGAAATAAAATTTAATGTTTCAGCTTCTTAGTCCTGTCGTCGATTTGTTCGTGGTCATGGGGAGACGTCCGCTTTTCTTACTGCCACTTTCGCGATACTTCTTCTGTTGATTGCATAGCGCGTGCCACAGGAGTCTCGGTGACTGATTTGACGGTGTCTGTACATCTATTTTTTTAAACATGACTTGAACTGTTTCAAGGCTGTTTAGCCCTCACTACCAGTGAGTCAAACATTGTGCGGGAGTATTTTGGGATGGGTAACGCGGGCACACAGTATACATGGACCGCGGGGTGAATAGATTGAACCGTGTCATCCTGACTTAGGGCGGAAGGGGAGGGGATTTCTGTACATCAAGTTGGCGATCGGCCATGAGGTCTGCTACTCCACGATGTCATGAATAACCAGCAAATCGATAGAGTAATTCTTGCGGGTAACGTCTTCAAAGAATCTGAATATTCGTATTGAAACAAGAAACGATAGCCGCTGTTTATTTGGGCGCCAAGTTTAATACACATTGGGATTATTTCAAATTTCCAAATTTCAGATAATAAAGGGTTAATAAAGTGAATAAAGGGGCCTATCATGGTTGCTTTTCACGCGATAAATAAGTGACAAAGCATCTGTCACTCACACTCGCACTTATTTATCTCGTGATAAAAGCAACCATCATAGACCCGCTGAATGCTTTTAAGTATATACTTACGTATAAAAAGGTTTGAAAGGGTTAAAGTTTAGACAAGAGCATTTAATTTTTAGGGTCTCTATAAAATTAACGTGATAATATCGTTGGTAATTAATAGAATAAAATCCATTTGTCTCACTTGCGCAAAGAAAACGAACCCTCAAACATTTTAAGCACATGAAACCATCAAACAAGCATCAACCGAGATATATTTATAGACGCTTTCTGTCTCAGAATGTTTTTTCTGACAACAAGCCCCGTATCACCGAGCTACAGTGTGTGAAAGTGTTTGTTTTACTTAATGAAGTAGCAAACAGCGGTGTTGTGATGTTTTCTTTCCAGTATAATGTAGTCTGCGATAGCGAAGGCGAACGCTTTGTTCTAGTAATTTCGGTAAACTTTACTTGTAACTAACTTGGGATGTTTGAATGCAGCATGCATTGTATAATGTGAACGCCGAACTGAGAAAGCGTAACGCGGCTACGCTTAAAATACTGGAATGACCTACATAAAATATATACGGCGTGAGAAGACTACGTAAATGCCTAAAGCCCAGCCCGTCTAGCACAACTAAGCTTCCCGACTCTTGTCACGCGACCACTGCAAAGATAGAGATAGGTAATATTTCTCGCGCGAAAAATAGTCGCGTGTCAAAGTTGTGCTAGAGGTACTGGTTTCCTAGGATACCGATGCCGTCATCAGTGAGCGGCAGTCATTGGAGAGAGCGAAACATCGTGCTCGGACCTCCCGCTCCCACCAATCCCCCCCGCTACTGACGGCACCGGTATCTCTCTCGGTGGTTTGTCCCAAAGGACGAGCCACGCCAGTTGCACCAGTGCAAAGGGTTCCTCGGGCCCGCAAGGTAGCATATCTAAAAAAAAAGGCACCGGTATCCTATGAAAACAGAGTTTAAGCGCCAAAACAATATCACTCCTGCAGCGGGAAGATAATCCCATTAGTGAGTTATACTCGCACACAAAATCCGACTCCCTGGTAGTGAGGGCTAAACAGCCCTGATACAGTTCAAGTCATGTTTAAAAAAAATACCCAAAAGACAATTTCACGTGACATTGAAATGAGATCATTAAGCCAACGGACATGCCAGGACTTCGGTCTTGCAGCAGGTGGGGCGGCAGGCATGCCACGGACACCACCGGAGCCATTCGCCCGACCCCCGCACGCTCCGCTCTGAAGATTCTGAAGTCATGGTGACTTTCCTAGTCGCCGATACATTTGTTTCCGCCGCACCCCACGCCATTCGCCGTTGCCACGATTCGCTCGGGAAAATCCGTTAGAGTGGCGCCCTGCGCGGTGCATGCTTAAGACGAGTATATCGGTATGATCGTATTAGGCATCTAGTTCCACTGTCAACTGTAGCCGGTCGTAGCGCGTGCTACGATCAATTGCGATGCATTTTAAACAAATAATCGGTAAAATACAGTCCTCAGTTGGCTTTTGCAAATATCAAAATAGTTCTGTAGTAGCAGTATCTTGTAGTATCTTTGGTTATGGTGAGAGTAAGTAAGTAGTACTAAATAAAAAATGCGCGTTAGTAATGTGTATACATACATTGACTGAAAAACATGCAGTAGTAACCGCCCTAATGGTAAATATAATATTTTCACCATAAGTGTATAATGTAGTAACATCAAAATGACTCATATTGTCAGTCATTATGATGTCATTATAAACTTCAGATTTTACCCGCGGCCCGCGGACAGGGATTTATATTTAGATGCCTATTTACTGAAGTTGTATCATATTTACCCTAAAAAGAAATAAGAGCAGAGATCGTGAAATCGTGTAGGAAACACCCACAAGAGGCACCTTGGCAGCGGAGCGGATTTTTCAAAATTCAATTCGTCAAGCTGTCAAAAACTGGAGAGCCGAGTGTGGTACGGAGTAAACGTGTTGGAAATAAATTGGATCTTTGTTTTGTGTAACGAAAATTCAGTGTAAACAAACTATTTGGTGCGTGATTTTCAAGAATTTTCCGTTTTTACAGGACAGTTTTTACGTGTTGGTTTTGTTGTTCTTGAAATAGATAAACAAAAACTTTTGTCTTCGTGAGTAGGTTAGTTTATTTTACCTGACTTTTTGTAGCCACAGCGACTTAGCGTAAAAATCTTAGATTAATTGTCTTTATACATAGATATTTGTTTTAACAGTATTTCTATTAATCAGTTCTATTAGAGATACTTGTTATTTTTCTGTTAGCTAGTTAGGCCCCATTGCCTCTTCTCATGATTGCTACGACGCCCGATT
Organism: Apotomis turbidana; assembly: GCA_905147355.2. Lineage (NCBI taxonomy): Eukaryota > Metazoa > Arthropoda > Insecta > Lepidoptera > Tortricidae > Apotomis > Apotomis turbidana. Next base: position 24,348,062 of record LR990286.1, read on the forward strand.
AGATAATTTTTCATAGGAGGCAAATGAGCAAACGGATCGCCTAAATGGAAACCGATTAACGTCGTCCATAGACACCTGCAACACCAGAGAAGTGACAAGAGCGCATTAAGGGCATTTAAGAGAGGTGCTCTCTTCTTGAAGATTTGAAGGTCGTACTGTTTCGGAAATACCGAAGCAAAAGCAAGTGCGAGGCCGGAAATTTTTAGAAACACGCACAGTTGTGGACTGCCAACTATCTAACTAAGTGGTGTGGTGGTGGCGCTTCTTCCGACAGTTGTACGTTGTTGTAAAAGTACGCGTCCAGATCGTCCCGCCATCTCTGTCTGTCTGCGCTGCCCCTCTTCAGGCACTCGAGATACTCAAGCCAGTTTAAACATAAACGTGCGCTAGTAAATTTATGTACCTAATTAAAAAATGCGATGTTGCAATGATAAGTTACTAAAGATTTATTTGGAGCCCTCTAGATTGAGTACTTAATGCAAGTTCCGGCTACAAATAAATTGCCTTTTAAACAAAATATTGCGAAAAACTCTTAACCCAGATACACCAAAATAAAACGCAACTATATGACTTCCATAAGGAAGAAGCCATAAAACAGAACAGTCCTGAAACAATTATAACCTTTAGAATAATTTCTCGTTAACAAGTAACAACATACAATAGACCACAATTTTCTTGCAAAGCCATAGAAACTCGCGACACTTCTAGACTTATAATTAGTCATCGGACTTTTTATTGCACGTGGTGGAAAAATAATGAGGAAATTAGGGCTTGCTCGCAGAAAACTCGGGATCTGGCACAATCCATGGACACCGCACATAGAAATCACAGCCACTGGCTGGCTTTAGCAGGTTAGAGATTTTTGAGTAGTTTTTAATTATTTAGCTAGAGAGATGCGCGCGCGCGTTATGGAGGACTTGAGTTTTTTTTTCTCACTAGTGTTGTATTGATACGCGAAGTGTTGCCAGCGTGATTTTTGAGGTAAGGGATGCGTTCAGGAATTGGGAGAATTAAACGAAGGATAAAGGGAAGGGATTCACCCAAATGTAAGTATTAAATCGGCCAAACTAGCACGGTACAACTTAAGAGAGTGATAAATATCTATGTATCTGTTAGCCACAGACGTCATCTGCTGAACATAGGCCTCTCGCATGACTAGCCACAAAATGCAATCCCGTGCAGCCCTCATCCATTGATTCTCCGCTACCCTCACAAGGTCATCCGTACATATAGTCGGAGGCCGACCCACGCTGCGCTTTCCTATAAGTGGTCGCCACTCTAGGACTTTGCTGCCCCAACGGCCGTCGATTCTCCGGGCTACATGGCGTGCCTATTGCCACTTCAACCGTGCAATCCTGTGAGTTATGTTGGTTACCTTGGTTCTTCTGCGGATATCCTCATTTCTGATTCTATCGCGCAAAGAAACTCTGAGCATAATTAGCCCTTTATAAATATTGTACGTTGCATGACTCTTAGCCGCCTTAAGAATCCCATTGTGAACGACCATGTCTCTCATGTGTTAAGAGAGCTCTGGAGACGATATTAACATTAAAATACAATTTATGTATTTAATTAAAATTATAGTCAAGCACAAAGACAAAAAGATATACAAATACCTACCTGATTGGTGTAGGCATTGTTTTTAACGTCGTCATAAAATACGTAAATATTTGCGATTGTTCACCGTTTTCTGGGTAAATTAGGTTATATGATGATGCCAGCTATGACTAGAATATGCATGAATTCAACATTTGTCTTATCATCACGCTGTAACAGCTGGACGTTCGAAGATGGTTGTATTAGGATACTTTCTACCCCAAAACGGAAATCGTTTTTTTACCATGTAATGTATTTTATTTACTACTTTCAAAAAATCGCTAATCAAACGATCTTACCTAATGCCGGCAATGGATGTGACAAAGTTAGTTTTATTGAATAAAGTGTATGGTTAACTTTTTTTGGATACGTGACGAACATTCCCTCCGAGGGATTAAGGGTCTGTTCTATCTTTTGAACAAAAAGGCAGTCATTTTATATGGTTTTCATATATAAATTGTTCTGTGTTTTTTAACATGTTGGCTTTATAGTTATTGTAACTAGGTATAAATAAACATACTCGTACATATATTTAAGTTACTATCGTAACGGCTCGGTGACACCACAGGCGCCAAATGGCTGGCAGCTTCCTCAGTCATCCTCATCATCATCATCGAAATGCTTTACTTTCTCTGGTAAACGTGAATTTTCTATACGCTGTAGGTTCTCAACTCGGTTGTATTTTTTAAGTTTGTTACCTCAAACTCCGTCATTTATGAAGCAATTTGGAAAAATATTATAAACTCGTTCAGTTGTTCTTGAAAATGAAATCTGCTCGTTGACGTCAGTTATTCTTTGTGAAAAGCTTTATGTTAAATTGATTCATAAATATGTTTCATTCTGAAATTAACTATGACAAATAATTTGTCTGTCAAAACGAGCTCTTAGAAGATGTAAGCCGATTTTGTTAATGGTTTGAGCTTTAGTATCTTACTTTATTTGCCGATATGTATTTAAAGAGTACCTACAGTCAACCATCCTGACATAGAAGAAAATATTAAATAACACAATGTTATGGTCATAATAGGGTGGGTTGACATAGAAGCATTCCTCAGCAACTGCTCGGAGGAAGCATCAGACAGTGATCTGTGGAAATCAAAGGGAGAGGACCTTGCCCAGCAATGGGACACTCCTATAGGCTAGCTAAAAAAATATATAAATAAAATAGAATCGGCTTATAGAAATGACAATCATACTACTTCTTCTTCATCTTGTGGTGCCATATCCTAACGGATGTCGGCGATCATAATACGAAAGTCTTCTCTATTTTTTGCCACTCTGCTGAGAGTGGCGACGTCCTTAATATCGGTCTAGTCCCTGATATCATCACACCAAGTTGTTCTAGGTCTTCCTTTGCCTCTTCTTCCTTCTATTTTACATATATCATACTACTTAGACATTATTTAAGGATGCATGTCAACTGAAGCGAAGCGGAGCTCCGTAAAATGAACCAATCTCATATCCCAGATTCAAATGCACTTACTTTGGGTTTTTCAATGCCGCAGCCTGATTGCTTAATATTCTCCGATCTGCCTCAGTAGACAGATAGTCTTAAAACGGTTCAAATTTGCTATAGTTGTAACGTCAATATCCTGAGTAAAATTTTTTTTACAGCCTGCTAAAGTCTATTTTTTGGCAGAAATCACTCATGGTGAGCTACAAAACTGCTGTAAACAAATGTGTATTATGTGGGAGAATATTCATTCAAAAAGAAATTGTATTAATTGTATATCGATGGCAAAAAGCGGAACTGCTGTAAACGCCAAAATGCAAACTTTACATCAGAGCCAAAAAACTTTTCGATTTTGAGAAAAAATATCATTAATTCTTTATTAATGAACGAAAATACTTGTAATTTGGATCTCACTTATAACTTACAAATTTCTATCAACTGCCATATTCAAAGTTTGGCATAAGTGAACAGTTTACAGTATAGTGGCGCTTACGACAATGGCACTCTTTTATTTGTAACGCGGAAACGCTGTGCGTGAAAAAGGTAAATGTACTGAAACGAAAAGACTAGTACACATTTCATAAAGCAAAAATGCCGTAACCAGTTGCATATTTATTTCAAAGATTAAATAATTTTGACTTAAATGCCAATAAATTCGTTATTCGACTTACTGAATTGTGTTAAGAGCCAACCGCTAAAATGAAACTGTGAAATTAATACGACGTAAGTATCAATCAGCTTTTATTAATACATTTTTTAAAAATGTTATCAAATTTTAAGTCTAGTTTCATAATCCCTCAAAAACTTAATAGGAACAATTACCGCTATAAATCATGCATAATTATCAAGTCTTATAATCTCTTTATAAAAAACAAAAAGTTGCTTAAAAACCAAATTTCAAATGGCTTTCAAAAACATAAAATCTGCAAACGGCTAGAGATAAACTTAAAATATTTTACAACCTTGTATTAACTAATAGTAGATTGTACAACAAGTGCATAAAACGCACCATTTTAGACGAGACGTTTATCCATCCGAGCGAGCTTGCGAGCGAGGATGAATATAAAGTCGAGTGTAAAATGCGTTTTATGGACGAGTTGCACACTCTACTTTTCACTTCGATTGCGAGGAAATAAAACTGCATCATGTAAATACTATACTTAAAAACAAATTTAAATAAAATTAAAAGTTCCATTAGAGCAATGAGAAATAAATTTAAAATGTAATAAGTGATAGTAAATTATACAAACTTTCTTCAAGAAGTTTTATTGTGTACTTTGGCTGTTGGTATCTTGGCCTTGGTCTTAGAATACTAACGAAACGAAACAAAATAAAGAGTTTATTCTATGAAGTTTTAAGCTTTTTTTTTTTTAATTTGTATACTAAGCGACTTTTATCATTGTTATTATTATGCCAGCTAAAACCCGTTCCAGACCTTCCGATCCGATCCTAATTATTGGGTGAAATCGGATAATGTGTAGTGTAGTGTAATAGATCCTAACAATTACACTACTCCTTATCCGAATTCATCCAATAATTAGGATCGGAAGGTCTGGAACGGGTTTAAGTTTTAAGTTGTTCGTGTGGCTGTTGGATCGATCGCCTTGGTCTTCGACGATGATTTTACTTTATGCTCTAGAGCATAAAAAGCGATTTTATGTCGCCTGCGCACAGCATAAAGCCGAACTTCTAGAGCATGAGAAGTGATTTTTTTTTTTTTTATAATAGGAACTTAATAATTGTACTTATTAGTGCTACTAAATATCGGCTATTATAATTATAAACTAACAAATTTTAATAATTGCACTTAATAATCCCTCAAATTATTAAAATTATAATCAACTCTTAATTTACTTCTACATAAAATTACATATTTTCATAATAGTATTTTATGCAACCGTTGTATAAGAGGGGGCAAAAAACGCGAGTGGCATGGGTTACGATGTGAGCGTAGCGAACATCGTAAGAAAGATGCCACGAGCGTTTTTTGACCTACTTATACAACGTTGCATACAATACTTTTTCTACGACTCGACATTTCATAAATAAAATGCAAATAAACAACAAAGAAAATAAGTACATGTTCCCGCTCGGAATCAACAAAATTAAAAAGATAAATTGTCTCTGATAAACTTTTTTTTTATTGACATCCATCTGTCAAAAAAATATTAACTTATACATAAAGGTATACGATCACCATACTAAACATCTGTCAAAAAAAATAAACTTATACATAAAGGTATGCGTTCACTATACTAAACATCCATGCACTGAAGATAAAACTTTTTTTTTTAATTTGGCAGCAATGCCTTAGTACAATAAGTTTTTTTTTAATTTGCAAATTGTGTGAATGCAGCTGTTCATCTTGTAATCTGTGGTACTAAGTGATGCTTTTTTGGCGACATTATAACATCGGTTAGCAGTGTGTTTTTGGGCAGTAGAGTATAGACTTTTACAGACTTTCATAATTTATGTCTTTATATTAGAGTTAGTAACTATATAAATGACAGTAAAAAGTACTGGAGTAGAAAAAAAACTTAATAAGATTTGCACCTCTCAATTAATGATATTGGAGCGCAATAATTAACATAGGGAACTTAATTGCACTTAGTATTAAATATTTTCATATAAATTCCAATAGCTGCAGTTATATTTTCTTAATAATAATTAGACATTAATTATAGCACTCCTAAATAAAATATTTACTTAAAAAATAAAACAACTATCTTTCCAAAAACACTTCAACACCGAACGTAATTTTCACTCAGAAAATGCACACTACGCACTCCCTATCGTTCCGGCGATTGCCAACCGACTGGTTCGCAGGCCGTAAGCACCAACTACACCGCCGCGAGCGCACATTTTAAAGGCGGTATCGAAGAGCTGCACCTACTTCCCGCCGTTTTTCAAATAGCGTAACTGCGATTTGATGTTATATTATTTTCGATGTAAACGTAGTATGCGTCGATGATAGATAATTTATTTTACTATAATTGCAGTAATCTTGATGAGTAATTTTTTCACTACATGCATAAATGCTGTATACGCCACAGGACAAAATTTCGGCAGCGCCTTAAACACCACACTCGTTGGGTTATGAAAAACCGAAATAGGCGTTAGTTTATTCGTCTCAAAATTTGCTACTATTTGGGCATTTACAGCAATTAGAAGGGGGTCAAAAAAATACATTCGTTTTACGATGCTGTCCAGTTTTTTCTAAGCGTCTTAGAGCCATGGGACCCAGACCATTCGACGCAGAAAAATTCGCTGATTCCAAATATGCAAAAAAAAATCGGGTTGTACCTTGTTTTGCCTAACAACTTTTTGCCTAATTTCATTTAAACTAATATTATTTAGCATAACTATTCACTTTGCCTAATTTTCATTTGAGTGCAAGTCGTTTCGTATAATACTCATTTCACATAATCTCATTTCGTCTAATTTTATTTGGCCTAATTTTTAATTCGTATAAACATATTTTGCCTATCAATTTTTGGCCTAATTTCGTTTTGCCGAATTTTTGTTTAGACTAATATTCGTTTCGTATTATACTTTTTTACATAATCTTATTTCGTTTAATTTAATTATTGCGTCTTCTGACGCTCCGCTCGCTTCGCTCGCTCCGCTATCCATGGTCATAAAACAAACCTAACCTAACCTACAGTTTTCGGTGTTTAGCCTAACCTACTAACTGCTAAATTTTAATATACTTCCATGCAAGCAAGCATTCTGACGCTCCACTCGCTTCGCTCGCTCCGCTATCCATGGTCATAAAACAAACCTAACCTAACCTACAGTTTTCGGTGTTTAGCCTAACCTACTAACTGCTAAATTTTAATATACTTCCATGCAAGCAAGCATTCTGACGCTCCGCTCGCTTCGCTCGCTCCGCTATCCATGGTCATAAAACAAACCTAACCTAACCTACAGTTTTCGGTGTTTAGCCTAACTAACTGCTAACTTTGCCTAATTTCGTTTTGCCTAATTTTCAGCTATGTCTAATCAATACATAATAAAAATCGACAAGGTAAATATTATGATAATTCAGAATTAGACAAAAACTTTTTAGTTAAAACGTTATTCGGCTATGTAATGATTAGTTAAAATAAGAATCGACAAAGTGAGTTTTAGATAAAGTAATATTCGACAAAACAAGAGTTATGAAAATGATCATTTAGGCAAAACGAGTTTCGACAAAATAATAATTATGAGAAATGATATTATACATAATGACTTTAGATAAAATGTTCATTATGGTAAAAGTTGTTAGACAAACTGAAATTAGACAAAAAAAAATTAGACAAATCAAGGGAATACCAAAAAATCGACCGAGTGGCGGTTACAGCAGTTCCGCTTTTTGCCATCGATATGATCTGTGACTATTAATTTAGGCTCTAATAAAATCGTCCTTAGATTAAAATAAGCAACAAAGTTTACTTTGCCGTTGGGCAGCTGTTGTCCCCATTTTTTAACATAGGTCGCGTTTACTTTATCGACAGCAATTAAGTTTGTAACCACAAACATATATATTTATTGTAAAATAACTACAAATGTACTGCTTTCGGAAGTCTTTAATTACTTATCCTACATGGTCATGATGTTGCTTCTTGTCTTTCATAGTCCTGTGTCAACGGGAAGTAGGTCATAAAACTATAGAGGGTTTTGTTTTCTTGCCAGCTTCAACAAATGCAGGATAAGCGCTCATATCATCTGATTGCGTTGACTTAGAAGTTTGTTTTTTTTCATGGTTCCTAAAGGTAGAACACTTGAGTACTTGATTTTAGATTCAGCTTGAAACATCCACGCGTTCCTGAAAAAAAAGGGTATTGACAGACGTCAAACAGACGGACAACAAAATGATCCTAGGGGTACGGAATCCAAACACGTTAAATAATTGGTAACAATGAGAGTAAAGATACAAAAGTGATAGTACGGCAGCTTTAAATCATAAAATGCAAGCAAAATTCTCTTCATACTGAACCGTTTCAAATTTTTACCGCGACACACATTTCTCGGCTTAGTTGTTCCCTCGGGAACCGAGCAAAAATATTACTCCATAGAGATAAACTATGACTGAAATACGAACATCTCCCAGTTATACAACGTTTTACTGAAACAGATGTGAACTAGTAGATATAAACATATATTATGTACTAGCAACCCGCCCCGGCTTTGCACGGGTGCAATGCTGATAAATTATGCATGCATGATACACATAAACCTTCCTCTTGAATCACTCTATGTATTAAAAAAACCGCATAAAAATCCGTTGCGTAGTTTTAAAGATCTAAGCATACATGTAGGAATTTTTGCAAGCCAACATGGCAACACTGACGTTTGCTCTCTCTTATAAAAGATGGCGGATTGTGCCCCGGTAGATTTTTGTATAGCGTGAATATTTTCTTAAAATACAATTATTAAAGTGATTTCCTAGTTTCACTCCGAAGCCCCAGTCCCACATACATAGGGACAGACAGACACCAGGAAGCGACTTTTTTATACTATGTAATAATAGTGATACCTTCGCCTAGTATCCATAGTATAAGCATTGCTTAGTTTGGTACTATGTCGATTTGTGAAACATTGGTCCTTAATATTTATTATATTCTTTTATTTAGATTTTCCTAAAATTAGTAATCGTTCTTGTTTTACATCATCAATGATCATCATTCATATTTGACGAATTTAATATAAATGTTTTTGACACAATAAGGTATATACAGCTTATGTATAGCTCGAGCATGGTTTCGGTGGTCTCATAAGGTAAGACGCCCCTGTTGACCCGGAAAGATGTTGGAAACATGAGTTCGAACCTCGCCTGAAACGGTTAAATTTTTATTCTTAGTTATCTTAAAAATGTGGTTTCAATAGCTACAAAGTGCTGAATTTTCTTATTGAGTGAATAACATCATAACTATGTAAGTGTGTATCTTTGTCATTTAACAATCCATTTACCACTGTAAACAAACTGTACGTAGAGGGTCCGTACTTCAATATTCTTGTGTAGAAAAACAATAAACTAGCACATTTGATGGCTTTTTTCTATTACTGTTTTTTTTTTCAATTCTAATTGGGATACAGTATTCCCGATTCCCAAGATACAGGCTGTGCCTAGCTTGGGGCCGTTCGATGCTTCCTATGTGTAAATTTCAGAATGCAAATGAAATATTTGTAAAATGTCCAATATTTGTAATATGAGGATAAAGGATATTTATGTAACTTATTACTTATTATACAAGCAAGAGTAAGTATTCAATAGACTGGTAGCTATTTCAATATTAAGCAACAAGATGGATTTGGTGCACTTCATGACTCCCTCGCGATTTACCGGGAGATACTGCATTAAACTTGCTTCTGTTTGTTCACTTAGGCGTTCATATTAATACCATGGTATAAGTAGAACTGAATTTATAAAATATGGCACTCCGGAACGACAGATGAGACTTTTGACGTCATCACGCTATGATTGATTAGTAGGTTCTGTCAATCCGTTCCTGTGTTGCCAGTGGTGTATCATAATCCTCCCCGATTCTTTTGTTACATCCTGTCCGATCTCTAAGATCAAACGAAGTCACTTTGGCACAAGGTACGAACAACCGTATAAAAATAGATTTAAGGTAGTTGTTTGACGGCCGTTCTTAATATTAAGTTAACCGAAGTTTACTTGAAGTTGCCAACAGATGGCGCTAGTAGTATGCGTTTTAGCTTTTGAAAATTACTTTAAGGCGATATTGTCCGGCCGTGGTCGCGCGGAACTAATTGACGCTCTTCAATCGCTGACGCGCGACGATTTTTAGCAGGTTTTTAGTTCTAGTGATTAAATAAATAATTTTATCGAGACAATCCTAGCGAATTTACCTAGATAATGTTATTATCCATACATTTAAGCAAAAAACGGGTAAAAAAACTTCGTATTTTAGCCTTGCCACTGAAAAAATATTACAAATAGAGGTAACTTTGGGATTCTATTCTATCGAGCGAAATTTATCCAATCGTGTTGCTGAAAACGATTTTATTCTCGCAAGATCCTCAAGTATTATCATAATCTTCAAACACTGCTTAATATGTTTACGACTCATTCCAAAATGAGTGAGTTCGGCATCTACTGGGACAAGAGCGCCTTAATAAATTATTTTATTACATAAATAGAATCCAAAAAAATCATATAAAACGCATGCCAACACAATTTCCGAATAATATTACGATTTTAGTGTTACTTTTAGTTGCAACATTGGTCGCTAGATGGCCCTGTACCGAGTAACAAACTAGCTATTAAGATTTTTCTTGGTTTAATGACGAGGTTGGAGACTCGACGTTTGAATCATCCTCAGCTACTATAGCTACCTGTATACCTATACTTATATAGTAATATATAGTTTTTATAAGTACGAGTGGTATTATTTTGGGACCTCCTGGGAGTTGAACAGTAGTTTTTCACTTCTGCCAGTTTGACAGAATTTGATCTTAAAATTCCGGATAGACTACCTGTAGGTACCTACGGATCTAGTAAAATCTTGAGTGTTCTTAATCAATTATTACGACTAATTAAAATTTAGTCAATGAACATAATATAACTCATAATTATGTTTTTTTTTTTACGACTGGCAATTTTTTCCTTATAATTATTTTATTACCATAAACCGGCAAGTAGTCAGTGACGTAGAATGTCTCACTAGCCAGAGTGCTATAGGTACCTTATTTTCTTATACTATGATAAGTAAATATTTAACAACGTCAATACAAAAACTAGTTATTCATCTCGGTATAGAAAAGTTGAATGACTGGTAGAGAATGCCTCATGGCATTAAGTTCGCCTTTTGTACGATCAGTTTTCTTTTGTGCAATAAATATTAAATATATAAATAAAAGTACCTTAACTTGGTAGTCAAAGAACCCGCCGCGCTTCTTCCTGGCGCAAAGTTACCCATCATACTTAACGCATTACCGCGAACGTCGCATCGTGGCACGATATCGTGTCGTACCACAATGCTTTTAACTTTTACATCCATAGACTTGATGTTCACTAATTAAATTTTCTCAAACATGCAAGGAAAGGTCGTCATAACGTGCGTTATAACAGGCTTCGAAGTATCACGTTCCGGGCGTAACAACTCGAGAGAACTGTAAAGGAATTTCATACAAAGTTAAAGGCCGAGGCTGGGAAGTATTTTTAATAGCTTAATTACTTATACTTTTTTTGAGTGGTGTATTTTTTATTCCATGGCATATGTTTGAGGATAGCACTATACATGCCTTAGCCGTGAAAAGGGCTTGCCGGCTTTGTATCACTATCCGGCCTCCGACGGTCGGCCGTCTATACGTACTCACCCGGCAAGCCCTTCTTTCCTGGCGTCTGCAGTAAAAAATCTGTAGCATTTCTCTGCGTTCTGAAAACTACATAATAGCTGGAACTTTTCTTGTTTACTTATAAAATGCATCTGTTTGTCGCCGCCATATCCAACTTCTGGTTTCATTGTAGGACTAAACTTTTTCACAGGAATGTCCGGACATTTTTACAAGGTTCTTCAACCAACAAAAGTGCTACACAAAGTGTATAGTCGTATTTCGACTACACGTTTGGCGCAGTTTGCAGACACCTGCCTATTGAGCCGGCGGTCCCGGGTTCGAATCCCAGCCGGTGCAAATATTTGTGTGATGAACTCGAATATTTTGTTTTTGGGTCATGGATGTTATCTATATATGAATTTATAACTATATTATGTAGGTATATCGTCGTCTAGTACCCATAGTACAAGCTTTGCTTAGTTTGGGACTGGGTCGATTTGTGTATGATTGTCCCATAATATTTAATATTTATTTTTTTATTTAACGGTACCGTATAAGGCTTGTATAAAAATTAGTGAAAGGTGAAACAAATTATCCCAAGCAACTGAATTTATAAATTTATTGATTTGAACGATTTTCACAAATTATTATAACGAAATTACTTTGTTGGCTAAAATTGTATTGAAAATTAGTTTTTTTTATATTAGAGAGGGGGTCGTTACAGGAAATAGTTTTTTTTTTATGTCAAAGGGGGTAAACGAGCAAACGGATCAGTGCAATGCTGAATTTGTACGAGTGCGCGGCGTTAGCCGTTCAACGCCATCTATTGGTAAAAAAACTTTTTTAATCCCAATTTTGGCAACTGAACATCCAATCGGGTAAAAAGTATCCATAGTATACTTTTTTTTACCCGACTACGATAAAAAAAAAACATTACTGTGGACGTATTGGCACTTTCCAGTAGTAAATTGTATGGAAATAATAGTAAGAACAGAAAATAAGTTGACTATTTATAAGGAAACAATAAAGATTCCATACACTGATTATTAAAACGCTCGTAGAAAAAAACATACCGATGGATGTCTATGGTTTTTGCTCTTTGAACAACAAATAACAAACCATTGAAGTCTTTGGTTTTTGCTCTTTGAACAACAAATAACAAACCATTAAAGTCTTTGGTTTTTTCTCTTTGAATAACAAATAACAAACCATTTAAGTCTTTAACCCACCACGCTCACGGGCGGCGTAATAACACCTAGTAGTGTGCTGCTCTGTGGCGGCGCCACCATAATGAAAATCAATTAATTATATGGTGAAATGATGTACCTTGAAGGTACACCATGTACATATCATGTTTTTGGCTGTACCTGTACCAGGGAACGAAATAATGGACATTTTTTGTGGCGCCGCTGGGGAGCATAGGTACTCTGCAGCGGCGCCACAGAGAACTCATATATAGAAATGACATTAGCTATTATTTTCTTATAGAAATTGATGTACTAGTGCTATTTATTGTGTACGTATGGAAATTTAACATTATTAATTCGTGATTTAATTAAATTTAATTTATTTCACTTGGCTGTTCGTGTTAGTTTTCGTTGGTCCCTACTGTTTTGTAAAAAAAATAAACGTCAGAATGTTTACAAGTTTATCGAAGTGGTAGGTTAGAACGCGGAATCATTAAAAATAAATAAAATCACTTATTAATAATGATTTTTATCAATACGTACACAATAAATAGAATTAGTACATCAATTTCTATAAGAAAATAATAGCTAATGTCATTTCTATCTATGCGTTCTCTGTGGCGCCGCTGCAGAGTATGCTCCCCAGCGGCGCCACAAAAAATGACCATTATTTCGTTCCCTGGTACAGGTACAGCCAAAAACATGATATGTACATGGTGTACCTTCAAGGTACATCATTTCACCATATAATTCATTGATTTTCATTATGGTGGCGCCGCCACAGAGCAGCACACCACCTAGTACTACCTTAATGAAGCACGACGCCGTACACCGAAGGCCAATACGCAGAAACGTACCAACGAGTCAATACACCAAACAATCAAAACTAAAGCACTTTAACTTTGTTCCCTATGCGATTGGAATCGAACAGCTCTTTTTGGTGGGTCGGTTAAAAACAGATTTCCTCCATTGATAGTCCCCATTTGACCTACATTGAAAACAGCGCCCGGAAATTCGATTCAAACTTTTCTCACGCTCTTTGATGAAGCAAAGCGGAACTTTCTTTGTATTGTCTAACCCGTGGCGAGAAATTATTTGCATTTTGACCCTTAAGCAAAAGAACAAATATGACGAGATGAAAATGATTGTTTACATAAAAAAAGATTTTAGTGACAAAGAACCTCGACGTCAATGTCGAATTCACACAGCACTGAATGCGTAGTGTGAAGATCTTCTATCAATAAGGCGCGCGTTATGCAGTGTGCACGCAAGTAGTGCGTCATCTCTAATACAACGCGTACGTCAGCGCATAAGTGCTGCAGACGTGTTGCACATGCATCCGATGTGGCTTGACCTTGAACGAAACGATAGGGGCATCACTAATAATAATATATTTTACTAACGGCTTTGTGAGATTGTACACTTCACGAGTCTGTTTCGGCACCCTAGGCAGATTTGCTATAGGATTTTTTGTTGTATACCAGCAATACATTAAAACATTGATTCTACTCTTCAAACTGAACAAAATTTGTTCAGAAACTTGTAATTCCTATAAATATTACATCGTCGTTAATTACGTAACAAAATTGTTTAGCTAATTCTCGTCGGAAAAACATACATTATGAAGCTTATTTCGTCACACAGATCATGTTTATGTAATTAACTAAAGCCGTGAGATCAAAGCAATTTTACTTGATTATTAAACAACATTTTCTGAGATGAAAAGACACAACATAATGTAATGAATGGTTTCAAGTATTTGTTGTGATATGAACGTACAAAGCAAAGACCTTTTGCCTTGTCAGGCTTAAACAAGATAAGTAAGTTATTGTTTGTTATATTTTTAGGATCCACTCAACATGACGGGAAAGTTGATAGTGGTTTAAAAATATACAGGGTGGAACATTTGTAAAGACTGAGCTGACAGGATAGTGTCAACTGAGTGATCTACAATCGACCTTATTCTAATTGTAAAGCTGGATTTAAAAGTAAAAAAAAACTCATCAAAACAAAATATTTTAATATCAGTGACAACTCTACTAATTCAAAGGTTTTATTTACATTTTAAATTGACACCTGTCTTTAACTTAAGCGATGTTCAAAAGATGCTAGGGTTGATATGTGCAGATTTTTACACTAATGTTTAACAAACTTTACCTATCTCAAAAATGGATAAAAAATATTTATATAGTTCATTGGTGAAAGATGAAGTCTCAGTCTGAACAATTCCCTGTTTGCTTAAAACCCTTCGATCTGTTCCACCCTGTATATATAAAATAATCATAGTATGTAATAGGTTTTATGGATAGTTGGTCTAACCATGAATTCAACCAGAGACGCACTGGTCGTACGCTTTTAATTTTCTCGTCTACTTTTATCTAGGTAAGTCGATATATTTTTTTTTAATTAAGTTGATTTACACAAATGAAACTACGCAAATAAGACGTTTTGCATTTAAATATTATTGAAAAGCGTTCCGCCCACGTTTGGCACAACCATGATCTCATAAACTACTGGAGATTCGAGTAATAACAACTTATTGCCGTGGGTGTTTTTCAAACTACCGACATTTTACTCTTTAGCAATAAATACAATTTTTAATATTTTTAAGTTGACCAAATACTTAGTTGATAATTGTTTTTACACCATGCAAGACTTCTTTGAAAGTAGTAATAAATGATACAAGTATAATATAGTTTTTATTTTATTTTAAGGATATATAATAGGACCTATGTCTAATGTTAATCTAATAGTTCAATCCGTCCATGTTGCCATAACAATAAAAAATAAGATTAATAATTGTTATTATTATTTTTATTTTTTAAACTTTGTACAGACCAAAGTAAGGGTCAATCTCATAATTTTTGTAAGTATATTATTTAGTATTAAGAATACTTTTTTTAAGTATTAGTAAACTGACATCCTGTCAAATGTTGCAGTGCCCTGCAGGGTTTCATAGCGGAAATAACGTATAATGTACCACCTGTAAATGTAGGTACCTATAAAAGCAATAAATAGACTGATAAACTGATCATTGTAATTGTTACGTACATCCCTTGGTTTACAAGACGACGTGGTTTAGAGAGAAAATTGTTACTCGTAGATGCTCTCAACTCACGTGGGCGTAATAATTAGGTACTAATCAAATAAATCCAATCATAGCTCTGATTCGTTAGAGCATTAAAACAATAACGAAGTTACTATCTTAAAATAACAGAGAATAATCCTTGCGTAACACGGCAGACCTTTGGATCTACTCATTAATTATTATTAATAAGGATTCCCTTTTATACCCTTAGCTCGCACATGTAATGAACACAAAATCTGAAGGAATCTAAATATATATAAATGGAGGTCAGCTATATTTTAACGTAGGTAATGTTTCAGTAAGTCCCCGAAAATCAGGCTTTGAATCGTAAATTTCTTAATTAATGAAACCTACAAAATGCATTCGTAGTTCTGTCGCAATTTAAAGCTGAGCTTAAAATAGATTAGAGTATACTGTCTCATTTTCACGACCATTACTTTAAAGAAGCGGCCGAAATATCGAAAAATTATCCAAACCTGTTTTTGCTGTGGTATTTTCCCAACTACGGTAATAGGGTTAATTTTTTTTTCATGAGTTCATCAGACATGTGAGAGGGTATATTATCTTTATTTTTATTTTTTACACTGACATGGTTATTTCACATAATATTTATTATATATAATATATAACACAACAAAATAAACAATATCCCAATAAATTAAAATAATTGTTACCTACTAACAAATATATGGATTCAAGTCCGAAATAAAGAGTATGAAAAAATTTGAATAAAAATAACTAAATCTAAATCTAAACTAAGTCTAAAAATGGCCCCCGTGGCATTATACCAAAGACGCTGGCAGCATTACCTCGCTGTATTGCTATACTAAGACGCTGAGTGAGGAAACTGCCAGCCGTTTTGTCTTAAAAAGAATTCTAAATAGGTATGTAATGTACCTACTTACGATGAATTTTCTTACGACTTTTAGGCTATAGGTAAACAGCGAGCATATGTGACGACACGGTTGGCATAGTTTGTAGTGCAGTAGGCAGTACTGAGCCGGCGGTTATGGGTTCGAATGGGAGGGGCAAATATTTATGTGATGAACTCGAATATTTGTTCCTAGGTCATGGATGTTATCTTTATATGTACCTATTTATAATACAAGCTTTGCTTAGTTTGGGACTAGGTCGATTTGTGAAAGATTGTCCCTTATACCTATATGTAAGCAGTACGGAAAAATATCTAAAGTATAACATTCTTTAAACTACCTTGATGGCTAAATAGTACCTATACACGTTATAAATGACTTCCCTTCAAAACGACCTAAATAAAAAAATATAGATGTTACAGATGTTTTAGTTATTTGGAGGTAAATATATTTACTCCTCGGACGAATTAATCCCATTTAATTGTGATATTGTATGCTCGCAATATTGGTGTTTACGTGGGACAAATAAATGCTTCGGGCTATTCGATACATCTATTAATAGGTATATTCAGTAATATACCAGACCTGTTAATTATCGGTGGATTTTAGTTCAGATTTTCAGTTTAGATTTTCAAGGTGAAACAAAAATAACAACGGTAAATTAAACGCCAAACAAGACCTATAAATTACTTACTAAATTACATTATTTTTTATCGCAGCTAGGTAAAGAGGATTCATCCGTGCATGTTCAGATTATTTGCTTTATACTAAAATTAATAAAAAAGTAGTCCAGCTCCCTACCTTAATCGATTTTTGGTACTTACTCATTTTCAGTATTTTACGGACTATACATAGTCCGTAACATAGGACAACAACGTTTTTCATGACTATGGAAGCCAATACGAGAACGGCACACGAGATCATAATCAGTATATTATGGTCTCTGAAAGTTCACATAGTATTACAGGGTGGAACATTTCTAAAGACTGGGCTGACAGGATAGTGTCATCTGAATGATTTACAATCGGCCTATTATAATTGTAACGCTGGATTTAAAAGAAAAAAAATGTCATCAAAAAAAAATATTTTAATATCAGTGACAACCCTACTAATCCATAAGTTTTATTTACATTATAAATGACACCTGTCTTTAACTTAAGCGATGTTCAAAAGATGCTAGGGTTGATCGGTGCAGATTTTTACACTAATTTTTAACAAACTGTATCTCCAAAATGGATAGAAATATTTACATAGTTCATTGGTGAAGAATTAAGTACTCAGTCTGAACAATTCCCTGTTTGCTTTAAAGTCCCTCGATCTGTTCCACCCTGTATACACTATAATGTCACATATAATATAGCAACCAAATATTTTTACCTAAGTAATACCTAAATAAGATTTAATACCTTAATAAAAAAAAAAAAAACATTGCCGCAACCCTATGTTTAGTAACTTAGTTTCTAACCACACTTCTTATTTATTTCACCTAAGTAGTTATTTGAAGCAATAATTAATTAGTTAGCTTCTTCAGTTGGACGTTAATCAAGTTATTTTCGTACCCGGCTTCCAAACTTGATATCCAAGTTAACTGCAAAGTCTAACTTCGTATTTAGTGTGCTCTTGCATCACCTAATATCTGTTCAATGACCAGATTATGCTGTCCCCGTTTGAACCGGGCCTAGCGATCTTTTACGATATTAATGTGACATAAATTAAATTTTATTCCGTAAATTGTAGCTGTTTGAGTCTAGCAGTCCTATATACTAGACTACCATCCCAATAGACTAGTCGACATGCTAAATTTTATTAAAACTAATGTTTATTTCGTATAGTATTTAGCGTATAAAAATTGAATTTGAATTTGAAAATAAGTTTTTTAATCCGTATTTTGCAATGCTTAAAACGCTGTCCGCCATTATCGCTCATGATAGTGACGTCACCGATCCTGAAAAGAAAAGGGCTACTCCGACAACTCCGAATAGTGCCGTCTCTCTCGATCTCTTGTCAAAGTATATTTGAGTGAGCGGGACGGCAATATACGACGGTAAAATTTCGAATATCGGTTATTTTTGTACCTGTTTGTTATTATGGTGGACAAAGTAATAATACATTATCATAAATTTAAGAGTCAAACTCCTGTCGATTTAGCTCTGTTTTTCAAACTGGGGGTCGCGACCCCCAGGGGGATCGCGGCATATAACCAGGAGGATCAGCATCGAGAAAGTCTCGTGACTACAAGGAGTGCAGACTTTTTTAAGCATGTACAATTGCAAGTTTAATCGTACAAACTAGGTTTTAGGGGGTCGCCAAAGAATTTTGTTGGTCATTTTGGGCCGTGACACCAACAGGTTTGAAAAACACTGGTAGCTGATGTAGTATGTAGCTGTCTCCATATATCCCTAGCCACCAGCTTGATTTCCCTTTACAACATGAGTTTCACCTCCTCTTTTATTTATTTAAGATCAAGAATACATAAAACAAATAGTAATACATACTTTATTAGAATTGCAAGTCTCTGCCTATTACGGTTGGGAAGACAGCTCTGAAACGAATGTATAGACCAACCGCGAAGGCTAAGTAATGACTAATGAGTTCCCGTTAGCACCATTTGGATATGGAACCCTACTAAATAGAAAAAAAATAAAAACTTAATTCAGTCAATCGATGTGAATACAGTGGAATATCAAATTATGATCCTTGTAGAAGAATTTTTAGGAGACGAATTCTCATCTACGTTGCATAAAAATATGTGTTTATAATTAGATTTTGACCGTGCAGTGATGGCAGTCTTTGGAAAAAATATATTAAACGCGTGCATTGATGCATGGGTAATGCTTGGATACTATCAAAATTTCAATTTAACATAATTGACACACTCGACTAAACACCAGTAGAATTATATTATAAATGTTGATGTAAAATTTTCTTAAACTGATTTCAGCAATATAATTATGTGACGCTTTCAAGCATAACTACTTATGCTTGAAAGCAATGTAAACAAATTTCATCCTTATGGTAAGCGATAAAATTGACACTTGGTTCAAAACGCTACATATATTTCTGAAGAAAAACAATTTACATACGCTCTACAAATTTGTAAACTGTCGTCTGTAGCATACTGAAAATGGAAATTTCAGTGTTGAATTGTCGCTCAAATCGCTCATTAGCTGAGCTAAGATCGCAAAGTCATCCTTGAATGAGATTTCTCGTCTTTGGAAGTTACCTCCGTAATACGCCCTGAGACATCTCACGCTACTTACCGGTTTACTTAGGCATCGCTCGAAGCCTGCAGTGAGGATATTCCCGTATAAGAGCTATAGATAACGACATGATAGGTATTAAGTGACAATCACAAAGGTGATAGTGGTATATATCTCGATTTATGGATATATACATATAACTAGCTTTTGCCCGCGGCTTCGCTCGCACAGGGTCTAGAAACGGTATCTGTGTAACTTTCTACCCGTTTTATTGTTTCTTAAAATAATACAACCAATAGAAATCTGCGCGCATACATATTTTTTTATATATTTCTAGATCACCTCGTGGTAATAACACATAGGACAATTCATTTTCCGATGAACCGAACAAAATCATAGTCAAAAGTTTAATCTCCTTAAGGATAGGAATTTCCTCAAACGTTTAAATCAGTATTATCAGTTAATACTGTAAATAGCCGGTCAAGTGCGAGTTGGACTCGCGCACAAAGAGTTCCTTACGAACTATGAAAACACTGCACATTGCTAAGGAATAAGTTTCTGTCAAAAATTACATTTTAGTGGCAAGCTTTTAAAGCCGACTGTACTTTTCTTTGTGTATCCATCAAATGCTCACTGAGACGATTCTAAGGAGCCCAAGCTCGGTAGGATTGATTTTTCTATTATAGAGTTCCTATGGCCACCTTCCGGCTCCATCATCAGATCAGCCCCATGGTACTATATTATTGTATTGTCATCAAAGTTAAGTAAGTATGCAATATTTCAGCTCAATCGGTTGACGATATCTGCTTCAAAATTGAGTTGCAAGATTCCACCCGAACAAACATACTTTAAACATACATACAATGCAAGTTACTTAAATAAATAAAAGCTTGTAAAATATAAACTGTACTCATTGGCAAACTTCACATTACCGTTGGAAAACTGTTATACGTACTTTAATTACAGACTACTTTTTTATTTAATTAGAAATGTATAGTTTCAGATTACTCCCTATAAGTACTTCTAGTAGGTAAGACACGGTATTACTTGTTGCCAAATTCGTAGTTTTAGTTGAACTGAAAATATCTAAGTACCTTATAATTTTTGATTCCCTTGACGGTATCAACGTTTGTTGTGGCAGAGGTAAACAGCCGGATCTTTTTTTTACGATATAACTTAGAAGTTTGTTTTTTTAACAACTTCAAAGGACTATAGTCTTGAGTACTTAAATATGGTTTTCATTACCATTTTATTCGATAGACGAACAGACAAACCAAATGATCCTTTGAGGGTTGCGTTTCTTCCTTTTGAGGTATGGAACCCTAACAATGCATTTTTTTACACGAAGTTTTGTCACTCAATCCTACGTTTTGCATATAAAGTTTCTAACCACTCAAGGAGAGTTATCTCTTCCATAAATGAATGCAGAGTTTATACACGAAAATATTCCTTACATGATCTTTCATCTTTCCCCTTTACTTAGACAATACAGGTAAATTTCAAAAAAATCTGAAAGTAGTTTTTTAACACACGGAATATGACCAGACTTACGAAAAGAATCTTATCTTTTCTCATCCAAACTTTCGTCTCCCATTAGGGGTCTAATTCTGCAGATGAATTTCCCAAAAAACTCAAGTTTATTTTCTCAATTATCACTCTTACTCCAAAAATTCCAAGCTCTTTATACAAACTGTCACCTCTCAGCGTATCCCATTAGGGGTTGAATTTTCAAAAACGCTGAAATCAATATTCTCAGTTTTTGATGAAGAGTCTACACGCAAAATAGTGCACCTCTTACTCAAAAACGGCCCGTTCCTCATACAAAGTTCCATTTTCGTTTCACCCCTTTCAGGGATGAATTTCCAAAAATGCTGAAACTTGGTTTCTTACTTTGCATAGAAGGACCTATACATGAAATATTACCACTCCTAATCAAAGAATCCCAAGCTCTTTAATTTTCACCTCCCACTTTACCCCATTGGGGGTAGAACTTTCAAAAAAACTGAAATTAATATTCAACGTTTTTGGTGAAGAGTCTACACAAAAAAGAATGCACCCCTTAGGTACTCAAAAAAGCCACGTTTCTCAAGAAAATTTTACAGTCCATTTAACCCCTTTCGGAGATGAATTTCCAAAAATGCTGAAACTTGTTTTCTTACGTTGCAAATAAGAACCTGTGCATGAAATATTCCCACTCCTCAAAAAATCCCAAGCTCTTCATAGAAACTTTCACCTCCCTCTTGACCCCATTAGGGGTTGAATTTTCAAAAACGCTGAAATACATGTTTTCAGTTTTTAATGATCAGTCTACACGCAAAAGAATGCACTCCTTAATCAAACAGAGCACGTTTTTCTTACAAAGTTTCACTGTGCATTTAACCCCTTTCGGGGATGAATTTCGAAAAATGCTGAAACTTGTTTTCTTAGTTTGTATAGAAAGAGCTGTACACGAAATATTATCACTCCTACTCAAAGAATTCCAAGTTCCTCATACAAACTTTCACCTCCTATTTAACCCCTTTAAAGGATGAGTTTTCAGAAATCCAGAAATTAGTTTTCTTGTTTTTATACCGAAAATCTATGCACAAAGTTTTATTACTCTTACTCAAAAATTACGTAAGTTCCATACAAACTTTCAACCCCGATTTGACATCTTTAAGGGATGAATTTTCAAAAATCCCTTCTTAGTGCTTGCTTGTATCGTATACTTGTTCAATTGCAGAAATTTGAAGTTCCTAGGTTCAGTAATTTCGGCTCTACGTTGATGAGTGAGTCAGTCAGTCAGTCAGTCAGTCAGTCAGGACTTGTCCGTTTATATGTAAAATAATAAATAAATAAATATTAAGGGACAATCATACACAAATCGACCTAGTCCCAAACTAAGCAAAGCTTGTACTATGGGTACTAGACGACGATATACATAATATATAAATACATATATAAATAACATCCATGACCCAAGAACAAATATTTTGCACAAATATTTGCCCCGGCCGGGATTCGAACCCGGGACCGCCGACTCAGTAGGCAGGTGTCTACCAACTGAGCCAAACGCGTCGTCGTTGTATATGTATAGATTATATTAATAGGTAGCCGTCGGATTGAGGGCCTGTATCTCTCACATTTCAAAAATTGCGGACAGATAATCGCGGTTACATAAATCGGAGGACTGACAAACTGAGGGCTACTAGTAACCAAAATAAGTTTTGGAAAAATGACATCATTTTGGTAACTACTAAGCACAATTTGACTATGTTTTAAGGTGTATGCAACCTTATTTTATAACTTATACATATGTGTAAAATTGTTTGACGATATGATAATGGTATGTATGTATGTAAACGCTTTATTGTACACAACAACTGGTTATAAATACATTGATAACAAATGAAATATGTACAAAGGCAGTAATAATACACATATATTTGTACTATTTATATATATTTATAATGGTTACCATGATTCCTAAAAAAGCTCCCTGGTGAAAAACAGAGAAGACAAGTAAGTGTAATAATATCTACAAAATGCGATTCCTTTTAAATCTCAATCGTAGCGAGAATCTCGCTAGTCTTGTTTTACTGCCAAAAACCAAAAGGAAGCAAGCGATAACACTTTTCTACAAGAAGACGTCGTTTATAAAGAAGTATAAACTTGTACGATTCGCTGTTGCGGACTAAGTAGGGCACGTGACCAGGGCCCGTAAATTACTGAGGTACACTTAAAAGGCTCTCAGAATCCCGCTTATCGCTGGCGTGTATAGTCATCTACAACAATTCAGAAGCTCCGACCAGCTTATTGGATAGCAAAGCTGAGTATACCTTGGCCATGTCACGTTACAATTGTATTTAGGTATTTGCAGCGTTTTTTTTTATCGCTCCTTAAGGCTTTTTATCCGTTCAAAAATGCTGAATGTTTTGGACATTTTTCTCTATGATCGAACATGTTTCTTAACATATTATCAATGAAACTTGTTATAACAGGGCTATTGCGATTCATAATTATATATTTGATTTTTCATCGTTTCTAGGGTTCCGTACCCAACGGGTAAAAAACGGGACCCTATTACTAAGACTCAGCTGTCTATCTGCCACCAGGCTGTATGTCATGAACCGTTATGGCTAGACAGTTGAAATCTTCACAGAGATGATGTATAGCTATCTGTTGCCGCTATAGCAAAAAATACTAAAACAGAATAAAATAAATATTTAATTGGGGTTCTCATACAACTTTTTTGCTCGATACAGTGACGAGGCTGTATCTCATGAACCGTGATGCTACCCGCCATTTGGAATTTTAGATTAGTTGCCTCGCTTGTTAAAACTTTGATATTTTTGTATTACGTTCAGTCTGCGAGAAAACACAGAACACGTTGCAGAGTGTCCTATCAACGTTTATATACAACTTAATATTTATATTGTCAGGATATTACGATATTGTGAATGAGGAAACGTTCTGTGGCCTAATTCCTGCTAGTCAGCTACAGTCAATCAGTCCACACGCAATATTTATAGAAATTATTATTAGACTTCCTTATTTGTATTTCCGTAGTGGACGAATTTCGCATTGGTTCATTTGATATCATGTCGCGTTTCATGTCACGTTCCCGAATCGGGGGATTACTGAAAAACTTGTATTCAGGCTCTATCTATTTTATTTATTATTAGTTTTAGAATCAATACTTAAGTTGGGGTGATACTTAAATGACTTAGGTGGGACTCAAACCCACGATGCGTCTTGAACGACGTTCCGGACCAACACGGGCGCTTATCCGCTAAGCTACCGAGTTCATGCATGACGTAGGCATCGGAAAATCGGATTCTTTTATACCTAAACTTTGGCGTCGGTTTTGTTGTTCAGTTGTAGGTATAGGCGGCTTTCTTTGAGGTAGGTAGGTATGAGTGAGATAGCAATAGGATTTTGTCAACTTTAGGTAAATATCCACCTGATTTCCCGATCCCTATGCATGAGGCATCGATTTTTTCAATCAGTTGCTTCATTTCTTATTTGCCTTAGCGTGACATCAGTTCCATCTCACCGTAAAAGGTTAATATTATTACTGTGTAATAAAGTGTGTTTAAAATCGTCGCAATAATAAAAAAAAACGGCTTACGTTAACTAGGTTACTGCTTTAACGAAAAAATAAAAAGCTTCCTTTAAAACAATTAATGGAAAACGAATCTTTTTTTATTATCACGCAAAGAATTAAGGTTATCTAGGCCACCTTTTTTGGCTATGTGCGTACTCAAGAACTTATTGGATTATAGTAAGTATAATTTTCCTACGATTGCTTTATAAAAAAAAGAATAAGGCACTTTACTGTACACTGCATTTTATTACGTACGAAATATATACGAAATCATTAATTGGGTACTATTAACCCTTATTCCGGCCTCGTTGAATCTGGCTTCTGGCCTCAATTATTTCGGTATTACTTGTAAAATTAAGGCCATTAATTAAGTCAAGAGGCAAGTAATAGTCAAGTAGCACTCAAGTGGTATTCCGAGTTCAATCCACAGCACTATCGGGCTTGACTTGTTTTCCCGCAAATTGCCCCTGAATACACAGATCCCTGTTATTTCATCATTATCAAACTAAATGCCTCGTTCAGTCGAGCGAGTAGTGGGTAGTCGAGTTCACTTGAGCGAGTAAGTGGCCGAGGTACCGAAAATATTGAGAATGTTATATGTTCTGATGACTTAGTTGGAGGAACCAGTACATTCAAAAAAAAAAATTATATAGTTATATAGTTTTATAGTATTATTATATTATGAATTCAATAAGTAGTATTGTATTAATTGTAAATGATTATTATTTTTGTACTTTAAGTATATTTTGAACTCTCAAAGCCTGAGATACTTGATTCTCCTAGTTCAGGCACCAGTATTAACAATGCTCTGTATAGATCTAAGACCTTTTATGCCATTTGTTATTACTATGATTTCATGAAAAAAGATTTTATTATTATTATTATTTATTCACTGTCCCAGTTTGACATGTGAACCTTGTCTCTGTAATAGAGGCTTGCCGTGACCTCACATATGCCGTGTCCTATTCAACGACGATTGTCTATGTTAGTTTTATTTTAATGTGACTGTGTTTTGCGTTGAATAAATGTATTTTCTAACTTTCTCTTTTTCTTTCTATACATATACGACGTGTTAAGAGTAGGTAGTTGTATGACAAACATCACGTTTCCGAAACTTTGGGAGACTCGTGTGACAGATAAACGCGATGATATAATCTGTTTTTTTGTTTGTAAAATGCTTATATGTATTAGCCGTACCCTAGGATGTGCGTTTACGCGAACAATTAATCATGAATATAACTATTTCAACTTACCTGATGATTCAAACGAGGCTCCCACTCAGATAAAACAAATAGAACTCTGACTTCGAACACTATTCCGGGAAACTGAAATAATTGAAAGTTATTCGTCTGTTCACATGACAATGTTTTCTGTAAAAACACGCAGACGCAAACGAGAGAACGCTTGTCTTATACGAAGATAAGTGTTCCTTTAGTTCACTTGAAAGTTGTTTAAACTAATTGCTTTGGGCAATGTTTGCAAATTAGAACGGCAGTTTCAAGTTATTTGACGAAAACAGATCTGTTGTAAGTAACATGTTTAAGTTCGACTTGATGTGCAGTCAGCAAAAAAGTAGCTGATAATTTTAGTGTGCAATTTAACGGAAAATATGCCAATAGTAACATTGACATTTCATTTTTTTACCGGGCTATTATCAAGTAAAGGATAAAAAAATAAATATAACCACATTTTAAAATTATCGAAAGAATGAAAGAAAACACGCGATTGCAGCGAAAAAGACGCACCACCATTACAAAGAAGACTTAAAAACTTAATAACTCTCCATACAATATCTTAATTTTAATTTACCTACACAGGAAATGATATCTGCCGTGTTACGGTAAAAGGTCGTATCTTTATACTAATGTCATAGTAAGATACGTCTTTTTACCATAGCATGGCCGATATAAATATAAAGGTATAAAATGTTCCCTGCAAAAGGATACCACTCAGCATAATGCGACATCGGGGTAACGTCGTAGCCGAGCGCTGGTCTTCCGTGGGACCTCAGTAGGTAGGCGAGAACAGCGACAACAAGTCGGGACGGTAATGTCTACATGCATCTTTTGAATTTTTAGAAATAAAAGAGTACACTTTGAAGAGTTTCTCATTCAAAAAGTAAGCGATCAGTTATTGGTCACAGCGCAGAAAATCATACAGTTGGACTAACTTAAATTAAATTTAAATTAAATATTACATTTTCCACTAGGTGACGTGACGCCTTGTAGAGGGCCGAATCTTAGCACATTTTTTTTTTTAAACTAGTGTGTTTAAAAAATGGAAAATATCTTTTTGGAGTTCTATGATAGTAAATTTCGTAGTGAAATTATTTTTAACTGAACACTACTTGAAAATTTGAAATGTTATGAATTGTCAGCAGCAGCAACTGAGCGTATAGGTTAGCAGCGACAGTTGCTACGCAAAATAATATATGTTTACTATGAATTAACCACGTGGCCATGTTGTAGTATATTTTTAACTATTAATCTGGCGGTTTTAGGTTCCATTCCCGGCAAGGTCCAAAATACTGGTCAAAAACACAAATATTTCTTCCCAGGGGCCTGTGCACAGATCACGTGAGGTTTTTTCGGCTACTTTTTGACCCCCCCTCCCCCCTGGTGATATTCAGTGAGGTTCTTTGCTAACCCCCCCTCCCCCTCACTACCTCACGTGTATTTTTTCCCGCCAAAATTTCGTATCATAGACTTGCTATTTTGAAGTATTAAAGACTTATTTTTAACAAAACCGAGAAAAAAATATCGACTTTTTCTTAGTTCGTTCACTGTGGAAAAATACACGCGAGGTCTTAGGATTATTTCGTGACCCCCCCTCCCCCCTATTGAACCTCACGTGATTTGTGCACAAGCCCTAGGGTATGATGATTTTCAGTGTATTCGTATTATGACTGTATGTCGTTGTCGAGTACCTCTCCATACTATAAGTATTACTTAGTGTGGGACTAGATTTATAGTAATCTAAAATTATAATACATGAATCTCCTTAAATTCAATATTATATTATTATTTACATACTTGTACACAACTATGCCTTAAATCTAAAACTACGAAGCCGTTAAAAGCTTTTAAATTGGAATTATGTCAAAATCGAAATTGAAGTTTAAAGGTTAATTGGAACATCAAACTTAGAATTATTCAATTGTGAGGTAAATGAATTTTAAAATAACTTTCCAATTTTCACTAGAAAACGGCTTCGAGTTTTCTGCAAATTAAAAATACTTTTCATGTTTTGGTATATTAAAATTTGAATTATTAAGCTAGCATATAACTTTTAGATGGCAATTAACTTGCTTAAATTGCTAATTTATTTTGAATTTCTAGAAATCTGACTCCGTATAAAATAATTTGTTAAAATAAAATTAGAAAGTACCGTGCTTTGCTTATTCACATTTAAAGTACCTAACCGTTTTAATAAACGTCGTAATTTGAATCATACACACAGAACTCAATGTAAATTATTTAAAAAAATGTTGCCGGTTACAAAAAAACAATTGCTTACTTAGTTTTTGCAAAAAAATTTGGACTGAATTTCAATAAATATAAAACGGTTTAAACTCACGTAAAAATTGCCAGGAACGGCTCGACCTGTGACATAATAATTATAAGTTCGAAACAATACATGTCGGGCAATTCCTGATAAATTTTACGTGAGTTTAAACCGTTTTTCTAATTATTAAAGATGTCTCACGAAAGTTTAAATAATATTTCTGTATTTCATCTTATTTTATACCTTTTCAACTTGTGTTTGTTTCAACATCCGAATGGCTGTTAATGATTTAATTTTATAGCCAATAAACGGAACGGAAACCTCTTAATAATAATAATAATAATGCTATGAGACACTTTTGCTGGTAGACGCCCGATAGTCTCACCCCATAGCCCAATTAGCCAGTCCTCCATTTCAAACCCATAGCCCAATTTGTATTTAGATTCCATGTCTCCATCAATAGTTCTTGCACCTAGCGGGCGCTGTCTCTGTGTGCGTCCCATGACACGGATAGGGACAGCATCCGCTCGATGTACACCTTGCATTTCATTAAATTGTCGAAAGGGCCTCTACGCGTTGGCTTCGGCTCCGTGCACGCCTCCCAAAGGTCCGGGACACTATTGTCCCGTGAGCGGGTGCGACATACAGAATAATAATAATAAGCCTTTATTTAACAATCACATATACAAAACAAATAATTTACTTATTAACTAACACTTTGATTGTCTTGCGTTTCCGCAAAGGCCTCCCCAAGCGCTTGCCACATTTTCCGATTCTGGGCTGTCCTCCTCCAAGTGACTCCGGCAAATTTTAGAATCTCATCTTCCCATCTAAGCCGCTGTCTCCCTTTCCTTCTCTTGTTTTGACGCGGACACCATTCTGTTACATCCTTAGCCCATTTTCCTTTGTTGCTTCTCATCATATGGCCTGCCCACCTCCATTTTAGTTTTCTTGTGCAGTATGTTACATCTGTGAGTTTAGTTTGATCCCGTAGTATTTTTAGCTTTATTTTGTCTTTTAGTCTGACATTGAGCATGCTTCGCTCCATATTGTGTTGACAGGTCTCAAGTTTGCGCATATTTTGTTTCGTCAAGCTCCATGTTTGACATCCATATGTCATTACGGGTAAGATACACGAGTCAAATATCTTTTTCTTAGATTTTAGTGGTACTTGCGGGGTTTTCACAATTTCTTTGAGGGACCAATATCTTTTCCATGCTAATTGAACTCGATTATTTACTTCTTTTGATGTAAGGTCTTTTGGTGAGATTATTTGGCCCAGGTATATGTATTCATCAACATATTCTATTATGGCACCATTGACTTCTATAGGGGTTTTTTCGAGATTTGTCATTACTTTGGTCTTTGAAATGTTCATTGAAAGCCCAACTCTACTGCTTTCTTTCACAAGCTGTTCAAGCATATTTTGTAGGCTTTTTGGGTCTTCTGCGATCAGAATCAGATCATCTGCAAATCTTAGATGGTTAAGTTTGATTCCGTTAAGATTTAGTCCATATGTGGTCCACTCAAGATGCCTAAATATATCTTCCAGTACTGCTGAAAAAAGTTTGGGTGATAATGGATCTCCCTGACGGACTCCTCTTTTTATAGGGAACAGTTCGCCTAGTCTTTCGGTTTTTTTATTTTTGCTTGCATGTTCTTGTATATATTTTTAATTATGCGTAAGTACTTATATTCGATGCCTTGAGCTTCTAGAGCTTCCCAGATTTCGGCGTGTTTGAGAGAATCAAACGCTTTGTTGTAATCTACGAACGCTAAGTAATAGGTGATACAATATTCGTTGCATTTCTGTATAACCTGCTTAATGGTGTGTATATGGTCGATTGTCGAAAAATCGTTACGAAAGCCGGCTTGCTCTCTGGGTTGGTTTTCGTCCAGAGTTTTCGTTAAACGGTCTAGTATTATTTTGGAAAATATTTTATATACGTTAGACATTAGGCTGATGGGTCTATAGTTAGCTATTTCATCTTTCTTCCCCTTTTTATGCAGCAATATTATGGTAGATGTGGTCCATTGGTATGGTATATATTCTGATTCTAATATATCATTAAATAAGTCTGTGATGTTATTTAGTATGATGTCAGATGTTCCTAATAAAGTTTCGTTAGATAGGGAAACCTCTTACCCAAGAACTTATCAAACAAATTATGACCGTTCTCTCTCAGCTCATCAGAAATCGTTCCTCGCAAAACATTTTGTCCTTATAATCACCGAACACCATCGTCTGCGGTAATAAAATTATTTCACAGTAAACATTTCGTGAATTAAATTTCAAGGAGTTCTCGCTGAGAGTAATGGCTGGCTTGCAGCAATAAAATGCTTCTACACAAAACCTCATTTCAGCTAGCACCAAATTTTCTGCTTACCTGTTAATAAAATGAAAAGATTCACGAGAAAAATCGTGCTTCCTTTTATTTATTATCATTGTTAATTACCTGGGCCTCTTATGATAAGAATTGCTAAGTATGATCTATAAATAACTTGTTTACTTGCAGACGACAGGTCGGGATCCCTTGCTTACTCAAATATTAAAGTGAATTCCTTATTTCAATACAACGAATTTAGCAACCATTACGCACGACTAAACCGTAACTTTTTTAACTATGATCACGTATAACTATGATAATATATATTTTTTATTAAAACAATAAATTGCATTACCACATTATTTCAAACATTAATTTTCAACTACTCTGCCAGCTAAAGGTTGTCTGGAAGAGACCACGTGTTGTTTACCTCTGCCTGTTATTTTAATGTATCTCATGTTGTGTTGTATATTCCTTGATGTTTGAGCTGTGCAATGTGCAATAAAGAGTATTTGTATTTGTGTTGCATTGGTCGCATTGGGTGACAACGCTTCGTAGCGTATGATACTGTAAACCGGTTAAACGTGGGCTACCTTATTGAAGAACGTATTGTATTGTAATGACAATCTAGTTAATTGTTGTACCACCGCATTTTAAAACGTTTCAGTTTTGCAATACCGCAATAATGCAGTAATGCAATACAAGTACAAATACTCTTTATTACACACCTCAAACATCAAGCAATACACAACACAACATGAGATACATTAAAATAACAGGCAGAGGTAAACAACAGGCGGTCTTATCGCGAAATAGCGATCTCTTCCAGACAACCTTTAGGTACAATCCGACTGCGACATATACCACCAAATAATGACAGGTATATATTACCAATTATATTGTCGTTCCAATTTTAACTCTCTGTTATTTCCCAAATTTTCCACTGTACCCCCTGCTCCCCTGCCGTATATGAATATCCAACTTGTTAAGAGTCACTTCCGTGAAGTGGGAGAAAACGCCACACGCAATAGTCTCGTTACTATGCGACAATTATAGTCGTTCGCGACATGCATGATAATTGTCGCAGATAAGATATGGTTGTTTACCACGAAATTATATTATACACCTACGGGATCCCAAAAGCCAGATGATATTTTTTATTATAAAATTATAAAACATGTAATGTCTAATATATTTTTTTTTTTTAGGATGACTGAGGATATCCGCAGAAGAACCGGGGTAACCGACATAGCTTACAGGATTGCACGGTTGTAGTGGCAATGGGCAGGCCATGTAGCCCGGAGAATGGACGGACGTTCGGGCAGCAAAGTCCTACAGTGGCGACCACGTATAAGAAACGAAGGATGGTATCACCGAAAAAAGGAGGTTGGCAATTTGACATCATCATCATCATCATTAGCCGATTGTCGTCCACTGCTGGACACTTTCTGCTCTGGAGCTCTCCACAACGATCTGTCTTGCGCCGCACTCGTCGGCCGACCTTGTTGAGGGCCTTCCCACGCTGCGTCTTCCGGTCCACAGTAGCCACTCAAGAACCTTTCTGTCCCAACGGCCATCGGTTCTAAGAGCAATATGCCCGCCCACTGCCGCTTAAGCTTGGCGACTGTCTGAGCTATATATCTACAACCTCGGTACAAACTTGCCCATATATGTCATAAATTATTTGTGATCAGCAAAATAAACTCCGGAACAACGCAAAACACAGGCGATGCTGCGCTTTGGCATTCCTTTCCGGAATTCCACTTCAATTCAACATGCATTTTCCATCTAAATACAAAGGAAAATTGTACGTAAACAAAATAGCGCGAGATTCTCATTTTATTTAATGAATACTGCTATTTTGCTGAACACAAACTTTTAACAGTTTACCTTGTAATGTTGTGCTTAACTTCTTACAACACCTGGTTAAACTATCCGCTTACAATGAAAAGTTTTAAATTATTAATCATTTTTTATCACTTATTCTTATAAATAAAAGACGACGCGTTTGGCTCGGTTTGTAGACACCTGCCTACTGAGTTACCGGGTTCGAATCCCGGCCGGGGCAAATATTTGTGCAAATATTTGTTCTTGGGTCATGGATGTTATCTATATATGTATTTATATATTATGTATATCGTCGTCTAGTACCCATAGTACAAGCTTTGCTTAGTTTGGGACTAGGTCGATTTGTGTATGATTGTCCCTTAATATTTATATTTATTTATTATTATTTAAAAAAAATATTAACGCTCCATATCTGAAGAAAGAAAACAGATCAAACAAATTGCTAAATCACTTTCACGGATTATTTCATTAAAAAAACTTTCCTCAAACATGCAATGAAATGTCGTCATAACGTGCGTTATCAGGCTTCGAAGTGTCACGTTTCGGGCGGAACAACTCAAGATAACTGTAAAGGAATTTCATACAAAATTTGAGACCTAGGCCGGGAAGTATTTTGTTTTAAACATGGCATCTGTGTACATGAACAGGATAAACAGATGAACTATATTTTTTTTTGGTGGTGTATTTTTTTTATTTCATGGCATATGTTTGAGAAAAATACTACCTACACATGAAAAGAGCTTGTCGGCTTCGTATCATTCCCTACGGTCGGCCGTCTATATCTACTCATCCGGCAAGTTCTTCTGTCTCGGCGTCTGCAGTAATGTACTATTAAAGAAACTGACGGTATTATCTCACCAATTTCTGCTACCCCGCAATCCCAATAACAAGGTGCCATTTGCATCCAGCAAAATTCTCGTCAGTTCATTCATGGGTTCTCCCAATTAACATTTCTGTCTGAGAATGTCTATATTAAACTCGGGAACAAATACCGGTGCGGAATGCTAAATGTATTGAAATCCTTTCAGTGCTGTCAATACATCAGAAAGCACCTTAAGATTTTAGAGGAAGATTATTAGATTACTGTTGGCACTTTTGAATAGTCTCTTGTTAAAGGGGCTCGCAAGTTCGAAATTCAAGCTTTGTATCGTGCTATGAACAAACGAACTGAATGGCTACTCCGATGTTCGAAAGATGACAGTTATATAGTGCCATCCCTCTCGATCTCCTGTCAAAGTTCGTTTAGTTAAGCGGGACGGCACTATACGACGGTCGAATTTCAAGCGTCGGAGGAGCCCTTCTTGTCAGGATCCCAGAAAGCAGTTGGAGGAGGACGCCGCCCAACCGACCGCTGAGAAAACTTTAGGGGAGGCCTTTGTCCAGCAGTGGAATTCCTTCCGCTGATTAGAAGAACTATATGGCGCTGGTCAAAAATAGCTACACTAAGTAATGTATAACCACAAAAAAATATCCAACTCAAAAACCTTCACTTTAAAGCATCCAATTTATCTCCATATCTACTTTGAGCACGTTATCATTATCACAGAATTGCCTCCAAGACCGTTTGAGTCCTCGTAAATTTTATTCGATATATCACCCGTATAAAGGCCGCATATGCTATCGTTCCTTTATGGACTTTGGCCCTTTTATCCAACTACGTGAAAGGAGGGTATTTACAAAACGTTATTACAATGGTCGGTTTATGCTTTGGCTCAGAGAAACGTTTACTATTTACCCGATATTTTGTTGAATTATTCAACAATTTGTTGCAGATATACAATACATTTTGCTATTTTTTGCTAGACTCCCGTTTGGCAAAATAAGTTTGGTGACTTTGTAATTAGGAATTATTTTATGGGGATTTTTAGGGATTAGGGAAGTAGTATAAAAGTGGAGATTCGAATCCTCTCAAAAATTGAACAATTCAAACCAAGCTGGAACTTTTGTTATGATTATCATAATTATGGACAAAGTGATAAATTACGAAAAATGCCCAATTTATCACTCAATCCATAACATATATTTCTCACATAGATAGGATATCACAGTTCTCGTAGAATTAGCGTTCTAGTTTTCCGTTAAAAATAATCACCGTTATAAAACATTGTACAATGGAATTCGGGCTACGCAGATAATTTTAGGCAGCTGTGCCGGGCCTAAACAAAAAGTTTGTCGCGCGATGGACCTCACTTCCGGGGAGCGAAGTTTGGTTCTATTTGGGGACGCTTTCTAGTTTGTTATTAGATTTTACGATACGTTTCTATGTGTGAAATTTCTTCTTTCAACTGTTGTCGCAAAGTTGGTTATTTTATTTACGAGTATGTCAATATTTTACAGATATTTGCACTGTAAATGCAGTTTTGCTTTGTGATACCTAATGAATATTTAGAAAACATTATCTAACTTTATAAAAGTTTCATCCACATGAACATAATGCCCCATGTAGCGCTGCAAATGCCAGACGATCATGGCTGATTGACAGAGCGTAACGATAAAGAACAAGAAGCATAACGGGTTGCGTTTATTTGTGATTTAGTTTATTCTGTAGGCTTATTAACACTTCCATGAGACATTCCTGATAATTTAACTCATAGCCGTGGCTGAAAACCATACCATGAACTTAAGCCTGTGTGGATATACGCAACTGTCGCAATTCTAATCTTCGGCTTCAGAGAAGAGTACCACTACTATTGTCTACTCCCTTGCACAACGACTGCAAGAGTGTATATACACGCACACACACACACCCACAAGTAAGCCTAAATTATTTGAAACTAAAGGAATCTCAATCATTTTTTTAATTAAAAAAATGAGTGCTGGACGATCACCGAGCAAAAGTGTGTACGGATCACAACCCGACCTCTCTAAGTTACAACAAAGCAATGCGGCCGATATGCAAGCAAGTTTGAGGAAACGTAAACAGCCGCCAGGGCCGGACTGTACTTGCACAGAACAACTAACATTGATCCGAGAAGAGATGACGTCGTTGTTTCAAGCACTTACTACGAACCAACAAGAGTTTTTGAAAACAATGCGTGAAGACATATCCCAAATTAAGACTAACATTGATACCTTACAACTAACCACGGAAAATCTCGCATCAGACAACAATGCGATCAGAAGTGAGTTATTGCAACTTCAACAAGATAATTTCACCACGCAAGAAAAAATACAACACCTAGAGAGAGATATAAACTACTTAGTAAGTGGACCATCGCGGGCGGTTTCGACCACTCAATCTAGTGAAGAAGATTTAATTCGCGAGATCCGGGAACGTACCGAGCGGCAGAAAAACATTATTATTTACGGTGTTGCAGAATCTACTGCCGAAAACAAGAATGACAGACTGTCGCATGACAGAAATACAGTAAAAGAAGTTCTCCAAACGGCAGTAAGCAATCTACCAGATCCAGCAACCATATTTCGACTTGGAAAGTACGCAGCGGGAAAAGCAAGACCGATTAAAATATGCTTTGACTCACCACGATTCCCCAAATTGATACTACAAAACAGAGAAAAGATAACTAATGACAACATTAAAGTATACTCGGACCAGACACCAGCTCAACAGTCCCATCTTAAGGAGCTGCGACGAGAACTTGAAGTCCGTCAAAAAGAAGGTGAAAGTGATCTCACTATTAAGTATATTAAAGGAGTACCAACCATAGTCAAAACCAATTCTTCGGCAAAAAACGACACAGCATAAACACTATCTCTATTAATAAAGACAATAATACTAATATTATCGGAAACTATAATATTCTAAAATCCTACGATGATCTTAAATTGGATACAAAGTTACTCAATTTCTTTTACACTAATATCCGAAGCATTGTCAAACTTGGCAAGCTTGACGAGCTTAAAAGTATCCTAAAAGCAACAGGGAATAAAGTCCATGTAATTCTTTTGACAGAAACTTGGATAAAAACTGAAGAGGAAGCATTAACTATACAAATTCCAGATTATACTCATTACTTCAACTACCGAAGTGATTCCAGAGGTGGCGGAGTATCCATTTTTATCCATAACGAATTAAATCATCACCTTATCCAACAACAATACACTAATGGTAACAACTATCTCTGGGTTCATGTCAGTAAACTAGCCTTAGATATAGGCATCACATACAAACCAGGTGACACAAACATCGAAAATTTCTTGGAGGACTTTGAACATCAACTTCTACAAAAACGTCGGGCCATAATCTTTGGTGATTTTAACCTAAACCTGCTAACACCAGACAAATCCACTGAGAAATATACTACTTTGCTTCGGGAATATGGATATACTACTCTTAATAATATACATGAAGACTATTCAACGCGCACGACGTCCACAACAAAAAGTATCCTAGATCACATCCATGCCAACATTCAGGATATTGAATTTTCCCTAAATATATTAGACTCCTCACTTTCTGATCATGTGCAAATGTTTCTTGCTCTACAAAAGCATGAAACAGAAACCCGACATAGTGTCCAGTATGAAGCTCTTGATTATGAAAATTTACAAAAATCCTTTGAAAATTGCAACTTGGAAACGCAAGACTATGTAGAACTGATTACGTTAACCAAAAGACTAATTAACAGCAACACCATAATTAAGACTAAAATTCTAAATAAGCCTCGCAGTGATTGGATCAATCGGGACATCATTATTAACATTAATAAGAGAAATGATATTTGGAAATCGTTGAAGAAGAATCCAGGAAATAAAGAGATAGAAGAATGTTTTAAACGGAAAAGAAATGAAGTACGTCAACTTATAGATAAAGCAAAAAGTAAATACTATTACGAGGAATTTGAAAAATGTAAAAATGATAACAAAAAGACATGGACCTTAATAAACCATTTATCTCAAAATAAAATTCAAGCAAACCGTACTGCTCCGCAACTTGTAACAGAATCGGGATTAATCACTAACGGCAACGAAGTGTGCGAGATTTTTAACAATTATTTTTCTAATATTGGAGCACAGTTTGCAAATCAAATACCTATTCATTTCCATAATAGCAAAGTAAATACTATTAACCCATCACCCACAACAACTCACTTGCTATCAAATTTTGCGCCGTGCAGTGAGGTTGAAGTCTCGAACATTATTGATAATTTAGACTCAAATACAAGTGTTGGTATAGACAGTTTAAGTACCAAAGCGCTTAAATGTATAAAAAAGTATATTCTTAAAAATCTTACTAAATGTATCAATGAGCATTTGAGTGACGGCACTTTTCCAGACGATTTAAAAATAGCCAAAGTCTGTCCAATCTTTAAATCAGGAAGTACGTCAGACCCTAGTAATTACCGCCCTATTTCAGTCTTACCCGTGATATCCAAGATTTTTGAAAAGATTATCTATGACCGACTTAATGATTATTTAAATAAAATTAAATTCCTTTTCGTACGTCAATATGGCTTCCGCAAACATTCCAATACGCTTTCAGCTACTATCGATCTTATAACTAAAATAAAAACAAATATTGATAAAAAAAATATTGCACTTGGAGTATTTATTGATTTAAAAAAAGCCTTCGACACTGTCAGTCACCCTATACTTCTTAACAAACTCGCCGATATTGGAATAGCTAGTAATGCACTCAGAATCTTTGAATTTTACCTAACCAATCGATGTCAAATAGTTAAAATTGATAAATACCAAAGCTCACCCCAACCTTTAAGCTACGGAGTCCCCCAGGGTTCTATACTTGGACCGCTTCTATTTCTGATTTACGTAAATTCAATTAGTGAACTAAAATTGTACGGTGACATTTCCTTATATGCAGATGACACCTGTATTTTTTACTTCAGGCAATCAATTCAAAACATAATTGAAACGGCACAGAAAGATCTTGATAACTTGCACAGATGGTTTCAGAGCAATTTACTCACCATAAATACTGGCAAAACTTCATATATAATTTTTAAGGCAAAAAATAAAAAAAATCGATCACCACACCGCATTATGTATCGATAATGTACAATTAAAACAGTCCAGCGAGGAAAAGTACTTAGGTTTACTATTGGATAGCGGCCTGACGTGGAAACCACATATTAATAAAATTAAAACAAAATTATCATCCCTGCTGGGATCACTACGAGGAGTGGTAAAATGTCTCCCGCGCAAAGTTCGCCTAAACATCTACAATTCCCTAGTTAAATCTCACCTAGACTATCTCATTGAGATATGGGGTAGTGCATCGAAAACGAATTTGAAGGACATTCAAGTAACTCAAAATAAATTAATCAAGGTTTTGTTTCACTATGACTTTCTTACTTCAACTAAAAAAATATATGCGGAAACTAAACTCATGAGTCTTCAACAACTATATAACTATAACACATGTATATTAATAAGAAAAATCACAAAAAAACAAATTCATAGTGAAACAACATTCGTTACTAATAGGCAAAAGGGGCGCCGGGTTCTTCGTAGTGCGGACAACTTATACATACCTTTCTCCCGAACGAAAACTTACGGTCATAAAAACATTACTTTTGAGGGAGCAAAGTTATATAATAACCTACCTAAACACATTAAAATGTCCGATTCAATTAAAAATTTTAAAAATAAACTTAAGGTCCATGTCATCAATAATGTCCCCGCCGTATGAATCGTAATCCGGCCCTGGCAGATTATCGCTGGATGCGTGGTGCGAGTATAGAGGATTGCTTAGCTGCATTTTACCCGATATTTATTTGTTATTCGTGAAACAATTACCCACTTTAATGTTTGTTATCGTTTTTTATTTGTGTGTTCTTTTAGCATGTAAGTAAAATCGTAGACACTCACGGGCGTAATTTGTAATTTAATGTAATCGTTTAATCTCAAATAAGTGAAATGTAAATTTCTTTTGAGAGTAATAAAATTCTTTAACCCGAATTTTCGAAACTATAGGTTTATCTCTAGTAGGTAAGGTATGAATCAATCCCAACAATAAAGAAACAAATTAATTCGCAGATTTCCAGTTCAACATAAAGTTTTGAAGGCGCCATTTTTTAGGCAAAAAATGAAAAAATCGCTTAAATTTCAGCCACGGAAGTAGACAATGTTGCACAAATAGTGGCCGACGGTTCGTTAGCGCCCGAATCACACCGCGCTGAAAAATAAAGTTTCTACTAAAATAAGCATGTATATAGCTGCTATATTTTTTCTTTACTTTCCACAGAAATGTTGTGTAGAAAAATGTGAAAATGTTGGTTCATTTACCTCCAATTGTAAGCTATGAATTTGAATTTAGTCATTGTGCTAATGGAATATATTCAGGGGTGTCAAAAGTACTGGAATTATTACCGACTGAGCCTTGAGACTGACCTTCTTATTGCTGCTCATCTCTACCAACTCACACCAATGCAAAACTCAGTCAGTGACAAAGTTGCCGCTACGGTGTACGGGGAGCAGTCCCTGATGAAGAGCTCCATACGAGTTCGAAACATGTCTCGCCGTTCCTGACAATTTCACGTGAGTGTAAACCGCTTAACCCTTAACTACCTACGTCCGATTTCTATAGCACAACCACCTACGAGAGGTCATGGAGACCTCTACTTGAAATGGGTCTAAAATATGTTTAAGTATTTATGTTAGAGGTAAATTGGTATAATATTTACCGCTTTAACGGTTTTAGGTATTTATTAACAAATATCGACACAACATAAATCAACAATATGTTCTTTAAACTTAACAAAATAACATTCCCTTACGATTTTACGAAAAACTGTTTTTAAAACATTTGGAACATGAGATCACAAAATATTCTGACACTATATATTATTTTCTTGGTAAATCTTAAAGTACAATAATTAGTCAAGCAAATCAGCTATAAATTTTATACAAAACCTAGTAATTTTTATAAAATTGCAAGCTATTAAAATTGCCATTTCTTTAACTTAGTCGCATTCCCTTAAATGTTTTAACAAACAAAAATTTAAATTTTGGAACACGATATCACAAAATATTCTCAAACCATTTATTTTTTTCTTGATAAATCTTAAAGTACAAT
Source organism: Apotomis turbidana (assembly GCA_905147355.2). Taxonomy (NCBI): domain Eukaryota; kingdom Metazoa; phylum Arthropoda; class Insecta; order Lepidoptera; family Tortricidae; genus Apotomis; species Apotomis turbidana. Next base: position 24,388,505 of record LR990286.1, read on the forward strand.
AATCAGTCAAGCTAATCAGTTATAATTTTTATGTAAAACGAAATTTTTTATAGCCGTATCTCGCGACTGCCAATTGATACACAGTTCATACGTTTCGAGCATTGAATGCAGATTGCTTTCTTGCATTCAATTCATATGTTCTGCGTCTCACACTGTTTTTTGGGGTCACAAGTTGAGCAAAATTACATTGCCTGGAACTCATCTGTGCTGGTAAGTCTGTATCTTTGTTGAGGATATTGTTGATATTGATTAATAGGTCCCGTAAAGAACTGTTGCCAGCTGTCCAGTGGACTCGATGTAGAGGTCAATACGTCGCGGTAAGCTGGTTTGATACCCTGTGCTTCATTGACTAGGTACATTATGTTGCAAGGTCCTTGATCATAGTGATGCTGGTTCAGATGTCCACCGCAACGTTCTTCTTTTTAGGTCTTGATCGCCATTTTAATAATAGCACTTCGTCGTCTGAAGAAAATTAATGTTCGTGATCTTGCTGCACTACCGGTCTAGGTCTCGATCGTCGCTGTAATAATAGCACTTCGTCATCAGAATATAACAAAAGCAGAATATGACTAAAGCCGAAGCCGAAATGACACTCATCTTAAAACCCTGGTGGTTCTAAGTTTGATTCTAAATCGCTACCTTCATCATCTGGCAAGTCATATTCATTGGAGGGCACTTCTCGTAACCATCTTTCGATCGTTGCGTCATAGAAGCATTTTTAAACAAAACTAAACATGAAATGCGTTCCAAGTATTGAAAATAACAACGTCATAAAAATAAACGCAACCACCTAGGCAAGGCCTCAGAGACCAGTAAGATGTAATACGTAAGCACCTAGGCAAGGTCGCTGAGACCACTGACGACAGTTTTATACTCACCAAATTCTCAGAAGCACACGTCAGAACGCGTTGAACACATGACTGGTACTGAGATGGCAGCGAGGAAAGGTACAAGGTCATAGAGGTCCGTGCCATGAACATACGATGAGTTATTCACTAATTTTGTATTTGTCTGGTCCTGAGGACCTTGCCTAGGTGGTTAAGGGTTAATACAATAATTAAATATGTTTCACGAAAGTTTTAATAAGATTAAATGCAAAATTCAATTGGTTTGCTTTAAGTAGACCAAAGATCCTATGGCTAATTCCGTCTTTAATATCAAATCTGCTAAATCATGTATTGCCACGAAATTTCATACGAGGGTTAACACTTGAGCAGTCGCTAATGGGTCTACAAGACCCAGCTGCCTACGATTACACCTACTAACTTGGCTTGGCTGTGGCGTGGCTGTGATCGAAATGTTGCATAATCAGTCAACCGGTGCGCAGCGCTTATGAGCGGTGCACGCAAAATGTATGGGCCTACTAGCCCCAGTAGGGACCATTTACGTACGTAATTAATAATTATTTAAATTTTTTAAACAGGACCCGATAGCGAATTTAATTTGTATTTATATTTTATGTGGCATAGTTGACTATTTTCCCTTTTTTTATTAAATATAATGGCCTTACGGGCTATGCTAAAAAAGGAAAAAGCAGTTTTACACATTCCATAAAAAAGATCACACAGATAAAAATAAAGACTGTTTATAAATTGAAAATAATGTAAAAAGTAAGTATAAAAACTGAGCTGATTTCTAGGTTGTTTTACTGTTGTTCTCTTAGTATATATGTAATGTAATTTATTTCTGTGTCAATTTAAAAGTCAATAACATTAGTTAATAAAAATATACTCAAGTAAAGAAAGTACAAACTGACTTAAAAAAAATTAACATAAAAAAATATAAAAGTTGAACACTTAGGTCTTCATTGGGAAGAACGTAATTTTTGCGGTTATTCCCAAAATCAAAAGCTGTTATGAGTGAGTTTGATTATTATTACATGAAGGTTTTATTTTATTGGTCCTAATTTAAAAATTGAAATGACTTAATCTCATATATTTCAATACTTTTTATAATATCCCCAATAGATGACCTGGGTCTAGGCACCTACTGGACGCTTTTGTGACGAAAAGTGTTTGAAACTGGGGCGTGACAACTCAAGTCGTCATAATATATCAGCTGATAGACATCTACAGCTGGACAAAGGCCTCTCCCAAAGTTCTCCACAACGATCGGTCTTGCGCCGTTCTCGTCCAATTTCTGCCCGCGATCTTAACCAGGTCGTCGGTCCACCTTGTTGGGGATCTTCCCACGCTGCGTCTTACGATCCGCGGTCGCCACTCAAGAACCTTTCTGCCACAATGACCATAGCTTCTACGAGCAATGTAATCCACTAACACTTAAGTTTGGCGACTATCTGGGCTAGGGTACTGTATTATTGACAACCTTAGTCCGACAACTTAAGTGTTAAATGTTATTTCTACCTGCAAAATGGTTTTAATTACTTTAATTTAGTTTTACTCGAATTTAATTACGAAAAGTGCAAGTTAAATAAAAGCTTGTAAAAGTCACCGTTTTTTTATCTATGACAACTGGTTACCTATTTGAAACACAAATTCTGTTTCCTATCTGTAAGGTTTCGCCAAATTTTAATTTATCCGAAAGCCATATTTTCTAAAACTGTTAATTTTGTAGCTAATTATAAAACAAACCTAAAAACTATGTTTAATTAAATCCGGAAATATTACGGGTTTCAGGAAAAAAAACTACTTTCGGACAAATGAAAATTTTCGGAGTTGAGATAAATGACTACAACAACTTTATAACCGCAGGCTATCGACTGCATCGCATTTAATACCTAAATTACTCTCAAGACGTGTTGCAGTCAAAAGTGTGTACTGGTCAAAAAGACTTTTAACCGACAAAAACAGGCAAAACTGCTTTTGACTGAGCGTGTTGGTCAAAAGTAGTGTTGCCTGTTTTTGTCGGTTAAAAGTCCTTTTGACCAGTTCACACTTTTGGTTAGGGGTAAGTATAAAAAAAACTAACCTAACCTAACCCGGCCGAGTCGGATCTGCTCTGAAAGGTTTTTTTTTTCTATCATTCAAATTCACTTTTGACTGATAGAAACAGTCAAAAGTACTATTAACCAATGATTTTCAGGCAAAACTACTTTTGACCAACACGCTCAGTCAAAAGCAGTTTTGCCTGTTTTTGTCGGTTAAAAGTCCTTTTGACCAGTTTACACTTTTGACTGCGACATATATAAGTACACCTAATTTATTAAGCGGCTAAGTAAGGAAGCCATTAACAGGAAAACGGTCTCGCAAACACAACTCCTATATTCTACGTGACGATAAAGAACGTCACGGAGGCGCGATTATTGCGATCATTTCGCATAGGACGTTTGTATACGTCCAAGTAACGGTTTTAAATAAAGGTCTTTAAAATTGTATTTAATGACTTCTCTCATTATTGCAGTCGTGATGTTAAAGACTGAATTTTAAAGGCGAATATCAAGCTAACGCCAAAACACAACACGAGAACGTGCCACGTTCTGAAAACGTGACGTGGAAATAAAACGATATTCAGTTTTTTTCTTCTTCTGACACGATTCGGAGTTAAGTTCAGGTCAACGTAGCGTAACGTGTTCTTTCACTAAAGTAAAGTAGCAAAGTCCAACTAAACATATTTTCTTCATACACTAGGTACCATTACAAAACCTAAATATGGAATGCAAATATTATATTTTTTTAAATTTATATTTATAGATGCTTTTTGTAGATGTATCATGGAATAATCATGACCATAGATAATATATTTCAAATAGGTATTTCAATATTTCCTAAAAACAAAGTTTAAATTTTCAGTAGATAAATCCTCGACCGAATATAGATCAGAAGGAGAAACAAGCCAACAACCTTTGCAACGTTGACCTTTATAAACGAATGTATCTTTTTTAATAAAACATAGATGTTTCTCTGTGAAGTCGATTTACAAAGGGATGACAAAGGCCAGAGGTCAAAATCGAGGCCTAAAAGGTTCACTAAGTTGGGGCTTTTTAAAAGGAATTCATAGAACTGTCCAATTCATTAAAAATCCATCGAGAAGCGATTAAAATCACACGTAACGCGAGCATAAAAGGCACAGAAACCTATTTGTACCTTTGAACGAAAAAAGGGTGTTTCATAAACGGCTTTCATTTGCAGCCGACAAAAAGGCGAACGGAAAGGTTCGAAATATCCGAATGGAGTCTACGGGCGAATTGATTGAATTTTAAACTTTACCCTGTAGTTGGAGGATTTGCTTCCGCGCCTGAGTTAATTACTCGGTCTGTTCAGAAACTATAAACATCTAGGGTGTAGAAGATACGTTTAAATTGTTGGGGTGTTACTTAAATACGTTGAGAGAATCGAACTCATGTTTATTGTATGAATAATAACCAAATCTTCCTGCACAACTTCGTGCACCTGTAGCACAACCTGTGATAAGCGACTATTTCTCGCGCGAGATAATTGCCTGTCTCTTTCTGTGCAGTAATGTGAGAGGGTGACGGGTAGCGCTATGTCTCGCGTCAAGAGTCGCGAAGCATAGTTGTGCTAGACGGGCTCCATCTACGCTTGTTTAACATCACCCACCTCTCTCACACGATACTGGATAGAAAAAGATGTGTAATATTTTCGAAAGAGATAGTAGATGAGGTAAAATAATGAGCCTTGTACCACAGTCGTGCTAAATATCCAAAGTGTATGAGCCAGTGATGACTTACGGCACTGAAACGTGGGCGCTCACGATATGGTTGTAAAACTGAATCTCCTTTTTCTTCCCTGAATTTTACAGTAGGCAATGTGCCTCCAACTGTAGTCCAAAGTCCTTACGTGCTTTGCTCTTAAATAACCAATGAGCCAATGAACCAATGAGCGCGGGGTATTTCCTTCACAAGAAAGACTGATGACCTGATGTAGGTAGTTGGAGTTTATTGGATGCAGGCGCAGCAGGATTAGTGAAAGTGGCGTTTTGCAGGCAGTGGACTAGTTTTAGCTGATGATGATAGTGATGATGTAAAAATTATCATCAAATAAAAAAACTAGCTATAAAACATAGCGGTACCGACATGTAATTAGGAGATAAAAATAAATAGGTATAAAAATTTAATTCTGGGTAAAACTTAAAAGCGTTTTGGTTTATCAGTAAAAGCCCTCAAGCACGCCCAAGTTCATGTTAGGTGTATGACTTGCAATAATAAACATATAATTTCCATGTAGGTACAGTATTTTGTTTTGTTCTTGAATTGGTGTTAGTATGTTGTGCTGTGCTGTGCTGCGCTGAATTGTGTTGTGTTGTGTTGTGTTGTGTTGTGTTGTGTTGTGTTGTGTTGTGTTGTGTTGTGTTGTGTTGTGTTGTGTTGTGTCGTGTCGTGTCGTGTCGTGTCGTGTCGTGTCGTGTCGTGTTGTGTTGTGTTGCGTGATGTTGTAATATGTAACACCTATCATTCATATTGTAATTCCTGATCAACGATGCAAGAATAATAATATGTTACACCCGGATTCAACTCGACTCGGATCAAACATTCCCAAGTTGAGAGGTGGACTAAACACAAAACAGAGACCTCAGCAATTATTTGTATGCACAACGCAACTATTTGCTCCGGGAGTTATAGCGTTTGTTTACTTAAATGAACAAGCTGATGGGTCGCAATTGATAATTTAATTTAATAGCAAAACGGAGGCAGAATATAGAAGTTTGTCTTCATGTTTTATAAATAAGGAACGGAGTCATTCAAATAAAGTTCAAGTATATTATTATTATTTGACGATGTGGTTAGCGCGGTTTGTAGTGCGGCTGTGTACGATCCTGAGTTCGAATCCCGCCAAGGACAAATACTGTTCCTTGGTGATGGATGTTATCTGTATATTTATATTTATATACTATGTATATCGTCGTCTAGTAACCATAGTATAAGCATAGCTTAATTTGAGATTAGGCGATTTGGGACTAGGAGGTCCCCGCATCCTTCGTTTTATCATGTAAAACCATTTTTGGTTTACTACAAGAACTATTGTATACTTAACAGAAAAGTAATGATAATGAACATGGTACCGGGTTCGATTCCCGGTCTCTTCCACCAGGTAGCTCCTTTTTCAATTTTTCTTTATGCTTTGATCTTTGTATTGAAGGCTTAAATAAAAAAATATGGTGAACCCACGTTAAAATAAATGAGACATAACATGTTTCATATCTTTATAAGTAATGAACAGTGAATACCATATTTTTTCACCTTACGCACTTGTGTATGTAGCGAAATATTTTAACTAAGGTGTAGAGTTTTTGAAGTCAGGCTTTGTAGAGTTATGGCGTATAGAGTTAGAAGCTTGGCTCTACATGAGATTTGATAACTTTTATATCATTTTACATGAAAATATTTCGGTGGGAACCGTATTGCTTGTAAGTGATGTTAATGTGTGTTGTTTTCACTTCAAAAAGAGATCTTGTGTTTCAGTTTTAGAGAAAATAGTCTTATAGGTTTTGGATACAGTACCAAAAAACGTGCCTTCTATAAATTATTGTATTAACTCGTATCGCATCAAGTGAATTTAGTTACAAAAAGAAATACATACCTAATAATAAATTAGTTTCTTAATTATGTTAACAAACAGTATTTTTATGATTCGGTTTTTAGTCTCCACCGCTCTCTGTTACAACAGCATTGTATCGTTTTTTATATATTATGACTTTGAAATATTACTTTACTGAATTCATAATTTAGGTGAAAAATATTGTTAAACTAAAATTAATTTAACGATATCTTCCAGCCAGAATAACGAACCTGAAGATTATCTAAACTGTCTTTAATGTACCCACTCCAAAGTTTCTATTTATGTTTAATCACTTAAACATTATCGAAATTGGGAAGTAGTTGTACCGTGTAATTAGGGAAATATTGCGTATTGGTTTAATCTAGAAGTTACCCTAGAATTTGTCGGCTAGGTTTAACGAAATCTCTCTATTTTAAGCTTCTCCACAACTACGGCACACGACCATTTGTCGCACAGTATTTATATATGACCTGTTTCTTTTCTTTCAATACGGTGCGAGAAAACGGGCGATGCAATGTTGCGTGTCAAGTGAACTCAATGCAGCATAGCTGGTATATCTTGCAACGTCTTCGAATATCGCGCTCAACATCACCTGTCTTCTCTCTCTCTGGAGTCCTACCCTCATCTCTGAGGATCGTGGTCCGCTTCAGGGTTGCATCTGGCGCGGATGATCTGCCTCCACCGGTTTCTGTCCAGCGCGTCTCTTACAAACGAGTAGAAGTTAAAGGTCGATAGCCTTTTACTTGATCGGTCCATTTTGACGACGCGGTTGGCTCGGTTTGTAGAGACCTGCCGACTGAGCCGGTGGTCCCGGGTTCGAATCCCGGCCATGGCAAATATTTGTGTGATGAACTCGAATATTTGTGCTTGGGTCATGGTTGTTCTGTGTATTTAAGTATATATTCATCTATTTAAGTATGTATATTGTCGTCTAGTACCCATAACACAAGCCTTCTTGAGCTTAATTTGGGACTCGATCGATTTGTGTGAAGTTGTCTGATATTTATTTATTAATATCCAGCATTGTTTGCATAAAAAAAAATTCTCAAACATGCAATGAAATGTCACAACATGCGTTATAAAAGGCTTCGAAGTATCACGTTTTGGGCAGAACAACTCGAATTTCATACAAAATTGAAGGCCTATGGCGTGAAGTATTTTTTTTTTTCAACATAGCGCCTGTGTTCATGAACAGGCTAAATAGCTAAATTATATTTTTTTACGAGTGGTGTATTTATTTATTTAATAGCATATGTTTGAGAAAAAGACTATACATGCCAAGCCGTGAAAAGGGCTTGCCGGCTTCGCGTCACTATCCGGCATGTCTACGGTCGGCCGTCTATACCCACTCACCCAGCATTCTCTTTTTTCCTGGCGTCTGTACTTTGCTTTCCTATTGAAAAAAAAAACTAATCTAGGTCGCTTAATATGAACGTAAGTAATCGAATGTGTTCCCCCTTGTTTGTCACCCATGTCGCTTATTGCGACCCGAGCGAAGGAAACTTGATGCAGATTTTGTGCCTCTGATTGGTTAAAGCCCGGTTTGAACTGGTATGATTTTGTGGTGCAAGTGAAAAGTGATAACGTTCTACTTTATATTAATAGCACATTTTTACAAGCTATTGTTTATCGTCCTCACCCAACCTATAATGGTTGCTTTTGTCACGTGATAAATAGGTGACAAAGCATCCGTCACGTTTTGACAAGATGCGAGTGTGAGTGACACTTATTTATCCCGTGATAAACACAACCATCATATGCCCCCAGATTGACGGCCTTGTTGCCATGCGTCGGTATTCGATCGCCATTCAAGAATATTTTCTGCTCCAATGGCCATCGGTTGGCAAAATGATATTTTTAACACTATCACTACTAGTAAATATAATATGTAGTCAATATTGAGTAGTAATTAGTTAATCGCTATCAAATGATAAGTATGCTTTGCACTAAACTATCTCACTTGTGATAAAAGTAATTAAAATTTGTCCCCCGCATTTATCTCCTATTGATTTGTATGTGTTCAATTCTTGGTAATCGTATGTTCACTAGAACTTTTAATTGGTAGGAACTTTTAATAGTTGTTTTTTATTACCACCTCATTGGGGGGTTTACCTCCCTGTATTTTCCGGTATGAAGTCGCCACTCCAAATTCTCTCTGCCCCAACCGCCACCGGGTATCCTTAAAATTCATTGACAGCATTTAATGCAGAGCATTACTTGCTCCTTTGCTGTTTACGTAACTTTGAGCCTTCTTATGTGCCCATTCTAATGTGGGGCATTAGAATGGGCCACATAAGAAGGCTCAGAGTAACATATATATTGATTAAAAATACTGTAATAGTGACTATGGAAGGCGTAGCCGTGGACGACCTGTACACCGTTGGAGTGCCAGCTGCGTGCCGTTGGACTGAATTGTAGCAACGCCAAAGAACTAGCTGAGAAAAACTTTAAACAGATTTTTTTACGGAGTTGCCACGACTTTACGTGGTGTGTAGGTACGTCTGTCTCGCTCACAAGCATAGCCGCAGCACTCGGATCTCTCGCTCAACCACTCGCGCCGCTGGCCGCACAGACGTGGCACTCCGATACTCATTTTATCGCTATCTCTTATCATTTGCACCAAACAATCTCACCCTGTGGTTGAAGTAATTAAAACTTGGCCCCATTTATCTCCTGTCGATGGTGCGTGTGCAGTTTTTGCTAATCGTGTGTTCAATACAACTTTTAATTGGTAGGAACAAAGCCCAGCCATCTGTTTGTTGCGGCCAGCCGCGACGTTAGAAGGGTAATTTGGGTTCGCCATTATAAATTAATATTGGTTATGTCGATATTTTGTAGGCAATTATTTGAACTTTACTAATGTATTCATGTGTATATTTAGATGTGACTTATTCAAATATATCATAAATATGTAAATCATGTTAGTTTGATACATGGATTGTTTCACTTGTAAATAGCGGTTTCTTTACACTATATTCTAATTCATTTAATTTGTTATTTACTCACACACGTTAACGTAGTATCATAATCTGATGTTATGACATGAAACGGCAAATTTAGCAATTGTTATAAGGACTGGATAGCTTTGAATGTTCACCATGTCCTTCGAAAAGCGTTCACTAATAGACAAAGGCCTCCCCCTAAGTCCTCCACAACGATCGGTCGTGCGCCGCCCTCAGCCAGTTTTACGTGTAAAAATAAAAATGTGCAATCTCCTCGATTCAAGTCCATTGAGGTTTACGGTAACGTATTAAATTACATAGTACGGGCAATATACGTCTTAAGCGTTTTAAAGCACGTGTTTAGCCTCGCTACGGCCTGCTCCGCCCGTAGCAGATCTGGCAGGCTTCGTAGCAAGTGCTACGATATTTTAAAGAACTCTAACATAAATGTTTCGGACGCTATTTATTTTGGCAAAGAAGTCTTTATAACAAGTAAAGGCTTAATAGGCCGTGTAGCACAACTATGCTTCGTGACTCTTGTCGCGCATAGCGTCACCTGTCACTTTCACACAGCAATGCACAGAAAGAGATAGATAAATATCGCGAAAGAATGAGTCACGTATCACAGTTATGCTAGTGCTGCTCTGTCATAAGTGAACATAATTTTTAACAACTTTTTACAATATTAATTTATCAGAAAGGGCATTGACGACACTTTTGTCGCAGTTTGTAAGCACTTGCCTACTGAGCCGGCGGTCCCGGTTTCGAATCCCGGCCAGGGCAAATATTTGTTGATGAACTCGAATATTTGTGTTTGGGTCATGGTTGTTCTATGTATTTAAGTATATATTTATCTATATAAGTATGTATATCGTCGTCTAGTACCCATAACACGAGCCTTCTTGAGCTTAATTTGGGACTAGATCGATTTGTGTGAGGTTGTCTGATATTATTAAAAAAAAAACATGTTCAACTTCGTCCATTTAACTAACATTACCTATTGTCTGTACTGATGTTCGGTAAAAAATTAAAAAAAGTATCATACAATCAAAAAAAAAAACCATATTGGTTAAAATCCGTCAAGCCGTTCTGATGTGATTTGTTTGTAATTTATGCTTATACAAAACAAATAAAAACGCCATCGCACTGTTCAGATGAACGTGTAACAATACATGACATACCTAGGGCGGTAAATTCGCGAATGAGCCGAAGGTGAGGGACATAAATATGCGATCAGGGGCTTAACGAATTACCGCCCGTTTGTTTTCAATATTATTTTATTTGTCTTGTCTTAAACTCACTGTCACTTAATGCCTAAGGTGACGTAAAATGTATAAAAGTGTCACACAAAATACAGACACTTTCATAGAAATAATAGTCTTATCAGATCACAAAATGGACAGCTGAAATCAAAACTTAAAAATAAATCTAGGAAAGCGCATCTCGGGATTTGAGTGTCTTTGTTGGAGTAGATTTTCTGCTGCGGAATTGTATTTTCCGGATCCAGACCAAAATCGGACAATGGCCACTTCAATAGGGCAGGCAACGAATATGAAAATATCTTTCTTATATTAAATCGTGTTTAAAAATAATTTTGAAACGTTTTCATCATCAACTGCTCTTCAAAGCAAGATATTGTGCCTAAAGCATGAAAATAACTTATCTATAAAAAGTATGTGCATATTTTACGATTATTCACGAACTGTTTTTGGACGCGAGTTTTGCAACAAAGGTAAGTTGAATCACGTCCTCCTCATACTGGTCCCTAGAGTGCGTCATTGCTTCGCTAAGGGATATAGATCAGAAAAATTACGTTGGTTTTAACTTACCTCTGTTTTAATACTCCTCATTCTCCCCTACTTGTGCTTAAAAGATCTGTCTCTCTATAACTGTAACCAACTAAACGGCTTATGCTGATAAAAATAGTCGCGATGGGGAAAAGTTTAATATTTTAATGAGTCTCGTAGACACTCTTTTAGTTTCACTTTTATAAGGTATGTAAACTGTCAATAAAAGTAAAAAAATATTAATAGGACAACCCTAACAACATCGCTCTAGTGAACATTTGACATCGTTGGGCAGCCCTAACGAACCGCTCAAACGCGACATACGTGCCCGTCAACTCGACTGACAAAAATAGCACTAGTTGTGAAAACCTCTCATTGCTCTCCCACTTCACAAAACGTTCAACCTCAGTACCAACAACACGACAATTACGTCCTTTAGTATACGGATTTCATTGTGTTTCCATTTCATAAAACGTCCAATGTAATACCAACATCACGTGAGTTAAGTCCTTTTGTAAATGACGTTGCTTGTGCTTTAAGGCCGGTCTCACTCAATATTTGCTAAGATGCAGACTTTGCGACGGAGTTTTGTTCAGATGTTTTTGGGTATTTGTTCGCAAACATACGAGGGTATTATTTCTTAAGAGTTTGAGTATTTTCATAGTTAATAGGTTTATTTAAGCTGATTTATAACACCATTTTTGGTCAAAATAATGTCATTATTATTTTTGTCAAAACTTTTGCACCTTTACTCAGACATTTATAATACTTAAAAGAGTATTTACATACGATAAAAAAAGGTGGTAATTAAACGGAGTTTTGCGAGTTCAGCTATTCAAATAATATCATGGAATTATTTTGGAAATATCGGTCTACATAGATTTTTTGCTATTTGAGCTTCATTGTGTCATACATAGTAAAATGTTTTTTTCTCATGATGCTATGAAATATCGTCATAACGTGCGCTATAACAGGCTTCGAAGTGTCACATTTCGGGCGGAACTACTCGAGAGAACTATAAAGGAATTTCAAACAAAATTGGAGGCCTAGGCCGGGAAGTATTTTTTTTTTAAACATGGCCTCTGTTTTCGTGAATTCTGCGTTCGTGGCTAAGCCAGTTGAATTATATATTTTTTGAGTGGTGTATTTTTTTATTTCATTGCATATGTTTGAGAAAAGCACTATATATGCCTTAGCCGTGAAATGGGCTTGCCGGCTTCGTATCACTGTCCAGCCTCCCTATGGTCGGCCTATACCTACGGTCTATACCTACCTACTCGCCTAGCAAGACCTTCTTTACCGGCGCAATGTACTATTCTATAATCTTTAAGCAATATAGTTCGCCATTTTGAATCTTACGCCTGTCAAAATGAATATTCATTATGATAACAAAACAGAACTTAATCAAGTTCAGAACGTTATGTAACGTTCATGGTCTTAAAGGGTTTAAAAAATCGGTCAAGTGCGAGTCAGACTCGCGCACCGAGGGTTCCGTACAAACACTTTCCATCCTTAAGTGGTTAAGTTAAGTTTGCACCTGGTATGTATAGCGCTTCATACAAATGAGGTGCAAAGATAACGCAACCAATCCCGTTTGTTGTATGGGAGCCCCCCTTAAATATTTATTTTATTTTATTTTTAGTATTTTTTGTTATACCGGCAATAGAAATACATCATCTGTGAAAATTTTAACTGCCTAGCTATCACCGTTCTTGAGATACAGCCTAGTGACAGACTGACGGACGGACGGACGGACGGACAGTGAAGTCTCAGTAATAGGGTCCCGTTTTTACCCTTTGGGTACGGAACCCTAAAAAATTACGAGTATGAAGTTGCCCTGTAGTTAAATATAAAACAACTTTCGAAGTTCCGACACTACAATACTACGCATACTGCTATAGCTTCTTGCCCAAAAACCTGTCAGATATACAAGCTATCTGCAGCCGTTGTGTAAATCACGTCTCGCGACCGAACATTTATTTCGACTTTATGCAGCAGTTAGTTATGCGGAATGGTCCAGAAAGTTCGCTCCGTAGTGCATATGTGACCCTTGTTTTGCTCGCAATTTGGGGATTAGTGGAGTTTTGGATTAGTTTTTTTAACGGGGTGCTACTTTGAAGGAAGTTTGCGTTATGCGCCACATTTATTTATATATATAATTCAGATACACACTTTGAATTTATAACACCCCATTCCTATAGGGTGTTTGTTATACCTACCATTTCTATGGGGTGTTATAAATTCAAAGTGTGTATCTGAGTAAATAAGTAAATAAATGTCGTACAAGGTCAAAGGTCAATACATCTTACAATATAACATACATATTATATACTAGGCAGTGCCTGAAACTTGGACCGCGTAATATTTTTTTACCGTAATGGATAAAAGTATTCTACTACCAACTTTTGATGTCCAGCTATACCTGTACCAAAATTGTTTAAAAAAACCCAGCCGTTTCGGCGTCGTGCGAGGACAAAGGAAATTAAGAAAACAGATGGCGCCAGGTTGGCACGGCGCCGTGCACCCATACAAAACAAACGACGATCCTGCATCGCGCTATTAAAAAAAATTCCTGAAATCATGACCCCCGGTCCATAGAAAAAAGATTTTTAATACAAATCTTGTTTATAATAGTATAGATATAACTAGGTCACAGTTTTACTGCAATGTGTTTACGCTGTTCGTAGTGTCAGCCCGCGGATGTGCCAGAACAGAAGATGACACCATTCTGCCAAAATTCTTCCTGAATGAAAGACACTAGCTATTCAGTTGGAACATGTAATGCACAAAAGACTGTCGAAGTAGCACTCAGGCTGTACAAACACGTATACAGCCTTTATCTATCCAAATATCATAAACCCTCCATGATGCGTTCAAGAACCGCACATTACGACTAAACATAGTCTGTTTTGTTAGAACATATTTCTTATCTGTAAAAACGTTATTATTGCTAAATAATAACATCTATTTCGATAATATTATTTTTTCAAATTTCGTACATCTCTGAAAAACAAAGAAATTTGATTTGACCACTATTCTAATATCGGTCGAGATGACGTTTAGTTCGAAATGAATTGTCATAAACTATCGAATTTGCCAAATGTCGCACGTGAGTAAGATATCGAACGATTAAAAAAAAACTATGACAGGCTGCCAGAAAACTTCATTACCGCCATTACCGGGTAATATTTGTCATAATGTGCGACTCCTGACACCTAACCTAACCTGTGTAACACTACCTTAATTGAGCTCAGGTGCGATACAGTTAGCCGCTTATGAATAAGCCGAAACCTGACTGGATTAGAGACTAGAGCTTTGCTCCGGTGTGTCGGTGTGCGTACCCGTGTGATATCTTTCGCCAAATTTACAAGCACTTGCAAAATAGGCGACTGAGGTGGAATTAAACAACATAGTGTAGTTTAAATAAAACAATTTAAACGGATTATATCGCGTATATTAATTATTTGAGCCTCCCTGACGTTTCAGTACCTTTAATAATAATCCGTTTAAATTGTTTTATTTAAGTGTGTGACAGTCGCGGAAACCGAAGAAAATATTATAGTGTAGTTATTATGAATAAAATTAGCTTAATACGTCATGATACAAAGAACAAAAAATATATATATTTATTTTTAAATAATAATGTGACTTCAAAGGTACCAAAATGTTATGATCAATTTTTTTAACCCATAAGAAATTTTGAATTTGTTATTAGAATCCTTATGATTTACTATAAATCAATAAATGTACGACAAGCCTGAACTTAAACGCACTTTTTCACGGTGAAAATGACAAATTACTTATTTTCTCCATACAAATACTGATAGCATCCACAGGATGACGTCATATGTAGATAGGCCTTTTGTATGGAGCGTTTTTACTCCTCTGTAGGAATGTTGAACTCTGACGGTCATTCCTGACTTTTAGTGCAGTCTAAGTGTAGGTAGCCCCATATAGACATTTGATCCCAATAAAAAACTGAACTATCGAGACTTCAAGAACGAAGTAAAAAGATTGATTAAAAACCCATAATACGGTCCGGTGCACGGTTGGCCACTGCCTCGACTGATCGGCTCTCCTGGTGATGAATTTCGAACCGATTCGAAACATGTCGACCGATTTTCGACTTCTACGACGTGAGTAAACGTTCGGTAGATATTTTAATAAGCCCATAACAAGTAAGTAATGATTAATTATTGTATTAAGCGGTTTATACTCACGTGAAATTGTCAGGAACGGCCCGACATGTTTCGAACTTCTATACGAGTACTCCATACGAGTTCGAAACTTGTCGGGCAGTTCCTGACTGTGTCTCGAAAGTTTTAATAAGTAATGATTCATTAAAGTACGGTAGAAAAACTAAAAACTGAATTAAATAAGGGGAAAAGTTTTTGACTGGCGACCGCGTACCGGATAACGCAGTATGTAAAGTCTTCCAACAAGTTGAACCATCGATTTAGTCAAGATCACAGGAGGCCGTTGTATGAAGGCGGGCGCACGACCTGTCGATGGAGAATATAACATTTACTTTTACTGTTGCAGTTCGTTCGGCTAATGTAGGTTAAATGAAAAGATCACTATTAAAAAAGTAGGTAATACCTACGAGCATCACCTCATTTCCCCTAGGCCTCAAAACCCGACCGTAATTCACTTTACCAGATTAAAAAGCCTTGTAACCGGTAACACGACATCGTATTTTACACATCAGAGTAGTTAATACCAGTTCCGAAGTAAAGGAAGCCAATGAGCCGATTCTGATGAAACTTTAACGGCTTTCAACAATGGCGGAAGTTGAAAAGTTAAGAGAATCGCTTTTGGGATAATTCATTGTCTCTGCTCAATGCTTGAGTGGATCAGATTTTCAAATTATTCCCTAAAATAAAACGGGATCTGAACGAATCTCACAAATAATGGAAAACTTTTGACATTACTGGCGTTGCAAGCTGCATTGATTTTGTTGGATTTGATTCTGACAACGTATAAAATTATTATTACTCAGTCTAGACGAATAACACACATATAACGTTAACAAGCTTTAAAATAATATTTAATTTAACATACACGAACAATATACTAGTATGTACTCCGTACTCGTAGCATTACATTAAGATGGCTAAGCTTTACAGTATTTCGAATAAACAATCTTCACCCATCAGCACACAAACCTTATGGTTTATCTTTACATTGAACAATGCGAGAGGACTCCTAGCGTTGATGTGGTAAAGTGACACGTTGGACCGGTAATCCACTATAACGGGTTCGATTCCTGGTCTTTTCCGCAAGTTTACGCAAATAAGTTTTTCTTTTTACTTTTACTAGCGACCCGCCCCGGCTTCGCACGGGTGTTATACATATTATGCATTTATTGTACATGCAAACTTTTCTCTTGAATCATTATATCTATTAAAAAAAACCGCATCAAAATCCGTTGCATAGTTTTATAATGATCTAAGCATACATAGGGACAGACAGACAGACAGACAGGAAGGGACTTTGTTATATACTATGTACTGATTATTCTTTGTTTCCATGGTGAAAAAAAGCGGTCTTTCAACGTTAAAAAATAATGAACTATTATAATATATTATCTACTTAATATTGCTATGTAAGTATATACAGGTATGCATATAATACAAACTCTAGTATCAGTACCTAGTCTGATTATTTAGTCCAATGATCGGACTTTCTTGTTTCAATAGTTCATGCTGGAAAACTAAAAAGCATGTTCATACTAACGCACTTCTTTTGTTATGTTTAATTATATTATTACCAGACTACAAGCCTCAGTATTCCGTTTTTCTATAGCATCAGACTACTAAGACCACAAAGTCACATTATTCCGATCATTGGACTAAATAATCGGACTACTGATAATAGTGCCATTAGACTGAAACTCTTTTCCTGGTAGACGCCCGATTGTCTCATTCAATAGCCCAGTTAGCCAGTCTTCCATTTCATTCCCTTAGTCCAATATGAATTTAGATTCCATAGAACCATATGTAAAAGATTTTTGCACGTAGCGGGCGCTGTCTCTGTGTGGGCAGTGACAGCATCCGCTCAGTACACCTTTCGTTACACTAACCTCTCGTAAGCGCCTCTCCGTGTTGATTTCAGCTCCACGCACGTCTCCCAAAAGTCCGGGACCCCATTGTCCGGGGAGCGGGAGCGATGCTAATACAACATACACAATAAGAGAAAATAACAGACGATATATATTCTTTTTTATTAAAGCATGATAGCGTAAACCAAATGTTTAAAATTAAGCGAAAAATTTAATGGTTCAGGCAGGGTTCGAACCTGCGTCTCTAACAACTGGGCCAACACGGGCGCCCTACCTATTGGACCACTGAACCTCATGCGAGAGCCATTGAATTTTTCTAGAAGATATTTTATCTAAGATAAACTTTTTGCAACATAATGTTAATATATTTACCCAAAATGTACCTTTAACCCACTTTCACCTAAACGAACTTTTTGAAATCGCAACAAGCATTAGAGTAAATTATTAAAAAAAAGAGCGGTGTTATAACACCTGGTCGGGCTATCTGACTTTGTATTTAAATTGAAAAACGCCCCACAGCCATTACGAATGAGAGGTCGAAGCTGAAAATCCATCTGGCTAACTTAAGACGTATATTGCAATGCAGGCCACATAGCGGGCACAGCGTATTGCACTTACATCGTTTTCCACTGCGATCGCTTCTAAATTGTTTCTTTTTGTCTGGAGTGCTTGGAAGGGAAAATAATTGTCAGTGTCTTTATCGAATTGGTTTTTCGTTATCTGTATTGCGGCAATTAGACGTATTGAGTGGTTTCGAAAATAGCCTTAGATCGGGTGTTAGAGATGTTTTCTGGAGAGTTTACAATACAAGATACAAAATGCTTTATTGCACACCAAAAAAGTTTACAAATTCAATACAGAACAATAATTTTAATAACGGTAGACAACAGGCGGTCTTATCGCTAAAGAGCGATCTCTTCCAGATACCTTTAGGTAGTGGAGTTGATTACTATAAAACAAGTTTAGTTTAAAAATCAAGATAAAAAATTATTAAACAAGTTAATTAATTTATTGAAATATTTCAGCTATAACGTTTCGTGTTTTACGATGTTCTATGTATAACAATGTCCAAGTCATATAAGCAGTATAGAGGATATAACTACGTTCAAAGCCAAATTGTTTAAATTGATTGCATTTGATGCTGACTGTACACCCCGGCGGAACAGTCCATTTCTAGCTAAAATTTGTATGCCTTGCTTGCGGCCCAACATGGTGATGTAGCTTTTATTTTATAAGATCTGTGCCTATGAACATTTTTTACCCTAATTGAACAATTATTTTATTTGTATTTGATTTTGTTACAAAACACCTAAAATTATTTTATTTGTATTTGATTTTGTTACAAAACACCTAAAAATATCTACCAGTGACTGGTACAGTCAACATCAAAAGTAGGTGACAATTTTAGTATGCAATTTGACATAATTTATCCAGCAGTATAATAAAATTGTCAGGTACTTTGCTGACAGTACTGTCAAAAATCATTTTTAATACTCTGCGCACAAATAAATCTGAACCTTATTGACAATACGTGACCAAAAATTAGGAATTAGGAAGTTTTATTACTCGCACTAAGTTTGTCGTTGCCGTTTCATTCTGCGCCCGGTCTCGCCCGGAGCATTGGCCTTTCCGAAGTTGTTATCCGCTGTTACATGAAGAACAATCAACATTTTACGGCAGTTTGGCCAAGATGTAGTGTAAACGAAGCTAAGTTTAATAACAAAAATGTATTCGAAATGTACTTGAATCTGCCGTAGGGTATTGCTTGGTTTCCGGAGTAACAATTCTCGGTGTGGGTTGTGTCTTTATCCTGTTAAACCCAGAGGTTTAATTTGGTTTTACGAAGATTTCATTTAAATAATTGGTATCAGATGATGACGCTGTGGGCTGTTGAATAATTAATAAATACCTAACAATTTTAATTATGAAAATAACCTGTAAGGTAATGTGGGGTGAAACTATTACCGGGGGAAAACTGCCACAGTCCAATAACTATCTAACTGTTATAGTTGTTATTAATAGTCTTACATCGTTTAGACATTATACTATCTTAGTCTTACCCCATCTTACTTATAATAGTATAATTACTATGTACAATACCCCTTAATCGTATAAAGAATTTTTATTCTTTTTAAATAATAATAATATGGTTTCTCTTTCTTTAATGGCCAAGGCGTGATCTTCTAGCGGTTAGGACCCTTGTATACGTTAATGCATAGTTACCCTGATTCTTTAAGTTGACTAAGAGATAGCTCAAGTCCATTGACATATATTGGATAAAAGAAATAGGAAAATTAGAGTTTGTGAACTAAATAATTAGCCCAAGATGAGTGTTATCCACCCATTAACTACCAGCCAGTCGACTGTAATTAGTTATTAAAACCTCCAATCTCCACACTTATTCTACTACATAGACAGGGTCTCGAAGCAGTTGAGTGGCTGATAGTGGGACTAGGAACACCTAGCTAGCTTAAGATGTAGGGTTTCTAAAAATAGAGGAATAGGATTACAATGAAACAAATTATAGATTAAAAGTATGTATATTGAATCTTTGTATGATTGTATTAAGATTTAATGTGTTTTATTTTTGCCAGTCAGGCCTGATTTGTAATTTAATTATTTTGTGCCAGCAGGGCTTTTATTAGTTTATTTTATTTAACTTTACCAACGGTTCACTATAAGGTTTACTGTAATGGGAAGAACCGTCAAGAAACCCATCAGACTGCCTTAATACAAATTATATTTTGAACAATTAAGCAAGTGAATTATTACAAATATGAATAGCTATCATAGGCTCTGCCTATACCTATACGATTAGCTTAACTTATCTCCAACCATGAAATGCATTTCACGAAGAGTACTATAGTAACCTCTCAGTGTATTTTGTCATGTAGTCTTTCATTAATATCATAAAAATACTTCTTCCTAGCCCTATACATAATGACACGCCAAAGCCTTAATATAGGCAGAAGAGGAAAGTTCACTTTTAAGAGACTCCATATAGCAGCAATAGACTCTAGACAGTTAAGTTATGGTCCAATTGAAGTCCTGTGGTATTTGGAATTGAGCTCCTAAAATCGAACTGCTTAGACAGATCAATTACTGTGTTAAGACGCTTGTTGTGTACGCCTAGCCCAAATCCAATGACCACAGTCTAAACTTTCATTTGGATGTTTATGTATTAAAGCATAGAGTCCCCTAAAGAGTTAATTTTAATAGTTTTATTTCTCAGCAATTCCCTAAGATCCTGCCAGACTCCGAGAGACTCCACTAAGTCCATAAGACTGATTTAATTCAAAACCAGTTGAAGTGACCTGAAGTTAAATGTGATCAGAGGTTGTGTTAACAGCGTTGTCGACGAAGTAGAGTAGTTGTAATTTGCGCTGCGGATTCTGACCACATCTACACAAACAGATGCCTTCTTTTGGTTATTTATGTATTAAACAGGTAGCGTAGAGTCTCCCTAATGAATTGATTTTAATAGTTTTATTTCTCAGCAATTCCCTAAGATCCTGCCAGACTCCGAGAGACTCCACTAAGTCCATAAGACTGATTTAATTCAAAACCAGTTGAAGTGACCTGAAGTTAAATGTGATCAGAGGTTGTGTTAACAGCGTTGTCGACGAAGTAGAGTAGTTGTAATTTGCGCTGCGGATTCTGACCACATCTACACAAACAGATGCCTTCTTTTGGTTATTTATGTATTAAA
This sequence comes from Apotomis turbidana, assembly GCA_905147355.2. NCBI lineage: Eukaryota > Metazoa > Arthropoda > Insecta > Lepidoptera > Tortricidae > Apotomis > Apotomis turbidana. The sequence continues at coordinate 24,409,480 of LR990286.1, forward strand.
CAGGTAGCGTAGAGTCTCCCTAATGAATTGATTTTAATAGTTTTATGTCGCTGCAAATCCCCAAGATCCCGCCAGGTTCCACTAGTTTAATAATTAGCAGAAACTCCACATGATCCATCTGACCTAAGATATTTAGCTCTAATCCAGTTGTAGATACTTGGAATTAAATGCATTCAGGGGTTGTGTTAATAGCGCCTTTTGACGAAGTAGTTGTGGAATTGCACTATGAAACCTGATTGCATTAATCCCGAGCTGAAATCTATCTCTGGCTGTTTTACTTTTAATAAAGCATGGAGTTTCTGTCCTATCAACAATTATAAATCTACTCAGTTAGCGCGCGGGGCAATTGGAGTGTCATTATTGCAGTAGTCCTACTGCTAAGGTCAGGTGAAGATTGAATTCCAAATAATCAAAGTTATCCCTTGGGTAGGGTTGAAATAGTCCTAAAAGGTTACTTCGATCACTTTGGATAAAAGTTATGTACCCAACAAAATCCCAATTCTCAAACTTGATGGCATAACTATTAGTAGTCTACATTTAAACAATCCATGTACATAACTTTGCTCCGATATATGACTAAGTTACGATACGTTAGTAATATATCAACCGAATTAAGCACATGAGAGATATCAGTCCGTATCCAATTCCGTCCTTGTAACTAAACATAGAATTTTCAACAATAAATTTCGAAACAAATATTATCAATTAGCAGTCTGTTTTTAACTTAATCTTTGTGACAAACTCAGAATTAAACGCAGACCGATATGAACACATAAAACAGAATGAACACTTATAAAGGCACAATACAATACAAAAGAAATTAATGCATTAGCAAACAGTTCGCAAAGCATGACAAGGCAATAGGAATCTTAAATCTCCCGGCTTTTATTAATACGGAAACTATGTCCAAACTAAACATTTTTCCTTTTGCAAGAAATATGTTTGTTTAACTACAAAGATTCTAAGTCCAGTCTGGTAAACATTATCTACCAACCGACGAAGTTAAAAGTTGCTTTTTAGAAGAAGAGATCGGTCATTCTCATCGTTTTAGGATCTCTCCTCCTAAAGATTCTAAGTAAATAAACAACCCCGATAATACCTTTGTTGTCACCATGTTAGGTTGCCCAGTATTATCGGAAAAGTTCTAAGTAAATACATGAGGAATAACGCCTTGTTATCACCGTCCGGTATTCCCGGCGTTATTCCAAGTAAATAAAACCCAATACTACTTTCGTTGGCACCTTGTTAGGATCAGGCAGTATTGGGAGAGGTCTTACCCGAAGTCCTGGAGAGAGTTCCTGTACTGTTCACTGCTGATGACTGAATGAATCCCTCATCCCAATGTATGGGCTTTTATACCAATTTTCTAACTTTTTAATAAAGTTATTTTCCCGATTTTCGCGGGAAATTGGTTCCACGTCAGCAAAACGTCACCGAGCCAATTTTAAAACCGCTGACTTTGTATATTCCAATTTGATTGACTAGAACTTTAAATTACAAATCTTATACCCATAAATGACGCTTAAATCAGAGTATATTTTATGATTAATATATCATTATAAATCTAATCTTTACTATTTTCCATTGAAATAAAATGTTTGAGATACCTTTTATAACATCGACATTCTATATTCCATAGACCATATTTGGTGTGCTTTGCCTATGGTTATTGCTCAATGTTTCCCCTCAATATTTGCAGTCAATTCTCCATACTTTTAAAGAACATTTCTTATTTTAACAATCACATTTATTAAATAAATACTAGCATTAATTGTACTCTCTATTAAAATTGTTTACTAAAATTAATTTTCACTTAATTCCGTCAGTACGACAATCACTTTGCTCAATGTACTGCTAATCCCTGGCTACCCCAAATTGACTCAAAGATTATAGAATATTAAAAAGGTACGAATGTAAACAAAGCAAAGGAATCTCCTGTGTTAGGATTCCAATATATCTGAACTTGTTTGGAATAATTGCAAATAGAATATTTGCTCGGTAAGTAAATACTAATCCCCCCTTCTATGGCACAATCCAAACATCCCTCGGCAATTGCATTGCATAACCTAACAACAATAACATTGGTTACAACTCTTACTTTTCTGCTTTAACAAGCAATAACCAAATGTTATCTTGTTACATATTTATATGGTTCCATGATACAATTAATGATGCCTTAATAGACAAGCTCTAATCCATACTTGTTCACATTTCAGTTAATAAACAATGGATGCGTATACAGCATTTATATGAATACAATGGGTCGCCGACAAAGGAAATTTTCCAAGATCCATTCATAAGAATCACAAATCCTGTGCTGTCGGCCAATAAAGACAAGAAGGCTTCCTATATAACGTGTGTTTAAATTCGGAAGATCCAAGAGTTGCAGCTAAATGAAAAATGAGATATTTATTACAAAACATAACCTTACTTTGAACAAGAAGTGGATTTTTGACCATAACCTTTAGAGTTTAATACAAAATGGAGTCTGTCTCAAGCTTTGAGTATTCCAATGACGATTTTTTTATGAAGCAGCTTCAGGATGAGAATGTTGACGAGGTGCTGGGTTTGGTACAGCTCTGCCCCCTGCGTATTGAAATTTTGCATAGGTCTATGCAAAATTACAAACGTAAATTCTCTAAATTGAAACCCCTAGATTCCCCTGTGCAACGGTGAAAACTCCTCCCGAATATCTTCCCTTAATTCAGTCCATTCCTCCTTTTTCCTCAACTTTCATATTCTCTTTTGGTGCCCTTTTCCTCCATCCCATGTTCTCTTGTTTCGTTCACTTGCCCCGGTTCACCTATAAGTATGTAGTATTAAGACCTACCCAAAACTTTTTACGAGAACTACAATTGCTAATTATTTAACTGTTATGCATCAAATGAATAGACTCCTAAACCCAATATGAATATTCAACAATACAAGCAAAAAGGTTACCATGAGTGATATGGATTCGAGTTGGCTGGCGCGAAGAGGGATCCCCGATGATTAGTATATTGAGAAAGTGTCAGACTATAGAAGGAGCTAGCTAACTAAAGAATTAATATTCATTAACAGAAGCGTTAGTGCGCTAAGTTCACTTCAGAGAAACCAAAGGAAGTGTGCCTCAGAAATGCACCAGAGCCGGGTAATCCCTACTACTGATTTGTAGGTTCCGAAGTCAGTCTCTCTCCGTACACGTGGAGGCGAGAGCAATGCACAAAAATTCCCTAGTTGATCAAAATCGAGAACATATACATCGATGGACCTCATCAAATCAAGAAAAAAAAATTAACGACGTGATGTAAAAATGCATGAGCAGCGTACAGAGTCATCTATGGGGTAGCTGGGTAAATACTTTATATACAACCAAGATATGGTTGTTTTTAACTTTAACAATAACTAGGCCATTAAACACATCGTGAAACATATTGCAATTATTTTTTTTCTCTTATCAGAAACTTGATATAAGCGTGTAAAGATCGATACTAGTGCCATCTAGGACTGAGCGTATTAACTACAAAATCAATATAATTTTCTGATATCTAACTTTGTTAAGTTTTTACAAGCAATATTACTCAAGGTATATGCAAGCGTTATAAAGCGCGTTGTCTTATATTTTTAAAGCATTCTAATAAATGATTATAAACAATGAAAGCAAACACTAGCGCCATCTGGAATAGATGCTGAGTATTAACTATGCAGAACTTACTAAAATGTTGCCTATAACAAAAATAAATTCAATTAGAGTAGAATTTACAAAAGAACCACTAATAAAGGGACCCAAAACCCTGTTCGTAACAAAACTACAATTTTACTATATTAACTATTAATCGCACCCCTTAATCGTAACTTTCAAATCAAATGGGTTCAGATTTCTATAAAAGATAAATTTGACCAAGGCTGAATCATAATGTTATTTATCACAATTATAATTATATAATAATTGTACATGACCCTTAATGTAAGTCTGAATAGTTATACCAGATTCAGAGTTCAATCAATTTCAAGTCTGATCCGGTCAATTTGTTGGTATTGTTCGTAAAATATTGATTTAAGCAAAATATATTCAAATTAAAAAATAAAATATCGATAGTTGATCAATAATCGGTAGAATTGACAAATAATATTTCTTTGCTACATTTAGCAATTACACAACATCAAATGTGTGTTCAAAAATCTGAACCAAGAGACTATATAAATCCTGAATGTTAACTGATACATGATTCAATCGTTCCTCTAAGATAATTTCAATGACGACCTAATTGCAAACCTGATTTGATAAGATTGTTCGAACCATCCAATATGTCAAATTCTATCCAATCTAGTCAGCTAGTAATGACAGTGAACCCATATTTTCGCGTATGGTCACTGCTTTGACTGTCAAGTGTCAAACAAACAAAATTAAATATTACACAGAAAGTGTCGTTAAAATTGTTTCATTACATTTATTATAAATGACTAAGAATCGACATAATGCCACCATGAACAACAGATTAAACTAAAAGAACAACTGGCAGTCCTGCACATAGTAATTGGATGTGCGACTCAGCACTCCATGAACCAAGCAACTTGCCGAAAAACATGCCACTGCTTAAACCACGCAAGAATCACACTGGTAAGTATTTTCTATTTTATCTTATTTACAACCTGTATAATGCTAATGTTATGTAACCGAACTGACCCCCTTTTTTTTTTTTCAAAATCGCCCTAGTTCTAACTGTATAGAAAAGACAAATAACAATAATCGAAATCATGATGAAGGCAAAATTTCGAATTTAAATGTAATGTAATAATTACATGGACACACAAAAAATTTAAATGTAATCCAAAGAAACTTCCTTCCTATAACCTTGTTCTAAGCTATGATTTTGTTTATATAACTATACAAATGTCGGAGTCAAATATTCTATCCATGAAGTATTTAAATTTCAACAATACTTATATACTTTTTTTCTTTTCCAGTATATAGCCATGATGTCTCAAAATAAAATGATCAGTGACCGCTGCAGAAGCCTATGAAAATCTAGAGAGGATCCAAAGATACAAATTGTACTTACAATTTTCATAAAATAAGTTATCCAGTGCTGTGGCTCCCCTGACAATCCATGTACATGCAGTGCTCGCTCGGTGCAGTCTCACATGAAGAGCTGCTTCGGCTCCAATAACTCCATGAGTTGAATAAATGAACATCAAACTCTTACCTTTATTGTAGTAAAAGTTATCTGCGTTTCTCACAATATTGTCGCCATGATGGGTGTGCCCCCCAATACCTGGTTGTTTGTAGGCCTTGGCCGCTGCCTTATGAAAAATGTAAAAGGTTAATTAAAAGATTTGTAAATGGTGTTTATTTTTATTAAGAGCTATGTGTATACATAAAAATAACAGTGTTAATAGTATAATATGAAATAACCTCCCGACATACATATTATTATATACTGTACCCAAAATCTGCCTCCCACAAAGGCAGGTGGTTCTTCATTTCAGTCTGAATCTTAACTGCACATTGTTGGCCTTGTATAGGCACGCGGAGTCTGGTGCTCAGCGTCATCTGTTGACATCAATCCTTCGTTCGCCCAATCCTTAGTAATTATAAATTTGATACAGACGAAGTTGTACATTCCAGTGGTATACCAAGGTTAGCCTCTCTAAGTTGCTAAACCCTCTGCCCCCCGAATATTAATCTCATCAACCCATCATTTTTTTTTTTATAAATGTGTATATAATTCTATTTAGATTTAATCAAAATCTTATCAAGAAAATCGCCCTCATAAGTGGCGCCACCTGCAGGAATATTTGATAACTATTGATAAGGTATGTTAGGGCTGTGCAAGTGTGAATAGGTATTATATCGATAGTTTTTGAACCCAACATCACATGGCGTTTATTCTTCTTGGTCATGCACTCTTGGCATTGGTCCTGGGTAGCTTTTCTACTGCTTCTGTCGTATGCGTTGTTTATGCCGTAGCTTGTCTTTAATTTGACGGTCCATCATGTTGAAGATCACCCGAATGTTCTTTAGTCCAATAACTGATGATGAATCTGAAGATCTTGATAATTAATATTTATTTCCGTGTAAAAATATTTTAATTGCTTGTCAAAGCACGTATTACACCGTTTAACACACACGCACTCATTTATAGACACATTGTAGTTGTGGTCAATTCTCTTGAGATTGGATGTAAATGAACCCTGCGGCTGCCACTAATTTCACATCATAAACACATACACTCGACACGTTTTAGACACTAACACTCGCGTTAATGAAATAAATAATTGCTCCATACTAAAGTATGTGCAAAATTTTGAAACACCGCATGACATTGTTAATTGGTAAATTCTAGCAAATCTGATCTGATAATTGAAGTTAAATATCGATGAACAACCTAAACCCCAATGACAAAATCTATAATCTGTTCACAAATTCCGCCGTATATCGATATTTCTTACAAAATAGTATCGACCAGTACAACACTATTTTGACCCTGAGAATCATGATAAATTCAATAATGGTGATATGTTTTCTCTTTTAATACTTTACTATACTTTGAAATTTAAATGTCTACATTTAATTGATCCTATTAATCTACCGTTGACATTTTATTCATCTACATGAATGTTTGTTTGTGCCGGCCGGTACCATCGTGTTGTGAAAACATTATACATAACAAATAACCATGTGGAGTTGTGTTTATAACGTGATTTGAAGTTAAGACTATAAGTGAATAGTTAACCGTTAAATAATATGAATAAAATAAGAGTTTCAATTATTATTCCTATCGTAAAGTGTATGGATGATAGAACAAAGTTTATGACATCAAACTAACCTACAAATTGTTGTGACTTGATGACAATTTCTCATATCTATATTGACTAAACCCGGAGCCCACAATGTACAAGGTAAGCACTTTTCTCCTTTTATTTTGTTACAGACTAACATTCTGGTTAAAACCATTTATTTATGCAAAAGAAATATTACATTTTGCTTTATGAATATTTCACTATAAAAACAATTAAAGTCGCTATTCGTGAGTATATAAAACCTAATTGTTACTAATGTAACTAAATAAATAAGCTTGACAACCTATAAGTAAACAGATTACAACTATGTATGAATAAATCACTAACAGATAATAAAGGCATGTTGTTTTTACGTTGGAATACAAGGAGTACCCATTTGGTTTTATTTTTAGATTTAGTTTTACTGTGAATTTATAATACTCACATTGTACATTTATTGCCCCAGAAGTAATATCAATACATTATATAACATTGAAGGTGAACTTCTGGCAAATTAGAATTTTATTGTCACCGTCTACTAGTTCTAAAATGTTAAATGAAATATTGAAAAGTGATAATTTAACTGTAAAGTGTCTGTTGATACTTGATGTATAGAAAGAAAATGAACAAAAATAGTGTAAACAATATACTTGTTAACAACTAATTTGTCTTGGCTTTGGACATAACCCATATAGGTAAAGTGATTATTTATTCACATTTGCCTTTTATTTTTCAGATTCAAATGGTGAGAGAAAATATAACAAACAACAATTACATATTCAATACATGTCAAGATTTTTCTCTCAAGAACTATTCATGGTAAGTCAAATTTTAATTAGAACTACTAATAACAATGTTGATATATAGTTAAGCTTATGTACACATATTGATATATAATTAAAGAGTTCCTGTCTGCCCCCTAACTTCATGACAAATGATAATTGCTAACAAAATTTAATATTCTCCCTTCTGTTTACAGCGAGAACCGAGATGGAAGATAAGAACTTTAGAAATTGAATAGGAGATTTCCAACAGGTAAATATTTAACCTATTTTCACCAATACCTTTGTATTAATACATTGAAGATATATGTAACAACTGATCTGATGAAATTGTTTTGTTTATCAATTGTTTTTTCCTACAATTACTATTGGCTAAATTTTAATCCCTAGAAATAAATTTAATGAACTATTTTGAATCTAAATTATATAAGACTGCCCCCCATATCTTAATCTTTTGCCCACATATGGAATTATATACATGATCTGCCCCCCATGTGATCAACCCTTTGACCGCCAAGCCGATGAAAGGTGTCAATGTTGATACATTACAGCTAAAACCACCATGAACTTTAAAAGTTCCCCGTTAACTTTCCCTGTGATATATGTGTCACAGTGAACAACCCCACTACCTGGCGTTCAAAAGCCCGATCTGAAAGCACTGTTGGAAAATAGTTTTCATAATTATAAAAGATATCTATCATAGTGAACCAGTACTTCAAAGCGTATATTAACACAAAATTTAGACCTTGATTTTTAATTTTTCAGCGGAAGATAAATCCAGAGCCAAGCGGGACTACACTGGAAGTTTGAAAATTAAACAATTCCTGCGAAGCTATGAAGAACCAGTCACTAGTCAACAAAATTAGTTTTTAAGACTAGACTAAATAATGCATGCATTAGTGGAGATAAAACACAATTTTACTTGATTGGACTTAAGCTATTCTCTCAGAAAACCTCCATTTTCACGAACAGCAAACTGTGACCTAAAAAAAAGGTCACTTAGAAACCATATTATTTCCCCCTGCCCCTGATAAATACCCCTAACTTATTCTGGTCACGGTACTTTTAAACTGTACAATACCCCTTAATCGTATAAAGAATTTTTATTCTTTTTAAATAATAATAATATGGTTTCTCTTTCTTTAATGGCCAAGGCGTGATCTTCTAGCGGTTAGGACCCTTGTATACGTTAATGCATAGTTACCCTGATTCTTTAAGTTGACTAAGAGATAGCTCAAGTCCATTGACATATATTGGATAAAAGAAATAGGAAAATTAGAGTTTGTGAACTAAATAATTAGCCCAAGATGAGTGTTATCCACCCATTAACTACCAGCCAGTCGACTGTAATTAGTTATTAAAACCTCCAATCTCCACACTTATTCTACTACATAGACAGGGTCTCGAAGCAGTTGAGTGGCTGATAGTGGGACTAGGAACACCTAGCTAGCTTAAGATGTAGGGTTTCTAAAAATAGAGGAATAGGATTACAATGAAACAAATTATAGATTAAAAGTATGTATATTGAATCTTTGTATGATTGTATTAAGATTTAATGTGTTTTATTTTTGCCAGTCAGGCCTGATTTGTAATTTAATTATTTTGTGCCAGCAGGGCTTTTATTAGTTTATTTTATTTAACTTTACCAACGGTTCACTATAAGGTTTACTGTAATGGGAAGAACCGTCAAGAAACCCATCAGACTGCCTTAATACAAATTATATTTTGAACAATTAAGCAAGTGAATTATTACAAATATGAATAGCTATCATAGGCTCTGCCTATACCTATACGATTAGCTTAACTTATCTCCAACCATGAAATGCATTTCACGAAGAGTACTATAGTAACCTCTCAGTGTATTTTGTCATGTAGTCTTTCATTAATATCATAAAAATACTTCTTCCTAGCCCTATACATAATGACACGCCAAAGCCTTAATATAGGCAGAAGAGGAAAGTTCACTTTTAAGAGACTCCATATAGCAGCAATAGACTCTAGACAGTTAAGTTATGGTCCAATTGAAGTCCTGTGGTATTTGGAATTGAGCTCCTAAAATCGAACTGCTTAGACAGATCAATTACTGTGTTAAGACGCTTGTTGTGTACGCCTAGCCCAAATCCAATGACCACAGTCTAAACTTTCATTTGGATGTTTATGTATTAAAGCATAGAGTCCCCTAAAGAGTTAATTTTAATAGTTTTATTTCTCAGCAATTCCCTAAGATCCTGCCAGACTCCGAGAGACTCCACTAAGTCCATAAGACTGATTTAATTCAAAACCAGTTGAAGTGACCTGAAGTTAAATGTGATCAGAGGTTGTGTTAACAGCGTTGTCGACGAAGTAGAGTAGTTGTAATTTGCGCTGCGGATTCTGACCACATCTACACAAACAGATGCCTTCTTTTGGTTATTTATGTATTAAACAGGTAGCGTAGAGTCTCCCTAATGAATTGATTTTAATAGTTTTATTTCTCAGCAATTCCCTAAGATCCTGCCAGACTCCGAGAGACTCCACTAAGTCCATAAGACTGATTTAATTCAAAACCAGTTGAAGTGACCTGAAGTTAAATGTGATCAGAGGTTGTGTTAACAGCGTTGTCGACGAAGTAGAGTAGTTGTAATTTGCGCTGCGGATTCTGACCACATCTACACAAACAGATGCCTTCTTTTGGTTATTTATGTATTAAACAGGTAGCGTAGAGTCTCCCTAATGAATTGATTTTAATAGTTTTATGTCGCTGCAAATCCCCAAGATCCCGCCAGGTTCCACTAGTTTAATAATTAGCAGAAACTCCACATGATCCATCTGACCTAAGATATTTAGCTCTAATCCAGTTGTAGATACTTGGAATTAAATGCATTCAGGGGTTGTGTTAATAGCGCCTTTTGACGAAGTAGTTGTGGAATTGCACTATGAAACCTGATTGCATTAATCCCGAGCTGAAATCTATCTCTGGCTGTTTTACTTTTAATAAAGCATGGAGTTTCTGTCCTATCAACAATTATAAATCTACTCAGTTAGCGCGCGGGGCAATTGGAGTGTCATTATTGCAGTAGTCCTACTGCTAAGGTCAGGTGAAGATTGAATTCCAAATAATCAAAGTTATCCCTTGGGTAGGGTTGAAATAGTCCTAAAAGGTTACTTCGATCACTTTGGATAAAAGTTATGTACCCAACAAAATCCCAATTCTCAAACTTGATGGCATAACTATTAGTAGTCTACATTTAAACAATCCATGTACATAACTTTGCTCCGATATATGACTAAGTTACGATACGTTAGTAATATATCAACCGAATTAAGCACATGAGAGATATCAGTCCGTATCCAATTCCGTCCTTGTAACTAAACATAGAATTTTCAACAATAAATTTCGAAACAAATATTATCAATTAGCAGTCTGTTTTTAACTTAATCTTTGTGACAAACTCAGAATTAAACGCAGACCGATATGAACACATAAAACAGAATGAACACTTATAAAGGCACAATACAATACAAAAGAAATTAATGCATTAGCAAACAGTTCGCAAAGCATGACAAGGCAATAGGAATCTTAAATCTCCCGGCTTTTATTAATACGGAAACTATGTCCAAACTAAACATTTTTCCTTTTGCAAGAAATATGTTTGTTTAACTACAAAGATTCTAAGTCCAGTCTGGTAAACATTATCTACCAACCGACGAAGTTAAAAGTTGCTTTTTAGAAGAAGAGATCGGTCATTCTCATCGTTTTAGGATCTCTCCTCCTAAAGATTCTAAGTAAATAAACAACCCCGATAATACCTTTGTTGTCACCATGTTAGGTTGCCCAGTATTATCGGAAAAGTTCTAAGTAAATACATGAGGAATAACGCCTTGTTATCACCGTCCGGTATTCCCGGCGTTATTCCAAGTAAATAAAACCCAATACTACTTTCGTTGGCACCTTGTTAGGATCAGGCAGTATTGGGAGAGGTCTTACCCGAAGTCCTGGAGAGAGTTCCTGTACTGTTCACTGCTGATGACTGAATGAATCCCTCATCCCAATGTATGGGCTTTTATACCAATTTTCTAACTTTTTAATAAAGTTATTTTCCCGATTTTCGCGGGAAATTGGTTCCACGTCAGCAAAACGTCACCGAGCCAATTTTAAAACCGCTGACTTTGTATATTCCAATTTGATTGACTAGAACTTTAAATTACAAATCTTATACCCATAAATGACGCTTAAATCAGAGTATATTTTATGATTAATATATCATTATAAATCTAATCTTTACTATTTTCCATTGAAATAAAATGTTTGAGATACCTTTTATAACATCGACATTCTATATTCCATAGACCATATTTGGTGTGCTTTGCCTATGGTTATTGCTCAATGTTTCCCCTCAATATTTGCAGTCAATTCTCCATACTTTTAAAGAACATTTCTTATTTTAACAATCACATTTATTAAATAAATACTAGCATTAATTGTACTCTCTATTAAAATTGTTTACTAAAATTAATTTTCACTTAATTCCGTCAGTACGACAATCACTTTGCTCAATGTACTGCTAATCCCTGGCTACCCCAAATTGACTCAAAGATTATAGAATATTAAAAAGGTACGAATGTAAACAAAGCAAAGGAATCTCCTGTGTTAGGATTCCAATATATCTGAACTTGTTTGGAATAATTGCAAATAGAATATTTGCTCGGTAAGTAAATACTAATCCCCCCTTCTATGGCACAATCCAAACATCCCTCGGCAATTGCATTGCATAACCTAACAACAATAACATTGGTTACAACTCTTACTTTTCTGCTTTAACAAGCAATAACCAAATGTTATCTTGTTACATATTTATATGGTTCCATGATACAATTAATGATGCCTTAATAGACAAGCTCTAATCCATACTTGTTCACATTTCAGTTAATAAACAATGGATGCGTATACAGCATTTATATGAATACAATGGGTCGCCGACAAAGGAAATTTTCCAAGATCCATTCATAAGAATCACAAATCCTGTGCTGTCGGCCAATAAAGACAAGAAGGCTTCCTATATAACGTGTGTTTAAATTCGGAAGATCCAAGAGTTGCAGCTAAATGAAAAATGAGATATTTATTACAAAACATAACCTTACTTTGAACAAGAAGTGGATTTTTGACCATAACCTTTAGAGTTTAATACAAAATGGAGTCTGTCTCAAGCTTTGAGTATTCCAATGACGATTTTTTTATGAAGCAGCTTCAGGATGAGAATGTTGACGAGGTGCTGGGTTTGGTACAACTACCCAAGTAGCCTATACGGCTTCTAACTAAATTAATACTACAAAACCCTGGTAAAGTGCGTGTCAGACTCGCGCTCCCAGGGTTCCGTAAGAACTATGAAAGCACTGCATATTGCTCTAACGAAAAGATTAACTGTACTGAGTCACAAAAATGTTTTTCTCAAACATCCAAGGAAATGTCGTTCTTATGATCGTGGTAATAGAACAAGAAATACGTCTTTGTATAGCAATTGTTGAAGATTCGTTCTAATTTCAAATTAGAGGTCAATAAAGGAATTTCATACAACATTATTGGCCGTCGCCAACAAAGAGATTGTCTTTTGTTTCAGTGGGGTTTATTTCTTTTATTGATAATCTACGGCATACTGCCAATAAAAAAACGTTGTTTGTGCATGTATATTTACGTTTTATTTCTTATATTTAACTAGATTATATAATTAGATTAAAACAGATATTCAATAAAATAAACAAAGAATCACGTTTATTAAAAAAAAAATGTCAATAATTAATAAGGTGTTGTAATTTTTTAATAAATAGAATCATCTTAACACTTGGTGGCAAAAACATTAAGCCAAACAGCTTACAAAAAAAAAATTGAAAAAGTAAAATGTTGGCGGGAATAGTAAAAATATATGAATATATATGTAAGTTGAACATTTGTATTATTTCCTTGGATTAATTTGAGAAAAGCACTATACGAGCCTCGGCGCGAACAGGGATTGTCGGCCTCGTATCTCTAGATGGCCTCGTTATCACTCGGCCATCTATTACTACTCGGCCAACAATTCCCTATTTCGCGGCCTCTGCAGTAATGTACTATTACGTACTTTAAATAAATACTATATTTTTTATGATTTCATTACTAATGTATAGTTCTCTGATTTTCCCTACACTTGTAGCATAAGACGACATTACTTGCCAAATATCATAGTTCTAGGTTAACGGCAAATACCCTATAAATATTGGTTCAGTTGAGAGTGTTGAAATATAAATTTTATGCGGCATAAACGGCCGTATCTTTATTTACGTTAATTTAAAAGTTTGTTTTTTTTTCTGCTTCAAGGGACTGTAGAATAGAGTATATGGTTTTGATTTCAACTTGTTACCTTCACGCGTTCCCGAGATAAAGGGACAGAGATGGACGGACGGACTACAAAGTGATCCTAAAGGGCTCCGCTTTTCCTTTTGAGGTACGGAACCCCAAAAACAACAGACATTATCAACTAATACCGTGCATGAGTGATATCGAGCACATAACCTCAGCTACGTGCCCTTTTAAATCGAAATCCATCCTAAACCTAAGCTTCCAACAGGGAAAACACAAATAAATCATCTTAGATGCTAGCAGTGACTCTATTATTCCGCTTAAGCCCCGCCCACAGATTTTGCGCCTTCTACCTACTACCAAAAGACTTAGAACGCTACGCGCGCGGAACAAAATAAAGGTAAACGTCCTATAGAGACTTAATCTCGGCGATATATCTTCAGACACATCCGGAAGCCGAAAGTGTATCGCGACATTATTGAAAGCTGAGGATATGGGAGTGAAAAAAATATTCAGGTCGGAAATGTGGCCTCGTTTTAGGTTTGATACATCTTCATATTATACTAAATTATATTTGGGGAAGACGCATAAAATAAATGGTCCAGTGTTTTATTTTATAGGTATACATTCTCCATTAGGTATTGAAACTCTGTCTGGAAGAGGTCGGTCTTTAGCGATAAGACCGCCTGTTGCTTCTGAATAATTATATTTCTCCTGCATGTTTTGTGAGGTGTGCAGCAGTAAAGAGTACTTGTATTGTATGTATGAGGTCACTTGAGGTAATTGCGTCCATACAGGCAAATGCTGCATCTTTGGATGATATCATACAATATCACACAAATCAAGTGCAACATTTTAAGGCCACCCATACCTTGAAAACCTAAACCTCACAAAAAATAGCAGTGCGTTTGTCGTAGCGTGTTGCGTTTCAAGATATCATCAAAAAATTAATATGCCGCTATAGATGCAATTTGACTACGCGTTTGGCTCGGTTTGTAGACACCTACTGAGCCTACTGAGTCGGCGGTCCCGGGTTCGAATCCCGGCTAGGGCAAATATTTGTGTGATGAACTCGAATATTTGTGCTCGGGTCATAGTTATTCTATGTATTTAAGTAAGTAAGTAAGTAAGTAAACGCTTTATTGTACACAAAAACAGTTAAAAAATACATCTATTACAATTAACATATAGGTACAAAGGCGAACTTATCCCTATAAGGGAAGTATATATTTATCTATATAAGTACGTATATCGTCGTCTAGTACCCATAACACAAGCCTTCTTGAGCTTAATTTGGGACTGACGATTTGTGTGAGGTTGTCCGATATTAAAAAATATAAAATAAATTACCTTAGAGGACCGGGAGACGCAACGTTGGAAGGCCTCCAACAAGGTGGACCGACGATCTGGTTAAGATTACGGGAAATTGGATGAGGGCGGTGCAAGATCTATCGTTGCGTTGGAGGAGGCCTTTCCAGCACGACGTTTATCGGCTGATATGATGATGATGGTGATGATGACCTTAAGTCTTTCTTTTGTGCTCGTGTATAGTCAGTAGTTCTGTGGGTCTAATGATTCTTGGCTTATAATGCCTTAGGTACAACACGGTCCGACACATGACATACCTAAGGTCTCACATCGCCTCCAACGAGCCCACATATTTAGGTTATATGGCTTGTTTACGAGTAATGACATTAACTGTAAAACAATATCTAATTCTGTAGTTTTAGGTACTAGCGGTTAGTGTCTTCAATGAAACGAAACTGTGCACTTTAACGTTTATTATAAAACTTATGAAAGTACTTAGTCTTAATAACACAAACAGTTAAGAGTTTTAACAAAACACACCGAAACTAAGATTTTGCTGCCTGTTCGGCTACAAGCGGCGAGCGGACTGCGTACGAGACGCGTGGTGTTAGAAGAGGTAAGCACTATGCGTGAGCGTGCGTTTGAAGAGCGGGCGAGCGCATAGATTTGAAATGATTAAAACGAAATCGGAGTGCGTTTACGTGTCGTCCTATATACTCCCCCTTTTGACTAGGACAGTGTCCTCACAACTAGTCAAACTAAAATAACCTAAGTCTTTCGAGGTCGTCCTCTCCGACGAGCAGGAGCGACCGGGGCCTCAAGGCATTCACCCTCCCTACCATGATAGCGTCTCAGATCAGAGATATGATACTTTCCTACAATCTCTTCTGGCTTTTCTGGAAAAGCGACGCAATAAGTCGTTGGACTTGCTTTCCTACAAACAACGTAAGGGCCGTCACGTTTCGGAGCAAACTTAGACGTGACGCCTTTCGAAGCGTTGCTAAGGACGTGGGATTTCATCAACACCAAACCACCGACTTCCAGCGCATCAGTTTTGCGGCGAAGATCCTTAACAGCCTTTTGCATGTCCTGGTTTTTCTCGATTATTTCCTTGCCTGTGCTCAGAGTATCTGCAAGCTTCAGCAAGTACGGAGTGATCTGGGGCACATAATTTTCGGCCATTATTACAGCACGCAGATCACTTTGCACATCCAGCGGTGACCTTAACTCACGAGCATAAGTCAAGAATGCGGGAGTTTGTTGAGTTGACTTTGTCTTAGAAGAATTCATAGCAAAGCGAATGAAAGGCAGAGCTTCTGGCCATTCTCTATGATGATCCTGCACAAGGATCGCCAGCTGCGTTTTCAGATCGCGATTCTTTCTTTCAACCGGGTTCGCTTCTGGATGATACAGTGGGACGAGGTTTTGCTTCACGTTCAGAGTGAACATCGCTTTCTGCATCACTTCCGCAATAAATTGCACTCCGTTATCGGAAATGACACGACGTGGAAATCCGAAACGCAAGAAGACTTCCTCAATCAATGTTTTGGCACAAACTTCAGCAGTAGCTTCAACGAGAGAGAATAGTTCCACCCATTTACTTGCGGTGTCTTCGACGATAAGTATCCATCTCTCTCCATTGGCACCCTTCGGAAGTGGTCCAAACAGATCGACAGCCAACACTTCGAATCCGTTGGGCTGGAACAGGAGTTTGTAGCAATCCTGTAGGTTTCTCATTAGACGGTTTGAACCTCTGGCAATCGATGCAGGTTTTCAGGTATTCAGTTACAAAACGACGCATACCAGGAAAAAAACCGTTGAGAAATGCGGTGCAGTGTCCTATCTAATCCTCCGTGACCTGAGGTAGCAGCATCGTGACACTCCAGCATCACCTGCTTTCTTCTTTTTTCAGGGATAACGAGCTGTGGTTCATCGGTGTCTACGTCAGTATAACGGTACAGTACTCCTCTGCACATATGGTATCCTCTTTCTGTCCATCTGTTGTTCTCTAATTCATCTTTTCCTTCCAGGCCCTTGATGATCTTCGCTACTTCTGGATCGGCGAGCTGGTCATCGCGCAGAGCAGCGGCTTCCCATCGCGGCGTTTCGATGATCACAGTACACACTCCACAGGAATCACGAACTTCCTCTTCGCACGGAGGGCGACTAAGTGAATCAGCTATAACATTAGCCTTTCCAGGTGTATAATCAACTTGAAGATCGAAGTATTGGAGTTTCATCGCCCAGCGTACCAGTCTTCCCGTCGGCGACTTGAGGGTAAGTAACCACTTCAAGGGCTGACGATCACTAGCCACACGCACAGAGTGACCATCGATGAAGCCACGGAACTTTTCAACGGCCCACACGACTGCCAGAGCCTCTCTCTCTGTGGTAGAGTAGTTGCGCTCTGCAGGTGTAAGAAGGCGGCTGGCGTACGCTATAGGACGTTCCTCACGCTGATACTCCCCCTGCAATAAAGCTGCGCCCACGGCATAATTGCTGGCGTCAGTTCTAAGAACAAATGGGCGGGAGTAATCAGGCTGAATCAGTATTGGTGAAGAGGTAAGTAGCCTCTTAAGTTCTTTGAACGCGTTTACCTGGGCTTCTTCCCACAACCATGACTGATCTTTCTTCGTAAGCATAGTCAGAGGCTGGGCAACCTGAGAAAACCCTGGGGCGAACTTCCTGAACCAGGAACACGTCTGTAAGAAGCTCTTCAGATGCTTCACAGAGGTAGGTTCTTTCATCTCAGATATAGCCTTAATCTTATCTGGATCTGGAGACACTCCTTGAGATGTGATGACGTGTCCTAAATATTTGACACTTTCTCGTGCAAATACACACTTGGCACGATTGGCACGCAGATTGAAGACACGTAAGCGGTCAAACACAGCACGTAAGTCCTCCAAATGCTGCGAAAAGTTGTCAGATATTACAATCAGATCATCTACGAGTATATACCCTAGTATGGTCACGCCTTGGAGTGACCCACCGGAGCGGAATCTGTCAATTAACCGCTGAAAGGTCGCCGGAGCATTTCGTAATCCAAAGGGCATCCGG
This sequence comes from Apotomis turbidana, assembly GCA_905147355.2. Lineage (NCBI taxonomy): Eukaryota > Metazoa > Arthropoda > Insecta > Lepidoptera > Tortricidae > Apotomis > Apotomis turbidana. The sequence continues at coordinate 24,427,705 of LR990286.1, forward strand.
GAAAAGCGATGTATTCCCAGCGGTGAAACGAACGCCGTCTTATCCCGATCCTCCTCCTTGACAGAGACTTGCCAGTAGCCGGAGCGTAGGTCAATGGTACTCATGTAACAGCTCTTACCTGTGTACTGCAACAAGTCGTCGATGACGGGCAATGGATAAGAGTCACTCTTTGTGACCGCGTTGAGTTTCCTATAGTCCACACAGAATCGATAAGTTCCGTCTTTCTTTGGCACCAAGAGAGCCGGCGCGGCCCATGGTGACTCACATTCCTCAATGATGCCCTCCTTGAGCATCTTGTCTATCACAGCTTCCATAATGGCTTTCTTGGCTGGTGTGAGTCTATATGGCGGCGCGGCGATGGGCTTGTGGACACCCGTGTCGATGCAGTGTTCTGCGAACGGTGTCGGACCTCCCCCTTCTCTGAAGATGTCTCCATATTCCTGTAACGTTTCAGCCGGGATCGCCTTTTCAGTCGGTGTCAGCATGGTACCTTCATCGCACCGAAGAACATCCGCAGTCGCATACCCTACATACGATCTTGACGACTCGCACAGAAGAGGGTGAATGACCTGAGGCCGATCAGCTGTAAACCATGAATCGTTAGGAAGGTTAAGAACGAGACGCGCCTTTCTTAAGAAATCGATTCCGAATAAAGTGTCGTTATTAACCGCGTCAGGGAATATAACAAACGTTATAGGTATCATAGAGCCCTCGAGCTTTACTTCAACATCAGCAAGTTTAACTTTAATATCACGCACTACACCATCGGCAAGCTTAATCGTCATCGAACAATCACGTAAAGGGTGCTTTAATTTACATAACAACGCGTAAAGACTCGACCCCGCAATACTTCGTTTAGCCGCCGTGTCAATTAACCCGGTACCGCGATAACCGAGAACCTCAATTCGCAAAATCGGACGATCGCCGGTACCGCCACTTTGTAAAGTAGTTGCACGATCCACTCGCGACTCATCAACGCAACGTACAGTCTGTGATAAACTAATCTTTGACGGAGTAACACATTGTCCCATCTGAATATCGTTTTTCTTTGACACAATATCTGAAAATTCAGTATGGCATGAATTACTATGAAACGGCATGACATTTACACATTGACCCGTCTGAATTGTGTTACTCTTTGACAACACATTAAAATTTTCATTTGAATATAAATAAATTTGAAACGGCGTAACATTAACACATTGATCCGTCTGAATTGTGTTACTCTTTGACAAAACATTTAAATTTTCATTTGAACATGAATAAGTTTGAGACGGCGTAACATTAACAGATTGAGTCGTCTGAATTGTGTTACTCTTTGATAAAACATTTAAATTTTCATTTGGACATGGATGACTTTGAGACAGCATAACATTAGCACATTGATCTGTCTGGTCATGTTTAATCTGCGACGCAATATTAACAGTATCAGTATGACATGAACTACTACTATTGGACGACATAATACAGTGATCCGTCTGGTCATGATTAATCTGTGACACGTTACATACATTCTTAGTACGACAACAAGTACTGGACGGCATAACATGACTACGTTGATCCGTCTGCGCATTATTAATCTGTGACACATTACATACATTCTTAGTACGACAACAAGTACTGGACGGCATAACATGACTACGTTGATCCGTCTGCGCATTATTAATCTGTGACACAATAGCAAAATGTTCAGTCTGACCTGAAATACTCTTTGAATGCTTAGCGCTACGTTTCGCACACACATTATTATTCTTTGAACGATTTACTTTATACTCGTCGCTTTTAAAGTCATCGAAAGAACAGAATGAGTCTTTGTTACTGTTACAAATATCACAGTTAGCACGAATAACGCCTTTTGCGTTGCAACCATAACAACGGATATCTGCAGACTCGGATTTGTTATTAAATTTCGCACAATCACTACGCTCATGGCCACTTTTACGACAATAGACACAATAAAGTTTTTTACCTTGCGGCGCACTAGTCACCTTAGTGCGATCCTGTAGTGTCGGCGGCGGCGCAGCGGTAGGCACAGCGGCGCCCGACGTAGTGGCGGCGCGCGGCGGCGCGGCGGTCGGCGGCGCGACGATCGGCGGCGCGACGATCGGCGGCGCGAGGATCGGCGGCGCGCTATCACAAACGCGCGCTGCGCGTTGATCGCGCAGGGGCGCGCGCAATTCGCGCGCGAAAACGCGATTATAGTTAGCGCTGCTGGGTCCGCGGAGCGATGAGTCGGCGGCGCTCGCGCCGTAACGCGAAGCGGTCACTTCGTCGAGGGCGTCTTCGACGCTTAGTGTCTTCTGCAGCAATTCGTCCAGATTTTTCACAGCTTCTCTCGGGACCCGTTCTCGGATTCTTTTGTCGAGCAGTCCATATACCATATCGACCTGCATCCTATCTTCTATTGGGTATGGAAGGCAAGCTAACGAAGCACGTAGTCGTCCAATGAACGCTTCCCCGCGTTCGTGACCTTGGTCGGCCGAGAATATTTCTCGGAATATTTTATGCGGCGGACGGGCTACACCGTATCTTGCACGAAGTCTTCGTATTGCTTCATCCCAAGTAGTGATCGATGCGTTTACGCCACGCCACCAAACTGCGGCGTCTCCTTCGAGTAGCATGCGGAGTCCGCGTAAAGCATGCTCGTTCGTTATTCCTGTACACTCTTTGTACATTTCTATGTTGTCCAAAAATGCCTCCAGCACCTCTGGATCACGCATGGAGCCGTTAAATCGTGCAGTACAATTTGCGAAGTTCGTATTTGTATTATGCGACGGCGCGGGAGTGGCACAAGATGGCGCCGGGGACGGCGCGGCAACTTCGTGCGAGTTCGCGGTCGTTGCGGCTTGGACAAGGCTCTCGACTAATTGACGATTCGATGCTGCCTGTGCCTCCGCAAACGCCGACAAGAACGACGATAGTCGAGCCCCTAGCATCGTGTCTTCTTCCGCTATTTCTCGGTCAGAACTTTGCATACTTTTCCGAAGAGGCATAATGACGAACAGTAGGTATATTACTTCGTAATTTTCGTAAGTAACATGTAGATAGCACTACGTTACGACGACGACACTGTAGTGTACTATAACCACGATAACTGTTCACAAAACATAACCACTAGTAGGTATCACTATTTAGTTCGTAGGTAAACACTTCGATTCCGCGAATCGATCGTGTGCCGCGAGTTGAGCGCCAGTGTAATTTTAGGTACTAGCGGTTAGTGTCTTCAATGAAACGAAACTGTGCACTTTAACGTTTATTATAAAACTTATGAAAGTACTTAGTCTTAATAACACAAACAGTTAAGAGTTTTAACAAAACACACCGAAACTAAGATTTTGCTGCCTGTTCGGCTACGAGCGGAGCGGCGAGCGGACTGCGTACGTGACGCGGTGAGCGAGACGCGTGGTGTTAGAAGAGGTAAGCACTATGCGTGAGCGCACGTTTGAAGAGCGGGCGAGCGCATAGAAAGCAGTGCTCCCCATGTGTACCGTGGGAACCGAGAAAGATACCTACACACCGCGCATCGCGGTCGACGCGCTCAGCCAGTCGGTTGCCACACGCGCTCACGGCCGGACGCCGCCGGTCGCGCTATAAAATCACCAAAAAAATGGCTTCGTCGCGAATGAGATCGACGCGCTGCAGTGTTGCGGGGTGTAAAAACATAAAAGCAACAGACGTTTATCCTTTTTTTCTTTGCCGACAAACGATGAAATGTTACTAAAAATTCTTAGAACTTAATAAGCACCTATACCTAAACGCATTGCATACACTGTTATAATAGATACATGTAATGTTGAATAAATAAACCTACCTACTTAATATACTTAAATTCATAGAAAATATCCACTACCTATATCAACAAGTGACAATAATTTACTCACTAAGATTTACCAAATCAGTTTAGTGCGTGTGGCGGGAGAGTGCATTGCACGGCCTTAAACGGGCGTAAAAGTCGGCGTTGTTCTTGACACTTAAGACCTTTTGCAAGGAATGCATTCGCAAAGATGAAACGCGTGATCAGCGGGCCTATGATGGTTGCGTTTATCACGTGATAAATAAGTGACAAAGCATCTGTCACTTACACTCGCATCTTGTCAAAACGTGACGGATGCTTTATCACTTATTTATCGCGTGATAAAAGCAACCATCATAGGCCCGCTGATCATTATAAAACAACTTGTACCTAGTGACTGTTTCGAAGCCTGTAATGCTAGTATTATACAATATGTAATACATTATATATAGGCACCTACCAAACTTTATTTAGTAAGTACCTACTGTCATCGGGATATATTTAGGTTACTTAGGTACCTACACAGAGAGTTGTTTTTGTTTCAGGTTTCTGGTATGTTCAGATAGAATAGGTAGGTAAGATTCCGATATACCTACTCGGAAATTTAAACGATTTTGATGGTGTGCCGCAGTGCATGTGAATACCTATTTCTAGTAGGTACTATCGGCAGCAAAAGTGCATACCCCTTTTTAAACGCGAATGCTTTGAAGCCAGTGACGGTTGAGCTATGTCATGTACTTCATTAGTTTAATAAGATCCCACTAGATGGCACTGCTAACAACCAAATATAAAATAAAATATTTTTTCTCCCGCAAATCCAATATTTAACTGACATGATAACATGATATTATTATTATTGTCGTTCTTGTCCAACATCCAGAAATTATAGAATGCTACTTCGCCCATTTATGTTATTTTGTAAGGATGGAGAATAAAACACAAAACATATTTTTTAATCTACCAACGAAGAATCACACAACATCCAAAAACATTGTATTTCTTCATAATTATTGCGAGGATTTGAACATGGACCCTCCGACATCGAGACAGATGTATTCAACCTCTAAGCCAGCGAGACTTAATGAAAGCTGACGAAATTCATTACCATACTCAGAATAACTTTAGTTTACAAGAAAAACAAGAATTATGTTTAGTACTAATACTTTTTTAATGTAAATAACAATTTGTAATAGCATAGGAAAATCTTAAATAAAGCCTTAAAGTAAAAATTAAAAACTAAGACTTAAAATAAACAATAGATAAAAAAATCTTATCTATTTTTTAGGGTTATCAAAAAATAATTGCAATTTTAAACAAATACAAATTAAATGAATAGTAAGTAAATTCATTTGGTATTCTTGTTGAAATGGGCAACTATTATCTATTGGCATACTTACACCCATAGTTACTTAGAGGGTAGACTTAGAAAATCAAATATATACCGTTCCAGTTTTTATTACAAAACAGTTCGTCCGCTAACAGTAGCTAGTTCCGTTGATTTGATTGTCTTTTATTATTGCTTTTTATTACTTATCGAATATTAAAATGAGTTCTCATTGCAATATCGATTATTGAAAAGGTCACAGATCATTGCCTTGCATAATGAAGGCAAAAATATGGCAGAAATTGCCAGAGAAACCGGTGTAAATGTAAGTAGTTGTTTTAAGGTTCGAAGTATATTTTTATATATAATACAAACATAATTAATATATTTAAACGATAGGTATCTGTTTTATATTTTATCAATTATTATATATTCCTAAATTTTGTTGCAGAAAAAAAACGGTAGCTTTATGGGTGCGGAGATTCGGACAAGAAGGGTCATTATTGCACCGCCAAAGAAGTGGTCGACCACGGCTGATTGACGCACAGCAGCGTGACATGTTAGTACGGGAGTATGAAGCAAACGGCTTTCAACCAATAAGACATTACGCCCGTTTATGTGACTCAAGTGTGGATACTATTCGTCGTGTCCTTCATAGTGAAGGATTGCATCATTGTAGGCATGCAGTCAACCCTTTGCTAACCCCACATCACAAAGAAGAGAGATTAAAGTTCGCCCGGGAGCACTTAAATGATGATTGGAGCAATGTCATCTTTACCGATGAAAAAACATTTAAATCGAGTCAACATGGACGTCTAAGCTTATGGCGTCGCGACAACACTCGGTATGACGCTGACCACGTAGTGCCTAATATGGAATCAGGTCATATAACTGTGAACATGTGGGGTTGGATGAGTGCGGCTGATCCGGGAGAATTGGTCCGAGTGCCGAGTAGGGCGAAAAGTGGTGACTATTTAAATGTGCTGGAAGAAATCATGTTACCAACTGTTAGGAATGTCTATCCAGAAGGAGAATTACCACTAATTACGTTTGTTCAAGATAACTGTCCTATACATCGTTCGCAAAATGTGCGTGAGTGGTTTCGCCAGCACAAAGATATAAATGTCGTGTTGTGGCCCGCTAGATCACCTGATTTAAATCCCATAGAAAATTTATGGGGTTTTATCGTTCAACGTTGGGATAACCGAAATGAGCGAACCTCAGAAATATTGGAGACGCACTGTGCTACAATATGGGATAGTATTCGTGGTTCAGGACTGTGTGAACATTTAATAGAATCGATGCCTTCCCGCTTGCAAGCCGTTATAGACAAAAATGGTGGCTATACTAGTTATTAATGCAAAAGATGGCAATTAGCGGAGACCGGGTTACATTAGTAAATAAAACAATATTTTTATAATTCTGCAACATGCTACATTATTCATTATTGTTTGAAATCGAAAAAATATATATATTTTTTAGTGTCAACTATGAACATGATATTAATATAACAAAAAGAGTGCAAAACCATGTTTAATATTTTTACACCATTTTGTGATAGGTACTGAGTTTATTACAATATTTTTACATCACGAGAACTTTCTATAGCTAATTGATAAATGACAAGCAAAAGCGTTTAAAACACTAAAATCTAAATATAACTATTTAACCCGGTCTCAGTTTTGTTTTTAAAATTGATTCACTTATAAAATAAAACAAGTGTTGTTTTGATTAAGGTGAAGCTTCAATCCTCTTTCTGATTTCAGAAACGAATAATTAAGCTTTTTACCTTCAACAAAACGTTAAGTAGTAGTATTGTTTTACCCTTGAATTACATGAAACAAAAAACATGTTGTGTAAGTAATAAAGAAACTATGATTTTTAGTTCTTTTATTATTGTAGATCTATTATTCCTGTTTAGTTAATTTTATAGTAACAAAAATCGCGCCCGTTCTGGTGGGGTTTTCTGTAAATGTAACTAACATATTATGGACCACTGTCTGAAATAAATTATTTTGACTTTACGACTATAAACCCCAGTGATTAAAAAGTTTGTTTTACATGAGTTTAAGGCTATATTATACAATTAGATTGATCCCTATACCTATGAATTCAGGTCATGTTTTAAATTGTTGATTGTAGAATCCTAACTGATTTAACACTCAATATTTTCATACGAATATCTGCATAAATATCGTGTTATATTTTTATATTAAAAATGATGATGTAACATAACATTTTGATTTCCACATTTGTATTATTCCAATTGTAGTGTTCCAAACATCTTAAGCACAAATATAAATTACCTATATGTTTAATTTGAGAGCCTATGTTTTCTTTTTGATAAAAACCTCATAACCATGAAATTGGTAGGTATTATTTGGTTTGAAAGCTTTAAAATACAAATAAATGACACGAATTAATGTCTATAATACTCGTGTCCTCGTTTTTTTTTAAGACAAGAGTAATGATAAACATGACTTACTCTTACGATAACCCCGCATATTGCCTAAATAATTAAATTTCCTTTACATTTCATTTTCTGTGATTTAATTGAAGTTTTATTAAATCACGCCTCTTGTGTATAGACTACGGCATATATGTTTATAAAACCGTGAATACGTGGATAAAAACATTCGTAATTTTATAATTACGAACTTACTTTGTATAAAATGGCGTCAAAAGAATCTGTAACGATGGGTTTCTTTGAAATAACACGAGCGGTTTTAGAAGGGCAACATAGTTAAAAAACGAACTGGGTTACCAGTTAAAAAGACGGGTGGACGGACGGTTTCGGTGTAAGCTATTTTTAATTTGATGATAAATGTATATTTTAATTTGTCCGGTTAGATTATTAAATAGTAGAATATTTTTATTGACTATAAGCCTATTATATTCAATTATGCCATTAAAATCGACAGCTTTGGACACAAAGACGCCATCTAGTTTGTTAACTGCAAACCTTGCCTACAACCGTCCAAGCCATTATCGCCTCAAGGGGGTCCATGCAATTTTGCAGCCGATAGTACCTAATGATTATTAAATTTGACTAATAAATTTAAATAAATCTATCGTATTTTCATTTATATTGACTTTTTATAAAAATCATTTCTAAGCGGTGTCAACCCTAGCCTCGTTTTGCCGGCACGTGCGGCCAACGACCCACGCGTTCAAGGTCGCTCCATTGTTAAATTGAGTAGGCATGAAAAGCGGTAGGTATTCACCTTTTTATTCAGACATGGGTATCTGTTCGAAGAACTATTATATTAATCTGTGGCATAGATTTGAAATGATTAAAACGAAATCGGAGTGCGTTTACGTGTCGTCCTATAATTCCCTTTACTTCTTGATCATTATAAACATTCTTAAGTCGAACAAAAAGACTCAATAACAATACGAACTTCGCGTCAGTCACAACATAAACGTACGTTAAACAAATGTCTACTTAGACAAACAAGAGAATAAAATTCTTAACGAACATAAAGTACGGATGTTCAACTTTCTCAACAAATGCAAAATAAACGGGAACGGGACTTAAATTTTGCCAAACTGCCACACATAATGCTCAGAGCTCGTAAACAAAAGATAAAACAGTCGTATTAAGGTACAGTTCATACAGTTGGAAGCAGTTTAGAGAATTCATGGGAGATGACAATGTCGCTTGCAACCGCGGTGTGATATGATATGCGGAGGGATAAGGTGAGCTAGTTATTTAATTCGAATTAAGTTATTGCTTAAAACCTAATAAATAAAAAACCAGGAATAATAATGCTCTGGTTGGTTTATTTACTGAACGAATACCTTTTTATGTAACAAAAAGGAGTGGCGGCACTTTGTGGAATATCATTTTCTCAAACATGCAAAGAAATGTCGCCATAACGTGCGTTATAACAAGCTTCGAAGTATCACGTTTCGGGCATTATAAATCCAGAGAACTGTAAAGGAATTTCATACAAAATTGAAGGCCTAGGCCGGGATTTTTTTTTTCTAAACATGGCGTCTGTGTTCATGAACAAGCTAAACAACTGGATTATACTTTTTTTTATTTTAATTGCATATGTGTGAGACAAGCACTATAACAAGATTCGAAGTATCACGTTTCGGGCATAACAAATCCAGAGAACTGTAAAGGAATTTCATACAAAATTGAAGGCCTAGGCCGGGTTTTTTTTTTCTAAACATGGCGTCTGTGTTCATGAACAAGCTAAACAACTGGATTTTACTTTTTTTATTGGTGTATTTTTTTATTTTAATTGCATATGTTGCAACTTGGCGGCGCTCAGTAGAGCAGGAACTGGGCGTCTTGGGCATGACGTGGGAGGAGGTAGAACAGACTGCCCAAGACCGCTGCAATTGGAGGAATTTGATTCGAGCCCTACACCCCAGTAGAGGGTAATAGGAAAGAAAGAAGAAGAAGAATTGCATATGTGTGAGACAAGCAAGGTTTCGTATCACTATCCGGCCTCCCTACTCCTCCGAAAAGCCCTTCTTTCCCGGCGACTGCAATAATGTACTATTTATCAATACTACCTATGTCACATTCATAATTCATCGATGTGAAGATTCTTTATACAGCAAGATAAGAGTTGTTTTTAAATAAACCATGATTAAAACAACAAATAAAGAGTTAATTTTATAAAACATAGCAGTTCAAACGGAGTTCAAAACGTAAACGGTTTCTAATATTACTTACGAGCTACGCTTACTGAATTGGGTAAGGGCATATGGAGCGTGTTCAAAACACTTCTAAGAACACCATCAATTCCCAGAAATATTATTACGTATTTATTTTCGCAGCAGAAAAAATACGTAATATTTTCGCACATTTCTTAGATATACGAGTACGTAGTTTCGTTTGATCAGAGACTCCATATTCAGCAATGGTCAGCACAGGAAATTAGATTCCCCGACATGCTTCGGAGATTCAAGAATTCTTTCTCCATTTGATTGATTGATCGAATAAGAGTGAGAAATCCGTTGGGTACATTGCACCAAGTTAAATGGAATGGTGTGATGTATTTCCTAGCGTTAGGTACTTTTATTTTTATTATAATTATGTTCTTTTCATTCATGCTCAAATCGTTTTGGTGCTGTTGTTGAAATAAAATGTGATTCTTTCATTCAAATGTCTAAGTACCTAATAAACTAAAAACATTTATAAACATGACTGTGTAACCCATAAAGTTTTTTTTTTTAAATTGATGTTATATTCTAAAGTTTTACTTTCTATATTCTAGAATAAAGGGCCAATACGCTACAATTCTATGCCTATTTTTTTTAAACCATAACCCGCCGAAAATATTACAAAATCTCCAATTTTCGAATTGAGTTAAGTTTATACGTTATTAATGTTATTATGGTCGTATTTATCAAACATTGACGCTAAAGCTAAATAAATTCAACAAGACGTTTCACAAAATACTCATCCAAGTGAAACTTTAAACAAACCGTCTCTTCTGTAGCTACGAGCTGTTCTAGGTTTGCACATGCTTACTCACCTAAGCTAATTACGTTTGCTCTAGATAGTTCCAGAACTCTGCGGAATCAGTCTTCCGAACATTCAAATGTTACAAACTTGAGAGCAATGCGGTGTCAATTATATCCATGCGATTGAGCTGGTGTGAGTCCGAACAACGTTATCCTCTTATATGACAAACGCTAACTTATTTATTTATTTATTGCACATTACAAAAAAGTAAAAATGGCGGATTTAATGCCTTTAGGCATTCTCTACCACTCGACCACTGGGTTAAACAGAAATATGTAGTCGGTGCAGGAACAAAGATACGTAAACAAAGTAATTAAAACACAAATCAATAATATAAGATATAATAGGAATGTATGTATAATTAACATGAACTTACACGAATACTTTATATGATATACTTACATACATTATATTATGTACCCAAAGTAAAATGTTTCGAAGAAAGTTAGGAAGATAGATTGTCCGAAAGATGCTTGCGCAACATACGCTTGAAGGAGAGTTTGCTCTGAGCTTGTCTAATGTGGAGTATTGTAAGTTAGGTACTGCCCATCTTTCTTTCTTTTGTTTACCATGTTTTGTGTGGCAACTTACTAAGCCCTGGAGCTAATTTTGACTTGTCTATGTCTATGTTGACGACACGGTTAGTACAATTTACAGTGTACCTGCCTACTGGGGTGGCGATCCAGGGTTCGAATCCCGGCCAGGGCAAATATCTGTGTGATGAACTGGAACATTTTATTCTGGGCCATAGATGACATTTATATACCTATGTATTTATACATTATGTTTATCGTCGTCTAGTACCCATAGTAAAAGCTTTGCTTAGTTTGGGACTGGGTCGATTTGTGACTGTCCACAAGACTGTCCGTTAATATGTTTGTTTTTTATTTATTTTTTCGCGGATCGCGGAAAATAGTCTATTCAAGATCGAGGGAAGTCACTCGTTATATCCCTCGGTGTATATAAATATCAGTCTACCTTACGGAAGTCTCAAGGATGGCGGTGCATGAATGGTCAATATAGGGATCCTCGGACCTTCGCCCAACATTGGATGTATATCAGCTGATATGATTCCAAATTATATGAATATTCAGCCAAGTGAAACCTTACACATACTCTCACGTCTGTAGCCACCAAGCTATCCTACATTTCCACACGCTAACTAACCTGTGATGGTTGCTTTTGCGTTAGCTAGTTCACATTCAAATGTTACAATTTCACTCTCGAACTACTGGCGCTCTCGCTGCTCTTAGCACCAAAATATCTCAAGTGAAATTGGTGCTTTTCATACCTTTTATGACAAATGCATTTACATGGATAGATGACGAAGCATCTGTCACGTTTAGAATAAAAACATACCTACCGCCCCTTTAAAAAAATAAACAATATAAATAAAACATTTCTAACGGATTCATTATTTGAGCCTCCTTGACGTTTCGGCAACTTTCCAGTTATAATTGTCGCAGGTTGGCTGAGAAAAACTATTTTTTCTCTGTGAAAGTTACATGTGCAAACTACCCATTTTTAAATTCATGAAACAAGTTAATGTCACATTATTTTTAATGTGGGTACACACCACTATTTTTTTTATATTGAACTATTGATACAAACTTCAAAGCACTAAAGTGGCTAAATTTATCAATTTTTCCCTATTAAAAATAAAGATGCTCATATTATGTGCCCTATGGAGAATCTCAATTGCCAATAAACACATCTTATCTTACCTATGTTACAAAACAAATTACCTGAACGGGGCGCCGCGTAAAAGCTAAATTAATTATAAAACCATAACCATCGAATACCGTAAATTATAACAGCAATAAATTTCTAAACTTCACCGAATACGCTGGAACATTCTCGAAACTCAACCGCGTTATTATGTTAAGACCGCCAAGTCACATATAGTGATCTATCATTTTTATGGGCATGCCATAAAAGAACTAAACTCGTAGGCCGAGTGTACGTAACTGCCTATATAAAACCATTCTACGGTGAATTTACTAGAGTTTACGCAGTCGGAACCACTATATTTGGTAATGTATGGCACTTGTGTTGGTATGTTAATAACATACATATCTTTGGAATAGTCAGGAAATTGGAATCCTGGCGTAGATTATACCATGTTAGGCAATGTCAAACGCTCCTAATGCATCGTTCATCTTATAGTTCATCATCTATACCACGTTTAAGCATTTCTAATCAGATAGCTTGAAGTAGAAGAATAATTTCAATTCGACGTTTGACATTGACTCCTATCCATCTCAACACTATATTTTGATTAAGCGATATGCCCTATTCGATGGTCATCGTGATAATAATTATATTTTGCTTTCCTAGGCCTATCGAGTTCATTTATATTTTAGATTGGCATAAGATCCAAATTTTGCCTCATATCTCCTTTCAAATATTTATTCAATTCATCGTTAATTATAGATATATTTCCAATACTGACGAGGCCCTATAATGAGATAGTTTCAAAACTTATAGAAGAACTTACATATTGAAGATTCGATGGAGCCGAGAGCCGTTCAATAAGTCCAATAAGTTTGTCTATGTACTTATAAAGCAAGGCTTCATCGAATTAGCATTCTGCTCTCAATATACATTCTAATTATGCAGGTGAGTTCCCTGAGTGCATAGTTGAAGTCAGTGCATACCCAACAATACGTAGTTTCCAGTCTTCAGGCCAGGGTGGATTAATACAATGGGTCTGTCACACATATGCAAATGGATATGGTAATGAATTCCTGTAAAGGTTCAAACACGCTAATAATGGGTGAGGGCTGACCGAAAATGTTTGTGACGTTACCTGTTTAAAACAACAAAATCGGTTAAATGCGAGCTGGGCTGACGTACCGGGATAAGTCCGGATCGATTTAATCTCACACCTCCCTGCGTAATCTATTCTTCGCGTTGGCGTACGATGGTAGCTCACATAGGCTACTTTTTAACCCGTAAAAGTGTAGTCTTCCAGTGGGATGGCGGGTAACACCGCGCGGCACAGCTAGTGTTGAAATTTTTTATGAAAATAAAACGTTACGCTCTAGTCATGGCCTTGACAAAGCCTATGTATTTGACGTAGAAACTCCAATTCCTAAGACCATTTAACTTTCATAAAAGATAACATTTCCTACGATACACAACTCCCAATATTGCTCGAAGCAAGTTTTAAGTACTTTCCTTTCACAAAGATCATAAAAAATACATAAATTACTTTGTCCCAGAATTTGCGAGTCGTCGATGAGTAATAACAATAAATGGGACCATCTGGGATTGATCCACAATGTAATGCTCGGATGTCGTGAAATTCCATTAACTGGTAATAAAGATTGTTCGAAACTTAAGCATTACATTTTACTTACAATTTGTCACATCATTGTTAGCAGCCGACTTAAGGCTTCTTATCCGTTCGAAAATGCTGATGGTTTTAGACATGTTTCTCTATAACCAAACATGTTTCTTAACATATTATCAATGTTACTACTTAGAAGGGTCATTGCGATTTATTGGTACATATTTGAAACCTACAGTTTGATTTTTTCATTGATAATTTCTGTTCTAAAAACTACTCGACATTGTCAAAAATCACGCAGAATAGTGTTTTTTTTTTCAACTTATTTTCGACTGATGAAAGCATGAAATAGCTATGTTACTATCTAGAACTCAGGAAAAAGTATTATTCACTTCAAAAAGTTGGTTGAAATAATCAATATATTGGTCATAATATGACAAAATAAATAAAAGGGATAAGGCCTCAAGGTGTATGAAAAAAACATTTTTATCAACTTGAATCTTCTCCTTCTGAGGTATTGAAATTGTAATGATTAGGTTTACTAATATTACTTGTGTAGAGGACAACCGCGTCCGACGACTATCGGCTACAAGGGCACTCCGAAACTCAGGGATGAGTTATGGAGCGAAGTGGACTGTAGGCTAAGGTAAAACGAAACGGACGAAACGAAAATGCAAACTAAAAATCAAGGGTATATATTTACAAAAAATTAACACAAAAACAACAACGGATCGGAAATAACACTTAAATTTACACTTAATTAATTATAGTCTCTGTCTATGAATTTACACACTAAATCGCGGACCGATGGTACTACGCTATACTAACAAACTAATCGCGGACCGATGGTACTACGCTACAACTGTTACAAGATGGTTAATGCAGGAGAACAAGAACTGGAAGTGATTTGATACAAAAATGGCCGTCCTTTTATATAATTTGTCTCTAGGTCCAGGGGGACGCCCGCCCTGTCTTTATATATTAATTTACTTAAGTTATACATTACTGAGCTTAAAACTAATTTATTCTACGGATTGACGCCGTTTGAATTTACAATATATTTGCGTGTTTACGCTGTGGGAGCTCCCGTCTGACTGTGAGGCGTGAAAATACCTAAAGATTCTTTGTCCCCGGCAAGAGGCCGTCTCGCTCGCACCGTCCAAGATATACACTCGCGCGGTCACTCTTAACGCGCTGCGCGCCGCGAGTCCCGTTCCGTTTATTATTTGATTTGTCGTGCTCTCGGACGGTTGCGGCCGGGACAATGTTCTACAAAATTACTGTATTTACTGAAATCTACAGTCTTACAAAGTTTCAAGTTAATCTATAATTTTTCCTCAATTTTTACATAGAACGTAAACAAAGATGAGTCATTTGTTTTCGACCAAGGAATGGAAATTTCCTATGAATCATCTTTGTTTTGATGCTGTTTTTACTAAGACTTGACGGGAGCTCTTACATGAAAATAATTTACACATGGGAAATTTAATTAATTTCAGCCGCTTGTACGGGCAACGATCTTACATCTAAGTATAAAATAATATTTATTTATTTTCTTTCTTAAAACTAGGCGCTTTGCAAAGCTGTCCGTAACAACTTGGTAACGAAGAACAATAACAATATGGGTATCCTCTCGCTTCGAATTTTGAGTTGAACTCTATTTATATAATAAATAAAATATAATTCCAAATGAACCGTAGCCGTAGTTACCAACACCGAAAGCAATCGAGTGTATGTAGGTATGTCTATGGAAAAGAAAATAATATCCTATTCCCGAAAGTTTCCCAATAATGTTCGTTTGTAATCTCTCAATAAGTGATTCTTCAAGTAATATCGGCAGTACAATTGGATTATTGCTTTATGAAACTTTCTGTGCCGTATTATGCTTGCGCGGTCGTGCGACTTCTGACAATTTGATATTACGCAGTATGGCGAATAGAGGGTTTCCCTTGGAATAATAATGAGACGATATTGCCTCATTGTTGTTATCAAAAATTTGGTTCCTATATATTGAAAGTAAGTATGGGAGTGTCTTTCAAAACAGGCTTGAGAGTGATACTTAGGGCTCCCCCACATCTAGCGTCTCCCGAACGTCGACGCCTCACCAACGCCCGCGCAGCGCCGACGCGACGCTGCGGCGCCTCTCGAACGTCGACGTCGCAGTGCCGTCTACGCGGCGTCGGCGCCGCGTTAGCGCCGCGCCTCCTCGACGTCAGTGTCGACTGTCGAGCGTCGGAGCGTCTTGTCGGCGCCCACGCAGCGTCACTGCGACGGACAGAGCACGCAACAAAGTCCAGGGTTTCCAGACGTACGATAATTATCCTACATGTACGATAATTTGGCCTCCAGTACGATGTACAATACAATGAGTACTATCGTACGCAAAAGTACGATAATTTGCAGGTCGTCGAAGGTTGGGTTAAATTGTTCGATTATCAAATAAAAGTCATGGATTCCGACGAAGAAACACTGCTGTTAACGTTACTGTTGAAACGAAAATTACGTAAAAAGAAGAGAAAATATTGTCGTCGATATTGGCAAGATCCTCTATGGAGTTCTGGAATTCATGAGTGACTATTTTGTGTTGTATAAACGAGTGAAAAAAAATGAAAAACACTTTTTTGAGTACCTTAAGATATTTAAGAATGCCAAGAAAAACATTTGAGGAACTTCTGCTTATAATCCAAAACGATTTAAGAGGCCTTATTCCTTTTAAAATTTATTTTTTTCATATTATGACGAATATATTGATAATTTCAACCAACTTTTTGAAGTGAATAATACTTTTTCCCGAGCTCTAGGTAGTAACGTAGCTATTTCATGCTTTCATTGCGTGCAGTCGAAAATAAGTTGAAAAAACGAATTTTCCACGTGAATTTTGTCAATTTCGAGTAGTTTTTCGAACAAAAATTATCAATGAAAAATTCAAACTCTAGGTTTCAAATATATACCAATAAATCCCAATAGCCCTGTTCTAGGAAGTAACATCAATAATATGTTGAGAAACATGTTTGAGCATAGAGAAAAATGTCTAAACAATCAGCATTTTAAAAGGAATAAGGCCTCTTAAGACATCGCGATACAAAATTCAGAATGTCAATTTCACCTGAAGAGAGACTAGTATAGCATAGACAATATGACGCGAGCTGTGAGAACAACCTATAAATAGCTCACGAGGATTGTTAATTGTTTAGCATATTTTGTATAAATGATTCACAAATTACTTAATTGTAATTTTCTTTCATAAAACACTAACATTGACATCCCTGCTAATGGCGACCAAACAGTGAAAAATTTTGACGATCTGATCAGGTTGGCAGTCATTTCTGACCAGTTGGACGTTTATTTCGATTCAAGGTCACTCCAGTGAGTGCGTTATCATATAATGTTATTAAAAAACCCTAGAATTTAACCCAACCTTCGACGACCTGCAAATTATCGTACTTTTGCGTACGATAGTACTTATTGTATCGTACATCGTACCGGAGGCCAAATTATCGTACATGTACGATAATTATCGTACGTCTGGCAACCCTGGACGCGGTGGGTTGCGTGCTTTGTCCATCGCAGTGACGCTGCGTGGGCGCCGACAAGACGCTCCGACGCTCGACAATCGACACTGACGTCGAGGAGGCGCGGCGCTAACGCGGCGCCGACGCCGCGTGGACGTCACTGCGACGTCGACGTTCGAGAGACGCCGCAGCGTCGCGTCGGCGCTGCGGGAGCGCGGCGTCGACGCCGCGCGGGCGTTGGTGAGGCGTCGACGTTCGGGAGACGCTAGATGTGGGGGAGCCCTAAGCCATTAGTTAGGATGAAATTGAAAGCAGTCGGGAAAGAGAGAGATCGAAGAAACGCATGCATGATAATAGTGATGACATTACATACTACATTACGTACGTACGGGCGGTGAATTCATGAATGTCTCAGATTGCTGGTGTCTATGGCCCGAACTGAATGTGAGGATCATAATGCAATATGGGGCTTTACAAATTACCACCCATGGTTTACATAATGTTTTACGTCATAGCTTGGTCAGGAAGTGAGACCAGAAAATCCCGCTTCCGGCTTAGAGTGACGTAAAAGTAATTAAATATCATAAAAAAACTCGTAAGGAATTAAAATACAGTAATTAATAATAATTGATATATTAAGGTACATATTCTTCAGCAAATCTTGCAGTGTGTATAGTATTTATGAAAATTTGTGGGTAAAAATGTATATTCTAAAAATATTTCGAAGCCCTTACATCAAGGACCAAAATAGCCCGGAAAAACTTGTAGCGTTAAAAAGGAAAGAACGATCACGTCGTTTCTTTTTACGAACGTACACGAGATCGTCGCATGTAATGTGCCGGATAATCGTGATAAACAAGCGTAGGGCGTATGAGTGCCACCAAGTTAAATCTGCGGCCAGGAAAACCTACTTCCCGGCCTACAGGTTAAAGGCGGTTTTGGTGTTATCTGACAACGGGAGTAACTTTGTCGGCGTAGCTTTCTTGTCACGTCATTGCTGGCTCCGTCCTGTCCGTGTGGTTGAAGGGAATACTTAGGAATATTTTATCATTCTAGTATTTTTATGTAGACAGATACTGTGGGAAAGGGCGTTTAGTTTAAATGGTTATAGACGTTCTTCGGCTGATTCGGATATTTTGTTGTCTGCCAGGATTGGTTGTGTAAAAGATTTAAAGTATACGAAAATACTATCCGAACTGTTTTCTATCATCCAATTATTTGTTTCACGAAACTTTTTTTTTTAATAAAATAGTAATACATATTAAAGATAGAGGTATCTTATATTATAAATAATAATTTAGCATAGCTCTGATAGTTGATAATTATTTTTTGTTAATTTAAATTAAAAACTGTATGTTGTTATGAATAAATTACTTACTTACTTCCTTACTTAGAATATAAAACGCCTAGAAACGTAGTTAGCGCTTGAAAGTCAAACCAGTTTTGGTTGGCCACGGGCTAAGTTTCGGCCGTGTGCTTATTTGTCACAACGTAAATATCACAATCAAAACATTGTTAGATGATTGGTTCGTAGATATACACAATTAAAACCAAAAGCGGCTTCATCTTTCGTAATTTTTTATTAAGACTATCGTTCTAGACGCACTTATTTAGTCCAGTTTCCTCTTTTTACATCAGTGACACTCAAGTACTTTTAACGTCAGCTACCAAAAGTTTGTCGTTGCCAGTAAAATAAATAAGAACCACTAAAAGTCCGCGTGGCGTGAGCTAAAAACACCCTATTGGGCTTTACCCATAGATCCATCAACTCAACATATCCACACTGAAAATATTCAAAGACAAGCATAGTTTACTGAACATTAAATTAGTAAAGTTGATATTAACCTATAGCTTTCGCCGTCAGTTCTATGGGCGAAGTTTTCGCATTCCGCCTCGCGAAGCATTTGGTCTGCAAACTGTATTTTCAAAAGGACTTATTTTTGTATAATTGCCATAGAGAAATAAGACCTTTTGAAAAGATACTCCGCATTTGGTCTGCAAGCTGTATTTTCTGGCTGAAATTGCGGCCATGCCGTAAACCGTTTAGTTTTATTTATGGTGCATAATAATGTTTAGCACTCTGGGCAGATATGCACACGGGAATCAGGAGGGCTCGTTGATTTGTTTGCCGAGAAATAGACACATTAAGAGTGTATATGCTACGGGCAACGTGGTTAACTGGGCATTATAAGGACCGGCCATTATTAATAATGTCCAAGAGCGATGGGCAAAGTGATTAATTTATCACTTTGATCGGCCATTATTAATAATGCCCGAGGGCCCGTGGTCCATGTAATAAGTCAGTGTTTGAGATAGTTTGAATTTATCACTTGGACCGGGCAGTTTGAATAATTCCCTACTTGTAGCCGGGCAATGACCGCGGCCTAGGGAATGCAACCCGGTTATAACCGAAACCGTAAATACCGGTTTTAACCGGTTATGTTGGTCTAATTGTGTAACCGGGTTTTGGGACTAACAGAACCGGTTACGGTTATTTTTCGGTTATTTCTTCTAATGCTAAATAAGCATACCTACGCTTACTTAAAATTTTCAAAAACACGATCTCTTTATTTATCGTTCAGCGTATATTTAACTCTAAATGCTGTATTACATGCTAAAAAAAAAAAGCGGTGGAAGCCTAGTGGTTAGGGCATGCGATTTTCAATCCGGAGGTCGTGGGTTCGAACCCGGCCCGTACCAATGAGTTTTTCGGAACTTATGTACGGAATGTCATTTGATATTTACCACTCGCTTTTCGGTGAAGGAAAACATCGTGAGGAAACCACCTAAGCTAAGCCCATTAAAGCCTAGTTTCCCCTCTGGGTTGGAAGGTCAGATGGCAGTCGCTTGCGTAAAAACTAGTGCCTACGCCACATCTTGGGATTTAGGTAGCCGACCCCGATTGAAAATTCATTCTCAAAAAATGGGACAAAAGGCTAGGAGGATGATGATGCTGTATTACATGCTGAAGTACGTTAACTGGATGTTTAATTAAATAATACGAGTACGGTATGAATGGTATGGTATAGTGCCTCGTCAAGTAAAGATAATTACATTGTATGAACTTACGTAGCTAGTGACTAATAGTCATCAACACACGCAGAAATTACGTTAAAAGTGTCGTCCTTTTTGTTCTCTTAGCATAAATAATAACAAAACAAGCCTTGAACATTTTCGATTGAGAATTTGAGATATTTTATCGTTGCTTGTAATGAATATAAATATACTTAACATTTTTGTGTTAGATATCTGAGTTCTGGGGTGATTTTATTTTGACTCTTGATTTAGGTAATGATAGAAGCTTATTATCCTTTGTTAAAGATATTTAAAATATTAATGAGATGTACGTGTTTTATTTATACCGCTTTTTTCCCAATATTTACGTCATTATTTGTTATTTTAATATTTTTTCGGTTATAACCGGTTATCGGTTATTTTACGATCATAACCGATAGGAAACCCGGATACGATATTTTTCCGGTTATTGCATTCCCTACCGCGGCCGTTGGCGTTAGGTTAGGTTAGGGTTTTTTTTTGCTTTGGGTTAGGTTAGGGGATATGGAGTTATTACTTTGCCCAAGATAGGGTGGGCATTATTCATAATGGCCGGGAAAAGTGATTAATCATGCTGTTTTAATCACATTGTCAAATTGAGTCGGGCATTATGAATACAGACCGGCCATTATTCATAGTGCCCGGACTTATCAAATTGCCCGTAACATATATATAATACAGCTATTAAAACACTCCTAAACTAGTCACTGAGGAGAGGGGTGCAGTAATACGAAGGAGTGAGATGGAGTTATCTCCATACGTGTCTGCATCCCTCTCGTCAGTAACTAATTTTGGATAGTGTAATAGCTGCATAAGCCAATATTTGATAAAGCGAGTGAAACGTGTCCATTTCAACTTGGCCTAAATAAAATACTTTCGTATGTTCAGCTGTATTGTCCGGGTTTCCGGCTGTTCTAGAGGTCGCATTACTCAACCGATTCTCATAAAATTTGGTTAGTAGGTTCGTTAATTATTACATAGTAATTAAAATTTTATTGTTGATTCAGTTTTGTGGATTATTTTTTCAAAATAGTGGGAACAACAATTACAACTACAATTCTTATCAAAATGATGTTGATTGCTTTTATGACTTGGCCAATATGGTAGACATATTAATGTGATGGCTAAAACGCTCAAATAATCGCCCGAATAGGTTTGATTTCTAGTACTTAAAAACTAGTGTTATCGAATACCTACGACTAGGTATATATCCTGAAAGATCATCAACTTAGCTGTTTCTCCGCTAATATTGAACTTGAGTAATTGAAATATATTTGTGGTTTAAAATGTTTATCTATTTCTGATATTTTTTTCATAAAATGTAAGAATACCTTCACACAAAGTAACAAGAGAACTTAAGTCGATATTATCTAAGTTTTGTTAATAAAGAGTCCTAAATAAAGTCAATTCTGAGCCAAAAACTTTCAGTAAAGTGGAAGCTAAACTTAAAAGGCATAAGCGAACATAATTCCTTACCTATGCCTTCATTTTGGGTAAGTAATAGAACATATATAAACAATAGATATAACACTTTTATACCAAATTTAGTTGGTATAATATTCAATTTGTATACTGAACGAAACATATAAGAATAAAATGCATATTTTCATAGTATATAATGAACTGTAGGTATAATGACATTGTGTATAATCATCTAGTGGTATAACATTTAAAACACTTAATTAGTATTACATATAATATACATTTACTGGAAACATCGAAGCAATCGAAGCATCGAAGTAATGTTAGAAATCGTAAGCCACGTGGGACCTGCGCGGATCGCTCGCTTCGCTCGCTCGTTAAGGTCATAGTTCAACCTAACACTCCTCCTCGCTTCGGTCGTCGTCCTACCTAACCTAAGCCAAGTCAGATCTGCCTTAAGGTGAAAAATGGTAATATTAGGAATCGTAACCCAAGTCAGACCTGCGCGGCTCGCTCGCTTCGCTCATTCGTTAGGTTCTCAGTTCAACCTAACACTCCTCCTCGCTTCGCTCGTCGTCGTACCTAACTTAAGCCAAGTCGGACCTTCTTTACCTGCCTTGCCTGCGCTCGTTTCGCTCTTACAGATATAGATAAGTACTCCGATTTTTTTTATTCCGATTTCCATAAATCCGAAATTTATCAGTTTTAAAAGTGAAAATTGCGATGATTGAAAATACGAAAGTTTATTTTACCGAATGTTAAAATTCCGAAAAAGCTATGAAATTTCGGAAAATTCTAAATCGGAATTCTGTTTTTCGGGCCAGAGCCACGTCGGGCTTTTAACCCTTCGATGTAATAATTCTCGAAAATAAAAAAACTCGGACTTATACTTTCGGAATATGAAATTTCGTGGTTTTTAACGATCGGAATTTTATTTCTTAGGCATAATGAATAAGCAAAATCGGAATAAAATATTTCGGAGTATTTAGGTGTTCCCTATAAAATGGTACTAGGTATGTCATAATAATATTATTTTATATAATAGATATTTCAAATGCTATTATATTATATGTCATAATTGTTATACAAAATACATATTATATCTAAAATTATTAGAGAAAATGACCATTATTACATATGATAATTATATGAATTGAATTTTATAACTATCAAGCCTTATATTTCATAGCCTGGTATTTCTTATTATATATATCGTGCATTATATCTTTTGTATGTTTATAAATTGAAATTATACCAAAAGTTTGTATATAATATGGGACGCACCCCTTTATTTTATATGGTATATACCATGTTGTACCATTTCCATTCGTTCACGTAGCGAATATAAGATGACGTACCTACTCCGATAGATTGTTCGTTTATAAAGTTAAGGCATAAATAAACAAAATGGGGGAAAAATGTACTAGAAATTTAGAAATGAAGATGTAGTTTTCTTATATTACAATTTCCTTAAAAAGCTTAATAGCATATCTAAAATCCAAATTGCTGCGACATACCTTTCACTACATTTTTGTGGTATTTTGCTTCTCCTGAAAAGTAGGTAATTTTGACTTATGCCCTTTCTCACTAGAGGCACTGATATCATCTATGACATGGTCATTGGTCCGTAAATGTGGCCGATAAGTCGCAAGAATGTCTATTTTTAATTGAAGTTTGATATCAAAGATCAATATTAGAAACAAGGAGATTCGTGTAGACGAACTGACATAGCAAATCGGTTAAGCAAACTAAAGTGTCAAGCGGCATATAGCTCGAAGAGCCGATGGCCTTTGGGGCAGAAAGATTCTCGAGTGGAGACCACTAACCGGCAAGCGCAGTTTATGACAGCTGCCTGCAAGCTGGTCGGATAACCTAATTAGAGTTGCGGAGACTGGCTGGATGAGGGTTGCTTATATATATATCCGGCCTATGTGCAAGTCTATTGAGGAGGCCCGTGTCCAGCATTTGATGACCTAATGGCTGAAATGATGATGATGATCAGAAATCGATATATATATACAGGGTGTAACCGACAGCGTACCGAAAACGAAAACCGTAGTTTTAGACCATAATCACGAACTGAAAACGAGTGTTCTTTTTTTTGGAAAACTCAAGGATAAGATTTTCCAAAATAAATTATAAAACTCGACGCGCAATGTATTGCGTCCAACTCTCTCGGGTGCAGACGCGCGGGGAGGGGAGCACGCGGCAAGCATCGACCGGTTCAGGCGCTCCCCACTCCACTCATACGTCAGCGCAAAACATACCGTTACGCCAATGCGCATCGAATGACATGAATGAATGCAACCATAAAAACAACGCAACCACAGATCACAACTAGTGTACTACCTAACACCAATAACAACTGACCGATAGATTAAAACAGTCTAACAAGATTATTTTCATTCAAGCAAGTAAAGCAAATAAAATGTGCGGGTAGGTAAACATTAATCATGCGTCCGACCGCAGCGGCCTGCGCGAGCGCACTGGCCTGGCGGATCAATGACCGGCCAGTACCGTTATCTGTCCCACTCCACGCGCTCTGTGTTGTACCGTAAAACTTACATAATACTGTTTGTGACACATTGTGTGTTTTGCGGAAAATGCTATTTTCATGCGATTTTTCATGAAAAATTGTTACCGGTAGAGTTCGATTAACGGAAAAATAAAGAAAAAATGAAAACTCGCGAGGAAAATTTGTGAATTTTCTTAAAGAAATTTCCACGATTTTCCAACCCAGAATAATGGTCTGAAGCCATGGTTTCAGTTTTCGGTACACGGTCGGTTACACCCTGTATATCGAATTAAGCTCTTAGTATTCTGAGTATATTCGTAAAGGGCTTTATTTTGCTCATTTTATACGACGTCGTGAATATACGTCTGCACAAACATTGTAGTTCAGATAAAGTTGGTAACATCGTTTCCTTTTATTACTCTGTATCGAAAATAAATAAAACCTCCTTAAACAGTTGTCTCCGTAATAAAAACTGGACAAGTGTGAGTCCTGCCTTCAGTTTGAGGACTCGGAAATTATACTTTTTGGTGTTTTTTACATGTTTGCTTTGCAATTAAGTAATTATTCACACACGAAAGAAAAACGTTTGCAAAAGACATACACCATGTTTTATATTATTATGCATACCCGTACAAATGATTCTAAATTTCTTATTTTTTATTTAATTACGTTTTCTGTTCATATCATAATAAGTAAAATGTTTCAGAATGTTTTATGAGGTTCTTGGTTAGTTGGCATATTATGTTTACTTAATTTCTAGATATAGTTTAAAAAAATCTATATTTTAGTTTTAATTATTTACTAGTTGTTTCGCATGTTGTGTTTACCTACATATAAGTAATTGTGACACCCATATCCATAAGTGTAATAGTGTAACTTAACATGTTTTGGTGTTAAAAATTGTTGGTGGACCTTAATTCAATAAATAAATAAATACATAGTTAATAAAATGTAGGCAGCAAATCATTTGTGCACCACAAACCCCGGGATATGGACTTATAATGTTTATGTATTATTAAAACACATTATAACACTAGGTGGCGATTTGCCGATGCAACATTTTTGTAAATACTGCGTTTTAAAACGTATTTATATTTTGGATGAAAAAAATAATCATATTTTTAATGGAAATACAATCGAACCGCGGAATTCTGAAAGGTATTATACAGCAAAAGTGGAAAAACTAAATGGGACAGACGTGACTCGAATTCGCAAAATAAACTAAAACACAGTCTCAACTTACCAGTTTTTCTGTTATATTCGTCCTGGGAAATAACATAAACTTTTCGAATTATTGAGTGTTTTGTTTTGAGTTCTTTTGTTATTGAGGAAATGGCATAGACGGCCGCCATTTATAAAAGATTGGTGGTGGAAAGGTGGTGATTGATGCTTATGTATTAATGAACAGGTAGTCTAAACTCACATAAAAATTGTCAGGAACGGCCCGACATGCTTCGGAGTCATATGGAGCTCTACATCAGGGGCAGCTATCCGTGCTGCTACGCGACTCGCGCCCACTGCACTGGTTATCACTCTCCTCGTTGCCCTCAGCGCACAACTGACAATTTTTACGTCATGTTAAACCGTTTTCATATTTATTGAAAATGTCTCACGATAGTTTTAATAATATTAACAGGTAGTCTATTAGATACTATAATGTGGCAGTGGATGAGGTCTTTCCTACTTAAAAAAAAACATTTAAATACTTATAACACTCCAGTGGTTAGTGTAAACAAAACTTTAGCTTATGGCGTATTGAGTGATTTGTGCAAACTAACATGTGATACAAACTATGAACAAGCTGAATGCAGTAACTCTTCTCTTCCGCTTACCCCACCACCTTCCGTACTGGCAAGCGCACTGTAGGGCGGCCATCCGCAAGGTGGTCGGACGACCTGGTTAGAGTTGCGGGGCCTCGCTGGATGCGGGTCGCTGCTATCCGGCCCATGTGGAAGTCTATTGAGGAGGCCTGTGTCCAGCAGAGGACGTCATCGCCAAGAAACCGTATGAACATGACGCAAACCAGCACTCTACGCCTGGCTACCACGCTCTTATAACTCAAGAATAAAGACATCATTGTATTAAGCGGTTTAAACTCGCGTGAAATCGCCAGGATCGGCCCGACATGTTTCGACAATCTCGTAGACACCATTAGTCAAGTGTGCGTAATGTCTATGGATGGCAAAAGTGACGTTGGAGTGCCGGACGGACAAGTTTCAGGCTTGCAAGCACCCCCCGCCCCCGCGCCCTTGGCGCGCGCTATTATACTCGACGCCACGTAGCTTGGCAATAGCGACCAATGACTCCTCCTACCATGAAACTCAATTTCTAATGACGACACTTTTGTTTGTTCCCCGTAACGACCATTTTTACTTTTATTGCTACACCATGGTAGAGGGTGTCTGGGCGTGGAGGGAGCGGACCCGCTACCACGGTGTAGCAATAAAAGTAAAAATGGTCGTTACGGGGAACAAAAAAAAGTGTCGTCATTAGAAATTGAGTTTCATGGTAAGAGGAGTCATTGGTCGCTATTGCCAAGCTACGTGGCGTCGAGTATAGAGCGGAGCGTCGATCAGAATCGGTGAAAAAGTTGCCGCGCCGGTGTACGGATAGCAGTCCCTGATGAAGAGTTCCATACGAGTTCAAAACATGTCGGGCCATTCCCGACAATTTCACGTGAGTGTAAACCGCTTCATGCAATAATTAAATATGTCTCACGAAAGTTTTAATAAGATTAATATACATCGTATGAGCCGAAATCATGTTTAGCGATATTAGATATTGTTGACATGACAGGCACTTTATAAATCTTATTAATATATAACGTATTTACGTGATCGAACCCAACATAGTCATATTCAAACAACCTATTATATTTTTTTAAATGATAATAGAAAATGTAACATAATGCCCCGAGCTATTTCAAAGGGTTGATGGACGTCAATGAGCCGTTACCAATTTGTCATAATATATGAATTACCCTCGGCCTGCGATGTCCCGGGGGCTTCTTCGGATATTACGGTCAAGAGTGACATGGAATGTGGAGTTAATTATTTTTATACTCGCTTATTGTAAGTAAGTAAGTAAGTAAGTAAACGCTTTATTGTACACAAAAACAGTTAAAAAATACATCTATTACAATTAACATATAGGTACAAAGGCGAACTTATCCCTATAAGGGATCTCTTCCAGTTAACCTTTGAGCAGTTGAGTGAGTACGAGAAGAAAATAGACAAACTAACACCGTGTACAAAAAGGTATTAAAAATAATAAGACTACTAATAATTACACATATAAACTATTAATACATACATACATATATACATACATACATACATATATATAATGTAATATAAATATACACATAAATATAAATACATTGTAGATCCAATTCACAAGTCATTGGAAAGCCATAACTTCTTAAGATTCGTCTTGAGTGATGCTACAGATGGAGACTTCCTAAGGGACAGTGGCAATTCGTTCCACAGCTTCACAGCGCTTACTGTGAAAGATTTGGCGTACGTACGCGTCTTGTTAGACGGTACAGCCAGAGTGAGATTGGCAGACGACCGCAAGCGGTGACCACTGCCATCGGCCATATATTTAAACCTTTCACTGAGGTAAGGGGGTGAAGCAGGGTTGTAGAGAACATTAAAAAGCAATGACAGGACATGCAGGTCTCTACGCTGACGTATTGGCAGCCAACCCAGCTGCGCTCTAAAGGCGGACACGTGATCGTATTTGCGCAGTCCGAAAACATATTTTATGCACACATTTTGTAAGCGCTCGAGCTTGTCAAGTAGTTCCTCTTTGAGATTCGTCATAGCAATGTCACCATAATCCAGAAGGGGCAGCAAGAGTGAACTGGCAAGAGTAAGCTTGGTGGACATAGGAAGGAAGTTCTGCAGGCGCCTAAGTGAGTGAAGAGATGCGAAGAGCTTCCGGCTGACCTCCGAGATATGCGGAGACCAAGACAATGTCTGGTCCATGATGATACCTAAATTCCTAACAGTAGAGGAAAGAGGGATAGGAATCCCACCAAAAAGAATATCAGGCACCACCATTTCCGCCAGCTTATTCACAAAGTGAGGACTACCGATGACAATTGCTTGCGATTTTTGTGCGTTTACGTTTAAACCAAAATTATTAGCCCAGCTGTGAATAGATTCTAAATCTGCATTGATTTGATCAATAAGCGATGGCAGATCCTCAATACTAGCCGCTGCATAGATCTGCAGGTCATCTGCATAAAGATGGAACGAAGATCTTAATTAATTAATTGTAATATGTCAATTATAATTTCACAAATGAAATCACAACACTTTTCAAACGTATACCAAAATTTTATACTCTATTTAATTCCCATCAAAAGTTTACTCTATTTCCATCAAAAATAAAAAATCATAGTGGATAATGACGATTAAAGTAGAAAAAGTCTGCGTTATGTGGGTATAAAAACTATTGTATACAATAGTCACACAATTATTGTACAACGATGACATAAAATGCTTTATTTGCATTATTATTTATTATTTATTTATTTATTTATTTATTTATTTATTTATTTATTTATTTATTTATTTATTTATTTTGCTTACGCATAGCAGGTAATAGGTACTCGAAAAATTCTACACATTCAAAATAATTATATTTAACCAACTGAATGTATCAAAATACGCATCTAAATAATATGAATTATACGCATCTAAATAATATGAATTAAACTAGAAGGGATCTATGAACCGTTCCGGAAGGTGCCTGGCTCAAAGGACCCTATAGAATACTAGCGGAGTTGCCGCGCACTGTCGCCAGGGAGATCCTTTGAGCCAAGTACTCGCCGGAACGGGGGTCCACGCCTCGGTCTTTCAGCCTTCGCGCCAAAGCCGCGACAAACTCCTTAGCCTTAGCGCACCATGGCCCACCAGTCTCTACGGCAACCGGGACGAACTCATACACTGGTTCCAGGTGTGCTTAAGTTAAATTTACTTAACAAGTAAGCTGACAAGGAGACCCGACCCCATGTAGGTGGGATAAGGGAAGGAAGAAGAAGAAGATTAAGTTATACTTACCAGATTTTCACTCAGTATTATAACATTTATAACAAAACGGGTGACGAGTCCCTTCGAGGCCATGAACGTAACATCACGTTCTAAACGTCTATATAATTAAATAAATACTTTTAAAACACCATTAAGCTTGTATCCTTTAACGACACTTTGAGGTATTAATACAAAATACATGCATCATATATAAATTGAAACTCTGCAGTATAAATATATATTTATGACAACATCGAACCCCTAAAAATCCTGTCAAATTCATATCACACGTGCCCAACCCATAAAGGGCAAAGTGTCTTGTCAAATTAGTTACAACAATATTACATAGGGTGACCACGTCACACTGGCCCGATATTAAAAGTCCCATCTCAAGTGCGGGACTTGTTATTGCCCTTGCGGTCACGTCAGCTGTCCTTCTGACCCGTGTTATGTGTGGAAGCAGCAAGGCAATGTGGCGTATTATACATTGTCGTATAAGTCTCTTTCAGTCTCTCGTACTCATATAAGGTTGAAGATTTTGTCACATCATGTAAAGAAAAGCCTAAGGGCAAAGGTTGATAAGGATTTCCTCTGTCACGAATGAGGATACAAACTTTGGTTAATAAGAGTTAACAAGTGTTATTTTCATTTATTAATTTGTTTGAGCTTGTTAGGTGGGGTTTAGAGTATATTAGATGGAAAGTAATCGTTTTTCATAATTTATACAGTGTGGATAAAATTTGGGGGCCCTGGAGAGAAACTGTCTTAAATCCTACGGTTAGCTCATTTTACTTAAATGAGACATTATTTTATTTTAAAATATATGTAAGCCGTGATTACTTGGTCATCCTGTTTGTTAACCCTTCACCACCTACCTCCCGTCTCACAGACTCTTTCAAACCAAAAATTGTTTACATACACATGTGCAGCATCCTACAAACGTTTGTGTCCTTGTACCTTCTCCCCTCCTGCCTCAGTGCCGTGTCGTCGATCGACAAGGTCGGTCGTGTACGCATTTAATTTTGGTGAGGATATTACTATCTCCGACCGTCTCTGAGACGGGTGGTAGGTGGTTACGTGACTAATGCATACTTTTTTTCTTTACTTAGCCGACCGCTTAGTCAGTTTAGTATTGATTGGAAGTACGGAAAACCTGTTCTACTTGTGACCCGAAGAATAAACGGGACCCAGTACGTATGTTTCTAATGCAAAAAAACGATTTGCCTAGAATGTGCGAACAAACTTATATTCACTGCCGCGAAAAAATCGAATAAATTAGTGGTCTGCAATTTTATAAAAATATTACCTTTATTTTAACGAAATTTATTGATTTAGCATTGTTAATTATTGAATAATTAGAAATAAATACTTAGATCTGTATATAAAGTCAACATTTTTGTCGATCTCACCTTCCAAAGGATATTATAGTTCCTTTAGTAGAAAAAAGGACTTTTGCCATTTGTTTACAGCAAAAAAATGTTTTATTAATGTTCACAGAATGATTAATAGCTTAATAAATATTTTAATATGTCTATAATGCCATTATTATTTTAAATTTCCCATCTGATCTATAAAATTTAACATATAAGGCCGACATTATGTATCCGTCCTGGGGACGGGAGGTAGGTGTTTGTGTGACTAAAGAAGCAGGTAGGTAGTTAAGGGTTCATAACGTACTTTTGCTGTTTTAGTGTGATGTATGATTTATTGGAATCCTTAAAATAAATAAAATAAAATAAACTGCATTCAGAATATTCGTAAATTGGCTTGTCCCGTGGGATTCGAACCAACTACAAATCAAATAATTAAGAACTCGCTAGTTTATTCTACTGGTTGACAGAATTATTATTCAGGATAAAATTTCCTTGATAAACATTTTGGTCTCAGAAATACAAAAGATATTTAGTTAAAACGACAAACTAACTTTTTTTATCGCCAATTTTGAATACGAAGTCCACGTAAACAAGACAGAAAATTATAATCTAGCAAGAAAATCTTTGAAATGAGTTTTATTTAGTAAATGTTTTCTTAGAATAAGCTAAATTAAGGATTTAAGTCCATTTCCCTCTAAGGCCCATTTTTTTCCGCACTGTAGGTATAGTTTGAAATTCAAACATGTTAACACATTAAGATGTTAAATAGTTCCTAAAATCCTTACTTCATATTTAAATGCATTCATTGCACGGTATTGAGCTTAAAACGGTATAATATATGCCCCGCCTCTTTTTTTCGTCTTGGCGGGGGCACTACCGTGCCCCCAGATTTGACTAGAAAGAACGAACGTGCAATGTTTAACGTGCATTCCCATCAGCCAATAAAAAGACAGCGAGCTACGTGAAGAGTAATACTTACAAAAGTGCTCATGTCTTTCCCAACACGATATCAATGAACATTATAAGAAAAACATTGATACAAAGATCAAAGGCTGGAAGGGACCGAATCGAACCCACCGGACCGGCAATCCAGAGGTACCGGGTTTGATTCCCGGTCTCTTCCAAAAAAAAAACAAACTAAAAAAAGAGTTCAATATGTTTTATAAATTTATTATAAGAAAAAGTCAAACGAAATATTTAATGCACTATGATATTCACACCCCAGGGTTTTCAGTGTACGAATGTTTTGACACTAGGCCGACAGTTTAATATTGTTCATAGCCGCGTGTGTGGACTCCGTCAAATAGTTTTTTTTTTATTAGCCTGTTTGAGTGTTCCACTGCTCGGCAAAGGCCTCTCCCCTTGATTTCCAAGAATCCCGGTCTGTGCAAAGACCATTCCAAAAATGTCCGCGACTCCCGATCAGATGCCTCCTCCGGCCAGCCGTTGAGGAACGTGTCTAGGTCGTCCCGCCATTTCCGCATAGGCCTGCAGCGACTGCGCTGCCCATATTGTGGCACCCACTCAGTGGCCAAGCTAGTCCACCGCAAAATATATCGTAAGATACCTTGCTATGACAAATGCTAATATATATTATAGGCTCCGGAGAGTGTGACGGCGTTTATGGTGTTACATTTTGTTGTTTTTTTTTACAACTATAATGAGAGAGCAATTATTGTTTATCGAGTAATGACACTCTTCATTCATATTTTACCCTCTCAAAATTATTTATGAAACGCTTACTCGGTATTTATCTTATTAAAACCCACAAAAACTTAGTGCATAATCTCTAAATAGTTTTATGCGAGTGCGGACAAAGTTCAAACAGCTCCGCAAACCCGCCGGTTTTTGTAAGGAGCGTAAAAGCGTGGGAATAATAGTTACTGACTGCAGTGCTGACGTACAACAGGCCATTCGGTAGCCGGCTGACACACAAAACATTTTAAAACCCTATAAACAAAATCCTCAAAAAAACCTAAAATCGTAAAAAAAAAAAAACCCGGACCCAACCAACCCTTAAGAACCGTCTCGACAGACAAGGCTTGCGTTAAAAAAAACGCATTTAAATCGCACCAGACGTTTGAGATACGGAGATACACAGAACACCAAGGGGTGTATTTTTTTAGGGGTGTATGTTGTATTTTTTTTTGTGAAATTACCACATTTCTTATTTGCGAGCGGATCGCAGACATTATTTCATCTTCAGTGGTATCTCAGCGTTTAGAGCACTATTCTGGAAAAGCAGAGGTTGTGAGTTTGATCCTCACTGGGACAGCGGTGTATTACATAAAAAGTTGTCTTCGTAATTTATCATATGATACCTTTGTATCATTACCCAAATTTTAATACAATATTAAGAAAGTGTTTAAATTATGAGCAATTATTATTCTGACTGCGGTTAATTTATAACATGACTAAGCATGGCTACGAGATTTCCCTAATTGCTGATTAACAAAGCTGTACTTAATTATGAGTCGCATTCGTGTTTAATCCATTCCGCATTCGCATAATTTGTGTGGTACAGCGGATTAAAGTTGAGCCTTAAATTGAATGAAGCTGAAATATACTGAAAAGAGTCGGGCTAATTAGGCGAACTTTGTCGCTTTGCGCGGCGATTTTCACTAGTGCTTGCAGGCTTAGATGACATGAGACACATTTTAGTGATTTCATCACCACAGCTAATAAAATTACTGTGAATTTGCCGAATGTAATCTTACTGTCAACGCTGTTAGCGGAACCATTGAGTAGCGAGCGGAAAAAAAACAAAAAACTGGCGATATATTGTGTTTCCAGCTCCTCTAGCACAACTGTGATACGCGACTCTTTCTCGTGCGAGAAATATTACCCATCTTTCTCTTCGCCGTACTGTGTGAGAGTGACGGACGATGCTGTGTCACGCAGCAAGAGTCGTGAAGCGTAGTTGTGCTAGACGGGCAGCTTTTACAACATGGGACTCTTCAAACGAACCGTGAAGAAGCATCTCTATTCTATTCTATTTTTTTTTAAATGGCAACCGGTCACAGTTAAGCAACCATTACTGCCAATGTCTCGTTGCCAATCGCACTCGGCGACTAGATAGAGGATTGATACCACGTTGTACGGTGAGTTGAGAAAATCGTGCTTTTTGTAAAGTGATAGCGATTTACAAAACACCACACGGACTATCGTGCCTTGACCCAGGAAGGGCTATGAACGCTTCAAGTTGAATTCTTCATTAGCTATTTACTCATACGTTAGATCACTGCACAATACGCTATCAATACTACACATTGAACAACAAAAATGAATAAATAACGAACAACGGAACTTAAACGCATGCGGCTATCTTGAGTCACGGACCGGAAGCCAAGAAGCATCTCTTGGGCCAGCATGGCAGTGTCAACTGGGCACCGTTGGTTTCTTGGCAGTTTCCATTACGACTTTGGTTCCCCTTATTCCTTAAAACTGAAACTTTAAACTTTGAAATCTCCTTTTTTTCGGCGCTGGTTAAAAATCCGACGGAAGTGGTCGTAGGGCCGCGTCGTACGCCGTAGGTCGGGATCTACCGACACGCGCTCACTTCTGACAGAAAGCGGAGCTGGGCTGCCTGGTCCACACTGATCCGTCGGGTAATTAACTCGGAACGCAGCCCGCAGTGAGCCTGTCTGAATTCACATTTAAAAAATCGGCCAAGTGCGGGTCGGACTCGCGCACCGAGGGTTTCGTACAACTAATTATTATTATTATTATTTTTGTTATACTGAAAACATAATCTGTGAAATTTCAATTGTTCATAAAATACAGTATCGAGCAAAAAACGGCAAAAAAATCACCTTAGTTGTATGTATAATCCTTAAATATTTACTCTGTTCTGTTTTTTAGTATTTGTTGTTATAGTGGCAACAGAAATACGTCATGTGTAAAAAAATTCAACTGTCTAACTATCACGGTTCATGAGAGCCTGGTGACAGACGGACAGTAAAGTCTTAGTAATAGGGTCCCATTTTTTCCCTTTGGGTACGGAACCCTAAAAACTAAAATCTGAATTTGAAAGATAAACATTAAACAATATTGTGTTAAACCACGTTTCATATGAGTTTAATATTGTAGACAAACCGCAGGTGTACATAATGTTATATGAGTAGTTCATAAAATAACACTAAAGTGACAATCCAGTAATTGAACAGCTCTCAATTGTCATAGTGTCAATATCCAATGAGTAAACATTTTGATATTAAACCACAATACAGTTTTCGGTCAGCACCAACATTTGGTCCGATTATGATAATAATTGTTGTACGTAGCTTTCTGCCGTCATATTTTTCACTATGATGTTGCACATAGATAGATTTAATTTTAAATACTGTATTATTATTGAATTATACAGATATTCAATTGTTATATAAGATTAATTTGATATAAATATATTTCTTATAATAAGATACATTACTAAGACTATGAATTAATAATACATGACTGTAATGTCTAATTTTTTTAAGACAACAAATATTTTGGTCCCCCAAAAAAAACTTTGGGGCCCCAAACCAGTATCACCTAAAAATCATACCAAAAAAAAAAAATTGCGCCAAAATAAATGGCCTAAAATTACAATGCTTCTACCTATTTTAGTCATGACTGCACTTCTAATAATGTATTCGAGTGTCGCAAATGCATGTATTATGGTTATTTGAAGTAAAAATACAATAAAATTCTACCACTGTCTTAGTAAATGCTGGTTCTTGGCAACTCCATAGTAAAGGGCCCCATTGAGCGATAATAAAATTCGTGTACGGTCACCTGACCTGAGGCAATTGCGTTTACGAGGAAAATACGTCCTTGAATGATATCATAGAATTCAAAGAATCGAAACTCTTTTATAACTGCCACCGTTTTCTGTTTTATGTTAATCGTCCCATAATTTGGTCTTTAAAATGTTCATCTTCTACGACACATCAAAAGACGCATTTTGCCTCATAGATGCAATTAGACAAATTATAATATGATTTTTCGGGGCCTCTGCTTGAGATTTGGGGTCTGGGTAATGCCCCGAGTGCCTAGTGGGAAAGAAGTGCCTAAGGCTATATTTAGTGTCTTTCATAGTTGATTTAATATAATTTCTTGTGTCCACTATTTTACTTAAAATACCTACATATTTAAAAGAGATATCACAAGAGTTGAAGAAGATTGCGATGTCCGTGTACAATATAATATACACGATGATTTTTAATCGGTGATCAGGTACCAACTTTTATAACTCAGTAAATGATGGCGGTCACGTTGAAGTCGAAATTACATGAAAACAAACTTTTATTTTTCTATGATAATTTTTATTTAAAATACCAATTTTGTCTTAAATTCCTTGTCACCCTACTAATCTGTATCTGTAAGCTTACAACCTTTTTAATAATTTAATGGCAATGACAATTTATGAGTAATAACTTGTCATTGTCATTGTCATTACCTATACAAAGGCGTAGGAAATTTCGTAAAATTTCCCGCCAAAGCGATGACACTTGACGTAGGTATCGTACTTTAATAAATGTATGTAGGATGACCGTGTATCTAGTGGTTGTTAGTTTTAATTATGTTTCAATTTTTAATTAAATAAACAGTGAGGTAATTGCATGAGACCTCGCCTATTAGGTTTAATTTTAGCTGGATATTAATATTTTTCTACTCCTGATCACCGATTAAAAATCATCGTGTATACAGGTAGGCTGCTTTCATAGGTAAAAAATATACTATAATACAACTTTTATACCGCAGTGTATTCTTATTTCTTTAATGAAACAAGTAAACTGATGAAGTTCTTTCGGATGTTCGAACGAGATTTAAATACTAGGTGCAAAAAGTCACTCTTTTCGGCTTTGACAAAACGCTTCTCTAACGTTGGCTGCCTTTGCCCTTTGAGCTACGCTGTCTACACACGGGGCTGAATCCTTACAGGCTTTTATTTTTTATTCGGATGGTACCAAAAGTACTTATTTTGAGGTCATGGGCTGAATTTACACACCCAAGTGATCGACAGCCCGCCTGTTTTCGGCCGGGCGTCCCTACAACAAATCAATCAGTGTTAGGTCAGAAATGTGCAGTGAAAGGAGTAGATACTGCGTAGCGGAATACGCAAGGTGAGTAGATCCAAACAAGATGGACCTGGTTAGGATCACGGATGATCAATGGATGAGGGCAACGTACGACTAATCGTTGCTTTTGAAGGCTTTTGTCCAGTAGTGGACCTTTTTCGGTTGATGATGATAATGATTTGGATTGAAGGATCAAGTAATATGCAATTATAGCTTGGTATTGGTAAGCAATTTAGATTCAGCCGTAATACATTTTTATTGCCTCTCACCCTGTTTTCAAATTAACGAACACTTTTATATGATAAAAAAAGAATTCTACTTTTATGACTTTGGCACGGACATTTCATACAAAAAGGCCTAAAGACAATTATTATGACATCAGTCCGCAACCTATGCTTAAAAAGACGTTGTCACGTTACGTGGACTTGCAAGGGCTTAGAAAGGCCATGGAGCAGATTATTAAATGTTTACAAATGAAGCGAAAATTGAAAAATTTAATGATTCGGACAGGATTCGAACCTGCGTTTCCAACGGCTTTCCGGGCCAACACTGGCGTCCTCCCAATTGGACCACCGAATCAGATGTCAGAGTCATTGAATTTTTCATTTTCAAGCAGTAACGTCTGCTAACGTAAACTAAATGTTTACAAATGAAGCGAAAATTGAAAAATTTAAATTCGGTTCCTCAGATCGCAGGTTCGAATCCTGTCCGAATCATTAAATTTTTCAATTTTCGCTTCATTTGTAAACATTTAGTTTACGTTAGCAGACGTTACTGCTTTAATAAAAAATATGAACAGATAATTGATAGGTAAGTTAATTAAGAAAAATAAAATATATGGGGTCGTTTATTTAGAATTCAATTTTAGTCAGGAAATATATAGGCAACCAGGATAGGCAACATCAGAGGCGGTATAAAATAATGGATAGAAC
Organism: Apotomis turbidana; assembly: GCA_905147355.2. Classification (NCBI taxonomy): domain Eukaryota; kingdom Metazoa; phylum Arthropoda; class Insecta; order Lepidoptera; family Tortricidae; genus Apotomis; species Apotomis turbidana. The sequence continues at coordinate 24,465,511 of LR990286.1, forward strand.
TAAATTGGAACCGGATGGGAAGATAACTTGACTCCAATCTGACCGACTTGCACGACGCGCTCAAGGTGGCCGAGGACGGTGGAAGGTGGTGCAACATCATCTGGAGGAAGCTAATCCATGGTGGATGTCACGACCCTCAGTAATGAGGATAACGATGCTCGGAAGAGGATGGAAGATCGTCTCCGATCGTCGTTTGTTTTCGACGGTTCGGTTCGGTTTCGGCCTTTCGACGGCTTTGTGTACTACTATAAAGTATAGTATTGTACTCAATTTCCGTCGTAAAGATAGGTTTATTTCACATAAAAGATATTTCAAGCACAACCTGATCCTTCATCCTTTCCCGAGTAATAACTTGTCACGGCCAGATATTTCACGGTTTAATCAGCTCGACGCAAAATCTCCCCGTGCAAGCCGCTACTTCGGACGTACATTCAATTACTGTACGTTGAGTGTCAAAGGCTTTCAGTGTCGTGTGTCGTTTAATCCTCGGCTATAAACGGTTCTCGTGTTAGCTTTTAAAATGTCATAATAATGCACTCTCTCTCATTTTTTCTACGTATTAGAAAATTGGACGAAATGCTAAGTGAAACACGCTGTTAGGACGGTTCGTATTAATTATACTTTGTATACAAAAACGGAATTTAAGCGGACCGTTATGTTTTAATGTTTAAGTCGTTGTGCGATACATCAGATTTTATCCCACTCTAATTTATGAAACCTGTAATGTTTGACCTGGTGGAATACACCGGGAATCGAACCCGGTACCTCTGGATTATCGCTCCAGCGCGTTAACCACTTCGCTACCCTAGCTCCAGGTAGACCTGAGGAATTTTTCTTTATGCTTTTGTGTGTCGGTCTATCGCGATGTTTTTTAGTTACCTTAATTGTCTGACGTTTCCACACGGTTTCACGTATATCATGGCCTTAGACGTACTGTGACCACGCACAGTACGGCATTTCAATTATGTGTATGTGCATTTTAATTGTGTGTGCTAGGTAGGTATAATTTATTTATATCCTTACATTTGGACATTTATGAAACACGTAATATCTCATAATTTTTTTCATGTCGTGTGTTGTCAACCACGCTGGACCGGCAATCGAGATGGTGGTTCGATTTTTGTTGTTTTTTTCGCCAGGATACGCATTTTGATATTTCTTTGTGCTGTGTTCTTTGTATAAATGGTCCGTTTTGTTTAAATAAGCTATAATGTTATGATTAAAACGTTGTGTGATACTAGCGTGCTCGACGAGTTAACTGTTGTGTATATAATTTACTTTTTATACTCGCTTACTTTTATCTGTCAATTATAATTTCACAGAGAAAATCACAATAACGCACTTTAATCCTGTACCAAAAATCTATAGTCTATGGTACCCGCTACAGAACTTTAATATTCATAAGACATCTCTCTACTCAACTTAAATAATTTCAAAAAGAGAACATCAGCATATTTGATTTAAAAAAAAGCACGCTACTGTTCACTGATTGGTTGAATTTACTTGTCAAGAAATTTAACCAATCACGAGGCACCCGCCATGACCATCACTATCATGTTTTTTTTAATAGGTTTAAAGAAATTTAGTTGGACGAAAAAGGTTACATCAAACATAAAAATTCATAGTGGGGAATGACGATTAAAGTAAAAATTGGGCAAGTGCGAGCCCGACTCGCGCATGAAGGGTTCCGTACCTATACATATATATACTTAATCTATAACAAGTTTGTTGTATGGGAGCCCCCCTTAAATATTTATTTTATTTTATTTTTAGTATTTGTTGTTATAGCGGCCATAGAAATACATCATCTATGAAAATTTCAACTGTCTAGCTATCACCGTTGTTGAGATACAGCCTGGTGACAGACGGACGGACGGACGGACAGCGAAGTCTCAGTAATAGGGTCCCGTTTTTACCCTTTGGGTACGGAACCCTGTTTTGCTCGTATAAAAAGTTTTTCTTTTTTTTTATAACGGCACAACATAGTGGCTCCACTTCGCCTGATGGTAAGCAAAAAGGGGAGCCCAAATCGCAATGGCAAATGACGTGACGAGAAACCAACGGTGCCAAATCAGTTGACACTGCCATGCTGGCCCGAGAGATGCTTCTTCACGCTTCGTTTGAAGGTTCCCAACTTATAAGAAGGAGGAAACACATGAGCCGGCAAGGAGTTCCATACTTTAATTCAAATTCAAATTCAAATTCAAACTCAAATTCAAATATTTATTTGTCCAACATAGGTATGTAAATTACACGATGTTACATTTATAGTTCGGCAGATGAAGGAATTGCCAAACTTATTCTTGGTACGTGTGGGAATATTCTCCACGGTGAGGCGATGACATCGCAAGCTGGCACGTGTGGTTCTATGACGGAAAGGGGAGGGTGGGATAAGAGAAAATAACTCTTCAGAACACTCGCCATGGTATAGGCGATAGAAAACGCTCAGCGACCCAATGTCCCTACGTAATTGAAGGGGTTCGAGGAATCTGGTACTCTTCTCGTCACCTATGATGCGGACCGCCCGACGCTGCAATCTGTCAAGCGCATCGAGTAGATATTGGGCCGAGCCATCTCAAAGATGCGAGCAGTACTCAACGCACGACCGAACTTGAGTCTTATAAAGAAGGCAAAGCTGGTCCGGCGTGAAGAACCGTCGCACCCTGTTCAGGATCCCCAGTTTTTGGAAGCTGTGGTAATCAGTGACTCGATGTATTCGTTTTGGTTAAGATTGTAGCGGATATCCATGCCTAGCATATTCAGGCTATCACGCAAACCAAGAGGAGTGCTCTGGAGACTAGGAGTAGGGAGAAACGAAGACGTCTTGGTAGTGAACGCACACACCTGGGTTTTCTTGGCGTTGAACTCAACCAGGTTAACAAATCCCCATTTGCTAATGAGGTCCAGAACCCGGTCGAGTTCAACGACAAGATTCTCACGTTTCGCGCCGATTTCCGCCCTACAAGCTCCCGGCCGGCCAATATATCGACCATGGACCGTACTATCATCCGCATAGCAATGTATGTTCCCTAATGGTAGCATATCATTGATATGCAGAAGAAAGAGGGTGGGTGATAAAACAGAGCCCTGTGGGACGCCAGCATTCACTGTCATGAACCGCGAAGCGAACCCTTCGACGAGGACGCGGATTCTACGGTCATGCAGGAAGTCAGCAATCCATTTACACAGTTGTATGGGCAGACCGTAGGCAGGAAGCTTGGAAAGAAGTGCTTTATGCCAGACCCGATCGAAAGCTTTGGCAATGTCAAGGCTGATAGCCAAAGCCTCGCCGTGTTTATCAATAGCCTCCCTCCAGAGGTCTGTCACATACGCTAGAAGATCGCCCGTTGATCGTTTCGGTCTGAAGCCATACTGACGATCATTAATTAGGGACTGATCTTCAAGGTATCGGATCAGTTGGTCGTTGATTATCCGCTCCATGACTTTGCACAACACTGAGGTTACGGCAATGGGACGGTAATTAGATGGTTCAGAACGGTCTCCTTTTTTGGGGACTGGCTGCACGTTAGCTTCTCTCCACGCTTCCGGAATACTACCGGCCGAGTACGAGAGATTATAGAGGCGCGTCAATACCGGAGCTAACTCCGCTGCGCAGTTTTTGAGTACAATCGCCGGGATACCGTCAGGACCACTGGCTTTTCGGGTATCGAGTGACTGTAGTGCCCGACGTACATCAGGATGCCTAAAATGGACTGCAGGCATCGTGGCACCACAGAAAGGTATAGTTGGCTGTGGCAAGCCACAGTCATCGACACGCGAGTTGACGGCGAAGAGGCTGGCCATGAGATCGGCTTTCTCTTGCGGCTGGTGAGCCAGCGAACCATCAGGGAGTCTCAGCGGTGGCAGCGAGGGTTGGCAGAAGTTAGATTGCACGGTCTTTGCTAGTCGCCAGTAGTTGCGCGACCCAGTTGGGTGCGAGACTAGTTCCGAGCCTACTTGTGCAACGCGCAAGGCATCTGCTCCTATATACTCGTACGCTCTCTTACAGACCTTGGTGGCAGTATTGTAAGCTGTTTTCAGCGAGCCAATATTGGGGTCATTACGGGCGCGGGCCCTGACTTGTATCCAATATTTACACAATTAGGTCTTAAAATCTCGTACCTTACTTAGGCCACTCGGCAAGCCACTTGTCCTAAACGCGGTACTCGACTTTAAGAACCTTCATTGTGCAACGATTGCATACAATACTATTTGTTGCGCAAAGGAAACTTAAGGTACAAAAGGAAACCTGTCACTGGAAATAAAGTCGAAATCTAAAGTATTAAATGAAATCAAACTGGGTTTCTTGTCAATGACAAAATAATTATCACACCTTATTATGAATAATAAATAAAGCACCCGTTGTAATTATACACAAAAATACAATAACTAATAATTTATTTTTTTCTTTTCTCTTTTAATTAGGTTCCACCCATCGAAATTATAGACTCATCGTATTATAATTTTCGTAATTATTGTTCATGAACTGGTAACAGCCATAAAGATTTTCTTCTAAGGATTAAACGGCCAGCTGGGGATTTTCCTACTTGTTTGAATTTAATTTATAATAATACGATAACAGGTAAGTTGAGTTAAGGATATTACTAGCCGTTATTGTTAATTATTAATTTTGCCAGTGAATTATTGAAAACATGGAGTGTTACAAATTATGAACTCGATTTGACTGACGTGAAAGAAGGAAGGCGTACCTACTCCTAATTTGTAAGGTAGGTTAGGTAAGGTTAGGCTTTCTTTAGACGAGTTGAATTGGTCTTCACAGTGAAAGTGTTATTTTTAACCCTCGACAAAAAGAGGGGTGTTATACGTTAAGTTTAAATTGTTTATCTGTGACAACGTAACTCAGAGGATGATTTGAATCCGATCTTTTATCGAAAGCCTTAGGTATCTATTGAGATGGTTCTAAGCTAGGTTTGGTGATAATAACCACAGCGTTTCCAAGATATTCAGCTGTGATTGAAACAAGTGACATGATCTTTGTGGTTATGTTCAGGTTTAGTAGCATTTTTATGAGGGTCATAATATGATGTCAAGATACTTGGGTCAACGGTTTTTTAAATAAAAAAATTAGGATACAGAAGTTAATTTCGAAGCCAAAATGTTAAGAAAACTTAGAAAAACATTTATTAACTCTTGTTAATAAATCTCATCATCATCACAACGATTGGTCCTGCGCTGCGTTGGATGAATATCCAACTTCTTCCTGCGATCCTAATCAGATTGTCTGTCTACCTTGTTGGTTTCCTTCTAATGCTGCGTCCTACGCTACGTGGTCGCCACTCAAAAACCTTCCTGCCCCAACGGCCATCAGTTTTACGATCAAGAGGATCTTATCAAAAATAATGTTATATAAAAAAAATATCTGCATTCATTCGGTCGTTTTATATCATAGTACGTATTAAAAGCCAGGGCTTCCGTCATAGAAAATGAGTCACGTAGCATTTAGTTCCATCAGATATCTACATTGAAAAGGCTTTCAGGTAAATAATTAACTCTGTTCCTACGGGAAGCATTTAATATTCCGAGTTCATTAACAAACTAATTTCAATTTCAAAGACCAGCTTACTAGTTGGGTACACTTACATAAAATAATGCAAAACGTAACTTAAACCCGGCAAGATACGGCCAAGGGATAAACATTCATTGGCTCTCCATCATACAAATGTCGTCCATTTCCTCCTGTTTTCATTAAAAATTTAAACAGATACATGGGAACTGTAAATCAATAGCATGGTGATGCCGCATTTGGTGAGGTATTTGTTAATCTAAGTACGAAACGTCAGGGAGACTCAAATAATTAATAAACGCGATATAATCCGTTTAAATCCGGCAAAGAGACTAGTCGCTGCTACGGGTGACCAGAGGGCTGGTTCATACCTATGCCAAAGAATAACCCTGGCTATTCAGCGTGGTAATGCGGCCATGGGCACCGATCTGGAGCTCGTGTTTTAGTTATAGTTAAGTTTATGATACAGTATTTGCTTGTTATGTTATGCATCGGTGAAAATGTTAGTTATACTGTTGACTTGAGAAGTCTATCTATCTCTCAGTACTATTATGAAAGAGAAGTTTTCCGAAGAATTATCTATGTGTGTCTGTGTGTTTGTTATTTCTTCACCGCACGCTGAAAAGGCTATACGGATTTGCCTGAAATTTCGAATTGACATAGAATATACACTAACTAAACACATAGGCTACTTTTTATCCCAATTAAATGTCACGGTTCCTTGTTCCTGTATCCACCTGATAAAATCATTAAACGCTATAAACTATAGCTATTTTGGCAAATTATAAATTACTTATCAGAACACCAACAGTGGCAAGTTAAACAATTCCACCAGGTATACATATAAGTCACATATACAAGAATTTTCATATTTGGCAAATAACGCAACAGAACATTGTGCCAGCGATAATTTGGCAAATTGTAATTTATTCATATGCCAATAGTGGTAAGATAAACATTATCAATAGGAGAAAACATCGCTTAGCTCCAACGAATCCAGGTGAAGTACCAATGAAATATTGGCAAATAACATCATTGACCATAGAGCCAGAGATAATTTGGTAGCGCTTATAAATGACACATCATTACGTCATCGCTGAGACCTGCTGGCACGTATTTCAGCTTTGTACATAATCACGGGGCCGCTTTATTTGCGGCGTTTGCCACGTAGCGTATCGAGACAGAGGATTCACTTAGCATGTAGCAATAAAAAAATTCAAAGAACGTGATCAGTCATAGGGCCAGAAATAATTTGACGGCGCTTATAAATGACCCGTCAGTGCGTCATCGCCGACACCTGCTGGCACGTGTTTCAGCTTCGTACATAATCACGGGGCCGCTTTGTTTACGGCGGTTGCGACGTAGCGCATCGAGACAGCGGATTTACTTAGCAAGTAGCAATAAAAATTTACAAAGAACGTGATCAATTATGGAGCCTGAGATAATTTGGCAGCGCTTATAAATGACACATCATTATGTCACAGGAGAGACGTGCTGGCAAGTGTTTCAGTTTCGTACATAATCACGGGGCCGCTTTATTTGCGGCGGTCGCCACGTAGCATATCAAGACAGCGGATTCACTTAGCAAATAGCAATAAAAATTGACAAAGAACGTGCTCAATCATAAAACCACAAATAATTTGGCGGCGCTTATAAATGACACATCATTACGTCATCGCTGAGACCTGTTGGCTCGTATTTCAGCTTCGTACATAATCACGGGGCCTCTTTATTTGCGGTAGTCGTCAGGTAGCGCATCGAGACAGCGGATTCACTTAGCGAATAGCTAAAAAATTACAAAGGACGTGCTCAATCATAAAACCATAGATAATTTGGCCACGCTTATAAGTTACACATTATTATGTCATCGCTGAGACCTGACAGGTGTTTCAGCTTCGTACATAATAACGGGGTCGTTTTATTTGCGGCGGTCACGACGTAGCGAGTCAAGACAGCGGATTCACTTTCCAGTTCAATAGGCGTACGTATTGAATTATTATGAAATAAAGTAATTCGTATTATTTGATAAAATCTTTTATTATTATTGTGGATTGAAACTGGATTTATATTTTGTGCGTGTAGCCACTGGCTACTAGCCAGCGTATGATATAATGATATAGCGGTTGACTTGATAGAAATTTCACACGCCCAACGATTTTATTTTTTGTCTGATCAATGCCCTAGATTGATGAGGAGAGTAGTGTGATGTCTGGTACCTAAAACGTACCGAATTATTTTTTAACTTTTAGTACATTTTCAATAAAACCGTTTAACTTAAAAAAAATTTTTACCTGTTTTTTATTTTCAAGTTTTTAATTTTGTTACATACTTCTCTTTCTTTTTAATTCATTCAGTAAGTACCTCATTATTACAAGGTTTTTTTATGGCCCAGTTAATTTTGCAACTTTTAAACGGTAATATGATTCTGGACGGTAAACGTTGCTCCGCCTGTGTCAGCGGTTCAATCACGTCTGGTATAGAACCTGAATCCAGATTATTCCAGAAAGCCTTTGATGGTGCTATTGTTTTATTACTGGTGACATGTGTTTGGCAGCGGTGACATAACGAAACGAAAACGAAAAAGTAATGTTGTTCTTGAAGATAATTCTACAGTTAGATACCTATCTTAATGCGCCAGTATTTTAACGTGCAGTTTGTACTTGATTAGGATAACAACGTTTGGTGCAAATTTCACAAACGTGGATGAACAATGTATAAATAGCATTTTCTAATTGCAGATGATTTCCAGTTCTGCATTGCTGGGTACGCTCACGTTGGTTATTTAACCTGACTTTGCGTTGCTCAGGTGTTTCGGACGATACCAGTTCTCTTTGTCTCTCACGTTGCCCTGTTATCCTGGGGTCACATTGCTCAGGTGTTTCGGACGCTACCAGATACCTTTGTCTCTCACGTTGGCCTCACAACCTGGCCTCATGTTGCACAGGTGTCTCTGACGTTAGCCGTTTTCTTCGTTTTTTGTAGTCGACTATGAGTTCCAATTTCTCTCTTTTGCACGCTTTGCTCTATACTTTTCTTTCACTTTATTAAGCCTTCTTTTTCGTTGAGTTGCTGTTTCTGTTTTTATTTTTGTTTTTGTTTTATTGTTATTTTTATTTACCATTTCGTTCTCATGAGTAATGGACATTAAAACAATCAACCTGCCTAGAGGTCCAATAGAGGGGCAAGGCTATTAGACAACAAGATGTGCCCAAGTCTAGAACCAAGATCCATGCTTGAATCCCGATTCTAAGGGCCCTTTCAGACGAACGGCACTAGTACAACTGCAGCCGTTAAGTATTGATTGTTCTAAACTCTACGATCCACTATGCAGCTTTCGACTTGCCCTTTCATTTGACAGCCATCATCCATATTGAAAAAAATATTAAATCGCCATCGTCATCGCCGGCAATCTTCGATTTTAAATTGGCAAAGCAAGGTATTACAGTATTCTATTACTCAAGCCCTTCCATTTGAGACCCATATTGAAGGGGTAGTGAAAAAAAATCACCTGTTATCTTGTTGGCGGCCATATTGGATTTCCATTTATTTTCAAAGTGTAATCTATATTCTACTAGGCAAGACCTTTTATTTGATACCCATATTGAAATCTGGCATTTCCGGCGGCCATCTTAGATTTTGTAAACACATAATACAGTATTCTATTACCCAAACCCTTTCATTTGATACCCATATTGAAGGGGTAGGTATAATGTATATAGTGAAAAAAATCAGCTGCCATCTTGTTGGCGGCCATATTGGATTTTCATTTATTTTTCATAGTGTTAACTGTTCTATTAGACAAGACCTTTTATTTGATACCCATATTGAAGGGGTTATGAAAAGAAAAATTTACCTTATTGGCGGCCATATTGGATTTTCATTTTATTTTCACTAAGAATTCTATTCTACTGATCGAGCCCGTTCATTTCATACCCATATTGAGGAAGTAGTGATATAATTTGTAATCCGCCATTTTGTAGCGGCGGCCATCTTGGATTTACAATGATGCCACATTTGGCATATAGTGATAGTACTCGTATATTAACCTCCTGACTTCCAGCGTCCTACACATAGTACATAAACTACAATGAATAGTTAACTGTCAACTATTTGTCATAAGGCAACTAAACTACAATGAATAGTTAACTGTATTAAATTATATTGTCATCAAAACTAAAGACGCGTACCAAATTTCAGATTAATACGTCGACAGGAAGGGGGTCAAATTTCAATTACTAGATTTGACCCAAATAAACAAACAGGGCAAGCTAAATAAAACCGTTTAAAAATAATTATAATACTTAGAAGTTTCCAAGGCCACTGAATTTGTAAAATTTAAAATATTTTAACGCAAAAATAGTAGAAACCCATTTTTAACCGATGTCAAAAACGGAGCAGACGAAACGGATCGAGTGGTTTTTTTTTCTACAATGCACAAGTGATGGAAGAGCGGGTCCTTCTGGCACAATCATTATAATGTTTAAGTAATAGAATGTCTCAATGCTGTAGAATGCTGGTTATTTTTTTGCTAGCTGAATGAGATTATTTCTTCTATTTTTTCTTATCTCTGTTCCTACGGGTTAATGTTTAAAAAACACTTCACGCAAAGCTGGCAGTGCCGAGCTGGACAAAACATGCAATATAACCAAACATAATGTTTCCTGTGGAGTGCATACTTATTAACGAGTACCAATTCATTTGTAAGACGCGATTTGTATTGCAGTGCAAACGCACCTTAAACTAAAGCGGCAAATGACGACAACCGAGGCATTGCAACACCTATGTAAAAAGAAAACTGCCGGGGCATATGACGTCGCGTCGTCTAGGCTATTGCTGCTACAAAGACTTAATGTAGTAGTGCGCCTTCTTGAAATACCTTCTTCTCGCCCGGATATCAAGAGAGGCTCCAATTTCGTCACGTATAGTGACGTGCGCTTTGTCATTGTTGGCCGGGATAAACGTCTTTACGGGGCTAAATTAAACATTTACTGCAAAGCCGGCGTTGCGGCAATTTGTTATTCACCCTTTTCCTCCCTGCGTTGCGATAGATGCTTCCAAATAAAATAAGGTTAACTTTAAGGTTCAGACGTGGATGTTTAGCGTATTCCTTTATTAGAGACAATGACTCAAGGCACGTTTTGCCTAATCATTGCAACTAGCGGTTCTTCGTTAAAATTCTGGCATGAGGTATTCTGTATAAAAGGTATTTGATTGTAAGTCTTCAACGTTTTCTTTATACTTATTTTATTGTATCAGTTGTCAAACATGTACGTTTCAGGTAGATATTATCTTAATTTTAAGCTATGGTGCTCGCTCATAATACATAATGGTGTGTACTGTAAAGATAATAATTTGCACTGTTGACTTTTATAAAAGAAAATATAGTAATTATATTCTTAATCAATGAAAAATATAGATATAACTATTGGACACGCGTCCCAAAAAGCCTGCTTACTAGGCACTCGCACCGTGTTCAAAATCAAACAACGTATGCTAGACGAATGACAATTTAATTTTGGTTCTCAGACTAATACAAGCAGTAAGAAAATCTCTATACCGCGATGCAGCGGAAATAACATACGGTACACCGACATCTAGCGGATAATTAGACAAACATAGTATTACATACGACATGAACATACCGCCCACTATGGACAGCATGTCCATCAGTCAAATCTTAACATTCCAAACTGCAATACTTAACTTGTATATACAAAACACTGTAACTTCGAACAACTAGCAATAAAACATACATCGCAATGCTTTAATTGCATTCACAAAAACATAGTGCACTCCGATGTATCTTGTTACGGTCATATTAATAACTTGTACCTAAAAAATTTGACCTAACAAAAATTGAAAACATAACAACAAATTCGAAAAAACATAAACAATAAGTGATATTACTGATAACTCAAGACAGTAACTAAGGTAACATATTGACCACATTAATCAGTCACTAGTAAAATAAATAACTTTGAAACAGGCCTTTTTAAAATGCTATTATTGCACCGCAAGCTTACGACATGGGTAATCTTGTCCAGACCAGTATTACTCAATAATAATCCATCAAGCAAGATGGTAAGTTATTTTCCTTAATTAGGACGATACCTTAAATTCTGGACTTATAGACTTTGTCCACTTATGGTGGAACCAAAATTGAGTCAAATATTTCCGAAGCCAGCGTCGTCAGAAATCTTGAAGTATTCAGTAGGTATGTCATCTGCCGTCGCTTAAGGTTGCTCAAGTTAGTATTTTCATAACTGAAATGGTAGCTTTTTATTAAAAGTCAGTGCTTCATAACAACTCTAATAGTCAACAATACGAGTATATATGCATTATGTAGTAGTCTTCCTTGTCTAACTAACCATTGTCAACAAAATGCCTAAATAAAGAAAAACTATTTCAGTGAACTGACTACGTATTATTCCAGTACCGTTTGAAGCTCGGATTTCACTGGGAAAATGCTGTCCTTGATATTTTTTTATAAACAATTTAAAGTATCTTACAATTAGGGCCTAGTCTGTCACGCACTGAATGTATTTAATGGGTCAGTAACTCACACAAACCTCCTGCAATTGAATAGCACACGCATTGCCCTGCTTAACAATAACAATCTCTCACAAATATCATCTTATTCAGTTGGGTTAGTGGTCAAATGGCATAATGGTTTGGTTTATTCGATTTTCTGTGGACTGTATTTAATGTTTCTATTTAGTAACCAAACCGGACCGTCATTCCAAAACATAAATTCAGCACAATCACCATTTGTTAAATTTGTAGTCTGCTGGGCGACGATACGTGTAACTATCGGCTTACAGGTATTGCAGTATCTCCCAGACTATACTACAAAGGTCTTCCACCTAATGGGATGACTGCTCAGCCATGCACGAAATTTCAAACGGACCCTTAACAAATCAAGCACAATTTCATGATCCCACTGACAATCTGACACCCAAACCCTTAGTATGCTCGTACCAAAAGTTTCGAAGGGACGTGACAAGTCAGATATTTCCTTCGGCTTGATTATAGGAATACTTGCTGGATGAAGCTGAACACAATACACGAAAACGGCATCCTTCCTGTTCCAGTTGATTCCTAAAATTTTCATGACGTCAACTTCCTTCCACTGCAGATTACCTTGGTCAATCTGCTTATTTACCTGAATGTCACTCAAGAGCTCCTCACTACTACTGGACCACTTCTGTAACTCAAAACCTCTTAATTTGAGTAACTCATTCATCTGATAACACACCTGTATTGTTTCCGACACTGACATACAGCCGGTCATGAGATCATCAACGTCGAAATCCTTCAATACCCTCTCCGAAGCTATAGGGAAATTATGAACATCATCATGCGCAACTTGTTGAAGTGATCGAATAGCTAGGTTTTGACTTGGTACAGTTCCAATTGTAACGCGTAATAGTCTCATATGATTTAGAGTTTCTTCTGTATTATCGCGCAACAGAAGTCGTTGGCAATCTGCACCTGCCACTTTGGTCTGTCGATGCTCCTTGACAATGTTTGAGATTATGCTTATGGGATACTCACGCCACCGCATAATGATATGTTTTAAATCCAGCTGTAATCTCAGTTCAGTTAACATATCATTATTCAAGGATACTCCATTGGTTCCCTGACAAGAAGCGTCAAAATCAACACTTTCTTTGGTCGTTTTCCTCTCTCTACAAACATCTGCACGATGGGTCATATATACTACGTCTTTATCGTCACGTTTGTCCTTGAGAACAACTTCGGTATGACCCAAGTCCAGATACTCGTGTATGACAGCAGAGTATTGATTTTTGAGAGGATTACTCGACAATTTCTTCTTCGACCAAAGAAACCGTTTTACTGCAATATCTTTTGAATTGCCGTATTTGCATTGCAGATCGTCACGAAAAGGCAATTTGACAATACCAGAATCATTTCTATTTGTAGTCTGGCCAAAGGAGTCTTCGCACAACTGCTCTTCTATTGTAATATGTTTGATTGAATTCATCCCATTGGTTTCCGATTCCATCTCCCAAAACTTTTTGAGCAATTTGTTTTCGTCAACTGATGCATGCAAACTAACAACCGTACTATGGCAATTCACATTCACTGGAACTTCACTTGTATCAACACGACCACTCAAAATCCATCCAAGCTTGGTTTGTTGTGCAATTGGAGAACCTGAAGGACCCTTAATAAATCCCTTGCATAATATTTGCGCATAAACATCAGCTCCTAGGAGTATATCAACTTCATTAGGTGTGTCGAATTCGGGATCTGCTAACTGTAAGTTAGCAAACTCTGACCATAACTGAATTACAACTTTCTTCTCTGGAAGAAAAGTTGTAAGTTTGTTTAAAACGTGAGCCCCAACCTCTACCTTAAATTCAGGATTGTGAAGTGAATGTAAACTGACAGACACCAACGATTGGGAAGCTAGAGTAGCATTCCCGTCACCTCCTAACCCTGAAATACTAATCTTATTAGGCCTCTTTTTTAGACCTAATAACTGAACGGCGGACTCAGTTATTAAACAAGTTTGCGATCCCTGATCGAGCAAACACCGTAATATCACAACATTCCCAGTCGGCGACACAGCTTTTACCAATGCTGTGGCCAGAAGTACTTGACTGCTTGTATTTGACAAACAGCCAACCACTTTCGAGTTGGTCATGTCTAGTGCCTTAGATGTTGAAGCATGAGCGACAACATTTTTATCAACCGAGTAATTCTCGACTTCACTGGTATCGGTTGATACTGTTACGCCGGTAGGTTAGGTCAAAAACTTTGAACGTCAATTTCAGTGCGTTAGAGGCGTTTTCAGCAGGCTGAAAAGTCATTTCAGGCCGTTTCAGAAGTTGCTCTATCACATATCTAAAGATCGAAATTTCACCCAAGTTGCCGTCGTTTTCAGGCGCCTGAAACATGTTTTCAGTCCGTTTCAGGGCACCCGCTATGACGCCATAACCTGAAAACCCGTTTCCAGGCGTTTTCAGGACCCCTTATGGGCCTCTGAAGCACAAATCATTATATGGCGGAATTTCCAGTAGGAGTGACAGAGATAGCACTAGTAGAAAGAGATAGCTATGCTCAGAACATTCGAGAAGTGTGTAACAAGGATGGGACTACTAGAAAGAGATAGCTATACTCGGAACATTCGAGAAGGGAGTGACAGAGAGTGTTCCATTAGAGAGAGACATATCGCACGCCTAGATCTAAACAGTATCAACTCAAAAAAGCACTTTTTTCAGAAATCACAAAAAACTAATTTTGGCGTTTATGCATGATTTAGGAATCTGTTTTTTAGAAAACTGACTCATAGATTCATGCCCGAGGCGATCGCTACCAAAAATGTTGTTGTTAATGAATAATTACTAGATATAAATGATGATTTTCAAGTTGATTCGGTTTAGTGTGCTAATTTCTGTATTATTTTGTGTATCATTTTGAGTTGAAACCCTTTCGTCGGTTCTTTTTAAGTTGTTACATCTTATGTATTTGAACATAGTCCTTATTGAATCAATAAAAGTGTATTTTCATGCGCTTCTTTTAGGCTGAATTCAAACGACACAATAATTCTTTAGTAGAGTTTTGAACAATCAGACACTGCATTTGGTAGGTTCTGTTTTACCGCAATAGAAACTGGATTTTGACACACTTTCAAATCATTAATATCTCTAGCTGTTTTTATTATTTTTATTGGCATTGGCTTGATTTGTTTTGATCAAAAGAAAATCAATTATCACCAAAATCTGAATCAGAAATATCACTTTCATCAGAGCCTAGCACTAGTCAATGTTTTTGATTCACTGCATCAAAAGAAATAAAAATTCGGGTCACCAATCGAATCATCTACATCACTTTCATCGCTATGAACAGGTGATACATTGTAGTCAATTCGCTTATTTGTGTGATATCGCGTAAAAAATCGATAAAAAGAATTATCATTGCTTTTTATTGCTTAATTTGATACTAATGACTGAATCACGTATGCGTCCACGTGGTCCCGTACACTTGGTGCGGTATTATTATCTTTTTTTTTTACTAAGTTTACTTACAGTTTTCCACGCCGCTTCATAGTTCTTAAAAAAAGAAGCAAACGATAAGAGCACAGAAATATCGATAATGTGGGTACCATAAAAACTGTATTAACTCGAAAATATGTAAAAGTAAGCGTAACTAGCGATATAGTTCGTTACCCATATTCCATTATTATTAAGATATACAATAATTCGCTATATTTCGAATTAATAATCCAATACGCTTTATTTCCGAAGAAATAAACCTGATATTTGGATGATTCAAGAAAACAGAGGTAATTAAAAAGTGAGAATTATTTTCATCAAAAGAGAATTAAATCCAAATATATGACAAAATATTTCTTGACCTAGTATTCTAAACTGTTTTAACTAGAAATACAACAAGAAGTATTTTTTAAGTGATCGACATCTAACCATTAAAAGCGTATCAATTCAAAATAATCAACATCAAGTAATTTTTATAAGTCAACTAAACTATAGCAAGTCAAAATAACACTATATTGCTGAATTGATTTAAGTGCACAATGCCCAGTGTCCGCCCAGCAACTAACAATACTGCGGTTTAGATGGCACTGACGAGATGCAAAATAAATCAGTAAAAGGTACTTAAAGTGCTGTCATTCAGTGTGCGCTTAAGATATTGTTGCGCCGGTTTTTGTGGCTTATGCGGCTTGATTTGCAGAATGCGAATATGCAACTAACTAAAAAATGAACTTTTTTGAGTTAATACTGTTTAGATCTAGGCGTGCGATATATGGCCTCGAATGTTCTCGGCTCTTACGCTGGACCTTACTAGAATATTCGCGATATGTGTGGACAACGCATCGAGAAAGCGGTTCCGCGGGATATATAAGGCGCCGACGGCCGGCGCGAGTTATTTACATTTTAACTGCGATACAGTGCGAGTAAAGGATAATCGGAAAGAAAGACTTAAGTGATTGGTGCGCTTTAAGTACAGTTCGTGTGAATAGTAAGTGCGTAATTTGTGTAATAGTGTGTTTGCGTTAATTAGTGGATTTTAAGTACAGTTCGTGTGAATTGTAAGTGCGTAACTTTGGTAATAAAGTGTGTGTTTTAATTTGTGGATTAATTTGTGCTTTTCTATCAAATACGAACCCCACGCTCGTAACATTTGGTGTAAGAAGTGCGGATAGAAAATGCCGTTAATGCCACGAGAAACAGAGACGAAGGGAGTGACGACGCGAAGCCAAACATCTGGACCGGGAGACTCGACGCCTGGTACGTCGGAATCAACTGCTCCAGCTGCACAAGGAGTAGACCTAAACGCCATTTTCGTCCTCCTAAAGGAACAGTCACGAAAACAGGACGAACAGGCAAGGAAACAGGAGGAACAGGCTCGAATGCTCCGTGAGGTACACGTGTCTACGACCGAATGGAAGAAGGAAATGTTTGAGGTACAGGATAAACTGGCCGATATGGACATTAAATTGGAAAGTCGAGTCCATGAAGTTGCGGAAAAGGTGCAAACTGTCAAGGAGGACGTCGAAGCCTATAAGAAGCGCCTCCAGAAATTAGAAGTTAAAGTGGCTAGTGGTACGAGCACCTGTGTACCCGTCGAATCGGTGGCTGGAGGCGGCAGGTTCAAAGTGCCCCCCTTTGATGGTACTTCATCGTGGACCGCCTATAAGCTGCAGTTTGAGTCCGTTTCCCAGGCTAATGGCTGGAGTAAGGAGCAAGCCAGGACAGCACTGACGTTGGCGCTGCGTGACGAGGCCCTTACCATACTCGAAGCTCTGGGGAACGACCGGACTTACGACCGCCTTCTGGAAGCCTTGGAGGCACGTTACGGCGACAGTCACCTGGAGCACGTATACCGAGCCCAGTTAAAGGACAGGACGCAAGGACGTAACGAGTCCTTACAACAGTGGGCCTTGGAAATCGAGAAGTTGGTTAGAAGGGCCTATCAACGCACGTCAGCGTCGTTCGTTGACAGTATGCTGGTGCAGGCCTTCATCGATGGGATCAGGGATCTGGAAGTGAGGGCAGCCGTGAGATTGGGTCACCATGGGAGCCTGAAAGATGCAGTAGCCCACGCTGTCGAAGTAGAGGCGGTACGGCACGAATCATTTAGGCTTCACAGGGTGCGAGAGGTGTCGGCGGGGAAACCAGTAGATCCCCGCCGTGAATTCGGGCCACGTTGTTACCAATGTGGAGAAAGTGGACACATACAGTCAGGTTGCCCGAAAAGGAATAGGCGAGGAATGTCGACTGGGAAGTCGGTATCTCCCCAGCGCGAATTTGGACCACGTTGTTATCAATGTGGAGAACGTGGATATACAGTTAAGCTGTCCGAGAAGGAATAGACGAGGCGTGTTGACTAGAAAGCCGGTAGCTCCTCGCGGCGAATCCGGACCACGTTGTTACCAATATGGAGAACGTGGACACATACAGTCAAGTTGTCCGGATAGGAATAGGAGGGACAGGAATCCAGCTTCAATAGTAAGGGCAATGGGCCCCTTTGGGTCAGTACCACAACGGGTAAATGAAGACGCTGTATCACGAAGACCTTGTGTGGATAACGATGAACATTGCTTAAGACGGGATGACAAGGAATGTGTTCGAATTCCAATGTTAAGAACTGTTACCGGCAGCGATGAGTGGAGTGATGAAATAATGTAGCAAGCGCAACAAGAGGATCCTGACGTGAGACCCATTTTCAATTGGATTAGTACGGGTGCGCCTAAGCCAAGATGGTGTGACGTAGCTCCGATGAGTGCGGTAACAAAAAGTTACTGGGCACAATGGGATAGCTTGGTTATGCATAATGGTGTGCTGTGCAGGTTGTGGGAATCAGCAAATGGGAAAGATGCTCACCTGCAAGTTGTTGTCCCAAAGAAAAGGGTGAGATATGTTTTGAGATGCTTTCACAGCGGAGCGTCTGGTGGACATCTTGGAGTGAAAAGTACCCTAATGAAAATTCGAGAACGTTTTTATTGGATGAACTATCGCGAAGATGTTGAAAACTGGTGCAGAAGATGCACTAGGTGTGCATCAAACAAGGGACCGCATACCCGTAGCAGAGAAACACTCAAGTTGAACAACGTTGGAGCACCATGGAAAGGGACGGCATGGAAACGAGGTGACGCAGGATCGTTTCCAAAGTCTTACTCCGAAACCAAGTACAATCATGGTCATAGACTGATGCGTGAGCGCGGGCTCCACGCTAGCATAAAGATGAAAACCCGATATGACCGGAAGTCTTATCAAGTAGGTTTTGAGGAAGGTTCGTTGGTGCGGCTACATAACCCTATGCGACGAGTAGAAAAGTCCCCGAAACTATCTCCGAATTGGGAAGGGCCTTACAAGGTAGTCACCAAAATAAACGACGTCACATATCGAATCCAGCGGAATCCTCGTAGTCCGAGCAAGATTGTTCATGTTGACCGGCTGGCCAGATACCACGGAAATAATGATGCTCGGGACGAGCATGTCTTAGGAGGGGGTAGTGTTACGCCGGTAGGTTAGGTCAAAAACTTTGAACGTCAATTTCAGTGCGTTAGAGGCGTTTTCAGCAGGCTGAAAAGTCATTTCAGGCCGTTTCAGAAGTTGCTCTATCACATATCTAAAGATCGAAATTTCACCCAAGTTGCCGTCGTTTTCAGGCGCCTGAGACATGTTTTCAGTCCGTTTCAGGGCACCCTCTATCAGATGACGCCATAACCTGAAAACCCGTTTTCAGGCGTTTTCAGGACCCCTTATGGGCCTCTGAAGCACAAATCATTATATGGCGGAATTTCCAGTAGGAGTGACAGAGATAGCACTAGTAGAAAGAGATAGCTATGCTCAGAACATTCGAGAAGTGTGTAACAAGGATGGGACTACTAGAAAGAGATAGCTATACTCGGAACATTCGAGAAGGGAGTGACAGAGAGTGTACCATTAGAGAGAGACATATATGGCCTCGAATGTTCTCGGCCCTTACGCTGGACCTTACTAGAATATTCGCGATATGTGTGGACAACGCATCGAGAAAGCGGTTCCGCGGGATATATAAGGCGCCGACGGCCGGCGCGAGTTAGTTACATTTTAACTGCGATACAGTGCGAGTAAAGGATAATCGGAAAGAAAGACTTAAGTGATTGGTGCGCTTTAAGTACAGTTCGTGTGAATAGTGAGTGCGTAATTTGTGTAATAGTGTGTTTGCGTTAATTAGTGGATTTTAAGTACAGTTCGTGTGAATTGTAAGTGCGTAACTTTGGTAATAAAGTGTGTGTTTTAATTTGTGGATTAATATGTGTTTTTCTATCATATACGAACCCCACGCTCGACGCTCGTAACAATACTATAGCATTTTCGGGATGCAATAAGGTATGGTGTTTTTTTCTACATATGTGGCATCTAGAAAGCCGACGACACGAAAAGGCTGAATGGTTTGAACACAAACAATTATAGCACAGTCTGCTGGTCTGGACAAGGCTACGACGAGTATCTATATCATAAGAGACAAACTTCTTACAAATGCTTAATTTATGACTCTCATTGCAACAGTGACAAGTTGAAGGCGTAGCAATGTGAAACAATTTCATTGCACTAGTTGGATGCTGAGGTTTGGGTTGTAATTTGGGCTCAATGAATTCAAGAGCTCTGAATCTATTTTCCAAAAAGGTTTGGAACTGTACAAACTTGGGAAGCTCATCATTAATCTCACACGCCTTTAACTCCCACTGCTTCCTAGATTCAGAGTACAGCTTAGATGAGATTAAAAAAATAATCATAACATCCCACGAACTTGTGTTGATACCCAGGTTGACTAACGCTGACAACATTCTGAAGTAGTATCTAGCAAATTCTTAATTGCATGAGAGGCTTCCACTGACATTGACTTTTGATTGAATAACCTCTTCAGAATACAATTTGCTAAATACTTCTTATTGTTATACCTACGTTCAATCATTCCCCAACAAATTTCATAATTATCATTACTAATCGGGATGTGTCTTAGGAGTTGTTCCGCTTCTCCCAGTAAATGGGATTTGAGATGACGCAACTTAGTAACATAGTCAAGACGCACATTCTTATGGATGAGAGAGACAAACAAATCGTGAAAGCTCGTCCATTCTTCATACTTCCCGGAAAACTTTGGAATTGACACGTCGCTCAATCTGACACTGCAACAGGGATCTCCCATCTGAGTGACGTTGACAACTGGCTCATGTGAACACTTCGCAGGCTCTGCCTTATTTTGGAATGTCGACAGAACAGTCTTCAGGTCAGACTTGTATTCAACATACAGTTCTTCGGTCTGCCCGTATAAATCATCCTTGTGATACGCGGAATCCTCAAAATCTGTGCGCTCAATTTCGACAAGAATGTTTTTGTGTGTCTCCGTAAATAATGTCCAATTCTGTTCCAAAGTGTCGAGTCTAGTTTCCACATAAGTCGAGTAATACGATCTTTCGGCGACTTTTTGTAGTTTACCCTAGCTCTATTTATGTTTGACTTTATGTCATTTTGACATTTTGCGTATGCCTCCATTTTTCTTAGTTGAAGAAATTTCGAAAAAAAAATACAAGTCTTTTTTTGGCGAAAATTTTCTAAGTGTTTGACAACTGGGGAAAATCCGGCATGGATTCCCCGTCTCACCACTTTTCATTAAACTAAAGTCCTAAAATTCTTCAAAATTTTCTAAGTCCAAACTATCCGAAATTTTTCTAAGTTCCAAATATTCTTCAATTTTGCACAACCCTAACAATTTTCAATTTGGCACAACCCTATTATGAAACGTCAAAGTACTCACAGTTGATCCACTTTACATATGACACTTGTCACTTATACCCGTCCGTCTGATGCCGTCCTGCAGCAGCTCAGCTCCTTCGCTTCCTCCGCGGTACCTCCTCTCCTCCAGGTAGCTCCAGCGTCACCGCGCTGGGAGCGTCACCACCAGTAGCAACACGCCACCGTTCTGGTGCCCGCAGTAGATGCCGTCGCTAGTCTTCTGAGCCTCATCCGGCTCGAAGGAACATGGACACGCGTCCCAAAAAGCCTACTTATCAGGCACTCACACCGTGTTTTAATAAAACAACGTATGCTAGACGAATGACAATTTAATTTTGGTTCTCAGACTATATATACAAGCAGTAAGAAAATCTCTATACCGCGATGCAGCGGAAATAACATACGGTACACCGACATCTAGCGGATAATTAGACAAACATAGTATTACATACGACATGAACAACTGTAAAATAAGCATTATATCGAATCGAAATGTCTCCACTACGAACTTGAGCAAGTTCGTAGTGGAGAGATGTCGATTCGATATCAGTGTGAAATGTAGAATTGAGTCCCTGATTATAAAAATGTAAATCCAAACAGGTTAGCGGTGCAAGACCACATGGAAGACGAAAGAAGACGAGGCCGATCAGCGACGCGCTAGACCGACCTTATTAAATAAAACCACACGGAGCACCATGGTGCAGTTCACTCGCTCTGCAGACAACAGGGTGAAATGAAGATGCATCGCGAGTGCCAGAGAAAGGACAAGAACCAAATGTGGACACCATTGCCGTAGCCACGACTAAGCTAGAGTGAATGACTGATAATGATGGCATCTAATCATAATTATATTTCCCGTTAAAATAAACGTTGCCTGTGTAAGTGAAGTTGTTGTTTAGACGCGATACCTGAACGTGAACGTATCCGGTAGATGGCGTTCTGCCAATGGCCGCAAATCCAGCATCAGTGTATCGTTGTATATTTTCGTGGCATACATAAAAGATTGCCTCGGTTTTGGGGCTCCGTAGCTTCATTTAAACCCTTAGAGTTTCACCATAGTCGTTTGTTTTCGTGTACAAATGTCACAGAGTAACAATACAATTTTTACTATAGCTACAAAAAGTTAAATGGCTATTACATGTTTGGGTTGTAAGGATTTTAGAAGTCGTTAATTGTAATAGGATTTGAAGTAAGTATATTTGAAAGATTTAAAATGTCTCGAAAGTAAATAAAATGCTTCTTTCATATAGAAAATCGATCGAAAATAGTAAAGACTTTTAATTAAACATTTTGTACTTAAAAATACTCTAAAACAGCGATTCTCGGTATCAATCGAGAGGACTTGGTATTGTATCTTCAGGATTCTGTTAAAAATGTGTTAAAGGACGATGGGCAGAATTAAATATAATCTTAGTAAAATTCATCTGGTACCTACTCATCTACCGTGCTCAAACGTAGTTTTTGATAGAAGGTGCGATGTCTAGCAAAGTAGTCATAAATAAATAAATAGTTTAGTTAGTTCTTTTATTTCTTATGCTGAAATAATCCATAGTTTAACTTTTATGTTTTTATTATTGTTATTCTATGTTTTAAATTTAGTAATATAAATCTTATTTTTAAAATTGACACCACTGTATATACTCGTACGTAGTTCAGTAAACTAGCCGTCTACTTGAGAATGCTGTTGCACGCCTGTAATTGAGGCACAAGCTAGACGTGCTACCTGTGTTTTATAATTTTATTTTGTGATTGTATAAGCCTGTGTTTTATTGGTGTGTCTAATAAATAAATAAATAAATAAATAAATAAATAAATGTCCATACTCGGAGTTTACCTGTGAGTTTTGGAGCGCAGGATATTAGTTGTAAAGCTAATTAATCAATCCGTTACACCACATTGCGCTTACAAACTAGGATCGTTGATGTGGCTTGGAAGGCGGAGAAGTTGCAGTGGGACTGGTTGGGTCACGTTTTCCGGAGGAACGAATTTTGGACCAAAAAACTACTGGAAGCCCCACTACTCAAAACGTGGCAGGCCTCGTAAGTGATGTTCGGATGACTTGGATTCGTTTTAAAAGGACTAGCCAGAAATAGCTAAAAACCGGAACAGATAGAAAAAGAAGAAACCTCACCCAGCCTTTACCCAGCAGTTGGGCATAACAGGCTCATAATAATAAATAATTATAATAACAATCAACCAGATTATATTTTTTGATAAGAATATCTAAATAAATAACTTGAACAAAGAAGCATCTAAAAATTACATGAATAGCTGTGTGTGAACATAAGTACCATAGGACACGTTTCTTTCTACTATTCATCCCAAGAATCAATATTACACAAATAGATGCGACTATAGCAATGTCTTTTAAAAATTTGAGCTCAATACAACCTGAAACTCCTAACGTGAAGCACAAAGTTGTTTTTTTCATAGACTACTCTCAAGATACGAGTTTATGGAAGTATTTTCATTGTATTATGTAGTATATTTATTACCATGGATTTCGCGATAAATCTTTCGCTTTGCTTCATCAGGGCCGTGAGGGTAGTTGGAATCGAATTTCCGGTGCTTTATTCAAGGGGTAGGTCAACGGAAGTTATATAAAATGTATCTGTGTCGGCATCGGGAAATATGAAGTGTTTTGCAAAGCGTATCCGTTCGGAATACTGGTGTGTGTGGATCGTAAAATAGGCGCAATGCGCAAATTTACTAAGCGTCAAACTGATACGGGCATCTTTTTATCGCGTGTCGATGCTTTTGGGTCAAACTGTACCAAAGGGGGGCCGAATTTACATAGGACTTTTCTTAATTGAGTTATTATTTATATTAAAGTCACAGACCCGAACGAACATACAAATAAACTGGTTCTATTATCATTGACAACGGTGTCCAATAGAACTAGCGTAAGGAAGAATTTTCCATCCATGTTTTTGATTTTATTACCGTTGCTTGCGATGCTTCTTCTTCCTTCTTTCCAGATTATATGACAGAGGCACGCATTGCCCAATCTAGCCACGCGGTAGTTTATCATATTTCAAGTATCCCTGAAATATGTCGGTCTTTGTTGCACGGAGGAAAATAATAATCTACAACAATCTTCAATTCTTTTTGATTGATAATTTTAAATATACTTGTTTAAAATTGTTTTAACAAAATAAGCTAAGCCACGGTTGTCGAGACTATATTAGTGTTGCACTTACCTTGATTAATCCTTGTTGTTTCTTCCTTCTTCTTCTCTCTTACCCAATAATTTAACTCATCTTAATGGATATAAAAGTTTGAATAACCACAAATTAACACAAACAATGTCTCATTGATTAAAGTACTTAACGCCCTATGTTTAATTTATCACGCCTAATTATCAAACATTTAAGTTAAACAATTCAGCAATACCCCTAATTTCCGAGTCAAAAGACGAATGAACGGTAAAAAGCAAAAGTAAATGAAAAAGACATTAAAAACCAACTACGAGGCTTGATTATACTGTCTCCTGAATTCGTTAAATTAAGTCGCTTTGTCACAGGTGTTGAATATTTAAAAGTACGGAAAAAGAATCAGAATCTGCTTACTTCCTTGAGGGTGGTCTTTAGAAAGAATATTGAAGAATGGATGCATTGAACAACTTAAATATTCCAAAGAGTTTTGTCTATCTGGATCAAATATGTATGTACTACACATTTTTTTGATTCCGTAGTTAAACTAAAACCTCATAGCCTTATCCATCTCCATGTATTTCTCAATATATCTCAAAAGGAAAGGTTGCGTTTCGGCAAGTGATGATTATCATTTGCCACAATTTTGATGACTAAGGCCCACTTGCACCACGCTGGGTTAAATTAACTCGGAGTTAAATACTACTCTACGGTTAAGTAATTAGTACGTCTTGCACCAAAGAGAGTTAGGAGTTTAGCCTCGAGGTAAAAATTGAATTCTTTTACCCGCCGAAGAGCGAGGGTTACAGTCATTTAACCCTGAGTTAGTAATGTCAAACAAGTTGCAAAATCGACTTGACGTATAGCTTAGGTTATGACTGTTATGTCGATTTGGATTGAAAGAGCAGTGTTCAGAGCTTTGTTCAGAGATTAAATAAAGGTTTGTTTTTGTCCAGAAAAATGATAAATGAATGGTTGTTGTCTGATGATGATGAAGAGATCATCGAATACATAAGTTCGGACTTTTACAACAGAATTTTCAATTATATGCTTAAACTTCGCTACTATATCACAAAGTAGCAATCTGTCGCTATTTGTGATATTTGGGGCACGTAAACGAGATTTATTTACCATATTTAGCAGTTAAAAAAAAAAATCACACAATATACAAAGCAGACGCAACTCGCGCAAAAACAATAATGACGCTTGAGTGACAGTCAAATACAGAAATATAATACGTTAAAAAACGAAATGTCATTTCAAATCTGATTTATAATGGAATTGACTTATGCAAAGTACTGTAGAGCGAAAAGAGCACAATACTTAAATCATTCATCATTTTATTCTATCACATTTGGTCGGAAATGTATAGAGTGAATTAATGTTACATAAACCTCGGGTTAGTGAACTCGGACTTAATTTCTATTGGTGCAACGAAAAGTATGAGTTAAAAATTTAACATTTTAACCCTGAGTTAGTAAGCCCTGAGTTATTTATTTAACTCGAAGTTTTGGTGCAAGTGGGCCAAAGAGACTTATTCCAGGGATGTCAGATTTGTACCTAATATTAATATTATGAGTAAGCTCTTTTGTTTTTTACAAGACTAATATTAATACGATTGATAATTATAATAAAATGTAAGAAACACGAGGCTAATAACCCCTAACCTGGCAGAAAGTAATATTTTCTGCACGTGTAGCGAGCAATAAATACCATTTACGGCGCAAGGCGATGTTAATGTATTGAAAAATGTTTTATATAGCTAATAAAAATTATTATTATTAGCTTAAGCTTACGTCGGAAAATGATTCTTTTAAACGTGTAGTACTAAAAAAGATTTTTTCTACTCCAGTACTTTTTTCTGTCATTTATATAGTTACTAACTCTAATATAAAGACATAAATTATGAAAGTCTGTAAAAGTCTATACTCTACTGCCCAAAAACACACTGCTAACCGATGTTATAATGTCGCCAAAAAAGCATCACTTAGTACCACAGATTACAAGATGAACAGCTGCATTCACACAATTTGCAAATTAAAAAAAAAACTTATTGTACTAAGGCATTGCTGCCAACTTAAAAAAAAAGTTTTATCTTCAGTGCATGGATGTTTAGTATAGTGAACGTATACCTTTAGGTATAAGTTTATTTTTTTTGACAGATGTTTAGTATGGTGATCGTATACCTTTATGTATAAGTTAATATTTTTTTGACAGATGGATGTCAATAAAAAAAAAGTTTATCAGAGACAATTTTTCTTTTTAATTTTGTTGATTCCGAGCGGGAACATGTAATTATTTTCTTTGTTGTTTATTTGCATTTTATTTATGAAATGTCGAGTCGTAGAAAAAGTATTGTATGCAACGTTGTATAAGTAGGTCAAAAAACGCTTGTGGCATCTCTCTTACGATGTTCGCTACGCTCACATCGTAACCCATGCCACTCGCGTTTTTTGCCCCCTCTTATACAACGGTTGCATAAAATACTATAATTGAATGTCTAAATGGAAGAACTGGCTACGTAACGAGTGAAAAATTTTACAATACAGAAGTTGAAGTTGTGAAATCACTTTATAGCTGTAAAATATGTTTAACTTTATCCTTGCTTTTAAATAGTCATAATGATGAACTGAGAAATTTTGTAGCCATATACTAAATCCCGATATTTTTGGTCTTAAACTTTTTACATACTTTTCCATAAGTTATCGACTTGGTTTATTAGCTTTATAAAACATAGTATTTATCACTTTCTACACTTTCAGAAAAATATCACTAACAGGCCTAAAATACGCATAAGTAATACTTAGGCACATTACGTTCCATAAAACGCTATGTCAAACTTCAAAAGTGAAATTTCCAAAGAATTAAGCAGGGCTAAAGTAAAAGCGGCTTCTCGACAAAACCTTTTGAATTTCTAATCACGTTTAAGGGATATACGGTAAAGATTTCAGCTAATTCTTCTTACCTAGCGCCTCGGAGATTAGGCTAGGATGGATTTCGCAATATCATAAACTTGCGAAATAGGATACTGTGTCGTTGAAAGCTTAAGATAATTTGAAAACGAAAGGAAATTTGTTTGATTTGTTCGTTGTTAACAAAGGATTTATGTTTAGTGATAGGAATTAGGTAGATTTATAAGTTACCTATTTGCGTTGGTGAATCAACTACTTTTTTATTGTTATTTTGTCCCTTGTCACTATATTGATGAAGCTTCTTAGATTTTGTTTTTATGAATTATATCATTGGTATTATTGGTTTTAGTAAAATAAATGTAACCGTAATTAAATAGTAGTTTTAAAGAGTGGTCAACGAGCAACAGAAAAAAGTTATTTGACCCACGAAACTACGTATCATAAAGTGACAAAATTCTCAAAAAAAAAACCGGCCAAGTGCGAGTCGGACTCGCCCACCGAGGGTTCCGTACAAACACTCCATCCCTAAGTGGTTAAGTTAAGTTTGCACCTGGTATATATAGCGCCCCATATAAATTAAGTGCAAAGTTAGGTATTAAAAAAAAAACTACTTACTAGATCTCGTTCAAAGTAATTTTCGTTGGTAGTTTTTATAGTAATGTACATCATATGTTTTTTTTAGATTTTTCATTTTCTTATTTTAGAAGTTAGAGGGGGGGGACTAATTTTTTTCCACTTTGGAAGCGTCTGTCACGCAAACTATACGGTTTAGAAAAAAATAATTTTAGAAACCTTGATATCATTTTTGAAGACCTATCCATAGATATCCCACACGTATGTGTTTGATGAAAAAAAAATTGAGTTTCAGTTCTAAGTATGGGGAGCCCCCAATATTTATTATTATTTTTTTATTTTTGCATCAAAATCTTAATGCGGTTCACAGAATACATCTACCTACCAAGTTTCAACAGTATAGCTCTTATAGTTTCGGAAAAAAATGGCTGTGACATACGGACGGACAGACAGACGGACAGACGGACAGACAGACATGACGAATCTATAAGGGTTCCGTTTTGTGCCATTTGGCTACGGAACCCTAAAACCACATTTGAATCCCGGTATTTGAGATTATTATATCAGAATACTTACCATGATACTATGAAATTCCGATCACTTCTTAATATTATGCTGTTGGTAGTGTTGGTGCTGCCCTGAAATGCTCCAAATGGTATCCAATCACAACTCCGAAATCTTATCATTTTGTTAAATTTTAATTTATTCGAAAGGATATTTTTCCTGCAATCATATTTTTTTCAGTTTTTATGATCATCGTTTTAAAGAACCCACTAAGCAAGGTTAGGTTTATTTTATAATTATTCTGTAATATGAACAGTTTTGGAAGTCAAAATTGATTTCGGAGAAATGAAAATTTGGCGAAAAATTACAGATGGGAAACAAACATTCAGACACGATAAAATGTAACCGCTCCAGAGATGCACAGGGCCTTTAAAACCTAGCTTAAACCTTTCTGTTCTGAGCTACCCTTTTGGCCTCACTCCAGCTCAGTCCGAAGACACATATACCACACGACTCGCTCTTTATGCGCCGCCGCCATGAGTGTATCAACTTTTGCATGATAAATGATAGTTAATCCGCTGTTATTTTACCTTAAATCGTTTTAAAGGCTAAAATGTCATGTTCCGAGTCTCTTGGTGCAGGTTAAATGATTTTTTTTTACATAAAATGTACACCGTACCGATAGAGAACATCGCTAACAATTTTGTCGAATTCGATATCAATATTAAAATTACGGGATAAATAGTATGAAGCCCAACTATTTATTTAAATGAAGATTTAGCGATAATATTTTCGATTGTTGTCTTATTTTCTACAGAAGTACGCAGTAAAAGTATGCAAAGAAACTAGAATAAAACTTTACGCTAAATGAAGCCAGAACTCATTTCTGACAGCTTGAAGACAAATTGGCAAACAAAATATTAAGTTGATGAAAGTAACAGCTCCTGCAATAATCATTAATTCGTCTCAACAGAACACCTAACAAATTGCCGAGCTAACTCGCAAACCTAGCCCGTTTAATTAAGAAAGTTCACTTCATAAAGCATATACAAATGACTTAGGGGTAAGACACTTGTAAGAACTAGTGCGTTAATATTTGTAAGCACGCGATGTTTCGAGGTGTTTTTAATGTAAGTAAATTAACACCACGTTTTATTGCGATATAAAGGCGATATCTATATATTTTTTTTAACCAATATGTGTTGCCAGTAATTACATACGGCACTAAGACGTGGTCGCTCACAATGGATCTCAATGGGAGCATTGGGGTAAAGTTACTCAAAGAGCAATAGAGTGAGCTATTCTCGGAGTTTCCTTGCGGGATCGAATCAAAATTGATGAGATACGCAAGTGAATCAAAGTTGTAGATATGGCTCAGACAGTCGCCAAACTTCAGAGGCCGTGGGCGGACTCCATCTCTCGTAGAACCGATGGTCGTTGGATAGAAAAGTTCTTCGCGGACCGGAAGAAGACACAGCGTGGGAAGGCCCGCAATAAAGTGGACCGACGACCTGGGTAGGATCACGGCAGTGCAAAACTGGTCGTTGTGGAGAACTTTGGGATGCCTTTATCCAGCAGTGGACGTCTATCGGCTGATAGACAATGATGATATTGAATTGATGATGATTATCTATAGATATGTACAATGAGTGAACGAACAAAAGTCGCTGATATAGCCCAACGGATTAGCAAGCTGAAGTGGCAGTGGGCGGGGCACATAGCAAGTAGAACTGACGGCCGATGGGGCAGTAAGGTTCTCGAATGGAGGCCACGCACCGGCAAGCGCAGCGTAGGACGTCCACCCACAAGGTGGACAGACGACCTGATAAAGGTTGCAGGAAGCCGCTGGATGCAGGTCGCTTCCAACCGGCCGATCTGGAACTCACTAGGGGAGGCCTATGTTCAGCAGTGGACGTCCACCAAACTCTCTGCCAAACATCAATGCATCTCTGGTGAAGACGATAAAGTTCAGTCGAGGCAAGAGCGCGAAACGGTATAAGCGTCTACCATAAAAATATCAAAAAGTACAGAAGTTGCATGCAGCTAAGCTAGTTGCATGGTTGTATAATGGCGTTAGTAGTATAATATTTTGCACTGGGCCGGTCGCAACTGTGTGCCTACACCGAAAATTAAATTACACTTATAATTATACATGTTTAGTGAAGCTATGAATTATGCTTTCGAGATTAAATTATTCAATGTTTACTGCCACGACTTAAACTACAAATAAGCGTTATTAAAAGGAGTGAAATATAATTCAAATATTATCTAAGAACATAATAATATTTGCTCCAGGACATCTTCACAATTTATTATTATTTTCAACGAAAGCAAAACATTCCGTCTTAATTTGTTCAAAATTATTTAATTATAATCGATAAACGTGTTTGATCTACCCAGTAAAAGGTCACAGCTAATTAAAATTACCTCCATACGCAGAGCGCAAACAGGCATACAATTAGAGAAAAGCAATTTCCGCCTAATGAGCAAATTGTACAAATTAACCTGTGGCAAGAGCATTAATATTGCAAATTCATTAAGAAGATGTACGAGCATGGAGTTGGAACTCCCGCTCGATAATTAGTTAACGATAAGTTTATTTATGTACTCGGTGTTTACCGAAATGGAAAACGGTCTTCTATATATGACAGGCAAATTAAAATATTGGCTCTGTAAACCTCGTGACCTGAAATATCGAACTGGTTGAAGTTAATAAAAAAAAGTTTTCAACCACCATATCGGCGCCATTTTATTAATTTAGAGAAATTGTAACAGTTAATCAAGGTGTACATTTGGAGTATAGCTTTATAATGGTAGTGAGACATGGACACTGACACAAAGGGATAGAGAAAAGCTGGAAGCGTTTGAGATGTGGTGTTGGCGGCGAATGGAAAGTTTTAGCTGGACGGAAAAGAAAACCAATGAAGAGGTTTTGAGTATGGTAAAGGAAGGTCGTTGTTTACTGAAAACCATCCAAAATAGAAGAGGACGGATGATTGGACACCTGATGCGACATGATGCTTTCTTTGTGAACATCCTGGAAGGCAAAGTGGACGGGAAAAGAGGCAAAGGAAGACCAAGAATTACGTTTTTAGTCAAGTGAAAGAGAAAGTGGGCACTATGTCGTATCAGGAGACTAAAACACTATCAAGGAATAGGAAAGAGTGGCGATTACTCCACCGACAAGAGCGAAGCTCTTAAATTATGAATGATGTATCAACTAAGAAATCTATTATATTACATACTAAATATGATCACCATTGATTCTGTTCTACATTTGAACTAGCGCTATCCCTCTCTGTTCTAACACTTGCTGGAAAGCGGTGGGACAGGGACGTACTTACGTGAATGTGCGTTCAAGATATCGGCTAATAGTATAAGATCCCGATATAGAACGACCTTCACCGAGATGTTTATTTGATGCAATGTATTTTATATTTAATTTAATATGTCAATAAATATATAACATATGGGTTGCCTAACAAATTTTAGTCCAGGGTAGGTATGTTTAATTAATAATTAAAAAAAACATTTCACCGGTTTGATTAATATTAGATAAATTCTATACCAATCGAAAGTATGAAGCCCACAGAATATGCAAACGTTAGGTTGCCTATTCTTTTCCCGTCACAACTATCGGGTAGCCAGGTATAAACAGGTAAATCTATACCTACTAGCATTTTCCAACGGTCTGATTATTGAATTGAAATTAAATAAAACAAAGATTATTTTATTAGGAATCAAACCGGTGAAATGTTTTTTTTTTTTTTTTACAAAACATAAAGACTGTATCGTTAAGTATAAATACAAGTACAAGTAAAATAAAGTATTACTGACAACTATCATATATTTATTAGTAGAAAAAAAAATCTTCTACGTTTTAGACGTTAAATGATACAAAAATGTCTTTAAACCCAATGAAATCATAAATTTTTAGCTATTTTTTTGACTTTCTGTCTGTACGTAGAAATCAGAGTTCGGACAGCGCCTTGGTCAAATTTTTTTGTCATCCTGTTCTAGTCTCGATGAAATTGCTCTTCGGAACCTGTAGACCGGGCATTTTTCTGCAGTTTAGCTTTAGTTATAGCCCAAAAACGTTCGATAGGCCTAAGATTTGGGCAATGCGGGGGTTCATAGCTTTAGGTACAAAATTGATATTTTTGTCTTCATACCACTACAAAGTCTTGGACCCCTATGGGTCCAATATGGGATAGTGGCAGATACCAAATCGGGCCAAAATATAGTTTTCTAACTATATAGGCAAAAGTCGTTTGTTAAGACATTCCCTTATATAAATATGCTGTCATTGTAGACGTAGTGATAAATGGAGTCGATTTGAGGCCACACTCGCAGATCGCCTGCCATTACCATAATTTTTTTGCAATTTTTTTGTGTAAAAATTGACTTTTCAGATTCACTAATAACAGATCGATCTTGAACTGTGTAATACTGCGGTCCCGGCAGAGATTTATAATCGAATTTCACATATGTCTCATCGTCCATTATAAGACACAGATTTTCCTTGAAAGAATAGTCATAATTTTTTTAATACTCTTTATTTTACTGAGCTTTGCTGTTTTTCGCTTTGTTTAGGCTACCTTTGCTTCTTGTAAGTCTTTAAATTCTTTAGTATCTCTGCTTTGGACGTTGCACACTGGAACCCGCCCATACAATGCAATGCTCTAAACCTAATTTCTAAAATGTGGGTATTAAGCGTTATATTCATTCTTAAGTATGAACAAGGAAAGTGTGCATCTTGTTTCAGAGAAATAATATCATTATCAGTTTTAATTACATAGTAGCATGATGTCAAAGTTCGAGCATTTTATGTGTAACGTCGGTGGTAGTCAGCGTTGATTGAGTAAATACTATTATTTTAGCTATTTATTGTTAATGTAAATTTAAACCCCACAATGTATTTTGTTAAGCAAGGTATGTAGATTATATTTCACGAATTTTACTTATTGAAAATAGATTTATTTTACTGCAAATCCAAAGAAAAGTCACGTGGGTAACAATTTTATAAATTATGACTTTTTCCGATTCTGGAAAACGTCTTTTAGAGATTTTCAGTGGATTATACTAAAAAAAATGTTCTTATTTTAATTCCATAATCAAAAGAAAAAGATCTTTTCCAGTTTTCGAAAACAGACTCTTACTTTTGCTATGACGTTTTATTCAGGCGTTATATTTTACCTCAAAATATTTTTTTTTACGATTACTGCGTTTAAGTGCGTAATATTTTGGTTTAACTTTTTTTTTATATCTTTCTTTTATTAAAAAAAAAAAAAAAAAAAGCATACAATTTCAATAAACCGCCGAGTTATTTGCAACGTTATTTTAAGAGTAAATATAGACTTTCTATAAATAAATTTAACTACCTATATGGGTTTATAATGGATAAAACCAATTGTCCTGATAGCTTAAACTTGTGAGAAATTTTAAGGCATAATTTAATTTGAAATAAGCCAAATACCAGAGCTTTAAAAATATAACACTTAGCGTGTATCTAAAGACGTTAAATGCACGTTGAACCAAATTATAAGTCTCCGCTGTCCGTCCTTCTGTCCGTCTGTCACCAGGCTGTATCTCATGAACCGTGACAGTTAGACAGTTGAAATTTTCACAGATGATGTATTTTAGTTGCCGCTATAAAAAAACAAATACTGAAATTAAAAATAAATTCACTGCTTGCATCGTTTGTACGGAACCCTCGGCGCGCGAGTCCGACTCGCGCTTGACCGGTTTTTTTTATATGAACATGTTTTGTATACACTATTTCGTATTATGAAGGTAGAAATGTTATTATTTTTTATTATTTTTAACTATTTAGGCACAGATTAATATAATGTTTAGGTTTTAAGCACTGCGTTGTATGGGCGGGTCCCAGTGTGCGTTGGACCATACCATGTACCTAACTTTTTAGCCAAATCCCGAACAGACACCTCCTTGTTGGTTGTGAATGCCTTTACTATCTTTTTATCCAAATTGGGGTTGGAAGGACCTGATTTTCGGCCAGATTTCGGTTTGTCAACGAAAGTATACTCTTGGCCGTACTGTTTAATCGCATTTTGGACTCGACCAACACTTAACATTTTCGAGTTTAGCTAGCTTCCTGAGAGTGATTCCTTTTATACTACACTACCTACCATTTGTCCAGAATCGATTTCCGTTTTTCTCGTGAAAGTCCATACAGTTTTAGTTTACAATAACAATACAATACAACAATTCTTTATTGCACACCAACAAGAAAAATATTACAATCGAAACCTTAAATTATAAATGGCAGACAATAGGCGGTCTTATCGCTAAAGAGCGATCTCTTCCAGACAACCTTTGGGTAGAGGATTAAGCAAAAATAAACAATAAAAGAGTAGGTGGTGAGATAAAAAATAAAAATTCAGCAACATAAATAACATATAAAAGACACAAACTTAAATAAATATATTTAAAGATAAACATAGATATATACATAAATATATTACATAAATATATTATATAATATTCATACATAATATAGGCACATACACATATAAAACAGGAAAAATAATAGATACAACACAGCTGATATCAGACTTAGCAGGGAAAAAAATACCAATAGCACACAATAAGCTACGGGAGCGACAAATAATGATCTTTTAATTTAACCTTAAAAATAGAAAGTGACTTAGCCTTCCTCAGATCTAACGGAAGGGAATTCCACAATAGAATGGCTTTAACTGTAAAGGAATTCGTATAAAATTTTGACTTTGCTGCCGGAACAGTGAGTAAAAAATTTTGAGCGGATCTAGCTGATAATAGGTAGCTAAAACGTTCTTTAAGGTAGCGGGGAGTTGCAGGGTTAAAGAGAATACTATAGAGAAGGGAAAGAATATGAAAGTTACGACGAAGGCGGATAGGCAGCCACTTGAGTTGTGAACGGAAACTAGAGACATGGTCATACTTGCGTAGCCCAAATATGAACCTAATGCAGACATTTTGACGACGCGTTTGGCTCGGTTGGTAGACACCTGCCTACTGAGTCGGCGGTCCCGGGTTCGAATCCCGGCCGGGGCAAATATTTATGCAAAATATTTGTTCTTGGGTCATGGATGTTATCTATATATGTATTTATATATTATGTATATCGTCGTCTAGTACCCATAGTACAAGCTTTGCTTAGTTTGGGACTAGGTCGATTTGTGTATGATTGTCCCTTAATATTTATTTATTTATTTATTTATTTATTTATTTTGAATACGCTCAAGTATGTTAAGTTGCTCCTCAGAAAGGTCAACATAAGAAACATCGGCGTAATCCAAAATAGAGAGGAGCAAACTCTGAGCAAGCGCAATTTTAGTAGCAATGGGAAGAAAATTACGAAGTCTCCGCAGTGAACCCATGGAGGCAAACACCTTCCTACTAACCTGGCTGAGCTGAGGCACCCAAGAAAGAGTGCGATCCATGATAATACCTAAGTTTTTAACTTGCAAAGAGAAAGGAATCACAACACCATCGAACTGAATAGGTGGCAAGTTAGCAAAGTCAACTTTGGCGATCATCTTAGAGCTGCCAATGATGATAACTTGCAACTTAGCAGGATTTACTTTCAAACCATAGCATCTACTCCATTCCAAAATGCGCTCTAAATCACAATTCGTTGAGCATATGACCGATGGCAGATCACCAAGCACACCCTGAGAATATATTTGAAGATCGTCGGTATAAAGGTGATAAAAAGAAGATAGGTTACGAGTAATGGAACTAATGAAAATAGAAAATAACAATGGAGACAACACGCCACCCTGCGGAACGCCGGCCAACGTGCTGCACCAAGAAGAACGGGAAGTGTCCACCTTTATACGCTGCCGACGACCGGTTAGATAACTATGAAACCAATCAATAACCGCAGGAGATATGTTAAGAGAACGTAATATCGCCAGTAAAATATCAAAATCTACAGTGTTAAACGCGTTACTAAAATCGAGCAGCGTTAGTACCGTCAGTTTCCGGTCACTCATACCTGACCGAATATCGTCTGTAATTTTTACAAGAGCAGTAGCAGTGCTATGGCCAGTTCTGAAACCAGACTGGTAAGGATTAAAAAGATCATTGCAGTTAAGAAAAGAAGTGAGTTGCTGGAATATCAAGCGTTCAAGGACTTTGGACAGGAAAGGAAGAATGGAAGTAGGGCGATAATCTGAAAAAGAAGAAGGATTCGATTTTTTAGGTAAAGGAATTACATCCGCATCTTTCCAGATAGTCGGGAATACACTACATGAAATTGAGGAATTTAGAATGCCGGTAATGATAGGTACTAGGAGGTCAAGGATGGGAAAGATCATATTTCGGCTCACGTCATCGACACCAACGGCGTTGGAATTAATAGATAGTACGTTCTTCTTAACATCACTGTCGGAAAATTGAGTAAGAGAAAAAGGACAACAGTCTGGAGTTGGGAGAGATGAAAGATAACTAAGGGTCCTGGCCTTAGCAGGGCCGCTAAAAATGGAAGAAGAAGAGAAATGCTGATTCAACTGATCAGTATCGACGTCTTTAGAACAGGAGTTTTGCTGAGTTTTCCCAACTCCAAGTGACTTAAGAAACTTCCACACCTTAGCACTCACCGTTTTCTACAGACTGATGAATATGTCGCCTTTGAGCATCTCGACATATAGTGCTACAACGATTACGCAATGTGTGATATCGTAATTTTTTTTTATCGCAGGGGTCAAGTTTGTATTTAGACTTAGACACATTCTTTTTTTCAATTAACTTACGAGGAAACGAAACAATCCTAGTCAAATCCAACATTTAATTTTTATATTGACATCAGTTTGAATTAAAAAAA
This sequence comes from Apotomis turbidana, assembly GCA_905147355.2. NCBI lineage: Eukaryota > Metazoa > Arthropoda > Insecta > Lepidoptera > Tortricidae > Apotomis > Apotomis turbidana. The sequence continues at coordinate 24,502,779 of LR990286.1, forward strand.
ACTATGATTTAATCGAATGAAACGACTGTCAAGTTGTATTAAATACAACTTGACAGTCGTTTCATTCGATTAAATCATAGTTTTTTTTAATTCAAACTGATGTCAATTAACAAATTTTAGTCCAGGGTAAAGACTGTATTGTTAAGTATAAATTTTATACTTAACAATACAGTCTTTACCCTGGACTAAAATTTGTTAGGCAACCCATATGCAATATATTTATTGCCATATTAAATTAAATATAAAATACATTTCATCAAATAAACATCTCGGTGAAGGTCATTCTATATCAGGATCCTCTACTCTAATGCGCTTAGAATTTTAAACAGAAATATCACATATGTAGGTACAGATAAATTAGTGTATGCAACTGTACATAAAATATGCATTACAAATTATATCATAAATCTACCACTAAAGTTGGTAATAATATTAAAAGTATCGTGAGACAAATCATATACTACTGAAGTTGGTAATAATATTAAAAGTATCGTGAGACGTCTTTAATTAATAATTATTAAAACGGTTTAAACTCACGTAACAACTGTCAGGAACGGCCCGACATGTTTCGAACTCATATATGGAGCTCTTCATCAGGGACAGCTATCCATGCTGCTACGCGACACTGCCCACTGCCTTTTTTTTTCAGTTTTCGCTCTCCTTGCGTGCAGATAGCGCGACGGCAGGAGGGAATAGCTCTTGCACTGTCACTACTGGACTGTCTGTCACTGTATTTTACTACGTACACTTGACTTCTTGTATCTACAACATAGTCCGCGCGATGTTGTCGGGCAGTTCCTGACAATTTTTACGTAAGGGTAAACCGTTTTCATAATTACTCATTCAATATAAAGCACCTCGAACAACCAAATGTCATCGGGGACTTTTCTTCTTTCTTTAAATATGAATAAAATTAGCATTGAGTAAGCAACAACCTTCGAGTTTAACAACTGTAACTAAATCGTGATTTATTGTTGTCTCGTAGTCAATCAATTAATCACAATTTGCCGTATTTTTCATTGAAACACAGACGGCGATTCATCATCGTTAATATTTCGATTGGGGCGAAAGATTCATGGGCACAAGTTGAGAAGCGGGCACAATTTCATCGATCATTCCAGATTTTTGATACATTTGCATGATAAACGACATTTAGGGGTCTGGGTTCGTTTAAATGGTCTATGAAATGGTATTTTTACTTGTATTTTTATTATTTGTAGACGGACGTGATCATTGTGCATATTTATAAGAAAAAACGATATTACAGATACTAAAAAATCAGTTCACCTTTTATGTCAAGTATGACGTTAGAAGAAGTTAGAACTACTCATTACTTTATTTGGTCCTATCAGAAGTCTTAAAATGATGCATTCTACGTGCAAACATAATTATGAGTTGTTATTAAAAATAACCATGAATTGGATCACCTAGAAAGTATACCATTAACTCGCACTTGGTTGGTTTCTGATGTGATTTTTTTTTTTTACAAAAAAATACGTTAATTCGGACATGTATCAGAAACGAACCAAATGCGAATCAGATTTGCGAAGCGAGGGTTCCATGCCGTACGAAACCCTCGCTGAAATGAAAGCTGATGAGGAACTTCGTAGGATTTCCTCATAGATTTTCATTTCTCTTTATTGACAGATAGTCAAACATTTTATGGCAAGTATGACGTTAGAAGAAGTTAGAACTACTCATTACTTTTTTGGTCCTATCAGAAGTCTTAAAATGATGCATTCTACGAGCAAACATAATTATGAGTTGCTATTAAAAATAACCATGAATTGGATCACCTAGAAAGTATACCATTAACTCGCACTTGGTTGGTTTCTGATGTGATTTTTTTTTTACAAAAAAATACGTCAATTCGGACATGCATCAGAAACCAACCAAATGCGAATCAGATTTGCGAAGCGAGGGTTCTATGCCGTACGAAACCCTCGCTGAAATGAAAGCTGATGAGGAACTTCGTAGGATTTCCTCATAGATTTTCATTTCTCTTTATTGACAGATAGTCAAACAAACAGACCAACAACGAAGTGATCTTATGAGGATTTCCTTGTTTCTTTTGAGATACGGAACCCTAAAAAAATCTATGGTCAGACGACTAGACAATCTTTTTTTTGAAGTCGCTTAACACAAAACCCGAAAGGCTTGTCTCCTTGCTATTATTAAAACTGTTTTGTAATCAGATCTGATGACATTGTTGTTAAATGCTTTAAGCAGTTTATACTCAAGTGAACTTGTCACGAACAGCCCGACATGTTTCGAACTCGTATGGAGCACTTCATCAGGGAATGCTATCCGTACAGCCTCGCGGTAAATGCGAACCACTTAATACATTTATAAAATATGTTTCACGAAAGTTTTAATAAGAGATTGTTATTGTCACAGAATTGAAGTATTAATCACGCTAGGATAGCTTTAACTAATTTTGATTGTACAGAGAGATGAACAAAATACGTCTGTTTACTGAACAAGTTAGATAAACATCTTTGTTGTTTCAATGCTGCTACTAACTTGCTGATATAGTGCCAACTAACTCAATATTATTGTAATTGGTGTATTATTGGAAGACATTAAGATAATTTGATTAGTATACATACCAATATGACATGCAATAATTTTGCAACTTCGCGGGATTGAATCCGAGTTTCCGACGGCTTTCCGGGACACAACACGGGCGTCTTACCTATTGGACCACCGAAAACATGCTCGAACCATTGAATTTTTGCACCTAATTTTGGAATAATTCACTCTACTCCTTCAGAATCCTATCATCACACCTGGATCTGATAATAACACAATCAATCAGTATGTGTACCCTTTCAAACAATAAAATAAATTTTCAACTAATTACAGCTTATCTTCAAATAACCAGGTAACTTACACACAAAAAGGTATAGGTAGTATGCCGTCGATATAAAAACTTTTTGGAAGTTGGTTTAAAAATTTGTAATGATTGGGAGTAACGCTTTGTGGTGCTTCATTTTAAAAGAGCATTCGCTTTGTCTTGAATGAGAGCTTCATCCGAGCAGTAAATAGCCGGTCTCTATAGAAACTAGAACAAGACAGCGTTTGTTTTGTACGCTTTTAGTCATTTGTATTGTATCATTAATTAAAATGAAATGTTTTAATGAAACGGAAGTAATGTTTATTGAAGGCCGCGAAGAAACGAAAAGCACTTAAAACCATTTACAATATAAAAAAATAAGAAGAAGTAACAACTTACTTCTACTACGGATACTTCTACTAGGTACGGATCATATTTAGATCTACTGTCGATTTACTAAATTTTTTATTTATAAAATGATCTGTTAACGAAATAAAATAATTTAAACGGATATATATGGCGTATATTAGGTAATATTGAGCCTGACGTTTCGGTACCTTTACAGATACCATTGTCAAAGGTTGACAACCTGTACATATACCGTTGTCTAAGGTTGTCAACCTTTGACAACGGTATCTGTAAAAGTACCGAAACGTCAAGTAGGCTCAAATAATTAATATACGCGACATAATCCGATCCGAAGAAAATATGATCTGTTAGTTGCTATAGATACAAAGAAAAATTAAATTGCGCTCACTTGCGAAGAACTGTGCGAAATCGTGATGGGATCGCAAGAGTCGGTCGCAGTCAGCGAACCACTTATGAGCGCCAAAACAAACGTTATATTTCTTTTGGAATGTCACAATAGTAATATATACGAAATATATAACTTATTAAAACAAGAAAAAACGAAAAACAAAGAAACAGTAAATAAAAAGCTTAAATACTTAATATTTTCTTCTGTTTCCGCGACTGTCACACATTTAAATAAAACAAATTAAACGGACTATATCGCGTATATTAATTATTTGAGCCTCCCTGACGTTTCAGTACCTTTACAGATACCGTTGTCAAAGGTTGACTGAGAAAAACACAATTTTTCTCTGTCAAAGTTACATTTGTGCAAACTACCCATTTTGTAAATATTAATTTAAAATAAAGGTGTTCATACATGCCAGATGGGCCTTATGTGTAAAGACAGTTACACATGTGCTAGAAGGGCATTTATTATTTATTTAAAATATCTACCAGCGGTTCACTAAAGGCTTACTGAGGAGAAAGAACCGCCAAAGAAAACTCCCAGATTACCTTATTTATTACTATAAAATACTTTTAAACAAAAACTCTACATATACTACTTTTGATACTAATTTGTTTTACACCGTTCGAGGCCCAAGGTTTCCAGTCTTGTGTCTTGCTTGATCCTTGATAAGATGTACAACAGGATCCCAAGCCGGTGGTAATGACAAACCATCTTCTGTATCGAAATTGGGATATTTTTTGATTTCAATAGCCTCGCGCAACATTCTGGGAAAATATCGTTTCTCTCTGGCAAGGATTGAAGTGTTATCAAACTTAATTGAATGGTTTGGTTTGTCCATGACATGCTCGCAGACTGCAGACCTGTTGCAACGACGGTGCATGACATCGGCTACATGCTCCTTAACCCGTGTAGCTATACTACGTTTCGTTTGGCCAATGTATGACAGACCACACTCGCAGTCCAGCTTGTAAACACCAGCACTCTGCAGAGGGATGCTACACTGCACGGGCCTCAGGTATTGAGACATCTTCTTCATCGGCTTGAAATATGTTTTAATGGAAGCCCGTTTCACTACGCCCTATAGTGAGTCAAATCGATGCTCCCACCTATCGCTTGGCTCAGTACCTAGCTGGGGTTCTTTCTTCGTTGCGGGGAAAGACGCAGGCATACACACGGGATTCATACCATTTCATCACTGAAATTAAAGATCTGATACTAATTGATGATGAAATTATGGTTAGTTTTCATGTCCAGTCCCTCTTTACATGCCTACCAGTACAGGATTGCATCAATATTGTGAGGAGGAGGCTACGTGAACAGAATATGGCAATGGAATATGCTGAATTATTAGAACACTGCCTTACATCTGGCTATATGCTATGGAACGGTGAATTCTACGTGCAAGTGGATGGTGTGGCGATGGGGTCTCCAGTATCTCCTGTTGTCGCCGATATCTTCATGGAGGACTTCGAGGAGAAAGCACTCTCATCGTCACCTGTTAAGCCGAGGATCTTTAAAAGATACGTAGATGATACCTTTACTATTTTACCTAAATCTAGTGTTTCAGTTTTCCTAGACCATTTAAACTCCATTCATGAGAAAATAAAGTTTACAATGGAGTTAGAAAATGGCAATTCACTAGCCTTCTTAGATGTCAGTGTGTTGAGAAGGTCTGATAATACAATAGGTCATACTGTTTATAGAAAGCCTACTCACACTGATAGGTATTTTAATGGCAAATCACATCACCATCCTAGTCAACTTGCTACAGTGGGTAAATCTTTGTTTCAGAGAGCCAAGGGAATCTGTGACGACCAACATTTGACTGATGAACTACAGCATGTCAAGCGTGCGCTTTGGGCCAATGGGCTCAAGATACCACGCCTCAACCAGAAACCCCGTGTGAAGACTCCTACAGTCGAGCGTAAACCTGCGGTCCTGCCATATGTGAAAGGGGTCACGGATAGGATTGGAAACATCTTGAAACGGGCTTCCATTAAAACATATTTCAAGCCGATGAAGAAGATGTCTCAATACCTGAGGCCCGTGAAGTGTAGCATCCCTCTGCAGAGTGCTGGTGTTTACAAGCTGGACTGCGAGTGTGGTCTGTCATACATTGGCCAAACGAAACGTAGTATAGCTACACGGGTTAAGAAGCATGTAGCCGATGTCAAGCACCGTCGTTGCAACAGGTCTGCAGTCTGCGAGCATGTCATGGACAAACCAAACCATTCAATTAAGTTTGATAACACTTCAATCCTTGCCAGAGAGAAACGATATTTTCCCAGAATGTTGCGCGAGGCTATTGAAATCAAAAAATATCCCAATTTCAATAGACAAGATGGTTTGTCATTACCACCGGCTTGGGATCCTGTTGTACATCTTATCAAGGATCAAGCAAGACACAAGACTGGAAACCTTGGGCCTCGAACGGTGTAAAACAAATTAGTGTTAAAAGTAGTATATGTAGAGTTTTTGTTTAAAAGTATTTTATAGGAATAAATAAGGCAATCTGGGAGTTTTCTTTGGCGGTTCTTTCTCCTCAGTAAGCCTTTAGTGAACCGCTGGTAGATATTTTAAATAAATAATAAATGCCCTTCTGGCACATGTGTAACTGTCTTTACACATTAGGCTCATCTGGCATGTATGAACACCTTTATTTTAAATTAATATTTACAAAATGGGTAGTTTGCACAAATGTAACTTTGACAGAGAAAAAATGTGTTTTTCTCAGTCAACCTTTGACAACGGTATCTGTAAAGGTACTGAAACGTCAGGGAGGCTCAAATAATTAATATACGCGATATAATCAGCTTAAATACTACTAAAAACTATGTACAAAAAACCTAAAAAACAATAAACAAAAACAAATTAAAAAAATTACTCCCCTGCGGCATGGTACCGAAAATGCTGGCAGCACTTCCTCGCTGAACAGCTAATATATTAAGCGGGAGCTTAATCTTAGTTAATATTATAAACAACTAACTGCGTCCCGCAGTATTTCCTAGCTCATCCCACGGGAACACAAAATTTTTCGGTATAAAAAGTAGCCTATGTATTAATCCAAGGTATAAGCTACCTTTATACCAAAATCTATCAAAATTGGTCTAGCCATTTGAGCGTGATGAAGTAACAAATATACTAGGTAAGATAAGTAGGTATGATAAAAGTGGGATTATTTTCCACGTTAAAAACAGAAAGCTTTTTATCGCTGAACAAACCATAGCAATCTGTGTCGGGTTAGATTGTGCAACCTAGCGAAGATCTAACTGATAGGTAAGAATAAACAATCCAATAATGACAAAGAAACCTGATAAATTTAATAACGTTATGAAATACATTTACGCGTGTATTGAACTGAAGCCACATTAATAATCAAATCGCGTTTACACGCGCGAACGACAAAATCATGAACTACCAGAATTTCATCAATATCATCAATGTACGAACATTTGCAACTATAATGCCTCAAGCAGGGTTCTATCGAAGTCAAATATATTGACAGAAGACTTCATTTACTTGCTCAAATATGACATGTTTGCGGGCTGTTTGTTTTGCCTTATAATTTGACTGGGAGCCGACAAGGCTCCTCTTTGCACTAGAAATATGTAATTGAGACTGTCCACAAAATATTCTACACCCATATTTTTTTTATTACTACCTATAACAAGTTTAGGAACTATAGGTAAGAACATACATTACTGGCAGGACTAAGTGTTTCATATCTTTATAAAAGAAAATCTATGAAAACGATGATGAATGTGTGTAGATAAAGTAGTGTATGCATGCAACTGTACATAATAAGTTCTTAAAATACTCGTGTGATCCTATAAACTATTATAATACAACTGTTACATAACTAATATTATGCAACTGTTACATAATTAAGAGGTCTTAAAAAACGAGCGTGGTTTTATGAAATGAGCCGAAGGCCGATTCCATAATAGGATCACACGAGTGTTTTAAGGCCTAATTATGTACAGTTGCATACACAACTTTATCTAAACATATATTAATCATCATTATCATAGATTTTCTTTTATGAAGATGATATGAAGCACCTGCTACTCAGTCCGCGGTGCAGAGACCAATCACCGCGGCGGATAATTATAGTACTGTTATAATTATAGTAATGTCATGAAATACCTCTGATTTTGGTCGCTGCCAAGTAATGTAGGTACTTTCCTATAGTAGCTGAACTTGTTAGAGTAATTTAATAATTTTGGTTAAGATACATTATTTTATGTTACAGACACTATTAAAGCTCAGTGGGAGAAGCGCACTATCGAAACACTTTGCCAACTACCTATAGTTGCATGGTTGTAGGATGGCATTATAAGTATAACATCTTTACTTTTCAAATAAGTTGATATTTATCACCGTTCCTCTTTTTTATTATTTATTTAGTTACCAACAAAAACATACATAAAATACAAATTTTAGTCATTTCTCGTCAAACTGTAACTTTTATCGGCAAGACGCGCTCAATTTTAATAAAAACAACATAAACTTTATGTTTTTAGAATCTTCTTGAATTTTTAATGTGGAAATACCACATTTTTATATTTATAAATATTGACTCAAAGGTAAAGTTGAGAGAGCACTACGCCGGAAACGTAGGGGTCGCAGGTTCAAGTCCTGCTTAGATTGTAGTAGATCGCATTTCCATTTTTTTGACATAATTTAACCTTTGTGTAATTTTTTATAAAAATACTTTTGTAATTAAAATAAGTAAGTAGAAGTGATTTTTACTGATTCATAATATTTGAGTTCATTAATTCAGGCGTTTGTACTTCCTATAGCAATTTGAATTTAAAATACAAACAGAAATCGCATATATTTTAATTTTAACAAAAGTAATGGTGAAAAGAGGAATAAACTCAATGGTTGAGTGAGCTCCAATCCGATGCTGCTGAATTATTATTTCACAGGACATGTTTATTTTTGCTATCACGTATCGTATAGACAGTGGAATAATAATTACGGGTGATACATTAAAATATTGCTTTTTAAAAATGGCGACGGCCTAAATTAACCGCAAAGAACTATAATTATAAAAACACAAAAAATATGAATAACAACGATGTACAAAAAAAAATAAGTAAAACAAAAAAATATACGCACTGCGGTACTGAATTCGAATCCTAGCTCTTTGTGAAGATTACCGGCGGCACTGGGACCCCATGGACCTGAGACTAAGGTTAGTGTCAGATACAAAATCATCATATTTTCATAATTCCGAAAACCATGGTCTGATAAAATATTTCGATTTTATTTGGGATATCATTTAACCCTAACCTAACCTAATTATACTATGTAACATGATACCTACTTAGCGAAAATTTTCGTTACGTGTTATTTCACATTCGGAATTTTGATGGTTTCGGGTAAATCGGATTTTTTGAGTGTTCTCGTACAAAATGTCATTCGGGGTCGAGACCCTTATATTTAGTGCTCTTGAATTGTTCGGCCGCTTCTGCGGTAGGGAATGCAAACACGGTAATTTTTTCACAGTAAATCCTGTTAAAACAGGTTATTTGTATGATAAAATAACCGAGTTAGTATTCCTTGTTCTGCAGACGGCGTCAGTCTGTCCAGACATTTCAGCGTCCAAAATATTACATCGTGATTTTATTCATAGCTCATAGAATAGAATAGAAATAGTTTCTCTTTTGGTATAATGTTGATAGTTGACAGGCCCTGCACCATAAAATGTTTCTGTTTAGCCCAATGGTTGACTGGTAGAGAATGCCTTATGGCATTAAGTCCGCCATTTGTACACTTTTTGTTTTGTGCAATAAAGTTTAAATAAATATATAAATAAATAGAATTATATCTGCAAATCACAGATAGTACCAAAATCTCATATTTTATAAATATACAGGTGCAGCTCTGTGTTTTGTGCCTTTCGGTGTACAAATTGTATACCTTACTAAAATAAGTTTGGGCCTATATCAAATACTAGCGACCCGCCCCGGCTTCGCACGGGTGCAATGCTATAAAACTTTTTCTTGAATCACTCTATCTATATTAAGAAAACCGCATGACAATCCGTTGAGGAGGTTTAAAGATCTAAGCATACATAGGGACAGACAGATGGAAGCGAATTTGTTTTATGTAGGGGAGACCGGGGATGGTTGACTAACTTTTGGCTTCAGCTCATGTATCTTCGATGTTTGAATCAATATAACGGAAATAATAGTTGTTACAGGTAGAAGAACTATTCAGGTAGCTAAATTTTTGGTTTATAACGCACGAATTTATTATTACAATACATATCTAGACGATTTTTGAAACCCCTGACTCTTAGTCAACCTACCCCATCTCCGGGGTAGGTCGGCCATGAGCACGGGGAAGGTTGACCTAGGCGGCAATTAGTTAATAAATAAGTAAATAAAGGAGATTTTTGTACAATAAAACAATAAGATTGTTTGATTGTTTTTATTGGACTACAAAAAAAATTAAAATGAGATTAATTCTCGATTAACAAAAAAAAATTGTTATTTCTATTCACTTATGAACAACAATTGTTTGGTTTTTGTTTTAACAACAATAATCAAATTGCAACATGAACATAAATTATTCTTATATTTAAATGAATTCTAAGAGATCAACTTGTTTGTATGAAAATATAAATTAACACTTATAATAATGAGAACATAAAATCTGTTTTATTTTTAGATAACGTTAGATTAGACTTTCTTTTGTAAGCTCAACTAAATTATTAATATGTATTATAAGTCTTTTTTTCATTCGTATTTAAATATTAATCGTAAACAAGATATTAATTAACATCCTTAAGTTAAGTGATAATCTCAAATAAATTACTAATCAACATAATTACTAGTATGTAACATAGAGAGTCTCTTGTTCCCTAGCTTTAATTTTTTTATCTTAAGTAAATATTCATTAACATCTTTAAACTTAGTGACTATCTCAGGCAACTGCTTATAGTATGATTATCATAAATGACGGTGTGACAAACTCTTTCCAGGACGTCTTTTGGTACATCGCCTCTTTCAGTTTTTCTTTTGTATGTCCTCGTTTTCTGTAAAAGCACAAATGTAATATAGTGTAAATATAGTATAATATGTAGAACAACCTCAGAGTGACAAATACTATTTTAAGGACAATGTTTTGAGATTGGTGATCGTAGTTACCGCAATAAAAATTGATTCAATAATATATTTACACCAAAGGGGTTGGTTGACTAATTAGTCTACCTGCCCCAAATAAAATTGGTCAACCAACCTCAGACGCCATTTTGAATTTCAACTGCATGTCCTGTCTAAATCTTGAGGCTAATTTGGAATTAATGAGGTATAATATAGAAAACGACCATTATATTTACCTCTGACACAACATAAATATTATTTAAAACAAACAAATAGGCACGATAACAAAAAAAGTACGATCGGAAAAAATTACTTACCAAGATCAAAAATCAAACACGCGATGCCACTCGAGAACAACGTACGACTGCGGCAGCGCACTTCACACAAGTTAGCGGGTCGCGAAGACGCGTCCTTGGCCGTGATTGGTTGACGGAAAACACGTGATAGTGGCGAGTTATTTCGGCTTAGTCTACCTACCCCTATAGTCAACCATCCCCGGTCTCCCCTACTATGTAGTGATAAACATTATACCTACCTACAACACACTTGTGATAAAATTTAAGTTAAGTATATTAAATTAAAATACATTTGAAATATGTTATGTTTTTTATGCTTATAATATTCTAAACGTCTTAAAAAAAAAAACAAGAATACTGTCATACACACACACACACCACTGCGGCGCACATTGGTGCAAGGTCGGAATAAAGTCCGAAAATTACACATCAACTAAAGTAATTTATTTGACTTAAATCTAACAGTAGAATACTTTTACAACTCTATACTGAAAGGATTTCAATTTTGGTGCATTATTTATTTATAAATAACTAATACAAAACACATGATGCTGAACAATTACAAATTTTTGGTCAAAAAAGTTGCTTCTTTCAGGTAATATATTTCTAAAACGGGCACTAAAGTATACAAAATGTTATTTTTATCTGATAAGCCATATAATAAGGTATTTTTATGTTTTATAATATCAGTGATTTCTGTATTGGTTTGAGTATGGCTTTGATTATAAACACCATGGTCGCTATTTTGACAATCTTTAATATTCAATTGGGTATTACTTTCTAGCCTCACCTCGCCTTTCACCAAAACATACCACAAATGATACCTTATTTATCGAAAATAATTACTTAATTGATTCCAGCTGCCGATACTTGCAATCTTTTGAATAATGATCATTTAACTAATCAGCGTATTTAGAGGTAGGAAAAATAATCACATAGATAAACACATTAATGAGGGTAGTTAATTAACAAATGGCTTGATTTGGATATAAAATGCGTGCATTATTGTCTTTTTCTTCACTTACTATTATTGATTTGAGAAAGTAATGATACATGATTTTAATACAAAATATACACATTTTTAAATGCTTTTTTTATTTATTTTATCTACTTGTATTGATAAAATCACATTTCAAAACTTTTTAAACGTCCGCCTTTCATAAAAATAATTAATTCCGCGCTCCCATACAACCCGCACCAATGTGCGGCGTTGTGGTCTGTTAATTGTACTTTTTTTTTACTTTAAGGGTCTTATTTTTGCTAGCTACCAATCCCAAGCCTAATCAAATTAAGTAATCCAAAGACGTATAAGTCTTCATTTACTGATTATTGATTTTATTACCAACTAGTTGCGGCTGTACGTATTCTGGCACACATCATTACGAATTTAAGCCTAATATGGAACATGCCACGCTCTATTTGGCCTCATTATACCTCATTACGAGAGTTCCGCTTAATTATAAACTTTATTATTAACTCTATTTATGGAACCAGTGGTGGAACTGGGATTGTATAGGTATACAAATTAGTAATTTATAGGTATGCCAATGACCCGCCCCGGCTTCGCACGGGTGCAATGCTGATAAATTATGCATTTATTATACATAAAAACCTTCCTCTTGAATCACTTTATCTATTAAAAAACTCCATCAAATTCCGTTGCGTAGTTTTAAAGATCTAATAATACATAGGGACAGACAGACAGCAGCCACTTTGTTATATACTATGTAGTGAGTAGTGACGGAGCACATGTACATAGATTTTAGCCACGAATATTATCATATCTATGCATCGGCACAGAATATATCGTGTACTTATGTACAAGATAGTCTGTACAAGATGTTGTTGTACTTATTTATTTACTTATTTATTTATTTAAACTTTATTGTACAAAACAAAAGTCAGTACAAATGGCGAACTTAATGACAAATGGCATTCTCTACCAGTCAACCATAGTACTTATGTACATGATATTCTATTACTTATGTACAGCATATTCTGTGGAATGAAACTGTCACCCGCAGTTTTTTCGGGCAGATACAACTACTGACTTCTAATACAAGTACGCTGGACTTCATTGTCGTTGCCAAAATGAAGCCAGTTGATTTGAAACGAACTGTAGTGATTGAAGAATGAATGATTCATTGAAATGTTGAGTCGCGGTTTTGAGTTTGTCACATCCCTCGCCCTTGTACCACTGTTTCCATGTTTACATTTATCTGTCGTTTACGTACCGCAAAGGTTTTTTATTCTTCTAAAATTATTAGAGACTAACTAAGGAAGAAAGTTGCTGTTTGGCATAAGTGTCCATAATTATTTAATCACACCGAAAAGCACCTATTACAGATCTGTGGATATCTTATCTATGTTTTTGAGACTTAATTCATACATCGGGGTTTTCAGAGCGGGAACGTTTGACATTAGCTACAGAGTAGATATTGACTTAAAAAACAGAATGTTCTCTAACAGGTTTCTACGTCATGAATAATTAATTGAAAAATACAAAATAATAATCATTCATATAGGTACACATGTTCTAATGGTCAGTCATTATCAACCTCCTCAGTTAAGTCCCTACTAATTAAAAAGCAAATAGTTCATAGATATCGGGTGTCAAAAATTGACATCCGATATCCACCAAAAAAAAAAAAACATTATATTAGACATTTATTGTCATACCGTACCCTTGCATGCAATTGCATTTTAAAAATACTATATAATAATAAATACAAATATGCTTCCAAGAAAAAAAAGCTCGTTACGAGTTTGTGCGTTCGTGGATAGAAAATAATCCAGACAGAGGTCCGAGGTTCTTTATTTTTTGCACCAAATGCAATGTTAGCTTCGCTCAAACGAAATTTGGTGTAACGCGACATGTTGCCAATAAACACAAAAGTAGGTATAAAATATGATTTCAATAGTGAGCTCGTGAAGTTTTTTTGTGGGCTGTAATACACTCCCGAGCAAAATAATTGCATCACTTTGCATTTTTTCATCTGCACCCTATAACTTTGTAAATTATTACCTAAGACTGACAAGTGAGGTACCAAATGAAAGCTGGCAATGCGACATGTTGCCAATAAACACAAAAGTAGGTATAAAATATGATTTCAATAGTGAGCTCGTGAAGTTTTTTGTGGGCTGTAACCAATCCGATATTAACCTTGACTGCGCAGTAGCCGATTTACGTACAAATGCGAATGATTTGTGTACATGCGCAAATCCGCCATCTTTGTTCAAAAAGTTTACCGGAAACTATACCGGTAAATTTGGAAAAACTGTAAATGTTTTTCAGTTCATTTAAGTAACGTTAACGATGAAAAAATGAATACAATACGAAATGAGCTTAAAAAATAATATATTTACAGGAGTGTTGACGAAACCACTGATGGTGTCGGTCGGCAAATAGCTAATGTCATAGTAGCCATATTGGCTCAAAAAAGGGTTGAATAATAATTCTGGCTTAGCACACTAAAAATTATAAATGAATTATTAAAAGGCAAAGAAATAGAACTCCAATCGCAAACTTCTCGTGCATCAATTTATTCCTTCAAAAAGTTTAAATATGCACCTATTACAACTGTCGACGTGGAAAGATCGTTCAGTTCATTGAAATGGATATTTACAGCAAGACGCCGCAGAATTACTATTCCAATTATAGAAAAAATATTAATAGTTTATTCAGAAAATCGTGTCAACTACTAAATTTAGTGCACGTAATTAATTAAAGTTATTTTTATTGTTATCTAACGAGGCTTGGTAATGAAGCTAAAGTACTATATGATTTAAAATAAAACTATCTCATTAGAGTGTATACAATTCGCAGAGAGGTAGTTATTCATTAGGCATAATATGATATTTTCTCAGACTAACGTATCTGTTTATCTCTACTCTTTTTCAAATCGTTCCCGCTCCGAGATCCCCGATGTATGTTACCTAGTAATTATACCCTCCTTTTGAAATAAATTTAATTTAGGTCAGAAACATATTTTAAAATCATATTAAATGGTGTAAATTTCCACGAAATGCGCAGCCCAATGAGATTACGAGAAATTATTATAAGAAAACTCAAAAACAATACACGTGTACAAGGGCGAACTTATAACCTGTTTCTTCCAGTATACCATAACTTTTAGTGGTTCGTAAATAAGTTTTTCTTATTATAAAGTGGGAAAACTCGTTGTCAAAATGCTATATCAAGATAAACGGGAGACTCAAAGTACTTCAAAAATGTAATACAGAGCTTTTAAAACTTTTGAAAAGTTATCCTGAACCAAACTTTTTAATATACGTAAAGGTTTCTCGGATTTAATAGAAATTAACTCAAGTATAAATTATTTCAAGATTAATCCTACCAAGTTTACTTTGCAAATGTTAAATTAATAGGTATTCTCGTTGGAGCTAAAAGGTGCTTGGGTGGAGACCACGTATAGAGTCGCGGGAAACCACGTGGAAAGGCGCAAACAATACCGGTGTCAGTGTCAAAGTTTCATTGTCAAGTTGTCATTTAGTTACTACAAAAACAAGTTCCTTTTTAGGGTTTCGGATCTTAAAAGGAATATACACGAAACTCTGATAGGATCACTTTGTTGTCCGTCCGTTTGTCCGTCTGTCCGTCCGTCCGTCCGTCTGTCCGTCCATCAATCGGTCTGTCCGTCCGTCCGTCCGTCCATTGGTCTATACGGTATATATATTTATACAGTTTTATTCTGTTTCTGAAACTCTATTCGTGTCCCTTATACGCTTTTGAAAAAGGATTATTCTGGTTATTTAGCTATAGCGTTATCTACCAGCAAACCAAAATTAAGGCTTATTACCAACAATCAGATGGAAAACAAAAAAGTATAAAAAACCGGCCAAGTGCGAGTCGGACTCGCGCACCGAAGGTTCCTTACAAACACTTTCCATCCCTAAGTGGTTAAGTTAAGTTTGCACCTGGTATGTATAGCGCCCCATATAAATTAGGTGCAAAGTTAGGTATTAAAAAAAAACAACTTACTAGATCTCGTTCAAAACAAATTTCTTTGGTAGTTTTTATAGTAATGTACATCATATGTTTTTTTTAGATTTTTCATTTTCTTATTTTAGAAGTTAGAGTTAGGGGGGGATCTACTTTTTCCACTTTGGAAGCGTCTGTCACGCAAACTATTCGGTTTAGAAAAAAAATATTTTAGAAACATCGATATCATTTTTGAAGACCTAAAAAAAAATTTTGAGTTTCAGTTCTAAGTATGGGGAGCCCCCAATATTTATTATTATTTTATTATTTTTGCATCAAAATCCTAATGCGGTTCACAGAATACATCTACCTACCAAGTTTCAACAGTATAGCTCTTATAGTTTCGGAAAAAAATGGCTGTGACATACGGACGGACAGACGGACAGACAGACGGACAGACGGACAGACGGACAGACAGACATGACAAATCTATAAAGGTTCCGTTTTTTGCCATTTGGCTACGGAACCCTAAAAATGGAACAATACACTATCAAAAACAGTATCGGTAGTATGGGTATATTAACCCTTAACCACCTACCTCCCGTCTCACAGACTCTTTCAAACCTAAAATTGTTTACATACCTATGTGCGAGCATCCTACAAACGTTTGTGTCCTTGTACCTTCTCCCCTCCTGCCTCAGTGCCGCGTCGTCGATCGACAGGGTCGGTCGTGTACGCATTTAATTTTGGTGAGGATATTACTGTTTCCGACCGTCTCTGAGACGGGTGGTAGGTGGATACGTATTTTTTCTTAAGGGTCTCGGAGACGGGTGGTAGGTGGTTACGTGACTAATGCATACTTTTTTCTTTACTTAGCCGACCGCTTAGTCAGTTTAGTAGTGATTGGAAGTACGGAAAACCTGTTTACTTGTGACCCGAAGAAAAAACGGGAACCAGTACGTATGTTTCTAATGCAAAAAAAAAAACGATTTGCCTAGAATGTGCAAACAAACTTATATTCACTGCCGCGAAAAAATCTAATAAATTAGTGGTCTGCAATTTTATAAAAATATTACCTTTATTTTAACGAAATTTATTGATTTAGCATTGTTAATTATTGAATAATTAGAAATAATTACTTAGGTCTGTATATAAAGTAAACATTTTTGTTGATCTCACCTTCCAAGGGATATATAGTTCCTTTAGTAGAAATAAGGACTGATGCCATATGTTTACAGCAAAAAAATGAATTGTTAATGTTTCCAGAATGATTAATAGCTTAATAAATATTTTAATATGTCTATATTGCCATTATTATTTTAAATTTCCCATCTGATCTATAAAATTTAACATATAAGGCCGACATTATGTATCCGTCCTGGGGACGGGAGGTAGGTGTTTGTGTGACTAAAGAAGCAGGTAGGTAGTTAAGGGTTAAGAATAATATCGCAAATTAATTACGCCGTGTGATCTGGCAATGTTTTTATGATGGTTTGTCAACAATGTCAATGTACTGCGTGGTGGTTTCTATAAAATATTTAAAAAAATATCCAAAGAAAAGGCCGATAACCATTCACAGTCGTGAACGTGATATTATAAATAAAGAATACACGTGTTTAAAACACGAATAACAGTCAGGAAACGAGTGCATGCCATTAAATTACATTACGAGGCTAACAAAAGAAACTGACAGGATATTTAAATTAATGACATTATAGTGCGGTTGCGATTGGTTGCAAAATTGTTGCCATAGAAATCTTATAAGTAAATAGCGCCCTCTTGACAATCCTCCTTTACTTCTGGTCAGGCTTTAACTCAAAGTTCTTTTAAAATGTATACTACTATCACCTTGAGCACCTTTTTGGCTTTAAAAGTCAACAGCTCTTTTCAAAATGAAAAGAAAACACTACGTTGTTTTTCAGTATAAACTCCGTGGCACTCGTCATGATTACTCGGTCCACTCAGTAGGACTTCCGCGAGTTGGTACCGTCTTAAACTGTTTACGCTTGCTCTTTGCTAGATGCTCACTCGATCACTCAAACAAACAAGTCGTTTTAAAATGTTCTTATTTAAATAAAAAAATTAAATAAATATCGGATAATCACACAAATCGATCTAGTCCCAATCAAGCTCTAGTAGACCTGTGTTATGGGCACTAGATGACGATAAACATACTTATATAGATAAATACATACTTAAAACATCCATAACCCCTGCACAAATATTCGAGTTCATCACACAAATATTTGCCTAGTAGGCAGCTCTGCTTCACCACTATGCCAACCGTGTCGTCAAATAAAACAATTCAAACGGATTATATTTTGCGTATATTAATTATTAATATCCTAAGCCGCACACAAGCTGCACAAACGCTATACCGGGTGTCCCAAGACTATGGGGCAACTAGGGAAAGTACCTTAATTATCGTAGTTAATTAGGATATTTTGCTGAAAGAAGACTTTATGTTATTTTAAAAAGTTATTAATTCTGCATTTAAATATTTTCTAAGAATTACTTGCTTAATTATTCGTCGTCGGCAATATAATTTTCTTGAAATTTGACATTTTACGTTATTCCTTTCTTTTACGAAAAGATACTATATGTTACTTAGGAAGAATCCTTTTCATCCTTTTCTCGGTTGAAACGTATGTACAATGTCTGTCTCTGTGTAACTGTGCATCTATCTGTGCCCTAGTAACGGGTTTCTTGGAGATTATGATTGTTGTTTCTTAGAATAGAAGAATAAGAATAAGAATAAATTTATTTCACAAAGCACACATGAACAAAATACACAGGAAATATCTTGCAGACCCCGAACTAGGGCTGTGTGTGTGTGTGTGTGTGTGTGTGTGTGTGTGTGTGTGTGTGTGTGTGTGTGTGTGTGTGTGTGTGTGTGTGTGTGTGTGTGTGTGTGTGTGTGTGTGTGTGTGTGTGTGTGTGTGTGTTTGTGTGTGTTCTTATATCACTTAACTATAATTATGCTACATATTTTATAGTTATAAAGATGCACTATACTTACATGTTTAAATGAGATAAACTTCACAGTCAGCGAAACGAATCTTGAGACACCGATATCTCATTATACTTCACGAACGTAAATGTCGACGCATACTATTTCGTTTATGCATTTTAATATTTTAATGTAAACTGTCGGGAAAACTGCATATTGGAGCGATCGTTTGTGAATTCATTCGTATTACGTACCTAGTGTAGCAATGTAAAATAAAGACACGTTCCCGCCTTGGGGCCAACCATGCACTTTAAGTGCAAGTAAGGTAATAACAGTCATTCAACTTCTGAGAATGTTCTTTTCCGTTCCTCTATTCATATCAATTTAATATTATCACTAATATTGTACATGTAATATATACATTATACAGAGCGTCCCACAACTTTGTCACAAGTAGCAAAATACCTTAAATACCTACTGTAGATAGAAAATGTTACTGAAACAAGACTTAATTTATATTTTTAAAACAATACGAACTGGATTAAATTCCGTATAAACTTTAAGAAAAAATCTAAGCTAATTGTTTTATCCACGCGTACCAAATGGTGCCGTCCAGGTACCGCATAATTATTATATTTTTTTCTCTTATTATATTATTTACGTCGGATAGCAATATTAAAACACATATGCATCGAATCTATCACGTCGTTGATGTCAAATATGGGTTGACATATTTCGAATCGGTTCGCGATTCATCATCAGGAGGTCCTATCAGTCGCGGTGGATGTATTTCAAGATGGAGTTTTCCATGTAGAATGTAGGATAGCGTTATAAAAATTCTGAAACAATTGAACCGAGATAACTACAAATTCACCGATCGTGAAACGTATTTCTAGCGTAGCTCACATTATACGCTGAAATACGTAGTTTTTAAATATTACCAGAACGTTGCTCTCACTAACCTTATTATAATATAATATGCGAGGCTAAATTATTCCCCGTACGGAGTTAGCGCTGAGCTTGTTTTTTTCTGTCACTAGAAAAACAAGTGAAGGCTCGATTATGTTATGCCCGCGCGTTTCTGGCAGCGTACAGGTCGCGTCCCTTGTATTACGGATATTATCTATTAGATTAGAGTGATTAGAGTAGTACTAGGTATACATACCTAGTATTAAGACTCGCAAGCATTTTTTTGATGCGACTTACTTTTACCGAATTTCAATCAACTGGTGCCATTTCTTTGAAAGACATCAGTTATACAATACCGAACTTACTTCGCAGAAAATTGATTGTAGTTTTAAAAGCAAGACCGGAACACGTCAAAAACTGACAGAAGGGACCTTTTCCTACAGTGGCTTGTTGACTACGGAACCCTAATGTTGCAAGTATTTCTGTGCTCGTACGTGTATAACTTACACTCGCATCACAATGCAATCTTAAATTATTACTGAAAATAAAAATAAGGTTTGTTAACAGTAGCCCAAACGTTAGCTGCGACGAGTAGATAATACATAAATCGGAGGACTGACAAACTGAGGGCTACTAGTAACCAAACAAAAGTTATATAAAATTAGCATAATTTCAGTACCCCTTAGCACAATTAGGCTACTTCTCAAGTAGTTAAACTAGTTGAGCTGTTTTTTTCGGGTAAGCCCCGAGAGGTAACAGTTACAAATACTCGTACTCGGACCTGTTACACTCATGCTAAATGATCGCAACACTAAAACATATCTCATCTTTAGAGATGAGATATGTTTTAGTGTTGCGAGGCACAGCAAAATGCTAATGAAATGTCAGCTAAGCTCCGCCGCCTGTGGCGTACAGTACATCGCCGAATTAGGTACAGCAGAAATGAAATTTCCGAGCGACATGTTGATACTAAACGTATTCAGATTTGGTGTGACATTACACTGTTATAACAAGGATATCTGCTATATTTGAGTTCATTTGGTATATTACTATGTCACGTATAGAGAGATAATACGTTGTATAATATTTTTGAATAGTTTATTAAATTACATTTTTCACAAAATGTGTGCTGGCGTTGCGCGCTGTCCTACGGGCTCGACTCGTCGTAATGTTATTATTACTACCTCTTCATACGGATCAAATATAAGTTTGTTCTTAGCTTCGTTTTCTTATATCAAATTGACTATTTTGCTTGACAGACCTGGGCCCTAATTTTATATTATTAAATCTATCTTGGAAAGGTCTCTCAAGTGGCGATACACTGCTATTCGTCCATCGCGTTAAGTTTGCGCCACTTTTATATGCGACGTCTTCATCATATCAGGCGCAAACTTAACTTGATCGAGCAGTAACAACAAATGTCACTTTATGCAGTTCGAATCGCAAGCATTCCATTTTAATTACCTAGGGTATACCTGAGACATTGCTTATTTGGCGATATCTCAGAATTCACTCGAATTAGCGTCCAGTGTAAGCTGATGTGAATGACACTCAATAATATATAGCTCGAATTTAGCAAGAGGAAGTTATACATTTAATAAATATTCGCGCATCGTTAGAATATTAAAACAAGTGACGATCATCCGGTCCCCTTGAAAATTATAAACAATAGAAGGCCCCACAACAATTTTCCTTTTTAAACCTATTTATTTTTACTGCAAACGCATCGTAAAATGTAACGACAATGGTGTGAAAAAACATGGCGGAAGAAAAATGCAACGCTCCTATGAGTGTCACTGGGCTACTTACCGTCGATGCTTATCGTGAGTCAGGGGTATCCGAGGGCAATTCTGCAGTTATCTGTCCCACAGAGTATTTTGATTACAGAGGATTCAGTTCGGTGTTGTTCCAAAAAATAGATAGATAGATAGAATACACTGTATTTCACACCTCGCCACGAAAAAAAATACAAACACAGAACAAAACCATTTTTTTTTTACTTAATTACTGAAGGTACGCACTGGAAAAGATTTTTTTCATAAAAAATCGGAGTAGCTTTAATCTAAGGCAATCATATGGAATTTATTTGGACTCCGCTCACATAGTTCTTTTATATAATGAGTTTCAGAAAAAAAAGAGAAAACAATATTCATTGTGTGACTGTGACTACCGCACTTTTCATGTCAAGAAATGCATGTTGAACAAGGTATTAAGAAACATACACCGAGATAACCGTCCATATGGTAGAGCCAAGGCCTTCTGTAGTCTCCATCATTAATTCCACCTCTCTAAATGATTATTTTGGTTACGAGTTACCATACAAAAAATACCATGATAGGTGTGCCTATCCCATTTCAAAAGTCTCCTCAATTCGTCCACAATCCCGTCATCAAATCCGGCCTGATGAAATTATAATACAATACAACAATACTTTATTGCACACCAATAAAAAATTATAAAGAGAAACAAAACAAATACAATGTCTAAATTTAATAACGGTAGAGAACAGGCGGTCTTATCGCTAAAAAACTATTTCTTCTAGACAACTGTTGGGTCAG
Organism: Apotomis turbidana; assembly: GCA_905147355.2. Taxonomy (NCBI): domain Eukaryota; kingdom Metazoa; phylum Arthropoda; class Insecta; order Lepidoptera; family Tortricidae; genus Apotomis; species Apotomis turbidana. The sequence continues at coordinate 24,525,145 of LR990286.1, forward strand.
GGTGATATTGATGAAAAGTTCAACTTAATATAGACAATCCATAATAATCATAGAGATAACACATACTAATCACAGAGAACATCCTCGTTTTGAAGTATATTAATAAAAATGACATCGCTGTTCTATTCGCCGTGAACCGTCTCATTCGCAAGCAAAAAAGATTGCGCCGATTATGCGAACATGCGAAAGCAAGAAACCCTCATAAGTGTAGTGTACAATTTGAATGAGTGCGTCCTGTTTGTCGATGCTGTACGCACACATATTCAGCTGATATGAAACGTGCTGTCTGAATGCCTCTTTTCGAATCTAAGACGGATGCCCTTTCTGGAAAGTATGAAAGAGAAGATTGAATAACAAAGTGCGCTCTTTGATTGGCTCTTTACAAAGTTGTTTGCTTTGACGTGTGCTTTTCCTACATATTCAATGCATGTGGAGAGGATCTTCTTTTTTTGTTTCGTTATAAGGGCGTTTTGTGAAATTTTCCCTTGGGCTTTAATCGAGTGCAACGTGTTTGTATTTACATTTGAACTAGTCTGTTACAACATATATTAAAAACTTAATATACTTCATCCCAACACTGTTCGGAAGTTTATTTTTAGTAATTATGTAGGTCTAAATCTTGTCTGGTTCTACTTGTAGCCTTTTAAACTTTCTTCTTCTATAGTTTAATAATTATATTTGGGAATTTATACTTAAGAAAACAAAACAATCAATTAATCCTACCGACTGCGCCAAGGATCTTAATAATAAGTAAAAGATGATGCTTATTGAGGAGATACGCATTTATTTTAATTTTCTTAGAAAGTATATTAAAGGCACTTCTCACATGTGGCTAACCCGGAAAAAGAGAGAGACGTCAATATATTTTTTTACATAGTGATTTAGTGCGTTCGGAAATGCATTCCACGAAGTTTACATGTTCGGATGTTCTTTACAATTTTTATATTCCAGAGTAAGGTTAAAATTAAGTTGAGCTACATCTTAAACACCCAGAGTATTTTAACAGCAAAAAACTTATAATAATTCCAAATATACTAACAAACTAAACAAGTGAGCAAACTTTAACGACAAAACTTTTAGATGCTACCTAAATTTCTCCGGCAAGTTAATATTTACCTAAAGTAACTCAGAGCCAGTTTGGGCGCCAAGTGAAAATATAAAAGAATTTACCTCGAAATTTTCCCGAAACCAAGCACATCTATCTTGTCTCAGATGCTAAACTTGGCCACCTATAAGCAACTTGCATTTTTAATGCTATGCAAATATGGCTCAAACTTTCCTGACTTATTCTACAATAAGGTACATTCCTGTTCGTTCTTGTTTACTTATACGGTGCATGCATACCATACCTACTTTAACAACTGAATTCCTGATTTAAATCCCGAATGGGTAAAGTTGAGTTTTCTCCGCTCGTAATTTTGTTGAGTCATAACTGGTTATGACTTGGGAGTTTCCAAAATATAAACTACTTATACGTCTCAAAGAAATATAAGTGCCACGCAATTTTTTATGCCGATTTTAAAACCTTTAAATACAGCATGGCCTTAAATAAGGAAAATAGATTAATAATTTGGGATTACTATTAACGTAGTGTAAACTCACTATTGTGATGCTCTATTCAATAAATTAAAAAAATATGTATAACAAAATAACAATGTGTATTTAAGTACCAGCAAATGAATACACGCCTCCAACAGTCAACAAACACGTAAAACAAAAGCAAAATTAGAATCTCAATTCCAATCAAAACATCGTTTTTGTTTACCGTTTCATTCCCCCGAACCGATTACCCGGCCGCATTCTGATAAAATCATATTTTCGCAAATTTTAAATTGCGAACAGTCGAACAGTAAAAACAATCGACGAACGTTCGTTAAAGCGATACGGTGAATACATTGTGCCCATTCCGCTCAGATCGTATAAACACTGTTGACATGCTAAATCGGTTCGCGAACGACGGATCAAGCTGGGAATCTGTGGAGGGTATACGTTCATTTTATGGGACGCAACGTGATTCGATTTGAATAAAAGGTATCGCCACCGACGCCCAATATGTAAATTCCGTTAGGAAAAAAATATACGCCCCGCTTTGTGTGCAAGAAAAATATCACAAACTGATCCGACGGACGCTGTTGAGAAATATTTTAATTGGCCCCGGTCGAAAATTGATAAAATTCCGTGTAGTACCCTGGGATTGGATGAAATCTGGTAGGTAGGTAATCAATACAATACAATACAAATACTCTTTATTGCACACCTCAAACCCAAGTTAACGAAAAAAAAAAAACCTCAAACATCAAGGAATACACAACATAACACGAGATACATTAAAGTTACAGGCAGAGGTAAACAACAGGCGGTCTTATCGCTAAATAGCAATCTCTTCCAGACAAAATTTAGGTAGCGGACTAGTTGAAAATTAGGTAATGTTTGAAATAAGTAAATGTTAAAGTTATTGAAAAAAATTACAAGTCTGAGTCGGAATCTGGTACAAAGACAACCATACCGCAGTACGCAGGAAACATCGAAAATTCACGTTTAAGGCCCCCACATTATTTTACTAATTGGTGAATTGTATGCTAACTTAACCTCTTAGAATTACGACTTAACATTGTTTTACACACTTATATATATATAATATGTATATTCTATTATTGTGTTTGCGAATTTAATATCAACTTATTGACTGTGGTTTTCGACGGTCAGAAACAGATTTGCAATGTCTAATACGGTTCCATGCGTGTGAAATATGGCTCATAATGACATGCGTCAATAATGCACATCTGCTACAGACGATGCTACGGCGTAGCCTGAGATTTGAAGTGCCTTCTACGGACGTAGCATTCGTAGCACAGTTAACCGTTGCCTTTGATATCATGGGATAAACGTTGCATAATTAAGCGTTTATATTATTATATGCTATGATAACATAACGGAACTTCATCGCATAAATAGTATACATATGATTTTGTTAAGGCAAAGGCTTCTTTCGAGACCATAGACAAAGTTTGCACCTAGTTTTGATGCGATGCCAGATACCTATATACTAGATGGCACGGGTTCTAGAACCTGATATTATTTATTTATTTTCTTTATTAGGGAAAAACAGACATAAGAAGATAAAGCAATTACAGATGACAAGAAATTTTAAGTAAGGTATATTTAGCCTACATCTCAACACAATTCTCACCGAGATCTTATGCAGGTAAATAAGGTGGCATTGATCTTAGCTTGAACATAGGTAAATGGTAAATGAATGCTATTATAAATTTGGTGAATGTCGATTTAAGTTTAATGAAATTGCTTGATATTAATTATTAACTTTTAAATATATTGAAGTACTAGCTGCGCGCGGTGGTAACTGCTCATCCCACGGGAACACGATTTTTTTTTAGGATTAAAAGTAGCCTATTTAATCCAGGGTGTCAGCAACCTTCAAACGATTATCAAAATTGGTTCAGTCGTGTGAGCGTGAAGAAGTAACAAACATATACATAAACACACTCACAAACTTTCGCCTTTATAATATTAGTGTGAATTGAAAATAATATTTACAAACACGATATTAAATGAACTTTCAGTCTTTCACTTTTAGCTGCTTTGTTGAATAAAATTTCGGAGAAAGTGTACATTAATAGCAGTAGAAATAAAATTACTTACGAGAAACGTCATAAAAAATATCTAATAGGCATCATAAAATGACGATTAGAGGAGAACCTCGTTTGTACCGCCCACGTTTTCTTGGGGTCCGTTTACATTTACTTGACCATTCAAGTAAATTATTATGACTGCTCCATAGCAGTCATTTAAACAATTGACAACATTTCATATTTTTAAGACTACAATCTTATTACTGTTCCGCATTCCGCTTAGAAAGAGTGTTGAGTGTTTGAGTGGTCTGAACTCCAAAACTAAGACACAATGGAAAGGTAACATTAGTATTTCCATTAAAAATTAAAAAAAAACCGGCCAAGTGCGAGTCGGACTCGCGCACCGAGGGTTCCGTACAAACACTTTCCATCCCTAGGTGGTTAAGTTAAGTTTGCACCTGGTATGTATAGCGCCCCATATAAATTAGGTGCAAAGTTAGGTATTAAAAAAACTACTTACTACATCTCGTTCAAAACAATTTTTGTTGGTAGTTTTTATAGTAATGTACATCATATGTTTTTTGTAGATTTTCATTTTCTTATTTTAGAAGTTAGGGTGGGGGGGGGCCAACTTTTTTCCACTTTGGAAGCGTCTGTCACGCAAAATATTCGGTTTAGAAAAAAATTATTTCAGAAACCTCGATATGATTTTTGAAGACCTATTCGTAGATACCCCACAAGTATGTGTTTGATGAAAAAAAAAATTTTGAGTTTCAGTTCTAAGTATGGGGAGCCCCCAATTTTTATTATATTTTTTTTATGTTTGCATCAAAATCTTAATGCGGTTTACAAAATACATCTACCTACCAAGTTTCAACAGTATAGCTCTTATAGTTTCGGAAAAAAATGGCTGTGACATACGGACGGACAGACGGACAGACAGACAGACAGACAGACAGACAGACAGACAGACAGACAGACAGACATGACGAATCTATAAGGGTTCTGTTTTTTTGCCATTTGGCTACGGAACCCTAAAAAACGGCCGAATTTAGAAACGTACAGCCCCTAAACCATTTATTTTAAACCTATTATTTTACCTAGTAGTTTAAAAAAAAAAACTAATAAATGCGAGATGACTGCCACCCGCCATAACACTCGCATTACTCGCAACTACTCGCTCTAGTACTGGTTTTTGTTTGTGGACTCGCAACTGTACACTAAACAGGCCTGGGGATGAAACAACACTCGCGGCTTAGTAACCAGTCCTCATCATCATCATCATTTTCAGCCACAGGACACCCACTGCTGAACATAGGCCACTCTTAGTGACTTCCAGATCGGCTGGTTGGAAGCGGCCTGCATCCAGCGGCTTCCTACAACCTTTACCAGGTCGTCTGTCCACCTTGTGGGTGGACGTCCCACGTTGCGCTTGCTGGTGCGTGGCCTCCATTCGAGTACCTTTTTGCCCCATCGGCCGTCAGTTCTACGTGCTATGTGCCCCACCCACTGCCACTTCAGCTTGCTAATCCATCGAGCTATATCAGCGGCTTTTGTTCGTTCACGGATCTCCTCATTTCTGATTTGATCTCGCAAAGAAACACCGAGCATAGCCCTTTCCATAGCGCGCTGTGCAACTTTGAGCTTCCTTATAAGCCCACAGTTAGAGGCCACGTTTCTGTTCCGTATGTCATCACTGGTAACACACATTGGTTGTAGAATTTCGTCTTTAGGCACTGAGGTATTTTGGATGAGAAGATATTGAGTAACAAATCCGTACGTTACAAATGCCAAGTAGCACACAGGCTGTTTATACAGCATGCCCTTGTACAGCTAATTTAAGTTCTGTAAGGGCTGTATATAAGCGCTTATGCACCCTGTGTGCCTACTTGGGATGTGACGACCAAATGGCGAGATTAGTTTCATGACTGCCACCCACTATGACACTCGAAACAACTTGTAGAATTTATAAGACTCGCAACTGTGCACTAAATAGGCATCGGGATGAAATAACACTTATGGCTAAGTGACCAGTCCGTACGTTACAAATATGACGACCAATTTAGTAGCGAGATAGGTTTTATGAATGCCACCTACCATAACACTCGCACCATTACTCGCAACAACTCGCACAGGTACCATTTGTTACTGGACTCGCAAATAATGGCACTAAACAGGTCCTAGGATAAAATAACACTCGCGGCTTAGTAACCAGTCCGAGCGTGCGTTACAAATGCGACGGACAAGTGGCGAGATAAGTTTTTTTACCAACTTCCCAGACGTTTTGAACCAAGGTTAAATTTGAAGAGGTATAATTTTCATAAACTAAGACCAATGTTATATTTAATTCTTTTAAAAACGCCACAGTGTCTTCTCGATTTTTTGGGATGCTATTTTGGGACAAATATAAACTCAAAAAAAACATACATACACCCTTAAACATGAGCATAGAACCTCCTCCTTCTTTGGAAGTTGGCTCGAAACCATTATTATTGACTGACTTCAAAATAAAATTTAAATACTAGCACATCTACGCTATAACATTTAGATTTTTTTAAATATGTTTGGATACTATTTACATACGCATTTAACATTAACATTACAAAATCCAGAACATTTTGTCCAGAACAGCAACTATGAACAAAGACCGATCCCAGCAGTTGCGAGCGGCATAAATATTTCATACTTTATTGCTTCGCTTATTTGACGACGGGGGCCTAATGAACAATTTTATGCTTATAAAGTGCAAATTCCCTGTCATACTGCGAAACGGGACATTATAATACCCAATTTCAGCTTGAGAAAGAATATAAACGTACCTGTGGAACGCTCTCATTTTTTCGTAACGCTTGCGATAAATCAGATTCTAATTTTGAACTTGATCGTGTAAATTTTATGGGCAAAATTTGAGTGTCCGGATTGGTAGTTCGTAAAATGTCTAATTTGCGTTTTTATCATCGATGAATGCCTTTTTCATGGTGTATTTCCGTAATTTATTCTATTTTTAATATTTTTTGTAATAATGAAGATTGATTTTTAAGGTGTAAACTGGTCTTGTAGCAAGTTAGATCAAATTAACAAAAAGATAATAATTATTTGTATAACAAAAAGATAGCAAAGGAGATGTCATTACGTAAAATACTGATGTTTCCATTTCCTGATCATAGGGTTAAAATATACCAGAGTTGCACTACTGTATGGATAAAAAGGTACGTTTCACTATTATTTGAATTATTAAACTGAAAAAAAAAAGCTCACCTAATTTAACTACTTGAGAAATAGCCAAATGGTGCTTCGTACTAACCAAAATTATGCTAAATTTCCACAACTAATTTTGGTTACTAGTATCCGATGTCGAATAGTCCGATGAATGTAGGTAACTAGCAGCTAACATTAGCTGGTAAAACATATTTTTTTCAGTGTACTTAAACGAAAAACTACATATCTAATAAATAAATTATGGTCTTAGATCGTAATGGTGCACAAAAGGAGACAAACGAACAATTTCATTTGTTCTTTTCTTCCACCTTTCTAACTTTCCACGATCCTGGGCATCCTCGCTTGTGAACCCGTTTTCACTTAAGTATATCGCTTCATCGGTCCGCCACGGGGTTGAAGAACGTCAAGGATTTGCAACTAAGCTGACCAGAATATTAAAGTAACTATGGTAAGTAGCTATGATATCATAATCATCATCATTATCATAAATCAGCCGATAGACGGCCACTGCTGGACAAAAGCCTCCCTCAAAGTTCTCCACAACAATTGGCCTTGCACCGCCCTCATCCAATTTCTGCCCGCAATCCTAATCAGGTCATCGGTCCATCTTGTTGGGGGTCTCCCACGCTGCGTCTCCGGTCTGGCCACTCCAGAACCTTTCTGCCACAATGGCCATCGGTTCTCCGAGCAATGTGCCCCGCTAACTGCCACTTAAGTTTGGCGACTGTCTGTTATATCAACAACCTCGGTTCTCTTGCATATTTTATCATACCGGATTCGATCCCGCAAGGGAAAAGTTTATAATATCGCTTACAAACCGACAGTAAACGGTGTCTTCAATGTACCCTAACTAACTACAGTATTATATACCTACTTATACTTAAGATGAATAGTGATGCGGACCGAATCGCGTGACCTTGCCACTATTACATAAACCTCCCGGGTTTCCAAAAGTGGCAATATAACATTTAAAAATTTGTAAAAAAAACTGTTGATTTAAATAAAAAAAAAAACTCCAAGCATAGCTTGCTTTGAGTTACTTTGAGGCTTCTTAATACCATAATGTAATAATGAAAAAGTAAAACACTATTAATATTAACTTTTCAAAAATAAAATGTTTATAACACACAGTAAATAAATTGTTGCTTAGAACAACCCCTTTTATCTTTCATATTGAATTTGTTGGATCGCAGCGTCCGAGCTCCCTGGCAAATAACAGCCAATTTACTGTGCTTTGCTTTACTTTGTCGCAATAAGAAGTCACCGTACTTTTAATTAATCCTCTTAGTTCTTTAAATACGATAAAGAAAGCTACAGTTCCAATAGAACCTTGAGAGGATTAAGGTGCGAGTTTTAATATTGATTGCAAGTTCGTTTTCCGCAGGTTTGTTCCTGTTAAAATCTAGATAATTTTAGCACTATCCATAATTAATCCATAAAGCCGTGCACAGACAAACGAACAAAACATGGCGAACACTTTGTTCGCACATGCGTACCACTCACGAACATCAGACACTCTTTGTCAACAATGCTAGGGGCGATCCAATTTCAAGTACACAGGCTTCATAAGCACTTTATACAACCTTTATACCGCTTAAATTAAAGTTATAATCAGGGGTCGGACTTTCTTTCGCACGGTAGGACTAATGGAGAACTATGGAGCCGTTATTAACATTAAAATACAATTCATACTCATACACATACTCATTCATCTATTTCATTCCAAACTGCCTTTGTGGTTATTATGGTTAACATTCCCAAGCATTAAATGACTAAAATTATGAATATATTTTTTTACAATATTTTAAAATTCCTAATTTAACTCAATTTATTGTCAACTTTCTAGTTATGGATATTCCATCAATATCTAAATCCAATTTACTCCAGAAAACATGGATATAGTTGCAAATATTTACGTATTTTATGGTGGCGAAAAAAACAATTCTTACACAAATCAGGTCTTTGTATATTCTTCTGACTTTGTCCTTGTCTATAAAATTAAAATTGCGAATTAAATACACTTATGAGTATGAGTATGAATAGTATCCCTACATATTATATGTAATTAAAAACATATATATATGAAACTATTAGAGAAACACATGAAATATTCATTTATTTAATCTTTATTGCTTCTTAGGTTTAAGTCAGAAGGGTGAAGAGGCCATAACCTATTCTCGTCTTGTCAACCAGGCAATTATATTTCGTTATTCGTCGAATTCTCATTTCGTAGAAAGCAATTTTCTCTGAAGCCGTAAACTATTTGAGATTATATTAAAACAAAACTAATCCATAGGATGATATTCTCAAGAATTATAACCAAGTATGATTTCAGAAGAACAAAACCGACGAAGTGAAAATTCGATAAAACGAAACATATTAAGATGTAATTGTAGGGCGACGAAACAGTACAACAGAATAAACAAAATGAAAATACTTTATAAACCCTGTTATGAACCAAATCTTATAGTTTCTCAACTCTTCTAGTAACCGGCCTCCGCGGAACTTAAAACGGTTCAGAAAACTCTCAACTCTTTCATTTGCACATTTATTCACTTCATGAATACATTTTTATCAGCAACTTTAAACAGGAGTCAGAAAACCGTTGCATAAAAATGAGTTTAGCGCTCAAATTAATTGGCCAGTAAGTTGGCGTGTTAGTTAAAAGTTGGCTTGTCGCTTGGTGAGAGCGGGTGCTAGTTACTGGTTTGTTGGTTTTGGTTTATCAAAGTCAGGGTAGAAGGGCGTAGCAGTGGAAGTCGAGGAGAAAATTTGAAAATAACTTAGCCTTACATCCTTTCGAACACTATACATCAAAATTTGCTGGTTTATTAGGCCCGCTGGAGCTGGTATGTTCATAAAAATGGTCAAAGCTCCTTAATTAGTAGATAAAAAAAAAAGTGATTTGCGCATATACTACCTACCTATTTAAACCAAAGAGTATGTAATCACTACGTTTTAAGAGACGGGAGTGCCTTACAAAAAGCGTGAACTCGCATTAGTATGAAATGGGGGCGAAAACATACTGCTAATATGAAGCCGCAAACAATATCAGTGTCAGTGTCAATTCATGACATAGTGCCAACATCAAGAACAAAATAGGGATGTCACATGTTACATAAATTATCGAATTATCGATATCGATATTTAAAAAAAATTGTTCAGGCGGGGTTCGCATTCGCACCCGCGTCTCCAACGGCTTTCCGGTAATTTAAATCATTAAATATTTCGCTTCAATGTAAATATTTGGTTTACTTTAGGTTACTGACTTCATAAAAAAAAAACAAAAGTGTGCAAATAATTTTATTTCGTCCAAACTTTGCTTGGCTTGCTGATAAACATAGACGAAAAAAGCCGTTTCATCACTCCAGTCTGTGCTCCAGGTTGGAATTTCTGCAACACAAATAATACAGGCTAAACAGAAAATTACAGAGTAAAAATGTATCTCTTTGTCCAGATGAAACCGTACCATTCATAGTCCATTGAAGATTTTTCGTAAAATATTTCTGTGACCATAATCTAACTCAAACTGGCATAAAAAGTAGTGATAATAATGTCTTTTCCTCTCATCTGAGACGGCTTTAACAGCTGTATTCAAGTGCACACTTTTGTATAAGTACACATACCAATAGGCTTTTGCTTGAAGAAAGATATTCCGTATTTACCCAGGTATTTTTCACTTCAAATGAAAATTATCGATGAAACTTACATAGAGCACTATTGTTTACATACGTATAAGGGTATGTATTATTTTACCCGAAATATCAAGTTTTCAATGAAACTTACGATTAACATGGTTATAACACGCAGTAATTAATTATATTTTTTACTTACCGATCTTCGTCCGGTGGAAATCTTGCCATGAATAGTCTTTTTGACCGTCCATTGGACACGTTTTCATTCTGCATATTTCGCACTTTTTCCTTTTCAATCCACTCATTTTTGCAATTGTGATTGTCTTGTGTACCTTCTAGACGACCACTACACCCAAAGAATGCAAATTATTAGATTATTTGTGAAATTTGAATTATTTGAAAAGATCGCAGAACCTTGACAGAACCAGACTACAAAACAAAAGAGAAACGTCAACTAATATGGCATGGCGGACAAAAATGGCGGCTGAAGTACAACCCGCCTAAATTCGATTGTCGCCAATTATCTAATGCTTTGTAGGTTTCAACGTTCTTTCAAACTTAGATAGGTAAAAAATTCACCTCCGTTTCATATAGCCGTTGTCGATCGTTTTTTACCTTGAGAGTTGCGCGAGGCTGATTTAAACTATCACACTTGCCAATGGTACCCTATCATAACCATTATAGCTCTGAAACATTGTTTTCTATCTGTATCGTTTCAAAACCTTTTTTTTTACAGAGCATTTTTTTCCGTATTATTTTTTTACTCTTAAAATTATTTCTCGTCGAAAGTTTTATTTCGCCGAAAAAACATTTTGTCATCATCCTCCTAGCCTTTGTCCCATATTGTAGAGAATGAATTCTCAATCGGGGTCGGCTACCTAAATCCCAAGATGTGGCGTAGGCACTAGTTTTTACGCAAGCGACTGCCATCTGACCTTCCAACCCAGAGGGGAAACTAGGCCTTATTGGGCTTAGGTGGTTTCCTTACGATGTTTTCCTTCACCGAAAAGCGAGTGGTAAATATCAAATGACATTTCGTACATAAGTTCCGAAAAACTCATTGGTACGGGCCGGGTTCGAACCCGCGACCTCCGGATTGAAAGTCGCATGCCCTAACCATTAGGCTACCACCGCTCTTTCAAAAAATATTTCGTATAAAGCATTTTTCTTTGCAACCGTAACTACTATTTGAGATTGTTATAAGAAAAATCAAACCTAACCTTATCAGTTATCAATACGATTATATTTGCAAGAATTATGAAAAATGTATGACTAAAGAGGAATAAAATGATTTTACGGCGCAATGAAATTCGAAGAAAAAAGTTTCTAGTAGTCAAAGGGCTCCCATATTTTATTTTATCGTATTCAAGAAGGTGTTTATTTAATAATCTCGACGCATCAGGCCTGATGTTACGTCCATAGTCTCCTAGGAACTGAAGAGGCTTGGCATCGACATCTTGTCACGCGAGTATTTCGAACTGCGAGTTCGCTTGGGTCTTTATTATCGGTTCGCTCACTGGGGTTACCACTCGACTGCCACACAACACGATATCTGTAGCTTGAGAAACTCGATGGTTCCATCCTGATTCTAGCAAATGTTCGGCTATTGACAGACATTCATCTGACGGTTCTTAACAGCCAAGATATTCCTTGATTCTTTCAGGTATAGTCCGCTTCATCTGTGCAATACATACAATTATAAGTACTCCCTCCGCTGCAATCGATCTTAAAAACCGGCGATTGGAAGAAGAATTGGAATTACGTCCTTAGGTGATCTGACAGCTTAAATCATAAACCCATTAGGATGCTTTGTGATCAAACGAAAAGTTCACAAATAACACACACGTGGGAAAAACGTAATTCGCTTTTACGTTAAATTACCCTACACACCCATTTCAATGACATTTCTCTGGGTATAATATACATTTGAACGATATTTAGCTGACGCAACAATCCATTCAATATCATGATGTCATTTGCGATTGTATCGATGCGTTAATTATGTATCATGTAAGTCCATTATAATTATATTCATTTACGGTACGTTGCGATATACTAAAAGTTCAAAACGGCTGAACGGATTTTTACTATTTTTAATACGGGACGACCGTATATCCATAGATTCAAGAATATAACGCATTCTATTCTACATTTTTTTCAGAAAAGTTCGTTTGGGGATGCTTTCTCTATCAACTTTGGTGTACAATTAGAGATAGAAATATAAAAAAAGAGTTTACCTGGCAAAATACGATTGAAAAACATTAATTTGTAGTATATCTGCAGTATAGTATAGTTTTTACCAGGCTACTCTAAAACAATTGTTCGTGTGTTATTTATGACTTACCTAACTATCGTAATTTTTTGTCTTTTCTTAAATGTTTTGGAAATACAACAACACTTTATTTCACCCAAAATAGAATCATAATCTATTCCACGCCATATTACGACCTCAAATTTGAAACTTCCTCGCTTAAAATTCACCTCGCTTTAAAATAAATTTATATATGCGTAGATAATTTGATACTCCTTAAAAACCGGTATTATGCACATAATTTGAGCGCGTAAACGAAATTTTAGGACGAAGCGACCTCGTAAAACGTGCTATATAGTTGAAGGGTGTTTTAAATTTCATGGTTTATTATTTTGATGGCATCTTAAGATATTTTTTGTATTGGAAGGGTTAGCCGTGTTTGAGATCTTTAGAATAATTTTATGTTACAATAATAATTATTGGTGTTGTAAGTGACTTTCTGAAGTCGTTTCTGATGACTACTGAACGGCTGGTGCCAAAATGTTTCTTTTTATAATTTTCATACCTAAAGGGTGCTGACAGGACTCTATTACTAAGTTTTCGCTGTCTGTCTGTATGTAATTGTTTCACAGCTTTGGAACTTTAGGAACAACAGTAAAAGTAACAGTACATACTAAAAAAATAAAGGGGTCCTCATATAAAAAATATAATTTGTTTTTCGTTTGATGACACGTAACTTTTTATGCACGAGTCCGACTCTTGGCTGATTATATTTAATTCTAGTTACATTACAATTACATTAATCTTACTCCTTATTTCATGTGTACACATATACTCGTATTGACGCTCTCTGAACTAAATATCAAATTTTTACTCTGCAGCCTACCTGCACTTGAAACATATCCTGTTTGGCCCAATGGTCGAAGTTCGCCATTTGTTTATTCCAACAAAGTTTCAATTGATTATAGCATAGTTAATATAACTTTTCAATCTCAAAGGCTAATTTAATTTAACTCCACTCTCCAAGATATCAAACTCGATCAATATTCATACGCAAATATGTTATAAATAAAAAAAACACTGCCTTATTTAGCAACATTAATTTGCTAATATGCTAACGTGTTTGTTTAAAAATACGACACCAATTCCCGTGTCAAATTCACCCGAAAACGTTTTCCTTAATTTCGCCGCACACGTCCTAACATGGCGTCCAAATGTAAACCAAGGTCGTTCCGTACTCAGCTGTCATGTTCTTTTCGTTTTATAAAAAAAGAAACGGGACATAATGTCATTTCCTTTGCTGGGACGAGTCGAGCTGTGACCGGAAATGGGGACATTTTACCCTTTTATCAAAACTAATCACGGAATATGTGACGCGGGGGGTATTTTCAGTAGTCTCTTTGAAGACTTTAATTCTAGTAAGTAAAGCGGGAGTTTTGTCGTTCGATTCTTTACGAGACGCTAATAGACGATAAAACAGACGGCGCTGTCGGGATAGATCGGGATCTGACAATAAAACGAATATCCTCTACGTATCTAGCAGATACCTTACATTTTGTATTGCGAAAGTAGAATGTGAAAAGCATAATACTATTACTATATTTATTTAGATACTTGATTTTCATATTGTTATAAGTAATTGGAAACAGACAAAGCTAATGCTATAACGTCGTGCTGAAAAACATAACGTTGAATATATTATTGACCAAAATATATATTTTTTGACATCATCTATCATTTCCTACAAAAAGCTATTACCCATTCTCAATTTAAATTAAATGGCGAACGGATAAAACAAAATCTATCGCTGTTTTTGTTTAAATAAATCATTGAATAGTTCATTATGTGACTAGCCTTAAGATTGGACGAACATTGTGTTATGCATTAACGTTGAATAACAATAGAAATAACGAAATTAAATCATTCAACTGCATTTCATCGAAACCTAGATAAAAGCAAAACTCATGCTAAACTAATGTATAGCTCAAATTTCAAATCTTTCTACATATTTGTGTCTGTGAAATTTGAGTAATTTGCCGTGCCATCCAAAAGACATGACGCGATAGCCGAAAATTCCGCAGCGAAACTTCCTGAGAGACTGCAATATAACGATGGCGGTATTTATAAAGCTTTGAGTAACTCAAACCCTAGACTAAGGCTTCGTGGAAAAACGCTACGCAAGTTTTTACGTAATGTACTAGACAAAGGCGTCTTGCTTGCGCACTTTGCAGGATTACGGGGACCTAGAAATTGGATGAAATATTTTTATCTATTTGAGGTTACTATATATGGTTGCTCTTTAGCATTTTGTTGAAGGTACCGCGAAGTAGCATAGGAAAACACAAATTTTATTTCAATACATAACTTATGACTTATGATTATAGTATTAAGCGGTTTACACTCACATGAAATTGTCAGGAACGGCCCGACATGTTTCGAACTCGTATGGAGCTCTTCATCAGGGACTGCTGCCCGTATTTATATGTATACGAGTATACATTTATATTTTAAATATAATACAATAATTAAATTTTTCTCACGAAAGTTTTTATAAGATTACACAACTAATGCTAGATTAAACAAACTCTTATTCCAAGAATAACCCTTATTCTCGGATAGTTATGTCAATACCCGATATTAGTAACTGTCCCAAGTAGCACATATGCTATATATGAGCTAGCCCTTACACAGCTGAAATAAGACGTATAAGGGTTGTATAAGCTTTTATGCAGCCTGCTATGTGGGTGTTATTCTTGGAATAAGAGTTTGATTTCATCCAGCCGTAGGAAACAGTTAACTAATCAGCGTTTAAACCCAGGAACAATGAATCGCCTGTAAAACTCATGTATTACTTAGTGCCTCAACCCATTTTTTTCTATTTAGTGACTGATTACAGAATGTAATCTCCTACTCTGTGTATTTCAGTACGTGATCGCCGCTCAAGAATTTACTGGCCCCAGCGACCGTTGATTTTACAAGCCACATCTTTTACCTTTTGCTACTTAAATCTTGCAAGGCTTATCACAAAAAAAAAACACTTCTTAATAATGATTATATCGCATGTATTACCGCTTTTATGGGCAATTATTTTATTTCAACGGATGTGACATTTATCCAAGTAGCTGTCAATCTCACGCTAGTTTTCTTTTAAAATAACTCTCATGAAAAACGTTTTTTTTTTCGTCAAATAAAAGTAGCGACTAAAATGGCAACAAATTGCTATATCGACCCGCTCAGTCACAGTAAAAGCTAATTGAACCAGCCCTCATGTGACGTTAAGGTGGGATTACACAAGTAATCGGCTCAGTAGCGAAACGTGGGTTTGCTTCCATATATTTTTACTCGCCATAAGATGGGTTTAATCCTCTCGGATGAATTATGTCACGGACGGCGACGTAATTATATTAATATGGTGTTATGAGCAATGGGGCATTTTAGCTAGCTTTTAAGCGAGGTTTGAGGCACTTTAATAGGACAGAAAACGAAAAATAGAAGTATTAGCATTACAATCTTAAAAAAACACGATAAACGACGTTCTTCTGAATTCTGCCATCTAAAGAGTAATATATTATAGAAAAGGCTTTCATTACCACATACTTATGTGAACTAAATGCAAACTTTATTCATTTACGGCTTGCGGTAGTGGCGCCTCTAGCAATGAAATCTTGGTACTTATTATTTTGTTATATTATCATAATCATAAATAGTTCGATAAACCTTGTTTATTGTACCTACTCCAATATTTTAGTAAAATATTATATAATACATGCATTAACATTTTGCTGTTGCTGAAACTGTTTAAATACTTTGTTAGATTTAATATTACTTTTCTGAATACAAGAATCGAAACTAGCTACAAAAATCTGTGTACATTTAATTGTGGGCGGATAATTCCATGACGAGAAACGTAAGTAAGTATTTAATTGCGTATTTTTTTTTATTTATGCTACTAATGTCAGTGTGTCAACATTCGGGATAGAAAGTTATACTTATCGAGACATAAATGAACAGTAAAATTTGCAAAACAAATAAAAGAACATGCAATGAAATGGTAGCCCGTGTTACATTTTCATGGAAGTACTTAATCTGTCTTAAATTATGGGTTTGTGGATTATAGGATACTTACCTACTTACTAGTGTCCGAATTTTGAAGGCAAAAGATAGGATCATGACTAAACTTGTTCTTCTGCGTAAATAAAGTTGGAGGCTGCAAGAAATGAATAAATAAACTCAAAAAAAAATTTAAACACCCCCGACACATCTGCAAAAATTGAAATTCTTAGCTTCAATATCTATTGCCTGAGATATTGTCACTTGTTTTAAATTAAAGCTGAATAACTTAGAAATATCGGCCCTATTTCCACCACATATAGCTAAGAGCCATCTCGACGGACAAGTCTTTCGGAAAAATTAAACCGCACCCCAATTGGTCTAGCCGTTTGGGAGCTACAATGCCACAGACATACATACATACAGATACACAGATTAACATTCGTATCTGTGTATCAGAGCATTTTTGTTCGACGAAAAAAGAAGGGTGTCATAAGTTAAAATAAACTGATACACAGATACACATGTTAAACTTATGATACCCGTCCTTTTTCGTCAGGAGATAAATATTTTGTATCATAAATTGACTTCGAACAAAAATAACCTCAGCTCGTATAAGCTTTCTTTGAACCCCGAAGACAAAATACAACAACCGTATTTAGCTCTTTCGTAAATATTTACAGACAGAGTCAACATCTTGTCTAAGATTACCTGCCCAAACAGCCAGCGGGAAGAGATTACTGACTCATTTCGGCACAACTAAATCAATTACGAGAAGACAACATGTTTTATAACATCAATTGCGATGGAACGTTGGAATTTGAGGACGTTTCTGTTGGCTGCTTTAAATATTCATGTTGTGTTTTCGCTAAGCGACTGAGAGGGTTTAAGGGAGCGCAATAAGACGCATCATTTTGGAATGAATGGTTTGTTGTCTTGTTGATATTTAACGATTGTGAAGGCGTTTGGTTGTTTGTTACTCATAAAATGGCCATCGACTTTTAAAAAAGGCTGCGGTGGGCGTTTATTAGAAGATAATACGCCCTTGATATGTGGTTCTGAAGGAGAAATGTTGTGGACTGAATTTTGTACCAAGGAGTGTTATTTCGAGAACTCGGCGTCCAGCAGCGATTATCACCTTTGGTATAGTCCCTTATTAGCCTCACCTTTATTAGCAACGTATACTGCAGCAGTATACGTTGCTAATAAAGGTTACGTAGGAACTCCTACATCATCCCTTTAATACATAATTATAAAACTTCGCTACTACACACATATGCGAAGTGTCTGTGTCTTGTCTTCGCTATTAACGTATAATACCTACTTAAGTACTTAACTAGATCATTGTTGTGTTTACTGAGTTAATGTTCAAAATAGTGAGTTACCAACGTTTTTTGCACACATTCAAGAAGACACAGAAATATTTCCAACTGGGTGAGTTTAATAAAATAAATGGGCTTGTAACCATATACCTACCCACTCATGTAATAAATTATTTTACTTGCATATATAACATTAAAAATGTTCATACGTACATTCGGATAAGTTCAATCGGAATGTCACCTGGAGTTGTATTCCTAACAATTAAAAAAAATTGTATACTAGGTTTACATTTGAATAAAACAATTTAAACGGATTATATCGCGTATATTAATTATTTCAGCCTCCCTGACGTTTTGGTACCTTTACCTACAGATACCATTTGTCAAAGGTTGACTGAGAATAACACAATTTTTTGTCTGTCAAAGTAACATTTGTTCAAACTACCCATTTTATAAATATTAATTTAAAATAAAGGTATTCCATACCTACATGCCAGATGGGCCTAATGTGCAAAGACAGTTAGGTACACATGTGCCAAAAGGGCATTTACTATTTTATTTAAAAGGTTTTTTTTAAATAGCTCAGATGTAGACGACAGGAATACCAGTTAAGACCTAGTAAGGGCTCCCTTACTAGGTATGAAGCTGGTTTAATGTAAGAAACTAACACTGGTAAATACATTTTCAAAGTTAGTAAGGGGTATAAAACGTGCATATATAGTATATATTATAAAATGAAGTTATTGATACATACATTTGTTAGTACTCTACCAATTCATGTACTTTTTATTATTATTAATTTAGAGTTCTTTTGAGGCTGCCACGTTTTGTGTTTTTAAGCTCTCCTGTAAAATTTGGTCTGGAGCCCTTACTAGGTTTTAATATAGGGCAGCCGTGCTGGGAATCCATCTTGCGAGAGCGAAACATCACCAAGCGCAATAGGCATGACGTACATTTTTTTAGAGGATGTCAATCAGTGAACGCATAATATAAACATAGAAGTCTCATTAGAGCTCAAAAATGACCCCACGTGAAGTGTACCTAAAACGATTCATCTGTACCAAGGCCAAATTGACAGTTTTAATACGATGGTGTCTGTCGATGGCAGAACATGTCAGGTTGTATAAATTTAAAATATCTGCATTTTATTCAAAATGCCTTCATGTGCTGTGAAATGGTGTTGAAACCGATCAAGCAATAATAATAAAAAACACGGCATCCATCGGTTCTTGTAAGTAACGTTATTTGAATTATTAATATATAAAATAATATTTTTAGAAGTCATTTGTATGAGGATGGTATTATGCATTCATTACCTTTGAAGGTAATTATAAAAACGGTATAAACTCACGTAAAAATTGTCAGGAACGGCCCGACATGTTTCGAACTCATTTGGAGCTCTTCATCAGCTCTCAGTCTCGCTCGCTCACAGTCGCCACTTTATTATGGTTATCGCATGGGTGAGAAGGTGATGGTCCGTGTCGATGAAGTCCGTGATCTCGGAGTGGTTTTTGACCGGCATCTAACGTTTCGGCCGCACATACAAAATGTGACTCGCGACGCGTACCGGCGGCTTGGATTTGTGTTGCGCAACGCTACTCCCTTGACTGTTGCCGCGACGCGTGCGCTGTACGCAGCGCTTGTCAGGAGCATCCTAGAGACGAATACAGTGGTCTGGAGTCCGCACGAGAAAAAATACATTCTCATGTTGGAACAAGTCCAAAAGAAATTTCTATGAAATTTATATAGAAAAACATGCAGTTGTTATCCTTTTATGTATCCATCACGATTTCTACAGGGGCATTTGGGCTACGATTCGTTGGAGTTGCGTAGAAATTTAGGATTAGTAAATTTTGTCATTAACATCCTGAGGAACAAGGTGGACAGTATCGGTCTTTCGGAACGGTTCCTAAAGCTGTCCGTACCCGATGAGTACTGCAGCAGACGGCGCCGCCCGCCGCTGCTGGCCGTAGAGCACCCGCGCACGCGCCTGCGCCTGCACTCGCCCGTTCCGCGCGCGACCGCGCTCATCAACTCCCTACTCTTAGCACAATCTGAATGTGATTTGTTTGCGGATGGGATAGCGAGATTGATGACCGAATGGAAGAGAGTGCTAGAGAAAGAGCAAGATAATTATCTTGTAGTTGTAAGTTAGTTAGGTTTTAGTTAAGTATTTAAGCTTAAGAATCCATGTAACGCTTTGGTGTAAACTGTCATGTTACATTTTTATGTGATTCAATAAATAAATAAATAAATCAGGGGTAGCTATCCGTGCTGTTACGCGACTCGCGACCCACTGCACTTTTAATCGCTCTTCTTGCCGCCCTCTGCGCACGCGCAGATAGCGCGGCGCGGGGAGGGCAGGGCTCTTGCGCTGTCACCACTGGACTGTCTGTCACTGCATTTTCACTATTACCCACTGATACCACGCACACTTGACTTATTGTATCAACGACATTGTCTGAACGCGAGATGTTTTTTAACGCCGGAATCACAGGTTTCCATGCCGGAGGTAGAGCCCAACCACCGTCTCGGTTGAAATTCGGGCGCCGTCCAATTTCGATAGCTTCACGTATCTTCCGTTGTACACAGCGTTTCTCACGAACCAACAACCGTGCCTTATCGAAACGTACGAAATGGGACGCACCGGCCTCGACAACATGCTCCGCAACCGCGGAGTCTCTCGTGTCCATTTTTCTGACACTGCGTATATGCTCAGACAATCTTGTAGACACATTACGTCCCGTCTCTCCTATGTACGCCTTGCCACACTCACACGGTATTTCATACACCCCAGGGGTTCCAAATGGATCCCTATCTTTAGGAGACCGTAGCAACTGCCTCATCTTAGTCAAAGGACGGAACCAGGTTGTAATGCTATATCTACGGCGTAAAATGTGTCCGATGGTCACACCGTCACACCTTTGATATAAGGTAAGTACGCAGGCGCTCTCTCTACAGTCTGCGGGCGTTGTGCTGTACTGGGGCTCGCTACACGCTGGGGCCGTTCCTGACAATTTTTACGTGAGTTTATACCGTTTTTATAATTAGTAAAGATGTCTCAAGATAGTTTTAATAACATTACCTTTGAAGGTATTTATATTTTACGTACAGGTATTAAGATTTACATCTATAATCTGCTAAAATTGAAAAGGTCTTTACTAAAGGTGTTATTCCGCTTTTAGTGTCCGATTAATGAGCATTTTGATTAAAGTGCTCAAAATGGGTTTAAATGAGTTTATGTTAAAAGTTATCAATTTGGAATCTAAGGAATACCTGTGTAAATTAATTTCAGTAAATTTATGTTTTTTCGTGCCGTAAATAGTAAACTTTCCCTTTTAGCGTCACATATTATGCTACCTGCGGTATCTACAGTATAATGTCTTATTATTCGTTTACTTTTAGTTTTCCGAAAGACCGTGAGTAAAAATTAACACGTTCACTGCGGGTTGAGTCAAATCGGCCTCAATCGCGACCTTACCCTGGTGCGGGGCTAAAAGTTCGTGTTATCTCTCTCGTGCGGGAGCTGCTGCCGTTTACTTATAAGGCGTACGACAGAGTCAAATATACATTTATTTATGTTTTCTAAAGCCGGACTCGTTGGTACAAGAAAAACGTTTGAGGTCTTAATAAGCCTCAAACGCACTGGGTATACTTTGTTTTCACTCAGTGCGGATTGAGGTTTATTAATATCTCAAAAAAGCGACCTCAAAGCCGCACTGAGCGGGACGCGGGCGGCGCGGGAGTCGATAGCTTCACGTTAGTGCGGCCACAGTTATCGATGCAGAACCACGTGTGTTTCACGATAATCACTTTGCTCAACATTGCCTCATTAATTATATTTAAAAAAATCATTGTTTCTACAGATGTTTTTAATGTAGGTATGATAATGTTTTGTTTAAGTCTTATTCTACTACTCAATAATAAATTAATAAATCTCTAAACATTCTTTTAACTTTCCTTAAATATACTGATACTTATAAAAATTGCTTATCGTGAAATTAACCTCGCTCACTGAGAACCAAAACGTCACTATCCGAAAAATTGAGTTTTTGAGCTGTCAATGCCATCTAGCCAATCTGATGCTAAAGAATACAATGTAAAAACTCCTATCGCTCTAGCGCAATTATTAAGCGCGAGATGGCGCTAATGTCACTATGACAAATAGCGGGGATGAACGCGAGCGTCACTGGAACACTGTCACTTTCGCATTAGTGCCAATTATTCTGTGCAGAACATCGTCATTTTTTGTTTAAGGACGGTTTGACATTAAATTATTCGGCATGTACTAAATTTTTTTACTGGAAAAACGTATCTGTCCGAAACATGTCAGTTTTGACTTTTCATGTAGCAGGAATATTAAGATTTAATTTCAAGCCATAGTGTATTTTTTGCTTTAGTGACACTTTGCATTAAACATTTGTTAACATTTTGTAAGGTGAAAAGTGACACTTCATTCTTAATGACGGTATTGCTTAATATTTGGTGCAATATCACAGTTTAAAAATTGAGTCATAGTGTCCTTTTACTTGAAATGACACTTTTGTTTTAACTACTTTAACGGTTTATTTTTAGTAAAACGTCCTTGTTTGCATAGTGTCATTTTTCTAGCATTATAAGTGAAGTGAAAGATGGCGTTTTATGTGTAGTGACAGTAGTGACATTAGTATTTATACATTTTGTATAAAATTGGTTGAAGTCATTGTGTCGTTTTTTATTTAGTGGCGCTTTTCCTCAACAGTAACATAAAATTGCAGTTGTAATTTCACTCTCAAAGTGACACATTCGCCAAACTGATTCTATGAGCGAGGAAACCGACAGCTCTTCAGCCACCAGTTACATCAATAAGCCGCTTCGAGATATCTTTGAAGAGGCTTAAGAGACCTTATTCCTTTTAAAAAATTTTTTTTTCATATTATGACAATTATATTGATTATTTCAACCAAATTTTTGAAGTGATTAATACCTTTTCCCGAGTTCTAGGTAGTAACATAGCTATTTCATGCTTTCATTGCATTCGAAAACAAGTTAAAACGAATTTTCCGTGTGAATTTTGTCAATTTCGAGTAGTTTTTTAAACAAAAATTACCAATGAAAAATTCAAACTAATAATAATAATATAACAATTCAAATATATACCAATAAATCTCAATAGCCCTGTTCTAGGTAGTAACATCAATAATATGTTAAGAAACATGTTTGATTATAGAGGAAAACGTCTAAAACAATCAGCATTTTGAAAGGAATAAGGCCTCTTAATGCGCTGGTGCCCCACGGACCCAGGGTATCGATACCAAAAGGTATGAAATTGTACTCAGCGCCAAGACCACTATACTTATTCCGTTTTATAACCTTCGGCCGCTTCTGCCGCTGCTCCAGCCCTAATTGAGGATCGGTGGAGATGTGACGGGGCCAGTGTGTCTACACAGGTTGCATCCCACACTAGCACCCGTCCCTTACCTTATCTTATCTTAAGATAAGACCCGTCCCTTACTCCCTGGAATCAAAGACATTACGTCCGGACTCTTGCCATCGTGATCTTGAGATGCCGGTGGGCTCTAAAAAGGCCGGCACATTGATTGATGCAAGAGACCGGCGGATGATGCCGTTCAGAGCAGCATGTCTTGAGAAGCGGCCTGCACTGCTCTGGCAGGAGAGTCCGTGGTGACCCAGCCTGTCAACATCTTTGCCGCAGGGGCATCGGTGTGGGGCGCAAACTGGGACCCCGAGACGGAGACAAACTGTAAGTTGGACGTTATTGGGTTCTAGAAAAAAATCCAGTACTCACGGAAGGGAGCGCTAAGGAGCCAGTAACCGGCCTCTTTGGTGCCTACTGCCAAAATTCTGGCTCGGTCTTCCGTAAGCAGGCTTAGGATGGAATCTACGGTCAATTTACACATGAATTCGTCCCAGCTTCGTTGAGATTTTGAATTTTCCGGACAATTTTGGCCGGGGCAAGCAATTGACCAAGCCTTTTTTGCGTCTTCTAAGCTCGCAATCTCATAGTTTGTGGGTGACGCCCTTAGGATTTTACCTATGAGATTAGACGAGCTATGAACTGACGACAAAAAAGCTGGTAAAGTGACACTAGAAATTTTGCGGATCCCTAGACCACCGTACCGAATGGGAAGAGATCCTTGGGACCAGGACTGCTCTCTTAGCTGAGAATTGAGGACGGATTCTAAATTCATTTTGATCAAACTATCTATTTGTGACAAAAGATGTTAATGGTTCCAAAGTGGACAGCAGCGAAGCACATAGGTAAGTTTAGGAACAAAAAGACAATATTTAATAATTAAAAGTGCAAAATGTGGGCTAATTTCAAGCAACCAATGAGAATGATTTTGAAATTTCGAGATAGAATTTTGAACATAGTCTTGCTGGAGCTGGGGGATGTTTAGTATAACTTAAAAAATGTTTGCTGACCAAATATGCAACTTGAGTGATTTTAAACCTGATTATGGTGACTGATTTAATTATAAAATAAGGAAAAGTTAAACTAAAGTTATAGTCATTAAGGCTATAATAAATGTTTATTATCTCGTTGATTGTTTTTTGAATGTTTTCATGAATACTGAGTCATTATTATTAAGTTAAGAAGACATTGCTACTATATACCTCTTTGTAGTGACAGATTTTTAGAAAGAAAAAAGATTTGTAATATTTTGTTTCTGTGTTTGAGACTGAAAGTAATTTTTATGTTTTAGCTATATAGTTTCAAGTTATTACGGTATCACCTTAATATAATATTTCATTGAACTGACCCTATATAGGATCACTTACAAACATGGAAACTAATTTTTTTAAGGTGGGACTTTTATTGTATTTCTTACAATTATTGGGCAAAAATTGTGATTGAACAAGTAAAAACGTTAAATAAACATTGATGTACTTTAATAAGGTCGTTTAATTTTCATTTACTGATTTAAATTTCTGATTATTTCAGAGATATTTCATAATTTACTGATAAAGTGTCATTTTTCCTCTAATGCCATCAAAGTAAACAAACTGGAATAGCGTCATTAAGCGAAAATAACTGGAAAAGTGACATTAATGTTTTTTGTAAACTTCAATATCTAAGTAATTAATTTAAAAAAAATAGGGTTTTTTGCAACAAGTGACAAGCCAGGTCACATAGCTAACAAAAACAATAAAAAAAACATTGATTATATTACAAAATATAGCAGTTATAAACGTTTGTAGTTTTTAAAAATTTCAAACCTCTGTACCCAAAAAGCGTGTTTTTCGTTTAGTGACGTTTTGGTTCTCAGTGAGCGCTATATAAAGAAACATATATTATTTACACAAGTAAATCTGAAGACAAGTGTTTTTTTATCGTACATGTGACTATATTGTTTACAGAATGTCCTAAATCAACGGGTTTGTTTTAAATAATCGAAAGATTTATATCTTCCTTTTAGAGTATTAAAACAAACCTTTTAACTAAGTAAAGCATGTAGGCAGGTAGTCTAGTTACAAGGAAACAAATAATAAACTTATCGATAATTTAGCGATAATTGCCATTCTCTTCACTAGCTTTAGATAAAATCTAGTGCGTTTTGAGACCTGAAAGGCCTCCAAGATTCTAAAGGTTTTTGTTTTCTCACTAAAAGTTAGAACCAAGGGCGACGCTAAGGTTATTTTAAGCATTTACTGACGAATGTAGCGCACATGAAAAAAAATGCCTAGTCCGAGTATAGGCAAAGTTATGGAGGATTTAAACACCTACTGAAATTCGAGGTCGATTAGGCCTCACCCGCACTGAAAAAGAGCTTAGGTTTGGGCTGATTCGATCTCAACCGCACCAGTTGAAAGTTCCTCAAGATTTGTCCCGCAGTGAACGTGTTAAATTGGACAAATGTAATTTCTCTAGAATGCACAGATTAGCAGTAGTTCCCTACAGTATCTTCGCGGATCTGTAGCGTTCATTTTAATGATGATGATTATTATCAAACCTATTTCGGATTCATCCAACTAAAATGCAATGTGGTACCAATTTGTGCGGTATGCGTGCTTTATTGTCAGTTATTTAAATTTTTAGTCTTAAAAAAATGAATATAAATTATGAAATATACAATGCAAGTTTACTTTGTAAAGTTACCACCGAGTGGGTCGCACAAAACACCATCCGGCGTCGTGGTAGACCTCGAAGGAGATGGCGAGACGAACTTGACGCCTTTCACCGAGACTGGTGGGAGATTACTCGGGACAGGGACGCATGGAAGAATGAGAGGGAGGCCTTTGCCCAGCAGTGGGACAATATAGGCTCTTAATAATAATAAAAATATTTATTTAAGGGGGGCTCCCATACAACAAACTTGTTATAGATTATGGTACGGAACCCTTCATGCGTGAGTAGGACTCGCACTTGCCCAATTTTTCTGAAATGTGTGACTTAAAGTTACGCAAATTATTTATTTTTAATCCAATAGAATTTTTAAAATTGTTTTCAGAATCCTCATAATTTAACAAAACAGTAATAAAATTGTATGACAATCGTGAATTTAAACGTACTTTTTCACGGTGAAAATGGCAAATTACGATTTAGCGTTTTTAGGTTCCGTAAGTTTGCGAGAATGATCTCGCAATTAAATGTCAAATGTTTGACATAACCAATTTCAAGTCGCAAAATTTGCGATATCGTTGAATATTCAACGCCTAAACCAAGCGCTCGTGCGCGCGGATTACGCGCAGGTAATCCGGTTACGCGGAGATCGGGCTTGTTCCGACCAGTTTACCTCTGTTAATCTCACATGTGTTAGTATTTGCTAATTTACATTAGTTTACAACAAACTAAGTGAATTTTATACCAAAGTTTATGTTTTCAAAGGATGTCGATATTAGTTACTTGCGCTTGTTATTTCTATTTAAAGTATAATAAAGATTTCTTGAAAAAAAGCATTTCGCATAATTAGACATAAAATAGCGATATCCCTAACATTAAACTATTGAAACATACATTTTTATCCTAATGAGAAAAAAACATCGCTACTTAATAGAACACACCGCTGAAGTAGACATTTCGTGGCGAGATCATAGCCATAATAATATACTTATCAGACTTAAGAAACTTTGACTTTTTGACGACGCGTTTGGCTCGGTTTGTAGACACCTGCCTACTGAGTCGGCGGTCCCGGGTTCGAATCCCGGCCGGGGCAAATATTTGTGCAAATATTTGTTCTTGGGTCATGGATGTTATCTATATATTATGTATATCGTCGTCTAGTACCCATAGTACAAGCTTTGCTTAGTTTGGGACTAGGTCGATTTGTGTATGATTGTCCCTTAATATTTATTTATTTATTTATTAACTTTAAAAGTTGCCGGTTTTACAATATCATTGAATGTTCAAGTTCAACGCCAAACCCGAGCGATTGCGCGCACGGATTACGCGCAGGTAATCCGGTTACGCGGAGATCGGGCTTGTTCCGACCAGTTTACCTCTGTTGACGCTCCTGTAATCTCAAATTGTGTTAGTACGTATTTGTTTTAAATGGAATATATTCAATTTAAACAAAGGCATAGTATAGCATCGAAGTATCATGTTTCGGGCGGAACAACTCAAGAGAATTGTAAAGAAATTTCATACAAAATTGAAGGCCAAAGCCAGGAAGTATTTTATTTTTAAACATGGCGTCTGTGTTAATAACCTATTCACTCGATAAGACCTTCTTTCCCGGCGTCTGCAGTAAAATACTATATCTTTGACTTAATAATAAAGAAAAAGTCATAGTCATAAGTAATGGTTACTTCTAATAGAACAAACCACTTAAAGTAGACATTTAATGGCAAGATGATGGGTATCATAGTAAATTAGACTTAAAGAAACTACAAATTTAGCCGGTTTTGCGACATCATTGAATGTTCAACGCCAAACCCGAGTGATTGCGCGCGCGGATTTTGCGCAGGTAATCCGGTTACGAGGAGATCGGACTTGTTCCGACTGGTTTACCTCTGTTGACGCTCCTGTAATCTCACACTGTGTTGGTATCCGTTTGTTTTAAATAAGTTTCAAAAGATACTTTACGATGATAGACAGGACATTAATACCTGCATAGAAATCTAGCAAGAAATATTTCAGCTCTAGGGTGTGCTCCCGGTACTCTTTTTCTATATAAATTCAGTACCGGAACGGGGAATTCCTAGTTTTCGCTGTTCAAAATCAGAATCACGAGCATTCCGCTCATCACACATAATTGGACAATTCGGGAGATCAAACCCAGAACCACAAGCTTTGAAGGCAGCTGCACTACCACGAGCAATACACGTCGCATACCCTGCTAATAGCCGACGCGTCAATCACCTTCCACTTTTATTGTGACAAAACTGCGCGTGTTCGCAGCTAGTTATAGTGATCCACACTCGTTGGTCAGCCTCATCGCGTGCTCCGCAACCAATTAAATACAATTCACAGATAGATTTTTCGAAGATCAAAGGAAAGAACTTTCTTATTTCTGTGCCTTATCGCCAAATTTACAGACCTGCTACGAATTTGCGCAACCAGTGGCGTGGCGAGTGGTTGAGCGAGAGATCCGAGCGCGGCAGCCGACCCCATCCATACGAGTGAGCGAGACACACGTAGCGCTCGCCCTTCCGCTCGCCGCTAAGACTGAATTCGTGGCATCTCTCTTAGTTCTACTTAATTTATGCAATATTGAATAATTATGAATAATTCTGTCTTCCTCGAGCATTCGACCACACCTAAAATATTTACAAAGAAAATTAGACGTTTTCAACAAACGGTTTTGTATTGTATTAGTGTGTCGTTAACCTGATACACGTTCACATTGGAAGTTATAAGGCTAATACCGCGTCCACACGCTTGACAAGCGTCGGCAAGCCTACAGGACGCAGTTATACGTTAGAGTGAGACGGAACTACGTTGTGCTCATTCTAACATATAACTGCGTCCTGTAGGTTTGCCGGCGCTTAGCAAGCGTGTGGACGCGGCAGAGTCACGCAACGTGCAATGGAAAGGGCTATTGCTCGGAGTTTCTTTGCGCGATAGAATCAGAAGTGAGGATATCCGCAGAAGAATCACAAGGTAACCGACATAGCTCACAGGATTGCACGGTTGAAGTGGCAGCGCGGAGAATGGACGGCCGTCGGGGCAGCAAAGGTAGCGACCACGTATAAGAAAGCGCAGCGTGGGTCGGCCCCCGACTAGATGGACGGATGGCCTTGTGAGGATAGCGGGGAATCAATGGATGCGGTCTGCACGGGATCGCACTTTGTGGCGAGTCATGGGGGAGGCCTATGTTCAGCAGTGGACGGCTATGGCTGATAGATAACCTGATACAATTAAAGTCATTATTTTGTCCCAGTAAGAGTATTCCCCTACTTCGTTCCACGTAATATTTCATCCCACTGATTTGTATAACTCGTTACAACAAAAAACATTCAGAAAGGATGAACCTATCTGGAGTATCGAGTTTCCAATTTAAAATGATGAACGCGGTAAAGTACAGATGCAAGTTAAAGGCTGTTAGCGACTTTAAAGTTTTGATCTTCTTAGTAATTTATGCACCTACCTTAATACAGGGTGTAACCGACGGTATACCGAAAACTGAAACCATGGCTTCAGACCATTATTTTGTCTGGAAAATCGTGGAAATTTCTTTGAGAAAATTCACAAATTTTCTTCGCGAGTTTTCATTTTTTCTTTATTTTCGGTTAATCGAACTCTACCGGTAACAATTTTTATGAAAAATCTCATGAAAATAGCATTTTCCGCAAAACACACAATGTATCACAAACAGTATTATGTAAGCTTTACGGTACAACACAGGCGCGTGGAGTGGGAATGATAACGGTACTGGCCGGTCATTGATCCGCCAGCCCAGTGCGCTCGCGCAGGCCGCTGCGGTTGGACGCATGCTTTGTTTACCTACCCGCACATTTTATTTGCTTTACTTGCTTGAATGAAAATAATCTTGTTAGACTGTTTTAATTTATCGGTCAGTTGTTATTGGTGGTGAATGCAACCACAGATCACTAGAGTGATCTGTGGTTGCATTCATTCATGTCATTCGATGCGCATTAGCGTAACGGTATGTTTTGCGCTGACGCGTGAGTGGAGTGGGGAGCGCCGGAACCGGTCGATGCTTGCCGCGTGCTCCCCTCCCCGCGCGTCTGCACCCGAGAGAATTGGACGCAATACATTGCGCGTCGAGTTTTATAATTTATTTTGGAAAATCTTATCCTTGAGTTTTCCGAGATAATGAACACTCGTTTTCAGTTCGTGATTATGGTCTAAAACTACGGTTTTCGTTTTCGGTACACTGTCGGTTACACCCTGTATAATACACAACATTACTATAACCAGGGTTCGTAAAACACGAGCAAAATTAATTGAACTAGGGCCGTCACTGGTCATACGTCATTTCAATCGATTTTGCTCACATTTTACGATCGCTGATTATAACCAACACCACGTAAAAAAGAGCAATAACTTTGAGAAAAAAGTACATGCCAGGTCTCCAAATTTCAGTTTCTGAGGGTCGTTATACACATAATAGTGCCTGTTTGAGCTATAATTTACCTAGCAAGTTAGGTTCGAACGATGCTTGAACCGTTAATTATTTCAATATTTCGCTTCATTGTAAACATTTGTCTGAAAATGCCTGAGTTTGAAATTTTAGGGTGAAAATCAGGAGCGTTTCAACCACTACCTCAGATTTCGTTATAATATCTATCAAAATTTCGTAACGAAACTGAGGCAGCGATTGAAACGCTTTTGATTTTCACCCTTTATACGTTGACAAACCCCATATCTTCGCCATAGGTATTAAAAAATGTCTACATGCAAGGACAATTCTTGGTATTAATTAAAATTGAAATATCGTTTTTAGGGTTCCGTACCCAAAGGGTAAAAACGGGACCCTATTACTGAGACTTCACTGTCCGTCCGTCCGTCCGTCTGTCACCAGGCTGTATCTCAAGAACGGTGATAGCTAGACAGTTGAAATTTTCACACATGATGTATTTCTATTGCCGCTATAACAACAAATACTAAAAATAAAATAAAATAAATATTTAAGGGGGGGTCCCATACAACAAACTTGTTATAGATTATGGTACGGAACCCTACATGCGCGAGTCGGACTCGCACTTGCCCAATTTTTATAATTATCGTTATAGCTTTGAGTGTTACGAATAATGGGATTTAGGTATTGATATAAAATTTGACTAAAATATAAAAAAAATGTATTTATAATCTAAAAACCGATATTTGGTATCCGATGCTTAATTTTACTTACTTCTCCATTTTATTTTGCTATGGTGGTATCCGCGGTCGCGTAATACCTGGACCAAAACGCGAGCGGGGGCAATTTCAAACGAAAACACGAACATTTTATGTTCCGCTCTTTATTACATTATCTAACACGTATGATGTACACTGTTTTAAACATTAATCGCTCGACGATTTTGGATGTTTGACATGAAAGTCTTCTCATGTTCATACCTGTGCTAACTCGAGGCACCGATATTAAATGATGTAGCAAAATATTTTATCGACAAAATATATATCGATGTTACTGTCAAGATTTAAATGCTATTCAACATATTTCTTTCTCTTCATTTTTAAATAAAAACACGTCTATTATTCGTCTATTTTAAAAAAGTTTTCATATTAACTATGTATACAAACAATATTTTTTCCATATTCGTCGGTATAAAAGATTGCCGTCTAGATGAAAATATTCACTTTATCAGACATGATATCGAACTTTTTTATAGTAATCGAGAATATTCAATGATCACATTTATTAATATATTTACCTATAATATCGACATCTTTTTTATCGATATCAAATCCCTATGAACGTGCCCCGACTTAGCACAGGTGCTCATGTTACTGTCATATTCCGGGCACAAAAAATAAATAAATGGGCATTTCGTGTTTGTCTACTATTTGGAAATCCTAGTTGTATTATTGTCTGTCTGTCCGTGCGCATTTGTGACAACTTCAATGTCACAAGCAAAACGCCTCTATGATTAGTTCGTACACACGTTTCGCAAATCAGTTCGTAGCATAACTGTGACATGCGCATGCGACTCTTTTCTTTCCATACCGTGCGACCATGACAGCTGACGCTTAGTATTTGTCGCGCGAGAAAGAGTCGCCTGTGCAAGCTGTTGTATGAAGACTCTTGTTCTAGGCGTACTTTTTCTAATACAGTGCGCCGCACAAATTACCATGGCCAGCAGTATGTAACTTGTTGTCTGTAGTTAAGGACCCTTACGGATACATTTCGACCCCGTGGGATCTTTTGTCCGGTTTTGCCTCGAAATACCTGTAAATCTCCTATATACCTCAAAATAGTGTGTAACTTACTAATTTATTTATATACCTATTGAAGTTCGATTAAAATTGCAAACAAATCGGGCCTCGGCTCTCCACTGGAGTATGTAATGATGTCACTTGCATGTTTGATTTCCGTAAAAGCCATCCAATCAGCAGCAAAATGAATGGGAAATAAATTAAGATAAAATACGTAATAATTCTGTCTATTGTATTCATTCGTCTAAACGTATGTTTATATTGTGTATTCGTATTTTATTCAACTTGTCCTATTATCTTTTAGCTGAATGTATTTATTCCTTTTTCTGATTTTTGCACCGCCTGATAACAAAATAAATTTTCAAGTTCTCCACTACCTAGAGGTTATCTGGAAGAGATCGCTGTTTTGCGATAAGACCGCCGGTTGTTTACCTTTAAGTGTAATTTGTATATTGTTTTGTTTATTGGAAATAAAAATAAATTACTACAAAAAACTTGGCTCGTGGTTTCTAAAGCCCTTTTTAGATACATAATTTATTTGTACGAAAAAAGAGGACTGTATTAAAATATTTTTAATTATATTTTGCCTTAAGTTTATGTAGGTACCTTAGCTACTTTATCCAATTGATGTAGCAAATAAGAACTTACTTCTTGCCCAAGTTTGGCAAATTAGTTCGTTTACATATTTGTACTAAATTTTGGTGTAAATAATTGTGTAGGCTACGTTTAATTAAGTAAATAGAGTGAATACATCGTGGCTTACCTAGTAAACCTGGAATCTCCATTTGAGTAAACACGAAGTTACGAGACTTGCTAATTTAGACGACGATATAGCACCTTGGAAGCTTAATTACAAGTCCTCTGTACTAGGTAGTACGTAAAATACGTACGTAGGTAGCATTTTTTTTACTCGCTCGCGTGGAAATTTTTTAGTTTAACATACGGGGGCCATACTTTTGACTATAGTGAACATTTAATTGTATCATTGAGACCACAAAACACACATTCGAAATACACACTTTTCTATTATTATATTCTGTGCTGTCGTTTCCCTCATTAAGTCTTGTGTCAGCTGTGATATTCTTTTCATTCTTCCTTTTTGTATATATGTATGTTTATATATATATGTAGGCACTTATTCGTTAATGTGTATGACCTTCTATATTTGTATGTCATTCATTTGTTACTTCTCATATTATTTAAATTCTTATCTCACCACTACTCTTTTCTGTTTAATTTTGTTTTCTCCGCTTCCCAAACGTTGTCTGGAGGAGATTGCTCTTTAGCGATAAGACGCTCAAGAAGGCTTGAGTTATGGGTACTAAGACGACGATATACATACTTATATAGATAATCATATACTTAAATACATAAAACAACCATGACCCAAATATTTGCCCTGGCCGGGGTTCGAACCCAGGACCGCTGACTCAGTAGGCACGTGTCTACAAACTGCACCAACCGCGTCGCCAACTCATTTGTAACCTTAGTTGTTGTCTCTGATCTTACAGACTAGCCTATTAACCTAAAACAATAAAACCGTACCTCCGCGTCGTTACTTTAAACAAAAACAATCGAATACGACGCAACGTAAATCCCGGACCGTAAACTATTCGATTATCCGTCGAATTGAACCAGGTCCGTCCCATTTTCAGTTCACTTCGCACAAAGAAGTACAACGTTTGAGGTCAGCGTTTGTAAGCAAAGCTTTGTAGCGATAATGGTAAAGATGTTGATAAAAAAAATGTTATTTCACACCGCATCCATTGATTCCCCACTGCCCTCACGAGGTCATCCGTCCGTCTAATCAGGGGCCGACACACACCTGCGCTTTCCTATACGTGGTCGCCACTCTAGGACTTTGCTGCCCCGACGGCCGTCCATTCCCCGGGCTACATGGCCTGCCCATTGCCACTTCAACCGTGCAATCCTGTGAGCTTTGTCAGTTACTAGTTAGTAGTCAAAGTTTGTGAGAAAATTCACTTAATCTTAAAAAACTACGCAATATATTTTAACTCTTTAGTAATTTAGCTTGGATATTTTTCCGCTTCCAAAATGTAACCAATCATTTCGAAGTTTTAGTAATTGAATGGGAAGGAAATATTATGTGTCGCATCGTTTCCATTTTTGCCCAAATCATTATATTATTTGTATACTAGGCGTCTGTTGTTGGCCAAAATTCCGCTGCAAACGGACGACTACTTAGTAAACAAATTTTGGAAAAAAAAAAACGAAAACTTAACGTAAACTGATAGTTAAAGGAAAAGGAGCAATGATATAGTTATCCTCTTAAGTGACATTGACAAAATGACATTAAAGGGTAAATAGCACATATCTTTCATCATTGGAAGCGACAGATGTAGCCTTATACAACACTTACTATAACAACATGGCTGTAACTTGACCTACGCGAACAAACTAACCTGTTTAAGTCATAACAGATAAAACTTTCACACAGATCTATGTAAGTTATGGCGGCAATATGAGTTTGGCGCGCATCGGGAAGAAGGTCGTGGTTGAGTTTACTGCTTTAAATAGACGTTTATTAAAATAAAAGAGTAAAGAGGTATAGAGTGATACTTTTTAAGGAAAATACAATACTTTTTTTGGGGTGTCAACAGCAATACAAGCTGTTACAATTATTAATATAGTACTATTACCTCAAAAGCCAATAAAATAAGTTCACAAAAAAAGTAGAACTGGTTGCAAGAGAAATTAAACACACATTAGGATATGCTCGATCAGGGGAGTGCGCTTGTGTGCGTGCGTGTGTGTGTGTATGCGTATCTATGTGTATTGTATTTTTCTTATACAATAATTCTGTCTTTTCATCACGCCTAAGCGGCAATTTCTCGTTCACTGCTGCTGTAAAGAAGTGCGATAATATGAGAATATTAACGTAGTCACATAGAGGCTACGATGCAAAGCCTTTCAAATATACACTGCAAAGATCACCACACAAAGCATAAGGGAAAATTCTAAAAGTATGCTGGCGTTAGGGTGGTGAAGTGGCTAACATGTTGTAATGGTAACCCAGAGGTACTGGGTTCGATTCCCGATCACTTCCGCCAGGTAACGCTCTAAAATTATATTTGTACTTTGATTTTTGTTCCAATAGTTCAATAAAAAATATGTGGCGTTTCCACATTAATAAATAAATAAAATATTACAAGTTTACGAACAGAGAACGAGTTAAAAGTACGTTTAATATTTTAAGCTCGACAAAGTTCACTCAGTGTTGAAATAATAAAGAGACTCCACTAGTTAATCTGCATCTGTTAGACCACCAGAAACCGGCAAAATGAAAACACGCAAAGTCAGTTTTAATTTTCTTCATTTGCAGCGCGGAATTAATCCCATAAGAGCCAATATTGCAAAAGTTGGGTCAGGATTTGCCCAGTTCATCCGTTTTTCATAAGGCTCTCGAAGTTGGAAGAATTATATCACGGCAATGATGATATGTGTTGTCATAAAATGGATTTATGAATGTTAGTAGTCAATATGTTTTCATACTGAATCTGGGTTAGTTTTTTAACTTTTTATTTATAAATTCCTCTGAAATTGTGTTATAAAGGATTCCTACCAAATGATATTTTACCGACGAATAATAAAAAAAATATTACCCTTATAAATATACACCACAAATTTTGAAACCATTGATACAAAGATCAAAGCTTAAAGAAAATTTCAAAATGAGTTGCCTGGTGGAAGAGACCAGAAATCGAACCCGTACCCGTATTGCTGAGGTGTAAAGCCTTTCAAATATACAATGCGAAGATCGACACACAAAGCATAAGGAAAAGTTCGATAGGTTGCTTGGGAGTTAGGGTAGCGAAGTGGTTAACGTGCTGGACCGGTAATCCAGGTACCGGGTTTAATTCTTTTTCAAATTTTCTTCAAGCTTTGGTCGTTTTATCAATGGCTTAAGATTACAATATATCCTTAATTTAAAGGGTTTCTATACTTTTTTTGTTACTATAATAAAAGGCATTACGTAAGAAAGCAGTCTCATAGTTTTTGATGCGGCAATACATTCTTGGAACCTAGTTCAATTTGATTTACCTACTATTCAGCCGCGAAAAAACACAAAGTAACAAAGAAAATGAGGTAGTTACACTACATTAAATTTAAAGTATTGCTGTTTATGAAAAAGTACACTAAATATCACGTAAATTATTGAAAAAGGCAGGGTCGAGTCTTAAGTAGGAATGACAGGGATGATGAGGGTCACATTGAGCGATTTTCACTACGATCCACAATTTTTTTTTTTCGAGATTTCGTTCACTAATCTTGACTTTGACTGTAGTATAAACAGTTTATTGCGATATTGCGAGCGTGAATGATTTAAAGATTAATTTAGCGTATTCAGACATAATTATGCTCGTTTTTAAACAAATATAAATAAAAATGTAAAATGTAGAGTAAAATTTGAATTGTATACCTTTTAAAATACGGTCTACATGAATAAATTTGCTTTCATTCAGCGAATTCTACACAATATTTATTTTTCATTAAAAAACTCTATATTCGAACACCTACCCCACAAAGTTATACCGTACCGCAGGATAGAGTGCATGTAACCGTAATAAGCTGTAAGAGGTCCTTGTCTGTTTCTCAAAATTCTCCTTCAGTTTATTAGTTGTTTTCCTCGTTGCTGGCTCCATCGCGAACGTTGCTCAGTGTGACCCTCTCCATAACTGCTAATGTTGCATCACCCTGTATATGATACAAAGTGGCCGCATTTAAATTCATACAACATTTACATCAAAAGGTGCCTAATCTAATATCCGGCCTTAACTTTCCAATCTCCTTACACGAATTAAATTCAAGCTAAAAAGCATCAATAAATAATAAAATAGCTGCTATACCTTTAACAAAGTGCGCCGTCGAAATTATCCAGGACCAGTGAACATCACCAATATTCGTTGGTCTTATATTTCTCTTAAAACGTATACATTTGGAGGATCAGGTTGAATTGGTTTTGAGTAAAACTGCGCCACCGGTAATGCAGCATTATGCTAATGGGCCTTGTCTAAATAAAGCCAAGCGGGAAATATGAGAAGCACTGGACAAATTACGCTGCCTAATAAAGATGGTAATACTGTACTAAACAATTTGCTATTCTGTCCCTTTGTGCGATGTCTAATTGTTAGTGCGATGCATTGCTTGAATGAACAATTTGTTCTATTTGGAATGGAACTTATAACATGAAGTTGATTATTTGTACTAGCTGGCACATTTTGGGAAATGTATTAAGTATTAATAAACGTCTACAATTTGGCATAGTTTATTTTAGTAGAACTTTCATGGAATTTCCTTTGAACTTCCTTTTTTCCTTTGAATTCAACTACTTGCCAAGACGATTCTGAAAAGCTCGAAATTTGTAGGTTTCGTTATTTTATAGCATAAATTCTATGATCATCATCCGGTTCAATCGTACTGTATACACCCACACACACGCACACACCTTTGAGATAAATTGCACCAACTTACCGCAGGAACGCATTACGAGTCGCTAGCGCATTCTGAACCGTGTCGGAGGTTGTTGTATGCCTTTTTTCTGGAATGTTACCCGAATAAATGCTATCGGATGATCGAATTTTTTTATATTTATTTTTATAGCGGAAAAATCAGAGCTCCAAACCCCAGCTGAACTAACAAAGAAAGAGAGGCAAAGCAGGGCTCGGCACACCCCGGGTTTTCGGTGTAATAATATTATAATTTGACGCATACTGTCGGCGCAGTGTTAAATGGTTACTTATCATAAACTCGAAAATTGTATTTCCGAATATTAAAATCCCGAAAACGGTTTGCATATTTTAGTTGCCCGAAATTACATTTCCCATATTATTATTTTCCCAATTCTCAGTTCGTTGCAATTCTATTTCGCATATGATTCAAATCGACACTTATTAAAATTCCGAGGTATCATTTTGTCAACTACTTTTTATGCCGAAAAGTATTAAGTGCGAAATATTATTATCACGTTGTATCAAAAAATGGAACTGTCGGAGCAAATCAAATCTCATTTTAGGTTAGGGTCGCAGTTCAACCTAAAACTCCTCCTCGTTTCGCTCGTCGTCGTACCTAACCTAAGCCAAGTCGGACCTGCCTTAGAACTAGATTAATGGGTTTTTAATCGTGACGGTAAAATGATATTAGAGAAAATGAGATTTCAATTTTACACGTAGTTAACAAAGCAGTTATCAAATAATAAAGTTGTCTATCGTTCTTCTGGTTATCGAGTTTCGGGAAAACGTTAATATGGGAAAACAAACTGGCGACATTTCAAAAGTATGATAAACAAAGTATACGGATTATAAGAATTCGGTTCACCGTTTTCGGACAAGTGAAAATCGGACAAGTGTGTTTCGGAACTTCGATAGTTTACCGTGTTAAATCATTAGTGCGCCGAAAACCCCTGATTATGCTCGGGGCATAGATGCTTTCAAATAATACTTTACACTGGTTTAAGTACGGAGACTACTATGAATGCTTTAGGCAAAAGAATCGGCGTAAATGCCTAACATGTTCTATTTGCGTGCCCGCGTTTTGAAACTGCTCGGAATAAATGGGAAGGTATGGAAGGAATTAAACCTTGCGCTGAAAATTTAGTAGCATGCATTCTCTTAACAGAGTGGAACTGGAATGCGACAAGCTATTATGCAATAGAGATTCTTATTACGCAGAGAAAAGCGTGAAAAAAATGCAAAAAAAGTGTCAAGTAACACGGTGAAATCGCCCCTTGCCTGCTATACGGCCACATCTCAAAAAAAAAATTTTTTGGATTATTGCTGATTCCTATTCAGAATTGTCTAATTTACGACCTTATTTCGAGAGATATAAGAAAAAGTGTCCTTAAAAGCCTTTTTTCAACAAGTGGCCTTATGGATCTGACCAAAAATTGTCAGTTGACTCCCTGCAAGACAGCCACTTTGGACTTATGGCTGTATAACATTAATTTATAATTTTTTTTTTTTGATTTGCGTTTTTTAGGCATAAAGATTATTCGAGTGTTATTCCGATGAATCCCTTTAAATATAAGCGAATTAAAGGGCATTTGATTGTGTCACAACAGTAAGTACCTATAGTACTTATTATTTATTTTAATTTATTCGTATATCATAATACTTTCTAATAGTTTTAGCCGCCTTTTTGTGTAAATTTTCTTGTAATAAAAAAAACCCATTATGTAGTCATTTATGTACAATTATAAGTTAAATTCAAGATCTTTTATCCAATGAATTGCGTCGTTAAACAAGTCTGCAGGGTCGCCGTTATACTGCGAGTCTCTCCAACCACATCCTGTAGAGGAAGTCTCGGGATCGCCCACTCCCAGTTCTGAGCCTGTTGATCTGGCACCATTGTTTCCGAGGCAGAATGAAGCCAGGAGGTTTTGCCGTGGGATTTATACTTGCATCTCTGAGTAAGTCGGGTGATTTGAGTTACAAGTAGGTTAGAATTTGATTGCAGCACTGCCGTCCGTTAACTAAAAGGCCGTTAACCCTCAGGGGGTCAATTTTTAGGTTTTAATGCCATCGTATGTAAAAAAAAATACTCTATCGATCTGTATAGGAATCATATTTGTAAGGTTTATAGTTTTTGAAATAGGTTTTGCAAAAAGGTCGTTAATCACGAAGGTATTCATAGTTTACTCCACTAAAAGTACGTTAACCATCAATATTTAACTAAAAGGTCACAAGTAGCCCTTAACGCCATAATATTTCGAAAATATTTCTAAACTTTACTTAGCAAAAAAGACGTTTTTCGACATTACTACACAAGAAAGTCGTGAAGGTACTTTAGTTACTTTCAAGCCAAGATTTATTGCGGTAGTTTAGATTAATATTCTAGGCTAAAAAGGCGTTTCATGAAAATACTACACTAAAAGGACGTTACAATCTGTTAACGTCTTTTTAACGTAGGTAAGAAATACTCAGATTATGGTAGAAATGCTCTGCTAGAAGTACGTTAAGCCACAATACTTGGCTAAAAAGACGCAATCTGCTCCCGCCCCTCAAAATGAAGCGGGGCACTACCTACCTTTTCTCGAACCGTTTCGTCTCATTTTCAAACCCTCATAGCTTCGTCCCAGTTAATACCAGATCGTCCAAATTCACAGGTTAAGATGCAGTTAGGGAACATATGAAATATACTAAATTTAATTGATCTAGCTTTTATACTTTATGTTTTATTGGTACCTAAAACACGCCTATTTTGCCACTCACTTATACAGGTTGATCAATCCAACTGGGTCAGTAGGGAGAAAACGAAAACTATAAGAGATAGGGAAAAATGTTCTTACGAACCATGGCTTCGATTTTAGATTTATTAAAAACTGCATTATTATTTTTTTAGTATATCTCATGCATAACCGGGAATCGAACCCGGTTAAAATAGGCGAGGAGAAAAAAAAAAGATATCAATCGATCCTATTTTTTATTGGCAACAAATGTCTATATAAGAGTACATACATTTAGAACGCTTTAAGAGTCAGAAATTGCTGTTAAAGCTGAAAACGCTCCATACAAATATGCGTGCTGTGTATGGAAAAATAACTTTTTCCATTTTGACCATGATAATTTCCGTTTAGGTTCATAGTTGTCATACAATTATTGTTTTGTTGAATTATGAGGATATTGGAAACAATTTCATATTTGCTTTTGGATTAAAAAAATAACGTCAAAATGTTCGTAAGTACTTTAAAGGCCACCCTTTAACAGCAATTTCTGATTCTTAGAGCACTCTAAATGTATGTAGACATTTGTTCTCAATAAAAAATAGGGTCGATTGACATCTTCAATTTTTTTTTCACTTTTCGATTTTGACCGGGTTCTATTCCGGGTTATGCATGAGATAAGTATAAGTAAAAAAAAATGAATGCAGTTTTTAATAAATCTAAAATCGAAGCCATGGTTCCTATGAACAGATTTCCCTATCTCTTATAGTTTTCGTCTTCTCCCTACTAACCCATTTGGATTGATCATCCGGTATACCCTGGGGTCTTCCCGGTGACGTAGAAAGCGTAGAAAGAAAATGAAATTTGGTATGTAAGCCAGAAGTATTAGTACACAAACAACAAACATATCTAAAAGTTCGAACTTTTACCCCCCAACCCCTTAAACTAGGGGATGGAAGATTGTATGGCACTTCCGCAAATTTTGATACTAGAGGTCTTAAAATTGATATAGGGACTCCTTGTTATAAATAATAAAATACATATTCTAGGATTTTTAGAAAATCACCCCTCACACTTTAAATAAGGGGATGGAAGTTTGTATGGGATTCCCATAATAGGGGATAAAAGTGTATAATATAGTAAGGAATTAAGTTTATATATGTATGTGTATATAATTATATTATCATGAAGACATAAACTTCATTTATCGATACCATATGGGCCAAACGGTCCGTTGGACTTATTTACGGTACTCTATGAAACGGCCAAGCCATTCTTTTGAAACCAAGGTGTAGGGTTAGTAAACTCAGGGCTTAGGGGCTTGGCTTTTCCTGGGATCTGATAACTTTTTTACAGCGAAAGTGTTATGAGCATGTGATCCTTGGCCGCCAATTTTACATGAAATGATTTTGGTGGGATTCGAGTAACTATGATATAACTATGTAGGTACTAAGTATGTGATAAATTTTGTAGACATTTAAAATATTAACTTTTTATAAATTGAGTATTACGATAACATGCATAATTATGTAAGTAGGTACTAAAGATTTTTTAGCATGTAACCATTTGTAGTCTGTTTTTTTAGCTAAGAACGTCATAATTATGAACAAGTTCTACATATGTAAGAAACAAATGAGTGCTCCATTGCCTGTACTTCATAGTTTAAAAAATGGATTATGTATTTTTGAGGCAGTTTGCTGGTTTTGTTTTCGTTGTACTAATGTTTTTTAGGACTTTTTTATGTCATTTTTCGCATGTTTATGTTTTGTGATGTTAGTGTTTCAAGAAAGGTTCTTGTTGCATTTTTATTTCCGTACATCCAAGTTTTTTAAATATGCAACATCGTTTTTTCTTTTGAAATAATCCATCCCCAATACATAACTAAAAGACCATTATGCTTAAAGGTTTCACGTTTAACGGCCTTTAAGTGTAGTAAAGGTTACTTAAAATACTCCTTACAAAAACACAATAAGACGCTACATTCAAAAAGCTTACCTAAAAAGACATTAAAATACTATTATGTTGATATAGTTAAGAACTAATTTGAAATGCAAAGCTGCAATACATAACTAAAAAGCCGTTGAGTACCTTAACGCCATTTTAGTTAAGTAATTTCGAATAGTTCTTTCTAAGAAAAAAACATCTAATTTTTTACGTTGGAAACATAAACTATAAGGTCGCTAAGGTGTACTTAGCGACTCTTTAGTCAAGTATTTTTTTTATATTTACCAATATTATGCGCAACTAAAAGGGAAAAGGAGTTTTTTTTCTAACTTGGACTAGTTATTTGTAATCAAGATTATCGTAATTTGATAGTAAATTTGACAAGCTATCTTTGGACATTTACCTTTTTTTTGTATAACATACGGTTTTCAAGTAGCATATTTTTTAAATATTTCCCTTGTTTTTCGCTCATATCCACAAAATTAGATTTGTGGCTTAACGACTTTTTAGTTAACGGACGGCAGCGCAGGTCTCGAGCAGTATGGTACGGTGGGTGCCTCGACTTCAACCGATGAGGCGGGTTTGCGAACTCTGCATGAATGGGCAAATCGGGACGATCCACGACTTATACATCGTGGACCAGTGCCTGATGTCTTCTTAGTTCGGCGCGAGCTATATAACTTAACACAGTCAAACCAGAGAATAACATTTTGATGGTACCCGATATACGTCTCTCCGATGCACATGTGCGCTGTTTAGCCAAACTGGCGTGAAATACTCTGCCGTGGAGTAAACTTGGCTAAAACCGGTAGTGCGCAGCACATCAGCTGTTGCTCCTCAAGTTGTTCCCGCTAGTCTGTGGAGTATGTTATTCCGCGTCTGTAGCATTTTCCTTAACTAATATGTGGCGCGGCGCATAGGTCAGACTGCGGTCTAGAGTTACACCCAAGTACTTTGGTGAAGGATCTAATTTCATCGCCGTCTCTCCGAAGCCGATTTTTGGCACATAATTTGCTTCTTAGTTGCAGAGATAGAATGTCGCAACTTATGTTTTACTAGCAACGGACTGCATTCGCCATTTTTTAAAGTATTCCCCAAGATATTCCAGATCGCGAGTTGTAGGTTGAACAGCAGGGCCAGGTCCGATCCCTGCGGTAGTCTATTGTTCAGCTTCCTGACTATGCTTGGAGTGCTTCAAGGTAGATGATAAATTCCCTTATTGCTGAGCATAGGGTTAATTAGTCTCACAATCTTTCTACAGGGCACCACGGTCGTGAGCTTATAGAAAAGTCACTGTCTCCATACGGTATCGAATGCAGCTGAGAGGTCGTTAAGGACTGCCATGGTTTTCTCTTTCCTCTTAAACCCAGCCTTTATGTGTGTTGTGAGCTGCATTACCTGATCCACGCAGTTCCGGCCACTAAGGAATCCAGCCTGTTCCACAGGAATTATTTTGTCCAAACGTTTGTAGACGTAACTAAGTAGAGCAATTGGTCGGTAACTCTTTGGGTCGTCGCCTGGCTTACCTGGTTTCAGTATGGCTATTATTTTGGAGCGGTTGAACTTGGGTGGAAT
Organism: Apotomis turbidana; assembly: GCA_905147355.2. Taxonomy (NCBI): domain Eukaryota; kingdom Metazoa; phylum Arthropoda; class Insecta; order Lepidoptera; family Tortricidae; genus Apotomis; species Apotomis turbidana. Next base: position 24,569,194 of record LR990286.1, read on the forward strand.
TCTATTATTCGAGACTATGCCAGAATAGAACTGTGAGTAAATACTGACTCACATAAATTGCAATTCTATTGAATCGAACCAGTCTTCGTCCAGTATTCCTGAACCTAAAAGTAGAAAAGTTGGATGCACTGATTATCGTTTACAGTGATGTTCTTACTGTAACAAAAGTTGATTAATAAAGGTATTTTAACTATTTTGGTGGGTGTATATATATCTTTTCATGTAACCATTTTCCCATAACTTTCTTGTGTGGTTTTGGACGCATCTCAAAATTTCAACAAAATGTGTTTGCAATACGGCCACAACTCTAAGTACCCGACTTACAGGCCTTGTATCTTAAAAAATATACACGTTTTATACAAAAAAAAATGTATTCATTAGAAGCATTATATCATCTTGAGTAAAAAGAGCTAAATAAAAAATGAATCGACCCAAAACTCAGGGAGTAATCCCCGTTTTACTACCACGCACTACGCTGCTAAAACTTTAACAAGCGATTTCTCGAAAAAATGGTTTTGCCGTATAGCAGGCAGGGGGCGAAATAGCTCTGATATCTTACTTTTCTGCAAACACAGCTTACCCACCCCTTCTCGAGAAGCAATACCTAACAGTGGCCACGGAGATAGTGCTAAGAGAAAGAAAGAGTTTTCGCCTTCATAATTGAAATTAGTGAGATTTATAATTCGAACGATCAGGTAAAAAATTGCATGTTGCCCATAATTTAAAATTTCTCGACCCCAGTTAAAAGATAAACTGATAACATCAAGAACGCTAACGTTATAAATCGATCTACATTTTGGTATATTTTTAATATACATAGAACTAATAATTTAGACAAAAATGCCCAGAACCGGCAGTCGTGTACCGGAAACATGACGACACACGTAAGATATTATACTAAATGACACGGAATTATAACTGCAATATCGTCGAAAACCACAACATACATTTGAATATGGCATCTAGTTTATTTTCCCGATTTACTCTTCACTGGCGCACATCAAATGCAACTTCGCTCGTACTCGCTCTCATTTCATTAAAATGATGTGAACTCGGAAACCTTCCTTGACGCGATGCCATTGGCACTTCAGCAAGCTGTGTTTGCAGACTATTTACATTCACAGTGGCTGCTGGCAATGTAATCAAAAGCTTCCCGTTTGTCCCAATGTTGCATTATGGTAATGAGGTTTGTGTCGTACTAGAGTGAGAGAAGTATGACGTCTGGATTCAAGAAAATCATGGATTGGTTGATTAGAAGATGATAAAACTATACATACAACGATCTGTTCTCTGAGTTAGATACCCGAAATGATTACGTGTTATTTAGATAACTAAACGCAAAAAGGTTTAAAAAAAACTCGTTATCAGTTCAGGAATGTAACTCAGTCGTATTGAAAAAAAAATAGTATTAAGATACAGTAAAAGAACCTGAAACGCGTACCCTACTGTCGTTGAGATAAGTGCGAAAATTTACGTGTTTCAATTTTCTTGACTGTATAAGAGTAAATTTGAAATTTTCTTCTTCTCCCTCGCTTGGTCATGACTGAGGGTCGACCATTTGAGGTCGTTATTTTTTTGCACCAATATTCTCCACACGGTTTCTTCTTCCGGATAGACGCATCTAGAGTTTCCAGACAGGCTTCTTTCACGGCATCGGTCCATCGGGTCGGTGATCTCCCACGGGCCCTTTTTTCCTTTCACGTATCCAACTACATTGATCTTTTCCAAACTATCTGGCTCGCGTATAGCCACGTGACCGAAGTACTGCAGGATCCGCTGTAGGCAAATGGTCAATAATGCGACAGGATCGACGCATTTGTGCGATGTACCGTCCAATAGATTCCTAGCATTTTTCTCCAGCGACATTTCGAATGCGTCAAACCTGTTCCGAATGCGTGCCTTCAGGGTCCAGGTTTCTGATATAATGATGAACAGATAAATACGAGAAAATAATAAGAAAAATCGTCAAAATAAGAACCACTCTAATGAATACCTTTTCTCTATTTACTGTGACAGTGCCAAGTTAAGACAGCCAGGGTTTAGATATTGATCCGCAGAATACTAAATCGTTTCCTAGCCTAGAGGTAGAGGTAGAAAGTTAGATTTTTGACTTCAATGTTAATTAAGTACAACTAATCTGTTCAATTATAATGATAGATATCAGTTTTTGACGACTCGTTTGGCACAGTTTTTAGACACCTGCCTACTGAGCCGGTGGTCCCGGGTTCGAATCCCGGCCAGGGCAAATATTTGTGTGATGAACTCGAATATTTGCGCTTGGGTCATGGTTAATGTATTTAAGTATATATTTATCTATAAGTACGTATATCGTCGTCTAGTACCCATAACATAAACCTTCTTGAGCTTATTTATTTATTTAGTTTTTATAATTTTCTCAGCTTGGCTAAAAAATCTATCATAATTATGTCCAAATTCCAGATGTTCGGTTGTTCTCACTTCTCGCCTGCGATTTGTATTCGTCAACCGATTTTCAAAATCTTTTAAGCAGTATGAGTAATTATATAGTTTTTTTTAATCGATTCAGTGTTTTAGATTTTTCGAAATGGCAGTGACATGGGAGTTGAAAACGTAAAAATATTTCAAACGTTCGCTAGATCTTCAGCTCACATTATAATATAATTTAAGTGGCACACACTAATTGAATTTTAGTTTTGTTTAAAATATTCACTTATTTTTTAAGGACTAATCCTCTATTAGGGTGTTGCTTATATGGCGCAAAAAGGAAAAAAAACTGAAATCTTAAAGTCTCACCCCCCCATTTTGTTCTACGACCCTATTAACGGATGCTAGTTTTTTGCTTTTTTTTTAAACCAATTTTAGGGGTCGCTACCAGCTGTCAAAGTTTTGGGAAAACAATAAAAACATGTTTACATATATTCTTATTAAAATTAATTAAAATTATGATAATTTAGTAAAAGAAAATTAAAATTTCAATTTTTATGACACTAAAGTAGATTTATTCGCATTAGGGTGCAGTGCACTCTAAACTCGCCGATTGCTTATCTTAACGCGGCCTGCCGGGGGGCGAGGGGTGTGTATCGATCAAGGGGGATTCCCAAGCAATCGACCAACGTTATAGAAGTAAAATAAATATAAAATAGTGACTGCCAAGCTTGTCATATTGACACCTAAATTATGTTTTTTCCAAACTTTATCAAGCGGTAGCGACCTCTAAAATTGATTTAAGAAAAAAAAAAAAAAACTACCATCCGTTAATCAGGGTACTAGAACATAATGGCGGGGTGAGACAATGACTTTTTGAAAGTAAATTTTTAAGCAACACCCTATCCTCTTTCCTCCATTATCCTTTCGTTTTTAAGTAATCGAGGAACATAAAAAAAAGCATACACCCCGACGAACTGAGAACCTCCGTTTTTTGACGTCAGTTGAAAACAAAGCGCATTAATTTCAAACTATGATTCAGGAGACACATTCACGATGACAGCGCAAGTGCAAATGAGGTCACAAGTTGTTAGTGCGGGTAACTGTTGCTTCTACAGACATAATGGCACTGGAAAGGATTCATCTTGCAATAATATATCAAAAAAAAAAATATACGTTTATAAATGAAAGTTTTACAAAACGAAAGTGTAAATTTTAATGAATCTTTCCTTTTAATAAAAAAAAATATTTTTTGAACACATTATAATATTATTCGTAATCGTTTGTACATACAAACATTATTCAAGAAAAAATGTTCCTAACTTTTCACTCCATTATTTTAATTTTAAACGTGATACACTGTAAAAAGATTTTTTTCATACAAAATTCAAAAAATATATATTATAATGTTACTTGTACGCAATAACAGCAAACTTAAGGATTTAAGGAAGTGGTCCTTTGGGGCCCTTAATTTCTTCCTCACTGCAACTGTATAATTTAGACGAGGCGAATGAGAAGTTAATGCAATGGCGTTTCTAATCTGCGACAATTGCGTTGAAATAAACTTTTTTTTTATCTGATTCATAATTATACCATAGAATATTTCGTTCGTGGGTCATTGTTTTTTTCTGTGTACTTTAGTATGTATTATGTATTTATCTATATACGTATGTTTATCGTCGTCTAGTCCCATAATACAAGCCTTACTGTGGGAATAGATCGATTTGTGTGAGGTGGTCCGAAATTTATTTTATTTATTTATTAAATTTTCATAGGATTTATAGGAGATAAATAAAGACCTCAAGTATTAGTATGTCCATCTGTGAATTGACCTGAAAGAACTTTTCACGCCTCATTTAAAGACCCCAGACACGATCCCGAAGGGGGTTATCTGTGAACTGCAGATGCTCATTTGTATAGGGATTCCCCTAAGGGCTAAAAAGGTCGGCGTTTCAGTTAAAGTTGCTTTATTGTTAAGCAGGTGATAATCTTATCACTTGCGTACGTTTGAACATCTAAATACAAATTTTGCTGCTTCTGTTTCTTTTAAGAAATATGCTCACATTTATGATAATGATTTAAGTAATGATTACGTAAAATTACAAATTTATTTTTTTACACTTGGTTGTATAAATGAACATTGTGCAAGTGGTGGATTTAGTACTTCGACTGGATTGGATGAAACAAAACATAGAAATTATACACCATTATCAAACATAATTATGATAATATAGCGTGTTTATTTAAATCCGTAACAAAAGCTATGAAAGCGAACGTATTTAAATGTAATAGTCGTTGTCGGTTTTAAGCTGCATAGGTGTTACAAGTGTCAATGAAATATTTTATCGAGGGATTTTGCATATGTATTCACCGTTTACATAAACTTTTAAAAGTACGGTCAAACCATAAAATAAAGCCAAAACTTTGACTGTTTATTGTGTAATGTATGTATCCATACATGTATGTCTTACCCCTTCAGTGAGTTTATTGCCCTTTTTATGTAATGAAAAAAACCACGTAGAAAGTAATAGTTCCAATGCCGTCCGCAATATATAGTGCTAGAGTATTAAGATAGTATCAACAAATTCTTTGTTTTGCACGGAGTGAACGTGTCGAAATGAAAATTTGAGAGTAATTCCTACTTAGTTGATTTACGTATGTACGAAAAAAACACATGATTTAGTGCCTATGACTTGCTTTAGGTACCTATATACGATGATTTAGTTCACTTTTATACGTTTACCCTTTCAAGATGATTTTTATTAAAAACAAACTGTTTTGCTAAGTAACGTAACTACTTTCAGCCACAATAGCGCCATTTATTTAACACCTTTCAGCGGACACTTTTCGATATATAAAACCTCCCTTTTAGGGTTCTGTTTCCAAAGGCTAAAAACGGGACCCTATTAATAAGCCACCGCCCTCCTGATTTTTTTACAAATGATATTTTCTATCTCCGCTATATCAACGAATACTAAAAACAGAATAAAATCAATATCTAAGTGGGGCTCCCATACAACAAACGTGGATTTGTATCAGTGTTTGTACGGAACTCTCAGTGCGCGAGTCAGACTCGCACTTGGCCGGTTTTTACCCTCCATAAACACACGGTTCGGCAGTTCCAATTTTTCTATAAATGGTAATGGAGAAATAAATTCAATTCCAAAAGAGAACGAGCCGGAAATAGTTCCGTCACGTCAAATTACTCGGTCTCAAGCCTCCTCCGATACAAAATACGATTTATTTTTATTTTTACACACAAAAACAATTTTTGCCGTCTCAATTCCATCTTCCAATTCACCCCTTATTCTTTTACTGTCGAGCATATCGAAAGTTTATTGAAGTAAACAGAAGGAATTCAATTTGCAAAATATATCGGTGCTTGCGAATTGTCATAATAAACTAACAGACAACTGCACTAAAACTAGTATTAGCTATGTTATTATTATACAAGGAGTATACGATTTATAGGTATATTATTTTCCTTTTTATGTTTTTTTTTATTTTTTCAAGTTTTGTGAATTGTTTTTGTGTACAATAAAGTGTTTTCATACATACATACATACTTATACTCGCCTCCTTACGCTGTCCCGACTGATCGGCTCTCCTGATGATGAATCGCGTACCGATTCGAAACATGTCGAGCGTTATTCGAGTTCTACGACGTGAGTATACCCGTTAATGTATTTTAATGATACTTAAATTAATTATATACGTATTATTCAATAAATATTATTAAAACTATCGTGTGACATCTTTAATACTCGTAATTATAAAAACGGGGAGTGATTTGGACAGTGAGTCGGATTGCTGTCGCTGATGGAGAGCTCCATACGAGTTCGAAACATATCGAGCAGTTTCTGACCTTTTTTTACGTGAGTTTAGTCTGTTTTTAGGGTTCCGTACCCAAAGGGTAAAAACGGGACCCTATTACTGAGACTTTGCTGTCCGTCCGTCCGTCCGTCCGTCTGTCACCAGGCTGTATCTCAAGGACGGTGATAGCTAGACAGTTGAAAATTTCGCAGATGATGTATTTCTATTGCCGCTATAACAACAAATACTAAAAATAAAATAAAATAAATATTTAAGGGGGGCTCCAATACAACAAACTTGTTATAGATTATGGTACGGAACCCTTCATGCGCGAGTCGGACTCGCGCTAAAAATTCGGCTAGAAACGCGAAATGTAGTTTTTTTTTTTTATGTTATAGGGGGCAAACGAGCAAACTTATCGCCTGATTGTAAGCGATTACCGTCGCCCATAAACACCTGCAACACCAGAGGAGTCACAAGTGTTTGCCTACCTGGAGGACGAAGATAGAATGCCTCTATGCTAGTAATTTCACCGGCTTTCTTACCCCTACACTGGAACACAACAATGCGAACATTGCTGTTTGGCGGTTTGGTTTAGTTTCTGAATAAGGCACAAATTCACAACAATTTCCCGTCGCTAAATTATCAGGAATTGGTGAAACGTATAAATAAAACAAACGCGCAACATGCTTCTGGCAGTGAATTGTAGGCGGCTGTACATCACCTTCATAGTTGGACGCAAATAGACGAGCGATTTAAAATGTTTTTTGGTCTGATGGGTAAAGCTGGCCAGGTTTTCAGCAGGCCTATTTATGATGGTTGTGTTTATCTCAAGGTAGATAATTGAAAACAGGATCCGTCGCTTTCTTACACTCGTGGGGGTGCAAAAGTGACGGATGCTTTTCGTTTTATCTATCATAACCGGCCAAGTGTGAGTCTGACTCGCGCAACGAGGATTCCGTACGAACACTTATCCTATCTTAACTGGCCGGTTAAGTTAAGTTTGTAACTAGTATGTATGGCGCCACATAAGTGTGTTGTATGGGCGCCTCACTTAGATAGTTATTTCATTTTATTCGGTTTTAAGTATTATTTGTTATAGCGGCAACAAAATTATGTCATATTCTGTGAAAGTATCAACTGTCTAGAGCATTTACAATTTTGTTAGATTACGTAGATTTTTTTTTATCATCTAGTAAACGGATCGCCTGATGGAAAGCGATTACGTCGCCCATAGACATCTGTAACACCAGAGGAGTTTCTGAATACCGTAGCAGCTCATCTTGTTTTATGTCAAAATCTGGTAAAACTGTGCAAATATTACCAGTCTCTTTCCTGCCAAAGTCGCGGCAAGATGTATGTGCATTTTATAATATGTATGTGTTTGTTTAAAATGTATTGTATCCGACTTAATGACTCTCTCGATTTAGATTTTTTGTTACGGCTTTTAATGGTCCTGCAAAAAAACTGATTTCTGCTTTTTATTTTATTTTTAATATTAATATTAAGGGAAAATCTTGCACAAATCCAACTAGTCCCAAACTAAGTAAAGCTTTTAATATGGGTACACGACGATATACATAATATAGATAACATCCATGACCCAGGAATAAAATATCGAGTTCATCAAACAAATAAAAAAAAAAACCCTGTGCCCTGGCCGGGATTCGAACCCAGGACCGCCGGCTCAGTAGGCAGCTGTAATACAAACTGCGCTCACTGCGTCGTCGTTTGGCCCTATGTATATGGTTAACTGATAAAGAATGCCTTATAGCATCCTGTTACCATTTTGTACTTTAGTATATTGTGTAATAGGTACAATTAAAAAATAATAAATAACTATATTCACGTATCGTACTAAACTTACTTGTAACCACTCGTTAATTTATACTAAACCTCAATGTGGAACACGTAACTGAACGAAGTCCCGAGCGAGTTTTGTCCATTCCATTAGCCTTATCTCCGCGTTACGTCAGAGTCTGTAATTAAATGAGTCGTATGGACAGCGACGGACGCAAGTTTGCGCGAACGCCCGAAACCTGCACCGCCAGTTTGCGCGCAAGTTATGTGAGACACCGTAACATACAGTGCCCTAAAAAGTGATGAAAAAAAATATGAATTCTTTATTAGGTACGACGTCGAGGCGTCGCACGTTGCGGCAACTGCCACTGCACGACGGCTTGGCGTGATTTTTTATGTTGCACACCGTAGATTTCCACGACACTACGTCGCAACCTTACACGCCGCATCGTGACACGACATGTCGTCGTGATTTTATAATACAAACCTAACCTTATCTAATTTATAGGTTGACATTTTCAAGAATTCTGAAAAATGTATGACTTCCGAGGAAGTGTTTCTTGATAAAAAAAAGAGGTTCCCACTCACTTGTACAATTTAGTAAATTTTAACATGTACTCAAAATATGTTGATGAAATATAAATGTGCTTCTAATAAATTATTACGTACAGAGGACATTCCAGAAAATTGACGATATTGAAACTTAACAATTTAAACATGTAGATGAAAAAAAAAACTTCTCAACCTTATAAAATTATGGAACAAAGAAAGATTGCTCAATTACGTAAAGTAGCACCGGGGCATCGGGAATAGATATCGCTTGCACTTGGACGATTTTTAATCTAGCAAATTGAAGGCCTATTTTTTATCGGACTGGCAAGGCAAGTGACAGATGTGGCCAATGTGTCGAACGCGTGAGCGGCGTAAAGCAGGGATAGTAAAGAAAGAAATATGTCGGTATTTATTATATTGGTATATTTTGATAATATCGACATGTATAGAGGAAAATACCTACTTACCGCCGTTACGCTACAGCTGCAATCACTGTGATATATGCCAAAGAAACAGGCAATATAATATCTTTTCTTTGTTTGCAATCACAAACTTTAAAGAAGTATAGGGCGTCAGCAGTCAAGCACGTCGTATATTGAAGCTCAAAAACATGTCGAATTCGTCACCTATTTTGATATCGATACTTGAAATCAAAAATTTTGACGATATTATTCAAAGAATCTAAATAAAAATTACTATCTAGCGTAAAGAAAATCGCACAAATTAAATTGTAGCCAAAATAGCACCTCCACCAATTTTTAAGTTCAGATTGTAACCCACAGAGTTTAAAGTGACTTTTTTGGCTTTCGACATTGTAAACGGCTGCGGCTGGTTCTCAGGTTTAATTTGGACCAGTTCATTTGTGAACAGACCAAAGGCTTTATCTGATTTTTAATTAAAACCCCGGTTCTAGCAGACATAGGTGTTTGAAGGGAGACTAGATTTACAGGCTAGTAAATTGATTTGGAATTGCATTTGTTCCATTACTTACTAGACGATTGAATTTCCTTAAGCAAAGGCAATAAACTTACCTTACTTAAGAGCCAACTAAGTTAAGTCATGTTTATTTCTTTTAATGAAATGTAAAAGGGTTAAGATCATTATACAACCAAATGATGACCTAGCTCACGTTTAAATTTCGAATTGGGACGTTTAAGAAGGTTAACTTTAAATAAAATGTAATAAAAAGTAAAACAACCATTTTCCGCTCAAACTTGAAAGCAAAAAAAAAAACAATATTAATTTCATTAATTTCTCTATTTCTTCTGCAAGAACCCCAATTGAGGTGAAGGCCAAATGGGCATCTTTGGAGGAACATATATGCCTATTGATGTCTGTCTTGTGCTATGTGGGTCCAATTCGGACCAGTGATTCTTTTGATCTCATCGCATCGCGTCTGCGGTCTTTTTCTCCTTCGTTTGCCTTGTTGTCATAGGGTTGATTTTAAAGTCTATCTATGATCTGTGAGTTTCGCCACGTGACCTGCTCGCAAGATACCCTAGGTAGGTTTTAGTTGATCAGAGAGGCCAAAGCACAGCAAAAAGATGCGGTGGGTCTGATGGGGTTCGGTGACCTGGAATCGAAGCTATGTATGTTTGAATTAACAGTGCATTGGACCACTGACTACTTACTGGATTTAATATTTGGAATGTAAACACCTCAGAAAATAATAAATGAAATTTAATGTGTTAATTTAATTTAATTTTGCCCACCTTAAAACACTTACAACATAATTAGTTATTGTATTAAGCGGTAATAAAATTACTTACAACATAATTCTGTTTTTCCTAGACTGAGTAGGTTAATATTAGGTGTTTCTTTGCGTAACTGGCGTTCTCAAACGTTTTAAAATAAATGTGAATTTAAAGCAGTTTCCTGATGCGCTATCTAATATTATTTTTTTACAGGTTTGTAGCAAACTAAATAATTGAAGTTAAAATATAAATAATTATAAAAAAAACTCTTTAATATTTTTCACATAAATATCAAACCTAACGCTACTTCAACGTTCAAGCAATGAATTTTGAGATCTACCTTAAAAGATTCCACTGCACAGCGGTGTGCAATAAATCGGTAGAAAGATGCAGTGAATCACTCTGCGGGCCATTATATGCAAGACCTGCATTACCTATTGAAATAAGGAGAGGTCTCGAAAAGTTACTAACCTAATATTAAACATGTAGTTGTAAAATATAGTTTCTACTTCATAAAAGCGAAAGGAGACTGTACGAGATAAAATTGCTTCAATATTGTTTCATTTGGTGGAAGAAGCTTAATTTCTCAGTCTACAAAGAACTAATGTCGATTTTTTCAATTTTGTAGTTTTACAAAACGTCACTTTTTCTCGACTAATTAGGTATCAATCGAAACACACATACATAATGCGTCAAGTGGCAGTGCGCGTGGCACATTGCAGACTTTATTGCCGTTTTTTTTTTAAATTAGGGTACGGAACCCCTCGTGCGGGAGTCCGACTCGCACTAGGACGGTTTTTTATTATAACAGTAACGTTTGCTAGCGTAAACCATTATCTTTGTTTACAGTGAAGATAAAAAAAAATGTAATGGTGTTAGTCCGGAAAGCCGGGTTTGGACCCCGCTTCGACCATTAAATTTTAAAAATGTTCGCGTCATTGTAAACTAATAAATTGACGTTACATGACACAATGCCGTATAAAAGTAATACCAGTAAGAATGAGTCTACCGGTAATCAATCCAAATGGGGCAGTAGACGAAAACTAGAAGAGATAGGGAATCTGTTCTTAAGAACCATGGAGATGAGAACCATTGTGAGATCATAGCGTGTTTTTCAGTTGCTCTTTGGCTTGTAAAAAAGTTATTTTTTAGTCGAAACCAGCGGGCGAGTTTTAAAACATAGGTTACTGAAAGTTTTATTGCAGCGCGTGGGAAATTTAAAACATGTTAGGAGTCTGTTTAAATATGAATAGCTACATAATTTTGAGATTAAGGTTTATGTTGGAACAAAACCGCTTAAATGTAGAATTTAAATAAAAACTGTTTTAAAAGTTGGGTTTTATTGAATTTTGCGATATAATGTTGCATTTTAAATGAATTCATATTGAAGATGGCTATTAGTTTTTGTTTTCAGCTTTTTGACCGGCTTGTTATTACTAACCGCCCACAACACGTGTGTCTGTGTCAACGTAGCTTCCAAACGGATAATTCGACTTGAGTGCGGGTTTTTAATCGAAAACCTTGTCTGTCAACATGGTTCTTAAGCTATGTTTGGTTGGATCGAGGGTTTTTTTTTTAATTCAATTCAGTGATTCAAAACAGTCCATGTGTAAACATTAAAATAATTAATTGATTCCATTGAGTGAAGTCTCCCGTTGTACACCACGTTATTCACGTAAAAAAATACACATTAGTCCTAAGGGACTTATAATTTTCAGCTTTGTGATTTGAATTTTTAAAATTATTCCACTTATATTCCTTTTTTTTTCATTTTTACGAAATGAATTGTTGCCAATTTTTCTTTATTAATTACCTGCATCCCACGTCAATCACTCGTTAATACATCCTCCATGATCCAATGACTCAGCGCTCAGCCAAGCTCATTACCAATGATTAATTAATTAATAATAATAACTCTCAAACTGCAATCAATTCAACGAAAAACTTTACCAAATCGCCACGACATCTACCATTAATCGCCTCCAAATTATTTATATTACAAAGTTATAACCTCCAGAGTTGTCCTTTTCATTTTAAACTTGAAACATCATGAACTCAGGATGAGATCCATGAAAAGTTGACAAATTTTTAAAAGTTTTGCAAGCATAATTATTAAATAGTTGTTATTTTTTTTTATTTAAACTCATGCATAATTATAGAGCCCGAATGTGGTAGTATTCTTTCTAAAACCTTTTTTTAGTTAATAACCTGGGTCTCACAGCCAGGTAAAAGTGTTTAAATGTAATACTTTATATAATAACCAACATCCTGCATCAGTTACCCGCTAATACATCCTTCAAGATTCAATGATGCCGTCAGCGCTCAGCAAATATCCAATGTATCGTTCTTGAATAACACTCAAACTGTCATCAATTTAACAATAGACTGCCTAATTTCCCCGAAATCTACCGTTAACTGCTAGCAATTTTTTATATTTCAAAGTTGAATCCCCCGAACGGTCCTATTCTTCTCAGAATTGAGACATCATGATGGTATCCATGAAAATTAAATGAAACATTTAAGTTTTGTAAGGATACGAAATAGATCTCTTTTTCTCTCATATAACCTTATGGTTCCCCGAATGGTGCACAAAAAGAAATAAATAAATAATGTATGTAAGCATAAGAAATATAAATACAAACTGATGCATTATGGAACCCGAATGTGGAAGAATAGGGTTTTTTAGTAACTCAGCTCTCACAGTAAGGTAAAAAGTGTCTATATTATACTTCATAAATTACCAACATCCCGCATCAGTACCCCGCTGATACATCCTTCAAGATCCAATGATGCCGTCGGCGCACAGCAAATTTCCAATGAATAATTAATTAATAACTCTCAAACTGCAATCAATTCGACGAGAAACTTTACCTAATTGCCACTAAATCTACCGTTAATCGCGCAATTTATAACTCAATTTATTTTATTCTTAATTCCGTTCCGTTTCGCTGTACTGTTCCGCTGTTTTACTAATTGATCCGACTACAAGTCGGTTTAATTAAGTTTGCGGTGATTTTTAACAGATGACGCCGGTGATTTATCATTAGTTTATTAAGAATGAGTTCCTGGGTTCGAATCCCGGCAAGGGCATTTGTGTGATGATCTCGAATATTTGTTACTGGATCATGTTTTTTAGTATATATTATGTATTTACATAATTATATATATCGTGGTCTAGTGTGTGGTACAAGCTGGGCTGGTCGATTTGTGCAAGATTGTCACTAAATATTTAAAACATGAATACAAAGATCAAAGCTTAAAGAAAAATTGAAAAAGGAGCTACCTGGTGGAAGGGACCGGGAATCGAACCCGGTACCTCTGGATTACCGGTCCAGCGCGTTAGCCACTTCGCTACCCTCGCTCCACGTAGGTTTGACGAATTTTTCCTTATGCTTTGTGTGTCGATCTTTGCATTGTATATTTGAAAGGTTTTTACACCCACTAAATATTTGTTTATTCGTGAAGAATTGCAGATTCGATTTATTATTTTCGCATTTTTTAAAGTGTTAAACTCATTCAGAAATTAAATTACATTTACCCGAATTATATTGCGGTATAATATATTATTTGTAGTAATATTACTATGCGTATCGGAAGCTCAAATGGGTTAAGTAATAATTTACTACTTAACCCGTTCGAGTTTCCGATATTCAGTGTTCACGACGACATTTTCATCACGTCACTTTTTGTACTCACCCTTAATTTGGCAATGTACACTTTTTCTATTTTTTTTCGAACGACAATTGTTTGCTCGACCTATCTACCTATCGACCATCGTTTTTTTTTTCAAATTAATGGTTAAAAAATGTGAGTTACTAATAAAAGTAAAGTTCTGTGAATCGTATAGCTTGTGGGAGTTACTTTCGAAATGGCTCAAACATGATATTTTTACGTTTTCAAACGGGCCGTCTGTACTCTGAAAAGTATCCATAACTGTCATCAGTTCTTCAGGAAAAATATTGGTGGTTGAATAATACGTGGACTGTAAACTTAAACTGGTATATTCGAAGTCAAAAGAACAAAGAGAGCAAGTTGAGTAGTGAGTCAATCAATTTTGAAAGCTCTGTTACACAGGTAACACTGGATGAACAAATACTACAATGATACCATATAAGAAATTTATACATTCGTGAATTGGACTTTACTTTTATATATGTTTACTGAATATTTTATTAAAAAATATCCAATTTTATTAATTATTATTAGAAAATTATTTGATTATTAAATAAGTGAATAGATAAAATATTGAATGGATTCAATTAACATTATGTTCGCTGACTAGAAAAAGGGTTAAAAATTACGCAATTTTTATACGTTTCGGAACAACTCTAAGCAATATACTCGTGCTTTTCAACTCCCTACTTGTAGCAAACGTAGCAACTTAATAAAACGTAACCTACCTACGATACCGCAGTGAGCGTGTGCCATAATTGGTCTAAATTGCCGGGGTAATCCACTTGACGATTTCGACTATTAACTCTACCACTAATTGCAGGTAGACTCAATTTGTTCGCATATTACACTAGTGAGATACCATCGCACCATATCTCGCTTTAGGAAACTAACAGTTTCGTGTTGATAGCGTTGTAATGTAACGCGTCTATGCGTAAAGTTGTTGGTACTTATTTCCACGACTTACAAGATTGACATATAACAAATAATTGCGGTTGAATACACATTTTGTAATCCAATGGGACATCGTCTCATCTCAATTCGACGATGTATTGGGATATCTCAGTTTTATCATAATATCAATTTGGAGTATTCAAGATGACATGTGATGTGAAAACAGTTGTTACGTTGCGTTTCCGGTCTCGCAACAGGGCTAGCCGTGACTGCCGCGACTTTTGTCTTGCGACTCAGTATTGCCAGTCTTGCTCGCACGGTATTGAAAGGAAAGTTGTCACTTTCAAAGCCACAGTAATGCTAGAGGTGCAAGTATCGCTGTCTCCATGCCCCCCTGCGTGGAATTTCTCCACAGACTTCAGCTTAAGAGTCATGGTTTCCGCACCGTAGGTGAACTACACTGTTATTTTTTTATATATTGGCACAACATACTAGTGGCTCCACTTCGCCTGATGATAAGCAAAAAGGGGAGCCCAAGTCGCAATGGCGGCTGACAAGAAAGCAACGGTACCTTTTCATTTGACACTGCCATGCTGCCCGAGAGTTGCTGATGACGAGATGCTTCGTTTGAAGGGTCCCATGTTGTAATAAGGAGGAACACACATACATTCTTCCACCATCCATCACCCTATGCAGTAGACATTTCGTCGTATTTATTACTATATTATATATAATTATACATCTTATAGTATGTAAATATATGTATCATTTTGTTCATGGTAGTTAAGTTATAAAATATACATGACTAAATTTATTCACTTGTATCATGGATACTCTCCAAACGATTAATTTTCTACTCTGCACCCACTTGAAGCATCTCTGTGGACTAAGGACTAAACCGAAACATTTGTATGGTGCAGGGTCTTATGTAATCTGTTACATGAAACAATTAAATAACACATAAGTAATCATCACAGAGCTTATCGGAGAAATGCTTGTCCAACATGTGCTTAAAGGTTAGCTTGCTTTGCGCTTGCCTGATGGGAAGCGGTAGATCATTCCAAAGCCGAACTGCTTCAGCTGTGAAAGAGTGCGTCATGAAACTAGTGCGGTGAAGGGGGACAGTGAGTTTGAGATTCCGTGAGTTTCGAAGATTACCGCCTGGTCGGGCAATTACAAAAGAAAATTTGGATCTGTGGTAGTCGGGCGCAGCTGGATCGAATAAGGTGGAATATAGTGTAGACAAAACTCTTAATGACCTACGTTCACGAGTTGGAAGCCAGTTGAGTTGACGGCGAAAAGCTAGATGGAAAGATATATGGTCATATTTACAAAGTTCGAAAATAAATCTGATGCAGTTGTTAAGAAGACGATCCAGTCTGCTCAATGAAGCCTGAGTAAGATTATTGAGTATTTGTCCACATAGAGCTTGCCTGTTGGCATCAAATGTAGTCCACACCTGTGCGAACCCTCGGTCCACTTTTGCTACTTACTTTTCGAATCCCAGTGTAACCTTAAGTCACAAATATAATATTTCAGTCAACTGGAAATTGGTAATTTGTGAGATCAGTAATGTTGGTCATTGGTTTTCCCCATACTCATTCTGAGGTTGTCTATCTGGAAAACGAAAAAGCCACATATCATAGTTTCAGAATCCTATTGCCATGTATTGTGGTTACTGCCGGTGACAAACTGAAATGTGAATATTATTTTAAATGCTTAAGTTACTGATTTTTAGGGTTCCGTACCCAAAGGGTAAAAACGGGACCCTATTACTGAGACTTGGCTGTCCGTCCGTCCGTCCGTCCGTCTGTCACCAGGCTGTATCTCAAGAACGGTTGAAATTTTCACAGATGATGTATTTCTATTGCCGCTATAGTTAGTTAGTTGCGCTGGGCATTTTCCGCAAGTCGACATCCAACGTGCCTATTTTGCGTGAAAAGGGGGTAGCGCTACTCCAACCACCCCAGCTCCTCCACGAACCTAAGCAAAGCCTTGATGTTGCTTATGGCTTCGTGTACGGTACTTGGAGATCCTAGGTATTTCATCCTGTATCCGTCTACCTGTTTGCAATCTAGTAGAATATGTTTGGTGGTTTCTTCTGCCTCCATGCATGCTCTGCATATTGGGCTGTCTGTTATACCTAAATTGAAAAGGTGTTTGTTCAGAGTATTATGTCCCGTTATTAATCCTACTATCTTGCGTAGTTGGATCCTGTTGATTCTCAGTAAGATGGTGGTGAGTTTGTGGTTCCTATTCGGAAGTATTTCTTTTGTTTATCTACACGTTCCTATGTCTTCCCAGTATTTTTGGTGTTGGTATAATATGTGTTGGTTCATTATGTTGTATATATAAGATTGTGGTAGGGGTATTATTGGCTCTGGCCCGCATGGTGGTGTTTCCGATCCCTTACGGACCAATTCATCCGCTGCGTCATTGCCTCTCGAGCCGCTGTGTCCCTTTATCCATTGTAATGTTACCGTATTTTTGTCATCGCACACGTCTGTGATGCTGTGATGACATTCGTATATTAGAGCAGAGGTACACATTTCACTGTTTAGTGCTTGTAGTACGGATTTGCTGTCTGAAAGTATTCGTATGTTTGTGTTCTGAACCTGGCGTCTTTTTATGGCATTGCAGGCTTCTATTATTCCTACGCATTCAGCTTGGAATACCGTGTTGTGTACACCTAGGGGTTTAGAGATGTGAATACTCAAATCCTCCGAGAATACACCACATCCCGTTCCTTTCTCAGTTTTTGACCCGTCCGTAAAGATTCTCAGGTCCTCTAGGTTGAGCCACTCATTCGGGTCTTCTGTTAGGAGTATGACGTATTCCTTCTTGCAGGTTAATGTCTTAGGTATCTTGTCAATTGGTGCTTCTACTGTAGGAAATTTTGTGATCATTTCACTGTAGATCTTTGTGTGTTGGGTATTGCTATTCGTCCATAGGTTTAGGCTTTTTAGTCGTATCGCCGTAGCGGCTGCTTCTCTTTGTATATGTATGTGCAGTGGCGTGAGACCTAGGATCATCTCTAGTGCCGCGGTAGGAGTGGTCCTCATGCAACCCGTTGCGGCCGTGCATGCTAGTCTTTGTGTTTTCTGCAGGCCGGCAATCGCACACGCTAGTTGCGTTCTGGGCCACCATACCACTGCTCCGTAGCTGATCATAGGTACGATTACCGTTTTGTATAGCCACAGAATGATGTGCGGAGCGAGACCCCACCTTTTGCCTATCATCCTTCGACATTGCCAGAAGGCGACTGTGGCTTTGTTTAATCTGTTCTCAAGATGCTTGTTCCAGATCAGTTTGTCATCTAAGGTTATCCCTAGATATTTTACTTGTTTGGAGAGTGTAAGCTTTGTACCGAAGAGGCTTGGCATTTCGTATGACCCCAGTTTACGTTTGTGTGTGAAGAGAATTGTGTCAGTTTTCTTGGGGTTTACCGATAGGTCATTCTCCTTGCACCATTTCTCTACTATTTTTAGTGCTGTTTGTGTGAGTTCACACAGTGTGCTTGTTACCAGCCCACTGATAAGTATGACAAGGTCGTCCGCGTATCCTATGGTCGTGAAATGACTCTCGTTTAGTTTTGTTATCAGATCATTTACCACTAGGTTCCATAAAAGGGGTGAGAGGACTCCTCCTTGCGGACATCCTCTCACGACGAGTGCTTGCTGATCTTTGTTTTCTTTTAGTCTTATGATTCTTTGTTCTAGCATGTTCATTATCCATTCTATTAGTAATGGTTCTGTGTCATGTCTTTCTAGAGCTTGTTTGATGCTGCTAAAATTTGTTTTATCGAAAGCACCTTCTATGTCAATGAAGGTTCCCAGGCATGAGCCTTTCCTTGTTAGTGCAACTTCGATATTGCTTACCACTGCGTAGAGTGCTGAGTCTGTTGATTTGCCTTGACTGTAAGCATGTTGGTTTGGGTAAATTTTTATGTTTTTGAGTGCAGTATCCTTTAGTTCTCTGTCACATAGTCTCTCTAGAATCTTCAACATAAATGAAGTTAGGCTGATTGGTCTGAATGACTTCGGGTCAGTGTAGTCGCTTTTTCCGGGTTTTGGTATGAATATTACCTTAACTTCTCTCCATTGCTTAGGTATATATCGGAGGGCAATACAGCTGCAGAGAAGTTTGGATATTAGTTCGGTAAGAGTTGGTCCTCCCCACTTTAATAAGGCTGGGTAGATTCCATCTAGTCCTGGTGATTTGAAATTTTCAAAACTGTTTGTTGCCCAGGTGGTTTTATTTAGTTCTGTTATGTTTTCCGCTATCTTCCATTCACTCACGGTGGGTTGATAATTCGTCTTTTGTTGTTCACATTTGTTCTTATCAATTACCTTGCATCCTGGGAAGTGAGTTTCCACCAGTAGACTTTCTGTCTCAGCAGGCGAACTGGTGTAGCTATCGTCCTGCCTCCTTAGGGTGCCTAGTAGCTAATTTGGTTCTTTGGCAAGTATTTTCCTTGTTCTGTTCGCTTGTGTGCTGGTGGTTATGTTGTCACAGAAGTTCCGCCATGAGGTAGATTTTTTGTATCGTAACCTTTTCTTGTATTCTGCTTTGACTGCTTTATATTCCTCCCAGTCTTCTGCAGATTTTGTATTCATCGCTCTGTTCAGGAGTCTCCTCATCTTCGTTCTGAGACGTTCCATCTCCGGTCCCCACCAGCTACCGTGTGTTTTGTTGCCACGAGCTGGTGTTGACGGTGGACATGTTCCTTCGTAGCTTTGTATTATAAGTTTAGTGAGTGAGGTTACCTGTTCCTCTAGCTCATCCACGTTTTGTGGCCTGTGTGTAATTGTATAGTTCTTTAGTTTACCTACCAGAAGTTCCTTGTACGCCTTTATGTCTGTGCGCCTCGGATTTCTTATGGGTTCTGGTGTCTGTACGTCAGCAGTCAGATCGTACCGGATCCACCTGTGGTCGGAGCAGGACAACTCGTCCGATACATGCCAGTTGGATATGTGCTGAGCTGCTAGCCCTGTGCTTAGAGTAATGTCGATTATGATCTTATGCCGCTATAACAACAAATACTAAAAATAAAATAAAATAAATATTTAAGGGGGGCTCCCATACAACAAACTTGTTATAGATTATGGTACGGAACCCTTCATGCGCGAGTCGGACTCGCACTTACCCATTTTTTTTTATTTACTACCAACTCGAAACAAATTCAATTCAAAATTTTTTTTTTTGCTCTGATTTTTGTATTAATGGCTCAATAAAAAGTGTTTCGTCCACAAGAAAAATAATGAAACATTACATATTTCACAAATTTGTTTCGAAACAAAATGTTACATTGCCCGAATGGTGTAATTTTTTCTTTTCATTCACTTCTTAAACATAATCTAAACTGCCATTCCAAAATATATCCTAAATCAAGTAGATAAGTCTGTGAAAGCTATTTGAACCATGTAATACTAAACGCAGTCCACAAACAACGAGCATAAGGTTCAGGATAGTAGCGTATAGGGTGAGGTAAGGCCCGCACTCATATCTAATGCCTACTGATAAAATCTTCCCATTCAGTTAATGCTTCGCTCGTATCGTCATTCTAAGTTTAATTAAGAACTTCCCTTGCGACAGTAGCAAAAGTTTTATCTTTCGTGTAAAGGTTTGATTTGAAAGGCAAGGTTCACCGTAATGTTAATTTTCTCATTTTCTTTATGTGCACAGATATGGCCTGCAAAGCTTAACTAGGAATTTTACGCCTACTAAAATATTAAAAGATTTTGTTTATTTACCTTCTACATCACAATTTATCAATATCATTTAGCACTGGGTAATTGAATAGCGAATAACAATGATATATAAACAAATAAATAAACATCAGACAACCTCACATAAATCGATCTAGTCCCAAATTAATCTCAAGAAGGCTTGTGTTATGGATACTAGACGACGATATACGAGTACATACTTATATTGATAAATATACTTATACTTAAATACATAGAACAACCATAACAAGCACAAATATTCAAGTTCATTACAAAAATATTTGCCCCGGCCGGGATTCATACAGCGTGTATTTTTGATATAACCGCAAATCGTAGCCAGACTTAGATTGTAGTGCTGTTAATCTGATATTTATAACAATTATTAATTTAGCGTTAACTACCACAGAGTAATTTACTTTTGAAAATTTTCAGAGCAGCAATGTATGGCGTACACTTAAAGTTACCACTAGTGACAGTTGTGCCATCACGATGTTAATTCTCAACAAACAACAACAAACAAATACATTGCGTGCTGAATTACTTTACTTGGAAAAAAAGTTAGTTTTTTTATAATTTGGATCAATACATTAAGTAAGTGCCTATAGTAAGCCTCCGTAAAGTTTGCGGTAATATCAAATATACACGCCGTAGATTCGGGATATAAAGGTTTATATGTAACGGCAATATAGCCAATATTATAGAGTATAAGTAAGTATTGCCCAAATGGCCATACATCAAATTATGAATAGAAGTATAAACCTCGGATCCACAAAGTACAATAAGACATGGTATAGGAATAAGGACCACTCCCCATAGAAAACGGATTTTTAATACAAATCTATAATTTAATAATAGTATAGTATCCAACTATAAATTGTACAATCCGTCTTAAAATAAAACAGTTTGAAATGAACATTGACATTAATTTTATTCAAACTATTTTCTGTTCTGTAATCATTCATTTCTGTACCTACATTTTATTTTAAGTGTTTTACGTTAAAAGAAAGTTTTGATTCCATTTAATTGCTATTTAATGTATGTAATTACAGTTTTCCATGCACGATAAATAGCTAGTTAGGTAAATTATACCCAGTTATTAAAGTAGGTATTATTCATAATAAAAACATTTATACATTTTGGCGGCTATAATGTTTATCACATTGTTCGACAAGAAAGACAGACTCGCCTTTTTCACTTTTGGATAAAATGTACGTACTTACCTAAATATATTGATTCCTAGGTTAAAATAAGAAACAATTTGTTTATTCGGCAGATCATCCACAAAATCAAAATATGGTAGAAAAATATTTGCTAACCGGTATTCGAACTCGTTTTTACTATGATATATGTTATATCTTTGTTTGATTTCACCAATAATTGATTGTGAGTCTAAACTATATCAAACAAATAATAAGTTTCTGTCAAAAATTTCATTTTAGTGATAAGCTTTTATGGCCGACTGTACTTTTCTTTGGATATCAATCAAATGCTCAGTGAGACGATTCTAAAGAGCCCAAGCTCGGTAGGATTGTTTTTTCTATTATAGAGTTCCTATAGCCACCTTCCGGCTCCATCATCAGATCAGCCCCATGGTACCATATTATTATTGTATTGCCATCAAAGTTAAGTAAGTATGCAAAACTTTAGCTTAATCGGTTGACGATATCTGCTTCAAAATTGAGTTGCAACATTCCACCGGAACAAACATACTTACATAACATACAATGCAAGTTAAATAAAAGCTTGTAAAAAAGCTTGTAAAAACAGGAAATTTGCAATACCCTAGCTACTTGCAGTTAAGTGCTGCCATGAGGCGTGCTTAGTTTAAATTCTTTAGAGTAAGTATTTACTGCACTGTTTTCTTATCCCACTGTTTATTTATGCCTACTTCATATAATTACGTTCTAATTTTTTTTTATTGTCTATTTTAATTGTATATTTTAAACTCGGGGTTTGCCAAAGGGCCATGGAGCGTAGCCTATTAGGTGTCAAATTGACGAATCCGGAATACCACTCTACGCTCTCAGACCCAAATTGTTGACGTAGCTCGGAAAGCGGCCAAGTTAAAGTGGGAATGGGCTGGTCACGTTTGCCGTATGCCGAATGAGTTGTGGGCCAAGACCACTATAGAGTGGAAGCCTAAAAACTCAAACGGAAACGTGGCAGACCTCGCCGGCGTCGGCGGGACGACTTGGATTTCTTCTTGAAGTATTGGTCAGAAATAGCCTTAAGCCGAGATCACTGGAAGAAAAGGGGGGAGGCCTTTGCCCAGCAGTGGGATATTACGGACTTAATATAATTTAATAATAATATTTAAATATAATTACATATATTTTGGTGATGTTCGTGTTGAACAACACCTAAAAAACCGTGTTATCCTATAATTTGATCAATGCTACTATTTTATTTTGGCCAATATCTTGACTATCCAACCTAGTAAACTGACGTAACAAAAGGAGTACTTTAAATACCTAACTTCTTTTATGTCCTACATCGCGCAGCTATATTTAAAAAGGTGAAATTCTTCTATCATAGAACCCTTATATACTATCGCTCAAACCATATCTACATCAGACATACCAGGCTTTCATAATTAGCAAGAGTGGTGAAAAATTGGCCTTTTACTCGTGTCGAGTGGGCGGCGATATTCGTCTGTATTAATCACGCAGAGCCCATTATTATGATGTCGTCGGCTGACGGGTAACAAGGTCGGTGGGAAAGAGTAACTTTTATTTTCGTTTTTACTTGTGGGAAATAATTTGTAAAGCATTTTCGTACTGAGTCTCAAATATGTTTCCATGGTAACGAAACGGCTTGATCGCGTTTAAGTTTGTTGTATAACTAAGCCTGGGGGGTAATTCGACCAATTTTAGAGAGATGATGGAGATCTATCCATTTCATAGCCATCCGACTTGACAATTGGCGATATCCCTAGAACATCGCAACATAGTCAATCCGGTCACGCTTATTTAATTTGCGTTTCCTTTGTATGTGACGGCGTCAATAACAGTCACATACTTTAACTTGACCGTGTAGTGCGTGAAATTAGTCGGTTACGTTTCGTTCAAAACAGAAATTCATATGCATGAATAGCATTTTTGACAATCATTATCGCCTTCGTATTTCCAAAGTTGAGATGAGATATGTCATTTGAAGCTCATCGCATGACAGTTCAAAGGCGATATCACTGTTATCTAATAGAGTTTTGCCGTTTTGCGATCTCTCAAACGGCATTCTCGAATTAGGTCCCTGGAATACCATGGCGACGTCACCGGCTGCTATTCGAAGCGTCGCCAAGTGAGTTAGCTTCCACACTGTTTAGTATTATTCCTCCGATTGCTAGAACTTTCTTAGACTATTTTTGAGGACACGGCGACACCGACCGGGGCCCCGGTTCTTTTCCAGAGGTGCTCTTATCGTGGGTTCCATCACAGGCGAATGCGTGTTTTGCAGGGTTTTGTTCGCGAGCGGGGCTCCAGCAAAGGCGAAGTGAGCCGACGCGGATTTTGAAAAACATGTGCACCCCTTAAGTGGCGATGGCAATTAGGTTCAACGATGGAATTATTTGTAATGATGGCAGCACTGTCGCAAAAGCTGCGATCCGTTTTTGCATGAAGGGTGCGTTTCATTGATAATTCAAACATCGAAGGCAAGTTTATTTAATTACATATTTAAAATAATAATGAAACACGTGTTTCGTGCTAGAATAAGAGTACGGAACACATACATTCCAATATGGATTGTTTTTAGCTGGCGATATCGCTAAAGGCGTTGAAAGAAAGAAAGAAAGTATTTATTTACAAAAAACATATGGTACATAAGATGTTACACATTTCTATTTTTACCCAAGATATATTATGTCCGACCGTTAGGCATGTGAACATTTTGGTCAGCAAGCCATTGCTACACACATGTTTCAGAAAATTATGATTATTATTATTATGAAGTTCACAAATTTATAAAAAATCACATTTTATATTAATTTTATGGATTGTCTATAACATTGATTTGATTATTATACCCTAATTATTATAATTACAATTATTGTCACATATTCCTTAGTTCTAAAATTTGTGATTAAGAAATTCGGCGATACTATAAAAACATTTATCATGCAACATTATTTTAAATGTATGTTTGGATTCTGGACTTGTTAGCATCTTTAGCTCAGCTGGGATTTTATTAAATATTTGCATACACATAAAGTAAATATGCGCTTTTTTTCCTTTCTAGGATGTAAGCCTGTGTGGTATGACTATTTTATACTGTCTAAGGGGCCTATTTGATGCATTGGTCAAAGGTGGAAAAAGATCAGGGTTTTGTTTAATAAATACTGCGGTTTCGTAAATATATAGGCCGGTAAATGTTAATAGATGCAGTTCATTAAATGCTAATTGACATGTACCGGCGAGGCAGGACTTACATTACTCGTACCTATCGCAAATTACCAAAGAAAGATATAGGTATAATTAAAATAATATTTATAGATGATCATCATCATCATCATTGGCCTTTTACATCTAAAGGGTGGGCCCTGTAACAGGAGCAATAAATTAAAACATAGATTCGTCCCTTGAAACTAAACAACATATGTGAAGCAACTTCTGAAAATAACGTGTATTAAATGACATTTTGTAGAATAAAGTTTAGACAAAAAAGCAATGTATTGCGAAATGTCCGATATTAGTAGAGTGACAGCTATGTCAATGCTCAGGGAATGTCAACGTTGGACGACATACATTGAAAATACTATTTACTTTGTTTGAAATAATAAAATTTTGAAAACTGTTTTTTTTTTAAAGTTGCTGAACAAATGTTGTTCAGTTTAACGAGTAAAATCAATGTTTTAAGTTTTTGCTTATGTTGCAGGGCCCACGTGTATAACAGACGAGTTAAGCAGCGTCTAATAAAGTGCGGCATTTACGAAGATGGCTGGATTGCCCGATACGAGAGTAACAGCCACGGCCGAATAATTGACAAATAAATACACAATACATCCTTATTAAATCCAAGTCATCATTATTTTGCTCTTATCTTATTTATTTGGTGTGGGTGCAGTATGCATTTTTCTTCCATTCTTCCTTGTCATTTGTTATCTCGTCATTTAATTCCTTCGTCTCCGTATCATCTCAAATCCACCAGTCCAAGTATAGATACTTATTTAAGAAATAGAACCGCCGTATTATTCAAACATTACTCAAAATGTAAGAACCTATCCGAAGCAATAACGTTGCTCAATGTGAAGGGCCAAGACGTGAAGTAAGGAAACTTCCCCAGCCAAGTGTACTTCGGTGTTCGCGAAGTGGTTCTGACGTCCTTGTTTTGCTGTTACGCGCAGTGTCTGGATCGGTACTTTGGAATTTTGTTGAAACACTTGGAATGCATTCACGACTCTTTGGTCTACGAGAGACTGTGGTGTCAAAGATGGTCCTTTAAGCCACATAAGAAAACAATACCGGAGTTTCTACCTTTTGATCTTCGTAAAAACCGTCAATTACCTAAATGTATATTACTAGTAGGTATTTAATTTCCATTAACGTGACAGTGTCACACTCGAAATATATTTTATGTCACCCTTGGCCGTGAGTAGGATTATCCGCCCGCGGGTAGAATATCTCACTTCCTGGCCGCCGCTTCACCGCCCTAGGTGTGAAATGTACAATTTTCATACAACACTTTGTGACACCATTTGTTTTGTATGAGTTTGGCTATGTCAGTCACCTGAGAGCACACGAACGACGCTCTGACTAGCTAGTATTATGTCCTTGTCGAGTCGCCTTGGCCGAAATCGGCTAGGATTGGATGATGATGATGATGTATGAGTTTCGAACGTACGAGTGATTCTATGTAAGTACGTACATACCTAAGATGAAAATAAAAAATGTTTAAATAAAAATGATCATGTATACTTTTTTGGTAAAACTCTAATAAGACCTTTAATTAAGCATTAATATTTTAATTTGTGGTCATATCCTCAACCCGCAACAAAGTATTTGTTCACACAAATAAACCCACAATTTTGTGAGGAGCATATTAAATGGAATCCCGTTTTTCCCAAGTCCACAAATTGATACACGCAACTCGGTCTTTCAGCTCAACAAATCCGTTTAAAAGGCGACCGATGAACCTGCATCCACTGAACCATGCGCGCAGGTTGTCCTCGTTTGCTAATATTTCGAAAAATCTTTTTTTAAAATTGGACATCGGCAATGTACGCAGCCGTTCTTTTTAGGGTTTCGTACCCAAAGGGTAAAAAACGGGACCCTAGCTATTACTAAGACTCCACTCTCACCATCACACACACACTGTCTGTCTGTCTGTCTGTCTGTCACCAGGCTATATCTCATGAACCGTGACAGCTAAATAGTTGAAATTTTCACAGAAATGTATTTCTGTTACCGCTATAACAAAAAATACTAGAAACAATGTAAAATACATATTTAAGTGGGGCTCCCATACAACAAACGTGATTGGTTACGTTAACTTTGCACCTCATCTATATCCGGTGCGATACATATCAGGTGCAAACTTAACTTAACTCGACCAGTTAAGATGAGATACGTGTTTGTACAGAACCCTCGGTGCGCGAGTCCGACTTGGCCAGTTTTTATTAAAAATTGGACATCGGCAATGTTCACAACCGTCGTATTTGTTGATATGACGTAGTACCTGGGTCAATTTCAACAAGACGCATTTTTTGTATCATTTCGGTGTGATTCTTTATTTTTGATTATTTTTGAGTTTTTTAAATGTGAAGAGATACTTTAGACTATATTATTAAACATATGTAAAAGGGACCCTGAAATCTGAAATAGTTTTCGAGATATTCGAGATCGAATATGAAACACACAACGGAATGATAAATGTACACCAGGATGATAAAATAAGTGCACCGCAATGAAATTTCATTCACCGGAATGAAAGAAAAGTGGCATATTATGAAAGCAATTTTATGTTTTATATTCGTTATATATATTATATTGCCATTACATAATAATATAAACATATATCTTAGTCTGGTATTAAAAACAAAATAAAAAAATATTATTATTTGAACAATATCTATGAAAAGTGAAGCTACTTTTGATGTCATTCCGGTGTTTTCCTCATTTTGGTGGGGTTTAAAGTCATTTTACTACACCGGAAACACCGGAATGAGAATGGTGGAATGAGAAACACGACATATTTTTATTTCTTAAAAAAAAAGTAAGCACTATATTCTAAAACTAATTCAACTCATGAAATCGCGAGTATACTTTACCTCATATATATAAATTCCAAACCACGCAGTTAAAAAATAAGGAAGCTATAACAAACTCCGGAATGACATTTTTTTTGTCCCCGGTCCACCGCGATGAAATATTCACGTTTATAAAAGCCAACGTATTGCCACTATACACAACCGGCCTCGTCGAGCGCCGCAGCTTGACTAATTCTTTGAAGTGTGTGGGGGACGGGGGGCGTACTTGATCAAATTTGGGAAATAAATCGGTTCGAAACATTGTCGGCGGTAATGAGAAGTTTTCTCGGGACAAACGTATATGCACTTATTCAAGGGTATACAAAGGAGATATAAAACGGGTATTGTGCTTTTTTCGTTACCTATTTATATGGTAATAAAATAATGGTAACAGATTTTCTTTGTCATGCATAGTATTTGACTTACCCGGCATTTTACAAACAAAACTGGCTTGGGGACAACCCACCTTGATGAGAAATTCGGTCTAAATATATATTTTTAAATTATTATATATACTAATATTTTAATTTTAGCTGTTGCCCGAGGTAGACAATGGCGGGCTGTTTCCGAAAAAAAATGGTACTTTATTATTCAACCTTTCTGCACCTGCGTTTTCAGTCTTGCCATCAAAAAATACTGCTTGGGAAATTGACCCACCTACTCCCTTCAGAATTTCATATTGCGGCGCTTTCATAGTGTCAAACGAACTACGTATAATATGTACGTACTCGTACCAAGCATACATTTATGCTCGGCGTTTCTTTGCTTCAGAAATGGAGAAAACTGCAGGAGAATCAACGTCATAGAATAAATTCTGGGAGTTATTAGACTTATGTCGCAGTCGAATCAGAAATTAAGAGAAGCGCAAGAGAATCAAGACGTCAACTTAGGTCAGAGAGTTACTAGACTCATCGTATATCGCAGTGGGCGGGGCATATTGCTGCTGACATTACTAAACCGATGGCCGTTGGGGTGTTGGGGCAGAAAGGTTCTTGAGTGACGATCGTAAACCAGAAGACGCAGAAAGGCCGCAACAAGATGGACCAACGATCTGGTCACAATCTGTTGGATGAGGCATTTGCCCGACCGCTTGATGTGAACAGCCGTTGTCTTCCAATGGTAGTCTGATATGATGATGAGTTTTGGCAAGTTATGTTCAAATTGCCACTTACGTCTCCACGTGTCACCGTATACAAATAGCCTCGATCACCAAAAATTGTATAACTTAGAAGAC
This sequence comes from Apotomis turbidana, assembly GCA_905147355.2. Taxonomy (NCBI): domain Eukaryota; kingdom Metazoa; phylum Arthropoda; class Insecta; order Lepidoptera; family Tortricidae; genus Apotomis; species Apotomis turbidana. Next base: position 24,598,225 of record LR990286.1, read on the forward strand.
AGAGCATGCTTATTATCTTGTCTTCAATCACGATTAGATCGTGTCAGCGCAAGAAAGTTTACCATTACCAACGAAGGGATCAAAACATTCTCGCTCCTGAAAACTAGAAGTACCGTAAATTGTCTGCTGCCAAATCGAATCGTACCCAACCCGTCCGGCCTATCCTGTACCCATGATTGTTATTGACTCGGATCGGCCAATCTGCTGCTTTTTTCTATTTTCTTTTTGGTACAGATTTGTTGCGTTAGTCTTTTTACAGTTTTTCCGAACACTCCGTGTATAAAGTGAAAAAGTAAATTTTCAATTGCGGAATTGGGATACGCTTTTTTAGTATTGCGATTTTTTAATCTTGCGTACGTTTACAAATCACATGCCACGGGCTATGATAGGTTTATAGATACGTATTGTTTATTGATCATACGGAACAGCGGGACTATGATGGTTGCGTTTATTATATGATAAATAAATGATAAAGCATCTGTCACTCAGACTAAAAAAAAAAAGTATTAGATGCTTTGTCATTTATTCATCGCGTGATAAACGCAACCATCATATTAGGACCGCAGCAAGATGGCTTCTTGACGAGGCTAAGTGATAGCGCTAACGGTATTCTGAAAATAATAGCAGCTAAACTGAATACACCCTTACCGCGGACCTGAACACTACCTACTACATTTACGTTACAGTTTGGCGAGAAATTACTTACATTTGTATTGTATGTATGTTTTTGTAGGTAGGTAAATGAAAAAAAAAACTACTTGCAGGGTTATCACACTGCGATTTCCGAGCGAATTTTGTATAAAGGTGAATATGCAGCGAGTTCGCCGCGACGCTTATTTGTACAGAAAACTCGATCGGAAAGGCCCTAAGGGTGAATTCATTTAATATAGCTAATTAGTCTGTAATTATTTTCATGTGGTCTGTGTGTAATTATATATAATTACCGTTCGATTTTTAAGTCTAGTTTGTACCTATGGATACGAAATGTTCCGAGTTAAATATTTGTTATTATAGATGCGCAGCCTAAATAAACCTTGTTCGCAAATATCGGGTGGAAATGTAAGACAAGAGTAAAATAAAATAAAGACTAAAAAGTCTAGGAATCGCAGTTTGAAAGTAATTTCAATTAATTAAGAGAATAGTATTTTTTTACATATATCAATAATATATTTTTCAATAGTATATTTTTTATAGTTGTTGCTTAACTCTGTAATTAAAAGAAACGTTTTCCGTTTCTTTCGTTTGCCTGGAATTTTCATTGAGATATAAAGTTTCTCCTTGATAGAGTTAAAAATTACTAATCTGGAAAGATACAGCCCTATGACAGACGAACAGACCCATAGTCATAGTCATTTATTCAATAAACAATATAAATTGCGTTTGAAATAGTGGTACATACAGCTTAATCCTCCATCTTAACAAAAGATCAATAAATTAACAATTTGGCACTCTGCATAAAATCAAACTATATCACATAAAAAAAAATTAAAAATTCCATTTTATTTGCACATTAGGTATGAAAGTATTGTATAATCAATTTCCAATGTCATTTGATAAATAAGATTCCAAATTAATAATTAATTAAAACAAGTCATGAAAATATATATATAAAAAAAAAAAAAAAACATTTTGAAATTGTCACTGACGGACAGACAGACATCGGAGGGTTAGTAATTCGCTCCCGTTAGCACTATAAGGGTACATAATCTTAAAAATTTGAATCATTTAAATAAAACAATTTAAACGGATTATATCGCGTATATTAATTATTTGAGCCTCCCTGACGTTTCGATACCTTTACAGATACCGTTGTCAAAGGTTGACTGAGAAAAACACAATTTTACTCTGTCAAAGTTACATTTGTGAAAACTACCCATTTTATAAATATTAGTATTGGTAGATATTTTTAATTAAATAATAAATGCCCTTCTGGCACATGTATAGCTGTCTTTACACATTAGGCCCATCTGCCATGTATGAACACCTTTATTTTAAATTAATATTTATAAAATGGGTAGTTTGCACAAATGTAACTTTAACAGAGAAAAAATGTGTTTTTCTCAGTCAACCTTTGACAACGGTATATGTAAAGGTACTGAAACGTCAGGGAGGCTCAAATAATTAATATACGCGATATAATCCGTTTAAATTGTTTTATCTAAATGTGTGACAGTCGCGGAAACCAAAGAAAATATTAATTTTTATCATGTTTTAATGTGCTGACTCTGTGACATACTTTCTGACCTAACACATCAATATAAATAACGTTTCGCCTGAAAATGATTTCAAACTGCCATTAATTGATGCCAAATAAATGAACACGGTATGTGGTTAAATCTGGCTAGAAGTCTATTGACTAATAATCTGATTAAAAATACAAACGAGTTTAAATAGCAGTCCGAGCCAACTAGCTATACTTCACCATTCATCATTTGTAAATCCCAAGCATGGTCCTAACTAGAACTCTCTCAAAACGGATAAAGGTTGCGATTGCCATTAATTTCGAAGTGAGATAAGAGTTTTCCAATATTAAACTATTTTGAATGAATGGAGCGACCATCACAATGGCGTCAGTGCGACAAATTGTGTTCAATAATTCAAATAGTGGCCATCCCATCCGTACTGATTTCAGATGGAATACATGAATCACGAATTCAAAGCGTATGAAACCTATCGAATACTAAATAAGCTGTGTCGATGCTTTCATAGCGGTCGTACTCGTATACTCAAGTGGCAATAAATATTAACAGATTTTATGTTTTATTTAATGTTTTGTACAGAAAAAATGTGGGTGGTGAAACCATACCCACCTTTTCCTTAAACTAATAAATAAATATTAAGGGTCAATCTGACACAAATCGGTCATGTCCCAAACTAAGCAAAGCTTGTACTATGGGTACTAGACGACGATAGGCATAATATATAAATACATGTATAGATGACATCCATGACGCAGGAACAAAATATTCGAGTTCATCACACAAATATTTGCCCTTCCCGGGATTCGAACCCGGGAACGCCGGCTCAGTAGGAAGCTGTACTACTAACTGTGCCAACGGCGTCGTCTCGAACTCAGGACCGCCGGAAATTAAGCCTAATTTCAACAGGAAGTATTTCATACAAGAATACAAGGCCAACAACTACAACGGAAAAAGAACGCGTAAATATATGACTCCTAAGATACATAACAAATTATGAACATCAGTAGAAAAGTGCAGTAGTAAACAAGTATTTAAGAAAAAACTGCAAGCAGAACTCCTAAATCTGTTTGATGAAAGTATTAGCCCAGCTTAGATTCTAGTGGATCGCATTCAATTTTTGTTTCTTAATTTACCTTTGTCATTATTTATAAAAATAAAAACGTGGTATTTCCACATAAAAAATAGAATCGATAAAAAAGATCCTATAAAAATATAAAGTATTCATTTGTTATTGCTATTGTAGTGTAGTAATTAGTGATAGATAAGGGTATTATATGGCCGCTCATCTGCGGTAGCGCTGCGGCTCGGGATGCTGCGCGGTGCGACTTTGGACCTTAGTAACTACTACTAGGGTGCGACTCGTGCAGCGTGGTGGCGCGGGGCGCGGCGTTGTTGATGATGGGTAGCAGTAAAATTAGTGCAGTTAATAAGTAATCATTTATGAAAGTCATTTAGAAGTGGTAGCACACGAAAATGTTTGTGAGCGCTTTAACCGCCAACAAACTGTCCTCAGTTTGGCGGAATATATATGTTATACATACCACATAAGTTTTTTTAATGATAAATAAATAAAAAAAAAAACCTTTTAAAGTATGTTTTTTTCTTAACTACGATATATGTTTTTTTTTTATTATTAATGAATAATGATGTTATGGCCTGCTGAAGCTGACATCATAAAGATCTAAGCTCCTTGATTCAAAGATTGCAAAATAACCTTATTAACCCCAAAAAGGGTTACAAACATTTCGCTGTCGCAATGTTCTGATACGGCAATAGAAAACTAAACTGAGCAGTACCTCCAATGGCAACCTATACACACAAACCCGCGACAACCCCGAGAAAATAATCCAAAAATATTGTAGTGAAACATCCGTCAGTCGCGCGTCAAAACGAAAACGCAGAATAAAGGTAGATCGGTAGGACATGCCTGTGAAGGCCCGTGGAAAAAAGTAACTGTAGATAGATATCCTTTTATGTAGTTTTAACTGGATCCTCTCCGTGAGCTGACAGAATGTGATTCGAGTTTTATGTCTGTCTCTCTTGCTCTTATACGATCGAAGTATGCACCTCTCTGATCTCACCCAGACCCGAATCCCAATCTAAGAGCTCATGGACTATTGAGTTCAGCGACATGCTAAAATGGAGGTTAACGTGATACATTTTATCACCCAGAAATATTTCAGCAGTTAAAACATTCTAAAAGTTTAAGTATGTCGTATAGGTACTTTATCATATTTATTTTTTTATAATAATATAGATAAGAAATTTACAACAAAAGCGCAGATCAACACCGGACGATGCAGTCAACGTTAATATAGACAATTATTATGCTCGCGGCGTTGTCTCTTTGTAAATTGAGTTGCCAGATAGTTATTTTATATTTTTTTACTTATACTTAAAAAAAAAAGTTCATGTCTCGCACGACAGTCAGGCCACCCATGGAACCACTCATGTAAGTACGTGCGACGTCATTTGTCGGTGCAGTACCAACATAAGTATGGATAAACGTAATTTGCCATTTTCACCATAAAAAAGTGCGTTGTCGAACCATTATTGTTTGCTTGAATTATGAGGATTATGAAAACAATTTCAAAATTTCTTTTAGATTAAAAAACTAAATTCAAATTCAAATATATATTTGTCCAACATATGTATGTAAATTACACGATGCTACAACAACTAAATCTTAAAATTTGCATACCTTTGAGGGTTAGTATCATATGGTCAAAAACGCAGGTCGTCTACAGCGTCAACTCACCTAAAAATCATTTGGGCAAATTCGCAGATAGTCGAAAACGTAAGCGGCCTATAAAGCAACTCGTCTAAAATCAATCCGATAAATAAGTGTTTTGTCCGATATGTAACTAGTCACTTTAGCTACTTACCTTAAGATCATCTAGACCAATTCTCAAATAGGTTAAAAAGTAGTTGGTCGATAAAGCAACTCGTCTTAAATTTGGACGATGGGCAAATTTGTATGGGGGGTGTCCCCACCCACCAACAGAGATGAGACCGGTGCAGATAGTTTTATAATGACCCAAAAAAGGTGGTTAGATAATTATTAACTTTAAAATCAATGGGGTTCTCCCGTAATTAGAGTTTAAAGTTCGGTAATTAACTGCATGTGGCTAACGTTGGTACTAATTAACTCACATATTTTTAGAGCTTTTACATAGATGGTAGCGCCAGTATATTCATAAATAGCTTGACAACTTTAGAAATGGTCGGAAATGAATGATATAATTATATTATTAAATAAATATGCTTAACTTGCCGTCATAAATGTTTATATTGCAATAAAATGCAATTTTATTGAAACTAGACTGGCCATCTAGTGTGGAATAGGAGAACTGACACTGACATTATTCTTGACAGTAATTAATTACTACACGTGTTGAGTAGCCAAACTAATATATACGCCAATAATGCTAGAACCATATTATTGTTTATACACGCCGCGCGCAAAAGACAGTTAAAATACATAAAAGTTTGTATAGGAGGAACGAAAATTCAGAGCATATACGATGATACAATAATTTCGTTACGATATTTATCTACATTCCTGCAACTTGATACCTATGCGTCCCCATCACTTACTAATAAACCAGCTTTTGCCGTATTTCGAGCATTCCATAAGGAGCGGTCGGATATTAGCCCATTTCAAATACACGCTCTAAGCTTTAAGATTGGAGTTCGGGATTGGGTGAAATCGGAAAGGTTCGTAATCGCATATGTGGAAGCGAGACAGGTATAAAACTCGAATCATATTCGGTCAGCTCACAAACTGTACAAGATTAGCTGGTTCCGCAAGTATACTTGGTCAAGTAGATTCCTATAATACATCTACTACAGCAGGTAGCGAGTGTTCACAGGTTCAGAGTTACTGTTGGCTCTAAACGCGAAAGCATGATTTTGATTTAGGTACTGTCATCTTGACACTATATCATCTTTTTCTCATTATGATGGTGAAAAAGAGACAAAAAATGTATTGTCGCAGTGGTAGCCTTATACTTGTCGTTTCCAAAATACTTTCGCTTGCACACTTTCAATGAAGTATGCAAATCATCCCTACTCTCCTTAAAATATAGTACTCTGGAACTGCTCTATCAGATGTCTACCAGGCAGCTTCGTTTTATTATGATAAGATTAAGTATTATTCCATGTCTGGTATTATGATGGGTATAAAAAAACTCCTCGGGACTATACAAAAACTTACCTATGTCAATATTTCCGACCAACCAGGATATGTTTTAAAGTACTTAATCAGTGCTTATCAGTAGACATGAGAAGTTGGTTGTTAATTCCGATAAAGTCGTGCATGCATCACTGTAGTATAAAGTTATATAATATGTGACTAGACTTAACAAAAAATTAACCATCATCATCATGCCCCCCGCTTCCGACTATTCGTACCACCACTGAAGTCACATCAAAAAATATAGGTACCTTTTTTTGGTATTTTTTCTATGTTTCATGACAATTGAGCAAATTTTATCATATAACTACAGTATGTTATATAATTCAATATCAGTCTACCCCTATTATCAATTTAGTCCAAATAAAACGCCTCAAATAAGATTAGTCGCGGTCAGATTTTATCAACATTCGGTAAGCAGCGAGACACTATCTTCGTGCACAGTGCACCCTCATCCATAATTCAGCGGCGCGCAGTGATCCCCCACTCAATCTGTATCGCGGTAGTTAACGAGATTACTGTGACATTGTACACCTTTCCCTCCGATTTATGTGGGTGGGAATCGATAAACTGATTCCGGTTTTACAGTTTACAGAAGGAAAACGGTGTTCGTGATTTATTCATTGGTTCGAGTGAAATTTAAAACAATAGTGTTCTCGTTGGCTTAAACGCGGATGGCGAGAATTGTGAGACACATTTTACTGCTTTGAAAATACATCGTTTGCGCTGTAAACCTTATTTGTGCCTAGACTCTTTTTTATTGTTTATTTTTATGTCACATTTTAAATCAAAATACTTGGAATAATACACTCATTACTGTTTACACATTTTGTCATATTTTGTTTATTTAATTTTAAATGCTATCAAATATATTCTTGCCCATCACCCCGCGTATAACAACAGTTTGACTTAAAGGAAAACGAAAATATATAAAAAAAAAAAAAAAAAAACAATTAATTCACCCTTATTGCATATTATTACTTACAATTTTTTTTAGTAACGGCAATTTCATTTTTAATGTAATTAATTTTATTAAAATTATTTTACAAATCATCAAATTTATTATCAATAGAATAAAATAGAACTGAATAGAACAATTCTTTATTGCACACCAACAAGAAAAATAATACAATAGAAATCGATATCAATTTATTTAAATAGTAGAAAAAAATCTTAAAACGTATGTAACATGGTCATCTCAGAAACTTTCGAATAGATAGTCTATCATTAGGTAAACTGTGTTCATAAAAGTAAATGCCTTTAACATATACCACTACTCATTGTACAGCTTTTTATTTCTTAGAAATTCTTTCATAAGTCTGGATGTTCGGATTCCCGGCTCTTCCCACCTAGAGACCGCATTTCTCAACTCATTCCCATGAATGAAATTTCATGTATAAGTGTTGATTATAAATGATTGATTAATGAATGTTTTTTTTTTCAAAATGGCGGAGCTATGATGGTTGAAAACGTAAAAAAAAAAAATTTAGCTCACGAAGACACTAGTACTATTTACTTAGAAAACAGCTGCTTCAAGCAAATGTATTCCCTAGTCGCAATTAGGGCTTGTAGACTTTCAGATTCGGGACTCTATGAACTGAATCTCGACCTAGGGTTTCTTTTGATAAATATCGTATGAAGAAGAATCAGGGAGTATTAGGGGGCATGCCGCAGGGCCCCGGGCGGATGCCTTCAATAATTCACAAGTCACAGTTCTGCTATGTTCCGATATTTCTTGGAAACTACACTGACTTAGGACAAGCGGGGAAATAAACTAGCTGCAGTATTTTATTTTCTTTTGTAGTTATTTTCAAGGTTACACAAATGTTCCGACTGTCACACATTTAAATAATAGTACATCACTGCAGACGCCAGGAAAGAAGGGCTTGCCGGGCGTAGAGAAGAGAGCGTAGGGAGACTGGAGAGTGATACGAAGCCGGCAAGCCCTTTTCACGGCTAGGCGTGTACAGCGCTTTTCTCAAGCATTTGCAATGAAATAAAACAATACACAACAAAAAAAAAATATAATTCAGCTATTTAGCCTGTTCATGAACACAGTCGCCATGTTTAAATAAAATTACTTCAAAGCCTGTTATGACGACATTTCATTCCATGTTTGAGAAAAACAATTCAATCGAATTATATCGCGTATAATCATTAATCATTATTTAAGCCGTCCTCACGTGTTAGTAACTATTACAGTTACCGTTGTCACAGGTTGAATGAGAAAAACTCAATTTTTATTTTTTGTCATAGATTTGTGCAAAATATTACCTATTTACTGTAATATGAATTTCAATAATATTAATATGAAGGAGCACATACATGAATGCATAGGTCTAAATATACACATATGTGCCAGAAGGGCATTACATACATAACACATTTATGTATGTTAAAGCGTATAGATACCTATAATTATGTATGTATGTCCATTTCTTCAGCATGTCCAAAATGACTAGATTTGTCTTAGTTGTGACAAAGAAGTTATCTTTTTAAAACAAAATCAAAAACGCCGTAAGTACAAGTGACTTTGTCAGTAATAAAAGAAAAACTACATACAAAAAAGGCGGTATTTGCCGCTAAAAAGATAAGACGAGAGAAACGCACGAAAGTAGAGAATTAAAGGGAGGCAATTCATTTCAGAACGACTCTGAGACATCACTACCGCAGCGCATTGCACCTACGTTTTAATTACTGGTGCTAATCTGTTTTCAGCCGCCTCCGCACTTTGTCTGACGTTTAGGTAGACATCAAAGAACTTGTCAAAGCAACGACATGGAGTTGCAAGCTTTTTGCTTGTGATCTGGTTAAAAGGGTACGGAATGGAGTACCTACCACTAAATGATACCGTGTGCATACGCAACTAGGGAACGTCGATTCATATATCATAATTACTTGATGCCTCAGCGCATCTAGATCTTTATAATTTTTCACGAAACTGCTCAAAAATGTAGTTAATGCTGGCCAGTATACAAAACTGCTTATAGTTATACCTTTGAAAACTGTCCATCTATAAGCCTAGCAAGCACGACGACAATATTCCACGTTACGTTACGATAACAGGTCGCATCTTTGCAAGCATTTCATAGTTTTTCACTTTTTGACGTGATTATAGACGTGAAATAAACTATGTTCCGTCTCGGCTGAAAGTGCATCAGATGGAGAGGATTCGGCTCTACTTACTCGTTCATCTATTTCCAGCCTCTACAACAATTTCATAACCCTGATCAAAATGTGATAGATGCTAAAAAACAAACACGCCAACAATATTATCGTGGGCATATTGCTATCATATGGCTGATAAAAATAAATTTATCCTATTCGTATTAAAATGCACTATCTAAGACGTGTGTTATTAGACACGTGGAATATTCATCATCATCATCTCAGCCATAGGACGTCCACTGCTGAACATAGGCCTCCCCTTTGGACTTCCATATATACCGGTTGGAAGCGACCTGCATCCAGCGCCTTCCGGCGACCTTTATAAGGTCATCTGTCCATCTTGTAGGTGGACGTCCTACGCTGCGCTTGCTGGTCCGAGGTCTCCACTCGAGCACTTTTCGGCTTTTTTTGTAAGTGGAATATTGGTCCTACACAAATGTGCTGATCATTTTGAGTACCTGGTTTGCATTTTAGCGCGAAAATTTTAAAACCGCGTTATAGCAAATCCGCGTTATACGGGGTCGCGTAAAGCGGGGTATTACTGTATAAATTTCTGCTGAACGTGCGCAAATTCTACCTAAGAAAACGTCACAAAAGTTTCCGACGTTAAAAAATAGCTGATGAACTCCAATTTGTCAACGGACGACTATACCCATATGTTCTACGGTAATTCTCTCCGAAGTCACGGCCGGACAATAGGCATTCAGAGCGTGACAATGATCGATAGATTCATTACCATGATATTCAATTTCTAAGGAAAATCTGATAGAATGCACGCGCACGGTCCAAGAAAAATACGCTTACTATCGTTTCTTAACATAATTTGAGACGGTGTGGTGCCGAAAAAAGTCAGCTGCGATGATGCCCTAAGGCATTATAAGGAATAAAACAACTGCTTCAAAAATTTTATACTTTAGCTAGTGGCTTTGATAGGACTATTGGAAGCTCGCCTGTGTCCTGGAAAGCCGTGGAGATATGAGGTTCAAATCCCGCTCATTTTTTAGGGTTCCGTACCCAAAGGGTAAAAACGGGACCCCATTATTGAGACTTCGCAGTCCGTCCGTCCGCCCGTCCGTCCGTCTGTCACCAGGCTGTATCTCAAGAACAGTGATAGCTAGACAGTTCAAATTTTCACAAATCATCTATTTCTATTGCCGCTATAACAACAAAAACTAAAAATAAAATAAAATAAATATTTAAGGGGGGCTCCCATACAACAAACTTGTTTTATGGTACGGAACCTTTCATGCGCGAGTCGAACTCGCTACTTTCGCTTCAGTGTAAATTAAGACAATACATTTCTCTCTCACTTCGCGACGCTTGCCACGTTAATAACCTACGCAACGGCGCACACCATGGTGCTAGCCCCAGGTTTATAGTTTCCCTTTATAGGTACATAATTACGCTTGGCGAGCGTATCTTGCTCATTCACGGATATTGAATTAAAAAGTTTAAACATTTCACCCATGTAATACTTATGCTTACAGCGTAATTATGGTTATAGCGTAACTAATTTAACAAGCTTCTAATATTTATACTTTTTCATTTTCTATATGTTTAGGAAATTGAAATTGTGAAATGTTTTGGTTTATCGTTTGTGACTTTCTTACGCATCATATATTATAATACCGAAACAATTAAAAACGTCGAAAGAACATTCTAAAACAATACACTTTCCTGTCGGCGACATTGCATTCTGCCACTATTTTCTTTCAACAATAAACTTTTTAATTCATACGACAGAAACACACAAAGCTGCCAGAATAACTGCATGATATATTGTTAGAACCGGCATCGGACAACTCAACCGTGATATTTGGTCGTGCAAAATTTGAAATGAATCTAGGTATATTCCAATTTTCCGCTTCGTGACTTTGTTTAGTTTCCTTTCAATAACAATAGAGAAGAATGGAATGGTATTTTTTTAATTCAAGGCATAGACTGAATTCAAACACATAAATGTATGAAACATGTAATGTCTCAAAACTATAAATGTATGAAACATGTACTTAATGTCTCATTATTTTTCATTCACCACAAATCTTTATATTAAACCATTGATACAAAGATCAAAGCACAAAGAAAAATTAAAATTAAAAAACGAGCAAGCGAAAGAGAGCGCTGTTATTTATGAATGGAACATGTAAAGGTTACGCCCTTTACATGTTCCATTCATAAATAACAGCGCTCTCTTTCGCTTGCTCGTTCACCACTGTAAAGTAGTTCGGTAAGGTGTGAATATTAGCGTATTCACATAGTGTTCGGTAATGTGTTCAGCCTTTCAAATAAATAAACAATGTAAAGATCGATACACAAAGCATAAGGACAAAATCGAAAGGTTATCTGGAGTTAGGGTGGTGAAGAGGTGTCGTTGGACTGGCAATCCAGAGGGTTCGATGCCCGGTCTCTTCCGCTAGATTACGCATTTAAATTTTTTTTATGCTTTGATCTTTGAAATCTACTTAAGGAAACAGATTTGAAATGTATGATGGAGAATGATGGCGGAGTACGATGTAGACAATATACATTCATTTTTTTTCGGAGACTTAAAGCATCGATTCAAGGGGCATTTTTATAATTTTTCTTCTACAACATAATTTGAGACTGAAATGGGTCAAACGGACTACATACAATCTGTTATTTAAATGTTTTTTTTTTTACAATTTTATTTAAATAAAAACCATTGAAAAATGCTATAAAAATATAGAATAAAAATAAAGCACGCTTTTACACAGTTCGGTTCTTATTTAACAAAATTTAAAAAGATACAACAATTTATTTGTCATCCGCGAAAATTTTCATTAACGACGTTATTACGGAGTTGAATTACTATTCTTTATTTGAATTCCAGTTCCTTTGATGCTCGTAAATAAAGAAAAACGCGAAAATTTTACTTGTTAGTGACACCGGAGCAAAGGCAATAGTCGGATTTCCATAGTAAGTCGGCGTTTACATCAAATGGCTCGGGTTTTTTTATTAGTACTTCTTATTGTAAAGAATATAATTATGAAAAAATAGTGCGTGGAGGCCCTCCGCGCGGAAGAAGTGAAACTTAGTAATGTGGAAATGAAAATAGGAAGGGGTAGAAATTGTAATTTCAAAAGAGAAAACCTAACAATCCATTGATATTCACAAGAGACGTACCTTGACAATAACCTTAAATCCGTCGCATTGTCCGTGGGATTGTTGCGTTGAACGTTTAACGCAACAGTGCTTTCCTACCCCCTCCACGGTAGTGTTAAACGTTAAACGTTTAACGCAACCTTGTTGGAAGTAGCATTAAAAGTTTCACTTCAAAAATATGAACATCCTAGTTAATTGTGACAGTTTTTGAGTAATGTATTGTATTTTGGGATATTTTCAAGGAAATGATTCAAATTTTTAATTGACGTTCTTAATTCAGTTTTGCATCACCACCCAATAAACGACCCTATTTAAACCTATATTACCTATATTTAAAAAAAAAATAGTACAAATTTTTTGGTATATTTTTTTGAATTAGTTCTCTACATTTTATTCCCAAAAGAGACCATACATTGGCCAACTACTTGCCTAAATTTTCCAGGCGGTACTTCATATCAAAAATGAACGATATGTGTCGCTAAGTTTCGTATTTAGTCGGTGTTTTTCGATGCTGATTTTAAAATGTTGTAATGATACAGCGATATTAGAAAACATGCAATTGTTGATACTTGAAAATCTCGAAGAATTTTGTTAAGTAATAATGTGACCAACGCAATAATAATCATTAATTAATTTAATTTTAAAACGCGATTAAAATAATGCAAGTGATCCAGTATTACGACACTCAACACTACACCAATATTATTACCAATCACTTTCAGAACCTCAGTTAGAAAGGGCCGCCCCACCGCCCTCGGCTCGGGCTCAAAGCATGTGTCCAGGGACATCTCGCCGCCATATTTCGAGATTTACGACCAGCGTTGGCATCCATTTTGTTGAAACCTACTCACGTGCAACATGCAAAAGCACTCGGCCTGAAAACTCGCGAAATGTGCTCAAACTACTCGCCGAACGACATCCGACAACGCGGTCGCCTGGGGCCTGGTAACTGTATAATTTTCATTATATTTCCACGGTAATTTGGAGCTACTTTCGAGCTCGCACCTAACTTTGGCTTGGTAATTAGACCTACGGCTTTGTGTGAGGTGTTATAGCGGAGTTGTCAAACACGGGACTTGATATGATATTGTGATTGTGCGGCGTGGAAAAGAATAGTGTAGGAGTCAAATAAGACTTTTCTAACTAATGATTGCTAACGTAACAATGTAAAACTGAAGGGGTACTTCGACTGTTACGTATCCTTATTTTATTAAGTACAATATATTGCTTTATTAAAGGTTTATTTTTTGTATGGCTACACTTAATCATCGTATTGGCAGAAAGACGTGCACTGGCTGGACAAAGGCGCCGCTTTAGGTTTTCGACAGTCAGTGACTGATCGTGCATCGGTCTCATCCAACAGCTTTCCGCGATCTTGACCAGATCGTCGGGACATTTTGACAGGGGTCTTTCCATGCTGTGTTTCCCGGTATCTTCGTAGTCACCACTCAGGACCCTTTTAGCCTTAATGGCTATCGGTTCCACGAGCAACCCACTGCAATTAGGTCCGAAAACAACTCACTGAGCTATGTCTATGACCTTTTTTATCACTTTATAATTATCTACTCCCGCGGCTTAAACACATTATTAAGACCAATTATAATTATTGAGAATTTCCAACGACCTCGTTGAACATTGAACAGTTTCCCATCAAAGTACTTCCACGGACACACTGACTAGTAAGACACAAATACTCGAAACTCCGTACCGGCGTGACACGTGTCACGCAGGCGTGCTTCCAAAGGCAATTAGGGCGAAGTCAAGAGCAACAGGCGTAGATGCCTGCACCTAACCTATATCCAGGTTATTGGATTCAAGCATTAATTGATAGTAGTGCGTGTGTGGGTTTCATATGTAGGTATGCTATTTGGTTTGATAAACGCTTCAGCGAGAAGTCAAAGGGAAAGTTGATTCTGAGTATTCGTTTAGTTTAGACCGCTTATTTGATGAGCCTTCAGGATGATGTTAATTGAATAACTTTCCTCTTTTTTTTTCATATTAACGAACAATCATCTAGCTTTAGTTTTGTAGTTGTCCCAAAAGGTGGGCTCAAAACTAATTTATCCGTATTAGATAGGTATGAACTTGTTTTGTAAGGCACTTTGAAATTGCACTACAAAAATTATTAGACAATTATTTAATAAATATTAGGTTGTCTTTATTTATTTAATCTCTATTGCACAAAAGAAAACTTATCGTACAAAAGGCAGGCTTAATACCATGAGGTAGTTACTTATATCCTGGACTAAGCTCTTGAAAAATAGGTTTATTTGAGTGAATTCCGATGGACAATATAGTTCTTTTTTGCACTTTCAAGCGCTGACTACAATTTAAAGCGCATTTATTTAAGGCCGAAATGCACTCTGCCCATGACCGCGCTTTGTGGTGAGCTATAGAGAATGCCTAGGTTCACCAGTGGAAGTCTGAACCTGATAGACATGTTCCTCTTACTAAGTCTCCTATGTACTAAGTGTCATAGTTCTTTATCACCACAGAAACTCTTTCAAGACTTAATTCATCTTCCATCCTAAATCACATTCCCCCTCACTAAAGAGACATAATATGACATAAATGTTAATGCCAAGCACACCTCATCGCGGCAATAAATTATTTCTGCATACATTAGTACCCTGTAATATTAGCCCCTGTGCTAGGTGTCGCCTTGACCGCAGGGTCATAGCATATTAATCTGGTTCATCACCTAGGGTCAACGGGGGGTCGGGCTCATCATAAATTCATGTGCTGACCTCGGTACAGGCGTGCACGTACGTTAGTAGTTCATTAAGGGGATTTTAGGATTTTGTTGCATGATCACAATTTGTAGCTGACTTTGATGCCTGTAATAAGTTAAAAGTTTTCTAAAAAATGAATGAAAAAAAAAACCATTGGGTGTATCAGCTTTTTGACAGATAGTTTTGAGTGGCTCTAGCGTTACTCAAGATAATCTCTGAAGTTACCAAGAAATCAGGCTTCTAATATAAATCGTTTCTGTTTTAACAGTTGGAGTCTCAACCTACATATTATTGGAGATGATTTTTTCAAAGGTGTAGAAAGATTTGTATCTGCCAAAAAGTTGATCCGTCGCATTAAATAATGTTAATAAGTACACATTACTAACTAAACATTATGTTACCGTATAAACGAGTTTAGATTACACTATTATTTACCTACTATTACAACTTAG
The DNA here is from genome assembly GCA_905147355.2 of Apotomis turbidana. Classification (NCBI taxonomy): domain Eukaryota; kingdom Metazoa; phylum Arthropoda; class Insecta; order Lepidoptera; family Tortricidae; genus Apotomis; species Apotomis turbidana. The sequence continues at coordinate 24,614,096 of LR990286.1, forward strand.
TGTAAACATAATTAAAATATATATATATATCGCAAAAAAATTAAAGATAGCAGTGGGTGTATCAGCTTTTTGACAAGCAGTTTTGAGTGACTAGTTTGACGTACTCAAAATGTCTCTGAAGTTACCAAATCAGGATTCTAATATAACTAGTTTCTGTTTTTACAGTTGGGGTCTTAAATGTCCATACACATCATTTAAACATGAAATTTCAAAATAATGTTTAAAAGTTGTCGAAGGATTTGTGTCGGTCAAAAAGTTGATCCTCCGCTGCCACATTAAGTAAATAATCTTAATAATAAAACACATTACTACTAAGCATTCTGTCACCGTATAACCGAGTTTGGATTATATTATTATTTATTACATTTCAAAAGTTGATGTAAAAAAAAATCGCAAAAAATATCAGCTAAATATAGAAAGATATATAAAACCAATAACAATGTTCCGTTCGCGTCAGTATCACCGTTAAAACACCTTTAAATAAGTTGATTTTTAATTGCACTGATTTGTGATGGCTACTTAAATAAAGTAAAGTTTAGAAACCTTCATCACGTTAATCATGAAGGAAAAATTAGCTTATTCATTAAATATTAGTGTGTATGGCTGTATTTTCTCACACTTTACTCCAATTATTAATGCCTATTAAAATTAGAACGAAATAACAACGTTACTTTGGTACTCTGTAATTTTATTTTTACTCTGTAACTTTTTCTCTCTGGTGTGTGTGTGTGCGTGTGTGAGTGCAGCTAGCTAAGAAACCAGCGGTCTTGGGTTCGAATTCCGACAAGAGCACAATTTGGGTGTCTCATGCATTGAAATGAATATTGTCTCGTTACGGAATGAAGTAGAGAGATCCGTTTCCAAATAAAACATTAGTGGAGTATGTATGAGTTCGTTTTATGTCATGATTTCCCTGACTACGATGCAGCTAATAAAGGGTTATGACTTGTATCTCCGCTAGGACAAAGTATCTGAACTATTTCATTAATCAGTAAGGGGCAAATTAAATTAGCGGTTCGCAACAGGCATTCCACACTAAAAACTACCAATTTCACCATACCTTACAGCGGGACAAAATTCCGAAGTTTAATTCGTCCGAATGTATCATTAATCCAAAAGCGAATTTTCACCAAAGAGACGTTGTTGATGTAGATGATAATCATCGAATAAGAGAATACCTAAGGTATAGTACTCCGGAATGCCAGGATCCAGGAGGGTCTTTTGACGTCATCACCCTATGATTGCTTGGTTGGTTCTGTCAATCCGTTTCTGTGTTGCCATTAGCGTATCATATTCCCTTGTTACCTGTGTGAATCTCATAAAATCGTGAGTGTGTTAAATCAATTATTACTACAAAATAAAACTTATCGCCGATAATATATATCTCCTATCTTGATCTTACAGAGGAGCAACTTAATTAGCTTGAGCGCATTCAAATTGTTTGCATTCGGTTCATACTTGGGTTACGCAAATATGACCATGTATCTAGTTTCCGTTCTCAGCTCAAGTGGCTCCCAATACGTTTTCGTCGTAACTCTCATATTCTTGCTCTTCTTTATAGTATATTTTTCATCCTGCAACTCCCCGCTACCTCAAGGAGCGTTTCACTTATCTCACTTCTGCTCGATCTGCCCAAAATTAGCTCCTTGTCGTCCCTTCTTCTGTCTCAAAATTTTATAATAATTCGTTTACTTTTAAAGCTGTCTGTTTGTGGAACTTGCTTGTGAGCTTATGGTGCGCTAAATCGCTTATTTCAAAGCTCAACTTCATAATTCGTAGTTTATTCAACTGGTCCTGTTATTATTTTTTGGCTGAATGTATGTATGAATGTATTTATCGTTTATTATATTAATGTATTTATATATTTTTCGTGTACATATTAATATTTTTTTCTGATTTTTGCACCGCCTATTATATAACAAAATAACTTTTAAGTTTCTCCACTACCCAAAGGTTGTCTGGATGATATCTTTAGCGATAAAAGCGCCTGTTGTTTACCTCTAATTGTAATTTCTTGAATTGTATTTCTCCTGTATGTTTTATGAGGTGTGCAATAAAGAGTACTTGTATTGTATTGTATTGCATTGTACAACTTATTCAAAGATCATGACATCATAATGCATAATTATTATTTTTAGTACGACTGGCGGCAAAAAAATATCCTTTTAATTATTTTGTTACTATAAAGAGGCAACTAATCAGTGACGTAGAAAGTCTCACTGGTCGGAGTGTCATACCTTATTTTCTTATACCATGGTTATAATACTTAAAGCCTGACCAGAAATATATGAGGATTGTCAAGAGGGCCCTATTCACAAGATTTATATGGCAACAATTTTGCAACCAATCGCAACCGCCCTATAATGACATTAGTTTAAATAGCTGTCAGTTCGTAAGTTAACCTCATAATATCATTTAATGGAATGAACTGTTTTCCTGACTGTTTTTCATGTAGCAAACACGTGTACACTTTATTTAAAATATTACGTTCACGACTGTGAATGGTTTTCGGCATTTTCTTTGGATAGTTTTAAATATTTATTTTAAAGAAACAACCATGAATGACATTGACATTGTTGACAAACCATGATAAAATCATCGCCAGTGTAAGAAATTAGTTCCAGTGAAATTCTGCAATATGGCGCATCCTCATATATTTCTGGTCAGGCTTTACACAATTTATAATGGGGAATGGACGAATTAAGAAAAAATCTTGTTTCTTTGTTTATAGGTAGGAATAGCTGTCATTCCTAACTAGAAGAATGTTTTGGTATGAATAGAAAATGGAAATATACGAGAAATATAACAGTACTAGCTTTTGCCCGCGACTACGTCCGCGTGGAACTTGGAAGTATGGAAGAAACCTGGTACAACACGATAGATATCCACCTAATCACCTTAATTAATAAAAGGGATTATGAAAAGCGCCTAAGCAAATGTAAGAGCAATTGTGCTTTTGGTCTAATTATTACACTTCCTACAGGGTTATCAATGTCATCATGAATTACTTACTCACTTTTCAATCTTTTTAGGGATAATTTCCAAGATGAAAACTATCCCTATGTCCTTCCTCGGATCTTAAACTATCTCCATGCCAAATTTCATCAAAATCGATTCAGCGGTTTAAGCGTGAAGAGGTAACAGACAGACAGACACACTTTCGCATTTAGAATATTAAGTATGGATTTTCGAATACGTAATTTTCAAACAAAATTTAACAATACAATTTCGTTACTTGTCGGTAGCTGTTCCTAAGCGAACTAACAGAATAGGTACTCGCTTTTAAATCCGTGTTACTTTCCAAGTCTTTACTATTGTGTTTAAAATTTAATCCGTTCCTCATAAATAAAGACAGAAGGCGATATAAATTTAATTCAAAACACAGCGGTTTCGTCAGGCGTAGGATTTCACTTTGCCTCTACAAAATAATTACGTTCTGTCTTCAGGCAAGCAAATAATTAATAGCAGTAATAAATCTTAAACTTTTGTCGAGTTTGGTAAGCTAACTTATTTATAATTTTAATATTTGGCTGAAGTTTTTTATCTCTTACGGAAGAAAGCGGGTGTTTTGCAGCGGAACTTGTGTGGGAATTGATGACTTCTGTGTGAACAAGTTTACCTAAGAATTAGATTACCTAGTTCATTAATACCATTATCATCATTAAACAAGTAGGTAATCATAATCATAATTATATTTTACTAGCTGTGCCGCGCGGTGTTATCCGCTCATCCCACGGAAACACTAGATTTTTCGGGATAAATAGTAGCATATGTTTTAAATCGGCGTGTCAGCTACCTGCATACTAAAAATCATCAAAAGTGGTCCAGCCGTTGGAGCGTGAAGAATTAACAAACAAACACTCACAAACTTCCACCTTTATGATATTACTGTGATTAAAATGGGTATATATTAAAGTTACGGACATTCCACGTCTTCGGTGGCAAGCAACGCGGCGAGCGGATGAGCGAGATATCCGATCGCGGTGGCCATATGAGTGAGCGAGACACGTACCGCTCACCACTGCCGCTGCCGCACAATGTCGTGGCTGGGATTTTATCGAGAATTTAGTTGTTGCTGAATGTAATAAAGCAAAAAAAACTTTTCTATTTGGTCTTCGGAAATGCCAAAGTTCTGAACTACTAGTAGTTCCAGAAAAACTTACTGCTCATGAGGCCTGGCAAAGTGATCGACCGGTGCGCGTGCAACTCTAAGAGTGGCTACCAACGCGCCCCAAACTTGCCCGAACCAAGGTGGAATGAGGAGTTCAGCAGCTCAGTGCCTGCAGGTGCATAAGCACTTAGAAATACATTGGTGCAATTGAGAGCACCAGAATTTCGGGCACTCGACGCTATTCTTTTCACACCTACTTACTACTACTTATTTGGTTTGGCAATAAAACTTGGCTTTTATATTGATAGTAGGTACATTTATAGACTTATTTTTTTAAAGGTAGCTGTCATAACTGTCACGTACCGTCAAAATAGACGTTCTGGTGGAACGCTAACTCAAACCCATGAGTCCATGATGATTTCATCTACTATTTTAAAATCCATTTGAAACGGGTTCACTCACGTCGTTTAAGTTGAATATTGCTGGATGTTTCGAATCGGATCGCGACTCGTCATCAGGAGCTACGATCAGTCACAAAGTCTGAGCAGGTGATGACGCCCGCAGCTGGCAGCCGCGCGGAATGATTTCCAGATTTGTATGGGGAAAGAACGTTCTCAAGCATTTCCCGTACAAATCGGAAATCGTTCTCGATAACGGCACATCTGTAGCTGTCGCGCAGTGTTCGATTGGCCCTTGCGACAGATAGGGTTAACCCTATGATGGTAAGTAGGTAATTTACTTTTATAGCGCATACTGATGGCAATCAAAAGAACGCGGCAAACATTTATCTTTGGCGACGCGTTTGGCTCGGTTGGTAGACACCTGCCTACTGAGCCGGCGGTCCCGGGTTCGAATCCCGGCCGGGGCAAATATTTGTGTGATGAACTCGAATATTTGTGCTTGGGTCATGGTTGTTCTTTGTATTTAAGTATATATTTATCTATATAAGTACGTATATCGTCGTCTAGTACCCATAACACAAGCCTTCTTGAGCTTAATTTGGGACTAATTCGATTTGTGTGAGGTTGTCCGATATTTATTTATTTATTTATTTATTTTATTTTATTTATCTTACCAACGGCACCATCTCTCTCTTCAATCGATCCCTCATTACTGAGGATCGTGTCGATTTGCCTTAATGATTTGTCTCCATCGGTCCCGGTCCATCGTTGCCCTCACCACCTGGTGGAATTTGCTTGAGGAGACCATGACTTTGTCAGACTATGGTTGATGATTGGCCTCGGGCTCTCTTGCCTTCAATGCCCCCAACCACGACCAGTTTTTCAAGGCTTTCGTCTCCTCTTCGCATTATGAGGCCAAAGTATGACAGTAGGTACATGGCAAGAACTGCACCATAATTACCAATCAAATCCGTATCATAACTAATAAAATCCCACCCGCATGTTCACTCAACCAGTATACCTTTGTGCGGAATTCAGTAAAAATTAAAACTTAATATCCCAGAACGCAACCCGTGCAAACTAGGCGTTCTATTTAAAATTAACTGGGGTGCAAATAAAAAAGCCGTGAAACTGAACAAGCTTGTTTACCTGAACTCACCGCAGCCGTGACGGGTTAAAAAAAGAACTGTTGAACGCTGTTGAACTGTAACCTTAATTTAAAAACTGTTTCAAACGACTGGAGCTGTAATGGCGTAACCTGTTATTAAATGTGATTTATTGTTTAATGTAGCTTGTAACCAGCGATACTACAAGAACTTTGTTCCTGGTATATTTAATAGAACTGTGGCAAGCGTTTTATCGTCGTGAATTGATTTCTGGTTAAGGAAGACGCAGCGTGGAAAGGCCCTCAGCAAGGTGGACCGACGACCTGGTTAGAATCGCGGGAAGTAAATGAATGAGGACGAGGAGAACTTTGGGGATGTCCAGCAGTGGACGTCTATCGGCTGATATGATGATGATGATGATGATGATGATACTGCTCAATTGATCGTCTTCATCATCATTGTGTATTTCAAACTATATTCTTCTTTGCTAAAATTAGGTCTGCCCGAAAGACTTTGAAAACGAATGGTGCCATACACAGTCGCATTTTGCATCTGCTTTCCTGCAAATTAATAAAATAAAATAAATCAGTTACTCGTCCGTCTTGAGCGCTTCCGGATCATGGTCTCCAATTGAGAAGCTTTACTGATGGGGTGGGATTATCGCTCATTGGTTCTTCGCGCTCAATCAAACCAAGGCCTTTTAGTCTTTTATATTACAAGCAATGTTATATAGGAAAATAATGTTTTTCATGGCTATAAAATTATATCGTTATCAGTTATCCTTGACCCGCAAATAATATATTCTCCTTTTTCAAGTTAATATAACTTTCCTATCATAATACAATCATTTATTGTCATTCAGGAACCTGCTTAATTGTTCACAATAAACCTCTTCAAAAGAAGATAAAGGCTTCCGAAATGATTCCATCCGCATCCAACAAACACCGTTTAACATTTTGATTCCACCGTGCAGGAAACTTCGGCGGATCAAGTGTTAAAGTCTTCGAGGGTGCTTAACTTGGCACTTCGGTGGAATCCGTAATGGCAGTCGTGACAAAACTTACAATATTCCTAATATTATGCACACAAATACGATGCACGTGCAATTTAATATTGGAGCGTTGTGATCGGTTTTCAGTTACGGGTGGTAGCGAGGCGATTAAATTAAACGGAATATGATAAAAAAGGTTTCGTGAAAATGTCAAATCGAACTTGAGACATGTCATTTTATGAAACATGTAAAGTCTCATTATTTTTTAATGTGGGTACACACCACAATTTTTATATTAAACCATTGCTACAAAGATCAAACCGCAAATAAAAATTGAAACGCGTAAACTGGCAGAAGAGATCGGGAATCAAAACCGATACCTCTGGATTACCGGTCCAGGCGTGTCAACCTCTCCACCACCCTAAAGTTAATCTTTCAAAGTTTTCGTTATGTTTTGTGTGTTGATCTTTGAATCGTTTAAAGCCTTTACGACTTTTGACCTTTATATGAATACGTTAATATTCACATCTTACCGCTTTACTTTAGGTTAGGCATTTAAATTTTTCTTTGGGCTTTGATTTTTGTATTGGTTTGAGACATGTTTTTAACAGTGGATAGGTGATTGCAAAGTTAATTAGATAAATAAGCTCATGATCGTGGAGGAGAATATAAGATACCTATAAAGTGTATGGAAGGAATGACCCTCCAATAATCCCTGGCCCGCTCTGACCCCATGCAGATTAAATTTCATACACGTCCTTTGAATGTCTTCATGAGTCGGGTATATATGCACGTTTTCTGTCTCAAATTGTCACAAATATGTACAGCAAAGGAAACTGAAACGCGTACCTTTTTGACCCTTATTGTCATTGTGACCAGAGCGAAAAAAATACATATTTCAATTTCCTCGACTGTACATATGCAGTAATGGAAACTCACTCGATTCAAACGTACCAAACTTTCCGTTGTGTAAACGTACCGAATAATTAATCATTGAATTCATAACGTACCGTAAGGTTTTAATTTAAAGTTCCTTATTGTTTCGTTGCTTTTTGTCGCACAACGTGCGAGATAATGCACAGCCTGCCCGTTTAGCACAACTACGCTTCGCGACCCTTTTCTCATGAAAGCCTCGCCCGTCACTCTCTTACAGTACAGCGAAGAAAGAGATAGGTAATATTCTTCGCACGAAAATGAATCGCCAGTCACAGTTGTTCTAGAGGTGCTGAGTTAGACTATGAAACACGCCGTGCTTAGAGAATGTGATTTTGTTTTAGAAATGTACAATTTAATGACTCCTACTCTTCATTCTCATATAAAAATATATATCTATTATATACAGGGTGAACAATCCAAATGGGTCAGTAAAGAGAAAACAAAAACTGTTAGAGATAGGGATGATAGATGTTATATTAAAGTGTGAAGGTATATGTATTTTTGTATAAACAGCAATATAATATTTTGTATTTACTTGTACTCTAGATCCTCTCTGTACCATCAGATTTCTAATTTGCACCCACTTCTAGTATCTCTGTTTGGCCCTATGGTTGACTGGTAGAGAATGCCATTTGGCGTTCAGTCCGCCATTTGTACTGACTTGTTTTGTGCAATAAAGTTTAAATAAATAAATAAATAGGGAAATCTGTTCTTAGGAACCATGGCGTCGATTTTAGATATAATATAAACTGCATTCAATTTTTTTATAAATCTCATACAAAACCGGGAATTGACCTGGTTAAAATTCTGTAATTAATCTCATGTCGTATTTTATAATCTTTACAGTGGCAGCGGCTTTGAATGGCTTATGTATGAAATTATATATGAGATTTGTAAAGAAATAATAATGCAGTTTTTATTAAATCTGAAATCGACGCCATGGTTCCTAAGAACAGATTTCCCTATCTCTTATAGTTTCTGACTTCTCCCTACTGACCCATTTGGATTGATCACCCGGTATATTTTGGCGTTGGTTAGAGAAAACCTGTAATTTTTTTACATAATAAATTACTTTGGTGAAGTTAAAAAAAAATACATACAAAATATGTGAACTTTCAGCCAAACAAAAAGTTTAATACCTATTGCAACAAGGTGATGCCTACCCCACATTAGCATGATGTATGGGGTTCCGTATTCATTGTTTCTCGTTTGTGTTTATGTTATACGTAAACTGGCGTTCCCTGGGGTGTGCGGTAAGCCGCGGCGGGAGTATTCAGGAACACTGCGGTAAGAAATAAAAATAACGTTTCAATGTTTAAAAGGCCTTATTCCTTTTAAAATATGTTTTTTTAACCCCCGACGAAAAAAAGAGGGGTGTTATAAGTTTAACATGTGTATCTGTGTATCTGTGTATCTGTGTGTCTGTCTGTGGCATCGTAGCGCCCAAGCGGATGGATCAATTTAAGTGCGGTTTTTTTAATCGAAAGACTTTTCCGTCGAGATGGTTCTTAGCTATGTTTGGTGGAAGTAGGACCATTAGTTTCAAAGATATTCAGCTTTAATTGGAACAAACAAGTGACAAGATCTCAGCCAATATTGAAGCCAAGGATTCCAAATTTTGGGTAAATGTTAAGTATTATTAGCATTTTCTATATCACTCACTAAATGAGGATCTCATGATGACCAGGTAGTTGTTAATGGATCTCAGCCAATATTGAAGCCAAGGATTTAAAATTTTGGTTAAATGTTAAGTTTTATTAGCATTTTCTATATGACTCACCAAATGAGGATCTCATGATGACCAGGTAGTTGTTAATGGATCTCAGCCAATATTGAAGCCAAGGATTCCAAATTTTGGTTAAATGTTAGGTATTATTAGCATTTTCTATATCACTTACTAAATGAAGGTCTCATGATGAGTTGTTAATGGATCTCAGCCAATATTGAAGCCAAGGATTTAAAATTTTGGTTAAATGATAAGATTTCTAAGCGTTTTCCATATCACTTACTAAATTAAGGTCGCATGATGATCAGCTAGTTGTTAATGGATCTCAGCCAATATTGAAGCCAAGGATTTAAAATTTTGGTTAAATGTTAAGTTTTATTAGCATTTTCTATATGACTCACCAAATGAGGATCTCATGATGACCAGGTAGTTGTTAATGAATCTCAGCCAATATTGAAGCCAAGGATTCCAAATTTTGGTTAAATGTTAGGTATTATTAGCATTTTCTATATCACTTACTAAATGAAGGTCTCATGATGAGTTGTTAATGGATCTCAGCCAATATTGAAGCCAAGGATTTAAAATTTTGGTTACATGATAAGTTTTATAAGCGTTTTCCATATCACTTACTAAATTAAGGTCGCATGATGATCAGCTAGTTGTTAATGGATCTCAGCCAATATTGAACCTAAGGATTCCAAATTTTGGTTAAATGTTAAGTATTATTAGCATTTTCTATATCACTTACTAAATTAAGGTCTCATGATGACCAGGTAGTTGTTAATGGATCTCAGCCAATATTGAAGCGAATAATTCCAAACGCTGGATAAATGTTGTTTTATCAGCATTTTCCATATCACTCACTAAGTGAAGATCTCATGATAATCATCTAGCAGGGCTGGACTAAGCGTGGGCCCCCTCCCCTATAAGGAGAACATTATTATGGTACAAGTCCTGCATCTGGGACTGGGTCCCTAGACTAGCTGGGCCCCTAGGCCCGGACCTTGTGGGCCTAGGGGTAAATTCGGCCCTGCCATCTAGTTGTGAGAGGATCTAAGCCAAGAATTTCAAATGTGGGTTAAATGTTAAGTTTTATTAGCGTAATCAACAATTTAATAAAATTTTGACAGTACAATAATTAGGTACCATGCAGCTGAAGATGGCCGTAGGAACTCCTTAATAGCACAGAATAAGCCCATGGTGTTTGGGCTCGTCTGATTGTTCTTGATGGGCAATTAACGTTTGTGTAAGAAAGTACAGTCGATATTAAACCGAGTCTCAGAAAAACTTTTTTAATTTCTGTCACAATACTGGGCCACTGTTTCTAAGTTTTGCAATTCTGCTAAAGCTGAATTGTCATTAGGACTATTGAACAGGTTCCTTTGATTGAGGTCACAAATAGCAACACCTTGCAAGATTTTAACGTGACTAAAGGACACGTAAGCTTTAGCAAAAGTACTCGCCTAAGTGAATAACAGCTTTTTAGGATTCTGTAGTCAACAAGGAACCCTTATAGTTTCCCCATGTCCGTCCGTCCGTCTGTCTACGGCTTAGCAGAGACATAGTGGAAGAATACATTTTTAAAAACTATTATATGTGTACCTGCCCTACACGTAAAAAAGTGGGGATGTAATTTTTTTTAACGGTTTATCCCATGTTGTGGGTTATCGATGATTAGGTCTTTCAAAACTAATTCAAGTTACCTAGCATCAACTACAATTTTTATGGAGCTAAGTAAGCCACCTATTTGGATCCTGTAGAATGGAAACCTGGTTCTGTTTTAGGCCATAAATAGCAGGTTCTTTCAACTCATCCAGTGCATTTAAAGTATATATTTTGATTGTCTTGGCTAATAACTTAGCCATTTTGTCATTATAAGCATTAACTAATTTGAATTTAACGATTTTTTCCCAGAATGTTGCTAAAGGCAAATTTCAATCTTAGAGAAGACGGCTTTCGTTACCACAGGCTTGGGATCCTGTTGTCGTACACATAGTTAAGGATCAAGCTCGAGGAAAGACTGGAAACTATGGACCTTAAACGGTGTAAAACCAAAAAATTGTTAAATGTAGAAAATTCCGGAAAAAAACTTCTGTTTGTTTAAAAAATATGAAATAAAAATAAAATTTAAAATTTAAAAAACCCCCGACATAACCTGTAAAAAGAAAGAAATAAAATCTACGAAATGTGCCTTTACAATGAACAGTAGAAAAAGAATCCAAGCTTCGTTGCGTCGGGGGACCGCTAAGTAGGTAAATCAGGTAAATGAAATGCAATGTACTTTTAATATCGTAAAGTGGGAAGCCCCAAATAAATTCATACTTACAATTTTGCGTTGAAAACTATATTTCATTTCACTTAGGTTAGGTACTTAGCGGTCCCCCGAACGCAACGAAGCTTGGATTCTTTTTCTACCGTTCATTGTAAAGGCACATTTCTTAGATTTTATTTCTTTCTTTTTACAGGTTATGTCGGGGGTTTTTTAAATTTTTAATTTTCGCATTATTATGACAAACATATTTATAATTTCAACCAACTTTTTGAAGTGAATGATACTTATCCCTGAATATATTTATTTCATGCTTTCATTGGGTGCAGTCGAAAATGAAAAAAAAAATAACAGTTTTCTGCGTGAATTTTGACAATTTCGAGTAGTATTTAAAACAAAAATTATCAGTGAAAAGTTCAACTTGTAGGTTTCAAATATATACCTACCAATAAATTGCGATGGCCCTGTTCTATAATATATAGGTAGTAACATTGAGAATATGTTAAGAAACATCTTTGATCTTAGAGAAAAATGTCTAAAAATGTCTAAGACAATTAGCATTTTTGAACGGATCAGGAGCCTTAAAGATTGTTTTATTTCTAATTTGGAAGAGTAACATCTTCAAACATGGTTATTCACAAATATCTGCTCCCTTTTAGAAAGAAAAACACACAAAGACTTTTCAAACTATCAACTTTACTGTTATTTAGTCCTCTTTTAATGAATATCGTTATTCGTAAACCCCAGATCGCATATTTATGACCACAAATACCTGCCATTTCGGATATTCACGAATTTACCGCCCTTGGTAAACACCCCCGACAGAAGTACTGACATGCTACGTAAGGACGTATCTTACTATGACATCCATATAAAGATACGATCTTTTACCGTAACATGGCAGAGTAGCTGGTCGTCATATCATACAGGGGCTTCTAAACGGGCCATGATTGGCAGCAATTTGTTGCCCGGCCATTATCTGCATCTTGCTCTAGCATAGGGTGTCAGAGAAGGACGGCTATAGTTGCTGGCCACAAGTTGCAGCAAAATATGGCCCGTTTAGAAGCCCTATAAGACCCTTATTCAATGAGTGAAATAGAAAATGCTACTAAAAGTTAACATGATACACAGATACACGTGTTCAACCTATAACTCCTCTCTTTTTTCGTCGTGGGTAAAATATAAATAAAAGTTTCCTTATACGTTTCAATAAAGTTTTATCGGAATAGAAACCACCCCATCTCGCTCCGTTCGTGGCACATTGCACTTTTCTCCAGCCATATTTAACATCACTTCTTTATCTGACGTTTGCTCCAGTCCTGTCGATAAACTTGCTTTTGTTATTTTAGAAAAAGATTAGCTCCAAGACATTGACTGGCAGGATTTTCTGTATGATAGATTGTTTTTCTAAAAGCTGAGGAATTTCATCTCAGAGATTTGGATATAAATAATTGTAAAATTGTATTATCTGTCATCTATGGGGTGGTATTTTTGAGCGGTATAATTTACGGTATTACACATATAAATGTGGAGACTCTGGGACAATACCGAGCGACCTTCTTGGCTGCGGAGTGCGTGCTTTTTAGAGTTAGCAACGAATTAGTGACATAGGTATTCACATATCGATGAACGTTGAACGCTGATGACTTTCTAAAGACGCTTCTAAACGTGCTATGTTTTGCTGCAATTTGTGACGCGACGCGACCATTATTTGCATCTTGTTCTAGAGTGGGGTGTTAGTGAAGGACAATATATTAATATGGCCCGTTTAGAAGCCCTATAACAGTCGCTTATCTATCTGTAACACATACCAAACAGCCGCCTAAAAATATCTAATAGTAACTAACAATTCATAAAAAAGCAAGATATGCAATTCCAAACGATTAAACTATTCGACCTATTCATATGGATGGTCGGATTAACAGAGTCCGCCTCTGACCTAATTTAATAACTTTGAAGTCAATAAGCCGACTAAATTAAACCGTCCCTGCCGAGCCAGTATTACATCGCGTCCATTTACATACCCTTAATGGCAATGTAATACCGTATTGGGAATGTTATTAAATTGATATGTTAATATTAAAAGGGGTTTAAAAGAGCCGGAATTTTAATTGGCACGCCGGAAATATGTCGTCCGATATTATGAAACGATCATACCAAGGCACGGCTCGGAGGCCGATTTTTTCATTTTGTTTTCAAAGGATTGTATATATGCGATTTAAATGCTTTTACATCTCTCACCGCACTGTTTTTACGCTTTAACGTTATAAACTCAATACATTCTAGATACGAGCGGTTTTTAATGGTAGTACCTTTGTAGTTCAATTCACTTTACTCAGTAAGTACTTTTAACAACATTGTGCTAAACAATTTTAAAGTTTAAATTCTATTTTGTTCTTAAATTGTATCTTCTCTTTCATTCTGGTATTTTATAGTTTTTCTTGTTTCTTTTGTCCGTTTATATAAAAATTATATACTGTGTGAAATTACAGCTGCATACCATGATAAAGGTCCTATTTCTAGGTTTTGCCTCTTGACTTAACGGGCTTGACGTGACAGCGCTTGTATATGCGTTCAGGTTAACGCATCCTAAATGCTATCAGCGCTCGTGCGTGCAGTGCAGCTCTCCGTGGCGCCATCTATGATCCACCAAAAGGTCAGCGCTGGCTCTTGAGCTAGCATCATGCTGAGGTGGGACCTTTTCGTGTCACCTATTGTTGCCTGTTTTTGTATTTATGTATTTTTATCACTTTATATAATTATGTATGTATGTATGTAAACACTTTATTGTACACAACAACTGGTATAAAATGTTATGTTTTATGGTCACGAATAAATTTATTTCTTTCTTTCTTTCTCTTTATTTTGCTTTTTGGCTCGTCACATTTCTCAGTTATAAACGGTCTTATTTTGGGCTTCATAAAGCTGCAAACTGATTGGTTCATCTACTCCGCTCCGCTTCCGTGGACAGACAGCCTAATACTAGGCCGACATAAAACGTCTCGTTTACCTAAGTTCACTATAATGATAAAAAGTAGATACTGGTCCGATGAGGAAACGGACACCGAGCCAAATGGCCCGGTCTCCGGCCCCGACGTTGGCCCACAACCACAAAAGCGTGCCTCAGCCACAGACACACATTCACCCACACCTACACAAAACTTTGTAGGAAATTGTACACACACATAAACACTCCACCCGTCCACGGAGGGCTTCCATCAGGAAACACACCAGGTGGAAGCCCCCGTCGCGACACAAACCCGGTGCCCCCGCGTTCAACGCTGCGAGGGCACATTATTACTCCAGGGCTCCCCATTGGGAGTCAATAAGAAGGCCCCAGAACGATCAGTAGATGGTCGCCGCTGTTGCGGAACATGCCGCGGCCCCCGCCGCCGACTCGCACACGGCCATGCACATGGACATCAACGTGGCCAGCTAAACCCAAACCGCGAGCTGTCACAGAGTTCCGGCAATTTAGTATGTAAGTATTAGGTTAAGTTAATCTCGGTGGCTCATCCTAAAGGACGAGCCACGTCAGACCAAGCAGTGCAAAAGGCCCTTCGGGCCCGCAAGCAGAAAAAGAAAAAAGGGAAAAAGAGGTTTACCTAAGTTAACAAAACGTCTCGTTTACCTAAATTAACAAAACGTCTCGTTTACCTAAGTTAACAAAACGTCTCGTTTACCTTAGTTAACAAAACGTCTTGTTTAACAAAGTTAACAAAACGTCTCGTTTACCTAAGTATCTAGTGTAAATGAAATTGTCACAAACTCGTTTGAGACACGATAAATATCGTGGCAGTTGGGTCTATTTTATAATCGACTTAAAAGATGGTGATTGTTCAGATAATGGTAAACTTCATTTTATTATGAATTTTATAACGTTATACGTTATTATAATATTTATTTTTATCGGTTGACGTTTATATCTAATTCACAATCATACAAAAAGTATCGCAGCATTAATAATAACGTTCTGTGATGGTTGCGTTCATCACGTGATAAATAAGTGACAAGCATCGGTCACTCACACTTGCATTTTGTCAAAACGTGACTTATGCTTTGTCACTTATTAACCGCGTGATTAAAGCGACCACACGCAGGTAGCTAGTTTAAAAGCATGCTAACAGGAAATGAACACCTAAAGACATACCATTATTATACTAGTAAGTAAGTAAATTTTTTCATGGGCAAATTTTTATTTGTCGACTTCTTTTTTTTTCTCAGATGTCAAGTTGCCTATTTTATCATATCGTTGCTTATTATAATAACGATATGTTCTACAAAATTTCCCAAAAAAAAAATATGGAATTTTATTAACTAAATTTCGTATATTGTACTAAACTTTAGTACAAAATGAGGAGCTCGAAATGAAAAATAAATAATACGAATAAAACAAAAAAATTGGCCCATGTGCCAATTTCTGTAATACATTTTATGTAACTCAATGGAGAAAAAGTTGTAGGACGTATCGTATTGGGCTTACCATGGTCAGAAGAAGCAACTTTACCAACTCACCAAATTTTATTGAAATCTTTGAAAAAAAAAGAAATCGACAACAAAATAATGCCCATTCATCGCTTACGTACATTTAAATTATCAGTATATCAAAGTTACCGTGACACCAAATGATATACGCAAATTGAATCGAATTGCCATCGAAGCCGAAAACACTAAGTCAATTGTATTCTCTACGTTAAAGCCTATTAACACCCACTAGACATGTTTAAGGTAAGGCCCTTCTATTTCATTAATAAACGGTTTCATTAAATGTTCTATTTCGCAGAATTTTCATTTTGAGGAGAAAAAAAAATATGTCATCTGAATTCACAATGTTGGTTCTAACGAGGTTCAACCACTTAACTTCGCCTATGTACATATTATATAATTTCTAATTATTTTTAAGTTTAGTAAATTCCTTTGTTCTCAGTAATATACTAAAAGAGAAAGTTTTTGAGTGTGTTTGTATGCACTTCTTCACGCTCAAACAGCTGGACCAATTTTGATAAAAAATAATATCCCGAAAAAAATAGTGTTCCCGTGGGATAAGCAGGTAATATCGCGGGCGGCAGCTTGTGTACAATAAAGTATTTAAATCTATACATATAAACGGAAAAGTCCTGAGTCACTGACTGACTGACACACTCATCAATATAAAGCCGAAACTACTGAACCCTAGGAAGTTCAAATTTCTTGAATAGATTAAGTGTACGCAGGCAAGGAATAAGAAGGAATATTTCAAAATTCATCCTCTAAAGGAAGCAAATCGGGGTCGAAAGTTTGTATGGAAATTGTGTATTTTTAAATAAGAGACATAGGTAAAACGTTGTACAGAGTTTCCATCTAAAAACAAGAAAACTTATTATAGGATTTTTTAAAACTCATCCTTTAAAGGGGTTTAATGGGAGGTGAAAGTTTGTATGAGGAACTTAGAATTCTTAAGAAGAGTAAGAATGGTAATATTCCGTGTAGTGAATTCTCCCCTAATGGAGTAAAGTGGGAGGTGAACGTCTAAGTATAATATGAAGAGCTTGGGGTTTCTTGAGTAGGAGTTGTAATATTTTGTACAAAGTAAGAAAACAAGTTTTTGTATTTTTGAAAATTCACCCCTAAAAGGGGTAAAACGTGGAAATTGGTATGGTAAACGTGGGCTTTTTATGAGTAAGGGTGCATTATCTTGCGCGTTCATCAAAAACTGGGAATACAGATTTCAGCGTCATTCAAAATGCAACATTCACATTTTTTGTTAAGACGAAGAACATACCGTCTTGTCAAGAAATGTGCACAAATCGCTTCACGATAAATGAACGAAAATAAAAGACCTTAAATGCACTTGGCGTCATCAACAGTCCTCAAACAAAGCAGCGAAACCTCCACTTTTAACCTACTTTGTGCTACATTTTGTTCACATACGGAGCGATAGGGCAGACTGTCGGAAATCTTAAAAGCTTCCGATTGTTACTGCGCCAACGCTCAGTAAGTGCTCTCAAGCTGCCAATGAGAGCCCACGAATTAGAATGCAAGAGATATTTTCACAAACTGATCAAACTGATATATGTTCTACAAAATTTTTAAAATATTTTATACTTTTATAAATATCGACACAAAGGTAAATTATGAAAGAAAAATGTAATGTAGGTATTTTAAACACATATGACGCAGAGGGCGCTCGCTCCAGTAGCGTAGAATTATGGAATCAAAGATTTGGTGTGATGGACGTAACGATGTGATAGCTCAGTTGGTAGAGCACTACGCCGGAAACGTAGGGACGCACGTTTGAGTCCTGCTTACATTTCAGTGGATCACATTACATTTTTCTTTCAAAATTTACCTTTGTGTCAATATTTATAGAAGTACAAAATGTGGTATTTTCACATTAAAACAGAATCGATTAAAAATTATAGTAAAATAATATTTTATACTTTTCGGATCCTGCGTGTATTAAACGCACATCCTAGGGTATGGCTAATACGCTGAAGCATTTTAAACACATAAGACGCAGAAGGCGCTCGAATAGTGTAGAAATATCGAATCAAGGATTTGGTGTGATTGAAGTAACGATATTGTGGTAGCTCAGGTGGGAGAGGACTTCGTCGGAAACGTAGTCGCAGGTTCGATTCTTGCTTAAATTGCAGCGGATCATATTTCACTTTTCTTTCATAATTAACCTTTGTCTCTGTCTAGTTAATAATAATAATTTAATATAATATGATGTCATTTCATAAAATATTTATTTAATCTTCATTGCACAAAAGAAACCTTATCGTACAAAAGGCGGAGTTAATGCCATGAAGCATTCTCAACCAGTCAACTAACTTACACATAATGACATGACCGCCGGCTCAGAAGGTGTAAATGAGTAAATTACATAAAACTCATAAAAGCAATATTACCAAATGGACTTTACGAGCAATAAGTTTCTTAAAGAACAGGTTTTGATGTGCCTATTAGTAGCTCTCGTAGTCAAAGAAATGCCTAGGTAAGCCTTAGCAAACTTACTTGTTAGGGTTCCGTACCCAAAGGGTAAAAACGGGACCCTATTACTGAGACTTCGCTGTCCATCCGTCCGTCCTTCTGTCACCAGGCTGTATCTCAAGAACGGTGACAGCTACAGTTGAATTTTTTACAGATGATGTATTTCTATTGCCGCTATAACAACAAATACTAAAAATAAAATAAAATAAATATTTAAGGGGGGCTCCCAATACAACAATCTTGTTATAGATTATGGTACGGAACCCTTCATGCGCGAGTCGGACTCGCACTTGCCCATTTTTTTTTTCTAAGAGCAATACAATAGAGAAATGTGATCAAATGCTCTAAAATAGGCAATCCGGTGGGAATCGGGTTCATTCAACGCCACACCACATGTACCTATTATATATTTTTGCTGCATAGTCCTTAATAATTATTAGCAATAAACATTCTTGCTAATTACACCGATGATTCATCTAACATCCGTTTTGTGGTGAATTATTATGAAAGGAAAAGGTTTTCCTCTTATAGAACGTGTAATCCCGGCCTTATCAAAGCGGTGAATAGGTTAATTTTGCCAGAGAAATGATTAGTTTCCGATATCCGACGATAATCCACTTTTATACCCGCACTTTATTTATTCCACAAAAATGAGATAACTGTGAGATAAGGTACTTATACGTAGTTATATAATTATACTTCAATATAACTTATATAACACAAAAAAAACTTGTTTAAAAAAATACTCTGACTTTAAACTGCCATGCCACAGAAGGTTCTCTCGTCAGATTTTTCCAAAAACCGCCTGAAAAATGTATTTCACTGGTTGTTCGTGTAAAATACTACTTCATTTTCACCGCCTTGCGTCCTGACGGTGAGAATTACCTAAACTACACTGATCACGAATGAGCGCCGTTTAACGTTCACTTTGGTGCACGCTGTTGAGCATTCTATGTACGTAAAATTCTCTTATGTAAGTAAAATAATCAGTCAAACCTTATAAAATGCGCTCAAAACGTTATTTGAGAAACATTATACGCCTAAAAAGTTAGAAGTATAATAGTATAGTATTATACTGTAAATATTTATCTCTTACATCTTTATTATGATTTCCATAAATAAGCTGGCAATTAGCTAATCCCGTGCATACATTTCTGAAACGCTGAACAGTCGCAATATTTATTCAAATATACAGAAAAATAAACTCAATTCATAATTTCATCTCGGCGCATGTTAACAGCCTTTGACATAGCAAACAGTTTTACTTCAGTAGTATCAGTATCAATATATTGCATTCCGTTACTCGAAATAAACCGCCCCAAAATATTTTGGATTCGTTGCCACGTTGCCAGCGACCATTCGCAAATCGTTACAAGGGCTTCTAAGGCAAAGGTTCCAAATTTCATCAGGTAGACGGAGAAGAAGAGACAGTCGACTTGGAGATATTTCGCATTACATACACGTTTTGGCTTTTGAAGACTACGCTGTCTACGCTGTCTACGCTATTACTATTTGGTGCTGAAGGATACAAAATACCAGCATAGCATGAAATTAACTCGAACCAACAACTAGAATATTCAAATCGCATAGAAGTAATGGTTGTGTTAAAAAATAAAAATATAGGCAGCTAACTATAACTTTAATAATGTCATCAATTAATTATGAATATTTTTATTGATTATCTGTTTTTTTGAAACGTTAAACAAAGATCACCGCATAAAAAAAGAATGCATGACATAGCTGAAGAGATTGTGTATCAAACAAGGTACCTTTCAATCACCGAACCAACGTGTCAACCATTTCACCACCCGAACGCCCAGAACACCTTTAGAATTTTTCCTCATGCTTAGTGTGTTGATCTCTGCATTTTTTATTTTGAAGTCTTTACACCTTAGCTACTTCTTTGTGTCAAAAATTGTTTTGTTCTCACATTAAAATAAAATTAAATAGTACATTACTACTGTTCTTGAAAAAATACAAAAAACATTAACTTTTTTAAATAAAGCACCGTAACAAACAATCATTTTTGGGCAAAATTAGCAATGCCCTTTTGTGATTCGGACCACTGTTTTTAAAATATTTACTATTTTACCGTTACTTTACTAACGCGCAATTTTCATAAACGTAGGCAGTAAAACGTTATGCGTTGACGTGTCTTCAGCGTTATTAATGTTTCACAGGGATTTCGCCCAGCGAAGTTTTTCACCGATATTGCTCTTTTTCCACGAATATAACGGTTTATATGACGTTTTACTACATAGCGATGGCCATGAAAAACGACGACCATTCGACTATGTGGGGAACTTGGCACTACAACTTTTCATCCCCAGTCGAATATCCAGAGGCAGACCTAAAACGAGGAAGGATGTAGTGCAAAAGGATATGAGTGAGTGTCAAGTATCCGGAGACGATGTCCAGAAATAGGGCGAAGTAAAATAAGGAAAGCTGACCCTACCACAATGTGAGATAATATGTAGGACGAGAGAGTGGGTAGCGTTCAGAAGTTCAGATGCATACGTAAGAGAATACTACTTTTGACACAAAGGTTGTGTTCACTTTTGGTCTTGAGGTTAACTATAAAATTCTAAAATTTTCATGAAAGTCAGTTTTGTGATTTCTAATGGCAATTGATTTTGTTTGTAGAGACACGAGCGCTCAGTGCTACCGCTGAGTTAACGAAATCAAAATAGTAAAGTACTTAAATGAGTGTAAGGCTCCACCAAGTTGTACACATCTGCACCGACCTGATGATGACAGCGAGTTGCTGCTGCCAGCAGGGCGCTACGATGGCAGCGCGTGCAACTAGCACGCTACCTTGCCACAGCCCATGCCACCAATCGACGCCAATGAAATCTGGCTATCTCCTGTCAGATATTTGATAAAGGTAGAAAGCATATTGATGCCATAAATACTGACTGAAGAAAAACTGCGAATCTGATATAAAGATTCGCTCGTGGTTTAGTTACCAGGATAGGTGAAAGTATGTATGGATAGTCAACCAATTTGATTCTTTGGGAAGATCCCAGTCATCCCATCCCCAGATCGGGTCATTATTTCAGATTTTCCTGGGCGCGCGTTCCAGCTGAATGGTGCCATGTGATGGTAAAAAAATCTTTGTCCGTTCATCACATCTATACGTCTAAGCGGATTTTGACCAATTTTGGTACAGGAATAGATGAACATCCTAAGACGCCCGACATCGGTGAAGAAAAAAACATGAAGTTACTGCTGAAGATGTCCATTGCCTAACTAATCTCAACGACACAAGTTATCTTGTTTTCAAAAATGACACATTTGTATGATTATATAACTTATAACACATACAGATACAATCCGGTACAAACTATCGATAACGCATTTACAATAACGCTGAAACGGAATCATAACCCTGCCATAACGTCAAATAATTGGAGTTAATTAGATCGAAATGAACAGTGAAATCTGAATTTGACATAAATTAATGTAGTATTCCTGATAGCATTTATTAGTTAATGATTCATCCATGAATACAAAAGGCAGCTTAATCTCGACACGATTTTTGTGTTTAGTATATAGATAAACCAACCAACAGTCCAACTGTCGACCTTCAAGAAGGAGGAGCTCTGGTCGAGGGCATTTTCCAACATTTCCGAGACCCATTACCATGAGTTTACTCGCTAGCGATTGCGAAACGATTTGTATGCAGAATTATTAGTTCTACAGAGGAACCGCTAGGGGCGCATCATTCTCTATACAAATTGTTTACGCTGCCGCTAGCCAGGTCACGCTAACTCATGGTAAGGGTGCTGTTAGTTGACAGCAAAGAAACGTCACACGCCGTCGACTTTACGTGTGGTACTTTGTCAAAAATTGTATTTATACTAGAGGGTGCCCACGACTTCGTACGCGTATTTATTTTTTTACCGTAGGCGGGTAAAAAGTTTCCTATAACCATCTTTGGATGTCCAGCTATCCCTGTACCGAAATTGGTTAAAATTTGTCCAGCCGTTTCGGCGTGATGCGAGGATAATGGAAATTATGACCAACAGATAGCGCCAGACTGGCATGGCGCCGCGCGCCCATACAAAACAAATGACGACGTGCATCACGCTATTAAGATTTTTCCTGAAATCATGACCCCTCTCCATAGAAAACTGATTTTCAATACAAATCTAGTTATATAATAGAATAGATGTATGTTAGATAGTCAAGTAGGTGTGCCCCCTGAAATAAATTGATTGATTGATACAACTGATACTAAACGTTTAATTAAATGACCAAAGCAATCTGCTTGATATTTCGGGAAGAAATAATCAACGGGGCGGTACTTACGCACGATTAATGAGTAATTTTCAAAAAACATGTACATAGTTAAAGGCTTAATAAAAACAAAATTACCATCGCTTTTTTTGTGTTACGAAAGTTACTCATACAAAATATTTGGGTAACTATCGTAACACTAAGGAATCAATTATGTTTTGTTTTAATTAAAGCCCTTATTAACCCCCGACGAAAAAAAGAGGGGTGTTATAAGTTTGACATGTGTATCTGTGTATCTGTGTATCTGTGTGTCTGTCTGTGGCATCGTAGCGCCCAAGCGGATGGACCAATTTAAGTGCGATTTTTTTTAATCGAAAGACTTTTCCGTCGAGATGGTTCTTAGCTATGTTTGGTGGAAGTAGGACCAGTAGTTTCCAAGATATTCAGCTTTAATTGGAACAAGTGACAAGATCTCAGCCAATATTGAAGCCAAGGATTCCAAATTTTAGTTAAATGTTAAGTATTATTAGCATTTTCTATATCACTCACTACATGAGGATCTCATGATGACCAGTTAGTTGTTAATGGATCTCAGCCAATATTAAAGCCAAGGATTTCAAATTTTGGTTAAATGTTAAGTATTATTGGCATTTTCTATATCACTCACTAAATGAAGGACTCATGATGACCAGATAGTTGTTAATGGATCTCAGCCATTATAAATGCCAAGGATTCCAAATTTTGGTTAAATGTTAAGTATTATTAGCATTTTCTATATCACTTACTAAATGAAGGTCTCATGATGATCAGCTAGTTGTTAATGGATCTTAGCCAATATTGAAGCTAATGATCCAAATTTTGGTTAAATGTTAAGTATTATTAGCATTTTCTATATCACTTACTAAATGAAGGTCTCATGATGACCAGGTAGTTGTTAATGGATCTCAGCCAATATTGAAGCCAATAATTCCAAACGCTGGATAAATGTTAATTTTTATAAGCATTTTCCTTATCACTCACTAAGTGAAGATCTCATGATAATCATCTAGCAGGGCTGGACTAAGAGGGCCAAGGCCCATTGGCATTTGGGGTCCCCTCCCCTATAAGGAGAACATTATTATGGTACAAATCCTGCGTCTGGGACTGGGTCCCTAGACAACCTGGGCCCCTAGGCCCGGGCTTTGTGGGCCTAGGGGTAGGTAAATACGGCCCTGCCATCTAGTTGTGAAAGGATCCAAGCCAAGAATTTCAAATGTTGGTTAAAATGTTAAGTTTTATTAGCGTAATCAACAATTTAATAAAATTTTGACAGTACAATAATTTGGTACCATGCAGCTGAAGATGGCCGTAGGAACTCCTTAACAGCACAGAATAAACCCATGGTGTTTGGGCTCGTCTGATTGTTCTTGATGAGAGATTAACGTTTGTGTAAGAAAGTACAGTCGATATTAAACAGTCTCAGAAAAACTTTTTTAATTTCTGTCACAATACTGGGTCACTGTTTCTCAGTTTTGCAATTCTGCTAAAGCTGAATTGTCTTTAGGACTATTGAACAGGTTCCTTTAATTGAGGTCACAAATAGCAACACCTTGCAAGATTTTAACGCGACTAAAGGACACGTAAGCTTTAGCAAAAGTACTCGCCTAAGTGAATAACAGCTTTTTAGGATTCTGTAGTCAACAAGGAACCCTTATAGTTTCACCATGTCCGTCCGAACGTCTGTCTACAGCTTAGCTCAGAGACATAGTGGTAGAATAAATTGTAAGAACTTTTTTTTTTGTGTACCTGCCCTACACGTAAAAAAGTCGGGATGTATTTTTTTTAACGGTTTATCCCATGGTGTGGGTTATCGATGATTAGGTCTTTCAAAACTAAGTCAAGTTACCTAGCATCAACTGCAGTTTTTATGGAGCTAAGTAAGCAACCCGTACTACTTGGATCCTGTAGAATGGAAACCTGGTTCTGTTTTAGGCCATAAGTAGCAGGTTCTTTCAACTCATCCAGTGCATTTAAAGTATATATTTTGATTGCCTTGCCTAATAACTTAGCCATTTTGTCATTATAAGCATTAACTTTAACGATTTTTTCCCAGAATGTTGCTTAAGGCTAAAATATATCCTCATTTCAATCTTAGAGAAGACGGCTTTCGTTACCACAGGCTTGGGATCCTGTTGTCGTACACATAGTCAAGGATCAAGCTCGAGGAAAGACTGGAAACTAAGTATGGACCTTAACCGGTGTAAAACCAAAAAAGTGTTAAATGTAGAAAATTCCGGGAAAGAACTTCTGTTTGTATAAAAAATATGAAATAAAAATAAAATTAAAAATTTTAAAAACCCCCGACATGACAACCTGTAAAAAGAAAGAAATAAAATCTACGAAATGTGCCTTTATAATGAACAGTAGAAAAAGAATCCAAGCTTCGTTGCGTCGGGGGACCGCTAAGTAAATGAAATGGGGGGAGCCCCAAATAAATGCATACTTACAATTTTGCGTTGAAAAATATATTTCATTTCACTTAGGTTAGGTACTTAGCGGTCCCCCGAACGCAACGAAGCTTGGATTCTTTTTCTACTGTTCATTATAAAGGCACATTTCGTAGATTTTATTTCTTTCTTTTTACAGGTTGTCATGTCGGGGGTTTTTAAAATTTTTAATTTTATTTTTATTTCATATTTTTTAAGTACATGTATTTTGAAAATGACTCGAATATCGATCTATTATTATTAAAATACAAAAACATGGTTAATGCGTATTACTTATAGATTAAATTAACGTTCACTCACCTTATTGTCATGAACTAAGCAATACCCGATTCAGGACGCTGATTCTCAGTCTAAGCGCGGTATCCCATTCTTTCTCACTCTGTTCACTTCTATTATCGTGCCACAACGGATGAGCACATAAGGACATAAGTACTGGCCATAAATATATACCAGGTGTTTCCTGTAATAGGAGCAATAAATTAAAATATAGATTCTACTCTTCAAATTGAACAACATTTGTTCAGCATCTTAAAAAAAAAAACAGTTTTCAGATATTTAGTATTTCAAACAAATTAAATAGTATTTTCAATGTATGTCGTCCAACATTAACATTCCCTGAGCATTGACATAGCTGTCACTGTACTAATATCGGACATTTCGCAATACATTGCTTCTTTGTCTAAACATTATTCTACACAATATCATTTAATACACGTTATTTTCAGAAGTTGCTTACCAAAATGTTGTCCAGTTTCAAGCGAAGAATCTATGTTTTAATTTATCGCTCCTATTACAGGAAACACCCGGTATAAATTAAAATTGTTTTTTTTTTGCAGTTCAGTAACCATAATTCTACTTTTTGAGTTCATAAAACCAAACGTCCAATTCGTCGCGTCATCAATGAAGGTCCATTATGTTATTCATTCGCGAACTTTTAACGAGAAAAGTTCAACGAAATTTAAACTTTTCAGAAGCAAAATTACTTTATTGGATGGAAAAAATATTTAGAATCCAAGACAAGTTAAAGTTCAATTTTGATTGGAAATAAAAATAACTAGTCCTGATTGACATTACCTATTGATTTTTAGGGTTGTAATTTATGTAATTTAATTGAAATCCCCCCCCCCCCCCCCTTTTTGAACGCTATAGACGTCAAATCATGTTTAAGTAAATCTGTGCCCAAGACTTCACGATGTCATTTACACTCTAAACTGGCATAACGGTCGTTTAGTTAAATTTTAAGCACGTGAGTTACAACTTTTTTAATCGAAAGACTTTTCCGTCGAGATGGTTCTTAGCTATGTTTGGTGGAAGTAGGACCAGTAGTTTCCAAGATATTCAGCTTTAATTGGAACAAGTGACAAGATCTCAGCCAATATTGAAGCCAAGGATTCCAAATTTTAGTTAAATGTTAAGTATTATTAGCATTTTCTATATCACTCACTACATGAGGATCTCATGATGACCAGTTAGTTGTTAATGGATCTCAGCCAATATTAAAGCCAAGGATTTCAAATTTTGGTTAAATGTTAAGTATTATTGGCATTTTCTATATCACTCACTAAATGAAGGACTCATGATGACCAGATAGTTGTTAATGGATCTCAGCCATTATAAATGCCAAGGATTCCAAATTTTGGTTAAATGTTAAGTATTATTAGCATTTTCTATATCACTTACTAAATGAAGGTCTCATGATGATCAGCTAGTTGTTAATGGATCTTAGCCAATATTGAAGCTAATGATCCAAATTTTGGTTAAATGTTAAGTATTATTAGCATTTTCTATATCACTTACTAAATGAAGGTCTCATGATGACCAGGTAGTTGTTAATGGATCTCAGCCAATATTGAAGCCAATAATTCCAAACGCTGGATAAATGTTAATTTTTATAAGCATTTTCCTTATCACTCACTAAGTGAAGATCTCATGATAATCATCTAGCAGGGCTGGACTAAGAGGGCCAAGGCCCATTGGCATTTGGGGTCCCCTCCCCTATAAGGAGAACATTATTATGGTACAAATCCTGCGTCTGGGACTGGGTCCCTAGACAACCTGGGCCCCTAGGCCCGGGCTTTGTGGGCCTAGGGGTAGGTAAATACGGCCCTGCCATCTAGTTGTGAAAGGATCCAAGCCAAGAATTTCAAATGTTGGTTAAAATGTTAAGTTTTATTAGCGTAATCAACAATTTAATAAAATTTTGACAGTACAATAATTTGGTACCATGCAGCTGAAGATGGCCGTAGGAACTCCTTAACAGCACAGAATAAACCCATGGTGTTTGGGCTCGTCTGATTGTTCTTGATGAGAGATTAACGTTTGTGTAAGAAAGTACAGTCGATATTAAACAGTCTCAGAAAAACTTTTTTAATTTCTGTCACAATACTGGGTCACTGTTTCTCAGTTTTGCAATTCTGCTAAAGCTGAATTGTCTTTAGGACTATTGAACAGGTTCCTTTAATTGAGGTCACAAATAGCAACACCTTGCAAGATTTTAACGCGACTAAAGGACACGTAAGCTTTAGCAAAAGTACTCGCCTAAGTGAATAACAGCTTTTTAGGATTCTGTAGTCAACAAGGAACCCTTATAGTTTCACCATGTCCGTCCGAACGTCTGTCTACAGCTTAGCTCAGAGACATAGTGGTAGAATAAATTGTAAGAACTTTTTTTTTTGTGTACCTGCCCTACACGACTCGAATATCGATCTATTATTATTAAAATACAAAAACATGGTTAATGCGTATTACTTATAGATTAAATTAACGTTCACTCACCTTATTGTCATGAACTAAGCAATACCCGATTCAGGACGCTGATTCTCAGTCTAAGCGCGGTATCCCATTCTTTCTCACTCTGTTCACTTCTATTATCGTGCCACAACGGATGAGCACATAAGGACATAAGTACTGGCCATAAATATATACCAGGTGTTTCCTGTAATAGGAGCAATAAATTAAAATATAGATTCTACTCTTCAAATTGAACAACATTTGTTCAGCATCTTAAAAAAAAAAACAGTTTTCAGATATTTAGTATTTCAAACAAATTAAATAGTATTTTCAATGTATGTCGTCCAACATTAACATTCCCTGAGCATTGACATAGCTGTCACTGTACTAATATCGGACATTTCGCAATACATTGCTTCTTTGTCTAAACATTATTCTACACAATATCATTTAATACACGTTATTTTCAGAAGTTGCTTACCAAAATGTTGTCCAGTTTCAAGCGAAGAATCTATGTTTTAATTTATCGCTCCTATTACAGGAAACACCCGGTATAAATTAAAATTGTTTTTTTTTTGCAGTTCAGTAACCATAATTCTACTTTTTGAGTTCATAAAACCAAACGTCCAATTCGTCGCGTCATCAATGAAGGTCCATTATGTTATTCATTCGCGAACTTTTAACGAGAAAAGTTCAACGAAATTTAAACTTTTCAGAAGCAAAATTACTTTATTGGATGGAAAAAATATTTAGAATCCAAGACAAGTTAAAGTTCAATTTTGATTGGAAATAAAAATAACTAGTCCTGATTGACATTACCTATTGATTTTTAGGGTTGTAATTTATGTAATTTAATTGAAATCCCCCCCCCCCCCCCCTTTTTGAACGCTATAGACGTCAAATCATGTTTAAGTAAATCTGTGCCCAAGACTTCACGATGTCATTTACACTCTAAACTGGCATAACGGTCGTTTAGTTAAATTTTAAGCACGTGAGTTACAACTTTTTTATACTCAAATTCGAACTATAAGAAACGCGATCAGTTCTAACCTACTTTAGGTAGGTACGTGTCTCGCTCACTATGCCGTCGCAGTCGGATCTCTCGCTCAACCGCTTGACGCGCCGCTGGTCGCTCAGTCGTGGCATCTCCATGAGACGGGTTATCTTTCATCATCATTTCAGCCATAGGACGTACACTACTGGACACAGGCCTCCTCAATGGAGTTCCACATCGGCCGGATAGCAGCGACCCGCATCCAGCGAGTCCCCGCAACTCTAACTAGGTCGTCCGACCAACCTTGCGCTTGCCGGTACGGTAATGGCTCTGGCATCAGATTCAGTGGTCCAGTTGGTAGGACGCCCGTGTTGGCACGGAAAGCCGTTGGAGACGCAGGTTAGAATCCTGCCTGAACCGTTAAATTTTTCGCTTCATTGTATACATTTGGTTAACGTTAGCAGACGTTACTGATTTAATAAAAATATCTATGGGCTATCTTTAGCGCTCTATAATATATAATCTAGCGGTCTCCCTTTATTATCGAGTCAGACGGTCGTTACAGCCACGACATGGAATGGGCGTGCGCCCGGAACTCAGATTGCAAGTAATGCATTGATTTAAAGACCATTATTATTTAATTCACCCCTCTTTGAAGAATTTTATTACTGCGATTTTAAAAAATAAACGAATTACCGCGGATGGTTTGATGCGTTGGGTTTTTATTTGGATTTCTTATTTCGTTTTTTTTAGGGTTCCGCACCCAAAAATTGAAAAAACGGGACCCTATTACTAGGACTCCACCGTCCGGCCGTCTGACTGTCATCTGACCCTCTGTCACTAGGCTGTATCTCATGAACCACGATAGTTAAAGTTGAAAATAAATTTTCACAGATGGTGTATTTTTATTTATTGCCTCTATAACAACAAATAGTAAAAATATAATAAATAAATATTTAAGTTGGGCTCCCATACAACAAACGTGATCGGTTGCGTTAACTTTGCACCTCATTTGTATCTAGCGCCATTCATACCAGGTGCAAACCTAACTTTGCCCGGCCAGTTAAGATGGGATAAATATTTGTACGGAATCCTCGGTGCGCGAGTCAGACTCGCACTTGGCCAGTTTTTTATCATGTTTTGCCATGTCTCAAATTAATGTGTATACTTACCTTTAAGAGCCAACCGACACAGACGTAGTTCATTGGAGCCGGCATTATAGTTGGGTGAATATAGACTAAAGTACTAGGGGTGACCTTACAAACGGTCCGGTAGTTTTGAATTTTTGATATTATGTTGTCTAAGATGGTTAGCGAGTGTTTAAAATGCAAAATGCACAATGCCCCCCCCTCCGAGCCCGCCGCCATATTGAAGAAAAAACAGCACTTTCTTCTGATTTTTCCTTATTTCTTCGTTTAGGAGCATTTTAGCTAGAAAAAAGCTTGGAAAATGTTAAAATTCAAAACTACCAGACCGTTTGTAAGGTAAACCCCCTTAATTCACTGGATTATTATGGTCGCAAAAGTGCTGCTTGAATTGTAGTGCATTTTCTTAAATTTCTTTATACAACGACGAAGTAGTGGTTATTCATTAAACACGTCTCATTATTTTTAATATGGTAACAGTATAAAAACCCCAAGTATAATAAAATCTCACTTGCATATTAGCAAAAACTACTAGTTTTACCCAGTAAAAGCCTTACTTAGTCTGTCACAATTATTTTCAATTTGCATTCGCGCGTTCTGTATGTTTTAACACTCAACTTGGATAGTAAATATTATTTAACTTTGATTCTAAATGCTGTCCGTGAATGTAGGTTTTAAGAGTCATAAATGGATTGAATTGTGTGTTGAACTAGAATACATTTATGTATGTGACATAAGATTTGAAAACAATCGGAATATAATATTTTGTATTTACTTGTAGTACCTACTCTAGATCCTCTGTACCATCAGATTTCTAATTTGCACCCCTTCTTCTATGGTTGACTGGTAGAGAATGCGATTTGGCATTAAGTCCGCCATTTGTACTGACTTTTGTTTTGCGTAATAAAGTTTAAATAAATAAATAAATATTATTACAATATTTTCACTTTTATTTAAATATTATAACCCCAAAAACCAAAAGACGCTCTCTGACATGGAACACATTTTTTTTCACAGGTAAATAACATAATGTATATTAAAAAAAAAAAAAAATATTTTCGGTTATGTTTAGCATAGGCGCGGTTGGCGCAATTTGTAGTATACCTGCCTACTGAGCCGGCAGTCATGGGTTCGAATCCCGGCCATGGCAGATATTTGTGTGATGAACTTGAATATGTCCGCCCCTCAAAGGCCGCGCCCTCAAAAGCGCGTGAAGTTCGGGATCCTCCAAAAAAGGAAGCCCCTCGCACCAGTGTGGACTAGGAGGGTTTCACAACGGTGTCAAGAAAGCGTAAGACACGCAAGAGTCAGTGTGGTACTGCAGAACCGGTTGGTTGTGGTCTGCGGGTCTCCACACCGAGCAAGGCGCTACGCGTGCCGCGGCCGCTTCAGGAGACTATCGCGTGTGCTGATTTCTGGCCGAAAGGTGTCGTGTTTCGTTGGTTCCGTTACCTGAGATGTCGGAACAACGGGGCCACGCCGTGTCGCCGTCGTAATAAACATTGTTCGGTTCATGACGCATTGGTGTAAACTGTAATGTCATGTAACCTGTTTTTCAATAAATAAATAAATAAATGTGTTCCGGGTCATGGATGTTATCTATATATCGTATATCGTCGTCTAGTACCCACAGTACAAGCTTTGCTTAGTTTGGGACTAGGTCTATTTGTGTAAGATTGTCCCTTGATATTTATTATATTTATTGCGGCGGGTAAAACCTTTTTTATAGAGCTGGGGCGGCACTTGGCACAAGCAGGTCTCGATCCTCGTTCCGGGTCCTTCTTGATGCAAAGTTTGGAATGTTAAGTTTCAGATTTTAGTATTTAGAATATAATCAGTTTATGTCAATTGTTTTATGAAATAAAAGATTATTCCTTTATTTATCCTAAAAGCGGCCTGAAATATTTCACGAAGACTGTACCGGCGTCGGTATCCGCTATTGATTCGTAAAGACACGCGAACCAGACATTTTGACGATCATTTTGTCCGTGCCATTTTTATAATTAGAGGTCTGATGTTGCTTACACATTTAATTTGTTCTAATACCAATACCCATCTAGACGCCGCATGCAAATGATATTCAAGGTCTTATTTCGGCGTGGCACTGCGATTATCTCCTATTCCACTAAGTTTGGCTTTATCGCGGTCATTACTACCAACGTTTATTGATTTTTGGTTTTGGTCTGCATGAACTACTTTTGATGAATTTTAAGGGAAATAAAAAGTAAATACTATTGGCACCTGTCACTTGAAATTTAGAAAATTGACTTTTTTTTCACATATTTACGCTCATAAAAAATAGCATATTATTTAATCAAAAATTTCATTTATAAAAACATTAAGGATTTTATTAGGTCATATTTATTTTTCGTAATATTTTTTAATGTAAAAGTAATCAGTAAAGTACGAAAACAATGCAAAAAATATAATCAAATATTAACAAGTTCTACGAAGCAAACTTTCGAATTTTACCTAATTAAATCAACATTCAAAATAATTCTCGGCGTTCAAAACATTCTGGTGCTTAACACAATAACCCACTTTGCTAACTGGCTAAATGGAAAACGGCTGTTGATTCTGCCTTATCAGCCCGGTACACTCCGATCCAAAATTACATTAAATACGTCATAAGGATAATACAGCTTACTGTACTTGCGAAGACGCTTAGGCGACTTAATAATCCTTTATTATGTGACTTCAGAAAATTTGAATTTATGACTGATGTTGAATAAAATTCTTCATCATACTGTAGTTATATGCATAAAAGTAGGCTTAATGTGTCATAAAATTAAAAAAAATATAAGAATATAAAGCAAACAAAAAATAGTTAAAAGTTATTTTAAATAAATAGGTGCGTGAGATTAAGGTTTTTTTTTTAATCCAAAAGCAAATTTTGAATTGTTTCAGAATCCTCATAATGCAACAAAACAATAATTTATTTGTATATAATCTTTTTATCGATTCATATTTTTTATGTGGTAATACCATTTTTTTATTTTTATACATAATGACACAAACGCAAATTAAGAAAGAAAAATTTAATGCGATCTACTACAATCGAAGCGGGGCTTGAACCCGCGACCTCTGCGTTTCCGGTGCATTGCTCTCCCAACTGAGCTATTCGATCGCTACGTCAATCACACCAAATCTTTCATCCCTTAATTCTTAAAACAATAATTGTATGACAAACTTGCACTGAAACGTACTTTTTCACAGCCAAAATGGAAAATTAGTCGTATTTGCATACAGATACGAGTATAATATTGGTACCTTTACTATAGTGTCTTTAATCTGTGTCTTTATTCGAAGATTCACAAGTTCGTGAACTAGTACAATGGAGCGCTTTCAGCGCTCCGTAGGAATGTCGAATTTTAAGAACAATTTCTGACATTAAGAGCAGTCGTCTTATACAGACAATTTGTTTCCAATAAAAATATTGATGGATATATTTAAAAAATCTCAAAAAGCCAAAAGAGCCTCTACACATTGAGTTCTGCTCCGCGTACGTCTCTCAAAGGTAAACTTTGATGTAAACAGTGACGAAACGAATTCGTAAATGAAGTACCTGGGATCAATTTACAAAATGACATTTTCATGTCCAGTAGGTAAAAATAATGAAACTTTTTCGAACGTTATCCGACGTATATTAAAATGCATGGGCATTTACGGTAGAGGTGTTTTTTTATTCAAATTAAAATGCTTGTTTTCATTGACTGGCAATTTAATGCCAGTTGAGCCCGGAACTTTGACGTTTTTAACCGGGAATTGTTGGCTCAAACGAAATTAAACGACATTCGTGGTTTAAACCTTTAGACCTGCTATTTAACGAATAACGAAGCTCATTTTTTTTTTAATTTTTGACATAATGTTTTCAATTTCTAAATAGATACAAAATCTTAATAAGAAGCCAAAATTTCATGCGATAATGCCTTCTCATTCCAATCCTTTCATCCTCACCACTTAGATAGTTGGCAGTCCACAACTGTGCGCTTTTCTAGAAATTTCCTGCCTCGCACGACTGCATTGTGGAATGAATTGTCGCTTGCGGTATTTCCGGACCGATACGACCTTCAAACCTTCAAGAAAAGAGCGTATTCCCACCTCACTTGTGACTCCTCTGGTGTTGCAGGTGTCTATGGGCGACTGTAATCGCTTTCCATCAGGCGATTCGTTTGCTCGTTTGCCCCTATAACTAAAAAAAAAAAAAAACCATCGGTCTGCGTAGCGATCAAGTAGCTCAGTTGGAAGAGCAATGTTCCGGTTAAACAGAGGTCGCGGGTTCGAGTCTCTTGGACTGCAGTTAATAGCATGATTTGTGATTACAAACTTATTTTCAGTTGGTAACTGAGCTAAATGATGCTGATGATGATGAAACTAATCCCGACCTATGTCAATGAGTGGGGACGGCCATTGTCCAACGGAAAATTTAAGTTTGCTGCTCAATACAGTTTATCTTTTCATTAAAGCAATTTGCAGTGCTTTTGTGGTTTACGGATCCCTCGGCGCAAGTCACACTCACACGTGACCAGCTTTTTTCTCATTCTATTTTTCTTGAAAGTACACCCTAGGCCAAAAGTATGGAAACAAAGTTTATTCTTTGAATATTTAAAGTTTTCAGTAATTGTTCCTTGTGTAAATGTTAGTAACGTGTTAGTAACCGTTAGGCTTAGGCCACCCCCGAAAGATAAAAAAATAGAACACCCACTATTAAAACATCTGCATATTGTAAAAATATATAATTATATCCTAACCTAACTCTGGGACAAAGTGCATGTCGTCGTTTTTTATTGCCTTTCAACAAATTGTTGCACTGGCAATTTTCATAAGCAGAATTTGCGTTCTTGACTTTTAAAATGTTTATAATCCTTTTTATATTGTGATTTTGTAATTTATTCCGTAAGGAAATCAGGTTTGTACAGTAATGAAAGCTTGTTTCCATACTTTTGGCCTGGGGTGTATATTTAGCCAACGATTTTCAATCGAGTTTATTGTTACATTGCCTAAACAGTATGTCAATTTGATTCTATCAAACCCTTGCAAAGTTAACAAAGAGGAAGTTAATACTCTACTAAATTGATTTTAGCGCCAATGTAGACACAAAGAGTAACAAATGACTAGTTACAATGAAAAATAAAATTACATTTCACTCCCCCATTCCATTCCATTAACGCAGCAAAAAATGGTCTTTTAATTTTGCAAGCTATCTATTAATAATGCAACTTGATAAGTAGACTTCGATTCGTCGTACCTCTAAAAATTCATGTTATGCAAATGAATTTGACAAATTCTATGAAGTTTGATGGGTCTTTTGTAAAGGATTGAAGGGTGGTGAAATTGTAGAAAAATTGAGTTTTTGTTTAATGAGTTATCTGGTACTTCCATACGATATGTTAAGAAGGTGTTT
The DNA here is from genome assembly GCA_905147355.2 of Apotomis turbidana. Lineage (NCBI taxonomy): Eukaryota > Metazoa > Arthropoda > Insecta > Lepidoptera > Tortricidae > Apotomis > Apotomis turbidana. Next base: position 24,649,606 of record LR990286.1, read on the forward strand.
GGGAACAAACAGCGAGTTATGTCCACTTTAGCAATGTTATTGGTACGACTACCTTCCATTCCATTCATTTTCGATGGGACAGTAAGGGATCGTATCAACAGGAACGTACTTTATTTTAAAACTAGAAGGTACTGCGTCCGCGAAAAACGTTTTTCTTACCCATGGTCGGGTAAAAAAAAAACCGAACATTCAAAGTTGATTAAGGAATCCTTTAACTATCTTTGAATTCCCAGCTATAACCCTTTACCAAAATTGATTAAAAAATCCATCCAGCCGAGACTAGATGAGCGGACAAAGAAATTAATATAAATAGATAAATAAATAAATAAATGTTGCTGTATGGCCGCGCGACCATATAAATCCTGCATCGCTCATCCCTCTCCATAGAAAAATGATTCTCAATACATTTTAGAATTTCATAATACTATATAGACACTTTATTTAGAAATTAATACAAATAGATGTTGCTGTCCAGGCCCCGCGCCCATATAAATCCTGCATTGCTCATCCCTCTCCATAGAAAAGTGATTCTCAATAGGTATATTTTAGAATTTCATAATAGTATAGATACTTTGTTTTAAGAATGCACTGCAAAATTGTGTACCGAAGTAATCCTCTCGTAAATTATGTAAATTACGGTAATCGCTTACCATCAGGCAATTCGTCCGGGACGAGGCACTCCTATAAGAGTTACGTTGTTGCTCATTTGTCTCCTTTGTTATTAAAAAATGAATACCAAAAAATTATTCGCGGACGTAAGAGATATTTTTGAGATGCATTAGTCCATCCCTGCTGTTTATTGAGTATCGTGAATCGTCTATCACTCGACATGTTTTGAACACTGCTATCGAAGCGAGTAACTCGTTGTGAATATCTCACGAGAACTCTATGTATAAAAACATTTTTACCCGAAATAATGTTTCACAAAATGAAGAAAACACATAATTTAATTCAAGCTGACACTTCCGAAGGCGTGATGGCGACACATAAATTGCATTAAGTGTTGATATAGTTGCAAAAACTGCAGCGACAGTGATGGAGTGGCTACGAAATAGCGTGATACAGCCATGTGTCCCGGGGCGCAGGATTTGCCCTAGTTTGCTTCGGGTTAGCTTCCAAAGTTCAAAAGTAACATATTGCTGCATTGCTAGTACATACTTTGGACACATTTCCAGCAGACGAGACGATAATCTGGAAAAACTATTAGTAAGGCTACTGGAAAGATTCAGGCCAGACGTATCGAGGCCTGGAACTTCCATGACATCCTTAAGGTTGCCGAGGACCGTGGATGGTGGCTGAACGTTATTCGGAGGAAGCTGAGGTGGATGTAACGACCCTCAGCAATGAGGCTTCTATGCACTCGGTTACTGCGTACAAAGTAACAAATCTCTCCCCTGGCACAAAAGGCATAAATTTCACATGATAACTCCTCTACTCCGTGGCACACTTATCTAAGAGATTCGCAAGTTGCATTGCGAAGACCTGTTCATCTTGTAAGCAGCCTGCCCATAGGTTTGGGTTCCAAGGAATTTAGTATGGTGAGTCCCAAAATTTCAGGATTCTCAATTCAAAAAAATTTAGAGGCTGCTAGTCCTTATCTTTATCATCATCCGGTTTGTCATCGATATTCTAGAATATTTGTGTTTTAGCGGCTGAATTCCAAATCCTGGACAGAAAAATAAAAACGGTTGAATATTAAAATACGAGTATATGAAATGGATTTACTCACGTCATTCAAATCAATTTCGCTCAATAGGTTTCGCATCCATTCATGATTCTTAGTCATAAGCAGGGATCGTAAAATGCGAGCAAAATTGATTGATTTGAAAATGACGTATGACAAACTGTGACGACCCCACTTCAGTGATTGGTCCTGGTGGCCCTGGTCATGAGCCATGAATGTGAACAGAGGTTGCGACAGCGGATCAATTGAGTATTATAATTTATTTAAATAGAACAAATTAGTAATTATTCGGATCGTCCCGCGTCACTGTACCTCTCTGTTAAAATGTTTGCATAATAATAACATAAAATAATAATACAGAATAATACATAATATTGCACACGTTTTGCCAAAAATGCGTCCATGAGAGTAAGGCGCTTGAAACACTCAAATAATTTCCCGTTAAGTACATCCTATTTTCAGGGTTCTCGCAAATTAAAGTTTAAAAGGTCAAGTCAACTTACCAAGTATTGCTTGAACAGCTTATCAAATGGTTTGACTATTGGTAACTTGTCGGTACGATTATCGGGTCTTAGGGCGGCCGTCAAAGTAACCGCACTCCGCTTTGTAAGTTGGCGAGTTACGTTCAAAACTGGTTTGGTGGTTATCGGTGTATTAACTGTAGATTGGATTAAAGGCATTATTTTTCTAACAAAATATTAATTAACATGTATTCAACCACAAACTTTTATTTAAATTACAAGGCAGCTGCAGAATTGCAATGTTTCTGCGATTGTTGTAACTGCTGGCGGCATTTCCTTGCTGAATCGCCAAATTGATTCTTTAAGCGAGGAAACCGTGATTTAAATATCAACTAGGTACAAGTACATGTTGATAGACCGAACTTTATTACAATAACGTTTCAGGGTCAACCCAACAGCCAATTTTGAGCGCAATAGATACAGAGTAACTACCTCGAGTTGACAGTTACTGCCATCTTTGCTTTAGGTGCAAAGCGGTGATTGAGCAAGCTGAAATAAAGTAAGTTTTTGTTTACAGGCACTATCCCCTGGTAGATACCATTCAAAAAGGCCTCTCAGAAAAAAGCCTTCTTCCTTTTATAATGTATGTTTTTCATATTACTTATGACAAATGTATTGATTATTTCAACCAACTTTTTGAAGTGATTACTTTTCCCTAAGTTCTAGAAAGTAACAGCTATGTATCATGCTTTCATTGCGTGCAGTCGAAAATAGTTTAAAAAAAAAACAGTTTTCTACGTGAATTTTGTCAAATTCAAGTAGTTTTTGAAACAAAAATTATCAATGAACAATTCAAATTGTAGGTTTCAAATATATACCAATAAATTGCAATGGTCTAACTAGTAACATTGATAATATGTTAAGAAACATATTTGATCCTAGAGAAAAATGTATAGAACAATCGGCATTTTTGAATCGATAAGGAGCCTTAACTTAGAATAAATACGCCTAGAACGATCTTTATACAACACATATTTGCGAAGGATAAAGCCGGTTTTGGTTTTATGTGTGCATGTCTACGAACCAATCATAGAGACGTTTTGCTTGTGATATTGACATTGTGACAGATGCGTACACGTACATAACTGAACCCGTGACAGGCCGTGGCTCACTAAAACTAGGGGGGGTATTCGACCAATTTTAGAGATATAATGGAGATCTCTACTTTTCATCGCCATCCGTCACTTTGACGTGTGCCTACTTGACAAGTGGCGATATCCCTAGAACATCGCAACTTCGTCAATTCGGACGCTCAAAATTTTCGCTTCCTTTGTATGTGACGGCATAAATAACAGGCGCATACTTTAAATTGACCGCGTAGTACGTGAAATTAGTCCGTTACGTTTCGTTCAAAACAGAAATTTATATACATGAATAACATTTTTGACAATCATTATCGCCTTCGTATTTCCAAAATTGAGATGAGATATGTCACTTTTAAGCTCATCGCATTTAAATGACAGTTCAATGGCGATTTATTTATTTATTATTATTTATAACTGTTATCTAATAGAGATTTGACATTTGGCGATCACTCAAATGTCAATCTCGAATTAGGTCCCTGGCTTCACTTTCAAGCGCTGACAAGGTTTCTGGGCGTATTTATTCGAAGGTACCTAAATAAACAAAAGTCTTAAATAAGTACAGAATTCCTTTTAACTTCATCTCGCCACGCTTCCTTAGCTAAATCTATGCCTTCACATCACGTCAGCTTTCAAATAAATTAAAACAATTTTTGCGCAACACTCAAGAATCAATTCTTTAACGATATCAAAATGCTTTCTAAAATGCCAAAGAATACACAAGTCGAAAGGCGTTAATACAACCGTATTTACGACTCACAAACAAAACATCCAAGCTTGAATAAATTTGTTTAAGATATTTGCGAGAGGGTTGCCGGCTAAGCGCCTGAGAAATGGCTGAAGAGCGGGGTAATAAAGCCAGGGTAATCGATTGAAAGAAATTACCGCGTGGTTGGGACCGGTGAGGACGAGGTGGATGGAGAAGTTTAGGAATTGCGTGACAGGAGTTACATTAGAGCTTTAGCTTAGCTTAGCTTTAGCGGGATTGGTAGTACTTAGTAGCATTAAAGAAATAACGTGATTTCTGAAAGTTGACCCTGTCTGTACTAAAATTATAAAATCCTGTATATTTTTTTTTTACCATCACGAAGTTCGCGGGCACCTTTAAGTTGCCGACACCAAACTTGGTAATTTTTTTTTTATTAAACACGTGATAATAATAGTCTTAACGTCATCACAGCGATCTTTCGACAAAAACTCGTGACAAAACATTCAACTCCTATAAGTTACTTCGGTTTTCTGCGTAACAGTAGATACATTATTTGTAAGGCATTCTTCTTGTACGAAAATGCCCGCCTAACGTTCTCGGGCCCTTACAGAAAAGCAATAAAGGATATTAAATCTTCAATGTTACACGTATTATGACAGGCCATAATGCACGAGAAGTTTAGGGTTACGTTCAGAAACGTTATTAGATAAGCAAAATCGTTTCTGAAGCTTTTAGAAGAGTAATTTGTAATAATAACGTTACAATAAAAGACTAAAGGTTAATTTTCCAAAGAGGTTTGTTAATTAATTTAACAAAATAAAATGTTGTTTAATATGTTATTAATTTACTAGTTTATCCTTATTGTCAACGGACTTCAAAAAGGATAAAGATAAAGATATTTATTGCAAGAACAGTGTAGCCACAATGGATGTTGATAACACACAGGAAATATTTTCTTCGGTTTCCGCGACTGTCACACATTTAAATAAAACAATTTAAACGGATTATATCGCGTATATTAATTATTTGAGCCTCCCTGACGTTTCAGTACCTTTACAGATACCGTTGTCAAAGGTTGACTGAGAAAAACACAATTTTTCTCTGTCAAAGTTACATTTGTGCAAACTACCCATTTTGTAAATATTAATTTAAAATAAAGGTGTTCATACATGCCAGATGGGCCTAATGTGTAAAGACAGTTACACATGTGCCAGAAGGGCATTTATTATTTATTTAAAATATCTACCAGCGGTTCACTAAAGGCTTACTGAGGAGAAAGAACCGCCAAAGAAAACTCCCAGATTGCCTTATTTATTACTATAAAATACTTTTAAACAAAAACTCTACATATACTACTTTTAACACTAATTTGTTTTACACCGTTCGAGGCCCAAGGCATCCAGTCTTGTGTCTTGCTTGATCCTTGATAAGATGTACAACAGGATCCCAAGCCGGTGGTAATGACAAACCATCTTCTCTATTGAAATTGGGATATTTTTTGATTTCAATAGCCTCGCGCAACATTCTGGGAAAATATCGTTTCTCTCTGGCAAGGATTGAAGTGTTATCAAACTTAATTGAATGGTTTGGTTTGTCCATGACATGCTCGCAGACTGCAGACCTGTTGCAACGACGGTGCTTGACATCGGCTACATGCTCCTTAACCCGTGTAGCTATACTACGTTTCGTTTGGCCAATGTATGACAGACCACACTCGCAGTCCAGCTTGTAAACACCAGCACTCTGCAGAGGGATGCTACACTTCACGGGCCTCAGGTATTGAGACATCTTCTTCATCGGCTTGAAATATGTTTTAATGGAAGCCCGTTTCAAGATGTTTCCAATCCTATCCGTGACCCCTTTCACATATGGCAGGACCGCAGGTTTACGCTCGACTGTAGGAGTCTTCACACGGGGTTTCTGGTTGAGGCGTGGTATCTTGAGCCCATTGGCCCAAAGCGCACGCTTGACATGCTGTAGTTCATCAGTCAAATGTTGGTCGTCACAGATTCCCTTGGCTCTCTGAAACAAAGATTTACCCACTGTAGCAAGTTGACTAGGATGGTGATGTGATTTGCCATTTAAATACCTATCAGTGTGAGTAGGCTTTCTATAAACAGTATCCAGTACAGGGATCCTGTTGTACATCTTATCAAGGATCAAGCAAGACACAAGACTGGATGCCTTGGGCCTCGAACGGTGTAAAACAAATTAGTGTTAAAAGTAGTATATATAGAGTTTTTGTTTAAAAGTATTTTATAGTAATAAATAAGGTAATCTGGGAGTTTTCTTTGGCGGTTCTTTCTCCTCAGTAAGCCTTTAGTGAACCGCTGGTAGATATTTTAAATAAATAATAAATGCCCTTCTGGCACATGTGTAACTGTCTTTACACATTAGGCCCATCTGGCATGTATGAACACCTTTATTTTAAATTAATATTTACAAAATGGGTAGTTTGCACAAATGTAACTTTGACAGAGAAAAATTGTGTTTTTCTCAGTCAACCTTTGACAACGGTATCTGTAAAGGTACTGAAACGTCAGGGAGGCTCAAATAATTAATATACGCGATATAATCCGTTTAAATTGTTTTATTTAAACACACAGGAAGTTCATGTTCGACCTAAAATAGGCATACAATATAATTAATTTTTGTTCGCTGTTTACAATATTATGAAGAACATAACTTAGAAAGTAGGCACTACAATTCTATATTAAATCTCGACTTATTATTAATATGATTACAATAGATTACAATATGTCAAAATTGGGGAATATATTTGTTTTAAATGTTATTATCATTATTATTATATTGTTCATTCAGAAAGTCTTGGATGGAATAATAACATTTTTCAAGAAGCCATCTTGTTATGACTTTGTTAAACTGATTAAGGGGGCATTCCTGTACATACGTCGGTAAATTATTGAAAATTTTAATTGCCATACAATAAGAATTGTTGTCAAAAACATGCGTTTTGGATCGAGGCAAGTATAGTTTATCCTTATGTCTAGTTGATCTAGTGTAGATTTGATCATGTTTTATAAAATATTCAGGATGTCGTTTTACAAATAAAACAATCTGTTTAATATACATGCATGGTAAAGGTAAGACCCCCGTAGCTTGGAATAAAGGTTTACAATGTGCCAGGTAGTGGGTGTTACACACAGTTCTTATACACTTATTTTGTGCTAAAAATAAATTGTTCACATCTACTGAATTACCCCATATCATTAATCCGTAATTCAGAATAGAAGAAACATTCCCATGTTATGCTGTAAGTGCTACCTCTCTAGAGCTGGTGCAACTTAATCTTCTTAGAGCAAACACAAATTGGTGTATTTTAGAACAGATTTCAGAAATGTCTTCCAACTACAACATTGATCTATATAAATTCCTAAAAATTTGGTCGTTTCTACTTCTTTTACTTTCTCGTTTTCATGGTGTATATTTAATTTACATGTACGACCTTTGTTGTTTCTGAATTGCACCAGTTGGGTTTTATTAACATTAACGTTTAACTTATTATTATTTAACCAGTCTATAACTTTTGAGAGTGCATCATTAATTTCATCATTATACTCATCAATATCATTGGATTTAATTACTAACGTAGTATCATCGGCAAACATTATACAGTTGTGGTTTAAGTTGCTAAGGAGGAGTTTCTTTCTCAATTCGACAGTACCTATGTTTTTTGTATGTATGTTACGCGATCATTCCACCAATTATGAATCGATTTTAATGATTATTTTTTGTTTGGTAGATCACACTTCTGAGGTAGTCCCGTATAAATTTTATCGAAATTGATTTGGCGCTTTTTGAGAAAATTAACAATAAACAAAATTAATAATATATCCATTATCATTACGCTCATTGCAGTCGGTAACTTTTTGTTAAAAATTAAATTACTAGTACAGCTTGTTCTTCCGAATCCTTACTAATGTCACCTATTCACGCTTAAACCGCTGAACCGATTTAGATGAAATTTTGTATGGAGATAGCTTGATTTTCGAAAAGGACATCCGCTGTTTTATTTTAAGTATCCCTTTTTTTTTGATTTTTTAAGTATTTTCTACTAAGAATCGCGAGCTCTATTACGATCTTATGTGGAGAAAAAAGTGTCCCAACATTTTTATGTTCCATTACGTTACCATTTCCATACAACTTATTATAACGCAATGGAATTTGTTACCGAAATGCAAAAACAAAAAATATACGATCATTTTGGGACACTTTTTTCCTACTTAGAAAGAGCTAAAATATCCCAAATCTTAATAGAAAGTTGGGTGAAAAAAAAATAGCCTAGTAGTTGAGTTGTTTCCCGTTTAACATGCATTCACGTTTTAAACGCTTTTTACCAGTCCATTCAGAAACGTCTTAAGCGCGCGTATTCACTTATATTGTTGAGGTCTATCCCTACCTTAAAACGTATTGTGATTAAAAATGCATTACAGTACTCACGTCTATTGATTAATAAAAAAACTGAAAGGTATGACTTCTATCAGTTTCTTATTCGACGCGCAAACAACACATTAAAACCTTAAAAGTAACGACCGTACGCGGAACCTCTCAGCGTATAGGTGCTTTAAAAGATAATGCACGTTTTTCTCATACTAAACAACAGGAAAATTCAATCTGGGAGCGCGTATCGTTTGAACTCGGGAGCATTTACGCTTTGTTTAAGCGTTATCGTTACGCTCCAACACGCTCTGGTGTAGAGCGTAAGCTTGCACTTGCGCTTCGGTGTATGTTGATGGCTGAAGTGAATTTGCTTTACTTTTCATGCTTACCTTTTCGAAACAATGATGTAAGTATTTGAAATGTTTGTTACTGATAAATAATCATGTGGTTTACTTGGGGATCAGAATATTAATGAAACACTTTACATGGGAATCTATTTAATTTTTGAAAAAGTCACCGGAGAACCTTATTTTTGGTTTTTGTGTAAATTATGATTTAATTGGTAGTAATGCATAACGGTGGTATGTGTTGCTACGATTGGCTAAGAACCCGTGCCACTTTTAGCTGAACAAAAGGAGCCGAGGACCCAGTTGTATGAAAGAAAGAAAGAAAGAATGTTTATTTTGAAATCACACATGCCCCATCGTGTACAAATTTTCACTTAAATCTAAAGAAAGAAAGAGGTGAGTGCATTTCAAAAAAGGATCCCACTCAGCATATGTCGGAGCACATAGTGCAACGACGCTGATTTTCAGTGGGTCCATGAGGACATAAACAAAACATATACTTAACTTAAACTAAACAAACCATTTACAAAATATACAAAATGCAGTGTCAGTCTTACAACGTTACAACTTTCGTCAGCGGGAGCCAAACAAGAAACAATATAAAGTATGCTGATGCGTAGGTTTCTATCTGAGAGCAAACGCTCTCGAATCAAATAACAAGCATTTACGCTTTCTTTAAGCGTTATCGTTACGCTCCAACACGCTCTGGTGTAGAGCGTAAACTTGCACTTGCGCTTCAGTGTCTTTGTTGATGGTTAAAGTGAATTTGCTTTACTTTTCATTCAAAAATGTTAATGGACAACAAACATGCCTGCGGCATGGAATAATATACAATGATTTTTAATTATGAGAAATATGGTATATTCCCACGATTGTCATGTATTTAAAAGCGAATTTGTCCACTAATATTAGAATCGATACAAAGACAAAAAAGCTGCCTTTGGCTTAATTGGGAGGCATGGCATTTAATATGTTTGATGATGTGGATAAATCGAAAATATTAAGACCATATGCACCTATGATGATCGTGTTTGTCACGTGATAAATAAGTGACAAAGTTTCTGTCATGCCACTCACACTCGCATTTTGTCAAAACGTGACGAATGCTTTGTCGTGTTTAACGCGTGATAAAAGCAACCATCATAGGCCTGCTCGATATACATATTATAGAACTTAATAGGTTTCTTTTTTATGAGCAACACAAAAATCCAGTAAAGTTATAATAATAAATGTATGAAACATGTAATGTTTAAATTTTTCCACCAGGTTAATTCCTTTTTAAAAAAAATTTAAGCTTTGATCTTTGTATCAATGGTTTAAGTTATAATAATGTCAAGTCAAGCACATGTACAAAGTTGAGTAAGTTGGCGCGGGTCAAATCGGCGTACAATCAATCTGTTTTATGACTTTGGCGGAGCCCCAATACGTAGGGCGACGATATTATTAGCTCGGAGACATTAGGCAGCAGCTAAGAATGTGCAACAGGTGGCTTAAATGGGAAACACTAACGATACTAGTTTTCCGTTCATATTTTCTATTCTAGAAGCACTTCGATATACTTATATAAAATTCTATTTATTTTTAATTTACGTCTTGCATAACTTTGACACGCGACTTTATGACGCGCGACATATATACTACTTGTCACTTTCATTTCAGTACCGTAGGAAAAAGACAGGTGATGCTGTCTCGCGCGAGAAGCGAAGTCGCAGCAAGATATGCTACCCCTGCTGTTTAGGTGTCCCACTTCTGGGCAAAAGCCTCCCCTTCTTTTTTCCACTCGACCCTATTGCCAGTGCGGTTTTGCCATTCTTTGCAGAACGCGTCCAGATCGTCTCGCCATCTCCTTTTCAGTCTGCCTCTGTTCCGATATCAATCTTGTGGGATCCATTGGGTTGCTATTGTGGCTCATCTTTCCGGCTCATGCCTGCGACAGTCAAATGTCCAGCCCAGTCCCATTTCAGTTTTGCAGTCTTGACACCAACATCCATAATACCAGTTTTGGAGCGAAATTCCATGTTTCTGATTCGATCAGTCCTCCGAACACCTAGTATACTGCGCTCTATCGCCCTCTGGCATACGTTCAGTTTAGACTTTAAAGCCTCAGTCAATGACCAGGTTTGAGCACCATACGTTATGGGCAGTATGCATGTGCGCTTAAGACACAATGGTCACCCTTCATAAAAAGCCTTCATGGACCAGAAGCTTTTCCAGGCGCTTGCGATACCTCTATCGATGCTATTAGACTGCCTGTTTTCGAAAGAAGCCATTAAAATTCTAAAATTGTATTGAATAGAAACAATAATTCCTGGTGACAGGGAAAGTACAGGGAAGGCTACTAAGAGGATGAAGCCCTATGCGCTGGACCAGATCAGAAAGTCCATGAGGCATTACACAGCGCCGAAGACCGCAGCTATAGTGGAAAGCGACCGTCCACAAGGTAAATAAATAAATATCAGACAACCTCACACAAATCGATCTAGTCCCAAATTAAGCTCAAAAAAGGTTTGTTTTATGGGTACTAGACGACGATATACTATAGATAATTAATTTAATATTTGCCCTGGCGGGGATTCGAACCCGGGACCGCCGGCTCAGTAGGCAGGTCTCTACAAACTGCGCCAACCGCGTCGTTAAACAAAATAATTCGTGGAGGTCACGACCCTCAGCCATGGGACACGACACAAGGAGGAGGTATTGGAAATAAGTTTTCTATGAAGGGGACATTATTTCAGGCAAAATCTTAACAGCTGCTGTAAAAGTAAGTATTAATCTATAAAATAACGCTAGTAACCCACTTGTTTATAAAATTACAACGTATGGTCATTAAAATAATAAACTCGTTAGTGTTTCATACATTGTTGCTCATAGTAAGCACACCTCACAAAGTTTATCAAAACATAGTTAAGGATTTGTGGAGGCAGAGAAAATAGATGCGAATACTCAATTTGGATATTTCTGGGCTGATATTTCATAACATTTTCTAGTTAAATTTTTTGTCCTTAGAGTTAAGTACGAAACAATTACTTGTAAATTTCTCTGGGAACAGAATTAATTAACGACGTCAGAATTTCCCGGTAAACCATCTGTACGATCTGTACCAATCAATATGTTTTTACTAATATTTGTCAAGCATCTTGCATCTCCTTTGTTTTTATGTTAAACGAAAGAGTAATCAGCTAATCAGTTTTTGATAACTACGACACACACAAGAAAAGCGAGATGCCAACGAAAAATAATAAAAATAAAATATTATCCATAGAAGGTTACTTTTTTCGCAAAAGTCGCCAGAAAACTTTATTTTAAAGGTTGTTTGTAAAAACAACGCGATCGAATTAATAGCTGTGAACGCACTCTGTTTTGCCCGAAACAAGGCGAAACGCGAACTCGTGCATCTTGTGGTGCGCGCTAGCGCGTAGTATATTAGCACAGCTTGCGGCGCTTAGTGTACCGTATACAGAAAGCTATTCACGTTGTATATCTATCTTGCTCACTCTTACGGGATCCAGATAAGAACCTGTCAGTTTTCCCCTAAACCCAAATCGCAATCTGAGAGTTCACAGACTGTCTTTACTAAACAAGAGTTTATTTAAATATTATTTAGTTGTTCTCGTAGGTATCGCTGCCCCATGTAGGTGTAACAAAATATTTAATGACGCTCAGACTTTGTAATACTTCGCGATAGATGAAACGTCAATAGTGTATCCACTCATAAACGGTTTACGTCGGTCGGGGCTTCATAAACTTGGCTTGTGAACGGAAATATTGTTCAAGTTGAAAATGAAACGCAATACGAGACAGATAGCAATGTAGTGTCTACTCAAACACGCGCAGAAATAGTTTCATTCCGTTTGTGATACTACACTGTAAAGTTTTGAAGTTTTAATGCCGTTTTTGTGACTAGAAACCGTAGCGTGGGAAGCTTTTCGATAAGGTAGACCGATGATCTGGTCAGGATCGGCTCAGGCTCGTCTGGTCCGTTTCCTAAAATATCTGCTTCTCAAACTGGTCTTCTTCCAAGAAATAACTCTTGTCAGCAAATGGTTTTCCGGGAGCCACTGCACAATCGCTTCGAAAATTGTCCTGCTCCCTATATTGTGAATTATTATGATATCTAATTCTTGCGATTTCCAACATTTTAGGAAACAGACACTTTCAGAGGTAGACATTATAGGAAACTGACAATGTGGGAGGAAGACCAGTTTGAGAAGCATACATTGTAGGAAACGTAACGAAAGAACCTGAGCCTCGGGATCATGAAAGCCGTTCAAAGAGGGTGGCGTACAACTAGTCGGCGTGGTGATCGAATGACCACCCAACGTAGTTTACGTTGCAAATTGTATAAAAAAAAAACTAGTATCCGACTCGACTACACAACACTTCTTAAGAACGTACTGACAAGTAATAATAGTAATAGTAGTAATAATAAAGAACATCGTGAATAATTCAATACATCGATAAGTACATCCAGTGCATAAAACATTACCTTGCACCAATAATCAGCATTATAAATCGGGCTTACATCGCGAAACGAAGCGTTCTTAACACGATGATGGAAATATATTCTTATTCACAATCCGACGAGCAAAGGATAAAAGTAATGCTAAAGCACTTGTCTCACCGCAGGCGAGCGATTAGCTGCCAATTATTTTCTCATACAAGAAACAAAAGATACGAGAACGACATACGAGTTCGAAATATGTCAGGCCGTTCCTGACAATTTTCATGTTTGTTAAATATGTATCACGAAAGTTTTAATAAGATACCGTGTCGGTAAAAGTGACACATATTTATAGTCGAGCGTTACCTGTTTACACTGCTGGCGAGTACTCTATCTGTACTAGCTTGTTATGTTGACAAGAGCTAACAAAGATAAAACTCGCACGTATATGCTCGATCAACAACGCTCGCTTGACGGTTAGAACTCATACCGAGAGAACAATGCCGCACCTATTTAGTAGTTACCTGTAGTTACAGAATAAGACTATTACCAGTAAAAGTAATATTGTCCATAAATCGAATTAACTATTACTGACTATAACTGTGTAAACTGACATATAAAATAACTAATAACTACATTGTAAATCTGTACCCTTTTGTAAAATTGACATATAATGTATTTGTGCATTATGAATAAATGAGTATGAGTATGAGAACTACACACTCGTTTTCACTGCTCACCGACATGAATCGGAGTGATCGCCCGTCGTACTCGAATACTCGCTTGCCTAAGCACTAGTCCCACTGCCGACGATGGGCTCTAATCGCTGCTTCTCGCTCATTGCTGGCAGTGGGACCAAGCGACTGTTCCACTATATCGGGCGGGGCGGAAGAGAATGCAGTCTTCTGCGCGAGTCGCACGTATTAAACAATATTAAAAGTCTGTTTTAAGTAACTTCGGGTGACAACTACAGTAAAGTTACCGCTGGTGGAAGAGCCGGCAGTGTGAACAGTCAGCAATCAACTATAGATATATCTCTTTCTTTTACCGACACGGGGTCTATATCTTTTATTCGTTTCTTCAGCGAGAAAATAGGCGACTGTTAATCGCTTCCTCGCCCTCGGTGGGACGAGTGCCTAAAGCACTCCTACTTGATGGCTTGATATCTATCAAGGAGTTCAGGTAATGGGAGGGAATTTGGCGCAGCCCTTGGGTATATCTTTTTTGTTTACTTGAACGGACCAGCCGGATTCGGGGTGGGCTTATTTCTTAGTTTTATTATTGAAATAGCTTTTTGGGGAAGTCAAGTAAACATTGACATAATTTTTTTCTTAGGATAAAAACATTTCGGGTTCATTTAATAAATATAATGTTCACTGTATGATAAATTGTACAGATAGCAGATTTAAAGCCATTGGGCATTCTCTACCAGTCAACCATAATAAAGTGATACAAGTACCCATAATAATAGAGTTTAACCCGGAGGCACTCGCTAAACAGCAGTTACAAACGTAAACATAAAATTCTACAAATTTTACTACAATATATGTATACCTTACAAATTATCTCTATGACACTTCGCAGATTGATTTCAAAATTGCTGTTTTATTTTTACATTTTATATCGCCATATCTCGGCAGCAAACGTATTGATATAATAAATCTAAATACTTATCGAACCTACTCACAAAATTTCATGAGAATCGGTTGAGAAAGGCCTGAAAGACCTGTAGGCGAGAACAGCTGGAAATCTTGACAACTAAATATCCAGGCATCTATACCCAAGTAGCAAACAAGTTGCAGAAGCGTTTATACAGCCCTTATACTGCTATTTAAGCTCAATAAAGGCTACATAAGCTTGTTTGCTACTTGTCTACATACGAAATAATTTTTGACCAAACTGAAACGAACACTTCGCTTGCTTGCTTCATGGTGAAAGAAATGCATTAGAAAACTTGAAATTGATGTGCATTTTTGTTTGTACCGTTTTGTCTTGTCCAACACAAGTAAATTTCACAACATACACAATATAATTGCCCGCATATTCTATTATGAAAGTACATTCCTTTCTGCTTTGCGTTTGCCGTCCTGCGCCAATACATACTCAATCTATCGTAAAATATTTCAACCCAACATCGCCGAGCGCTTCCTTGAAATTCAACGTCGATTTGAAAATATGCTTTCACCGTATTTTAATTTTCTTAGAGTGGGGTACTTGGGGTGGGGTAGTACAGAGGCAACCTCTTAGCACATTTTCTCTCTATCCATCAAACACGTGGCAGACCAATCGTTTCCTTGAAATTTGTTGATAGTGTTTAGTATTTTATCGAAATTCGAAGACTTATAAAATGAGCTGTCAATATTTAACTGGTGCTAATTCGAGTATACTTTGAGGTACTGTCAAATAAGCGATGTCACTAAAACTGTAGTTAAAATGCGATTTTTACGATTCGGGCTTTATCACGTCACGTCACATCAAGTTAAGTTTAGGTTTTTGATATCTATGGCGTTGCATAGAATAAGCCATTTAAGTAGATGAATTTAAAATCAGCTATAAATTGGGCACTTGTCTACTGCGAATGTGACATTCTCGATGTCACGTAAACATTACCATTACAAAAAAACCTTAAACCAATTTCACAAAAGCACATTTTTGATAAAAAAATAAATGCCATACTCAGTAAAATCTCCTGCTGACAACCAAGTCACAAAAATTTCTGTCGGTACCCTTGAAAACCTCGTATGCAGTTAATAAATTGATACAGAGATACGAGCTTTATTTCAAGTAGGTTTTTGTTACTTAGTCAGTTTTGGTTGTCAACAGACGAAATCTTCGCGAAAATTCTTCAAAGTTTACCTTAACGAGTTCTCAAAGGGTAACAAATTAAGACGCAATTGTTACTCCTTTAATCGGTGCTATGACAAACTGCAAAGTAAGTTGAGAAAATAATTTAACGTCTTGCTTACGAAATGATGTAGTTTAATAGTTGCACTGTACAAAATGTAAGTTTCGTCTGTGTATTGCGTACACGGTATAGGAATCATACTACCAGTCATTTCTTAACACTTCTCCAGTTCCTTTAAGTTAGATGATCTAATTATTTATGGAATTCAAACTCCATGTTTTTCAGTCATTTTAAGCGCGTTTAAAGTTAATTAATTTAACATTTCAAATTTTCAAATACTGTTCAGTAAACTAATTTCATTAATTTATTATCACAGAACCCTAAACTATTATTTTATTTGATCATACCGGCTACATTTAAAGTTAAAAAAAAAATTGAAGGCACCGTCATCTTAGAACCGGCCCTCTACATGACGTCATCTTGTGAAAAATTCGACAGTAGTAACACACAAAAAAAACGGTGGAACAATTTCTATACCAAATCCGCCTTAGTAATAGTCCGACTGTATGATTTTCTGCGCTGTAACCTATTACTGGTCGCTTACGCTTTTTTAGAATGAGGAACTTTTCGAATAAATTATCAATCACAATTTGGGATATTTAAAAAAATGAAAATATGTGGTAATATTTCAATTATTATCCTTTATTTGATAATATCTATAAAAAGCCTCGTTAAAAAAAATACATGTTGTCAATTAGGCCTAGCTACAGCCACAATTACAGCGACAGATTAGTATTGCATGAAATGCACTTGTGGACAATGAAAATGTTACAAAACTTGAACCACATCAATAAATCCCCGAAGGAATGCTTTTCGAATGCCTTTCTCATATGCCATAGGTTGCCGCGGGTTAATACACTCCCAGTATATCACCCGGGCAGGTGAAGGTGGACAATTTATATGCTGTAATTTCTTCATTTTTCTTTCTTATGATCACCATTATGATTATAACCCGCAATACGTCCACTTCTAGACAATGTCCTCCCCCTACTTTCTCCTTAACAAGTAGCTTTGACCGTTTAAACGATGATACAAAGGCGATAGACCCGGTTCAATAAGTTTTAATTATGTGTTCAAACCGTGAGAGTATAAAGTGTTATATAAGATCTCTTTCCTGACCTACTGCTGGAAAAAAGCCTCTCTCTGGGTTGTTCATAAATACCAGTAGTGCGCCGTTATCACGTCACGACTTCCAGCAATGCTGACCAGATCTTCAGTTCACTTTATTGCAAGCCTATCCATGCTTTAGTTTCAGGTACACAGTCGCTTCTTGAAGACTTTTTCCAATCACTCGTCACAATTTGCCATTCCAAACTACCTGCTTACCCTCTAGGTGCCACAGAAGACCAGATTTGCGACACACGTCTTTTTGACAGCCCCATCTAATTGTATTTCTTTTGTGTGGATTATTAAGTTGTACTTCTTTATTTTGTTTTCCAACTACTGTTACATTTTAATAGTGTTTTGTTTTCTTTCTATTTATGTATATGTGTATTTAGATTAACACCCACTTGAAGCTCAGATCTCTTTTTGGCCTTATGGTTGGCTAGTAGAGAATGCCATGTGTCATTAAGTTCACCATTGTATTGACTTTTCTTCTGCGCAATCAAGTTTAAATAAATTAAGTACCTATGTTTGATTTGTTACTATCTTAGGTTTAATCATTATATATTTATATGATTTCGCTGTTGTTTAGTTAGTTTTCAATAATTTTACTTTCTTCCTTCTTTTCTTTCAATGAAACGGCCATCGATTCTACTAACACTTCCCCCAAGCGCCATAACATATAAGGAATACAATTCGCAGTTCTCACAATCCTTTTGGGGAGGGGGGGGGCAACTACACTCTTTTCACTCTAATCATTCTATTACATCTATAAAACCCCGGACGCCGTAACATGTAACGAATAAAATTCGTATGCCTCACAATCCTATTTTGGGGGGTCAGTATAGGTTAATGCACTTCCCCACTTCCCGGTGAATCACCCTCGCAGGAATAGCGCGTCAGGTAACTCTAGAACATCAAATCCACTGAAGGACAACAAAACTAGGCCACAATTCATATTTAACTCCGGTTATCTATACTTCATTATTATAATTAGTCCGTTGTGCTGACAGATACTCGAAGTTATATTAAATACACTCGAGGACAATAAAAATGACCCAAAATAATTTATTAATAAGCCTCTTTTACGGCTGGTTTACACTTCCTGTTGGAACTTAAGCAACGCTATCTCTACCGACAGATTACTTGCTTAAAACGCACTTGTGGACAATGAAAATGCAACTACACTCTTTTCACTCTAATGATTCTATCACATCTATAAAGCCCCGGACGCCGTAACATGTAAGGAATAAAATTCGTATGCCTCACAATCATATTCTGGGGGGTCAGTGCGGGTTAATACACTTCCCCACTTCCCGTTGAATCACCCTCGCAGGGATAGCGCCGTCAGGTAACTACAACATCAAATGCACTTGTAGTGTTGCTATCCTTATCTCGTGCGCATACGTCAGACCAACGGAGTGGGGTTACTTGCTACCCGACCCTTGCCGTGACTGGTGGTGTGTTGTCGAGCTAAGCTCTAGCATAGTGACCTATATAAACAGCTGTACTGTGCCTGGCATAGGGTTAGGTATACTACAAGTGGCGACGAGGACAAAAGTGAGTAGAAATCTAATTACGCCTTCAAAAAAAAAAAAAAAAAAGAGATTAGGCGGGAACACGACAAAAGCAGTCTCACGTGTACTTGCACAGTAAATGTATAATAAATACAGGGCAAGCTCGATAGTGATATGATACATTGTCATTGAAGTTAATTTATCCAAGTTATAGTTTCACTAATAACTGTGGAACAAAAGACATCTACCTAGTGGGTAGCGGTGCACTGCTCAACTATCCCAGTACAGGGATCGACTCGTAAACAATTTTTAGTTCGTAATGGGTCATTTGTTTAAAAAATTACGGTTATTGCACATTAGCAAATAACTCCTGGCGAATCATGCAGTTTTACTTACTTATAGATATTATTTTTGTCCGATATTTACTAACGGTATTAATGTCTAATATTTTTACCGGAAATGCGTCGATACCGCGACTCGTATATAATAAAAGATGTGTAAACCATAATAATTATGTACCTACCTAGGCACAATAAGGAGGTATTGTTTAATAAGCGCAACGTATCTAAGTACCTATCTACTCGCGCCTACAACGTAAAATTAATGCAATTGTACAGTTAAAAACCATTGGACAACATATAATAAATAAGAATAATAATAAGAAAGTGTGATAAAATGTTATATTTGTTATGAAATAACGATCTGACTTAGAAGTGCAAGTTTATAGTCATTTATAATAACGGCTCGTAGGTAGATATATTTGAAAGTTTGCGATGGCAAAATTACTCAAGTAAACCAGCTTTAGTAAACAGTTCAGTTGTCAGAAACATTATCATTAATTATAAATAGACTTCGGTTGCTTCTAACGGCATTTGAGGCAGATTAGATCGGGTGCAGTATAAATTGTTTACGGGGTTGATAAATAGGTAACTAACTAACTACATTGTAATAATACCTTGCGCTGCGGGGTCAATATGTATGAAAGTAAACATTGAAGTGTTTAATGTTTATTTCACTTAGTTATTTACGGGAACGTAATATGTATGATGAAATATCAGCGTAGGTATATGTGTTTATGAGTGGTTAAACTGTATGATTGGTGTTGTAAATAAACTTGTAAGCAGAGTATATTGTACCTGGTCATTTAATTGGCAAGAATAAAATGTTTACTAGTCATTATGGTATACTGATCATTCAATTGAAGAATAAGACAACATGGTCGTGTACACCTAGCAACTGAAATCAAAAATGTTGTGTCATTTAATTGACATATTGTTTTAACACTTCTAACATTGACCAAGGTCATGGTATAGCTACTGCTACTGTTAAGCGGTCGTTAAAACGACTAATGGCTAAAGGGCCAGTACGAACATTAAATTGTTTAGCAAGCGGTTAGATGAATGCTCCGCTTGAATCATTTGATTGATTGGTTCCAGGACGCTCCAAAGTACCCATGGCAGCAATAACTTTGGAAAAAATCCATTGCGAAGGCGAGACCTCTTCGATCGGTCTGAGATGGAAGCGTTCGAAACGAGCACTCCATGTCTATTTGGAGGTGACAGCTATCACAGATAGCCAAAAGAAGAGAGCAAGCCTCTTGCATTTCGGAGGAATTGAGCTCTAAGAAATATATTACAATAACCCTGGAGCGGACGCGGAGTCAGGTGTCGGCACAGATGTATTTGCGATAGCCTTAGCAAAATTCCTTGAATGAAAATGATAGAATGATACTTGACATAAGTAGCGAAGGCTATCCCGCATCAGAAGGTAAATAGTTAAATACAAGTTTAGCACAGATCCCGGGTCTTGAAATTACGGGAACATTTTTTAGCGAGATCGATTTCGATCCCAACGCCATAAATGGGTGCCGCGTGGAAACTCCCGCAGCATGCACTAGCGCCATCCGATGATGAGTAACGCTTGAGTAGTACTAGTAGTAGTAGTAATTTGTAAACAATTTACTGTTAATGATAATGAAATAAAACAGTATAAATACTCACTGCATTTTTATTATTTCGTTTTGTAAATTTATCAGAACACAGGCAATTATCACACTTTCGTCTGTATATATCTTAAAAAAGTGGCTGTGGTTTATAACCGAGTGAGGCTTCACATCAAATTTCTGTCCTTCAAAAGTGTGTCGATCCCCTTGAAGCCTCGATCGGCTAAGACCACAGCCCCTGGAGAAAGAATATCAACAAAACCACTATTTTCTGTAATAGCCTTGTCTGATATTCTTCCTCCATAAACTTTTGATAAAAAACAAATTAACCCATTTGGGCAACACGCGATGAGATATTTGATCGTGTTGCAGGATTTCTATCGCGACCATGTCGTAGCCTGGATCACGGCGTCTAAGGCTTCTCGATTTATATTGCGAAGCAATCGATATTGCATTGCACATTGGCATATCTGGCTTTGAATGAGAGAGGCAATGTTTTTTAATTCGGATTGGCTCCGGCAGGGAAATGAAGTCTCGTGCGTTATTCGTAAGAAAAAAGCCAGTCGTAGTCCAATATGTAGCGCGGGGTCGTCGTCGTGGAATGCAGGTAAGTCGGAATCCAGAAATCAGGCACAAGTCGTCTTTAAAACCTCGAGAAAACAGCAAACACGAAAGCAAACGTAAATAACAAGCAAACCCGTTAATTCGTTTGACAATGTCAACTTGTCAACAAATAGTTGTTTATTTTTTTAATGACTTTTTTTAATATTGTTTGACTTGAACGGTAATGTTTACTTTCGGGCTTTTACCAACTGTCATTTAGGGGATTTAAAAAATGATATCTAAAAAACTACACGACTCAAACATAAATTATTCGTAGAAACAGCGTCCAAATAACGTATACTATCGGGAAAATATATAATATGACTACCTTTGGAAAACTTAATGTTCCCTATTGCCAATGATGGTCCTGTATTTCAAATGAATGGCTCCATTAAACTGGAATTATTTATCAACCTTATATTGAGAATGATCTGGTATTCTTAATTAATGCCGCAATTAAATTGGAATTTGTTTATCTGTGATTTAAAATCTAGATCGAATATGAAAAGACGCGGTTTCAAAATCTCAATTCAATTGGACTTTAGTTGCAATTTCGAAATTTTATTTGGATTCTCATATTCTTTTGAATGGTATATATCGAAATTTCAGATGACAAATTACAATGATGACTTTAGTGAGAATATTGAACGAGAGTACATGATGACGTGTAAAGCAAGTTAGCTACTTATAATAGAGTAGAATAATTTTTATTTTACCAAAAGAAACATTTAACATAATTTAACAGTGACTTCCACACTAGGCACAGCTTGTATCGTGGAAGTCGTATCATACACATCAGGTTCGTTAAGAATGCGGCTATAGACATGCCTTAAACAAGAAATTAAAATTAACAAATGAACAGTACTATGATAAATACATATATACTTCAGTTTCAGTTTCATGAAATAAAAAATTTTGAAGATGGTAAAAGGGGGAAAAGAGCAAGCTATAGTCCTTAAGCGCTTGACAAAGTGGTTGTTGTGAAATAATTATCCAGATAAGGCTACATGTCACAATAACCCTTGTTTTGTATACTTAATTCATTTATTTTTCAAATAAGTTACACAATATTACAGTAATATAACCTACATGCTTTGGAACTACAAAAACACATGCAGACTAAACTGAAAACTAGTTAGATTTAATTCAATAAGCGCCTTAATGGCTTAAGCGACATAATGGCGTGGCTCCTTTGCTTTGTTTGACCACTGGAATAGCTGTCATGTGCGACTATTTCTCGCGCGAGATATTTGCCTATCTCTTGTAGCTGTGCAGTGGTGTGAGGGAATGACGGCTAGCGCTGTCGCGCGACGGGAACCGCGAGGCGTGGTTATGCTAGACAGGCTGGCGTAGGATTAGGCAGATAGTAGCAGCCTGTACCGGCTGGGACACGCGTAGCTCAAACGAGCTGAATTGCACGTAGTGACAGGTCTGAAGTAGTACACCTTCATGTCCTGGTGGGACACGGTGTCGCAATCCCAAGAACTGAATTAACCGGCTCGCCTGTGCCACTTAGTCTTGCGGGGCACCAAGCGCGCCTTGCTCTTCCTTTCCACCAGTGCGACTCCCTCCCTATCCACATTGGTGTGGGAGAACTGTTCCTTATCGCGAACCCGTACGGGGCCGGTTAGCTGCGACAGACTAACCGGCGACTACAGCATATTGCACGCTGAAGCGACTTCGTATCGGTATCCTTTGTGTATCCTTGATGTATCCTCTATATTGTTGTGTCAACAAGGTTCGCGGCAAGTTTATATTGCAAAGCTAGTTCTAAATCAAATGAGATCACAAATTAAACTATTAACCGGTCTAGATAACATAAAAAAAGACTGATTAAATACTTTATGGGTTTTGAGTGAAACAACCTTTTTATTTAAATAGATAAACATTCACATATTATTATTTATACGATCACCAATTAATCTAATTTTAATTAAAATAAAAAAGGGATGTAGTGTTGCTATCCTTATCTCGTCCGCATACGTCAGACCAACGGAGTGGGGTTACTTGCTACCCGACCCTTGCCGTGACTGGTGGTGTGTTGTCGAGCTAAGCTCTAGCATAGTGACCTATATAAACAGCTGTACTGTGCCTGGCATTGGGTTAGGTATACTACAGCACTCAAGGACAACAAAACTAGGGCATAATTAATATTTCATTCCGGTCATCTATACTTCTCTATTATGATTTGTCCTTTGTGCTGACAGATACTCGAAGCTATATTGAGTACACTCGAGGACAATGCAAATAACCCAAAAATCGTTTCTTAATAAGCATTTTTTTACGGCGGGCTTACACTTCCTGTTGAAACTTTAGCAACGCTAGCTCCGCCGACAGACGACTCGCTTAAAATGCACTTGTAGACAATGAAAACGCTTAATAACACGCTTATTATAATTAGTCCGTTGTGCTGACGAATACTCGAAGCTGTAGTACAATCGAGGACAATACTTATCAGCAACAAGCATCGTCCAAGTTATGGCCCGCAACACGCTTTGTCGATTACACATCAAAAATCAAACTCCGGTCTGACGAGCACCTAGCGCAAATGTTCCAAAAGTGCTAGTAACATTGCCCCGCTTTATTGACAGCGATATTTGCTGAACCAGATACAAGCTAGACCGAAACCACAACCTCTATCTCTAAAACGCTGTCCGATTTTTTTATTAACGACAGATACGTCATGTATAATGTAAGTGATCATAAGCTATTCTCAATGTTTATTGAATTAAAAAAAAGCTCATTGTTTTGATTTTATTCACCTCCTAAATCCTTAGGTATATCAACATTTTATTTCGTTATAAGTATATTTATCATTAAGTTGTTTTTTTATTCATGTGTTTATTGAAGAAATAATAATTCTCCATTTCCGCTCCTAATGTTGTCCGCCAGTGCACTTAAAAGCCAAAATGAATGTCGCCTGCGGGACCATAAATCCTTAAATATTAAAACTGTGCCAGTGACCGTGGATCCGGCTGGGGAAGGGAAATAATGAAGACATTCATATTGTTTCAAAAAGGGTTTGCTTCGCACTGATTTTCCAAATAAAAGTTAGATGTGACTGTAAATAATGTATAATTGTGGTGTCCTAATGTTTGTATGCTCTTTTAGGCAGCCTCGCTCTCTCTCTTTCGCACCCTTTCTCCCCCTCAGCTACGAAAATGGCGTCGGAACGCTTGTTAAATTCTAATTTGTATGTGTCTAGTTTAATTCATACATGATAATAAATAACATGCAATACTACAGCCTTTAAAAAGACCTTTCCCAAAGTTCTCCGCAGTCTTTCATCCAAATGGTTCCAGTGATCCTTAAAAACCTCTAGCATAACTGTTATACTCGAATATTTCTCGCGATAATCTCTCGTCCTCGTACTCGTCTCTTTCTGTGCACTTATGTGAGAGAGTGACGGGTAGCGCGTCAAGTCAGCGCGTCAAGAGTCGCGAAGCATAAATGTGCTAGACGGGCAAGTCGTCAAGTTATTATAACTTTTTTCGATAATTATCTTAGTTCCCCGAATTTTAATATCGATAGGTATCGTGTAGTACGCAACTCTATGTGAGGGTATTTTACGTCTACTTTATATGTTTATTAATATAAATTAAATACAATTATAAACAAAAATATACGCTAAAACGATAAACTAAATACGAATAATGACTTAAAAAATCGGATCTCTCTGGCATGGTTCCGAAGACGCTGGCAGCATTACCTCGCTGAATAGCAACGCTAATACGTTGAGCGAGGAAGCTGCCAGCTCTTCGGTCCCCCGTGGTATCAAACAGTCTTTTATTACAATATAAGTATATATTTTTTATTTATTTTTTAAACATGCAATGAAATTTCGTCATATTAACGTGCGTTATAACAGGTTTCGAAGTTTCACGTTTCGGGCGGAACAACTCGAGAGAAATGTAAAGAAATTTCGTACAAAATGAAGGCCTAGGCCTCCCCGGCTTTGGTAGGTAATTTTTTTTAACATGTCGTCTGTGTTCATGTCATGTTCATGGTCTGTTGGTAAATTCAAGAACTATGTTAAACGTAAACTTATTTCTAAAGCTTATTATAGCACTCAAGACTACATAAATGATAACGTGTCGTGGGATTAGTGAAAATCAAGCAATGTTATGTGTAATTATTGTAACGAGTACCTATCAGGGTACTGATATTTTAATTTTAACTTTCTTATTATAATTTTTGACATTTAGAATTTTATTCTGGAAATATTCTAGCCTCTAGTTTTTTATTTATATAATTTTTTTATGTGTTGACGATCCTTTTTAGGATTTTTCTTTTATTTCTATAATGTTGTTTTTTATGTTTTTTTATTTTATTTTTAGTATAAGTTTATCAATAAATTGCTCTGCTCTCCGTAACTGACGATTCGAAAGTGCTTGTAGCTAGGCCTACTTGAATAAAGAATATTTTGACTTTGACTTTGACATGAACAGGCTGAATTATATATTTTTTTGTGTGGTGTATTTTTTTATTTCACTGCATAGTAAAATTATGTTTGAGAAAAGCACATGCCTAGCCGTGAAAAGGGCTTGCCGGCTTCATATCACTATCCGGTGTCCCTACGGTCGGTTGGCCGTGTATACCTCCTCACCCGGCAAGCCCTTCTTTCCCGGCGTCTGCAGTAATGTACCTACTGTTAATTTCAGCTTTTTGTACAGTTGTTATCGTTTACTAGTATTTAGTTTTAATTTACTGTTTCTTTGGTTTTCCCTTTCTTGTCGTTAAGTATATTATTAAATAAAGATATTTAGTATAGATACTTATATCTATTCTCTATGCATTGTATTCTAGCAAAACTCACAGTTACCGACTATTTGTTATACATGAAGATAGCACTTCCATTATCTCTAAAGGACTTTGAAAAGAATAAGAAAATAAGATCACGGGATCGCAAATTACAGGACGGAATTATCTGATTCAGACGTTTTTAACGGGTATTACAAAGCGAAGACTGCATGAACAACTCAGCTTTTTGGTTCCTAGTACATATACATTTGTAGGGTTGGTACAATTTTTGGAACACCATTTTTTTTTTTTTTTCGATAGTCCATTGCTGTAAGTAGCTACAAACTGGGGGGTATTTGACCAATTTTAGAGAGATGATAGAGATCTCTCCATTTCGTCGCCATCCGTCACTTTTGACGTGTGCCTACTTGACAAGTGGCGATATCCCTAGAACATCGCAACTTCGGCAATTCGGACGTGCTAAATTTGCGTTTCCTTTGTGTGACGACATAAATAACAGGCGCATACTTTAAATTGACCGTGTAGTGCGTGAAATTAGTCCGTTACGTTTCGTTCAAAACAAAAAATCATATGCATGAATAACATTTTTGACAATCATTATCGCTTTCGTATTTCCAAAATTGAGATGAGATATGTCACTTGAAGCTCATCGCATTTTAATGACAGTTCAATGGCGATATCACTGTTATCTAATAGAGATTTGACGTTTGGCGATCACTCAAACGGCATTCTCGAATTAGGTCCCTGCAGCTCTTTAATTTTTCTGTACCATGGTTTTTCCAAAATGCTTTTTTTTATGGCAATTTGACAATTCGCAATATTATTGGCTGAAGGAATCTTTGCCATGGAAACCCAATAGAAAAAATATTTAATTCATAGTCTTGGTTGACCTGGATGGATGGCAAGCAGGTCTGGTCGCAGCCTATGGACGCTTACGTGGTCAGAAATATCACACGCGCGTTGCCGAAACCTTAAAACCTGTTTACTCCCCTCTTGAACCCCGTACTGTAGCCGCCCGGAACACCTCGGCAGGCAATGTTTAGCAATTTATTTGTCGTCTTAATTTTCTCGTATTATCCTATGTCCGTGGTACGTACGTAGATAGGATTATACGAATAGTCGCGTCGCATCGGAAAATAGAAACACGACTAGCGATTGGCAATTTCTGAAACATTTCATATATTTCTTTAACGATGAAATATTTCATTTTCATTTCGTTGCCGAAACCTTAAAACCTGTTTACTCCCCTCTTGAACCCCGTACTGTAGCCGCCCGGAACACCTCGGCAGGCAATGTTTAGCAATTTAGTTGTCGTCTTAATTTTCTCGTATTATCCTATGTCCGTGGTACGTACGTAGATAGGATTATACGAATAGTCGCGTCGCATCGGAAAATAGAAACACGACTAGCGATTGGCAATTTCTGAAACATTTCATATATTTCTTTAACGATGAAATATTTCATTTTCATTTCGTTGCCGAAACCTTAAAACCTGTTTACTCCCCTCTTGAACCCCGTACTGTAGCCGCCCGGAACACCTCGGCAGGCAATGTTTAGCAATTTAGTTGTCGTCTTAATTTTCTCGTATTATCCTATGTCCGTGGTACGTACGTAGATAGGATTATACGAATAGTCGCGTCGCATCGGAAAATAGAAACACGACTAGCGATTGGCAATTTCTGAAACATTTCATATATTTCTTTAACGATGAAATATTTCATTTTCATTTCGTTGCCGAAACCTTAAAACCTGTTTACTCCCCTCTTGAACCCCGTACTGTAGCCGCCCGGAACACCTCGGCAGGCAATGTTTAGCAATTTAGTTGTCGTCTTAATTTTCTCGTATTATCCTATGTCCGTGGTACGTACGTAGATAGGATTATACGAATAGTCGCGTCGCATCGGAAAATAGAAACACGACTAGCGATTGGCAATTTCTGAAACATTTCATATATTTCTTTAACGATGAAATATTTCATTTTCATTTCGTTGCCGAAACCTTAAAACCTGTTTACTCCCCTCTTGAACCCCGTACTGTAGCCGCCCGGGACACCTCGGCAGGCAATGTTTAGCAATTTAGTTGTCTTCTTAATTTTCTCGTATTATCCTATGTATGTGGTACGTAGATAGGATGATACGAATAGTCGCGTCGCATCGGAAAATAGTAAAAAGACCAATTTCAGAATTGTGTTAACCTGCTGAACATTTTAAAAATAAGTACAAAAGGAATCCTTATAAGGGATCTAGTGCAATTAACTTTTGCACAAGAGCATGAAGTATGTGTAGCATATGTTTAGAGGTAAAATAGAAACAAGCATTATTTGTTAGATAAAAACCACAATAAGCACAACGATGTTTTTCACAGGACCCATTCCCAAGAGATATTTATCTTGAAGATATTCCCTCCATTCCATATTTGTCAACTGTCAAATTAGTTTCTCGCGGGCGTCAATACAGATAAAAGGATGGAACTGCAAAGTTATACCTTATGCGACATTAATAGAATTATCAAATAATAAGGTATTTTATTGTTTATTTTTTGCTCATTCCTTTACCCACAGGTTGTCTGGAAGAGATCGGTCTTTAGCGGTAAGACCGCGTGTTGTGTAGACAACATTTTTAAATTATGGCTTCAATTGTAAATGAAATCTTGTTGGTGTGCAATAAAGAACTGGTGTATTGTATTGTATAAGGAATAATTCAATTCTTATTGATTTTTATCATAAAATAAAATAAATAAATAAATAAAAAAGCCTTTATTCTATTACCTTAACGTTACATTACATATAAACTACTTGTCCTTAATTTACTAGGTAAAAGTCGCCTCTGCGGCGTAGGCCTCCCCCATTTCCCTCCACAGCCGTCTATCTCGTGCTTTTTGCATCCAATGGACACCAAGAGGTCGGAAAAGGAAATGCGGACGCCAAAGAAAAAGTTCTCTAAAAGGGTTGGGCCAGACTGGACTTTTATCATACTTGAAAGTAATTTTATATATAAATAATAAATAACAGACAACCTCACACAAATGGATCTAATCCCAAATTAATAATAATAATAATAATTCATTTATTTCAGGCATCAAAGACCCATAGAATTAAGCTCATGAAGGCTTGTATTATGGTTGCTAGACGACGATATACATCCTTGAATAAATAAATATATACTTAAATACATAGAACAACCATGACCCAAACACAAATGAGTTCATCACACAAATATTTGCCCTGACCGGGTTTCGAACCCGGGACTGCCGGGTACTAGGCGGGTTCTCTACAAACTGCGCCAACCGCGTCGTCGAATTTGTATATGTTTACACCTGTCTAACAGATCTTCTTATTAGAAAGCATAAACATTATTAAATACCAGCATAAGTTCAACATAAATCGAAAACAAAAATCTAAATGCTTACTGTATGTAGGTCACAAGGGTCCTTTTCCATGTCTGAATCTGAATCTACCGGCATTTCACAAGAGGTAACCAGAAGAAAGCCGAAAGAAACTCATAAACTATTTTAGATTAATTTAATTGAATTACATGACTCATAATCGAATATGGATAATGGCATTCCTGTGACATAAACTGCCCGTGCAAACGCTTTATGAATTGTTTTCTGAAACAAATAGAAAGTTTTTTTTATTTGACGAGTTTTAAATCAGTAACCGTTTAGATTTTACAAATTATTGTTACTAGTATTATGAACACTATGATTGATAGGACTCCTTATGTTTTATATTTTCTGACGATCATTATTCTAGCATTTATAACTTTGAAGCGAAGGCCACTTTCATACTTATATTTTCTCAGGAAATACATGACACGAATCGGTAGGTATCAGATTAAAGCTACGAGTATTTTAATAAAAAATATATTTAGGTCACTCACCTCATCAGCCGTTGCATTTCCAAATTGATCAGCGGGTGCAAAACTGATTGTTGGTGCATTATTGTAGCCACTGCCGCTTTGTACTTCTTCTTTTTTGAAACCAGATTGTATATCACTGGGACACTTTTGGCAATTTTTTACCAGATGTTGGGCAAATCGAGTGTCATTTTTTGCCATATACACATGATCACAAAACAAACAAATGTACTTGGTTCGTCCGTTTTCGGTTTCTATTACATTAAAATATTGCAGAACTTTGGAGTTGGGCTTCATTATTTCAATTAATAACAGTCACTTGTTTTAAACACATTATACAGTTTGAGCAGTTTGCAACAGACTATTTAAATTACAACCCTTATAGCTATTACTCTTCCCACTTCGACCCAATACCATAAAAAAACGGAGTACCAATCAGAAAACATAGGTTTATGAAACTTGGTCTCTGATTCGCTAATTAAATACCACATGTACATACTTGTGGTTTACCTGTATACCTGGGAAGGGAACCTGCAAAGAACTGGTGCACTTAGATTACAAAGCTCGTTTATCTCGTTGTTTTACTCGTGAACACCACTTTTTCCAATAATTCTAATAAACAATCATCACGTTGCAAATCAGTTTATCAATTAAAACGATCACTAGAAATAATCCAATAACTTTACTTAAATTTCAAAATTTCTAAAAATGTTACTTACTGGTAAAGTTGTCGAGAATTACGGAAAAGTTACGATAATTTCCGATGGTAAGAATTCCCGAGAACGTGAAATTTCCTGACGGCACATCACTATACATGAGGTGTAGTCATTAAAAACCGTAACATTTCATATTAAATTAAGCCTACGTGAGAATTTATTCCCAAGCCCAAAAATAAGGAAGCGAGCATAATTAATTAGTATCTGCCTGTACTTAATTACCACGGGTACAAAACAATGAAAAAACGACCCAATTTCTCCATTGCACGGAACCCTAGTAAGAATCAACCCAGATGTTCCTCCCAATATCCATTAACCAACCCGATGCCATACCTAATCGAGCGTAACTGTTAACTTCAGAAACGTTACGAATAAAGACATTGCTTTATTCAACCCTGGAGGCTACTAAATACAATCCAATGAACTAGTAGTCCCTTCTATTAATCTTTTTAACAGCCCTTAAAAAAGATAAAGGTGCCTCTGGACCCTAAAACGGACCTTTCTTCTCGTGTCTAATTAAAATCGTCCAATTTGTAAGGCACTCCTAAAGGATAAGCCTGGATTAGTCGTATTGAGACATCGATTACAATGAATGATATTAAGGTATTTAACATCTATTGGAGAGTGTTTTTCTCCGTTCCTTTATTGGCACGTTAAAAACAATGGCTGGAATCTCGAAACATGTTTGCATCTTTTCCTTTTTTGCTTTCTATTTCATTGTTACTTAGGTAACGATTACAGCTATTTTTATTCGTTTAGAATGAACTTTTTCTTCTGTCTTAATTCTACTAACGCTAGTGTACATTATTATGAGTATCAAATGTTAAATGGTACTCGAATCGAGCAAAATATCGACGGAGGGCGGAAGGCCCGACGGCGAGTGTCAAGTCAACGCCGCGAGGCCGAAGGCCGAGCTCCGATAACAATTTTCTTAATATTTAGGATTAAGTTTGAATAACTTTCATCAGTTTACTTGAAGATCTAGAAAAGGCAAACGGATGATACCTACATACCTACATCTTCTTCTTCTTCCTCGCTTCCTCATGACTGAGGGTCGTGACCATTTGAGGCCGTTATCTGTTGCACCAAAGCTCTCCACTCCACACGGCTTACCGCCTTCCAGATTGACGCCTGTAGAGTTTCGTGACAGGCTTCTTTCACGGCATCGGTCCATCGGGTCGGTGATCTCCCACGGGCCCTTTTTCCTTCCACGTGGCCAACTACAATGAGCTTTTCCAAACTATCTGGCTCGCGTCTAGCCACGTGACCGAAATACCGCAGGATCCGCTGGAGGCAAATGGTCGATAAGCGGCACTTGATCTTCAGTTCGGCCAGGGTCGACGCATTTGTGCAACGTGCTGTCCAAGAGATTCCTAGCATTTTTTGCCAGCACCACATTTCCAATGCGTCAATCCTGTTCCGAATTTCTGAAGCGTCCAGGTCCATTAAGGGTCCAGGTTTCTGAAGCGTATAGAAATATAGAGAAGATCAGGGTTCTCGTCAGCGTTATTTTCGTTTTCCTGCTGATACCTCTGTTCCTCCAGATCTTCTCTAGCTGCTTCACCGCTACCTTTGCTATCTGGGCTCTTCTCACAACCTCTTCTCACAGTCACCATCCGCGGCAACCAAAGATCCAAGGTAGACAAATTTTTCCACGGTATCGAGGTCGGATAGCTCTGCCGTTCGTTGCAGCGTGCCCGTCCGATCCACAAACATGAGTTTTGTCTTAGACCGATTAATATGTAGACCATACTCCACACTCACTTTTTGGACCCTTTGCAGAAGCTCAGCTAGTTTTAACATACCTACATTTCGGTTTCTAAAGGATTAAAATAACACTACTTTTTATCTTTCAAACTCCCAATAGCCTCCTATTTGGATTCTGCTTAGTTTAGCTTCCTTAAAACTGTATAATAATATCACTGATCTACGTACTCATTTTTCCATCCATCTTATAATTATCCAATTCTTACATCTGCACAATTTAGTTTTCACTTCTCATGGCGTCAGACGAGAAGTTCAAACATCAATTGAGAAACTTTTTATTTAATTATCCATTATACTCAGCAAATGAGTACATGGATAAATAATTTATATGACATTTTATATTGTTTTTGGTTTCTTGTAGTACATTGTTGACAATCCTCTAAGGAGACACCTTTGACATATTTAATTTCAAATTATTTGACGTAGTAATATATAATAATGTTTGTATTTAGCACCGTGTATAAATATTGTTGGTAGTTGGTATTTTTTTAGAGTTTTTGACAATCCCTTAAGGAGATATTCTTATATTGTAACCACATTTAGCTGCATTATGATTATGACATGTAAATATCTTTTGTTACAATCAATTGTTATGTCTTTGACTATTATTATATTATCTCATTTTTATCTTTATGACGATCATAGTATAAATGCATGTAAATTGTCTTAGCGTAATTTATACTGACATTTTATATTATGAAATAAATAAATCTAAATCTAAAATCTAAATCATGCTCTAAAAGTTCGACTTTATGCTCTGCGCAGGCGACATAAAATCACTTTTTATGCTCTAGAGCATAAAGTAAAATCGTCGTCGAAGACCAAGGCAATCGGTCCAACAGCCACAAGAACAACTTAAAACTTTAACCCGTTCCAGACCTTCCGATCCTAATTATCGGATGAAATCGGATAATGAGTAGTGTAATAAGAGTGTAATTGTTAGGATCTATTACACTACACATTATCCGATTTCATCCGATAATTAGGATCGGATCGGAAGGTCTGGAACGGGTTTTAGCTGGCATAATAATAACAATGATAAAAGTTGCTTCATAAACAAATAAAAAAAAAAAAAACTTCATAGAATAAACATTTTATTTTGTTTTTTTAGTATTCTAAGACCAAGGCAAAGATACCAACAGCCAAAGTACACAATAAAACTTCATTATTAAATAAATTTGTAATTTTAATTTACTATCATTTAATACTTTTTAAATTTATTTCTCATTGCTCTAATGGAACTTAAAATTTAAATTAAATTTGTTTTTAAGTATAGTATTTACATGATGCAATTTCATTTCCTCGCAATCGAAGTGAAAAGTAGAGTGTGCAACTCGTCCATAAAACACATTTTACACTCGACTTTATATTCATCCTCGCTCGCAAGCTCGCTCGGATGGATAAACGTCTCGTGTAAAATGGTGCGTTTTATGCACTTGTTGTACAATCTACTATTTGACGCCCACCTTAATATTTTTTAAATACTCCATTTACAGCTTAAAATCCCACCTTTTGCAATTACTATTCATAGACATCTATCTATCAAGTACAAATACAACATTTACATTACCTTACAAGTTGAGATTGAGCTGAAAATAGCATAATTCTCTTTACCTTAGAAATTGTGTTTTACGAATCAAATAAAATATTGGTCTTGATCTAATTCACAAAAAGTATAAGTTAGTACTTTACACAGAAAACTTCAGTGATTCACAGAAAGATTATAATATATTAACGGGGTAGCGGATGAGTTTTCGATTAGTCGTCGTCGCAACCGATCGGAACTCATGAACACGAGTCGCGAACCGATTCGACACAAATGTTGCATGAACGTTATTTGAAACCCGTTTCAACTATATGTCAATAATAAGTTTGTAATTGTAAGGCTCTTTTTGAATAAATTAGAGGTGTCACTTTGCCATACTGCCAAAGCATAAGGCATTGAGTTTCGTGCTCTTTTTTTAATCATTGTCATGTGCCATGTATCTATGTCTCATCCATATAAATCCGTAGTGAAACGCTACGCCTTCGCAGAAATTTGGTCCAGACCCACAACTTTGCACTAAGAACTTGGTTGTTATTAAAAATGTACGCTCTTCCAAACGCCCACTAAAGAGAACTCATTCTGCAAAACGAACTTCCGAGACAAACTTAAACTATTCTGTGACGTTTGGAACTCTCTTGAAGCTTACTTTGGCACCAGTGCACACGTTTTAATACAAATACAGTAGTCACAAAGATTT
Source organism: Apotomis turbidana (assembly GCA_905147355.2). Classification (NCBI taxonomy): domain Eukaryota; kingdom Metazoa; phylum Arthropoda; class Insecta; order Lepidoptera; family Tortricidae; genus Apotomis; species Apotomis turbidana. Next base: position 24,684,206 of record LR990286.1, read on the forward strand.
ATAAAGCAATATGAGTTGTCGAACTCTACTTTGAAGAACAACAGGAGACAATGATGGTGCAAAGTTTGACGAATAATTTGTCTCATAACTAAACTGTGTGACGATAAGCCAGCAAGTGTGGCCACGCTCGGATTTATCGTATTCACAACTTGCTAAAAGTTAATGGTACACAGTTTTGTGTCGCAGCATCGTCGACTTTGACTAGAATAATTAGCCTAGTTGATCCATTTTTTAAATATATTTGGTTAATAATGGTCTACAGTAATAGTATATTACTGCCGAGGCCGGGAAAAGTCAGCTCGTGGATGAGTATGATTTTGAAGGACGAGGCGTAGCCGAGTCCTTCAATAATACGAATCTGCGAACTGACATTCCCGCCGAGGCTTGTATAGTGCTTTTCTCCAAATATGCTTGGAAATAATCACCAATCTACATTTTAATTTAATGTATCAGTACCATGAAGTTCATTTGGTACTTATTTTTTTTAGGAATAGGAATAAAATTTCGGGTCCGAATCATATGTTTGATTTAAAACAAAATATATGAATAAGAATTAAATATATATGAAAACACAATAACAAAAAATATGCACATAGGTAATTATAAATTTTAGTTAAAAGAACAACTTCTAAACACACTGTTTTTTTAGAAACCATACCATATTTATCATTCGGAGATCATAAGTTCAAAATAACTTTTATATTGATTTGGACACAATCATTTCTGTTTTATTTTTTATTTGTTTACGTTTGGTACACTTATTAATTTTCAAATCACTCATTAAATATCATCATATTATTAAAATTAAAACTGTCGTGAGAAATCTCTAATAAATAACTAAGAATCATGAAAATAAATTAACCGCATATAAGATTATTATTCAAATTGTTTGTCCGTTATTCGAAATTTGTCGACATTTTAAATACATTGACAGTAGCAGAGCAAAAAAATGTTCAGTGCAAGAACTAAACGCAGAGAACAATTAAAAAGTTTATAATAGTTTTTATTTTTTAAATTTAGTGGACAATTGGCTGTATGGTGAATTATCAAAGTCTTTGAAAAAATTAAAAGTAAAAATGCAGTAACCGACCAAATTAAGATTACCCTCATTTGTATGAGACGTTATAAACGGAAGGTGTGTTTTTTACTTAATCGCCTTATATAAATAATATTGATTTCCCGGCTAAGGCCAATAATATATATTTTTTTTAATTTTCATTAACGCCTTCTAAATATAACGAACGATTTCGCGGTCCAGTTTTACTACATTAATGGCAACATTTCCAAGCAAGTTGGAGAAAAATACATTTTTTGAAGTGTAACTTCTAATGCGACTTCCAACAAGGTTGCGTTAAACGTTTAACGGTTGCGTTAAAAAAATTTGTGTGTAGAAATTAAAAATAAAAATCATATTTTCAAATTCTATATTTTCAGCCACCTTCTTACTTTTGTGAACTGAAAAATAAATATTTAGGTTTTCTATGTTAAATACTATACAAAATAAATATTAGTTTAATACAACTTAACATAAGTCAACTAGCCTCTTATTAGACTGCTCAGCTTGGACTCGTGTCGATAGGGGCATAATACGATAGACATGATATTTGAAAAAAACTCTACTCAAACGTATTTTCTATGGCAGATATTATTCAGTGTACATGCTACATTACAAAATGCTTTTGAAGAAAAGGTGATCCAATTGAACAGTCCGTGAGCTTTCAGATTGTGACTTATGTTTTAGTCTCGTCTATTATCTTAGTATGTATGTAAACACTTTATTGTACACAAAAACAGAAATACATTAAAACAAAAGAAATACATTTACAAAGGCGAACTTATCCCTTTAAGGGATCACTTCTAGTATCTTAGTATTTATATCCTCTGATTAAGATTTTAAAACTTGACGTTTGCTACAGAGTAAGCACGTCAAAGAAACAAAAATCCGACGCCAAAACGTGATTCAACGTAAGTGACTTTTTATGTTATCGGCGTTTTAAGACATCTGCACTGACGAACGCGGTGAATCAATTTCTGCGCAGATGTTTCCCGTGGGCGGTTATTGGATCCTTTATAATATAATATGCGGGGTTTCGTTTTCACATATTGGGGGGCTGGATGCAAAGCGTGGGTATGTTTTTAATTTAAACGTCTTTGGAACACATCGCTACGGTAAACTGATGTGTAGCCTCTGGAGTCTAATTTGGTTCACATTGAAATACACACAATTTGGTATACATCCCAGGTAGCAATGAGAGTTTATGCAGCCATTATAATTGTAAGTTAAGCTGTATAAAAGCTGTATAAGTGTTTATGCAAGCTGTGTGCTACTTGGGATAGAAATGTAATAATTTGAGTGCTGAATTGGACACATATACACGTGTAGGTCAATTGATTCAGGATGTGTTCATTTAAGCTGTATGATGGTAAATTCTATAGTATACAGGGCGTCCCAAGACTATGGTACATCAAGGGAAAGTACCTTAAATATCGTAGATAGGACATTTTGCTCAAAGAAGACTTTATTTTATTTTTAAAAGTTAGTAATTCTGCATTTAAATATTTTCTAAGAACTACTTGCTTCGTCTGGGAATCAAACCGACTTATAAATGTGAAAAAAAAATCACCCCTATTTTTATGATGCCGATCGAAAGAATGGACAAAAAATAATAATTCTTCCTAAGTAAGATAGTATCTTAAAAAAAAGGAAGAACGTAAAATATTTTAGTCAAATTTCAAGAAAATTATTTATTGTGGACGACGAATAATTAAGCAAGTAATTCTTAGAAAATCTTTAAATGCAGAATTACTTACTAACTTTTAAAAATAACATCTTTTTATAGCAAAATATCCTATCTACGATGTGAAAGGTACTTTCCCTTGATTTCCCATAGTCTTGGGACACCCGGTATAGTGTGCTAGTGAAATGTCTTTGTACATGAGTTAATTATATCAAATAATATTATATACCTACTTGTATTTTAGACGCTCTCAGAACTATTACATTCTACTCTGAACCCATATTAATTACTTTTGTGCCTGACTGGTAGAGAGAATGCCATTTAGTCGCCGTGCAAGAAAGCTAGAATAAATAACTCAATAGCACCGTTTAAGAGAACAGTATAGCCGTGATAAACCCGACATATTGCCGTAATGAGAATTCAATAATGCCTCGTCGAAATTGGCTGCATTTCTAGCCTATTATCTTTTATTTATTTACAACAGATGTTACAATTTTGTATTATAACCCCGTCTGATTTCAAAGCTTAGGTGTATTCATGTCTAAACTCCGAACAGAAAAAAACAAAACACGAAAAATGCTAACTCATTACATTCGTCCTCATTTCGTAAGGCTCTTAAGGTGCATTAATGTCTCCCATTTTGTTTCACAAAAAGACGGAAGGGCCGAATTTATTTATGCATTGAGATTATTTTCCTGGCTCCAGTAAGCGTCAGTAATACCTCGCTTACGCTCGTGCGATGGTTTTATTGGATCATTGCTGATTATTTCTCAATGTTTGTTCGGATCTCCTTAATATGCATAAACATAGACTCCCGCTGTTTAGATTTCGCAAAGGAATCTTCATTTTGCTCGTGAAAGCGTGAAGAATATTGAAGGTAGAATAAACATTTTTTGTAAATTTGATTTTGTGTTTGAATCAGGATTGTTGGGGATTTTAATTATATTGTGAAATTTAATACAAACGAGGAATTAAGCGGTGTATGTATTTATCAATTTGTAAATTGCCTTTAGTTGAAAATTATCTTAGTAATTCACAATTAGCCTGAGTAGTTCCTCGATAGTTGTGTTTTGTTCTGGCCCGCTGAAACATTGATTGAAATAAACTGTTCGTACGTTTACTAAATAGCTGAATTTAAACCAATCCTAGGGTAAAGAAAAAGAGGGACATAATTCTTATTTGGCGGTTATTATGAGACACCTATTGTATGAGTGTGTCTATTTATAATATATTAAGCGAAGATAAAAACTGCCTATAAATATGTTTAAACGGAAACTTAAAAGTTTGCTAACAGATAACTGTTTTACTCTGTAAACTAAATGAATATTTTGACCACGTACATAGGTTAAAAATGTGACTAAGTAAAATTGTCAGGAACGGCCTGACATAGCACTGTACAGTAGCTGCTACGTACAATAATGAAATAATTATATCTCTCGAAAGTTAAAGAAATTAATTATGTTATAAATTGAAACCTTTTTTCAATAAATATACCTCAACTTCACATTTAATTTGAACGCTAGTTTCCAAAAATAAATCAGTAAGTTAAACACCCAACGCATTCTGGTCTTGTCCAGTCTTTTCCAGTTATATTCAGATTAGTGTCTCAGTGCTCGCCCCCGAACATTTGTCATCTTAATAGCACTGCGAAACAGTCGGTTGTAATAAAATTATACTCGCAAACATCGGGGGAATTAAATTTACCAGTCGCCGTGTCTTCTGCTTCAGCTGCTGCGAAACTGTGAGTGAAATTCTACATGGTTTATTAGCAGCTACAGTCATCATCGTCATCATCGTCATCATCATCATCATCATCATCATCATCATCATCATCATCATTATTATCAGTTAATAGACGTCCACTGCTTGACAAAGACCTCCCCAAAAGTTCTCCACAACGATCGGTTTTGCGCCGCCCTTATCCAATTTCAGCCCGCGATCCTAACTAAGTCGTCGGTCCACCTTATTGGGAGCCTTCCATTCCGCGGTCGCCACTCAAGAACTTTTTCGCCCCAACGGCCATCGGTTCTACGAGTAATGTCCCCCGCCCATTGCCACTTGTTTGGCGACTTACTGAGCTATATCTGCAACCTTGGTTCTCTTGCGTATCTCATAATTTCGGATTCGTTCCCGAATGGAAACTCCGAGCATAGCTAGCTCCATTGCCCTTTGAGTAACTTTGAGCCTGCTTATGAGGCCCATTAGCGGCAAAAAAACTATCATATCTGTGTATTTTGTATGAGAGACCACACTTTTATCGCTAAAGGTTTTAGAATAAAATGCTATTTCACTGTCAGCGCATGAAACGCATATTTCTACTCAAATAATTATGTAAATCGACGCGCTGCTTTAAAAATCACTTTTTTAACGTGATTGAGTTTCGTTTTGTTGTAATAATTCACGACATTCGGAAATCACACCGAAACGCGAAAGTTTTTGTGAGTGTGTTTATGTGTTAGTGAGTTTGTACGTTTGTTTTTTTTTTTTATATATTTATTCAAATGTCAAGAACATGTCAGATAAGGTACATCGTCCCACAAAACTGTTTTCACAGTTTGACTGTGGGATCCTTTCTAATACAATAGTAATACTCAAATAATAAAATCTAAATCTTAATTAATGATAATATAGGTAGGTAAGAGGCAAATATCTATACAATTTTTAGCTCAAACTTTTGACTTAATTAAGTTAAATACTGTCTAGGTAGTATTTAAGTACAGATTTTTTAATTTATTTTTATTTGTCTCTGTCCTAATAGCCGCAGGTAAGGCGTTAAGTAAATATGGTAAGCGCTTTTCGATGAGCCTGTCCCCATAGTAATTGCTTACTCTGGGTACAGCATACTTACCTGCAGCTACGGACTTGGTGCCATGGTTGTGGCTCATTTTAGATAGGTTACTCTCTTGATTACCGTGTTGATTGACTGATAATAAGTATTTGTGTTTTAGGCTTGCCGGAAGAATTTTACATACTTTAAATAACTTGCAATAATCATTTCTATATTTATTTATAGTTTTATTGTTTACTAATAGCTTGAGGAATCTAATATGTAATTTCTCTATTTTTTACAAATTCGTTTTAAAAGTGAGGCCATAGCTATCCAGAGAGTAACCTATAATCCTATGGGACTCCTAGTCTTCGTTCTTGAATAAAGAATACGCAGATCCCATGTAAAAACGTATATTGTCAAAGTACAAAGCAAGCGCGTACGCGGAAGTTATCGGATCGCGAGACAAGGCGACGTGGTGTCGCTCCGAAGGCTAGATGCAGTGTGTTCGAGCGTCGCCTGCGCAGTGAGCTCCCGCCCGGTGCAACGTTATCGGGCGCGTGACGTCATCGGCCATTGTGCGCGCTGCATCTCCAGGGCTGCTAAACGGCGCGGCCTGCTGCACGCGCTACGGGCCCGCGGCCCGCTGGATTTTCTGATCTTCAATGTGGAAGGTTCAGCGTTCCCACATCACCCCCCGTGGAGATTTATGGCCCTGCGACATAAAAATCAGGAAATTTTACTCGTCTGCCTGAACGTGTTGTTCTGACGACCTGAGATGGAGAGACGTCGACTTGGATTTGAGGTGAGTTGTCGTCAGTCAACACATATGCAGGCTTCACCCGGTCAATGGAAACTGTTACTGGTCCTCGTTGAGAGTCAATAGTAACAGTTTTGTCATTTCGCTTTAGGACCTTTAAGGGACCCGTATATGGTGGTTCTAAAGCTCCCCGAAGATGATCTTTCCTTAAAAAGACATGAGTCGCTGTTTCGAGGTCCTTGTGAACAAATATAGACTTGGATGTGTGTCTTGAAGCTGGTACAGGTTTTAAGTTTGCAATATGTTGTCTCAGTTGAGAAACGAAATCTACTGGCTGGATGTTGTTTGTAGGAGTTATGTGCAAAAACTCACCAGGGATCCTCAGTGGCTCACCATAGACCATCTCTGCTGCTGAGCTCTGCAGGTCTGCCTTCCACGCTGTACGAAGGCCTAGTAGAATGACGGGAAGAACGTCAGTCCAGCGTGTCTCGTTGTGTGCCATGATTGCTGCCTTCAAGGTTCGGTGTAATCGTTCGACCATGCCGTTGCACGCCGGGTGGTAGGCGGTGGTGCGTCGCAGCCGGATCCCGCATAACCTGGCGAGTTCCTTGAACAGATGTGACTCGAACTGTCGGCCTTGGTCTGTGGTCAGGATCTGTGGACAACCAAACCTTGAGATCCATGTATTACAAAACGCCTTGGCTACGGTTTCAGCGGTGATGTTTTGCAGCGGTACGACTTCTGGCCAGCGTGTAAACCTGTCTATGGCAGTTAAACAGTATTTGTAGTCAGACGAAGAGGGCAGTGGGCCGATAAGGTCTATGTGAACGTGAGAAAACCTGGTTCCTGGTAGTTTGAAGTCGCCCAACGGTGCTGAAGTATGTCTCTGGACTTTTGCGCGTTGACACGACTCACAGCTCTGGACCCAGGTGCGACAGTCCTTGCGCACAGAGGGCCACACGAATCTGTCCGTGACCAGCTTTGTTGTGGTTTTTGCTCCTGGATGACTCATGCTATGTACACAGTCGAACACCTGCCGACGTAGTTCTCTCGTGATGAAAGGACGTGGTCTTGTTTGTGAGACGTCACAAAGTAAGGAAATGTTCGTACCTGGTACTGGTATTTGTTTCAGTATTAATGACGAACCGCTGGAGAGGTGGTTCTTCAACTCGTCGTCGTCCTGCTGCAGACGGGCTAATTTATCGAAATCTACAGGTGTCGAAATGGCTTCGATTCTTGAGAGAGCATCGGCAGTCAAGTTATCTTTACCTGAGATGTGCCGAATGTCCGTTGTAAATTGAGAAATTAGATCTAGATAATTAAATTGACGAGGGGAACAGGTTCGATCCTTCTGCTGGAACGCAAACGTGATCGGTTTATGGTCCGTATAGATTGTAAAATGACGTCCTTCGATCATATGACGGAAGTGTTTAACGCTCTCGTAGATGGCCAGCAGTTCCCGGTCGTAGGCGCTGTACTGCTTCTGCGCGTTGTTCAATTTCTTTGAAAAGAACGCCAGAGGTTGCGCCTGTCCATCTATTTGTTGCTCTAAGACCGCGCCCACGGCTGTATTAGAAGCATCTGCAACCAGGGCAAGCGGAGCGTCTTGGACAGGGTGAGAGAGTAAGGCTGCATTTGATAAACTGGACTTACATCTTTCAAACGCTTCTCGAAGCTGCGGCGTCCAGGTCAGGATCTTGGAGTCCTTGACGTTTGAACCGGCCAGCATACCGTGAAGCGCTGCTTGCTCGTTGGCGGCATTGGGTAAAAAGCGTCTATAAAAATTTAGCATGCCGAGGAATCTCCTCAAACCTTTAGCTGTCTCAGGTGGCGTGAACTGCTGAATGGCTGTGACCTTTGCCTCGAGTGGACGGGTACCCTCTGCTGATATGCTATATCCCAGGAAAGTGATTTCGGTGACACCGAAACTGCATTTGGCCTCGTTCAAGAGAATGCCGTAGTCGCTTAAACGCTGAAACAGCTGCTCCAGGTGTTCCAGGTGTTGGTCTTGATTCTGGGAAAATATCAGAATATCGTCTATGTACGAAAAACAGAAGTCCAGATCACGCAGAACCTCATCCATGAACCGCTGGAAAGATTGAGCTGCATTCCTGAGTCCGTACGACATGAACGGGAATTCGAATAAACCGAATGGTGTCGTTATTGCCGTCTTGGGAATGTCGTCAGGAAACACCGGGATTTGATTGTAGGCTTTTACCAGGTCCAGCTTTGAGAAAATCCTACAGCCAGCAAGTCTAAGGGAGAAATCTTCTATATGCCTGATGGGGTACCTGTCAGGTATTGTGCGTGTATTGAGCGCTCGATAGTCACCACACGGCCTCCAGGTGTCTCCTTTTTTAGGTGCCAGGTGAAGTGCTGATGCCCAAGGTGAGTCAGATCGTCGAGCTGTTCCATCTCGAAGCATGTCATCGAATTGCTCCTTGGCTACCTTTAAGCGATCGGGTGCTAATCGGCGAGGTCGGCAGAATACAGGTGGTCCAGGTGTTGTGCGAATATAATGGACAGTGGAATGCTTTACCTCTCTAGTGATGCCTGATGGTTTACTGAGATCGGGATACCGTGCCAGCAATTTATGGTATTCCGTGTTACCTGAAATGGCTTTGATGCTTGGCGGCTGGCAGGTCTTCACTACTCCAGAAGTTGACAAAGAGGTAACGCTGTCCAATAGTCGTCTGTTTCTGCAATCAACAAGCAACCCGTAAAAAGAAATAAAATCAGCACCAATGATCGGCTTATCTACATCAGCCACCACGAAGTTCCAGGCGAAGTCGCGTCGCAGACCTAGTTGCAGGTGCAGCTTAATCGTGCCATAGGTTTTTATTACCGTACCATTTGCAGCAGTCAGACTGTAGTCCATTGGCTTCCTTTGTTCTCGAGCGAAACGGCGTGGCAATACACAAAGATCCGAACCAGTGTCTATTAAGAATTGCACCTTTGTATTTTTATCTGTGACAAACAAGCGGCTGGTAGAATTGAGACAGTCATTCGCCGCATTTACTGACTGCCGGCGGCATTTCCCGATTTATAATTACATGGGATAGTGCATTTTTCAGCTTTATCACCAAATAAATTATGGTACCAACAAATACCTGCAGTACGGCTCTGCGAACGTTGACGACCCCTGCTTTTCGACCGACCGAAACGTTTACCTCGTCCGCCTGCACGTGGTGAACGGCTGCGACTTTCTCGAATGTTCAGCTGGGCGATCTGTTGAGTAATTTCGGATTTAATACGACACGAAATCATTTCTTCCATTTTTGCAAGCATACCCTCGAAAGATAACGGTACTGACGCCGCCGTACCGGTAGCAAGTTGATTGGCGCTAGCAACTTGAAATGATTGATGCGGCGAAATATCCGTTATTTTGTCAGCTAAGTCGGCTAATTCTGCGAGGCTTACATTTTGCGAAGCAATTATTTGCTGTACATTAACAGGCAAACGACTCGACCACAGCGATCTTAAAAACTCGTCACTTACAGCAGACCCCGCAAGCGATTGTAATTTGCGGAGAAATTGAGAAGGTTTTAAATCCCCTAACTCCTCTTTTACTAGAAGCTTCCGCAAGCGTTCGTCACGTGACATCGATAGCCGTCGCACCAGTTCTAATTTTAATTTTTCATACCTGCCTTGCGTAGGTGGGTTTGTGATGACATCCCGTACTTCCCTGGCAATGTTCTGGTCGAGCTGCTGGATCACCGTATAGAATTTGGTCGCGTCCGTCTTCGTTCCCGCGATCTCAAATTGGGCTTCCACCTGAGCAAACCAAATCTCGGGGTCGTCCGGCCAAAAAGGAGGAAGGCGAACAGAAACTCGATCTACCGCACCACTGCCCGCGCCATCTTGTAACGGTACCAGTACTGGAGCGCTCGGCGCATCTTCAAATTCTTCGCCTTGTTGCCTCGCCATAACTTCCTTTCCGTGTTCGTCGTGTGGTCACCAGATATGGGACTCCTAGTCTTCGTTCTTGAATAAAGAATACGCAGATCCCATATAAAAACGTATATTGTCAAAGTATAAAGCAAGCGCGTACGCGGAAGTTATCGGATCGCGAGACAAGGCGACGTGGTGTCGCTCCGAAGGCTAGATGCAGTGTGTTCGAGCGTCGCCTGCGCAGTGAGCTCCCGCCCGGTGCAACGTTATCGGGCGCGTGACGTCATCGGCCATTGTGCGCGCTGCATCTCCAGGGCTGCTAAACGGCGCGGCCTGCTGCACGCGCTACGGGCCCGCGGCCCGCTGGATTTTCTGATCTTCAATGTGGAAGGTTCAGCGTTCCCACAATCCCACCAAAAACATTCTGTAAAAAACTAGCCAAGTCTCGATGGAGCTGCTTGTTTATCTCTAAAAAGTAATGAAATCCAGACAAAGTCGTACCAAGTCTAAGGTTCCATACTGCGATTTCTTTATTATTATAGTTAATGTTGTGTGACTTGGCCGTTGAAGGGTACACAAGGGTTCAAAACCAGGTGCTCCATGACACCATTGCACCAATCTGTCCCCAGAACCGCTACAAGTCAATTTTGTTTACACGTAATGTTATGTCTGTTGTACTTGTAACTACCTATAATTGTTAAGCGAGATAATAGCCCATACTGGTATTGGTAATTTGACGCTAGTGTCTCATTTTAGGCTGTTGTTGATTGTGCAACACATGCATTCAGCATTGACAATGCTGACTTCTGCTCTCTTCTTTTTGGAGCGTCAAATCGACCACCGATCTAACATAAAATAGACGTACAGACGGACTTCTATCAATGATAAGAGGTCCGTCTGTACTAGAAATATTTATTATACTGTTTGTTTCAGGCTCGCCTATACATAAGTATTATTGAAATACGCAGCTTTATCAAGCCTACAATTGACTGGTTATTGAATCAACGTTTTCCAAGTGGCAATTTTCCATCGTCAATAGGTAGCGGTTTTCTGGCGACAGATTGGTGCAATGGTGTCATGGTGCATCTGGTTTTGTACCCTTGTGTACCCTTCAACGGCCAAGTCACACAACATTAACTATAATAATAAAGAAATCGCAGTAAGGAACCTTAGACTTGGTACGACTTTGTCTGGATTTCATTACTTTTTAGAGATAAACAAGCAGCTCCATCGAGACTTGGCTAGTTTTTTACAGAATGTTTTTGGTGGGATTTCACTTCTTTTTGTAGAAACGTGGGCATATTGTTTTATAACAACCTGCTAATTCACTTTAGCAAACTTCACGAAATAATAAACGAAATCAACGAAATGCAAATAATCCCTCCTAATCCCTAGCAAACGTTTCCAAGCGCAGTAGAAGAATGTCGTAAACACCTGTAACGCGGCCGGTTGCCACTTCGCCATATAAGATTATCGGAAAAACAAACGTAGGCGCGTTTTAAAATACAGTCAGCGCCATCTAGCGACGTGTGCGGGTATCACCGCCACTCTTAGTCCAATGCATTATATTTTGACCAAATTTTGAGCGAAATTAATATTTTGGTGTAGTTTGTTTATTTAATTTGTGTAATGTTCGAGTAGAATAAAGTTAATCGTTCAACTATTTCTTCTTGTAAACTTGTAAGTATAAGTATAAAAGCCAGTCTAGTCTTATCCAGTTTTCCTTTAATTTTATTTATATGCGTATTAAAAGCAGAAGGGGAGGCATTCGCCCAGCGGCACGTGTTACAATGCCGAAGTTCAAAATACCGAATTTCATAAGACCTATCGACGGAAGGCCGAAAATTAAAATGTCGAATGCTTATTTGACCGAAAGTTTAAAATCCCGAAAGAACGTTTGATCGAAAGGATGAAATACCGAATATTATAATCCCGAAGAATGTAATCCTGAAGACTGTAATCCTGAAGATTATAATCCCGAAGACTATGATCCTGCCTGAAGGTTGTAATCCGGAATATTATTTAAACTCTCGAGAATTATATTTCTGTAGTCTTACAGATTCTACTGTTTATTTTATACAAAGAATATTAACCTAAATTACGTAACCTACTTGCCTACTACTATACTTACTATTTATAAGTGAACTTTTCTGTGGAACCGATCTGCTCCGGCGCTGCGGGATGTGCAGCCCCTCCGCTCTAGCGTAAAAAAGTGCGGGCATCAAGCGAGTCGCAGCAGCTGAGGCTGGTCGCCGAAGGTGACCAAAAAGCCGAAGCTGCGGAGGCGAGCGTTGACAGCTTCGGTTCCAGACAAGTTCGGTTCGGTTGGCAGTCCATGACAGAATATTTTATCATAATATCGAATATTTAGTGTCATAATTTCCCACTTTCCCCGACTCTTTCCTTTTCTTAGTCGACTTGCCACAGAACCGAAGCTGTCAACCCCGATTCCACGTGGTCTTGTCTGCCCTACCCCTAGAGTGTATATAAAAGCCCGGAGGCGCGGAGGGAAGGCAGCCCCCGGCCGCCGTAAGAAAGTGCGGGTGGCCGAAGGTGACCAAAAAGCCGAAGCTGCGGAGGCGAGCGTAGGTGAAGATTTTGAACTTTAGATTTTCTGAAAATAGGTAATTTGAGCTTCGGTTTATCGAATATCGGCTTTCTGGTCACCATCAACTTTCGGTATTTTGACCATCGGTATTTCAACTGTAGGTATTATGAACTTTCAGGATTATAAGACGTAACCCGCCCAGCTGTGGGACGCTATAGGCTAGATTAAATTAGAAGATATGTCCCACTACGCTGGATTTTTGCAATGACAGTCGATTTTTTTATGTACCAATAGTAGAAGGGGCATTACCATATTTCTAATACAGCTGAGACCAGCTGAGGGTTCTTCATTAAATAAATAATAAATAAATAAATATCGGACAACCTCACACAAATCGATCTAGTCCCAAATTAAGCTCTAGAAGGCTTGTGTTATGGGTACTAGACGACGATATACATACTTATATAGATAAATATATACTTAAATACATAGAACAACCATGACCCACCATTTTCTCGGTTCCGGGGCAACCTACCAAATTCAACACCTGAGATGTCGGAACAACGGGGCCACGCCGTTTCGCCGTCTAAATAAACTTGCTCGGTTCATGACGCATTGGTGTCTACACTGTAATGTCATGTAAGCTGTTTTTGAATAAATAAATAAATAAATAATGACCCAAGCACAAATATTCGAGTTCATCACACAAATATTTGCCCTGGCCGGGACTCGAACCCGGGACCGCCGGCTCAGTAGGCAAGTGTCTACAAACCAAGCCAAACGCGTCGTCAAAATACTTCAGACCTTGGATTTTTGACATCAAATGAAGCGGCCCACCAAGATGAATATTAAAATATATAAACGGGTTTACTCACGTCGTAGAAGTCGAATAACGCTCGACATGTTTCGATTCGGTACGCGATCCATCATCAGGAGAGACGATCAGTCGCGACGGCGGCCAACCGAACACAACAACAAGTTGAATATTTTTTGTAAAGGCGGTATGTCGATCTCTAATAGTTTGGTTCGGCTCTTGTGTTTTCTAATCAGAGTACTCCAGATCTTCGATTATCCTAGTTTTTAGGGTTCCGTACCCAAAGGGAAAAAACGAGACCCTATTACTGAGACTTCGCTGTCCGTCCGTCCGTCTGTCACCAGGCTGTATATCAAGAACGGTGATAGATAGACAGTTGAAATTTTCACAGATGATCTATTTCTATTGCCGCTATAACAACAAATACTAAAAATAAAATAAAATAAATATTTAAGGGGGGCTCCCATACAACAAACTTGTTTTATGGTACGGAACCCTTCATGCGCGAGTCGGACTCGCACTTGGCCAATTTTTATAGTTTTCGCTTTATGTGGCCATTTAACCCTAACTCTGTACCAAATTTCAGCTCTCTGAATTCATGGGAAGTAGTAGTTCCTTACTGATGATCATGAGTGAGTGTCATAATTGCGAACTTTGCTTTCGCTTAACTTCGGAACTAAATGACCTACAGACTTGAAATTTTGGATTTTAAGTATGTGATTATAGCTTACTGGATGACGAAAATTTCTGCGTTCTGGTCTTATCCAGAGGTGCTCAAATAGGGGCCTGAAAATGCGGCGAAATGGTTCCAGTAAAGGATGGTACGGCAGTGTTTGCTTCGCGCTTGACTTGGCGGGGGCACTGCCGTGCCCCCCGATGGATTCTACTAGTGACACATAAATACATTTTAGGGTGCTTGTTGGGACTCTATAGCTTAGATGATAAAACCTACCAAGTAGGACTCTTAATTTACTACAAATATAGTCTATATGAGATAACCATGACAAGTTTTCATCTATTTTCATGCCAAGGTAAATGATGCATTTTACACGCTCAGTTGGCTTACATTGGCATGGAACTAGATTATTATGGAAAAGTCATGTGTAACTTTACTTCCTCGCGCTCAAACAGCTGGACCAATTTTGTCAAAAATTTGGTATGAAGGTAGCTGAGACCCTGAATTAACACATAGGCTACTTTTTATCCTGAAAAAATGCAGTGTTCCCGTGGGATGGGCGGGTAGCATCGCGGGCTTAAGTATTGTCAACATAAGAAATCATTTCTGTCCAAACTGTAATGGAGTCGCTGCGCTCGCACAGGCAATTGTATACTTGCCGTAATAAAAAATAAAATTTAATGTCCTGTGCAAATCTGAGAGAAAAATTATAAAATAAACGATAAAAATATTAACTACTAAGCATCAAGCCCATTTTCCATTCTTCTTTGCTTTTTGATTCCGTTTTACTCATTTTTTTGGTAGGAATTCGTCCGTTATTGCTTTTAAGTGCTTTCAGGACCGTTTCACCGCTTTTAATCGCGATAAATAAATTATAGGACTAAATTTATTGCCATTATGAGCACTGATCAACCTGTATGAAAACTTCACAGTGGTGAGAGATATCCCAATAATATTATAAAAGCGAAAGTTTGTGAGTGTGTTTATGTGTATGTTTGTTACTTCTTCACGCTCAAACGGCTGGACCAATTTTGATAAATTTTGATCGGAAGGTAGTTTACACCCTGTATTACCACATTGTCTACTTTTTATCCCAAAAAATGTAGTGTTTCCGTGAGACAAGCGAGCAACACCGCGCGGCGCAGCTAGTTAAGAGATAAATTCTAGTTTAAAATGTTTTGGGTGCTCTCTTTTTGATACTTATGATTAGAAAAAAATACAACCTTTCAATCAACTCCGGTGTATTCTAAGCATACAAGCATCCGGACATGCGAAATAATGTTCAGCCAAGCTAAATCAGTGACGATTCGTTCGCTCGGTAAATTAGTTGAAAAAAAAAGCAAAATATGCATTATCGTGGTAATGTATTTTGAGTCTGCTCTTATTTTTTATCGCCCTCGCTTTAACTGGAGGAAAACTTCGAGATGCTTCACTTTTAAAACATCCATTTTAATACTCCATGTTCCCTGAAGAAACTTAGGTGTTTCAGCAAAAGTTTTTATTACCTAGTTGACGTGAACCGTCATCCATCTCATCTTGCACCATCAAGGGCAGGTCTGCCGTGCTACGGTAAAAAGCCGTATCTTAATATGAAACCCATACAAAGATACGACCTTTTAACGTAGGAAGGCGGAGGTAGCGTTTTGAAATATGGTAGACAAAGTTTCGAAGATGTCCTGCAATACGCTTTCAAGTAGATCTAACTTATTCCGAATTATTCTTTAACTTTTATAGATATAAACAAATTATAAAGTCGTACTAATCAAGTATCTGAGGAATTTTGGGGTTCAACAGTAAATTAGTATTATTTGTGTTTGTGTGTATATATGTATCATATAATCATATGGGTCTGTGGCCTGATCAAGCCAAAATGGCGAAGCCGGCTTAAGGTACCTATTTTTGGGAAAAAATAAAGAGTACAAGCTTAATTCAAAGCTGAATCAATAAACTTAGCTATAAAGCTACCAGATCTAAATTATTGTGTTCGAGGTTAGTTACAATATCGTAACGCGTTTTCATCAAGCAAGAAGTGTTTTCAAATTAACTGGTCTCAATGGTAAGCAAATAGCTAGTTCTTTTAAGTTAAGGTAACTTTCTATAGATACAAAAGTTTATTTATGAAGCCAGAATAATACTTGATATTCTAAGTGAGGATCTCTAGAGTTCATGGTCTCATCATCATTTCAGCCATAGTACGTCCACTGCTGGACACAGGCTTCCTCAATAGACTTCCATATGGGCCGGGTAAGCAAGCTGAAGAGGCAATGGGCGGGGCACGTAGCTCGAAGGACCGATGGCCGTTGGGGCAGAAAGGTTCTCGAGTGGAGACCACGTACCGGCAAGCGCAGTGTAGGACAACCACCCGCAAGGTGGTCGGACGACCTGGTTAGAGTTGCGGGGACTCGCTGGATGCGGGTCGCTGCTATCCGGTCATGTTCTATAAATAAAATAAATAAATGAATATTAAGGGACAATCTTACACAAATTGACCTTGTCCCAAACTAAGCAAAACTTGTACTATGGGTACTAGATGACGATATACATAATATATAAATACATATATTTTTGTACTTTTTTTTTGTATTGTGCAGTAAAGTTTAAATAAATAAATGAATATATAGATAACATCCATAACCCAGGAACAAATATTCGAGTTAATCACACAAATATTTGCCCCGGTCGGGATTCGAACCCGGAACCGCCGGCTCAGTAGGCAGCTACACTACAAACCGAGCCAACTGCGTCGTCAAAATATGTATAGATAGGTATGAAATGAAATTAATCATTGTAGCCACGTGCGTCTTAAGCCAACTTAGCATTTCACCGATTCTAAATCTCCCACAAGGCATTATTGGTATTGTTTTCGTCTGTATAAATCTGTGCCGGCTTTATGATTCGACGCTTGGACATTTTTCACCCTGTAATGCCCAGTCGGGCAACTTTACCTTATTTATGTAGGCCCCACGCGGTTTTATGTTTCTTGTTCGACCGCTTTAATGTTTTGAGAAACGATACTTTAATTTAAAAAAATATTTTTATCGTTGTTTTTGTAACGAGTTTGCAGCAGTCTGTTACAATTACGTGAAACCGATAATTCGATACAGGGTGATTTAATAGACGGGCACTTGATTGTGGAGAATTATTGGGAAGGTACTTCAAAATGTGTAATTCTGAGCATTGGCTGATGTTGAATTTACTCCTGTTTCTATATATAATATTCAACATTAGGTAAGTACTTAGTTAATGACTAGGAAGATATGAATATGTTGTTCCCTAGATTAATTTATTTGATTGAGTATCTGAAATCAATAAAAATATGCCCAGGGATTTACGGCTGAAATTTTATTCTGATGAAAATACGACTATGTGATGAGTTTCTTGGATCTTCCTCTCACTAGGTGCCGTTTACTGTTTCATTTTTAGATTATAACATTAGGAGAGCATTTGAAGTTTATTTGCATAAAATCAAGTACAAAAAATGTTCCGCAAAATATACTTACCAAATAATATTTGCATAATATTGAAATTCAAAATAGATTTTATTTTACTAACATTACACAAACACGAAACCAATCAACGAGTGTTATTAAACCAACCCAGCGTACTACAGCGAAACAAACACTGCAAGTCAAACTTTGCGTGGCACGCAAAATAAATGATTATAATAAAATAAAATAAATACAGAAACCCAGTGAAACGTGAGAACGAAATAATGGACGACCCAAATTCCCGAGTAGAATAATGCTTTGTTTAATTGTACACGAGGTTAAACTTACCCAGGAATAGACTGTGTTGAATTATGAATGTAGAATATAATGTTTCCGTGCTAAATTTGCTATGGCCTATTTCTAGTTACCATGGATTTCATGGTATGCACCTGTACTACTTTCAAAAAGGGCGCCCTCTATAGTGATCAATATTGAAACAACAAAGTCACGTATAAAGCCCTTATTAAAATAAATTCACACGGCATCTTATAAAACTGAGTAAAACAAACGATAGCGTGATGCAGCCGTAGCCGGTTGTCGGGTCAGCGCCATCTAGCGTGCAATTAAATAGTTATAATCACTATATAAAACAAACGATAGCGTGATGCAGCCGTAGCCGGTTGTCGGGTCAGCGCCATCTAGCGGCCACTTGGCTTACTATGATTTATATGAACGCAAACATGCCACCCACCAAGAACAACAGTTCTTAACTCTATTTACAAGGACACTTGTACACGAATTTTCTTTAATTTTACTTGTACATATACTGACAGTTGTATAAAATACTACTAAAAAAAACAATTAACATTATACAAATTAGTCAGCAAATGGTAGAACACAAATTCTGGATGTAGGTCGTTTTCTTAAATTGTTTTTACATCTGAGGGTAACAACTCGCGTTACGTTGTCCAATCCAGGATGCGCTTCAACCACTTGGCCAAGCAACCATTTAGCGGGTGGTAAATCTGGTTCGTTCACAAGCACTACATCTCTTACTTTGGGCTCGACAGTTTTTTGTGTCCATTTGTGCCTTTGAAGGAATTGTGTTAAGTACTCCTGGGACCAGCGACGCCAGAAATCCTGCAACATTCTTTGACACAATTGCCATCTACGTAAAGGCAATACCGGAACATGTTCATAACAGCGATCAGGTGCCACAACAAGAGGTTCTCCCACCAGGAAATTTCCCGGCGTCAAAGGTAGTGATTCTCCCTCATCGTTAATACGCCACATAGGCCTCGAATTTAAACAGGCCTCAATTTGCGACAAGGCCGTGATCATCTCTTCGAAAGTGAGTGTCGAATTGCCAATCACTCGCTTGAGATGGAACTTACACGACTTAATTCCGGCTTCCCATAGTCCGCCGAAATTAGGAGCCTACGGTGGTATAAAATGCCATTGAGTTTCGTTGGTGGCCATCCAGTCTGAGATCTCAGGAACCAGCGTAGATTTTTCCGAATTAAAAAGTTCCTGGAGTTCTTTGGCCGCACCTACGAAATTAGATCCATTGTCACTGTACAGATCGCTACAGTGACCTCGCCTAGCCACGAATCACTTAAAGGCAGCTAAGAAGCCTGCTGTTGACAATTCGCTGACAGCCTCCAAATGTACAGCCCTTATTGCCATACATATAAAAAGGCAGATATATCCCTTGTATGACTTATTTCCTCTGCCCTTAGAGACACGAATATTGATTGGGCCCGCGTTATCTACTCCACTGCGCAGAAATACCTTTGCCGCATTCACTCTCAGCGTGGGTAGCTGTCCCATCAATTGATTACGGATATTGGCCGCGTGTCTGACACAAGGAATACATTTCTTTACGTATGCTTTTGTCAAATTCTTAAGTCCGGGTATGTAAAACTTTGCCCAGATGTAGTTGACCATCAGTGGTTGTCCACCGTGCATTGTTTTGACATGTGCATCTTTTATGATAAGTTGGGTTAACCACGCTGATTTTGGCAACAAAATGGGATGCTTTCGGTCATAATCTATGTCTGCGAACTGGAGCCGCCCACCAACACGGATTATTCCCAAGTCATCCAGTTGTGGAGTGAAAGAGGTAAGTTGACTTTTTCTTTTTAGTTTACCCTTTTTTATATCTTCTAGTTCTTCCCCATATGCTTGATATTGGCTCTTTTTTACCATAATTGCTAGAGCTTCCTCTATTTCTGTTTTCAATATGTAAGTATGATTTTTCCTTTTATTTTTCAGGAACCGTCGGCAGTACACGACAACTCTCAGTAATTTCGTAAGTGACGAATACTTCGACCACACCGAATCTTCTTCTTCTGCTCCGAAAAGCGCTGTTGCGAGGTGAGTATGTACTTTCTTTTCTTCTAGGTTTGTGATTTATGATTTTGCCGCAGGGTAATTGATTATCTCTTTTTTCAGCCATTTAGGACCACTGATCCAAAGTTCAAAGTTGCATAGTTCAGACGCTGGAACACCTCTGGATGCGCAGTCGGCTGGGTTGTGTTCTGACCTTACATGCGCCCATTGATTCCGACTAATCGCCGACGAGATCTCGGAACATCGGTTCCCGATAAACGTCTTCCATCGGCTTGGGTGGCTGCTCAACCACGCCAATACTACTTCCGAGTCAGTCCATGCGTGTACATTTGCTTTTGGCACGTCTAAAACTTCCGACACCTCTACCAACAGTTTGGCCAGCAATACAGCTCCACACAACTCTAGCCGAGGCGTTGACACTTGCCTTATAGGCGCAACTTTCGTCTTACTGGTCACTAAACTGACGTGTATCAAACCGTCAGTGTCAATGACGCGCAAATACACCACGGCGGCATATGCGGCATTTGAAGCGTCGCTGAACCCATGCAGCTCCACTAATCTGGCATGGGTCGTATGATTTGTCCATCGATACAGTCTGAATCTGGTAAGCTGTGACAATTCTTCTCTATATTTCAGCCATTCTTCTAAAAGATAAGACGGTAACTCTTCATCCCAGTCTATACCTGCTAACCATAACCGTTGAATGAATATTTTAGCTTGCACTATGCTGGGTGCAATCCATCCCAAAGGATCATAAAGCTTTGCTATATCTGAGGTAACCTTTCTTTTAGTTACACGTGCTGTTGGTGGAGGAAGCTGCACAGCATATGCAAACTCATCGTGGCTTCGATCCCAGGTAAGTCCCAAGATTTTGTTTACAGGTTCTTGTTTCATCTCTATTTTCTTGTGTTCATCCTTTCCCACTATGCTTTCTTTGATTTTCTCCAACATAACTTTACTATTGCTTGACAATTTTTGTAATTCAAATCCTCCTTTGCTTAATAATGTTTTCATTTGCCAATACATCTCTATTGCTTCCTCATTTGATTGACATCCTGACATCAAATCGTCCATGTAAAAATCCTGGCGCACCCCGTGCTGCGGCCAGAGGAAACTCTTTACCTTCATCAAGAGCTACCTGTATTAGACTCTTAACCGCAAGGTAAGGCGCTGAGGACGTCCCGAAAGTGACTCGTTTTAGCTTGTATTCTTTTATGTCGTCTTCTGGGTTTTCTCTCCACAGAATACGTTGGAATTTCGTGTCTCTCTCATCAACTATCACCTGCCGATACATCTTTCCGATGTCAGCTGTGAAGCAAATTGGATGCATACGCCATCTCATGATAATGTGGCGCAACTCAGACTGTAACGTGGGTCCCACCAGAAGATCATTATTCAAAGCCACTCCGTTGGAACCCTTACAGGAAGCATCAAATACTATACGTACCTTAGTGGTATCTTTATCTTCACGCACTACGGCATGGTAAGGTAAGTATAGTCCCTTTTCATTAGATTCCTTTGGTGATAGACGTTCCATGTGATATAGTTCCAGATATTCATGAAACACCTTGTTATACTCTGTTTTCAGGTGGCGATCCCTTTGAAGCTTTCTTTCCAGGGAGTGAAATCTTCTCAATGCTATCTCCCTGGAACCACCATCTACACAGGCTGGTTGTTCATCCCGGAACGGTAATCTAACTACGTAGCGCCCGTCCTCATCCCGTGCAGTAGTCGCTTGGTATACTTCTTCACACCTCTGCTCATCAGGTGACAATATCTTTGGTGTGTTGCTAGGTTCTGATTCCAGTTCCCAAAAAGACCTTAGCAACTGGTCTACCTGAGTATGCATGCTGACTAGCGTGCATGTTACGTCCGGTTGTGACCCAACTTGCCCACTTAAAATCCAACCCAGGGCTGTATTTTGTGCCACTGGTGAACCCTGTGAAGGACATCTAATTAACCCTTAACTACCTACCTGGTTCCTTAGTCACACAAACACCTACCTCCCGTCCCCAGGACGGATACATAATGTCGGCCTTATATATTAAATTGTATAGATCGGATGGTAAATTTAAAATAATAATGGCAATATAGACACATTAAAATATTTATTAAACTAATAATCATTCTGGAAACATTAAAAAATCTTTTTTTTTATTGTAAACATATGGCAACAGTCCTTATTTCTACTTTAGGAACTATATATCCTTTGAAAGGTGAGATCAACAAAAAAAATTGACATTATATAAAGATTTAAGTAATTATTTCTAATTATTCAATATTTAACAATGCTAAATCAATAAGTTTTGTTAAAATAAATGTAATTTTATTATAAAATTGCAGACCACTAATTTATTCGATTTGTTCGCGGCAGTGAATGTAAGTTTGTTTGCACATTCTAGGCAAATAGATTTTTTGCATTAGAAACATACGTTCTGGGTCCCGTTTTTTCTTGGGGTCACAAGTAGAACAGGTATTCCGCACTTTCAACCAATGCCAACCTGACTAAGCGGTCTGCTAAGTAAAGAAAAAAAAGTATCCATAGTCACGTAACCACCTACCACCCGTCTCCGAGACCCTTAAGAAAAAATACGTATCCACCTACCACCCGTCTCAGAGACGGTCGGAGACAGTAATATGCTCACCAAAATTAAATGCGTGCACGACCGACCTTGTCGAGCGACGACGCGGCACTGAGGTAGGAGGGGAGAAGGTACAAGGACACAAACGTTTGAAGGATGCTCGCACAAAGGTATGTTAACAATTTTAGGTTTGAATGAGTCTGTGAGACGGGAGGGTAGGTGGTTAAGGGTTAAACCTGTGTCTATGATCTGCGCGTAAACTTCTGCGCCAAGCAGCATGTCTATTTTGTTGGGGGTGTGATACTCCGGATCTGCAAGCTCGAGACTCTTAAGCTCTGGCCAAGAAGCAATGGCCACCTTTGCGGCTGGTAAGTACGAAGTGAGTTTATCAAGGACATATGCTGTAACCCGAAGTACATATCTGGAATTGATACGTGATGCAACAGTCACTTGAATGGTTGACTTTGATACGACATTCTGCTTCCCTCCTAAACCAGATAATAATATAAGCCCTTTGGCTGGGGTTCGTTTTAACCCGAGTAATTGAACCGCGGCCGAAGTGATGAATGACACTTGTGACCCTTGGTCAATGAGTGCCCAAAGAAAATGACGTTCTTCCATTTCCCATGCTTTGGCTTCTACAACCGCCGTAGCCAGTAGCACCTGCTGGGTGACTTCGTTTACGAAGTGATTCATGATACTGGTACCCGGTATAGCCTCTTCAGTTGAATTGGTGACTTGTTGTGTGTGAACTTGTGCCATAGTTAGGCGTTCGACTGGCTCTCCGTTGCCGAACGCTTGCTGTTCACCCTTTTGATGTAGTAGCGAATGGTGTCTCCTATTACAGATTTGACAACTTTTTTGTATTTTTGCAGTACTTGGCCGAATGATTGTTACCCAAACAGTTGAAACATAACCCATTGGTTTGGACAAAGTTACGCTTTACATCGCCATCCAAGTTAACGAAATCTTTACAATGTATTATACGATGTTCGCCTTTGCAATAACTACATGATACATTTGTAATATGAAGATTAGCAACCATTTGCACTGGAGTACTTTTGATGATAACTAACATTATTTCCTTTATAATTAGTGTTATTACTGGTACCCCTTGGTTTATGACTATAGCCTGGTTCTAAAAACTCTAATGCATGAAATCTAGTCAACAAGAAATCTTTAAATTGCTCTAAACTCGGTAACTGATCTAACCCTGATACAGATTCACTAACTTTAGTTTCCCAGTTCTTACGACTTTCAGCATCTAACTTGACTAACAATGTACATAAATTATAATAATATCCCAGGTACCAGTGTCTATACCAAGACTCTTTAAGGCGTTTAAAGTTTCAGTAGTACAATCTAATAGATTCTTAATATCTGTGGCAGACTCAGTTAGAAGCGTCTTTTGCGAAATCTTTTTAATATGCTATTCCCTAAATATTGTTTGTTATTGTACCGACATTCTAACTGGGTCCAACACTGACTGTAACTTTCGCTAGTAATAGGTATGTGTCGTAACAGTTGCTCCGCTTCGCCTGTCAAATGCGCCTTCAGATAATGCAACTTTTGCACGTCATCAATGTCTTTGTTTTTGTGGATGAGTGAAGTAAATAAATCCCGGAAACTCGTCCATTCTGCCGAAAAACTTGGAATTGAGATCTTTGGCAATTTTACTTGACTCGATTTTGATATGGTCGCAGATGAATTGGAACTAGTACTACCAGTGGCGTGCACAGAGTTTTACGACAGGGTAGACACAAAATTTTGAGAACCTAATAACTTACAGAAATACTGCGGGACAGGTTTTCTTCGTCTTCTGAAATATCAAGCAAATCGACCATCTCTAAATAATTTCCTCTATTAACCGACGACCGCAAACTATAAACACCACCACAATTATCAGTATCACAATTAAAAGAATACACTAAAAGTTTTTATTCGCTTATTTACTAGTCACCACTATCACACGTAATAATCAAAACAAACAATAATGGCGTCCAAGTAGGTAACAAAAATACGACACACTTAAATAGTACTGTTTTTGCGCTAATTAAAGTAACAAAAAAGCGCCTTTTTAAATTCGTTACATAATCAACATCGGAAGTTTGAATCTACAAATAATAGCTAAGGAGAGAGCGAGACAGGCTACCCGTTCGGAATTGTTCGCTTAATATCGGGCGTCGCGGTATTCGCGCCTCGCTCGCATCGAATGTTGTTCGGCGTGTCGAGTCGCGGGTCGGGAACATCCTACTTCCGTAAGGAAGTAAAAGACATGAGACAATGTCTTACTTCTGTATTTGTGTGCGTGAGTTTTGTTATTGTGTGCAATATTTTTATAAGAACGCACACACACGCGGTCCGTGTTATCACGAGGCACACAAATGTAAAATTAGACAGAAAATCGCCTGTCTTTACCGCTTACGGCGCGAAGCGGCGCTAGTGCCGCGGAATCGTTCAAGGCAATCTCCACGGAATCGACCATTGCGTACGTAATTTTGGCGCACCAACTCGATAGATGGCGCGGATCGCAAATTGATTATTTTTGTACATTTGTTTTATATAATTTTATAAAAAGGTAATGTTTGTAACAATATATTTCGTTTCTGTAATCAACTAGGGTAGGCAGTGTCTTTTTGTCTTTATAAGGTGCACGCCACTGAGTACTACTGGATCCTGCCGTAAATCTGCTAAGTGCTCTGTTTTTAGCTCGCATTTGTAGTCCATATATAGTTCGTAAGTCGCATCATCCTTCATATATGCACTATTTTGTAACGTTTCTCTGTCAGGTGTCGTTAAAAGCTACGCGTGCAGGCGTGAAAACTGTAGCCATAGCTGCTCTAAGCTTTCCAACCTAGTTTCTATATACGACATATTGATGCGATCCTTGGGAGACTTTTTATAATTATTAAATGCCTTCGCGATACGAGCATTCTGATCCGTCTGTAGACTTATACTTGCTTCAATCTTACTCATCTCTTCAAAACATTATAAGTCCCAAATGTAAACAAACTTCAAATTTTCTAAGTCCCAACTTCAATCTTGAAAAAATTACAAGTGTTTTTAACTTTGTTTATCTCGCTATAAAATCGGGCATAGATTCCCCGTCGGTTCACTTTTTCTTAAAGTATGCTAAGTTCTAAACACTTGTATGAATTATTGGACTTCTTCGCTATAAATTATTCTAAAGCAAAATTTCAGTTTGTTGATCTCTGATTTTTCTAAGTCCAAAATTGACAGTTTAAACTTCAAATTCAATTTGACAGCTGACAGTTCCAAATTTTGACAGGTAGCGAAAAACGACACTTCACAGATAAAATATAAAGTACTCACAGTTTTATGTCTTCTTACACTTTGCCAAACACTGCACTAGTACTTGAACCTCCAATTTGAACTTCCCGCCAAGTTGCTCGCCTGTGACGTCACTCTACGTCACGACGCTGCTGCCTCCGTTGACTGCACCACCGCTGGATGCTGCTGCTGGAAGGTCGCACCCTCGACAACAATCCGTTGCCACT
Organism: Apotomis turbidana; assembly: GCA_905147355.2. Lineage (NCBI taxonomy): Eukaryota > Metazoa > Arthropoda > Insecta > Lepidoptera > Tortricidae > Apotomis > Apotomis turbidana. The sequence goes on from LR990286.1 coordinate 24,710,280, forward strand.
TGGTGCAGGAAAGCACTAAGAAATTGTATAAGGCCCAAGGTACACCCGGTTCGAAAAGGACCAATGTATGCACCTGTACTACTTTCAAAAAGGGCGCCCTCTATAGTGATCAATATTGAAACAACAAAGTCACGTATAAAGCCTATATTATTATTTTTTTTATACTCTCTGCTTGCGGGCCCGAAGGGGCCCTTTGCACTGCTGTGGTCAGGCGCGGCCCGTCCTCTTGGACAAGCCGCCGAAAAACCTATATTAAAATAAATTCACACGACATCTTATAAAACTGAGTAAAACAAACGATAGCGTGATGCAGCCGTAGCCGGTTGTCGGGTCAGCGCCATCTAGCGTGCAATTAAATAGTTATAATCACTATATAAAACAAACGATAGCGTGATGCAGCCGTAGCCGGTTGTCGGGTCAACGCCATCTAGCGGCCACTTGGCTTACTATGATTTATATGAACGCAAACAGTTATGTTTTAATGTAAAAGAGTTAAGATTATTTGATATTTTTGATTATTGAGGATACACGGATATATTAAAGATTAATTTGTTTTCACGAGAATTATACAAGCTTTCTAATTTACTTGAGTTTATCCGGCACTCGACAGCATTGCGATACAATACCACCAACACGACAAAGACGGTGAACTAGATAGGTTTATAAAAAAGATAACGGAGACACAGGTAAATCCTTTAAAGCTAGATGTTACATAAAATTTAATTCCAATAAAATTGAGTTATTAAACACAATCATATCAAATGAGCCCCTGATGTAAAGTAAACGATTACTTGAGGTTAAAAAGCAATATTTATTTATAATTAAGAATCAACTGTTGACAAGAAATAAATCAGAAAATGAGCATTAAGTTTAGGATTGGTTGCTTAGACCGCATGTTGCTAACCTTTATTTAATTTTACGTGTTTCCTATGATTGTTTGTATTCGTTCGATTGAGTTGTGCAATAAAGAAAATCTATTCTATTCTACTTATCTATACACTCGTTATATGTGGTGATGTCGGTAAGCTAGACAAATTAAGATGCTTTTTATTTTCTATTTGTTGTTAAAAAAATTATTTTAGGTTCAGTCAGCAAAAAATAGTCTACCACTTTTCGGCTATATGTTAAGGAGATTAAAGGTCAAAAAATTTAAAGTTCACAATGAAGTAAAAAATTGTATGGTTCAGGCAGGGTTAGAACCTACGTCTCTGCGTCCACCAAAAGAAATGCAAGACGCTACCTGTTGAAAAAATCAATGGCTCTTGTATCAGGTTTAGTGTCTAGGACTGATAAATATATAGGACGCCCGTGTTAGCCAAGAAAGCCGTGGGAGACGCCAACTTTGTTGTAAACATTTGGTTGACGCTGGCAGACGTTACTGCTTTGATAAAAATAATTAGTCCAAAAAATGGTATCTCTTTCGTTTCACTGTTCATTACACTTAATTCTATGACAAACTGTGTTTCATACCAAAACGTACCACGAGGCGTTATATCAAACCTGCAAAAATTTAATAAACATAAAATTCTGCCCGTTTTCATTTTCCTGCACTTGTTTAACGTTGCGTGTACCATAAACTAAATCATGAATGAATAAAGTACATATGTTTTTAGTATTACTGACGGCGATGCCATGAATATGCAAGTGATGCTGTGATGTAGCATAAATTTAGCGGGGAACCGACAGCACCCGTGATATCGCGACTTGTATAATTCATATTATATCGTATTTATTATTAAAATTAAACTGCGGTTCTTGAGTTGGCTGTTTGGGGAAGCGAAATGCTAGCGGTGGCGGGTAGTTGATGTGATATTTAGAAAGCAGTGCGGATTTGTATACAAAATAATGTTTACAAAAATATGAAACATGTAATGTCGGGTGCACATTAATTTTTTTATATTAAACCATTGATACAAAGTTCAAAAATGAATTAAAATGCGTAACCTAGGTTGTTGTAGGCTTTAGCCTTTCAAATAAACAATGCGAAGATCGACACACGAAGTATAAGGAAAAATTGGAAAGGTTGCTTGGGCGTTACGTTGGCGGAAAAATTAACGCGCTGGAACGGCAATTCGTCCAATCTCTTTCACCAGGTTACACACTCAATTTCTCTTTGATCTTTGTACCAATGGCGCAATGTTTTAAAATAATAATGTTTGTCTCTCGATGTACTGTCAGTAGGCAATATTGTCTCTTAATTTCTAAACACGATTTTAATGACATACTGTATATTATTGACAGTCACAAACAACAGCTTTAGCTACCAGATTCCTAAACAACCCTTGGAAATTAATCAGAATTCACGCACGGTACGAATTTATTTTGTACGACAATAAAGTTTTGTTTGAAAGAAAATAGTGTACGCGAAAAACATTACCAGTTAATTAAGCGCTGAATGAAGAGTTTTGATTACAGAAGGAGAAATAATAACATATATATTCTACGAATAGTATCGTGACCGTGAGTATATATTATCCTTTTTCCACTTTTGCCCACATTGAGCATATACCTTGTAGTGTTCTCATACCTTGGTAATTCCTTTAAGCGATGAAATTCGGGGCTCCCTTATATCATTAAATGCTCTGTTTATCTCTCTAGCACGTTGTTCGTTCGGTATATTCGCTTGCTTCGATGTATTGACTGAAACGATAAACAATATTAACTCTAACTCACTGAAAATCGATTTGACGCAGGCTGCTACTTACATTATTTTTCTCTCCTCCTTTTTCTTATTATTATAGTGGCGTTTTGTTGTAAAAAACACTAATTTACAATTTAGCTTTGTTATGACATTTCTGTTAGAAAAAATGTCATAGCAACGTCTTGTCTTATAAAATTCTCCATTTCACGTAATTTTACTTCCAAAGCGGTGAGGTTGGATATATTTGAGCTAGGTCGTATTAACTTTATCGTTTGGCTGGTTCCCTAGTACTTCATAAAATTCAAAATTCATATTTTTATCTATTCTGGAACCTTTTGTCAGCGAGCCTGATATAAAAGCGCTGCCATCAGCTCAAAATTCAGTCTTCTCGTGCCTCTCAACTAAGGAGGAACTCGAAATTGGTCTGTGCAGGGCCAAAGCTTGGCCCTGCACTCAAGAGAGACCCTTTTCCCCTTTGGCTATCCCCAAACAAGACTACTGACTCACTCGGACGCTGAAAGGCCTTGCCTGCTGCAACTACGAATACGTCCACCTGCTGCCACTGCGTATCTGCTACCACTGTGTATGCGACCGAGTATACGCCCTCCTGCTGCTGTTACGTATACGCCCTCCTGCTGCTGTTACGTATACGCCCTCCTGCTGCTGTTACGTATACGCCCTCCTGCTGCTGTTGCGTATACGCCCTCCAGTGCTGCCACTGCGTAAACGCCCCCCTGCTGTCACTGCACATACGCCTTCCTACGACCACCTGTGTGACCACCTGCTACGGACTGATACCAGGCTATACGGACATCGCCTCATCTGCAACCCACCTGCTACGGACTGATATCAGGCTGCACGGACATCGCCTCATCTGCAACCGCCCGGACCTAGGACTAACAACCTCCCCTTTACTCCGTTATCACACTGCCTTGGTGACTTGAGTGAAAATAAAGAACCCTAACCCTGAATTTACTGTTTTTCTCTTTCTTCTTCTTTTCTACCTTATCTTTCTGTCTCTTTCACGTCTGTTATCCTGTCCTTCGACTCCTCGGAGGACCGGGTAACACGACAGTTTGGCGCCCAACTCTTTTTATTTTCACTCACTTCTCTAAATTCTAAAAAACGCTTGCACTAGCGCACAACTTTTTCGGTTAGCTTTGGCCACATTTCAATAGTCACCATGGCTCGGCCTATTTAATATATCCACCTCTAAAGCTAATTCTTATATATTTGACGATCGTTACAGCCTTCTCCGGTTTGTGATTACCACTGCTACTAAAATGATGACTCCCTCATTTCTGGTCTTCGGTCGCGAAACCTATGGTCTGTTTCATTCTCGTCATCTAAATCTAAATTTAAAAGGAATTACTTAAGTAACTAAAATATTTATTTCACTAGCTTGTACATATGTATATTTGTGTATATAATAGTATCACATTTCACTATGCCATCTCCATTGAATATTTTTATTTTGTTTTTCTTTTCCTTGGTAGTACTGTGTGCGGTTTCAGACTAGTGGCCCGCTTTGCAGTACTCCAATTATGTTTACTTGTATTATATCTTGTTCTTCCTTCTTCTCTTTCCCTAAACTAGAGCGGTCGTCCAACTCTGGAAAAAAATAAGCCTAATGGACAAAACTTTCTTTAAACTTGTGCTTGTGTTTTGCTTGGTCTATCCCAAACACAAGTACCTCTACTCTTACTCTAAAAGTTGGCTCTAGAATCAACTTCCCTAGTGGGCTCTAATCTACTAGGCTTGTAAATAGTTTATATCCCTTCATCGAGCGGCTGACAACTCGGTAAATAAGCCCTAGGTCAAATTTTTCTCATAAAATGGAGCGGATGACTACTCCTAAAAAAGAAGCCTTAGGTCATAGGGAGGACTTCCGTAGGAGTGTGCGTCATTGAACGTGAACCACATCCCCTTCCTTTGTAAGAGATGAATGACTGCGTGACTAGGACAGAGATGAATGTTAGGTCCGGAAGTTCTTCAATCATTTTCGTATCTCACCAACCATTTCATTTCATTAAACTTATTATTAACTTTTCTTTTAGATCTTTGACAAAAAAAAAAAAAAAAACTTTTCCTCACATAAGACTACGAAAAAGTTTTTTTTTTCCTGGGTTTTTGGGGTAATGTAGTGTTCTCATACCTTGGTAATTCCTTTAAGCGATGAAATTCGGGGCTCCCTTATATCATTAAATGCTCTGTTTATCTCTCTAGCACGTTGTTCGTTCGGTATATTCGCTTGCTTCGATGTATTGACTGAAACGATAAACAATATTAACTCTAACTCACTGAAAATCGATTTGACGCAGGCTGCTACTTACATTATTTTTCTCTCCTCCTTTTTCTTATTATTATAGTGGCGTTTTGTTGTAAAAAACACTAATTTACAATTTAGCTTTGTTATGACATTTCTGTTAGAAAAAATGTCATAGCAACGTCTTGTCTTATAAAATTCTCCATTTCACGTAATTTTACTTCCAAAGCGGTGAGGTTGGATATATTTGAGCTAGGTCGTATTAACTTTATCGTTTGGCTGGTTCCCTAGTACTTCATAAAATTCAAAATTCATATTTTTATCTATTCTGGAACCTTTTGTCAGCGAGCCTGATATAAAAGCGCTGCCATCAGCTCAAAATTCAGTCTTCTCGTGCCTCTCAACTAAGGAGGAACTCGAAATTGGTCTGTGCAGGGCCAAAGCTTGGCCCTGCACTCAAGAGAGACCCTTTTCCCCTTTGGCTATCCCCAAACAAGACTACTGACTCACTCGGACGCTGAAAGGCCTTGCCTGCTGCAACTACGAATACGTCCACCTGCTGCCACTGCGTATCTGCTACCACTGTGTATGCGACCGAGTATACGCCCTCCTGCTGCTGTTACGTATACGCCCTCCTGCTGCTGTTACGTATACGCCCTCCTGCTGCTGTTACGTATACGCCCTCCTGCTGCTGTTGCGTATACGCCCTCCAGTGCTGCCACTGCGTAAACGCCCCCCTGCTGTCACTGCACATACGCCTTCCTACGACCACCTGTGTGACCACCTGCTACGGACTGATACCAGGCTATACGGACATCGCCTCATCTGCAACCCACCTGCTACGGACTGATATCAGGCTGCACGGACATCGCCTCATCTGCAACCGCCCGGACCTAGGACTAACAACCTCCCCTTTACTCCGTTATCACACTGCCTTGGTGACTTGAGTGAAAATAAAGAACCCTAACCCTGAATTTACTGTTTTTCTCTTTCTTCTTCTTTTCTACCTTATCTTTCTGTCTCTTTCACGTCTGTTATCCTGTCCTTCGACTCCTCGGAGGACCGGGTAACACGACAACCTATTTACTGGTTATTATGTTTCCCAAAGTTTTTTTTACTTTAATTTGGAATTAAAGTATCAGTATTTTATTGGGTGATTATTCGAGCGTTTTAACACGACCTCCGTATGAACTGAGGGCCTATTTTTGGTTGTCTTGTAGAAGTCGCGGATTTTTACGATACATATCAAAATGATTTTGATTGCCTTTATGGATGGGCCAATATTGTGGATATATTAATGAGACGGTTAAAACGCTCAAATAATCGCCCTATTATAGCGTATCGGTAGAGCAGGGGACTATATATTAGTCAACGAGCCAGTACGCAAAATGGTTACAGTTCCTGAACTTATGATGCTGACTCTAATTCCTTATAATATTACCTATCTTAATTTCCAGAGTAATTAACTAAAGTGTGAGGTGTTGGGGTATAAACTACATGTAGGTAATGTTCAGCTAGCGAAGTGAAAACTAATGCAACAGTTGATAAAGACACAGACACATCACAATTTACTGTTTCTACACTATTATTAGCCACTATTGTTATATTGTTATTCTGTAAGGTATTTGTGTATGGGACCATCTAGCCTGAAATAAACTAGGTCGATGCAGAGTCAGCCACCGGCTAAGCTTGCACCATAGATTGGAGCGGAGTTTTTTTTTTTTTTTTTCGAAATTTTCTCTTCGTCACGACCTAGCGAAATTTAATTTGTGCATTTTAAACCAAACATTCCTAAAATCGGTTGAGAACTCGCTGAGATCTGCGCATTGTCACAAAGTCCATTCGAGTCGATCCATGGGAGCTTCGCTCGCTTCGCTCGCTCCGCTCCAATAATTCAAATTTTGATTATGAAATTTCAAAATGAAACATTTTGTAGATTCAAGGGCAGGGCCGTGATCTTGGGGACATCCGTTCTAATTAGGTAGGTACTCTTAGTATAGGTTAAGTTCATTATTTTTGATGTTTACTTGATACGATATCTGGACAAGCCAGGACTCATTTAGCATTTGCATAAAAAGTTATTGAAAAAGAGCATCAATTTCTCAAAAAACAAAAACTGGTGATGGACGCCACGCCACTGGACTGGAGGTCATTGAAATTTTTTGTATGTATTTTCTTACTCACACTTATTTTCTTCAGAGGGAATTTGTTGCTGGCAGACATAGAGGAATGCAACGTTTCCGAAGACATGAATAGGGTGACCGGAGGAAGAAAATAGGCAATGCTGACCCCACAACCATGTGGAAATACATAGTCAGCAAGAGGAGAGGAGAGAGAGAGAGAGCTAGAGAGAGAGAGAGAGAGAGAGAGAGAGAGAGAGAGAGAGAGAGAGAGAGAGAGAGAGAGAGAGAGAGAGAGAGAGAGCGGTGCTACCAGATGGTACTGGGTGTGTTACCCAGTACCACCCAGTACGATCTGGTAGCACCGCTCTAGAATAGAATATAATAGAATAGAATAGAATAGAATAGAATAGAATAGTCTTTATTTCGTCATCACAGGTAACAATCAGGTAACAATGGTGGTAAAATATGCAGCAATTCCATGACGCGCCTTTTGGCATACGAAATACATTATGATTCACTTAAAACTAATACAATCAATAGTAAAAATAGTAATAATAAATATAAATGTTAATGTCAAAATATGGTTACAATTCATTACAGTACAGATTACACTTCTTATTTCTCAATGTCAAGGTCAGCATCATTAAAATAATCATTAATAGAATTACGGACTAGAGATTACGGACGGCCACCGTGCGGTCTTGAAGGAAACACATTTACTGAGGTGGCTGTGAATAAAGCTGTGGCAACCAACTTGCTTGATTAATTACGCCGTTATCGATAAAGCCGAACTTCTTGAAGCCTAATTCATCATATAATATGAGACGCTATCGCCTCGGTGTCACACGACCCTTAATTTTCTGAGTTATCTGGCGAAAGATCGTTGCCTGATAATGGAATATTTTTTGTACTTTTTACTTGATAACATCAGAATAAAAGAAATATTCTTTGAATGTATATATATATGTACCTAACTACCTATATAAGGTCAGTTGGGATAATCAGGCCGCACGGGTTAAAAGCACCTACCATTTAAAATTCGTAAAATCTTTTAGAACTAACTTGGTTGCGTCGTTGTAAGATGGCGTTAGCAGTATAATTCTATATTTTGTATATGTATTTTTGTATATTTTTACTTTAGATGCGCTTGTCCTGACTTGCCAAGATGAGCAAAAAAAAACGGGGTGTTTATTTTTTAGCACGCACTGGAACCTTATCAAATGAATAGACCTAAAACTATAAGTTGTTACGAGATCTATCTCAGTTCTGGCTGTGGCAAATGATTTGTATGACTTCAAAAAATAAATGTGGCTAAAATATCGCTAATACGAAATAAGTAGGACAAAAAAGTAATAAATACTTAAGTAAGTAGGCAGTCATGTAAAAAATAAATCTGGTAATATCTTTATGATTTTCTATTATTAACGTCATTAACAGTAAGAAAATGTAATGTTTTATGTATATGGGATACTTGAGTTTCTGAAATAATGGAAATTGAGTCTAGTATAAACGTCAAATTCCAAGTTAAATTGTCTAATGCCTAACTAAGACCTCTAAGTTACGCTCCAACTAACTTAGGACGCCCTTGATAAAATGTATGATAATACATTAGGTATACCTACCTTTAGTAAATTTATGGAAGTTCAGGCTTTGTGCGAGTTAGTTCTTAGACGAGATGTAGGCTACCACAAGTATTATGTAAAGTCCTCCGAGTGGGTAGGGTACGCTAACCCAATAGGCTAGTTGACTCATATTAAATTGTATTAAAACAAATATTTCGTATAGCATTTGACAAAGGAAACCTAAATATTATATATATTTCAGTTCATAAAAGTAGAAGATGGCTGAACCAATTGAAATTGTGATTTTTAAATTTATAAAATATGTTATGTTTAATTTGTTTATGTGGGTATACACCACAATCTTCCACCAGGTTACGCATTTTAAATTTTCTTAGAGCTTTAATCTTTGTATCAATGGTTTAATGTGATTTTGTTTCTGTATTTTGAAAAAACGCTGTCCGCCATTTTCACCCTTGATAGTGACGTCACTAATCTAGTAAAAAATTAAAAGTAAAAACGTCATTTGCATCATAGATAAGAGTACACTGGTCTTTATTTACGGGATCGCCTACGTCACACCAAAGATAAGCTAAAGACAAAAATGGCGGACGGCGTTTTTGTCTGTTCATGATTTTTTTATTTAAAATTGATAAAATTGAGCTTTCTAGCTCAATATAAAATACAATCCTTTTCTTAGTGTTAGTAAGATAATTAATAACCATTTCAAATATATTTCAAAAATGGATCCAGTAGCCATAGCCTATTCCTAAAATATTTTTTTCGGTTTATTAAATATTTTGAATTAAAATAGTTCCGAAAACATTTTTGTAACAAAAACTTATTACTTAATTATCTGGATGTCATACAACCCTCGATTATCCTCAAACAATCAATCATTAAGTTATTTGTAAGACTTAGGTACAAAGGTGTTACATATACATTGTTAATTAATAGTACCACTATGACATACTTTAGGAATAGGTTAATATTTATATTGATGATATTAGATTCAAATAAATAAAGAAGGGCATGTGGCGAGCTTATTTATATACTTATAAGTAATTATACGACATTATTTAAATAATTATTATTCAGATAGGTCACTATTCATTACTTAACTAAAATGTTATCTTCAAAATATTGAAATAATACGCTATCCTCTGGACCAGGAAATCATACAACGTCTTTTTAAATTGCCTTAATTAAATAATTATAATGTGTATGAGCCCATCTACAGGATTTTTTTTTCTGAAGTGTTTAAATTTCGAATTATGCTTGCTTTTAGAAGGAAACTTCACAATTTTGGTGTTTCCGACAAATAGGTATGTAAATAGACTGGTTGCAATAGCAGGGTGTTCAACCTTTAAAACTTTTTACTCAGATGACTTGCTCAGTGTAGCTAAAGAGGGATACATTTTAATTTTGTCTGTGATACTAAATATTCCTACACTAACATATACAAATCCTAATCTATAAAGTAATAATAGTATAGAAATAGATACATAATTATACGTATTTGAAATTTGGAGTAAAGTATGCAAATTGTATAACTGTCCGATGGGTTGGTGTGACACTTAAAAACTAAACTTATTTTGATGTAATAAAAAAATGATAGTTACTAAAATCTGGAAAAAACACTTGAATAAATACACCTTTGTATGAGATGGCGCTCTCAGACAGGCCACACTTGATTATGTCACACATCCGTGGCAAAAGACCTTTCGTCAAATTAGAGTTTAATGCCCAAGGGACAGACCCGAGTTCCGAAGGTTATCGCTCCGAGCCAGGGTCGGGCCAAAATTATACGTATCTAGGTCAAGATAAGGACTACAAACCCAACTTTTCGCACTAGAACCTCCGAGTTTTAGTTCACGATATAAAACGGAGTGAGAAAAACTTAAAATGCTAATATTATTAAACTAAGGCCGCCGGAGCATTACTCGTACAATACGATTTGAATATATAAAATTTAACAGACGTTTGTATTTTTCTACAAGATAATTTTCAGGGAGCATAGAAGTTGGATCAATTTGAGTTTTAAAGAAGAGTTGCATTTTAAAGCTAGTGGCGCTATAAACAGCTTTCATATTGAAATAATGTGTATACGTGAACATATGCATTATAAAATGTTAGTAGAGTTACCTATGTCAATGGCCAATTTCAAATTATTGTTCATCAGAATGCTGCTCAATCCTTCGTTCTTCTTCAAAAATAAATATTGCGAAATATTCAGCCCTGTTTACATCAGTGTCATTCGATGACTTTCTGATGAGTATGTTCTTTTCTCCATCTAACTCTGTCCATTAGCCACTTCCTTGACTTCCCTATACAGCATGACGTCCACCTTCTCTTTTATTTGTTTAACGTTACTTATTTTTGGTCTTCCTTGTCCTCGCTTACCTCAACCTTTCCTTCTATGATGTTATTTATAAAATCATCATGTTGTATAAAGGTTGCCTAACATATTACCTCACTCTTTTAAGCACTTCCTCATTAGTTACTTTTCCGTCCAACTGATCTTCTCCATACTTCGCGAGCACCACATTTCAAATGCCTTCAGAGCATGACTTTCAACTATCTATATAAAAATAAATTAGTACCACCATAAATAGGTACAAAATATGGCAAGGACCAAATAGCAACCGTCGTTGGGCTATCCTTACTTAGTATGTACCGAACTATCCAATGGTGTGTTCATTAGAGCAGCTCTAGAGTAAATACGCTTATGCCAGGACATGTGGAGTGAGCTAATTAAGTAAGTACATCGCGGTACTGGTATTAATGTAATCCTTGTGGTTACCAAGGCACTTTGCGAGTGAACGGTATAATTGGAAAACATATTTCGACCAAATCAATGTAACTTATCGTCGCTGTGCGTGCAGTACGCTATGAAGTTTTAGAGCTACTTTACAGGAGACAAATAAAAAACTTTTTTGTTTCGTTACATAATTATTGAAAGTCAATCATCTCTTTCTCGATTATATGCGTTGTTATTTTTATCCAAGTTAGTGTGCGGTGACATCACTAGACTAGTCGGCTTTACTTGTACTGCAAATCGGAAAGGGCAAATGAAAGTCGAAAAATTAAATAAAAATAACATTTTACAAGTGCTATATTGAAACAATCTGATTGTTTATCGTAAAAACTCAGATATGAATTTATGTAGTTTGCTAATAATTTGTATATCCCAAATATGTCATTATCTTTGACTCAGCATGTTTATAGTTCAGTAAGATGGGTGGATTTAATCGTGTAATTTCTGCTTCTACTCTCTAAAATATACATGAAAAATACACTGAAAAAAATATCCAGTGGAGCCTACTGACATTACAGTAAGCGTAACCGTTATTGCAGTTAGGTTTACTGAAATGTCAGTAGACCTAACTGTTATTGCAGTAAGTCTTACTGTAATGTCAGTAGGCTCCACTGGCTATTTTTTTCAGTGTAAAAATAAAATTAGACAAGTTATCAACTCACCTGCCTTATCCTTTACTATTACAACTTAAATATAATCCGCAATTGACTTGATATGACACAGTAAAAACACCCCAGAAATTCATATTACCCCCTGGCATTTATTGATATTGATGTGGCCATACATCTTCCGTACACGGACCGTATCAATCATCCGGAGTCTTCACACTTAATACCTTTTGGGTACGAAAAGAAAACACCAACCCACACATTTTTACTCTCAAAAGGTCTTATGTTTGCAGCAAAAATTCGTCGTTTGCGTCCTTCGTTGTACGATGGATAACACAAACCGGGTACCTATTATGTAAATAAGATCACGTTGGGACCTATGAGATATCCCAGGCAGAGATTTTAACTGCCAGATCCAACGGAAGCCTACGCGCTTGTAAATATCGCTTATGGAAATAGGTCGATACGAACCTTCTTTTCTGTGTCGGATTGCGATTTTGGAGTATCGAGTGTTATGAGAATATGGGTTGGTGTTAGATGAATGTGTTTGAGGTCTTTACGCACGCTCCTGTTAAATAATAAGAAGAGAGAAGAGTTTTAGCTACTCACTGGGTAATTATAGCGTACGTCGACATACAAAAAACTTTTGATTCAGACCTTGGATAACCTTTATTTTTTCTATTTTCAATTTTATCTAACCACTACCCCTAACGAAACGAAACCCTAACCTAACGAAAGTGTATCCTGTAGAAAACCGATAAACAGGCAACTCTTTTGCGGTGTTCAAGGTTCTACAGCCTTTGCTGAACTAAGGCAGGGTCGCCGATGAGCTTATTCGGACGTTTGTCTATTTAACCCTTAACCACCTACCTCCCGTCTCACAGACTCATTCAAACCTAAAATTGTTAAGATTCCGATGTGCGAGCATCCTTCAAACGTCTGTGTCCTTGTACCTTCTTCCCTTCTACCTCAGTGCCGCGTCGTCGCTCGACAAGGTCGGTCGTTAAGGCATTTAATTTTGGTGAGCATATTATTGTGTTCGACCGTCTCTGAGACGGGTGGTAGGCGGCTACGTATTTTTTCTTAAGGGTCTCGGAGACGGGTGGTAGGTGGTTATGTGACTATGAATACTTTTTTCTTTACTTAGGCGACCGCCTACTCAGGTTGGTAGTGATTGGTAGTACGGAAAACCTGTTCTACTTGTGACCCGAAGAAAAAACAGGACCCAGTACGTATGTTTCTAGTGCAAAAAATCTGTTTGCCTTGAATGTGCAAACAAACTTACATTCACTGCGGCAAACAAATTGAATTAGTTAGTGGTCTGCAATTTTATAAAAATATTACCTTTATTTTAACGAAACTTATTGATTCAGCATTGTTAATTATTGAATAATTATAAATAATTACTTAGATCTCTATATAAAGTCAATATTTTTGTTAATCTAACCTTCCAAAGGATGTTTCCTAAAGTATTGGTTTGTTAATGTTTCCAGAATTATTATTAGTTTAAAATAGTAGATTGTACGACAAGTGCATAAAACGCATCATTTCACACGAGACGTTTATCCATCCGAGCGAGCTTGCGAGCGAGGATGAATATAAAGTCGAGTGTAAAATGCGTTTTATGGACGAGTTGCACACTCTACTTTTCACTTCGATTGCGAGGAAATGAAACTGTATCATGTAAATAACATATATACACATATCATGTATACATAAAACAAATTTAATTAAAATTCAATAAGAAATATTTAAAGTAATAGTTTAAAAGGTAATAAATGATAGTAAATAAAAGTTTCAAGTTTATTTCAAGAAGTTTTATTGTGTACTTTGGCTGTTGGTATCTTTGCCTTGGTCTTAGAACACTAACAAAACGAAATAAAATAAAGAGTTAAAACCTGTTCCAGACCTTCCGATCCGAGCAGATTTATCGGAATAAATCGGATAATGTGTAGTGCAATTGTTAGGATCTTATACACTATCCGATTTCTTCCGATAAATCGGATCGGATCGGAAGGTCTGGAACGGGTTTTATTGTATGAAGTTTTATGTTTTTTTTTTAAGGACCTTTTTCGTGTGGTTGTTGGACCGATCGCCTTGGTCTTCGACGACGATTTTACTTTATGCTCTAGAGCATAAAAAGCGATTTTATGTCGCCTTCGCACAGCATAAAGTCGAACGTTTAGAGCAAGAGAAGTGAAAAATATTTTAATATGTCTCTATTGCCATTATTATTTTAAATTGCCCATCCGATCTATAAAATGTAATATAATAAGGCCGAAATTATGTATCCGTCCTGGGGACGGGAGGTAGGTGTTTGTGTGACTAAAGAAGCAGGTAGGTAGTTAAGGGTTAATCCAAAGTTAGTATCTGACAGACCCGACCCAAAGATAGCAACAGTTTTTATTTACAATCCGCCAAATGTTTTCCTTCTCCAAACTTTATTCAGCAAGCTGCAAAACTGTCGCGCGACCACAAACCGCTGTTATTTTGCAAAACAAATGCTATTCGTGAAATTAGAACTGGCAAAGCGAAAACTAGGTTGACCTAGAGTAGGAAAGTGGGTGAAAAAGTTGTTCGTTCGTTTTCTTTGATTCTGAAGTTGTGCAAAGGCGGTATTGTATTTTCTTTACAGCGGTTGCTCGAGAAGTATTTCTGAATATGAGAAAATGTGCATCTAAGACAACAGTTTTCTTATAAACATAATTTCAAACTAAATTATAAAACTAACAAGTTTTAAAAAACACCGCTCCCTGTCGACTCTGGTCCAAGGTGTCCATAACGCTCGCAGCATTTCCACATTTTCCAAGCTGGACAGCCTTTGTATTAATAATAATTATGGGTTAATTAATTTACCAACTAGTACAAAATATGATAAAACATTAAAAACTCAATAAATTACTTGTAACGAAATGATGGTGTTTTACTTTCATTATTATCATAAAATACTCTTATAAGGTTGACTGGTAGAAAATCACTTTTTCAATCATTTTTTTTTTTGTGCAACAAAGACTGAATAAATAAATAAAATACTCGTATTTTGAAGTTCTTTTTTTTCAATAATGAGTATCATAATATTGACTGATCCTTGTCAAGAAATACAATTTATCAGAAAAAGATACAAATCGAAACAAAATCATTATGAGGCCTCTTACTGGTTATTTAAAAAGATTTAAAATTAAAATATTCTTGATTAGATTAACCAAGGTTTTCCTCAAAGATATAAACAAAAAAAGAAAATTTTAATCCTATTCCACGAGCGATTGTATAAAAGCTGGATTCTAACGAGATCATTGATAAGAGATAAGCTCTTTGATGGATAATATCGGCGAAGCAACTCAAGAGTTCAAAAGTCTTCGAGATTTTCTTTAATACTGTTGGAGTACCTTTTGATTGGCAGCGTCAATAAAATCGGAATTTGTTTCAATGTTTCTCAATTTTCAGTGATAGCTTTATTGTATCACTTACTGAGCTAAGGACTTTTTTTATTGATACGACTTCACTATATTCGAAGTACCTATAACCGTTATGAACTCTTCTTTTTCATTGAGATGAATAAATAAGTAAATATTCAGGGACAATCTTACACCAATTGACCTAGTCCCAAACTAAGCAATGCTTAATAATATGCGAACTAGACGACGATATGCATGATATATAAATTTTAAATATATAGAATTTGTGTACCCGCCGCCGGTTTGGAGCGAAATTTTGGGCAGAACCAGACACACACCAGACAACTAGTACACAAATTGCATAATAATAAGCGCCAAAATATGAACAGTTCGACACAGTATAATTTTCATTTTATTCAATTGCGAAAATTTTGTTCTGATTGGTAATGTTTCGGGGGAGGAAATAGTCGAGAATGAAACCCCGATTGGTATGAAAAAATTAGCAGTGAATATCCTCTTAACCTGTCAGGTACTCTACATTTAAATGTATTCATGTAACAAAATGGAAGGAACAGAACGAAAGTGGGAAAATGAAATAGAGCATATTATTCAGGCTTCTTCCAAACCGAGTCGCATCTCCATAGGTCTTGAAGTTTAAAAGCGCAAACAAATGACACATCTCACTTGCACGCATTGCCATTTCGATCGCGAGCTGTTGAAATACCTCCGGCACAGAAAACATAGGTGCAGAAGTTTGAAATAATCAAAATAATGCTAACTAAAGAATCGACCAGAGCGTTGCTCAAAAAGTGACGGTGCGTTAACGCAGTCAAATGTAAATATTGACACAAAGCAAATTATGAATGGAAAATGTAATGTGATCTACTACAATGTAAGCAACGTAACGTTCTACTTAATAGCTCAGTTGGCAAAGCATTACGCCGGATATGTAGTCGCAGGTTTGAGTCCTGCTTACATTATAGTAGATCACATTTCATTTTTCTCTCATAATTTACATTTGTGTCAATATTTATAAAAAATAAAATGTATTTTCACATCAAAAATGGAATCGATAAAAAGACTATAATAGAAGCAGTCGAATGATGTATTAAAAATAATTGACTGCGTTAACGGACGCTCGCCGTTTCTCAAGCAGCAGAGTTTTCGATCCTTAAAACTTACACAAATTCAATAAATCCTATTACGCATTCAATAGAGCGCTTAAATAAGTTAAAATGGAAAACATCCAAATAAAAATACACTCATTCGCGTAAATCATAATGACTCCTGTGGCGCGGAGATAATCAAATTCAAATTCAAATTCAAATTCAAATTCAAATTCAAATTAGCTTTATTGACACAACATTAATTTGAATTTTTGAATTTGAATTTGAATTTAATCCATTAGCGAGTTATAATCCCACACAAAGTCCAACTCACTGGTAGTGAGGACTAAATAACACTTGAAGCATCTCTCTTTGGCCCTATGGTTGATTGGTAGAGAATGCGATTAGGCATTAAGTTCGCCATTTGTACTGATTTTCGTTTTGTGCAATAAAGTTTAAATAAATAAATAAATAGTCGGAGACAGGCTTCTGGTTTGTTATATTTTCTGCGGTACATCGTATGTCACGGGCAACGCATGCATTTCAACTGCGCTGCATTTGAAAAGAGTTTGGCGAGCGAACGTCTTTGCGAGCGCGGCACAGATGTCGGTTAATGGAAGAGTGATATCATTTTTCTTCAGCACAGTAAGGCTGTTGCACTAGAACACTTGCAAGTATTTTGTATCTAATAACTAAGCAGAATTTTTTAACCCGTTCGAATTCAAGACTTACGAAAACCACTAAATGAAAAATCAGCATAAAGTAAATACAAGTTCCTTGCAAGAAACAGATAAAACACTGTTAAGTTCATTGTGTGGATTAAATAATGGCATACTTTATTTTTGGTAGACCTTATGTGCATGGCATAAGATTCTAATCCTCTTGGCAGGAGTACTGTATCCAACTGATCATTTATTTCGACCACTGAATTATAAGCGCATCTAGCTAAGTGGTATGTGCATCGGACATGCATGTCGATGGACGGAGGTTCTAGTCTCGGTACACGCATATATTTTTCAATTTTTTCTGTGTACATGTTTTGATTTAAAATAATGTATTGTGGTCATGACTGGCAAATTTGCACATTACAGCTCGGTACACCGACGTGTTGACATCCACCACCGGTGTAGTGATTTAAGAATTGTTGAGATCAAGTCATTGCGGAAATAATTAGATTAAGATAATCTGTGCATCATCCTTACCGGTGGTAGTGATTGTTTTTGTTATTTGTGTGTCGTGAGAACTGAACAGGGGTGAGTTTAGTAAAATAAGTTAGAACGTGTAGGAATAGCTACTTAATTAAACTCCACGGAATGTCTAACGTATTTATATTTGTTTTAGCCTATCGAAACGCCCTTTATACGACGGCTATAAGTCTCTGTGTTCTACAGTGGACAGTAATTGAAAAGACGAAAAGGATAGGCCGAGTTCCTTGTCCACCGCGGCTAAAACTCACCTGGCGCTCAATTAATTTTAAGTTAGTTTTAGTATACTTTAGTTAATAAATAGTGTTTGTTATATTCAAATAGTGTCCGTTACTTACATTCCCTGATAACCCTTAACAACACAAGAAGGTTATATTCACTTATCGGTCAATAACTCAATATAAAATGGCTTAAAGGCTTTCAAATAAACAATGCAAAGATCGACAAACAAATCATAAGGAAACAATCGAATGATTATTTGGCGTTGACGTTGGAAAATTGATTTACATTGAACCATTTTTTTTATTAAACAATAGTTTGATAAAAAAAATGTGGTGTACCCACATTAAAAACAATGAGACATTATATGTTTCATAAATTTATCGATCAATATAATTGAAAGTAGGTATGATTTATTTAATGTGACTAAGCGCTTGAAAGGGCTGATTCCTATATTTAATCTTTCAATGTCACCTATGTTTCAAAAGATAAAGGAGGGTCAATTCATTGTGTCGTGGTTTGTCTCCAATCACCTTCAATCCATTGCTTCTTTAACTTGCTGCATCATAAGCAACAGTACCTAAAGTAAGTATACCTAATATCATTGCATAACCTCGCAGAGAAAATTACAAATATAGCTACATAATACCATTTGTTTTGTCATTTTTCTGAGTAGAAAAGTGCAAGAAGAACGAAGGTTTGGCCAGCATTCCGGAAAAAAAATAGAATTTGCTTGATGACAGATCCTTGACAAATCGCTACTGACGTCTAATAATGCAAATATATGAAGTATGCACATTATTACCATATGAAAGTTGTCTGTAACGCCACTATCCCTGGGCAAGACACGACACTCGTTAGGCTTATACAATGTCTCAAAGATAAATACATTCACTACAGTACTTTTATCTCACGAGCGCGGGTGAGCCATGTTTGTGTGAGTAGATGTACATGCACATTGGCTCTGTGTGGGTGAGCTCGGGAGCGAACAGTGCCGGCTCACCCACAGAGAGCCAATGTACATGTACATTACTCACACAAACATGGCTCACCCGCGCTCGTGAGATAAAAGTACTGTACGGGTAAATTATACACATTGTCTAGTGATTTAAATGCCAATCAAACAACTGAGGTCATTCAGAACTAAATCCGAGATGTGCTGACAAGTTTGTGCTACATATAAAAGAATTTAAATTGCTGTTCAAGTTTGTAATTTCACTTAGGTACTTACGTTTTAGGTTACGAGAATTCATTGATAAGTTTTTTTTGTGACTGAAAAATTAACAGTCCTAACTTTTTTAGTTTTTACTTTCTTTTCGTAAATGTTTTTTAGAAGAGGTTTGCCTTTCGTATTTTACTCCATTTTGGAACAAACCTAGACTTAAATTAGTATTAAGTAAGGAAGCTCTATTAAAAGTAAACGATTTACTATATCAAAATAAGACCCTTTTCAGCGCCGCGTGTTGCATATTCTACATTTTTATGAGGTAAATAAGTGTGTTTTCTTGTATCTCTTTCTTTCATTTAATTTAACCCCTTGTATGCTTAGGCACAGATCTGTGTGGGACATTTGAACCTAACGTTAAAATATCAGTTAATTTCATTTTGAATAACAAGGTTTTGACATTGCATTGGGGTTAAGGTCTTTTTTGGGTTCTGTACCTCAATCGAAAAAAACTTTGTTGGCCGTCCGTCTGTCTGTCAAGACCCTTTATCTTGAAAACGAGTGGAGGTATCGAGTTGAAATTAACACCATAATTATACTCAGGTCTATGGTCCCTTGAAGCTGTAAAAAAAATCAAGCTTCTACGTTAACGTGAAAAACGTACATTTCGACACTCTCAAGGGAATCAAATGATAGGGTACTTCCCGATGACCTAGAACTATGAAATTTGGCAAGTAATATTGTCACATACTACAAATACTTATAAAAATCTGAAAACTATACATTTGTAATAAAAATTATAGTCCTTTTCTAACATCATATTTGGAGAACTAGGTTGCGTTAAGTTTGCACCTCGTTTGTATGCGCCATATATTTCAGTTGCAAACTTAAGTCAACCAGGCCAATTAAGATGGGATAAGTGAAAGATTGTACGGAAACCCCGGTGCGCGAGTCAGACTCGCACTTGGCCGGTTTTTTGAACTATGTTGCATATTTCATTTAAAAAATTGTTACATTTTATTAAAAGGTATTAAAGGTTTTGTTAAATAAAAGCTGCGATATATTTATCAAAGGCGCTCCTTTCACTTAGACATCCGTGTAACCGCAATATGTGGTTGCGGAAGGAAATTCAAAATGAGCTGCAAGTGACATCGCTGCTTCTGCAAAAATGGCTACTGCTAACAGAATGTTCCGGAATGCTCGAACAATAAGATACGTAAAAGGCTGACTTTAGGAATAAGGGAGCTATATAAAGCATAATGCCTACCATGATCCAGTTAAATAAAGGATTAGGTTAATTTATAACAAAAAGACACAACCTGTCTTGCATGCAATAGGAAATGAAACTGTATTCGAAAGTTACGCTGCTTACGTAGTTTAAGCAACACTGTAACATATATTAAAGGTCTTAAGATACGAGTGTGGTTTTATGAACCGAGTCAAAGGCGATATTCATAATAGGAGCACATGAGTTTTCAAGGCCTAATTATTATGTTCAGTTGAATACACTATACTTTATATACACACATATTATTCATCATATTATCAGATATTTACTCAGTGATAAATACAAAAGGTAAGATGACTTCTGATCTGTTTTATCAATAAAAAGAGGTTGAGTTTCAAATAGAAGAACAAACTTAGAATCTGTCGCGTATCGTATCGTATAGCGTAGCGTAGCGTTTAATATTATATTTATTGCAGCTATTTCTGCCCGCATAGCGGATCAATGTATCTTAAAACAAAAACCTTAATAAACTAAAAAAAAAAAACCATTTAACCCATAACAATAAAGTTACCTGATACTTCACCAACACCTAAGCCGACATCTTTATTACCCTCCCAACTTTACAGGAAATTTAAAAATTTTCACCTTGTATTTACAAAGCCTCAAGGAAAACATAAATTTAAGTTTGCTCCGAGATAAGAGAACTCGCCGTAAGACACAATAAGACGTTTTAAACCGTTTTCCGTTCACCTCGGACAAAAAGGATTTTGCCTGTATACTTGGGAGATCTCACTGCACATTATTGACTGGTGAAAATGGTATTTTATTTAACAGAGCCTTGTGGAGTTGGGGAATTTATAGGTGGAGTGATACGACGTAGAAGTTAAATATCTATAATGAGATCGATTCGGGCTTTTTCAATAAATGGCTTAAAAATATATGTGAATCGTACGCGAAAGCACTACTTGCTAAATAATGAAGAATAAAGTGAGCTAATAATCTTTAAAGCCGGTAGCAAATGCCCCTAAGATGTTCCTTCTGTAACTTTGAATGAAACTGAACTTAAAAAATAACACGTTTCAAGTATCTGGGACATTACCGAAGGTCATCAGGGTTGTAGGCCCATAGATTTCTCAAGTGTTCAGATTCAGACGCAGTGAAAATCACACTCTTCAAAGCGTTCATGAAGACTGTGAGTTTTTTTCAAAACTGTCACTCCGTCTCGTCATCATCATCATAATTTCAGCCATACGACTACTGGATACAGACCTCCTCAAAAGTCTTTCACAAGCGGATAAAAGCGACCCGCATCTCTAATCAGGTCGTCCAACCACATTGCGGGTGGCCGTCCTATACACTACGCTTGCCGGTTTATGATCTTCACTCGACAATCTTTCTGCCCCAACGGCCATCGGTTTATTGAGCTATGTGCCCCGCCCATTCCCACTTTAGATTGCTTACTCGGTTTGCTATGTCTGTTTAATTGGTTTGTCTACTAATTTCCTCATCTCGTAGAGAGATCCCGAGCATAGGCCTTTCCAGTGGCTGTCGTGTAGCCCAGTCTCAGCTCATCATCACTGGTCATAACCGGCAATATGCACTAGTTGACGACTTTATTCGTCTTCAATCACTGAGGTATCTTGGACGAGAAGGAACTTTGCAGTTTCTCGAACGTTGCCTGCCTCATCTTCTGAATATTATTTCACTTTTTACATTAGTCTTTGACCCTGATGTATCTGTATTATATATGGGGTGATTGTAACGGTGGTGATAAGACTCCGTCTCCTTGGCCGCCTTACCTATATATTTAAAAATAGTGTAATAGTAGATTCAAATTTCATGGTCATGACAAGCATCTTGAAGGCAATAATTTCATAACAACCAATAACAATCACAAAAATGTTTTCTCCAACTTGTTTGGAAATGTTCCCATTAATGTAGTAAAACTCGACCGCGAAATAGTTTGTTATTTTTATAAGGCGTTAATACAAATAATAAAAAAAGAAATATTATTGGCCTCGGCCTTGAAATCAATATTATTTAAATAAGACGATTAAGTAAAAAACACACCTTCCATTTATGACGTCTCATACAAATGAGGCTACTCTTAATTTGGCCGGTTACTGCATTATTACTTATAATTTTTTCAAAAGCTAATAATTCACCATTCAGCCAATTGTCCACTAAATTAAAAAAATAAAAACTAGTATAAACTTTTTAATTGTTCTCTGCGTTTAGTTCTTGCACTGAACATTTTTCTGTTCTGCTACTGTCAATGTATTTTAAATGTCGACAAATTTCGAATAACGGATAAACAATTTAAATAATAATCTTAAGTATAGGTATGCGGTTAATTTGTTTTCATGATTCTTAGTTATTTATTAGAGATTTTTCACGAAAGTTTTAATTTTAATAATATGATGGTATTTAATGAGTGAGTTGAAAATTTACGAGTGTACCAAACGTAAACAAATAAAAAATAAAACAGAAATGATTGTGTCCAAATCAATATAAAAGTTATTTTGAACTTATGATCTTCTCCGAATGATAAATATCGTATGGTTTCTAAAAAAAAACATTGTGTTAAGAAGTTGTTGATTTAACTAAAATTAATAATTATGAGCATATTTTTTATTATTGTGTTTTCATATAATTTTAATTCTTAGTAATATATTTTGTTTTACTAAAAAAAAAACAAGTACCAAATGAACTTCATGGCACTAATATATTAAATAAAAATGTAGATTGGTGATTATTTCCAAGCATATTTGGAGAAAAGCACTATAAAAGCCTCGGCGGGAATGTCGGTTCGCAGATTCGTATTATTGAAGGTCTCGGCTACGCCTCGTCCTTCAAAATCATACTCATCCACGAACTGACTTTTCCCTGCCTCGGCAGTAATGTACTATTATCATATCGAATCTCAACACATCACGACCAATTTTTTGCTAAAACAGTTCAGATTTTTCTCTCAATTCAACGGGTCCCCCGTCACGTAGGGGCTTCCGAGCCCTCACGTGTCCTAAACGCGCCTACTCAGCTCACTGTAGTGTTAACCTTCTTGACCATTTTTGTGAGATAAAACAGCTTAGAAGAAAACCGTGCTCAGGGGAGGTATACTCGTAAGAGTCAAATGTGACCTGTGAACTCCTATATCTTATGCGAAAAATTGTTAATGTTTTGTCTTTTTTATGCAACAATAAACATTATTTATGAAGTACAGAGACATCGATTTTGTACCCTGTACTAGAAGCTACTTTTTACCTTGAATTTATAGTTTTTGCTTTCAAGCTTTCAACATTTTAGGAGTTGATTTTCTGGGGTAATAGTTTACACCCATATTACATTTTTTATGCCACACTGTGGTGTGATGGTGTTTCCGAAAATCCCCCGTACTCCCATACTACTCCGGTTCTGCAGGTTCTAGCCACTAGTACCTATCTCTAATAGTTGCTTTCATGTTTCTATCTAGTTAAGTCTATGCATTATTGTCATGATTAGATTAAAAGACGTACAATCCTGGAGGATGTGCTGAAGGTAGCTCCCCTAATGTACTTATAATACGCTCTTCAGCAACTCTCACCAGATCAGCATTGTGGGGAGTTTACTCACGTCTTGTGATCAAAGACTCATTCATGTGCAAATCATGTATGGAGCATAAAATTTAAGCATTAGTCGTTCTGATGAGGTTAGCCCATGTTTCATCTGTCAATCGATACATCAATAACCGCTTTAACGTTCGTGCCTGAAACGGTAACGTTTATTACGCGATAAATAAATGTCAAAGTAACCGTCACTTTTTGACAACTAGTGTGACAAATTCGTTATCACAATCATAACGAACACGTGATAAACGCAGTTATAATAGGCCCGAATCGATGAGTACAAAATATTTGAAATTCATTATGATGATGAAGAAATTAAAATTGAATATCAGATAAAATCTAAATCTTATTTGTAAATAAAATATGTCGAACTATTTTGATCTACGTTTAGATAACGTCAGGCTAAATATTAACACAAAGATTACACTACGCGCATCTATTCTCTCCTCAGAGTACAAGGAATCCTAAGTTGATATAAACTTTTGTGAGCGCTCCGCTCTCCCGGGTGTAGGGTTATTGTATAACTTAATATTGCAACTCACAACGTTTCATGCTCGATGGGCGTATCCTTGAATTGTTTTGGAGGTTAAGTTTTGTTCAGCTTTGCGTCATATTTTATGATATCTTTGCCGTTACTTTTCTTTAAATATAATGTTTATTTATATCGAACAATTTACGAGCGAGTTAACCTTTGCACTTGGAATGGTGAGTATTGATTGATATAATGATTATTATTATTTTTTTCTGAATAAAACACTTTAGTATCTAATCATTTTATCATGTTTTTTTTTCTTTTTCACATTTTCCCATCGCTTTGCTCGCGGGGCAAGAGTACATAATTCTAATCGCCTCTTAGGACCTGTCATGAAATTTTAAATCACTTTAAGCTTTAAGTCATTCTGTCGTTTCTGCAAAATGGAAAATCAAAAACGTACGCATAGACATTGCGTAGGCATTCCTTTTAATAGTCTTAATGGTTAAAACTGACTCATAAAATTCAATAAGATTATTCGCCTGGTAAGACTAAACCTACAAACCAATTTGTAAGTTTCAGGTATATTTTACAAAATTGGTTGGTATTTGATACATCGCTGTACTTTTAGGACAAAGCTTTGAAAGTAGATTAGGTAAACAAAAGCAAATTATTTTGAGCAAAATAAATCATGAAATTATTTTCTTGTCAAGAAACGCATCGATCTTATTTTCCAAGATGAACTATTGTGGAGGGCAAAAATAGTTGCACCATCGCTCAACTTGTCTAAATTAAGGAAGAACCAAGACAATTTCCAGCAAGTATATGGAACATGTTTACAGAAAGGGTGAACAACTTAAAAAATACCATTATACGATGAAATTTTTTAGGATTTATTAAAAGACCCTTTGACTTTGGTATTCAAACTTAGGATTTTTTTTAGTTAATTGAATTTAATTGTTTTTTCATGTACTTAACTGTGGGTACATGTGAATACGACACATGGCGTGTAGTTATCTATTTCCAATTCCAACATGAACTGGAAGCCCTCCAAAAGCCATGAAAATCATATTTTCTCTAACCGAGTTGCCAATATTGGGTGCGATGAGGGTCTGAAGATAGGAATGGTTTATTTTATACCTACTGTAGGTACATTTACTTTGATGAAATATCAAATATTCGAATGATCAATACGACAATTTCACATATCAATAAACTTGATAGAAGAAATCTTACACAAAGAAGTAAATCATGAACTTGATGGAAAAAATCTTATCAATGAACCTGACAGAAGAAATCTTACACAAAGATGTATCTCATCATGACTTTGATAAAAAATTAAAGGACTAAAATAATATTTAATGAAATTAATAAAACATTGAAACTTAAAAACGATAATAAATTTAGCGTCGTGTATCTATGACATCGAACACATCTAATATATAAATAAAATGATTATTTGTCTAACCCTATCTTATTAGTTCCAATCTCTTTTTAGTAATATAATAAAGGCATAACAAATTGAAATTCTAATGCAAAAACTAAATCAGGAAATCGCGTTAAGTCATGATCATGATTTACTCTTTGAACGGTAGCTTAATAATTTTTTGTATCACTCTTAATCAAAACGCAAAAGGAAAAGCATACCTATATACAAGATATTTTATGCAAAAAATATTCAAAAATGGAACAATCATTGAATGACTGGCAAGAAATAAGCTCGGAACAAAGTCAGCCCAAACAATAAAGAAGGAAACAACTGTTTGGGAAGCGCGTTTGATTGCTTCTGGCGGTAGTTGGAAGTTTGGACCCAGGGTCGCGCCTTGTGGAAACTTGTCAGAGTTATTGATGAAAATATTGAAAAGTATAGATAGTATTATTACATAATAAACGTTGCAAAAAATATACTTAAAATAACGAATGTGATAGTATATTAGAGGATTTAGAGGTATCCTGAAATCAATAATTTGGAATAAGCTCCAATATTCGCTAAGATCCTTTCACTTACCTAAATGAAAGCGGAATATCCTGGAGACGATTGAACCTATTTTATAAGACTTTCGATTCATCCTATTGGGAGCTACGAGGGATCCCCTTGGATCGCATAATGTTTTTTAGACTAATGCTATTTCGCATAATTGATTTAGCATAATTTGTTTTTGCATAGTGATATTTTGGCCTACTGTTTTTTCGACATACTACGCTATTAGCATAATTTTAGTTGGACTAATTTGTATTGGCCGAATATACTTTACGCATACTATTGTTTGGGCTACTAATTATATGGTATATCTGTCATAATGCCGTGGGGTAACCGGCCTTAGAATTGTCCCCCACCATATCGTCCTGTGGTTGCAGTAGAAGCCTGCTAAGGGAATAATAATAATAATATACCGGGAGATGGGCAGCAGCGTCTTCCAGAGACCTTAAACAAAAAAAAACAGCGCGCGCCAACTCGCCTGCCAAGCGTGGCGCGTATGGCAAAACCCCCCTTAATGATTAGTCACACAAATACCAGGCCCCCAGTCTCCGGCAGCTCCGCTATCCTTGGCGCGGGTAGCGGCCAAGGTAATAGCGGAGCAGGGGGTGCTAAGAATCCCCGGACGAAATCCGGCTACCCATCCCCACGACGACTGGCCCTGGTAACACACAACATACGCACAATGAGGACTGATAAAAAGATTTGCGAGTTGGAAGAGGAACTGAGCAGGTTACACTGGGACATTGTGGGATTATGCGAAGTCCGTAGAGAGGGGGAGGACACCGTAACCCTGAAGTCTGGTAATCTGCTCTACTACCGGGAGGGCGCCTAACAGTCCCAAGGCGGTGTCGGGTTTCTCGTTCACAGGTCCCTCGTTAACAACATAACTACCATCGCCAGTGTGTCGAGCAGGGTGGTATACCTAATACTCAGAATATCCAAAAGATATTCGTTGAAGGTCATTCAGGTATACGCACCGACCTCGTCGCATTCTGATGAGGAAGTAGAGGCTATGTATGAGGACGTAAGTAGGGCCATACATACTTCCAAAACCTACTTCACATTTGTTATGGGGGACTTCAATGCAAAGTTGGGCAAGAACAGCGGTGATGAGTTGAGAGTGGGGCAATTTGGATACGGGCAACGGAACCCTAGGGGACAGAGGCTGGCCGACTTTCTAGAGAAAGAGGAACTCTTCATGATGAACTCTTTCTTCCAGAAGCCGCCTCACAGGAAATGGACCTGGATAAGTCCCGATGGTTCCACGAGAAACGAGATTGACTTCATCATGACCGACAAGAAACGGATTTTCAGTGATGTGTCTGTGATCAATAGGGTAAAGACCGGCAGTGATCATCGAATCGTAAGAGGCACACTGAATATCAATGTTAAACTGGAAAGGTCCAGTCTGATGAAGTCTACGCTGTAGTGTTTGATTATGGGATATTAAATGAAACCACCAGTTCAATGTCCTGAAGATGACTGTATTATTTTTTGTAAACCGCCTACCCCATGATTCATGACTACCCACATATGCCATATACAACATCATCCTCATCATCAAACAATTTTTTTTTTAAATTGCCTACTTCACTACTTACACCTACAATACAATCAATATATAACCCACTCACATTAAGTATATAAAGAAATGTGGGTGAAGCAATAGAACTGAGATTCGACCTCAATGTAGGATCGAGTAGGAAAAATACATGCCTTAAGATAGGTAAACATGCGTAAGTAAATATCGTATTTCTTGCCTATTGCTTTCTCAGAGAAAGTTTAAAGTACAAGTTTGAAATTAGTATATTACAATAGATATATATATCCATATGTTCCCTTTTTTTTTTAATTATGATGTCTGAATATCTCTTTTTTTTTATAATTATAAAAAAAAAAGAAAAAGAAAGAAAACATATAAGAAGCATTGTATCTTGTTACAGTTAATTATGTACTTATAATATAAGTTTACTATTTAAATAATTAGTTTACATTTATTTTAGTATTATTTTAATTTACATATTTATCTTCAATGTAGGAAAATAATATCTAGTTTATTAATCTTAATACAATTGCTATAAGGTAGGTATTCTTTATCCTTCATACTCTCACTCTGAATTTACATGCACAATACATATTATTACAAGCAGGTGAATAATTAAATTAAATTTATTATATAAATAGTACTTTAGAATCTGTCAGGCGTCTGCACACGCCTGCCTGACCGAGTGTAACGGACAGAAGGGTCCCGGGCTGAATCGGCTCGGATCTCTCGCGAGTCCTCCGGGCCCGGTGCTCGACCTCCGTCACACTCCTCCAGATCATCATAGTGTACAAGCGGTGCACCGCTAGCGGTGGCAGTGTCGGGCCTCGGCGCCGACGCAGCCGGTATGATGTGCTGCCGGTTGCGGCGGTACCGCCGGCCGTCCGGCGTGCGCACCCAGTAGGAGCGCGGCCCGGCGGCGGCGCGCTCCACCTGCGCACGCACGCAGCGCCCCGCGCCGCTTGTCTCACCCGGGTCTCGAATACGCACCTGCTTATTGTCACTCAATGGTCTCAGCGTTCACACACACCATCGGAAAAAGAGGTTAGAATCCGTCGCGAAACAAAAAACGAGAAATCGAAACAGAACTACGATAAAGTAGTTCCTTTATCGTAGTTCTGTTTCGATTTCTCGTTTTTTGTTTCGCGACGGATTCTAACCTCTTTTTCCGATGGTGTGTACGGGTCGAGTAAAGTACTTTTTACCGGTAGTTTAGTGTTTAATCTCCTTCCCATGAGTAATTGAGCGGGCGAGTACCTTTCTCCTGATATGGGCGTGTTCCTAAAATTCAATAGTGCCACGTAAAAATCAGCCCTATCGTCTTGTGACTTAATTATTAATTTCTTGATCGTTTGTACATTACGTTCCGCGAGACCGTTCGAACGCGGGTAATGCGGTGAACTAGTGATTTGTTCGAATCCCCAATCCCTAGCGAACGTCTTAAATTCCTGAGATACGAATTGACAACCGTTGTCTGACACCAACCTCTGTGGTATTCCGTGTCGCGCAAATATGGATTTAAGAAATCCAATCACCGTCGCGCTCCTAAGGTCAGAAATAGTCGCTACTTCCACATACTTCGAATAGTAGTCTACAACGAGAAGATAATATTTATCTTTTACCTGGAAGATATCAGTCGCGAGTACCTGCCACGGGCGCTGGGGCACGGCATGCGGCGCGAGCGGCTGCCGCGGCGGCGAGGCGGCGCGCGCCGCACACGCCTCGCACGCCCGCACGGCGGCCGCCATGCCCGGCCACCACATCACGTCACGGGCTCGCCTTTTGCACTTTTCAATACCTAGATGTCCCTCGTGTACCTTTTTGATCATCTCCGGCCTTAAAGTGCAAGGAATAATCACCGTATCATTGCGAAACACGATCTCGTTCACGACGTGAATCTCGTCCCGTACCTCCCAGTAGGGCTTAGCTTGCTCAGTGACGATGCTCTTTGTGTGCGGCCAGCCATTTTTATAATATTCGATTACCTCACATAATCCTCGATCCTCCTTTGACGCTTCTCTTATGATCTGCATTTTGTTGTCGCTGAACCCCAGGTTATAAATATGCAAATTTACCTCCTCCTGTATACGGTGATCGCTCTTACCCCCCGCATCCGTGATAGCTCTCGATAGAGTATCCGCCACGTACATCAGTCGCCCCGGCACATAGCAAATATTTAGCGAATATACCTGTAACTTCAAAAGCATCCGCTGAAGTCTTATCGGCGTCTCGTTCAACGGTTTTTTGAATATCCCCTCCAAAGGTTTGTGATCAGATTCTACTCTCACCTGCGCGTGGCCATAGATGAACTGGTGGAACTTGCTGCATCCAAACACGATGGCTATCATCTCCTTCTCTATTTGCGCCCATCTCCCCTCAGTCGGCGTGAGAGTGCGAGCAGCGTAGGCGACGGGCCGCCCGCCCTGCAGCAGTACCGCCCCGAGCCCACGTGAGCTAGCGTCTACAGACACCGTCACAGGCTTATTAGGGGAGTAGTACCTGAGTGTAGGCGCATGTGCCAGCTGGCGCTTTAGGTCATCGAACGCTTTTGTGTGACTATCGTGCCATTCAAAACCTACATCCCTTTTTAATAGTTGCCTTAACGGCTCCACTCTAGACGAGTAATTAGGAATGAAACGAGACACATAATTTGTCATGCCTAAAAATCTTTCTAACTCTTTTTTATCCCGCGGAATCGGCATATTATCAATGCATTTCACTCTATCCGGATCTAGCCGCATTCCGTTTTTATCGAATATGTGTCCTAAAAATTTTACTTGCTCTCGATTAAAAACACATTTGTTTTTATTAAATTTGACCCCGTACTCGGCTGCCCGCGCTAGCACTTCTTTGAGCCTCGCGTCGTGCTCTTCAAGGGTCTTACCGTAAACTAAAATATCGTCGACAAATACTTCTACGCCCTGCCTTGCGAACAATTTATACATTATACTATGAAATACTTCGCTTGCACTGCAAATTCCGAACGGTAACCGAAGGAACCGAAATCTTCCAAATGGGGTCGCAAAAGTACATAATTTAGAACTCGGCTCATCTAGTACGCACATATAAAAACCCTTACTAGCATCTAGTACTGAAAAATACGTGGCACCTGAAATATTCGCTATTATTTCATCAAGGGTAGGGAGTTGGAAATGGCTTCGCTTTATTGCTCGATTTAAAATATTGCGGATCCAGACATAGACGTATAGAACCGTCTGATTTTTCTACTAAAACTATATTTGACACCCAGTCGGTAGGTTCATTAACCGGAGCTATGATATTTAAAGTTTGAAGCCTTTCCAACTCCTCTTTTAGTTTAGGGCGCATCTTTATAGGTACCTATTTTTCGCGATCCTCTAACAACTGGTGGAATAGATTCATCTATGACTAACTTATGGACCCCCGGCAATTTGCCAATACCCTCAAAAATATGCTGATATGATTTCAGAATATCACTATTATGTTTGCTGGCTACTTTATTTATGCGTAAAATTAATTTTAATTGAGTACAAGCATCCCTTGATAATAAATTACCACATTCTATATTCAATACATATATCTTTTGTTTAATTGTTATGTTATTATAACTTAATGTAGCTTCAAAGTAGCCCGCAACTGGTAATGCATGTTTACTAACCTCCTTTAGAACCGTATCACTCTTACGTAACGATTGTTTACAAAACCCGGCATCCACATAACTATCCATCGACATGACCGATGCGTCCGCGCCGCTATCCAGTTTAAATTGCACCTGAACGCCGTTCACACTTATTAATGAACTCCTCTTCCTCTTCGCTCCCCTCCTCTGCGGATTGGCAGGATAACTCGCGCAACGCACGATTCACAAACACCGGAGACCGACAGCATCTCGCAAAATGACCTTTTTTGTTACACTTAAAACACGTAATTTGAAACGCCGGTCATTTGTTCATATCATGTGCGTAGTTGCAATTTCTACACCGACCCGATTG
Organism: Apotomis turbidana; assembly: GCA_905147355.2. Taxonomy (NCBI): domain Eukaryota; kingdom Metazoa; phylum Arthropoda; class Insecta; order Lepidoptera; family Tortricidae; genus Apotomis; species Apotomis turbidana. Next base: position 24,742,185 of record LR990286.1, read on the forward strand.
CCTGGCGACTGTGCCGGGACGCGCGCCTCGCGCTGCCTGGTGTGGTGGTGGGCGCGGCCGCTGGCGCGCCAGGACTGGCTCCACGGAGCCGCTCTGCGGAACCACCTCGCCCGCTGCCCCGCCTCGCACGGCCCCGGCCTGATCACTCGCCACCTCGGACGCCCTGCACCACGATGTCGCTTCTTGTAATCCTAAATCGGCCTTTCTCAGCATCCTTTCTCTCAGCTGACCGTCCCGTATGCCTCTTATTATCTGAGTCAGTATCAAGCTTTCCCGTAAATTTCCAAAGTCACACGATTTACTTCTCACCTTCAGCGTTGCTAAGTATTTATCAAATGTATCCGTCCCCTGGGCGCACTCAAAAAATAGATGTCTCTCGAAATTTATATTTTTTGTTGGATCACACCTTTTATCAAACTTCTGACACAGCACTTTATAGTCATTTTGTTCGCCCTGTTCAAAGTCCAATTCTTCGTATATCTCACGCCCGACTTTCCCAATAATATGTAGGAATAAAGCGCATTTCTCCTTATTCGAAGCATTTTCACGGCCCGATGATACCATATACCACTCAAAAGTCTTCTTCCAGTCACGCCAGTTATCCGCCTGGTTACCGATATCGCACATCGGCGACGGCTGCTGTATATTCGCATAAAATTCATTACGCGCACTTCCCGCACTGTTTTTATTTGCTTCCGACATTGCTAAACTTAAACCACAACTCGATTTGCGACTTTTACACCTGACACCATGTAGTGTTTGATTATGGGATATTAAATGAAACCACCAGTTCAATGTCCTGAAGATGACTGTATTATTTTTTGTAAACCGCCTACCCCATGATTCATGACTACCCACATATGCCATATACAACACTACTCGGACCGACCTACTCGGGCCCATATTCAAAACCCCGAGAGCTTTCAACTCGAGCTCTCCATCCAATTCGCTTGTCTGGAGAACTTTGTCTCAGTGGACGAGATCAACGACAGGCTAATGGAAACTGTCCACACGGTAGGGTCTAAGTTTTCAGACCCCGCCGTAAAGATAGACCTCAGAAATTGTCTGATCAAACCTTAAACCTCATGGCCGAACGACGCTCGCTACAGTTGCAGTCTCCCGATGACGCGAAGTCATATAGGCAGCTTAATAGACGTATATATCGAAGTCCTTGCGACATGATCTGCGGCTCTTTAATACGAACCGTGTTAAAGAGACCATTGAGCAGAACAAAGGCTCCAAAGTGTTCGCAAAGGACAAGTCTATTGGACAAAGCCAGCTGACCAAGCTGAAACGGGAAGATGGCAGCATAGCGTCGACCAAAGCAGAGGTTCTAGCCTTCTAGGCGAGATCGAGAGGTTCTATGGTCAGTTATACACTTCAGTCGCAAAGCCCGTTGACAGCTTGGTAGGCGATCCAAGAGCCAAGCTGTCCCGAAATTATACCGAAGACATCCCCGACATCAGTCTGTACGAGATTAGGATGGCCCTGAAGCAGCTTAAGAACAACAAGACGCCGGGCGAAGACGGAATCACCTCAGAGCTTCTGAGAGCGGGTGGAACACCGATACTTAAGGTCCTCCAGAAGCTCTTTAATTCCGTCTTGTCCGAGGGCAAAACGCCTGAAGCATGGAATAGAGGCGAGGTGGTACTGTTCTTCAAGAAAGGTGATAACAGCCTATTGAAGAACTACAGGCCCATCACGCTTCTAAGCCATGTTTATAAGTTGTTTTCAAGGGTCATCACGAACCGTCTCGAACATAGACTTGATGACTTCCAGGCTTTCCTCCCGAACAAGCCGGTTTCCGAAGAAGCTATAGTACCATAGACCACATACATACGCTGCGGCAAGTTATACAGAAGACTGAAGAGTGCAACTTGCCATTATGCTTAGCGTTTGTAGACTATGAGAAAGTCTTCGATTCGGTGGAAACATGGGCGGTGCTCGAGTCACTTCAGCGATGCCATATTGACTATCGGTACATTGAAGTGCTGAAGTGTTTGTATATTAACGCCACCATGTCGGTCCGAGTTCAGGAGCAGAGCACAAAGGCCATTCCATTGAGAAGAGGCGTAAGACAGGGGGACGTTGTGTCCCCGAAACTGTTTACGGCCGTTATGGAAGACGCCTTCAAGCTCCTGGAATGGCAAGGAATTGGCATCAACATCAATGGCGAATACATCACTCACCTTCGGTTTGCCGACGACATCATAGTCATGGCAAAGTCGATGGAGGAACTCAGCATGATGCTCGATGACCTCAATAGAGTTTCTCAACGGGTGGGCTTAAAAATGAACATGGACAAGACGAAACTCATGTCAAATGCCAAGGTTGTGCCCATCCCAGTCTCTGTTGAAAACTCGGTACTCGAAGTTGTTGACTCATACATCTACCTAGGACAAGTGGTCCAATTAGGTAGGTCCAACTTCGAGAAAGAGGTCAACCGACGAATCCAACTCGGCTGGGCAGCGTTCGGGAAACTAAGCAATTTTCTTTTCGTCCGACATACCTCAGTGCCTCAAGACGAAAGTCTTCAACCAATGTGTGTTACCAGTGATGACTTACGGCACCGAAACGTGGTCTTTCACTATCGGCCTCATCTCAAAGCTCAAAGTCGCTCAACGAGCAATGGAGAGGGCTATGCTCGGGGTGTCTCTACGTGATCGAATCAGAAATGAAGAAATCCGTAGACGAACTAAAGTGACCGATATAGCTCACCGGATTAGCAAGTTGAAGTGGCAATGGGCAGGCCACATAGCACGCAGAGCAGATGGCCGATGGGGCCGAAAAGTGCTCGAGTGGAGACCTCGGAAAAGCAAGCGCAGCGTAGGACGTCCACCTACAAGATGGACAGATGACCTTATAAAGGTCGCCGGAAAGCGCTGGATGCAGGTCGCCTCCCAACCGGTATATATGGAAGTCCAAAGGGAAGGCCTATGTTCAGCAGTGGACGTCCTATGGCTGAGATGATGATGATGATGATGATGATGATATCTGTCATTATCCATAATTTCAGTTGTCTAAATGAATGAAACTCATTTTTTTTTTTTTAAAGCAGTAGCGTCTGCTAACGATAAAGTCTAAATCTTTACGGTAGATGGCGCTACGATGCCACCCTAAGGCATGTCGAAGCAACTGCTTGAAAAATTCAATGACTCTGACATCTGATTCGGTGGTCCAATTGGGGGGACGCCAGTGTTGGCCCGGAAAGCCGTTGTAAACGCAGGTTCAAATCCTGTCAGAGTCATTAAATTTTTCGATTTTCGCTTCATTTGTAAACGTTGAATGAAACTCAGTGGTTAACATGCATTTATTATTATTATATATATATATTTCAAAACAAAATATTACGTTAGGTTAGGGTAGCATGATAACCAGGCGCGTAGCGCCTAAGCAACGCGGAATAGGGGGTCTGCGACCTCCGTCGACCTCGCTTTAGTTCCTAAATATATACAGGGTCATCAATCCAAATGGGTCGGTAGGGAGAAAACGAAAACTATAAGAGATAGAGAAATCTGTTCTTAGGAACCATGGCTTCGATTTTAGATTGATTCAAAACTGCATTAATTTTTTTTTCGTTTATCTCATGCATAACCGGGATTCGAACCCGGTTAAAAATGGGGAGAGGAAAAAAAAATGAAGATGTCAATCGATGCTACGTTTTATTGGCAACAAATGTCTGTAAAGAGTACATACATTTAGAGTGCTCTAAGAGTCAGAAATTGCTGTTAAAGCTGAAAACGCTACATACAAATATGCGTGCTGTGTATGGAAAATTAACTTTTTCCATATTGACCATGATAATTTCCGTTTAGGTTCATAGTTGTTATACAATTATTGTTTTGTTGAATTATGAGGATATTGGAAACAATTTCATATTTGCTTTTGTATAAAAAAAAAAGGAAAATGTGCGTACCCTAAAGGAATGTCACTCTTTAACAGCAATTTCTGATGTTTAGAGCACTCGAAATGTATGTAGTCCCATACAGACATTTGTTCTCAATAAAAATAGGATCGATTGGCATCTTATTTTTTTTTCTCTTCTCTAATTTCGACTGGGTTCGATTCCGGGTTATGCATGAAAATTTTGAATCCAGTTTTTAAAAAATCTAAAAATAATAGGATAATAGCGTTATGCATTTTGATACGATGCCAATTGATTATTATGCCTATTTATGCTTATGCTTTTTGTTGTTAGTCTTCATGACGGTTATGCTTTCTGCATTTATGCTTTTTAATGTTATGCGTAAAAAATTATGCGTAATGAGGCTTATGCACATCTCATTTTCGGCGAAAAGCAATTATGCATAACCATATTAGTATTAATGATTTTATGCCTTCCAATAGTAAACCCTAAAATAGACCAAATATATTCCTCAGATTTGAAGCATCTCTTTTGGGCTCCACAAAGACGCAGCCTGATTGGATAATTATCTCTGCTCTGCTTCAGTGGAAAGGCAGTACAAACCAACCAATAAGGCCGCAATAAGGAAGCAATTGAAGCAATGACGTAATAAAATGTGGTTTATCTATTACGAAGAAAAGCAACTGTGTTAAAAAAACTAATTATACTTTACTTTTAACTATATATGGATTGTCAAAATAAATTGAAAAGTTTCTCAAATCAACATTCTGGGGGCACGGTAGTGCCCCCGCCAAGACGAACAAAAAAGAAGCGGGGCACCATCTACTTTTCCTCGAACCGTTTCGTCTCATTTTCAATCCCTCATAGCTTCGTCCCAGTTAACACCAGAACGCTAATTAAGATGAAGTTAGGGAACATAATAAAATGTACAAAATTTGATTGATCTAGCTTATTATATTTTAGGATTTATTGGTACCTAAAATACCTTGAATATATTTTTGAAACCAAGGTGTAGGGTCAGTAAAGTCAGGGCTTACGGGTGTACGGTTATTTAAGTGATGCCTAAGGGGCTTGGCTTTTCTTGGGATCTGATAACTTTTTTACACCGAAAGCATTATGGGCATGTAAGTCTTGGCCGCCAATTTTACATCAAATATTTTTGGTCGGATGATTTCAAGTTGAATGAAAAGATCGAAATGTCAAGAATTGACAAGCTATAATTACAAAGTGCTGGAACTAAATTCAAAAGTTCTTACCTATGAATAATTAAAATCTTGCTGATGTGTAAGAAACACGAATTCTAGGATCGTTATTAAACCTTAATAGTAAGAATTTAATAAGCTTACATTACTTACGGTCGGTGCATAAATTTAATAACCGTTGTTTGAGCCACTATTAGAACGATTTGAATATTACTTCAACGATATTCTATTGTAGTTCTGGTATTCGGCAATAATAAGAAGGATTAAATGAAGATCGTGCTAACGATTAAAGCGGCAAAATCGGACAATAATTTCTTTACTTCGAAATATGAATACATTAAATAATGATAGCGAAGAAAATGAAATTTAGATTATAAAGGGTTCTTCACACTGGCGACGCGATACGACAAATTCAATTTTAATATTGCATGCTTTCTATGTAAAATAAACTTTCTATGTAAAGACATTTTATTTTGACGATGCTCTTATATGTTATTTTTATTCGATTCTTGTACGAGTAGTTAGGCATATTAAGTCCAACAAATGTATGGTATACCATAACGTCAGTTGACAACCAAAACTAAGTACCAAATACCTACTTAAAATAAAGCTCGTATCTCAGTATCACTCAACAAACTAGATACGAGGTTTTGAAAATAACTGTCTGAAAAATTGTCACCAGGCGATAAGTTTGTTTGATTTTGGATATGTTGATCCAAGTGAATGTTTTTGAAAAAAATATATATTATAGAATATTAGTTTATACATAATATAGCTAAAATTGGTGGGTGTCCCTATCTCGAAAATATAAAAAAAAAATTATTGAAAAATTTAAAGTGAAAATTTCACTACTTATAAGGATATTTGGAAATCTATTTTTTTTTAAATAATACATCTTTATTACCTACATAATGTGTATAAGTTACAAAAAAATCTATTGAGTAGTTTAGATAAAATAAAATAAAAACCAATTTTCGTTTTTTTTAATTTTCTCAAAAACCTGAAGTATTTCATGGTCCTTTTTTTGTAAAAAAGCATCTTACATCTGGGCTAATATATTAGCAAAACGACAATCGATTTGGCTTCTGGGGCCGATGCCCCATACAAACACGGCTATACCCTTTACGATAAACCTTTCACACGTACAAAAGCGATGTTTGACCTTGTGGATGTTTGTGAATGTTTGACCTTGTGGTTGACTGGTAGAGAATGCCTCATGGCATTAAGTCCGCCATTTGTACTTTACTTATGTATTTTGTGCAATAAAGTTTAAATAAATAAATAAAATAAATAAAAGCGATATCACTTATGAATTCAGCGCAATCTGTTACTAAATACTAACGTTTTGAATAATTTTTCTTTTTTTTTCCGCTAAAAAATTAGAGGCCACGGGGGGGTGACGCTCGCCACTTTGCTCTATAACCTACATATCCTGATAGATAAAAGTTGGCCTTTAATTTTGCCATATTTTCAGCTAATTTTATTGATCTAAACCGTCGAACCAACATGTCCCCAGAGTTTCGATCATGGCCAAATCTTAATTATGTATTACCGAGCGCGCAGCCTCCGTAGAAATCCAGTTAGTGTTGTCACATCTACTAACTTTTCAGTAGATCCTACCACCCTTTGCATCAAATCTACCAATTTTCTCACTTCCATTGAAAGGCTACATTAAATTTTCATTCAATTTTACATAGAGCCAAAGCCTATCTTGTAATTAAATAATTTAAAACGGAACGCTTTAAGTGAATATGTGTGTGAGGTGTGACTGATCTTACTTGACAGTTGACAGTGACAGCTGACAGTATATTTCTGACAGCTGACCCTAGTAGATAGCAGATTTTAAACACTTAAACACTGTTTATGGTTCATTAAAAACTTGATTGTTAATCATTAAAAACGTACGGACCTAGAGTGGTGGTAGATGTAGATCTACCTATTTTTCACTTCAGTTTCTACTCATTTCTGCATCCTGTTTTACCATTTTGCCAAAATTGTATATGACAACACTGAATCCAGTCGGTAATTCGACGAATAATCAAATATTTAACGCTTTGGGGACTCTACGTTTCTACAATCGGACCGAAAATTATTCAGGTCAGTTAATCTGCCCGGGGAATGCTTTATTCTCGAACGTCGCCGGATTTTGCGTATCATTTTATAAGAATAATGTTCAAAAATGTTTGATCACGGAATTGGGTTTGAGAGCGGCGGCTGATTTGTTTGATCGGTCGTGTTATTACTTGGAGAGTGCTCATAGAACGCGTTTTTGTGTCAATTAAAGGATTTCTTATACAGGTTTAAATTGTACTACTCAAAAGAAAATAAGAGCACCTTTCATATTTATAATGTATATACATAATTATGTTATACATACATAAATAGTCCAACTTGACGTATCCGTCAATTGCGAACCTGGCTCCATGACCTTCACTAGCGTCGATAATGTGCCCGAATGTGGCTTACAAAACCAAATTTGGTTTTAAAGGGTCCGTTCACGGCGTGCAATGCAACTCACCCTTGTTATTGTATTTATAAGTATAGGAAGGCTTTGGACGGGTTTTTTGGTTCAGGCGTCTTGCGTCGACATCTTGCAGGTAATGCTCCTCAAAATCAGCAACCGCCTTATGAACAGAGCTGTGTTAATGATGTTATAATGTTATAACGTACATTTTATTACGTAATTTGCATATACTGTCTCCTAAACAGAGAACAGGTACATCAAATCCCATATTATATTATCCTTCATAAAGCTATTGCAATTTTCAAGCAGATGGAAACTTACTATTCAACGGTTTACACCCTAATGAGCGGTGAAAACATTTAACCATAGAGTAAGGATGACTTAACTTAGCTTGCTTTTCGTAGACTAACTATTAAAAAAAATCCTTTTTAGAATGTCACTAGCTGCGCTGCGTGGTTTTACCTGCTCATCCTATGTGTCCAACATACACATCAACACACTAACAAACTTTCGCCTTTACAATATTAGTATGATCATTAGCGCTTTTGTATAGAATTATGAACTTGTAAATATTTGTAAATGTTTGAACGTCACAGATATTTTAGAAAAACAAAGTTGAATCGGCAATTTGGGGCTCATTGTCAAAATGATATCTGTTTTCCAAATGTATATTATGATGTCTGTGCATTATATATATATAAAGACACACATATTTATGTATAGCACAATGTACGCATGTCTTCTCGCCCTCTTCACGTTGAAGTAGCTTGATACATTTAACTATTTATTTTTGGTACACAGCTAATGTGACTACGGTGGAGGCTAAGCTAGTGGATTATGTACAATTGGCGCAATTGCAATTGCGTGCGCATTCTTGAAGTTAAATACAATATTTATTCCATACTAGTGGCTGAGTCTCCGATGTTGGAGAAACTACCGCCAGGCTGAAGTAAGACTGGGCCGGCCACGTCTGCCGCATGCACCCGGAAAGGTGGGCTAGCTTGGCCACTGAGTGGGTGCCACAAGATGGGCAGCGCAGGCGGGGCAGGCCTAGGCGGAGATGGCGGGACGACCTGGACACGTTCCTCAACAGCTGGCTGGAGGAGGCTTCTGATCGGGAGTCGTGGAAATCAAGAGGAGAGGCCTTTGCCCAGCAGTGGGACACTCAAATAGGCTAATAAAAAAAAACGAGTTGCTGAAATACTTTACAAGAAAATAAACCCAATATTTAACCGTGAGTAACGATCGGTATGAAACACTAAAATTTGAAAGTGAAAACTCATTCCTCTTGCCGTGATCCGAGTCTCAACTAAAACATACATGACATCGACTTTGCGAGTGAGGAGATAAAATATTCTATGAATAATTCACATGTCATACATCGACAGAGGCGAATAAGATCTCTATTCGTCTCGTTGTCGGTATAAGTGTGTGAAAAAGTGTGGATGAATATATTTTTAGCGGATGCTTGAGTGCCTGCCACAGGAGGGAATTGCATAATAATTCTAACGAGAATTTCTTTCATGTTTTTTTTTGGGTTTTGTTGATGGTCGGATCGAGGGGTGTTTTTATACTATGTTGTATCCGGTATTTCTAGTGGAAGAGGAAAATATGTACAAAAATAATGTGCAAACCGAGGGTTGACAACATAACTAGCGAGAGTGATTCATTGGAATACATATTTTTTCTCATTTTTTAGCATAAATGAAGGATGTCTGCATTAAATATCCCATATAGATAAATAAATGAATTAATAAATATTAAGGGAAGTCTTACACAAATCGACCTAGTCCTAAACTAAGCGACGCTTGTACTATGGGTAGGTACTAAATAGACGATGATATACATAATATGTAAATAGATATATAAATAACATTCATGACCCAGGAACAAAATATAAGTTTATCACTCAAATATTTTGCCCTTGCCAGGATTTGAACCTAGGACCGCCGGCTCAGTAGCCAGGTGTCTACAAACTGCGCCAACCACGTCGTCAATATATAACATATATTATGTCGTGTGCATGCAATAACGTTAAATATAAAAACGAATAATTAATTCTACTTAATTAAAAGTGATAATTTTAACTTTTATTTCAAGGAAAAAATATTGTGCGCTTGATAGATTTTGCAGGGTAAAAATATAATTACTTTTCTTTATTAATATTTACTTTCTATGAAAAACAACGTCTCATCCGCTCCAAATTGATTTAATAAACAAAAATTAACTTTTTCTCCATTATTAATTTTATTCCATTCGAGATAATAACTTCGAAACGGAGGCGAATTTTTTATTAAATTTTCAGATTATTTAAATCGTTTCATTTACTCGCAATTTTGTTTGGCAATTAGAATAAAAAACTGTTCGTTGCCCCAAACCACGTTGGAAGGAGTAATTTTGATGAAAACGGGAGAGAGGTAGTCAGGTCACGCGTCTGTTGAATTTCCCAGAAGATAATAAACGTCTCTGGCTAAATTAAACGGTTGTCTCTATTTACATTTCTTTTTTCAAGCGGCGTAAAGTTGTATTCCTTCACGTGTCATTTTGCCGACACGTTAATGATGGCATGGAACGTCAGTATCACGTAGGGATTATTATTTTTGATGAACGTTGTTTTGTGGAGATAAAAAAGGTTTGCGGGCGGAACGTTGAAAACGAAACGTTTCATTCATTTTTTATTTTACATTACGTTTTCTTTTAAAGTCTGGATAAATTATGCTTGGCATGTTATTAAATTAATAAATTATGTTTTTGGTTTAATACTTAAGTGTTTTTTTTAATATTACTTAAGTTTTATTCCATTAGTACTTAATGAGAATTATGTGTAAGAATGGTGATACATTTTATTCAGAAATAAAAAAATAATGATTTTATGCTAAGCTGCGGAAAGATGGACGGACGGAGATAAACAGATATAGCGAAACTACAATGTTTTCTTGTTATATAGCTACGGAACCTTTAAAACGCGCACTGGCCGATTCCCGTCACAATTTTTTCAGTCCCGCCTTATTTACCTTTGGCAATAGTTGGACAAACAGTCGCGGATAGCGGTTCGTTAGCGCCCGAGGTGCAATCACAACCCGCCGCGGGCGCAAACACCGCCCGCTCACTAATATGACTACCTATTTTAACCGGCCACCGCGTTCTTATCAACAAATTGTATGTAATTGGATGCAATTTTTACTTATTGTTGCGGGTAAGAATAATAATACAAAAATACAAAAATGTTGAAGGAATTGTTATTGTAAGAACCGTGAAGTACAATGGCTTGGTGTTAGCATATTATTTATTAATTTACTTGGATCTGACATCGATGAGCCTTTGCAATAGATGGCTCTCTAATTTAGAAATTTCACGGTTAATTTATCGTTATCATGCTTGGTAGGATATGTATGAGTAGCAATTTATGAAGCAACTTTGCTAAACTGACAATACAGCAAACTTACGACAAATCGCTTTTTATTCCATTTTATCTATGACTCGTTTTATATAGAAATCTTTCGTGAGTCTCAAGCATATTAAAATACATATGAAACTGGTTTACTCACGTCGTAGAAACATGTCGAGCGACATTCGACTTCTACTACGTGAGGAAACCCGTTTCGTAATTGCGAACATCCCTGAAATAATCAGGGGATATAGACAACCCGACACATCCTTCTTTACACATGAAGGACTGCACCGCGGGCCTGCGTGCTTCGCCCCGAGCGAAATGACAGATGTCAAGACACCGGATAACAAAATTTTCTTACGTGTTTACAAATTTACAATTCAATATTTATTATAATAAATAATGTGATATGCATCGAATTGACGCATTGTTTTGAAGCCCCTTTTGTGATAACCAGAATATGTACAAAGATTGAGGACTTAAAAAACACCCCAGTAAGTCGCTTTGGTTAGACATTTTTATTTACAATTCTTTCTTATGTGAATGTGTTAATCTTGTGCGTGGTTTCCTGAACTGAGTTAAATCATCTTGTTTTTATACTTTTTAATTATATATAGTTATGTATATAGATAAGTAGTTGTTATTTTACAATTTGCTATTTTCTTAGACATATTGATTTACGCTTTATTTTTTCCTTTTTGTTTAAACTTATGATCAATGTCCCATCCAACTTATCCCACTCCTACCCAAAGTTTTGTTCGGTGCCCAGATTGCCCAGAACCACGTTTTTTCAAAGGCACTAAAGGCCTACACATACATATTGCTAAAACACACTCTCAAATCCAGACCCAGACCACACATCCCACACCGCCCTCACAGCCAATCGCCTCGCCGTCTCTTAACCGGGTACCTACTCCGGCAATACCATTTTGGCAAATCCTAAGTGACCTCAAAAATTCAAAGCCAGTTTTGAAGCGGGTGCCACGGGGAGCCCGTGTTTCTGATTCAAAATTTCTAAGTGACACGATTAGAACCATTATTTTAGACAACTCATCGCGTAGTTGGGAACTGTTACTAACTTTTTCATTCAAAGTGCTACACATAAAATCGGATGAAAATCAAAAATCTTTGACTAAAATAATAAAAAATCATTGCTCCGGTGACGTTTCTGTCTATCCCACTGCCGATACACATAGGCATATAAATAACAGCATATTTAAAAAAGTTGAAGGTAAAGTTTCTGATGGTGATATCAAGGGTGCAGCTCGTTCACTCTTTTCTGACGACACTGTGGCTACTGACAACGCGGATACACTTTTAGCACTACACAGCAAACATCCGCTTCAAATATAAATACAAATACAAATATCTTTATTTTGCTTAAAAATGTGGTACAAAAGCTGGTATACAAATGTTATTTTAGACACACACATTCCACCAGAAACTGGCATGCAAAATTATCATTGACAAATGAGATTAGTGTTTACTAGAATCTCGCAATTACTTACACTTATATTAATTTAAAATTGAATACCTAACTAATTCACATTATACACGATATTCATTATATACGAGAAGAAAGTTTAATAAAATGTATCAATTATTAAGTACATTATTAATAAAAATATGTCAAAAAATTGTAAAAGAAAAAATTTGATTTATTTTTTCTTTTACAATTTTTTGACATATTACTTAAAACTAATTACATGATAAATGTCAAATTAAGCGTTTAAAGTAGTCAAAATATTCTTCAATAGAGTAAAAACATTCTTGTACCAGCCAGTTTCTAAGTTTACGCTTAAACAAACTAATAGGCAAATCTTTTATGTCATCATTCAAACGATTAAAAATGTCAATGGACTTACAGTATGCGCCCCAGCCACAGATCTCCTTCTCCCAGACCCACCGCAGCCGAGTGACCCAATTCTCGTCGCCACCGCACAGGATGTTCTCGGAGCAGTAATGTCTTTTCCAAATGGATCTGCAGGGGGCCTGGATGGTCTGACTCCGCAGCACCTCAAATACCTCCTGAACTGCGGCTGCGGTGAAACGAGCGACAAACTCCTAAAGGACTTGACGGACCTGGTTAACATCATGTTGACCGGTCAAGTCCCAAACGAAATTAGAGACATTTTATATGGCGCTAACCTCTGCGCTTTAACTAAAAAAGATGGTGGCATTCGCCCTATTGCCGTCGGTAGTACTCTTCGACGGTTAGCTTCCAAAATCGGTTGCCGCTCTATCCTCAGTGCTCTTAGTGCTGAACTTCAGCCTGTGCAACTGGGATTCGGTTCTAAGAGCGGCTGCGAAGCTGCTGTCCATGCGGTGCGAACATACCTCGAGCACCAAGCAGGAGAAGTGTTACTGAACGTTTCCAATGCATTCAATTCTGTAGATAGGGGTGCCTTGTTGACGCAGGTAAAGGACAAAATTCCTCTCTTATATAAATTCCTTTGGCAGTGTTACAGTTCTCCATCTAAATTATTGTATAAAACCAACGTTTTAACGTCCTCTGTAGGTTGTGAACAGGGTGACCCACTTGGTCCAGCAATTTTTAGTATTTCTATACATCCCATAATCAAAGAACTAAATTCAAACTTAAATTTGTGGTATCTAGATGACGGCACACTCGGTGGAGATGCGATTTCAGTTCTCAATGATTTAAAAAAATTAACTACTGAGTTAAAATCTATTGGACTCTCTCTTAATTTTTCTAAATGCGAACTTTTCATTATGGACACATGTCCAAACAAAACCGACATAATAGATAGCTTTAGACAAATGGCTCCTGGCATCAGAATTATTACTAAAGAATCGCTTCACCTTCTTGGCTGTCCCATCTTCGATCAGTCTTTGATACATTTATCGATAGCAAAATTCAAAATTTCAAAACAGTTTCTCATCGATTGACAAAAATTAATATACATTCAGCGTACTGTATCATAAAACACTGTCTCTTTGTTCCAAAGTTCACATATGTTCTTCGCGGCTCCCACCTTTGGAAACACCCTAACCTGCTTTTAGATTTAGATCATTTAATTGAAGGAACCTTTACGTCCATCTTCAATATTTGTTTCGGCGACAGATCATGGACTCAGGCCAGCCTACCAATTAGGTTCGGTGGCCTGGGCATCCGCAAAATCTCCTGCTTGGCACTACCTGCGTTTCTGGCTTCGGTGCACATGGCCAATAGCCTCATTGGGAAAATACTAGCCCCCTCTGTTGGGGTCCTGGAGGCTGCGCACTGCACCGAGGCCAAAAATGTATGGTCATTAACATGTGGAAACTCGGATGCACCTGATAACCCGTGCTCGCAGAGGCAATGGGATGAGCCTCTCTGTCAGATAATAAAAAACAATCTCTTAGAGACAGCATGTAGTCCAACAGACCGAGCTCGTCTCCTTGCTGCCGCGGAATGGGAGTCCGGTCTGTGGCTGCAAACCTTGCCATCACACACAATAGGGACTTTGATCGATAATAATAGTTTTATACTAGCCACATGTTTAAGGATTGGGGCACCAATAAACGAGCCCCATCGCTGTCGCTGCGGAGCTTTGGTCGATGGCCTTGGCCACCACGGCCTCTCATGCCACCGGAGTGCAGGCAGAATATCTCGCCACGCTAGTATCAATGACGTCATCCGGAGGGCCTTTATTAGCGCCAAGGTGCCGGCAGTCCTAGAGCCCAGCGGTTTGGCTAGGGACGACGGCAAAAGGCCTGACGGAATGACTTTGGTGCCTTGGAGTATGGGTCGGCCGTTGGTGTGGGATGCTACGTGTGTAGACATCCTGGCACCGTCTCATATTCCAGGTACCAAGAATGGTGCTGGCGTGGCGGCTGCGTCTGCGGAAAGCCTCAAACATCGTAAATATGCTGCTCTCGGTAGCAGTTACATATTTGCGGCGTTTAGGGTTGAAACTCTGGGGCCATGGGGGCCAAGTGCGCGTGGACTCTTCAAAGAATTGTCGATGCGCCTCATTGACGCAACCCATGACCAGAGGGCTGGCCACTATTTTGCCCAGCGAATAAGCATTGCCATCCAGCGTGGCAATGCGGCCAGCCTTCTGGGCACACTTCCGTGCGACAGCGATTTAGGGCAAATTTTTTATTTGTAAATAGTTTAGGTTTTTAGCATATACTTAGTCTTAGTTACATATTAGTTTATTGTTTATTGTTTTTATTAATATCTTGTGTTTTTTATGAAATAAATAATTTAATATATAATAGGCTAGTAGACCCAGTTTTGAAATATATTTGAAATGGTTAATAATGATCTTACTAGCTCTAAAAAAAATGTCTTTTATTTTTGTGAAAACTAAAAAGCTAAATTGTATCAATTGAAAATTAGAAATTTCATAAACAGTCAAAAACGCCGTCCGCCATTTTTCCCTTTTGCTAATCTGTGGCGTGACGTAGAAATACCTGTAAATATTCGAAATTCGACCGTCGTATAGTGCCATTCCGCTCACTCCAATATACTCTGACAGGAGATCGAGAGGGACGGCACTATTCGAAGTCGTCAAAGTAGACTTTCAGTTTTGTTTACATGAGCAATGACGTCACTATCATAAGCGAAAATGGCGGACAGCGTTTTAAGCATTTCAAAATACAGATTAAAAACCATATTTTCAAATTCAATTTTTTCAGCCATCTTTCTTTTTTATGAATTGAAAAATATATTTTTAGGTTTGCTTTGCTAAATTACTATACGGAATAAACATAAGTTTATTACAATTTGACATGAGTCAACTAGCCTATTATAATATACGCAATTTTTACATATAAAAAGAAGTTCAGAATTGTAACTATAAATAGTTTATCGTTAAAGTAGCGAAATGTCATAAGAAACTTCGAATTTAACCTTCGTATTCTCAAATTCAATCCAATTTTATATTTTACATTATATTCAAACTTGATTCCGCTTTCGTTAGTTTTAACCGAGCGACTCCCACCTCTGAGTAAAACCAATATAAACTAAATTGCGAACGACAGATCAATAATGCACCGTGACTCCCGTGCTTTAAAGTCGAAGAAATTTATTTTACATGTAGATGACGTGATAAATTTGTAGTAATTCATGCCATCGGTAAACACCGTCGGAATAATGCGGTCGATAAAATCGCAAACTGGTACAAAACTAGTGGTAGATAAAAGTCGAACAGTGTGCTTTATTTATTACTTGATATTTGAATTGCAACGCCATAACTTGGGCCACGCGAAATATTGCATCCACTAATACATTGCTAAAGAAGTAAAGTTTAACTGGATGTGATAATTTTATCAAATCAACCTAGATATTCAAACTATGGTTGCATTTATCACGTGATAAATAAGTGACAAAGCATATGTCACTTACACTCCCATCTTGTCAAAACGTGACGGATGCTTTATCACGTATTTATCACGTGATAAAAGCAACCATCATAGGCCCCAGGTAGCAATATATATCAAAGTTGTTATAACTATTGGAAAAACATATAACTAAACAGAGGCCAAATAATAGGTCTAGGAAATTACTAGTTTGTTTTCATAAAAATATGAATCGATAAAAAGATTCTATACAAATATCTAGTTTGTTTTCTTTATTTCAAGTACAAAATACTTATCGTTAAAATTACCTAAGGCTTTTTTGCAGTTACGGTTCAAAGACTATCGTATGATTAAAAATACAATGTTGTTCTATGAGATCCGCAAGTTTAGCAATTTATTTATCAGTATCACTCATTTACTCAAAGGTTAACTGAAAGGGATTCCTTACAGGGATAAGTTCACCTTACTTTTTATTTTAATATATATTTCATGTTTGTGTACAATAAAGTGTTTACATACATACATACATATATAAGGTATGGTTTATTTACAATCAATTTATTTACACTGTCAGTGTGTTTCATAGCTAAGTATATTATGGTGGATGTGGACACGTAAGGGCTTAGTTGGCTTCGGTTTAAAGCCCAGTATTACACCTCTCCGCTCACAGCCTGCCGTGTGTTTTTTCCGTTATGTGTCACTTTTTATGGGGGTCCATCTACCGGAAGGCGAGTCATCGGGTACCAATCCCATTTTTGCTATGAGATACTTTTCCTGGTAGACGTCCGGCTATTTCAAAAATTGCCCATTAGTTAGTCCATCGCATTTCATGTAAAATAACCTGGTATCATGTTTATACCCTACAACCACAATAGTTCTTGCATATACATAGCAGGTGCTGTCTATTTGTGCGTCCCATGACACAGTGTTTCATAAAATTGTCGAAAGGGCAACTGCACTTGGTCTCGGCTCCGTGCATGCCTCCTAAAGGTCCGAGACTCCATTGTCCCGTGAACGGGTGCGACTATATAATATTACTAGCTGTGCCCCGCGGTGTTACCCGCTCATCCCACGGGAACACTAAATTTATTCGGGATGAAAAGTATCCTATGTCCTTTCCCGGGTCTCAAACTATCTCCATACCAAATTTCATCTAAGTCGGTTCAGCGGTTGAAGCGTGAAGAGGTAACAGACAGACAGACAGACAGACACACTTTCGCATTTATAATATTAGTATGGATTACTGTAAAATAAGTTGTTATTCAATAAATCCCTTTATCTTTATGTTATTGTATGTTTTGTATCATTACTGCATTAGAACGATATAAAATACCACATGAAAAATAGTCGCATCCAGCTTCCTAACTACACTTGAACATTTTTTGTAAACGCCCCACGTAGATGCACTAGCAACGGTTGAGGGCAAATAAATTTCACGATTTGTGGTTGGAAGGCTTCCAACGTGTTGTCCGTGGCCGGGATGCCGTGAGCTCAGCTCCCATTATTAGTGTTACAACTTATCGGCCATGCTTAGTGCTCAGCCTCTATTTATGGCTGTGTACTGGGCATATTTGAGTGCCCAGTTGGATATTTGTCAGCTTTACTGAAGAACTTTACTCCAGTCCGGTCAATTTCGGTATTTGCTCAGGTCAATGTTTGGTTTAAAGTTTGATAGATTTTTTACAATTTAACTACTAACGTCAAAGTGACTCTTTAGCACTAGTTATGATATTATTATTTGGAATCATCTAAATAATGAATCGTATTTAGATACTAACTGGATCTGACGATTGTTTTGTGCTATGCAGTGGAGACATGCTTTGAAATGATTGTAGAAAGAGAGATGATGATTGAAAAGCAATACATAAAATAATCTTCCTGGTTTCGTTAAGTCAGTACCTAGTACAAAAATGAGATGCAAACTTAACGCAACCAGAAAATTCTAATTATTTTTTTTTTGTTTTTTTTTTCAACCAGGCCTTTTAGCCAGATTTCATGATTGTAGGCTGAGGCCAGCACTGGCCACTATTTTGTAGCGTTAATGCATTCTTTTCTAATATTGTAGTAATTGAATTTCTTATTCACCAGGTTCGACCAACAGACTAAATAACAATCATTCAAAAATGCGTGTTGCATCCATTTGCAATTTGCCGACAAGAACGCGGTGGCCGGTTAAAATAAGTAGTCCATATTGGAAAACGGGCGGTATTTGCGCCCGCGGCGGGTTGTGATTGCGCATCTGGCGATAACGAACCACTATCTGGGTAAGGCCGCGGGAATTTACCAATGCGACATAGAAGTAACATAAAAAGATATACGTTATGCTATCATAAAACGTAACATAAGTCGTTATAAAGCTTAGATCATACTGGAAAATATTCCCATTAAATAACCTAGCTAAGAAAAAAAATCAAGTTATAAAATGATTAGCTTTATATTGCCTGTAAACAAAATTTTCATGACACATTAAAATCAATATAATCAAACACGCGTGTGATGGAAATAATGAAACCCAAACCGCTCTAGTGTTTTAAAGCCTCTCATTTTGTACCAGGTGGCAGTAATTACTATTTTGTTCACTGCAGGTACCCAATACTAGTAACAAGACGACCGTATAACAATTAAACAGCTTTAGAATCAATGATTCTACTGTGACTTGAGGTCGAAAATAAATTATTTTCTTCTTAAAACAGTTTTTTTTATTAAGATGTTGTTTTTATTTATTTTATTATTGTACAGGAGTTTTGTTCGACTTTGTATATTTTCATGCCATTAGAAATCTAATAAAACTCATTTAAGTTAGTATATTCTGTGTGCATCTCCCTTTACAACATTTATTCGTTATGTTGCGTAGAAAATACGTAACATTTTGCAAAAATGTAACATATTCGTAACGAAAGTGTTTGAAAAAAAAAGTGGATTTTCATGGTGAAATAAAGACATTTTTAATACAATAATACGTGTCACTTGCGTGAAAACCGTTACGCTATTGTATAAAAAAACTGATTAAAAACAATCACTCCTTACCTTTTAAATCACACACGACACTTTGGGGGTACTTTCACGAAACTATGACTGCGTCTACTTTGAATTGCGTTTGTTGACAAACTGACGCGTTTTGACTTGCTCATCGGTGTTGCCCTACTAGAATATGAGGTGCTAGAGCATGAAAACTAATTTCTACCAAAATTTATTTAAAAACAAGCTACATAAAGCGTCACGAAAGTATTGTAACATAAGTGTGGAATGCTGATCCATTAAAATAATGTAAGATAAAAAAATTAAATGAGTATATTATCAGTATTCCGTAATCGGTAGAACTATCCTTATATCATAAATTTTAGTTTAAAACAAAAGTATGCCCATGAAAGTTGAAATATCATAAAAATAACAGAGCTTTTAGTACTCGTGGTCGAAAAATTTAACCAACTTTCGTTACGTGTTGGACGGAAATATATTTTTAGTATTTTTATAAAGGGGTTTATAGGTATTAATTATCTTACTTGCGACCGTGAGAATTCTTATATCTACATATGATAAAAATATTTTTGAAACAGTAGGGATTACCAATTTTTTTTAATCAGCTGGGTAAATTTGAAACGTCCAAATTGGTAACTTTCGCGGCCTTTTTCGCGGGTTTTTTTAACAATTTAATCCTACCCAATATTATGATACGAGACAAAGGTTTCCGTCAAGAATATTTTTGTCTTGCGACAACCACGTCCTTTTACAAGATCGGAGCCTTTTCCAATCCCACGTCGCGTCTTTTAATAGCCAGCGCGTCTAAGATTTGTCCATCAAATGAGTGTCCGGCAGTAACGAGAATGTGCAAGATGATTTTAGAATAATATCTAATCCCCAAATTTTTTAATCAAATAATTATCTTAAACTTTATTTCAGTTTTACTTACCTACTTTAAAAAAATCATGCGGAGATACGGATGGAGTTTTACTTCTTTATCTTTTACGCAGATTTATTTGATGTAACTGTACTTTTATGTATTCTGTGATTTAACTCAGTTCCATTATGATTTTATACTGAAATTATTTCGTTTTAAACGCCAGCCCTAATTTTAACATCTAATTAATTTTGTTTTACCACCTTTTAGTGCCGTCGGATCTCTTCATAAAGATCTTTGTAGCTTCATTTTTCTCCTCGGCGTAATTTGGTAATCAAGAATAAGGATCTAAATGAAATTGGGTCGTTCGTTTGGGCACTTAAGTGTGAAGCGCATTAACAGACAATGCGAAACCAGTTTACGCATTTTAAGGTTTGGAGTGAAGATCTCGTGACATTTTATGGAAATAGCCTAGAATTTGCGTGGAATTGGTTGGGTTAATGTTTAGTTTTTAATAACATATAATTCAGAAATAATAACACTATATTGTAAGCCAATTTCAGAACAAGTCTTAAAGATGAAGCATACGGTGGTAACATAAATGTAGTATGACAACAGTCAGAGCCACGTAAAATGGCGGCGTGACGTCAAGGATTCTTTATTATGATTGATAATTGTTCAATACTAAAGCACTATACATATATTTATATATTATAGTGCTTTTATTGTCAATGATAAATATCTTTTATAAATATTAATTCATATTTGATGCAGTACTAATACTATAACAGAAGTTATTATTGGAGAGTTATCTTGGAAGTATCGCCTACACATCGTTGCAGTCAGTGCAAATGTACAATGTGTAAATAAGACATTTGTATAAGGGCAAGGTCGTAAAATTGGCCTTATGCTACATAAAAGTAACATAAAAGTGTATGTAACAGAGTTACATATCAGTATCATAAAAGTTATGAAAAGGCAAATCTACAATGAAACGAAACTGTTCATTTTGGAATTGTTTATTTTTATATTATTAGTTTAACTCTTGTTTGTTTAATGTAAATTCATAATATAATAGTGAACTGGCCTTTATACCACTTTTATGTAACGTTACATAGAAAACCGACACATATCGTTACATACGTTACATAAAAGTCACATACAAGCGCTCTATTTCGACATTAAAATCCCAATTACATGACACTGCAACGAAGGAAAAACCACGCACACAGCCTCTTAGCACTAATCTAACATTAATATTACTATGAAATTTCACCTTTGAACAATATAATGCACAGTTACCTTTAAAATCACCAAACAATGTGTTTTTGAAAAGTCCGCAAACACGACCGTTCCCTTTGAATAGGCGGCACACGACTAAATATGGCCGGCAAAATAGCGGCGGTGCATAGACTGACTAGAAAATATTATTTTCATTGAATAAATTTGAATTCTTTATACTCGTAATTGCCAAGTTTCAATAATAATTATGGTTACATAAAAAGTGTTACATAATAGCGTACAATATGATAACATAATGTTTTTTAATGAAATAAGCATTACTTTAACGTGTTATTTCGTTGCTAAGGTAGTAAAACTCTTCCATGATTAAGTAACATACGGAAAGCTTATTGAAATGCCCGATGAATAATACAAAACACAAAAAAAAACATTGTAATTAGGCAAGAGATAATTTTGCACACTTTTTGTTGTATTGGGGACACACACAAAAAAAAATATTGACAGCCGATTTAACGTATTCCTCTATATTGAAACAAATAAAACAGATGTTGCTTTTCCCAAAAGAAACATTGAAAATAAATAATTTGAAGCATATTTTTTTTAAACTAACAGCACATTTTGTTACTGGCGAAATGTTCCTTTTTTGGCGGCCTTACCCATAAATAAATTTAATTAATTTGTCAATTCCAGTGACTAATATCATAAATATAGGCACCGCACACATTATTTCAACGCACATTAAATAATTATCTACTAATATTAAATTGAAAATACATTCGTCTTAAATTACTTAAACTGTTATTAATGCACCATTGCTAATATCAGATGTTATGTTATGTTACATTGGATTGTTTGAGTCCTATACATGGGCCCTGTTTGGGCATAGCAATCTTAGGATAATCTTAAAACTAGGCTTAATTACATTAACATAAAAGATCAGCAAATAAAAAAAAAAACTGAGATAAATTGCACTGAATTCAAATTAAATTACTAGTAAATACTATTAAGAATTGCAAATCTAATTTGTTTTGCTAAGCGTAGTAGTTTAGCCGGTTTTCGGCCAAGTAAGCAAAATTTCAAGTTCAGGTGGATTTATTGGGCGATATATTAAGCAAACTTTAGTCTAAGTATTATTTACGAATCTTAGACATATTGTAGTTTCCTATTTTGTATCACATTTTGCCATGAATAATATAGTTTTATTTTTATAATATAAAATATCAGAAAGTAGCTACTAAGTTGGCTTTCGGCCGCTTGTTTTGGTTTACGGCCGTTTATTTAGCCAGTTCTCGGCCACTGTTATTTATATTTTAAATGACCCTTATTTGAGAAACAATAGGTTTTCATATTCAATAAAACAAAAAAGTAAAAATCAATGGAAAATTTAATTAGCTGCAACCTGTTTTTTACTGGATTAATACGGCTGACATCTAAAAATATTTGAGTCGAATTTCGGCCGTCTTATATTTATAGGGACGAAAATGGAACACATACAAATTGTTTTTCGGCCGCATGATAAAGCAGGGCCGAAAAACTGAATTTGTTTTAGTTTACGGCCGCTTTCTGTCACGGCGGCCGAAAACAAACAATACTCTCTACCAATGCTCGGCCATGTTAACCGCAGTGGCCGTAAACTCGCTTTTAAAATACTTATTTTCGGCCATTCCTTAATATTTTTTAGTTACCGGCCGAAAACTAAATTAATCGTTTCTATTTTCCGGCCATTATCATTTACCTAGGCCGAAAACTAGTTATTCAAAATGTAGTTCTCGGCCGCCAAAAACAAACAATCATAAACTGATTTAAATCATTAATTTGCTTAAGATACATGCGGCCGGCACCTAAATACATGAAAGAGATTGTATCCAAATTTGTAATTGACATGATGTTTATTAAATAGATTTTAATTTAATAGCGATTTTGATCATTTAATAATATACGTATTCAAGTTATTTCTCGGCCCGGAGGCCGGAAGGTAAATGATTTTACGAAATGCAATCTAGTCATCCGGCCATCACATTTGAAAGGATTTTGTTACATATTTTATACATTTGAATATAAATGACATTATTTCAACTCTTCTAGAGCGTATGAAGTCAAAGAAATGTTTCTAAAACCAAATAATCAACATTTTAACTTATCTTGAAGAAAATGGCGCGCACTATTTTTTTCACTAATTTTGACACACTCACACTGACTAAATTGCGTTGGCGTACTAGCGAGCCAATTGAAACGTTATTAAGCGAAAAGATTTAGGAGGCGTCAGTGTTAAGCGAATTTGAGTGACAACAGTATTTTTTTGAATGAGTGAGGTAAAATTTTCTTGTTATTGTAGTTTTACTGCGTAGAGGCCGAAAACCAGAGGGGGCCGGGAAACCGGCTAAACTACCCTATCTGCACCGCGATTCGCTTTAGTAATTAAAATTTCACATAAACCAAGTTTCAGCAAACCAAATTAACTTGTGTTATACCGACTGATTTCATTATCAAATTGAAAATAAAAAAAAAACTAAATTGAATTAAACGTAGTCAGTTAACATTAAAATCAAAACCTCTAAAATAATAGCTGACTTCATAACGTCTTCTTAAAATACACCGCAGGTACCCTGTTATTTTAAACGGGCTAACTGTTACTGTATTTTCATTAAGGCGTGGATCCGTTGCTGGCTATAAATGTACCTATCTACGTACCTACGTACGTAGTATAGCAGTGAGATATACATACAGATTTTTGCTGTTTGTTTGTCAAGTTGTAATTATTAGGTAAATGATTAATTGCTAGGTAAATCAGACTCCGGTACAATTACAGTATATAATCACGTATAATGAAGTCAACCAGCACCATACATTGCTAAAACGCAGATGAAATAATATATATAATAAATAATTAAATACGGTGCTTCTCAGACTGAAGGGCCTATGCTGATGATTATAATAAATAATAAAAATCGGATAAATATGGATTAAATTGTAAATATAATTAAAAATAAAAATCAATCAAGTCCTAAGTAAGTAAAGAACTATGTAGGTATAAAAATAAGTAAGCTTTGTGTCGCCTCGTGTTAGTCAACGATCGATATACATACTTATATAAAAAAAAACCATGGCTCAGGAACAAAATACACAAATTTTGCCGTTGCATTTGAACCCAGGAACGTCGATTCAGTAGGCAGTTGCACTACCGCTACACCGGCCACCAAATCTTACGACGATGCAGTAAATATTTTAGAGAAGGTACCTTTACGTACGAAGTTTACGTTTACTGCATCGTCGTAAGTATTATGTCAAGCCTAAAACGAATCATTTATTGGTCACTCATAAGCAAAAGCATAAGCAAGACTGTGAAAGAGTAAATTCAAGCTTTGAGACTTCTTGCCCTTGACTGTCACTTTACGAATGTTACTGTAGAAGAACATCAGAACGAGTCAATGCGTGGGCATCAGGGAGCGACTAATAGAGAAACTGAATCTTACATTGGACAAAGCTGTGAACTTTGCAATTTCTCTCGAAGATGCCGGGATAAATACGACGGTATTTAACGATGCGCGATGCAAGCTCATACCAGAATCTCAATCCCTAAATCCGAAAATCATGTAGCAGCTTCAAATAAACCCTTTTACTTTTAACGGGCGTACAGTCGTATTTTCATTATGCGCCGCGGATCCTTTGTCCGAGCCTGCAGCGATAATTTCATGCACCTAGTGGAGTGTAAAGTGCCGCCGTCACCTGGCCTGCAAGTGTGGACGCGCCAATGAATGAATATGGGGGAGGTGAAAATGATAGGTTTTATTAAAACTTTCGTGAGACATATTAAATTATTGTATTAAGCGGTGTAAACCGCGTGAGTGTAAACTCACGTGAAATTGTCCGGAATGACCCGACATGTTTTGAACTCGTATGGAGTCCTTCATTAGGGACTGCTACCCGGTCGCGGCAATATTACAATTTCACGTGGGTGTAAACCGATTAATACAATAATCATAGGTTTAGTTCGAAATTAAATAATTTATTCTGTAAATAGGCCATAAGGGCATTTTTACAAGTCACATTGTCAATTTACCGCCATTTCCCAAGAGACCGCTGTTGAAAAGAAAGCCGAAAGAATCTCAACAGTAGGTCATGTTTTCGTAAACAATACTTAAAACAATCAATTAAATTTTATTGCATAATATGGCAAGGGCCAATTTGCAGTTGAGAATGTCATATTAGGCGGTGAGATGGCACAAAAGACAGCAAAACTAGCATATTTTGCCCCGACTTCGCTAGTCACGCTACACGGCATTATCTGTCTTGCTCACACGGTACCGTAAGGAAACTGACAGACAGTATTTATCACACTGTCAGAGTTGCTGGTCACCTATGCATGCTACACGTACAGGGAAAAACTTAACTGTTTGGTAATACGAGGGGCACACCGAAATGATCGGGAATAGAGTACTTTAAACTGAGTTACATTAAATCCTTTTTTGTCACATGCATACTGGCGACTTACAATCACGATGCCGTTTTTACAATTTAAAAAAAGAACGATATATTTTTTTAATTCCATTTTTAAATTGACAACTCGATGAACAAAATGGAGCTGACGCGTGAAAATTTTCGTGCAATTATTTACCATAACTTTCGTCGTGGCTTATCTCCAGATGAATGTCGCAATGAGCTTGTTACTATATACGACATTGAAGCACCTAGTCAGACGACAATATATCGGTGGTATGCTGAGTTTCGACGGGGTCGTGCCTCTCTTGGCACCGTACCTTCATCAGGTCGGCCGAAAACGGCGGTTTCGCCTGAAAACATCGCGGCTGTGGAAAAACTACTAAAAGAAGATAGACATGTGACATACGAGCAGATTCGGGCAACCATAGGCATTGGAATGACTGCAATTCACACTATTTTGCATGGTGAATTGGGTGTCAGAAAATTGATTTCCCGATGGGTACCCCATAATTTGTCTGAAGAGCAAAAGGCGGCTCGTGTTGATTGGTGCCGATCTATTCTGAAATGCTACAATGGAGGAAAGTCAAAAGCCGTTTATAATATGGTCTCGGGTGACGAATCCTGGATTTATTCTTATGAGCCTGAAAGAAAGCACCAGTCGGCAGTATGGGTCTTCGATGACGAGGTCAAACCAACGAAAGTTGTGCGTTCTCGAAGCGTGTCGAAGAAGATGGTGGCTTCGTTCGTCTCAAAAAAGGGGCATGTTGCCACAATTCCTCTAGAAGAACAAAGAACCGTTACCGCTGATTGGTATATCACAGTTTGTTTGCCGGAGGTGCTGGCCGAACTTCGCCAAGGGAACCCGAGACGCCGCGTCATCTTACACCACGACAATGCGAGCTCCCACACCGCCCACAAAACAACTAAATTTTTGAACAACGAAAACGTTGAGTTGATGTCCCATCCTCCATACAGCCCTGACCTGAGTCCAAATGATTTTTTTACGTTCCCTAGAATTAAAGATTTATTGCGTGGTCAGCGGTTTGAGAACCCAGAAGCCGCTGTGGAAGCCTATAAATCGGCCATTTTGGCAATGCCTACTTCAAACTGGAATTATTGTTTTAATGACTGGTTTAAAAGAATGCAAAAGTGCATTGAATGTAACGGAGAATACTTCGAAAAACAATAAAATATAATTTATGTATATAGTGCACATAGTTTTTTAAATTCCCGATCATTTCGGTTTGCCCCTCGTATACGATACGTCCCAGTTTGAAAAGCTGAGATCATAAAGCAATTAGTCAATAAAAGATAAACTTTATGTTTCTCATTCTGTAGTCTTAAGTGGATTCGTTATAAGACTACAAGTTATTGTGATAAAAACGTTAAAAAAAAAAATTGCTAAACAAATATTGATAAGTTTGAAGAATAGTATCCATGTTTTAATTTATTGTCTATGTTACAGTATTAATATTATTAACATTTTTACCACGAAAGTCCACTTTAAACAGACTTTTCTCCGTTTTTCTATCCCCCTGGTTCACAGTTACACGTTGCTTTCAGAAATTATGTCGGAATTAAATTACTTCCGGTGGAAGCAGAATGATTGCATTAAATAATTTCACATCCCGCCAACTAGTTGTAATTTATTTTCTTCCAACACGTGGTTGTTATGAAATCTTTATTTACTTTTCTTTGTCACTTACATAAACTAACGAGGAAGGAAAAATGGTACATCGTTAACACGTCTTACCAAGTGGAAAGCTGGGTTGGTCATCATCATCATCATCATCAGCCTATTCTTGTCCACTGCTGGACATAGGCCTCTCCAACTGCACGCCATTGTAAGCGATCCTCGGCTACTCTCATCCAGCTATTGCCAGCCACCCAGATCATTTCATTTCATTTATTTATTTCATGGAACAATATCAATTGTGTTTGAAATAATACATCATCATCGCTCCACCTGGTCTGAGGGCGTCCCACACTACGCTTGCCGATCCGCGGTCTCCACTCAAGAACACGTTTACCCCACCAGTTATCAGTTCTTCGGCTAATATGGCTGGGTTTGTCCTTCTTCCTAATTACAGATTCGATGCGATTTTTGCATACTTAAAGATAGCAATATTTTAGTACTGCAGCACCAAAAATTTCCCGTGCCCTATTTAATGGTGTGGCGAAAAGTTTGTCCTAGGATTTTTTTAAATATACAGGTTATGCATTCAGTTTGTAGCTTCAAGTAACATATATCCCACCAAAAACATTCTGTAAAAAACTAGCCAAGTCTCGATGGAGCTGCTTGTTTATCTCTAAAAAGTAATGAAATCCAGACAAAGTCGTACCAAGTCTAAGGTTCCTTACTGCGATTTCTTTATTATTATAGTTAATGTTGTGTGACTTGGCCGTTGAAGGGTACACAAGGGTACAAAACCAGGTGCTCCATGACACCATTGCACCAATCTGTCCCCAGAACCGCTACAAGTCAATTTTGTTTACACGTAATGTTATGTCTGTTGTAACTACCTATGTTTGTTAAGCGAGATAATAGCCCATACTGGTATTGGTAATTTGACGCTAGTGTCTCATTTTAGGCTGTTGTTGATTGTGCAACACATGCATTCAGCATTGACAATGCTGACTTCTGCTCTCTTCTTTTTGGAGCGTCAAATCGACCACCGATCTAACATAAAATAGACGTACAGACGGACTTCTATCAATGATAAGAGGTCCGTCTGTACTAGAAATATTTATTATACTGTTTGTTTCAGGCCTGCCTATACATAAGTATTATTGAAATACGAAGCTTTATCAAGCCTACAATTGACTGGTTATTGAATCAACGTTTTCCAAGTGGCAATTTTCCATCGTCAATAGGTAGCGGTTTTCTGGCGACAGATTGGTGCAATGGTGTCATGGAGCACCTGGTTTTGTACCCTTGTGTACCCTTCAACGGCCAAGTCACACAACATTAACTATAATAATAAAGAAATCGCAGTAAGGAACCTTAGACTTGGTACGACTTTGTCTGGATTTCATTACTTTTTAGAGATAAACAAGCAGCTCCATCGAGACTTGGCTAGTTTTTTACAGAATGTTTTTGGTGGGATTTCAGTTCTTTTTGTAGAAACGTGGGCATATTGTTTTATAACTACCTGCTAATTCACTTTAGCAAACCTCACGAAATAATAAACGAAATCATCGAAACGCAAATAATCCCTCCTAATCCCTAGCAAACGTTTCCAAGCGCAGTAGAAGAATGTCGTAAACGACTGTAACGCGGCCGGTTGCCACTTCGCCATATAAGATTATCAGGAGAAACAAACGAAGGCGCGTTTTAAAATACAGTCAGCGCCATCTAGGACGTCGTCGTTCCAATGCTAAACTAACATAACTGCCATTTTGTCAAAATTGACTTTTTGATGTAAAGCTGTACCAAATATAACCTCGCATAATGTCACAAATTTATAGAGCTCTATCTTTTAAGGTTCCAGAGTTACAATATTGTGAATCTGAACTTTTATTTTTTTGCCCCCATGGTAAACTTACAAAATGTAGGTCAACTAACGAATCTGACATTTTCGTTAACTTTTTATGGTGATAATTATCAATTACCGGTCAGATAACCAATAGCAAATTTGCGAATCTGCCAGATTCGTTAGATTTCTACGGTGGCTATTATGATCTGCTCATATAACAATCCTATAGCAAATGTGCGAATCTGCCAGATTGTTTAGTTTACTATGGTGGCTATTACGATCTGCTCACATAAGTAGCCTTTGCAAACTTGCGAATCTGCCAGATTCGGTAATTTACTATAGTGGCGATTATAACATACCAACATCGGTAGCCTACAGACATTTACGAATTTAGCATTTTCGTTAGTTTGTCATCGTGACTGATGCTTTTGTAGAGGGTGAAACTTGAAATAAATATGCGAATCAGGCAGTTTGGCAAATTAAGTATTGCCAATTTATTATAGAAAATAAAATTCATGCGATTTGCGTATGAACAAAGGGATAAACGTATCAGAGGGAACGCATATAAAACCCTAAGTTAAAAGACGTTGCAGCAAGACCGATGAAAAAACATAAATGTGTGACAAAATTCATCCATTAAAGGGGTTAAATGAGAGGTGTAAGTTTGTATGAAGATCGTGAGATTTTTGAGTAAGAGTAAAAACATTTCGAGTACAGGTTCGTCGTCAAAGACTAAGGAAACGGTTTCATCATTTTTAGAAAATAAGGAATTAATTGGTAAGCGGAATTTTATGAGAAACGTGGCCTTCTTTAAGTACCTAACGGGTGCATTATTTTGCGTGTACATTCTCATTTATAAAAATACCCTTAATGAAGTAAAGTTGGTGTGGAAAGTTTTCTAAACAATTTGAACTCGATATTTCGAACAAAAATAGAGATGCATTTATTCTTATCTGTCACCGATGACACTGGGAAACAAAAATAAAAATATTTATTTGCCCAAAACACGTTACAAATTAGGTCATGATAATTTATAGTCAATGGAAATTCTCATAGCAAATCAAACTTAATACCAAGTGCGTTTGCATTTGACGCAATATGAACATTAATGTTCATAGTGCGTCATTGGATAATTATCCAATTTGGTCTTAAAGATAATAATTTTAATAATGCTTTAAAAGAAGATAATAATTTTTATAATGCTTTAATAATATATGTTGACATTTTCACATTCACATGAATGAAATAGTCAAAATTAATTAATTTTAATACTGCATTTATGGTAAAATCGTCATTATGAAATTTATTCTAAAATTACACATTAAGTCAAATGTATAGAAATACAATTTTAAATCTATAAATATAAATTTCTAAAGTTACGAGAATAATAAAATAATTATTAATTCTTAAAGTATCCCCGATTAGAAAGTATAGAGTCGGACCACAATATGTAACTCTTCCAAGCAAAGGAACAGAACTGTCAAACACATAAAAACGTATGGCAATATTAACCAAAGAGTAACCATCAATCTTAGTACTTCCATATTTTTATTTCAAATTTACTTACACAACTTTTATCTCGTTTGAATCCCCTTATAGCCCTTAGAGTAACAATGTCAATAAACGCTGAAGGTACTGTTTTGATTTACAGTATGTATACTCACTTAATACAGCGCAATAAGTCCTCTTTCCCTCTCTCTCATCTTTTATAAATCTTTTGTAAATATAACACTGATCAAAACACAATGTAGCAAGTTGTTTTTTTATTTATATAAAGTTTGCTACAATCTAATAGTGACTACTTTAAAGATTAGGAATGAACACAAGTGTCAAGACCAAATTAGTGCCCTAGCTTCAGTGATGTCTATACTATAATTGCTGGAGCAAAGACATTTGTGACATTTGATTTAAAATAGTCCACGCGCCTTTATGGTAAGTGATAAAATAGTACCTCTTGCTCGATACCTTCACATTTTAAAATTCGAACATTATTTCTAGGTGGAATGCAATACATTTTATACAATGTACAATAGTATTATGTTATTGGAAACAAAAAAAGTACAGATTCGCAACCCTATTTTGATAGCAAATGAAAGAAAAAGCATGTACATTCACCATACGAAAACTACGAAAGTGGCATTTTCGTAACTTTACTTTGGCTTAACAATAAAAAATACATTTTGAACTTGCGAAAGTGGCACTTTCGTAAATTTACTATGGTGAGTAATCTTACCTTTTTGTTCCTTTCTATGGAGCTATAAAATGGCGAATGTGCCTTAATTCCTAAACCTAAGTAATTTATACATATATGACACATTTATGATATAAAACATGCATTTTAAAAACATTGTGCGAAGACAGTTCTATTATAACTACAAAAACAACCGAGAAAAAAATATTACAAAATTTTTACGAACTTAAAATCGCTCCCCTGTAAAATTAGTTTTTTGCAGTTATGTTAGTTTAGCATTGGAACGACGACGTGTGCGGGTATCACCGCCACTCTTAGTCCAATGCATTATATTTTGACCAAATTTTGAGCAAAATTAATATTTTGGTGTAGTTTGTTTATTTAATTTGTGTAATGTTCGAGTAGAATAAAGTTAATCGTTCGACTATTTTCTTCTTGTAAACTTGTAAGTATAAGTATAAAAGCCAGTCTAGTCTTATCCAGAGTTTTCCTTTAATTTTATTTATATGCGTATTAAAAGCAGAAGGGGAGGCATTCGCCCAGCGGGTACCGTATTACAATGCCGAAGTTCAAAATACCGAATTTCATAAGACCTATGGACGGAAGGCCGAAAATTAACTTGTCGAATGTTTATTTGACCGAAAGTTAAAAATCCCGAAAGAACGTTTGATCGAAAGAATGAAATACCGAATATTATAATCCCGTAGACTGTAATCCCGAAGAATGTAATCCTGAAGACTGTAATCCCGAAGATTATAATCCCGAAGACTATGATCCCGCCTGAAGGTTGTAATCCGGAATATTATTAAAACTCTCGAGAATTATATTTCTGTAGTCTTACAGATTCTGTTTATTTTATACAAAGAATATTAACCTAAATCACGTAACCTACTTGCCTAATACTTACTATTCATAAGTGAACTCTTCTGTGGAACCGATCTGCTCCGGCGCTGTGGGATGTGCAGCCCCTCCGCTTTAGCGTAAGAAAGTGCGGGCATCAAGCGAGTCGCAGCGGCTAAGGCTGGTCGCCGAAGGTGACCAAAAAGCCGAAGCTGCGGAGGCGAGCGTTGACAGCTTCGGTTCCAGACAAGTTCGGTTCGGTTGGCA
The DNA here is from genome assembly GCA_905147355.2 of Apotomis turbidana. Taxonomy (NCBI): domain Eukaryota; kingdom Metazoa; phylum Arthropoda; class Insecta; order Lepidoptera; family Tortricidae; genus Apotomis; species Apotomis turbidana. The sequence goes on from LR990286.1 coordinate 24,774,711, forward strand.
GTCCATGACAGAATATTTTATCATAATATCGAATATTTAGTTTCATAATTTCCCACTTTCCCGGACTCTTTCCTTTTCTTAATCGACTTGCCACAGAACCGAAGCTGTCAACCTCGATTCCACGTGGTCTTGTCTGCCCTACCCCTAGAGTGTATATAAAAACCCGGAGGCGCGGATGGAGGGCAGCCCTCGGCCGCCGTAAGAAAGTGCGGGCATCAAGCGAGCCGCAGCGGCTGAGGCTGGTCGCCGAAGGTGACCAAAAAGCCGAAGCTGCGGATGCGAGCGTAGGAGAAGATTTTGAACTTTCGATTTTCTGAAAATAGCTCAAATTGAGCTTCGGTTTATCGAATATCGGCTTTTTGAACTTTCGGTATTTTGACCATCGGTATTTCAACTGTAGGTATTATGAACTTTCGGGATTGTAATACGTAACCCGCCCTGCTGTGGGACGCTATACGAGTAGGCTAGATTAAATTAGAAGATGTGTCCCACTACGCTGGATTTTTGCAATGACAGTCGATTTTTTTATGTACCAATAGTAGAAGGGGGCATTACCATATATCTAATACAGCTGAGGGTTCTTCATCAAATAAATAATAAATAAATAAATATCGGACAACCTCACACAAATCGATCTAGTCCCAAATTAAGCTCTAGAAGGCTTGTGTTATGGGTACTAGACGACGATATACATACTTATATAGATAAATATATACTTAAATACATAGAACAACCATGACCAACCATTTCGGCGGTTCCGGGGCAACCTACCAAATCCAACACCTGAGATGTCGGAACAACGGGGCCACGCCGTTTCGCCGTCTAAATAAACTTGCTCGGTTCATGACGCATTGGTGTCTACACTGTAATGTCATGTAACCTGTTTTGAATAAATAAATAAATAAATAAATAAATAAATAAATGATGACCCAAGCACAAATATTCGAGTTCATCACACAAATATTTGCCCTGTCCGGGACTCGAACCCGGGACTGCCGGCTCAGTAGGCAAGTGTCTACAAACCAAGCCAAACGCGTCGTCAAAATACTTCAGACCTTGGATTTTTGACATCAAATGAAGCGGCCCACCAAGTTGAATATTAAAATACTTAAACGGGTTTACTCACGTCGTAGAAGTAGAATAATGCTCGACATGTTTCGAATCGGTACGCGATCCATCATCAGGAGAGACCGCGACGGCGGCCAACCGAACACAACAACAAGTTGAATATTTTTTGTAAAGGCGGTATGTCGATCTCTAATAGTTTGGTTGGGCTCTTGTGTTTTCTAATCAGAGTACTCCAGATCTTCGATTATCCTAGTTTTTAGGGTTCCATACCCAAAGGGTAAAAACGATATAACGACCCTATTACTGAGACTTCGCTGTCCGTCCGTCCGTCCGTCACCAGGCTGTATATCAAGAACGGTGATAGCTAGACAGTTGAAATTTTTACAGATGATCTATTTCTATTGCCGCTATAACAACAAATACTAAAAATAAAATAAAAAAAATATTTAAGGGGGGGCTCCCATACAACAAACTTGTTTTATGGTACGGAACCCTTCATGCGCGAGTCGGACTCGCACTTGGCCAATTTTTATAGTTTTCGCTTTATGTGGCCATTAAACCCTAACTCTGTACCAAATTTCAGCTCTCTGAATTCATGGGAAGTAGTAGTTCCTTACTGATGATCATGAGTGAGTGAGTGTCATAAATGCGAAACTTTGCTTTCGCTTAACTTCGGAACTAAATGACCTACAGACTTGAAATTTTGGATTTTAAGTATGTGATTATAGCTTCCTGGATGACGAAAATTTCTGCGTTCTGGTCTTATCCAGAGGTGCTCAAATAGGGGCCTGAAAATGCGGCGAAATGGTTCCAGTAAAGGATGGTACGGCAGTGTTTGCTTCGCGCTCGACTTGGCGGGGGCACTACCGTGCCCCCCGATGAATATAGAGGTCTATTGTTTTAGCTTATTTAGGATTAACTTATTAAATATCGATTTAACCCTTAAATGCATGAATTAAAAAAACACAATATCATAAAATATTATTTTATTTCAAATAAATGTTTCTTGTTATCAATCAGTAATTCATTTTTGTTTATGTAAGCTGCATCTTACACCATGCATTTAAGGGTTAATTACAATCTATTATTAGTATTATGTGTATACGTCGTTTGGCTATTTCTTGATAAACCAGGAAGTCACGAATACAGTTGTTCAAATCTAACACTAGATCGCCTTCTACAGTTGAGCTGGAATGGTGGGTAGACTAACGATGGCCAGAAGGCCATTATCGTCGTAGCAACTGCACAGTGCAGACATCAGTGATAAAATACCTGTGCTATATTAATTTTTAGGGTTCCGTAGTCAACTAGGAACCCTTATAGTTTCGCCATGTCCGTCTGTCCGTCCGTCCGTCCGCGGCTTAGCTCCGTGATCATTAGTACTAGAAAGCTGCAATTTGGTATGAGTATGTGTATGTATAACCCCGACAGAACGGTAAAATAAAATAAAAAAAAAAAAATTTTTTTCGGGTACCTCTCGAACACCTAAAATGGGGGTGATTTTTTTTTCTTTTCAACACTAGTGTGTGGGGTGTCGTTGAATAGGTCTTGTAAAAATAATAGGGGTCTTCTAACATTATTTTTTAATAAAGTCAGCAGTTTTGTAAATATTCGCTCCAAAACAAAAAAAAAATCGGAAACATTCATGTTAATGAGGCCTTATAAGTACTTTCAATGAAAACTATATTGAACAAAATCGGTCCAGGCGTTTTTGAGTTATCGCCAAATTTCATATTTTTTGTTTAAAGGTCGTAAGTTGACTTCCAGAAGGTAATAAGTGATTACAGTTTCTAGCGCGTTTACGACCTTTTTATAGAGCTTAAAATCTTTCTTAACGTAAACCTCGGGCTTAAAACAGCAGTTTATTGTGAAGGATGAGCAACTACGGAACCCTACACTGAGCGTGGCCCGACATGCTCTTGGCCGGTTTTTTGTGTTAAAATAATATTCTGTGAATATTATTTTAAAATTGAAAGTGAAGTGTGAAAGTTGTTGTTAATATCGAACTGCAGTTTCACTTCTGGAGCTCATCCCCACAATCGGGTCACCCCAGTAGCGTTGTTTTGAACGGTGATCCACGATCTGCAGCATCGCCATTGGCAGTGCGTAGCGAACATTCTATAGGTATCAGCCATGGGATCAGCGTATCTGATTGCGTCAGACAGTCTGCCAACATAAAAAGATGGCAGGAGATCACGCGGAGAGCTGCGTCCGCATCTACCATCGTGCATCGACGTGGACGTCTAAATCACGATCACGACCGTCCTGCCAAGAGCGAAACGACAGAGAAGAGGGAACATTAACATATCGGTCAACCATAAGTTGATCAAGTTCGATCGATCCGGTGTTTACTCTGGGACGAATAGATCTAGCTAGGCCACGTGACACGGATGGGGGATGATCTAAGTGTTAAGAAACAGGGTCAACCGATTGGACTATGACAAGTCGACCGCCCGTGCATGTCTAGCATGACTATGATTCGCGACTCATGTCGCGTAAGATAGCATCATCCGTCACTCTCTCACAACACTGTTCAGAAAAGGATAGGTAGCATATCTCGCGCGAGAAAGAGTCGCGTGTCAAAGTTGTGCTAGAGGTGCAGGTATCGTATCGCTGGAGATATAATACAGTGAAAGTGGATCACAACTATGACGCGCCACACTTTCTCGCGAGAGACATATTATTACCTATATCTCTTACTTCGCAGTACCTACTGTTTGAGTGTGACGTGCGACTAATAGTGGAACTCGCTGGAGAAAGAGAAGTAGCGTAATCTTTTATCGGAGTTCAAGACTCCCTTTGGGTCATTGGGTTAGTGAGTCATCGGAGTAAGGAATATTTTGCGAACCGAAGCGTGGTGGCAGACGATACGTTTTAAACGCTGATTGATTACTTATCTGTATCACCCCTGATTTCTGATAGAGATATTAAATGCTTACGTTTAAAGATATTATAATTTTTTTGTACATAAGACTAACTTATACTACCTCTTAAATCAATTTGACACGACAACGAAATACACAGAACAATATCAAAGCTATAACATTACAACAAATCTCTCAAGGAGGGCCTATTTGGTACAATTTAAAAGCGTCTGTGAAATACATACATTATATCTTTATCTGTGTCACTTCTTAATGATTAACTGAATGTACTTACTAAATTATGTTCATAGTCTTATAATATGTATTTTTCTATTTCAGCGGGCAACCTGACATTTGTAGGCGATGCAACGACAATTTAACTAAGGGGTAGTATACTTTGTGATTTTTGAACTGAGTCTACTTATCGACATTAACAAAATTATTATTTCTCCACAATAATCTAAGGAAGGGAAGGAAGTCATGAAAGTATCACTAAATGACTAGTCATTCAGACCCGGTTCTTGTTTTTTTACTTGAGGTAATCTTACACAAATCGATTTAATCCCAAAGTAGCAAAACCTGTGCTATGAGTATATTTCTAAATTGTTATTGAATTTTAAATTTGTATTGAAGATGTTTTCTATGGATCATTCGGTCTTCAACTCAGGAAAAATCAACAACGCGAGGCGGGATTTTTATGGGACTAATATATTTGTCATGACGAAACGGCTGGACGGATTTTAACTAATTTTGGTATGGGGATAACTGGACACCCACATATGGTTAAAACGTTAGAAGACACTTTTTACGCGATTATGGTAAAGAAAAACTTATGTTGGCACTTTCTAGTAAGCAGAGATATAAAAAATCAACGATTCTGGAACCAATAATCGAACTTATCACACCAATAATGGGGTACCGGCTCTTGCCGGGATACGAACCTGCGATCGCCGCATTGTAGGCTGCTCTGCTAAAAATATCGTAAAGGTCCGATGGTGAATAAACATTTGATCATTTTTACTATGCATCCCATGAAAACGCTATAAGTTTGTAACTTAAATGGTGACGTTTACCACGGATCTCACTCAAGTCATTCCAAGACGCTCGGAACCTTCAACCCGGAGGCCAAATTAGTCCGTCTCAGAAACTAACTTTGCTTACTAAAATTAATTTACTGAGCCGACCATTGTCGAGAATACGAATTTAATTTCCTTGACGGGATTGTTTTGACGAATTATTACATTAGCGTGCTGCTGACGCTGTAAAATTACCATTACACTGGATGTGCCCTGAAACTGGAACAACAAATTACAACATAGATTCTACCCTTCAAATTGAACAACATTAGCTTAACAACTAAAATTACTAATGGTCTGCCCTATTTTCTGTGATCTTGACTAAAACGTGAATTCACCCTGTGAGGGTGGGTGGTCTTCCGGTATACTAAACATCTCATCTAACGGTTGCCCGCGATCTTAAGCATATTGTCGACCTACTTCATTAAGGACTTTCCGATGAATAGGAACAAAGTCTTTTAAACAATTGTTTGAGATGACCGTCGTGCTCTTCCTCGCAGAGAGAAGCAGCAAGGCTCGTCTAAGTAACAATACACAAATTCAAAATCTGTTAAAATAGTATTTTCATATTCATGGACCGCTGGAAGGTCTGGCTGCTGCATGATCCGGTACGCAGTCACTATTCAAATGCTTTCAGTTTTCATTGATGAACCTTTTTTCTATCGTATAGGGAGGCAACACGTGATGTAGCTGAAGTCGCGGCTAGCCGTCTTGGCTTCGCCGAGGACTGTCGGGCATTATGGCAAGTGACATGACTCATGAATGCCGAATCAGGTTCGCGGGCGCGCAAAAACGCGCCCGGTCTTCGGTCCATCGTTTTGGGGATGGAGGCATAGGGGGAGGCAAACGAGCAGAGGAATCGCCTGATGGTAAGCGATTGTCGTTACCCAGCCCGTGCAGCCATGAGCACCAACGGAGTTACAAGACACCTTTGTTGTACAGTGTCGGCTGGCGTCAGTAAAAAAATGGTTTTCTGTAAAGTCAGTTTAAGGATGATAATTTTACGTGATAACGTATGCCGGCCGATGGAGTGGAAGAGAGATAGATGCGTCACATTACAATCCGAACGCTTAGACCGATCCGTGCCTCTGTCGCTTGTTCCGCGCTCTCGCTTGCACGCTCGGCTCAGGCGAAACGTGACAATGAGTCATGCTTTTTTGTGCGTGCAGCCGGCGTTCATCGATTTATAAGACGTTATCATATCACGTCAAAAACTTGTTTTTACAAATTTTATATGTCTTACAATACTAGGTAGGTATTCTCACAAGTGGCAACACCGTTCCTCGCCCGTAACTATCCGATTCATTCTCGGCTGCGGCCGCTTTATCAACACGAACTGCTATAATTGCGTTTAAATTGCGTTGTTGAACTAACTATGGTTTATGTCTGCGGATAACTTAACGGTGAGTTTGAGGCAAACTTGCTGAAATTATGCAGTGCGGAAATGATGGTTATTTGATTATTGCTTTAGGGAAGCGAATGGAATAAGAGTGGTATGAAAATCCCTGTATTTTGGCTAGTTTGAGGTGAAGTTATTACTAACGTTTCTGCGCTAAAATTGTGGTTATTTGGTAACAGCGTTGATTAAATATTATGTATTATCTAAGTACTTACCATAGTCTGGTTAAGGCATGAGCGCACTTTTTTTTTTGGTTTATTGTTTATTCATTATTTAAGTTACAAAATACCTAGTAACACTATAAAACGTTTATAACATAAAACATGTCTATAATTAAATAAAACATAGTCTCTCTCTCTCGTTTTCTTACACGTATGTGGTTGTTTTACATTTTTAAATGCAAATGTTATATCATTATCTTGGCATTTGTTTTTAGGTGCAGCATGTTTGTTCTTCTATTCATCCCTATCATTCATCATGTCGTTATTTTTAATTCTTTCTTCTCCATTATTATCGCTCACATAATCCACCCAGCGCTTTAAAATCTTTATTACACTTTAAAAAAACATTTATAACGCAGAGGGCGCTCTGGTAGCGTTGAATTATGGAATCAAAGATTTGGTGTGATTGACGTAACGATGTGATAAATCAGATCTGTTGGAAATGCACATAAAAGGTCAGGTTCGAGTTCTGCTTACATTGCAGTTGATCGTTACATTTCGTTCATAGTTTACCTTTTTGTCAATATTTATAGCTCATCAGGGGGTCTTGTTTTTATGTACAATAAAGTTTTTACATACATACATACTAATTTATTTTCCTGGCAACGACATTTTTTTGGTAACTGACGTTGAAAGTCAGTGACGTTGAGAGTCAGGACTAAATATTCCGCATATTTAAAGTAATTGCATAGTAAAGTTTTTTTCAATAGGTTTCAGTATTTATTTCGCAAGAAGAACGAATAATTGAGCAGCCTGCAGCATTCCGGTAAACAATGTTTCAAATTTGGTTCATGACAAAACCTTGTCAAATGGCTATTGACATTTAAAAATGAAAATAATATGAGCTGTTTGTAGAGCCACTATCCTTGGTGCGGACCGACACTTGATAGGCTATACAATGCTTATTCAGTTTTAATTAAAAAGTTCCTATCCAATATAATGCTAAAATACCTACCTACCTAACCCTTAACATTTTAGTGATTCAAACGCACGGTTAGTACATATCCCCATAACAATGTGTTCAAACATCGTTATGATTAAATATTGAGTTATGTGCATTTAAATAGTCACCCCAGTTAATTGGTTAAGGTAATGCGGGACATCGATTATATCAGTGATTAATGATGCTTGCATAGTTACCTATCGAATAACATTAGTGCCGTGTATGGTATATTTACTGTGCACGAAATAATTGTACTGTCTCTGTACGGCTCTAAATTTCATGATTGTAAATCGTGATTATCTGTAATGTTATTTTTGTTGTACTTTTAGATATCACCAACAAACGTGATACTAAATTAATGCGATGATAAATATTTATTATTATGTAAGAACATTTTGATATTTATTATTGGCTTAACAATAATGTGATACATCATGTATTTGCATTATAAAATGTCAGTAGTGGTATGTCAATTTATTAATTTATTAATCTATGATCAAACATGTTTCTTAACATAATATTATCAATGTTACTACTTAGAACAGGGCCATTGCGATTTCTTGCTTTACCTTATTATATTTAAAACCTACAATTTGAATTTTTCATTGATAATTTTTGTTTCAAAAACTACTCGAAATTAACAAAATTCACAATAAAAACCGTTTTTTTTTCAACTTATTTTTGACTGCACGCAATGAAAGCATAAAATAGCTATCTAGAACTCAGGGAAAAGTAATACTAATTCACTTCAAAAAGTAGGTTGAAATTATCAATATATTTGTCATAATATTACATTTTTTTAAATAAATAAAGCCTCTTAAGTGTCTTCGGGCTGTACTTTCTATTACAACTAACCATAAAATGTTTAAACTAACACTTTATGACCGCTAGACCTTCTTAATAGTTGTTAATAACCATATAGCACTCCGGAGACCTAAATATAACAAGCAGGATATGAATATGAGCTGAGTAATCTTCACTCACTAGGATTTTTCGCAAATCCAGTATAAAATGAACTGTCTTTCATTCATATTCAAACGATATTTAGTTCTGTTAAGGGCAGATGTGAGTTCTGCCTTATTTGGTTGTTAAATTACCCATAGAAACTATACGTAGATAATTCAATTTAAATGAACTATAACGTCAACTATCATTGTGACCCTGTAATTGAGTCATAAATAATATTTACAATAGCGATTTATTATTTAGTAGACAATGTTATCGATTCTTAATTTGCGTACACGTGGAGGCTTTAGGTATGAACGGTAATGAACGATGAGTGGGAGACATTTGGGAGAGGCTGTTTATTTTTTGTAATAAGTAATCATTTTAATTTAGGACCAAACTCTTCATTAAATGAAATATCTCAATTAATTAATTTAAATGTGTGACAGTCGCGGAAATCGAAGAAAATATTAAATCAATATAAAACAACTTTATATACGTAGTCAAAAACTTTACTTTTATTAGGTTTCGACATCACGATGACCCAACTAAAATTGAAATTAAAATGATTGAAATTATTGAAAGTCTATGATATTAATGACGCAACTATAATCATACATGAAATCGTAACGTTCTAAGTACAGATGTCTATGAAATTTTATTTAAATACTTGAAGGCCAATTTTAGACGACGTGGTCGGAGCAGTTTGTAACCTACTGATGATAGTTCCTCGTAGATATTTCAATTTAAATGAACGATAACGTATCGAACGACCCTATGTAATTGAATCATAAATAATCTTTACAATACCTAGCGACTTGTTATTCAGTAGACAATGGTATCGATTGTTAATTAGTACACGTGGAGGCTTTAGGAATGAAGGGTGATGAACGATGAGTGGAGAAATGTAGGAGTATTAATAAGGCTATTTATTTTATGGAAATTGTTTTGTATAATAAGTAAAAATCGAATTTAGGACCAAACTCTTCATTTAATGAAATAAATCAATTGTAAAACAGCTTTTTGCTCGTAAATCGATGGCCGTTAGGGTAAAAAGTTTCTTGAGATGCAAACGCGGACTGAAAGACGCAGTTTGGAAAGGCCCGCATCAAGGTGGACGGACAATCTGGCAAGACCGATCGATGTGGAGAACTTTGGGGAAGGCCTTTGTCTAGCAGTGGACGGCTATCGGCTGATATGATGATGATGATGAGGATCAGAATTACGGAACATCGAGTGGAAATGTAAGTTAATCAGTACAATAATGATGTTTCAAGCTCTATCAGACATTGTCCACTTGAGCAGTAAATTAAAATCGCACACCATCAGTAATGAGTGTGTTACTTTGTTGGAGTCCCAGCGATTTAAATGGCTCCAATCAAAGCTATCGGGAATACGCAAATATTTTTGGAGTTGTTTTAACATTTCGTTAATTCGGACAAGATTTATTTCGAACATGCGGGTACAAATAAATTTAATTTATTGCATAATAAGCCTTATGCTGCGGTCAGCGGATTTTATTTATTGTTGTCATAAATGGGTGTGATAGGGTTCAATTTGTTTTGTTTGTTACTTTGTCATTTGTTTTATAATTCAGCATTAGCAGCGACATCTGTTGGAAAAACAAGATAAAAAACAATAGTAAAGTTGTCATTTTTTTAATTGAAATTAGCGGTATTTTCATTTTACGGTAATCATTTAATTTTGTTTCCTATAGACTCAACATCAGCACTTTAACTGTCTCATTCTATTGGTTTTTGCAAGAATACTAAGTTCGATAAAATAATACAATAAATGATTGCCAAATACGAGTTACACATTCATACATAAAGATCCATCTTCTTTGCTGATTATACTATCCCTAATATTTTCGCTCACATCCGTTACGATGTTTTTAGGGTTCCGTACCCAAAGGGTAAAAACGGGACCCTATTACTGAGACTTCGCTGTCCGTCCGTCCGTCTGTCACCAGGCTGTATCTCAACAACGGTGATAGCTAGACAGTTGAAATTTTCACAGATGATGTTGTAACCTCGCTAACCCCCCCCTTATAAATTTATTAGATTTATAACCTATACTCACACCTAAAACTGAAGTACTGAACTACTGAAGAAAACCTGTAAATGAAAATACCTAAATTTATTCCTACCTAATTTGTAACTTGTTCTAACTTGGCCAGTGATTCATCTAGAGTTTCGGATCCCTTCGTTGTGTTGTGTAGTACCAAATTCTTTTCAAATGAGAGGAGATTCAGAGCTACTTGAATTAAAACCAACATATAAAGTGAGCAAAATGTTTATTGAATAAAATAATTACATTTTGCAAGTATGCCTGAAGGGCATTTACTGACTCTACCGGCATTTCGCAAGAGGAGACCACTGATGAGAAGAAACGCCGAAAGAAACTCATCAGTAAGTCATTTTTTCAAAATTCAAACTTATAATTATTAGGTACAATAATAAAACTTAATCTAAAACATGATTTAAAAGAAGCAAACATATTAAAGATGAATGTTTTCGGCTACTCTTAAGTTCCTAAAGTAAAGAACAACAGAATTACGTGAAATATGAGATGTATCTGAGCCTGAAGTACACAATAATTAAAGTCTAAGACCCCATAGAGTCTCATTCGAATCGATAGAATGCAAAATCACTTTTTGATATGACTGAAGTCATTTGTATTTTAGCATGTACAGGATTTTCCTGAAGGCTATAAGCATGGTTTCACCTTTCGCCTTGGCGTATGGCTTAACCCTCGGCTCGTAAGACGAGTTGCAGCCTTAATGCATTAATACAAAATAAGATTCAACATTGTCCTGAATCAATTAGCTCCTTAAAGCATGTGAAAATATTCAACATTCCATGATCGGATACGGTACTCCATAGAGCAATTAGTTTTGGAATCTTCCAATGTTAGTATTATTTAATACTAAAGTGGCTCAACAGATAAATGAGATAATCTCAAACACATCCCATAAGTTGGAACAATGATAGTAACCTAGCCAAACAATTGGAAAACATGAATTATGAGTTGCATTCGGGTCTGATAATAAATAATCATTCAAAATTGTGAAGAACCCATAAACCATAATCCAATCGTAGCTTGTGAAAGTGGACTCGTAAGTCAAATCATGCATTATTAATGCAAAATAAGATTCAACATTTTCCTGAATCAATTAGCTCCTTATAGCATATGAAGAATATTCTACATTTCACTTCATTTCATTTCACTATAGAACTCTGAACTCCATAGACTCTAGTTCTCATATTGATAACATAGAAAGTACTATTTTAGTACGAATGCAATTCATATTTCCAGTCATATAGACACTAGAACTGAGGATTTCTCAATATAAACGTATAAATCAAATTGTTGTATTAATTATTATTGGCAAATATAGGAATCTTTATCCAAACAATAATAATCTATTAACATTGAAAGCATATAAACATGTTGCCTTAGTTGACTAATTGAATTATCTTCATATTTAAACATCTGTCAAATAAGAAAAGAATCATTATTTATCTGGATATAATCAGCAAAAACTATTGACATTGCTCAGAATCCAATAAGAACACACTCAAGAAATAAATAATTTGACAAAAAGTTCAATAAAGCGCACAAATAATCAGTTAATAAAGCTCAGAATTCAATCCATTCTCAAGAAATAAACATAAAATAAAGTTAGTCACAACTAAAATAAATTCACATTCGCACATTAGCTATTTCGTCATATTTAAAAAAAATATATAATTAAATTCATATTTGAAAGATTTCATTATTAATTGATAACTCACCAATCCAAGAAGCTAAGGAAGAATATTTGTTTATTCACACTCATAGAATTTAGACATAAATCAGCAAATAATCACAAAATCCAACACCGCAAATTGCTAGCAAAGCACAGTTAGAATTTCACCAGGAAAAAGAAACAAACAAATTTAGAAATAAAAAGGAAGGTAAAACTATAATATAAAGATATCTCACCAATCCGTCGTGTGGCTATATTAAAAAAAAAAACATTATTTAAAAATAAACTATTAAAAATGTGCAACTTTCACCAATCACATTACCATACTCTGTGGCAGGAAGCTCGGTCCGAAGCGCTCCGTAGGCCTCCCGCTTGCACACGCCTGGCGTCCTCGGCGACGTCTTCAGCCTCTTGCAGGCCCGCTGCGCTCGTCAGGTCTTCCTCGGCGGCCGACTGCTGGTCCTGGAGTCTTCTTGCTTCTCCCGACTTCTTCTTCTACTTCTTGAGGTGTTCTTCCCGGGAGCTCTTCCGATGACTGACTATCCCCTCATACTAATCTCAGCGCCTTATATACCCCTTTTTCCGAGTCCAAGTTTGAAATAATGTTCTTATTTCAAATTTGCCATGCGTATTGCGAAATTCCTTCATAGGGTTCCACAGCTGGCTGCTTACAATTACGTTTAAAAATAATAATAGAAATGTTTGATGCTAATTTCGCAAAGGTCCGCTTCTAATTTTTTACTGTTGACGCTAATTTACTCAATGTTACTTTCTAGTTTTTGAAGATTTATTGAAATAATGAAAAGTGTGGATTACGTGTTGATAATAGAAACATTTCAATTCTTAAATACGTATTATTATAATGTAAAATATCAGTTCCACATCCCGATGCAGTCATCTTATAGTTTTCCAGTAATAAAATATAAAATACTAATCTGTCGATCAAGTACAGTCGTGATCGTTACAGTTCTGCCCTCCGAAAACTTGCAATTTGAAATTAACAATTTTAAAAGGAAAGTTTTCGAAAAATTTTAGTTTGTTGATGTCTCTTCTTCCATCAGTGTTGTGTGGTGTGTATTTAAACCAAATACCGATGAGCATCCTGAAAACCAGCGTGAAATGCGAGCCCTTACTCTCTAATCCATGAGCCTTTAAAATCTCAGTCTGTTTCACAAAGAGATACCCATTTGTGAGATGGATAGACCCTAGTGATCCAACTTTAACACTTCAGTCCTATCCTATAGATCACATTGTCCGATCAGTCGGATAAGTCTACATTGCCCAGACTATAACTGAATTGCAAAAATTTCCTCATATGAAACAAATAAGCACTTATGCCGTAGCAGCTTCTGAAATAATTAACATCCACGAACCAAAGAAAGCTTACAAATCAACCACTAATTACTTTCAACTCATTTTCTTTGGTGTATGTCCCCTGTATGCAATAGCTAAATTAATTCTTGATTTATTTTCATATGCACCATTTTTTTTTTGTTGTGTGACAAATTTGCCACTAGAGCACGTGAAAAGGGATCTTTCTGTTAATCATTTTAGAAACATATAATTTCATAATTTGATGAAACAGATAAATTGACTTTTATTCTGGATAACAAACTTTTTTTTATATTTGAAATTGAGTAAAGTATGTTTGCTAACAAATCTTCACTCTCACTTGATATTATTTATCTATTGATACCTATTGAGGGTGTGTGCCTACTTTTTTTTTAATAAATATAGCGCTCGGTTAGCGACTGTAGAGTATATGTTATCTAACTTCTGTCTTATAAACGACAACTTCTGTACAACCTAACACCAATGAAGTTAGACAGCACACTTGTCCCCTTGAGTCTATGGCGACTCCCCTTCCCCTTTTAGAAGATTCAACATCAATAAACCGTAGATCATATCTTAAGTCCTGTCCAGTTGAAAGAATCCACACATACTAAACTTTATGATAGATACATTCATCACACAATTCTATACGCACATGCATTACCTCTCATTCACTCATCTTATTTGATGCATAAGTACTATCTTCTTTCTTAAAAACCCATCTATCTACCCTTCCATATGATTCTATTCAATTAAACAAGACCACTTCGCATATGATCGTCTTAAAAGACATTTGAAATATATAAATGAGTAAAGTTCACAAATGTTTTAAAACCCAATTGCAAATGAAGCATCCTACCACTTAAACCAAAACGGAAACATGAAACCAATACTTCATCAGCTTTGAATATTAATATTCCACACTTATCATTTTTTACATATTTTAATCTACTTTTTTTTCAACTACAATGAAATTTAAACATATCTAAAAATACTCAATCAATAATGTACATTCCTATAATCTCATTGATAAATAGGCATCAAACCCTCATAAGCACAGCAGGACCCCAGACAGCTCCGAAGCCAATTTCAACATCAAAACACAATCCATTCCCACACCCATACTCACTCATCTATTTCATTCCAAACTGCCTTTATAGTAACTGTGGTTAACATTCCCAAGTATTAAATTACTAAAAAAAAAATATATTTAAAATAATTATGTCAAACCCCCAATTTAACTCTATTATTTTTTTAGAATCAATCAACATAAAACCCAATTTACTTCAAAAACATGGAAAAAACGCAAATATTTACGTAAATTATGGTGGAGAAACAAAATCATTGTCCACACAAATCGGGTTTTTGTATATTCTTTTGACGTTGTCGTTGACTATTAAATTAAAATTACAAATGAAATACACTTTGAGCATGAGTACGAAAACAAACCGCATTCCAATTCCAACACCAACCTCACAGCCCCAGTCTCACCACCAACGATAGTCTGATGCCCATTGATAATACAACTAACAAAATGAATTTTCATTTAATAACTAATTAATCAATCTTCTTCTGTTCACATTATTAAATGTATATTTAATAATTAAGTAAATGCCTCTAATTTGTTGGCTTAAAACAGGATTTCTACAATATTCACTCTTACATACCTATTTATATGTTTATTGTCACCGTTCTTTAATATACCAAATTTCAAATTGAAATTCCTAAGCCTTGCTATAAATCACTTGAAAGGTGAAAATATACTAGTCTAGATGATGCCTATACACCATTACTATCTGTTGTCATAATTCAACAAAAGTTGTTTAAAGAATGAAGTTACTGTCCTAGAGGATGTCTATTCAATTATGACAAAGCATTAAATTAACAACTACACACTGAAAATATGATCTCATAAAGATTATAATAACAACAACAAATTTTTAATTCTACGCCTATTTAAAGTATGAAATGTTATTACCTAAGAATACCTATCTACCTATTCATGTCAATGTTGAAATAAACTAAAGTTTAAACTCACAACTGAAAATTACTACAGAAAGTTGCAGCCAAGTCAACCCTGGATAGATAGACAAATGGACTAACAGACAAATGGACTAACAGATTTATGCAGTTTCTAGTACCCTCCCCGCCTTCGCACAGGTGTAATGCTAATAAATTATATGTATGTAGACATATAAACCTTTCCCTTGAATCACTCTATAATATTAAAAGAAACCACTTCAAAATCCGTTGCGACGTTTCAAAGACCTACTTACATAAGGTCGGACAGACAGACAGACAGACAGACAGACAACAACAGTAAGCTACTTTGTTTTAAACTATGTAATGAAGTCCTAAATTGTGCGCTTCGATTTCCCTAATTTCGGATTCGAAATTAAAGCGAAAGTTTCTTCTAAACCCTACTTATTTGATTGCTCACTAGCCTACTTACTAAATAACACTGTACATGATATTAACAACATATTAAATCACTCTAGTAAGTAAAATATGTTAAGTTTTCCCTGCAATACAAAACTAAAATTGTTAAAACTATCCTTTACCTTAAGTCCCGAGTCTCTACAACCGTTGTGTATTTCATGTCATTCTGAAGCTCTCCTAGTCACACTTGGCCAAAATCACTCAATCATTACACTATAATATCTACTTCTCTTCACAAAACAAACTATTTCTGAACAATATCCTCAGTTTTTAAAATTTCAACACTCGACCCAACTGACATTTGACAAACAGACTAGGTTACGTTCGAAAACCTCTATTTAATAATGTTCGTGAATCTCAAGTCTGTACCTATATTATGCAACTGCTACCTAACACCTCATGCTGTAAACAAATATACACTGTCATTATGTTAAGTTGTTTACTTATAAAACTACAAGATCTACAAATAATTATTTTAAAATTGCAAATGTTGCGTATTTGTTTCAAACAATTTGTACGTTCTGAAATAAAACCGCCGTTAAGTCAATAAATATTCTCTGAAACCGGCAAATCTCCAAAACAAACAAAATAAGCAATTCGACGATTATAATATAATAAGACTTTATGCTATAATATGATGATGGTGAAGATATGACGACAATGACTTATATTCTGACTCCACAACTCTTATGAATTTTCATTCAAAAGTAAAACAAACACGTATTCCTGCTAACAAAACGCCTCAACAAATGCTGTGCTGCCATAGACAGCGTTTAGACGTCAATCGCTTATGTCAACCTTAAAACTGCCTAACGTTCCCGCTCTAATAAATAAATAATGTAATATTCAATCTATCTGGATTCCTAATGTCTTCGCATTACACAAATTGGTGAGTACAGATGTAAAAATATTATAATCTCTAAACTACGAAACATTGTTACTAATGTAAGACTTTACTTTGTGTTAAGTAACATGAAATTTATTTTACAGATAACATTGAAGATTACTAACAAATCTGACTATGCATTGTATATGATGAATCTCAGCTTATAGACAGATGTGTTCTAGACGAAATCGGACTATACATTCCTATTGTAAGTACTTATTACCTACTTATGTAAATATCTTACGAGCACTCGACCGGTCATGTCAGATGATGAACCAGTGAACAATTGTTAGTTAATATGATGATGACGACGACACGAATGATGTTTTTACTACGTTAGCTTTGTAATGTAATTCTTATTTATCACTAAATAACTGTTGAAAACCTTACATACATACCTACTTACCAATAGCTAACAACCTAGAATACACATCATAACCTATATTTCTTTCACTACATTTAATACATAATAATACAAAACTGGACTTATTTTGAAACCAATGCTTCTATAAGATCTCCGAACCTTAACCTATGAAACCGATGATTGGTAAATTTAAGTATTCCTATAACAATATTTTGCTTAAAATATTGTAGTTTCCTAAGCTATTTGTCAAAAGAGGTACTTAAAACTAATAAAATATAAGTATATTCTACAAGTACCTAATTTTTGTATAGTGACGCTCCTATCCTAATACATTGTCGTTTATTTATTTTATGTCAACCTAGCCTAATTATGTAATCTATACCTAATAAATAGAATATAATGCAGAAATAATAATTTTGTGAAGTACTAATTCTCACTTCAATTGTAAAAGAAATAAAATTTTAATATGGTAGAACTCGGTAAAACTAAACCTAATCCTATTTTGTTTCAGACCTGCCCTCCATAAATTTATCTACTGTATCCTTGGATAAATCTCCAGTTGAGTACAAGCTCAATCTACAAGGATAAATGCACTCCTAGTACCAACATGTGACAAACAAGCATTAGCCTACCTAGTGAAAGCTACACCAACATGATCCTTATGCAAGAAGTCACGTCCAAAACACAAACTATAAGACTAATAAAGTATCCTATTAGTATCATACCCTATCCTATTTCTAATTTTAAATCTGGACCTGCCCTCTAAGTTTTATTGTAAAATACAACTTAAATTGTTTCTATGAATGTTCTACCTATATCAAAATATAATGCCTACTTGATGCTAATGGTAAAAAAAAATATAATCTATCTTGTGATTAATGCATATCTTATATGTTACCTTACTAATAAAAATAATT
The DNA here is from genome assembly GCA_905147355.2 of Apotomis turbidana. Lineage (NCBI taxonomy): Eukaryota > Metazoa > Arthropoda > Insecta > Lepidoptera > Tortricidae > Apotomis > Apotomis turbidana. The sequence goes on from LR990286.1 coordinate 24,792,916, forward strand.
CTGTGTAGTTTTATTTCTAAACCTACCTACTTTTCCTATGCAGTTAACTAAGTAAGTATCTCACGTTTAAAATTCAACCTACCTACAATAATTCAATGTACCTACTACTACCTGAAGAATTAATAAAATACTATTAACAGATAAAAGCCTATGAAATATGTTAAAATAAATTAAACCTATTTCTATTCTTCAGTTCAGAATTCCAGTACTAGTAACTATTTTAGTCCTATATTTAAACTATAAGTGAATAGCTAATGCAAATTTTGGTGTAGCACGTTGGGCACCGACCAAACGCTCATTTTAAAAACACGTTATTGGACAGCAACGCACTGAAACTGTACTACTTTGCACCCAGTATAAAAAAAAAGTACCCTTATACAACAGAAGAAATAATCAGATTAAACTGGTCGGCACGCAACGCACTACACAAATTTTGACCTGCCCTCCAATGATACGACTAGAAATATTATTAATAATTATTATCATTAAAAGCTGCTCTCCGCTAGTAAGACTATAAATAATTTTATGCCAAAAATCCTTATTATATATTTGTATTATTCGTGATAAAATAGAATGCAAAAACATAAAATAGGTATGCAAGTTAAATAATGTAACTTAGAACGGTTCACCCGAAACATTAATTACATCCAGCTGCTACAATACCCTAAATAGATGCTTTAATTCAATGCTCTGAATCTCATCACTCTATCCTATACGTATACGGCAACAAAATGTGGCCTGTGGTACAGACCATCCACAGAACAAGTTACAAATCCTAGAATAACATACAACATGCCATATGCAACCCCCATAGTAACCTACCCCCTACCCCTATACTAACATCCGGTCGCGGCACACAAAATGTAACCTCGCTAACCCCCCCCTTATAAATTTATTAGATTTATAACCTATACTCACACCTAAAACTGAAGTACTGAACTACTGAAGAAAACCTGTAAATGAAAATACCTAAATTTATTCCTACCTAATTTGTAACTTGTTCTAACTTGGCCAGTGATTCATCTAGAGTTTCGGATCCCTTCGTTGTGTTGTGTAGTACCAAATTCTTTTCAAATGAGAGGAGATTCAGAGCTACTTGAATTAAAACCAACATATAAAGTGAGCAAAATGTTTATTGAATAAAATAATTACATTTTGCAAGTATGCCTGAAGGGCATTTACTGACTCTACCGGCATTTCGCAAGAGGAGACCACTGATGAGAAGAAACGCCGAAAGAAACTCATCAGTAAGTCATTTTTTCAAAATTCAAACTTATAATTATTAGGTACCTACAATAATAAAACTTAATCTAAAACATGATTTAAAAGAAGCAAACATATTAAAGATGAATGTTTTCGGCTACTCTTAAGTTCCTAAAGTAAAGAACAACAGAATTACGTGAAATATGAGATGTATCTGAGCCTGAAGTACACAATAATTAAAGTCTAAGACCCCATAGAGTCTCATTCGAATCGATAGAATGCAAAATCACTTTTTGATATGACTGAAGTCATTTGTATTTTAGCATGTACAGGATTTTCCTGAAGGCTATAAGCATGGTTTCACCTTTCGCCTTGGCGTATGGCTTAACCCTCGGCTCGTAAGACGAGTTGCAGCCTTAATGCATTAATACAAAATAAGATTCAACATTGTCCTGAATCAATTAGCTCCTTAAAGCATGTGAAAATATTCAACATTCCATGATCGGATACGGTACTCCATAGAGCAATTAGTTTTGGAATCTTCCAATGTTAGTATTATTTAATACTAAAGTGGCTCAACAGATAAATGAGATAATCTCAAACACATCCCATAAGTTGGAACAATGATAGTAACCTAGCCAAACAATTGGAAAACATGAATTATGAGTTGCATTCGGGTCTGATAATAAATAATCATTCAAAATTGTGAAGAACCCATAAACCATAATCCAATCGTAGCTTGTGAAAGTGGACTCGTAAGTCAAATCATGCATTATTAATGCAAAATAAGATTCAACATTTTCCTGAATCAATTAGCTCCTTATAGCATATGAAGAATATTCTACATTTCACTTCATTTCATTTCACTATAGAACTCTGAACTCCATAGACTCTAGTTCTCATATTGATAACATAGAAAGTACTATTTTAGTACGAATGCAATTCATATTTCCAGTCATATAGACACTAGAACTGAGGATTTCTCAATATAAACGTATAAATCAAATTGTTGTATTAATTATTATTGGCAAATATAGGAATCTTTATCCAAACAATAATAATCTATTAACATTGAAAGCATATAAACATGTTGCCTTAGTTGACTAATTGAATTATCTTCATATTTAAACATCTGTCAAATAAGAAAAGAATCATTATTTATCTGGATATAATCAGCAAAAACTATTGACATTGCTCAGAATCCAATAAGAACACACTCAAGAAATAAATAATTTGACAAAAAGTTCAATAAAGCGCACAAATAATCAGTTAATAAAGCTCAGAATTCAATCCATTCTCAAGAAATAAACATAAAATAAAGTTAGTCACAACTAAAATCAATTCACATTCGCACATTAGCTATTTCGTCATATTTAAAAAAAATATATAATTAAATTCATATTTGAAAGATTTCATTATTAATTGATAACTCACCAATCCAAGAAGCTAAGGAAGAATATTTGTTTATTCACACTCATAGAATTTAGACATAAATCAGCAAATAATCACAAAATCCAACACCGCAAATTGCTAGCAAAGCACAGTTAGAATTTCACCAGGAAAAAGAAACAAACAAATTTAGAAATAAAAAGGAAGGTAAAACTATAATATAAAGATATCTCACCAATCCGTCGTGTGGCTATATTAAAAAAAAAAACATTATTTAAAAATAAACTATTAAAAATGTGCAACTTTCACCAATCACATTACCATACTCTGTGGCAGGAAGCTCGGTCCGAAGCGCTCCGTAGGCCTCCCGCTTGCACACGCCTGGCGTCCTCGGCGACGTCTTCAGCCTCTTGCAGGCCCGCTGCGCTCGTCAGGTCTTCCTCGGCGGCCGACTGCTGGTCCTGGAGTCTTCTTGCTTCTCCCGACTTCTTCTTCTACTTCTTGAGGTGTTCTTCCCGGGAGCTCTTCCGATGACTGACTATCCCCTCATACTAATCTCAGCGCCTTATATACCCCTTTTTCCGAGTCCAAGTTTGAAATAATGTTCTTATTTCAAATTTGCCATGCGTATTGCGAAATTCCTTCATAGGGTTCCACAGCTGGCTGCTTACAATTACGTTTAAAAATAATAATAGAAATGTTTGATGCTAATTTCGCAAAGGTCCGCTTCTAATTTTTTACTGTTGACGCTAATTTACTCAATGTTACTTTCTAGTTTTTGAAGATTTATTGAAATAATGAAAAGTGTGGATTACGTGTTGATAATAGAAACATTTCAATTCTTAAATACGTATTATTATAATGTAAAATATCAGTTCCACATCCCGATGCAGTCATCTTATAGTTTTCCAGTAATAAAATATAAAATACTAATCTGTCGATCAAGTACAGTCGTGATCGTTACAATGTATTTCTATTGCCGCTATAACAACATATACTAAAAATAAAATAAAATAAATATTTAAGGGGGGCTCCCATACAATAAACTTGTTATAGATTATATATATGTATAGGTACGGAACCCTTCATGTGCGAGTCGGGCTCGCACTTGCCCAATTTTTTTCTTATGTTGTAAAGCTAATGCCATCTTATTTTTTTTTTACAAAAGCAGTAAGTAACGTCTGCTAGCGTAAACTAAATTTAAATTAAAATTGAAGCGAAAAAAGTAAAAAATCAATGGGTTGGGCGGGGTATGGCTTACCAATTAGACCACCGAAACGATGCGCAGACAATTACATTTTTGAACCAGTTGCTTAATTTCTTATTTAGGGAGGTATCGTAGCTCTTTCTACAATAAGGAATCTGACTTTATTAATGTTTTCTTATAAGTTAGAAATTGTCAATAAAGTGTTCAGGTCAAACTTCATCAACCTTTAAAGCAAACGGACTAATTTCAACGTTTGAAATACAACCACTACCATAGCTGGGCAGCGTTAATCAAATAGTTAACTTCGTTAATCGTTAATCCGCTACAAATAAAGTTAGCTTCGTTAAACGTTAAAGCGTTACATCTCGGAAGAATTAACGCAAGTTAACGTTAATCGTTAATCCGTTAATATGTGGGAACTACCTGTGGGGCCAACTAGGAACCCTTATAGTTTCGCCTTGTCCGTCTGTCCGTCCGTCCGCGGCTTAGCTCCGTGATCATTAGTGCTAGAAAGCTGAAATTTGGTATGAGTATGTGTATGTATCACGTGGACAAATCGGTAAAATAAAAACGAAAAAAAAATATTTTTTTTCGTTTCTACACTAGTGTGTTAGGTGTCGTTAAATAGGTATTTTAAAATAATAGGGGTCTTTAAACATTATTTTTTTATCAAGTCACCAGTTTTGTAAATATTCGCTCCGGAAATTAAAAAAATAGTGTCCCCCCCTCTGACTTTTCAACTACGGGTCAAAAAATTATGGAAAAATTCATGAAAATGAGGCCTTATAAGTACTTTCAATGAAAACTATATTGAATAAAATCGGTCGAGCCGTTTTTGGGTCATTCTAAAATTCGTTGCAGAAAATCGTTCATAGAAAAAACAACTCTGTTACCACCAAATACCACTATGTTACCGTTTAAAAAACCGAAATATTAATAATTTATACGAAATTAATAATAAGGTGTGGAAATGATGATGATCCTTGTTTTATTGAATTAAAAACTTGTATACATTTTACATATATTTAAACTAATTTTATAAAAACAAACTTTTTTTTCGTTGGAGCACAAGTTTATCTGCAACGAATTTTAGATTGACCCTTTTGAGTTATCGCAAAATTTCATAATTTTCTTTAAAATGACGTAAGTGCCGCGCGGTGTCCTTATACTTCGAACGTTATACATATTAGTTAAGTTCCATACTGTATTAAAATATTTGGCGCGTATAATCGATAAGTTCCAGAAGGTAATAAGTAATTACTGTTACTTTGGCGTGTACGACCTTTTTATAGAGCTTGAAATCTTTATCGTTATTTAAACCTCCGGCTTAAAACCGCTGTTTTAAGCCCGTCTATTGTAAAGGATGGGCAAGTACGGAACCCTACACTGAGCATGGCCCGACATGCTCTTGGCTGGTTTTATATCGTTGCGTTAGTGAACTTACGTACGACGCTTACACGCAAAAAGTATTTGCTGGCCCGATCTGGATACAAATTCCACATACTCAGTCAAATGTGGCCATGGATTCTCATCAGGACCGCTGGAATCCGTTTCCATGTCTTCCATGATATGGTTTTAATTACTACACTGCACAGGCACAGTACACTTTTTCTATCTAACTAAATTACACTGCACTCTTCTTTATCAACACGCAAATGATCACTGACAGTAATTTATAATAACAACAAACAAAACACTCGTCATTCTAAGCACGGGCGCTAAGTAATGAAATGATCAAACGAAACAAATCTATTCGCAGTTTTCTCACTCGCACGCGCCGGCAAAATATATCTAGTTTTGTTTTTGTTTCACTCGCTGCCACGCGCCACCCGGCACTTGTCGTTTCATACTTGTCTGAACCTGTTTTTCACGCCACGCCGCGGTGCCGTGCGGTAAATATTAGGCATTGGATTAACGATTAACGGACTTCTGCATATTTAACGGAAGTTAACGTGTCCGTTAACATTTTTAAAAGTTAACTTAAAAGTTAATACGTTAATCAATATGTTAACTTCGTTAATTAACGATTAACGGATTAACGAGTTAATGCCCAGCTATGATTACTACGAAACTTATTGCGTTAAAATCACATGCATGTATAGATCATGTATAATTATATTCATAAGCAAACAATTTCATTTCAATCAAGTTTGAAACTTTACCTATTTTTAGTATTCAAACACGACAGTCAATTCCTATTTCGGAACACTAAGCACGCTCACAATAAAACTAATTATGTATACAGATACAACCGAGCAGGATATTGGACCTGTCAAAGACTCTTCAAACAAAACAGGTCGTAATTCGACTAAGCATTGAGATATCTTCAATGTAGCTAACTGGCAAGCCAAGCAGGATGATAAACAAATAAACACTATTAGTAAAAATTATAATAGTGTAATAATGCAATCTATAAGCAAAGTGCTATATTGTATAACTAGACCTTAAAATTAACCTTAAATTAAAAAGAAAATTATAAACTTTATTTTTTTTTATACTGCTCACTTACTTTACTTTTCTTATACAAGGCAGTTCCAAAGTACTTCTTTTAGTTTTATAAAATAATATATAGGTATCTATTACTTAAGTAATAACTAGTGCATGCCGTGTTTGCCTGTAATTGGTTGTGCACAAAACTTATCTTATAAATGATAATAAAACTTGAGATAAATGCTGTAATAACAGTTGATGAACCTTAATAAAGAAAAAAAAGCCAAGATGACATTATCATGTCAAGGATATGTATCGAGTTTAGCAGTTCACACCACATAATATGGTGATATTTGTCTTGCATTTTAAGATCTATCAAATAAAGGACACAAAAGTATAAAAGAAAATGTCATAACAGTACTTACTAACTTTCAGCAGAGCATATGCTCTATACCGAGATATGGCCAGAACAGTTTAGTGATATTACTAATGTTTTGGCCATATAATCTTATTCATATCCCGGCCATATCTCGGACTAATGTCACCTGAAACACCGAATGTAGCCCCCAATTCAGAAGCACAAAATTGTGACGAAAATTATGACGACAGCGGATACCCCGACAGCAAAATGAGAAAGCGGAGCAACCCGAAAGACCGGATAACTCAAACTCGGATTTTAATATCTACCTCCAATCTCCGTAACGATTACCCGCCAATGGAATTATTCTTCCTTCAACAAAATATAAAAAGAAACTCTCTTCATTTCCATGGAAAGCGATCTGAGGCTGACTCGATCCCGATTATTGAATTCAAATCACGATAGGGACAAAAACTCCACTTGCTGTCGGCTGTTATATGAAAACCTAGGGAATGAATGCCCGTCGTTCGATTGGAAAAGACATTACGATACACGCATTCTGAAGTTTCTTAATGTGGTTTGCGTTATATTTGGGTATGGCTCATTAGCATTTCAAATGCTCGTTCCTTTGCTACGAAATTGAGACGAATATAATCTTATTATTGGAATACATCACAATTCGCAACGAGCGCTACAGACCGCAAAACAAAGTTAATTGGTGATTGCAAAAATAATGTTATTTATTCGTGAAAACACAACATAAGTCAAGGAGCATTCAAAACGCTTCTGAGCCTTACCCAATTAGTGGCTTACCAGATCATCGAATTAGACTACGGATGGACAAGTTGCGGAAAGTTTCCGTAAAACAGAATACTTCCGGAAATTTCTGGATATTACACAAGAAATTAAAATAAAATTGAAATATTATTTCAATTTATATTTATAATATATCCTATTATAGGACTAGGAAATCGTAAGAAATTCCCATGTAGAAATTCGCAATTTTGGAAATTTCCCGTCAATACATCATTAAGAGACTTAACTAACAGATTAAGATATTTCACAATGTTTTTTGGATATGAAATTAATGGTTAAATAATTACGGCTGTTAGATATTTAACATGACCGGCTTAATCAGCTGTTAGTGACTGGTAGAACAAAGTGAAATTAGACGTAACATGTTACATTACAATTTTAATCTACGGAAAATTTACAAAATAGCAATACTTTCTACATGAAAATTTTTAGAAATTTTGAGAAATAGAAAGTTTCGCAATTTTGTAAATCTTCCGACATTTCCGATATTTCACTATGTTTTTTGGCTATGATATCTTGAATTTTTCACCATTATCTACGTATACGAGCGTTTGATCCTAAAATAATCAATACAATAACAAAATATGATTATATTGTAAGTACACACAAAGATTCTCTTTGTATACCCGAACCCGATTACAAGTTGATCCGTAGCTATACATAATTATGTAAGTGCTTTATTAAGGCTTAAGTTGTACGCACGCGACAAGGATTGACCTAATAGATCTAGGGGTCGGGTAACAGTCATGTAACAGTCGGATTAGGCAATGTAGCTGTATGGACATCACGGACGTAATTGACACTCGATTTACGTAAAGTTGATTGAATGGCCTACTACAACAGATTACCTAAACAGTTTCATTTTGTATACGTCGGATTATTCTATTATTAAGATGAATGCGGAGGTTACTACTTTGCTGTGAAGATTTAGGGTTGTAGAAGTATTAGTAGATGCTTATAAATAAATATAAAAAATATAAAAATAAATATTATTAAGGGACAATCATACACAAATCGACCTAGTCCCAAACTAAGCAAAGCTTGTACTATGGGTACTAGACGACGATATACATAATATATAAATGCATATATAGATAACATCCATGACCCAAGAACAAATATTTGCACAAATATTTGCCCCGGCCGGGATTCGAACCCGGGACCGCCGACTCAGTAGGCAGGTGTCTACCAACCGAGCCAAACGCGTCGTCAAACTAATAGTGACTCTGTCAGCGGTAGACCTCAAGAGTCTGTTTAAAAATTGCTGATCCGGGCACAGAAAAAAAAAATTGTTAACAGTACCCCAAATAGAAGCTCTTAGTTACATAAATTCGAGTACTGAGAATCTGAGGTCTATTAGAACCCAAATTAAGTTATGTAAACTTAGCGTAATTTTGGTTACTACTAAGCACAATTTGGCTATTTCTCAAGTATTTAAACTAGTTGATCTATTTATTTTTTCTGTAGTTTTTTTAACGTTTTAACCCCCATATCTCCTTCAATTGCTTGTTCAAAAAATACGTTTTCGTTGCCGCTATAACAACAAATACTAAAAACAGAATAAAATAAATTTTTAGGTGGGGCTGCCATTCAACAAACGTGATTTTTTGCCATGTTTTGCTCGATACTGTCACCAGGCTGTATCTCAAGAACCATGATAGCTAGACAGTTGAAATTTTCTCAGAATAGATGATGTATTTCTATCGCCACTATAACAACAAGGACAGAAACCGGAAAACATTAATACTTAATTATCTTGTTGTACGGAATGTACGGAATCCTCGGTCCGTTAGGCCAACTCGCATTTGGTCGGTTTTTTCCTCCTCCAAAAAAGTACCTAATATATGAAAAAGAAAATAGCCTGACGTTCTAAACCGGCAACAGTCCACGAAGTGCAAAAATCCCTGCAGCCATTAATCGATAGGCGCAGTTTAACCGGCCAATTTGACAAGCTACTATAAATCCGGCGGACACGCCACGACTTCCGCGGCAAGCGGCGAGGCGAGCGGTTTAGCGAGAGATTCTATAGTCTGATTTCTTTTTAACACAATAACAGGACCACCTCTACTGAAATTCATAAAAAAAAACAAGAAATAGTGATTTTTCAAGTAGGTATGTATAAACGTTTTTAGGGTTCCGTAGTCAGCTAGGAACCCTTATAATTTCGCCATGTCCGTCTGTCCGGGGTCACCTAAAAGTGGGGGTGATTTTTTTTTCGTTCCACAAAGTGTGTGGGGTGTTGTTGAATAGGTCTTTTAAAAATAATAGGGGTCTCCAAACATTATTTTTTGATAAAGTCAGCGGTTTTGTAAATATTCGCTCCGGAAATCCAAAAAATAGCGTCCTTTACTACTGCAAAAAATGGCGTCCGTCAGTTTCCAACCACGAGTCAAAAAATTATGGAAAATTTCATGAAAATGAGGCCGTAATATAAGTTCTTTCCAATGAATTTATATTGAATATGATCGGTCGAGTCGTTTGTGAGTTATCGCAAAATTTCATATATTTTTTTAAATTACGTAAATGCCGCGCGGTGGCCTTATACTTCGAATGTTACACATATTATTAAGTGCTATACTGCATTAAAACATTCCACTCAATCTGACGCGTATAATCGATAACTTCAAGAAGGTAATCACTGTAATCAGTAATTACAGTTACTTTGGCGTTTACGAACTTTTTATAGACCTTGAAATTTTTCAAATGCTGTATGGAACTTAACTAATATGTGTGTAACGTTCGAAGTATAAGGACACCGCGCGGCACTTACGTCATTTTAAAGAAAATTATGAAATTTTGCGATAACTCAAAAACGGCATGACCGATTTTATTACGTTATTAGTTGACGAAACCCTAAAAAGCAGACTGTAGCGCTGCGGCCAATACGAGTGAGCGAGACCCGTATCGCTGCCGCTGTCGCGTTATTCGTGGCCGTTAGGGTTGCGTCAGGATTCGGTCTTAATTAAAGGTCGGGACCATGTCGGTACCCTTCCGTCGAACAGCTTTTAATCTTGATAGTGTGCTAATAAACTCCACGGCTATGTTTAAATTTAGAAGGTCTGTTTACAGATCAGGATCACTCTTGAGTTTCGGATGATATTTTAGGTTGATTTTTAAACATTTTGTTTGTATCAAATCAAAGCCTATTAAGGCTCCTTGTCCGTTCAAAAATGCTGATTGTTTTAGACATTTTTATCTATGATCAGACATGATTCTTATTATTAATATTACAACTCAAAATGCTGCGATTTATTGGTTGGTATATATTTGTATTGAAACTGACAGTTTGAATTTTTCATTGATAATTTTTGTTTCAATAACTACTCGAAATTGACCAATTTTATGCAGAAAACTGTATTTTTTTTTCAGCTTACATTCGACTGTTATGTTAACAGTTATATTATTATTTAAAATTCTGGGAAAAGTATTATTTACTTCAAAAAGTTGGTTGAAGTTATCAATATAGTTTTCATTATAAGACCAAAATTAAATTTAAAAGGAATAAGGCCTCTTAACAGGTTAAATCAACTTTAAAACATTTAATTATTGAATCTTTTTTGCACAAAAGAAACCCGTTATCGTACAAAAGCCGCCGCTGTCATTCAACTTTTGGGAAATGCAGATAAAATGTACTGTTAATTTCAATCGGAAGAAATTTTAATTATTGGAGAGTACTTCCTCATTTCGACGAGGGCTTTCGGTATTCAAACTTAAGCAATATTTTGGGTAAATTACGGCGTGGCGTTTTAATTTTGTTCTTGACAGTAACCTCTTTACTCGCTTTTGAATATCGTATCAAAATATTATAATTTTTAACCCACTACGAAAAAAAGGAGTGTTATTAGTTTAACATGAGTATCTGTGTATCAGTGTATTTGTGTATATGCTGTCTGTCTTTGGAATCGTAGCGCCCAGACGGATGGAACAATTTGAGAGCCTTTTTTTTTCTAAACGAAAGACTTGTCCGTCGAAATGGTTCTTAGCTATGTTCGGTTTAGCTACGCTAAATAGGACCTACTTAGACACATTTTCAAGATATTCAGTTTTAATTAGAACCAGTGACAAGTAGCACGCAACAGACTGAAACTTAGGACAGAATAACTAGAATACTCTTTATTGCACACCTCAAGAAGAAAGAAATACAAAAACGAATAGGCGAGGACTTACTGAAGTATTCGCCCTATATGTAAACAAAGCATCTAGTATTCGAGAGTGTTTTTTTTAAGACGTTACTTGAACTGTATCAATGCTGGTTAGCCCTTACTACCAGTAGTCGGACTTTGTGTGGAAGCATAACCCGCTAATGGGATTATCTCCGCGCTACATCTTCGAGAATGTCCTTTCTCGAGATAAGATAAGAGATCCGATAAGAGATTTCGCCACTCCGTTTTTGAGTACGGTTTGTGTAAATTGTGAGTTGTAATTTTGTAATAAAGTGTGTGTTTTAATTAGTTGATTAATTGTTTTTTTTTTATCTAACACGAACCCCCACTCGTAACAGTAAATTTATTTTAATAACCATTCCAGTCAAGTGTTCGGTTAAGGACCAATTATTACGAGGATGAAAGAAATCCAATATCAAAATATTCCTTATACAGAAATTAATGAACGCTATCCGAATTTCTCTCCAAATATCAACAATGAGGCAAACATTTAATTCAAAAGCAACACGCTCATTACGAAAAAGGAAGCGGCGCGTGAAAATTTTAAACACCGTACCATGAATGTTTCCTTCCTTTTTCATTTTACTATATTCTCGGAAAACCTTTTCGGACACAATAAATTAACTTTTCCGCTGTATGGCTTTATGCATGCGTCATATATTTCTTTTTCGTTCCGGTATGGGATTCGACAAAGGGTCAAACAAATCTCGGCAATTATGGAAATCGTTTTGATGTTGGGCATTAACTATTGGACAAATCCTATTCTTGTTGCCTTTTGATTGGCCTAAACATAAAAGGATACATTAAACAAGAGCCTACATTTTCTACCTGTTCTATTTTTACGTAAATAGTATTTATTTAGTATTTTTATCTTTTTACAGAATAAATAAGGATACAGTACCGAATATTTTCTTCAGGTTCCGCGACTGTCACACATTTAAATCAAATAATTTAAACGGATTAAATCGCGTATATTACTCGTAATTATTTGGCAACAATTTTAAACAATTTTCGGCAACTTTCTAGTTAGTCTTAGTAGGTAAATAATGCTACTAAAACTGAACATAACTACAAAATTCTTAACTTCGATATTGGCTGAGATCCTGTAGCTTGTTCCAATTAAATATCTTGGAAACTTTTGGACCTATATCCACCAAACATAGCTAAAAACAATCTCGACAGAACAAGTCTTCGATACAAAAAACAGTCAAATTTATCCATCCGGGAAGCTACGATGCTACAGAGTAGACAGACACACACATACACACACGGTAAAATTTTAACACGCTTTTTTTCCGTCGGAGCTTTTAAAAATTCTCCACCCATTTCCTCACTCCCACCCTGCAATAAGCACCCTGTATCATTTTTGAGTTTACATTGGCCATCGTTACGAAAACAGTCCTTAAAAAGGTAATTCAACTCAAGTACAAGTCCGTATAGTTACTAAACATCCCGTTCCGCATCGAAAGAGATTACTGCGTCCGCATCCACTCCGCAGCTATTTAGTTTCCTTTAGCCGGCTACTTCGCAAAACTCGTTTGAAAAGTTTTCCTTGAATCCCACTGTTGGCAATTTTACACATTTCACGGAGGCTCAATACGGTCCAATAAAGGCGAAAAAGAGCAGCGACTGCAGCGTGTGGGGCTCCAGTGACAGCGATTGAAGAATTAAATATTTACTTTCGGTTTGTACATCTATATAAATAAATGCCCTCGATTATTATGTATATTATTATTGTCTGTTGACAACTTAAAGTCACTAAGTAACAAATAACTATTTAAAACAAAGCTCTAGGTATATCAATATTTAGACTAAATAAGAGGTTTTGAGGAGCAGTAACAGAAATCTTTGTGAATTTTGGTTGTCACAAGACGATATACGAGTCCATGCATTGCACTTTCACCCGAGCCTACAACGTGTTTTTCACAAGCTGCAAAAAAAAGTATTTATTTTTAAATTTAAAGATGGCACACAGTTTTGTTTATACACGCCAAGAACGTTGTAATACGCGCCTCCTGTAAGACACCCTTGTAGTTTTCTTAAAAAAGAGACATGTCCCCAATCGTGAAAACGAAACGGATATGTCACTGTGAAATATGTACACAAAAAAATATATAGAAAATAACGCATTCTCATTGGTCAAAGAACAATAAGCCAGCAATAAAATTGTTACGACTCAATAGTTTGGCATATACAAGGACTTTAAATTTTACAACAACTGTATGCAGTTCTATTTAGCTAATGACTTTAGACCATTCATCACCACATTTTCGGGTACAAGCAATGTACCTAGTACCTAAAGATAATATAATTCTATTTTGATTTCATATTTTTTCTCATCTCAGATCTTGATTAAATTCGGGATTTAGACCATCTATCACCTTATTTCCGAACATCGTGAAAACATGATGGTTTTTAATTAGAAAATGTCCGCTGACAGTGACACCAGACACTTGCTTCGAGTGGGGAAGACGGGGAAAGAGGAACAGTCTTGGAACGCTAGAACTTTGTACTAAAGGTGACATATGCACCTTAATAATAGCTACTGAAAAGTTTATTGTGGTTGCCATTTCCAGATTGGAGGAACAAATCGTAACAAATGACTGCCGGTCTCGATTTCTGTCTGGCGTTTGTTTCATTTTAAGTTAATGCAATATACTGTTAATATTTTAGTCCTATTGCAGCAATGTAATTTTCTTTTATAGCTTTGATGGAATTACATTTCATTTTAAAAATATACGTAATATTATGCTGCGTGTGTCCTTCATAACAGAAAAGTACAGTAGTATCTATGGTCTCACCGGAAGATGCTGCAGAGTTGCATTATGCTAAGGTTAGTTTTTAGTTTGTATATTTATTTCTATTTAAACCATTAATACAAAGATCAAAGCCTAAAGAAAAATTAAAAAGGAGCTACCCGGTGGAAGAGACCGGGAATCGAACCCGGTACCTCTGGATTACCGGTCCAGCGCGTTAACCACTTCGCTACCCTAGCTCCAGGTAGACCTGACAATTTTTTCCTTATGCTTTGTGTGTCGATCTTTGCATTGTTTATTTAAAAGCTTTTTACACCTTAGCTTAGGTTTAAACAAAAATTGTGGTGTACCCACATTAAAAAAATGAGACAAAACACGTTTAATAAAAAAAAAAAAAAATCTGATATTTTATTTTCTATTATTTTTTAAGTATCGCACAATAGTTCAATCGAATGTATTTCTTATTTTTATTTTGAGTTATATTATTAAAACTGCTGCTTAAGGATGTTGCTTATTTGCACTGTGCAATCAAAATTAAAATAAAAAAAAATAATCAATACATTTTTATCCAATTAAATTATTGCAATTAACATAACGAATTGGTTTTTTTTTATAACCACCGCCGCCGCCGTCACTTTTAGGCCGCAAACAAAATTATGTACTTATAATTAAACACATAGCTTTATCGTCACAGATATTATTTTTTTAAGAAATTTTATAACGAATCAGTATTTTTTATGAGTATTCAATATTTTTAGTATCACTTTTATCTTAATCTACAAGTATACTTTCCTTCAACAAAAGCCCAGCCATTTGAGTCGCCGCTCGCTATGTGTCTTAAGGGAAATCCTAATAAATGTCCCGCGACATTCTTCTCATGTAACGAACTGCATCGAGCGTTTTCTTTTTAAAGCCTTTGTTTTTCTTCATTGTTGCCTGTTCTTCGAGGTAGCTGAGAGCCATTTTCATTGTGCATTGTCCTTACGAGTATCTGCACAATGACACCCATTTACTTTTAAAGTTTGTGTTACAAGTTATGTTATACCGTATGGTATACAGATAATGTTGGTCCACTGATGAATGGGCTATTTGAGTGTCCCAAACTGCTTTATTTCCCAACTGTAATGTACATTTTGTTTTGCAAACCTTTTTACAAATTAAAACCTGTTGGGTTCTACATAACGCATGAAACAATATTTTACGTAATTCTCGGTTTTTTAGTTGGAAAATTAACTGTAAAAATGGTTGCGTGTAGCGTTATTATTACAAGTATCATATTTTTATTCAAGACAACGCTTACAGCTCAGTGGGCCTGTGTTGGGCGCTTTTATCACGCGATAAATAAGTGTCACATTTTGAAAATACGAGTGTGAGTAACAGATTCTTTGTCACATATTTATCAGGTGATAAACGAAACCATCATTGGCCCCACTGAAACAATTTTAGCGTTTATGGGACAAATTAAAATGTAACATGGTATGAAGACGCAAATTTTATTAAAATTCTTACTTTACTGTGAATCTCAAAGAGCTCGCAACTATAAAGAAACAGTCAGACAATTCGATACTGATGCTCCATTTCCTCTTTAAAGTTAAAACTCAAGAAGCTAGAAAGCCGAATTTAAAGTTGCATGAAGGGAGCATTTTGATTAAGGAATTACTTTCATTTTCAAGTCTTGAAAAATTAAAATTTTAGTGTTTAATTTGTAATTTTATAGTACTAGTTAAAATTCAGCTTCTTTTTATTCTGACCGTACAACGATAGTAAAATGTTCTGTTTAAAATAATTTGTGATATTTATTTGTTTTAATTGTGTTAAAATAGTTGAAACATTGCGACTGTTTCGGCTTTTGATTGATTTAACTGTGTTGATAATAACACCAATTGGATCAGAATTGTGATATCTCAATGAGAGCTTGAGTGTGCTATGGAAAAATTTGCTCACAGTTCATTATTTTAAAGAATCAGAAATAAAGAATTAGAATCCGTAAAATAAATGTAAATAAGTTGAATTATACCATAAACCAGAAGTATCATGGAAAGCGTGCAATCACTCGAAGTAGAAGACTTTGCGACAATCTTTTGTTCAGCACAATCACGAAGTTATACCTTGTGACAAAATAAATAATTTAAGATTTAAACCGAGTAGGTATAACCGACTTGAACCGGTTTTATTATCTCAAAAACCGGATTCTACGCCCTAGTGCTATAACAACTAAGTGCAGCGTAACGGACAAAAGCTGGATATTTATTGCTCACATTTTTCTCCAGCCTTGGGCATACTGTAATTATTTTTAAAGCATTTTCGCGCCGCTTAAATGTATCCTGAGAGAAAACGTCATAAGTATGCTGTATTATATTATAGTTATTGTCTTTTTAAGACGGAAAAAATGGCTATTAGCAATTTAATAAAAATAAATGAAAAGGGAATTATGGAGATGACACTCACGAGACAATTTTTTAAATCATTGTGAAAGATCTAACTAGATTGTAGAGGACAACCGCGTCCGTCGGCTATCGTCTACATGGACACTCCGAAACTCAGGGATGAGTATGGAGCGAAGCGGACTGTAGGTTAAGAATAGGGTAAACTAAAAACGGACGAGTACGAAAACGCAAAGTAAAATCAACGAAATATATTACACGATTAACAAACAAACAAAACAACAAGGATCGGAAAACACTTAAATTTAACACTTAATTACTTTAGTCTCTGTCTAGATGAATTCAACACTAATTAATACGGTGAATAGAGACTAAAGTACCATGTGTGACCTTATAAACGGTTCGGTAGTTTTGAATTTTTGATATGTTGTCTAGGATGGTTAGTCAGTGTTTAAAATGCAAAATGCACAATTCCCCCCCCTCCGCGCCCGTCGCCATATTGAAAAAACCGGTACTTTCTTCATATTTTTGCTCATATCTTCCTTGAGGAGCATTGTAGCTAGAAGAAAGCTTCGACAATGTCATAGAAAGTAAAATTTACTACATTCTCCATTTTATATTTTTTTTCTAGGACAGATACTTAGCTACGGAGATATCCACATTTAAGAAACGTAAAAAATTCGCAAAATCCTACTGAAAAACAAACTTCTGGATTATATCTTCGTTTAGGAGCATTTTAGCTAGAACAGTGCTTGGGCAATGTTGTAGAGAATTAAATTTACTATAATTTACACTTCAAATTTTGTTTCAAAGAGGGTTAGTTACGGAGATGTGCACATTTAAACAACAGGAAAAGTCGAATTTTCCGAAAATTTCTCAAAATTCTTGGTTTAGAACGCTGTCATTCAGTTACGGACTAGTCTAGGACAAATTAAAACCTGTAGGAAATATAATTGCTTATAAAACTCATGTCCATTTTTACATACATTTTCGGAAAATGTGACTTTATTTTTACATATCGTTATTTCTTTGTTTGCCGTGCTCGCAGCAGGTTGCGGCCGGTATAATATTAAGAGATTTTACTTATATATAACAATATTGATGTAGATGAAGTAGCTTCTTTTAAATTTCTTGGCATCTCACTCGACAGATATCTACACTGGAAAGACCACATTGAACATATCTGCAGTAAATTAAATAGATTTGTTTTTGCACTCCGAAGATTGAGAGACACGGTGTCAGTGGAGGCTGCACTAACAGCCTACCATGGATATGTGTCCTCAGTTCTTCGTTACGGACTTATACTGTGGGGTAATTCGGTCGATGTAGGTAGAGTTTTTAGGATTCAAAAGAAGTGTGTCAGAGTCCTTTGTAACGTGCACGATGCTAGCTGCGTACCACTTTTCAAAAAACTACACATACTTCCATTACCTTCTTTATATATAAAAGAAGTATGTATCTTCGTCAACACCCACCAGCAATATTTCAAGACGCGTGGTGAAGTAATGCACAGGCCGACCAGACAAAGAATTATGGATCTATTGTATAAACCGCGGGTTAGTAAGACGATATACGAGTACGGTAGAAACGTGTATAACATGTGCATCGAACTATTTACTAGTCTACCCGATGACATTAAAGAGCTCCAAGGAAACCAGTTCAAGCACAAATTGGACACCTGGCTCCTGGAAAGGTGCTTCTATAGCGTTAAAAATTATTTGGAACGTAACTGACATCTCAATTTTATTATCCTGTTTTATGAATTCCTGATTTCTATTTAATTTTATTCTGTTATTTTGTTTTGTCTTTATGCAATTTTGTTAATGTTAATGTTATTATTATGGATTAATGTAATTCATATATAGTATATTGCGCTCAAACATTTGCACGCTTGCTTGCAGGCTGAGCACATTGGAAACAAACATCGAATTATAAGACCTTAAACACTGTGTTCTAGCAAATAAATGATTTGACTTTTACTTTGACTTTGACTTTGAATAATAAAAAGTACATGAATTAGTAGAGTAATAACAAATGTATGTATCAATAGCTTCATTTTATAATATATAGTTATAGTTAGGTATGCCAAACGATATGCTGTAAGCTTGGAAATAGACAAAGCTAATAATACCAGTAAAGGAATCTGGCAAATCGTAAATAGGCACAGGAACAAGACACGAGCAAAGGACAATGATAAGCTAATTCTTAAAACAGACAAGGTCGTAGAAGATCCACAAGAGCAGGCAAACATTTTTTCCAGTATATTCGATCATGGCAGAAGCGATGTTACAAGTGATGTTAATCTTGCATTGAAAATATTAGGAGAAAACACAAAAAGGGTTGAGCAGTCAATGATATGCGATTCTGTGACGCCACAAGAAGTCTTACAAATTACTAATACAATGAAACCCAAAACATCGGCAGGACATGATGGAATACCCATAACGGTAATCAAAGAAAATATTGAATTGTTATCGGAACCACTTGCGCACTTTTTTAATCAGTGTTTCGAGGCGGGCACGTTCCCAGATTAGTTAAAAATTGCCAAAGTGTTGCCGATATACAAAAAGGGTAGTCGAAGTGATCCGCTGAATTATAGGCCGATATCCTTATTACCTACGATATCAAAGATTTTTGAAAAAAATTTAAAATCCAGGCTGCTAAGACACTTAACTGCCCACAATGTACTAAACAAAAGGCAATTTGGGTATCAAAAAAGCATCGGTACTAGCGAAGCCATAGACACTTTGATTCAAGATGTGGTAACACATTTGAATAATAGACAAAAGGTAGCAGGAATTTTCTTAGATCTTAGTTCAGCATTCGATACCGTAGATCACAATATTTTGTTAAAGAAGCTCGAGCATTACGGTATTAGAGGCAATGTTTTTAGAATGTTTAAATCATATCTGACGAACAGAAAGCAATTTGTTGAGTTAACCCTTCAGGTGGCAGCGCCACCAGTTGCATGGCAGGAGAAGTGGCGCGTCTATTTTACAAAATTTACCGTTAAGTGGCAGGAACCGGGAGCCGGACCCAACGTCAAGTGGCAGAGATCCGGGAGCCGGATCGGACAAAACAAGCCGTTGGGTGGCAGGATCCGGCTCCCGGACCCTGTGCGATGTCTTATTTCGCACCCGAAATAAAACCGTCAAAACTATATTTTGCTTGCTCACACTTGTAAGATGCATTCTTCAATAAGCAAGGACGGCATTCACTAACGGTCGAATTGACGCGCAAAGCAAAGTTCGTTAGAAATTGCGTCATCTTCCCGACCCCCCCGACCATTACGCGTCGACCGCCGAGCCGTGAGCATTTTAAAAACCTTGTGGTTAGAAAATATTGTATAGTGAGGTGTAATAAAAAAGGTTATAGGTGTTAATAAATATATAGATTTGCCATTAAATTAGTTTTTTCTACGGATCACTGTTTTTTTTCCTAATTATAGTTATTTTTATACATAAAGTGGTTAAAATTTAGTCATTCGACGATTGATCAAGACTAGCAAAATTTCTATAAATGGAATGGCATTAATTTCTATACAATAAATATGGCATTTTATGATGAATCCAACGATATATAGTTTATATACAACATCTGTATATTTTTTTTGAGAAAAGATATTTTTTGTAACATGCGGAAATTCGCGATGACCACCCGTGGGAGGCCCGCCACTTAACGGTATATTTTGCCAAGATGGCTGTGCCACTTCTCCTGTCATGTAATCAGAAACCTTGCCACTCAACGGCTTGTTTTGTCAGGTCCGGCTCCCGGATGCCTGCCACTTGACGTGGGGTCCGGCTCCCGGTTTCTGCCACTGGAAGGGTTAAGATCAGTTGTGGGTGACACTGAACAGTTGGTCAGGTCAAAGACTGTGAAAATGGGTCGTGGTGTTCCTCAGGGCTCGATACTTGGC
Organism: Apotomis turbidana; assembly: GCA_905147355.2. Lineage (NCBI taxonomy): Eukaryota > Metazoa > Arthropoda > Insecta > Lepidoptera > Tortricidae > Apotomis > Apotomis turbidana. The sequence continues at coordinate 24,813,538 of LR990286.1, forward strand.
CCATTATTCTTTATACTGTTCGTAAATGTCCTCATTCCTTATATAGAAAATACTGTACCGAATACTAAGCTGGTATGTTTCGCGGACGATACAAACGCTGTAGTTACGGCTGATAATATAGCACAGCTAAACGACAGAGCTAATGCCACCCTAGTGACTTGTAACATGTGGTTCATAGCTAATAATTTAAAATTGAACTCAAAAAAAACCAATGTTATTTTGTTTTCCGCTACATCGAACCTCAGATACACTAAGCATTAGTCTAAAGGGAAACAAAATTGTACCAACTGATTCCGTAAAATTTTTGGGAGTGCATATTGATAAATTATTGAATTGGAAGCAAGAACTGCAGGCTCTCACAAATTCGATAAGCTCTGCGTGCTACGCTCTTCGCTGCCTGCGAGATCTAATTCATACTCCACAGCTAAGAGTAGTTTATCACGCACTTGTAGAGTCTAAGCTACGTTACAGTATTAAACAGTGGGGCAACAGTTATCAGTATAACATCGATGCTGCATTCAGACTCCAAAAAAGAGCCATAAGGATCATTGTGCGCATACCGCAGAGAGAATCTTGCAGAGATTATTTTATTAATCTTAGCATCCTTACGGTGCCATCTCTGTACATTCTTGTTCTCCTAACAGACTTAGTAAAGCATTTAAACAAGTATGAGAGCATAGAGGAAAGAGAAATAAGGCTGTTAACTAGACGTAAGGACATAAAATGTAATATTATCCCTCGGCTTAATATTATGAAGCACGCCGCGAGTTATCAGGCCGTATTCCTATTTAACAAACTGCCAATGGAGTTCAAATCCATTACTAATAGCAAAATATTCAATGCAGGACTCAAACAGTTCCTTTTAAAAAAAGCATATTATTCAGTAGACGATTTTATAACAAGCACATAATTTTATTATTACTTATTATTTTTTCTTTCAATTTAAATATTATTTTTTCTTTATTATTTTATTTATCAGTAGGTTATTTAATTGACATGTAATTGTAGCATACTTATGACATGTAATCTAATTTAATGGATTCATAGGGAAAATAATAATAATGTTTTTTTTTTTTTGTATTTATTTGAAATTGTGTGTTATTCTACGTACTTATGTTTATGTTATTGTAGTAAAACTTAGATTAATTAGAATTATATACTTATGTACATTCAACACAATATTGTTTGTTAAGAATGAATAAATGAAATGAATATACTATATATGCACGTTTTATACCCCTTACTAACTTTGAAAATGTATTTACCAGTGTTAGTTTCTTACATTAAACCAGCTTCATACCTAGTAAGGGAGCCCTTACTAGGTCTTAACTGGTATTCCTGTCGTCGACATCCGAGATATTTAAAACAAAACCTTTTAAATAAAATAGTAAATGCCCTTCTGGCACATGTGTACCTAACTGTCTTTGCACATTAGGCCCATCTGGCATGTAGGTATGGAATACCATTATTTTAAATTAATATTTATATAATGGGTAGTTTGCACAAATGTAACTCTGACAGACAAAAAATTGTGTTATTCTCAGTCAACCTTTGACAAACGGTATCAGCTGTAGGTAAAGGTACCGAAACGTCAGGGAGGCTGAAATAATTAATATACGCGATATAATCCGTTTAAATTGTTTTATTCAAATGGAAACCGAGTATACCATTTTTTTATTGTTAGGAATACAACTCCAGGTGAAATTCCGATTGAACTTATCCAAATGCAAGTAAAATAATTTATTACATGAGTGGGTAGGTATAGTTATTATAAATTATCATAATAATAAATAATAAAGAGAAAAATATAAGTTCTTTACAAGCCCATTTATTTTATTAAACTCACCCAGTTGGAAATCTTTCTGTGTCTTCTTGAATATGTGCAAAAAACGTTGGTAACTCACTATTTTGAACATTAACTCAGTAAACACAACAATGATCTAGTTAAGTACTTAAGTAGGTATTATACGTTAATAGCGAAGACACAGACACTTCGCATATGTTTGTAGTAGCGAAGTTTTATAATTATGTATTAAAGGGATGATGTAGGAGTTCCTACGTAACAAAAAATTATAAATAAAAGTTTTGGAAATTAACCGTTTATTTGGCAAAGACAAAAAAAGTGTAAATTTTGTATTTTTTTATTTTTGTTGGTCTTTTAGGTATAAAATGTGATTAGAAAAAATAGTAAAAAAAATCTAGCTTTTCCAGTTTTCCTGAAAACTAATGTATACCACAGTATACAATGCCAATAGAATGAAGTGAAATGAATGTATACTGTGATATACAATGTCAAATATGCAACAGAAAGGTAATTTTAAGTAACAAAACAATTTATTTAGAAATTATTATTTTATTTTGAGCGAAAGCTCGGGAATCATTTTCGAGGGTCTTTCCCTGTCACAAAACAAAGCTTTACATTGCATTTCAGGCAATATACCGTTGTCAACTTCTGGCATATGAACTATGCCCATTATAAAGTAATTAAAAATTAAAAGTACATGGTCGGTTAATTGAATCGATTTCCCAGTTTTATCAACTGAGTAAATGCTAGTCTGTTCTGTTATGAAGGATAGGTATTATATCAGGAGAAAAGAATTTGTTAAAATAATCAAGGGATGAACCGTCTGGTATGTCTTCGTAATCGCCGTCATCTTGGTGTTCTAGTATAGCTGCATGTTGAAATACTGCTTTTTGCTTTTAAAACGTTTTCATTTTTTTAGCCCGCTTCGCCACAAGAGCAGTTTTTAGCCGGAGTTGTTCTTGTGGTTGATGGTGTGGCTCGAGGGGTAGTATTGGTTACAGATGGAAGGGACGGTAATTAAGAAATTAATGGCATATTTTAAAAGTCCTGTGTCGATGAACGGCACATTTTTTTGAATTGTTGGGGTCAAAGGAACATTTTCTTCGGCGCCACAAGGTCTTTTTTCTATTTGTGTATTAACTCTTTCTGTGATGTCTTCATCAGAGCTACATAGTACACTTAAGCGTTCAAGCAAAAAAATCCAAGGATGGCGTTGAAGACGAGCATTCAGAGGAAGAAAGGTCCCTATATACCTACTTGAACCTCTTTTTTATCATCGCATTTGGTATGAGGGACAATATTTTGCAGATCTATTCTTTACCACATGCTGTTAAGAAGCAAAGAAGGAAAATAAAAGCAAAAACACCCCATAACCAAGCTGCATTCATATTTGGCAAAGTATATCCCGGTATACATACAAATTAAGTCCGTTCATGGCAAAGTATATCACGGTATACATACAAGTTTAGTGCCCGTTCTTGGCAATGTATACTGTGAGATACAAACAACTTTAGGCGATTGCAGTTAGTGGCAATAAGTGCAAATCGAAATTAAAATCTGACACAATCCAATGGCAAACATTTACAATTATATCTAAACCGCATTTCGCCCCAAAACATTGCTATAAATATTTTAAAAAGTAATAAATACTTAGTGAAGCGTGTGTGCACTCCGCAGGTCCGCCAATTTGACCTTCGAATTTCGGCAAAAAAAATTACCAGTACTCATAACTATTTTTGCCTAAATTAGGACAAATTGTGAGACCAGATTAAATATTAAATTTTCACTTAGATGTTTCGGCAGACTGTGTAGATTTTTTTTTTGTGAATGTATCTCACAGTATACGACGTCAAATAAAGGGTTGAAGTTGGTATTTAACAACATTTACCCGACATCTTCGGAGATTTGACTCTTGTTTTTATTAATAGCTGCCTCTAACAACTGCTTCGTCTATGAAATTGTACTTCATTATTATACTTCAGACGACCATCCAGACGACAGTTAATTTAAGACTGCACCGAGCGAAATGTGGAAAAATAGGCAGTTGCCGTTAAGTAGATAACGTCAACACTAATTGTTTAATCAATTTATAAACTATATATTTAGCATTTCGAGGAATGTGTTAACAACTTCTCCGTGGAAAAATTATAAGATTATTAATATTTTACCCTAGAGAACTGAGTAAAGTTGGACGAAAATTGTAAAATCGTAAGCAGGCGTTAAGTGTTTTTTTATACTTTAACAATGGAAATCTATTCTGATTTTCAGTTCATAAAAAAGATGAATGTTTACATTACAATTTGTCCGCATCAAATATTTCAATTATTGTTTGGTATTAAAGTTCCAGATTTATCAAAAAGTGCTTTTAATTCTCCATACATTTTTACTATGGCGGCCGCGCGCCGATTTAAATACGCATTCCCCGCGCTCAATGGTTCAGTCGCAAACGCTCGGCGCCCTCTTAAACAGCAGGCGATGTGGCTGCGCCGGCGCCTTGCCGTGGACTGGCCGAACATAGTGATACGAGATGCCCCGCGCGCCCCTGCCGGCGCATTGATTCCCAGATCAGAAACCTAGTAAGGCCCATGGACCAGCCCAAAACCTAGTATGTCTCACGCCCTTACTATGTTTTGATATGGGATATGTGACTTACTGGGTTTGACAACGGTAAACAGTGACTAGACATGTTACTTACTAGGTTTCGATGCATTGAAAACTCTGGTTATTATAACGATTTTCGAGCTGGTGTCTCTGTTACCAGCTGAGGCCTTACTAGGTTGGTACAAATAAGTTAAAAAACATAAATCCAAAAATTTGTCCCTTACTAGGTTTTGATATACGGCAGCCGTTTTACAACTAATGTAAACAAACATGACTCCTTTGTCTTAGACTTCGCGCTGCGAGTGGAAATTACCAGGATGAGTCATCTTTGTTTACTCTCAGACGCCGTGGTCTTTTAACTATCTTAGTTAGTTATATTTTGGGAGCTCTCTTACAATAATGTCTTAGGAAAATAAGTAACACACATACTATGGCCGCTTTTTAGGGCATTTAGGTAAATGAGGAATATATACTTATATATATACTTATATATATACTTATATATATACTTATATAGGAATATATTAATTATTTATTTTGCCTTAATCTAATTTCGCCTAGCAGTTCGTACAAAATATATTATTTATTTATACTTAAGTCTAAATACGCTTAGCTGTCCGCAACATTGATTTAATTCGAAGTGAAATGATTAAATGAAGTGATTTTAGTTCCTATACTGACAAGCAACTGGCTTAAAAAAAACATTTATAAAGCGAAATGTATTTTTATCTATCTATCAGGCACAGATCTTCACTGCTGATCATAATTATGGTTCTCCTATAGCTTGCCGCAAAATGGGATCCAGCACTGCACAGCACTGCATCCATGGACTCCCCACGGCCCTCACCAGGTCATTCGTCCACCTAGTAGGGGCCGTCCCACGCTGCGCTTTGTTATATGATGATTTGAAAGTGCTTGTAGCTAGGTCTATTTGAATAAAGAATGTGACATTGACTTTGGCTGAGGCAGACAATGATGCAAGCATCTTCTTATAAGTGATAACTTAGTACCTATGTACTTACCAAAGAGACAAGCATAGTTGTTCTGAATTGTAGTTTCCATAAACTTTATACAATTCATCGATCAGGGTATGGAACTATTATCGAAGTGTTTGACACTTCGATAATAGTTCCATACCCTGATCACCAATCAGCAACCAACGATTTCCGTATAGGATTGAGTGAACTGCTCTCACCCACTACCTTTGAAATATTGATGACGGAGAATCTTCAGCACCTGGATCGACGGTCTCATATAGGAGAGTACAGCCCCGGCTAGGGTGACCTGATGAGGATTAAGAAGAATCGATGGATAAGGTCCGCTCAGGACCTCACTTTGTGGCGAGCTATAAGGGAAGCCTGTGTTCAACAGAAGGCATATTCTGTCGCTTATAGATAAATAGTCACCAATCAGAAACCGCCGATTTCCGTAAAAGATGGAATGAACTGAATACTCGCACCCGCATCGACCACCTTTGGAATACTGATGACGGCGAATCACCTGGCACCGATTATTCCAGACAAATCTCAACTCGATACTCAGAGGCTGTCGATGAAAAACTTTACTTTCGAAGGTTTTGGATGCACTTTAATTTCGCGAGGTTTTTAAGTTAACCTTTGTTAAATAATTAAGGAAAACAGGTAAATCTAAAATTCATTGCTAAATGTTTAACAGTTTATTAAAAAAAAAAAAAACATATTTACAATACATATACAAATGATAAGTGGTAAAAGAGTTGATAAATACTAAATAAACTACTAATACTAAATTAAAAATAAAAGGATTATAAAAAGCTAAATTAATAAAATTGCTAAATTGATAACATTTTTAAATTTAATTATTGTATTAAGCGGTTTACACTCACGTGAAATTGTCAGGAACGGCCCGACATGTTTCGAACTCGTATGGAGCCCTTCATCAGGGACGGCTGCCCGTACACCGCCGCGGCAAACTCGTCACTGCTGATACTTTGACCGACGTTCCGCTCTGAGCGCGCGCGCCGATGGCGCGGGGGCGGGGGGTGCTTGCAAGCCCGCAACTTGTAAGTCCAGCACTCCAACGTCACTTTTGTCATCAATAGACATTACGCACACTTGACTAATGGTGTCCACGGGATTGTCCAAACGCACAATATGTTTCGCCGCCGGAAGCACAGGCTTCCATGCTGGAGGTAAAGCCCAACCGCCGTCTCTATTAAAATTCGGGCGCCGTCCGATCTCGATAGCTTCGTGTACCTTACGTTGTATACAACGTTTCTCACGTACCAACACTCTTGCTTTATCGAAACGGACAAAATGAGACGCACCGGCTTCGACGACATGTTCAGCGACCGCGGAATTATTCGTGTCCAGCTTCCGTACACTGCGTATGTGCTCAGACAACCTTGCAGACACATTACGTCCCGTCTCCCCTATGTACGCCTTGCCACACTCACAGGGTATTTCATATACGCCCGGGCTACCGAACGGATCTTTATCTTTAGGTGACTGCAACAACTGCCTTACCTTAGTCAACGGACGGAACCAGGTTCTAATACTGTATCGGCGGCGTAACATGTGTCCGATGGTATCCGTCACCCCTTTAATATAAGGCAAGTACGCAGGTGCTCTTTCCACAGTCTGCGGTCGTTGCGCTACACTCGGGTTCGCTACACGCTGACTATGTTTCCACTTGTATCCATTGCTCTCCAACACTTGTCGCACATGCGCCAACTCTTTATTCACGTACTGCGGGTCGCATAAACGCAGAGCCCTATTAATGAGCGCCCGCGGTACTGACGACAAGTGTGCTGGATGGTGATGTGAATCAGCTTGCAGGTATCGATCAGTGTGCGTGGATTTGCGGTACACCGTATGACTCAGCCGTCCTTCCGGCATGCGTTTCACCAGCACGTCCAAAAATGGAAGCGCTCCATTGGACTCTTTCTCGATGGTGAACTGTATCTTTGTGTGTATCGCATTCAGATAGTTCAGAAGTGGCTCTACATCATGTTCCGCAATCACCGCAAAAACGTGATCCACATAGCGCCACCACCTTCTAGGCCTAAAAGGGCAGCCCTCCAACGCTTTCTCCTCAAAATCTTCCATAAAGATGTTGGCAGCAACCGGCGCAATCGGCAAATTACTACAATAATAATAATTAATACAATAATTAAATATGTCTCACGAAATTTTTAATAAAATTATTTTTACATTTAGCAAAATGGAACCATGACCAAGAGTGATTGTTATGAACGGTTTCAATACACGTAAAAAATGATAGAACGGCCTGACATGTATGGAGCTCTTCATCAGGGACAGATATCGGTGCTATTCCAGATTTTTATTTTTTTATGTACCTATTAATGAAGGAGCTTTGATCCTTTTTATGAACATGCCAGCTCCAGCAGGCCTAATACACAATTAATTAATTCCAGAAAATAATTAAAGTTATCTCACGCTAGTTTGAATAAGCTTATGGCCAATAGTTCAATGTTTTATTCATTATATGCCAAGACTTGCCATGAAACCGTATCAAGTTGGGATGTTTAAGTTAAGTAAGTACTATAAAAAATTAGCATTTTTAGTATTTTTCATAAGAAATTTAAATATTTACAGTACAAAAATCGAGATACAAATATTTTTAATGAAAAGTCAGTGTCATCATTTTTAAATTTTCTGAGTGTAGATTACACTACTTTTATCTCACGAGCGCGGGTGAGCCATGTTTGTGTGAGTAATGTACATGCACATTGGCTCTGTGTGGGTGAGCCGGAACTGTTCGCTCCCGAGCTCACCCAATGCCAAAGAGCTAGATAGCACATTTTCCGTTTAAAATTGTGTTAAATTTTGAGCATTAAATCAAATGTACTGTAATTATTTTAGGTTCTTGGAATATCGATTTGGTATACAATATACCAAATTACTGCGGAAGTTCATCATTCACTTCATCTACCCACGCATTCATTATATTTCAGGACACAGATATTAATGTCACGTGTGATATAAATATCTGTGATATATTGCTATCAACTCCCTTAATTAACCAAACTATCGATATCTATCGATGTCTCTAGGACAGACAGGAAATAGAGGACTCTCTAAGCTGGGCGATTTCATAATTGGTTTAGTTCGGAAATGCCAGGCTTTGACTGGGCTACTTCGAATCACCCGGTAAATGCATGGAGATTTGAATACTTTGACGTTGAATCTCACGGTTTCATGTATATTGAAGAGGTTAATTCGTTAGGCCGTGAATGTACTTATTTAGCGTCAAGACCGTTATTTAAGTATCTCTTATGTGTTGTTTCGCTGTGTATTTGAAGTGGGCAATAAACAGGATTCGTACATATTGTATTGTGTGCAACTTAGGAATGTTAACCTTAACATTGTTTTAATCTTTTAATAGAATATTTTTTAACGTGTTACCTTTGTGCCAATATTTATAAAAATAAAAACCTCGCATTAAAAACTTTGAGAAAAGCGCCATCTCTCGCGGTCCCTGCACTTGCTGAAATCACATCGCACACAATCGCACATCCCAGGGTATGACTATATAATGCGCATAAGCTTTAAACACATATGACGCAGAGGGCGCTCTAGTAGCGTAGAATTTTATTATTTTAATCAAAGATTTGGTGTGATTGACGCAACGAACGATGTGATAGTTCAATTGGGAGAGCACTACAAAGGAAACGTGGAGTTGCAGTTTAGAGTCCTGCTTACTTTTGGAGGGGTTGGAGGTGTAAAATCAATCAGAAGTTTCCTTAACCATAGTCTGAATCACAGCTCCTCCAATTTGGCTATTGACAATAGTTTTGTTTCGTTGCCATTTGACTCCTATTAAGTGCTTCACTCTATATACTTTTATATTATTGTCTACTAGACTCATGAAAGCACATACCAAATAACTTGATGTTTGTACAAATACAGTCAAGGAATAAAAAGGTTTGGCGTGATCGTGTGAAGGAAGTGGAAATGAAATGAAACAATTATTTATAACAATTTTTATAGGTCAAGTCATTGTTGTAAATGACAGACACTGGCGAGTATAGATATTTCTTGAAAAGAAATGTCATTGATTTCAAAATGATAGAATGATTGTCGTCTCTCTCACTCCTTAGATGGATTCGCAACCTAGCTTGCGAAAGAGCATGACTGTATTGAAATATATTTGAATAATATAAATGATCTACAGATATTTGTGAGCTTATTTTTTTTCCTCTTGCAATTCGCAAGAAAACTACTTACTTTGTGAAGTGTTAAAGAACTTTGATTGCAGAATGGTAACAAAATATACATCCCAGTTTATTTTGAAGCGAATATCACAAACTGTATTTTAGCTTCACTACAATTGCCTCCCCTACCCCCTGAGCTAGCACAATGTTTACGATATAGGGTGTTCACATTCGTGCACATTGAAATTGCTCGAACATGCAGCGCTCGGTTACCTTTCACGCCTTTTGAACTAAAACCATCGACAGTTGTTACGTTACAAAGAACGTTACGTGTAAATTGAAAATATTGGCTGTGTTGCCATTATAGAACTTTTAGGACGAAATTAAATGCTATTTGACGAGAGACCAAGGAAGCAAGGCCGCCAAAGAGAAGAGATAGGGCTGACATTCATTATTGAAAAGTTGGGACCGGATAGTATGCTCATAACTAGAGAACTAAAAACAGGGAGCAGTGGAAGAAAATATGGAAGAAAAAGACAAGGAAAAGTAAACCATTTATCACACCAAAGTAAATAGGTATAGGGAATCAAAAAAGATAAGGGGAAAAGACATACTACCGTCTACATAAATCTTTGCACCTAGTTAAATATAAATTAAGTTACTTTAATATAATTGCTGATTGTATTATACTTGCTGACAATGTATGACTAATACTGAATAAATGGATATGGATATATGGATAAATGAAATGATAGTTTTTTTTTTTTGAAATTCTAAATAGCCATGCATTTAACCTTGATTGCACGTCTGATGTTAAGATACAATAAGGCCTAAGATGGAGCATGCTTGGCTAGAAGATTTAAACTACTCAGCTACCAACTGCTGCTCCGCTGACAGCTGGAAGAGATCGCTGTTTAGCGATAAAACCGCCCGTTGTTTACCTTTGCCTTTATTTACGGTATCCCTTATGTGTTGATACCCTTTGTATATGAGGTGTGCAATAAAGCTGATAATGTGACATGAATGCAATGTATTGAAAGTAGTAAAAAAACAGTCGTAATAAAATAAATACTTATAGGAAAGTAATATGTTGATATCCTACTAAACTTTCAAATCTTGATAACTCAAAAAGTTGCGGAGGACTACACATGTTCTTTCCGTGTATCTTTCACAGGATTTATCTGCTATTTGGATTTTTAGCAGATTAGTACGAGTACATACAGCTCTTATAGTCAAGAGTTAGCCACTCAAGAACTGAAACTTTCAACAGTTATTGATTTAAGAAGAACTGTCCTGCTCCACTGCCACTTAAGAGACCACTCCTAATTTTTTCAAGATGTCATGTCACGTTCAGTTTCCACCTGGTAACTATGGCATTGGATACAAATGAGCTAGTCACCGGATTAATACAAGTCGAGGTTTTGCTGCAAACAGACGTCTAAGTACAGGCAGTACGTAAGTGTGGGCCAGTGTGGGCCAATGTTATAAGGAAGGGCCAAAGTTATCCCGATTGACTGCAGTGACTTTCTGAGCCGCGTCGACGATCAAGATGTTAATTTTTGATTTCGTCATACTTGTATATGTATATGTATATTCCAAGCATTGTTCACCTCGTTGTCCTTTCATGGATAATATTGCAAAGGATTAACATATGGCAGTCAGAACCGGCAATCATTGTTATGTAGTACACGTTAAGAGTGGAGACCGAGAATTGTCAATCGAAGGACGCCCTCATGTTACTGGATGCTAGGTACGGTAAGCAAGAAACTGCAAATCAAGTTACATAGCGTGCCATAGAATAACCCAATGTCCACCAGTGAACATGGAATAAGCTGATACTGCACAAAACTCGGGTTTAGCAACGCAGCTTGATTCGCCCAAATATTTATCTATCAATGCTTACTTAGCTTAGCATTCACTAAATAATAAATAAGGTCAGTGGCAAAATTATCTACCGCTTCAACAATCCACCCCAAGGGGGGTTTTCACAATAAATTGCGCCCGTACCGTTGCCGTAATTGGCAGGTGACCGGCGCGATTATTCAATCTGGGCATTGATGAATTTAACATGGACGCGTGCGTTTACGTTACGTGCTTTTATTGTGCGAAATTTTGCGTGGTTTGAGAATCGGGGGATTAGAGAGCATCTTGGTAAATGGGAAGACACCTTAATCTGGTAGTCGCCCGAGAGAGAGGTATCATTTTTTTAACAATAATTTTTAATATTAGTACATCATTTTGGAAGCGAGGAAAGTAGGCAATTGCTGGCTGAGTATTAATTTTAAACGGACGATCTTGGGAGTCCGTTTAATTTAATACGAAGCTAGCAATTGCCCTTCCGGCTGAGACAAATAAAGTGCTTTTCTTTGTGCTTACATATAAATAGTGCAAGACAACAAAACAAGTACAGATACTTGTAAGTTATACTAGCCAATTCTTGTATTGTCGCCATTTTTTTATATTAAAGTAGAAGTGTATTTTTCTTCCAAAAACGCCAAAAACTATTAGAGGCAACTAAAAAGTCGTAGCTACTGATCTTCCGTTTTGGCTGTCGACCTGTGCCTTTTTTTCATATAGCCGTTTTTTTAAAGTTTGTACCTCGTCAAATAAAAGAATTCAAAAACAGAAATTTGATATTTGACTGATCATGAACGCACTTCGCATCCTGATTTTTAACAATAAAGTCAACATTCCCGAGCATTTTTAAGATAAATACATTTTTTTTTAAATAAAATTTCCTAGAACGAGCATTACAAATGATAGACTATAAAATAAACTCTCGTACCCTTTTAAACACTAGGGAGGAAAGTTCTTAGATACTCCTTATAAACTTACGGATTCTCGCAAAGATTCATTTAAATGAAAAAGGAAGTTGAGAAACTATTGATTGCGTTTCACAGGCGGCGGATGAATGAAAACTTTCTTCTATTTAAATAAGATTGAATAATTTCATTTATGAACGATCTCTTTGTGACCTGTTATTGGATATCTAGACGATGGTATCACTTTTCTATTCAATATTTTTTCTAAGAAAGGAGCGGATACTTTATTATACTTAAATCATTTACTCGCTTTTGACCCTTAAAAGGAAAAACTAATCTGCTCCTTTGAAACGAGTAACCACTTAGTTTGTAGGGGATGATTAAAAGTTACTAGATTATCAACCATCGTCTTAAAAAGAGTGCTGGAATACTTTGGGCACATTTCCAGAAGAGAAGACGATAATCTGAAAAATACTATTGGGCACTGGAAAGATCCAGGGGAAGAGAACTCGGTCAATCCCCACTCGTTGCGGCCGCGCGAAAAATTCCGATCTCTTAGTAGCTACCCTGCGGGACAAAATCTTAGTGGGCTGCCACGCCTCGCGGCGAGCGGACGGCGTGCAGTTAACGTTTCCCGCGCAACCTGTGCTGTACGATGTCGAAAAATAAAAGTCGGGCATATTGTTTTTGTGGCAACAAAGACTATTGAAAATGATTTCATTTGTTCCAGAAGACATTAAACTGCGGAATAAAATATTTTGTTTAAGAATTAACGTTTACTGGAGCACTATTGACGCGTAACTATTACTTAAAGTCTGGGTATTTCTCTAAAATTCTTTATGGGGGCGCCTAGCTTTTTTTCGAAATAATTGCGTTGGTTTAATTCCATGCTGTGTTGTTATTACTGAAGATTTAGTTATACAATCAATATGTAAAATATTTAAAGATTTTTCACTCTATAATACGTTATGTTTTAGAAACACGATTACTTTTAGGCTTGTAGTTTCCTCGATAGTTTTTTTTTAAAGTTACTTCAAAAAAGCAACGTAAACTCTTAGTATGTCATAAATACTGCTGCGAAAGTTATCAGTTTTTTTAATAATAACATAACTAGATTTTATCTATAATGTATACGTCTTACATTTTCAAAATCTGTATTATTTTGATAATTAAACCGAAAGAACATGATTTCCGCGCTCCCAGGCACGCACTTCCATTACGCTCAAGCTTACGCTCAGCGAGAGAGGGAGCTAACCAAAGCCCCGCGCCCTCTTAGTTCACAATAAAAAAAAAATAACTTTCGTGTAAGGCATATATGGCGGAAAATGTTTAAAAAAACCTCGGCTATCACCCCCTTACAGTCTGTTTGATATTATAACAAACATTTGTCACATCACAGGACCCATACAACGTAAATCTGCGCGACACATTGAATTTCATAAAAAAAAAACAAGGAATGACATAGTGGTTTTTCAAGTATCTATAAACGTTTTTCACTTTCTATTTGATACTATTGAGTTCATGTTATATTTTTTCTTATCACGGTGTTGAAGTATTTAACGATAATAAATCATTACTCAAACAGTTACGTACTACGTCTTATTTTTTTTTTTTTTTGTGTTGTGACTAAATCTTACGTTTCGATTCATGTGTTATTTCTGTAAATTGGTAAATATCGATTAAATCGATAAGTTTATAACCTAAAGAAAGAACAATAAAACCAACTATTACTTTACATAGAACGCTCTAGTAAATCCGGCGGCTCGTAGCTCAAAAAAATATTGATTTACACAAAATAAACAAAAATATATTCAGGTTTGAAATAAAGTTCGTCGATAAAATCGATTTGATCAACCATTCATAATCGTTAGGTTTGGCAAACAATATGGTTTTGCTACATCACTACAAACATCAACAGAGAACTGTCAAATGTTTGTTATAATATCAAACACACTGTAAAGCTTTGCACCTAGCTACCAAACGGCTTGTAGAAAACGCATGTACAATTGAAGGAATGTTTACAAAGAGCATAACTGACTAGCAGTGGCGTGGCATCAAACAATTTTATAGGCAAGCCGGAACTTATTTTGGGCTACTTTTTCTTCGGAAGCAATAGAGAATGGTGTTCAATCGTCCTGAAGTGGGCAACCCAGTGGGAATCGTGTTGTATGGACGCCCCGCCTCTGCTGACAAGACTGGTTGACCAAACGAGCGAAGGCACGAAAAAAAGCTAGCGTTTACATAACGGAGGCAACCCTAGCGCACATTCCAATGACGTTGCGTCACCCGCGTCCAATAGGAGCGAGTCACATGGAGGGGGCATCGATAGCGGTGGCAACGCAACGCCTACCGTCCAAACAAGTGGTGTATCTGTTACGTAGTAACTTGTATATAATCTGTGGTATTAGGGTGCCCGTAAGGCTGGCTGCGTTACCTCGCTGTATGGCAATACCAAGGTAGGGCGAGGAACGAATAAGAATAAACTGAATAAGTATCATGTAAAAATATATTGAAAACCATGAATACAAAGATCAAAGATTGTGGTGTACCCACTTAAAAAATGAGACATTACATGTTTCATAAATTTATAATATATTGAAAAGTTTATTTATTTTACTTAACTGCGCCATACTGAATAAACAAATAATAATATTCACAATTCTACTTTGATTGATATTAGGAAGGTAAGGAAATACACCTTCCAAGGTTGTAACAAGCAACATAATGCAAATTACGTCCGTGTAAAATAATCGGAACTTTTGACCGTATATTCTATTTAAATAAAACGATTTAAACGGATTATATCACTTATATTAATTATTTGAGCCTCCCTGACGTTTCAGTAACTTTCCAGTTACCGTTATAAACGCGATATAATCCGTTTAAATCAGTGATATAAATGTGTGACAATCGCGGAAGCCGAAGATAATCTTACGTTAATTTTATATCAGTATTTTGCTTCCGTTTAAAGTCTGACCAAAAAGAGTAGAAATTAAAAAGTGGCAATACGGTAGTTTCATCCCTTTCTATTCAATCTAAGAAAACGGGGACGACACTACAGTATTGCCACTTTTTAATTTCTACTCTTTTTGGTCAGACTGTAATTGTATCTAAGCCGATAGCGTGGCGTTAACGCTAATTGAATGACACCTTGTCTGGGCCACTGATCCATTTAATCTAATCGTATTTAAATAGCGCCTTGCCTAATCTTACTATAACAGTATATTTCCCTTCTTAGTGTACATTTAAAATGTAGGTATTTTGTGTAATGTGTGTTAACGTGCAATTTATATCTGTATACATAATTTATCAACCGGATTGTCAAAAAACATACTTAATTACCTATCTAATATTTATATTATTTCTGACTTACGTGCTATTATTCTGACATCTAAAGTAAAAGTCAAAATTCCTATAGTCTTAAGATAAGAATTATTGACTTTTTCCTTGTTACAGAGACCAAGAAAATGATAGTGTAACATTCTAAGTTAACCGCTGAAGTTTTCTGTCGCTAAGTTCTTTGATACTTTACACTTTGAGAATGTTTTCAAGATGCTTATTATAGCACGTCTCTGATTAAAATCACGATGAAAGTTGTTATGGCCGCGTTAATACAGCAAATACAATACAATTTTACTGCAATCTTTACAACAAGATATATTAATACCCCCGCTCCGAGTCATTTCTGGTACAAAGGTTGTCCATTGCGATCCAGCGTGGAAATGCTGCGAGCGTTATGGGCACCTTTGAACCAGAAACTACACGGAGCGTTGTTTTTGAACATTGTTATGTTTATAGTTTAGTTTTAATTTTATTTAGGTTAAGTTGATTTCCGTTAATTTTTTACTTGTTTTTCATGAATTTAATTGATAATAATAAATAAATATAACTAAATATCGGACCTAAACCTCACAGAAATCAATCTAGTCCCACAATAAGCTCTAGTAGGCTTGTGTTATAGGCACTAGACGACAAAATACATACTTATATTATTTAATATATATAGACAAATATATACTTTAATAAATCGAAAACATCCTTGAACAAGGAACAAATAATCGAGTTCATCGCTCAAATATTTACCTTTGCCCGGATTCGAACCCCGGACCGCCGGCTCAGTAGGCACCTGCGCCAACCGCATCATCGAAATGACGTACGAAGGCCCATGTAGAAGTACCTGCGTCGATTTCTCACTGCTAATGTAGAAGGTTATATATCTACAAAATTTAAGTCTTAAGAGAGTTCTGTATATATTCGGTTCACGGCAAGGCTCTATGATAAATTGGATGTAAAACACACGCAATAATTTTATACAAAATAAAGAACCTAGGTAAGTTCAAATTTTTTAAATGCATTTTAAGTTAATTGCGTAAAATTTTATTGCAAAAGTGAAGTATCTAAGTGTAATAATAAAATACCGTTGAGTTTGGAACGGTGTACCACTTGGGACTCAAACAATTTAAAAGTGCATTTTTGAGAAAATGAGATTTCCTGATTTATATAACGCGTCAACAGAATGAGCAAAAGATTACCTGCTACGTTTTTTTTCCTTTATGAAACGAAAAAAAGGGTTTAATCACTGTTGATCATGCCACCCTTATTGTTACAAGTCACACAATCTTATGTATCATCGACAATTAAGACCAAATATTGTAAATATAATAAAGATTGTCTGACGAATAAATAAAAACGACTAGAGAAAACTGGATGAGCATCACCGCTCAAAACCGTTAAGAATGGCACAAGATGGAGGAGGCTTTTACCCTATACGGGCCGTAATGTCTTAAGCACAATATAATTAAATAAATAAATAAATAGAAATATCAGGCAACCTCACACAAATCAACCTAGTCCCAAATTAAGCTCAAGAAGGCTTGTAATTATTTATATAATAATATAAAAATACATATATCTCAAAAAGTGCCAAGTCTCAAGAGACTCCAGTACATATGCTCAAGTGAAATTACCATAGATGCGTCACATTAATACCCCAATAGTCGGTTTATTCGACCTCAGCATTGTCGTTATGGTCAAAGCACTACGCGCTAATGGCCGTGGTAAATACTTGAGTGCGGAGGGAGCGGCTATTTTCTGTTAAAATATTACCCCTTTTAGGATTACACGTGAGTAGGGTTGGGGTGAAATGAGACGAGTTTATCAAAAAATAGCTTTTACAGTTGAAAAAATAGCCAGTGAATCCTACTGACGTTTCAGTAAGCCTAACTGCAATAACAGTGAGGACTACTGACATTTTGGTAAGCCAAACTGCAATAACAGAAAGGCCTCCTGACATTACCTAACTGCAATAACAGTTACTGAAGTATCAGTAGGCCTATCTGTTATTGCAATTTGGCTTACTGAAATGTCAGTGGGATTCACTGGAAATTTTTTTCCAGTGCAGCATGGGCGACAAAAGGCTGTATGTGATAAATGATGAATGATGGTAAGCCCAGCTTAAATCACTATTATTTTTTATGAGGTTGAGCACTGAAAAATACTTGAGCCACATCCGAAAGTACTCGTATCGTGGGTAAGGCAGAGATTGACACAGCAATCACACACAAAAAAAAATGTACAAAAAATTTTGTACTGATCATATCGATTTCATGTTTAAGATCTTTAGTTGTTCATTTTGACGTTACCTTTGGCCTTGTTGGTTGCAGAGTGGGAATACTGAAGAGGGCACAAGTTTTCTATGTAAAATATTATACGTGTTATAATAATGAGTTACCTACTTAAGACTGTACTAACGTGGTCGGTTAGTTTGAAACTAAGTCAATTTGAGTAATATCCAGGGATCGTAAAATGCGGGCAAAATCGATTGAAATTACCTTTGAATGACGTACGTGATTTCCCTACCCCCCACTTCAATGAATTTCACTCCCATTGTACGAACCCTGTCTACTTAATATCTCAAATAAATTATTATTTACCTAAATAAATAGTTAGTATACAAAAAATTCAAGCCCTAAAATACGCTGTCTACTTTCTCTGAGAGGCAACCCTACCCGGAGTGGGCCAACTGTGGCCGAGTGATGTTTTAACGCTTAATGCAGTGTCGGGGTTATGTCGGATAGTAAAATAAGAAGGCCAACTTCCACTATTGTTTGTTTAGCCGAATGTTAAGTGAAGGATCCTCGGAATACCCTCTTATATAACATTGTGAAGGGGCATTCTTACAGTTGCCTATTGTTGCGTTGTGTTGATCTAATATGAAATAAGTTAATTTTGATATCTTCACTTTTTAGAATTCTGTACGAAAGGGTAAAAACGGAATCCTATTACTAAAACTCCATTGTCCGTCTGTCTGTTTGTCACCAGGCTGTATCTCATGAAGCGTGATAGCTTGACAGTTTTCTCTGATGATTTATTTCAGTTGCCGCTACAACAACAAATGCCAAAAACAGAATAAAATTAATATTCAAGTGGGAATGGGAGGGTTTACAACCAAGGGTTTTTTTTTTGCCAAAGGAAAAAGTGCATTTCATCAATATTGGTGTACATAGGTACCCACAATCTTTAAAATGTAGGTATATTTTAATGAAAAATGCTATATAAAGCCTTGAATATAAAATAGTTCGCAACATTAAGCTGTGTAACGCTGCAAGTGACGACATTAAAATAAATCCTCAACGTAATAAGTTATTCTAAATAATCATCCCAGGTCCCAGGTGTGTCAGCTACATTTGATACTAACTCTACACGGGAATTTGGCTTTATATTCTACTTTCATAATAATGATTTGCTAATGATAATTTATGTTTAAAGTTACAATTTAGTTTAAAAAATATACTCAAAGAAAATGCACGAAGTAATTAAATCATTTGCTTGTCGAGTACACGCGATAAGTTTCTTTATTGTTGTATTCATCTAATAATGTGCAAAAATCGTGAATACATACTACTAAGTTTAAACCTGTCAAATCAGAAGATGTTTGAGTTTCTAACCTAAATCACCCTAAATCTTCCACCTGGCTATCTGCTATACCAACAAAGAAAGATAACTTCGACTTGTCTCCTCATGAATTCAGAGATGCCCTGGCAATACGCTATTACAGAACCCCAAACTCAATGCCACCCTCTTGTGACGGATGCGGCAACAGCCATTTTAATATCGACCATGCTCTCTGTTGCAAGACTGGCGGGCTAATTTCAAGACGGCACAACGAAATACGAGACCTATTTGCTGAACTATGTCACCAAGCATGGGGCAACATCACAATAGAACCTATAATCACAGAAGGTGACCTTGGATTACGCGGTGACTTATCCTGCCGTGGCGTATGGAATGCACAGAGAGAGGCGTTATTCGATATCCGTGTCGTAGACACCGACGCTCCCTCTTACATTGCACGTCATGTCACTTCTGTCCTAAAATCTGCTGAGACTGAAAAACAAAGAAAATACTCTGCTGCCTGCGAAGTGAAACATGCTACTTTCACCCCCCTCGTGACCTCTGTCGATGGCATATTCGCACCACAGATGGCCTCCTTCGTCAAACACTTAGGCGAAGCCCTCTCGGACCGTTGGAACAAATCGCTGAGTACGATACTGGGTTGGCTTAGAACAAGGATATGCACTGCTATAATTCGAGCCTCCAGTATGTGCATACGAGGCACACGTCACAAATTCAAACCTGCAGCGAAACTGTTGGGGTTTGACGACGGAGCAGCCATTCCCAGTTCGCAGCACTAGCTAAACAGCAACTTGCAGAGATGTGTTTTATAACTTTTTGCTACACATTATTATTTTTATTACTATTTCTTTGTTATAAGTTAAGTTTTTCTTGCAATAAATGTATAAGTTGTCAAAAAAAAAAAAAAAAAAACACCCTAAATCTAGTAACAATGTAATGTCTTTGATAATATTCAGTATTTGAACATTAATCGTGTATGTACAAAATAAAACAATGCTGGTATCTACAATTACAATGAGGCATAGCGAACCAATTAACCAACCGACAATAACCGCGGCGTATCTTACATTATTAATATTAATGGTGTGGCCTGGGATCCCGGTCTAGACTTTGAACTTAGAATTTAGGTACTTGAGAGATATGGTAATGAGGCCGTGCGTAGCGTCTTTGCGGTTCGTTAATTTGTTAATAGTACATTACTACAGAGGCCGGGAAAATGAGCATTGCCTGTGGAGTACGTATAGCTGGCCGAGCAATGCAGGCCGACTAGGGATCCTTTTTCATGCCGACGTTGTATAGTGATTTTCTCAAATATACAATGATATAAAAAGAAAAAACATTGAATAAATTAATCAAATCACAACATAAAAATTTACTTAATTCTTTTTTTCAAAGACCCAATGTACAATGTAAAAAAATATCTAAACATTTGTTCGGTTCCAGGCAGTATGAAAAAAATATATGTCATAATATATTTGAGAAAAAATCACTTACGCGTAGGCAAGCGAGCTCTCACCGCTAATGTAAAACAGAAGAGTAGGTATGCTAAAGGCAGCTAGTTTTTGTGTCATGTAGGTAAATTTTGTGGTACAAAGTTTGCTGCAGTAAAATTTAATTTGATACTTACATATTATTATCCGTCCACAATACAATACAAGTACTATTTTATTGCTCACCTCTTACAAAATAAACAAGAGAGATACAATGCAAGAAATTACAACTAGAGCTAAGCAAGATTATACCTACAACTGAACAACAAAGCCGCCGCCAAAGTTTAGATAAATATTTATCAGAATTTGTATGTACTATTAGGCGGTACAAAAGCAGAAAATAGTTTTTAATAAAGAATAATACATAGACGAAAAACAAGCAAAATTATAAAATATAAAAACACACTACATACAGTCCACCTTTATTGACGAGAAGTTTTTTCTTTTGTGTCAGTTAAACGATTTACGAATTACGAGAGTATATGACTTTTAAAAAAACAAGATTTAGCGCGCCTTTAGCTTACAGGCAAGGAGTTTCACAAACTTTAAAACTAAACGAATTATTATACAATTATGGTCCATTAATTTGGGAGCTACGAATTACGATGTCATGTTAAACTTATAAGCCCCCCGATTTTTTCGCCAGGCTTTAAAAATTAAGTACATTTAAAATGCCGAATTAATGGTTTTTAAATTTAAATGAAAATAATTTATATTTAAAACTTCATCCTTTAAATATGCTTTGGCAATTTTTAAACATAAACTAAAAGATCACTATTTGTCTCTACCGTAGCCTAATCCTTTTATAATTCTATGCTGTCGTTTTTCGTTATAAGTCTAATGTTAGCTGTGATATTCTTTTCATTCTTCCCTTTTGTATGTATGTACGTTTATGTATGTTTATATATATAGATACTTATTTGTGTAAGTGTATGACCTATCTGTCTAATATTTTGTATGTATAATTTACTTGAAGTTCTCATCTCACCACCTACTATTTTCTGTTTAATTTTGTTTTCTCCGCTACCCAAAGGTTGTCTGGAAGAGATCGCTCTTTAGCGATAAGACCGCCTATTGTCTACCATATTTTAACTTAAGACTTCTCATGTAATATTTTTCTTGTTGGTGTGCAATAGTGTTGTTGTATTGTATTGTATTGTATATGCCTGAAGGGTCAAAGTGTCTGCTTTATCGCTTCATCCTGTACATTATATCACACAAGTAGCGACCTGGAGGAGTGGGCGATCGTCACGTCCCGGAGCGACGTGAGCGGCAAGCCGCGCCAGAATTATATGGAGATACCGCACGGGATGTATATTTTATAATCCGTCGAAGTTAACAGGGCCGGAATATTAGAATACGACATATGAAAATGTGGCGCGATTTGGTTCATAAATTATCCGCAACATTACTGCAGTAAGATGCAAAGTTTTGTATGTAGCACAGTTTTGGTTAAGGAGTTAAAAGATTGGCAAGCGGTTGGCGCAGGTGGTGGTACAGTTGCCTATTGAGACGGCGGTCCTGGGCTCGGATCTCGACAAAGGCAAATTTTATAATATTATCAGATGATGATTATGATATGCAGGGTTCTTGCATCAAAATTCGTTGAAGTGAGGCGTCACTGGTTGTCATACGACATTTCAAAAGATTTTGCTCGTATTTTACGATCCCAGATGATGACTGTCGTGGCTTACCAGTAGAGCTTTAATTCCCGGGACTTCTTGCATTGCTTTTTCCATTAGTAAGTCCCGAGACCCCGGGGAAGCACTTGTAATCCCAGGAAGTACCAGTTTCTATGATTGCTAAGGCTACCAACATCGAGCTGGTTACGCCGGCCAGCCTAACTGGGGCAATCGGACACTTCGGTAGAATGGTCAGGCCTTTTGAGGCCAGGAGTGACTCTGCAAGTTTTTCTGAACCTAAAAAAAGGCACAAAATCCGAAGAGAGTTGCAATTTCTTTTATGTAATAGGGCACAAACGGAGCGCCTGATGGAAAGCGATTACCCTCGCCCATAGACACCTGCAACACCAGATTAGTCACAAACGCGTTTCAGGGGGAGTACGCTCTTTTCTTGAGGCAATGTGATAACTTCATTAAACTTGCAGCTCTTGCAACAAGCTCGCTCATTGTTCACACCGACAGAGCACTTCCACCTTATCAGTATCACCGTAAATGCAATACAATTAAACTGTGAACTAGATCAAACCGGTTTAGCTGACTCGGCGGTCTCAAGACAATGCAGTCTCCATTAGTAAGTACCGAACGCTCCCAACAATGGTCGAACGAACAATGAAACATTTTCCCTTACAATGGCTTTTCCTGAATATTGTATTTGACTGTACATTGTCTCCAAACGTTAATAGCGCGGTTGCTTATACTCGTACCCACTTGAATTTCGCGAACTTCTGAGTAATACTTAAGTTTCCTTAGTTCGGCTCTCTTACAGAAGTTTTGACGTACGCTCATACATATTTAAAGAGGAGTGCAAATGAATGAAGTGATTCACGCTGTATGAATATGGAAGTTTCTTTAAGCAAACACACTTAAGATGCCTCGGAGTAATGGCATAGTTTGGGTCGACTCTGCCTTCACTGTTGGTATTATGAAATTTCAGCTCAGGAAGCGAATTCATTTTAAATCCTTATGCAGCTTGCATATTCTTAATTTATTTTGCTAATTAAAAGTAAACCCTCATGATATGAAGATTTCTTTTAAAACTCACGAGTCCTTTAAAATCTTGAAGTAATGTTTTGAATTAAAATGCAAATGATTCAATGTAATGGTACCTAATAAAGTAAAAGACCGTCGTGTCCTAGCTTAAGTCAGGAGATTTAATCTTTACTTGAACAAGGGTAAGTTGAATATTAAAGTGTCGTTCGTCTTTTATTATTTAAAAAAAGATTGGGTTGAATTATGAAATTTTTAAAGACACAAATACAAATGTTTCTGTTTATGCCTATGGTAAAGTGGTAAAGAACGCCTTATGGTATTGAGTCCGCTAATGGGTACTTTTACTTTTGAATTTTGTGCAATTAAGTTTAAATAATCATTTTTTGTGATTTTTCGCTAGGTATATATTAATGTTAACCGGAAATTCCATTCTATTTTATACCTACCTATAATATTTGTACATAGTATAAAATACAATATCGATAGTAAACCTTTGAGTAAACACGCCAATCTGATACTGCACAGGTTTGACCTTCCAAGCCGCCGTAAAGCAAACAAACTCAAATTGAGGCAAGGTAAATGCAAAACAGTAACCCAGCGTCTATAGGTCTTTACGAAACTTTGATATTTTGTTTTATCACCAAATCCCATAAAGCTGGAGGGGAAATACGTGATTCTTTTCAATATGGCTGCTTAGTTGTTGTTGGTTAACCTGAGTACAAAGGATATGGACTGTGACGATCCTGCCTCGGCGAGTCGGCATCCAAACTGCTTAATCAAAACGCGGGGTGTATTCTTGAAGCTTGCGACAATCAAAGACGAATGGTGAATAATTAGAAAAATTTGGCGTCTGTTTTTCTACGGTGAAAATGTCGGACGCTGTTGAACATTTTTATTTTACCAATTTGATTAAGTATTTGGCTGCTTCATCATCATGGGTTGTTTGATCTTATATTATGTAGGTGGTTTACATGGCTTTAACCAAATGCAAAAAAAACTTCTAATTCTTGGGGAGTGTGAATGCGTAAATGTCATGTTATTCGCTACATATTGTGGATCTACGTAAATATCAAAAGTAATAATGTGAATCGAAGAAAATATTATTGTGGATCTAATTAATACTTCACATCTGATTATACGTAAGTTGTTTAGATATTATTTATTAGTTAACAAAACGTCATGAAATATAAATACCGAACCGCGTATAGAAAAACTTCATACAGGGAGTTCTCCGCTTCTGCCTTGTATTGTATCTTTCGTTACGTTTTGATAAAGAGGTTATAGGTTATCGCGAGCTAGTTTTCCGTAACTCGATGTCTTGCAATGAGCTTATTTTGCGTAAGGAGTGATGTCACTAGTCTACAAAAAGGTAATGGAAAGAGTGAAGTAACTTGTTTTCCACAATATTAGATGTATTTTTATGTTAGACACATGGCTATCCCAGATGAATCGCATTTATAATACGCAATAATCAATGTCAACGTGCAAAATGTCTATCAAAACCATCCATATATCACCTCCACGGTCGAGGGTCTCGTAATACATCCCCGCATCGATGTCACGCGCCCGCTTAAGAGGACCACGTCTGAAATGAAAGAGCTAACGCGACTATGTCTTTTGTCACGGGATCATTTGAAAAAACTCCTAAACGCCGACATTGAAACTTGGCCCACAAACTTATCCTTTATAGGCCACGTGGACGTGATAGGCATTCTCATTTGAGTAACCTTTTAGGTCGAAGGGTCCTTTACAGCTCAATCTGCAATGTAGATAAGCGGGCAACTCTTTTATCCTTTGTTGTGCTAAATTAAAAGAATAACGGGCCCTATCTGTTACAGGGCCCGGCTTTAAGTCCCAGTTTAAAATAACTGAATTTTAAATGTGTTTGCTGCAATGTTTTTTGAGAGGGTTTTTCTTTTGAATTGAGTCGAGCAGAAGAATAAACTAATTTCGGCATGTAATTGCTTTAGGATATTTTTTGCGATATTGAAGTCTGAAAGTTGAAGAAAAACTGGATTCCATTTTCTTTGTAGGTATAGAGTAATTTGGTGAATAAATATCTAAAAGTTATTTTAACCTTTACTCGTAACCAATGAAAAACGTTCATTGCTAGATAAAAAAATACGTATTTCTTACGAAATTATCCTCAAAAGAAAGTCATACATATTAGTCTGTCTCTGTTGGTATTAATAAAATCACTGAATTTGTTTTTCAACAAAAATATCACTGTCAACTGTTTTTGTTATAGCCAATTAAACCCGATACGCTGGTAGAGAAAAGTATATCAAGATCTTAATTTAGTATATCTCCATTCCCTATCCCTATTCCGATCGCCAAATAAACAAACCCTACTCTGAACTGAATAATTATAAACATTGTAGTGTGAACTGTGTACCCACATTAAAAAATAATGAGACATTACATGTTTCATAAATTGATAAATTTTACTTTTTTTTTTTTTATGTATTTCCACACTTACAGCTATTATTACAGGTAACTTAGCCTAATGCAATAGCGTAACTATTTTATTTAAACATTGTATTTACACTACATTATACCCATTTAAAGATGTTAACTATTATGATTATGTTGATGATGAAGGCCCGAAACCTAAGCACGCATTAAATACATTAAAGCTTCCTGTATAGGGCTGAGACGTGGACCCTCAGCAGCGGACCGTAAGCATGTTGACGCTTTCGGGATATTTTTATTTTATTTTTTTATTTATTTATTTAAATTAGTTACACAGCATAACAGTAAATAAACCAAGGCACTGTGAACTACAAAATTACATTAACAAAAAAACTTAAATCTAATTTGATTTAGGCGACGTAACAGCGTGGCTCCGTTGCGTCGTCTCATCTGGTGCAGGATTCGGCAGATTGCCCCGGAACTGCCGAAACACAACACCCTTCGGCCAGAAGTCTGCACTTGCGATGGTGTCCTGCAGCGGCCGCGGCACGCGCATCACAAACGATCTGGCGATATGGTGCTGAAGGAAGATGCTTCGTATCCCCTGGACTGCACACATGACCAATGCTTCCATTCTGTAGAAACCAAAAGTGAATACCAGATTATCAACCATCGTCTTACAAAGAGTGCTGGAATACTTTGGGCACATTTCCAGAAGAGATGACGTAATCTAGAAAAACTGGTCACTGAAAAAATCCCAGGGAAGGGGCCTCGGGGCCGCAGCCCCCTTTGGTCCGAACAAATCCGCACTGCATTTGACTCCAATTTCCACGACGCGCTCAAGGTGGCCGAGGACCGTGGAAGGTGGCGCAACATCATTCGGAGAAAGCTGATCCATGGTATAGTAAGTATGTCACATTTCATTCGATACTGCTCCATATAAAGTGTTCGGTATTTTGAACTCGTTAAAACACACGTCATTATCCAGAATGGGATCGGATTACACCGAATGATTTAAGTCGGGGGGAAAATTGAATCCGGCGCTTATCACAAGGAATTAATTATTTTTAGCACTCTACATAATTAACGTGACATTTTCAATGAACTGGGTCTTATTAGATAATAAGAGCAATAAATAAAAATAAAAAGGTACCTATAATTAAGTTCTAAGGACCTACCATGTGATACGCCAACCTTTGTTGTGCGATAAATTTCATCGTTTTTATAATTCCTTTTAACGCGCCTTCGTAACTGACAGTCCTGGGTTTGAACCTCAGTGAAAAACAAATAATATGAAGAGCTATGGGGAAGAACTGGTTAACAAGTAAAGCTACATAGCTCTTCGGTTCCGATTTGATTTATTTTTATATCGTCGGGGATAGTGCAATACCGCGTAAATAACAGCTGTCGATAAAGTTCTCATTTCAAAAAAATACTTAGAATTTGTTTGAATATTGAATCGTATCAACACTTGTCACTTACGCGCTATCCCCGACGATATATGTAAATTGTAAGGGAGTAAGGGAGTCTAAATAATGGACACGTTTTTTTTAGCTACTCAAACTCAACCTATTCGAAGATATTATCAAGTACTTACTAAAAAGTGACCAAACCTTCTACGAAACTAAGTTCTGCGGAAAAATAAATCGGAGCCGGACAGTTTACCTTTGCTTGGAAGTTACGTAGAAGCTTTCAAATCCCTTTATGGCTATCTGTTATGTAATGTATGGTTTTTTAACCCAGTGAGTTTTTCCCCTGTTTTAGTAGACGAAAAATTTGGTAGCCATTAACTAAAAACCATCAATTTGAAAAGAAAATACTCAATTAGTACCCAGTTTAGCGCCTTACGCTTTCATAATTATTATTTTGTGCTCATTGTATTCGTACCGGGGTGTTGGAAGTTTTCTAAATATTTATCTTTATAAGGTTTTACTTTTTTTATATACACATATCTTACACATCAATACAATATAGCGCAACAGTAAATAATCCCATTTTTACTAGAGAATAAAAGTCAATGCAACTCAGTAGGATTGACGTGCGGGCTGTTCATTACACTGCCAATTGAAAATTGAATTGATTAACATCATTATCAGTCATTGCCTGCAAAAGGACAGGTTATAACATGGAATTATATTTGTGAATATCATTGATACCACATATTATAGCCCAAGATAGTGTTTTAAGCCCACGCCTTATTGAGGATTTTTAGTGGTATTCATTTATTTTACTGGTAACGAAAAAAAATTCGTAAGTCACGTTGAAAGTCTGTGAATTTCACTGATGTCAACAACGACGAAACAGAATTAAATATTCCGCATATTTCAAGTAATTCATGCATACTAAAGCTAAAAACTATCCACAGTGATAAAAGTCAAGATTTTTTCACTAGGATAATTATCAAAAAGAACGAAGGATTGAGCAGCAATCCGGTAAACAATGATTTGAATTCGGTAAGTGAGGAAATTAAAACTGTGTGTAGCGCCACTATACCTGGGTCGGACCGACCCTTGTTTAAGCTATACAAATTAAAATAAATAAATATAAAAAATAAAAATAAAATAAATTTATTTCGACCAACTGGGATCATAGTGCTTACAAAATATGTTAGTAACAGACTGAAATTCTTATCCTACGGTTAGTGTAACATTATTATTAGGTGTATTATAATATAGTTATTAAAGCGCGAATCTTTACGGCATTCTTTTGTCAACTGACAAAATAAAAAATAAATGTCCAAAATTTTGAGATAATCTAACTGACGAATTAATTGTATTTTTTTAGGATTATTTTTTTTA
The DNA here is from genome assembly GCA_905147355.2 of Apotomis turbidana. Taxonomy (NCBI): domain Eukaryota; kingdom Metazoa; phylum Arthropoda; class Insecta; order Lepidoptera; family Tortricidae; genus Apotomis; species Apotomis turbidana. Next base: position 24,842,147 of record LR990286.1, read on the forward strand.
AGTATCAAGACCCTTTATAGTCCCAATGACGTTTAACATTGATTCTGCCCAAAGCGTTGAAATGTCAAACAGCTTTCACTCGTTAAAACCTGTGATTTTGGAGAATCAAATGCGAATTCATGCAAAAGTCATCCGCCGTTTAATAGTGATCCATGACGTCACATAAATCAAGCTCAGTTGCTTCATTACCCAGCCAGTTGACCGTCAAATGTGGCTGACCAAATTAGCCCGACCAAATCGACCAATATTGTCATCCCAATTACATGTGGAATTATTTATTACTGGATTGATACGTTATTCGATTTCGGTATCAAAGTTGTCAAGTACAAGTTCTGAATGGCATTTTGCAAAAGATAACTAATCTTAAGGGTTGTTACCCACTATAATTCGAAAAAGAAGAGTTAAGTATGATTTTTCATCTCCTTCAGAACGAATTATCAACAGCAAGAATAAACTAGGCCAAAATGCACTCCTGAAATTGAATTTGATGATATCCCTACACAGACCGGTATAATCCGGCCAATACCGGCCGCAAGCGGCTTTGTCCAATCGTATTTGTGAACGCTCATGGTAGTACAATTAGCACGTTCCTGGTAATTCTTGCTCAGTTTAAATGAGTATCAGTGTAATCCCAGATTGAGTTTTATCAATCAAAGATTAGGTTAGTTTTTAAGGCTTGATTTAACCAATATAGATTAAGGTCTTAGAATTAATGTCAAGTTTACGTGAGTAAGCAAATCGTAGAAGTCGAATTTCGCTCGACATGTTTCGAATCGGTACGCGATTCATCGGCAGGAGCTACGATCAGTCGCGGCGGCGGCCGATACTACGGCAGCGGTTTTGAATGATGAATGAATGAGACCTGCCCGTCTGGCACAACTATGCTTCGCGACTCTTGTCGCGCGACATGGCGCTACCCGTCGCCCTCTGATATTACTGCACAGAAAGAGACAGGCAATTATCTCGCGCGAGAAATAGTCACTTGGTGACGGTTGTGCTAGAGTTGCTGGGACATTCAGGAATCCACCGCCCTAGAAATGAAATTTTCTATATTTAAAACCGTGTCAAAGGTGTTTCTTCAACAACAATAGGATTGCCCTGACGTCATAAACTGCCTTATCCACCACCACTCAATATTCATGTCGCAAACAGCTCATGACGAACCAATTTCAAAAACAGGCCCTTTCTGTTCTAGTTGCGGTCATTTTGAAAGGTCTAAGATTCAACAGGTTATTAACAACGTGTTCGTTGACAAAATAGCTTATAGAGGGTGGCCAGTTTAGATCCGTCAGTATGGGCAAGTCTTAAAATAAAAGACATACAAAGATCCGTTATTAAAAACTGTTATAGATTGTAGTGACAAGAAAAACTGCCTAATTATATAGACTTGTTTAATTTTGTATTAAAGGAAATAGTTTTTGCATTATCGAATACGTAAGTACTTAATTATTGTAATAAGCGGTTTACTCGCGTGAAATATTCAGGAACGGCCCGAAATGTTTCGAAATACTACTTACTATAATAATTAAATATGTCTCACGAAAGTTTAAAAAAGGAGTAAATCCAGTTTCAACACCGGTGAACCGTGAAAGAGGGTATCGTACAGAGTACAAGGTTATATAAATCTATGAATGCATGGCTCCTAAAAATCTTTGTCAAGACAAACAAAGATTCTTCAGAGCCTTAGTTTCTCGTCGAAGTTGCTAAGGTCCCGGCTAGCCGTCATAGCTTCGCCGGAGACTTGCGGACGTTGTGGCGGGCGATGAGGCCCTTTAACGCTGTATCGGGGTCGCGGGCGCGTAACAACGCGCCCGGTCTGCGGTCCATCATTTTGTGGATGGAATGTCCTTAGTTTCAGACTTGCCCATACTGACGGATTGAAATAGGCCATCCTGTATACGTAGCTAGCTCGGCGGAGGCCAGGCTTAACATGACATCGTGTCTTTATGGTAATAATATCTCGTGCGGCCTCAAGCTGTAGGTATATGCGACATTTTACTCCCTAGGGCACATGTTCTGGACTCCCTGCTTTTGAGGCATTGTCTTGCAACCGCAATTCAGTTCAGGGTGGTTCAGGCTTCAATGGCTCTGTTGGTAAATGGAATAACCTAATTGATTTTCAATTATTTTTAGGGTACGGTAGCGAAAGGGTAGAAATGGGACCCTGTTATTAAGCCTCCGCTGTCCGTCCGTCTCTCCGTCTGTCACCAGGCTGTATCTCATGAACCTGAAATTTTCACGGATTATGTGTTTCTATTGCCGCTATATTTTTATTTCTTTTACCTACTTAGTCATAATGCTGTTAATAAGATTTTACGTATTTCACCCTAGGCCGTATGTGTGATTTTCTGCCCGCTACGCGGCAAGGTGTACAACTTTAGGCAAACCCCGGGCGGTAATTCGTAAGGCTCTATATCGCATATTTATGGTCCTCACCTTCAGTTCAGGCCACAAACCTGCTATCAGGCACATTCACGAATTCACCGCCCTAGGTATACTATTATGTTATCAATGTTTTTACCGATAAACACTTTTTTTTTTGTTTTTAGCCTCAAGACGGAAAAAAAAATGGAACCCGGATAGGATCACTTTTGGTCCGCATTTAAATCTGAGGAATGTGATCGGTCAATTTTCCACATCTCCGCTCCGCGTCTGGACGCACCCTTACTGGCAGTGAATGTGTTAGGGCTGCCTCTAACACATTCACTGCCAGTAAGGGTGCGTCTCCACTGAAGCGGAGCGGAGCGGAGTCATGCGGAATCGACTAATCACCTGAGTTGAAATCTCTGCGACTCCACTTCACTTTTTGTGATTGGTCGATTCCGCACGTCTCCGCTCCACTCCGTTTCAGTGGAGACGCACCCTATCCGTTCACGTTTCTACAATTTCTAGGCCACGCCTCCTGGCAGCTAATACGTTAAACACAAAAAAAATTATTATAGTACCTACACGTAAGTACAAGTTGCGGGCTTGCAAGCACCCCCCGCCCCCGCGCCATCGGCGCGCGCGCTTAGAGAGGAGCGTCGATCAAAGAATCAGTGACGAGGTTGCCGCGGCGGTGTACGGGTAGCCGTCCCTGATGAAGAGCTCCATAAGAGTTCGAAACATGTCGGGCCGTTCCTGACAATCTCACGTGAGTGTAAACCGCTTAATACAATAATTAAATATGTCTCACGAAAGTTTTAATAAGATTATTATAGTAAGAAATAATATGTATTTAATAGGTACAACAGAATAAAATATAACAATAAATTAAATTAAACAATAAAACTAATAGTAAGTACCTCATAGATTTAAATACCTACACCCTGAGCTTCCTTACTGGCATAGTCTTCTACAAGTTACTAGAATATATTCTCGTGGCGTGCTGCGTTTGAGTCTTGTCTTAAGCCTCTTGACGCTAAGAAGCCTAGACACGAAGATATTGCATCTCAAATTTAATACTATTGAGGTGCAGTCTGCGAGTAAGGAAGCTCACATTTGCTTTATTTACTTTTGACGTAAGTGAAGGATAGTCCGTTATTTTAAATAGAAAACTACCGTGAGACATATTAAAATACATAAACGGGTTTACTTACGTCGTAGAAGTCGAATATCGCTCGATATGTTTTCAATCGGTACGTGATTCATCATCAGGAGAGCCGATCAGTCGCGGCGGCGGCCAACCGAACAAAGTGTTTTCGCGATTTGAATTTGAAACATGTCGAACGATTTTCGACGTATACGACGTGAGTAAGCCTTTATGTATTTTGATAATCCGTTAGTTTCTATGCCGGCGCTTGTTCAAAATTACTTCATCATATTATATCAGCCGATAGACGTCCACTGCCGGACAAAAGCTTTCCCGAAAGTTCTCCACGATGATCAGTTTTGTGCCGCCCTCATCCAATTTCTGCCCAAGGTCCTATCCATGTCGTCGGTCCACCATGTTGGGAGCCTTCCCACGCTGCGCCTTCCAGAGTAGAATAGTATAGAATAAAATAGAAAGTTATTTATTATTTTTCATTTTTGTCCGCGCTTACCACTCAAGGTCAAAAAATGCTTTTTTTCTTGTATTTGGAAAAAAAAATCTTATTCCAACTTAAAATCCCGAGCGTTTTTGATTTAAGTAATAGTAAAAAAGTGTCCCCGTTTTTTTCGATTGCACTTACAAATCTTACAATCAATTTTAAGCACATTTGTGTCGATGTAACGTAGGTAATGGAAAATAAAAAAAATAATAGTGTGGACAATTTGGGACACATTTTTAGGGTTCCGTACCCAAAGGGTAAAAACGGGACCCTATTACCTTCGTATTGTACATGTTGCTTTTATTTGGTTGTCTACCGTTTACATTTGTGTTTAGCACTCATTTACTCAAAGGTTAACTGGAAGAGATCCCTTAAAGGGATAGGTTCGCCTTTGTACATGTAATTTTTTTTTGTTTTAATGTATTTTTGTTTTTGTGTACAATAAAGTGTTTACATACATACATAATTACTGAGACTTCGCTGTCCGTCCGTCCGTCCGTCTGTCACCAGGCTGTATCTCATAAACGGTGATAGCTAGACAGTTGAAATTTTCACAGATGATGTATTTCGATTGCCGCTATAACAACAAATACTAAAAATAAAATAAAATAAATATTTAAGGGGGGGCTCCCATACAACAAACTTGTTATAGATTATGGTACGGAACCTCTCATGCGCGAGTCGGACTCGCACTTGCCCAATTTTTTTACCTACAACAATCAATAGTGCTCAGAATTTTATTCTAAGTCGGAACACCTAAATTTTCTTCAAATGTAAAATTCAAGAAGATGGAGATCAATTCGTGAAAACGCTATGCTAGTGTTTTTTCTCACTGCAATTTTTAGGGATCCGTATTATAATATTAGACAAATACACACACATTAAAGGAGTAAAAGTATTTGAAGTATTGATTTTCTGTGCTAGGTAGGTGATAAGATAAATTATTATTATTGACATATTTATACAACACACCTACGAAATTATTAATAAACGATAACATCAAAAACATTAATAACCACCAACAATTTATCAAGTTACACAAATATTATCAAGTCAACAATCAAATGATCATTAATCAATGACTATTATGATTAGGTAAAACACGTCACCTCGTTTTCAAATTGCAGGAATGTGGACTTTATTCATCGTGTAGAAAGTCTTTATAAACCGGTAGCTACACTGGCGTTTCCATTATCTAAGACTGCATACATAGCCCGACAGTGTATACACGGCTTAACAGCGCCCGCCCCTTTCGTGTCAGCGTTCGTAGGTAAGTATGAAAGCGCCTTAATAGACTGGTTTGTTTAAGCTGCAGTAACAGGGTTATTTAGGGTAATAGAAATAGAACAGGGATGTTAGTGGATAATCTTTGCGAGCGATATAAATAAAATGTCCTTTTTGTTTTTGGACGCTGAACCCGGGTAAAGTTTTAATAATAGTATGTTTAACAATAGTAAATTATCGCAGACGCCGGGGAAGAAGGGCTAGCCGGGTGAGTAGGTATAGATGGCCGAACGATACGAAGCCGGCATGCCTTTGTGCTGTACTCAAACATACCTATGCAATGAAATAAAAAAATACACCACTCAAAAAATATATAATTCAGCTGTTTAGTCTGTTCATGAACACAGACGCCATGTTTAAAAAAAATTACTTCCTGGCTAAAATTCCTAGTTATCTCGAGTTGTTTCGCCCGAAACGTGATACTTCGAATGTTATAACGCCTGTTATGACCACATTTCATTGCATGTTTGAGAAAACATAATACCTGCCTATTTTATATAACGCAACGTCTTCTCATTACTGATAGTCTGTAAGTATCAAATTAACGATATATATTATATTATATTTATTCGTGTTTTATTTATTAGAAAAAAACAACGTTGCTTTTTTTTATTCTTGTTAAATTCACTGACAGTAAACTTACGAGCTAATTTCTAAATCAAATAATAACTCGTAGAAATGTTTGGAATCTGTGATACCTACGCATTTACGATGTTATTAAGACTTAATTTATTATTTTGCTGTGAGCCTATAATGTCCCACTGCTGGGCAAAGGCCTCCCCCATTTCTTCCACTCCATCCGATTTTATGCAGTCTCTGGCTGCTTTAAAATGAGTCCAACTAATTTTATAACGTAAAACCATTAAAATCAAGGTTTTTTTAAACTCACAAATACAATTATAAACACTTATCAATATAATTATGTACTAGCATAAAATATCTTAAACCTAGGGGCAACTAAAACCATTAATAAATCTAAACGTTCCTTTACAAAACTCCATCTTAGACATAAAATAAAGCCTTAAAATGTTTTCCTTTTCCAATCCGGCCGAAACCTGCAGCCCGAAAAGTGTCTGCATTTCGGCCAGGTTCGGTACAAATAGAAGAATACCTATTGGCATGCAGCCAAACATCGGTCCATGCATTGGGCTGCGAACCGCGATCTGGGGCAACCATGCGGAGAGATACTCTTGAAGGTCAATCAAACCTGAATTATCGGGAGGTTGATTAAACACTCAGTTGCGATAATTTGGGTTTCCTCTTTGAGGTCGTGGAGGTGAAGGCACATTGTACGAAAAATAAAATAATTTCGTCATAAATATTTATATACCTGATGCTATGACGTCAATGCAACGATAGTAGGATCTTACGCTATAATCAACAAGGTTCAATTAGGTTCATAGGTATTTTCGACAGGTTGTACAGGCCCCAAGTAGCAAACAAGTTACATAAGCGCTTTTATTGAGCTAAAATTAGTTGTATAAGAGCTGTATAAGCGCTTATATAGCTTGGGTCTGCTTCAAAAGTAGCTGACAATTTTAGTATTCAATTAGACAAAAGCCAGTTTTATGAAAGAAAAAAAGAAAGAAAATTATTTTTTTGCCACAATTTACACAAACTTGGTATTTACCTACTAAAACTAACAAAAAGAAATAAAAAACTAGTCCATGCATAGGTTAGCTTAAAAACTAAAAGTGTGGCAAACGGTTGGGCGTCAGCATGATGCGGATCGCGTCGTCGAGCGATACTTCAGCGCTGTTTTTCAGCCCAAACCAGAATTATATACATATCTAATCGTATATGCGCACCTACAACAACCACGTATGTTGCGACCCACAATTTATAAATGTTCAAAGTTCAAAGTTCTTTTATTTGCTAGAATCATGGTACATGAGGATGACAAATATTACAAAAGAACAACACAATTCACCATAGTAATGGCATGCAAATTTCAAATTCTTACATTAACAGATTATAATACTCATTGATAAGATAATATAATAACCATTAAATTCAATTAACAGATTTTAAATTAAAATAGGAATATAATTTATATGTCAATGTGAAATTTATGAATCACGTGTCAAAATATTCTTTCAAATTATAAAAACATTTTTCTATGAGCCATAATCGAAGTTTATATAAAAATAATTTATAAGGCAATGTTCTTAATTCTAAAGGAAGATTATTGTAAATTTTTTCTGACATTATAAGACAATTTTTACTGTGCAATGCTGATTTTGTTACAGTGCGTTTAACTTTAAACAAATCTCTACTACGTAAACTTTGTATATACATACAAAATAGCAATGGTTTCTTAAAACGCTACTCAACTACATACCTAATATGATTGAGTTTGTAATTGTCAGCTGCTTTTATTTATTTATTCGGCAAGGTTACAAAATGTAAATTGTCATTAACATAATAGAATGTAGTTATGCACAACTTTCATTTAATGGGTACATACTAAATTTAAATGTTAAACTTATCTAAGAGGAATACATAACTTTTGACGCCGACCGTACACTGTAGAATTGTTTTTTTCATTCACTGCCAGAGCCGCATATATTATGCGTTCACCGTCATACTAGTTCATTCCTAGGCCACGCCCCCTGGCAGTGAATGCGTTAAGAGGTTATTATATTTTCTAAGAAGCCCCTTAGATCTACTTATTACGTGTCTTTAATTGCCGAAGAAAATATTTGGCGAAAAGATGTATTTGGACTTGTGATCCGATTTTCCTTTTTTGCGCTTGAATGTGTAGTAACTTGTTGAGAGTTAGTAGTTCTTCAGAGATCAAGACAAAAAAAAATAGTTCAGTCTTTTGTTGGGTGTTTATCTAACATAATCTGTGTCATATTTCCGATAGTAATAACCATAACTAATGACCGCAGTCTGGTCTACTGAATCTGGTCTGCCGGATTTAGACCACCGGATCCTGTACAATTTAGTCGCCTCCGGATCGTGTTACACCCGAATATACTACTCCACTCATATACAGTTCTGCACTATAATACCAATTTCAAAATAGCCAAATAACGTCGGTTATGGCCGGATCCCGTGGATAGGACTGCAATCCCTTGTCATAACATAATCACACAGTCATATAACTTGTAGTCTTGTTGGCATACCAAACACATACTTTTATTGTTATTGCATCGTCAGCAGTGGGATTAAAACCTGCTACGGTAAGGCCTTATTATCACGCCTTTTGGTTACCACCCTTGTGGTACAATGAGGTAGTTTTCACCTCAAAAGAGATATACAAATGTTTGGCAATGTTTAAAAGCAAACGCCAAAACTAGAGCGCCCAAATTACCCCAAGACATCTTCAAAAATTCCCACAAGCAATCTCAATATCGTCAAACACTTCCAAAGGCTTCCAAAATAACTGGCTCATTCAAAAATCCTGAAGTCGACTTCAAAGGATCTAGTGAACACTAAGTCTTAAGCTGGAGTGTTAATTGCTGATCGCTATCAACGTTTTCGTGAGGCTGAGCCTTTTGTACCTGTTTGAGAACAAAAACTTTACATATAAAGGAAGCTTTAGTGAGGTTCTTCAATAGAATGAGAAACTTGGGCCGAAAATGCTGGTTGAATTATTGGGCAGCTGAAATTATCTGCTTGAAGTATGGTAAGGTCACAGATTACAGCAATGGACTATTCTAGCAATTATATGTGTAGGTATTTATACTAGAAAGTGCCTGTGAGCTTCCTCAGCGCAGAAAAAAAAGTTAAAAAGTATTTTAAAACTATTTGCGACTAATAGCTACTCATCACGCAACGAAAACAGTTGAAATTCGCAGAACTATATCTAGTTACACTTCCTATATAGTTCCGTGTTAAAATCGGTAAAACTGTTTAGGCTTGATGGACCCAACGCATACATGACTTGAATGTACAGACAAAAACATACAGACATTAAAAAACAAACTGAAAACAGCCTAAAACCCTACTTGAATTTTTTTTTCTCCAATGTCAGACGCTTTACCATTTTCCAATACGAATAGTATAGAAGATGTTAAAACCATCACTCAGTTCTTTTTAATAAAACTCTTGGACTTGATTTATACGTGTTTTGTCTGCTCGGAACAAGATGGCGCTCGCAATATCTGTCTGAAACCGGTTCACACCAGTCCAACCGCAATTTTCCGCCTTTCATATCATCTTGCACTTTTGCTGATATCGTATTGCATTTGCGTTTTATTTATTAGTTTTTTTTTCTTAGAATTTATTTCGATAGGAAGAGGGGTGTATAGTCAGGTCGATTTCAATTAAAGAACTGGCTAAGTACGCGGCAAAGGCGCGCACCGGGGGTTCTGTACCACTACCACACAATATGCATATGCATTGGTATCTACTTTTGAGTTAGGACTTGAAGCTGGAAAATATTAGAACCAAAATACTCAAGAGTTCAGTGCCACGGCAGAGTCCCATGTTCATGTCCAGTAACGGATAATATAATAGGACGGTACACAATAGGTTAAAAAGGCATGTTGAATTATCGAGGATAAAACACATGTTAAATATCCTGAAACTTACGCAAGACTCGCCAAAACCCTTTAAATGGCTCTCTGAAGAGCGAACATCTATTTCCAACTACTTTCCTTTAATGAACAAAAGTCGAAATGTTTCACGGCTACACGACCGGTCCGACAAAGGAGAACTTTTCAATATCGTGTCGCTACATATTTTAGTGGAGACGGCGAGATGTCGAACTTATCTCGACTACGTCGTAGGGTTGGAATTATCGTTGTATAGTTGGGTTATCGATATCGATAAGGTTTGATTCCAAGGTCTTTTTGTTTGAGGGTATTACTAAGTGGAGTCAGGTACATAAATATTCGACTCGGAATGCGAAAAAACTAACACCGCTCCCTACAACGGCGTTTAAAGCACGATTAAAAAAATGGCTTATTGAGCAAACATTCTACACAGTAGATGATTTTTTGTTAATGTAAATTAGATATTTATAAAATTGTTGACATGTAATTAAATAATTATCAATAAATGAGTTTATGAGTTTATGGGAATTTCAAGTGTCGGAAACGGATAAATTCAATCACAGGTTTCGTACACGTCTTTTTTAGGGTTCCCTTATAAAAGGAATCCTTATACAATCAGTTTGTTGTCCTTATGACAAGATGCTTCACGCTGAAAATCTAGCTAAAATTAATATGAAATACTTAGTCTGCAATCCCTTGAAGCAGTAAAAAAATAAATTGTTAGTCAACGCAGTCAAAAGATACGAGCGTTTATGCTGCCGTTGACTCTCGCAAGGGTATCAAAAAAGGGTAGTTTCCGTTGACCTTAGAATCATGAAATTTTACAAGAAGCAACACAAGTAAAGGAAAATGCCCGAAAAGAGCAAGAAGTTACAGTACAATAAATATTTTTGTTACAACAAACTTTACAGTTGGTAAACTAACCCCGACCGACCTATGTCGGGATGTATGGTGACAATAGTTAAAATTAAGTTTTCCCTCAATCTAGTTCGTTCGAGCAATATTGAGTGCTTTTGTAATTTGTACAATTTATCGGGGGCTGAACAGGTATTAAATAAAAAAAATTGAATATTTATAAACAAAATAATAAAAAAAAATTTGATAAAAAAAAAGATTTTAATCTATAACAAATATTTGTCCTTTTCATTTTGTATTCATTTGAACCAAAAGCTTTAAGCTGCTCATACCAAAATTATCGAGAGTTTCCGAAACTCCCAACACTATTTCACCTATCTTCTCTCTGTCTGAACCAAACTTGGGAGGGAGCTGCCCAAATCTTAGGAAATAAACCCCACTTATCCAACGTGTACTCGTGAACAAAATTTATTGGATGGACCTTTTTCTCCGGGCTTTTATATGGAATCTCATCCATTCATATTGACCTCCAGGACCCCGAGATAGCGGCGTGATATGTCAAAATTTGCTCCCATTGGAAAATTCATTATTGAGATAAAAACCCACCGTAGAGGTATTCGTTACATTATCGTCTGTGTCTTGTTCCTTAATTTTCTAAAATAGTAGATTATGAAACGAGAAACTCAATTAAAGCGACTAATAATGCGAAACTAGTGCTACATTCGTTTTTTTTTCTTATATATTCATAAAAAGATATTTTTTAATCACCATAATGCTTAATAATATATCACTTTATACAATTTGTTCACTGTAGTTTAACCTACAAATTTTGTTCACGTCAAAAGCGGCCACAATCGTTGTAGGTAAGTTTTTGCGGACAACTACAGAATGAAAAATTGTGTTTAATCCATACTAATATTATAAATGCGAAAGTGTGTCTGTCTGTCTGTCTGTCTGTCTGTCTGTTACCTCTTCACGCTTAAACCGCTGAATCGATTTTGATGAAATTTGGCATGGATATAGTTTAAGATCCGAGGAAGGACATAGGATAGTTTTCATCCTGGAAATTATCCCTAAAAAGATTGAAAAGTGAGTAAGTAATTCATGATGACATTGATGACCCTGTCGGAAATGTAATGATTAGACCAAAAGCACAATTGCCCTTACATTTGCTTAGGCGCTTTAAATAATCCCTTTGTATTAATTAAGGTGATTAGGTGGATACCTATCGTGTTGTACGAGGTTGCTTCCATACTTCCAAATTCCACGCGGACGTAGTCGCGGGCAAAAGCTAGTGATTTAATAAATATACTAATGGTGTTTTCCAGCTCCTAGATTCTTGCGATTACTGAAAATGCATCTGATTTAGAAGATAATAAGAGAAAGCCGGAAGTTTTGCTAGTTTTGCATTACCCGTCGCCTTAAGGACATGAATTTATAAATGAAATATTAATGTTTGAATTCGATATTATTTAAAAAAAGACCGGTCAAGTGCGAGTCTGACTCGCGCACCGACGGTTTCGTACAAACTTACACTTATCACATCTTAATTGTCCTGGTTGAGTTAAGTTTACAACTGAAAAGTATGGCGCCGCATACAAACCTGGTGCAAAATAACGCAACCGAGTTCTCCTAATTTGATGTTTGAAAAGGACCATATTTTTTATGATTATATTACAAATGAAATGAAATGAACTTTATTTTGCGTGATTTTAGGTACATTAAGATATTAATAAAACACGTACCACTAAAATCCACCGAATCACGGCATGCAAACAATAATCTTAGATCTATTTACTTATAATCTAGGTACTCCTGAATGCTATAAAAACACATGTCAGTGAGCCACTTTTTAAGACTTTTTAAACATTACAAATGGTAAGTCCTTAATGGTGTCGGGGAGTCTGTTAAACAATTGAATGCATATAATGTAGGAGTTCTTTGCAACAAGTGATAATTTAGTTGAAGGAACATACAGTTTATTGCGATATTTTATTTATTTATTTTTATTTATTTAAACTTTATTGCACACAATACACAGGTAAAAGTACAAATGGCGGACTTAATGCCATAAGGCATTCTCTACCAGTCAACCATAGGACTAAACAGAAACATTTGTATTGTGCAGGGTCTTTTATGTAATCTGTTACATGAAACAATTAAAGTAATATACCTCATATGCAAATACAAATATATATATATGTTTATATATATTTATATAACATAAATGTACATAAATATGACATACAATATACTTACTTATATATAATAAATGTACCTTGTGTGAATCATTATGCTGACAGTTCGATATTGTGATCGTGTGGGATTTTTATATACATCTTTAACTTGTTGAAACATATGGCCATGTTGAAACACAAATAGACATGCATTGAAAATGTAAATACACGGAAAAGAGAGTATTCCATGAAGTTTAAAGTAAGGTCTGCATGATTCTACAGTTTTGAGTTTAAATGGTATAGTTTCAGAATTTTATAAGTATATGACGATATTACTTGCTAAATTTCATAGTTCTATGAACAAGTTCAATTAAGATGTGATAAGTGAAAGTTCGTACGGAACCCTCGGAAGTACCCTATCATTTTGATTACCATGAGAGTGTCGAAATGTAAGTTTTTTGCGACATAAACGGCCTTATCTTATTTTCACGTCAACGTAGAAGTTTGATTTTTTCACAGCTTCAAGGGACCGTAAACGTGAGTATATGGTGTTAATTTCAACTCGATACGTCTACGGGTTCTTGAGATAAAGCGCCTTGATAGACAGACATACGGACGGACAGCAAAGTGATCCTATAAGGGTTCCGTTTTTTTCGATTGAGGTACGGAACCTTAAAAATAGTTAGAAAACCTTAAACTATAGGAGGTAAATACCGTCCGTGATCACTGAGAATGAGATTCGGGTTTTAGAAAGAGACCTTGTGTACCGAAAATGATACACGAATGTAATATTGCTGTGCTGTTCTTCGTAACGACTAAAAACTTTATGACAGTACCTTAAAAAGTTACGTAAAGAAGAACCATCATTTTAAAGTAAACTGAATGGTGCTATTTTTGATATTTGGTAGATATACTCCATTGCAATTTTAGGTTTTTTTATTTTATAATAAAATATGAAAGATTATGACAAAAAGTCAAATTGCAATAATATTATCAACTAAGCATAAAACAATGAATAAATAAGTCAGAAATAATAATATGTAGGTAAATAATGTTTCATTCATTAATTTATTCGTGACATTTGTATTCTTCGATATGTATTTAGTGGGTCAGCAAGCAAGGCACTTCAATTTTTTTTATGGCTTTCACTTCTAGCTGCTTTGACCAGAGGTATAGGCACTTGCCTCGACAAACTTAAGTGACACTGACAAGTTCTCACTTGAAGTTAAAAATACATATATATAGCTAATATATCGAATAATGTCTCATCCTATGCAGTAGACACTTCATCGTATTTATTATTATATTATATATAATATACATACATGTATCATTGTTTTTATGGTAGTTAAGTTATATAATATACATGTATTCACTTGTATCTTGGATGCTTTCCGAACGATTAATTTTCTACTCTGCACCCACTTGAAGCATCTCTGTTTGGCCCTATGGTTGACTGGTAGAGAATGCCATTAGGCATTAAGTTCGCCATTTGTACTGACTTTTGTTTTACAAATACAAATACTCTTTATTGCACACCTCCAACATCAAGGAATATACAACACAACATGAGATACATTCAAATAACAGGCAGAGGTAAACAACAGGCGGTCTTATCGCTAAATATCGATCTCTTCCAGACAACCTTTAGGTAGCGGAGTAGTTGAAAATTAATGTTTGAAATTAGTAGGTGGTGCATAATAATAAAAGGACTAAATGAACGACTACCAATAAACTTTAAATAAATAAATAATAAATAGCTAAACCAGACAAGATATATAGCCATACGATTGGCAACCCTATTTGCTGCTGAACTAATTTAAGTTTCATTGATTCTAAAACGGCAACAATTTGCAATCAATCAACCATTGTTCAGAATAAATTAAATCGAGTTGCGAACTTTTTGCTAGTTAATGTCTTTTTGCTAAATTAGAATACAACGCCGCCAAATATTACGAATTCAATTTGCGTCAATATCGTTAATTCATAGATTTCATAGTTGATTTGCACAAAACAGTGTACCTATATTTTTATTTAATCTGTTTTGTTAAAATGTTCACTGTGGAGTGTAACAGGGAGGAGTGCTATCTTCATAATTATATCCAAGTGTCCGCTGAAATGTGTTAAATTGGCTGAGCTACTTAAGAGGCCTTATTCCTTTTAAAAAATATTTTTTTCATATTATGACATAATTTTATCGATAATTTCTACCAAATTTTTGAAGTGAATAATACTTTTCCACGAATTCTAGGTAGTAACATAGCTATTTCATGCTATCATTGCGTGCAGTCGAAAATAAGTTGAATAAACTAATTTTCCGCGTGAATTTTTCAATTTCGAGTAGTTTTTGAAACCAAAATGATCAATAAAAACCGGCCAAGTGCGAGTCGGACTCGCGCACCGAGGGTTCCGTACAAACCTGCAAGGTTTACAAAGTTCGTTCATTACGACAATCGAAATCGACATTTACAAAAAAATATATATTTTGTAATGTAACAAAAAATTTAAGGTTTTCGGAATTTTTCCTTTATGTGTGCTATAAAACGTTGCTTCATGCCAAATTTCAAGATTCTAGGTCGACTGGAAGTACCCTTTAGGTTTTGATTCCCTTGCGAGTACTTGCGAGTTTCAAAATATGCAGCTTAAATTGCTGTTTCTTTTGATTGCGTTGACATAGAAGTTTGATTTTGTTACAGCTTAAAGGTATTATAGACCTGAGTATTTGGTATGAATTTCAATTTAATACCTCTACGCGTTTATGAGGAAATGGGTAGTAAGTTTAAAATTATTAAAAAAATATATATTATGTGATGTAACTAAAAATTTATGGTTTTCGTAATTTTTCCTTTATCTATGCTATAAGACGTTGCTTCGTACCAAATTTCAAGATTCTGAGTTCACGGGAAGCACCCTGTAGGTTTTGATTCCCTTGCAAGTGTCGAAAATTTGCGGCATAAACGGCTGTATCTTTTGATTGCGTTGGCTTAGAAGTTTGATTTTTTCACAGCTTCAAGGGACAGTAGACCTGAGTAATTGATATGAATTTCAGCTTCATACCTCCACGCGTTCCTGAGAAAAAGGGTCTTGACAGACGGACGGACGGACAGACGGACAACAAAGTGATCCTATAAGGGTTCCGTTTTTTCCTTTTGAGGTACGGAACCCTAAAAATTGAAACTGTAAGTTTTAACTATATACCAATAAATCCCAATAGCCCTGTTCTAAGTATTAACATCAATAATAAGTTAGGAAACTTATTTGATCATAGAGAAAAATGTCTAAAACAATCAGCATTTTAAAAGGATTAAGGCTTCTTAACTGTGGCTAGAAGTAGTTCCGTTACTTAGTTACGGTTCAGTCCGTCTAAAACTTGAAATTGTTTTATACTTTGTTGCTACTCTAGCGCTATTGCGGACTGCATTGGAAATATTATTTACTGCAGGCTTACCTCTGGACACTTTTTCAAATATTATGGAAAGATCCTACTCCTTCCCTTTTACACTACATAATGGTCACCTAACCGTAATCTGCAACCCTCCTCTTCAAGTTAACTAGTAACTCTATAACAAACAATGAACCTACATTATATTTACAATAGCGTTGTTCATTTTAAAGCGCCATCTTGCATAAAAATCTTGAATTAAGATTTAAAGTAATTAACACAAATTTTATGACAACGCCCTCTAGCGAATTATGTTTGAACGACGTCGAGCAGTAAACCGCAACGGAAACCACCCTACTTTTGTCGCTGGCACTGCTTATTGAGTACAGCACCCTCTCTTAGAGGGATGTGGAACTTTGTGGTAAGAGACTACGCCAGCGTTATTTAGCTGGTGGCGATGATGTACAATAAAATTAGTTTATTGTTTCGCACAGAGATGACGTGATTATTAACGCAAAAGTCGAAAAACAAAAAATATTAAATGTGATGATTATGAAATATTATAATTTATAATTTGAGTTAGCTTAAAGTGCTACTACTTTTATGGATATTACTTTTTTGCTAATCAATCTTATATGAAACAAAATAGTCTATGTCTAAAAAAGAAATTCCGGAAAAAGTACGGACGGAAACAAGAGCTCACCCGCCATATTTATTTTAGCCGCTCAGCCGTGAACGCGATAACTTGTGGCTAGGTCAGACCGGAGCGAGGCCGGAATTTTACTCTTTTTCCACAATTTTTTGTTTTTTTGCTTGCAGAATTCAATTTGACCGACATTTTTGGCATAGCTTATGTGAGTGCGCTGCTCCAGTTGTAAAAAGAGGCAAGATTTTTTGTGGAAAGTCAAAGGTTACTTTTCAATAGTTTATTAAGTAGAATTAGTTGAAGGGTTGTTGAGTCGGTTCACGTCAGATTTGATGTAACGTGAGAGCAAAGACACGTGAAATACCTTAAACTTAGCAAATCGAATGTATCTTGCATCGGGCTGTTAAGATTTTTCCTGAAATACTAATGACCTTTCTCCATAAAAAACGGATTTTCAATAAAATTTAGGAATCTTAAATAATACTTGGCGGTGCCTCCAAGTTCTTCCGCGTATTGATTTTCTTTCACGTAGTAGAGTAAAAAGTATCCTAGAAACATGGTTAGTTTGGATGTTCAGCTGTACCAAAATTGGTTAAAATCTGTTCAGGCGTTTCGGCGTGATCAGAGGACAAAGAAATTATGACCAACGAATGGGGCCAGACTGGCATGGCGCTGCGCGCCCATACAAAATAAAAGACGATCCCGCATTACGCTATTTAGATTTTTCCTGAAATCATGACACCTCTTTACCCCTATAGAAAGCTGATTTTCTATGGAGAGTAGTCACGATTGTTTACATAGCTGGGCATTAACTCGTTAATCCGTTAATCGTTAATTAACGAAGTTAACATTTTGATAAACGGATTAACTTTTAAGTTAACTTTTAAAAATGTTAACGGACTCGAACAGAAAACTGCGAAGAGATTTGTTTCGTTTGATCATTTCATTACTTAGCGCCGGTGCTAGAGTGACGCTACAAGTGTTTTGTTTGTTGTTATTATAAAATACTGTCAGTGATCAATTGCGAGTTGATAAAGAAGAGTGCAGTGTAATATAGTTAGATAAAAAAAAAGTGTACTGTGCAGTGTAGTGATTAAAACCATATCATGGAAGACATGGAATCGGATTCCAACGGTCCTGATGAGAATCCATGGCCACATTTGACTGAGTATGTTGAATTTGTATCCAGATCGAGCCAGCAAATACTTTTTGCGTGTAAGCGTTTGACGACGCGGTTGGCTCAGTTTGTAAGCGCTTGCCTACTGAGCCGGCGGTCCCCGTTTTCGAATCCCGGCCAGGGCAAATATTTGTGGGTTGTTCTATGTATTTTAGTATATATTTATCTATAAAAGTATGTATATCGTCGTCTGGTACCCATAACACAAGCCTTCTTGAGCTAAATTTGGGACTAGATCGATTTGTGTGAGGTTGTCTGATATTTATTATTAAGCGTCGTACGTAAGTTCACTAATGCAACGATATAAAAATGCAATTTTATACATATTAACGGATTAACGATTAACGTTAACTTGCGTTAATTCTTCGGTAATGTAACGCTTTAACGTTTAACGAAGCTAACTTTTTTTGTAGCGGATTAACGATTAACGAAGTTAACTATTTGATTAACGGTGCCCAGCTATGATTGTTTATACTTATAGAATAGTATATTTCATTGCTTCCTTAATCAAACCAAAAAGGCTGGGATGTCAATGTCAATTGAAATAAGTAGATACTTAATTGTAAAAGATTAAGTCGCCATATTGAATCTGATCGCATAAACACGGTCCACTAAATATAGTCGAAGCACCAAACCCTTAGTAAACTTAGAATACTAATCAAGCCCTGCAACCGAGTGGAAATCGTAGATATCAGGCCGGATCCTTCCACTAGACCAAGCGGGACATTTCAGACGAGTTTGCATATACACGCGTACCTACATTAGGGCTTGTGCACAAATCACGTGAGGTTCAATAGGGGGGTGGGGGGTGGTTCGGGGGTAACGAAAAAATCACGATATATCACGTTGCGGGAGGGAGGGGTATAAGGAGAACTCACGTGTATTTTTTTACAGTAAACGAACTAAGATTTCGTTAAAAATAAATCTTCACTTGTTAAATACTTCAAAATAGCAAGTCTATTTTACGTAATTTTGGCGGGAAAAAATACACGTGAGGTAGTGAGGAAAGGGTGAGGGAGGGGGGTTAACAAAGAACCTCACCAAGTATCACGAGGAGGGCGGGTCAAAAAGTAGCCGAACCTCACGTGATTTTTGCACAAGCCCTTACATATGAAGTCGGTTGGGCTAATTCTGAGCGAGAAACACCGTAACACTGTATTTGCAAATGCGATACTAAATAAATATAGATTTACACATATACGACTTCAGTTATATTATTTCCTATCAATACATAAAATGTTAAATGAGAGCCAAGTTCAAGAGAGACTTTGCCGACAAAAGAATTGAGCTCTATATGGGCGCCAAGTTCTTTGCCCTAAAATTTTTAGAGATACAGGGACATGCGACATACTCAATGCATTTATTTTACTTGGGGTGTAATTCAATATCAAAACTTGACTTGGCTAGTTTTTACATATAAATTTATATTATATTTGTCTAATTATTAACCTTTTTTCGTAAAGGTAATTGCGCAAGTTAGTGTACGTCCTGTTACTTATACTGTTAGCTTGATAATAATACTGTTAATTTAAAAAAAATAGTTAGTTTGTTAAGTAAATTTTAAGTGGTAGAACACGATAATGTTTATAAGCGCTTTATCCGCTAACAAACTGTACTCAGTTTGGCGGAATATATTTGTTATACATACCACCTAAGTTTCCTTATGATAAAAAAAATAATGTATATAATACGCTCCTACTTTCATCCAAATTGGACTTGGCCGCTTTTACCAAAAATAAAAATAGAACCGTTTAAAAAAAGTTGACGTCTGGGAGTAGTAATGTCAGGTGAGAAAGTGTCTTCAAACAATTGAATAATTAAATCATTTTAAATGACGTTTTACTCTCACATTCGGAGTCAAAACGTATTTTTATAACAGTATAGATGCAATTCAGCTATGTGTGCTTAAGAACGCAGCGTGGTATTCCCGATATGAGTCGTCCTTTTGAGTCCAAAAATGCTGGGCTCCAGGGGCCACAAGTCAACCTAAATTTAAGACGGTTGGCTCCTACTATTAACATAAGAAGTGCTTGCAATTTGAAGAACTCGCATGGCTACACGAAGGTGACATCAAATTATTCTCGATCTTTCGATACAAAAACTTTAAATAAACTCGTATCTTATGTACTCACACCGCTGATTTTATTTGAATGTAATTTTACTTTTGTTTATTGTTGTGTGGTGTTATGATGGGGTTTTTGGTGCACCGATTTGACGCCTACAGTTGGCCTAGTTTTAAATCATTCGAGCACCAAAAACCCCAAGGTATGGTAATGACTTATATTTTCACTCTTTGTGGAAATTGTAAATCTCTCTGCCATGGTTGAAACGTTCCGAAAAAGTACGTTACCTTTTTAAAGGTTCGGTTAAAAATAAATTCATAATAATAGACAAAATAGCGTCTCGAATATTCTCGTTTAACTTCAGCTTTGAATACATTTAAGACTAACTTAATGCAAAATCAGGTTCTAGATTTAAGCCCGACGAATGAAACGTGACTGAATTACACTTTTATATTCAACCACTTAAGTGTTTCTCGGAAATTTCACGCATATTTATATTTCAGTCGAAACTTACTGGCTGGGACTAACTTTGCATTTTTGGTTTCGTATGCGTATTCAAACCGAAGTATGTTCCAATTGATTTCCGAAAGCTTTCAAAAACTACTACTACTACTAGTTCGATGGCTCAGTGACCCAAAGTGAGTCAAAAAGCTTGAATTTATTTATAGGTAGAAATAGCTCGTATTCCTTGAAGAAGGCGAGGCGTTGGCCACATGTGCCGACGGGGGAGGTGGCTATTGACCGATGACGTGTAGTAGTCCAGGGAAAGGTTGAGGGTACCACGCCACGAGGAAGATCACCCATGAGATGGACAGATCAAACGAAAACTGTAATAAATGGCTTATCGTCACTACACGAATGCACGAGGGTACCAGGCCATTAGGAAGATCGCCTATGAGATGGACAGATTTAACGAAAACTGTAATAAATGGCTTATCGTCTCTACATGAATGCACGAGGAAGGCGGCTGTCAGGGATGAATGGCGGCGTGTTGTGAGCTTGCCACCAACATCTGAAGTGATGACCACGACCACTCTGCCAAGAGTAAACCGACAAAGAGGAAGCGGTATTATATGGAGCTGTAATATAAATTTCGATTAAGAAGATAAGATTAGAAGCTTGACAGGATTGCTGCCGTGTTCTTAGATATCTATGGTAGGTAGTGAGTAATCTTGCAATTGAACAAAATTGTATGCACAGTAAAAGTATCGGAAAATGATTATGATGTAGGCGATGCAGCTCATATTATAATAGGAAAAGTACTAGGGCGAAATAAAAAAAGAGAGCTGTAACTTTTATCTCGGAAGCTGCGGACATATTTTATTATGTAGGTAAAGAGATTTACGTCATCAATTAATGGCACTTTAAACTTATTAGATGGTGGTATGTAGGTTGTGCATGCTTCGTGTCAATGATTGTTGATTTTATTAGTTATATTAATTTTGGTTTATATAATAACTATGTATTAAAACCATGAATACAAAGATCAAAGCTTAAAGAAAAATTGAAAAAGGAGCTACCTGGTGGAAGGGACCGGGAATCGAACCCGGTACCTCTGGATTACCGGTCCAGCGCGTTAGCCACTTCGCTACCCTCGCTCCACCCACATTTAAAAATGAGACATTACATGTTTCATAAAAAATATATAAAAAAAACCGTGAAAAAAACTATGTATTAGTTTAATATCAGGTAGTTGCGATGTTATGCAATATGGGATGGGTCAATTTGTGTAAAATGATACTACCAAAAACTGCACTATTGCAGTTTTGATCTGTCACCCACGGTTACGTACGACGACAAGCAAAGCGAGGAGTCTTAGAATATATTGCAAAGTTAAACCATTTGTAATTTTTTATTTTTATTTACGCCGCCAGCGTAATGGGATAAGAACCATGCCGCAGGCAGACTTGCCGGACGGGGTATTCTTTGTATAGAAAATGTATATATTTTATTTTTATTTTTTCTAATTATTTTTAAGCCATTGTACATATAATTATCCTTTATTTATATTTATCTATAGTTTTTAGTATTGTAAATATTGTAAATATATTGTATGTGTTTATTTTAAAATAAACTACCTATTGACCATTATTTTAATATGCAATTCAATTATGCTTATAATTGTAATATCAAATGAAACATTATATTTATAGAAAGAAAAAAAAAGAAAGAAACATTTATTGCCACACAAAAAAATAGGTAAATGGAATAAACATTATCAAATGTTATTTATTATATCCAATGAAAACATGTACATATATGCTTCATTAAACACCCTGGTCGCGCAAAAATCGCTCAAGTTTTTAGTACGCGGTTCCATCTAAAACCAAACGAGGTCCTTCCTGCACTTGCTGTTATCGATTCTGTGATTCAGTAAATCAGCACAAAACAGTATTACCTTATAGAGTGAAGCAATATGAGATGTGGGGCAAATGTAAACATGATGT
This sequence comes from Apotomis turbidana, assembly GCA_905147355.2. Classification (NCBI taxonomy): domain Eukaryota; kingdom Metazoa; phylum Arthropoda; class Insecta; order Lepidoptera; family Tortricidae; genus Apotomis; species Apotomis turbidana. The sequence continues at coordinate 24,864,693 of LR990286.1, forward strand.
TCGTCGGTTGGCCTCGGCTATGTTCGAGACGTGAACGACCGTGTGGAACAAGCCATGTGTTTGAACTACATTTTACGTCTATGTTCTCTGAGAATCTCTGGTGGGGCTAGTCCGTACATTGGATACAATCAAAGCGACCACAATGCAGGTATCAGATGTAGAGTAGACTCGTAAGGGCTGTGCTGTGCTGTGGGTAAATTGTTTCCCAATTTATATTACCAAGTATGCATGCATTTCCTTTTTTTTCTGTCAATTTCCCCTTGTGGCAAAAGTACTTTGTTTATCCTTGTTGCATTTTATCATCATAAAAACTAGCCAAAGTCACTTTTTAGTCAGTGTTCTATCACTTCAATTCACATGACGTCAATTACACGACACCACGGCACTAGTCTACTTTAATCTCTTTTTCAAAGCCAATTTCATTCACTAAATAGTCGATATGGAGTCGAAAATTGGCTGCCACGTGGACTAAACGAACGACTTGTCTCAGACAGTCCTGGGGGCCTATAATGGTTGCATTTGTGACGTGATAAAAGTGACAAGCATCTAACTGTCCCTCACACTCGCATTTTGTCAAAACCAGACGGATGCTTTGTCACTTATTTATTGCGTGATAAACGCAACCACCCTGGCTTCTAATTTCTATTTCCTTTGCAGAGTAATTGATGTCATTTGAATTAAAGACATAGAACACGGACTAAAAAGTGACTTTGGCTAGTATTTATCATCATAAAATGCAACAAGGGTAAACAAAGCATTTATAGAAAAAAAAAACGGAAATGCACGAGTACTTACTTGCTATATAAATTGAGCAATATTTGACTGATTACGTAGGACGTTGGACATTTATTTATGTGTTGCTGGCAAACATGAAGGAATGCAATGTTTCCGAAGACGACGTCATGGATAGGGCGAAGTGGAGGAAGAAGGTAGGAAGGCTGATCCCACCACCATGTGTGAGAGAGAGAGCGAGATAAAGAGAGAGAGAGAGCGTGAGATAAAGAGAGAGTGAGTGATAAATTTAGTAACACCCACAGTAACAACCCTTACGAGTCAACTATAATCTCTTTTTCAAAGCCAAATTCTTTTGCAACTAAATAGTCGATATGGAGTCGAAAATCGGCTGCCACGTCGACCTAACGATCAACTAGTCTCAGACACCCTTGTTCACAAGTCAACCAAGTCGCAAGTCTTCTTCATTCCACCCGCTTTGTCACCCCACCAGGTAAAACAGACGAATGTACGGCCTGAGAGGATTTAATGTAATTTATTTGCACTCATGACACGCCCGTTCCAAGCGATTTTCCACCGTGCACTCTAATGAATGTTTAAATTTGTAACGTTTATGTAATGATGTCAATTTCATGGAGTGATTGATGTTAAAGAGGTGGCGTAATTTTAACTGAGTGCCGCGCAGATAATACGTAATTTATGACAGGACTGAACCAAGTCCTATAGATAAAGCATCTAGTGGTAGAATTAGTTGTGTATTCTAATGGAGTTTTAGCACTCTAATGAAATGAATGTTTAAATTTGTTACGTTTATGTAATGATGTCAATTTCTGGGAGTGATTGATGTTAAAGAGGTGGCGTAATTTTAACTGAGTGCCGCGCAGATAATGTAATACTTTCTTTTTTAATTCAATGGGTTTTGAGAGTAGGTGACCAAGAAAGAAAATACTTTTGATAATAACGGAAATTTATTAGCCCAAGGCACGGGTAAAGCTAAGCTTATAATATAATTAAGATATTACATCTACATACAAAACCAAAGGGTCCCTCTCGCTCCTTAGCCACTAGGGCCGGTAGCTCGATGCAGGGAAAGCGGGTTCCTAGACTAGGATTTGGTCGGTCACGCTCTTGTGTTTAAACTAATTAGTTTTACTGGTAAATGGAAAGGACTCAGCTGTTTGTAGTGGGCTGTTGAGCCATGAAGGTCAGGAGCAAGTTCAGGGCGCGGGTCGACGGCGCGCTCTCCGGGGTAGAGGTCCGGGCGACGGCCCCCCGTCAACAACTACGACGACCTAGCGGTAGTCGGACGGAATTTACGTCCACCGCTAAAAACCTCCTATAACAAAAGTCGCACACAATCAGTATTCAGACAAAACAGAGTTGCCATCAAGGCAATAATTCCTAGGCGGGTGTATCTCAAGTGATTGAGACCCCACATGAAACCGACAAAGGAAGTACAGACAAATGTCCTAACCTCACAGATTGTGAATTCTCACCTTTTGGAGGATAAACGTCTCGCGTGTATGACATACAGCGACTGACGATAATTCCACACCAAACAGCTTGGCTTAACAGCATCCGGCACGCGGCATCACGGCCAGGCGTGGTCGTAAGATATTCAATCCGTTGATGGACGTTTAATTAGTAATCGAATATGAAATGTCCATTCGTAGCCGCTCTCGCCACGCGGTTTTCTGGAGTCCTCGATATGACAGCTGTCAGTTTTCTCCTGGAGGTTTGACAGCTTGCGTTTTAAAGCTGTTCGTGGCGTTTTTAAAAACGCTCCGTTACACACCCCCTTAACCACGAGAATTTTACGACAGAGAGAAGTGAGAGTAAAATTCAAGCTCGCCCCCGAGCTTAAAGTTCCTCGAAGAAATAGAGCGACGTCGAGTAATAGTATAACCCATAGTAGGTAAAGGTGACGAGGATCCTCGGCTCCGGAACCAAGTCCTACTTTACCTTGGTATCAATGGGATCCGCGTGGCCGCCGCTGGAAACCATTGCATCAGGACCTACGGTAAAGTAGTATAAGACAAATAGTCAACGACAGTGCCATCTCAGGGATTGACTGACGACTGGGTAAAAATTCTAACCTACGTGCGGTGCTCGTGTTTCAGAGCCCGACTTGAAACTGATACACTAATGAACTGCAGATTTTATCTAAATGTTGCAGACCACTAATTAAGTGGTTGCTTTTAATGCTCCTTTAGGGACTAAGGAAACAAATATGTTTCCCTTACCCATGGTCCAGGAAATTGGTGACGCGGATGTCCCAAGGTAAAGAAAGATGGTAGCGAACCCGTATTTGGTACCGTTCAATGATTAATCATTTAATTATTTTTCATGTTTTTTTTTTTTTTTTTTTTTTTATCCCCAGCTGGCTGGAGTGGACACAGATACTGGTAACGCCAAACCGGATACAGGTAGCGTAGTCGTACCTTCATATATTAGAGTTTCTAACAGCTAAGTTGGAACGCGCGAGTCGGAAAGGTAAGTACAATATCTTTATAGATCATGAGCCGCACAAATATTATTAAGAAGTTAAGTTGAATTTCTTGAGACTGGCTTACAGTCTTTTATGTGCCACTTCCCTAAAGGTTTCCCCGACTCATCTTCTAACTCGTAGACTAATTTTGAAATTTTCCTTATCACTCTGCACTTTTCGTACTTTGGAGCTAATTTTGCGGCGAAGTATTTCCCGGCATTACTCTGTTTGAAAGTGCGTTTCCATACTTCATCACCCACCTCAAACTCGATGTCACGCCGCCTCTCATTATAGTATTTAATATTGCGGTCATGGGCTTTTTGTAATGCCTCTTCCACCTGTGCAAAGATGTCCTTCAAGACGGTGAGTTTCCCTTTGTAGTCACGTCTAGAGGAAAATATGATTTCGTCTACGGCTTCCGGGTCACCATATATTGTGCCCTCGGGAATGGCATCGCGACCGTGCATCAAGAAGTACGGTGTGTAATCCGTGGAGTCGTTGACCGACGTATTCATAGCAAACTCTATTGCTGGCAGATTGACATCCCATGTTCGATGATCTGCTTCTACAAAGCTGGAAACAGCTGTCATCACAGTTTTATTGTATCGTTCCACGGTATTTATTTGAGGTGTATACACTGGAGTTAAATGGATTTCGGGTATATTATGTCTGGCGAACAGCCGCTGGACGTCACCGCCCGTAAAGTAAGAGGCGTTGTCCGCTATTATGGTTCGGGGAATACCATGAACCATGAAAACGTGATCGTCGAGGCGCTGTGCAATTACTTTGCCAGTAGCGCGACGTAACGGGAACAGCATGCAGTATTTGGAGAAACAATGTGTGTAACGGAGCGTTTTTAAAAACGCCACGAACAGCTTTAAAACGCAAGCTGTCAAACCTCCAGGAGAAAACTGACAGCTGTCATATCGAGGACTCCAGAAAACCGCGTGGCGAGAGCGGCCACGAATGGACATTTCATATTCGATTACTAATTAAACGTCCATCAACGGATTGAATATCTTACGACCACGCCTGGCCGTGATGCCGCGTGCCGGATGCTGTTAAGTCAAGCTGTTTGGTGTGGAATTATCGTCAGTCGCTGTATGTCATACACGCGAGACGTTTATCCTCCAAAAGGTGAGAATTCACAATCTGTGAGGTTAGGACATTTGTCTGTACTTCCTTTGTCGGTTTCATGTGGGGTCTCAATCACTTGAGATACACCCGCCTAGGAATTATTGCCTTGATGGCAACTCTGTTTTGTCTGAATACTGATTGTGTGCGACTTTTGTTATAGGAGGTTTTTAGCGGTGGACGTAAATTCCGTCCGACTACCGCCAGGTCGTCGTAGTTGTTGACGAGGGGCCGTCTGCCCACAACGCTTCAGAGAAATATCTAATAAAGAATATCTTAATTATATTATAAGCTTAGCTTTACCCGTCCCTGTTCGGGCGCCATGTAATACTTTCTTTTTTAATTCAATGGGTTTTGAGAGTAGGTGACCAAGAAAGAAAATACTTTTGATAATAACGGAAATTTATTAGCCCAAGGCACGGGTAAAGCTAAGCTTATAATATAATTAAGATATTACATCTACATACAAAACCAAAGGGTCCCTCTCGCTCCTTAGCCACTAGGGCCGGTAGCTCGATGCAGGGAAAGCGGGTTCCTAGACTAGGATTTGGTCGGTCACGCTCTTGTGTTTAAACTAATTAGTTTTACTGGTAAATGGAAAGGACTCAGCTGTTTGTAGTGGGCTGTTGAGCCATGAAGGTCAGGAGCAAGTTCAGGGCGCGGGTCGACGGCGCGCTCTCCGGGGTAGAGGTCCGGGCGACGGCCCCCCGTCAACAACTACGACGACCTGGCGGTAGTCGGACGGAATTTACGTCCACCGCTAAAAACCTCCTATAACAAAAGTCGCACACAATCAGTATTCAGACAAAACAGAGTTGCCATCAAGGCAATAATTCCTAGGCGGGTGTATCTCAAGTGATTGAGACCCCACATGAAACCGACAAAGGAAGTACAGACAAATGTCCTAACCTCACAGATTGTGAATTCTCACCTTTTGGAGGATAAACGTCTCGCGTGTATGACATACAGCGACTGACGATAATTCCACACCAAACAGCTTGGCTTAACAGCATCCGGCACGCGGCATCACGGCCAGGCGTGGTCGTAAGATATTCAATCCGTTGATGGACGTTTAATTAGTAATCGAATATGAAATGTCCATTCGTGGCCGCTCTCGCCACGCGGTTTTCTGGAGTCCTCGATATGACAGCTGTCAGTTTTCTCCTGGAGGTTTGACAGCTTGCGTTTTAAAGCTGTTCGTGGCGTTTTTAAAAACGCTCCGTTACAATAATACGTAATTTATGACAGGACTGCACCAAGTCCTATAGATAAAGCATCTAGTGGTAGAATTAGTTGTGTATTCTAATGGAGTTTTAGCACTGTAATGAAATGAATGTTTAAATTTATTACGTTTATGTAATGATGTAAATTTCTGGGAGTGATTGATGTTAAAGAGGTGGCGTAATTTTAACTGAGTGACGTGGGAGAGATCGCTGTGAGATAATACGAAATTTATAACAGGACTGCACCAAGTCCTATAGATGAAGCATCTAGTGGTAGAATTAGTTGTTTATTGTAATGACGTTTTATTAGGGGTGCATAACGGTTGCTATACCACCTTTTGATATAATATTGGTCAATATATTGGGTATAATAAACCATTGATATAATTTCATGTGGTATAATGATAATTTTGATATAATACGTTGAAAGGCTCAATACATACTCAAATTGCTCAAAAAAAGAAGTTATAATAGAGTACGACATACGTACGATGATGACCGAAGAGAGGAGGGATGTTAGGTTATCTTGAGAATATTAACGTTATATCAAATATATTTTATACTAATTGAAATTATACTCAATGAAATGATGCTTATTGTTGTTCATCAAGATCAAATGATGAAACGAAAATTTTACCCTTCATATTAAAATAAACGAATAAAAATTAAATACGGCGTTCGATTGACCACCGCCACCACTAATCGACACTCCTGTGATGAATCGCGAACTGATCCGAAACATGTGCAGAGGTATTCGACTTGTACATAAACAAAAAATTATATATAATGAAACAAAATTAAAATAAACTAAGTACATTTAGAAAGACGATAATGGATATTGGGTAATAGAGTCGATAAAATTATACCTCTTTATATACATATTTACGTATGTACATATTTACAGGTACACCAAACTCACAAACACTCATATTTTATTACCACCATCTAATAATATACACAACATTAACTTATCCCACGCAAACACGGCCCAATTTATTCTAATACCGCAATAATAAATCAAATTAACGCTTATACACGTAACGCTATGTCGGAATTTTGCAAATTCTCTCCATTAGCTGAAAAAGGTATTAAGTCTCTAGGCTTTATTTAAGTGCTGAGGCTGTTTTCCACTTGATTCCTATATTTGGCACTGGCGGCGCTGACGCGCTGTATAGCCGCTGGACAGTAAATATGGGAAACAATTTCGCATCGTATACTCGTTGGCAGGGACTTTGGTGTTTGAACGGGTCCGAAGCCAAGTCGCGAGCAAACTTGGCCGGCACTTAGCAGTTTTTTGGTGTTGACTGCGTTTCTTCGTGTGGAACCTCTGGACACATGCTTTAAATTTTTATTTAGAACGTTCACGGACTTAGGACTATTTTGAATATTGCATGCGGCATAGATAAACTCATATAAAAAAGTTGTAGACAAAAACGGTACAAGGCGTTTATACAAAAACTCCACAGACGAGGTGCCGTCGTGGTCATAATTTGCGTATCTCGACGTACTGTCCGTAAAAGTGTTAATATAAATGGGGCCATAACACATTTACACCTAAACACAAAGCCATCGTGTATTTTGGAAATTTACGTGAGTAAATTATTGCTTACAAAAATCACAATATAGCTGACATTTTCAATTTATTGATGTAGGTAATAGTTTTAGGTTAGGTTAATTTTTATACAAGTAGAAGAAACATTAACTACCGTGAAGTTAACATAGTCACGTTAGCTATGTAAGCAATATAATGTAGTTGGATGTTTACTATTTAAAGGTCAGTGGCGTTCACTCTAGCAAAGTATACCCAAATATATTATATTATAAGAGCTCCTTTAAAATGTGCAAATTCGTCTAAAAGACAGAAATAAATGAAAGACACGAAGATAGAATAGCCTGCTGTCACTTAATAAAAATGGTTTAAACTCACGTAAAAATTACCAGGAACGGCCCGATATGTTGCGTGGGCCCACTCACGGACAGCTGACCCCATTTTTACGTGAGTAGTGAGTATAAACTGTTTTTATAATTATTATTTATTTATCTACTTATTTCTTAATACTCATAATATTTAAATAAAACTAAATAAACGGATTATATCGAGTATATTAATTATTTGATGTTTCCGTAGCTTTCTTGTTTAATGTGTGACAGTCGCGGAAATCGAACGAAAATATTACTTATATAGTATTTTTATGAAGACGCGTCCAGACTGTTGTTTCTTCTTGTTATTCCTATCTACTGTATTTTAAAACATTTATAACGTTTACTGGAAGAGATCCCTTATAGGGATAAGTGCGCCTTTATACCTATGTTATTTTGTAATTGATGTATTTTTAAATGTTTTTGTTTACAATAAAGTGGTTACTTACTTACTTAACTTACTTAATTTTTTTCTGCGATTTCAGCTTCACAAAAAATACTTGCCGTTTAACGAAGATGTGAAAACAGAATGAGTTGCAGCGGTAGCGCCGCAACCAAAGACCACCGCGGATCCGCGCGCTCCATATTTTACGTACTTCACACTCGCTCACTCAGCAAAATGTTTCTTTATCTTGCGGCGAAGCGATGTAAGCGTCAGTCAACGACTTTATTTCCGAACAAGATCTTGTTACGGCTGTAACTAACCGAAATAAAAAAAAAACACCCCGACACAAGTAGCTGGTCATCATGAGACTCTGTTTTGGACTAAACATAAAAACAAAAGGACAATGGGCAAATTGAACCAAGAACCAACAGAGATGAGAGTTTAATCATTAGATAGATATTTGAATATACTTCATTTTTTATTATGGGCACCAAGCTGGATTCCATTGCAGAGCTGAAATATTCCAGTTTGAAATAGGGACATGTGGCGGAAATTGGTACTAACTAACTCATACTGGACAGTGACCAGTGCGTAGATAGTGGCGCCAGAATTATAACTACAAAGCTAAATGGGATAAAAGTAGACGCAAAACAGTTAGTTAATTATATTAATACATGAATGTATTATACTATCGAAATAAAAGTTATAATCCCATTAAAAGCTGATTTGTGGAATAGCTAGCTTCAATTTAGGATGAGAGCCAGTCGCTTGTTCCACTAAAAGCTAAATATCTTGAAGACGAGACATCCGATTTTCATTGAACAAAGCTAAGAACCATCTCGACAAACCAGGTTTTCGAATTAAAAAAACCGCACTCAAATCGGTCCACCCGTATGGGCGCTACGATGCCACAGACAGACACACATATACACAGATACACAATATGTTAAACTTAGAACATTCCTTCATTCCTTTTTTGTTGGGGGTTAAAAATAGATGAGCTTAAACATAATTACAATTATTAATAAATATAACGTTGATAAGACAAGATAAATAATTATTTACTAAACAATCAACAACAAAAAAAATACATTTCTAAAGCAACAATTTATTGAAGTACAGACTAGGCTATGCCTGTATCCGCGATTACATTTCACGGAACCAAAATTACAATTCAATGTAATAGTGGAGAATGCCATTTCGCAGCCAGTAGACCTTTTTAATAATCATAAAAACTGTTTAAACTCACGAAAAAACATGTTTTGAACTCATATATGGAGCTCTTCATCAGGGGCGACTATCTGTGTTACTAAGCGAATCACAGCCAACTGCACTTGTTTTCGCTCTCCTCGCCGCCCTCAATACCGATAATTTTTGTTCCTGTCAATTTTTACGTGAGTTTAAATAGTTTTCAAAATTACTTCTTCATTAATAACATTTTCCGACAAATGAATCTTCTGAATCCTCTATAGAGAGCTCAATTTAACTTTAAATAGTTATTCAACTTAATAATAAGCTTACATTACATTATAACTTAAAATAGAAAGCTCCCAACGTGTGTCCTTTATACTGCCGTGTTACGGTAAAAGGTCGTATCTTTGGATGTCATAGTAATATACGTCCTTTTACCGTAGCAAGGCAGCTACACCGTGTTATGACTTATTTTCGCCATATTGCAGAAATGCCAACAACTTGGAAATACTGATAGTGACGGGAAAGGCCAAAGGCAAAAGACCTCGAAGCCGAAGGAGATGGTCGAACCAGATCTCCGGACAGGCAGAGTTACCCATCAGCGCCGTACTCCACCAAGCGACGGACCAGATCGGCTGGAGACAGACCACTGACCGATTAAATAGGAGACACGACCCCAGTAATGGAGGAACGATTAAGAAGAGAGTCACGCTCACGCATCTCAAAAGGGAAACGCGGCAGACCTCGTCGGGCAAAAGGGAAGGCCTTTACCCAGCTGTTGGACACAATAGGCTTGTAATAATAATAATGTAATTACAGCAACGACGTATTTAAGCGCAAGTCCGATACAATAGTACATTACTGCAGACGCCGGAAAAGAAGGGCTTGCCGGTGAGTATACTCGTAGACGAATACGAAGCCGGCAAGCCTTATTCACGGCTAGGCATGTATAGTGTTTTTCTCAAACATATGCAATGAAATAAAAAAATACACCTCAAGAAAATATAATTCAGCTGTTTAACCTGTACATGAACACAGACGCCATGTTTAAATAAGTTTATGTCAAAAAATAATTTTAGTGACAAGCTTTTATAGCCGACTGTACGTTTCTTTAGATCAAATGCTCACTGAGACGATTCTAAAGAGCCCAAACTCGGTAGGATTGCTTTTTCTATTGTAGAGTTCCTATGGCCACCTTCCGGCTCCATCATCAGATCAGCCCCATGGTACCATGTTATTGTATTGTCATCAAAGTTAAGTAAGTATGCACAATTTCAGCTCAATCGGTTGACTATATCTGCTTCAAAATTGAGTTGCAAGATTCCACCCGAACAAACATACTTACATACATACATACATACAATGCAAGTTAAATAAAAGCTTGTAAAATATATTTGTACCGCCCGAAACGTGATACTTCGAAGCCTGTTATGACGACATTTAATTGCATGTTTGGGAAAATTCAATAACTTATAATTATATTATTATGTCAACCGCAAAACGACGAACGATTTAATTTTCTACTATGTAAGCAGCATTTGTTTTATGATCTTAACCTGCCGGGAGCAGTGCTTGGCAAAGCGAAAATTAATCAAAACTTTACCGTGACTTCACTAACTTTGGTGAACTCGTATCTCATGCGACGTTTGATTGCAAACACAGTTGTGGTCTTAACTAACTAAAATGTATATTTCCGTCTTAAGAATGTATCATATATGACTTTGCGAAAGTAAATGACCGTTATTATGATTTCAGGTTATTTTATTTAGTTTACGATTCTTGATTTGACGTCACACGCAACACTTAAAAAGTTTCAAACTGATTATAATTATAGCAGTTTGAAATAATTTTCGGTTTAGTGTTAGTAGGCATATTTTGGTTATTATTTTGTAATAGTCAAACACGGCGATAGTGAAAATTATATGTTGGTATACTTCATTTTAAGACGTAATTTATTTAGATGTAAATATCTCGCGATCACTTTGGGAAAAAACCGGCCAAGTGCGAGTCGGACTCGCGCACCGAGGGTTCCGTACAAACACTTTCCATCCCTAAGTGGTTAAGTTAAGTTTGCACCTGATATGTATAGCGCCCCATATACATTAGGTGCAAAGTAAGGTATTAAAAAAAAATGGCTGTGACATACGGACGGACAGACGGACGGACAGACGGACAGACAGACATGACGAATCTATAAGGGTTCCGTTTTTTGCCATTTGGCTACGGAACCCTAAAAAGCTGAAAATTTACTTTTCCCGTTATTATTTTCACTCCGATATACCAGCCATTTTGAAAAAAACACGTATAGGTAAAAATATTTAACCTGCTCACAAAATTTCACGAGACTCCGTTGAAAAATGCGACCTGTAGGCAAAAACAGCCTGCTAATCGGACATACCAGGGTCAATTGCCCAAGTAGCGTAGTATTCACGTCAGTAGCGATATGTCATCATCACAAATCCGTGATAAATCGCTACTGACGTGTAATAATGCAAATATAGGTATCCACATTATTTCCATATATGAAAGCTGTTTGTAGCGACTCTATCCCTGGGCATGACCGGCAGTTGTTTGTAGCGACTCTATCCCTGGGCATGACCGGCAGTTGTTTGTAGCGACTCTATCCCTGGGCATGACCGGCAGTTGTTTGTAGCGACTATCCCTGGGCATGACCGGCAGTTGTTTGTAGCGACTCTATCCCTGGGCATGACCGCCATTGTTAGGCTACCTATTACAGTCGAGTTCATTTACATCTACACACTTACGAGAACAAAAATATCTGAACACGACCCTATTGTCAGGAACATAAAGTCGTGTTCAGATATTTTTGTTCTCGTAAGTGTGTAGATGTAAATGAACTCGACTGTACATTTGTGCAAACCACCCATTTTATAAAAAAATATAAATAAAAGTACATACATGCCAGATGGGCCTAATGTGTAAAGACAAATTAATGTAAATCACTTTATTTAAAAGTGTGACAGTCGCGGAAACCGAAGAAAATATGATTAATATGCTTTTCGTTGACCGTGGTTCAGTTTTTACAATAACCTCGCATAAAACCAAATCCTCACTTTATTCTAAAATAAAGCAAATTCCGCAGACAATAACTCCAAATTCGATCAATTCTCCCGGAGCATAAAATAAAGGATTGTCACATTGGCGTGGATCGGGACTTTGCCTTATAGGCTTCCAAACAAATTGGGGCCACGTTCGAGGAAGATATAAGCTTAGTGGTTGACTTCTGAATGATGCTGCAATACAATAAATAATATAGCCTCTCTTACTGAATGTGTCTAGTTTTTTTTATATCCATAGTTTTTCCTATAAAGTAAGTATAAATAAATAAATCGGATTCAGCGCTTTATAAACGGAGTTCATTGTACGTTCGATTATGATATTATTAGGCCGAATAACATTGGTTTATTTTTGACGGAACTATTCTCCTTTTGGCTAAAAGGGTATACAACTACACATTACACATTCACATTACATTAGGGGTACACGTACACACACACACAGCGATTATACAAGAATGTATCTATACTGCTATTAAATTCTAAATTAGTATTACAATTAGTTTTCTAGATAGTTAATTGAGTAAAAATCTAAACAGCGCGATGCAGGATTTGTATGGGTGCGCGATGCCAGACGTGGAGCCCTAAATGTTGGAAAAAAAATTTTTTATCACTAAACCGAAACGGCTAAATGGATTTTAATCAAGTTTGGTGCAGGGATAGCTGGAATTATAATCAGAAATATCCTCTGTATAAAAAAAAAAACAGCGTACGAGAACGTATGGCAACCCTAGGACCTAATGTCGCAATGGAATGTACAAAGAACTTCGTTTATAAAGCGCTGCTTCCAACGGCTCATTAGATTTCCACGTAATTGGCCTCATTTTGTGGATAATGCGCCGTTATTACGGACTGGGCTTTGTAAATGTAAGTATACAGGCGAGGTATTTAAGTGTTTTAAAAAAAACAAAACTATTTTGATACACGGTTATTGAATTACTAGGTAGTGTCCGTTACTTAGCTCGCAATTATTTTTCTCTACCGTAGCCGGACAAAACTAGACACCATAGCGTACCCTGATACGTAAGTTATAGCATGGCTAGAGTTGCGTTGTGTACCCCTTTAGCCAAAAGTAGAATGATCCCGTCAAATACCAACCAATGAAATTCGACCTAATTACACAGTGGAACGTACAAAAAACTTGTTTATAAAAGTGGCCTCATTTAGTAGATAATGCGCCGTTATTACGGACTGGGTTCTGTAAATATTAGTGTATGAACGAGGTGTTTAAGTGTTTTAAATAAGACAGAACTATTTCTAACTAGTAACTATTTCAATATACTAGAAAGTGTCCGTAACTTCGCCCGCAATTCCTTTAACCGGACAAAACTGGACACCATAATTATGTGTGTAAGCTATAGCCTTGCTAGAGTTGCCCTTTAGCCAAAAGTAGAATGATCCCATCAAACACAGACCAATGAAATTCGATCTAATTTCACAATGCAACGTACAAAGAACTTCGTTTATAAAGCGCTGCTTTTAACGGTTCATTAGATTTCCACGTAATTGGCCTCATTTAGTGGATAATGTGCCGTTACTACGGACTGAGCTTGGACTGAGCTTTGTAAATATAAGTATCCGAGGCGTGTGGGTATTTAAGTATTTAAATAAGACAAAACTATTTCGATAAACGGTTATCAAAATAATAGCGGAGAACGGAGAGATTTGAGATAGTATTTGAATTATTTGCAGGGAAAGCGCCTGGATGGATTTCAGTTGTTTTTAATCACTGGCTAGACGTAGAAGGATTAGTATTGGCTATATTTCATCCGACGGTAAAACAAAAGGTGGGTTGTGCTCATCAGATTTCCACGTAGATAAATGGCCCCATTTAGTGGATAATGCGCCGTTGTTACAAGCTAGATTCCGGAATTTAAGTGTATTAAAATAAATAATACCACAAAACGGTTATTTAAATATGATATTGTGATACGGTACACTCTGAATTGGGATAGGTTTACCTATTTACAAATACTATTTGTCATATTTTCACAATATAATTGTCTATTGTTGGAGGGCCCCGAGTAGATGGACGAATGACATCGTCATGGTCGCGGGGTGATGGGAGCCTATGTTCATCAGTAGAAGAGCGGCATATAGATAGAAATTAAATTCAAGTCGTATCTAATATTTACTAAAAATAAATTAGGTTGTTAGGACATGTATTTGAGTGTCTTAGAAGGATACGTAATTCCAAATATACCTAGCTCATTACATTGCCTTTAGAGTAACTTTGAGCCTTCTTTGGAAACCCACTGTAAGCGACCACGTTTTTTTTTTTTTTTTATAAAGGTGACTTGAACTTTATCAGGGCTGTTTAGCCCTCACTACCAGTAAGTCGGACTTTATGTATAACCCGCTAATAGGATTATCTCCGCGCCACAGGAGTAATCTACAGGAGTAAGCGACCACGTTTCAATGTACAACTCAATATGGAACATTTGGCATCATTTTGGGCAGCCAAAATTTTTTTATATCTTTAATACAGATAACTTTTCAAGATTTTTGTTAACCACAAACCTAAGCTAACGGGTTTTAACACCAAATCTCTTGTTAATAATTTCAGAATTATGGCTATGGATTTTACGCCAAACAGTACGTTACGCCAATCATTTTATGCCAACAGTTAGGATAACCTGACATGGTACACACTGGTACTCTACATCTTACTTTCTACGCGTTTTTTATGGTAGAATTCAATCTACAGTTATTCTTCTGGTAGGTACTGAAAACTAAATACTAATTCAGAAATGCCTTTTGGAATAAGCATTTGCTTAACTACGTACCTACGTAAAGGTGAATATAAAGTCGACAAAAAAAACAAATGCATTCAATTCGTATTTAAATTAAATCGCGAGTTTCGACAATCAGCACTATGCAATCTAATAATGGATTCTCGATTTAGTTTATTGCATTTTCAAAGTCCTTTGCGATTTTCAATCAAGTCTGAATGCCCTTTATTTGATTGCAGCTCAGTGAGAAACACTCTGCACCTGACGCTGTCAATGCTTTTACACAGGATAAAAAACAGTCGGTTCAATATGGCCGCGGCACGAAAGGAATTTCAGGGTATTTCATAGAAATAAACCATTAGATGAATAAAGAAAGCTAGCGATAATAATGAGAGAGGAGACTAAAATAAAGTAGCTTTTCAATAACAAACGTGCATTTTATTTAGTAGAAGAATATAAGTGACATTAATCAATCTTGAAGTATTGTAAAAGTATATTTAAAACAACACCATAAAGTTAGTTCACTAAAGAGTTCACTACATTCGTCCCCTCCCCATCTTTGGTCACATCTCATCTATAAGTCTTCGAGGTGGTCTGGGTACCCGCTTACTACGTTGCTGTGGCTCTGGTGTAGGTATAGAAGCAGAAGGTGATTTCGGGTTGACCTTTGACTGCGAATGCTGCGATTCATCTTGTTCTAGAATTATTGTAGGTGAACCTGTCCGAGTATCTTTTAGAGATGACACTCCCTCATGACGTTCTGGTACAATGTGTGCAGAGGGCGTATCAGGCGTCCTTGACGATCCGGCACTTGGAGAGGCGCTAGGTGTGCGGAAAAACTCGGTATTAGTAGGACTTCTTGAAGGTGATTGTTGTGAAATTTTGGATGACTCTTGGGAACTAACAGGTGATGGTAGCCGTGGACGGATGTGGTCTCCGTGTCGCCGAATGGTGTTTCCATTTGGTGTTGAAATTGTATATGAATAGCGGTGTTTTCGTTCTGCTATGACTCCGGGCTGCCAGGTTTTATCAAGTCGGGTCCTATGGTAAACCGTATTGCCAGGTACATACTCTGCTTTATTCGCCGAGAGTTGTATGTTATCTTGCATTTGTTTATATTGCATCATTCTCCTTTTATTGGGTCGTATATTGGATAGTAGGGTATTCAACGTTCGCCCAAACATCATCTCAGCCGGCGATTTACCCGTGGCGTTATGAGGAGTGATTCTGTAGGTGAATAGGAATTCACGTAGCCGTTGTTGTTGAGGCTCAGCCGCTGAGGCAAATCTCGATTTAAAAGTCCTGACTAACCGTTCCGCTAGACCATTGGTTCGGGGATGATAAGGTGATGATCTTATGTGTGAAATACCTTGACGTTTACAGTACTCCTTGAATTCCGATGAAGTAAACTGAGGGCCGTTGTCAGAAACTATCATTTCCGGAAGACCAAATGTGCA
Organism: Apotomis turbidana; assembly: GCA_905147355.2. Lineage (NCBI taxonomy): Eukaryota > Metazoa > Arthropoda > Insecta > Lepidoptera > Tortricidae > Apotomis > Apotomis turbidana. The sequence continues at coordinate 24,881,032 of LR990286.1, forward strand.
AAAGATGTCATCTAGCACGTTACACAAGTTTGGTGTGGTTATATTTTTCATGGGTTTGATCTCTATCCACTTGGACAAGGCGTCACTTAGAACCAACCAATAAGTGCCTTCGAAAGGTCCGGCAAAATCGATATGTATTCTCTCCCACACCCGTTCTGGAATAGACCAAGAGTATACCGGTAGTTCTGGGTTATGAGGTCTATTTTGCTGGCATCGAATACATCTCTTAACATGATCATCTATGTCTTCATCAATGGATGGCCACCAAACATAAAAACGAGCCAGAGCCTTCATAGCTGAAATACCTGGATGACCTCTATGAAGGTATGTCAGTACTTTCCGTCGCAGGCTCGTTGGAATTATCATTCTGCCTTGCCACATCATTATTTTATTTTCTATAGAGAGCTCATTCCGCTTCTTGAAAAAATGCTTAATATCGTTTGTATACTGTAACTCTCTCCAGCCAGTTTTAATACATTTTAATACTTCTAGCAGTGTGGCATCTGGTCTAGTTCCCTCTCTCAAAATGTCCTCAGAGAGATGTAAGTCGGACATTCTGTTCTCGAGAAGGCGTGACTCTATCCTGTGCACTGTACGCTCACATTCCGATGGCTGTGTATCATTGTTGGGTAATCTGGATAAACAGTCTGCCAGTATGTTGTTTTCACCCTTTTGGTACAAGATTTCGTAATTGTAACTTCCAATTATTAGGGCCCACCGCACAAGTCTGTTGTTAGCCATCTTTGGGAGGTTTCGTTGTGATCCTAATATGTGTATCAATGGTTTGTGATCAGTCACTAATGTGAATTTAGTTCCGCGTAAATATTGATCAAATTTCTTTATACCGAATAAGATGGCGAGAGCTTCTCGATCAATAACGGAATATTTGGATTCCGCCGAGCGTAACTTTCTCGAAGCGAAAGCTATGGGGTGTTCAGTATTCCCATTTTTATGATACAATACGGCCCCTACGCCTTTTTCAGAGGCGTCGCAGGCAAGAAAGATAGGTCGATCCTCATCAAATGCCGCTAGCGGTCTTGATGAAGCTATACATTCCTTTGTAGCTTCAAAAACCATCGTTTCATGGTTTGTCCAGCGCCACGGTTGTCTCCCGCTTGTTAATTCATGGAGGTCTGCACATAGTCCGTGTAAATGTGGAATAAAGCGTTCGTAGAAATTGACAAGCCCAAGAAATGATCTCAATTCTTTCGAACAGGTGGGTACGGCGGCGTTGGAAATGGCTTCAAGTTTTTTCTTTGTAGGGCGTATACCATTTTTGTCTATCGTGTGTCCCAGGTACTCTATCTCCTTTTCTAGGAAAGAACACTTCTTTAAATTAACCTTTAGTCCCGCTTTCTGTAGACGGTCAAAAATTAGGCATAGTGTACGTAGATGTTCTTCCATGTTAATTCCGGCTACCGCGATGTCGTCAAAATATACAGCTGTGTTAGGTAAATCGCTGAGTAGTTCGTCTAAATAATGTTGAAACACAGATGGCGCTATGGAAATTCCAAACGGCATCCGATTATATCGAAAATAGCCTTTGTGAGTTGCAAGCGTAAGGTATTTTTTTGATTCTGGTGCTATTTCAAATTGTAGGTAGGCATCTTTTAAATCAATTTTAGAAAATAGTTGTCCGCGTGCCAGTTTCTGTCGTAATTGATCAAATAGTGGAACTGGGTGTAAATGTTTTACCAAAACAGGATTTAATGTACTTCTGTAGTCTCCACATATTCTAATGTCACCATTTGGTTTGACGACATTGACGGTGGGTGTGGCCCACTCTACTGGTGTAAGGTTGGGGTCTACTTGGTAAATAATATTCTCATCCACAAGACGTGCAATTTCTTTTTCTATGTTCCTCTTCATTCCGAATTTGATAGGCCGTGCTGGTAGGTGTACAGGTTCTGCTCCTGGTTTTACGTGAATATTGACTTGATAGTTTTCGACTTTTCCGAGTTTGCCGTCAAACAGTTGCTTGTATTTGTCAAGGACTTGTTGTAATGTTTTTGGTGTCGCGTTTTTAATTGAGTAGACAGGTTTAGGAAACGTCATCCCAAATGTTTCACTCCATTGCAATCCAAAGAGCATTGGGTCTGCGTGCTTCATGACTACTACTGGTACTATTTTCTGCTTCCCTTCGACTTCCACAGTCACGTCCGTGAGGCCCTTTGACTTCAGTTTGTAGTTGCAGTATGCCTTTAACTTGGGTGCTTTAGTTAGCGTTGGGGACCCTATTTGCCGCCAAAATGATGTACTGATAATGGAATATGCTGATCCAGGGTCCCAGTCCATTGTACAGCGTCTGCCGTTGATGATGGTGTCTATTCTCTTGCAGTCTCTGTTTTGTGCCGGAACTATACTGCATACCAGCTCGTTGTCACTGTCGTCATTATCCGAAGACAAATTTGAGTAGGAAGATGTTCTGTCTGCGGTGTTTGTTACACGTTGCAGTTTGTGTCGAGATGTCGGTGTCTTGGCTCTGTATTTCATCAGATACGCTCGTCCAGTTTTAATACAGCAACTATCATAATGCCCCTGTGTGTGGCATTATTCGCATGTATGCTTCTGGGCTGGACAATCAGACACGTTATGTTTTTCATGCTTGCCACAGCGAAGACATTGGCTAGACCGTATTTTCCGTGGGCTAGTATAAGTTTCTGGTCGGTGATAGTTGGCTTTGTACTTTTTTGTAATCCGTTTGATACTTGTCGTTGTAGTGTTGGTGTCGTGCTCTGCTTGTTCACGTGACTGTGCGACTGCAAACAATTGAGCAAAAGAAACTTCAGTGGTCTGTTTATCATGCGTTTCGGTTAGATCAGGCCACTTTTGCTTTAAATCTGTTTCCAGCTCCGTGTGATTCAACCCAGTCGCAAACCGATCACGAAGCTGCCGTTCCAGAAGTGCGTCGTCATACCCGCAATCTATGCTCAAGCCCTTTAATCGGTTAGCATAATGCTCCATAGATTCTGTGTCTTCTCTTACGCAGCCCCAAAACTCCGTAAGTGCGCGGTATCTAGTCTTCTTTACGCGATATAAATCAAGAAGTTTCGTACGTATTTCTGTGTATGTACTTGTTTCAAAATTGGGAATAAGTGCTGTTTTTAGTTCCCTAAAGACGTCAGGTGTTATGCAGTTAAGAAGTAAGTCTTTCTTTATCTCGTCGTCTTTATTCACGTCGTGTATTCTGCACTTGGCTTCGAAGAAGTCTACGTAATCGCTTACCCGAAAGTTGTCCGGGTTGTACCGATCCATGTTAAACGATTTTAATGTGGCCATTTTGTTACGTGGTTGTTCCTGTGAGTTGGCAGTGCTCGTCACGCTGCCACCTGTCGATGTGGAGCTCGCTGCCGCATGTTTTGTGGTGGGCGCGAGTGCCACGGTAAGGAGTTTTAAAATTTGTTCCTGTTGCGCCTGTTGAACGCTAAGGAATTGCGCAAATTGTTCGGCGTCCATTTCGTCGCCAATAAAATAAAGTAGCTTTTCAATAACAAACGTGCATTTTATTTAGTAGAAGAATATAAGTGACATTAATCAATCTTGAAGTATTGTAAAAGTATATTTAAAACAACACCATAAAGTTAGTTCACTAAAGAGTTCACTACAGAGACGAACATTAAAGCACCAGGGTGATAATTGATTCGGTATTATCACGGCATTATCAGTGGCGTTGATAAGTAGTTATTTTAAAGGATATTCATAATGGTAATGGTAATATTTATAATTTAAGGTTTCGATTGTAATATTTTTCTTGTTGGTGTGCAATAAAGAATTGTTGTATTGTTGTATTGTAATATACAACATGTTTTAACGTTTTAATAATTACTTTATTATTAATTATCTCGTTATCTCATTATATTGTTATTTAATTATTTTCTCATTTTGTAATTACATCTTTCATTATTATATTATTTCACCAATTTGATGTTGAGTGATTTTATGCCAGGGATAGATACTATAACAATGCTCTTCCCTAATTCTAGAGTTACAATACTTGTTCGCCAAATACACACCCACGATTGGAATTACTGCTAAGGATTATTGCCACAATGTCTCATCTTACAATTAAAATTAGCAATTGCTGGGTTTTCTACATTACAATGATAATTATGTCGACCATATTGGCAAAGCGAAACCTATAAAATACTCTTCCTGAAGAGAACACCGTTAGATCCGAACCATTTCGATACTCGACAAACATCCATTTCTCTGCTTAAGCAAGATTCAATCAAGTCAACACAATATGAACCGTGTTCCTATATCGTTACTCTCTTACGCAAATTGAATCTGCGAATATCTCTGATTGAATTAGGCGAGCCATCGGATCTCGCTGGTGAGAGCATGCACGGCGAGTTCGAGTATCTGCCATTACCATGAGTTTACTGTGACAGTACTCGCTGTCTGCGTTTGGTTAATATTGATTGTTTAAGGGATGAAAAGAAGTGTAGCAGAAATATTGACAAAAATAGTTTACAAATGATATGTTTGGGAAAACTGCCCTAGGGCAGATTTTCCAAATGTATTCTTGCTTCCGTGGCTGTAGTTTAAGGTTAACCTGTTAATATAATTATAAGGTAAATATGTAGTGTTAGGTGCATATAACTAAAAAATAAATAATGTAGATGAGCGCGATCTCGCCAAAAAACTGTCTTAGCAGTTAAAATGAAAATAAATGATAGTCGTAAATGATTTGTATGGAGAAGTTCTACAAAGTAGCCGCTAGGGGTGATGATGTACTATTCTCCATACAAATTGTTTACGCTTTCGCTAGCGAGTACGGTTACCTCATTAACTCATGTATCTAGGGGACGGGTACTGCGAAACTAGCGCCACCCTCGATTTTTTTCTTATACCTTCATAATCTGATATTTTTTTAGAAATAGCTGAAGTCTAGGAGCTAGCAAAACACCTTTAATATTTATTAAATGACTTTACACAATTTGTTCACTGTAGTTTATGCTACAAAACTTGTTCACGTCAAAAGCGGCCACAATAGTTTTGGGCAAGTTTTCAGAGACAACTAAAGAACAAGAAATTGTGTATAATGATTTAATAAACACTAAAGGTGTTTTTCCAGTTCCTAATATCTTGTAATTACTGAAAATTGATCTGGTTTAGAAGATATAATAAAAATTCGTAAGTGGCGCTAGTTTCACATTACCCGTCGCCTTAACGTGACTCTATTGTTGCCGGCAAACTTATTGAACAAAAATGGCGGATCTGCGCATGTACATTTGTACGTAAATCGGCTACTGCGCAGTCAAGGTCATGCTCAAGAAGTTGCCGGCAACTTGCACTCGCTAGCGACTGCGTAAGTGACTTGTATGGAGAATAGTACAGCGCCCCTAGGTTACTTTGTAGAACTACAATTCTCCATAGTATAGATGGATCTACAAATCGCTTAAGCAGTAGCTAGCGAGTATATTCAATTGGTCCCTGTAACTCGTGGTAAGGGCACTGTAGCTGTTGAATTTAGGAAGGTGAATCTATGACTAGGTATTGAAGAAGAGCTAGAAAGACGGATATTGAGGGGTTGACGATTTTTTGTTATATGTTATTAACATTAATCTTTGTGTATTGATTTAACTGTCAGCGCAACCCCTCCGGTCGAATCTGACCACTTCCTATTTCGTCCATTTCCAAAATTGTCCACTTCCTAATGTGTCCACTCCTACAAGGTCCTTTTCCTAAAATGTCCCTTTTTATGTTCCCTATTCGTCCACTTCTTATTTAGTTCATTCCTAAGCTGTCCACTTCCTATTCAGTCAATTCTTAAGCTGTCTACTTCCAATTCGGACCATTTTCTAACGCTTAATCTTTTCGTACAAAAGGCGGACGTAATGCCATAAAGCATTCTCTACCAGTCAACCTTTGGGCAAAGCAGATAGATTCTAGGCGGTGCCAGCACACTACCCGATATAACTTCACATATAACTTAACAATAACAAATAAGTATAACTATAGATATGTATAAATTAGTGACCGATCGAAGTTTCGATTTCGGCCAGTTTCGGTATGGGAACGATGTGTGCCTAATTCGTGGTATTCCTGTTTAAATATTTCTTTCTATTTTTGAGATACAGTTTGTTACACATAAGTGTAAAAATCTGCACATATCAACCCTAGCATCTTTTGAACATCGCTAAGTTAAAGACAATTTAAAATGTAAAAAAACCCTTTGAATTTGTGTTAAAATATTTTATTTTGATTACTTTTTTTTACTTTTAAATCCAGCCTTACAATTATAATAGGTCGATTGTAGATCACTCAGATGACACTATTCTGTCAGCCCTGTCTTTAGAAATGTTCCACCCTGTATATATACCTATATATGTATATATATTTGTAATCGTGATCTCGAAAACGGCTCTAACGATTTGGCCGAAACTTCGTATTTAGATAGTTTGTTGGATTTCAAGTTTATTTAGATAATTATAATCACCCGTAGACTACTCCTTCATATCAAAAAACAGAAATAACGTGAAGCCATCTCGTGGAATATAGGTATCTGTAGGTATGTCAAGAGAGTACGCAGATGACACTCACAACTGTCATGTTATTTTTTTTCACTTGGTAGAAATTACCAGTACCAGTTCCGAGCCCAGGACAACTTGGGAGGTAGGTAAATTAAAGAGGACCAGTTGGGAAGTGGGCAACTTTGGAAGTGGACAAGTTAGGAAATGGACAAGTTAGGAAGTGGGCAACTTTGGAAGTGGACAAGTTAGGAAGTGGACAAGTTAGGAAGTGGGTAACTTTGGAAGTGGACAAGTTAGGAAGTGGTCAGTCGACCGGAGGGAACGCAACGGTATCTTTTTAGTCAAAACATTATGATAACTACATAATTATCTCATACCTCTTAATATCCATCCAGCTTTAGCATAATTAGTAGTGCTATCGCCTCGGTGTGATACTTATTTATATTCAAGCACTATTGTTCATCATCAGCGTCGTTATCATCTTATCAGTCGGTAGCCAACAGTGGATGCTGGAGAAAGTCCTCCCCCAAAAATCTCCACAGTGATCGGTTGTGCCACCCTCATCCAATTCCTTTTCGCGATCCTAACCAGGTTGTCGGTCCATCTTGTGGGGGCCTTCCCACGCTGCGTCTTCGGGTCCGCGGTCGCCATTTCTGCCCCAACGGTTATCGATTCTACGAGCAATATGCGCCGCCCACAGCCATTTAAGTTTGACGACTGTCTGAGCTATATCTACAACCTTGGTTCTCTTGCGTATGTCATCATTTTGGATTCGATCCCGCAAGTAACTCCGACCATAGCTCGCTCCATTGCCCTTTGAGTAACTTTGAGCCTTCTTATGAGGCTCACTTTAAGCGACCACGTTTCAGTGCCGTATATCATCACTGGCAACACACATCGGTTAAAAACCTTCGTCAAGACACTGCGGTATTTGAGACGAGTTGAATTCTTTTTCTCAAAAAAAACAGTCACTGATAAACGAATTACTATCTTAGTATTCCATTTCGTTTTAAATAGCATAATGCCATATAATTCTCGTTTCAGCGTATCACGCAAATTAATTGTTCTCCTTAATTTCGCGTCTGTGACGGAATAAAGAGTGTGTATAGCAATAATTTAATTAAGCGAATACTGTACCCGAACGGGTTTTGTATTGCTCATTTACGCTCAGCTGATGCCATATTAATTTAGATAAACGCATTTATAACAGGAATGTTCACACGACTATGGCATCTAAATGACATCGCTTTAAATGCACAATAGCGCAATTAAGTGAATACAACGATAGTCGTATTCAATTGTTTCCAAATGTATACAAATCGATTTTAAAGGCTGATTTAGACGAAAACAATTTTGAGACGCCTAAATGACGGCGCCAGTGATTACGGCACAGCACACCTCCGACCGTTTAGACAATGACTATGTTCAGCCGCCTAAATCTCGCCGCCAGTCGTGTTTACACAGTGCTTTTTTTCAGTACCAGTCATTAGTGGCAGCGAGAGACGCGGAGGGGGGGGGGGGGGGTCACTGGCGCCAAAAAATAGGCCCGTGTTCTATTCCGCGCCAGCGCTGGCATGCCGCGAAAAAATGGCGCGGAAAGTGTTTATACGGTGCCTTTTCGAGGCGCCGTAATTTAGGCGTCTCAAAATTGTCTTCGTCTAAATCAGCCTTAAGCGTGAGTTCGGTGGCCTGAAAATCCTTCTTTGCAAGTTCCATTTAGATTCGGCGTTGGGAGTACAACCCGCTAGTATGATCATCTTTACGCCGAGTAATCCAAACAACAGGCTGTAAGTGCAACTTACAGCCTGAAAGGCTAGTCCAATGTTCGAAATTTTACCGTAGTATAGTGCCGTCCCACCCAAATAAAGTTTGATAGGAGATCGAGAGCGACGGCGCTATAAGACCATTCAATTTCGAACATCGGAGTAATCCTTCTGGTAAGGTTTGCGCGAAGGCGTTGGTTAAGGACAGCGCACAACCCATTGTGGAGAGCTTTGGGTGTGACCTATGTCCAGCAGTGGACGTAAGTTGGCTGATTATGCTAATAACTAACGTAAATTTCTAATCATGGGTGTCAATCATCAGAGGAGAAAACCAGGTATATCCGTGGCTTTGTTGTTAATTTGCAGATTTTGAATTTTAGTCCTTAAACTAACTGTCACTAACATTTGAACTGCCATGTTTATCACATTGTTGATGAAGGGAAATCATGATGTTGACAAAAATGCGCTTTGATCTTAGATTCATCATCATCATATCAGCTGATAGACCACTTCCACTGCTGGACGAAGGCCTCTCCCAAAGGTCTCCACAACGATCAGTCTTGCGCCGCCCTCATACAGTTTCTACCCGCGATTCTAACCAGGTCGTCGGTCCACGCTGCGTCTTCCGGAACCGCGATCGCCACACAAGAACCTTTTTGCCCCAATGGCCATCGGTTCTACGAGCAATGTGCCCAACCCGCTGCCACTTAAGTGTGGCGACTGATCTTATATTATTCTGTGATACTTAGAGTTTGACAAAAATCTGATAAGAATAGAAGAAATTAAATTAATATTATTGCTACACGTAGCCAAATCCCTTCTTTAGTTAAGCCATCAGGACTTTATGAACCTAAATACGGAATGAAAAAAGAAAGATATCATTGACGTTCCTCGATTTTCCTTAGGTACTTACCCTGAAACGATGAATCTCCGCCAAATGACGTGGAAATAAAATATATGGATGGTCTCTACGTTCGCTTCCCGCAATTTATTTGTTGACCGATTTGAACGAATCGCTTTTGGGTAATATTACTAAATTGTGGATAGACATTGGTTACTTTGGAGATATGCTTATGTAGGCTTCTCACTGAACGGGCCGAGTCCAATCGCATTTGACTAGTTGCCAAAGGAATTGAGAGGGTATGCTCTGTGGTAACATGTCATTTGGATAGAATTTAAAGCGCTCTCGCTCGGCCATCGTCGCGACCTGTCGGCTCTGGTCGGACACTGCCACGTGCCGTCGGATGCTGTCTCGTCCGATCGCATCTGGTTGGATCCGTACGGCCATCGCCGCGGAGTGACATCGCGCTGTGTGTGACGCGGTCAGCTACCGTCGAGTGCTCCGCCATCCGATGCGATGTGGTAGCAGCCGATTCCGCTCGGCCCGGTCGAATAATGTAGCCACGATTTTGCCCGACAAGAGGTGCAGCGAGCGGTTGAGTCAGAGATTCAAGCGCGGCGGCTATACGAGTGAGCGAGACACACGTACCGCGTACTATGCTGCTAAGACCGAAATCGTGGCATCGTTCCTTCTCTGCATCTGACCTTTACGATGCGCCGGCAGTCAATCTGACTCGACCTTATCAAAATATAAATATAGGTAAATATGTGTGTATACAATTTTATATAAATGATGATGATGTCCTCCTTGACGTATCCGTCAACGGCGACACCCTGTCACTTATTTCTGGCATGCGCGCGCACGTGGCTCGTGAAACCCAGCTTGTTCACGAACACACGATCACAAGTGGGACAGTGAAGCTGTCCGTCTGCGTTGTACGTGTAGCTGTAGGAAGGCCTGGGTTGCGCCTTTCGAAGCTCGCGTTTCGCATCGAGGTCTTTAAAGCATGGCCTTCCACGCCTGTCTTCACAGCCTTCCGCCATTCCGGCCTATGCGTCGCAAGCTCCTCCCACGAACCACACGGTATCCTGCATCCAATAAGATGGCGTTTCAAGGCGTCCTTGTAGCGCAGATACTGCCCTCCAGGCTTGCGCTTTCCAAGCTCTAGTTCTGAGTAGAACATGGTTTTGGGCAGCCTAATGGAATCCATGCGCACAAGGTGTCCACACCACCGCAACTGGCCCTTCATGAGCAGACTTCCCATACCTGCAGACTCAGTGCGACGAAGAACCTCCGAGTTAGGAACCCGATCTTGCCAGCGTATCCGCAGTATTGCCCTGAGACATCTCATATGGAAGGTGTCAAGGCGCCGAATATCGCCTTTGTATAAACACCACGTCTCAGAGGCGTACAGAAGCAAAGGTAGAATTAGAATAATGGCTCTGTACACGGAAAGTTTCGTGCGCAGCTTAAGGTCATGGGATTTCCAAACTCGCTGATTTAGTTTACCAAAGGCTGCAGCAGCACTGGCAATTCGTGCCGAAAGTTCAGTCTCTAGGCGATTTTCATCACGAAGAATGCATCCAAGGTAGCGAAATGACTTCGCTTCGCTTAGAGGCATCCCGTTTAAAGTAATAGCTCTGCCACTACGGGAGCTACCCCTGACAGGCTGTTTCATGACCTGAGTTTTTGATGTACTAATCACCAGACCAAACTTCCGACACGAGCTGTCAAGGTGATTTAAATATTGCTGGAGAGATTCTGGGTTGTCAGCCATAAGGCAAACATCATCAGCATAGAGGACTTCAAGCACAGGCACCTTAAGAGTCTTGCTCTTCGCTTTGAACCGAGCTAAGTCAAAGACGCTCCTGTCAGATCTAACATTGAGCGTGATCTGCCCACCACAGTTCTTTAGTGCATCCTTCATTACCACAGCGAAATAGATGGCAAATAATGTTGGAGCCATGACACAGCCTTGCTTAACTCCGCTAGTAACCGGAAATTGGTCTGTGAAGTTGTGATCGTGTCGGACTCGGGCCTTCATGCCCTCATGGAATTGACGAATTAAATTTACAAACTTCACAGGACAGCCGATTTTCTCAAGAACTTTCCACAAGGCGGTTCTTGGTACGCGGTCAAAGGCTTTTTCCAGGTCGACAAAGCACATATTAAGGTCACGAAGTTGTTCCAGACTTTTTTCTTGAAGTTGCTTGACAACGAAGATGGCATCAACCGTGCCTCTATTAGGGCGGAAGCCGCATTGACTCTCCGGAAGGAAGGTTTCAGCTAGCGTATTGAGCCGCTTGTTTATTATGTGGGCCAAGATCTTACCAGCCGCTGAAAGCAAAGCAATGCCTCTATATGAACTGCAATCTGAAAGGTCTCCTTTGCTTTTGTACAATTTACAAATAGAGGCATCCTTCCAGTCTTGAGGAACAACTTCTTCATCCCAAATGCGAGTGACCAGGTCAAATAGCTTGTTCTTTATAAGCGGTCCTCCATACTTGTATACTTCCGCAGGAAGGCTATCTGACCCTGGCGATTTACCATTTTTCAACCGCTTGATGGCACTGATAAATTCCGGAAAAGACGGCGGGTTATCAAGATCGTCAGAAGTAGGCAGGTTTTCAAGAGAAGAAATGTACGCAAGATCTGCATCTGACTGGCAGGATTGAGCACCTCATTAAAATGCTCTGCCCAACGAGCAAGCACTTCAGCGGAATCTGTCAAACGTTTGGTCTTATCACCTGTATACACTGGAGCAGTCTTTTTGCAACGAGGTCCAAAAACTGTCTTCAGTCCCTCAAAGAACTTTGCTGATTGGTTGGTATCAGTAAGTATCTGCAATTCTTCAGCTTTACGCTGCCACCAGTTGTCCTTCAAACTACGTACTTTCGCTCTTAGTTCCTGCATTGCGGTCTTACGCTCAGTAGCACTGAATCGCCCTCTAAGAGCACTCCTTGCATTTTCAACGAGAGCTCGTATAGCAGCATCGGAATCATCGAACTAGTCCTGGTTTTTCCTTTGCTGCTTACCTATAACTCGTTGAGATGCCGTATGCAGAGTGTCAGCAAAAGAATGCCACTCTGCATCGATAGAAGTGCTCGCGACACTACTAGCTTGAGCGTCAGCAAACTCTTGATTGAGATGGAGCCGCGCGTCTTGATTGTGGACTAGTTTTGCAAAGGCAAGCCTCGACGGGACTTTGTGATTTGCTCTACGCGGGAGTTTGTACTGTAACCTTAGCTTAGAGCGTACAAGGCGGTGATCTGTCCATCCTTCAGCTCCTCGCATGACTCTCGTGATTCGTACATCCCGTAGGTCTCGTCTTCTAACGATAACGTAGTCAAGGAGGTGCCAATGTTTGGAGCGCGGATGCATCCATGTAGTTTTGTACTTATCTTGCAGCCGGAAAAAGGTGTTAGTAATGCTGAGACCAAACTCAGCACATAGAGTAAGTAAGGAAGTTCCATTAGCATTGCACTTTCCAATGCCATGTCTCCCCAGCACATCTTTCCAGGCTGTGTACTCTGTACCCACCCGCGCATTAAAATCACCGAGCAAGATCAATTTGTCGCCGGAGGGAATGCCTAGCAAAACTTCACGAAGATCACCATAGAAACGCGCCTTATCCTCGTCCGATGATGGTAAGGTGGGTGCATACACACTAATAAGGTGCAGGAATTTCCGGGGACCCAGATGGAAACGAAGTGTCATCAGCCTGTCGGAGATGCCCTTCGGTGGTTCAACCAGTGATTTCGCGATACTATTTCTAATCGCAAAACCTACCCCGCTTGCAGCTCTCTCTGCAGACGGCTTTCCAATCCAGTAGTATGTATATCCACCTAAAACCTCACAAAGTTCGCCACTATCAGTCAGATGCGTTTCACTGATCGCAGCAATATCAACACTATAGCGGAACAGTTCACGTGCAATTAGGGCTGTTTTCCTTTCTGGGCACAAGCTGTTATCACTTTCGCGGAGTGTTCGCACGTTCCAGGCAGCTATATTAAAGGTTTTTGTACTTATGTGTCTCTTTCGACCGCTATAGATGGTGCACAGACGACCGCGGTTAGACGTCTGCAATAGGGTGAGACGGGCTTTGTTTAGGCCACCTTTTCTAGGCCCTTCCCCGAATTGGGGAAAGCAGTGCGATCCCTAAATAGGGCTGCTTTGACATCAAGCGAGCTGCCGAACCGATCCTTCCGCCTCAGTCAAGTCTCGGAACGACCATCACCGCCCGACCGCCATACGTGCAGAGAGCCAGCTAGAGACCGAGCACACCAGCCCGAATCCCCACCACCAGTCTCCATCGCCGTAGGACTTTATGTTCGCAAAACCAGATTTGTTGCCAAGGGTCATCAGCGCGAGAACATATTTTAGGTGGACAAGCAATTGCGCAGGTGCAGATCCACCCTCTGGTCCCATGCCCCCAAGTGCCAATGGACCGGATATCCGGTACGACCAGCAGGAAGCACAGAATGCAGGAAATTGACTATAGACTACTATAGGACCCCAGTGTATACCCTCACAGGCATATTTCCATGTGCCTTGCCTCAACGCTAAAGAAGCCAGACGCGATTGCCTATCGACGGTGCGCTGCCACCTATACCGAAGAGGACTTGCTACAGTTACCAGGGAGCCGACTAGCTAAAGCCACATTTGCCAAAAGACACCTGCGACCCCCTTCACCAGGTTTAGCCCACGGGATAACGTGGTTTACCAGGGTGTGGCCGCTGTGTGCAAGACAGCTACTTGGAGCCACTGGTGAAGAGTTTGTGGAGAAAACCACTACACCCCAAGCCACTACACCCAACCAAAGCCACTACAGCAACCACTACACTACAATTTTATATAGGACAACGATTAATAGGTAAGTGGTAAGTAAAGTATAGTTCTCATTTTGACGTATTCAGCTACATCACCTTTAAAATGTCAAATTGCCAATGTCACAAGCATTATGGATGGAAAAAAACGATTTTGATTCTTTTATAAATGATAAGATCGACGAATTCTTCAATCGTATATATCGCAATGCTACCTCGAAATATCCATCTAAAGTAATTTGCTAACTATTTGGGGTCAGTGCTCCATTAGCATTGGACTGCCAGTTAACTGCCAAACAGACAAGACAAAAATATCTGGGCTTTAAGTGCTTGGGGGCTTTGCGTCGCTGAAATGTTATCAATAATTAATATTATGAGGTAACAGTCTGAATGCAAAAAGAAATATTTATAATAAAGTTTCGTCGAATATTTTTATTAAATTTTTTGTATTAAAGTAAAAAAAATATATATGTTATGCTTTGAGCTTGATTTGAAATTTGATTTACGCTAGCAAATGATACTGCTTTAAAAAAATCTATGTTAGATTTACATCTAGAATTGCGAGTAGATAATATTTCACTCGTTTGATAACGTCGTTACTGAAATATTTTCATGCCAAATATTATTTACTAAAACTGAAAATAATACCGAATTTTAATTTAACTGTACGATCGGTCTTGCGCCGCCCTCATCCAATTTCTGCCCGCGATCCAAACAGGTCGTCGGTTTTGCTTCCCCCTGACCCTTACCCCTGATTATCAGGCAATACAAATGAATGATTTGGAGCTGAAATTCTCAAAACTAAACTGCCCGTCGCCGTCGGGTCAGGTCCAACCAGGTCAGTCTGCTATCGATTTTGTGCCAACAGACCTGTGCCCAGCAATTAGCCTTGGCATTAGCCGCGAGAGTTCCGTCGCTAATTTCATATTGCTATGAATTATTATACTGGGTGTGGTATGTGTAAAGAACAGTAAATTAAAATACAGATTCTACTCTAAACAACATTTGATTTGAAGTGTCATATGTTGAGTACAAACGAAGACACAGTAAACTGGTAATTATTATTGTCAATCCGCACTCGCAGACGGCCAAGATAGGCTCAGCCTAATTTGGTTTTGGTTCGTTGAAAATACTATTTTTTTGTAAACGTTAATACGTTATTTGTTTAAAGTAAATAATATCTGAATACTCAATTTTTTTAGTCGCTGAAAAAATATTGTTCAGTTTGAGGAGTAAAATCCGTGTTTTAATTTATTACTCCTGTTACACGTCACACCCGGTATAATTTTTGAGAAGCCATACCTAGCTTAATTAGGAGTAAGTGATACGCGCCCATCCTTTTTGCTGACTTGTCTCGAATAGTGTTCCATTCCATATAATTTTCATTTCGTCGACTGGTTTTTCCCTAAATTCTCAATTTTTTATGACTATATCGAAAATATTGTAAAATGCATTCGATCTTGTATATTAACTTTATAATGGGAAGGGAGACAAATTTTACGTATTGACTATCCACTTTTTAGGGTTCTGTACCTAAAGGGTAAAAAATGGGAGTCCACTGTTCATCAGCCCTTCTGTCCGTCTGTCTGTCTGTTTGTCACCAGGTTCTCATGAATCGTGATAGCTAGACAGTTGAAATTTTCACAGATAATGTAGTAAAACGGGGTTACTTTAGGAAAATTTGGGGCTACTTTAATAGATTTAAAATGGTTATAAAAACGCAAATCCTGCATTTGAAAGTAACCCCGTTTTACCGTATTTCTGTTGCCGCTATAACAACAAAGTGGGGCTTCCATACAACAAACGTGATCGAATACGTTAACTTTGCACCTCATTTGTATTCAGCGCAAACTTAACTTAACCCGGCCAATTAAGATGAGATAAATTTATAAATGTTTTTACGGAACCCTCGGTACGCGAGTCCGACTCGCACTTAGCTATTTTTTTGGTACATAATGCGGACAAGAATGTTTGCTTTACGTTGCTGTTTAATTGCTTTTTTAAACTACAAAACGTATATCAAATTCTATGATTTGATTTAAAGATTACTTTGTCATATCAATAATGCTACTTGACTGAAAAACGGGGGTTAAAGAAGTGCCCTTCGTATCAGTTACAAAAAAAACATTTAAACTAGTTTCCTAACAGTATAAAATGTATTTTAAAACAGTCACTGACTTAATTTTTTAACCTTCACAACTCCAACCCTCTTCCAAACTTTTTCAATCACTGATTAAGACTTTTTCCAGATTGAAAACAACGCAAATCTAAAAATTAGTTAAAGTCCAATTTTACGATTGTTTTTCTTCTGTAACGTTCTGGAACTTTCCCAAAGTACACTTAACTCTTTTCTTTTGCTTCGGGGAACTTTGTTACCAAATGCCATTTCCAGAAAATTAATGGGGAATTTTTCCTCCATTTAAACCTCCATTGCTCAGGGTTCCTTCATTACGTTTCACCCGGCCGAAGGGAACGATGGAGAACGATTGTGCTTGACACCTTGGTAACGACCTTCACGTTACCGTGACGTTCTTATTAAAAACTTCTTTAAGCATATTTGTTGTTCAGTTTATTGAGGCAACAAGGAGTCATTATTGAGTAATTTTTAACTAAACTCAGATGTAGCTATCGGTTTGTTTTGTCGGTTCCGTACGCATTATTATACGTGCGCGCCTGGTTATAGAATAAAAGTGATGTGATGTCTATACGACCCGATTCGCATTGGCTTGTACATTATAGAAAATGCACACCTATTTTTTACAGTTCTTTATACTTTTATTCTGTGGCCGAGACTTCATGCCGTTGAAACATTGTTCAACATATCAAAGTGCGACGAAATTAAAATAATAATAATCCATGGAGTCGCTCACTGTAATGTTTTTTCAAAGTCGAAGTCGAAGACATATTAGATACCATGCTGTTTTATCATGACTAAATTCAGTATAATTAAGCGTTTAAATTCTGTACGTAGTATAAAATATAAATTATCAAATTCATCGTAAATAGTTAGAATTTTATAACAAATGGCTCTAAACGTAATTTATTTAATATCTTTGCGACCTGTACACATAATATATATAAAAAGTCTTACCTTTACGATAACTTAAAAATATATATTGTTGAAGTGAAACTTCTAATGCGATTTCCAACAAGGTTGCGTTAAACGTTTAACGGTTGCGTTAAACGTTTAACGCTACCGTGGAGGGGGTAGGAAAGCACTGTTGCGTTAAACGTTCTACGCTCCTGGGGAGGGGGAATAGAAAGAGACAGAGCGAGAGTGAAGAAGTTTGTCTTAAAGAAACAATATGAGTTCACTAAAAATCAATTTCTACCCCTTCCTATTTTCATTTCCACATTACGAAGTTTCACTTCTTCCGCGCGGAGGGACTCCACGCACTATTTTTTTATCTTTACATGAGTTTGGTAATGATATAATAACTTAAATCATGGTATCTAATATATCGCCATACATGCTTAGACTTCGACTTTGACTTTGAAATAAATAATAATTACCTATGTAACTACTCCATGGATTTTAGAATCACGGTATGCTTTCAAAAGTCCTAAACCTTGTAATAATACTTGTATTATAAATCACCAGGCATTTTGCACGTTTGACAATACTCGTGCTAAATAATCAAACCCAAAGTGACCTTTATTTAAGAAAAAGACAAATTTATTCCATTGAATTAAACACCCACGTCTAATGCTCCTTCTTAGAAACACAAATTAGCCTGAGGGTAAAACGTCTATTAAATTAATGATTAAAATGTATTAAAACTTTACAACAGTGCCCTGAAAAAACGAAGTCAAAGAAAAAAAATACTAATGAAAAATATTGACACTAAAGATAAAATTATGAAAGAAAAATGTATTGTGATCCACTGCAATGTAAGAGGGTTCGAACCTGCAACCCTACGTTTCCAGCGCAGTGCTCTACGGACTGATCTATCACATCGTTACGTCAATTACACCAAGTTTTTGATTTCATAATGCTGCGCTCCTGGAGCGTCCTCTGCGTCATATGTGTTTAAATTTTTTATGCGCACTAGCCATACACTAGGATGTGCGTTTACACGCACGATCCTCAGTCCCCCAGTTACAGCAAGTGCAAGGATATTGATGAAGAAACAATGCCTTTACACATCAGGCATTTTAATTTAACCGTCAAAGACAAATAGGAATATACAAAGTTTCTATTTGTCTTTGACGGTTAAATTAAAATTGCGAATTAAATACAATTATGAGTTATGAGTATGAGTATGAATTGTATTTTAATATTAATTATCGGCTCCATAGTTCTATAAAG
Organism: Apotomis turbidana; assembly: GCA_905147355.2. Lineage (NCBI taxonomy): Eukaryota > Metazoa > Arthropoda > Insecta > Lepidoptera > Tortricidae > Apotomis > Apotomis turbidana. Next base: position 24,899,247 of record LR990286.1, read on the forward strand.
TCCTACCGTGCTATACAAGCCCGATGCCTACTGACAAAGTACAGCTAGAATTTTACAGGTCAATTCCACTAACGAACCGTTCGGATGCATCAGTAAAGTGAAAAGTTTTCTGGCACCGCTGCTAATCTACCGTATTGTTCGAAGAAGTCTCTCTTGGATGCAGTTAGCGAAATTAAAACTATTTTGGCAAGCAGGTGGATAAATTGTTCTATTTGTTTGTGAACGGATGCATTGTTATTTATGAGACAAAAGGATTTCTGGGACGTTATTTACAGTGTTATTTGTTTGGTCAATTGGAGCCGCCTACGACTATACAATAAGCTTCGTAAAAGATTACTTACTTAAATTAATACAAGCTCAAGTGGGACTAGGCAGGACACGACTGCCGAATGTATCCATAACTATCCAAAACTATCCACTGAGTGGATACCGCAGGATGGCTACCGAAGTAGAGGCAGACCAAACATGAGATCGCGGGATGACCTGTACGCATTTGAGAACGCAGGTACACCAAGTTCGTCCACATAGATACATAGGCAAATCCTTACAGCTTTGGGCCATTTTTTTTTAACAAGATTCCCGTTATGTCCGGCGATTTTTGGATTTTCCTGTTAAAAAACGATTATATTTTCGACGTAAGTGTTACGTAGTGGAAATTAAAATTCCCATACATTCACATCGAAAACGCAATCGATTGTGAGTAGAACGTCATGTTCTAGAAGAAACAGGGAACACTTAAGGTATTGTTTTGGAAAACGCTCTATTTAAAGCTGCCAGATGCGGAGCGGAGCGGAGATGTCTAAAATGGACCAATCACATTCCTCAGATTTAAATGCACTTCTTTTGGGATTCACAATAACGCAGCCTGATTGGTTAATCGTCTCCGCTTCGCTTCTGTGCACAGACAGCCTTAAACTCCCAATATAAAAGCGGTACTGCACTACCCTTTTCACGAGCGACCACTAAATCTTCAAAAACGCGGTATTGAACTAAAGCGGTATAATATTTCAAGCATCAGTATAATAGGCTGAGTCTTTTCATAAGCATGTTGGCTCCAAGCCAGTCTTCTAGGGAAACTGAAATTGAAACGCTGAATATTCAAACGTGTGAATTTACTTACGACACCTCGCTATGTTGTCTGTTCAGTGATAGTCTTAGTGATGTGGCACATAAAATTTTATGCTCACTTCAATAATTATTATTATTTTCTCCTCATACTTTCTTCGGATTCCGCGACCGTTACACATTTAAACGGATTACACCGCGTATATTAATTATTTGAGCCTCTCCCTGACGCCTTATGGTTACTATTGTCAAAGGTTGACTAAGAAAAACACAATTTTTCTGTGTCAAAGTAAGATTTACTAAGCTTCCCTACGAACTTTATTTCAGAATACTTTTTTTTGGCTTCTGTTAGTCATTTGTTCTGATTTCCGTTGCGATACATAAAGTATACCTACTAAACCAGCGGGCTTATAATTGTAACATTTATCACGCGGTGAGTAGGTAAGTGACAAAGCATCTGTCACTTTCGAAAACTAATATGAGTATAAAAGTGACGGATACTTTACAGATTATCTATCGCATAATAACCGCGACTATCTTAGCCTATCATTAAGCACGAATGTTGGTTGTAGCGTAACTCTTCTTTATTTCTAGCCGTAGTCGGCTAAAATTTATCTAGCGAAAAACCAGCATTGTATGTACAGCTAGAAATCGAATATCGCTCGACTTGTTACGAATCGGTACGCGGAATTTTAATCTGTAATTTTTTTTTTTATAATTAGTAAGTACTAATAGGATGCTCCATTTCTTTTAAATTAAGTAAAAAATTTGTAACTAGTTAAACCAGAATTTCGTTCAGTAATTATTTAAATATAGGTAATTAGTTAAGTTTAAAAGCATAATAATTATAAAAAAAGACATGTAACCTAAAAGAAAAGCGGGGCCACCCAACACAGGCTTTTTTTCTTACCTTAGATTATACTGTGTTTGATGAAATAAAAATATAAATATATTTTTTTATTTTTTAAAGATCATCTCAGCACAGCACTATCTTCAATGCAATATTAGTATTTGTCTCGACGCCCGAGCGATAGAAGTATTGCAATATTCAATTCCAAACATCTTCCAGTGACTGGATGTCAAAGACTTTGTGTACTTACTGCATGTTTACTATTAATATAAACTTCAGCGTTGGGAATATCGTGGGACTTTGACTTTTCAACATAATACTGTGCTTGATGCTGTCTAGAACACTTTTATTAAAGTTGGCGAGAAAATATGAGGAGGAAGGACGGAGTGAAACTAAAAAGGTTTACCTTCAAAAATGTTTCAATAAAGATCAAGAATTTAAGAAAAGTTTAAATATAATTGGTGTTTTAAATTTTAAATTAAAAGGTACAATAAAGGTAAATAATATTGAATATTAATTCAATATTATTTACCTTTATTGTACCTTTTAATTTGGATTACCACATGCTATCTGTGATTGTTTTATTGAAATTAAAAACAGAACTGTCCTAGATAGATAAAAGATCTTAATCTCAATTTACAATTGAGAGTAAAAAATATGAAGACTTTTCAAATCCATGTCACTTTTTTACAGTGACAGTAAAATAAATCCAGGGCTAAAAAAGTATTAGTTAATGTAGAATCCACTTAGCATGTGTCATTAGTTGGGCTTACATATATCTTAGAACATGCTATTAAAACTAAACATAACTACAAAATTTGGAATTCTTAAAATTAAATATTGTCTGAGATCTTGTCACTTTTTCCAATTAAAGCGATTATCTTGGAAACTACTAGTCCTATTTCAACCAAACATAGCAAGGAACCATGTCGAAGGACAAAACTTATGATAAAAAAAAACTGCACTCAAATTGAGCCATCCATATGCCACAGAAAAACACACGGATAAACTTGTTAAACTTGTAACAGAGGGGTCTGTTTTTGTCGGAGGTTATAGTAACAAAGTGCTTCAAGTCTAAAATGCAGGATGCAAATGAATATATCTTTTTCCATTCCAAAAAGTTAGAATTATTATAAAATATATTTCTGACTTCTGAAGGCAGTATTCATTCTACTTGTTACCAGGAAAACCGACCCGTTTTCAGAACTCATAAATATTCTACCAGCTGGAGATGAGGTAACAGTTTTCAGTATTGCAGTATACAAAATATTAATATTACTAGAACCAGTATTTTAACTAGGATCATTTTTACATCAAAGTGACTTATTTCTCAACTCGCGATTTTATATTTATTATTTTCAAACAGTTGTAACTCAGTCTAGATAATGACCGCTTTGGTTTATAAATATAAAAAGTAAAATAGGTATTCAAGAAAAAACAAGGTAGCTGGGATAATTTATGAATTTGAACATTATTATTTTGATGTGAGTGGATTCAATGGCAGTTAAACCTTAGTATGGTTTTGCTGGTTGAATTATTGTTAAATTTATTGCTTTTGTTGTGTAATAAATAAATGAAAAAAAAACTCCCTTTAATTTTGACTTAATACTCTCACTAATACAAATATAAAAATTAAACGCATAGTAATTACTCTTATCCTGTGACAACTAAATACTACAAGAATGCTAGATAAAAAATATTTCTTCTAAAATATTATACATTTATTTTATGCACCCCACAACCTTTCATTAAATATTATAAACATAATCAATTTTAAGATAATGTAATGATTAGTAAGGTTGAAGTAGCATCCACTATGATTTTGCTCTATTTCCGTATATAAGTATACGTACATTTATTTAATGTCTTTTTAATTCTTGAACCCTTACTACTGCAAGTAATATTTTTACTGTGATATGAAGTAACCGCCATATTTTATTCTAACCCACGAGTAGTTGTTAGTACGGTTGACGTTTAAGCTGAGTTCATATTTTAAGTGAACTGACTTATTGAAGACATAAAAGGTAGGGCATACATTTTAAAATATTGCAATGCAAATATGACCGTTGTTATATGGGCAAACCACCATAGGTTAGAAACTATGTGAGGCCGGGACGGGATGGTAGGATTATCCACGTAACATGATGGCAATGTACGAAACTACAATAATACGCCAAATGTTTTTGGGGTGGGCAAAATTGAACTAACAACTACTTTTGATTAGGAGATCAAACATTTTTTTTGTTAAAGCTACATATAGTTCGATATTCTTTAATATAGGAATACCTGATAAATAGGAGAATGTTGGAAAAAGCTAGTCGTTTTTAAATTGATTTCTTGACTGTTATATTTATTAATGGCAATACTGGTTTTATTCTTATTTACTCCAAACGTATTAAAATAATGTTGGAAACTACAAGCGCCTTAAACTCCCCGAGCACATCACACATACCCAATTGACAACATTTCTAATTTTCAAATGGTGTTAAGTTTAAAGTAATTTGATGATTTTATTATCACAAATCCCAAAACTATTATTTTGAGGCATCCAGCCCATGTGTTACTTGGGTTCAATAAACTAAGTCAAAACCAACAAAACACTACTCGAATGTCTCGAATATGTGCCGTGATTTGTATACGAAACGATAGGTATACATATATAGATAAGGCGTAGGATTAAATTTGCAGATGTGGGTAGGGCAAGCAAAATGAAGATAGACATTTGGTAAAACCAAACATTGTGGAAAGTGGGCACTGAGTGGTAGGTACTCCGAATTACCGTTACTTTCCTGGCCCTTAATTCGACAATTCGAAATCCGAAATTTTGTCAATATAAATGCATTAAATTTCAATTCAAAAAGTCATATAGGTTAAATGGAAATAAGAGGAGCAATCAAAATAATAAAATAAATAAATATTAAGGGACAGTCTTACTCAAATAGACATATTATGTAGTCCCAAACTAAGCAATGCTTGTAGGTACTGGGTACTAGACGACGATATACCTACAACTACATAATATATAAATGACATCCATGACCCAGGAACAAATATTCGAGTTCATCACACAAATATTTGTCCTTGCCGGGATTCGAACCCAGGACCGCCGGCTCAGTAGGCAGGCAAATGTAAGCCTATCGATGTCACTCATTACAGCTCGAATAGTAATATAATATGCAATTACTACTTATAAGTAATCGTATTAAAATGAAGTCTAAAAATACACTTTAAATACGAGTGAATATTTTATGATATATAATGTGAAGAATATGTAAATATACAAGTAAAAAAAATGGGCAAGTGCGAGTCCGACTCGTACGTTTGTTGTATGGGAGCCCCCTCAAATATTTATTTTATTTTATTTTTAGTATATTGTTGTTATAGCGGCAATAGAAATACATCATCTGCGAAAATTTCAACTGTCTAGCTATCACCGTTCTCGAGGACGGACGGACAGCGAAGTTTCAGTAATAGGGACGCGTTTTTACCCTTTGGGTACGAAACCCTAAAAAATTAAGACAGTAATTACTACTACTACTAAAAAAATATATTTCGATAACATAATTGTGTTTTGAAATAAATATAAGACATATATATATCGACGGTGGAAAGGAGAAACCCTTTAAGGGACATTTTGCTAATTTTACAGGAGAGCGTTTAAAAGTATTGATTTTCTAATAAAAAATCGTTTTTCTAGTTTTAAGAGACTTCAGTTCTATTAACGTATTTTATTAAATTGTGATACCTCTCCATCACTAGTAACGTTTTTGAAAAAAAAACCGGCCAAGTGCGAGTCGGACTCGCGCACCGAGGGTTCCGTACAAACACTTTCCATCCCTAAGTGGTTAAGTTAAGTTTGCACCTGGTATGTATAGCGCCCCATATAAATTAGGTGCAAAGTTAGGTATTAAAAAAAAAAATATGGTTTTCGTAATTATTCCTTTATCTATGCTATAAGACGTTGCTTCGTACCAAATTTCAAGATTCTGAGTTCACGGGAAGCACCCTGTAGGTTTTGATTCCCTTGCAAGTGTCGAAAATTTGCGGCATAAACGGCTGTATCTTTTGATTGCGTTGGCTTAGAAGTTTGATTTTTTCACAGCTTCAAGGGACAGCAGACCTGAGTAATTGATATAAATTTCAGCTTCATACCTCCACGCGTTCCTGAGAAAAAGGGTCTTGACAGACGGACGGACGGACAGACGGACAACAAAGTGATCCTATAAGGGTTCCGTTTTTTCCTTTTGAGGTACGGAACCCTAAAAATATCTTAGAATCTTCTGATGTAAATGTCGCTTAATTGAAATTGACCGGAAAAAACCCAGAGAAACCCTTTAAGCGACATTGCAATTTTTAGGCAGATAGTAGAAAAAAACAATGAAACGACCTTTTATATCATACTTATTACTAGAATATTACTTTAAGCAACTATAGTGAGGAAAACATTTGCTCATAATTATGAAAGAGATTTTGTGGTCCGGAAATGTGTTATGCAACTATTTTAAATACAATATAAACCCAATTATTCTTAAGTCATATTAAATGGGTACCTAGTAATTCAAAACCGGTCTGTTCATGCTAGCAAGGGCCAAATTAAATATGTAGGAACCGCATACTAGTGTTAAATTAAGTAAACGTGAGAAACTTCATCCTGTACTCGATTGAAGTTATTCAATGTTGATTTTAACTTTTTGAACTCTTAGAGACTGTATACATCTCTAAGAAACAGCTTAGTGTAGTATGACACTCAGAGACTTTATACATCTCTGAGGAAATTAAATTTAAAATATTTAAAATAGCTTAAAATTTTTAAAATATTAAACTAGCACCACGTTTTGTCAAATGTAAAGTAATAAAAAAGCTTTCCGATGTAGTCTACATACTTCAGGACGAAAACAGTCGAACCACTGGAAAATATCATGTAAAAGACATTATAAAAGTTGATCCCACTTAATTTAGTGTTTTCTTCGACATGCAGTCGTTATAAGTATGTTCATATATAATTTTTGTTATAATTGTTCACAAATTTAATAAGCAATTCTTAAAGGACTTTCACATTACAACAATAACAAACACAACTCAATAAATAACAACCTTTATTTTAAACACAAGAACAAGTTGATAAAGAAAATACAACCATATATTATCCTGTAAAACTTATAAATTATACATAATTAAAATTTTAAATCTATAAGATAAAATTTGTTTAATGATAGCATAAATTTAAAATTCAAAATCTAAAAAAAAAACTATTAACAAAAGTCCTTATTCAAATATAATAACGTTACCATTATAACACTGCATGTGGAAACCTTTATGCAATGCATATATATCAACTTAAAAGATATTTACCTACACCTTGTAAGCTATTCACAGAGATGTTTTCTCTTAATTTTTTTGAAAGGAACTTCCGAGTAAGAAGTTCACTATCTACTCTTATCGGTTTTATTGAGTGCAATCATAAAACCAAAATTTTTTTTTGGGCGAAATGCCACATTAAGGAAATGACCCCATCGCAGGGCATTGACCTACCTTTTTTTCCTCGAGGCAACATTTTCTTTCATTTTTGAATGTGATCTCTATTGATATCACACAAGCAACATTCCTTGGCCAGGAAATTGCTACTTACTACTGGATTTGACTTAAAATGTCCCCATGAAAATAAAAATTAAGTTTTTATTTACATCATGGGTCTTGTTGAGATGATTTTATCACTCATCAATATTTTCGACTTAAGTGTTTGAAACACTTCCTAGCATCTTCGTCAAGCGTTACTGATTGAAACTGCAGTCAATCAGATAACCTTAGGCTTGAACTTAGATTTAAATTATTATAGGTTAATCTTTAGTACTAGATTAAGAATATTTAAACTTACATTTCTAGTAATAGAAATAAAAATAACTCTAAGTTGTATAAAACACATAGAATAGGGTTAGCTATTAACTGTGTAGGTACAGTAACATTACATTTTATAAACTTAGGAATTTTGAAACTTAGTCTTAGGTCTAAAAGTTAGAATTAAATACTTAGAATAATTCTGAATTATAAATAGTATTCAACATACATTGGTTATAACCACTAGCGTTATAACAATGTCCGGCTATATATTGGCGTGATTAAACATAGATAGTCTAGGAATACACTATAGTTAAGGCACGTTATTTAATTTTTTTTTTCAACACATGTAGGCATATATATGCGCATTACGTTTGTATGCACACATATATGCGTACATAGCATTTAAGAAGATTTGATAGGCTGGTAGATGGACAGTGACTCCATAGGCCCCTCGTCTTAGCGCGTTTGCCAAGCCTTTTGCTTGACAACGTGACGCCAAGATTCCTAAGGGTTTCGTAGGACTAACACGAGGGTGTCCCTTCAAAACATACTTGTAGGCGCGACGCCAAGGAGTCCATTTGCTACACTGTCCATGGCAGAGGTGGATGCGTAGATAGGTAGAGTTATTTACGGATACTTGTAGACAGAAATACTCGTAGCTCTTATTTTTTTTTCTTCGGCTTACCCGGCTGAAAAACGGATCACTGGGTTTCTCCGTTTTTTTTTATCGCGATGGGGAGTATTGTAGCGGTTTTCTTGGCGAAATCGCTACTAAATACAAACCAGATCATTCACTCGCCGAAAACACAATACAACCTCGTTTCCACAAGCCCTGTGCATCGTTTCTCAGCAATTTAAGCATTATAAAAACCATTAACAATTTCATTACATATCCTATACAGATCGACTCGGCTAATTGTCACTGTCAGTGACAAAGTGTCAACTTGACAGTTGACCGAGCTGTTTAAGACAAACCAACGAACGCTTCAACCGAGAGCGTTCCTTAAGTATTAGTCGTTCTTTTCCGTGCACGTCTCCGGCACCTGTCACCTTAAAGTTATTATGCTATTAGTATTAAATTGTTTCACACTCATATACATTAAAATAAACTAGATTTATTACTATTATTATTAACAATAAATATAATTAAAAGTAAATCCATAATTCCAATAATTAAACCTCACTTCTATATACGGTTGTCTATGCATAGAGTGGAATAAAAATGTGACAGGAAAGGGTGAGGTCTCTCTGGTCGATACGACGAAGCAAGACAGATTCATCCGTGAGTTTTTTCCAATTAGACATTAGAATAAAATATGTAAACTGGTGTTTTAGCTTACAAGAGACGGCCGGTCAACTCGGCGGCCGTTCTCCAAAGCCCTCCGGGGTTAGTGGTGTGCTCGTGTGGTGAAGTGTCACGTCACGCCGACCGCGCGCATGTGCGCGGCCTGCGCCCGCGCTCCCTCGGGACCGAGCTCCTGCTTCGCGTCGTCCGCCCGCAGGTTGTCGGGCAACCGGCGAGCCGCGCCGCGGTTTTATCCCGGCGTCGCCATGCCAAGGGTGTGAGGACGCGCGACCAGCGTCCTTCTCCGTCCTTCAGACGTCGCGGCGTCCTCAAGACGCTGCCTTCATATGCGCGCCGCTACGCGCCGCGCCTGACGTCAGCCCCGGCCGCCCCCGTGCCCCGCGCATGAGCGCGGCCGAGCCTGGCCTGCTGCACCAACACGTGCTTCATCTCGCGCCCGTGGCGCCCCCTGCCGTAGGGCGTTTTTCTGCGTGCCTCGCCAGTCGAGGGGACTCCTGGTGAGGCGATCCCAAGGCAGCGGAGGCCTGCTCTTCGCGTCCACCACCGACAGTACTGTCAAAGCGTTAGAGTGAGTCGACTCTTTATTTTTCTATGCGCATAGAATCTTAGCATCGCTAGTTTATAAGAGCCATGTACCTCTGAAATTGCCAACGCCACCGAAGGCCATGTCTCGCGGTCCCCATTGTAAAGTGTAAATATAATTGCATGCCACTGAAAGGTCTGTTGTATCATTTCACCGACTAATACCACACCTGTGCGAATAGCCATCGAACGGCCCTTGACCTAAAGGGAGAGTGCCCTCCGATGAGTTGATGTCCGGTAACTATTTCCTTATTCACAGTCGCATTCTTGGGTTTGAACCCCGAACAGTCACTTTTTTTTCTTTTTATACGCGACAGTTGGCTACAGACTTTATACATCTCTGGGTATATTTAATATTTTTAATTTATCGTTAAATTTTCATTTTAATGTTCCTAATTAAGATTGATTTGGAGTATCTATACATCTCCTTTACGTGTACCAGTGTAATTAGTTATAACACAAATGTATTATATACTTGTTTTAAGTAGGTATTGTTTACGAAAAAAATACTTACTGTAGAGTTTCTTTCGGCTCTCTTCTCAACAGCGGTCTCCTCTTGCGAAATGCCGGTAGATTCACAATCTGACTTGTAAAAGTGCCCCTGTGGCCTACTTACTGAATAAATTATTTCATTTCATTTCATTTCATTTCCGGGAAAAAAAAACAGGAATGTGCAGGGTAAACATGAATAAGTAAATAAAAACAGAAAAAAAACGATAATGTTTATTTAAATTGCAAGTTTACACTTTTTTTAATCATTCTTGTGTTTTTTAAATTTTACTAGCAGTCTTAGTAATTTATTATAATAACACTATACTAGTAATGGCATACATAATCTTATAGGTGGGTGAATCAACTTTTAATTGCACCTTGTTGCTATGGTTACGCAAAATTCGTCCCTTGGACAACCTAAGCATTTTTCTATGAAACAGTATGAAGATGTCACTTGGACAACAGGTACAGAGTAAACAACACAAAAAAGTAGATTCACCCAGGTACATATTGTTACGCCGGTAGGTTAGGTCAAAAACTTTGAACATCAATTTCAGTGCTTTAGAGGCGTTTTCAGCAGGCTGAAAAGTCATTTCAGGCCGTTTCAGAAGTTGCTCTATCACATATCTAAAGATCGAAATTTCACCCAAGTTGCCGTCGTTTTCAGGCGCCTGAAACATGTTTTCAGTCCGTTTCAGGGCACCCTCTATCAGATGACGCCATAACCTGAAAACCCGTTTTCAGGCGTTTTCAGGACCCCTTATGGGCCTCTGAAGCACAAATCGTTATATGGCGAAATAGCCCGTAGGAGTGACAGAGATAGCACTAGTAGAATGAGATAGCTTTACTCGGAACATTCGAGAAGTGTGTGACAGAGATAGGACTACTAGAAAGAGATAGCTATACTCGGAACATTCGAGAAAGGAGTGACAGAGATTGCACCATTAGAGAGAGAAATATATAGCCTCGAATGTTCTCGGCCCTCACACTGGCCCTTACTAGAATATTCGCGATATGTCTGGACAACGCATCGAGAAAGCGGTTCCGCGGGATATATAAGGCGCCGACGGCCGGCGCGAGTTAGTTACATTTTAACAGCGATCGACTGCTAGTACAAGGATAATCGGAGAGAAAGACTTGAGTGATTAGTGCGCTTTAAGTACAGTTCGTGTGAATAGTGAGTGCATAATTTGTGAAATAGTGTGTGTGTTTTAATTAGCGGATTTTAAGTACAGTTCGTGTGAATTGTAAGTACGTAATTTGGGTAATAAAGTGAGTGTTTTATTTAGTGGATTAATTTGTGCTTTTCTATCAAATACGAACCCCACGCTCGTAACAATATTAACATTATACGTTAATTCGTCTTTTTTGTAATAACAAACTAAATGTATTTCTCTAAAATAAATGTTTTATTGTAAATAATATTCCATATTTTAAACATTTCACTATTCACAACACTACATAATGTTAGATAATCATATTGAAAGCCATTATTTTCAATATTTCAATACGCTATAAATCCATGTGACACATGACATGACAAATATTATGAAGTAAGTAAATTAAAAATAAAATGAGGTTTCTTAACCTAAAGCTCGTTTTCACATATAATTATGTATATGTCACACCAAAGTAAATATCAGTTATTCTGCTTACATTGCAAACTATCATACCAAACATTAAATAAACGTTTCCGACACAGGTCTATTCAAGCGCTCTCATAAAAATGCATTGAAAACTACTTTCGAGCCTCGAATTTAATAACATTTTATACTGCCGCGAACGCTTCATTAAAAATGTAATGTTGTGGTACAATTTTCTCTACTAGAGGGTTTTAATGAACCAAGCAGAGACAAGGGGCGTAATCTCAGGCCGGCTCGCCGCGTGAAACGTAAAATATTGAGCGCTCGTATTTTATTTAACGTTATTAAAGTTTTAAAAGGGTGTGTATTACGACACTTTTCTTTGAAGTGTCTTTAATGATAGTGTTCTTTGTATTAACAATAGCAAGAGGGGCTGCACTAGGCGTTGCGAGCCGTGGTAATAGGCGTTTGGCAAAGAGTATATTATATTGACGTAAAAAGAAACGACAGCGACACTTGTGTGCAGTAACAAAACTCGCGGCTATGTGTGCGTGTCGAAGGGCGAGCGCGGGACGCGCGAGGTGGGGAAAGGCATTCAAGTGTATGCCTTGTCGAAGGATTCGGTATTACAAGGTCACCGACGCCCGGGTTACACCGATAGGCCGCTGTCGCGCCTGTACGTGTGAGCAATTTTGAGGATGTCTGTCGATTCTATTTTTTATTGGGATCAAATGTCTATATAGGACTACCTACACTTAGACTGCTCTAAAAGTCAGAAGTGACCGCTACAGTTCAACATTCCTACAGAGCACTAAAAACGCTCCATACAAATGACCCACCTATATATGACGTCATCTGTGTGGTGGGTAGCAATATTTGTACAGAGACAATAAGTAATTTACCAATATCAACGTGAAAAAGTGCGTTTAAGTTCAGGTTGTGCTGCAATGATTGTTTTGTTAAATTATGAGGACTGAAAACAATTTCAAAATTTCATTTGAATTAAAAAAATATTTCTCAAAAATATTTTAGTTTTATTTGTTTTTTCTTTTTCATGACATATTGAGCTAATTTTATTCATATAACTACACTAACTATGTTGTATAATTCAACATTTGTACGAGTCAATGTGCCGTTGCGGACTACCTATGCCACATTCTACTTACAACACACAAAATCACGCTGAAAACGGAGTTGCTACGGTCGGCGGCCTAACTATTGTAAGTATCACTTTTCAATAAACATAAAATGAAACCAGAAATGTAAAAATGTAACCTAATAATGAGATTACTGGTCCAGCGTGTAAAGCCATTCAAATAAACAATGCAAAGATCGACACATAATAATGAGATGTTTGACTCAAAAAATTTACATATAATCTGATAGAAAACACCTGGAGGTAACCAAACATTCGAGAAAAGCTATTTTAATACAAGACACGAAAATCTCGACCTCCCGAAGTCTTGAAAATTGGTCACGGATTTCTTTCGAGTTTTGAATTTAAATAATTTTTCTTTCACCGCCACCTACTTGCATTTTAGTATTGGCTCAAGTTATAAGCGACTTTGGTGTACTGTAAATATTATAATATTACCCAATATCTCTTAGGACCTACATTAGGTGTTTACTTTTGTAATGGCATTTGTTAGAAATATCATCACTAAATATTATATGCAGAATCCGGAATTATTGCTGCAAAACAAAACGCTGTCGCAATCTAACTAGTGTTAGGATTTTTCTTTATCCTTATTTAGTATTTTGACGAAAAAAAAATAGACAAATATCCAAAAATCTTACACAATCTGAACAGTAAACATAATACCGATTACAATTAATTTTATAAATTTGCTTTCTTGTCGTCGAGTGACGTGGAACGTTCATTTAATACATGGCTTTATAGTAATAAACGAAACAGTCGACTCCCTGAGAATGTTGAGAAATTAATTATCTACATCACTATCACAAACCAAATAAAATGGCATTAGCTGCTCTGTATACTGAAGTGTATTTCGCTTAAGAAATAGCATCTGTCTTTAAGTATTCAGAGTTAAAATGTAGTTTTTCACTGAATATGGAAAAATAAGGGTCATTGTTTTCATTAATCGTAAAAATAACAGGTTTCATCGACCTGGTCAAGGAAAATTGCGCAGCGGAATTCACAACATCACACATTATCACTGCCATTAGTTAGTCACTAATATTACATATTACAATGACACACAGTAGTCTGTCAAGACAATACTTCGTATGAAACAAGAAAAAAACTAAGAAATATTATATGGATTCATGTGTCAACATATTAAAGTGGCGACAAACTCGACAGGGCGGGGCCTCACGGCGGTCACAGATTTTGTAAAGAACCATAATGTGTTTCATCCGCTGTCGCTCATTACGCGCACTGCAGCTATCTCGCCTTCGCCAGGTGTAGCCGAATAACTGAGTCGTCGCAATGCAGCGCTCTCGTATTCATATTGTTGTAGCGTCACTCAGACCAAACGTTTTGAATAAACGAATAAAATAATAACGGTTTCGATTGACTTGTGTTTATTTATTCTAAGTAATCTACAAGAAGAAAATTTTATTTCATAATAAAAAAATTGAGGCATTAAAAGTCAGTCATTTATTTGCATTAAATATAGTTAGTAGGCAAAATCAAATCAGCATTACAAAAAGTTTGTACAAAATTAAGACTTCAAATAAAGTTCAATATATTTTTCCTATTTTGTTACCAATTATTTTAGTAATTTTATATCAATGTATACAGGGTGTCCCTAAAACCAACGCCAAAATGAAGAGGGGTGATAGAACAGCTCATAAGCAACCATATTAAGTCAATTTGACCTTAATAAAAAGTTCATGGTTTTCGAGATATTTGCATTTTTTTTAAACTCGTGACTTTTGATGCCCTGCGTCAGTATGTCGTGTGCCACCACTGCAAATTTAGGTATTTTGTAAATCTGTTTTTTGCAGGATGTTACTAAAAACATATCTTATCGAATGTAATTTAAATTTATTACATATCATGATGCTTTGTCGGTAAAAAAAATAAAAAAAAACGAATTATAGCAATTTATAAAATTTAGCCTGCGGTTTTGATCGAGTTTCATTTAAAAAAAATATTGTAAACTAACATGGCACACAACATAAAAAGATAGTAAATTAATTGTAGTTTTCAAAAAGGTACAGTGTTTTCTAATTTACACAGCAGTTTACGAGATATTGATATTTTACACCAAAAGGAGCTCATACTGCAGTTATTCCATAGTATGGTACCAGAGCCCCTACTAGGCTCAGAGTTTGAATTTTGAACAAAAAATCGATTTAAAGAATAGTTTATTTAGAATAGGAACACAATTCAATTTTAGAATAAAAAAAATTGAAATGTTCATAGCGAACCTGGCAAATAACGTAAAAAGATAGCAAATTTAGAGTTGTTCTTAAGATGGTATTGAAGTGACTTAATTATTTAGCGGTTTATGAGATAATGCAAAAATAATACTGGTTGCCATTTTTATCTGTTAAGTGAATAAAAAACTAAAAACATTAAAAAAAAACGAAACCTGTTTTATGTAACTAAATTAAATGTTCAAATTGTCCGCCATTGACTTGAATACAAGCCCGGCATCTCCTTAAAAATGCTCGACTGATGTGACGTGCACTTCTTGTTACGTCGTTTTGGGCCTCTGCGTAAATGCGTTGTCTCAGCTCCGCTATACTGTTAATCGGTTCATTGTAAACTTTTTCTTTAATATAACCCCAGTAATAGAAATCCAGAGGATTTAGGTCTGGAGATCGAGGAGGCCACAAAATGGGACCTAGACGGCCGATCCATCTCTGTGGATAAGTTTGGTTTAAATGTAGTCGCACTTCGCGTGCATAATGTGCTGGACAGCCATCATTCTGCAGCCACATTGACCTCCGCGTAGCTAAAGGTACGTCGTCGAGAAGATTTGGCAACTCATTCTCTAAGAAATGCAGATAACTTGGACCATTCAGCGTTTCTGGTAATTCAAATGGGCCAATTATTTTCCTATCTAATATTCCAGTCCAGAGGTTCACTTTAAATTGGTACTGCGACCGATCTTCCTTCATTGAATGAGGATTTTCTAATGCATAACTGTGTAAATTGTGCATGTTCATAAATCCATCTCTCTTAAAAGTGCTTTCATCAGACCATAAAACCATATTTATGAAATTGGGATCCTCTCTGTGTTTTTGCAGCATTTTCTGGCAAAACTGAACACGAAGTGGGTAATCACGGGGCAGCAACGCTTGAACACGTTGTATGTGGCATGGGTGAAATCCATAACGACGTAATATTCTATTGGCAACAGATTTTGATATCCCTAAATTACGTTCAATGTTCCGTGTCGAAGTCGATGGGTCGTTTTGAATCTCTTGTAAAACATCTTCATCGTAATCTCCTCTGGGTCTTCCTAATCCGCCACGATTGCCAGGCAAAACGCCTTGTGAGTATGCGAGATGAACATTTCGAAATACTCGATGGTCCGGATGCCTTACATTTGGATATCTTTCTCGATAGAGTCTAGCTGCAGCACAAGAGTTACCTTGACATTTCCCATAGACAAAATGCATGTTGGCATATTCTTGAGGAGTATAATTCTCTGGCATATTTGTAACAAACGCACTACAATTAATCTTAACAGAGCCAAAGTAAATCGAAGTTAAAATCAATAGGCAGAACTCGAGTCCAAGATGCACAAAGCAAAGTTAAATTGTACCAAAAATCCAAATCACAAGGCCAACACGAGTTCTATTGGTAAAGCAAGTCTATTTAAGAAAATAAGAACCCAAACTAAATAAAGCACATCAAACGAATTGACGAAGTGTACTAAAATAACTAAAATAGGTACTCTTTAATCAGAAAGCCGACTTGAATTCGAATTTCGAATTGTGTTCCAATTTGAAATTATGTATTCTCTGATTCTATTTTTAGTTCGAAATTCAAACTCTGAGCCTAGTAGGGTCTGGTTCCATACTATGTGATAACTGCAGTATGAGCTCCTTTTGGTGTAAAATATCAATATCTCGTAAACTGCTGTGTAAATTAGAAAATACTGTACCTTTTTGAAAACTACAATAAATTTACTATCTTTTTATGTTGTGTGCCATGTTAGTTTACAGTATTTTTTTTAAATGAAACTCGATCAAAACCGCAGGCTAAATTTTATAAATTGCTATAATTCGTTTTTTTTTATTATTTTTACCGACAAAGCATCATGATATGTAATAAATTTAAATTACATTCGATAGGATATGTTTTTAGTAACATCCTGCAAAAAACAGATTTATAAAATACCTAAATTTGCAGTGGTGGCAATGGACATACTGACGCAGGGCATCAAAAGTCACGAGTTTAAAAAAAATGCAAATATCTCGAAAACCATGAACTTTTTATTAAGGTCAAATTGACTTAATATGGTTGCTTATGAGCTGTTCTATCACCCCTCTTCATTTTGGCGTTGGTTTTAGGGACACCCTGTATAATAATCTGAAATCAATGTATTGGAAATTACAAAGAAAATTGGTCACAAAGTAGGAAAAATATAGGTAATTAAAATTAACTTTAATTGACGTCTTAATTTTGCACAAACTCTTTGCGTATAAACTTTTTGAGAAATGCTCAAATTCATCTTACAACTGTACTTTTCAATGTTCCGATATGAACTTGCCTCACTAGTGTACGAGTACTTATCCCGACTGACTTGAGATCACCGAAAACGTTAACGTTTTTAACGTGATAAGTATAACGTAAAATGTTTTCTATTTTCGCTTAAGATATTATGAGTTTTACGTGGTCTCACTATCTTAAAGCAGACGAGTATTTAATTATTCGTATTTTAATAAAAGTACCTAATATTAGTATCGACGTTGTTTGTCGACAAATATTTGCTACAGTTTGAGCTTTTTATTAAATATTTCAGGTCATATTGGTATTCTGGAAATATAGCCTCATTCAATGTAGATACCATTTTATTTTATTCAAGAGACACTGGCGTAGGCTATATAAATAACATTGTCAATGAAAATGTTCATACCATGAAATCCGACATAAGACCCTTCAAACGAAGCGTGAAGAAGCATCTCCCGGGCCAGCATGGCAGTGTCAACCGACAAGACACCGTTGGTTCTTGTTAGTTGCTATTGCGACTTGGGCTACCCTTTTTGCTTACTATCAGGCGAAGTGGAGCCAATATGTTGTAGATATATATATAATATATATATATGAAAAGAAAATATGATAGCCCGGCCTGCGTTACGGACATTTAGATAACTGACACGTTTTACGCGTGTAGTTCATTTTTATATGTCAAAAACACAACTCCGTTTAGATCGAATTTGATGTCGTATATATAGGAAGAAAAGTCAAACTTCTATAGGTACATATGATTTGGTTCCGTATCATTTATTATAATGTATCGTAAAGTATATACGTGGTACATACAATCCATTGAGTGGTTGGTCGAAGGGGACAAAGTATAACATAAAAAAAAAATGTAAAACTGCACAACTAGTTGTGCCGTGGGGAAGGATGACAGATTGGCATTCCCGACCGCACAACTAGTTGTGCATGCTAGGTGGTGGTAGTGGTTGGGCAAGAAGTGGTATTTTCCATAGAGATTAAAAATAAATACAAAATTTCACGGGTTTTTTTGACTTCTATACTCGTGGTTACAAGACGATTACTGATTAGTTTACTTTGAAAACACACTGTATGTATTTTTTCAGTTTACCACCGCAAGCATGGAAACTGTGAAGCGTCCGAAGTCTACTTTTAATAAGTCAATAATACGCAATATAAAGTGGCAGTGGGCGGGCACATCACCTGTGTAGAACCGATGGCCAGAAATGATCTGAGTGGTGACGACAGCATACGTTTAAAACGCATACGTTAAGTCACTGTATAAACATTATCGTCAGCGTATTTTCAGCAGCCGTGTGATTTTCTTTATAAAAAATATTTCAAAGTAAGTTCTGAATATTAATGTCACTCCAGTTTACGTCAATTTACAAGGACTGGACTATTGTGACTTACGGAACCCTAAAATATTCACATATGGCAAAACAAAGCACCCCGCGGAGACAAATTACGCCTCGGAAGCCCGGATTTGCCTTACCCTCGAAATCTATCAAGATCCGATCGCTACCCGCCTGCCACTAGAAAATATCTAAATTTAATATTGGAAAATATTTCCTTTCACGTTTTGATATTTTTGCAGCATTTTGTAAACAAGTGTAAATAATAAAATAGTTTTTTTTCGCCTCTTTCATATCTTCTGCTACAGATGACCATAAATCGTCAGCTCTTTAGCTCGCCTTGTAGTGTCCAGGCCGTCCTACGCCGTGATTTCCTAAGTGTGGTCGCCAATCCAGGACCAACTCGTAGGGTACTGAAGGGTCATTCACACATTAGGAAAAACAGGCATCTTTCCTGTGGACAATACATGAGTTAACTAATTCGTTCCATTTTATTTATGCTTTTATCACACAGCTATCAAGGAATAGAAAGCTTGCACATGCATAGGTATAAAGATCCAGCAACAAGATGCCTACAAAGGAGCAGCCTAATTATTTAGTAACTAGGACGCGCCCGCAACTTTGTCCGCGTATTTTTTTTATTTACCGTAGACGGGTAAAAAGTATCTTTGGATGTCCAGCTATTAGTGTACCGAAATTGGTGTAAATTTGTCCAGTCGTTTCGGCGTGATGCGAGGAGAAAGGAAATTATGCCCCCAACAGATGGCGCCAGACTGGCATCAAGCCGCGCGCCCATACAAAACGAAAGGTGACCCCTCTCCATAGAAAACTTATTTTCAATACAGATCTAAAACTGTATAATACTATAGATGTCCGCAGAAGGACGTTAATGCTAACTTATCCTGGAAACTGTGTGAGTCATAAGGTATATAACTTTATTTGGTATAGGCCATAGAATACTACAATAATATTCTGAAAAGAAACATTTTTTAATTTAAAATGCATAAAACCGCAAAAATTCCCTACTTATTACCGAACTATCATAAAACCCACTTAAAAATAAAGAACTCAGCAAAGAGCTTGGCTCGGCTCGGTTGCACTAAATTGAGCCATCGCAAACATTTGCTCAAACACTGAGCAAATGCCCGTTGAGCATTGAGCAATGCCGGCAATTGCCCAACTCATTCATTACTTTCATTGGGAAATTTGCTAAAAAGATCACTAAAATGTAAAAGAATCGTAAAATCTCTTAGCTTTTAAATTGCTAAGATCGCTTTACTAATGTTTTTGGCATATATGAAAGGTTATTGAATTGGCGTTTTCAAAATAAAACGTTATTTAGTAGCTATTGATAGTTGTTTGCTTAGTTTCCAAGTAAACATTTTCAATTCAATTCAATTTTTTTGTGCCCTTGAACAGTATTTGCAGCATGATTTTGATTAGCAAAAAATCTTTTTAAATTTAGAGCACATTTTTAAACTTTAAAGAAGTTAGAAACATGATTATTTTTCATACATTTAAAAATAAGTTTTCCTCCTTTAGGTATTTTTTCTAACCAGGGGGGTATTCGACCAATTTTAGAGATATAATGAATATCTTTCCTTTTCATCGCCATCCGTCACTTTTGACGTGTGCCTACTTGACAAGTGGCGATATCCCTAGAACATCGCAACTTCGTCAATTCGGACGCGCACTTTCGTTTCCTTTGTATGTGACGGCATAAATAACAGGCGCATACTTTAAATTGACCGCATAGTACGAGAAATTGGCCCGTTACGTTTCGTTCAAAACAGAAATGTATATACATGAATAACATTTTTGACAATCATTATCGCCTTCGTATTTCCAAAATTGAGATGAGATATGTCACTTTTAACCCTTTGAGCGCCGAGCGGCAAAGCAATTCACCGTGCCACTGACGCCAAACCAAAAAAAGGGTTAAGCTCATCGCATTTAAATGACAGTTCAATGGCGATATAACTGTTATCTAATGGAGATTTGACGTTTATCTCCAACGGCATTCTCGAATTGGGCCCCTGGATTAATTTTATTTTCAATATCATATAACAATAAGTGTTAAACAGTTTAAATTTTCAATATAATAAATCTTTAATTCTTAAAACTAACAATTTGGGTAGCGAATGTTTTAATATCCAATTTTATATGCATTGTATTATCCCAATTTACTTCACTCAGCTAAGTGTGCACTTAGCGCGTCGTGCCCAAATATTCAAAGTGGACCCTAAAATTAGACCCTATTAAGAAACGTCTCGTGTTGTTTAATTAGTGTATACTTGAGAGACCTCTGGGTTCACTAAACGATAACGGCAAACTAGAACCGTCCGATAACACTGTTAGAAGTAAATATCGTGAAGTTTGCTTCTTTAGGTTAGAACGTTTAACCCTTAATTTGGCAATGTACACCAGCCCGTCTAGCACAACTTGGCTTCGCGACAATTGTCGCGCGACATAGCATCGCCCATCACTCTCCCACAGTACTGTGAAGATAGAGACAGGTAATATATGTATGTCGCGCGAGTCACAGTTGTGCTAGAGGTGCAGAAGGGGTAGCATATCTTGCCGCGACTTGTCGCGTGACTCAGCGTCACCTGTCACGCTCGCACGGTATTGAAAGAAAAGTGACAGATAGTATTTTCGCGCGACAAAGAGTCGCGTGCCTTAGTAACGCTAGCCATGCAGGATTTACATATTCTTAGACCATCTTTTTATATCTTTTTCGAACGAGAATTGATTGCTCTATACAAATTTAACGAGACTAGATCTATCGACGAAGTAGAACATGTAAAATTTTTTTTGTGGAATATCGAATGTTCCGAAATCATCAACCCACAGTCGTCCACTGCTAGACATAGGCCTAATTTGCGCCACCATACCCGGTCCTCCGCTTTCTCGCGACTAGTATATAGTCCCTACCATATTTAAAAGTCAATAATATTAACATGCACATTTTTCATATATGTAAGATTTACTAGAAACATTTTAACTAACAAAATGTAACGAATAATGAAACGACACACAAGGCTGAAAGGTTTGAACAAAATTTATAATTTTCTTGTTTCTATTTTTTTAGTTCAGATTATAAGAACACGGGAAAATGATGCTTCCGAAAGGATAGTTTTTTTTTTATAATGGCAAATTGTTACTAATTTATTTACTCTAGTTTATATAGTTACTGCTTACTGCGCATTAAAAATAGCGTTTCATAAGCCTTCTCAAACATTCCAATCCGTGTTTGGACAAACCACATACAATGGCACCTCACCTAAATAAATCAAACAAAAGGAGCCTAATAATATCAAAACATCAAACAAGCTTAAGTCCTTTATAGTAGACGAAACAATTTAAAATGTATTGTTTTTAGAAAAAATACAAATTCCGCAACAATTTTCTTTGGAGTTCTGCAAATATGATATGCATTATCACTATTTCGGCGTCAATTGGATTTAAAACTTTGACGTTTTACATAAGATCTACATTTTACTTTCAAGTTATTATGAATAAAATAAAAGATTTTACGATGTATTCAGAAACTCATGGATATTCAGTAGTCGTGTTGAACGTGAACACGTGTATAAACGTAATGTCTATTAAACTTTTAAATTATTATGTTGGTTGTGGTTGTTTATGAATTTCTTTAAATGTTATTCAAGTAAATAAGCGACTGATATTAATGAAGATAATGCTTAAGTGAATTAATTAATAATGGAGACTGATCATGGATATTTTGGCATACAACAGGTAACATCAACATTATTTTTAAAAGAAAATCAACATATTGTTTTGTAATTAGGTATAAATCTTGAATTGGTATAGATGACATTGATACTATAATTATAACACTATAAGTTTTATCCTATTCTATGTATCATGTAAGTGTCTATTGTTTTTTTTTATAAAAAACTAGAATTGTATTAAATAAATACTTTTCTATGGAGAGATTTTTGCACAAATAAATATTGTCTTTTTTTCTCATATTAGACGAGTTTTGAGTAGCTGCAATAGTTAGTAATTGCGTTCATCTGAAACAGAAGACAAAATTAAAGGAAGATAAATAAATGCGTGTAAAGATTTGGATGCATAATTGTAATGAGACCAAGTCATAAATAAAGAGAAACATGCAACATGTTTGTTAAACACGAATTAAATACACTGATTGCAGAAGCAATATAGAAAAAACTGTTTAACCCTTTGCCACGGTTACTTGAAACCCAGAATAATACCACATATTTTTAGGCTGCTTCTACACTGGCGTCCAGTATACTCAGCCTCAGTGGAGGATTGACCCTCGGCTTCAGCGCTATGATGCTCAGCCAGCTCAATGAAGACAAGGAATTCGCGTATGATGAGAAATACAATTCATGGATAGGTATAAAGTCATTTTTGTCCCCTTAGACAATTTTACTTGACTCAGGAAAAGTCAGCGTTTGTCGACGACTTCTATTCTATTTTTTGGGCGCCAATAATTCGGTGAATAAAGACTGAAGTAGGCAGTGAACGCATACTGGAAGTAGGTACTAGGGGTGACATTACAAACGGTCTGGTAGTTTTGAATTTTTGATATGTTGTCTAAGATGGTTAGTGGGTGTTTAAAATGCAAAATGTACAATTCCCCACCCTCCACGCCCGCCACCATATTGAAAAAACCGGCACTTTCTTCAGATTTTTGCTGATACCTTCGTTTAGGAGCATTTTAGCTAGAAAAGAGCTTAGACAATGTTGTAAAGAATTAAAACTATATTTAACATTTAAATTTTTGTTTCAAGGACGGTTAGTTTTTTTTTTATTCAAAACAAGGACTTTTTATGATCTACTACATAATAATAATATACGGTGAGCAAAACCGCGCACGGTTTATCTGCCACCGCGCTATCTCTCGCTTACAGCCTATCTCAATATTTTATACTTAAACTATCATTATCATAGCAAACCGTACAGCCGACTTTATCACCTTACAAATAAGGTTGATTTGACCAATATGGACCAAGATATACTCTTAGAATTAATGCAAAATTTCTATGTAATTTTGTCACTTTATATCTGGGTATTAGGTCTTGTTCAAATTTGGTCAATTCAAGCCTAGGTTGGATTATGTTTATTTAAAAATGAGGAGAAAAAACGGAATATTCAATGGTACACCCAGGCTGGCCGCCACCAGCAACGGCGCGGCATGACAGTGGTGGGGCCTGAGACGTCATGTTACCGCCCCCTCCCCCGCCCCACGACGTCCCGGTGACAAGCAACCCGGACGCTCCTTACAAGATGGCATGAGCATATTTTTTAATGTTTCTTTACATTTATCCATATTGTTAAATAAATCTTGACACACTTCTTTTGGCCATGCAGTTAGTCCAAGTCGCGGTTTGTCCAGTAAGCGTTTGGTCCAATACGCAGTTAGTCCTAAAATCTGGACGAACTGCAAATTCACTTGGTAGCAGTTGGTCCAAATCGGAGTTCGTCATATTTGCAGTTTCACATACTAAATAAAAATTAAATAAATAAATAAATACCAAATTCTCATCTCACCATACTCGCAGCCCACCCTACTCTCATCTCGTCACGTGCTCAGCTCACCAAACCCTCATCTCACCATATTCTCAGCTCACCATATTACAATCTCACCATGCTCTCAGTTCACAGAATTGTCATATCATAAATGTACAGCTAGTCATGAACATCTTGACACTTGAGTTGATTAACGATGTGGTGAATTATGTGTAACGATGTTGTGAATATGTGTACCTAACGACTCTGATTCGATTGTCAAATAGAAATAAGAGATAACAATGCGTTTAATTTATTTATTTCAACTTACAAGATATAATTAGAAATGTTATCTTAAATTTTCCAACCACTAATAAACAGAAAATATTATTTATAACCCTGCATATTGAGTTTTGGCTTGGTCGGAGTATTGTTCTAGACTAACGGTTTTCGGGATCAGCAGAACATCTTAAAAAAAAACCGGCCAAGAGTGTGTCGAGCCATGCTTAGTGTAGGGTTCCGTAGTAAAACGTCCTAAGTATTATGGCTCCGTGCGGCATTTACGACTTGTTTTCAACTTTCGGAACGATTATTTCCAAAACTGACAAATTTATCAAAATATAATGTTAAAAGACCCCTATTATTTCCAAAAGACCTATCCAACGATACTCCACACGATGGGTTTGGAACCAAAAAAAATTCACCCCCACTTTGTGTATGAGGTATACTTCAAAAAAATATTTTTTTTACTTTTTATTTTACCGTTTTGTCGGCGTAACTAACACATAGGTACTCATGCCAAATTTCAGCTTTCTAGTATAAACGGTCACTGAGCTAAGCCGGGGACGGACGGACATGGCGAAACTATTAGGGTTCCTAGTGACTACGGAACCCTAATGAGGCTTCTTTTCACACTGTTAAATGGAATAAATGATGATGATTATACATTTACGATCTGGTAACTGCGAGCATGGTGAGATGATAATATGGTGAGCTGAGAATATGGTGAGATGAGGGTTTGGTGAGCTGAGCACGTGACGAGATGAGACTATGGTGGGCTGCGAGTATGGTGAAATGAGAATAAGAATAAGAATATATTTAATTTGTCCAACATAGGTCAAAAGGTGTTACAATGAGAATTTGGTATTTATTTATTTATTTAATTTTTTTTGGCTGCCGGTATGTGAAACTGCAAATATGACGAACTCCGATTTGGACCAACTGCTACCAAGTGAATTTGCAGTTCGTCCAGATTTTAGGACTAACAGCGTATTGGACCAAACGCTTACTGGACAAACCGCGACTTGGACTAACTGCATGTAGGACGAACGGCTAACAAATCAAATTTGTGACAAAGTTCTGGCTTTAGAACGCTGTAATTTAGTTACGGACTAGTCTTGGAAAAAAGTGTCGAAATAACACTAGTAGGAAATTTAATTTCTTATAAAACGCATGTACATTATTATTTACATATTTTTTTGGAAAATGTGACTTTATTTTTTACATATCTCCGTAATTATCTGTCAACAAAATATGAAATGTAAATTCGAGTAAATTTAATTTTCTACGACATTGCCTAAGCTTTTTTCAGCTATAATGCTCCTAAACAAAGCTATAAGCCAAAAGTTTGATACATTACTGGAAATTGTGTTTTTTTTTTCATTTTTTTAAATCTGCATGTTTCCGTAACTATCTGTCCTTGAAACAAAATTTAAAATGTAAATTATAGTTAATTCAATTGTCCACAACATTGTCTAGCTCTTTTCTAGCTAAAATGCTCCTAAGCGAAGGTATAGGTAAGCAAAAATCTGCAGAAATTGCCGGTTTTTTCAATATGGCGGCGGGCGCGGAAGAGGGGGAATTGTGCATTTTGCATTTTAAACACTCACTAACCTTCCTAGATAACATATCAAAAATTCAAAACTACGGGACCGTTTGTAAGGTAAAACTCTTATATTCATTGGATTACAATCCTACACAACAGAGCTGTAGCATTCGGCTGTTAGCTCGCTATTTTAGTGCTTCTTTGTATAAGGTTCTTCTTATCATTTGTGTTTAAGTTGTTATTGTGTGTAGATCTACATTTGATATAGTTATCATAGTAAATAGGTAGTAGTTATATCATTTTCTTCAATTTCAGCATCAATAACTCCTTTGTCTATGCCCATCGGATGTCTCTGCTGCGGCTCGTTCATCGATGCTTACGGCAGAAGAACTGGACACATCGTACTAGCATTCCCCTTCATTGTTGGCTGGCTCACCTTGGGATTTGCACAAAATGTACCTACTATACTCGTCGGCAGATTCTTGACCGGACTCTGTACTGGAGCTATGAGACCATTAACCATGATTTATATTGGCGAAATAACAGACCCGCAATACAGACCTATGGCATTATTTTGTCCGTCACTAGCTATGAATACTGGTGTACTGTTCAGTCATGTCATATTTACTTATTTATATTGGAAATGGGGTTCTTTAGTCTGTGGTATACCAAATGTAATTTCTTTAGTAATGTTTTGCTTTTTGCAAGAAAGTCCTGTTTGGTTAATAAGCAAAGGTAAACCTGAGATTGGGATTAACAGTTTTAATAAATTAAGAGGAAATAATAAGTCTGCGATTGACGAACTCGAATCGTTGCTAGCTAAACATAAACAAAAAACTACAAAATTAAATAGTAAAGAAATCTTGGGTATTTTGTTCAGTGCAAAGTTTTTTAGACCTTATGCAACCACGTTTATGTTGTTTTTATCAGTTCAGTTTAGTGGCATCAATGTGATCCCATTTTATGCAAAATATATTGTAGAAGAAACGTTTTCAACTGAAATTGATACTTTTCTATTAGTCATGATATTAGATTGTATTATGGTGCTTTCATTGGTATGTGTTTGTTTTATTGGTCAACGATTACCTCGTAAGAAAACATTTTTGACTTGTAGTTTTGGTACAGCTATTGTTTTATTTATATTTTCAACTTTGTTGTATTTTGATTTAGTTTGGGTGCCTGTTGCTTTAATGGTTATTTATATAGGATTATCAATAGTAACTGTCAGCATATCATGGTCTTTAGTAGGTGAAATATTTCCTACTAGTATTCGTGGATTGGGTTCTGGCATTAGCTCGGCAACATCGCATTTTTTGCTGTTTATAGCCGTAAAAGTAACTCCAAGTATAATGAACACATTCGACGAAAAATTATTATTCATTTGTTATGGAACTGTGGCTTTCATATGTTCTATAATTATCTGTTTCATTTTGCCAGAAACGAATGGTAGAAGTTTAAATGATATTGAAGAGACTAACTGCGAAAAAAAGATTGAAAACGTTACAAGCTTATAAAACTGCCATTGAAGCCAAAAGAACTTTATAATAAACGAACAATTCATGTTAGGATATTCGTATTAGGTTAAGACTTGTAAAGATTTTTGTATATTGTTTTAGTAAATAAATAACAAATATAAATCTTGTAGTCAAGTTATGAGTGCTCAAAATGTAGAATGGAATTTTGTTTAATAAAATAATTAGCAGGCAAGCAAACGCCGTCAACATCTTCGGCACAATGCCGCAGGGACTATTTTGGGCTTTAGTTTAATTTTATTTTTAGGTTTAGTTTAATGTTAGTACTTTATTGAAATGTACCTACAATATTATTATTCTTATACCACAAATAAAGCTCACATTACAGTTTATCTTTGTACAATATCTATCTATGTTTTACGTTTTGCTTCACGTGTAAGAAGGGGTTACATATTTACATAATATTCTGTTTGAAATATTGGTCTATGTCGGCTTTTTCTTCCTGACAACTGTTGACAATCAGTAAAAAATTCGATGCTGCTAGCACAATGCTATAAAATGTTAATCTTTTGGTTTCATCCTCTTTACAAAATTTGAAACACAAATCGAACTATATCATAGCATGTTAATAATTTATAAAACAACTCCCAGATTTTCGGATAAGCGTTTGATGTATCATTGTATTTATTTGTAGATCGGTTCGAGGATTTGCGTTAACAATGTCAGTCGCTGAAAAGTTTGACATCCAACGAGTGTAAATCCGGATTATCTGCCAGCATATGTACAGTTGAGATTTCACGTGCGCCTAATATGGACGGAAGCGATGTTCGGAAGATTTGACCTGGGATTTTGTAGGGATTTCATTTTAATATGTATTGTGAGATTTATACGTTGAATGCATGTAAGTTTAGAATTTTAAAGGCATTTGTACAAGCATATTAATTGGTTTAATTTAAAGTGGTCGTATCATCAAAATAGCTACCTACTGCAGGTCAATGATTTAATGCTTCAAGAATAAATCATTGATATTTATGACGATTTAAGATTTGATCTTGTGGATCTTTGTCATCGAGGATTCGAGGACAATACAAAGTGGATGATGATAAAATAAAAACGTATCTCCAAAAATTGGCCGCTTACTGTTTTTCAACATTGGTAAGCTGAGAAATACGAATTTCGGTAATAATTATATTTTTTAATTCTCATTATGGCGACGTGTTATATAATTATACTATTATAAAATAGTATTGAAAATTTGTTGTTTATTAAAAGGAGTCATTATTTCAGAAAAAAATCTTAAAGCGCGATGCAGGATTTGGATGCGCGCGGCTCCAGCCGGAACACCCGTACAGCGGCATCTGTTGGTAATAGGTTCTTTGTCCACTCATTAAAACGAAACGGTTCGACAAATTAAAACCAATTTTGGTACAAGGATAGTTGAGCATCGGAAGATGGTCAAAGGATACTTTTTACCCAACTACGGTAAAGAAAAATGTTTTACGTATACGAAGTAGCGGGCAGTGTCTAGTTAAAAATAAAATTCAGTCGGCAAATAAATAGTAATAAATAAAATATAGGGCAATCTTACACAAATCGTCTTAGTCCCAAACTAAGCAAAGCTTGTACTATGGGTACT
Source organism: Apotomis turbidana (assembly GCA_905147355.2). Lineage (NCBI taxonomy): Eukaryota > Metazoa > Arthropoda > Insecta > Lepidoptera > Tortricidae > Apotomis > Apotomis turbidana. The sequence goes on from LR990286.1 coordinate 24,928,397, forward strand.
AGACGACGATATATAATTATAAAAACATATATAAATATAACATCCATGACACAGGAACAAATATTCGAGTTTATCACACAAATATTGCCCCGGCCGGGATTTGAACCCAGGACCGCCGGCTCAGTAGGCACTTAGGCAGATGCACTACAAACTGCGCCAATCGCGTCGTCGGTGGTAATAAAAGTTTATGCTGATAATAACGCTATTCACAAATACAACAAAATCAAGTCCAAAACTCTCGAAGAATCCATACTAATATTATAAATGCGAAAGTGTGTCTGTCTGTCTGTCTGTCTGTCTGTCTGTTACCTCTTCACGCTTAAACCGCTGAACCGATTTAGATGAAATTCGGTATGGAGATAGTTTGAGACCCGGGAAAGGACATAGAATACTTTTCATCCCGAAAAAATTTAGTGTTCCCGTGGGATGAGCGGGTAACACCGCGGGGCACAGCTAGTTATTTATAAAAGTAAGTAAAAAGGAGAAGTCCAAACGTAATCTCGAATAAGGTCGCAAAGGACAAACTTCGACACCTAGGTACATAATAATTCGATAAGGCGCTGAGCAAGAACTGACAAAAGTTGAGACAATTGAGTTCATGTGTTTTACAAAAAGTACCCTGAGTGGAAACTTCGCCTTTGCCTGTTTGTTAAACTGAAACTGATTTTGGCAAAGTTCGAATTCTCTTAAATTTACTTTGTTCTAAGAAAACAATGTTAGAACTTGGGGAATTCGTGTCAACTGCTAAATTTTAAATTTCGCGACAGAGTCAGGTTAAAGTAAAATGCAGACGTACCTACAGTTGAATGAAATTTAATGGTATTCGCTATTTGTAGTGTAATGTTATGGAAGACAATAAAAAATATAATCTTTCTTTGGGAATATAAAAATAAAAACCTTTACCGCAGGATACCAAGCTACAGAAGGTTATCTCGTATTGGCAAAATCTGTCTGAGAGCTATATATTGCCGGTTGCTTGAGTAAAATACTGTCCTCCTATCCGTTGCTAAGTAGAAAAGTAAGGAATTGATGATGGAACATAATCATAAGTAACTGTATTTCGTATCCCAGAAAACTTCTTAAAAAATAATTTCCAAGCAACTCTCAGAAATAGAATGTAATTTAAACATTTCAAGAAATGGATTCTCGCCAAACTCAAATACATCTAGTCACCGGAGCGGCAGCGTTAACTTAATTTAAACTCAGTCTAGGCAATTCAGGTCGCTGCATTCACCTGTAATGGAATCAGCAGTGCATTTACAGCTGCAGCCCTTCTGGAATCGGTTCTAAATGTTTTAATTTAACTATGAAACTACATGTACATTGAACACTAAGTTTGGTTGCCAGAGCTTGAGTGGCAGTGGTACATTGTTCGTAGAAACCGAGACGAAAAGGTTCCAATCCCTCTAGCATAACTCTGACACACGACTCATTCTCACGTGGGAAATATTTTGCCTATCTCTTTCTTCGCTGTACTGAGAGATAATGACCGGCGAGGCTATGTCGCGCGACAGGAGTCACGAAACGTAGTTGTGCTAGACGGGCTGGTTCACGCAGCGTGGGAACGCCTCCGATTAAGTGGACCTACGATCTGGTCAGATTGGCGCACGACCGGTTGATGTGTAGATCCTGGCTGGAAGGCTAAGAATAGACATCTTTTGGCTGATATGGTGAAAACGTAACTCCCATTCGAAGCAAAAACACAATTAAATGTCATATTATCGTTGTGACGTAAAGTGCTGTGTCGTGCATCGTAAAAAATTGCGGCACGACTTTGGTGCGAAAAATTGCCTATCGGTCCATTAGTCGTCATTCCATGAGAATCAGATGATGCAATATCGTTCCTTGGAAATTCACGTCAAACGTCGCCACAATTAAGTTGCAACGTTTTTACAGACTTACCTACTGAAAGATTACAAAAAATATGAAGGAAAACATATAAGTACCTATTACTTTCTATATGATTTTAGAATGAGAAGTATAGCTTTTTTGTATCGCATATTAAATTGAGAGTCAATCCAATAACTATTTCAACTGTGCATATTTTGTTGGTAAGTCCAAAAACGTTTCATAAGTTTGTACTATGTTATTTTACTAGCTAAAGTTGGCTAGTTTATGATTTATCTACAATGTTTCTCTTTGTGCAAACTTTCATGGTCGCAATACACGTTTCCCAAATTAAAAGTTGTTTTACTGCCGCCGTCCATCATACGACTTACCAAACAAATTAGTGCAATAATTTGACTGTACGCAACATATTCCACGCAGCAAAATCTGCGAGTAAAAACCGTCAAATTCAAAGCATTTCATATCTCTTTCACTTGGACTTCTTAGAATAATAGAATAGAATCCGATACGCGGCGTCCAATACATCAAATGCGGTATATTTTTGTAGATCCCCGAGACCGCATTTGTCACGTAAGGCCGATATTTCCTATGGGACCATCCCCCAAATAACGTCACTAAATTTTTTACCACAGGAAAAAGGCAAAGAGTTTTTCGCGATTCGGTTTGGTTGTAGAACTGTAAGTAAATATTAAAGACTGTGTCAGTACATACGCGTTATCGATAGATTTAGCTGGTGTTTTGTGGGATAAAATAAATGTTGCATTTTGGGATTGCTGTCGGCCGCTTCTCGCCTAATGGAAATGGGATTGTGGAGCGAGTGCATTTAATTTATTTTAGCTATGTTTGTTTATTTTCAAATGTTACATGTAATATTTTACGTCACCCTAGGCCGTAAGTGGGATTTTCTGCCCGCTACGCAAGTAAAAAATCCAAGGCAAGACGTAAAACTTTAGGCAAACAACGAGTGGTAATTAATTTATAAAGCCCCATATCGCATATTTTATTTATGTATGCGATACAAATACCTGCGATCTGGGACATTAATGAAGAGTATAGTAGGTACATATCTACTATCTTTTGTTGTAAAACACTAGAATTGTCTAGGTAATCTTAAAATCGGTATATTACAAATTAAAATTTTCATTTTTATCAGTCCATAGGTTCTTGTCCGTTCAAACACTTTAATTGGAATGATACACTTTAAAAAAAAATTATATCGTTGTATTAAAATATCGGTGTATACTGGCCCGAGAAAATCTCCAACGTAGACCTGTGGGAACGCTGTGGTGAGAGTCCGATCGACCAGCAGATCAATCGCCGCAAGTGGAACTGGATCGGCCACACGCTCCGAAGGGACCCTGATCACATTCCAAAGCAAGCTTTAGACTGGAATCCCCAAGGAAAGCGGAAACGTGGTCGCTCTAAACAGACCTGGCGGCGGACAATCACTGCAGAAGCGAAGGCGATAGGAATGACCTGGAGCGAAGTGAAGCGCGAAGCCCAAGACCGTTCGGGATGGCGACGTACTGTGGACGCCCTCTGCCCCATCCAGGAGACATAGGACATTAAGTCAAGTAAGTCATATTAAAATGAAATTACTTACATAACATAAACGAATAGTGTAATACGTACTAGTATCGTAACTTTTGTGCAAAATATTTTTGAGAATCTATTCGCCGATGCTGTGACTAAATACTGTAACTGCCTGGCATCTAACAATTTGCTATTACACACTTCATAGTCATCGACAGCCAATGCTGGACATAGACCTCTCCTATGGCACACCACTGAACTAGATTTTCAGCCCTCCTCCTCCAGTTAGCGGATGCTGTCCTACGAATGTTGTCGCTCCACCTTGTTACAGGGCGCCCAACACAACGCTTACCGATTTGTGGCCTCCACTCCAGAACTCGTTTGCTCCAGTGGTCATCGGCTCTACGACAGATATGACCAGCCCACTGCCGATGCCGCTTCAGCTTGCATATTCACTGTGCCATATCGGTAACTTTGGTTCTCTGTCGAATTACTTCGTTTCGGATTTGATCCCTAAGAGGCACACCGAGCATAACACTTTCCATGGCTCGCCGAGTGTCTTTGAATTGGTGGACTAGTCGTATGGCGAGTGGCCATGGACTAAAAACATATTAGAATAATAAATGTTTGTTAGTTTTATACTGGATACTGGCATAAGCCGAATCCTCAAGAACAATCATCAAATATGTCACATTAACATGACCATCCAAATTCTTAAATTGGCAAATTCCATCCAAGGTCTCAGAGTAAATCCTTTAAAAAGCTCGTTCTCGTTTCGAATCCCATTTGAATTTCATGAATATTAATTGGGAAATTTGTACGGTTGGTGATGCCCGATATCGGCACCACATCTTACTTAATATTCCAGTTTTAGTTGTTGACAAGCTATTCATAAATTTAAATACTGGCCGCTGCATATTTTTAGTAGCCCGCTGATGGCAAGGTTGCACAAAAAGACTTACGTAGTAAGTGACTGACAGTACTACACTAATTGCTAAATATGTTTTTACCGAAATATAATTTTTGAGACAAGAAATTGCTGGTACTTTTCTTTGATCATTCAGTTTCTACGACGAATATCCTGGCTGCACCATCAGTCCAGCTCGATCGTTCCATATTATTGTACTGTAATAGAATAATAGTTGTATTACATAGGAATACTAAATATCAGCTCAATTGCTGCCTCATTTTCCAATTCAAATCCAAAATTTTCGAATTTTAAATCTCTACAAATACATACATACAAACATTGCAAATTAAATATTAGCATTCAATAATATATTGACAGTTCGCACAAAAGATACATCTCGACATCATTTTAAAATCCATATTGTTCGTGGAATACAAAGATCCGACATAAAGAAAAAGCCTCACCCGTACGTAGGTATAGTCTGGCTAATGAACAGACCTAGGAATCCGTGGGGCAAATTTCGTTGACAGGTAGGGACATCCTATATCGACAAATTAAACTATCGATGTTCGTTCTATATACTAGTGATCGCCCCCAACATTGTTTGTTTTTTTGTTCAATTGTTCAACATATCATATTTTAAATAATCGCTAGGTTACAATATTTAATATAAAGGTAGGGTGTAATACCTATAGCACTACAAAATAGTTAATAATTATCTCAACCTCTTTTGATAATTCAATAGAAGTAAATTACCTACATAGACAATCGCTAACTCGCTATAAAACAATAGGTACTTGTCAATGTCGTCGGACAGTGTCATTTGTAAACACGTTATATTACATAAGTATTTTATATAAATAAATAATGCCTCCTAAAAAAATAGAAGAATTGCTTAAAAAACAACCTGAAATAATTAAACGTGGGTCCAAGCTATACTGTAACAAATGTCAATCCACCTTTCATCGCAAAAAAATATTCTCTTCTCTTTAAAAACGAAGAAGAGTATTGAGTTATTACGTAATTATTATTTTTTACTTTTAATAAAAACATATTTTTACACTAGTATATAAAACGAACATCGATAATTTAATTTGTCGATATAGGATGTCCCTACCTGTCAACGAAATTTTCCCCACGGATTCCTAGGTCTGCTAATGAAATATCACTCAAGGTTTTGGCGGGAAATTTATAAAATCTGCGTCTGGTCACACTTTGTGTAGTAGGAATTCTAGTTTTACATAAATAATAAATAAATATAATTCAGCTCACATAATTTCTACCACTATCTACAGTACAGTCAACGACAATCACTTTCTAATCCGCCACCAAAAAAGTTACATAAGTACTATGCCAAATTTAAACTAGATCGGTATGTTAAAACTTGTACATAAAGTATCAAAATTATTAATAGAGGACCTACATACCTACTAAATTGATTAAATCATAGACAATTGGTAATAACACAAGGAAATGCTTTCAATAAATGCCATAATGGTTGTTTTGAAGAAAAAAAAACTGTTGAACAACGCTAGCCTTCCTTACCTTACCTTCTTAAGTAACAAAACATCTACCATATCGTTCGTCGTTTACAAACTTTATCAAGTTACCGGTTTGTCTGTGAGTAACAACCATGAAATACAACATATACCCAAAAAACAGTTGCCTCTCCCGTTTTCAGCTTTTCAGCTGTGACACTGTGAATAGTTTTTTAGTCGCCAGTTGTATTCTAGATGTTCGGATCTCAAAGGGAGGGCCAATTTAATTTGAGCATTTCGTTCCCTTTTACCTTTTATATTTCAGACTGTATTCACAATTGCAACGAATTCGCTTCTCGTAAATAAGATTTGGTATACCAATTCAGATTTGACGCTCCTTGAATATCTTAAGTTGTTCTATTTTTAGTTGCCTAAGAATATAAGAAATTGCGGGAGCTTAGTGTCTTAACAATTTTATATTTTAGGACTGTTCATATTTATCATAAAAATAGGCCAAAAATTACTTGTCTTTAATGTAATTTACTTCATTTTAGGCCGTAAGTGGACTTTTCTGCTCACTACGCGGGGAGAAAGTCTCACTTCACTGGCCAAGGCAAGACATAAAACTTTAGACAAACCACGGGCGGCAATTCGCATAACCCAAGATCGCATATTTATCGCACAAAAATCTGCGACCTGGGACATTAAGACGTTAGTCATACGATATGTACTATTGAATATCGTTTTAAAGTCTTTGAGTTCTATGCCTCAAAGCTTCTACCACGATATGTATATAGACATAAATACAAACGATGTGTCTCTATCGACAGAGTTTACCCAACTTCAACAAAGCGAAGAGATACTTTTTTTTTTTTATCAGAAGACCAACAGCTTTGTAACATTCAAAAATAGTCTACAGATAAGATATATGACACTTTATACTCTCGCGGTTTGAACTCATAATTAACACAAATTATAACGGGTTCACCAGTACATCTGAGACCACGGCGTGTGCAACCCCGCCGAAACGTTAGATTATGAAGGTAAATAGGAAATATCGCGTTAGACCCGTTATAATTTGTGTTAATTATGAGATAAGATATATTTAGTATATTTAGCCAATAACATGTCTCCCTATCAAATAAAAGTTATGAAAACGGGTTTGCTTAACGTAAAATTATTACTATCAATCCAAAAGGTTATTCTTATATTAACAATTCACCTAAATGAGTAGCCGTATGTGTACATTTTGTATTTTTAGCCTGTGCTGTCCCACTGCTGGGCAAAATACCTCCCTCTTTTTTTCCCAGTCATCTCTGTTTAATGCAGTTACAAACCAATCTTTTCGGAATGTGTCAGGTCATCTCGCCATCTCCCTCTTGGTCTGCCGCGACGCCGTACTCCATTAGATGGGATCAAGTCAGTGGTATTCTTAACCCTGATGTTGAAGCTCTATAAAAAGTTCGTAAACGCCAAAGTAACTGTAATTATTTGTTACCTTCTGGAAGTTATCGATTATACGCGCCAGATTGAGTGGAATGCTTAATGCAGTATCGCACTTAACTAATATGTGTAACGTTTGTCTAGTAACACAGGTATAAATACTCTCTCTCTCTTGTCGCTCCCTCATGACTGAGGACTGTGGTCATCACTTGGTGTGAATGATTTGTCTCCATCGAGTCCTGTCCATTACTTCCCTTACAACCGAGCAAAACTTGGAGGAAAACGTGTCCTTTACTTGATCGGGCCATCTGGTTGGGGATCGTCCACGAGCTCGTTTACCCTCTGTGCTCCCAACTACGATCAGCTTTTCCAGACTGTCATCTCCTCTTCGCACTATATGGCCGAAATACGATAGAATTTGTTGGTGGCATATTGTAGACAGGCGGGTTTTAATATTGAGCTGTAAATACAAAGAAACAAATTTAAGCAAATAAATTGAAAAATCACAGTTCATCAGAAAGCCTCACGGGCTCGCTTCAAATAAGTCTAATGATGTTCTAGATAGAAATTGCGAAGATAAATCTACGTACATACTAGACATTATAGCGTAAATATCCTAACACCCAAGAGGCAAACTAGACTTCCAGCGGCGTAATGTATGGGGCCTATTACGGACCTAATCTGGAAGCCTTTCATATAAATTATCACCGCTGCGTTATTTCCAAGGAATTTTCACTGATATTCCCACACGTTAACAGCGGGTGCACTTTAATAAGAACCAGGAATGTAGTGATGGTAATATATTACTTGTATGTAAAGGCAAATTTCTTCTTTTTATTACATAAAAAAATCAGATTTTGAGTTTAAGTTGGCGTTATGAGCACATTTATGTACCTAATGTTTATCAATAGTGACACTTCAAAACTCAACATCTAGATCACGCACTTCGTGCTTTAGAGTGAAACTTATAAATTTCATGATAGTAAATTAATCCAGCGATTACAACCTTAGTAAAAAAAGAATTGGTTTCAAATTATCGACCATATGGAACTTGATTTTCGTAATTTGTGTAATATACATTAGCCGCTCAACCCACGGGAACACTACATTTTTTTGGGGTAAAAAGTAGCCTATGTGTTAATCTAGGTTTTTTTTTTATCAAAATTGGTCCAGCCATTTGAGCGTGAAGAAGTACTAAACATACGTATAAACATACTCACAAACTTTTGCCTTTATATTAGTCTGATTAGTCTATTCTTCGTACAAACGTAAAAAATATATAATATACAGCAAAGAAAGAGAACCACTTTTACAGTATAGTATTTAATACATTAGCTTACTAGTAAATAACTCTAGCCAGATATTATTGGCAGTACTACCAATCAAACTTAAAAAGTGTGCACTTAAGTGTGCACATAAAATTAAAGTGTGCACGCTTATGAGTTGCAAAATTGATCACACATTTAATGTCAAAGGTGGTGAAGCCTTTCTAATCCCTTTATGTTCCAATAAAAAACATATTTTAAGATGTCAAACCATAACATGGTCGCTTCATAAATATCTAAATCAATATTACAGTAAACGATAAACCCTCTTTATTCGATCCCATAAATATCAGCTTTCGTTAAATAAGGCTTTACGAGTAATCATCTGAAAATAAGCACTAAAGTAAAATACGACTGAAATACGTTGTGTATCGAACTGAGGACGCATACCAGAGAACTGGAAGAGATATTTGTGATTTTAGTTTCTACGTATAAGTATACATATATTGGTTCTTTAGTTGTTGTCCAAAATAATGTAGACTTTTGGTCATATTTAATGCAAACCACTTTTTTTTTATCAGACGCTCGCAATTTACTGTTAACGACACAATAATATACAATTATCTCAACTTTTTAAACAGCTATATGCGGTTAAAATATGCATCATTTTGGCAAACGGAAAGACAAACATACGGAATTAAGACCTTAGCATTTGACTTCCATCGGTTACAGATGGAAGATCGGTTCGGTGAAATGTACTACTCTCTCTCCGGTATTTCTATGGATAATAATATTAGTATGTTTGTGTGCCTTTTAAAAAACAACTCAAAGTCATGTATATGCCCTGCGAGTGAAAGGCTCTTACGCTCCGCTAACGCAAGGGCGAAAGGGCAGTCTTTCCCACAGCATCGGAACAGTTCGCTTCATAGAAATTACATTGTATTAAAATTAGAAATATAGATAAATGTACTCTTAAAATAATATAAAAAACATTATCTGCGAAACATAATTCTGTAAAAATGTTGTCAATAAATCATTGAAAGATTTGAAAGGCTCTTCCGCTCCGCTCAGATCTTCGACACAAGACGTGGCATTCGTCACGTCGGCGGTCATATCCGCCGGGATCCACGAGACATTCTTAAATTTTCATAGCGAACACATTTCTCCGCTCCCTACGTGTCACGGCGAAAAGTGAAAATACGAAATTGCGAATAGAATTTTATGCGAGCCATTCTCCGGCGATTGGGGACTCGTGAGTTGAGTGCAGTTGGAGTTTGTTTTTAAAGGAGCCTCAGAAAGTTTGTTAAGGATGTTTAAAATAAGCGCTTTGCTCATTGTTTGATAATTTAGTCGAGTTACAAGAGTTTTGAATATAAAGTATGTACTACTGTACTAATTTGGAAATAATAGGAAGAGGTGCGACAGTCACAATATTTTTACTTTACTTTACTTACTTCACTTAGACAATAGAAAAGGGGACCGTTGACATAAAAAAAAACATTACTTACTAGGAAGCCTTAAAATTGTATTTTATATATAAATAAAATACAATTCGAGCGACAAATTTTACTTTATTTGGGGGTTGTCACAAAGTAGGAAATATTGGATTGAATTTTAAAAATAATCGACTTCCAAAAATGTATCTAACGTAGATAGTGTGTCGGCTGCAGGCTTTGAAAACAACAACAAATAATTATGTGAAATGCAACAATCTAATTAAGAACTAGCTCTATTTTGTTGCACGACCTAAGAGTAACGTAACTGGGTTATACAAATCGAGGTTTTGTTCTCGCCTATATAGAAAACAAATTTTCCGTGTCGGTCCGTTTCGATTTTCGCGATAATTATTATAGAATTTGTGTAAGGTGGAAGTACAGTACTCGACACGACCATACTTTCAACTGCGAGAAATAAGATAATATTACCGTTACTTTCATAGCAAATAGAATGAATACAGTCATGAGAAAATGATACACGCAATACGAAACACGCAAAATAATAAAATATACAACCTGACTGCCTGCAAAAGCACGTGACATGTACTGGGACAATCCTATTGACTTACATTTCATTACATTACGAGAATTTTTAATAAATTTGCGATAGACCTGTAAATTAACGTACTATTACGAAACATAAAATAAATATCCCTTGCAATGTCGAGTACTAGTATTCCACCTTACTAGGCTTCCGTTTGCGGCGGAAGTTCGGCCAAAAACAGACTCCTATTTCACGCATTTTAAAAATCGCTCCGACACATTTTCTTCTCATTCCGTTCCTTAAATTTCGTAAAGATTGGTGCAGTTTAGGTTTAGGAGGAGAAAACAGACGAAAACGAAACCTCGATTTGTATGCAAAAATGATCATATTTCCTCTTAATAAGCCACTAAACATAATTACATAAAATATGCTCAAGCAAAGCCCTCAAAACTCAACTTAGAGCGAACCAAGCCTTGACATCAATTGGTAAAATTATTTTCTCTTAGGAAAACAGATTAATGTACTTTGAACAGTCTCATTGACGTCTTTTGCACCCTATTTCTCGCGAACTGGCGAAATTAGATACCAGAATTTGAAGATTTAATGCGAAGAAACAAAGACGCTTTGCGCTTTTGCAACTGGCCCGTCGAAGAAGCATTTATTTTAATGGGAATGCAACCAATATTATATTCGGTAGCGTAGATCGTATGTTTCGCATGCTTGATGTGTAAAAAAAACCGGCCAAGTGAGAGTCGGACTAGGGCGTCGAGGGTTTCGTACAAACACTAAGTGTTAAGTTAAGATGGGATAAGTCTTATCCCATCTTAACTGGCCGGGTTGTTAAATTTGCATCTGGTATGTATGGCGCCGGATACCATGAGGTGCAAAGTTAACGCAACCGATCAAGTTTGTTGTGTGGGAGCCCCACTTAGATATTTATTTTATTCGGATTTTATTATTTGTTGTTATAGCGGCAATAGAAAAACATCATCTGTGAAAATTTTCATTTTCTAGCTATACGGGACATGGTATATACAGCCTAGTCACAGACAGGCGAACAGTAAAAGAGTCTTAGTAATTGGGTCCCGTCTTTTACATTTTAGGTAGGGAACCCTAAACAGTAACCGTCGGAAATTACAGAATCACCTAGCCTTTATTTTTAACCGACTTCCAAAAAAGGAGGAAGTTCTATGTTTCACGGTATGTATATTTTATTGTCCTATTCTACTTAGGTCCCTATTTTCCTTTAAAAGCAATGAACTAAATTATCATCATCATATCAGGCGATAGACGTCTAATGCTGGTCAAAGGCCTCCCCTAAAGTTCTCCACAACGATCGGTCTTGTGCCACCCTTATCCAATACCTGCCCGCGATCTTAACCAGGTCGTCGATCCATCTTGTTGGGCGCCTTCCCACGCTGCGCCTTCCGGTCCGCGGTCACCACTCAAGAACCTTTCTGCCCCAACGGCCATCGGTTCTACGAGCAATGTGCTCCACCCACTCCCACTTAACTTTGACGACTGTCTAAGGCTTAGACTCTAAGCTATATTTACAACCAATGTACTAAATAAAAACAACTAATTTTGAGAGTCATATCGGCCACAACCAACCACGATATGAACGCAATGATTAATATTCATGAAATACAAATTGAGACACTGGAACCAAATGACCGGGCTTTCCGAGGCATTATTAATCGAAATTCCTTAATTTCACCAGGATTAAATTCCTTGTTACCAACCAGTGTTGCCTGATGACATTTATGAAAATCTGTAGGGTGAGACAAAAAGTCTGTAGAATTCCGTACCGTTTCGTAGATCGTCGTTTCTGTAGTTCTACAGATTTTTTTCCAATGCTTCATTTGACTATACTGAAGCTTGAAATGGTATTAAAAGCAAATAACTTTTGCTATAACGTTGGTGGAAAAAAAGCAAGTGTTTCAGAAAGGGTCACAATTCATTTTTCGCAGTAATAGTACATTTCTGCGAAATAAATGTAAGTAGTCTGAAATTCCGTAGGTTCACCAATTATTTTGACCACGCGTTTGGTTCGGTTTGTAATAGACTGAGCCGGCGGTCCAGGGTTCGAATCCCGGCCAGGGCAAATATTTGTGTGATGAACTCGAATATTTGTGCTTGGGTCATGGTTGTTCTATGTATTTAAGTATATATTTATCTATATAAGTATGTATATCGTCGTCTAGTACCCATAACACAAGCCTTCTTGAGCTTAATTTGGGACTAGATCGATTTGTGTGAGGTTTTCCGATATTTATTTATTTTTATTTTATTTCCGTAGGTCTGGGCGCAAAGTCTAAATTCCGAAGATCTACGGATTTTTCCGTAGCTCTGGCAACGCTGTTGCCACCCCCGCTATTTAAGTTATAAGTTATATAAAGTTGTGGACAATAATTACATTGTGGGTAAACGGGAAATCGGGTTGTAGGTGTAATTCGCTTAGTAACAATTTGTTTAAATAGAGTTGTGGAAACAGCATACATTATGTCTAAGTTGTATGTCTCAACGGAGCAATTTTAGCACTTTTATGTCTACGTCATCATCTTATCAGCCGATAGACGTTCGCTGTTGGACAAAGGCCTCCCCAAAGCTCTCCACAACGATTGGTCATGCGCCGCCCTGATCCGATTGGAATATACTTACCAATAAGTTTCTGTCAAAAATTACATTTTAGTGGCAAGCTTTTATAGCCGACTGTACTTTTCTTTGGATATCCATCAAATGCTCACTGAGACGATTCTAAAGAGCCCAAGCTCGGTAGGATTGCTTTTTTCTATTATAGAGTTCCTATGGCCACCTTCCGGCTCCATCATCAGATCAGCCCCATGGTAACGTATTATTGTATTGTCATCAAACTTAAGTAAGTATGCAAAATTTCAGCTCAATCGGTTGACGATATCTGCTTCAAAATTGAGTTGCAAGATTTCACCCGAACAAACATACTTAGATACATACATCCTATAGATACATTGCAAGTTAAATAAAAACTTTTAAAAAAATGAACCCCATTTTTGTTAAATCGTAAAATATTGGCTAATTTAAGATACTAATTTGATCCGTTGGCCAACTAGACACAATAAATCATATTCCTCCATAGTAAGCATTTTGTGATGACGGCACAATTGACTCGACTTGTATTACAAACGACAAAGACAAAGTGAAAGTCAAAAATTAAATATGAATAATTTTGAACAGCACAACTTGGAGGGCTAGCATATCTTGCTGCGAGTTCACTTGTCGCGCGACATAGCATCGCCCGTCACTCTCTGACAGTACTGTGATGAAAGAGACAGGTAATATTTCTCGCTCGAAAGAGTCGCGTACCACAGTTGTACTAGAGGTGCAGAACAGTACAACTGTCATACGCGACTATTTCGCGCGCGAGATAATTACTCCTCTCTTTCTGAGCAGTAATGTGAGAGATTGACGGGTAGCGCTATCTCGCGCGACAAGAGTCGCTAAGCATAGTTTGTGCTAGACGGGCAGGTGTCACAATCTAATTGTGTATAGAGCCATAGGGCTCCGGGAATAGTCCCTAACATAGGGCGTAATAGTAGGTACATTACGTAACAAGGGTGGTAAACGAGGAATTACAAACGAGTGTCTATTAGAAGCCCGAAGCCGAACACTAGAGTCACGTACGACGTTTTTCATCTCACTTAGGAAATTAAACTAAAGTAGCAGTAGTTAATACCAAAATTACTTACCGCCCTAGGGCGTAATATATACGACTTACCACCCTAGGGCGTAATATACGATTTACTGCCCGGTTTTCTAGCATGTAACCCCTTAGTGTGATAAAAATACTTACCGCCCTAGGGCGTAATTTACGACTTACCGCCCGCTTTTATAGCATGTACACAATTGCTTCCCGTGATCATTACCTGATCGTCGATCCTCCTCGTCGGCGAAGACTATTATGTTTTAATTTCTATGCTCTCGTATATCGAAATTATTTTAATAATTTAAATATGAGTGTAGATTAAATATAGAGAAAAATTAAAATTTCAAATTTTAGCGGCATTTTGTACACCCAAAGATATGTTTGAGTGACATCGGCGCAATTACAATATGCGATTACAGCAAATTGCATTACGTGAGCAATTATGCGGTATCACGCAAATTAATTAACAGGGACAAGTTGTCATTTGCCGTATGAATAGCATCTAATGAATCGTATGAATTAGTTTACAAACATATGGCGTAAATGAAAGACAGAATTATTTAGACTTACAAGTCGTCATTTACCTTAGTCGTTAAAATAAATATCAGACAACCTCACACAAATGGATCTAGTCCCAAATTAAGCTCAAAAAGGCTTGTGTTATGGTTACTAGACGACAATATACATACACGTACAGATAAATATATACTTAAATACAAAGAACAACCATGACCCAAGCACAATTATTCGAGTTCGTCACACAAATATTTGCCCTGGCCGGGACTCAAACCCGGGACCGCCGGCTCAGTCAGCAGGTGCTATAAACTGTGCCAACTGCGTCGTCAAAGTAGCACTAGCTTACCTTGATAAATTGAAGTATCATAATTTTGTTACCATAAACCAGCAATTAATCAGTGACGTAGCAAGTCTCACTAGCCGAGTGTCACACCCTATTTTCTTATACCATGATTTCGACGTTAATTTTCTCGTCTATTAACAATTGCTTTTTAGGGTTCCGTGCCCAAAGAGACTCATACTTAAGCAGTATACTATCCTAACAAGCAGCTAAAAACTAAGATGTTTGTAGGAAATTGCAGCCAACGTGCTACTGTGAAACGGGGGTCGCAATAAAATCCATTAGCACAATTAGCCAACAAAAGCCAACAAACTAATGGTAACAGAAATAAAGTGGGATGAGCATTGACTTGCATTGCTGATAAAGAAGCTATAACGGCAATTTACTCTCGGGAGAATATAATGGATACAAGCGCGCAATTAAAATGAACGGGTTCCGTAGATTGTTTTAGTTTTTTGTAATCCATTAGAATGAAATAGGCTATCTGGAGGTCAATAAACTGATATAGTTCATTACTGAAAATTCCGGGAAAAAAGGGCTTGCTACTTGGTGAGTAGGTATAGACTACTGTATGTTGGTACAGATAGTGTTACGAAGCCGGCAAGCCCTTTTCACGGCTAAGGCATATCATAGTGCTTTTCTCAGACATAATATGCAATGAAATGAAAAATACACCACTAAAAAAATATGTAATTCAGCTTTTTAGCCTATTCGTGAACACAGACGCAATGTTTAAAAAAAAATCCCGGCGGCCTAGGCCTTCAATTTTGTAGGAAATTACTTTACAGTTCTCTGGAGTTGTTCCGCCTGAAACGTGATACTTCGAAGCTTGTTATAACGCACGTTATGGCGACATTTCATTGCATGTTTGAGAAAAGTATTATGTGTCTTTATTATGCTACGGCTGGACTGATTTCAACACTTTCTGGGCATCCATCATCATCATCATCCTGGCGCTAAGTCACGGCCAGCACCAGTCTCCGCCTTCCGCATATTTACCGTCGACTTTGCTCGGTATTTTGCATCCTCAATAGTGAGCATCCCCACATGATGACAGGATACTTGTAATATCCGATTATCTAGACATCGGGAGCCAAGTTTACATTTAGGTTAAAAATTATCTTGAATCTGCCAATTCTAACCTAAAACTAAAATAATATCTCATCTGAGATTTTGAGTCAATCTCAGTTAAAATCTACTATCTATTCATACTAAAGAGGTACCTACGATTAGTAATACATCAATACAACTCAAGACATGCTATTTTTACCTTTATGCACGAGTTACTAAATTCAAGGTAAATGCTCGTAACAATATAACGAGTTAGGTGGAATTATTATTATTATTATGTTCATTTTTATTTTTTTCTCGGCTTTCACCGGTGTTCTGTTATGCACGGGCCGAAGCCAAGTGCATACCAGGTAATTGTTTAAAGTAATATCACTGGTTGAGTGATAGATTCAACAGGCATTTTATGTATTGTTAGGATGCGCTGTTGTTTGGATGGTGGACTGTTCTTGATCAGTTTGCAAGAATTTTCTTACTATTCGGCAAGTATTGAGAATAACAGCTTTTTGGAGTAGGTTGTATGTGTATGGTGAAAGATTTAATGTTTTTAACGATTGGTGTAACTGTTTTGGTATCACGCCGGTAGCTGACAGGACAATCGGTACTATAGTTACTTTTTGTAGGTGCCAAAGTCGTGTAATTTCGTCTTTAAGTTCTATGTATTTAGTAAGTTTTTCAGCGATTGTAGTCTGTAAATTATGTGTATTAGGGACAGCTATATCTATTAAAAAGGCAGTTCTGTTTGTTTTATTTAGTAATGTTATGTCTGGTCTATTGTAGTGGGTCGTTCGGTCTGTAAGGATGGCTCGGTCAAAATACAGCTTTATTGTGTGGTTGTCTAATACACTTTCGGGTTTGTATTTGTAATATGGTTCTATGGAGGTAATTAAATTAAATTGGCGGGCAAGTCTTTGGTGAATAATATTAGCTACTTGGTCATGTCTGTGTTTGTAGTCAGTCTGAGCAATCGATTTACATGCACTTGTAATGTGTTGGATGGTTTCAGGGCAGCTATTGCATTTTCTACATACATCTACAGTTACGGACTTTATTATGTGTCGTTGATAGTTCCTGGTCTCTATTACCTGGTCTTGAATTGCCATCATGAAGCCTTCCGTCTCCGGGAAGAGCTCGCCCCGACTCAGCCACGCGTTCGACGCTTCTTTGTCGACATTGACTTGGCATAAATCGTGACGATGCCTACCATGTAGAGACTTACCTGCCCATTCCGTGAGTTTTGCTTTGTCGTCTATTAAGGTCTCGTTTTTCTGTGTTGTGTTGTCTTGCAGGTTTAGTGGGGTGAATTTGCGATCATTTTTAGAGATGGCTCTGTGGAGTGTAGAAGCTTCTGCTTTGTTGAAAAAATATTTCCTCAGGGTTATGATTTGTCTATTATGTAAGTTACTAATGTCTATAATACCTCGCCCACCTTCTTTTCTCGGTAATGTTAACCTCTGCACGCACGATCTCGGATGATGTTTTCGAAACCTGGTCATTGTCGTATTAATTTTGCGTTGAAGTGTTTTTAGGTCACATTTTGTCCAGTTTATTACGCCAAAAGAATATGTGAGAACGGGTATGGCGAACGTATTTATGGCTTTTACTGTATTGCTTGCGTATAGTTGTGATTTTAAGATTGTGTTGAGTCTATGTTGGAATTGTCGTGTAAGTTTTTGTTTAGTTTCTTTGTACTGTATTTGTAGTTCTTGATTGTATCCTAAATATTTATAAGTATCCTGTTCGTTAAGAGGTTCAATGTGTTCACCGGATTCCAGAGTGTAATGATGTTGGTAAGTCTGTCCTGCCCTAGTCGAATTGATTTTACATTTGTCTATACCAAATTCCATTTTTATATCGTTAGTGAATTGTTCTGTTAAGTTAGCTAATCTGCACAGGTCGGTTTCATTGTCTGCGTAAAGTTTAATGTCATCCATATAGAGTAAATGGTTAATATTCTCAGTTTGTTCGTCTGTGTCTATGTAGTTTAAATGGTATCCAGCATTAGTAGAATTAAGTATGTTAGATAGAGGGTTCAGCGCGAGACAGAACCATAACGGGCTTAGTGCATCACCCTGGAATATGCCTCGCTGTATTTTAATTGGTTCGGTTTCTACAGTGTCATTAAATGTTGTGAGTTTGAGTCGCGTTGTCCAGTTTGTCATAGTTGTCTTTAAAAATTGGATAATTTGTGGGTTTACTTTATATATTTCCAAGACTTGCATTAGCCAGGAGTGGGGAACAGAATCGTAAGCTTTTTTGTAGTCAATATACATGGAATAGAAGTCTGATTTTGTTTTCTGTACGTGTTTTAGGATCACCGCATCTATAGTCAGCTGTTCTTTACAACCTTGACTAAACTTCCGGCATCCTTTCTGTTGTTCAGCTAGAATGCTATTATTGCTAACATGGGTGTATATTAAATCGGATATGCATGATGTTAGAATTTTGTAGAGGGTTTGCAAGCAAGTGATAGGTCTGTATTTCGCTGGGTTACTAAGGTCATCAGGGTCTTTGGGGATCATATAAGTAGATCCAGCAGTAAGATAGCAAGGAACGATGTTAGGGTTTTCAATACATTTATTTAAGAAATTATGAAGGTAGCTATGAATATTAGTAAATTTTTTGTACCAGTAACTGTGAATATAGTCAGAACCCGTAGATTTCCAGTTATGTAGCCGGTTCAACACTTTCTTGAATGTATCTATGGGAATATGTTCGTATGTCATTTCTTGTACGTTTGCGTTATTTTTCTCGATTTCGGCTTGTATCCATTCAGCGTTAGCTTTATGTTGAGTAGGTTGTTCCCATATTCCTGACCAATATCTATGCAAATCTTCAGTGTGCGGCATACTACTCGTTGAACTAGAACTGTTGTTTTCTGATGTGTTGGTCGTTGTTTGTTTTAGATTCCGGTAGAATTGTTTCTCATTATATTTAAATTGAGTATTTTGTTGTTTTCTTAATGTACATACCTGATATCGGTGTAGTCGCCCTGATATAACTGCAAGTTTCTGTTTGAGAGTGTCTAGTGTATGTGAAAGTTGTGTGTTTGGTTCTTCGTGTACAGAATGAATTTTATACTGTTCCATTATTTCATTTACCTGCCTTTCCAGATGTCTAGTCCTAGTGCCATTGATGTATTGTGTGATTCTGCCAATTTTTGCTCTTAAGTCCTGTAGCCGTCGTTCTAACCGTTTTTGCCAGTGTGGTGTCTTATCTTTTTCTGCGTTGCGTCTTTTTTGTGTCGGGTCGAACGACATCTTTGTCCCATTTACCTTAGCCGCTGTCCATGCCGCACAATATAGTACTGTTTGAAGTGTATCAAAGTCTGTGTCCACGTTTACGTGCTCTGGGAGAGTTATTTCGTTTAGGTAGTGTACTATTTTTGCAAATTTTTTGGATGTTTTTTGTTTAGGTATGTAGATTCTGTCAGTCGGGTCAGTTCCTTTAAAATGTCGGTAAGTTTGTGAAAAGGTTTCATCTATTAGCGAGTCTCTTTCAGGAAGTTCTATATTTGGAGGCGTTGTTGATTCATAAGGTTCCGATTCTATATTTTCTAAAAACTGTATGTCAGGGTCTAGTTGTTGAGTAAGGTTTGTAGTCTGGCTCTGGTCTAAGGGAGTGTGATTATTTGTACTTAGTCCGAGCTCCATGCTTATTTGCTCCTTTATTTCATTTAACCTATGATTACTAATGTATCCGGCGTTAATAATTAGTCTACGCTGATCAGATATTCGTTGTTCACTAACGTGGGCTAAAGATGGAAACGTGTTTATGAAAGCTTCATGTAACTGTTTTCGGTATGCGGTCCTGTTAGTTTCAAGTTGGGTTATTAGGTAATATGATTTAATTATGGCTTCATTATGTTCGTTTGTCCAACTCATACGAGATTGTGTTTGTGTGTTAAGGGTGTTTTGAGAATTAAATATTTGCGTAGGTGGTGTGTGTGTAGATGACACATTTGTATGTAATTGATTTAACTCTGTCTTCACTTCATCATAGATGTAGTCTAATTGTTCCTGGGACAGGAGCTTATTACGCATAATAGCTCTCCGCTGATCTCCTACTCTTTGTCTGCTAACGGGCATTTCTGGGAATTTCTCTATAAATTGCAGGTGAAGGGGTTCAAGGTATGCTCTAGTGTCAGTATCTAATGCAGTAAGTTGAAGGTAAGTACGCAGTATGAACATATTCATTTCAGGTGTCCATCGTCTGCGTGTTTTACAAACGTTCGGGGTGGGTACAAGGTCATTGTCTAGGTCGCCATCTTGTACAACACCATCGAGCGCATTCACAGAAGATACCGTAGAGACACTTCGTGTCAAGTATGAGGGGCGTGTTGAGGGGATGGAAGAAAACAAAGACTCACTGTCACCTGAGCTACTGGTAGCAGCGTAAGCACCACGTGGCCGAAGATTGTGTGCGCCTCGATGCCTCCGCTGATCACCCTCTGATGCTGGCTCTGCTGCGGCTGTAAGAGATTGTTCGATGGGAGCCCGCCTGCTCAACTCCTCATCGCCGTTGGTTCACATGCTGTGGCACCCAGCAACGGCTCCAGGTGCGCCCCGACGATCCCCCTCGGGTAGCGGCTCGACTTCGGCTGTAGCAAATTGTTCGATGGGAGCCCGCCTGCTCAACTCCTCATCGCCGTTGGTTCGCATGCTGTGGCACCCAACAACGGCTCCAGGTGCGCCCCGACGATCCCCCTCGGGAAGCGGCTCGACTTCGGCTGTAGCAAATTGTTCGATGGGAGCCCGCCTGCTCAACTCCTCATCGCCGTTGGTTCGCATGCTGTGGCACCCAGCAACGGCTCCAGATGCGCCCCGACGATTACCCTCGGGCAGCGGCCCTGGTCGTAAACTCCTTGTTCGTAACTGCATGATGCTAGAAGAGGGGGGAATGATAGGAAAGGTGGGAAAAAGAAGAAAGGATAGGAAAGCTGGGATCTTAGTTTGGGAAGGGTGAGCCTTGCTGACATTGGCTTGTGATGTAGTATCTCCCTTTTCGGGGTGAAGTCTAGGTGTATCAACAACATTTTCGGAAGTACCACCAACCCGTAAGCCCCTCCGCCGCGGCAAGGCGATCCCATTGGGGGGTTATTATTATTATTATTAAGAGCCTATATTGTCCCACTGCTGGGCAAACGCCTCCCGGAAACTAGGTGGAATATGATATTGTTTTTTTTTTATATAGTGGATTGTGTATTTAGTTACGAACGTAATTCTTAGAAAACCTAACAACCATCTTAGGTATAGTGTAACGATCAAGACAGTATTTTTAAATAAAAATAAAAATGATACCTCTACCTCATGAATTTCAGTACAGTACTTTAAGCTTTTCAGTCTGCAGCCCAGGTAACACTCAACTGGAAGGATTTTTCATGACACACTGGAAAGGGAAATGATATAGAAAATTAAAATATTTGCAAGGAAATATTCATAAGAAAATTCAGGGAAAATTCTAAAAATATTAGGGAAATTCTTTTCAGATTAAAGGTAACCTATAAGGAGTTAGGTACCCTAACAGGGAAATCTATGGGATATCCAGATAGGAATATATTGGAAGTAACTAGTTATATGAAAGCATAGGAAAATGAATATTAGAAAAATAATAGGGGATTTTGTCTAGATAATATACATAAGTCTTGAGATTTTGAATTATTTTTAGAATAAATAGTACTTTCAAGGGGGCCTAGAACTTAATATAGGACTGGTACAGCTGAGGGTAGTGTTTTGAGATCAGACTTGTAGCAATCAAGATAACACTATTAGAATAAAATATAAAAGTTACCTCTACTTCATGAATTTCGGTACTATGCTTTAGGCTTTTCAGCTTGCAGCTCAGGTAACACTCAACTGGAAGGGATTTATTTCATGACACACTGGAAAGGAAATGATACAGAAAATTAAAATATTTGCAAGGAAATATTCATAAAGTCAGGAGATTTTTCAAATATATTGGAATTATTTTCGGGTCAAAGAAAACCTATAGGAGTTAGGTAATCTAACAGGGGAACCTATGAGTTATCCAGATAAGAATAAATTAAAAATAATTAGCTGAAATAATTCATCTTCTTATAGAAATCAACAGGAATCTTATAGTAACAATAATAAACTATATGAAAGCAAAGAAAAATGGATATTAGAAACTTAATGGGGATTTTGTCTAGATAATATACAAGAGCCTTAAGATTTTGAATTAATTCTAGAAGAAATAATACCTTCTAGGGGACCCTGAACATAATGTAGTACAGGTACAGCTTGGGGTAGTGTTCTGGGTTCGAATCCCAGCTAGAACTGGAGTTGGGGAATGGATTTGGATAATTGATTTTAGATCATGGTTATTAATTAAGTTGTATGTTGTATATTTCAAAATTATTGCCATTAGGAGCCAAGGAGCTGTCTTTGCTTAGTATGGGATTAAGCCAAATTCAACCGCAGGAACCATATATTAATATTAAACTTTGGATGAGAACTGGACCATAATAGGTAGAATTAAGTATGTATTTTTAATTGTTATATCATATAACAATTACCCATATGCCTCAGAGAGTACAATTTAAACCAAATTTTGAGTAAATAAGTATATAAGTAAAAATAATTGTTTAAAAGTTAACTTACATTATATGGTGGGATATTTATGCCAGTAAGAATCTTCAGAGGGGATTGCATGACCACTTGGTTCATCATTCTTGACAATTCACAGAGAACAGGGGCCTGAAAGTCATGGGAAACACTAGTTTAATAAGAGAAACTTATTAAAGGGGTTCGGTGGATTGGTTTTAGTCAAACTTAGTTTGATGAGAGACTTACTGATTGAATTAGTATTAAAAAAACATCTACAATACACAGGGAGGAAAGTATAGACATCACAAGAATACAAGAAGGCTATTGTAAATAGAATTTATTGGGATAATTATAAAAGATAATCAGTAGCAAATTGAATTTCGTTCTAGAACAAAGAAAATTTTCCAAGGATTGGAGTTAAAGGGCAATATTAGTACTTACAGGCCTTAAATACATCTGTTCCATTTAGTTTTGGATATTGAAATACTAAAGTTAGGCTGGAAAAAAGGATTTTTTGTTTCCATTCTTTCAAAGAACACGTGGTTTTAACACATTTGTGAACACATAGAATAACATATTTTGGGCCGATTTATTGGTTCATTTGTATGTTTTTAGTCTTGGAGACTAACAATTTGGATGTTTTGGAAGCTGAAAAGGTCTAGATTTTGAGATTTTGGGATCAAAATACGGATGATCGACCAATCAGACCTGACTTTGAAGCTTCAAAAACTAGAGAAAGGTTTGAAAATCTTAATTGGAACTGGTTCAAATTTATAAAGCATATAATGAAGTTTTTAATTTTAGTACTGAGCGATTTGGGCATTATGGATTTACGCCAAATTTGACCTTGAAAGTTGTCAAAAAATCTTAAAAAATCATAAAAATCATAGAGGCGGATACATTCGAGACTCGATAAAAAAACTTAGCAAACGCCGAATTTCTAGCTTATTGGTTTAACGTTTTTAAACCTTTCTTAAACGAGATTGGGACGATTTTTCAATTTTCCCCAATTATGGGGTAATTATTTGGTGAAATATTTACAAATTAGGAGAGGATAATTAAATATAAAAATATATTGCTGAGAGATTTTAAAAGGAAATTATGTCAGTTATGAAATAAATTATAATGGAAGGGGATTTGGTAGTTTTGTGGAAATTGAGCGGGGAGAACGGATTTAACCAGGGAACATTGGGGTATTAAAATAATTAGAAGGTAGTTTGATATTTAGGGGGCTATTTAAGGCGTAGCGCGACCAGTATTCGACACTTGACTTCGAGCAGCCAACCACCGAGGAAAAAGAAGGGGAACCAGCCAGAGCCAGACTTCGGGATCAGCTAAGCAGGAGCTGAAGACATAAATCGGTGAGTGCTTTAAATAATCACTGGGGTTTTATATATATAGCTAGGATACTGTTGAGGGCTTTGGGGCAGTTGATGGATTGGAGCTCAGGGGTTTATGCCTACCAGTCTAGACTTGGGGTTTTAGAAGTGAATTCTTTAAACCGGACGGTGATAATGACCAGAATTCGCTTTTAAAAGGCAACTTAACCTCAGTTGGCTGGTGGTGTGACCTCAGGGTTTGTATCTATCAGACTGAACCTAAAATCTTTACAGTTGTATAGACATTATTCCCAGTAGGCGAAGCGGTGGGGAATTATTGAGGGATTTAGAACAGTTAATAGGGGTTCTACGTGTGTGGCTGTATTCCCTGGGACTATTGGGGAATTTAGAACAGTTAATAGGGGTTCTACGTGTGTAGCTGTATTCTTTGGGGTAGAATTAGGATGTGGGTGTGTATCATATTGTTGCATGATGTATTCCTTTGGGTAACACGTCGTGGAATTATATTGTGTGTCGGCGTCTTCAAGTAAACTATATTTTAATATTAGAACCTGATGTTAGCTGCAAGATGGTGTCAACGTTTTCATGAAACTAAAATAGATTCCTAGGTCACTGGCCACGTCTTCATGGAGGTCTTAACTTAATATCAGAAGCTCACGATAGATATTTACCTTCCTTTTAGGGATCTTTAGGAGCTACACGCCGGTTGAATGACATGTGTATTTGAATTATTACTGATATTATTTTATGGCTAATGTGGTGTGCATGTGTGTATTAATCCGTTTAAATCCAACAGATTAAATCGGGTGAGTGCTAGTTGATAATTCTGTTGCTTTTATACTGTTTTACTATGCTCATATGCTATTCTATTTGATATGTGCCCTTTCTGCTGTGACATTTATTTATTGCGTGTGATTCGTGTTTTAAAATATGTGTTTCGTGATTTTGTTTCACGGTACGGTTTATATGATAAACGTTTTGCGTATTGGAATTTTATATTCCATGGTTAATATTACCGGACTTGTAGATTATTTGGGTAATAGGGAAATATGAGAAGAATCTGGCAACACCTGACGTTTACTTTTTTTAATAAACTTCTTCCTTTTTTTTAATCCGTTTATATCAGTTTATGGTAAACAATGACAAATTATGCCAAAAGTTCATTCAACGCTAATAATCGCGCTTGAATAGCTGTAAGGGACACCTTGAGGCCCTGTTTGCGACTTGTACGGATGTGATCGCTCTATTATCCGAAAAATATCACTACGGATGCCTGCACTTAAACACTGACTGCTCATTATATCACTACGTCTACCTCTTACTGGAACGACACTATTTCTATAGTTATCCGTTTTCGACTGCTATACTTCTCTTCAACTATACTCTAATAGAAATACCTGATTGATCACAGATCTAATAATTGTTTGTATACTATATTTCTCATCAGTTATACTCTAATAGAAATACTTGATTCATCACAGTTCTAATAAATGCTTGTATATTATTCAGCTATCTAATCAACATTTGAAGCTCACCAGGAATACTACAGCTTCTAACTGGGTTACTAGTAGTAATAAAGCTACATACTTATAGTTACCTGCATATTTAGAGATATCATTGCCCTGGGAATTTATTATATCTACCAGTTGATCAATAAAAGGATCCTTCAATAAACAAATTAATTCAAGGTAAAAATGCCTTGGGTTGTACTGTCTTCTCGGGATTTCTAGGCCGTCGAAGCTTTGATTCCGCCTGCTTGTGCTGGGGTTATAATGAGTCTAACACTTAGAGTGCCCACGGGCTTAAAGGTGTTAGTCATCAAATAAACGGTGCTTCCTTTTGCTCTGGTGTTCAGATATCAAAGAACTCTACAGTACTATTCAGTCACGAGTTGAAGTTAAGACCAAGTAAGATTGTTGGGGGTTAGTTAATACAACAGAAACTGTAGTTAATTCACTAGAAGGGTACTAGTTAGGAATGGGTAGGCTTCTAGACTTGTAACAATTATAATCATAATTTCATCACTCGGATATGTTATAAACTCTTCAACTTTTTCATATATTTAGCAAGTTGTAGGTTTAGGCAGGTAGTTTAACGTAGCGTAGGCCTTGTGTAATTAAATTAAGAAGTCTGCGCCAAAAGGCTTCCCCCAAAAGATGGATCCTTGACACTTTGCATTAGGTAGGACGTCATGCATAGATGTGATGAGATCCCACAGTGGTTAGTTCAGCTTAGATTAGGTGCGGAGTTCCCCATCCTCTCGCTGTTCGCTTTAATTCGATTTGCTTCCTAGGAATAGATAGGTAAAGCGTTCAGTGACATCCTCCGTGCACTTAGGTTGGTAGGGGACCATTACCAAATAAAAAAAATTATTTTTTTATACACCTTAAAGTTACCTTCATCATTTTACTATAATCTAGCCTGTGCTAGTTCTTAACTGTATTGACTATAGCATATTTAAAGTTTCCTAGTATTTTAGATTGTAGAAATCCTAATTATTCATATTGGCAACTAATTAAGACTTATTTCATCTAACCTATAGGAGGAACTTCAGCTGTTTGACTTGTTTCTCTTAATTTAAAGTTTACATATCATAAAGTTCTACATGAATTAAATATTAGACTTATTAGTATAGCTTAAGCTTCATAGGGTGACTGGGAGATAATCCTATAATAGAATCTGCATCATACTATAGAGGCTTCATTAGGTTTATCCTTTATTCTAGATTAAAATAGTTTCTTAGATATATTTTCTACATTTACTATAGGCTTTAATATTTCATGTTTAGTACAGACATTATGTAGGGTTCTCAAGTTTGCATCATATTATAGAGGTTCCATTAGGTCTTTTCCTAGATTAAAATAGATTAATAGATATGCTCTCATACCTTCATTAGGATATAGTTGTTTTATGTTTAGTACTGGTATCTTGTAAGTTCCTATTTAATAACAAGACTCTATAAGACTCCAAAGCAGCTTAAAAAGGATTTGGGTTCTACGGACGCAACAAGTAAAAGGGTTCCTATATACCACTAACGATCACGACCATGGCCAATTTAATTCTCAATATATATAGTTTAATTCTTAGAATGTTTTCCATTTATTTTAGGTAATATTTCAGAAGTAAATAGTTCAATATGGTAGGAGAGGGAAAATCTTATCTACTTAGGAAATTACTAGTATAGTTATGGGATGAGTTTCTTGGGGTTTTCATTTCCTTACAGTATAATTTCATTTCATATTAATTTCAGAGTTGAGGCAAGTTTCAGTTAGGTTAATTCAGTTAGGCAGTTTCAGTTTCAGTCAGTATAACTAGGGCAGGTAGGTTCAGCCATTTTCAGTAGGTTTTCCATTTTCATTTCCATCTTCCATTAGCTTTACATAGTTATAGCTCTATAGTTTAGTTCAGACAGATAGTCAGATAAATAGTATAGGGTAAAATCGGGGGGAGCGTTTCAATTTGGTGCCGTGACCAGGATGTATAAGTATTTAGGTACGGATAAGGATTAGCCTTGTCCGTTTCAATTTGGTGTTAACCTTGATCAGGATGTATTTAAAGTTTTATGGGTTACTACGGGTCACATTTAATTTTATCTGCTTCAATTAGGTGATGTAGCTACTCAGGATGTTAGAATTTTGAATTTTCTTAGCTAGGTGGGATATAGACTTGACATAGGATAATAAAGACCTGGTATCAGGTCAATTTGTTGTTTGTGAAAATGGATATAGTTTGCATTGGAGTCTAGCGGAGTCTTTTAAACTTACTTTCATAAACTCTCATCATGTTTTTCTCAATTTATCTTATAGTTTCATTTTATATGATAATTAATAATAGATATTTCACAATAATGAATTTCACTTTGTATTTTTACCACTTGAATACAGTTACTTTTAGGACAGTTATTTTTGGTAGATATAGTACGCACTAGAAGTCTGAGGGCGGTTTCCTTGTAATACCAATCGCATACTATCGGTTTGGATGCGATGATTGCTAAATCCGGGATAGATTTTAAAAGTCTGAGGGCGGTACGGTTTCAAGTTCACTCCATCATACGTTTCTTCTGATTAGGTAGATCACTTTAGTCAAATCATCCTGCGGGAACGTATCCTGAAATATCGACATAATAAAAACATATTTGTTGCATACATGAAGGATTTTGGACGAACTTTGTTTAGTAACAAACCTTTTGCTAGTTGAATATTGCCGAACATTTGTTAGTAATTCCTTATCCTCAAGACTTTTCTGTATATTTAAATGTCTGTTGTTTAGTTTTGTTAATGTACATTCACGCATTCTAGCTAGATTTTAGGGAAATAAACAAATCACTTAAGTCTTAAAACTCAAGAAATGTCATACTAATATTTATCTTTGTAAACCATGACACTGACGGATTAAATGATAATGAGTGAATGATTTTCTAACCATTCAATTGGTCTAGATCGCTGGTCGCTTGAGGTTGCATTTATCAGTATATTAAATTTTGTTTTATTTTAGGAACATTAAAGTCATAAAGGTTTTTATTATTTATAGAATCTGGTTATCGTATCGAATCCGGTTTCGTGTGGAAGCACCACAAGTTTCATTTTATAATTATTGACGCATAAGTAAATTATTATTTAGTTATGAAGGTTTATAGACTCCATTTATCAGGGAAGTGGAATTTAACGGGTCTTAATTCTATGATGTAGTAGGAAATTTCATTTATGATTATTAAAATAGTTTCATTAGGTGTAAAAATCTATCACCTTGATTAGCGTAAGGAACACTGACTAGCATTTTTACTTAGTTTTAATTTATGTATAATTTATAATGTTAGTATAGGATTTTAGATAATTTTCGGTAATTAAAATCTTTTGAAAATAGTATAATATTACGTTATGGGATTTATAAAAATGTCATGTTATCATTTGACAGCACCTTAGCCTAGTGAGTGAATGGAAATGGTGAATGAACTCAAGATTGGGAACTTCACATAGATGGGGACGACATCTGGTGGAAAACACTGATAAACCAAATCTTACCTTCGATAGTATGAATAATTTAGAGAATAAATTAGGGATATTGTTTTAATTTAGGGTTCTAATGTAATAACTTTATTGAAATACGATAGAGAATTGTAGAATTAAGTTGTATTGTGTAGGGTTTGTTTGGTTTGTTTGAAATAAATGTAGGTTAGTATGGGGATTCATTGAAACAAAAAAAAAAAAACACTTTCAAAATCATGATTCAAAACAACAATAGTTTAACTGTAGCTTACTAGGAGCACCCGAAGAAACGAGTATATTAAATTTCATTTATTGTTTAAATTGGTACATTCACAAATTATACTGTAGGTACCCTGAAGCATACTTTATCTTATTTGGAAACTTTTCTACACTAGACATTTGCTTAACTATTTTTCTCTGCTTTCGAGTCAATTCTATTGCGGGTTTTTCGTTGTTTCTGCGTGTAGGCGCGGCGTACGGTTGTACATACATGATATTTACAACTTTGCAGTTTCGTAGGATACAACATTGTGGTAGGTTGTCGTGGGTAACATTGTGGTTGAATGCGAGCACTTGTCGCATGATTTTATACAATAGTTTACGGTGATAGCTTATCTAATAATAGACTTATGAGTAGGAAGATTTAATACTGGTTTCCTCTGTCAGGATGCAGGTGTTAGATGTGGTTTAGTGTTGAAGGGTGGATTCAGTTTTGAGCTCGGAGGGCGGCGGTGCGCATTGTGCGAACGGTGTGGGGGCGGTTGCGCCAGATCTTGCTGATGTTGTCCTCGTCGTAATCAGGTGCTAAGATATAGTAGTCCTCACAGTTGAGCGGCGAGGCGCAGTACGAGCTGGACGTTGTTGTGGTTGTAGTGCCGATTTTTTATTTCTCACTGAAAAATTAAACAATAGGCTTTGTTAACTAAATCGTTATTTGTTTATCACCATCATGAACTATCATACAATCATAATATATTTTATAAATAGGTCTTTAGGGAATTCCACCTTTCCTTTCTTCGTTTCCATTAAATCTATTTTTCAAATTAAGCAAATTATTTGTCTAGGTATAACCATGAATTATCGTTATACATTTAACAATAGGTCTTTAGGCAAGTCTAAACTTTATTTTTCAAATTAAGCTAGTTATTAGTTTACTTTCACCATAAACTATCACTATATATTTTATGAATAGATCTAAGAAGTTCTATAATTCTTTCACTTCATTGCTTTCCAAAACTACTTTTCGAATTAAATTTAATTTTATTGTAGGTATCCATGCTTTTACTTAGGTATCTCTTTTCTTTTTACTGAATGCATGTTTCTAGCCTTACTATTATTTGTTTAGAACATATATTTCATTACTAAAAGGGTTGCCCCACACAATTTTTTTTATTTCTTATCTCCACCATAATCTAGGAAAAAGTATCTTATAACAGATTTTGAATATTCAGCAGTCTCCATATCAATACTAGTTAAAATCAGTCTAACCATTTTAGTCTAGTGGCTTACAAAATAAACCTTTATCATAAAAGGATGTAGTGCTATTCATATCACAGGGCCCAGATAAATACTTTGTTGAAATTTTTCCTATAGTATCAAAATTCCCAATACGATTTTGTTATTTTATAATAATGTTAAATTTATTTATAATCCAGATCCTTCTCTAATTACTTTGTTTTCACTTAAGTAATGTAGTTTTGTAGACATGACTATAATATTTGCCTTTGTGTGGTACTTGCTAGTCGGTTAGTGTAGCAGCATGGTGGTGATGTTGGCCTAGTGCAGGTAGTAGGCGGCGTCGGTGCGCTGGCCCTCGTCGCTATTCTAGGTCCCTGGAATTTGGAAAAACAGAGTTGAAATAATATTTTAGGCAGGATTTGAGTAGGTTATTTAGATGTTTAGGACAAAAGGTGTGGTGGATCAAGTCCACATACTGTTAGGGTACCGCCATGCTAATTTTCCAAAATTTTGACAGGGGATGACTTACTGGATTCCTCGTGCAATTTTTAGATTTCAGGATAGTAGTTCAATGTCCTATTTGAAATTTCATTTGTTTTAGGCCGGATTTTGTCCAAGTTGGTTCGGTCATTTTAGCAAGTGTCACAGACAGAGAGTTAGATAGCCAGTAGGTTGAATTTATATTCCATATTGTTAGAGATGTACAGTCTGATACTGGTGTGTTGGCTATCCAATTTTATTATAAGTCATTTATTTCATACTTACAATTTTAGAAGCGGAGGCTGCAGATGGGCTTTTATTTTATGAATCTGGTTGTTCTTGATGTATTCAGGATAGAATTGAGTGTATTTTCTATAATAGGTCTATATTTATGTGTCTGGATAGAGTCATGTTCTGGGTCCTGGTGCCCAATGCTGGAGTGGACCATGACTGGATGTGATGTCGAGGGTTAATTTTCTTTCTTGATAGTCTGATTGAAGTTCAGGTTTGATATTCATGTGTTTGGGGGGGCGGTAACACTGGTGCTTGATGATGTCATCATTGTACTGAAATGAAAAACAATACACTTTTAGATTATTATTTTATTACTTCAAATGCAAAATATAAAGGGAGATTTGTTTTATGTTACTAGGTTGTATATAGTATTAATAGTCCTTACATAATGTAGTTAGTATGGTAAATTACAAATCTTTCAACAATTAAAATTTGAGTAACCAGAAATAGCATTTATAAATAAAATGTTAATATATAAAAAAAAAAAAATTTAACATAGCTAGTATACATAATTTATTTCAGTGAACTATTGCATAAGGCTTAAGGACACTCATTAGATATCTATATACATATATTGTTCATATTTTATTCATTAGGAATTCTTTTACAATTTAGAATCAACACTAGAACAATAGGTTTGGTGAGTCTGGATGGACTAGTGGTCATAAACAGTTTTGGTTATAAACATCATATGCTTCTAATTGTACTTATAAAACTTTTATAACTTACCTGCAACTCCTTATGTTTCAACAAGTATGTGACTTCAAGGTTTTGATCAGAACTGAGACTTCTTCAATGTTTCACTTTTCACATATTTGTTAGGACACACTGAAAACGGAAATAATGTATTAGTATACATTGTCTTTGTAGTGATGAGATAGGTAGATAGATCTTTTTGCTTCATATTAGTATTTGTCGTTCTTGTAGTGATCTTCATAATTGCCCTAAAAAGATTCTAAGGTAATTGACCGTGAGTGGTAATAGAAATTACTTCGACTTTGTCGTAGACTTGGTTTTATTAATTATGTAAAATTCGGAAATACGTTTTGTTAACCTATTTACAATTAAAGTTCAAAAATAATAATGAAAATCCTTACCTGTAGGTTCCAGTGTGATAGATATTGAGATATATGCTTTGTTAGTTTCGCTTTTAAATTCTTGCGAGTAAGTTCTATGTCTTCATCCATGTAGGTTATCTCATTATGGCGCGATATTTTTCGTCAGCCGTGAACTCGTAGCATTGAGATTGCCTTTGATTTCATTATTTTGACGATTGTATGAAGTAATTTCTCATAGTCTCATGATTCAAAACATTGGAAACACGATAAATTTCACTTTAAAACACAAGTACTAACCACAATTTGATCGGTTCTCGTTTAAACTTTGAAAGGATGTTTAGTTTACGAAGCAAGGTTCACATTAAGTATGTAATAGGATAGAAATAAAATTGAATTTCATATGGTACGATTTCATGGATTGACGAAATATAGAATATCTCCAATAATGGAATTCATAAAGTACTATAGCGAGTTGAAAATATAGGATCTTCAATAATTCGGCGCCATGTTTGAATTGGAGTAGTTTTAGGTTCGTTTAGGAAGGAGGGTGTTATAAATACAGTATGAGCAGTGAGGTAATAAATTAGTGAGTCTATGCGAATGGGCGCGGTCAAGATAGCGTCTGGAGTCTAGTTGATAGGGGAAGCGGATCGTTGTAGTATGTTGATTAAGGAATAAGGAGGGATCATGACTAATTGAGGTCCTAGCAAAGTAAGAGAAGTCTCGGGGAATCGGTTGGAAGGAGGTACCTATCAAGTTGAATAGGTAACAGTTATATCGAATATAGGTATTGGGGGTAGCATATTTAGGGGAGCGAGCGTTGATTCGAAATTAACGAAAGGCGTTTATTTCAGGCCAAAATCAGTGATCAGGTCTCGGAGTCACAATGGTGAGGCCAAAAAGGAAAAACCCTAACTCAGTAACAACAGAAGCGACTTCGGAGGTCCAAAGTACAAGTCAAGCGAAGCCAGTGACTGCTAGGTCTAAATCTAAAACCAGTAGTTTAGGGGCACTTATGAATATATTGAAAAGATCAGAAAATAGAATGGCTCGGGAATTAGGGCTACTGCGTACTGAGATGCAGGCAATAAGCACTCAATCGAACTCTTCGGTATTAGCGCAAGATATTAACCAGGGAAGGACTAGAGAAGTGGCAGTAGATGTAGAAATACACGAGGAGCCTCGTAGAGAGCTACCACGGGAAGAGCTGGCCCCGGGATTAGCGCCCACCAATAATCCTATCATAGTAGAACGACCACGAACAGAGGAAGCTAATAACCAAGGGAATGTGTCTCTAGTAACGAAAGAGCTGGAATCTATGAGCCTAGGCACGAGTCTGCGGCCGCAAGAGGCTACAACTACAGCAAGTAACATACTTAACACTACTACTGCCAACACGGTGACGGCCGAGGAAATGAAGAACATTACTTATAATGTAAAAAGTGTGAATTTGGAAAGACCTAAATTCGGAAAGGGAGTTAAGACACATCCTGTGACCTTTCTCGAGGATTTAGAGACCTATTTGCGGAAGGCAGCTAAGGAGGGGACAGAGCTTGAGACCATACAAGAATGTTTGGTAGACGATGCTCGAGATTGGGCCAGAATTTATAAAGAAAGATGGACTAGTGTAGAAGATTTTAAGGCTGATTTTTTGCTGACCTACTGGGGAACTCACGAACAAAATGAATTAAGAAGGAATATAGTTCATGGAAGGTGGAGTCATTTGGAAGCGCCTTCAATGCTTACATATTTCTTGCGGATTGTTGGGAGAGCTAAAATGCTAAGCTATACTATACCCGAGGCTCAAATAGTAGGTGATGTGATAAGACATTTTCCACGTTATGTGCAGCTAGCTTTTATCGCCGCAAAAATTTCAACGATTATTGACACAGCGGAGTTTTTGAGGTCAATGGACGATGTCAATAAGCCAGAAAATCGTCCCAAGGGTATTGAGAATAATAGTGAGACGACCGCTAAGGCAGGAGATAAAAGGAGACGGGAATATCATCAAGGTTATCAGAATTGGAAGAGGCCAAAGCTGACACAAACTTCGGAAGAAGAGGCTGCAAAGGTATCTAAGAAGGTGGCGGAGGTGACAGTGGTGGAACCGGAAAACTAATGGGCGCTGAAGAAAGGTACCCCGAATCAGCTCCCGACATAGGGGTCAAACCTTTAGGAATTATGTTAAAGTTAGGATGGTCCCCTGGACAATCATTGGGGAAAGGTAATAGGGGATTGCGGTCACCCATACAAATAGGACCTGTAAACAGGGATAGGATAGGGCTAGGTTATAAAAAAGGAGGGTTGATTGAAACTGCCCAAAACAAAAGTAAGGAAGATTTGCGATCAATGACAGATAGGAAAGTAGGCGATTTGATTGAAACTATCCAAAATAAAGGTGAAGAGTTTTTGCGGTCAATTATAGATAAACAATTGGTTACATCAGTATTTGAAGAAATAGACACAGATCAAGCTGAAATTGGGGAATTTAGGTCTGAAGTGGCTGTACAGGTTTTTGATTACGAAATAATAGGGCTGGTGGATACGGGGTCGGATATTACTTGCATATCGGAGGATCTATGGAATAATCTGAGTCCTAAACACGTCAATATACCAAAAATGCCGGTGAAACCGTTCCAAATCAAAACTGCGGCCGGGCATAAAAGTAAAGATATCAAGTTTGTAGTGTTACTACCGGTAAAATTATATGATATAATTGTGGACATTGATTTTTTAGTAGTACCTGGACTTAGTTTGCCTTTAATATTGGGGTTTGATTGGATGAAGGAAAATCAGGTAGTCATGCAGCTTAAACAGAAAACAGGGGGGTTTACTTTCCAATACGACGGAAAGCCCATTTGGGTTAAGTTTCATAGATTGGATAGTGAAGCCGAGCTGGTAGAAACTGAAGTGGCAACCAGTGAGGTTTTGGAAAAGGGGCCTTTCACATACAAAATTGGGATATCTCTTAATGAAAGGGAATGGAGTAAGTTTCGAGATACCTTAAACAAGCATCAAAATTTGTTCAGTGACCAATTAGGGAGGGCTAATTGTTATCAGCATAAGATAGTCATGGAGGATAATACTCCTATTGTAAAGAAAACCTATCCGGTGCCATATGCGTATCGAGAAAAGATAGAAGAAAAATTACGTGAAATGGAGACTCAGGGCATTATTAGTCGAGCCTCAACACCTTATTGTAGTCCTTTGACATTCACGTTAAAAAAGGATCGGACCTTGCGGGTTTTGCTAGACGCACGAGAAATAAATAAACATATGATAGCGGAAACAGAGAAACCACCACTCCAATTAGATGTGATAAATTCCTTTCATGGGGCAAATTTTATTAGCGTAATAGACCTGAATAATGCCTATTTCCAAATTCCGATCTCAGAAGAAAGCAGGAAGTACACTGGGTTTAGTTTCAATGGGAAGTCTTATGTCTATAATGTTTTGCCACAAGGATTAAAGACTTCCGTTGGGTCATTTAGTAGAGCAATGGATGTCATCCTAGGCCATGAAGTACGGGAGTTTTGCGTAAATTATCTGGACGATTTAGCTATTATTACCACCGGAACCTTGGATGAACATTTAGACCATATAGATGTGATACTAGAAAAGTTGAACGCCGCTGGGTTAACTTGTAATTTGGCTAAATGTGAATTTTTGTGTAAGGAAGTAAAAATGTTGGGATTCGTAATAAGTACCACGGGACTCAGGACCGATCCTGCAAAATTACAAGCCATACAAGATTTCCCGACACCGCGGAAAATCAAACACGTGAGAGCGTTTCTAGGTTTGTGTAATTTTTATCGCAGGTTCATTCCAAATTATAATATACATATCGTTCCTTTATGCAACTTATTAAAGAAAGGGACTAGCTGGAGATGGGGTTTGAAAGAGCAGGAAACATTTGATCGAGTAAAAACACTTTTTATGAGGGAAATAGAATTGCAACATCCTGATTTCGGAAAACCGTACTATCTTCAGACGGACAGTTCTGGCATAGGATTGGCAGGGGTATTATACCAGTTAGACAATGAGGGAAAGTCTAGGGTGTTAGGGTTTTATAGTACTTCGTTGAGAGGGGCTCAACTTAATTGGTCAGTGACTAAAAAGGAATTTTACGCAGTGATTTGCTGTCTAAAAAAGTTTGAGACCTATCTAAGGGGATCTAAAGTTTATATACAGACCGATCATAAGGCTTTAACTTTTGTGAAAAATTGGAAGTTGTATAATGCTCGGGTAACTAGGTGGATAAATTATTTAGAACAATTCCAGTATGAAATCGAGCACATTAAGGGCAGAGATAATATAGGGGCTGACATATTGTCTAGATATCCTCCTCAGAGTGAAATCTTCCAAGAAGAGAAGGTACAAGTCCCTGGCATACTTTATACGGAAGTAGGTCGAAATGTAGAGCTGTTAGAGAGATTCAAGGATTTGTCCCGATTACAAGAGGAAGACGAGGAGATTAAAGTAATGCGAGAGGGAATTAAAGATAATGAGTTTATCGATAGGGGCGGTCGAATGGCTCAGAGGTGTTGTGTAATAGATGGTATTTTATATTACAAGCCGGCAGAGGGACAGAAAGAGGTGATCTATTTACCGAAAGCTATGATAATCGATGTAATAAAACAAGTTCATGTGGAAATGGGTCATCAAGGGGTATATAAGGTAAAAAAGTATATTAGAGATAGATTTTTTTGGATAGGCATCACTCGAGACGTAAAACGTGTGGTAAGATCGTGCCATGTTTGCCAAATGGCCAAGGTAGACAATAGGCGAACAGTAGGGCCTTGTAGGCCTATAGTCACGGAGGCCATAG
Source organism: Apotomis turbidana (assembly GCA_905147355.2). Lineage (NCBI taxonomy): Eukaryota > Metazoa > Arthropoda > Insecta > Lepidoptera > Tortricidae > Apotomis > Apotomis turbidana. The sequence continues at coordinate 24,965,469 of LR990286.1, forward strand.
GTGACTTAGTCATGATCGATATTTACGGGCCATTACCGACTGGCAAGTTTGGAATGAATTATATTCTGGTGGTGCTGGATTCCTTTAGCAAATTTGCGAGGTTTTATGCTCTGGCGAAGGCAACTACTAGAGCCATTTTAGGGAAAATGAAACAGTTTTTCCAAATAATCAGACCAAAGGCCATATTATCGGATAATGCATCAACTTTCATATCTAAGCAGTGGAAACTGTCCATGGCTGATGAAGGGATTAGACTTGTTTACACCACAGTGCGTAATCCAAGACCAAATAATGTAGAAAGATTAAATCGGGAAATAGGCAGGTTGTTCCGAACTCATTGCAGTGAAAGTCATAGAAGTTGGGTCGATTATTTACCGAAATTAGAAGAATTATACAATAATACTCATCACGAGAGTATAGGTTACACTCCATGTGAGGTTATGTATGGTGAATCGACACATCTGACATTTGATAAGGAAATAGGTTATAGGAAGGTTCAGGACGTAGATGAAGTTAGGAGAAAAGTACGTCAGAATTTAAAAATCAAGGCGGAAATAAGGAGGAAGAAATTTGATCGCAGTCATAGGTTGATTACTTATCAAATAGGAGATTGGGTTAAGGTAAAGAAATCAAATAGATCAGATGCAGAGAATAAGATAACAAAAAAATTTGCGTTGATTTATGAAGGCCCATATGTGGTGGCCGCAATCCCTTATGCTAATGTTTATATATTAGTGGAACCTGTTACTAATGTTATAAGAGGTAAATTCAATACAATTCATTTGTCAAGGTACTATAGGTAAAAGTTGATTGGTGGGTAATTATTCTTGCAAATTGTTAATTTTTTTGGTGTTGTATTGTTTTTTTTTTCTCTCTCTTTTCGTTTTATTTCTTAAATTGATGATGTTGATTTTAGGTTAAAATATTGTCTGAATAATGATAGGAAATAAATTTAAGGCTTAATTGGCAGTTTTATTTTACATTCTCATAGTAAGGGACCGCGTCGTTAAGGGTATATGGAATTAATTAATGGTAGAACATCACGGTTGAATGGACAGGGCGGCCGATCTGGTCAGATAGGGCTAAAAGGGGTACTAGTCAGTGAAGTTTGTTGTAAAAGGTTAATTCGTAAACGTTAGCTCGGGCTGTCAGTGACAGGTTGAATTTGAGGGTTATTGTCAATATCATATCTAAGTAAAGGAAAGGTGAGAAATAGAATATTAACTAGGAAGGAGAAAGATCGGAAGGGAAAATATTTACGATGGTAGTAGGAATTCTCAAGGAAGACCTAGGGCTCAACTTATAGACACAGGCTACGTGAAGCAAGGGAAGAGAGAAAGGGAATTTTACAATAAAACAATTACACAATTAAAATACCATTTAATGACACAAAAAGAAATAGTGTTATAGAATTATAAAAAGAAAAACTCATTATAAAATCAGCAATTGAAAAAAAAAATTAATAAAAAAAGGGGTACTAAGATTATACAAAAAAAAAAACATTATAAAATCAGCATTTGATTCTGGCATCTGAAAGAAGAAATAAAAGAATATTAACATCTACGACATAAGGGCCTAATAAATTAAAGGCATCATAGGGCATTGGTTTTGAAATAATTTTTAATTAATTATAATTTTCCTTCAAGCATATTAACATAACAAGGTAATTAGTCTAAGTTTGTATGGTTATAATATTATTGTCACAATATATTTCTAAATATATAAGTTTAATGTTTAGAAGTTTTAGTTTGTGTTGGAAGGTTATTAAACATAATTTGGGGCCATTGCTTAGTTGGGATTATTTTAAGAAATTGGCCTTTGTTCTATCAAGTGACTGTGAATTTAGGATATTATATACTGGACATAGATGGGTAAAGAGATTTAGGTGAATTGACTTATAAACTGATTTGCGAAGGCAAGTTTGATGGTGAATACTTACTATTAATCAATCAGCAAGGGATCTTTAAAGATCTTTTATGGATTTGCATACCATATCTGAAAAGGAAGAGAAGGGAAGTTAGTTCAATTAGGAAATCATTTGGTTTATTTTGTTTAAATAGAAAAAAAAAGGGAGGGGTATGAATACTTACTTTTAGGAACCCGTTTTCGTCCGGAGCAATGCAAATCTGGAAAGGGAATTCTGGAGGTGGAGGGCTCGCTGGTCTCGCTTGTTCTTCCGGATCTTCGGGCGGAGGTGGAGTTGCCGGAGGGAAGAGCGGGGCCGGGGGTGGTGAGTACGAAGGGCTCCGCGGGGTCAGAACGTTGGCCCAGGGAGCCGGCGGGAAAAGAAGAGACGGGGGTGGTGAGTACGAAGGGCTCCGCAGGGCTAGGGCATTGGCCCTGGGAGCCGGCGGGAAAAGCAGAGGTGAGACCGGAGAATAGGATGGACTGGCGGATACGGGCCTCTCCTGCGCCCACGAGTGTTCCGGCTCCCCTGAGCTGCGGCTGGAGGAGAGACTTATGGCCTCCATGTAAATGGTCTCTGTTTGGGTGCACCTAGTTTGGGTTCTTCGCCGGCGGACTGTTATTCTATGGGGGCTCGCTTCGTGGGGTGACTGAAAACCAAGGAAATAAATAGTTAAAAAAAAAAGGGAACTAAACCACTGTGTTGTTTTAAATGCAGACTTAGCTAGGGCAGTTTGGATAATAGAAAAGTATATACATATAGGCTCAACAGTGTTCCTATTTACACCCTCAATGAGAAGCGAGGAGTACCAACATTGGGATTTTAGGTAATTAGGGTCGACATCCTACTGTTATCAAGTACTTAAGAAGGAAAATAAAAATATATATATGTGTATATAATAGCAGGGACATACATAAAAAAAAAATCACTGGGACTTACAATTGGAGCATGGGTTCTTCGCCGGCGGGCTGGTGTTCCCGGGGAGTGAACATTATCAGGTGACTGAAAACCAATAAATTAAATAATTTAATAAGAGGAAAGGAAAAGGTGAGGAAGTAATAGCAGAATAATTACGAGATCATTGTTATTTTCAAAGAATAAAAAAATAATAAATGAATACTTACAGACATCTTGAAGATGGTTGACGCGATAATGTTTTTTTTTATTAGAACTTTTTCAGGTATTGGCGCCAAAACGATAACCATAGTCAACATGATGTGACCAGGTTCACCAATATGACGAAGGGTAAATGATAAATTTGTTATGTTGGTCAAAACACGCTTATGAATAGATTTGGCGCGAGGCTAGAAGTTACCACAGATAGTTTCGGAGTGGTCTAGTTTTACGGTAATAATTATTATTTTCTTTCAGAAGTACCAATATGACGGAGTGTAATGATGAGTTTGTTATGTTGGTCAAATCGCGTTACCAATAAGATTGGCGTGATTCTTAAACTTACCACAGACATGACAGATAGGTTAGTCCTTTAGTTTCAACCAAAACTGCTAGGTGGCGGTACTAGCAGTTGTAAGGTTAATGCGCTATTTAAAATGAGTCGGTATGAGTTCGAATGTAATTTTCTTTAGTAATGTTTACGGGTTTTGCTTATTTGTTTATTTTATGTACACGTGTTCCTTTGAGGTTGGGTTTTGAGTCACCAATATCGTCGATTTTTATTTAGTTATTCAAAGGAGTTAAAAATAATAGTTGTAGATTATAATAGTATTTGTAGAAGTTATTTTCAAATAAATAGTACGTAGTATAAGGGGATATTGATTCGAAATCTAGTAGGCGCGAAATTCAAATTAGATAAGCTTCAGTGTCGAATTATCGTAGCTCAGTATAGGGGAATTAGATCGTGTTTAACATATAATACATATGTATAATTTTATTAATCTTGTTCAATTGGGTGTTACTTGTGGACTGTTACGGAATGCTGAAAAAAAAAAAAACGGTGCAGTATTAATTTCGGGATTTGAACGTATCTGTCAAAAGTGAGGTGTCAGCTGTCAATAACTTAGAATTAAAAGTTGTTTGTTTGAATGTAGTTGTTAAATAATTCAGTTTTGAAGTTGTTGTGATTGAAAACACTAGTGAAAGTGTCGTTTTCAAGAGCTATATAAATAGTGAAGTATTAGTCCTATTAATGTTGTGCCTTACATTTAAGATTTAAACGAAAATTGGGACGCGATAGTCGAGTCAAAGTAAGTGCAATGTTTTTTTTTCTAGGGATATAATTAGTTTAGAGCACCCTCTAGTTTTTTAAAATTAAATTAGAATAGTAATTGAGATCTCACTGGCTACCGACTCTGAGTGGGCGATTGGGGTGTATGAAAGGTCATGAAAGAGAGACAATGTAGGATGATGTTCGAAAGGTTTAACGCGGAGAGAGGACTTAAGCTTGGTGATGGATGAGTGGTGATGCGTGAGAGTGATGAATGTCAAATTACGTATGTGAGGGCTCATTGGCTCGCACGGAGGTCAGCTGTGGGAGATCGCTCATGTCGCCAATACGTGGATCAAAAAAGGGGGGGTTTAAATGAATACAAAAGAATGCTGCATAGGCTAGTAGGTGTTAGGTTAAAGAGGATTGTCATTAAACGACCTAGCTTAAGCAGCATTATACTCTACCCGGTAGGGCAGCTGTCAGTTGGGGTCGCTTAACACTTCGTAGGATAAGTGGAACAGGTTATTTCGGCATGTCTTTATTTAGACAACATTTTGGTCTTTGCCTGGTTCACTTGTTCGCACGATAACATGCTCCAAGGTGGTGGTGAAGGTTTTGGCTGTTCTTTATGAGTCGTTACTGTCACTCTATGGACCTTAAATGTCTGGATTCGGTAAGCAGACTCTTCAAATTGACGCGAGGGTATCGCATTTAATACTCACTGCGGCCGGAACGTCATGGCCTGATTCGGATGTGTCAACGTAACGACACGGAGTGATTCGTATGTCACAATGCCAGTAATCAGGGTAGAAGGTGCGAGACTGGATCCATTAGGGGTCTCTAGCCTCACAACCTAGGTCGCAGTTGAATTGGGGGCTCTGTGATGATGGGCCTTTATGTTTCAATGGGTGGAAGCTAGAGATTTGTAACTTGCAGCCCTGACTGGTTACCATAGCCTTGGTTTAAAACCACACCACATACACATTTAGAGACATATATTGGCGATTTGGGTAGATTTAGTAAAAATTTGATTTTTTTTTCCTTTCCAACCACATATGTGGTTTCCATTACGAAAAAAATCGAGGGCGGAAGCTGTAACGATCAAGACAGTATTTTTAAATAAAAATAAAAATGATACCTCTACCTCATGAATTTCAGTACAGTACTTTAAGCTTTTCAGTCTGCAGCCCAGGTAACACTCAACTGGAAGGATTTTTCATGACACACTGGAAAGGGAAATGATATAGAAAATTAAAATATTTGCAAGGAAATATTCATAAGAAAATTCAGGGAAAATTCTAAAAATATTAGGGAAATTCTTTTCAGATTAAAGGTAACCTATAAGGAGTTAGGTACCCTAACAGGGAAATCTATGGGATATCCAGATAGGAATATATTGGAAGTAACTAGTTATATGAAAGCATAGGAAAATGAATATTAGAAAAATAATAGGGGATTTTGTCTAGATAATATACATAAGTCTTGAGATTTTGAATTATTTTTAGAATAAATAGTACTTTCAAGGGGGCCTAGAACTTAATATAGGACTGGTACAGCTGAGGGTAGTGTTTTGAGATCAGACTTGTAGCAATCAAGATAACACTATTAGAATAAAATATAAAAGTTACCTCTACTTCATGAATTTCGGTACTATGCTTTAGGCTTTTCAGCTTGCAGCTCAGGTAACACTCAACTGGAAGGGATTTATTTCATGACACACTGGAAAGGAAATGATACAGAAAATTAAAATATTTGCAAGGAAATATTCATAAAGTCAGGAGATTTTTCAAATATATTGGAATTATTTTCGGGTCAAAGAAAACCTATAGGAGTTAGGTAATCTAACAGGGGAACCTATGAGTTATCCAGATAAGAATAAATTAAAAATAATTAGCTGAAATAATTCATCTTCTTATAGAAATCAACAGGAATCTTATAGTAACAATAATAAACTATATGAAAGCAAAGAAAAATGGATATTAGAAACTTAATGGGGATTTTGTCTAGATAATATACAAGAGCCTTAAGATTTTGAATTAATTCTAGAAGAAATAATACCTTCTAGGGGATCCTGAACATAATGTAGTACAGGTACAGCTTGGGGTAGTGTTCTGGGTTCGAATCCCAGCTAGAACTGGAGTTGGGGAATGGATTTGGATAATTGATTTTAGATCATGGTTATTAATTAAGTTGTATGTTGTATATTTCAAAATTATTGCCATTAGGAGCCAAGGAGCTGTCTTTGCTTAGTATGGGATTAAGCCAAATTCAACCGCAGGAACCATATATTAATATTAAACTTTGGATGAGAACTGGACCATAATAGGTAGAATTAAGTATGTATTTTTAATTGTTATATCATATAACAATTACCCATATGCCTCAGAGAGTACAATTTAAACCAAATTTTGAGTAAATAAGTATATAAGTAAAAATAATTGTTTAAAAGTTAACTTACATTATATGGTGGGATATTTATGCCAGTAAGAATCTTCAGAGGGGATTGCATGACCACTTGGTTCATCATTCTTGACAATTCACAGAGAACAGGGGCCTGAAAGTCATGGGAAACACTAGTTTAATAAGAGAAACTTATTAAAGGGGTTCGGTGGATTGGTTTTAGTCAAACTTAGTTTGATGAGAGACTTACTGATTGAATTAGTATTAAAAAAACATCTACAATACACAGGGAGGAAAGTATAGACATCACAAGAATACAAGAAGGCTATTGTAAATAGAATTTATTGGGATAATTATAAAAGATAATCAGTAGCAAATTGAATTTCGTTCTAGAACAAAGAAAATTTTCCAAGGATTGGAGTTAAAGGGCAATATTAGTACTTACAGGCCTTAAATACATCTGTTCCATTTAGTTTTGGATATTGAAATACTAAAGTTAGGCTGGAAAAAAGGATTTTTTGTTTCCATTCTTTCAAAGAACACGTGGTTTTAACACATTTGTGAACACATAGAATAACATATTTTGGGCCGATTTATTGGTTCATTTGTATGTTTTTAGTCTTGGAGACTAACAATTTGGATGTTTTGGAAGCTGAAAAGGTCTAGATTTTGAGATTTTGGGATCAAAATACGGATGATCGACCAATCAGACCTGACTTTGAAGCTTCAAAAACTAGAGAAAGGTTTGAAAATCTTAATTGGAACTGGTTCAAATTTATAAAGCATATAATGAAGTTTTTAATTTTAGTACTGAGCGATTTGGGCATTATGGATTTACGCCAAATTTGACCTTGAAAGTTGTCAAAAAATCTTAAAAAATCATAAAAATCATAGAGGCGGATACATTCGAGACTCGATAAAAAAACTTAGCAAACGCCGAATTTCTAGCTTATTGGTTTAACGTTTTTAAACCTTTCTTAAACGAGATTGGGACGATTTTTCAATTTTCCCCAATTATGGGGTAATTATTTGGTGAAATATTTACAAATTAGGAGAGGATAATTAAATATAAAAATATATTGCTGAGAGATTTTAAAAGGAAATTATGTCAGTTATGAAATAAATTATAATGGAAGGGGATTTGGTAGTTTTGTGGAAATTGAGCGGGGAGAACGGATTTAACCAGGGAACATTGGGGTATTAAAATAATTAGAAGGTAGTTTGATATTTAGGGGGCTATTTAAGGCGTAGCGCGACCAGTATTCGACACTTGACTTCGAGCAGCCAACCACCGAGGAAAAAGAAGGGGAACCAGCCAGAGCCAGACTTCGGGATCAGCTAAGCAGGAGCTGAAGACATAAATCGGTGAGTGCTTTAAATAATCACTGGGGTTTTATATATATAGCTAGGATACTGTTGAGGGCTTTGGGGCAGTTGATGGATTGGAGCTCAGGGGTTTATGCCTACCAGTCTAGACTTGGGGTTTTAGAAGTGAATTCTTTAAACCGGACGGTGATAATGACCAGAATTCGCTTTTAAAAGGCAACTTAACCTCAGTTGGCTGGTGGTGTGACCTCAGGGTTTGTATCTATCAGACTGAACCTAAAATCTTTACAGTTGTATAGACATTATTCCCAGTAGGCGAAGCGGTGGGGAATTATTGAGGGATTTAGAACAGTTAATAGGGGTTCTACGTGTGTGGCTGTATTCCCTGGGACTATTGGGGAATTTAGAACAGTTAATAGGGGTTCTACGTGTGTAGCTGTATTCTTTGGGGTAGAATTAGGATGTGGGTGTGTATCATATTGTTGCATGATGTATTCCTTTGGGTAACACGTCGTGGAATTATATTGTGTGTCGGCGTCTTCAAGTAAACTATATTTTAATATTAGAACCTGATGTTAGCTGCAAGATGGTGTCAACGTTTTCATGAAACTAAAATAGATTCCTAGGTCACTGGCCACGTCTTCATGGAGGTCTTAACTTAATATCAGAAGCTCACGATAGATATTTACCTTCCTTTTAGGGATCTTTAGGAGCTACACGCCGGTTGAATGACATGTGTATTTGAATTATTACTGATATTATTTTATGGCTAATGTGGTGTGCATGTGTGTATTAATCCGTTTAAATCCAACAGATTAAATCGGGTGAGTGCTAGTTGATAATTCTGTTGCTTTTATACTGTTTTACTATGCTCATATGCTATTCTATTTGATATGTGCCCTTTCTGCTGTGACATTTATTTATTGCGTGTGATTCGTGTTTTAAAATATGTGTTTCGTGATTTTGTTTCACGGTACGGTTTATATGATAAACGTTTTGCGTATTGGAATTTTATATTCCATGGTTAATATTACCGGACTTGTAGATTATTTGGGTAATAGGGAAATATGAGAAGAATCTGGCAACACCTGACGTTTACTTTTTTTAATAAACTTCTTCCTTTTTTTTAATCCGTTTATATCAGTTTATGGTAAACAATGACAAATTATGCCAAAAGTTCATTCAACGCTAATAATCGCGCTTGAATAGCTGTAAGGGACACCTTGAGGCCCTGTTTGCGACTTGTACGGATGTGATCGCTCTATTATCCGAAAAATATCACTACGGATGCCTGCACTTAAACACTGACTGCTCATTATATCACTACGTCTACCTCTTACTGGAACGACACTATTTCTATAGTTATCCGTTTTCGACTGCTATACTTCTCTTCAACTATACTCTAATAGAAATACCTGATTGATCACAGATCTAATAATTGTTTGTATACTATATTTCTCATCAGTTATACTCTAATAGAAATACTTGATTCATCACAGTTCTAATAAATGCTTGTATATTATTCAGCTATCTAATCAACATTTGAAGCTCACCAGGAATACTACAGCTTCTAACTGGGTTACTAGTAGTAATAAAGCTACATACTTATAGTTACCTGCATATTTAGAGATATCATTGCCCTGGGAATTTATTATATCTACCAGTTGATCAATAAAAGGATCCTTCAATAAACAAATTAATTCAAGGTAAAAATGCCTTGGGTTGTACTGTCTTCTCGGGATTTCTAGGCCGTCGAAGCTTTGATTCCGCCTGCTTGTGCTGGGGTTATAATGAGTCTAACACTTAGAGTGCCCACGGGCTTAAAGGTGTTAGTCATCAAATAAACGGTGCTTCCTTTTGCTCTGGTGTTCAGATATCAAAGAACTCTACAGTACTATTCAGTCACGAGTTGAAGTTAAGACCAAGTAAGATTGTTGGGGGTTAGTTAATACAACAGAAACTGTAGTTAATTCACTAGAAGGGTACTAGTTAGGAATGGGTAGGCTTCTAGACTTGTAACAATTATAATCATAATTTCATCACTCGGATATGTTATAAACTCTTCAACTTTTTCATATATTTAGCAAGTTGTAGGTTTAGGCAGGTAGTTTAACGTAGCGTAGGCCTTGTGTAATTAAATTAAGAAGTCTGCGCCAAAAGGCTTCCCCCAAAAGATGGATCCTTGACACTTTGCATTAGGTAGGACGTCATGCATAGATGTGATGAGATCCCACAGTGGTTAGTTCAGCTTAGATTAGGTGCGGAGTTCCCCATCCTCTCGCTGTTCGCTTTAATTCGATTTGCTTCCTAGGAATAGATAGGTAAAGCGTTCAGTGACATCCTCCGTGCACTTAGGTTGGTAGGGGACCATTACCAAATAAAAAAAATTATTTTTTTATACACCTTAAAGTTACCTTCATCATTTTACTATAATCTAGCCTGTGCTAGTTCTTAACTGTATTGACTATAGCATATTTAAAGTTTCCTAGTATTTTAGATTGTAGAAATCCTAATTATTCATATTGGCAACTAATTAAGACTTATTTCATCTAACCTATAGGAGGAACTTCAGCTGTTTGACTTGTTTCTCTTAATTTAAAGTTTACATATCATAAAGTTCTACATGAATTAAATATTAGACTTATTAGTATAGCTTAAGCTTCATAGGGTGACTGGGAGATAATCCTATAATAGAATCTGCATCATACTATAGAGGCTTCATTAGGTTTATCCTTTATTCTAGATTAAAATAGTTTCTTAGATATATTTTCTACATTTACTATAGGCTTTAATATTTCATGTTTAGTACAGACATTATGTAGGGTTCTCAAGTTTGCATCATATTATAGAGGTTCCATTAGGTCTATTCCTAGATTAAAATAGATTAATAGATATGCTCTCATACCTTCATTAGGATATAGTTGTTTTATGTTTAGTACTGGTATCTTGTAAGTTCCTATTTAATAACAAGACTCTATAAGACTCCAAAGCAGCTTAAAAAGGATTTGGGTTCTACGGACGCAACAAGTAAAAGGGTTCCTATATACCACTAACGATCACGACCATGGCCAATTTAATTCTCAATATATATAGTTTAATTCTTAGAATGTTTTCCATTTATTTTAGGTAATATTTCAGAAGTAAATAGTTCAATATGGTAGGAGAGGGAAAATCTTATCTACTTAGGAAATTACTAGTATAGTTATGGGATGAGTTTCTTGGGGTTTTCATTTCCTTACAGTATAATTTCATTTCATATTAATTTCAGAGTTGAGGCAAGTTTCAGTTAGGTTAATTCAGTTAGGCAGTTTCAGTTTCAGTCAGTATAACTAGGGCAGGTAGGTTCAGCCATTTTCAGTAGGTTTTCCATTTTCATTTCCATCTTCCATTAGCTTTACATAGTTATAGCTCTATAGTTTAGTTCAGACAGATAGTCAGATAAATAGTATAGGGTAAAATCGGGGGGAGCGTTTCAATAGGTACACTTAATCGGGGTTACCTTTTTCGTAGTCTGATGTAGGAATACCTATAAGCGCAGGCCTCAATCTTTTAAGACCTTTTTGACCGAGACAGCGAAGGGACGTTTCAGATTGGTTTAAAATTGTTTCGGATGTCATTTTGTCCGGATTTCCGGATTTTCTTGCCTAGAGACCACATTTATCAACTATTTCTGTTTAATAAAAAAAAACAAAAGGTGGGGATTGGGAGTTGAAAACGTAAAAAATTGCCAATTCGAAGCAAATTCGCGAGGTGCACGCAGCTCACATAGCCAGTATTTATTATGATTGGAATGCATTTATCGCAAATTATTCTCATCATTTAATAACTATAAAAAATAATGTGTACATCAAAGTAGAGTTCCGAACTTTAAAAGCTGAACTCTACGCAAAGATAAATATTCCTTTTGCATTTTATTTCTATTTTATTCTCTCAGCCTTCCCGTTTCTTTTGTTCTGAGTGATTTATGGAGTACTCTAACCTTACAAAACATTAAACATTGTAACGTAGGAATGCAGCAATCATACATAAATTTCACACAAATTCGTATGAAGGGGGAATGAACAACCGTAATGTCTTAGTGGGGAAAGAGATTCAGATTTATGTAATTACTTCCCCCCGTTTTGTGGGTATTTCAATTTAGTTTTTTTTTTTTTGAATTTATGACTGGAATAAATATAACAAGACTGGTACTTTATTTGTGGCAATGTATTTTTTCCAAATACGGCCCGATAGGTATTGTAACGAGAGTTTAAGTTAACGCTAGAGCCGATTCCATTATTTTAGTTTTTTTAAGACATGACTTGAACTCAGGGCTGGTTAGAGATTCTTATAGTGAGCACTTTACTGTGAGTTTACATTGATTGTACTCGTGATCGGATTCTATGGACAACTGTTTGTAGTTCTACAAAGTAACCGCTAGGGGTTCCATGATATAAATCGTTGACGCTATCGAGTACGGTCACGATAACTCAAGGTAAGACTGTAGACCTCGCGGGTTTGTTTCAAAATTGTTGAAATCTGTCATTTTTAACGTTTTCTAACCCCATATCTCCGCCATTTCGAAAAAAATAAAAAAACGGAACCTTTACCAGGCGATCAATCCAAATGTCAGTAGCTGTGTACGTCCGTAACAACTTGGAAACGTACAAAACGTGGAGTCGTGTATATATAAATAAAAATAAATAAATATCAGACAACCTCACACTAAATCGATCTAGTCCCATATTAAGCTCAAGAAGGCTTGTGTTACGATATACATACTTATATAGTTAAATATATACCTAACTACATAGAACAACCATGACCCAAGCACAAATATTCGAGTTCATCACACAAATATTTGCCCTGGCCGGGATTCGAACCCAGGACCAAATTTTAATTTAAATTCAATATGTATAAAATTGTTGCCATGTAATTGAAAAACTATCAATAAATGAGTTTATGAGTTGAGGGTCAATAGGGAGCGTCAGTAAGGAGAAGTTACATACTATAAATGAACCTAGGGAAATCTGTTCTTAGGAACCATAGCGTTGATCTTCATCATCATCATCATCATTTCAGCCACAGGACGTCCACTGCTGAACATAGGCCTCCCCCAGATCGGCCGGTTGGAAGCGACCTGCATCCAGCGGCTTCCTGCAACCTTTACCAGGTCGTCCGTCCACCTTGTGGGTGGACGTCCTACGCTGCGCTTGCCGGTGCGCGGCCTCCATTCGAGAACCTTACTACCCCATCGGCCGTCAGTTCTACGTGCTACGCGTTGATCTTAGGTTTCATACAAACTAAAGTACCTAGTGCAAAAATAAATTAACCAAGAGAAAATATCAGTAGCAATTTTATTCGCCATAGTTAGTATTTTATGCAACAAGCAAAGCAAAATATATATTTCATGATAAAGCTTTCCAAATATATAAAAAGCGTACAAAGAACTAACATTGCATATGAAACATATAAAAACAGAATTACTGAAATACTTATTGCAGAAAAAGTAAAAAAAAACAACCATTTATATTCATTCTATTTCACAAACGCAATGACAATCCGACATAAAGGAAATATTTATTTACCTACCCCTCCGCGATAAAACATTACCAGAAAAAGTATATTATTTTCTTTTACCACGGAACATACTATAAAGAATAATAGGCAGGAAACACGGGTACCCGCAAACAAAACGAGTTTACGTTACTAACATAAAATAAATAATAACGTTACTTTTGTTGTGGTGACTTGGACTAGGAAAGTTGTACTTTGTCGTCTAAAGAAGAAAGTTATGAGTTATTAATGTCCTTGAGTTTTAGCTTCCATATAATAAAATTCTAAACGTTAAGCGTAAATGACATAGCTTGAAAAATTGCAAGATTTAAGCGACAGGGCAGTGAAATATTAACGAAGAAGTTAGAACCATTACGTGATAGTTAAAAGTATACCGGGTGCATCCTTTAATAGGGGCATTAAATTAAAACAATAATATCGCTTTGCCAATCCGTGACACATAAACGTGGTCGTCAATTAGTGCTAACCATAAATACGCAAGTTAATATAGATTATTAAATTTATATAATAAAATTACCCGTTGCTAATTAATTGAATTATGCGTCATTTTGCGGAAATCCATATTATTCTTTTGTGAGGAGGTTCGTTAACTATATAGCATTTTTTCCATTTCAAATTTTAGAAGTTTTTCAAAATGGTGGTTCTAAGCATATGAGGGCTAAAAACGTAAAAATCACAAAATTTACCCATTTGGAAATAAAGTCTGTAGCTCACAGAGACAATTAAGATAGTAAGTCATATTAATTGCTATTCTTCATCGTACATACATAAATAACCAACACAAAATATTACGACCAACAAAGCATTACAACCTGGTTCCGTCCTTTGACTAAGATGAGGCAGTTACTACGGTATCCTAAAGATAGAGATCCATTTGGAACCCCTGGGGTGTATGAAATACCGTGTGAGTGTGGCAAGGCATACATAGGAGAGACGGGACGTAATGTTTCTACAAGATTGTCTGAGCATATACGCAGTGTCAGAAAAATGGATAGGAGGGACTCCGCTGTTGCGGAGCATGTTGTCGAGTCCGGTGCGTCCCATTTCGTCCGTTTCGATAAGGCACGGTTGTTGGTTCGTGAGAAACGCTTCGTACAATAGAAGATACGTGAAGCTATCGAAATTGGACGGCGCCCGAATTACAACCGAGACGGTGCGGTGGTTGGGCTCTACCTCCAGCATGGAAACCTGTGATTCCGGCGTTAAAAAACATCTCGCGTTCAGACAATGTCGTTGATACAATAAGTCAAGTGTGCGTGGCATCAGTGGGTAATAGTGAAAATGCAGTGACAGACAGTCCAGTAGTGCCAGTTCAAGAGCCCTGCCCTCCCCTCGCCGTGCTATCTGCGCGTGCGCAGAGGGCGGAAAGAAGAGCGATCAAAAGTGCAGTGGGTCGCGAGTCGCGTAGCAGCACGGATAGCTACCCCTGATGAAGAGCTCTAAATGAGTTCGAAACATGTCGGGCCGTTCCTGACAATTTTTACGTGAGTTTAAACCGTTTTTATAATTATTAAAGATGTCACACGATAGTTTTAATAACATTATTACAAAATATTATTTGTACAATACACCAGAATCGCAGTTAATTAACTCTGCAATATCATAAATGCTGAAATCTAACTTTCCATTAGCATACATTGTAAATTAAATTTTACACCAATTACAATTAGGTTTATTGATAAATTGAATATAAATTTTCTGAAGATGAGAGTGATATCCAGACGCGTCAATTTATTTAACGTCACATTATTTGTGAATGCAGTAAAATTCACTATTGTTAAATTAAATTAAATGTTATTCAATTTTGAAATTGTATTCGTTTTCTATTCTTCTTCTTTCGTGTCGAGGTTCCTCAAATATTTGAGTGTTCAATTGAGAGAGGTAATTTTTCTAAGAGGAACCCTCATCGTTAGACACGAATATTATTATGACACGTAAACTACTAGTGGTCCGGATTCTAAATCACAGTACATATAGAAGGACAGATAACTGACCGTCAAACGTTTGCTTTTTTTTTAAAGTAAAACTGCAGATCCAGATCAAAATATAAAGTTATAAAGTTGTTGTTCGTTTGTCTTTGTTGTTTTTTGTGTCATTATTTATAAAAATAAAATGTGGTATTACCACATAAAAAAAAAAAAAAAAAAAAATAAGAATCGATAAAAAAGATTGTATACAAATAAGTAATAAACTGTTCAGCAGTATTGACTTATTTGATTGTACCAAATCGACTAAGAAAAGTATTCGGTCTTTCATGCTAAGTTTAGATGATAGTTTCAATATCCCTTTTCCGAATACACATAGGTACTCACACACACACACACACACACACACACACACACACACACACACACACACACACACACACACACACACACACACACACACACACACACACACACACACACACACACACACACACCTGATCGAGCATACCTCGTATTTTATTGGCTCTTGCGGTAGTACTATTATGTGCCTTGTTACGAATTGTATTGCTGTTGAATATCCAAAATATGCGGGTTCTCGTCGTGTAGTAAGTCAAGCAAATTAATATATTTGGCAAATTGCTGTTGGCAATTTTCATACCTTATACATACATAGCCACAACTATCTTTGCTTGCCAACACGAAGTGGTCTAATGAAGTTACAGTGTATCGCTTCAATGGAGCTTGTTAGTGTTATTTGCGTCCTTTTGTTAAAATCTGCATTTCGCTCGCACGCTGAATAAAATTATAAAATACCCGACGTTTTCATATTTAATTGCGGCTTTCGGAAATGTGTCCTTTTTGTTAGCGGCTAATTTGGTTAAATCCTCCCTATTTTGTGAATGAACCCACTTAATTCGAATCGGATGTGTTAAAAAGGTGAATGTATTTTATAATGGTAAAGTAAGTTTGTCTCATTTGTGAATAGGGAATTTATTGCAACGCTGATAGAACGTTCAAGCACTATTGTCAAGTGAGAAATTCATATTGAAAGAGGTCAGAATTATTAGAGCAGTAGGAGGTGCACATTGTTTGTAGAACCGATGCATGGGCGTTGGGGTAGAACAGTGGTGATAGCGTACCGGAAAGTGCAGCTCCCAAAAAGGGCGTAGCGGGGAAGTTGGATTAAGAGTGCACGATGGGTGGTTGTGGAAAGCTTTGGGAGACGCCTTTGTTCAACAGTGGATGTCTTCAGACTGATACGATGATAAAGTAAGAATTAAATGTTTATTTGCACACACACGAACACAACAATACAAACAAAAATATACAGAAGTTCGAGCCGTGAGAGAAAATGGTCAGGCTCAGCATCTGCAGGCTTGCAGGCCACAAAACTGATTTTCAGTCCGATACTGACACAACACTGATTTTTAGCCCGATACTGACACAACACTGATTTTAAGCCCGATACTGACACAACACTGATTGTCAGCCCGATACTGACACAACACTGATTGTCAGCCCGATACTGACACAACACTGATTGTCAGCCCGATACTGACACAACACTGATTTAAAGCCCGATACTGACACAACACTGATTGTCAGCCCGATACTGACACAACACTGATTGTCAGCCCGATACTGACACAACACTGATTGTCAGCCCGATACTGACACAACACTGATTGTCAGCGCGATACTGACACAACACTGATTGTCAGCCCGATACTGACACAACACTGATTTTAAGCCCGATACTGACACAACACTGATTTTTAGCCCGATACTGACACAACACTGATTTAAAGCCCGATACTGACACAACACTGATTGTCAGCCCGATACTGACACAACACTGATTGTCAGCCCGATACTGACACAACACTGATTTAAAGCCCGATACTGACACAACACTGATTTAAAGCCCGATACTGACACAACACTGATTGTCAGCCCGATACTGACACAACACTGATTGTCAGCCTGATACTGACACAACATTGATTTTTAGCCCGATACTGACACAACACTCATTTTAAGCCCGATACTGACACAACACTGATTTTTAGCCCGATACTGACACAACACTGATTTTTAGCCCGATACTGACACAACACTGATTTTCAGTCCGATACTGACAGAACACTGATTCTCAGTCCGATACTGACACAACACTGATTTTTAGCCCGATACTGACACAACACTGATTTTTAGCCCGATACTGACACAACACTGATTTTTAGCCCGATACTGACACAACACTGATTGTCAGCCCGATACTGACACAACACTGATTTTTAGCCCGATACTGACACAACACTGATTTTTAGCCCGATACTGACACAACACTGATTTTCAGTCCGATACTGACAGAACACTGATTCTCAGTCCGATACTGACACAACACTGATTTTTAGCCCGATACTGACACAACACTGATTTTTAGCCCGATACTGACACAACACTGATTTTTAGCCCGATACTGACACAACACTGATTGTCAGCCCGATACTGACACAACACTGATTTTTAGCCCGATACTGACACAACACTGATTTTTAGCCCGATACTGACACAACACTAATTTTTAGCCCGATACTGATACAACACTGATTTTTAGCCCGATACTATTTAACACAACACTGATTTTTAGCCCGATACTGACACAACACTGTTTTTTAGCCCGATACTGACACAACACTGACTTTCAGACTGATACTCGAAAAATGTCTATGCGACGTAATCAAACAATATTTTTTTAACGCTACTTAGTGCGAATAAAATATTGTTTGATTACGTACATATTTGTTATGATTACGTACGAAATCGTATAAAATACTTAAATATTTAATACAATTCCTTGAATTCGCACCGCGGTTAGCGCAGTGGTAAAACAACTGCCTACTGAGCCGGCGGTTTTGGGTTTGAATCCCGACAAGGGCAAATATTTGTGTGATGAACTCGAATTTCTGGGTCATGGATGTTTTCAATGTATTCAAGTATATATCGATGCATATAAGTATGTTTATCGTCGTCTAGTGTCCATAACACAAGCCTACTAGAACTTACTGTGGGATCTAGTCCCGATTTGTGTGAGATTGTCCGATATACAGGGTGATGAATCCAAATGGGTCAGTTGGGAGAAAACGAAAACTATAGGAGGAAGGGAAATTTGTTCTTAGGAACCATGGCGTTGATTTTAGATTTAATAGAAACTGCACTCATTTTTTTATAAATCTCATACATAACCGGGCAATGAACTTGGTTAAAATTCTGTAAGTAATCGCAATTTTCGTATTAAAACATCCTTTACAGTGGTTTTCACCGGGTTATGTATGAAATTATGTTCTTATGAGATTTATAAAAAAAAAAACCGGCCAAGAGCATGTCGGGCCACGCTCAGTGTAGGGTTCCGTAGTTGCTCATCCTTCACAATATAAACTGCTGTTTTAAGCCCAAGTTTTAATTAAGAAAGATTTTAAGCTCTATAAAAAGGTCGTAAACGCCCTAGAAACTGTAATCACTTATTACCTTCTGGAAGTCAACTTACGTCCTTTAAAAGAAAAAATATGAAATTTGGCGATATCTCAAAAACAGCTCGACCGATTTTGTTCAATATAATTTTCATTGAAAGTACTTATTAGGCCTCCTTTACATGATTTTTTTGGACCCGTGGTTGAAAAGTTAGAGGGGGGAGACACATTTTTTTTGTTTTCGGAGTGAATATTTACAAAACTGCTGACTTTATCAAAAAATAATGTCAGGAGACCCCTATTATTTTTACAAGACCTATTCAACGACACCCCACACACTAGTTTTGAAAAGAAAAAAACCTACCCGAAAAAAAAAAATATTTTACCGTTCTGTAGGCGTTATACATACACATACTCATACCAAATTTCAGCTTTCTAGTACTAATGATCACGGAGCTAAGCCGCGGACGGACGGACGGACGGACGGACAGACGGACAGACGGACATGGCGAAACTATAAGGGTTCCTAGTTGACTACGGAACCCTAAATGCAGTTTTTATTAAATCTTAAATCGACGCCATGGTTCCTAAGAACAGATTTCCCTATCTCTTATAGCTTCTGACTTCTCCCTACTGACCCATTTGGATTGATCACCCGTTATAAATTTTTATTACTTGAATATAAGTAGTCACAGACCCATCAAAACATAAGTAAACCAAAAGCTATCTACCATCTCGTATTCCCCACAGCTAATCTGTACACTACCCCGAGATTTATTTTGTCCAGCCAGTCGGAGTTCCGAACGGGCTTAAATATTAACGTGGTTGTCTATTTGTTATCTGTGCACATTCTTTTGTTCTAAGACTTCTGAGTCACTGTTCTTGCTTTGATTTCAAAAGTCTGCAAAAGAAAATACATACAGAGACAAATAAATAATGAACAGATTCAATAATTGACAAAGAAAGCTTACATATCGTAAGTCACTATTAGTATTCAGCGTGTATATTTGATATAACCGCAAACTTAACGGGGTCTTAGTATAGGCGTTTATTAATATATTGCACCGTAAATTATTAAAAAAATCTAACTTTTTTTTTTCCATATTAAATATATCAGCACGCAATGTATTTTCTTGTTGTTGTTTGTTGACACATGAACATCGTGATTTGTGACAACTGTCACTAGTAATAACTACGCCATACACTGCTACTCATAAAATTTTCAAAATTTAATTACGCTATGGCAGTTAACGCTAAATTAATAATTGTTATGAATATGTGATTATAGCACTAACAATTTAAAATTTAAAATTTCAACTACTTTTAAAGCACTTCTGAAATTTTCATCCATTCCCCATTGTTATAAATATCCGATTATAGCACTTAAATCCCCGTCTGGCTTCAATATGCGGTTATATCAAATATACACGCTGTATACATCAAAATGCAGGATAATAATAATTATTACGTAAATTCACGGGTTTTTTGAACTGTAGTTGCAGCAATGGGACGTATTTTTTACCCAAAATACAAAAAAAAACACAATACTGCAAATTCCTTACCCTGATTTGAATGTATTCAATAAGGAAGTAAGAAACAAAAGAAAACATTTTCCTGAAAATGGTTTTGGTTCATATAATAATGTAAGTATGTATTTTTTTCCCAGCCTCAAATTGTATCAATGTTGGCAAAATGTCTACAAATATTTTTATAGGTTTTAGACTATGTTTCGACGTACAATCACACTCACTTTGAGCTTTATTCTTTGTTTTACCTTAGTAATAAATATAAATTGCACTGTCCTTCGCATATATTTCAGAGACAAGAGAACTCTAAACAATCGTTACACTCGATAGTATTTCGCTTGAAATCCAAAGAAAGTTAATAAATTATTTTTAAATCAAGATGCACTGCGGTAAAGTGATTTCAGTTGTTTCAAACAGACACACGATCAATTTAAATAAACTTTAAGTGCATTGGCTGGTACTGGTGCCAATGGAACGAATAAACGAAGCAAATGAATACAGCAACGAATTCATATTAAAAATAAAACTTTTCCAGTTGCGGTCGGCGGATTAAACGCATTTGTTTGTTAAAAATGTGATGGCATGCTCTGCTAATTTACCTGCCAAATTGGTTGAATGCAGTTTGTACACACTGAAACCACTAGAAAACAGATGCGGCATAAAAATTTAAACCAGTAATACAGCCGAAATTAAATATATATTTTGGTGAAAACTAAATTATTTATTATTTTTGATGAGGATTGAGGATCGCAGTAAGTTTAAAGACGTATTTATCCTAACATTGACATATTGATATAAATAAATAAATAAAATAGAAATGCCTTTTACCCTATACAATCAAAAAACATTACAAAAAATAATGATTTCAATATTTACAAATTTATTTTGTAGAAATAATAAATAAAAATTAAATAAATTATTTTTTAGAAGCAACTAACTTTACGTTTTTATTTTTTAAATAATAATTATAATTTGATATGGATATATTTGAAATCAACTAATGATATATATATAAGAATATACCATTAGTTGATAAAAAAAAAAAACATATTACTTATGTTTTATTTAATTAGTAGCTTTCAGTAAGTACTGTATATTTTAATGTATATCACAGTTTTTTTTTTAATTATTAATTTCAGGTGTAATTAGGTATTGACATTATGTGAATCTTAGAGTAATGATTCCACTGATATGAATGTGTATAATAATAGTAGATTGTACGACAAGTGCATAAAACGCACCATTTTACACGAGACGTTTATCCATCCGAGCAAGCTTGCGAGCGAGCATGAATATAAAGTCGAGTGTAAAATGCGTTTTATGGACGAGTTGTACACTCCACTTTTCACTTCGATTGTGAGGAAATGTGGAAATGAAATTGCATCATGTAAATATGTATAAAAAAAATAAAAAAATAAAAATTAAAAGCACTGTTTTTTATATCTATGATAAATTATTTTTATACCTAAGTAGTTTAAATATATAGTGTATTGATTTACTAAAAAATAATAATAATAATAATAAATATAGTAAATAAAAATTACAAGTTTATTTCAAGAAGTTTTATTGTGTACTTTGGCTGTCCGTATTTTTGCCTTGGTCTTAGAATACTAACGAAACGAAATAAAATGAAGTTTATTCTATGAAGTTTTAAGTTGTTCGTGTGGCTGTTGGGCCGATCACCTTGGTCTTCGACGACGATTTTATTTTATGCTCTCTAGACCATAAAAAGCGACTTTATGTCGCCCACGCTCAGCATAAAGTCGAGTTTTTAGAGCACGAAAAGTGAAAATTTTATTGTACACTTTGATTCTTAATAGTATATTAAAAAATAGGCAAATAATATCGAACGAGCTGTCATAAACAAGAATAACATTATCCAACTAGGTAGGTAGCCTCATTTGCATTCTCATCGTCACTTGTTTAAAGCGAAGGCTATTGAAAGCCTTCATTGCTGAACATTTTGTTTTAAATATGTATTTCTGGAACTATATTTCCACTACACGATAAAGGTAATTACTACGGGTAACAAAAGGTGAATTATATCATTGTTGTTGGTAAAGCTGGTGATAAATTGGGTATATGTACAAGGAGTCAGTACGAAAGCTCTGTAATTTAGCTGCTTAATACGCACGGAGCATTAATACCAATCTATGGCTAGATAACACTCGAAATATTCGAGATAACAGATCGAGAAAACTTTTTTTTTTTCAATTGAACGTATTTATGCAAGGGGAACCAGCCCACAAAATAAAACCTACATTGAACTCTCTAACTATAGCATAAAGAACAAACGTTTAACGTGGTTTGGTTCCCTTTTGCATAAATACTTCCAATTTAGAATTTTCTTGCCCGAGCGAGCAAATCCTCTCCGTTTTAGCTTGGCCCAAAATGATTTCGTATGTTTGGATGTTTCAATGCTTACCAGCCATTCTCGTTTAGAGGTCGCATTTTCAACCGATTTTCGTGAAATTTTGTGTGTAGGTTCAATTAAGTTGTCAAAGACAGATAAGACCGCCTGTTTTTATTACCTCTATTGAATGTCACGTGTAATCTGAATTTGTTTGTATTTATTTCCTATTGAGGTGTGCAATAAAGAATATTCTATTCTAAATTTTTGTCGAGTCATAGTTATTTGAACTTCTTTTAATAATTAGGGAGGCCCCCATTACTCCCTCATAAAACGTAACGTAAACGTAAAAACGCAAAAAAAGTCATTAGTATTGCAGTCATTTCGAAAAATTATCTTGCTGTCTATGCTCACAGGGCCATATTTAGTAATAGTATAAATAGCTATCTCAACTCTTACACTGGAGTTAATAGAGAGAGCATACTAAAACGACATTTTTTGACATAAAACCATAAACAAAAACTCTTAACTACATCCCTAAAGACTAAGGCGCCCTAAGTAGAAGGATAAATAATAACCTCACACAAATCGATCTAGTCCCAAATTAAGCTCAATAAGGCTTGTGTTATGGGTACTAGACGACGATATAAAT
Source organism: Apotomis turbidana (assembly GCA_905147355.2). Lineage (NCBI taxonomy): Eukaryota > Metazoa > Arthropoda > Insecta > Lepidoptera > Tortricidae > Apotomis > Apotomis turbidana. The sequence continues at coordinate 24,988,753 of LR990286.1, forward strand.
ACTTATATAGATAAATATATTATACTTAAATATATAGAACAACCATGACCCAAGCACAAATATTCAAGTTCATCACACAAATATTTGCCCTAACCAGGATTCGAACCCGGGACCGCCGGCTCAGCAGGCAAGTGCTTAGAAACTGAGCCAACCGCATCGTCTAGCTAGTTGATAGTTACATAAATCGGATGCCTACACACACATTTCCTGAACTCAATTTTTTTGATCACATTTGTCTTTCAAATCTAAACTGAGTAGTACGGTATAAATCTGTGGTACGTTGCAAGACACTGCATTAATCTTATTAAAAAGATGATCCTCGAGCTTCCACATAAGCCCTAAGGTAAAAACAAATTTAATGAAAGCCCACTGAAGCGCAAAAGAAAATCCATTCTGTGATGTATCTGCTATTGCTGCGCTAAAAAGGCGGCATTTCATAATAGTATTGAAGTCGCTTACGTCGTTTTAATTAGTCAGCGTATGTTTTCCCTATTGAACCTGAATGTAATCCTCTAATAGGTTTACCTGTCAGCATCCAATAACGCAAATGCATGCTCTGTCTGCCTTTCAATGGTCATTTGAATCAGCGTATTCTGTTTCTATTTAAATGATAGTAAAGTTAACTTGTGTCTTAGGTATGAATAATCTATAAAAAAAAAAAAAAAAATTTTATACCCGTTTATGTGTCCCACTGCTGGGCAAAGGCCTCCCCTTCTTTTCTCCATTCGAAGAATCTATTACATATAAACGGAAAATGCCTGAGTTACTGACTAACTAATTAACTTACTCATCAACTTAGAGCTGAAACTAATGAAATGAATTAGGAACTTCAAATTTCTAGAATAGATTAAGTATAAGGTGCAGGAAAGAAATTAGAAGGGATATTTCAAAATTCATTACCCAAAGGATTTTATTCTATTCTGGATCTAATGACAGGTCAGTGTCAGTCAATTAGTCAATTCTGTCCAAGCGCACTGAAAAATTAAATAAGATTTGTTAACATTACCTAACCCAAATATTATAGTCTGGCTAATGAAAAATGACTTAAAGTTTAGGCGGAAAATTTAAAAAATCTGCGGCTGATCACACTTTGTGTAGCAGGAATTATAGTTTTGATACTAGAAAATATTTTTGATTTTCTATGCGCACGTAAGGTACCTAAGGAAATAAGTGAAATATGTGTTGACGTGCACTCATAGTCAGCTCACATAATTTCTACCACTATGTACAGTACAGTCAATGACAAACACGTATGACAAATATGTTTACACTTTCTAACCATAGACGAGGCGGAAAATTAAATATAGTATAAATAAGACCTAGCTCGATAATACCACATTAATCCATCACCAAAAAAATTACATAAGTACTACCTATGTCGAATTTCAACTCGATCGGAATGTTACACCTAGTACATAAATTATCAAAATTATTTATAGATGACGCACCTAATAAATTGTTAAAATCATAGACAATTGGTGATACCCACACATCGGTAACTCGTGGCATATAGGTAGCACTTAAAAGATTAGTGATGAGACACGTTTTCCAAGTGTCTTTTCAGATAAGATAAAATAATAAATTAATATTACCTAGATTGTATTTAAAATTGAATAGTCACTTTCATTACTGAGGCAGCACCACAAAGGTAAACTTGTTTATCAAAAGCTGAAAATAGTGTTTTAAAAAAATCCAGGATATCTTACAACAAAAAATATCAATAACTTATTACAAATAAAGAAGTTGAAATCAAAGAGAATATCAATGAAAATACGCTACAACTTTACAATAAAATGCTTTTTTACCCATTACGTCAGTGGAGGTTGAAAGATCATTTTCGTACACAAAGTGGATTTTCTGAAGTAGAAGACGTAGGCTAACTTGTGAAAAGTTAGAACAAATGTTTAATTGTTTATCACGAATGTCATATATTAAATGAAAAATTTCTTTTTTTTGTGGTTTCTTTTTCTCGACTAGTATAGGAAGAACATTGTCATATCACTAGTCTGTTAGAAACTGTCAAGTGCTACCCAAGTGCCCCGAGTTACCGATGTGTGTGATACCACAAGGAAATATCTGTCAACATTATTTGGCTAGCCAGACTCTAGCTGCTAGCTACATAAATCAGAGGACTGTCAAACTGAGGCCAAAATAAATTGTGTAAAATAAGCATACGAGTTCGGTTATTTACTGCTAAGCACAATAAAATTCGACTATTTCTCAAGTAGTTGAACTAGGTTGAGCTATGAATTTTTTCAGTGTGTCTGTTACCTTTTAAATTAATGAATTCCGTCCACCAACTACTCCAACTGGCAGGTACAAACTGTTTAGTATTCTCCGCAAATCTTTTAACCGACTCCGTCACAAAAGCGTTCTCGCGTTACGAGCGGGTTTAATTAGATTCCCTCTTAGACTGAGGAGGAGAGGGGTGTGAACCAACGGCCTACGTCGCATCACTATTTGACGACGCGGTTGGCGCAGTTTGTACTGAGCCGGCAGTCCTGCTTTCGAATCCCGGCCAGGGCCAATATTTGTGTGATGAACTTGAATTTGCTCCTCATGGATGTTATGTATTCTATGCATTTATATATTATGTATAATTATCGTCGTCTAGTATCCATAGTACAAGCTTTGCTTAGTTTGGGACTAGATCGATTTGTTTAAGATTGTCACTTCATATTTATTTATTGTCAATGAATAAATCACTGTAGATAGCTCTCCCTTTGATTCTTGCAGGAGTCACCTGAGAACTGTATTTTATTGTTTGTTTGTGTATATTGCGACGCAATCTACACATCTCATGTACGTGTACCAATGTAATCAGTCATAATATAAATGTAGTTGATTGTTTTGAGTATAGTTTACCGAAAAAACGTACTGTTGAGTTTCTTTCGGATTTCTTTTCAACAGTGGTCTCGTCTTGGGTATTGCCAGTAGATTTACAATCTTTGTCAAAGTGCCCTTGTGCCTACTTACTGAATAAATTATTTCATTTCATCTCATAGATCGTAGGGCGACTGAATGACGCGTGTGCGCCATCGCCATGCCAACAACTCGAAGACGGTGCCAAAGACCGTGGTGCGTCTGCTATATAGCTGCCTTCTTTAGCGATTGACGTCACTGCTTTAACTTTTTTTTTATTGAGAAGAAGACACTATCCTAATACCTCCGTAGAAAATATATCAGGTACCTACTAATATTTACTATTATAAAGTATTCAAATCAGTTTTCTATGGAGAGGGGTAGTTTTAGGAAACATGTTATCAGCGCGATGCATGATTTGAATGGGTGCGCGGCGCCATCTGTCGGCAAAATTTTCTTTGTTCTCTCATCACGCCGAAATGTCTCGATTGATTTTTATCAATTTTGGTAGAGCGACGTTTGGCGAGCGAGTGGGCTGGCCATATTAGCCAAAGAACTGATAACCTGTGGGGTAAACGTGTTCTTGAGTGGAGACCGCGCATCGGCAAGCGTAGTGTGGGACGCCCTCAGACTAGGTGGAGCGATGATCTTTGCAGGGTGGCTGGCAAGAGCTGGATGAGAGTAGCCGAGGATCGTTATCAATGGCGTGCAGTTGGAGAGGCCTTTGTCCAGCAGTGGACAAGAATAGGCTGATGATGACGATGATGAGAACCTGAAAACCCAAAGATAGTTGTATGATATTTGAATGTGTAATAATTTAATTGTAATGAAATGATATTATGTGAATGTGAATATGATAAATATTAATAATTCTATACTTTTAATCTGACAACTAATAATGTAATATAATGATAATTTAAATGTAATGGAATGATTTTATGTGAATATATCAATGTTATTAATAATTCAAAATTTCTGAGCACTGATTTTGTGTATAATGTGTGTAAAAACATAATTGCGAATAAGGTTGCGGTACCTTTCAGTTTACAGCACGAGCGACAGTAATTTCCCATAACAATTAGCGAGCTTTAGTGTAACAAATGGCTTCAAACGAAATACTGTTTAATATTCCAAGCATTTCCAAGCCTGCCAATACCGGACAGTAAAAAAAAATGCACGTCTTTAAACTAATAATGCGAAGATTAATAGTAAAACTAACTGCACGGGCACGTTGGAACATGAACGGTGAAAAATGGCTTCGAACTTCCATTATGGTAAAAGCAGTGTTAGAGCTATAGTGACCTGACTAGCTTTGCCTCATTTTTCTTGGCGGTTCATGGAAATAAAGTTGAAATGGAATGCACTTTGAAATGAGTGACCTAATTTTCGCTGACGCCAACTCGGTATCTCTTTTGTATCTATGTATGGAAAAATTAATGTCATTTTGTTCTCTGTAGTCATATGCATTTTTAAAATTCTTGGAAATGTCGCCCTATTGCTTAGGTTATTAGTTTTTTTATAACAGTTTGTGGCTGCAATGAAAAATGATTTAACTGCGATATGATTTATCGGCGAAATGAAAAAAATCGACGAAAAATAATTCTAGAAGTCAATATAGAACCAAGCATAGCTACAATATATTCCGTTAAATATTATCGCACTTAAAAATTCATAATCAGAAATTTTAACACAGACAGATTCACTAGACGTAATTATTAATCACTATTTGAGATTAAAGTGCCTTGAGTTATTCTGAGTTCTGAAACAACATCTGGCATTTTAAGACTACAGATTCTGTTTTGATCCAAATTATACTTTTATAATTCATTAATTGGATACTAAAAAAACCTATCAGCTCAATCAAAGCTGACGAGACATCCCAACGTTCCAGATTCGTTCAAAAGTTGTTCAACTAAAGAGCCAACGAGAGGGCACGATACAGAATTCGAATTTCGGTTTTCGGAATAGCCTTTCTGATCATTTTTTGCCCTCATTGTTAAAAAAATGAAACTTGTCCTTTCTGGATGCATACGACAGATGCTTTCGGTCCAATGCCACTTAAGGCGACGGGTAATGCAAAACTAGCGCCACTTTCGATTTTTTTCTTATACCTTCATAATTTGATATTTTTTTAGAAATAGCTGAAGTCTAGGAGCTAGCAAAATACCTTTAATATTTATTAAATCACTATAATATACAATTTGTTCACCGTAGTTTACCTTACAAAACTTGTTCACGGCAAAAGCGGCCACAATAGTTTTGGGCAAGTTTTTAGAGACAACTAAAGAACAAGAAATTGTGTATAATGATTTAATAAACACTAAAGGTGTTTTTCCAGCTCCTAATATCTTGCAATTACTGAATATTGATCTGGTTTGGAGGATATAATAAAAATTCGTAAGTGGCGCTAGTTTCGCATTACCCGTCGCCTTAAGTGGCATTGGACCGAAAGCATCTGTCGTATCGTCCCCTTAACAATGGAACACAAACGCGAATGCAACGGCTTTTCCATTGAATCTTATTCGTGTAAAGCAATGCAGTGCCTCACTGATGGCCTGATATTTTTGCTTGTTAGTCGGTAGCTATTACCCTTTCTGTCCATTAGTGAACAAAGAATAGTTCCAAAACTGTACGGTTGTGTTCTGTTTTGTAAAAAGTTCTAATCTGCTGTGTTAATTCAAGATTTTTTTTAAAGGGTCAGAGTAATTTGCGTTCATTCCTCCTACATATTTAGGATTATTTCACTTTAAATAAACATCTGATAATCAGTTCAATGGCCTCTAAGTAAATAGTCTATAATTAACATTTTGTAAAATACCTGCTATGTGTAGACTTTTTTTACAGTTCTCTTTTCTTTTTCGTGAAAATTACCATGATAATTGTACAAAAACACATTAAATAGGATTCATGCTTTTATTTGATTTATAGACAAGTTTAGCTGATCAGTTATTTTTAAATATTATTTTCATGGAAAGTTCTATAAACAAATCAGCCATTAAAATGAAGGCCTAGTGCCTAGCAAATTGAATTACCACTCTGTATTAGCGAAAGTTCAAAGAGTTTAAAAAGTAATGGAATTTCAACGAACCGTAAAAAATTACCAAGCAGAAGATGGAAATCTAATACAGCTACCTAAAGTGAAAAGAAATAAAATGGAGCGATACGGAATGACTATGATGGAAATTGGAACCAGTTAAAATGGGGATAGGAGAGAATTGATACGTTTCCTGTGAAAACATTTTCGCATTTTCGCTGTTTCTAAATTAATGGAAGAATTATATTTTCAATACAGCGAAAATTAAAGCTAGTGCTGTGGGCTGTAGACCTCCCGAGTTTATTTCGAATTTGTTGAAATTATTACTGCTTCGGTTCCGTACCTAAATGGTAAAAAACGGAACCCTATTACTTAGACTCCGCTCTCCGTCTGTCTGTCTCTCTGAATTAAGATGGGAAGTGATACACGGAGCCCTCTTTGCGCGAGTCCGACTCGCACTTGGCCGGCTTTATTTTTACGTTCTCAACTCCCATTTCTCCGCTATTTTGCAAAAAAACAAAAATTCGAATTGACAAAGAGATCTAGTTTTATAATTTAAGGAGTAAGGTTTTATAATTTTTTTTATATTTGTTTTAACTTTTAGATTTAATTATGTAGATTGAGTTATGATTTTAAATATCCGAATAAAAATTCCAGTTTTATAATTAACAAAATTCACAAAATTTCATGAGAATCGGTAGAGAAATGCGGCCTATATCTAAGCGAGAACTGAAAAATCCAAACATATGAACATCCAAACATTCGGATACGAAACAAATTTAGACCAAGCTGAAACGACGCTTCGCTCGCTCGGTCAATCAAATCTACTTTTAAGCACTCACTTATTGTTAGTACCTTGTCGGTATAAAATAAATAATGAAATACAATACAACGTAAAAAAAAAAATTTACTAAGTGTGCAGTTAATAACGGTAATTTTTCATTGAAACGTAAAAAAATAAAAAAAACATTGTTCTGTCATTTTGTAGTCTGTCTTTTTTAGGGTTCCGTACCCAAACGGTGAAAACGGGATCCTATTACTGAGACTTCGCTGTCCGTCCGTCCATCTGTCACCAGGCTGTATCTCAAGAACGGTGATAGCTAGACAGTTGAAATCTTCACAGATGATGTATTTCTGTAGCCGCTCTAACAACAAATACTAGAAATAAAATAAAATAAATATTTAAGGGGGGCTCCCATACAAGCAACTTACATATAATGATACGGAACCCTTCGTGCGATAAGATTCGTGCTTGTCGATAATTTTTTAAACCACTTTTTAGGGTTCCGTAGCCAAATGGTAAAAAACGGAACCCTTATAGATTCGTCATGTCTGTCTGTCTGTCCGTCTGTCCGTCCGTATGTCACAGCCATTTTTTTCCGAAACTATAAGAGCTATACTGTTGAAACTTGGTAGGTAGATGTATTCTGTGAACCGCATTAAGATTTTGATGGAAAAATAAAAAAATAATAATAAATATTGTGGGCTCCTCATACTTAGACCTGAAACTCAAAAATTTTTTTTTCATCAAACACATACGTGTGGTTAGGTCTTCAAAAATGATATCGAGGTACCTGAAATATTTTTTTTCTAAACCGAATAGTTTGCGTGACAGACGCTTCCAAAGTGGAAAAAAGTTGGTCCCCCTGTAATGGCATGCATTAATTGAACTATAATAAAGTTATTAAGCATCTAAAAACTTCGCCCAGAAATTGATTCGTAGAAATATTACTGGCTAGGATAGGATAGGCTGGATATTATAAAAACAACCATAAATTTAAATTCTTTCTAAGTAATAAATTTAGAAAGCTGACCGACGCTAGCGTTAACTAATAAATACTTAAAGTCCTTTGTCTAATATTGCATGGAGATATTAAGAAAACATCCCAGTTACATTTTACGATTTGCACATGTTAAAAACAATTAACCGATGGTCTAAAAAGCACAAGAGTTGGAAGTGTTGTTTTCTGGTACGCAACAAACAACTTTATAACTAAAGGACTAGGGCGCATTCATAAAAGCACAATCTACATTCCGAAAAACAAATGTTTTCAGATAGTTCGTGGTATTATTTTTTCTACATCTTGATGGGGCAGTACTCCTGACAAGGACAACACGAGCCTTCTAACGAGATGAAATGATCCTGTGTGAGGGAACGAGATGGCGCATCATCAATTATAAGAAAAGGACGGAGCGAGTCTACGCCCAGGGAGAAGCGGGGGCAGTCAGCAGCGCCGGGGGGGTGGGTGCGCGTGCGCTGGGAGATACACATCGTGGAGTCTTATTTTGTTATGTTTAAGGCTTAATTTTATATAAATACAATTAGAATTAGTTGTTAGGAATCGGGGGTTGAGTTTGAATATTGGCTAGGAGGAAGGGGATGACTTCTCGGGGAAGAGCTGGAGGCGCCGGTGGTCTACACGGGGTTTTTGAGCAGATACAAGCAGTCTATTTTGTTTGTTAACCCATTCACGGCCACGCCTTTCCGAGCGAACGCTATACGCCAGGCCACCATACAAACTGTTTTTCGCTAAAACATATGACGCAGCTTGTGCGTCATGAGCCCGGCGAGTCCGCCAAAAAGACCACCGCTTACGACACCGGCAAAATGGCTGAGTTTATGCCAAACTTTCGGTAACCAGTCTTTATTTAGCATGGATTTTTATTTCGAACATTTATTTTTTATTTCATATGATAAATCATTTTTACATGAAATCATTGTCAAATGAGAAATAAATATCTAACTAATTTTATAACTAAAGCATAGAATGTTTCATATGAACGTGATCTTTTAGTTTTCTATGTGTAAATTTTGACAGTCAGTCAGGTTAGGCGAGTTCGTATTCCGGTAATCCATAGCCAGGTCACAAAATGCACAATACTAAACACAAAAGGGGGTCTAAAGCTAGGGGGTCTATTATTTAAAAAGAAGGGTCTGATAAGTGGGGATATTTCTCGCCATTTGTACTAAGTACGGAAAATACCACGTTTTATGATGTCAAAGTGCTGATAATCCTTTACAGGTACGCCAACACACAGGTGCATAATTATCGATAGCATTGTTTATTGTTCCCAATCGCAACTGCATTGCGTGGTCGTTATTCAGGTAAGCAGCATTTAGCCTTTAGCGACACCGCTGCTTAAATGACAAAACAATAAAATTTTAAGTTGTAATAAAATACGCCTACTGTGACTGATAAGACCACGCGGTTAGTCATTATCGCAAAACAAGTAAGCGGCATTTGGGATGTCTCAAAAAATTATACACTGATACATACACAGATTAATTGTGTTCCCTCATAAAGTTTTCCGATGACGTGACTACATACCATTTTACAAATGTCGAATCCTCGTACCTTAGTATTGGTGCAGTTCCGAGATAAAAAACCGGGTTTTAATTGGAAATTTATAAAAACTTCCGAGAGACGTTTGGTTACGTCTCATTTTATATCGTCATATCGTGTTAGCGATTTGGCATTTTGGTCTTGATTTAGCCTCCTGAGACCCAGAGTTATTTTTGTGTTGTTGAAATTGGAACATTCTGTTATTCAATAAAAGTTCAAATCTAAATTTGAATTTGTACAAAATTATGTACGCGGGGTCTTAGGAGGATAATTGTGGGTATATCAAAAGAAAAGAGGAAAAATAATATTTCGATAGCAGGCGGGTATTCTGCGAGAAGGACGATGGGGACGAATTTTGTCGGGCGGAGCTCGCAGATAACAAATGTATTTAAAAATATAGAATACAAGGAAGTAATTACAATTATACAATTTACTTAAGTACATCTTTCATTGTGGAAGCCCTGGATCTGTAATAATCGGGACCATTTCTTGCATTAATTACTTAACCGTAATTTAACCTTTCGTATGCACTATCAAAAAATTACGTACCGCTTTAACAGTGCTCGCGATCTTAGAAGCCTAATTTTTTGTAGGCGAGCATTAAGAAGATGACCGGTTTTTTCCCGATAAGCCCGAAGTCCTAAGTCTTCATTTATCAACTTTTAATTGTCGTACTACTTATGCCCATCTGAAGACTTAAAAGTTTTTGCTTGCGCACGGGATTTCTTCGTATTCGCTCCTTCACAGGTTTGATGACGGCTTTGGTCCGAACCGAGCGTGGACGCCCACTTCTCTTTTTATCCACGAAAGAAGAAACTTCCCGGTATCGATTAATGGTACGATATACGAACCTAAGCGTAATTTTCAAATTTTCTAGAAGTTTAAAAATTTGTTTTGGCGCGTAACCACAGCGGTGTAATGCAATAACAGCGACACGATCTTCTGTCTGCGTCCACTCCATGTTTGAAACTGGCGGCAATGTCAATTTTTTATTTTTTTTTATTGATGAGATATTCGAATTTCAAATGTAATGCTTATTTTTCCAGCCAGGGTTCAAATTTTGAAATTCAAACAGTGTGACAGAACTTATGACCTGACTACGTAAATAAGAAAAAGGCACATCGTATTATACTGCTTGGTTCTCATGAAAGTTGTATACCACCGTCCCCGCTAAGGATCAACGTGTTATAGATAAAAAATAAACCTTATGTAAAGGAAATTAAGTTCATTTTGCCCTGTTACGAAACTTAATAATTTAAACTGGACTTGTCAGGCCACCTTGACGATCACCTTGCGTCATGACCATAAGTCTCAAATATATAAATATATTTATATTTTTATATAGCAGATCCCGTGGCGAGAATATGATGTACATATGTAAAAATAAACAAAAAAAATAATGTTATATACGTATACGAAATCGAAAGTATTTATTCAGTGTTCTGTAAACATATTAAATATTATATTTAGAAAATTTCAGTCAAAAGTTATTTATAAATATACTCCTTAACTCAAATGTCACATATGTTAGCATTTCATATTATGTAAAGTTTATATTTAAATAGGGAATTATTCATGACGCGTTTACGCGTCACGGGCATGGCGACAACGTTCGAGCATGACGCATACGTCGCGTCATTGGCCGTGAATGGGTTAATCGAGTGCAGTAATAAAGTATTCATATAGTAAAATCAGTGAACTGCGGAGAGCTCAGTATAAAGCTAAGTACATTATTAATCTCTGGTCATGAATATTTGGAAGTCAAGTTTGTATATCTTGCACTATTTAACGTACATTTTAGTACTTATCTACTTATATCAATCCAACGCTAATTTATGTCATAAATTCTGGTACCTATTTAATTAATGGAAACACTTTAAATAACCACGACCACATTTTCCATTCAACTTGTGTTGTTATTATGTTTGGTGTTATTCAGTTATTCTGAGAGGTTCGATTCCTTGACGAAATATAAATTATTTTCTCTTTATTTCTTTAAATTTAGAGCTATTGATTAAACCTAAACGCCGAGTTCGATTCTCGTCGATTTGTATAATTATGTCACAAATATTACATGTTATTGTGTTTATTTTTATGGCATTACGAAGGGTACAGAGAAGAGGCATTGATAAATTTCATATGTATGAGAGAAGGTCTATGAAATACTGACTTAATGGTTATAGAAGATGCAGCCGGGTTCGAGGCCCGTAGACATTTTGATTTCGGAATTTATCTGGGAGATAAATTCAATTAATGTTATAATTTAATGCTTGTAGATAAATGTAGCGGAATTCGAGGTCCGTCTAACGACTTTACTTTTGGGATTTATCTGAGAGATAAATCGATGCACTATTGTTTATAGAAATAATCATTTTGCTTGAGCGAATCCACTTAGCTTTGTACCCGATGAACAATACTCATTATCTGTATTGTTAGCTGTGGCCACAACTGCCACTTCAAAATGTAAGGCGTTATAAGTGCAAATTACTTTTACACTAAATTAGTCTTTAAGTCAAACGAAATAAGGTTTACTCTTAAACAAAGAGAACAGAGATGTTGGTCACTTCATTGTCATTATAAGCATCGATAGTAACTTCACTGCTCTTTCACTTACGAAGTGACCAACATCTGTGTTCACTTTGTTTAAGAGTAAACCATATTTCGTTTGATTTAAAGACTAATTTAGTGTAAAAGTAATTTGCACTTATAACGCCTTACATTTCGAAGTGGCAGCTGTGGCCACAGTTAACAATACAGATAATGAGTATTGTTCATCGGGTACAAAGCTAATGGGATTCGCTTAAGAAATGGGCTTCGAACTATATATGCGCAAGCGCATTGATGACTTTACTAAATGTTAACACAGAAGCTCTACTATTATTTGATAATTTATATCTTGTCATATTATTGCTACTACAATTACAATGGTGTGTGAAATTGGTATTATACTTAACTACTAAGTATGGATTATTTATTTAATTGTTGGAAATCTCATTCGTTCAACAGATTATAAAACCGTGTGGTTATAATTCTCTAACGTCCTTTATTGGTTAGGATCTGATTATATTTTGGTTATTGGTTAATATTGAATTGGAATAATTTATTAATTTAGTATAAAACACGAGCATCAAGAGTTTTTCTTTAGCCTGCTTTGTTTTCTCTTGATTTACTGATTTGTTTGACTCTAGGAACTAAATGCAGGCCTTGAATAAGATAAAATTATCTATCTTATTCGAGAAATTAATCAAAGTTTCGATTAAATAGGTACTATTATAACAAACCAACTGGAGTTATGGTACAATAAATATAATTTTAACTCCTCTTTGAATTTTATTTATAGGATTATTTAGGTTCCCTCTTATTATTAAATTCTGTTAAACAGCGAGCATATGAGTATGCTTTCGCTTCGACTATTTGTCATTAAACTTCAGGTTTAACTCCATCGTTCAAATTAGTAGGTAGGGTTTGATCGGTATTTATCAGATACCATCACCCCCCCCCCCCCCCCCCTCTAACTTCTAATTTACATTACTATAAAAACTACCAACGAAAATTGTTTTGAACGAGATCTAGTAAGTAGTTTTTTTAATACCTAACTTTGCACCTAATTTATATGGGGCGCTATACATACCAGGTGCAAACTTAACTTAACCACGTAGGGATGGAAAGTGTTTGTACGGAACCCTCGGTGCGCGAGTCCGACTCGTAATTTTTAAACGGATCTTTATTTTTTAAACCACTCATTTACAAAGAAAACCATCCCATGAGTCTCAGACATAATTAAACTATATACGAAATGGATTCACTCACGTCGTAAAATCGAACGAGTGTTCCATTGGCCGCCGCAACTGATCGGCTCTCCTGATGATGAAACTCATCGTGAACCGATTCAAAACAATGTTGTGTATCGACCTCTACGACATGAGTAGTCGTTTCGTATCTATTTTAATAAACCTTGCGGGGTCACCTCTCTGAAACACTAATTTTTATATCCCATCCGTAACGTTACGCCAAATTTTCATTTTGCCGAAAGCCATTTTTTTTTCAGAATAATTATAAAACAAACCTAACCTAACCTAATGGGCTTTTTAAAACGATGTTTATAGAATCCTGGAAATATTATGGGTTTTAGGAAAAATTACTTTCGGACAAATGAAAATTTGGCTAAACATTACAGATGGGAAACTATGTTTCAGATTTGAGATACGATACCATCCTGCGGATCTCTAAAAAATCTCAGAGCTCCTGATAGCTCATCTCTCAGATCTCAAGCCACGCTAATGTCTCATTGTGCGAGGCGAGACAGCATTCAAGTGGCTTTTCACATCAAAGGCAGTTTTCTCTTTGAGCCGCCGTGCATCTAGGAAGAGTGATATTCGTGGCTGAACCCTTGAGAGCGGCGGCAGGCTGCAACAGAATGGATTTTATTAGTTTTTGTACGGCGTGCTAAATCATAACTTGACAGTAATATAAATGCAGACTTCTGGCCGAAGGGTGTTGTGTTTCGGCAGTTCCAGGGCAATCTGCCGAATCCTGCGCCAGGTCAGACGACGCGTCGCGATGCAACGGAGCCACGCTGTTACGTCGCCTAAATCAAACTAGATTTAAGTTTCTATTTTTATTTTATATATAATTTTGTAGTTCACACTGCCTTAGTTTAATTACTGTAATGCTGTGTAACTAATTTGAATAAATAAATATCTATTATGAAACTAGATTTGTATTAAACATATTTTTTTTATGGAGGGGTCATATATTTTTTTAATTCTTATAAATTTTATAAGCCATACATCTTATGATTAAGTCGGCCTTATAGAGGGCTCATGATTTTAGGAAAAATCTTAACAGCGTGATGTTGGATCGTCATTAAATGTTTTGTATGGGCACAATGTTTTCATAATTTCCTCGCATCACGCCGAAACGCCTTGACAAATTTTAACCAATTTCGGTACAGGGCTAGCTGAACATCCAAAGATGGTTAAAGAACCGGAAGAAGAGGTTTTATCCGCCTCCGGTAAAGAAAGAAATTACGCGGATGAAGTTTGTGGGCAGCCCCTAGTTTGCTGATAATATTAAGAAGCGGTTTAAAACTTAATCATTTTCGGAGAATTATTATATCTCTCCCGTATACTAAACACCGTTCGGTGTTTACTGTGGAACTTGTGGAGCTGATGCAGGATCGTCATAGTTTTGTATGGGCGCGTGGTATCTGTTGGGCATAATTTCGTTTGTCCTCACAACACGCTGAAACGGCTGGACAAATAACCAATTTCGGTATAGGGATAAGTGGACATCCAAAGATGTTTATAGGATGATTTTTACCTGAATACGGTATAAAAAAAACCGGCCAAGAGCATGTCGGGCGACGCTCAGTGTAGGGTTCCGTAGTTGCCCATCCTTGACAATAGACCCTTTAGAGTCCTTTACGAGAAAGATTTCAAGCTCTATAAAAAGGTCATAAACGCCAAAGTAACTGTAATTGCTTATTACCTTCTGGGAGTTATGGATTATACGCGCCAGATTGAGCGGAATGTTTTAGTCCTGTATGGCACTTAACTAATATGTGTAACGTTCGAAGCATAAGGACACCGCGCGGTACTTACGTCATTTGAAAGAAAATTATGAAATTTTGCGATAACTTAAAAACAGCTCGACCGATTTTATTCAATATAGTTTACATTGCATGATACTTTCATAAACAATGGATAAAATGTTAAACTTAGTAAACTAGACTTTTTACATACATAATTTTTGTTTCTTTTTACATAGAATATTTTTTATTTACTTTTTTGCATGAGTAACCAAATTAGCATGTCAACCAGAGGTGGAGCCTGATCTCCACAGCACAGGGAATCCTAGTGTGGAGGTCGGGGCACTCAGATCTCATTCAACCTTAGCCTGTAAGAATATAATAGTACCTAAGACTCAAATAATAAATCTGTAACTTTGTGTGGTGCAAGTGTAACTAGAATATAAGATAAACTGTAATATGCTAAGGTTTTATTGAACAAATAAATTTATTATTATTATTTGTATGTCGCACCCTTTCACGGGACAATGGTGTCCCGGACCTTTGGGAGGCGTGCACGGAGCCGAAGCCAACGAGCATAGGCCCTTTCGACAATTTAATGAAATGTAAGGGGTACTATTATTATATATTGAAAGTTAACAGACTTTACATTTACACGATTACATTGAAAACTTATAAGGCCTCATTTTCATGAATTTTTCCATAATTTTTTGACCCGTGGTTGAAAAGTTAGAGGGGGGGGACACTATTTTATTTATTTTTGGAGCGAATATTTACGAAACTGCTTACTTTATCAAAAAATAATGTTTGGAGACCCCTATTATTTTTAAAAGATCAATTACACCACACCTCACATACTAGTGTTGGAACGAAAAAAAAAATTCACCCCCACTTTAGGTGTACGAGAGGTAACCGAAAAAAACTTTCTTTTTTAGTTTTTTTTTACCGTTTTGTCGGCGTGACACATACACCAAATTTCAGCTTTCTAGTACTAATGGTCACGTAGCTAAGTCGCGGACGGACAGACGGACAGACAGACAGACAGACAGACAGACGGACATGGCGAAACTATAAGGGTTCCTAGTTGACTACGGAACCCTAAAAAAAACGTACGAAGTTGCGGGCACTCTAGTACCTATTATTATTTGTACGGCTGCCGGTAACAAAAATACTTCTGTGTTAGGGGTTTTATGGGGAATGCTGTTAGCGGATTGGCCGTTTCCGGGATATTTTGTTTATTTTGCGTTTTTATTAAGGCAGTGAGGGGTGAATAACGTGAAAAGAGCTTCTTAGAGACTGGAGCCTCTTTTTTAGATTTTAATAAAGTACACGACGATTCTATTACCTCACAGGTTTATGGTAAACATAAAACGAACACAACAAAAATATGCATTTGAATTCGTACATCAAAGCATCAAATACAGCAAGATATCTAAAAGTAAATGCTTATTATAGAAGCGATTTTTTTTTAATTTGTTTATGCTTTGAGCGGGATTTTAACACACATCCCCACGGCTTTTTTAAATTTTTAAAATTTTCGCTTTTATATTAAATTATAGATTACGCTAGCAGACCTTGTTGCTTTAACAAAAATTGAAGGTATCTAAAAAGTAGAGACAGACCGAGGAGATAACGGATTTATTCAAATGGTCCTATTACCTGTTGGCTGAATGTATGTATGTATTTATGTATTTATTGTTTATTATATTTATGTATTTATTTGTTTTTTATGTATATATTATTATTTTCCGATTTTTGCACCGCCTAATAACAAAATCTTATTTTTTTCAATTTCTCCTCTACCCAAAGTTTGTCTGGAAGAGATCGCTCTTTAGCGATAAGACCGCCTGTTGTTTACCTCTAATTGTAATTTCTTGCATTGTATTTCTCCTGTATATTTTATGAGGTGTGCAATAAAGAGTACTTGTATTGTATTGTATTGTATAACGGGATTACCCAGACGCATTTCAGGGCGCATGTCAGGCATAATGCGCTATACCGAGACGATTGGCGGAAAAGAGGGAAGGCCTTTGCTGAGCAGTGGGACAGAAATGTGGGCTAGTTAGTTGTCTTGAACACAAGACATGACGTGATATCACTACATTTTGTAACGCCTTTTTTGTACAGTATGTTTTATGTAAAATTAATATAATATTAAAAGAAAGTATGTAATACACAAAAACGTAGTATTTACATAAATAATGGTTTTCGTATAATGTATAAAATGTTGTACATTTAACATAGCTTAGATATTGTCGCTTGTTCAAAATATATCAAACACTTAATGCTTGGGTCATTCCCAACTTCAAAGGTTTTCTTAAAAAAAACAACTTGACGCTTAATCTAAATTAAAAATCCGCCGCAAAAACCTTCATTGACTTAATCAACGAAAACCCATTAAAAATAAATATTCAGTGCCCTCATCGTTTCCCTTGCCAATATTGTCGCTCTCGAATAGAATCGAACCTGTAATCTTTCAATTACAAATTCAAGTGAGTCGCTCCAATTAAGTTACACATTGATCTGGGACCAGTCGTCTCCCAAGTCTTTTATTCGAACTGGCAATTTAATCAAAATATCAAGTGGTTTCTTTTGGGTTTTTTTTGCTTTGAACTTCCACTGGAGTAATGAAAGATATGGATTCAAAATCACGTTTTGGAAGCGAGGAGTTTTGGTACGTGGAAAATTGGGCTGTAGCTAATCGGATCGTCAATAGTACTATGGACGATATATTACATACCTAGGGCGGTCCCAAATCGCAGGTGTTTGTGGCCTAAACCGAAGGTGAGTTTGGGCTTTACGAATTACCGCCCGTGGTTTGTCTCAAGTGTTACGTCTTGTCTTAGCCAGGAAGTGAGATTTTCGCCACTGAAAATTCGACTTACGGCCTAGGGTATAATTGCTTATCAAGACCAATTAAAGGACCGAAACACGATGTCTACAGCCACCTTCCCTCTTCATCATCAGAACAGTTCCTAGATACCAAATTATTGTAATGTCACCTGAACACAAAGTTTCACAAAACAAGGACCAAATGCCTTGTGTTTTTTATACCGGGATGTTGTGAATAAGCCATTGTGACTCATGTTAAATTGTATTTCACTTATGTTTTTTTTTGTCTAAAGTAGACCCACGATAACTTTGCATAAGATATTACGTGGCAACCCAGAAAAATAACGCTGTGGCAACATTTTGTTAATGTCATTGAGTTGTGAGTTTGTAAAATTTTATTCGAGGTTTTTAGCGAATCCTGCTTTCGAAATGGGTAAAACTATTAAAAGTGGAGTTAGAGAACTTATATTCAGGATGATTACTCATTTCAAAAATGTAAAGGAGGAAATGGAGTCCATCCGTGAGCAAAAAGAGCAATGTTTACATGAAATTCTAACCTCTACGAGTAAGTCCATAATATATTCTTGATGTTTTATTACGGTTATCAGCTCTTTTACATATTATTTTCATGAAATAGGCTGAAACGAAGTTACAGTATTATATTTTAACTTGTAAATTCGTTTTTTCAAGGTGAATTAACTGGAGCTGTTAAGATTTCAATCGCAAATTCTGTAAGCAAGATCAAAGAACTGGAAAACTGGAACATCAGCACAGAGGCGACTTACATTCAAAAAATTAGTTCAATGACTGGTAAGACGTCGTAAGGATTGTTTATGAAGGTTTAACTTATGTTAATTTTGTTACTATTTTCTGGACTAAACATCATTCACTTATTGTTTGTAGGTATTGGCTTAAGGACAATTCGCCAAATCAAGCACGAAGGTAATACCAATTCAGGCATATGGGCAACTCCTGGCAAGAAACGCAAGTGCCGTACTTCAAAAAGAAATATTGATGATTTTGATAAGGTTGCCATACGAAACCTAATTAATTCATTTTACTTAGTGAGAAATGAAACACCCACAATTGCAAAGCTGCTAAATGAGTTGCGGCAAACTATACAGTTTGATGGTGGTTATGAAACACTACGTAAAATTATACACGACATGGGATTTTGCTTCAAGAAAAATGTTGAAGAGAGAACCATATTGATGGAAAATATTATATTGCTGCAGCAAGACACAAATATATCAGGGAAATGACAGAATATAGAAATATGCCATTAGAGGAAAGAAAACCGATTGTATATTTAGATGAGACCTATATTCATGTTAATTACAAACCAAAAAAAGTTGGCAGGGTCCATGAACTTCTAAAATGGTCACGAATATATCAAAAGGCAAACGGTATGTAATTGTACATGCAGGCACCGAATTAGGATTTGTAAATAATGCTTTTTTAATATTTAGCAGCAAGTCAAAGTCAGCCGATTATCATGATGACATGAACGCTACCAATTTCTCGAAGTGGGTTCAAGACAAGCTACTGCCTGATTTGGATACACCAAGCATTATAGTCATGGATAATGCGAGTTACCATACTATTCAGATTAATAAGGCACCAAACACCACTACGAAGAAACAAGAACTCCGTGATTGGCTTACTTCAAATAACATTCCTTGGGAAGAAAAATTATCCAGGTCTGAACTCTTAATCTTAGCACGACGCAACAAACCCGAGCCAATATATTATATTGATGAGCTGTTAAAAGCAAATGGGCATAAAGTATTGCGGTTACCCCCATACCATTGTCACTTAAACCCTATTGAACTAATATGGAGTTTGGCGAAGCGAAAAGTAGGCAGCCTAAATGTAAAAGGTTCAGTTAAGGATATGGAAGCAAAAGTGGAGCAAGCATTCGCATCTGTTAGTCCGGATGACTGGCGCAAGTGTGCCGAACATGTAAAAAAATTAGAATTAGAACACAGGCAACAAGATGGATTAATGGATGATCTGATACCATTTATTATAAATGTGCAAAGTGATGATGACACTGACAGTGAGGAGAGTGTGGCAGCAGAGGCTGAAAGAGAAGATGAGTACGAAGAAGTCGAGTTACAGGAAGAAGTGTATGAAGGAGTAGAGTTTTTAGACTCGGATGTGTCTAGTGAATAAGAAATAAATGCGTCAAAAATTGTTTTGCATTTTATTACCCTTTGCAAGAATTTAACTGAATTTATATATAAGTAATAAGTAAGTATAATGCCTATTCGCATCATACTTATGAGAGATCGAGTACCTATGCAATAGCAGCAAATCAGCTTAAGGCTGATGTAAAAATATTCTTTCAGTTCTTCGCTTATCCAGCAAACCACCCAGTGCCACCCGTGTTTTATTACATAAATCACGCCCCCTTACTCCCGCTAATTTAAAAAAAAGCAAGCCGTGTTTAATAACTTATTTTAACGTTTTAAAATTTCCATACAAATCGAATAAATGGTAGTAATTGCAACATTTTTTTTGTTATTGGCGGTAATAGGGTAACGTGATTGACTCAATAAAACACAAACAGCACCAAATAGTTCGGTAGATAACAAAAACACTGAAAAAAGGTTTTGTATGAAAAGTAACATTTTAACATCAGCCCTAACTAACAAATACCTACACGAAAGTGCCAAAACGCGAAATAACCTAATAAAGGATATTGCACCTTAGTTAATTTGTATAAATAGTGTACCTCTATCGCTCTCGCTTAGTCGTGTGAAAGGGATTGGGATACACGAGTTTCTATATTTGATTTTCGCGGTATATGCCCATGTGCCCTAAGGTAAAAACGTGTTGTTCCACTATAAATCAGTATTGCCATAAATTAACTTTTGATTTCTGCAGTTGTCAATTCATTGCAGAGTTATTGTGAGTCTACTCTAGTACTTGACATAGAAAACCTAAATATAATTATATTTTTCAATTCATAAAAGTAGAAGATGGCTGAACAAATTTAAATTGGAAATATGATTTTTATTCTTTACTTTGAAATGACTAAAACGCCGTCCACCATTTTCACCCTTGATAGTGACGTCAGCAATCCTGTAAAATAAAATTTAAAACTAAAAATTTCATTCGCATCATAGATAAAATAAGCGTTTACGGCCTATTTTTACAGGATCCCTACGTCACGCCACAGATAAGCTAAGGACAAAAATGGTGGACGGTGTTTTGTCTGTTTATGTGATAAAATTCAGCACAATTTAAAAGTTTATTATTTAATTTTTTAGCAGATAACGTATTTTATTCTATAAAGGAATACTTAGATTATAATGATAAAAAATATTACTTCTTATATTGTGTGCCTGCCATAAGTAATGCATGCTGCATGCTTACATAAATATTTGTATGCCACCAAATGGCTAAACATAGTGAGACTATTTGTACTTCTTTACCATCCTGTGTTATGTTACCTATGTTTTACAAATAAACAATTACTTACTTACTTACTCTCTTTATTTCTATTTTCAAGTAATAAAATTTAGCTTTCTAGCTCAATAAAAAAATACAAATTTTTTTTAGTAACTTAATTAATAACTATATCAAATATATTTCAAAAATGGCTCAAGTAGATCTACATGAACTTTACTTAACTAAAAAGTTAAGCCATCGTCGACATATTTGAAAATAGTTTCATTACAATATTCATCGCAACATTCGCAACGCTTCCTAACAAATTCTTTTCTATTTATAATTTCTCATGCATAGCTTTAAACTAGACCAACTAATGAAACTGTCAAGCGTAATATTAACTTTGCCACACTTGAAAAATGTCTGTTTTGTAATTCTGAATTTAATTTTCAAAAGTGTCCATGGTATAAAAAACTTGTTGAAAAACCGGCCAAGAGCATGTCGGGCCACGCTCAGTGTAGGGTTCCGTATTTGCTCATCCTTCACAAGAGACGGTCAAAGACGGAAAGACGGGAAAAGGTCGTAAACGCCAAAGTAACTGTAATTACTTATTACCTTCTGGAAGTCAACTTACGTCCTTTTAAAGAAAATTATGAAATTTTGCGATAACTCAAAAACGGATGGACCGATTTTGTTCAATATAGTTTTCATTGAAAGTACTTATAAGGCCTCATTTCCACGAATGTTTCCATATTTTTTTGACCCGTGGTTGAAAAGTTAGAGGGGGGGGGACACATTTTTTTTATTTAGGAGCGTATATTTACAAAACTACTGACTTTATCAAAAAGTAATTTTTAAAGACCCCTATTATTTTTAGCAGACCTATTTAACGACACCCCACACACTAGGGTTGGAACGCCCACTTCACCACTCAATTCACCCCCACCTTAGGTGTACGAGACGCACCCGAAAAAAACATATTTTTTTAGTTTTTATTTTACCGTTTTGTCGGCGTGATACATACACATACTCATACCAAATTTCAGCTTTCTAGTGCTAATTATCACGGAGCTAAGCCGCGGACGGACAGACGGACAGACGGACATGGCGAAACTATAAGGGTTCCTAGTTGACTACGGAACCCTAAAAACTGGCCAAGTGCGAGTCGGACTCGCGCACGAAGAATTACGTGTAAGTACCATTAAATGTATTTATTTTATGACGCGTTTGGCGCAGTTTGTAGACACCTGCCTACTGAACCGGCGGTCCCGGGTTCGAATCCCGGCCAGGGCAAATATTTGTGTGACGAACTCGCATATTTGTGCTTGAGTCATGGTTGTTTTATGTATTTAAAGTATATATTTATCTATATAAGTACGTATATATTTGTTTGTTGTATAATTGTTTGGGAACACGGAGGGCAAACGAGCCCGGGGACGGTCCCCAACCAGATGGACCGATCAAGTGAAGGGCCCTTCCTCAACCAAGTTTTGCTCGGTCTTCAGAGATGCGATGAACAGGCACCGCTGGAGGCAGATCATCAAAACTAGGTGTAGAGCATCCATATCCACCGATGACCACGATCCTCAGTCATGAGGGAGCGACCACAGAGAGAGAAAGAGAGAGAGAGAGAGAAGTACGTATATTTTCGTCTAGTACCTACCCATAACACAAGCCTTCTTGAGCTTAATTTGGGACTAGATCGATTTGTGTGAGGTTGTCCGATATTTATTTATTTAATTGTTTTTTTTTTGTATTTGTTGTTATAGTGGCTATACCTACAGTATTGCGTCTACCCATTTACCAATCATCTTTTAGTTATAATAAAAAAAAGTGAAAGAAGCCCAAAAAACACGTTTTTTTTTTCAGTATTATCTATTACAGCGGGATAGTAACTATTATGGAGCTTCGAAACGGGTCATATTTTACTGCAATTTGTGGCCGTCCTTCTCTGACACTACGCTAAAGCAAGGTGCAAATAATGGTCGGGCCACAAATTGCAGCAAAACATGAGCCGATTAGAAGTCCCTGTACGGTTGAAAACATGCAGCCCTGTGCTTACTAATGGGGTTCCCGTTAGCAGAAATTGGGTAACAGAACCCTAAAAACTTGTTATAAAAAAGGATTTTAAGCTTATCTCGGAATTGGATTAACTTTTAATCTATGTGAGTGCGCCTTGAATATCTTTTGACGTCACGAACTTCATAATTGGACAGATGAAGTTAATTAAAATGTAACGTTTAGTGAAGACTAGAAAACCTTAGTTTGATGCTGTTGGCGAAAAATAACCCTAAATGGACGAGACATTGCAATAAATATCTATACACGATGATTTTTAATCGGTGATCAGGTACCAACTTTTGTAACTCAGTAATTGATGGCGGTCACGTTAAAGTCGTAATTACATGAAAACAAACTTTTATTTTTCTATGATAATTTTTATTTTGAAACCAATTTTGTCTTAAATCTCTTGTCACCCTAAACAAACTTTTATTTTTCTATGATAATTTTTATTTTGATAAAATTTTGCTTTGGGCGGGTTTTGAACGCACGTACCCAGGGCTTAATTTTTTTCAATATTTCGCTTCTATGTATATAAACATAGTTCACGCTAGCAGACGTTATGAGCATTGCAATATTTAGGGTGAGGAGTCATATCGATAATGTGTAAATGACAGATTATGAGTCCAACATCTTTACCTTTCGACCACACATAGATTTCAATTTCCCCTTTCTTTTTTGATTTCTGTACCTATTTTACCCACATTTAAAAAAATGGTGTTTCGAAAAAAATGACATCTTGTATTGTTTAACTTGTCGTGAAACAATAACTTTTTCACAAAAAATAACCGGTTTTAATGAGCGAAATTGGTGTATAGCTTTTCTTTCGTTTTCTTAAAAAGCGCTAAATCAATTTGGATAAAATTTATATAGTATCATCCCTATAGTATGATCTATTAAAAATTTATTAGAGATTCCAATACCGGGATTTCTGAATAATCCATACTAATGATATAATAATCCATAGAAATAATTGCGTATTATACGTACAAAAAAATATACAGTAAAATGTGCAGATTCCCTTTCTGAAGTCGGTTGGCAAGCCGAATAAGACTGAGCATTAAATAGTAAGCCGGTAAGTAAATGTTTATTTTCCGGACTGTTGTGATTCGAGGTGACAGAATGAATTATGGCGACGTTGACATATTACTTGCGGCAAACAGCGGGACTAGTAATCTTTTACAGGACTTGCGAATTTTGACTTCCACTCAGATGGGATTTAGGAATTTCGATATTGATAGATTGATTGTTGTTTTTGCGGCTTGTTGGGTTGACGGATAGGGGAGTTGTGTATTGAGTTATTTGTTAAAGAGGCGTTAGGTTTGTATGTCTATTTACAAGGAGAGGTCACAATAAATTGTACTGTTGTGTTTTGTTTTATTAGGGTTCCGTACCCAAAGGGTAAAAACGGGACCCTATTACTGAGACTTCGCTGTTCGTCCGTCCGTCCGTCCGTCCGTCCGTCCGTCCGCCCGTCCGTCCGTCCGTCCGTCCGTCTGTCACCAGGCTGTATCTCAAGAACGTTGATAGCTAGACAGTTGAAATTTTCACAGATGATGTATGTCTATTGCCGCTATAACAACAAATACTAAAAATAAAATAAAATAAATATTTAAGGGGGGCTCCCATACAACAAACTTGTTTTATGGTACGGAACCCTTCACGCGCGAGTCGGACTCGCACTTACCCAATTTTTTTTACTTCGTTTTTGTAAGACGACTTTATATAATTTCAATATACAAAGCAAACTAAAATAGATTAAATAAAATTATAAATCGTCGTGCACACTTTGGATTATGAACTCGAATATTTTTCTACCTGCACATGAATGTTTAAGTATATATATTTTAAGTAAGTCGCCCCCTGCCTGCTATACGGCCACATCTCAAAAAAATTTTTTTTTTGGATTATTGCAGATTCGTAGTCAGGATAGTTTAATTTATGACCTTATTTCGAGAGCCATAAGAAAAAGTGTCCTTAAAAGCCTTTTTTCCACAAGTGGCCTTATGGATCTGACCAAAAATTTACAGTTGACTCCCTGCAAGACAGCCACTTGCCAGTTGTGGCTGTATAGCATACATTTATAATATTTTTTTTGAGTTGCGTCCTATAAGAATAACGTAAATTCTAGTGTTATTACGATGAATCCCTTTAATATAAGCGAAATAAACGTCATTTTGATTGTTTCACAACAGTGGGTACCGATAGTACTTATTATTTATTTTATTTATTCGTATGGCATATTATGTAGGTACAGTCATTCATATTATACAATTATAAGTTCTTCTATTGTACGGTGGGTGCCTCGACTTCAACCGATGAGGCGGCAGGTTTGCGAACTCTACATGGATGGGCAAATTGGGACGATTCACGAATTTTTGTGCTTCGTGGACCAGTGCCTGTTGTCTTCTTAGCGGGGCGGGAGCTGTATGACTCAACACAGGCAGCCAAACCAGAGGAGTACATTTGATGGTTCCCAATATGCATCGCATGGTTTGGTCTAGCACGTCTATCCGATGCACATGTGGGCTGTTGAGCCAAACTGGCAAGCAGTTCTCTGCCATGGAGTAAACTAGGCTAAGACCGGTAGTGCGTAGCACGTCAGCTGGTGCTCCCCAAGTAGTTCCCCTTAATATGTGGAGTATGTTATTCCGCGTTTGTAGCTTCTTCCCTAACTTACTAATGTGTGGCGCATAGGTAAGATTGCGGTCTAGAATGACACCCAAATACTTCGGTGTAGGATTTAATTTAAGCGCCGTCTCTCTGAAGCAGATATTTGGCCATAATTTGCTTCTTTCTTACAGAAATGGAATGTCGCAACTTCTGTTTTACTAGCATTGGGCTGCAGTATCCATTTTTTTAAAGTATTACTCAAAACATTCCAGATCGCAAGGAAGGGCTTTCTTCGAGGGTTTAAATTTGCCATCCTGGTTTGTGAAGGCGATGTCATCCATCAGCATACATAAATTTCCGATTCTCTGTTTTCGGAATCGGTCCTGACTTCACTCCTGTTCAACCTATACACACACGATATAATTATTAGGTTAAACAGGAGCGGGACCAGGACCAATCCCTGCGGTAGTCCATTGTTCAGCTTCCTGACTTTGCCTGAGGTGTTTCCTAGGTGGACGATAAATTTCCTATTGCTGAGCATAGAGTTGATTAGTCCCACCATCTGCACTACGGTCATGAGCTTATAGATAAACCCCTGTCTCCATACGGTATTGAATGCAGCTGAAAGGTCGATAAAGACTGCCACGGTTTTCTCTTACCTTTGAAACCCAGCCTGTCTTTATGTGTGTTGTGAGCGACATAACCTGATCCACGCAGTTCGGACCACTACGGAATCCAGCCTGCTCCACAGGAATTATTTTGTCAACTATAGATTTGATTTGATTGTAGATTGGCCTGTCCAAAAGTTTGTCCCCGAATTACCCGAATTCAGTGTATGCAGTTGAACTTAGGTGGAAATATATTATTCGAGACTATGTCTAAATAGAACTGTGAGAGCCATGTCCTACATGTTGGTGCAAGGTGTTCTAAAAATTCGTTGTAAATACCGACTCACATAAATTGGGACTTTGATTCGAACCAGTCTTCATTCAGTATTGCTAAACCTAAAAGTAGAAAACGAAAAGCTTATCCTGCACTATGAAAAGGTAATATTATAAAGAAACGCAACGGGAACCTAGTCCACGCTAAAACCTAAAACTACGGGGCCTCCTTGTACATGGTACATGTTATATATGGTATTATACCATATGGTACATGTTAACACGATAATTAAAGATACACGTGCCTTTAAGAGAAGGTACCAGATAATTATTAATTATATGCAAAATGATGACGATATCTGCATCTAGAAAGTTGGTATTAAAGCTGCATGCACTGATTATCGCTTACAGTGATGTTGTTACCGTAACAAAAGTTGATTAATAAAGGTATTTTAATCATTTTAATGTTTGCATAATAATTTATATGTTACCATTTTCAAATAATACTTGTTCGGTTTTGGACGCATCTCAAAATTTCAACAAAATGCTTCTGCAATACGGCCACAACTCCAAGTACCTATCTTAAAGGCCTCGTATCTTAGAAAATATACACGTTTTATAAAAAAAGACGTATTCATGAGAAGCGTTATATCATGTAGAATAAAAAAAGCTAAATTTAAAATGAATTGACCGAAAACTCTTGGAGTGAGCCCCGTTTTACTACCACGCACTACGCTGCCAAAACTTTAACAAGCGATTTCTCGAAAAAATGGTTTTTTTTTTTGAGATGTGGCCGTATAGCAGGCAGGGGGCGAAGTAGGCATGGTTAGGTCGATATCTAAAATCTGTGCGTAAAGCAATACTATTGGAATGAAATTCAGCTTTACCAGTCACCCTTATAGTCAAAATTCTATGTACTGGTAAAAAATAAAATATTTTACATTTACACAACATTATATATTTTTTTATAAAAAGGTAAAAAATGGTTATCGACATGAATTTTGTACAAGTACAATACAAATGTAATGTGAGACCAATGGTTTTTTACTTATCTTTATTATTGTGTTTCGTATTAATCAAAAATATATTAGTTTCAAATTAAAAAGAAAATCTAAAACCGATTTCAAAATATCGAAACACCATCAAGCAGAAATCCATGCTTTTGAAGACTTAAAATGACTGACTACAAATTCAATTACATCCTATCCTGAGAGCTAAACAAAGGAAGGATTACACACACCGAGGAACAAGGGGATGAAGAGATACGTCTTTTAATTAAAAGAACCTAATTATTTCACTGGAAAGGATTTCGACTGAGACGTGATTATTCTTCGTGTGTGAAACTGATGCCTTTCAAAGGATTTTTCAACCCTGTTTTTGAGAGACTTCTGCACTGGGTGGCTTTCATAATGGGATCAAGTCTTTGATTTACGAGTCTTAAGTTATGTTGGCTTCTGAACATTTCGTTTGAAATAATCTGAATTTAGGTATTTCTTCGTAGGTTGAACCAAACAAAATCGTTAAATGTTTTTTTGTTACAGCAACAAAACACGTTTTAATGTTGTCAAAATACACAATTATGTTTCGAAGTGTTTCTAATAAGAAAGGTAAGTAAGTTAATTTATTGTTTTATCTCCGTCACAGAAAAAATAATAAATATCGGACAACCTCACACAACTCGAAGTAGTCCCACAGTAAGCTCTCTAAATAGTAGGCTTGTGTTATGGGCATATTTAGACGACGATAAACACACTTATATAGATAAATACATACTTAAATACGTATAAATATCCCGGGATTCGAACCCAAGATCGTCGGCTCAGTAGGCAGCTTCAGTACTAATACTGCGGCAACTGCGTCGTCAAATGCAATGAAAAAAAAATTAAGCTCATGCATGGGTCACGCAACGAATCTAACCCGGTACTGAAATTACTGATGGCAAATGGTAAGAAAAAGAAAATAAGGTCTCAGAGAAGACTTAACTAAGCAAATCCGAAAGTTTTTAGCTGACCAATCTAGGGTTTATAGAATAAATAAAAAAAAAAATTACGCAATATTTCGGCAACATTTTGAGAAAAAATTTCATAAGATCTGTTTTGATGTTAATTGGCTATTTTTATAAGAGCTACATTTATTCATACATTTTATAGTCTCCATATTGTATAGGCCCCACAAGGGGTTTTACAACTCACGCCATGTCGCGGATTTTCAGTGGTACTAATTTATTTTTCACTTCTCTTGCTCTAAAAGTTCGACTTTATGCTGTGCGTAGGCGACATAAAGTCGCTTTTTATGCTCTAGAGCATAAAGTAAAATCGTCGTCGAAGACCAAGGCGATCGGTCCAACAGCCACACGATAAAAGTTACTTAATAAACAGATTTAAAAAAAAACTTCATAGAATAAAACCCGTTCCAGACCTTCCGATCCGATCCGATTTATCGGAAGAAATCGGATAATGTCTAGTGTATTAGATCCTAACAATTATCCGATTTCTTCCGATCAATCGGATCGGATCGGAAGGTCTGGAACGGGGTTTAACTCTTTATTTTTTTCGTTTCGTTAGTATTCTAAGACCAAGGCAAAGATACCAACAGCCAAAGTACACAATAAAACTTCTTGAAATAAACTTGTAACTTTTATTTACTATCAATTATTACTTTTTAAACTAATATTTCTCATTGCTTTAGAGCAATTAATTAAAATTTAAAGTTACATTAGTGTAACTTTAAATTTTTAAGTATACCTAATATTTACATGATACAGTTTCATTTCCTCGCAATCGAAGTGAAAAGTAGAGTGTGCAACTCGTCCATAAAACGCATTTTACACTCGACTTTATATTCATCCTCGCTCGCAAGCTCGCTCGGATGGATAAACGTCTCGTGTAAAATGGTGCGTTTTATGCACTTGTCGTACAATCTACTATTACTGGCAACGGCAAATTTTTGGTAACTGACGTTGAAAGTCGGTGAATGTCAGTGATGTACACAAAGAGGAAACAGGACTCAATATTCCGCCTATTTCAAGTATTTTTTGTTAAATTAAGCCAAAACTATCCACTGTGATGAAAGTCAAGTTTTTTTCAATAGAATTCAGTATTTATTTCGCAAGAACAATGAAGAATTGAGCAGCATTCCGGTAAACAATGTTTTGAATTTGGTAAATGACAAATCCTATTGACGCTTAATAAAGCAAATATATGTCGTATACACATTATTGCCATATGAAAGCTGTTTGTAGCGCCACTATGCCTGGGTCGGACCGACGCTTGCTGGTTTATACTCTTAACGTGAATTACCGATATTTTTTTATATGTTATTTAAAAAAAAGCTATTTGTTGATTAAGTTGAAAGTCCCTGTGTTTGTCAACTTTAGCCCCAAGTACTAACATGTACGTATAAAATCTATATTAAAAAAGGCGTTAACAGTAAAAAACAGCTGATTAACGCAATCTTTACAAAATATTAATTAGGAACCATCAAAGAACACCTAGATGTCATTCAGAATCTTGAGTCTAGATTTCAAACTACCCACTTAAAGGTGTAAAAGCGAATCAGAGCGTTTGAAGTCTCAGTCGAAGGGGACTTTTGACTCGCGCTAGACGCAACCAGAGTGCTACTTGAAACATCAAAGAGTGTGATTATAGCGCGTGTAGGTATGTAGCTGTCACTCAGTCTTTGAGGTAAGACGTTTAGTCTGAAAAATATGAGCCACAGTCTCTTATTGGGATTGTCTATGATTAAAGGAGGGGTGTTATAGGGCGTATGGATTGCCAATCGCTCTTTGATGTAAGACGTTTGGTGTGAAAAATATGAGCCAAAGTCGCTTACTGTCGAACGATAGAATGACGCGTGGTATAGCGCAGATAGTTATGTAGCTATCACTCGGTCTTTAAGGTAAGACATTTAGTCTGATAAGCTACAGTCTCTTATTGGGATTGTCTATCAACGATTGAATGAAGGGTGTTATAGCGCGTGTGGATATGTGGCTGCCAATCGGTCTTTGGGATTGTCTATGAACGATAGAATGAAGAGAGAGTTATAACGCGTGTCGGTATTTGGCTGCAAACAGATTTTTGAGGTCAGGCGTTTAGTCTAAAAAAAATGAGGCAAAGTCATTTATTGGACACACACATTCGCTATTGAGCTGGACCAAGGGTCCAGGAGTTCCTGGACACGACGTGCATCACAAGGAGTACACAGCATCTTTAATCACCAGTAGCTTGGGAATTGCCAGCGACACTTTAGGTTAGGTTTTTATAACAATATTTTACTGTTTATACTAATTTCGTAAAACCTCATTCAAAGATTTCAAATTAATTTATTATACTCCTATTGATAGGAAATTTTCCAATCACCGTTTTCCATCAAGTAAAATTTATGACAGATTAAAATCAATAGACCGTCATAACCCAGCGATATCAACACCTTGGATTATCCCCAATCCACACCCTTTCCTGGTGCGAAATTCCGCGGCAATCTTCAATTATCATTTCAAACATTGGGGCGATTAATTAAATTCCACTCTTGTATAAATCGAAATCGAGGCCCCCCTGTGTGTGTCTTTAAATACAGAAGAGCATAACCCACAAACATTATCTACCATGTTGAGTTCTTTTGGTCGCAATGTGGGAGCTTTCATTCATCCTCAGAAGGGCGTAACTCTCAAAGATTTTGGAATACGTTAAGTTCTTTTGGTTGCGTCAGATAGTGTAATATACCGTGCGTTAAACCGTTTTGCGAATTGGTTGGAGCGCATCGGCATTTGTTTGAAGTTTATTGCGTTGCACCCCTATTTGTAGTCTGGGGTTACGTTATGAAGTCGCTGAAATTGACCGTGGATTGGGCGTCTAATCGTAGATGTGGAATAAGTGGGAAATGGGACTGTAAATTGAACGAGATTGGTATCGTGGGTATTTCCCGGTAGTTTTATACAGCAGTTCTATATAGTACACTGTGTTTTGTTGTAAAGCTGAACATGGTTTTATTAATTATAAGATCTAATTGTACTCTTATTTACACAAATAAATAAATGATTATGATTATAGTGTTTTTCAGCCCACGTCATTTTGCGGATTTTTAGTGGTAGTAATGTATATTTACTTGCAATTAACATTTTTTAGTAACTGACGTAACAGGACTAAATATTCCGCATAAGTAATTTTTGTATAGTATAAAGCCAAAACTATCCTAAGTCAAGTTTTTTTTTCAATAGAATTCAATATTTATTTTACAAGAAAAAACTTAATGGATTGAATTTTGAATTTGGTTAATGACAAATACTTGACATGTCACTACTGGCGCTTTATAATGCCAATATGGCGTACCTATGACACATTATTGCCATATGAAAGCTGATTGTAGCGCCACTATCCTTCGCCAAGACTGTAGGCTATAGCTATGGTTTCACTTATTTATTTATACTGATGTAAGAACATGAAATGTTAAAAAGTTTTTATAAAAATCAGAAATTATTATCATTAGAATAAACTTTAGAAAAAATCTGTACCTTTTTTTTTGTAGCTTAGTAGGTTCTGATATGTCGTTCTCTCGGCACACAGAATAATAATGGTTCAAAGTCGGGATCAAACATTGTACACTGTTTAAATATTTACATTTGTTATAATAAGGAGTGATGATAATCACTTAAAAAATTTCGACTGAATATTTGTGTATACAATCACAAAGTCCAAAAACGTATAAAATATCACACGTAGGTATGTAATTATGTATCCACTAATACATTTACATGAGCAACCGAAATAACAATCCAGACACAAACAGAAAACAGCCATAAATATTTAATACTGTGCCGTGAACTTAATGTTATTCATGTAACTAAAGAAAGGTTTCATTAAAATAGAAGAGCCTCCCGAGTTTTGGATCAATAAAAAACTAATTGGGGAGGTCCGGCTATTACAAAGGCTTGTAAACAGGGCAAAATACATTTTCATAGGCTGAGCGGACCTAAGCTTTGAGATTTATTATACGGTTGAAGATAAATTGGGAAGGGTAGATAGGGAATATTTTAATATAGAATACGGTGTTCGTGATCCTTTTGACCAATAATGGGCTTCGTTGTTTTGAAGATTAGCTTGCATGAATACATACCTAATGGCCACGGAGACGTTAAAGTATATTAGAAATTAACAGAAGAACACGTAAACAGGTCGCCTTCCAGCAATTAGTAAAGACTGACAAACTGACATACGTCTCGCTCTGACACCTTCATTCTTCTTATTCTTACTCAAAATACAAATCTCTGTCATTCATCGCCAGCCATCATCATCGTCATCAATAGTAGTCTTCTCAGTGCCACACAAAGCCACCTCTTACATTACCCTACGCGACATGACGTCTACCTTATCTTTTATTTTGTTTCATGTAGCCTATTCTGGCCTTCAATATTTCCGTCTATGATGTTTGAAGTACCCTATACCAAAAATTATTTTTTCCTCTTCCTGCAGGCCTATGATAATTGCTTTTAAAACGCGATAAATGAGTGACAAAGCATCCGACACGTTTTGACAAAGTGCGAGTGTGAGTGACATGCTTTATCACTTATTTATCATGTGATAAACGTAACCATCATAGGCCCTCAGAAATACAGTTTCACACAAGCAATACACACTTTAAAAAATCTGTTTAAAAAATGCCAATTTATTGTGACGCTGATGGCACTGCATAACTATTTTATCATACATAAAATATTCCCAGCTACTTTTTTATTATGGAAGTTTCTTGTAAAATGTATATAATTACCGATATATTCTTTGGTAGTGGACGTGTGTGGACTTTCAAAACGTTTGTCAGTGTGTTTTCTTTTTCGTATACACCTCAGGTCCTCAGGGATTTTTGTCGATAATGCTGGAAATATGAGAAATATCATTTCATTTATCATTGTATTAACTTGACTTTCTTCATAGTGATTGTTTTCACAAGGAAACATATATTTTTATAAATCGGCGAAAATCTCGCAGCGGGATAGTTCTTCAAGGTGATTATCGGAAAAAACACGTATCGTGACGCATCTAAAATTCTCTTTTTATCAATGGATTAAAACATCGTTACTATAGAAAATTTGTTTGTTTGTGTCGGACACAATCTTTCCACGATTTTCCGGACAGCTTTCAATGCCTCATTAAACTGTTTTATTTTGATGTTTTTTCTTCAGTTCATTAATGTACGCATTGTTTTACTTTCTACCGTAATACTAGTACGGTGTTTATAATAGAACCCTATTACCACTGGCTCTCCTATATTAGGGCGTATTATGTTAAGACCATGGGTTCTCTTCAATAGCTGCCCAAATTTGCTTCGGTTACCACAGCATGCATTATGTACGATCTACCCATTTAAATGGTAAGCCACTGTAGAATTCTATCGCATTAATGAACATTAAAGTCAGCATTGTTCATGTTATTATTGCGAGTATTTCTATTATTAAGTTCTTCCTTTCACAAGTAAACAGTAACAGCTCGATGCGATTTTGCCATTTTCCAGAGAATTCCTTTACATTTTTCTGGAAATTCATCGCTTCAATTATTGACATTTGGCCAACAGTTTTTTTTTTTTTTTTTTTTTTTTTTTTTTTTTTTTTTTTTTTTTTTTTTTTTATTTACTGTAACGGTAACTTGAAACTTCCTCTTTCTATTCTTATTGCAGATTAAAACAAAGGAGCTCGATACGAAATTTTCATGGTTCACGCTCAGTTCCAATAAAAAAAAATCTTTCAATTTATCAAGTTAGACCGGCAGAAGGCCGTAAATACGCTTTATTTAAATAAAGTGAAGTGCGGCAGGTTAATTATTCAATTATACACGGCGGCCGCTTCTAGCCAAATTCGGGACTTCACCCAAACATCCAACCTCATATCTGATACCACGCTGTTATTTAACGATCAACCTTGGCAGTTTGATGAAGAGTTCGCTTTTGAAACTCCAATCAAAGGAGATGGGAGGATGAGGAAGAAATCAGCCGATTTGCATAAAGGTCAATCAGAGCCGATCGACGACCGAGATTACAGGGCGCGGTCTGTTTGAATAGGTCTTTGTTCGTACCTTATAATTAAGATGCTTATTAGTTATGCTAAGTTCGGGTTTCAGGGAGACATTTAAAATAATTTGAAGGTAAAAGGAACCATATTTTAGGACAAAATTAAGAATGTTTTTTTGACGATATTTTGCATACTTGGTGTATATCATCAAGTTTTTCGAGGCAATTGTATTGATTCATTAATTGGCAATGCGATACTTTAGGATAATGTTATGTTATGAAATACGGCACTGAAACGTTGTCGTTAACAAAGGGCCTCATAAGAAGGCTCAAAGCTACTCAAAGGGCAATGAAGCGAACTATGCTCGGAGTTTTCTTGCGTGATCGAATCCGAAATGATGACATACGCAAGAGAACCAAGGTTGTAGATATTATAGCTCAGAAAGTCGGCAAACTTAAGTGGCAGTGGGCGGGGAACATTGCTCGTAGAACCAATGGCCATCGGGGCAGAAAAGGTTCTTGAGTGGCGACCGCGGCCTGGAAGACGCAGCGTGGGTGCACTGACGACCTGGTTAGAATCGTGGGCAGAAACTGCATGAGGGGTTGTGGAGAACTTTGGGGGAAGCCCAACAGTGGACGTCTATCGGCTGATATGATGATGATGTTATGAAAACCAGCCAATATTTATCTGTATAATAAATGGAAAAGTGTGTTTGTTTTTTTAACTAAAAACGTGGCATCAGCGTTCATTTTTAATAAAAAAACACCAATAGGCTACAGAAATAATAAATAAGTTAGTTTTTTTATTCCAAATAATGCCATTTTTCCAAGTGCGCAATGCGTGTATTTAAATTAGAATACTGATGCTTTTTCTATTTGAATTGAATGCTATCCATGTCTGATCCTGAACGCCTCACTATCTCTCAGAAAAGAAATGCAGTATGTGACATAAAAATTCAAACTATTTCATTCATTTTTCTTTTAAACAGCAGCTCAGTAACGTGTATATTAATTAATTAAAATTGAAAATTTCACAGCGCATGACTCGCATTTCGAAAAAAAATTCATGGACCGTTTTTACAAATAACTCTTTTATTAAATTTTTCCTACTTTTCAGTTTCGATATTAGTTTAACGTTTTATTACCTGTTATCGTTGCGATATTTCCGTATATTATATTTGCCCTTTTAATTTTATTTACTAGTTTTGAAGCTCATAATGTTTCTTAAACAATTTATCAATTCTTTATTATTTAGATAAAAAACTAAAATTGCAGAACAGCCTATTTGCAGTTGAACGTATTTAAAATGACAGAGGAAACCTTTCGTGACGTTTTTTGAGCAATTCTCAAACAGTTTGTATTAAGACGTCAATTAATCTTCAATTATATTTTTCCTATTATGTTACCAATTTTCTTTGCGATGTTCCAATACATTGATATCAGTATTATATATATGTTTTTTTTAAACATAACAGAACCTTAATTAATAAACATAGCCGTAACATCGACATAAAATTACTAAAATTAGATTGAACTTTAATTTAAGTCTTAATTTTGTACAAACTTATTGAGAAATGCTCCTTTATTGATTGGGCTCCCTACTCGCGATGTTAATAGACTTTTATGATTGTCTGTTAGTCGTTAGTGACGGCGTTACACACAGAACTGTGTTTTATAATAAAGCTTTCCTTTAGTCAATCAATTTGCGCTGACCGCGGTTGTGTCCGCACCGTCACTGACGACATACAGACAATCATTGTAAAAGTCTATTTACGTCCCGAGTAGGGACCGCCATCAATAAAATAAGATCACGAGTACCTATAGACTCATGTGTGTATGAAAAAAAATGTCAGAACTAGAAATGAAAAACTTAATTCAGCTTGCTCTACCTATGCTAAAAATCACTAATAACTTCGAGTTACTGACTAATATTGAGCAAATAATTCTCCATTAAACTTAAAATCATCATCATCATCGTCATCATCAGCCTATTTTTGTTCACTGCTGGACATAGGCCTCTCCAACTGCACGTCATTGTACGCGATCCTTGGCTACTCTCATCCAGCTTTTGCCACCCACCCTGCACAGATCATCGCTCCACCTAGTCTGAGGGCGTCCCACACTACGCTTGCCGATCCGCGGTCTCTACTCAAGAACACGTTTACCCCACCGGTTATCGGTTCTTCGGCTAATATGGCCAGCCCACTGCCACTTTAAATTGCTAATACGGTGAGCTATGTCGGTAACTTTGGTAAACTTAAAATAAAAAAGGCTTATTACTATTTTAATCTCACACCTCTGAGACCCTTTACATATTTGAAAGCATAGGTTAGGTTTATTGTAGTAGACCCGAAGACAATATGCATCTCCCTGTAAAATATTTCCAGTGATTTGTCTATTGCATTACTATTATGATATTATTATTGTTTTTTTTTTTTTAAATAACTTAATTTGATAATATGTAGCCTACTTGCAGAATAGTTTTGAATTTGAATTTGAATTACCTATGTTAAAAAAAAACGTATAAAATCAATTTATAGGCAATAGTAAGAAAATATTACGAACATAAATTCTGTCCTGAAAGACAGATGAGAAAGGTTTCCTCGAGTCAATCCATTTGCCCTGACCGCGGACGTGGCTGCGCCGTCACTGACGACTCACAGACAATGATTAAAGTCTATTAACGTCCCATAATACAAAGGAGCACAATCAATAAAATAAGGTCACGAGTGAATGTCTGTACGAGAAAAAAAAAATGAAATGAAAAAGTTAATCCATCTCGGTTCATGGTGTATCCTCTATGCTGCATGTCACTAATAACTTCGAATTGTTGACTGATATTGAGAAAATAATTCATATGAAAAAAAAACCTTTTCCTTGAAATAGTAGGAAGATGTTAGGAATATATATTCTATCCTGAAAGACATGAAAAAGGTTTCCTCAAGTGATCAAGTCAATCCATTTGCGCTGACCGCGGACGTGACCGCACCGTCACTAACGACTCACAGACAATCATAAGAGTCTATTAAAATCCCGAGTAGGGAGCGCAATCATTAAAATAAGGTCACGAAGACCTATACCCATATCTGTACGAGTTGTTGACTGATATTGGGAAAATAATGCATATGAAAAGAAGTATTTAAAATAATATAAAAATCAATTGATAGACCTCTACCATGAATTAGTAAGAAAATGTTACGAACATAAATGCTGTCCTGAAAGACAGATGAGAAAGGTTTCCTCAAGTCAATCCATTTGCGCTGACCGCGGCCGCGCCCGCGCCGTCACTGACGACTCACAGACAATCATAAAAGTCTATTAACATCCCGAGAAGAATAGAATAGAATTCATTTATTTGTAAATCACAGGTACTACAATAAGATCTTATTTGGTAATGTAAAAACATTCAGAACTCTGTGTTTTGCCGTTTGGCGTACAAATTTTGTTCCTTATTACGTAATAATAAAAATTAAAACTGCACTTCATTTCGCTTATAAGATAAATATTAACATCATACAAATACGCTCATAATTACATAAAAAAAAAAACATTACATTAAAATTTATAAAATTTAAAATATGTTATGTCAATATGGTATAAAAAATAAAAAAATAAAATCAGTTCAAGCGTATTATGTCAGTATCAATATTGTATAAAAACTATTCTACATGTCGGTTAAAAAATCATTTAGGCTATAATAACATTTGTCTAGAAGATACGACTTTAATTCTTTTTTAAATTTGTCAGTTTGTAACATTTTTATTGAATTTGGGATTTTATTTTATATTTTAGGAGCCATTCCAAGGATGCTTTTTCGGTAAAGGGCTGTTTTGTGTTCCTTGTTACAGACATTATTCCTATATTGAGAGCGCACTGGAAGCCTGCGTTGCTGACAAACTGTTCTGAATAGATCAGGGTTTGTTTTAACAAAAGTTCCCACTTCAAATATATACAGTGCTGGTAGAGTTAAAATCTTCCACGATTTAAAAAAAGGAACACAGCTTTCCGTCATATTAAGGCCACACAGGGAGCGC
The DNA here is from genome assembly GCA_905147355.2 of Apotomis turbidana. NCBI lineage: Eukaryota > Metazoa > Arthropoda > Insecta > Lepidoptera > Tortricidae > Apotomis > Apotomis turbidana. The sequence goes on from LR990286.1 coordinate 25,027,335, forward strand.
AATCATGAATCGTATATTCGGGACCTTTTTAATTTTTGAATCGTATGTCGTTCGTTCGTCTTCCAATCGTTTTACTTATGAATCGTAAATTCGTGACCTTTTTTATTAAGTACCTTAAAAGAAACCATTTTACGTGAGTACTTACCTGAAAGACAGATCTAAAATAAACACACAGAAACGTACCCAGGAACAAATATTCGAGTCCATCATATCGAATAGTTGCCCTTGTCGAGATTCGAACCCAGGAACTGAAAGATGAAAACTTCCAAGTTCCAAGCATTTTCCAAGAGTCAATCCATTTGCGCTGCCCGCGGACGTGCGCGTCACTAACGACTCACAGACAATCATAAAAGTCTATTAACATCCCGAGTAGGGAGTGCAATCAATAAAATAAGGTCACGAGTCGGCATTATCTCGAAAGGGAAGGCTCTGTTATCGATTCCAATAAATGCCTTTCTTTTATTTCAGGGAGAAAAAAAGAAATTACAGCTAACAGCTGAATTTCTCATTAAAATTCCATTACGCCGCTTCGAATATGGCTATATTTGACGTTGGAATTTTTTCGTATATTATTTTCATTAACGACTTGCACAACAAGGGTTTTTCGATAAGCAGACAAAAGGTAATGATGATTAGGGTATTTGCGTTCGACGTTTTCCGGAATTAGGATATTTTGTGACATGAATATGTTATTTGATGCTGCATTCAGATTTGTTGAGTTACGTTGTAACACTGTTGCGAATGAATTAATGATAAATTAATTTTAATCTATTTATCAATCAGAAATTGCTCCACCAACAAGAGCCTAGCTCTTAAGTTTGTGATGATCAATCAGACGTCCACTGCTTATCATAGGCCCCATAGCTTGCTACAAGGTGTGAAACAGTTGCCGAGAAACTTCTTGACCCAAAATGGCGGATCTGCTCATGCATATTTGTACGTAAATCGGCTACTGCGCAGTCAAGGTTAGGCCCAAGAAGTTTCTCGGTAACTGTACTGTGCAGACCACATTCATCAACTCCTTGCGTCCCTATCGAGGTCTGTCCACCTAATCGGGGGTCGTCCCACGCTGCGCTTTCCTATACGTGGTTGTCACTCCAGAACTTCTTTGCTGCCCCAACTATTAATCAGGACTCAATTATTATTTGGCATACCAGTTCACTTTATTGTTATGCAAATTACCACCAGTTGCTAGTAAAGTTTCACCTATGACATCTCTATGTTTAAATTTCTGATTTACTTTAAAATATTCAATGTCTCAATTTTTTTACCTAATAAACACAAATTATTTATATTAGAAGCCCGATGCTTTGCTAACTCCGGATACATTTTGAGTGGTAACGCCGCAGTGTAGGTCAAGGAATGCTTTCTTTTTTTAATAAACAAGTAGTTGATTTGACCATTAAATGTTTTAAAAAAAAATCATAATAATGGTGTAAATTTGTTTAGTGCATAGTTTCATACCTAACGAGAATTTGCTAAAATATTCTATTGTGATATACAGAGATCGTAAAATGCGAGTAAAATCTATTGAAATGACGACAAACAGTGACAGCCCTAGCACTTCAATGAACTTTGGGTCATTGTCAGATTTAGGTTCGAGTCTTTCCGGTGGACATTTGCGAAATTAAGGATTCCAGGGCCTAATTTTCTTCTATAATCCGATGTAATAGCAACATAACCCAGATTCATACAAGCTCTTAACTTTTGACCATCGAAGGGACGAATTTTGTTTTTTGAACTGACAATAACCCCTTTGCTCACATTTTACGAACCCCGGCGATATGTATAATCATTGAAACTATCAGTGCAATGGTATATTTTTACTTGGAAATAATAATTATGTCCTACAAACTACTAATAAAACGAGCCTAAACCATTTATCTCAATAGTGCTTTCCCATTTCCAAGATCCTTCCTAAAGTATATTTCTTATCACTCGAAATTGCTTAGTTTAAATAGGTTTCGGCCTATAATCTAGACATCAGATCGACGTATCAAGTGACCCGAGGGTTGGCACGCACTTGACCTATTAGTTGAACGTAACGACCCGCACAAGATTGCCAGCCCTTTTGACAACCCTACTGACATAGATGACAAAATAAGTACGCTCTTGTGCTGTCTCGAGGTCGGAAAAGGCGGGGTCGGTCGATATTTTGATATCTTTGTCACGTTTGGCTTGAAGTGAACTAGAGTTCTTGTATATGTAATACTTCTAGGGCTAAATTCGGTTATTCTAATGACAGTGCGAATCATCACCACTAAGGCTCTATCTATTCAAAAATGCTGATTGTTTTGGACATCTTTCCCTTTGATCAAACATGTTTGTTTTTGAAATTGATTGGTGTATATTTGAAACCTACAGTTTGTATTTTTCATTGATAATTTTTGTTAAACTACTCGAAACTGACAAAATTTACGCAAAAAATTGTTTCTGCTTTTGTTTCTGTTTCAATTTATTTTCGACTGCACGCAATGAAAGCGAGAAATAGCTATGTTACTTTCTAGAATTCGAGGAAAAGTATTATTCACTTTAAAGTTGGTTGAAAATAAATTAAAAGGAATAAGGCCTCTTAAGTCAATGAAATGGTATTGTAATAACCCCTTATTTAGCAGTTAGTGGGATTTATAGCGATTATTAAGTTTCCTATAATTATGTTTCTTTGTTAAAAAAAAACGGTTTTAAAGAAATTAAGTTAGTTGTCAAAATGAAATATTGACGAAATAAAGTATAGTTCGTGAGCTATTAGATTGCGGTTCGCGTTTTATACCTGTCTTGCTTACTCTTACACGTTTCAGGTAAGAACCTCTCAGTTTTCACCCACACCTGAATTGCAAATCTGTGAGAAAAAAATTATTGGCACATTTGTCATCAATGAATACAAGCATTATAACAAAACGGGTCTAAATCACGCTCAAAAAGTGTTTATTTAAATAAATCGACGTTACGAACGTGATGTTTATCAACACGATTAAGTCACGTTTTTAACCACCGGCAAAAAAAGAGGAGAGGTATAAGTTTAACATATTATGTATCTGTGTATTTGTGTCTGAATGTGGCATCGTAGCCCCAAACGGATGGACCAATTTGAGTGCGGTTATTTTTAATAGAAAGACTTGTCCGTCAAGTTAGTACTTAGCCATGTTTGGTGGAAATAAGACCAATATTAGGCATCCAAGACATTCGGCTTTAATTGGATCAAGTGACAGGATCTCAGCCATTATGCGATCTGTTTGCATGGAGTTGGGCGGCTGTGTGCTGTGAATGTTTGAGATTCTGCGAAATGATGGACGTTAGACAATCGAGTATTTGTACGTGTTGTTTTAGATTATGTTTTAGTTAATTTAGTTTCGCTTTGGTGTTACTGTAATGCTATGTAAATATTATGTGAATAAATAAATAAATTATTGAAGCATAGATTCCAAATTTTGTCGTAATGTTCAGTTTTAGTAGCATATTCTAGATAGGTATCACTCATTGAATGAGGGTCTCATGATGGCCAACTACTTGTGTCGGGGGTATTTAGAATTTAAATTTTGTTATAATAATGTGTGGAAATTGTGTAAGTTTAAATCAATATAATGGATACTGAGTGTTCCATTCAAAACGTTACAAAATCAAATTAGCCCCAATTCTGGTGTTGCCAGATAAAAATATTGTCAACAATAAACCCAGCGAACTAATACCACAAAAGTACGGGTATAAAGCACAGGGTTGTTGTAAACCTTTCTTATCGCGCCGCTGCAGACGCCTGGCAACACTTTCTATTTTAATATTTCCGTTTTTCGAGCAGAAATTAGAGCCTCAGATGGGACAGATTGTTGTAAACTGGGTATGTATTCTTGTTTAGTGTGGCGACGACAACGCAATCTATACTAATAGTAAATTTCATTTAGACGTTTGCATCAATTTCATCTGCGTACCTAATCATTGTTTTCATTACCACAATCAGGTTAAAAGTATCTTATAACCACATTTGGATGTCAAGCTATCCTAAATAGCTATTCTAAATACTCCTTCAAGCGCATGTTGCGCAAGCTCCTTTCGAACAGTCTCTCTTTATAACTTTCTTCGAAATATTATACTTTCGGTGCATAATATATCTATGTAAGTATATCATATAAGGTATTGGTGTAATTTTATGGTAATTATATATAAATAAATAAATAAATATTAAAGGACAATCATACACAAATCGACCTAGTCCCAAACTAAGCAAAGCTTGTACTATGGGTATTAGACGACGATATACATAATACATATATATAGATAACATCCATGACCCAATAACAAATATTCGAATTCATCACACAAATATTTGCCGGCCGGGATTCGAACCCGGGACCGCCGGCTCAAGTAGGCACGTGTCTGCAAACTGCGCCCACCGCGTCGTCGTATACATTCTTATATATGTCTTTAGGTAATTGATTTGCAAGTTTGTGAGATCAAACCTTGACCAGTATACGACCCGTGGGCAAAATCATGGAAGAAACACTCGTGGACAACACCTGCTGCTCGTCCCACGCCGTAGACTCGCCAAGGCTAGAGGGTCACTCGGTGTCATTGGTGTTAAAATATATAACACACTTCCTAGTGAGATAACGAATTCTCCCAGCGATGCAGTTTTCATTAAAAGGCTGAAAAAACTTCTAGTTGACCTGGCATGCTACAGCGTTGATGAATTCATACAAAGAAATAATTAATTGTATAATTTAATAATATGAAATAATAGAATATGTAATCTAAAAGCACTAATATAAATTTATTTATTATTTTATGTAATAATAATAATCCTCGAATAAACATTGTAAAATAATTAATAATAACTGTGATAATGTAATTAATTAATTATTCGATTATATTTGAAATATTGAAATGTGACTTGTAAAATGCATTTGCTTTTATTAATAAATTATCTGTATCTGTATCTGTATCTGTATCTGTATCTGTATCTGTATCTGTATCTGTATCTGTATCTGTATCTGTATCTGTATCTGTATCTGTATCTGTATCTGTATCTGTATCTGTATCTGTATCTGTATCTGTATCTGTATCTGTATCTGTATCTGTATCTGTATCTGTATCTGTATCTGTATCTGTATCTGTATCTGTATCTGTATCTGTATCTGTATCTGTATCTGTATCTGTATCTGTATCTGTATCTGTATCTGTATCTGTATCTGTATCTGTATCTGTATCTGTATCTGTATCTGTATCTGTATCTGTATCTGTATCTGTATCTGTATCTGTATCTGTATCTGTATCTGTATCTGTATCTGTATCTGTATCTGTATCTGTATCTGTATCTGTATCTGTATCTGTATCTGTATCTGTATCTGTATCTGTATCTGTATCTGTATCTGTATCTGTATCTGTATCTGTATCTGTATCTGTATCTGTATCTGTATCTGTATCTGTATCTGTATCTGTATCTGTATCTGTATCTGTATCTGTATCTGTATCTGTATCTGTATCTGTATCTGTATCTGTATCTGTATCTGTATCTGTATCTGTATCTGTATCTGTATCTGTATCTGTATCTGTATCTGTATCTGTATCTGTATCTGTATCTGTATCTGTATCTGTATCTGTATCTGTATCTGTATCTGTATCTGTATCTGTATCTGTATCTGTATCTGTATCTGTATCTGTATCTGTATCTGTATCTGTATCTGTATCTGTATTTGTGTTGTAATTACTTTGTTTGTCTGTATCCTTTCATCTTGCACTGACTACATATTTCTGTTCAACCCAGTGGTTGACTGGTAGAGAATGCCTAATGGCATTAAGTCTGCCATTTGTGACAAAAATAAAAAACTTATCATCATGAGACCCTCATTCAAGGACTGATATCGAACATTCTACTAAAACTGAACATAACTACAAAATTTGGAATTTAAGTTCCAACTGAGATCTTGTTACTTAGTCCAATTAAAGCTACTGCTTGTAATTTCACCAAACATAACTAAGAATCATCTCGACGGACATGTCTTTCGATTTAAAAGAAACCGCACTCGAACTAAGATTAATGTAACGTCTTTTTTTCTGCTCGTGTCCATGAATAAACTGATTAGACGATTTTCCTTAAGAATCATAACTAAGTGATTAAATCGTTTAAAAAAAAGAAACCAGGAATCAGATTCTCTCTATACTTTGCCACGTGTACCTTGTCACATTTTAGTCAATTAGACCGTACTGTTACAAAGTCCCGAGTAGGTACTATTTATTGCGTACATTCTCTACAGCTGTCACTCTCATAACCATTTGGTAGAACGTACCCTGGACATCTATTCAGCATTTGTACGAGCAATTCAAAGCGAGATTGCAATAAAAAATAAATATAAAAGTTTTTATTGGTTGAAAAGTATACAAAATAATTAATACAAGGGTTGAAGACTCCTAGTAGGTTTTATACACCTGTTTCAGGAGGACTCGCTCTTCCAGAATTGGTACATCATCTTAATAGCCTCTATTAGTAAGATAAACTTATTTTTACTTTAAGCTAACTTAATTTAACTAATTAGTGTCTCTCTCTCTGTGTGTGTGTGCGTGCATGCGTGCATGCGTGCGTGCGTGTGTGCGTGCGTGCGTGCGTGCGTGTGTGCGTGCGTGCGTGCGTGCGTGCGTGCGTGCGTGCGTGTGTGTGTGTGTGTGTGAGAGAGAGAGAGAGAGAGAGAGAGAGAGAGAGAGATAAGAGAAAGAGAGAAGGAGAAAGTGAGAGAGAGGGGAGAGGGAGATAGCGAGAGAGAAAGAGAGAGAGAGAGAGTGTATATGTGTGTGTGTGTTTAACTTTCAGAATGAAATCCTAGAATTATTTTTCGTCGAATGCTTCATTTCGCCGAAAAAATATTTCGTAGAGAGCATTTTTCTTTGCAATCGTAAACTATTTGAGATTGATATAAAACAAACCTAAGCTAAATTCAATTAATAAGACGATATTTGCAAGAATTATAAAAAATGTGCTTATGACACACAGAGAGATAAAAACTATTGTTAATCTTGGTGTACGTACTATCTTTACCAACTGATTCCGATTGATTTCGTAACCATGGTCATTTCATTTCTCTATTCAGTGGAATCAAAAACATAAATTTATGTATCATATATGGTTTAATCTAAAACATTTCCTAACTTTTTTTAAGTCGGTCAAGTTTTTTTTATATATTACAATTTTAGATACTTTACATGTTATAAGCAGAAAGTGGCTACTATAACTCTCGACTAGAAATAATGTCAACAGACCGCAGTGCCATTGTAGAATGAGGCTTGAACGAGGTCAAGGCGTCCCATTTACTGCCACAGTCCCAACATGCAGGAAATCCTGATTTGGGCCGCTGATTGTCACGTGCTATATTACAGATTTGATTAAATTGTTGCGTAGGTATCGTGGGAATAGACGATGCGTACTGCACTAGAATAATCGAAGTATCATACACAGAGATTCGATGTTAAATAAAATGGAGAAATAACTGTTTGAAAAAGAAGAACCAACGCACACTCAAGCATATTGGAGAAAGCCATTTTAACGACTCAAAATCAGTTTACTGCGCTATTCTGAAAAAGCGGAACATTCAGAATCAAATGCCTATGTCGAAATAAACATCTACCCTAATTTGACAAACTTTTATTGGCATGCATCGTTCCAAATTACTTTGATAAAAGCGAACTCTGGACAATTCGGGACGATGCGTACTGCACTAAATAAATAAATTAAACAAACAAATATCAGACAACCTCACACAAATCAACCTAGTCCCAAATTAAGCTCAAGAAGGCTTGTGTTATGGGTACTAGGCGACAATATACATACTTATATAGATAAATAAATACTTAAATACATAGAACATCCATGACCCAGGCACAAGTATTCGTGTTCATCACACAAATATTTGCCCTTGCCGGGATTCGAACCCGGGACCGTCGGCTCAGTAGGCAGTTGCTTAACCACTGCGCCAACCGCGACGTCACTAGCGTCTAAAATAATATTATCAGCAGTATCTCTAGCACAAGTGTGACACGCGATTCTTTCTCATGCGAGAAGTATTACCTATCTCTTTCGTCAGAATACTATGAGAGAGTGACGGGCGATGCTACGTCGCGCGACAAGAGTCGCGAAGCGCATTTCTGCTAGACGAGCAGGGCTAGCATATTTTGCTGCGACTTCCTCTGTCGACTCTTGTCTATCTTGCTCGCACTGTATTGAGAGGAAAGGGACAGACAATATATGTCGCGCGACGAAGAATTGTGGAGAGAGGTCATTTCAAAAAAATTCGAAGTTAGTAGGTATCGTGCGTTCAGCACAATCAAGGTGGCCTATAGTTATCAAAATTGTATGACCAAAACTTCAAAAACAAACAAAATTTCTTTCATAATAATTATGTTCTCCGGTTTCGGCGACTGTCACACATTTAAATTAAATATGAAAGATTTTATACCGTTGTCAAATGTTGACTGGGTAGTTACCAAAACGTCAAGGAGGTTCAAATAATTAATATACGTGATATATAATCAATTTAAATTTATTTAAAATTTCGTTGGTATAAAAAAAAAGCTAGACCCTCTTTTTCCTTGAGTAAAAAGTATCCTATATCCATCTGTAGATAGGTACCTGGATACTACACAAAATGTCGAAACATAGTGTAATCGGTCCAGCAGTTTTGGCGTGAAGCACAAAGATAGACACATATAAAAAAAATGAAAAATCCAAGAAAAGATACCGATTTAGTAACCGCTAAATAGCCCATTTCCCTGATGTTTTGGAAAATACCTTCAATGTACATAAATTGATACGAATACCTCTTATCTTCAAAAATGCTCCTAGAAACCTTTAAGAAATTGCACAGTATTGTAAGAATTGTGCATGGCATAAGTATTTCGTCACGTGGCGACCCTAGGGAACGCCTCTAAATTCGGCCAGGGAACATGGAGTGGAGTGCTGTGTCATTTGACTCGTGTTTCCAAAAATATAGCACTTTATTGATTTCACTATGGTCAGGCTAGTTACAATACTACGAGTATACAAGTAACTACCCTTTATTGCACACCTCGCAAAACTGACTGGAGATAATCTCGCCTCTTTTGTGCTGCAAAACAGACAGGAGATATGCAAAGCAAGAAATGACAATAAGATGTATATAACAGTCGGTTTCATCGGTAAAGAAAGATCTCTTCCAAACAAACTTTTCCAAAAAAAAATTGGAAAAATCCAAGAAAAAATACCGATTAGTAACCACCAAAAAGCCAATTTCCCAGTTTTTTGGAAAATAGCTTCAATGATAGCCTTTTTTTTAATTTTACAGCATATAAAGTACGATAACAGAATAACGATATGATACAAATACCTTTTGTCGTCTAAAATACTCCTAGAAAACTTTAGAAATTTCGTGAAATTTGAATTGTGCTGCATGGCATAAGTATTTCGTCACGTGGCGACCCTAGAGTACGCCCCTAAAATTCGGCCAGCCCGTCTAGCACGAGATAGCAATACCCGTCACTCTCTCACATTACTGCATAGAAAGAGACGAGTAATTATCTCGCGCGAGAAATAGTCGCGTATAAAAAGTTATGCTAGAGGTGCAGGGAACATAGAGTGGTGATGTGCCATTTGACTCGTGTTTTGTTTTAAAATTGGACGTATTTATGCAAAACTAGAACCAACCCACAATAAAAAATAATGTTGTTTGGTTCCCTAAGGCATAAATAGGTACATCCAATTGCACTATTGACTATATTGATATCACTATGGTCAAATTAGTTACTTACAATAAAATAACTCTTTATTGCACGCTTCACAAAACAGACAGGGAAGATACAAAGCAAGAAATAACAATTAGAAGTAAACAACAGGCGATATTATCGTCAAAGAGAGATCTGTTCCAGACAACATTTTAGTGGTAGGGAACTCAGAATATGTACATAAAATACATGCATATTAAAAACAATACATATACACATAATTTCATCCACAGAGATGAAAGCTTTATTTGCATCTTTCAAATATCATAGAAAGTTTCGAAAAAAGTGAAGAAGTCCTTTAATTTTTAAATCATTTTGATATTTAAGAAATGTCTATGGTGTCCAAAACAGTTCTGAATATAATCAAATATAATTACAGCAGCAATTTCATGCTTTTCTATGCAAAGAAAGATACAAGATAAAGCACAATTAAGAGGCCTTATTCCTTTTAAAACTTATTTTTTTCATATTACGACAAATATATTCATAATTTTAACCAGCTTTTTGAAGTAAATAATACTTTTCCACGAGTTCTAGGTAGTAACGTAGCTGTTTCATGCTTTCATTGCATGCAGTCGAAAATAAGTTGAAAAAAATAATTTTACGCGTGAATTTGGTCAATTTCGAGTAGTTTTTGAAACAAAAATTATCAATGAAAAATTCAAACTGTAGGTTTCTAATTCTAGGTAATAACATCAATTATATGTTAAGAAACAAGTTTGATCATTGAGAAAATGTCTAAAACTATCAGCATTTTAAAAGGAATAAGGCCTCTTAAATTTTTTTTTGATAAATTTAATGATTCGGACAGGATTCGAACCTGCGTTTCCATCGAATTTTTCAATTTTCGCTTCATTTGTAAACATTTAGTTTACGTTAGCAGACGTTACTGCTTTAATAAAAAATAAAAAAAAAATTGATAGCGTAAACCGAATGCTTACATTTGAAGTCACCAATTTAAAATTTAATGGTTCAGGCGGGGTTTGAACTCGCGTTTTCAGCGGATTTCCAGGGCAACATAGACGTCCTTTTGGACCACTGAACCGATGCTCGAGCTATTTTTTACGTAAAACCAGCATTTAATTCTATCTCACCTAAAATGAATTCAGAGCCGGTTGAAGGAAGTAGGAACGCATGCCTAAAAAATACCTATTTATTTTGAACTTAAAAAGATTCATAATTCAAATGTTAAGGTGTTCCGTACAAATCTGTGATATACCGACAAATTAAGGACGCTGCTTAACTCATCTGCTAGATGTAAAGGCTTAAGGAGGCTAAAGGATGAAACCTCATTCCACGGCAATTCCCACCGATATCGGATTTTTGTCAACTTGCCCGAAGATTTCATCGAATTGTAAAACGATACCAATTGTGCCTACCATTCCATTGTTGCATTGTCTACCTATATTCCTTATTAATCTGTAGACTTCATTCAAGATGATGCCACGGCTCATTGTAGTTCTTCCCATATCATTTCTTTTACTACTTACACTTGAAGTCAGTATAATATGGTCATATAAAAGCGTGGACCAATTACAACAGAGTTACAGTCAAGCTAAGGATCAAAAGAAAAGTATTACAGATTCATTGGTAGAGAGGGCTATGGATTTTTTCTATTCAAACCAAACTTTGATGAATTTGGTTGCGAAGCAATTTTGGGACTTTGGGTCGCATGTGATCGATCGAATCGTGGATGTGAAAAGTACGTACTCATCATGGTATAAGAAAATAAGGTATGGTACTCCAGTAAGTCAGCTTTTTTACGTCACCAATTAGTAGCCACTTTATGGTAACAAAATAATTATAAGGAAGAAAATGTTTGCCGCCAGATTAACAAAAACAAATATGATGCATGTATGCATTACAGTTCTTTAACCTCCCGGGTTTCCAAAAGTGGCAATATAAAATTTAAAACTTTGTAGAAAAAACTATTTAAATAAAACAAAAAAAAAAAAAACTAAATTTTATTTTGTCGCAATATTTGGTTTAAACTATTTTATGAGATTCATATAGGTAACAAGGGAATCGGGGAGTATTTATGATATACCACTGGCAACACCGAAACGGATTGACCAACCAACCAATCATAGTGTGAGTCTCGCTTCTCATTCTGGAGTGCCATACCTAATTTTCTTATTCTATGGTACTCATATGAATATTTTAACCCTTAACTACCTACGTCCGATTTCTATAGCATAACCACCTACGAGAGGTCCTGAAGACCTCTACTTGAAATGGGTCTAAAATATTTTTAAGTATTTATGTTAGAGGTAAATTTATATAATATTTACCGTTTTAACGGTTTTAAGCATTTATTAACAAATATCGATACAACATTAATCAACAATATGTTTTTTAAACTTAACATTATAACATTCAATTATGTATTTACAAACAAAAAAATAATAAAATCTTTGGAACACGAGATCACAAAATATTCTGACACTATATATTCTTTTCTTGATAATTTTTAAAGTACAATAATCAGCCAAGCAAATCAGCTATAAATTTTATACAAAAACTAGTAATTTTTATAAAATTGCAAGCTTTGAAAATGGCCGTTTCTTTGACTTAATCACACCCCTTAAATGTTTTAACAAACAAAATTTTTACTTTTGGAACACGAGATCACAAAATATTCTTACACTATATTTTTTTATTCCTGATAGATCTTAAATCAGTCAAGCTAATCAGCAAAGAAATTGTTTCTGCATCATCAAAACGAATAGTTTATAGCAAAACTTACAATCTGTTCTTGCTCATTATGTACCGGTAAATTTCTCTTCCTGAACCATCCTTGCAATTATATGACGCGTAATGTGTACGATTTTCTTTAAAGATTGCTGTAAAAACTAAAGAAAGCCTTGAGCTCTATGAGATACAAATCTGAGACACAAGTTTGGTTTTTGTAGTTCGGTCTAATTTGCCAAGTCCTTATATTTGCGTGTAGTACAATTTATTGAAACATTTCATCTACAAAGAACTGTTGCCAGATATTCAGTGGAGTTGATGTAGAGGCCAATACATCGCGATAAGCTGGTTTGATACCCTGTGCTTCATTCACCACTTCGTCCTTGATCGTAGTGATGGTGGTTCAGATGATCACCGAAAGCGGTTCTTGCCGAAATAGTTCTTCTTTCTAGGTCATGATCGCCTATTACAGAGGCGATCAAGACCTAGAAAGAAGAACTGGCATGGCACTTGGTCGACTGAAGAAATTCATCTTTCGATCGTTGCGTTATTAGGAAACATTTTTTACGAAAACAAAACATGAAATGCGTTCAAGTATTGAAAATTACAACCTCATAAAAATAAACGCAACCACCTAGGCAAGGTCTCAAAGACCAGCAAGATATAATACGTAACCGCCTAGGCAAGGTCGCTGAGACCACTGACGACAGTTTTATACTCACCAAATTCACAGAGACTCACGTCCGAACGCGTCGAACGCATAGCCGGCACTGAGACAGCAGTGGGGAAAGGTACAAGGTCACAGAGGTCCTTGCAATGAACACACGTTGAGATATTCACCAATTTTGTACTTGTCTGGTCCTGAGGACCTTGCCTAGGTTGTTAAGGGTTAAAATTAGGGAATCACTTGATAAGAAAAAGGTAATTTTATAAGATGAGCTGCAAATCTGCTCGTGGCATTTGTTGGTACTGAATGGGTGATCTGATTATGATTAAGGTTTATTGTTGGAAAAGATGTTAACTTATCTTTCGTGTATTCTATATATACCGCGTGTAACCGACGGTGTACCGAAAACTGAAACCATGGCTTCAGACCATTATTCTGGGCTGGAAAATCGTGAAAATTCTCAAATTTTCCTCGTGAGTTTTCATTTTTTCTTTATTTTTCCGTTAATCGAACTCTACCGGTAACAATTATTCATTAACATTAACACGCAACGTATCACAAACAGTATTATGTAAGCGTGAACAGTGGGTCAGATAACGGTACTGGCCGGTCATTGATCCGCCAGTGCGCGCCCATCGGCCATTACGGTCGGACGCATGTTAAATGTTTACCTACCCGCACATTTTATTTGCTTTACTTGCTTGAATGAAAATAATCTTGTTAGACTGTTTTAATTTATCGGTCAGTTGTTATTGGTGTTAGGTACTACATACTAGTTGTGATCTGTGGTTGCGTTGTTTTTGTGGTTGCATTCATTCATGTCATTCGATGCGCATTGGCGTAACGGTATGTTTTGCGCTGACGCGTGAGTGGAATGGGGAGCGCCCGAACCGGTCTATGCTTGCCGCGTGCCCCCTCCCCGCGCGTCTGCACCCGAGAGAATTGGACGCAATACATTGCGCGTCGAGTCTTATAATTTATTTTAGAAAATCTTATCCTTGAGTTTTCCGAGAAAATGAACACTCGTTTTCAGTTCGTGATTATGGTCTAAAACTACAGTTTTCGTTTTCGGTACGCTGTCGGTTACACCCTGTATTATACTAGGAGATGCCCGCAACTTCGTCCGCGTATTGTATTCTTTATCGTAGACGGGTAAACGTATCCTATAACCATCTTTGGATGTCTAGCTATCCCTGTACCAAAATTGGTTAAAATTTGTCCCACCGTTTCAGCGTGATGAGAAGACAAAGGAAAGTATAAAAACAGATGGCGCCAGGCTGGCATGCGCCTATACAAAATAAATGACGATCCTGCATCACGCTGTTAAGATTTTTTATGAAATTATGACCACTTTCAATAGAAAACTGATTTTAATCCGAATCTAAAATTTCATAATAATATAGATCAGTAGGTACCTTACCATTAAGATGCCAAATAAAATCAAATTTCATGAAATGTGTTATATGTAATTATGTGTAAATTTGTTTTTATTTTCAGATAAAGACATCCAATAGGAAGAGTGACAGTTGCAAACAACCTCCATATTGTATGTTTGTATGTATATGTGCGTGTATCTGTTTTTTTTTTCAGTTTTAACAATTTTGAATTTTTACTTTTTGTCCTTGTTTCTTACAAGATGTATCTTTCCGAATAACCCTAATAAACATAATTGTGTAATGAAACATTTTGGGTTGATAGTTTTAAATTGAATAATCTACATCCGCATTCTGATCTACAAAACTGAAAACTTTATTCCACACTAGGAGGTGCGACTTCGTCCGCGTATTTTTTTTTACCGTAGACGGATAAAAAGTATCCTATAACCATCTTTGTATATCCAGCTATCTCTGTACCGAAATTGTTGTTAAAATTTGTTCAGCCGTTTCGGTGTGATGCGAGGACAAAGGAAATTATGAAAACAGATGGCTTCAGGCTGGCACGCGCGCGCCCATACAAAACAAATGACGATCCTGCATCACGCTATTAAGATTTTTCCTGAAATCATGACCCTTCGCCATACAAAACATATTTTCAGTACAAATCTAGAATTCTATAATAGTATAGAAGTCTGATTCTACCAGCGCGTGTTTGAAAATGACATCTGATGAGAAGAAACGTCATAAGGGTGCTTGTTCACAGCGAGTATTCGCTGTAATGTAACAAAAAAAATATATAAGTATTATGAAGATGTCATTTATTTTTTATGACAACGAATGGTCGCAGTGAGAAGCACCCGTAAAACCATAATTGTAATACTTGCCTATCGGTATTCATTATTATCATTGAATAATATCAGAAATACGAGTGCTATCACGTCTTAAAATGCTGTCTTATTCGCGTTTGTGTATACATTATTAATTATTGCGCATTCCGTTTCAAGAACTAAGATAAAGAAGTTCCAGTGACTGTCACAATCAGTTTATGAGTTTAAATCTTGTAATTTTTTTTACTTATTTATTGAGAAATTTAGGAGTTATTGGAAGGATTTTGGAACTTTTCCAGCACGATCGCTCGATCTGCTATATGAAAGTACCATCAAAAGTCTATTTAGGTATATTACTTTTTTCCTTCGGTAGAAAGATATGATTAGAAATAAACTAGTGACCGACCGAAGTTTTGGTTTCGGTTTCGGTTTCAGCCAGTTTCGGCCTAAAAATCATGTTTCGGCCAAAGGTTCGGTTTCGGCCAAAAAACAGCCGAACCTTTCGGCCGCGCCGAAACTTAAAACATCGTACTGTCGGGTCGCGTTCGGCTAACGTCGGGTGCGCTCGGTAGTCGGTACGGCTGGCAATATGGCGTCGCTCGCCTGACTCCGCCGGCCGCTGAATCACTTTGCTCAGTGAGGTGACGTTTGTGTTTGTTCCCCGAATAATGTTAAGTAACTGACCGAGCGAGCAAAGCATTTCCGTTTCAGCATGGCCCAAAATTCTTTCGTATGCCCGGATGTTTGGATGTCCATGCGCACAGCCGGTAGCTGTTGCCTTGCCTTAATGTCGCATTTCTCAACCGATTCTCATGAAATTTTGTGAGCATGTTCGATAAGTATGAAAGTAGGTATTTTTTCGACGATTCCGTTTTTCGAAATTTTCAAATTAGCGTAGTTTTGCAGTTAAAAATTTTCATTTACTTAATTTCGTTTTTGTTATGAATTTATCAACTTATAGTGTAATTTTAAACGCAAATTTTCTTAATTTACAAACAAATTTACGGCGATATTGGTTAGGATTAAATTGAAGAGGTTTACTTATTTCATAAAACGACTTTAGGATTCGTCATTGTTGCGTGTATGTAATAAAATTAGTACCTACGTTTGAATAAGCGTTACGAGGCTGCCTGATTGCAATTATAAAAATTAAAACTCAATCAATTATTTTGTTGCTAGGTTTTTAAACTTGTTTTTATTTTAAACCTCAAATTAACAGATCGCTCCCACAGTACAGTATAACAGCTGTTTATGCTTTTCACTTCTTGGGTAATTTAATTTAGACCCAGTGTCAATGTTAAAATATCAATTCAACAAAAGTGAAACGTGAGTTTGTTGTGTAATTGCTGAAATTTGTATTTTTTTTACTTTGTCTACCCCCACCCCACTCTATATACATCTGCGCTTTTTTGAAATTTCTCTAATCGACAAAAATAATCTAAATATATACTTATCAAACCTACTCACAAAATTTCATGAGCATCGGTTAAGAAATATACAACCTCCAGGCGAGAACAGAAAAGCATCCAATCGTCCGTACATACGAAAGAATTTTGAACCAAACTGAAACTGAAACACTTAGCACCATCGGTCAACGAAATTTTTCATTGTATTGATTATTAGATCTAGAAAGAACGGCCCGCTGAAATTTTATACAACGTTTTAATCACGTTTATAAAAGGTTTGGTTTCGGTTTCGGCCGAAACTGTAATCAGAACCGAACCTTCGGTTTCGGTTTCGGCAGAAAAACGTGTTTCGGTCGGATACTATAATTTAGTGACTTTATGACAAGGTTTTTGTATACACTTTTTAAACAAAAACAGATTTTTCTCAAAACTATAATTGTATGGGTTGGCTCCCTTATGCACTAATACGTCCATAATGAGTGATCAGCACCTCTAGCACAACTGTGACCCGCAATTCTTTCTCAATAGGAGGCACTTAAAAAAATACACCGTTTAGTGATTTGGTGACAAGTATGAAACTGATGGATGATTTTCTTTTGTTTATCGCTCTACGCGCGACCGTAAAGCTTCCTTTCCACTTGAGCGGAGCGAAGCGGAGATACGTAAAACCAATCGAATTTCTCAAATTTAAAGGCACTTTTTTGGGCTTCACAAAGACACAGTCTCATAGGTTCATTCTCTCCGCGCCAATTCTGTGGACAGACAGCCTATGCCTACCGCAGATACCTGACTTAATAGTGAAATTTTAGTTCAAATTTTATGATCGCACGAGTATACGAACAACACAACCACTATCGAGTAACATACACACAAAATGTTTTGGTTCCATTCAGAATACTCGTAGTTCCGCGATGCGAAGGATGCTTTTCAAAAATGTTATCGTCGAAACGTTTTACAAACAAACAAAAGAACAATACCTTACCCAGAACACTGACTATTTAAGAGTTATCACAAATGGGAAACAGCCACAGTCAAAATGAAAGTGATTGTAGGTACAACGGTAGTTATACTAGTCATAATTGAAGTAGGTACTCAAAAAACGTATCATGCTAAGCCGCCAAAACCACCCGCAATAGATTATAGGCCTGATAAATGGATAACTAGTGCAGCTACAGACATGTGGTCTGGGAAACAAAGTCTGACAGATATCCTTGGAAGAGATTTTAAAGAAATGGTTAAGAGAACAGTAAGAATAGGTAAATTCATATTAAATAATAACTTTTTGTCGCTTGTTAAAAAAGTTTTCTTCGTAATATTGATTGAATCATTCATAGATTATTGCAAAATGCGATTTCGATTTATTGAATGTGTTTTTATAACTGTATATTTTTATTACAGGCCGGTCAGCTACAAATCATATATTAAAATATAAGCAACTAAATAGTACAATTAATTCTGCACCAAAAGAACTGATAACTAAAATTTTACAAAAAATGCGGGGGAATAGTACTCAATTTTAATTTGGTCACTATTGCCGCCCAAAAAGTTGTTCCACGTTCCAAGCAGCCACGGACTCCAGCGATCTTTACTAGGTCATCATTGCACCTCGCGGTGGTCCACCTACGTTGCAGTATCAGTATCACCACTCAAGAGCTCGTCTGCGCCAGCGACTATGGGTTCCACGAGCAATATGTCGAGTTCATTGCCATTCTTCTATGTCATTGACTGTGGTTCTTACAAAATAAAGTTCGTATATTACTTATTATTTGTGTATAAGTTTCATAATCTCTTATAAAAAGACGAAAACATTGTATTTTATAAATGTACAAAACATGATAAGGGCTTAGTGTTATGTGAGATATTCTATCGGCTGGCATACATTTAATTAGCATAACGCATTGTTTGGCATAAAATCAGTAGCCATAATTTAGAAATTATTAAAATTACAAGTGTTTTCAGAGTAATAGTTTAGTTTATTACAATCCTGAAAAGTTATCTGTTTCAGAGTAAAGTAAAAGTTATTGCTACCGAAAATTATGTCTAATGACGACTATAAATTTTTGCAAGTAATTATTGTAACAAAACACAACTTAATCGCTGACAAAATGTGTTTTATGCAATTCAATACGAGGAATATAGAACCGCTAAGGTATCGATATTTGGAATATCAATGAAAATCGATATCATGATTGCTGTGCCTTATTAAGTGAGCTCAAACTCGAGAATATACAAGGACACCCTAGAACAACGACGTTCAAGTTATGGGCACTAAATTGAACGGAGTTCGAGTCGAGTATACTCGAAACCACATGCATTTTCTCACCGGATAGTTGGAATCGGGTTATATACTCATGCAAACAATTCCCCACAGCGAAAGGTTAGGTCAAGGAACCACTCACCCCTCACTGAATGCTACTATTGACATTGAACTTAGGCTTCTTATCCGTTCAAAAATGCTGATTAGTTGTAACCATTTTTCTCTATTATCAAACATGTTTCTTAAAATACTATCAATGTTACTACTACTTATAACAGGGTTATTGAGATTCATTGGTATATATTTGAAACCTATAGTTTGAATATTTCATTGATATTTTTTGTTTCAAATATAACTTGAAATTGACAATATTAACGCAGAAAACTGTTTTTATTTTTCAACAAATTTCCGACGTTACCTTCTAGAACTCAGGGAAAAGTATTATTCACTTTAAAAAGTTGAAATTATCAATATATTTTACTTCGACATTGAAGTCGTCTTCTTAATGCTTTATTCATAAATCTTGAATACTATACCTCGCTTTGTCATCTGCCTGTTTTATTTAACAATCCATTATAAGGTATCGAATGAATGTTTAATCTTCAAAATCTCAATCTTCAAAGGGATTACAATGAGCTAGGACTTGATGAGAATGCTTTAGTTCCCTTTTTGGTAACTAATAAATAATTTTCGGAGCCCTCTCGAGGCCCCTACAGTGGAGCCCCTGGGTGCCGCGTTTGATGTTTTAAAAGCTACTTCATAAGTGTTCGCTCCGACCGCATGATTAGAAGGCAGTTAGGGGGTGACGTGAAAGCAATCTAATAGGAGATGAATTTTAAATGACGTTATTGGACCTAATGACGTCTGGGATTTGGAAAATGAGATTGGTGCGTGTTGTTATGCGTTTGGTGAAATGCGTGTTAAAAACTGAGGTAAAATCGACAAATCTGAGTACCCACGGCAGATAATTGTTATAAATTAGGAAATAGATTTCTGTAAAGGTTAAAACTCAACTTACTTTTTTCCAATAACCAGATTTAGTTTTTCTCCGATTAAAAAGTAGTCTAATGTCCAAAGGTAGTAGTAGTTTATTTGATTCCGTGTATTTTTGGGTAGCTATGTGTTTCGTGGGTTCAATGATAAAATTTAGTTTAGCTGTAGTCAAGTGACCGTATTGATCCCTAATTGATGATCTCATTATAGTCTAAGCCAGATGATATTGGTCAAAACCTATTTCTAGTCGTGTAGGCACTGTTACTGAAGGCAATTTGTAATCTTTACAAAAAAGATGTTGAACATTATCCTTCTTTTGATCGATAGCCGCAGTAGTGATAGGCCTGATGTTTTTTTTTCTGAGGATGTATATCGATTATATTTTTGTATGTCTATATGTGCAGGCGGCGGGTGCAAGTACATCATCAGCATTGCAGCGCCGACAGTGCCGCCATCTATTCGTCAAGGATGAAGTTGGGGTCCCACCACTGGCGATGTAACGGCGGGGATTGAGAATCAATAAAAGGGCTGCGCCAGAGCGCCAGGTTCTCTTTCGGCTGGTGTTCCTTGCGGTGATAACAGGAGGTGTGCGTGTTTGTGCATAATTGTAGTTATTTGTTCGTTCCTTTGTTTGTTTCATATTATGTTTTATAACAAATGTATAGAATTTATCCGTTGTTTGAAGGATATTAACCTGCTCCCTATCTGATCGCTAACATAATTATGTGGAACTAACTACACTTATACTGCTCTAAAAGTCAGAAATCACCGTCAAAGTTCAACATTCCTACGGAGCGCTCCCTCGCAACGCTCAATACAAATAGCCACCTAATCGTGCCGTTATTATAGAGGTATGGTTATACCAATATTATATACCGTGAAAAAGTGCGTTGAAATTTATGGGTGTAATACAATTATTCTTGGTGACGGAGAGGAGGATTTTCCGAAGGATATTGGGGCCGATCTCGGAGAACGGCATCTGGAGGCGCCGAAAGAATGCCGAAATAGAAGATCTTGTGGCTGAGCCCAACATTATCGGTGAAACCAAATCGGCTAGACTGCGCTGGCTTGGCCACGTGGAAAGGATGGATGAGGATCGAGCTGTGAAGAGAGCTTATGTCGGACAGCCACGCGGGAAACGTCCAGTCGGACGTCCCCGATATCGGTGGAGTGACCAAGTCATTAAAGACTTGATTGAACTTCATCGACCGGAATGGCGGGAGGTAGCTCAGGACAGAGGAGGATGGCGTTCTCTAGTGTCGGAGGCCAAGATCCACTTTGGGTCGTTGAGTCAGCGCAGTAAGTAAGTAAGTAATACAATTATTGTTTTGTTAAATTACTTATGAGGGTTCTGAAAACAATACAATACACATATTTCATTTGTTTCGTGATAATAGGGCTAATTGTATTCATATAACTACAGTATACTGTGGAATTTAACATCAGTTGTCATCCTATTATCAGTGGTACTCCTGAACACAACGCGCATCCTCAGACCTAACTACCGCTAGGTACTTTGGGCCCCGCCCCGCTGCCGGCGGCAACCTACGTTAGGTTTTTTTTACAATGTGTTCCTATTTTCTTGCAGGTTAAACATTTTTGATATGACTATAAATACTTATTAAAGAATTGAAAAAAAGTCGCGAGACATGAATCGGATTCCAAACTGAAAGAAATTACATAATAAGCCCATTATAAATTTTACTTCTCCGATTTATTTGGTTGTATAATATAACTTAATAACTTAAATTAATTTAAGAAGAGCTATATTCACCATGACGTTGACATACCTACTGTTCTATTATGTATTGATACCTACAAAAGGCCTTAAATTGCCGGCAACGCATTTGTGACTCCTCTGGTATTGCAGGTGTCTAGTCTATGGGCGACGGTAATCGCTTTCCATCAGGCGATCCGTTTGCTCGTATGCCCCCTATGACAAAAAAGATCTAACAAGGAAAGGTACCCAACTCTCCGACACCGATTTGATTCATTTTAATACATGAGTAGTCTAAAATAGCAGACACGTATTTTTTAGCTGCCCAAATGGCCAAAATTGACCAAACCCTCTAACTTCTTCAGAGAGATTTGTTCAGGCAATTGATAATCAGTTACTGGTTTCATTATATGTTGGAGAACATGAAACAACCGGCCAAGTGCGAGTGGGACTCGCGCACGAAGGGTTCCGTACCATTATCTGTAAGTTTGTTGTATGGGAGCCCCCATTAAATATATATATATATATATATATATATATATATATATATATATATATATATATATATATATATATATATATATATATATATTTTTAATAAATATCAGACAACCTCACACAAATCAACCTTAGTCCCAAATTAAGCTCAAGAAGGCTTGTGTTATGGGTACTAGGCGACGATATACATACTTATATAGATAAATAAATACTTAAATACATAGAACATCCATGACCCGGGCACAAATATTCGTGTTCATCACACAAATATTTGCCCTTGCCGGGATTCGAATCCGGGACCGTCGGCTCAGTAGGCAGTTGCTTAACCACTGCGCCAACCGCGTCGTAATTTTTAGTAATTGTTGTTATAGCTACAATAGAAATAATACATCATCTGTGAAATTTTCACCGTTCTTGAGATACAGCCTGGTGACAGACGGACGGACGGACAGCGAAGTCTCAGTAATAGGGTCCCGTTTTTACCCTTTGGGGACGAAACCCTAAAAAGAATGGACTCGTGTTTTGTCATTTCACCTCACTCATATTTTATATAAAAAAAATCACAAACTCATATTTTATAAATAAAATGTTTTTTTTTTTACCACCACGAATGACATTGACATTGTTAACAAACTATCATAAACTCATTGCCAGTGTAAAAAATTAGTTCCAGTGAAATTGCGCAATATGGCGCATACTCATATATTTCTGGTCAGTCTTTATTTGAAAAGCTACAGCTCCACACTACTTGCGAAGTTGACCGAGGTTAGGCGAATATAATAGTGTGGAGAGGCACTTCGCTGCAGAAATAAAAATAAAAATAGAAATAAATATAAAAATGCTCATACTTCGGCCAACTTCACCACGGTCAACTTCGCGACAGTTTGGAGCCTTAGGGTTCGATTGCTGATGTCTTCTACCAGGTTACGCATCGTTTTTTTCCTTGTACCTACTTTGATCTTGGTATTCACGGTTTCAGAACACTTATTTAAGATTAATAAAAACATTCTGTAGAGGCTTTGAAAACACCAAAACCAATTTTGTCATCGTAAGGATCATAATAATCATCAAATAATCATCGTAAGCGTTGCATGCCATAATTACATTGTAATTGGATGGCTACGTACGCGAGGTCAAATTACCTCTGAAATAAACTCCATTTCAACCGGGTTTGAAGTAGGCGGGCGCTTTGAGAATTTTTCGTGCAAAGAGAGGGTAGTCCTTAATGAGCGTACTTGAAAACAAAGCCTCAGGTACTAGCAGTTTGGCTCATAGCGATGAGGTGACAACGTTTGTCGTGAAATCCCGGAAAAGACACTAGTGTAGGTGGACATTATTTTTTGAGATCGAAATGTATTATGAGACTAAATACATTTTGTAGTCTAGAGACAGAAATTACTGTTAAAGTTCGACATTTATATGTAGCGCTGAAATAATTCCATACAAATGGCTAGGAGAACGTGAACTATGTAATATTATGGAAAAATAACTAAGTTGTCATTTTGAAAAAGTGAGTTTAAGTACATAGCTACACTTATTGTTATATGAAACGTGTGCTTTCTGAAAAAGTTGGATTTGGATAAAAAAAGAACATAAAATTTCCGTAACATGAAGTTAAATATTTCAAATCACTTTTATATTTTTGTTTTGTCCTCTTTATATTTCATCACATATTGAATTTTTTTATTTATATAATTATAGTATATATATAATATGTTTTATAATTCGCCTTCTACTATTGAAGGAATGTAAGTATAGTTGAGATTTTAGAGTAGTTAAAAATAGAACCCTTTGGTTAAAGTGAACTACTGTAGCACCACCGTCGTAACTATAGGGTACTGTCTAATTATGAAATAGCGAAAATAAAATCTGTTCTCAAGTATTTGTATAACTTCATGTTGTTGTATTACGAAAAATAAATTGCTACAATAAACACTACAATTTTATATAATATGTATATGTAAAGAAAAAGATACAACACTACATACACCACAGGAATCAAAAATGGTGCATTTGGATTACTCATCTCACGTCTCAACCTTTCAACCAGACATATCTTCAATGTCCCCATCCGTTTCGATCCGTGTTCTATATTTATTTTGAAACGTACCATTCACTGTTAGGGCGGGACCGGTAATCCTGTAAAATTGTATCACCTGGCATGAATGTAAATAAAACCGCTTATTTATACAAGAAATATGGATTTAATACTTCTGCGATTTTTAAATAAAAAAGAATGGCACCAGCAATCCTCGATAGTGTACGTCATGGGAACTCAGAATTTGCGGATAGTTTAATTTACGTAGATTACGTCGCAAATATCGAGAAAAATATGTCATCTTGGACATATGATATTTCCATGATATTTCCTGTTCAATACTAATAATTTACTTGCTTAGTTTATTTATTTATTTTATTTTATTTATTTGGAGAACAAACAGAGATAGATATACATGAGAAACAACTTAAATATAAAATTATATACTAAACATGTATCTAGCTCCTCAACAGTTCTCACTAAGACATACATTCTTATATTTATTGCTCTCTATGTATTTATATATTTCCTAACTAACTACACTTACATTCTTATATTTATTGCTCTTTATGTATTTATATATTTCCTAACTAACTACACTTACTTACTGTATGTTAATAAACAGTAGGAAGGTATGTTGCAGAGAAAAAAAAAAGAGATTGAAACGGCATGTTTATAAGGTACGAATAAGGTAAAACTTTGCATACAGATAAAAGTCATGGAATTTGAAAGTTAGTCAGTAATAACATTGAGTAATTGTTCTTTAAACCGGTTACGTGATGTGTTAAAAATATCAACCGAGACGAGGGACTTGTTGTAAGCGTGACAAATGCGACGTATAGGCGCGCGCACCCCGGCGTTGCCGGCGCTCGTGGGCACGGCGAATTCCATGTTTGTCTGTACTGTCATTATCACTATTTGACAAAGTCAATCGATTCCACAATTTTCGGACCTCGTTCCTTAGAATGATTGAAAATGTATGATTTCCATACCACATGTCCACGAGACTGTTCAGTGTCTTTTGTTGTGGCGTTCCTTGGGGAAAGAATCCTGGAAGAAAATCACTTCCTACATTGATGACGGCCAGAAAAATTATGACTGTGATTCCAATAAGTTGCATATTTGGTCTTCTTAATTGTTCTTGCAAAAATTGTGTAGTATCAATTGTTGGTATCTGCACAGTGACGAGTTTAAGAATAAATATCAGTTCTTGTTTGATTTTTGGTCACTGACATATATTTTAGGCCAAACTTAATCTATGTTATAAAAATATGGCAAAAAAATAGAGTTCAAGAGCGACGTCTTAGCGTATCGGCAACGGCACTAAATGAGTAACGGACATGTTTTGCTTCCATGTAAAATAGTTCCGCATAGGATGCTTTACAACAATATTATGGAAACATTGGTTTCTAAACAAACAAAGGAACAACTACTTAAATGCTAACCGAATATTGAAGTTATCTATGAGAATGGAATCGAAGCTAAGTAATATGAAACTTGGCGTACTAACTGTAGTTTTACTAGTTATTATCAGTGTTAAAAGTCAAAAATATATCATAGATCCGTTACACAAAGTGGTTACCAATAATGCTTTGGATTTAATATATAAAGAGAGAACTTTGGCAGATCTTTTCTTGACAGAATTCAAAATGTTATGGGACGGGTTTATTAAAAGAAAAGGTAAGTAGGTATTTATTAAAAACGGACTTATAATATGTATTGCACATTATGTTGTGAAAATATTCTAATGCTTTTTTTGTAGCGATATATTATTTATCAAAAAATTTGCTGATGTTATAATTTTTACGATTTTGTATATTTGCAGATCGGTCAGCAGATGGCGGTAGAAAAACGCAGGACAATAGTATTCAAAAAAATAAAATTGCTAGATTAACGTAGTGAATATCAATAAAAAAATGTTTATTTTCTATATTGTTGTACATAATAATGAACTTTATATTATAATTTTAAGTCTCCTACACGTATAACGTCTCATTCACGCGCAAGGAAAAGAAGCTAATTCCACGCTTTTGCTTTAAAACAGTTCACGAAATCCGTTCAGCTATAAGGGTCAAAATTACAATTGAAAATGAAGTAAACAATATAAAAAATTATAATATTAAAATAAGTGGGAATAAGTGGACAGATGACCTTATAAAGGTCGCTGGAAGGCGCTGAATGCAGGTCGCTTCGAACCGGTATATATGGAAGTCCAAAGGGGAGGCCTATGTTCAGCAGTGGACGTCCTATGGCTGAGATGATGATGATGATGAAGTGGGAATAAAAATAATGGGTAAGTAATATATATCGTTCATTAGTGAATGCTAGAAAAGAGACTATCCCACCAACACCAACATACATCGTCACCCTACGCGCGGCTCCCGTTGTCTTTGATATCTGAAGCGCACTCTATGAGGCTCACTGAGATCTTGACGTTCGATGCTTTAAATCCGGCTTTATTTTTACACGTAAATTGTGTTTACCGACTTTTTTTACATAACGAGACTGTTGGCTAGTTTTAACATAGAAAACAGTAGGAAAGATGGTGTCATCTAAATCCAGTTTGAGTAAATTACTTTGGTGCGATATAAAGCACATTTGCCATTAAATCGTTTCAAGCACGCCGGTACCACAAAACAAACAGTGGCGAACTAGGCGCAATGAAATCAGTGTCTGGCGTTGCAATAGCTTATTTTTCATTGATAAAAAGTTTTCTAGAAGTAAAAGACTTTCTCAAGAGCCTCCAGTTGCCGATCATGCAATACCCTCGTCAAATGGATTTCCGCAACGATGACCAGATCGTCCGGTGCATAAGCGCTTATACAGCCCTTATACAACTTAAATTAGCTGTATAAGGGTTGTATAAGCGCTTATATCGCCCTTATATCACTTAAATTAGCTGTAAGGGTTGTGTAAACACTTGACCACCCAAGTAGCATACAGGATGTATATACAGCTCTTATACAACTTAAATTAGCTGTATAAGGGTAGTATAAGCGGTTATATCGCCCTTATATATCACTTAACTTAGCTGTATGGGTTGTATAAACACTTGACCACCCAAGTAGCATACAGGCTGTATATACTGCTCTTATACAACTTAAATTAGCTGTATGGGTTGTATAAACACTTGACCACCCAAGTAGCATACAGGCTGTATATACAGCTCCTATACAACTTAAATTAGCTGTATAAGGGTTGTATAAGCGCTTATATCACCTTTATATCAGTTAAATTAGCTGTATGGGTTGTATAAACACTTGACCACCCAAGTAGCATACAGGCTGTATATACAGCCCTTATACAACTTAAATTAGCTGTATAAGGGTTGTATAAGCGCTTATATCAGCCTTATATCAGTTAAATTAGCTGTATGGGTTGTATAAACACTTGACCACCCAAGTAGCATACAGGCTGTATATACAGCCCTTATACAACTTAAATTAGCTGTATAAGGGTTTTATAAGCGCTTATACAGCTTGTATGCCACTTGGCTGGTCACTACTCAACTAAAAGCGACATGCAGTCCTCAAGCTCCTTAAGTCTAGCAACTCTTGTCGAGAATTTTAGGAACTACTAAAAAATAAAATCGAATTGGCAAGGAGATAGCAAAAACATTTGCCATTAAACCGTCGCAAACACGCCGGTACCACGAAACGAACAGTGGCGAACTAGGCGCAATGAAATCAGTGTCTGGCGTTGCAATAGCTTACTTTTATTTTAGTGTTATTGCGGTATCATCCGCGTTGCACGCCACCTGCGCCTGATAGGGTTAGTGATACACGGATTGATAATTCTGCTAGCATTTTCATCACACTGTTTTTGTAATAGTAGTTTATGAAACTGTTACATAATGAGGGGCATGAATACATGAGTGTGGTTTAATGGAACAAGCTGAAGGCGAGAGGAGAGAAATTGTGATTATGAAGCTGCTACTTGACAGGAGACTTGGGAGGCGTGCTGCCGTTCTCCGAGATCTATTTAGGTAGTAATAATCGAGGCAAATTGTGTGAATAGTAAAATTACAGCTCCGTATAACATCACTAGGTATCCGTATAAAGTCCGTGGGAGGTAGAATAAAACGTTTTCTTTTATGAGGGAGGTTATTACTTAATTATAAAAAAATCAAACTTTTTGAAAATTGACATCCATTCCCTTGCAAAAAACCGGCCGACGAGTGTGTTAACGTAGAGTGAGTTAGGTGATGGATATTTTCGAAGCAAAATCAGAAAACGAAGCCAAGAACCATGGTCTGCGTCGGTGTGTAGGCTATAGTATTTTTTTTTAAACTAAGCTCATCCACTTACCTGCATTCACAATGGCATTGTGTCTAATACAATCCTATCTGCTTTTGTTCTCGTAAGCGCCAACCAGTTACTTACAAAAAAAGGTTAGACTACATTGCGTGGATATTGAATTTTCAACCTTATTCCTTGTTGAATAGGTTTAAAATGGTTGATGAGGAGAGTTCATAGTCCTTTTTCAAGTCGGACGGTTGTAAAATTCCAAAAAAGTTATGATTACCATTATTCTGTTAGTGTATTTTGTAGTTTCATGTCCAAGGAAATAGAGTCGATAATCTATATTAACCTTCCAAGGTGGCTACAATCTGCTTTTACTACGAGCTCGCTATCTTAATTTGTGGTTTACCACTCAATGGTATTCAGTTCTTAAATGGATAAGCTTAGCTTAGAAAATTTGTATTATACTAGCACGGTTCGCGGGACGTAGTGATCCCGTATAGCCATGTACGCACGAACGAACAAACAAATGGTGGTTGGAACATCGATTATCATTATCATTCATATTGAATCCTGCATAGAAAACTCTAGTGAGTCTCAGACATATTAAAATACATTATATGAAATAGGTTTATTCACACTGTAATAGTTGAATTTCGCTCCACATGTTTCGAATCAGTAGGATCTCGTTCGATTGGCCGCTACGTCGACTGCGACTGATACCGGGCGATATTCGACTTTTAACCAACCCCGTTTTATACGTATATTGAATTTATTCGATGAACATTCGTTATCTTTTGAATCTTGCTGTTGTGTTTGATGTTTGTTAGTGATACGGACGTGCTATTAAGTGTTCGATGCAAGTTTTTGTTCGTTCGTCCGTACAAGGTTTATTTATTAACTAAGTACCTACCTTAAGGCATTCTCTACCAGTCAGTCAACCACTGGGTTCACAGAAATATGTAGTCAGTGCAAGATTATTGGCTTGGCTCGACGCGATCCTTTTTCATACCGTATGTTTTTATCAAAGCCGGCTCGTACACCTAGAAACCACTGGGGTAAACTGAAATGAGTAGTCGGTGCAGTATATTGGGTTTATTGGCTTAGCTCGGTGCGATCCTTTTTCATACCGTGTGTTTTCATCAAAGCCGACTGGTACCTTGTTCTGTTGCAGCTTTGTCTCACGCACTGTAACATAAACCTACGGTGAACCTGGATTTTTGCGGCCTCCTTTGCCGTAATGTTCTCCGTTTCAGATGTTTAGACCTTCTTTACGTTCTAGACGGCTAGACTTTATTTTGAAATGTATGACGGTATCTTATGAGTTTTGTGGCGGGGATTTCTACTTACTGTCAAGTGTCAC
Organism: Apotomis turbidana; assembly: GCA_905147355.2. Classification (NCBI taxonomy): domain Eukaryota; kingdom Metazoa; phylum Arthropoda; class Insecta; order Lepidoptera; family Tortricidae; genus Apotomis; species Apotomis turbidana. Next base: position 25,057,144 of record LR990286.1, read on the forward strand.
CATTCAATGTTTCCTAGTGTTACATTTTGATGACGCGGTTGGCGCTGTTTGTAGTGCACCTGCATACTGAGACGGTGGTCCTAGGTTCGAATCCCGGCCGGGACAAATATTTGTGTGATGTACTCGAATATTTATGCTTATGACCAAAGCAATCTCTATATATTTAAGTATAATATTTATCTATATAAGTGCAGTATATCGTCGTCTACTACCCATAATACAAGCTTTCTTCAGCTTAATTTGGGACTACATTGATTTGTGTAAGGTTGTCCGATATTTATAAAAAAACCAGCCAAGTGCGAGTCGGACTCGCGCACCGAGGGTTCCGTACAAACATTTCCATCCTTAAGTGGTTAAGTTAAGTTTGCACCTGGTATGTAATGAGGTGCAAAGTTAACGCAACCAATCCCGTCTGTTGTATGGGAGCCCCCTTAAATATTTGTTTTATTATATTTTTAGTATTTTTTTGTTATAGCGGCAATAGAAATACATCATTTAAGTTAATGTCTGTCTAGCTATCACCGTTCTTGAGATACAGCCTGGTGACAGACGGACGGACGGTCTATAACAAGTTTGTTGTATGGGAGCCCCCCTTAAATATTTTAATTTATTTTATTTTTAGTATTTTTTGTTATAGCGCCAACAGAAGTACATCATCTGTGTAAATTGCAATTGTCTAGCTATCACCGTTGAGATACAGCCTGGTGAAAGACGGACGGACGGACAGCGAATTCTCAGTAATAGGGTCCCGTTTTTACACTTTGGGTACGGAACCCTAAAAAGGGCCTTATCACAGTAGCGAATTGTGAGCGAATTTTCTACGAAGGCGATCACGCAGCGAGCTCGCAATAACGTTTATTTGTGTTGAAAACTCGCTCGAAAATCACGTGTGTAATAAGGCCTAACGTTACGGTACTATACAGGGTGTAACCGAAAACGAAAACCGTAGTTTTAGACCATAATCACGAACTGAAAACGAGTGTTCATTTTCTCGGAAAACTCAAGGATAAGATTTTTCAAAATAAATTATAAAACTCGACGCGCAATGTATTGCGTCCAATTCTCCCGGGTGTTGACGCGCGGGGAAGGGAGCACGCGGCGAGCGACCGGTCCAGGCGCTCCCCACTCCACTCACGCGTCAGCGCAAAACATACCGTTACGCCAATGCGCATCGAATGACATGAATGAATGCAACCACAAAAACAACGCAACCACAGATCACAACTAGTGTACTACCTAACACCAATAACAACTGACCGATAAAATAAAAAAAGTTTAACAAGATAATTTTCATTCAAGCAAGTAAAATGTGCGGGTAAGGTAAACATTAATCATGCGTCCGATCGCAGCGGCCTGCGCGAGCACACTGACCTGGCGGATCAATGACCGGCCAGTACCGTTATCTTTCCCACTCCACGCGCTCTGTTGTACCGTAAAGCTTACATAATACTGTTTGTGATACATTGTGTGTTTTGCGGAAAATGCTATTTTCATGCGATTTTTCATGAGAAATTGTTACCGGTAGAGTTCGATTAAAGGAAAAATAAAGAAAAACTGAAAACTCGCGAGGAAAATTTGAGAATTTTCTCAAAGAAATTTCCACGATTTTCCAGCCCAAAATAATGGTCTGAAGTCATGGTTTCAGTTTTCGGTACACCGTCGGTTAAACCCTGTATTATGTTTGAATTCATCAAACATTACAGTCAATGTAATTGAGCCGTTACAATACATAACATTGAAATTCGGAATTATGATCCCTTTGACTGTATTAACAAACAATACAATCTATTAAGATATAATTGTTATTACTTGGTGCTACTAAATTCAGACCGTATCTTAATATGAGTATACACAGTCGAACATTTGTTTAACAATGGGAGTTATTGTCTCATATTATGTTGCTTGCTCTATTGTTGAGAACATCCGTTCCTTTGAAGGTAACAATAATCCGTCTTATACCCAGAAGTTCATAATCTGCTCAACCGGGGTCTATTTAGATTTTTAATTAAATAAACTATATGACACCGAAAAAATACGCATTCGAAAAACATGTAATTCTTTGGTTGTCACTATTGTCACGTAAATAATTAAAACAAAAAAGATATAGGCACGCATTCTACGAACATGTAATATTCTCTTTGATCGTCACTATTGTCAAATATTAAAAAAGAAAACAAAAAAAAATACGCACTAGAAAAACATGTAATTATCTCTATGGTTGTCACTATGGTCACGTATTTCAATAAAACAATTTACATGTACCGTCTATTATAAATTATAAATCTTATCTTTCATTATATCAAACATTTATTTACGAATTCAAAATCAAGTATGTCGAAGATGAAAAACTTGGTCTACAAATACTATTAAAATATCTAAAACACAATATAATGTTTTTTTTCTCTTATAAAATATTGTATTATTAGGTACATCTTCTCCCTAGAGAGTGTAATTAGATTTTTTACGTCACCCTAGGCCGTAAGTGAAATTTACTGGGGAGGAAATCTCACGTCTGTGCCAAGGCAAGACGAAGAACTTTAGACAAACCATGGGCGGTAATTAGTAAATCCTCAGATCGCATATTTATCTCTCATCTTCAGTCCGGGCCACAAACTCCCGCGATCTGGGACATTCACTAATACACCGCCCTTGGTATGAAATGTATTCTTTCTGTTCCTTATTCAGTATTTTTAAGACAGTATTTAACGCACTCTAAAACAGAAGATTATTATCATCTACCTAACAAAAACAACCGTTAAAAATGATCCAAAATATTCTTCGTTTTCAGTAAATATAATGTAAGGTAATTTTCAATACTAAGCGACATTACTAATTTATAACGAAACGGACAATCGATCAAAACTCCATTGGTTGGTAATTGAACAAAAACAGCCAGTGTTTTGTTTTATTTCGGAAAACAAAAACAATTTCTGAGCGAACATTTTCAAGGCAAACCTAGAGTGGTCATACGAAGCTCCATATATTACATGTAGGGAAGAGTAAAGGGTGCAGCGCCGTAATAATTCTTGATTATCCCACCCAAGACCAGAGACTCAGCACTCAGGCACTGAGAACTGCAATTACTGGGGAGTGCCCGAGACCACTATTTTCTAAGCTTAGTCAAATAGGAAAATAGTAAAATAAATTTTGCCGCTGACATTTTGCTGTGTAAGCTGGGAACAAAGTGGAGAGAAGTTTAACGGCAACTGAGCCATTAATGTTTGCTATAAATAGTGCATGGGGTAAAATATTTGTCACGATTTTCGAGAGTTTAAAGGTTTTATTAAGGCCGGCGTTCCCGGGTTCGAATCCCGGCCGGGGCAAATATTTGTGTGATGAACTCGAATATTTGTGCTTGGGTCATGGTTGTTCTATGTATATAAGTATATATTTATGGCTTGTGTTTGAACGCCTACCAAATATGATTAAACGCCTACCAAATATGTTGATAAATTACTACCAATAAATTCTTAATGCTTGCCAAAACGGATGAATGCTCACCAAATAGTGTATCCCAAACTATTCTATAAATAAAGCAAATAATTGTTTTTCTTACATGCTATAAAAATATATGAACACGGTTAAAGTTAATTTCAGACCAAATAATCTATATTATTGTCAAATGGATGTCACCAATATTTAATATTATTACTTCCATTTTAGTCATTTTTGCTGAGGCAAAAAACTAAATGCTCACCAAAATGGCTATTTTCACCAAAATTTCAAATTGGCTCTCGGGGCTCAAAAATATGAATCTGAAATCTTGTCCGAAAATTCGGTCAAATTCGGAAAATATCGAAAAAAAAAACGATTTGTATGGAGAAAATTTCAAATGATATAGCATATATAGCTAATAATGACTACCGCACATTATGGAGCGTTTTTTAGGGATATAAAAAAAAAACTAACCTAACCTAACCCGGCCGAGTCGGATCTGCTCTGAAAGGTGATCAGGATTAGATGGTTACCTAGCTGAAACACTAATTTATGAAAACAATATATGGTGAGCAAAAAATCCATTTGGGAAGCAAAAAGATATTTTTGGTAATAATTTTGATGTTTTATGAAAACAATATTTGGTGAGCAAAAATCCATTTTGGGTAGCAAAAAGATATACTGACTAAACAGAAAATTATTTTGGTGTAATGTACATACGAGTATATCGATTTTGGAATACAAAATGATTTAATTTGGGGAGCACTGTATAGAGTGGGTTTAATTTAAATGGAGGCAATTCATTTTATTTGGAATTTAGTTTTGGGGTATAAAATTCATTTTGGTGAGCGTTTAAATTGTTCCCTATATTTATCTATATAAGTAGGTATGTATATCGTCGTCTAGTACCCATAACACAAGCCTTCTTGAGCTTAATTTGGGACTAGATCGATTTGTGTGAGGTTGTCCGATATTTATTTTATTTATTGAATGTCTGATTTACATTTGGAGAGATGGGTATTAAGTGCCTAAAACCAAAACTTGATCTAAATGAGTACCAAACAATACAACATTTATTGTATTAAGCAGTTTACAATCACGTGACATTGTCGCCGCGCCGGTGGAGCAGTCCCCGATGAAGAGCTTCGTACAAGCTCAAAACTTGTCATGAGTGTAAACCACTTAATACAATAATTAAATACAACATATTACAGAGCAATACATTTTGTTACTTTACAAACTTTCGTGATGTTTCCCATTAATAGTCAAGTCGCAAAGGTAGGGTATTTCAATCGACAAAAGACATTATTTTTGAATCGGCTAGCATTTCTCATGTACACATTAGATGGCAGTGAAGTCTAAACATGAATCATTCCGTTTCGCAGTACTGTACAACTAACTAAATTCACTATCACACTTTATAGCTGTGTCATTTAGATTCATATTCACCACGCTCTACGGCTATTAACAGCTAATTGAATGTCAATGTCCACTATTTGACTTGCACAATCAGCCATCCAAAACCCGTTAACATCGAACAGGGCATCGTCAAACGATGCATTAGACTCTCAGTTTAGTATTTTGGCATTTGCATCAAAATTTGTGCGCGCAATTTCATTTACAGTACAGATTTGGAACATACACGCATCTGCAATCAAAACGCACACTTGACCAGAAAACATTCACGTCCGTTTAAATCCAGACTCGAAATGAAGTTTGCCATCGAAACTAGATGTCGAGCAAACAAGAGGGACAAACAGGCCAGGATTGGACGTTCGAGATTGATAGCTCTGTCCCATTCCCTCTTCTTACTTTCCTCACCTCTTATTCACTCTGGTGCACGTTCAAAAGTGACCTCACTCTGAGAAGCATAAAGTTCTAGTTTGTAAATAATATCGATGAGATAGTAGATCGATGAAGGAATAGATGGATACGTTGAAGTCTAGACTGGAAAATTAAAAGTTCGGACGAAAAGATTGACTTCAGGCTTTTTATTCCCTTTTGATCCATGACCCAGAATAGGTTTTTGACAACTCATAAGGAAAATCTTTTTGCAGTAGGTAATATAGCTACCTATCTACATAGATTAGATTCTGAATTTAATACGAATAAAAACATAGAATAACACATTGATTGACATCTGTGAAAGTGGAGCTATAGTTTTAGAGCACATTCGACAAGTTATGTACATCGTCATTAAATTAGTTCGGAGCTCTCGGGGTTAGTCACTAGAGTAAATTTTAACACACGGTTGTACACAGGCTTTCCGTCATATTTTAATATTTTAACAATGAAAAAATGCGATACTAATTCGTCACATCGGTAGTGGTGTTTCTTATTTTATGCAAGGCTGGTTCAATTTCACACACACGGACAGTTACACACTGAATTTAATGACATAATAATAATAATCGAAGTCCAAAAGAAGTACAGGCAACCTTGGTCCGATTCACAGTCAACGAGGCCTAACCAAGTCTGTTCCAGATAAAGCCATACCTACTATTGTTTATTGTTTTTTTTTTCTTATATTTTAAACAATATCTCGAAGCGGCTTATCGATATTACTGGTGACCAGAGAGCTGGCGGTTTCCTCGCTCAAAGAATCAGTTTGGCGATTCAGCGAGGAAATGCCGCCAGCATCTTTGGCACTATGCCGCAGGGGCCATTTTTAGATTTAGTTTAACTTTATTATGTTCGAGATTAGTTTAATTTTTAGATGTAGTTTTATTGTAAGTATTTTAATAGTTGTATTCCTTGAACTTTATTTTGTACTCATAAATTATTTTTTAAACAATTATATAATATGTATATATAAAACTTCTCACCACATCGCGTGAACGTTTAACACGCTGACTTTCACTTTCGAACACCAAATCCCTCACGCTGAAGCCACTTTTGATAAATTATTCACACTCGATGTAGGAACTTTCGTCCGAATTCCGTTGGGCGGACGAATTTATAGGACACCTTCTGTTTCAATTTGCAGGCGAGTGGATTGTTAACATCTCAGCAGAAAAACGACGTAAAACCACAAAGGCTACATAGATACTCCCTTATTCCTTAAAACGCGGACTGGTTGCTAACGTAGAAGAAAAACGACGTAAAAGTAGAGAGGCTATATACTTAGTTTGTACCTTGTTTCTTTAGATTTGATTGTTCGTTGCGGAGGTCTCAGAGGAGCAAAGTTCCAAAGAATTTCGTCCCTCAGATATGTGTAATTCTGTCAGAAGGATTTTGACCGACTGTGAAAGTGGTTTTTCACAAGAAAAAACGTTCTTACCAATTCTGCTGTATACTGCTATCTATGTAAATATGTTATTTGAGGAGTAACGTCTGCTAACGTAAACTAAATGTTTACAAATGAAGCGAAAATTGATAAATTTAATGATTCGGACAGGATGCCACACTAAGGCATGTCGAAGCAACTGGTTGAAAAATTCAATGGCTCTGACATCTGATTCGGTGGTCAAATTGGGAGGACGCCAGTGTTGGCCCTGAAAGCCGTTGGAAACGCAGGTTCGAATCATTAAATGTTTCAATTTTCGCTTCATTTGTACTAAACATTTATGTTATTTGAGGGTTGGTATCTATATTACATTATTTCATATAGCCGAACGTTTTAGGAAACCAATCACCATTTAAGTGTACATATCCCTCAGATGGTTAGAAATATGACATTTAAATTAAACGACTTTTTTTGCATTGTCGCAATTAGATGAAATTTAATGACGTGCCATACAAACTTTTACCTTCTATTTATCCTTCATATCTAAGGGTCCTAATCCCTTAAGAGAGAGTTTAGACATTTTTCTCCATGATCAAACACGTTTCTTAACATATAATCAGTGTTACTACCTAGAACAGGGCCATTGCAATTTATTGGTATATATTTGAAACCTTCAGTTTGAATTTTTCATTGATAATTTTTGTTTCAAAAACTACCCGAAATTTACAATATTCACGCAGAAAACTGTTTTTTTTTTAACTTATTTTTGACTGCACGCAATAAAAGCATGAAATAGCTATGTTACTTTCTAGAACTCGGGGAACTAGTCACTTCAAAAAATTGGTTGATTTTATCAATATATTTGTCATACCTAATATGCAATATATTTTTGTAAAGGAATAAGGCCTCCTAATCCATATTAATTCTGATATCTAAGCCATATTAATGTTACCAACGCCATCTTACAACCATGCAACTAACTAACTAACTTGGTTGCATATACAACTAAGTTTCGAGTTTTGTGGTAAACGCGTTTACCCCGAATCGGTTGTCCTGACTGACCTTACTGCAGTTTTTTGGAAATTTGTCATTTTATTTTTTTCTTTAAGCACGTACAATAAAAAAATAAATACAACGAAAAACTTTCACGTTTATAGTGTAAATATAAGATCACAAATCTCCGGTTCTCGGCTCTCAATACCACTTCACCACATTTGATGTGAAGACCCTGGGCCCGTGGGGTTCAAGTGCAAGAGTTCTTTTTAAGGAATTTTCGTCGACACTACTGGTGACCAAAAGGCTGGCAGCTTCCTCGCTCAGCGGTTTAGTATAGCAATACAGCGAGGTAATGCTGCCAGGGTCTTTGGTACGGGACCCCCATCTCTAGACATAGTTTAGTTTTAGATTTAGTTAATATTAGGTACACTAGATAAATATATTTATATAGACGTATTTTTAATGAGTATTGTTAATCTGTTGGGTTATCTCTAATGTAGTATTTAAAACTTTGATTTATTACAGAAAAAACAACATAAAATGATATACGTATATGCAGCGGGACCCCATGTAATTGTGGTTTAAGTTCTATATAATCGAGTTGGTATATATTTCTACCTCTCGATTTATGTACTTTTAAATTTCTACCTTTGTAAATTAATGAAAAAAAAAAAATTCTGTGCCAGCGGGCCCTTTGTTAATTGTAAGTTTACAGACTAAATTAATTACTATTCATGGAGTCTCTTATTTCTACCTTCCAAATAACTTTTCACTACACCCTAGATATAAATAGTTTTTGAGAAATACGCGTTCGAAGATTTTGTCCTTCTAGCAGGGCCCTTTGGTATTTAGTGACTTACATGACCCCAGGTAATTTAAAAAAAACAGCCAGTTATTTCTACCTACTAACTGAATCAATTATTACCAACTTGCTAGTGACAGGTTTAGTGATAATATGATACAATAATATTTTTTATATTTTTTTTTTCTTGAAAGCACAGGCTTTCAGCACAGGGTTGGTAGCAAGTTGCTAGTGACAGCACTAGCAAGTTGGTCACAATTGATCCAGTAGGTAGAAATAACCATCTGTTTTTTAAAATTACCTGGGGTCATGTAAGTCACTAAATACCAAAGGGCCCTGCTAGAAGGTCAAAATCTTCGAACGCGTATTTCTCAAAAACTATTTATATGTAGGATGTAGTGAAAAGTTATTTGGAAGGTAGAAATAAGAGTCTCCATGAATAGTAATTCATTTAGTCTGTAAACTTACAATTAACAAAGGGCCCCGCTGGCACAGTATCATTTTTTTTTCATTAATTTGCAAAGGTAGAAATTAAAAAGTACATAAATCGAGAGGTAGAAATATATAACAACTCGATTATATAGGACTTAAACCATAATTACATGGGGTCCCGCTGCATATACGTATATCATAAAATGAAAAAAAAACGAAACCTTAACAAACTTAAATTATGATCTAATTAAACCTAACTTAAACTATTGGAACCTAAACTATATGTACATATATCCCCTATGTCGCTACCATTGGGTAGGGTGCCCAAAAGGCTGGCCGCGTTACCTCGCTGGATGGCAATGCCACTGCGTAGTTAATGTAGGTAGTTGTAGTGGTGATATTTCTGACAGATAATTATGTCATTAGAATGGTCGAACATAAATTGCCCGTTTGATGTGAAAGCGAATAAATATAAATTCATGTATATTTAATATATTTTTTATTTGATATGTAAAATATGTTACTTTCAAGGTATTATCGTCATTGATTGATTCAATGATTAAACGAGTTATTTTTTCAAGGTTTTTTTAAACAACACTAAGAAATTCACTCGCGATCCTAAGAGATATCTTAACAAACCTTCTTGCTTCGATCGTCGTCGGACCAAACAGTAATGATAATTTATGACAGTTACCATCTTTGCCAGCAAGTGATTATTTTCCTACACTAAAACCTTGTTGTGATGACTAGCTACCTAACCTAATGATGTCTCCGTGACAATGACAAGTTTTTTTTTTCTCTTTGGCAATTGAATGTTACCTATGGCACATTATGGAACCGGTTATCTAAAGTTTGGTTTCATTCCAATCCCGATAAATTCCATAAAGTGAACGTAACTTAATTTGTCTTTGTACTTATAATATAACAGTATCACTCTATCAACCTCATATGCCCTGCTGGCTTTAATAACCGCCGGTATGGACCCACCCGTTCCCATTAGTTATCAACTGAGCTTCCATAATTACTAATTCCAAGAAAAACTGATTCTATATTTCATTCACCAAGAAATTACTGAGAAAATGCTGTAATTTTGCTTGGCATTGCGAATTGGTAGTCGTGCCAACAAATTGGATTAAATTTATTTAGTCCCCCCCTCAAATTGAGCTAATTGGCTAGTTGATGGTTTGCGATTAATTTAAAATAACTGAAAGGGTCGATTTAACACTTTCGGCGATTCCTAATTAACTCGGGGCGTTAGTGTAACGATCTTCTAAATGATTATTTACTCGGCCGGTTTTTCTACCGAGCGCTGATTAGTTTAGAAAGCTGGTATTTTTTACATTAGCCTTCCTTTTTTAATTTGTATTTAATAATTAATATTTTTATAATAATTTGTATTTTAATTTTAATTAATAGAAATGATGTTTTTATAATTTATTGACTTGTAAAATGTTGATATTTTATCAATAAATGAGTATGAGTATGAATTTGTGTTTATTACCGAATAACAGTCAACGTAGATACGTTGACTGTTATTCAGTAATAAACACAAATTATAACAGGTCTATATCGCGATATTTTTTATTTACCTTCATAATCTAACGTTGTGGCACAGTTGTGGCGTAATATTGGTCCACACTCCGTGGTCTCAGATGTACATCTTAATAATTTGTGTTAATTATGTGTCACAGACAACCCCCACTAGACGGAGCATGTAAGGCGACCCGCGCGCACCAACGATATGGTACGGCAGAACATTAAAGTATTAACACGGCGGCCACCGTTTGGTTGTCAGAATAAAATATAATTTAATTGTCTTCCAAGAACTGTACCCACCCTATTAATACATTTTTAACCCCATCGAACGTTACTCCTAACGCTCCCTCGCCCTCCCCTGCAACCTTAACCTGGTTTCCTTAGTGTTTGATCTGCACCCTCTTTAAATATACAGTATGCGTACTTATGCAGTTAAATAACAGTAGTTCACTTTCTAGCACAACGTTAATGAGCTATTGACCTTATTAAATCGACCTTTCCTAAAAGGGTTCAACGTACATTGTTTCTACAATGACACTCGCAAATGTCAGCTCCTACATGTTTACAAATAGATTTTGCCGCAGCTTCGTCCACCACGAAGTCGGGTCTAGGCTTTGTGATAGCCCCGATTTAGAAATATTTTGGTTTTAACACGGACATAAACATACAGGGTGTAATCGTAACGTATTTTTGACATGAGTTTTTAGTTTTTTGATATCTCTTAATAACGAAATCATCACTTGGTCACACTTAACGATTACACCCTGTATAGATTTTTGGTACACGCTGTTTTGATTATGAAACTTCAATCTGACTGGGTTGGCCATACGCTCTGAAGGCCTGAAAGAATTTGTATGGAGCATTGTGTAGTTACACAAATATTCTCCATACGAATCGTTTACGCAGTCACTGGCGACTACGGTCACGTTAACTCATGGTAAAGGTATGAATGTGATGAAACGAAATCAAACGATATACTCAAGACCTTTTGGAATAAAGAGTAATTGAGTACGCTACTATCTTCCCGGACACAGGATCATTAAGTTAAGTAGGGTAAATCGCCAATAACTGGCTACCGTTCAATAACTGGCCACCTCATACTAAAAATGAACTCTGTTCGTTTGCAGGCGAACAGAGTTCATTTTTAGTATGAGGTGGCCAGTTATTGAACGGTGGCCAGTAATTGGCGATTTACCCTATATCATGATCGCACGACTTCGGCTAAATAAATTCTTATAGCACAGTAGCCATCAATGTACTGGTAACTAGAAGCGCCTGCAACAAAGCCTGCGATACATAATCATAATATGACAATTGATACATTGCACCTATAAAGCATCTGCGAAACGCATTAACCGCCTCATTTCTGTACAGTCTAACGTGGAATCAAAGCCGAACGCCAGTGATAAATGTCGCGTATGAATGGCCGCCGGTGTAATAATTTATCGTACTATCTCTCGAGTCCACTCTGCCCGATGATCCGGGTAACGTATTGTAGGTGCGATACCGTATGACGTTGTATGGTGAGTTCTAATATTATAGTTAGCGTTTTTTTTATAAATAAAGTATTTTACCCTCTCCACGCATATTTATATATATCTAGTGGAAGCGCAGCCTATTTGTAGTGGCTATCTACTAAGCACAGCAGCTAGCATATTTCTAAAATTACAGGCACAAAGTCAAACTATACCAAAGCCGATAAATAATTGTCGCCTGTGACTATGACTACTTTTGATACACTGCACCTATAAAGCAGCGGTTATCTACAAAACGCCTTAACCGCCTCATTTCTGTACAGTCTAACGTGGAATCAAAGCCTAACGCCAGTGATAAATGTCGCGTATGAATGGCCGCCGGTGTAATAATTTATCGTACTATCTCACGAGTCCACTCCGCTCGATGATCCGGGTAACGTATCGTCGGTGCGATACCGTATGACGTCGTTTAGAGAAGAGTTTTGAAATTGTAGTAAACGTGAGGGTAAACTCGCTACGCATGTTCGCGTATAATAATTGATGGGGACATTGAAAAAAAAAAGATGTGTTAACGGTAACTCAAAATTGTTACTTAGATAAATCTGAGGACTGATAACTGAGGGCTACTATAGGTAGTTACCAAAATAAGTTATGTAAAATTAGCATAATTTGGTTAATAATAAGCACAATTTGATTTCTCCAAGTAGTTAAACTAGTTGAGCTATTTTTTATTCTGTGTATCTGGTGGTAATGCAACCTTTCTGTCATAGTGCCTATGTATAAGCACAGTATCCATCATATTACTAAAACCAAAGGCACAAAATCACACTACTAAATCCATGTAATGTACGACGTGGAGAGGTTCGTAATTGTAATGAAGGTTTTGTTCTACAATTAATTACAGATGTTTAATAAATTATATTAAACGGGTTCAAGAGTGACTCTGGTTAGGTGCTCTACAGTGTACAGGTGTTCGGTCTTTGGGAGCCTGCCAATAGGCTAGTTGACTTGACTCATGTCATATTGTCATAAACTAATGTTTGTGCCGTATAGTATTTAGGAAAGGAAAACCTAAATATATATTTTTCAATTCATAAAAGTGAAAGATGGCTGAAAAAATTGAAATTGAAAAAATGGTTTTTAATCTGTATTTTGCAATGCTTAAAACGCTGTCCGCCTTTTTCGCTAATAAAAGTGACGTCATCGGTCCTGTAAAAAAAACTGAAAGTCTACTTTGACGACTTCGAATAGTGCCGTCCCTCTTGATCTCCTGTCAAAGTATATTGGAGTGAGCGGAATGGCACTATACGGCGGTCTAATTTCGAATATTTACACGTAATTCTAAGTCACGCCACAGATTAGCAAAAGGCAAAAATGACGCACGGCGTTTTTGACTGTTCATGAATTTTCGAATTTTCAATTGATAAAATTTAGCTTTCTAGCCTTTCACAAAAATATAAGACTTTTTTTAAAGCTAGTAAGATCATTATTAACCATTTCAAATATATTTCAAAACTGGATCAACTAACCTATTATTAATTGTACCTCATGTGGAGTTATCTGTGGTTTGTATAAGTTATACCGCTTTCTCAAACTCAAACTTTTTAATCCACACATATTATAATATAAAAATAAACATCAAAATTGCACCCTGCGAGGGGACAGCAATTAACTTAATTAACTTAATACTATTTAGTCTAACGGAATTATCCAACTATTTTACAATCTAAAAGCTTTCTTGTTTGTTTAATTTATGTAAAAATAAGACGAACCCTGCAATGCGAAATAATAACATCGGTATTCAACACTTCCACAAAAATCTTCAAAAAATTGTTCTCTCCTTTGTAGTGATTATTTATTTTTACTTGTATCTAATCTAAGTATTTTGTCTAGTGCTAATTGAAATAATTTACATGTTCCTATACCTTTTGTTTTGCGTATGGCTTTTTTAATTTTGTAATTTGTAATAAGTAGTCAACATGTCCGTATTAAAATCCAACTACTATACTACATATGGCAATAAAAGCTTGAAAAGATTTCGTAACCTTTACCATCACTCTCCGTGCTTTTATAGACTCCCGAACCGCATAGCAAGTCGAAAAAACGTGTATTCCATTCGGCTCAAAACTCGTAGATTTCGATTCGGCTTCAGTTTGGAGCCTTCTAATCTGGGTTGCGTTACGCTAGGAAATGAACCCGCACCGCTTGCCAAAGCCGAATATACAATAAAAGGTTGTATAGATATGTGGATTTCATAGCGAGATACGACATTTTACTGTAGCACTGCCGAATGCATGTTGGCACTGGGATACGCACTGGCGAAACTTTTTATCGCGATAAGTTTTGGAGTGGAAGTGGAGGATAGTAGAAAGGATTTTTTTCTGCATACGTGTGGAAATTTGAGCAAGTTCGAGTAGGGTACTGATGGATCCTAATTAGTACTGTCTGAATACAAAATCTTTAATATATAACATTGGCATAGAAACGACTTTCTAATTTAATTTTGTTACCAAGCTTCACAACCAATTGCGTTGCGTTATACATGCATAACTGATATAAAATATCGTTTGTGTGTGGTTTTCGTGAAGATAAAAAAAATATTTAGTCTTTAATATTTAAGTGTATCACTATAATAATATACAGGATGGAACATTTGTAAGGACTGAGCTGTCAAGATAGTGTCATCTGAGTGATCTACAATCGACCTATTATAATTGTAAAGCTGGATTTAAAAGTAAAAAAGGCATCAAAATGAAATATTTTTATATCAGTGACAACCCTACGAATTCAAAGGTTTTATTACATTTTAAATTAATACCTGTTAACCTAAATGTTCAAAAGATGCTAGGGTTGATATGTGCAATTTTTTACACTAATTTTTAACAAACTGTATCTCAAAAATGGATAGAAATAGTTCATTGGTGAAAAATGAAGTATTCAGTCCGAACAATTCCCTGTTTGCTTAAAAGTCCTTCGCTCTGTTCCACCCTGTATATATTGACGACGCGTTTGGCTCGGTTGGTAGACACCTGCCTACTGAGTCGGCGGTCCCGGGTTCGAATCCCGGCCGGGGCAAATATTTGTGCAAAATATTTGTTCTTGGGTCATGGATGTTATCTATATCATCATCATCATCATCATCAGCCTATTCTTGTCCACTGCTGGACATAGGCCTCTCCAACTGCACGCCATTGTAAGCGATCCTCGGCTACTCTCGTCCAGCTTTTGCCAGCCACCCTGCACAGATCATCGCTCCACCTAGTCTGAGGGCGTCCCACACTACGCTTGCCGATCCGCGGTCTCCACTCAATAACACGTTTACCCCACCGGTTATCGGTTCTTCGGCTAATATGGCCAGCCCACTGCCACTTCAAATTGCTAATTCGGTGAGCTATGTCGGTAACTTTGGTTCTCTGACTGTTATCTATATATGTATTTATATATTATGTATATCGTCGTCTAGTACCGATAGTACAAGCTTTGCTTAGTTTGGGACTTGGTCGATTTGTGTATGACTGTCCCTTCATATTTATTATTATTCCTTTATTTATTTCGTATCTTTGGTTAGGTTTTTACAATATTTGTATATAAAAAGTAAAATACAATAAAGAAATTACAAAATATATAAAGACATTATAAAAAACCTAACCTAGGGTGCCGCCGGCAGCGGGGCAGGGCCCAGGCTACCGGTGGTTAGGGCTGCAGAGAGAGGAACCTCCTGACAATGCGCGCCGTGTCCTGGAGTACCGCCTTCTGTATCTGGCCCTTGATCCAGCCATCTAGCGAGAGTCTCTTAAGCTGTTTGTCGAGACTCTTCGCTATAAGACCGTTCGCCGAAACGACTATCGGGACAATTGTTGTATCTTATAAATATAAGGTTGGCAACACAGGGTGGGGAACTGTCAGTGGTGATGGGATGTCAAGATAATAATAAAAAGCATGTGCATTAAACCTCGAGTATTAATTAATTACTCCAACGATCTCCGTTGAAAAACAGGGATACAACATTGGCGACGAGGATGGGATGATCCACATCAGTGTTTGTGTAAATTGTAAAAAAAAAAGTGTGCATACTTGCTAAGCATTCGTGGTTTGACATAGGTAACCTAAAAATTATGAGTAATGCAGTCAGTTGAAGATCTGATCAAACAAGGAAAGAAAGCTTGGATACAGGAGAAAACGAAAGAAGAACTAATAGAGATTGCTAATACATTAGCGCAGACGGCATTATTTTCAAACGAAAAAAATACAATCGCTGAAGTTCGACAATATTTACGCGATTGTTTGGAGGATGCAAGAATTGCAGCCGGGCGAGTTAACTTAAGCATGGCGTCGATTACTGGCTTAGAACCATTTACTGGCGATAACTGGAATGCATACCAGGAACAATTTGAATGTTTTGTGATGTTGAATGACATTCCCGACGCTAAAAGAGTGCCATTGCTGATAACTAAATTGAGTACAAATGTGTACCAATTATTAACTAACTTGTGCACACCGAAATCCCCAGTCCAAGAAACTTACAAAAACATATGTGATAAACTTAAAAACTACTATCATCCTGTCAAAAACTATGCACTGCATCAAGCAGAATTTAGGAAAAGATGTCAAAAATCCAATGAATCAATTGATGAGTATATTATGGAGTTGAAGAAATTGTCCAAAAACTGCAATTTCACAGATTTAAATGGCGAGATAAAAGAAAGGTTACTGAATGGTACATATTGTGTCAACCTTTGACAACGGTATCTGTAAAGGTACTGAAACGTCAGGGAGGCTCAAATAATTAATATACGCGATATAATCCGTTTAAATTGTTTTATTTAAATATTGTGATTCTGTAAAGTTTGAATTGCTTAAACAAGCGGACCAATCATTGGACATGCTGACTCATATTGCAAAGACAGTGGAGACAGCGTACAAATTGGCATTCAGTAACAACAGGGAGCAGGAGCAGACACAGATGTTTAGATTACAAGGCAAAAATTTCACAAGGAATAAAAGTAATAATATCCGGCAGAATGCAGCACCGGGAAACAAACAAAACCCTACCTGTTTTTGCTGCGGTAAAAGTGGACATATAAAGGCTCAGTGTTCATTGCGTGAAAAATATTGTAGTGAGTGTGGTTTAAAAGGTCATATTTTCAAAGTGTGTGGTAAAAATAGGGAAGTGAAAGTTAAAACGGTCAATTTAGTAGACAGTACAAGTTTAGAAAATTCTCAACCAAATGAAGAAAAAACAAATATCTGTGAAAATGCTGAAATGTATGATTTATTTTATTTTAGTGATAGTGGTAAAATTCCTTCAGCTACATTAAAAATCTCTGTGAATGAAAAAGTGTTGGAGTTTGAAGTTGACACAGGAGCAGATGTGAGTACAATCACTTTAGCTGAAAAACAGATGTATTTTCCAAATTTAGAGATAAAAAAGCAAAATGTTGTATTCACAAATTTTGACCAGTCGACTTCAATACCCTTGGGAATTATCGATAATTTATCTGTGGAATATGAATCTGTAAAAGTAGATAACCAGCGACTATTTGTTGTAAGAAATGACATGCCTAAAATAGTTGGAAAGGATTGGCTCTCTTTGTTGCAACTGTGGCCTCCAAAGTTTAAACAAAATATCTGTGAGGAAGCTATGCAGGTAGTTGATCAAGAAGTTACTAAAGATAAATTAACCACAGACATAAAAAAGGAGTTTTCAGACATTTTTGAGCCGGGGATGGGTGTGTATAAAGGTGAGCCAATCCACTTGTCAATGAAATCAGATGCTAAACCTATATTTATGCCTGTAAGAACCGTTCCATATGCACTAAAAAATAAAGTTAAAGAAGAAATTAAAAGACTGATTGAAAACAAACGCATAGAGCCCGTGGAGTATTCAGAGTGGGGTACTCCAGTGGTGCCAGTCCTTAAGGCAGATGGAACGGTTCGATTGTGTGGTGATTATCGAATTACCATAAATAAGTATTTGCAGATTGACCATTACCCATTGCCAACATTAGATAATATATTAATGAAAATGCAAGGCAACAACTACTTCTGTGAGTTGGACTTACAAGAGGCTTACCTACAAGCGCCTTTAGACGAAGACTCTCAGAAGTTAGTTACCATTGTGACTGAAGAAGGAATCTATAAATACTTATATCTGCCTTACGGTGTCAGCACTGGACCTGGATGTTTCCAAAGGTTGATAACACAAAAATTGAATGGCTTAGACATAATAGTATATATAGATAATATATACATATATGGAAAAACTTTACTAGATACCTATAACAAATTAAGGCAGGTTCTTCACAGACTAAAAGAATCAGGGTTAAAATTAAAAATGAATAAATGTAAATTCTTTGAAGATAAACTAAACATTTTCGGTTTTGAAGTGAATAGAACAGGTGTAAAAATTATCAAAAGTAACATAGAACCTCTGCTAGCTATGCCGCCACCAAATAATGTAAAGATGCTAAAATCATTTTTAGGAAAAGTAAATTATTTTAACCGATTTTTGCAAAATATGGCTATAACTTTGAAACCATTGTATGATTGTTTAAAAAAAGATAAGTTTGACTGGACGGATGAATGTGATCAATTGATCATGCATTTTTAGAAATAAAGAAAGCTTTAGGAAACACTTCCTCGCTGTCGCATTTCGACCCAAACTCAACCATTATATATTGACATGTGACTCTGCAGACAGTGGTGTAAGCGCTGTCCTATCTATAAAAGATTAAAAATAATGTAACAAGACCAGTAGCGTTTGCAAGCAAAAAATTGAATGACACCCAAGTAAAATACCCCATCTTGGAAAAGGAAGCTTATGCTATAATTTTTGGAGTTAATAAATTTTATGAGTATTTATTTGGCCAAAAATTCATATTGCAAACAGACAATGAAGCATTATCTAAAATATTGGGACCTAAATATGGTATACCTAAAATGGCAGCACGGCGCTTACAATACTGGTCCATTTTTTTGAGTGCCTTTGATTATGAAATTCAGCACATTCAATCAAAACATAATTGCGCTGACTATTTATCAAGGGTGGCAAAATGCCAAAATGAAAATTTTAAAAATTCGGAAGTTGTCAATAAAAGTTACGAGACTACTACTGTACATTATATAAATAAGTCTGATTTAAATACACTAGACTGGAAAATTGTTCAAAGTAAAACGAAAAAGGATAAAGTTTTATGCGATGTGCTGAGATATTGTAGAGATGGCTGGCCACTAAAAAATTATTTGGGTGAAGGCTATGAACCATATTTTAAAAGGAAAAATGAGATATCTATGGAAAACGATTGTCTATTGTGGGGGTACAGGGTAATAATACCTGAAGGTATTAGGGATGAAACAATGCAAGAGCTGCATGCCAGCCATTTAGGAATAACGCGAATGAAAGAAATTGCCAGATCTTACTTTTGGTGGCCAGGCATAGATCAGGAAATTGAAAATGTAACAAAAAACTGTTTAGTATGTTTGCAAAACCATAAAAATCCTGTAAAAAATAAATTATCAATGTGGCCGCAACCACCTACTGTATGGAATAGGTTGCATGCAGATTTCTTGGGTCCATTGTATTCAAAAATGTTTTTGATAATTGTAGATGCATACTCAAAATGCCCAGAAGCAGTTGCCATGACTAATATAACTGCGAAAAAAACAATTGAAGTATTCAAGAGCATTTTTATACGCTATGGGTACCCATTAAATCTGGTCACTGACAATGGTCCTACATGGACTAGTGGAGAATTTAAAAATTATTGTAAAATGGTAGGAATAAAACAAATTTTCACCCCGCCATACCATCCGGCCACAAATGGTTTGGCCGAACGTTTTGTTGAATCATTTAAATCTCACATAGTAAAAATAGTAGAAAGTGGTTATAATATTGAATATGCTTGTAATCTATTCCTTTTCGATTATAGATGTACTGTACACAAAACTACAGGTCAGAGCCCCGCAAAATTAATGTTGGGTAGAGAGTTGAGATGTCGTTTCTCTTTACTCAGGCCTAATCCAACTAGCGATAAAATTGATAATGAACACATAAAAGTAACAATGAATAGTAAGGATGTGTACAAAACTTTTTCTTCCGGTGAAAAAGTTATGGTAAAAGACTTGAGGCAAAATCGAAAAAGCTGGTCTCTAGGTAAAATCACTAAAGTCTTGATACCGGGAGTAACATTCATGGTGGAGGTGGAAGGGTTAACATGGAAACGACATGCCAACCAGCTACTTAAATGCGGTCAGTTACTAGACCCAGGATAATAATGTTTTCATTTTTTTTTAAGTGTGGGAGAGTGTTGTATCTTATAAATATAAGGTTGGCAACACAGGGGGGGGAACTGTCAGTGGTGATGGGATGTCAAGATAATAATAAAAAGCATGTGCATTAAACCTCGAGTATTAATTAATTACTCCAACGATCTCCGTTGAAAAACAGGGATACAACATCGTCGAGTCAACATCCCACATGGCGGTCACCTCGTGAGCTAAGTCAAGGTACTTGCTGAGTTTGTCCTTCTCGGCTTTCACGAGGTTCTCGTCATGTGGGATGGTGATGTCGACGAGCACTGCCTGGCGCTTGGATCGATCTAACAACACGATATCAGGCTTATTGGCTACAATAGTCCTGTCCGTGATGATAGATCGATCCCAATAGAGCGTGGCACGACCATTTTCGAGAACTGGCATCGGTGCGTACTTATAGTACGGCACCTCAGACCCCACAAGACCGTATCCAAGAGCAAGTTGCTGGTGAATGATCCTGGCTACTTGGTTATGTCTGTGCAAGTTCTCGCCGTAAGCAAGATGAGAACAACCGGAGATTATATGCCTGAGTGACTCACCGGGACAGCGGCATGCCCGACAAATGTCGACCGTACCGTCCTTCAGGATATATCTCCGGTAATTGTTCGTCATCATTACTTCGTCCGCAATTGCACAGACAAAACCTTCGGTTTCCCCGAAGAGATCTCCGAAGCGTAGCCAGTTCACCGACGCGAGCAGATCTACATCGGGCCCCGTAAGGGCCTTGTAGAACCGCCCGTGTAGCTCCTTGCTCTTCCATACAGCCCTGCGGTCATCGGTGGTAAGCACCTTTGGTCTACGCCAGTTCTCGTTTGCTAAGGAGAGAGAGGTGAGGCCTTTGTCAACTGCTACTACATCGCGATGAATCCCACACTCGTTGTTTAGGAAATACTCCCTAAGACTGCACACCTCGCGGTTATGGAGGTCCTTGGCATTTAAAAAGCCACGGCCTCCACACTTACGCGGGATGTACATTCTCATAACTGACGAGCGTGGGTGCCTCATGCGGTGTGTAGTGAGCAGCTGACGGATCCTCGTATCCAGGGCGTCCAGCTCAGTCTGAGTCCACTTTAGTATGCCAAAGGAGTAAGTGAGCAGAAGCATCACCCAAGCGTTGAAGGCGCGCGCCTTATTGCCACCGGACAAAAGACTGTTAAGTACTTTTGTTAAACGACAAAAGAAACGCTCCTTCAACGCCTGTCTAATGTCTCCGTCCGCAATACCCAATGACTGTGACATACCAAGGTACTTGTAGGTTTCAACTTCGGAGATAGACCTGAGGGACATTGTCTCAGAAAGCTGTAAGTTCGCGGAATTTACGACTTCCACCAGATCCTGGCGTTTTGGTGCATACAGCTTAAGATCATCCATGTACAGCAGATGAGAAATGACCTCACCTCCTCATCGAAGCCGGCAACCTAGTCCTGAATCCTTTAGCAGAGTGCTGAGTGGATTCAGGGCTAGGCAGAACCACAGAGGACTCAAACTGTCACCCTGGAAAATACCTCTCTCAATCCTTATCAAGTCCTGCGGGCCAGGGGGGCCATCCCCGCCACCTGGTTGACGAAGGACTGTGGTCCACTGCCTCATGCACGCGCCTAAGAGGGATCTCTTATTATTATTATTTATAATAATAAATATAAGTGTGAAATTATTTTTTTTTTGTCTGTTTCTTCTCTTAACAAGATTTAGATGAATTTTCTAAGACGATAGTTTCATCCTTGGGGAAGGAAATGATAGTTTTTATCCCATGGAAATAAGAGTGGTGTTTGTATAGGGTAACACAATCTCTGTACAAAGTCGCGGTCAAAATCCAGTAAAATATTACTCTGATACTTATTGCGAACATCTAAAAGAAAATATTCTGTAATGTTTAATTCTGTATTTAAGAGGCCTTATTCCTTTTAAAATGCTGATTGCTTTAGACATTTTTCTTTATGATCAAACATGTTTCTTAACATATTATTGATTACTACCTAGAACAGGGCTATTGGGATTTATTTGTATATATTTAAAACCTACAGTTTAAATTTTTCATTGATATTTTTTGTTTCAAAAACTACTCGAAATTGACAAAATCCACGTGGAAAATTAGTTTTTTTTTCAAGTTATTTTCGACTGCACGCAATAAAAGCATGAAATAGCTATGTTACTACCTAGAACTCGGGGAAAAGTATTATTGACTTCAAAACGTTGGTTGAAATTATCAATATTATTGTCATAATATGAAAGATTTTTTTTTATATAAGGAAATAGGCCTCTTACAGATTAGATTAAATTCTAATCAACAATAAATTGATCTCTCGCTGTCTTCATATGTGCATTTATAGATTATATATATAACATAATACATTAGGTACGTCGCCCGCCGCGAAAACGATCACCATTAATCTAATTTCCGGTGTCCAGGAAAGATTTATCGCCGTGCAAAGTTTGCACTTAGCGCCATTTGGCGCTAAAGTTATTATTAACAATTACTTTGATGATCGCGCGAAATAATAACAATGTTGGTGGCTTAGTTCCCTTGTTTATGATGCATGGGAAAATTTAATTAAACGCTTCATTTGGAACACTGGCGAAGTTGCTTTTTAGTGTTCACGGGTAAAACGAATGTTGCAATGTAGTGAAACATTAATAAACTGTTTGGAATTTTCATACGGGAAAACTTAATTTTCGTTGACGAAAATAGGTTACTGAAAAATCCGTCGTCTATTGCCCTACCTTAGCCCTAAACATGTTTTCTATTCTAATATAAAATTGTAAAATCCAATGTCAGTTGCCTTACTGGACAACGCAATGAAGATTTTATAAATATATTATGGATACTAGGTACATAGCGGTTGCTAACGACACCACCTATCGGCTGGAATATTATTACAGCCACTTTGCAACAAAATGGCTGACTTCATCATTATCATCATCATATCAGCCGATATACATCCACAGCTGGACAAAGGCCTCCCCAAAGTTCTCTACAGAGATCCGTTGCGCCGCCCTCATCCAATTTCTGCCCACGACCCTAACCAGGTCGTCGGTCTCACGCTGCGTCTTCCAATCCGCGGTCGCAGCTCAAGAACCTTTCTACCCCAACGGCCATCTGTTCTACAAGCAATGTGCCCCGCCCACTGCCACACTTGTATTTGGCGACTGTCTGAAATATTGCAGTACAACCTTGGTTCAAAACGGGTGGCAGATTAACACAATTTGTATTTTTCCTCTTCCGCGAACGACAGTGGCACTAAGTGGTATCGAAGTGTGATGCTATTATTTTACTTTGTGAAACCCTTTTGAGTTTACAGTTGGATATTGCAGACAGTTATCATATTGCGCACACATTGCACTACATATTCAGTGTGCTGTTGGTTTGTTGTCCCCGTTCACGCATACTATCAATCTATTATCACGAGGTGTTTAATGAATTTCAATTATTCACGGGCAGGGGCTAATAATCGGTTGTCTAACGCTTTTGAGCCTCAATTTGATACGCAACTTGTATTCAGTTGAAATTTGTGGCCGTTGTGGGTCAATACTACTTGATGGTTTTGTGAAGTGTCATTGGGTTGAAAACGAAAATGCATTTAAATTGTGATTGATTTAAAAACGCATATCGTTTTCGAGAAAAATAAAAACAAAAAGAGGCTCAGACGCATCTATCAAAAATCTGGTAAGTGTTAACAATATTCTGGAAAAAATCCGTAATAGGGATAAGTTTACCCTTGTACATGTTTTATCTGTTATGAATGTATTTGAAGAAGCTCGACTCGAGCACTCGACCCAAACCTGCCGACGCTTACACTTTTAACAGCGATCAGGAAGGGAGTAGGTTAATATTCTTCAAACAACCGATAAATTATATATGTTGATTATATAACATAATAGAGCAAAGGAACATAGAAACAATTTAACTTAAGCACACACACGCACACTTCGTGTTACCACCGCAAGGAACACCAGCTGAAAGAGAGCCTGGCGCTCTGGCGCAGCCCTTGTATTGACTATCAATCACCGCCTGTATATCACCCGTGGTGACCCCAACTTCATCCTTGACTAGATCCTTGAATAGATGGCGCCACAGTCGGCGCTGCAACGCTGATGATGTACTTGCACCCACCGCCAACACAAGGGCAACTTTATTGCGCACAGCTTTGAATGTTCAAAACTAGAGATATGCCGTTCTGGAAAACGTTTTGCGATTTGTCCATACAATTTAGGGCCGGTGCGCTGGATCATTGTTCTGCGCGCCCGTTGGCCCCGTCCTTAAAATATGTACGTCTATGGTACGTACCTATTTGGTTAACTTCGTCGGGTCTTCACATCGCCAATTCCACAATGTCTGAAGACGAAAGTTTTCAATCAGTGCGTCCTACCCGTAATGACTTACGGTGCCGAGACGTGGACACTCACGGTTGGGCTGGTCGACAAATTTATAGTCGCTCGAAAAGCTATGGAAAGGGCAATGCTCGGAGTATCTTTGATTTGAAGGATCGAATTCGGAACCAAGTGATCCGCCAGAGAACCAAAGTTACCGACATAGCTCACCGCATTAGCAATTTGAAGTGGCATTGGGCTGGCCATATTAGCCGAAGAACCGATAACCGGTGGGGTAAACGTGTTCTTGAGTGGAGACCGCGGATCGGCAAGCGTAGTGTGGGACCTCAGACAAGGTGGAGCGATAATCTTTGCAGGGTGGCTGACAAGAGCTGGATGAGAGTAGCCGAGGATCGTTCACAATGGCATGCAGTTGTAGAGGCCTATGTTCAGCAGTGTTCAAGACTATAGGCTGATGATGATGATGATGATGATGATGATGATGATGGTAGGTACCTATTTATATTCATTGAATATAATTAGCCTACGATTCTTAGAAGCTAACCTTGAAGGCGACCTAGATATCCAGTGAAATAGTTATTCCTTCTGAATAAATGAACTTCAGTCCGCAGCCTAACCTTGTTATATTCCTGTTGAACAATTCTGAAAAGGCGTAACGTCGTAAAGTTTTCATTTCACTTACGTCTTTTATCAGTAGAACGCTATCACAGTAGATTCAGGTATTGCGGGTTAGTAGGCCTTGAAACATGAAATTAATCTATTTTGAGACGATTTCATTAGAATTTTTATCTGCTTTTAACCTATTTAAAGTCCTAGACTCGACTTCGGACTTCGTCCTAGTTGACTAATTAACTAACATTTTTACTAGTAGCTTCTAGAGCTGTAGATTTCGCGAGTTTGTTTGCAAATTGAAATATTTTACCTTGAAATTATCTATTTTGAAAAAATAAATCGATTCAAAGAAACTGCGCTCAAATTAGTATTTTTGTTTTATTTTATTTATTTATTATTATTATACAGGGTAAAAAAACTTAGACATAAGAAAGTTCCTACAAAACTGTATTCACAGTTTGACTGTAGGTATCGTCTCTGATTATTGACACACAGATACACGGACACACAGATACACAGCCACATAGATACACAGATACACAGACACACAGACACACAGACACACATTTTAAACTTATAACACCACTCTTTTCTCGGGTTCAGAGAGTATTAATTATAATGAAGTTATAAATAGTGATAAATCCAAATGGGTCTGTAGGGAGAAAACGAAAGCTACAAGAGATAGAGAAATCTGTTCTTATGAACCATGGCATCAATTTTAGATTTAATAGAAACAACATATTTTTTTTTATAAATCTCATACATAACCGATAATTTAACCTGATCAAAATTTTGTAAGTAATGACATGTCGTATTGTAACATTCTTACAGCGATTTTAACCTGGTTATGTATGAAATGATGTATGGGATTAAAAAAATGCAGTTTTTATTAAATATAAAATCGGTGCAATGGTTCCGAAGAACAAATTTCCCTATCTCGTATAGTTTCTGACCTAGTAGGTATAGTTTCTCCCTACTGACCCATTTGGATTGATCTCTCAGTATATTAATGCATTGTAACGAAACTTTTAATTATTTCCTTCGCAAATGTTATATTATATCCAATATCAAAAATCACACAATCACTCTAACTTCTACATGTAACTTGCTAGGACTTGTGCGAAAATTACTGCCTTTGTGAAGGCATTCTAAGTATAAGTTATTCTAAGTTATAATTGGGACCTTGCGTTTGATTCTGGCGATACTTCGTTAGCTTATCTACACTTATCTACATAGTTAGTCTTTGTTTTATGTAAGGCGTGTACGTCATACATTTAAGATAATCGCACACCTAACCGCTTGACAGCGGACCAGCACCGACTCAACTCATTTTTTCGCCTTCTACACGGCGTCAACCAAACACTAGCAGTACCCTTGCATTGAGTTTACAGTGACTGCTTTTGTGAAAGTATAAGTTATTCGTAGTTATAATTGAGACCTTGCGTTTGATTCTGGCGATACTTCCCTACCTTATCTACATAGTTAGTGTTTGTTTTATGTAAGGCGTGTACGTCATACAATTAAGGTTATCGTACACCTTACCGCTCAACCGGACCAGCACCTCCTCAACTCATCCATCAGTCATGTTCATTGGCTAAATTTAATTTTGTCGTAATAACTGATTCAAAACACTCACGATTGTATGAGATGCATACAGTAACAAGGGAATCGGGGGTTATTATGATGGCAACTCAGGAACAGATTGACATAATCAACCAACCAATGCAAATGAGAGCGTGATGACGTCAAAAGTCTCGTCTCGGACTGTCATATCTTATTTTCTTATACCATGTGTTTTTATCATCCATACTATGTACTATACTTACTATATATTATATATATATATATATATATTATAATAGTATATATGCGAAACTGTGTCTGTCTAGTGTCTGTCTGTTACCTCTTCAGGCTTAAACCGCTGAAACGACTTAGATGACATTTGGTATGGAGATGGTTTGAGACCCGGGAAAGGACATAGGATACTTTTCATACCGAATAAATTTAGTGTTCCCTTGGGATGAGCGGGTAACACCGCGGGGCACAGCTAGTAGAGCTATAAGCGCGACCTCCACTTGACGTAAGCTCGGTAACAGCATAATGATGTTGTCCACGCGCCGTTAGCGTGTGTCGGCGTGTTGACGCCTTTACGTTGATAGGTGTGCGTTGAAATTTCAATTCTCTGTATATTTGCAATACTGAGCTCGAGTTGATGTGGTGCCAATCCGCGGAAAAAGCTAATAGAAAAGCAGACTCTTAAAGTTAGCACAGCATTAAAATTTTGTTTAGAACCGATTATTGATGTTCAGTTTTTTCTGACTCAGGGCTTAATACTATTAAAACAGAAATGTCACTAGCCTAAGAACAAAAAGTACAAACACCACTTTTAAAATAATATCGACACTGTTATACTAGATTTGTATTGAAAATCAGTTTTCTGTAAAGAAGGGTCATGATTTTTTGAAAAATCTCAAAAGCGCGGTAGGATCGACTTTTGATTTGAATGGGCGCACGGCACCATGCCTGTCTGGCGCCATCTATAAGTCAAAATTTACTATGTACTCTCGCGTCGCAACGGCTGAACGGATTTGAATCAATATCGGTACATAGATAACTAGACATCGAACGATAGTTGTTGGATACTTTTTTCTCGAGTACGATAAAGAAAAAAAATACACAGACGGAGCTGCGGGCAACTCCTAGTATAATAATCATTATTATGAAACCAACTGGTATGTTTGAATTTCCTTTTAAAGGGACGGATTTGAAATAAAAAAGCTTTTTATAATGACCTAAGTCATTAGGTAGGGAGCCCTTTCAACATTCAAATTACTCTCTGCACCCTGGAGTGTAGGGCGTTTATGATTCTGAAAATTATAGATTCAAGATTCTGAAGATTTTTTTTGAGTACCAAATGCCTTATTAAAATTTTTAACTATTGCATAAACGTACCTTTCAATTATTGCTCCTGTGTTTGGCGTAGTGATAGTTGCCTATTGATCCGGCGGTCCTGGGTTCAAATCCCGGCAACGGCAAATATTTATTTATTTAAACTTTATTGCACAAAACAAAAGTCAGTAAAAATGGTGGATTTAATATTATGTGTGATGGGCTCGAATGTTTATTCCTGGGTCATGGAAGTTCTCTAGGTATTAAAGCATAATATTTCGACTAATATTCTTTTTTACAATCAAAACAGAGCAACCACTAGTAAAGGGTTAAAGCATCGATAAGCCATTTTTCGATATAGAAATCCCTACTTGTCACTCACAATACTCCAGAGATCTAATTATGAATGTCGAATCTAGCCGCTATCCCTACATATACTATACTTACTTAGCTACGTATAGGTACACCAACGTAAAGGTACGTTCATACTTACCTGTAATTCAGCCCGGATCCGGCTGGCTTATGAATGAAAATATTTCATTCCGAGTGTGATACATCCTCGCTCCGTAATTCGAGCAAGGAAGTCACTACTACGTGAGTGAAGTTTACACACTCACCTTATTGTTGATGTAGGAAGCTGGAAGTGGCTTTAGAAAATACCATTTTTAGTGTCCCGTACCCAAAAGGAGTTTTTCAGGACTTTGATTAAAATATTGATTTAAATAAAATCAAGACGCCCATAACATCTCAACACAAAGAAAAACATGAAATAAACATAAAAAACTTTGTACTACAGCAATTTCAATATTTAGGCAATATAATAACAGAAAACTCGAGATGCACTAACTAACTGCGCTGGCTCAGCGACCCAAAATGAGTCTTGGCCTCCGACACAAGAGCTCGCCATTTTACCCGATCCCCTGCGCAATCTCTCGCCAGTATGTGGCTCCGAGCTCACGCAGATCCTTCTGTACCAGATCTATCCAGCGGTATTTGGTCGACCGACCGGACGACGCCCCGTCGGTCGCCCAAAGTATGCTCTTTTCACCTGCCGATCCTCTCCCATTCGCTCAAGGTGACCGAGCCAGCGAAGATTATGGGCCATGGTCTCACCAATGATATTCGGTTCGGCTACCAGTTCTTGTATTTCGGCATTTTTGAAGATCCTCCAATTGCCATCGTCCGTTTTGACCGGTCCCAGAATTTTTCTAAACACCTTGCGCTCCGCTACTAAAAAGCTATGCGAGATGCACTACAGATATTAATACTAGAATAGCAATAGCTAATACAAAACATAAATTTAAATCAAAAATGGCTAAATCTATTAGGAAAGCATAGCACTGTATACTTGCGAGACGTGGACCATGACACCACGAGATGAGAAAGGCTTGAGGCATTCGAGATTTGTGGTGCTGGCGAAGAATGGATCCCTCCATTCATTAAGCTGAACAGAAAAAGTCACCAATGTAAAAGTATTGGAAAGGGGAGGCGAAGACACATCATCTACTTACCATGTAAACTCGAAGGGAGAAAATGATAGGCCATTTAATACGACACGACAATCCAATACAGAAGATAATAGAGGGAAAAATTGAGGGAAGGAGAGGGAGAGGAAAACCGAGGATTAGATCAGATAAAGAAGAAGGTACACGTCGTGTTGTATCGAGAACTTAAAGAACTGGCGTTAAGTAGAATGGACTGGAGAGAACTGCACCGACTAGATTAAAATTGGTGACCATAAGTTCTTCCATCCCGTGTGTGCTGTCTCTGTATGTGTCCCATGCATGACACAAGAAGGGACAGCATCCGCTCGGAGTACCCCTTATATTTCATTACATCGTCGAAAGGGGCATCTGTTGGTTTCGGCACTGCGCACGCCTCTCAAAGTCCGGAATCATGGTGGCATACAGGTTCAAAATACAGGAATTAATAATAATCTCTATGAACTTAAAATTGAGAAGCGAAATGATGCTTAGGAAAAAACTGTTAGAGTTATTCAAAAACCCACTTCACGATGTAAGTTTTGAATTTTCTCTCGAATTCCATCAGACTTTGTCAATGGCAATGGAACCAACTAAAAAGCCCTTTCAAACAAAAAAAACGGACTAAGTGCCAACCTGACTCGCGCACCGAGGGTTCCATTTCATCCCGTCCCATCCCATAGGTTGTATGTGCAAAGTTAACGTAACCGGGTTCTCCAAATATGATTTTGGAAAAGGAGTATATTTTTGAATGATTTCATTACAATTGTAGTTTAAGATTTTTGCCTATATTTGTGCCTACGAGTAGCATAAGACGGTACTAGCGGATACTTTGATTTCCTTGTAAGTTTGACTTTTTTTAAAGCTTCAAGGGACTGTTGGTCTGAGAATATGGTTTAAATTTCAACTCGGTACCTTCACGCGTTCCTGAGATAAAGGATCTTGACAAACGGACGGACGGACGGACGGAGACCAAAGTTTCCGTTTATTTCCTTTTGAGGTACGGTACCGTAATATTAATCCAAATCAGTCCAGTCGTCTTCGAGTAATCTAGGGACATACATACCAAATACTTATTATTCCGAAAAACTGTGAATCTGCTCCGTTTTTTAGCGTTAGTAAAAAAAGTCTCATTCCGTAACTTAAATATCTATGTAGGGCCGTCTCATTTGTTTTGCACGACGCACGTAATAACACGATCAAACCTACGAGAATTTTGACATGCCGACGTGACGAGAAAGCTTAAAGTGAAAGAGAAATTTATTTACCCAATAAATTGAGTATTTCAGTGTATCTCGAGCTCTTAGTATGTATTAACAGAGGATTTTATGAGCCTGTAAAATCGTACCAGACTTAAATTGTAATTTGTATATCAGTAAGAATATTCATTTTATGATTGCTAAGTGATGCATTGGACTGAACCTATCGTAAATATATTTATACGATGACATAGATTGATTATTTATCAATTGCGTGATAAAAGCGGCCATCATAAACACGCTGGCAAAACGTATTTACGGAACTTTTTTGGAAAATATTTTTTTATCCTTTCTTGCATACTTAAATGTGTTTATTACTTCATCCCTATAATGTGTCACGTATTTCTTTACCTGCTAACAGTAAATATTGTTACAATAAACCAACTAAGTACCAAATTTACAAAATAATTAAACAACGCATTAACCCCAAAGTCACACTTAATCCGAATCAACTAAATAGTCGGCGGCAAACTACATCACCATTAACTATTAAGTTATTGACGTAAGTCATGGACGAATTATTCAAGCAGACTGGCAATGCTTTTACAAAGTTGCGTTCCACCTACTACTATGTCCATTACTCGCCACTATGACTAGATCTCTGTCCCTTACTTTCAGGAAGTCACTTAAATTTTTCACCCTTAATATCACGATGTTATAGCCAGGTAAAAAATATTTTTTGAACTTTTTTTATATAAACAGATTCTTTGATTATTTTTAACGGCACCAAGGTAACCAAAGTTTAGAACTTTTTTTGTGACGTTAAGGTGTAATATGCTAGCTACGCACGCACTACCTACGCACGTTATCTAGAGAAATCTCTTAAGGAGATCGATAGATAGCAGTAGTGTGTTAAGCGCGTTCTAAACGCCATACAAAATGAAACAATAACGGTTTGAACGCAACTTTGGCAAAACCAGAATACTGACGAATAGTACCCGGCAATCTTCGTGTTTCTATAAAAAAATGTGACTTTTATATTGCTAGGTGAGAATGAGAGAAAGACAGCAATAAACAGTCAAGTACTAATTAATACCTTTGGTATTATTGTTTCGGGTAAAGCCAGACGAGTGTAATTTGTGTAATGTAATTTCGGTCGCGCCATACTTAGTGTGACGTGATCACATGACATGATGTATGGCGCGACCGAAATTACGCGACTCAAATTACGCTCGTCTGGTTTCACCCTTAGTAAGGCATTAGCAGTCTTCTAAAATTATTCGTCCATGCGTAAATGTTCGTTATAACAGTGTAATAGGATTTTATTACTAAACGATTTATCGTGAGCTTCCATCGGATTATTGAGCAAAACAGTCCAAACGCATTTAAATATGTTCAGCTACTGAATGCCTGATTAAGTTCGCTTTTGATGATTTTATTACAGCTACTATCAAATATTTTAGGATTAATTAATTGTTTTGGTATTACCGAACGTGCACTGTTGTATGCAAAGATCAATAAAGCGATCACATATTTTTTTCACATTTTTGATTGAAATAATCTATTGAGGCCGAAAGTAAATATAAAATTACTATCTGTGCCGCACGGTGTTACCCATTCATCCTACGGGAACACAAAATTTCTTCGGGATAAAAAGTAACCTGGTGTTAATCCAAGCTACCTTGGCAATAACAAACATACACATAAATACAATCATAAACTTTCACCTTTATAATATTAGAGTGATAATTAATATCTAACCCTTAACTACCTACCTGCTTCTTTAGTCACACAAACACCTACCTCCCGTCCCCAGGACGGATACATAATGTCGGCCTTATATGTTAAATTTTATAGTTCAGATGGGAAATTTAAAATAATAATTGCAATAAAGACATTTTAAAATATTTATTAAGCTATTAATCATTCTGGAAACATTAACAAAACATTTTTTTTGCTGTAAACATATGGCAACAGTCCTTATTTCTACTAAAGTAACTATATATCCTTTGGAAGGTGAGATTAACAAAAAATTTGACTTTATATACAGATCTAAGTAATTATTTCTCATTATTCAATAATTAACAATGCTAAATCAATAAATTTCGTTAAAATAAAGGTAATATTTTTATAAAATTGCAGGCCACTAATTTATTCGATTTTTTCGCGGCAGTGAATATAAGTTTGTTTGCACATCTAGGCAAATCGTTTTTTTTGCATTAGAAACATACGTACTGGTTCCCGTTTTTTCTTCCGGTCACAAGTAGAACAGGTTTTCCGTACTTCCAATCACTACTAAACTGACTAAGCGGTCGGCTAAGTAAAGAAAAAAAGTATGCATTAGTCACGTAACCACCTACCACCCGTCTCAGAGACGGTCGGAGACAGTAATATCCTCACCAAAATTAAATGCGTACACGACCGACCCTTTCGATCGACGACGCGGCACTGAGGCAGGAGGGGAGAAGGTACAAGGACACAAACGTTTGTAGGATGCTCGCACATAGGTATGTAAACAATTTTAGATTTGAAAGAGTCTATGAGACGGGAGGTAGGTGGTTAAGGGCTAATATTAGACAACCACACCCAAAAAGACCAAAATTAAGCTCACGAGGGCTTGGGTTATGGGTACTAGACAACAATATACAAATTTATAGATAGATAGATAGATAAAAACTTTATTTCATCACCGACACCAACAAAAACATTAAATGAAATCTATAAGCGAAATAGTTTTTATAAATTAGCAAACAGAAAGACAAACATTTATGAAAATAACACTTAAACTTAGGTACATTTGTTTTTGTAACATCTAAAGCCTATCGAGAATGTGTGTGGTATGAAATAGGCGCTGACTCAGCATAATACTGCGAAGAACGCAGCGCTGATCTTCCGTTAGTACATTTTATACAGATAAACATAGAACATATATACATAAAACTTCTATAGACACAAATATTCGAGTTCATCACTTAAATATTTGCCCTTGCAGGGATTTGAACCCAGGACCGCCGGCTCATTAGGCTGCACTTCCACGACAATCGCGTCGTCAAAGCAAAATCGACAAAAAAAAACTAAAATTATAAATTTATGAAACACTAGCTTTTGCCCGCGACTACGTCCGCGTGGAACTTGGAAGTATGGAAGCAACCTCGTACAACACGATAGATATCCACCTAATCACCTTAATTAATAAAAGGGATTATTAAAAGCGCCTAAGCAAATGTAAGAACAATTGTGTTTTTGGTCTAATCATTACATTTCCTATCATGAATTACTTACTCACTTTTCAATCTTTTTAGGGATAATTTCCAGGATGAAAACTATCCTATGTCCTTCCTCGTATATTAAACTATATCCATGCCAAATTTCATCAAAATCGATTCAGCTGTTAAAGCGTGAAGAGGTAACAGACAGACAGACACACTTTCGCATTTATAATATTAAGTATGGATTAGTATGGATGTAATGTTTAATTTTTTTAATGTCGGTACACTACAATTTTTATTTAAGCCTTTAATACAAAGATCGAAGTTTAAAGAAAAAATTAAAAAGGATTTATTCACATAGAGGTCGCTAAGGTGTAAAAACCTTTCAAATAAAACAATGCAAAGATCGACACACAAAACATAAGGAAAGATTCGTCAGATCTTCCTGGAGCTAGGGTAGCGAAATGGTTAACGCGCTGGACCGGCAATCTATCGGTACCGGGTTCGATTCCTGGTCTCTTCCCCCAGGTAGCTCCTTTTTGAATTTTTCTTTAAGCTTTGATCTTTGTATTAAAGGCTTAAATAACTAAAATTACCAATAGTACCTAATTATAAAACCTAACAGTACAGCATGAGTATTTAAAGTGGAATCGATCGATAGATACGTAATAATTTCCATTCAGTTGAACGGTAATAGTCTATAATTACATTGTACTATGCCATAACTGTGTGCTAAATTACAGGTATTAGATAACTACTAGGTACACTTTAAAATTTAATTAAATGTCGACTTTTTTACTATTAGCTACCTTTTTTAAATTAAAATAAAGCATAAGGTTTAGTTTTAATTCGTTGGTTGTTTATGAATGAATAACTTGAACTAACCCGCGATAATAAAGTAAATAAAAGGTTAGGTTAAATAAATGTATTTTTTCGTATTGGCCCGGGAGTTATAAAATGAGAAACATTTAAAATATGAAATGCGTAACCTGGTGGGAATCGAACAAACACGCTGAACGGGTAATTGAGACGACGAGACAGTTGAAATTTTCACAGGTGATGTATTTCTATTGCCGCTATAACAACAAATACTAAAAATAAAATAAATATTTTAAGGGGGCTCCCGTACAACAAACTTGTTATAGATTATGGTACGG
Organism: Apotomis turbidana; assembly: GCA_905147355.2. Classification (NCBI taxonomy): domain Eukaryota; kingdom Metazoa; phylum Arthropoda; class Insecta; order Lepidoptera; family Tortricidae; genus Apotomis; species Apotomis turbidana. The sequence continues at coordinate 25,092,235 of LR990286.1, forward strand.
AACCCTTCATGCGCGAGTCGGACTCGCACTTGCCCAATTTTTTGTTTATTGGTAGGAATGAAGAAAATAGTTCCAAGGCGGGAAAAACATTTTCACCTTTTTTAAGCTACAGACAATTCTAGAAATCTCTTTTCTATGAATGAGAGGGTTATTCCTACATATAAATGAAATAATTATTGAAGATTCTTTCAAATTTCATTAATTAATAATAATATATCAAAATTGCCATACTCGTTTGGCCAAAATCCCGCGAGTATGGTATTAAAAGTTACCTCCGATTGGAGAGAAAGAAGTGAAAAAAAAAAAGAAAATAATAATAAGAAATAATATCAGACAACCTCACACAAATCAACCCAGTCCCAAATTAAGCTCAAGAAGGCTTGTGTAATGGGTACTAGGGCGACGATATACATACTTATATAGATAAATAAATACTTAAATACATAGAATATCCATGACCCAGGCACAAATAATATTCGTGTTCATCACACAAATATTTGCCCTTGCCGGGATTCGAACCCGGGACCGTCGGCTCAGTAGGCAGTTGCTTAACCACTGCGCCAACCGCGTCGTCAAATTCCCCATGGTATATGTATTTACGCGTTAATTAGGTACGATTAACATTATTCGATTTAAAGTTAAACTAGTAACTTTTACTAGGTACTACATACATATTAACAAATCATTTATTAAAAGACACACGAAAGGAAAAATTACAATAAGTTCTGATCCGCATCGCAGGCTTCGTCAGGTGAGATACAACAACAAATCAGCAACAGGCTTCGTCAAATACAAACCAATGATGTGATCCACAACAGGCTTCGTCAATTTCGTTAATGAGGCACGCCCCAAATCGTACCTGGCCCAAACGTACCCATCACACTGGCGGCGTTACCACGCTGAATGGCCAACGAAATTTGTTGCACCAGGTACGATCCAGAGCGCGGGTCACAGCCCCTATCCCTAAGCCGGCGGCCCAATTCCTTTAAAAAAATCCTTGGCCTCCGAGCCCCAAGGTCCACCAGTCTCCACTGCAATACATATTTGCTACATTTCCTATGTAAGATATTGCTTAAAAATGTATGTTAGCAATTCAGATTTCTATTTGATTTCAATTTAAACTGCATGTATTTGAGTGCTTGTACGACATGAATTTTGATGCCGCTTATTTAATTTCATATTTTTATGGAGATCTTTACTGCAGCTGACGCTTCGAGTCCAACTTGCCCGTTTCGAATCGTCTGATTTGCTGATATTATTTGAATAACCAACTAAAGTCTGTTTTTTACCTTATTGCTGTTTGACAAAGTTTACTTATTTTAATAAGGTTTAAACTTAACATAGTTTATTGTCTAATGGGGTAAAACTAATAGTTAGGTAGTTAATGAACTGTGGCAGTCTTCTCTCGATGATAGTCGTATCCCACGTTATCTTTATTAAGTGTGTGTTTTAAATAATAATTAGGCCGTAGATACACTCTGACCAAACATAGTAGAAATTAAAAAATACACCAAGTGCGAGTGGGACTCGCGCACGAAGGGTTCCGTACTATTATCTGTAAGTTTGTTGTATAAGAGCCCCCCTTAAATATTTATTTTATTTTATTTTTAGTATTTGTTGTTATAGCGGCAATAGAAATACATCATCTGTAAAAATTTCAACTGTCTAGCTATCACCGTTCTTGAGATACAGCCTGTTGACAGACGGACGGACGGACGGACAGCTAAGTCTCTGTTATAGGGTCCCGTTTTTACCCTTTGGGTACGGAACCCTAAAAAGTGGCAATACTGTAGTGTCGTGTCTAATAAATGTAAGAAAACAGCGACGACAATACAGTATTGCCACTTTTTAATTTCTACTCTTTTTGGTCAGACTCTAACATGATCCATGGACAGATGTAGCAATGTATATACATCATGTCCCTTCATAAAAATCTAAATTTCTAACCGATCATTCTCGTCTCGTGTAATGTCTACAGGCCGTCAATAGAGAAATACTTCGCACTAAAATAATTGAAGTTATTAACACTAAAACAACGAACTGAGATTTCGCTGTGCAACGTATAAAAAAGGTAAATACCGATATCGACGTGAGATTAATTAATGACAGTTTTTGTTTTTCAATTTTAGCTTTTATGAGACAATTCCCTAATCACGTCTCCTGAATCATCCTGTATGTACATTTATTCGCAGATCCCCACGGCATACCTAACCTATAATTGTTTTTTATCTCAGCTGTATCAACAACAGCGAGAATATACACTGTAGAAACAACTCAATCGTTCCGCGAGCTCACTTCTTAACCAACAAGTCAAATAAGGAGCGCGATTTATTTCCAACACCGGTGGTCAGAGGTGCTCAATAATTTAGTCTGGTAATTCGTTCAAGAGCGTATCCAGATCATCTATTATTCAGAGCTAACGCCGAAACTCGATAGGGTTGGGATGTTTTTGGGAAATACTCGGTATAGACTAGGTACCTAGTGCGATTGGAACTGGCCATACCGTGACGTAGTATATCCACCACAGAACAAGGATCATCTGCGTACATTATCTCCATCTCCATGATGGTAGATGGTCTCCGTGGTGGCATGAGAATATACCTTTGTGCGTGCCCTCAGCGTAGCCAAATTAAGACACTGCCGTTATTACGAAAGCGAATGGGCATGCCATCGACGAAAGTCAGCAGGGCATCTAGTAATTACTCTTATAGATTTACTAGCGACCCGCCCCGGCTTCGCACGGGTTCCATGCTGATAAATTATGCGTGTATAATATACGTACATATAAACCTTCCTCTGGAACACTATCTATTAAAAAAATCATCACTGTCACTGTATGTAGAAAACTACTAAACTGCAAACCGTATGTACGAAACGCTTTGCGTTTATTTTTGTTACCAGGACAACAAAAGAGTAGAACTCTCTCCTTGTGCACGTTTTCCCTGTAAAATATTACTTGGATCACTTCAAGTCAAGAATATAAAGGCGCGATCCTGATTAAATCGTCGCGCCTCCTTGTTACAGTACTTTTATCTCACGAGCGCGGGTGAGCCATGTTTGTGTGAGTAATGTACATGCACATTGGCTCTGTGTGGGTGAGTCGGAACTGTTCGCTCCCGAGCTCACCCACACAGAGCCAATGTGCATGTACATCTACTCACACAAACATGACTCACCCGTGCTCGTGAGATAAAAGTACTGTAAGGTTTCTCATACTGCGTAAAAGACGTAGTACGCAGTTTTGCCATTCAGCAATGTTTCTGCCACTTTAGCAAACTGGGGCATTCCACCAATCTACTCTGTAGGACAAATGACGGCTATTACATCTGCAAAATCCTACAAAAATGCTTTCCAACTTCTTTATAAGTATGAAAACAATAGCATTCCAGTAACATTCTGGTGAAATGCCCTGACTTAACTATTTAAGTTAATGGCGGCAATCTTGGTTCTGTTTCAGATTTGATCATACAAAGAAACTCCGAGCCGAGCTCACTCTTTAGCTACATGGTTTCTTAAAAGAAATACTTACACATAAAACATACTCACTTGACTTATTGCGGAGCATAGGTTTCTTCCCCTCTCCAAATACTTACACCATTCACTTATACACCTGTTACTCAGCAAATTAACTCTCGATCTCCCATCCCTAAAGTTCACTCTAATACAGCCGAAAGTGTTTCCTAATTCCGTACAAACACGGTTCCTGTTTGATTGATTGCGCTATACACAGGGGGTTGAATTGTTTATTCCATTTCGTTACGTTTCGGAGTGTTTGATGCATTATGAATTCGGATCACTATTTTGGAACAACAAATATTCGATGAAACGATGAGAAAGTTTTAAAAATAAGAGTCCATTGATTTTAAATCATGGATCTTGGTTATTCAATTATTCAACGCCTACATTCATCTCAATATTCACTGCGATGCAGCAACTTTGTTTGCGGAGGAGGTTTAACGTAACTCTTTTCCTTGCTTCAACACACTCGAGTAAACGTATCCTAAATCCATCCGTAGGTCCATCGCACATCCTTCGTGCACTGTATTTGCATGCATTTGCTGTTAGCACGTTGAAAATGCAAAGATATTCTGACCGATTCTGACTCATTATCATCATCAGCCTGTATCAGTCCACTGCTGGACATAGGCCTCTCCCATGGCACGCCACTGAGCTCGATTTTCAGCTCTCCTCCCCCAGTTACCGCCCGCTGTCCTACGAATATCGTCGCTCCACCTTGTTACTGGGCGCCCTACACTACGTTTACCGATTTGTGGCCTCCAGAACTCGTTTGCCCTAGTGGTATTCCGACTGCTAGTACATATTTTATTTTTTATTTATATGAGTATATTCTATAAATCGTAATTATTTTCCTTGAAATCATTCAGTCCAAGAACTTTCCTAACTTTTTGAGAATTCTCTGTAAGTTGTGGATTGCTTGCCATAATCACCACTGCCTTGCTGGTATAAAATAACAACCAAAGAGTGATCAGGTCTAAACCTGTTTTAAATCACCTTTTCAAATGTCGTCGTCATCCAATTAGATCCACTATTTACTCTATGAAAACGGGTATTTAAATTTACATACATGTGATTTTCCTATGAATGGCAATCCACACTGCACGAGTGACGTCATTATAAAAATTCGCTCGCACGGTACTCCAACCATCTTTCGGTTCAAATTTCACAAAAGGAATCCAGGTATTAACGATAACGAGCTCTTGCTAATGTTGCTGTCTAAGAAATAAACTAGAAGCGGAAAAGGGCTGTTATATTTGACTACGCGGTTGGCGCAGCTTGTAATGCACCTGTCTACAGAGCCGGCGGTACTGGGTTTGAATCCGGGCCAGGGTAAATATCTGTGGGATGAGCTCGAGTATTTGTTCCTGGGTCATGGATGTTGTCTATATATCATGTATATCGGCGTATAGTGTCCATAGTACAAGCTCTGCTTAGTTTGGGACTAGATTGATCTGCGTAAGATTGTCCCTCATATATTTATTGCTATAAAGATACAAAAAAAAAATTTGAAAAATATAATTGTGTTTCGAAGTAAAATATTAAGGCTGTTACATTGCTATATAGATAAAAAAATAACATTCCAAAAAACATGATAAGAGTGTGGACAATTTTTTTTGAGGATGTCAATCGATTTTGTTTTTTATTGGAGTTGTATATGTAAATTTGCTCATTGCCGTACCTTCTTCCGTCTCAAAATTTTATAATAATTCGTTTACTTTTAAAGCTGTCTGTTTGTGGAACTCCTTGCCTGTGAGCTTAAGGCGCGCTAAATCTCTTGTTTCTTTCAAAACTCAACTGAAAGAACATTATCTATCCCTTTCATAATTCGTATTTTATTAAAATGGTCCTATTACCTGTTGGCTGAATGTATGGATGTATTTATGTATTTATTGTTTTTTATATTTATGTATTTATTTGTTTTTTTATGTATATATTATTATTATTTTCTGATTTTTGCACCGCCTAATAACAAAATCTTATTTTTTCAAGTTCTCCACTACCCAAAGGTTGTCTGGAAGAGATCGCTCTTTAGCGATAAGACCGCCTGTTGTTTACCTCTAATTTTAATTTCTTGCATTGTATTTCTCTTGTATATTTTATGAGGTGTGCAAGAGTACTTGTATTTGTATTTGTATATGGGACTAACTACACTTAAACTACTCTAATAGTCAGAAATTACCGTCAAAGTTCAACATTCCTACGGAGTACTCAAAACGCTCCATACTACATTACATATAATAATAATAATATTTTTTTTACATATAGTACATTACTGTTGGTTTAAGAGCCAACCCATGCAAAATTCGTCAGGTGAATGATCCTAGATCTCAACATCCTTAGTGATTAAAAATCTGTCCCTTGGAAATAAGGAACTTAAACAGTTTCTCTTCAATCTTGTCACCGTGAAAACACGATTTGTAATAATTTTCTCGATACTTTTATCTTTCAAACATAACCCTTTTTTTAGATATTTTCGGTTGGATCTTCAAAACCCTTCCATTATTAACAATGTTTTGTAGCTTAATAGATGCACAATTATAAGTTCTCAAAAACTGTAAAACCATTTTCAATATAAAATGCACACGTTTATGACACAACTCAAAAAACATGATTCCCGCGCTTCCGAGCACGCACTTCCATCTCGCTCACGCTTACGCTCAGTGAGAGAGAGAGCTAGTCAACGCGTTGGCGCCCTCTTAATGCTCTAAGCTCGACCCTTGCTCACCGCGCGCAGGCCAATCTTACATCTGCCAAGCCTGTGGTCGCGTGTGTTGTTCTCGTATTGGCTTGCATAGCCATGAAAAGCGTTGTTTTCCTTTATGACACTGTTTTGTATAGTCTGTAAAATACTGAAATTGATTGAATGCTCTAAGATCTGAAAAGCAGACGCCGGTAAAGAAGGATTTGCCGGGTGAATAAGTATAGACGGCCGACCGAAGGATAGTGATACGAAGCCGGCAAGCCGCTTTCAGGCATATATTATAGTGCTCTACTCAAACAATATGCAATGTTTAAAAAAATACTTACCGGCCTAGGCCTTCAATTTTGTATGAAATAAATTCCTTTAGAAACTTGATACTACGAAGCCTGTTATAACGCACGTTATGACGACATTTCATTGTATGTAATGAGATTTTTTTTTTAAGGATATATTTATCGCCATGCAACAGTTCTTTAGACCACCTTTAAAAAAACAGCCAAGATATTCCGGTCCTTGAACGATTTGGGTCATTATAATCAATACAGCCCAGTCGGGGATTGACGGGGGTAATTGTGACACGGATATTTGAGAGGCAATTTGTCATTAGTCATTACGCCTTCCATGTTTATATACACCCTTGTTATTTATTTTTTCCTAATGATTGATATCTATATTTACATGTCTTTCTATACTATTTCAAAATCAGTTTTCTGTTTAGATAGGCATAATTTGAGGAAAAATGTTAATACCCAAGCAGCACATTAGTGAATTTTGCAGCTTATCTTATAGCTTTAAGTTCTAAATGAGTGGTTTAACAGTGTTTGATACAACTTATAGCTTTAAACACAACTCAAAACTGTATATGAGTTCATCCTATCACTTGTAGTTGCATAGGAGCGTTTTTTGTTTCTACTTTATTACTTATGGTGGGATAAAGTCGATTTTGCTACTTAAAGTTGCATGAAGGTTCAAATTGTCACTCAATAAGAAGCAATAGTGCTATATAAGGCCTTAAAATCACTTATAAGCAACTTTTACATATAAGTGGGAACATACCCTTATTTGGAACTAAAAGTTCCAAATGACTAGTACAATAGCGAATTATATCACCAATAGTGGCTAAAGGGATAATTTTACGGCTCTTTTGGAACCAAAAAATATTGCAACTTTAAGGCCTAAGAAGTACCTTATTGCCACTCCAACGCATAAATAGGTCTCAGTAGGAGGTTCTTGGAACCAAAAGCAGTTATTTTCACTTATTTCAAACCACTAACGAACTAAAAGTTCTATTATAGTTCCTATTTGCGCCTTGTCAAAATATATTTAATAGTCTTGCTTGTTTAATAGTCTACAAAAGAGCAAATAATTACTATTGGTAATATCATTCACTGCTTTGCCACTCGCAAGATACAAATAAGTGATTATTAGACTTGATAGTTCCAAATAAGGAACAAATAAGTGAAAATAAACACTGTAGGATCTTTTTTGTTTCGCCATGTTTACAAATGGAAGCCTATGAAAATTGATTATTTTAACCAGAATTTTATCACACTCACGCATAATCACAGACTTTTGATAGTTGTGACGATGTTACTTTAACATTGTACGTAACCTACAATCATTAGGTCAGGTTTTTAACAGTTTTATTTATTATCAGTATCTATTCCTTATTTAATTTAGCACTCTCTTTTTTAATATTCCTGATCAAATGAAGGGCGCGTCGAAATTTACAAAGAAAACATACTATAGTTTCACAGTAAAAAAAAATTCGCAAGAATTTCGTGCTTATTTCAATGCTTGTATAACGTAAAGTTTTAATCACAACCAAACAGACATATAAATCCAAAATGAATATGGCGGATCACGTATTACTTTTAATAAAACACAATTTGACAGTTGCGTCGCCACTCAAAGATAATTTTGGCGACTCATTTATCACTCATTGACCGAACTGAAATGTTTTCATTCGTTCACTGCGCATAACTTTCACCCATAGTTCTAATTACCACTTAAGGTAATTGTAAGATCTCTTATGGATTCTATTTAGCACCAAAAATAGGCTGCAATTTTTCTCCTTTTGGTTCTATACTGGTGGCATAAGGGTTCTTGCCACCTATATAGCACTTAGTCATGGTGGTAAATTTCACTTAAGCATCTAATTAGATATGATATACGAGCTATTTAGACCCAGTTGTGCTACTTGGGTAACCATTATACAGCGTGGGTATTTAATACGGGCATATATTGAAATGACGATTAGTATCGGACCCAGGGATCCTATTTACATTGATTTCTTTAGATTATTAGTATATTTTTATTTCATACGAAATAATTTAACACGCAATGTATTTGCATCCACATTAATTAATGTACCTAAACGTCATGACATACAATGTCAGCGTTCATTTGTTGGATTATGTACATTGCTGCTTGGTTGGACTTTAAAAATGATTACACCTAATTAAAAACACTATTTAACAAAATAATTATGCCGTACGATTCCTATGAAAAAAAAAAAAAATACCTGAATACATTATAAGCCCGTATTAAATACCCACGGTGGTTATAGGAGACTTTTTATCCGACTATGGAAAAAAATAGGTGGATGAAGTTGCGGGTAACCTTCTAATCACATAGTATAAAACAAAGTCACTTCCTGGTCTGTCTGTATGTCTGTCCCTATGAATGCTTAGATCTTTAAAACTACGCAACGGATTTTGATGCGGTTTTTTTTAATAGATAGAGTGATTCAAGAGGAAGGTTTATATGTAATACATGCATAATTTATCAGCATTGCATCCGTGTGAAGCTTGGGCGGGTCGCTAGTAGGTACTATTATAAAACTCTAAAGTTATATTGGAATACAATTTTGGGGACGGATCAGACATTTATGGATAAATCTTGGCTGCAAACGACCTTTGTTTTTGGTAGGTACGTGTTGACATTGATTTTATCGCCTGTTATAGATCAGAATATTACATTTCTTAGTAGGGTCAATCAACTTTTTTCTGTTGCTTGTTGCCATGGTGATATCCCCTGGGTTACTCTTTAAAACTACGATTTTCGGCGGCAATGTTCAACAAGAATGTTGTAATTGCAGCAGTGTTATAAGCCCATTATAATATCTTGAAAATACCAATATTATAAATTATCAACACTTTTCTAAGAATTTTAATCACCATTGTCTCCTAGGTCACGGGATAGAATAACAACAAGAATAAGTTGATCCACCCAGTAGTAGAAAACTTGAAAAATGTTATACATGGGTTTCAGCTTGATTCGAACCCGCCCAAGTAGCGCACAGGCTGCATAAGCACTAGTACGGCCCTTGGACAGCTTATATATAACTTAAAGTAGTTATAATGGCTGTAAAAGCTCTTATACAGCATGTTTGCTACTTGGGCACGTTCAACGATGGTAAAAAAAGGCTGACTGATGGAAATCAGTAATTGTAGCTTATGGAAGTTTGTATTTTAGTGCTTGTATTTTTTATTGTGATTCATATGCGATTTGTATTGTTCCGTTTGACAATCGACATTTGCCGTAATAGTGATGAATTTACCCTTCCTTCTAAGTATTTCAGCTTGTACCTTGTTGTTTCAATTTAGTATTATGTCGTATTAGTACTCGTATAGTTTTAACATGGTTTTAACCCGCGACAAAAAAGACGGAGGGGTGTATCTATGTGTCTGTTTATTTGTGTGTCTGTTTGTGGCATTGGATGGTTTGATTTGAATGCGTTTTTTTATCGAAACCCTTGTCCGTCGACATGGTTTTTAGATATGCTTTGATGGGTCGGGGGTTTTTAAAATTTTTAATTTAGATTATTTTCTATACTCTCTAATTAGAATGTGAATTTTATGGACATTGGAGACGCAAATTCCGAACACTGTATAAGTATTGACCCTGAATTTAATATTGTCCTAAACACCCCCATGATATGAAAAATATCTCCAGAGGTCATATTAGTTGTAACTTTCTTATCACTTGGAATTTTAAAGGCTATAGACACCATAAATCATGAAAATATACCTCATGCAACTGCACAAAGGTCTAACTCGTTCTACTGTCGTTACATTCATTCTACCCCTACATGTCCCCTAGATTACTGCAGACTTGAGTTTTAACTAGAACATTCTAAATGTGGAAATTGCAGCAAACCAAGTTATCTTGCCCGAGAATCTTCCCGTTTTCATGCCTGAATTTGCATTAGAAAGTTAACGTTTGTAGATACGGAAGTCATCTGAAATGCTAATATTAAAACATTGGGCATTTAATGAAGATAGGAATCGGGAACTCTCAAAGCCGGAATGTATAATTTTAAGGTAGCTGTAAACATGTTTTTGTGCGTTCTGAGAAATCATTTCGCTATATTTTATGGTAATGTTTTACATTATATCTGTTAATGTTGAATGTAATGTTGATGTTACAGGAAAGACCAAGGCATCCAGACTCCGTTGGTTAGGGCACGTTGAGAGAATGGGTGAGGTTCGTGCCGCAAAAGCTGCTTATCCCGGACGATCGAGTGGTTGCAGACCCGTGGGATGTAGGCCATGTTGCTGGAGTGATGAAGTCCAAAAAGATCTCAGGAATCTAGGCATCCTTAACTGACGAGAGCTGATAAATTTTTATTAAAGCAATAACGGCTGCTAGCGAAAACTAAATGTTTTTATGTGATATTGCTTTAATAAAAATTTATTAGTTTGGGTGTGGCACATTGATACTATCGATTTCTCAACATAATTTAAGGCGATGGTGCCGAACATAAAGACAATCTTTACGGTAGATGGCGCTACGATATGCCACCCTAAGGTATGTAGAAATGAAGCAACTGGTTGAAAAATTCGATTCTTTGGATCGTGGCTTTGATAGCACAAATAATGCTATCAAAGCCACTAGCTATCTTCAATATACCTGTCTTGCTCGCACTGTATGAAAAGAACGCGACAGGTAGAATTTCTCACGAGGCAATGAGTCGCGTGTCGCAATTATACTAGAGGTACTGGACTATCCAGCGCAGCCTGCCGAGCAGCACACAAGCTGCTTAAGCGCTTATAAAGCCCTTATAAAGCTAATTTAAGCTGAATAAAGGCTTTATAAGCGCTTATTCAAACTCTATGCTACTACACGTGTCGAGTTCTTGCCTCTCGATTGCGTTCTTACAACTTTTTCTATGAAAAACAGTTTTTTTTTACTTTTATATTTTTCAAAATGTTCTAGAACCCTACGAAGCAGTAGCCATGAATTTGTTTCTGTGTAAAATAAAACAAACGACATACACAACGATCCTTTTATTTTAATTTAAGAAATCTCACAATAAAAGTCTTGAGTGGATCTTATCCATAAACGGCAATATGCACAGCAAATGTATTATTATTATTTTTTCCTTACAAACAAAAACTAACTTAGCCATTATACATACAAATTCCATACAAATAATTATTTACAGGCCCTTATCCATGAACGCTAAATTCACAATTGATTCATAATTGGTCTTAAATTGCATTTAATATAATAAATATAATAAATTAACAATTTATGTTTACGAATAAGGGCGAAAATATTTGAATTTATTTTTAATATTGTCCATAATTCATAATAATTCCGAAATATGATAATGTAAAACAAAAATAAACTGGATACCCTGTGGACACGGGGATCGGCCCTCGATTTGAAAACAAAATACTGCCGTGTTACGGTAAAAGGTCGTATCTTTATACGGATGTCATAGTAAGATACGCCCTTTTACCGTTGCACGACAGAATAAACAACCTAATTTTGTACAGAAATACGTATATCGTCATTTTAATTTTATTAAAAATAAATAAACATTTTTGGTGTATTATATTTATTCTTCTAAGACATTTATTTTAGCAAAATGCACAGGTTGTATAGTATATTACATACTTGGGATGGTAATTCGTATAGCCTCAGATCGCAGGTGTTTGTGGCCAGAACCAAAGGTGAGCGCCATAAATATATAATTTAGGGCTTTACTAATTACCGCCCGTGGTTTGTCTAAAGTTTTACGTCTTGCCTTGGCCAGGAAGTGAGATTTTCTCCCCGCGGGCAGAAAATCCCACTTACGGCCTAGGGTGACGTAAAACGTTATCAGTTTACAAATAAATTAAATCAGAATACAGCAATTTAACTAAAATACCAGCACATTTTCTATATAAATTGAGTTACTATTTTAGCGAAGTTGCGATGTTTAAGTCATGGAAATATTATACTGAAAATGTGTTTGACACATTTTAGGATGGGTTCACATTTTTGCTTAGCGTTTCAAACATTTTGGATTAAACTAAAACATAAATAGGTAACATTTACAACAGAGTTTTCTGCTACTAAGGATACACAAAAAGTTTTGCACTTTTCGCGATAATTTTATTTGTATTGCCAATGCTTTTTTTATGAGGGATCGATAGTATTTAGCTTTATCTTTTTTAGTCAATAATAGAATGAAACAAGCTTAGCGTTTTTTTGTAGATATAGACTAATTACAAAAGTGATACAAAGATCAAAGAAACTAAAAAATAATATGTAATCTGGCGCCTGAAACGAAAAAATCCTTTCAAATAAACAATACAAAATTCAACACACAAAGCATAATGAAACATTCAAAATGTATTCCTAGCGTTCGGGTGGTGGAGTGGCTAACACGTTAGACCGGTAACCAAAAGGTACCGGGTTCGATTCCCGTCTCTTCCACTACGTTACGGATTTAAATTTTTCATTGTGCTTTGACCTTTGTATCAATGGTTAAAAAAAATGGTTTTATTTGTGGCCTGAAGTGCAATTCTTTCCATGTAACCTTACAACCTCACAGAAGCATACTAGGCTTAAAGTTGACGCTCCATTTTACGCATTTTAACGCTTATCCTACGCTTGATTGACTATGTGCCTTAAAACACTCATATTTAACCCATAACTAGCGGTTGCATATACAATTGGGTCAAAAAACATGCATTTCGATTCTGAACCCTAACACAATTTCAGTAAAGTTCGCGATGGCAAGAATATTTTCCGTCGATAAAATCGATTGTTCCTTGCCAAAGCAATCTGAACCGTTTTTTTATGAGCTAACGATTGCTTTTTAAATATGTTTAAAATGAAAATACACGCGCTCAAGCATTTAGGCCCGTGCACAGAAACTGTACAGTTCTTTCCAATATTTACATTTACACTAACGGTTTTGTTTTTTTTAAGAAAAATATTTTGAAATATGAAAATTCACATATCGTAGAGCTGTACAATTAATTATCTACGTTTCTAATATAGTCGATTTCAGCTGTCAACACGCAACGATTAATTTAATACACATAGAAGCTTTATTCCAAACAGAATGGCTACTCCGATGTGCGATATTTGACCGTCTAATAGTGCCGTCCCTCTCGTTCTCCTGACAAAGTATATTTGAGTGAGCGGGATGGCACTACACGGCGGTCGAATTTCGAACATCGAAGTAGCCCTTCAGTGCCATCAACTTGTCTATTTAGTTGTCAGACGACGTTCAAACGTCACTGAGGTTACGTGTATTATTTTAAAATGCAAACCGGTAAATTTTTGTATGGGTATAACCGAATTCCCGATAAATTACCGGTATTTTCCATAGAAATTTACCAGTTTGTGTTCTCTAAGTCGTTGGTTGTTATTCTGACCATCAAAAAAGAAAAGTTAACGGCACCGTATGTATATTGGCGCTTACTGAGAATCGTCGATAGTGGTTCTCTTTGTCTCCATAGATATAGTATTTTATGCAAGAACAATGACTAAATAAATCAAATAAAACATTAAATTTCGTTAATACGGTGAAAAACTTAATTTTAACGTAATAGACAACAATGCAATATTATATATTTGATTTTATTGATAAAATCCTTGTTTAGGAACAGAAATATTTATCTTTGGCAAAACAATTAAATGGATACGAGCAAGTTGTACTTTTTGAGCTAAAATTACTAAAAAATAACATAAACTCCAGTTCCGTGACGTTCGTAGAACCCGATTCCCACCGGGTTGCCTATCTTAGTTTTGTGTGAGTATCGTTTTCCATTTCCCTTGGACTAGTAGATAAGCCAATTTTGCTCCGGCTTACCCTGGTATATCTATGACGACACGCCACCGATACACGCAGTTGACAAGAAGTCGCTAACATACATCTTATAAAACAGCGTAACAAACACAAGTATAATTATAGGTAACTGCTTAACATCAGGCGGACCGCATGCTTGTTTGTCACCGTCGCAGTATAAAACAATGTTATTAGAGAGAAAGAGAACCTAAGTTATCAGAACTTTGGTAGTGCCACTTTGGATTATGACTAGAGATCAAAATATTTTTTTTCTCAGTTTTTTTCAGTACAAAATATGAACCATTTAGTTTACTGGACATAACCTGAAACAATAAAACATAAATGTTATGAATTAACCAAAATATATAATAATAAGTTTTTGTCAAAAATAACATTTTAGTGGCAAGCTTTTATAGCCGACTGTACTTTTCTTTGGATATCCATCAAATGCTGACTGAGACGATTCTAAAGAGCCCAAGCTCGGTAGGATTGCTTTTTCTATTATAGAGTTCCTATGGCCACCTTCCGGCTCCATCATCAGATCAGCCCCATGGTACCATATTATTGTATTGTCATTAAAGTCAAGTAAGTATGCAAAATTTCAGCTCAATCGGTTGACGATATCTGCTTCAAAATGCTTCGGGTGAAATCTTGCAACTCAGATTTCACCCGAACAAACATACTTTAAACATACAATGCAAGTTAAATAAAAGCTTGTAAAAAGGCACATCTTTTTTTGGAAAATGTAAAAGACGCGATTGAGAATGGGACCTACATTTCTGCTTCTAACAAGCTTTATGACTAGACGTCATGATCATAATAAACTAAGTTCCACATATAGGTATATTTTTAATGAATGGAGAATGAGAGTATAAATTAATTTATTCATTCAATCATTTTATATAACGTAATTCATCATAGTTCACTACCACTGACATGCAAACAGAGATGAGCTAATGCTCATCCCTGGTTTTTTAATCAATTAATTAATCATGACAAGATGATTCGCGATTAATTTAATCTCGATTAAATTACTCGGCAAGGTATTCAATTAAAATATTCAATCGTCATTTTAATTGATTAAAATATTAATCGCTGTATATTAATCCACGATCAGCACTCCTACTTTCAAGATTAATTAATCGTCATTTTAATTGATTAAAATATTTATCGCTGTATATTAATCTACTATTAATTTAATCAGGATTCAATACATCAGCACTCCTACTTTCAAGATTAATTAATCGTCATTTTTAATAATTAACGCGATTAAGTAGGTTAATCCTCAACGTTGATCTATTGATTTTGCCCAACTCTGCATACAAATACACATACATACATATACTCGTAAAAATAAAGGCGCAGTCGGAAAAAATCTGTAAGCAGGTAATGAAAATCTCTTACCTCGTCTAATTATCTCTCAGTTGACTTATAACACTAACATTTGAGCTAGAACCGGCAGCATTACCATGGTGATCGCGTTGTACAAATTTGCTCCTGTAAAAAAAAAACGTTAAAAAAATCACTAAAAAAAATTACTAAAATGTATCCCCAAAAGACTAAAATTGAAGATAATTGAAAATGTATTGAACATCGTTTACTAGAAGGTACCTGTAATGTTATGACTTTTTCTTCCCTGGGACTAAGTAGTCCCAGGGAAGAAAAAGTCATAACATTACGAAAGGCAACATTAAAAAAAAACAATATTATTAGTCCTAGTTAATATAGACCCATCACTGCAACACATTCACAGCGGTCGAGATGTTTAGCAGCTCCCGTACGAATATTGCACATACATTTAATGTGAGGTTTCCCCACACTCGTCTACCAGTTGAATATAAACAGTTAAAGCGAAAAAAGCTTGATAAAAAAAATCGTTCAGGTATGTTCCGGTGGATAATACAAAACATGCTATAAAAATTAAAAATAGTCCATCACTTAATTCTTCTTAAAGGTAATTTTGATCTGATAATGTTAAATGTTCTAAATAAACAAAAAAAAACATATTTACAAGACTAAATTGAGAAGTGGTAAGAGGTGATAAATACTAAATCAACTACTAATACTAATATTAAATATTATATTAATAAATCTTAGAATAACGCGCTCCTCTATCGTAATTCAAGTCCTAAACTTCCAGGAAGCAGGCTTCAGATTGTTTCATTATTATACAACTATCCATACACCCTTAGCAGCTTCAGATTCAAAGTAACCGAGACTCCTTGCTAGATTTTTATAAGAATAAACAAGACTCCATTGAACCAGATTACTTGAAAGGAGAAATTTAATCCGTAGACCATTGTGTTATTCTACTAATTGGACGGGAAGAATTGATACTCCAAGATAGTCATTAATTAACGATATTAAATTTCCAAACAAATATCAGGTTTCTTCCAAAAGAATGAACTCTTCTTTGTTTAAGGAAAACAAATTGTAGAGGATAATGCTTGGAGTTTCGTGAAGGTACTTTAAGGTAAATCGACTTTGGGAAATAACAATAAACATGTTTAAAATTCTCTCTATAAACTGTTATCAAAACAAATAAAACTCAACCAAGTGCGAGTCGGGCTAGCGCACGACGGGTTCCGTACCATCAAATAAGAAAACGGCAAAAAAACACGTTTTTTTATGGGAGCCCTACTTAAATATTTATTATACTCTGTTGTTAGTATTAGTTGTTTTAGCGACAACAGAAATACCTCATGATAATTTCAACTGTCACGGTTCATGAAATACAGCCTGGTGACAGACAGACAGACGGGCAGTGTAGTCCAAGTAAAAGGGTTTTTACCCTTTGGGTATGGAACCCTAAAGCAAATATATCCAGTTTTCCTCAACGGTGAAAGGAAATAGAATAAGTCCGTTAAATCATTGTGTGAGATTAAAAATTTAATGAACTAATTCAATTTTAAAATATAAGTATACGAGGCTCGTGGAAGTGAATAATTATGTTCTTCGTATTTAGTTATCGTCACTAAAACTTACGAAGAGTCTCATATTTTATATATGTGTGTACTCAGGTAATTTCAAGCTGGACACGAAGAAAACATCTCAAAGCTTTTCATCGGAGATAATATACGTGAACTCGATATAAAAGATGATAAGTGCTGACAGAAACTAAACGGAATATCGTATATAAAGCGGGTTTCATGACAGCTTGAAGCGCCTTTGGCTAAGGGCTAAAATCCTGTTTTCAAAGTGGATATAGTTCAACAACCCTGTGTTGCCGTTTCGGGCCGAGAAATTCATTCTAGTGAAAGAGATGCTCTAAAAGAACTCGAATTTGATAGCCCAGCTACATGTACACAGAATGCTTGTACGTTAACTACATTCGCTTGGAATGGAAGAGAATTTAGGCCGTACGCTTTTGCAAGATTTTTACAGCAACGTTGCTGAATTTATAAAAAGAACAGCAAACAATCTATAACATAGCATTCTTGTTCAAGCTAATAAAGGAGAGAACCAATCTGCAGCTACAAACTGCTCAATATAATATTTAATAAGCAAAGTTCTGTAATAAAAGCAATATTTTAGTTGTATTACCTTTTGAACCAACTGCTGCTGCCAATTGCATATCAGCTGCCGTGGGCATCTCGGGAGTCGTGCTTATAGGTCCTGGAATGAAACAACTATTATAACATCTTGAACTTATTGGTCGTCCCCCGGGACCCCAGTTGCACAACCGCCCGCAACCAAATCTTCAATCTCATTTCCCCGATACCGCCGAGATCGTATTGTTTGCCGAAAGTAAATTAGTCTCATACCCCCGGGATACTGTCCAGGAACGTGTAATTGAAAAAACTCGATCCGTCATAATAATCTATCTTTCAACGTCCAATCAGACCCAAAATAACTTCGGCAGTAATTGATGTAGAAGTATATGCCTTGTTGACTTTTCATTTAGGATCGGGAGCATGCCTAAAAAAATGTTTTTCTGCCCGTCCCACCGATATTATGTTTAAAGAATTTTTCGTACTACAATGGACTTAACGAAGCATAAAATTATTCACGAGGACTGCCTGCAGGAAATGTTTCATCTCGGCTTTATACAGTAAGATAGCTGTGTACACAAACTTTCTGCTGATAAAAAGCTTAAATGGCCCTCTCGCAAATTATTCCGCAAAATTGTTATTTTCATGCCCACGTTGAAAAAAAATATTTCCATCCCCTATTCTTGCCAGGCTCGGCCTTTAATGACGTTCGTCGACTTATAAAACGGTTAAATTGCTTGTTTTAAATAAATAAACAGTGTTCTGTTTATGTCGTTGAGTTTTATTCTTTTTGCATCCTTTTTTAATGCTTTCGTTCATTTTACTAATAAAAAAACCGTTTGATTTGTTGGTATAAATTTACGTGTCGTAGCATTTATATTATCTTTATCAAATTAATTAATTAATTGTATTATTCTAAATGAGTATCAGCTTACGTGTGTGGGATCAATTTTCCCAAAAAACCTCTATAATTACTAACAGTTTTGCACCGTCTCATATTTCAAAGGTTTACAAATTTAATTCACTCCATATTGTCATAGGAGCCCCAAAGGTAGTTCCTAGTTTCTCACAACCATTAGCAGGTAACTGTCGGGGTGTGGGCGGGACTTAATTTGCACAAGGCATTACCATGTCAATCCGGGGGCCCCGGCAATCCCTAGTGTCGTATTCGACACGGGTACAATTATGACGATATCTCCTTCATTTTTAATTACATTTTCCTCTTCGTCCCTTCCTGTAAGTCGTTTCGAAAGACTTGAACAATTATTTGTTTAAACGAGTGACTGTTTTATTTTAACACTTAGATAGGTACACTGTGGTTCATTTATGTACACTTATTATTATTTTTGTCTCTCGTTTATTTTTTCATTAATTAGTATAGTATCTACTACAGAGGCCAGAAAAATAGCAAATGCCGGATGAGTGAGTACAGTGCTTTTCTGAAATAAGCCAAAATTGTCTTTCTTGTAATAACTACATGCTGGTTTTATGCTGATTAAAATTCTTGCCACATAGTACAAATATACCTATGTAAACAATACCAAAGAGTGTACGCACTGCATTTTACATTTTTGGGCCAGTAGTAACAATGGACATTCAAGAACGCGAATTTCGTTTTTATTAAGCCGCCTCTGTACCACTTGCTACGAGTATTTCTAGGATTAAATAATCACTTTTAAACAACTGGACCTGAGTTGTTTTGGCCGTCGGACATAAAATAAAGAATTTCCCAAGTCGGTTCAGCCAATATCGAATAATCGGGAACATACATTAAAAAAAAAGACACCCCGATGAACATAGAACGACGAAAGTTGGTTAAAATAGCGGCCACATGAGCTATTGAATAAGTTAGCTTATTTTATAAAGAAAACTGTCGCTTACATATGTATATGTATAAAGAGTACGGAACGGTAGAATGCGATTTTTAATGGAATCTGTGGACCAGCTAGAGTAGGAAGGCTTTTTAAAGAGAACATTATTTTGTTGATATTTTCTATTCAAAATTGGTCACAGTTTTTTGTTTATGATCTTGATGTAGCACAAAATACAAAGCATGCGATCGATCAAAATGTATTAGCGCTATTAAAATAAAAAAAAAACATGCTGGACCGGTAATTGAGACGTACCGGGTTCGATTCCTGGTCTCTTCCGCCAGGTTCCGCATTTATTTTTTTTATACTTTGATCTTTGTATCAAAGGTTTAAAAATATGAATAATTATAGCTACCTGGATAATAAATGGCTTCCTTCCGTACAGCGTACTTCGCCTGCGGTATTCTGAGCGTGCAGATGAACTCAGCAGGTGACGGCAGGTCCTCATCGCGCAACGTCACCGACGCCACTGCTGAGTACCTCCCATTCACCTGCTTTAGCTGTTTAGTGACGCCATCTAGTAACCTGTAACGAAAAATGGTTGTAAAAAGGGAGAAATGAAAAAAGCGTTGTTTTCCCACATGACACTGTTTTGTATAGTTTGTAAAAGACTGAAAGGCCTTTGAATGATTTATTTATCGAAACATTTAATGTCGCGGGCGAGGTTCGATATAATAAATATTTTGTTACCTGGCTTTTTTAGTGTACTTTGTTATATTATATATAATAGTATTAAAGCAATTATACATTTTACACGTCACGCCAATGGCAAAATATTATGTCCAACGTTTAAAAAAATCGCTCTGAGGTACAAATATCAAAACTCTAGTTTTCTTGAAAAAAGAAACAATAACATGTATACTGGTATTTTACTTCAATTTATATTACCTTGATCTAAATTAAATCCGCCGTACCTACTAGAAACTTCTGTTTTACTTTGCACGCTAGTTAACGCTTTTAATATAATGACAAAGACGCTCTGTGCTTCAAAATATAATAACATACCTACAACAAGAGCCGCTATGCTCATACGCCTTTAATATCAGTTTACGGCACATTTTCATTAAAACACATTCCACTTTGAACCTGAGAGCTACGTTCTGCCGACTTTTGAAAAATAAGCCCGTCGCAAAAATAATCTTTTGACGTCACCATAGCAATCCGTCGGTCTTTGACTGGTTTTATTGGTGCATCAAAGGCTGGCCTGGACTAACAATGGACTCGCGAGCTCTCATTATGAATATCGCCACTGACGGACATGTGCTGGCAAGAGCGCATGTCAGTGGAAAAGGGGCCTATATTTAATCTAACCTATTTGTGTTCTATGTCTAAATAAAATTAAAATCAACATTAAACAAAAAAATATGTTTTAAACATCTTAAGAACTTTTAAAGTTTTTTTTTAAACAGGTGGCAGTAGATAATGATACTAAATTTAATCTGGCAGGAACAAACGCTTGCCAAGTTTCTTGCACAACTTGAAATATATCGTCAGTTTTTGTTAAGTTCGCTTCTTACGTCAACTCAGTATGATAAAGTATGAGCACGATATGGAGATAATCGTTGAACATTATCTTGCTGTAAGTTGTTTAGAGAATTGATGTACGAAAGTTTAAACCTTTGATATATGAGCCACATGTGTCCACTGTTGTCACAAAGTGTAATCCCGTGCAGGCCGCATCCATTGACTCTCCGCTACCCTCAAGAGGTCATCCGTCCATTTAGTCGGGGGCCGTCCTACGCTACGCTTTCCTATTCGCCACTCTAGGACTATGCTGCCCCGACGACCAATTCATTCTTCGATGTACTTAGGGATGTATTATTAAACATTTCTAACAATACTTTTCTGAAATATTGCCACTATTTAATTTATGTGTATAAATCAATGTGTTCTTTTTGAAGTAACAGTTTTGTAATTTTTAAATAAATTATAATCAATATTTTTAATATTATTAGGGAATAAACATCAAAATTATGAGTCATACTAAACTAGAAATGGCAGGAACAAGCTTGTAGCTAATTTAACCACGTATTTACAATATAGATTGTAAATGTTATTTAGTGAAGTACGTAGTCAAATAATTTAAAAATTTACATATACCTATTCATATCATCGATTATATTAAAATAACATTTATGTAAACATTCAAAGTAAGGTAGGTACAGGTTTAACTTTTAAACTAAAACACCTACTGTGTACGATCCTTATCAATATTTGTAATTTATATGATTGGTTTTGTAATTTTGATGGCATCAATTCATTTAAGCACACATTAGTCATTCAAACACGACATCGGTGATTAGTCATTCAATCAATTGCGGTAATTTAGATATAATGTTAGTTTACAATTAATGATATTGGTAAATTAATGATGATTTCAAAGCCAATTTACTAAAATAATAATTTTATTACGCCTAATATTCTCCATATTCTCCTAATAATTCGTCACATTACACAGTTTTTTTAATTCAGTGATACCACTTATCACCGCCACCCTGATAAACCGCCAATTTTTTGTAAGCGTTTGGAAAACAGGCATTGAGTTATTAATTCAGTGATATGACTTATCACCACCACCCTGACAAGTAAACTCGCAATAAGGGAGGCAACGGGTGACCCTCGCGCAGGCAGCATTCTCGCGCAAAGAATTGCCATCGTAATACATGCTGCACCCTGTAATTTTGTATGCCTTTCGGCAAAACATAGTAATCCTGATTAATTCATAAGACACCTATGTTTAACAAAATAAATCATTCTTATTCTTATAAAATGCAATTCAGGTTAGGGTAAAATCTTGACCCCGTACGTGCGAGAAAAGTAATGATTCCGAAGATAATTTTAACAGCTTATAATTACTAGCTGAGATATATCAATGCTTCGTCGAATCTGTGAACCACATCATCGGTCCACCATGCTAGGTAACTTCCCACGCTGCACTGCCTCATCAAATTTGCAACAAAATTTCACAATTCCTTTATCAAAATCACGTACGATCTCATAACACGGCGTATTACTTGTCGTTCGCGATCCGGGAGCGCACCGCAATGCGGTTAGTCTATGCACTGCCTAACACGGTAAAACGACCAGCAAACCCTGATATCCTTGATTTAATTCAAATTCCCCGCTTCGACCACACGTTGAACGTCGGAGACGGACAGGACGGGTCAGCGTAAATTTGACGGTTGCAGCGTTTGGG
The DNA here is from genome assembly GCA_905147355.2 of Apotomis turbidana. Classification (NCBI taxonomy): domain Eukaryota; kingdom Metazoa; phylum Arthropoda; class Insecta; order Lepidoptera; family Tortricidae; genus Apotomis; species Apotomis turbidana. The sequence continues at coordinate 25,115,087 of LR990286.1, forward strand.
AATTAGAGAGGAATCGGGAAACGGTAACTTTAGTGTTTGAGGTTAGAGGAGATAGAACTGATGGACGGATTTATTGTAACTGATTATAGGACGTTGGGATGAACAGATTTTCTGTAATCTGTGGTCATTATTAAACTATTTCGAAAATATCTTAAACACCTGTAGCTGGCAACAGCTAAACAGTTTGAATGGAAAAAATCAATTTAAGTATGTCCGTTATTTGGCTGTAATATTGCTAAATTTCGAACATCACTAAGCCTATTCAAATTGGCGCTCTCATTGTTCGTTGAATCACCATTTTAGAAGCGGCTTATCCGGGTGTAGATCTAGGTAAATGAACCTTATCCCGGCTGTCCACACACCGAGATCGTGTATGGACGAGACGTCGATGAATGTGAGGTTCGGCGCTGGAAACGCGCCCTCCTCGGCGCCGATTACGTTCACTGTGCCATTGTCAGTCTTGTCCTAGATGAGACTCTCGACAAGTGTGTTTACCCGGGATTATAAAGACTTACCTCTCTGGCGTCGCCAGGGTGAGGCTGGGCGCTGGAAACGCGCCCTCCGAGGCACAGTTAACGTTCACTGTGTCATCGTCAGTCTTCCTGGATGAGTGTGTTTACCCAGGATTATAAGGACTTACCTCTCTGGCATCGCCAGTGTGAGGTCGGGCGCTGGAAACGCGCCCTCCGAGGCACAGTTAACGTTCACTGTGTCATCGTCAGTCTTGTCCTAGATGAATGTTTACCCGGGATTGTAAGGACTTACCTCTCTGGCGTTGCCAGTGTGAGGTTCGGCGCTGGAAACGCGCCCTCCGCGGCGCAGATAACGTTCACTGTGTCATCGTCAGTCTTGTTCTGGATGAGGCGGAAGTTCGTTTCGGGAACTGAAACAAAAAAAAAAGATAAAGAGAAATGAAGAAAAATCTTGAAAATCCGTCAGCTTTTGAATTATATGTCTGAAGTGTCGCTACCATTTTTAGGCATTTCTATATTGTACGTCACCCTAGGCAGTAAGCAGGATTTTCTGCCCCAGAAAGTCTGCGGGGAGAAAATCTCACTTCCTGGCCAAGGTAAAACGTAAAACTTTCAACTACACTCGGTAATTCGTAAATCCCCAGTACGCATAATTATGCGCCTTAGCTCCCTTTCCCCTCACCTTCGGTTCTGTCCACAAACACCTGCGATATGAGACATTCACGAATTCACTGTTTTAGAAAATGAATATACTGTATTTATATAATGTACTATATTTAGCTGAAATGTGGTATTGTACCTTTAAACGTGAACAGTCAATGGTAGATCTAATATAGCAAAAAAGTTATCATACTAAGGTAACTTTGTTAATCTTTACTATTTCTACTTTACAATACAATAGCGGTATTACAGTCATTGGACCAGTTCTTTTGTTTGAACTGTAGATAAATATCGAAATTAAACGAAAAAAAATTTGAAAATCATTACTTCATGACTATGTTCCATTGTTTTACTCCTAAACCACTCGAAATAATTAAGCACATAAAATTACATGCGGGTTTTTATCGTTTATGTTCCTTTGGTTTCAGTACCTGTTGACCCAATAAACCCCGAAGTTTGAATTTCATTCGAGGGCCCGAGGGGGTAAAATCTAAATTTACGCTTTGATCCGCATATAATGTTGTTTTGTAATACGAGCATAATGTGATATACTTAAGCGTTCTTTGTGGTCTATCGCAGCACATCGTCCAATTAGTAGGCGGTTATAAAACGGCTTTATCGTTATTAAGAAAGTAATATTATCCATTGAACGGACACCATAAGGCTAGGTTCACATAAGCGCAACAATGCATCGGTTGATCCAGCGCGCGATAGGTACTGTACGATTACTTGGAATTTATAGTAATATCAATCAATTGTGTGTAGTAGATTAAGGCTTACGCAAGCACTACATTACTCGAAGCTAATCTAGTTTGGGCCAATATGATAGTGTAGGAGGCACTTCGCTCAACGGGACTTGGTTAACTTCGCGAATAGTGGAGAGAGGTGGTCAAATTATCTATGCCCAGGTATACGAATTATCTATAGAAATTGATACCCACATTTTTAAGCAGTGTCGTAAAAATAAATTGATACATTAAGCAAGCAGAACGAGTTTTAATAACAACAATACTGGGTGCGATAAAAAAATAAATAAAAGGAAACTTAAACAGTTTTTTTTTTACTTAAAAATGGCAACTACAGAGTAATGAGAGCTTTTTAATCAGACTACTGACCCGTTTGTTTCCTAATCCTGGAAATGAATTCAAAATACTTATTGAATATTAAGAGAACCTCTTAACAATTTTCATATTCAAAAACAATTTTGTAGTCCTTTCTGTTAGTAACATAAATAAAGCCCCGCTAGAAGTCTCGACGATATTAATATTAACGTATTCACATAGAGGTTGCTAAGGTGTAAAGCCTTTCAAATAAACGATGCAAAGATCGACACACAAAGCATAAGGAAAAATTCGAAAGGTTGCCTGGGAGTTAGGGTGGCGGAAAGGATAACGCGCTGAACCGGCAATCCAGAGTTACCGGGTTCGATTCCCGGTCTTTTCCTCCAGGTAACTCATTTCTATTTTTCTTTGAGCTTTGATCTTTGTCAATGGTTTAAGATAAATAATGTCAGCATATCTAGCACAACTGTAACATGACTATATTATCATGTGACATATTATTATTTTGCATGTCTCCTTCCTTTCAATACTGTGTAAGAAAAAATAGTGATACTATAACGTGACAAGCGTAGTCGCAACAAAATGTGCTACCCCTTTTGATAAACAATATTAAATTTTAAATCTCAAAACCAACATGTTCATAGCTAAATGGAGTACCAAGGATTAAACCAACTCATAAAAAATTTACACCACGAGGCGAACACTATGACTAAAAAAGTCGTCTGAATCCAGGGCATGTCTTATAAGGATTTCGACGACTATTTCACGTACAGAAATAAACATTTTAAAAAGCTTAGGATCTCCAGTTTCGTGCCAGCGATGGGACTTCAGCAGCGGACTTGGTAAAAGAGCTGCCAAAACATTTTCTTTAAATTCTGGGTATTTTTATCCAAATGCAGAAAATTTAGGCAAGCAGTTAGCTAATCTTTATTCTAAATGCGACGACGCGGTTGGCGCAGTTTGCAGACACTTACCTACGGAGCCGACGGCCCTGGGTTCGAAACCCGGCCAGGGCAAATATTTATGTGATGGTCTCGAATATTTATTCCTGGGTCATGGATGTTGTATGTATGTCATACATATGTTATGTATATCATCATCTGGAACCCATAGTACAAGCTTTGCTTAGTTTGGGACTAGGTCGATTTAAGTAAGATTGTCACGTAATGTTTATTTATTGTATTCATTTATTTATAAATACCTGCGATCAAGGACATTCACTAAGACGATATAGAAATAGATTTACATGGAAAGCATACTTCCCTTATTTCACAAAATAAATTGCAGCGATAAAGTTCTAAGACCGTCGTCTAAGAGAGTTAAAGCTGAACTCTAAACTAACTCTAACTCACCACTATCTAAACAGTGTTTAAATACTTTTTCAAACTTAGGGTAAATGTCTTTTTAATGTTATGACATGACACTGTAAACTTTAAGTCTCAAGGGAGTAGTAAGAATCATGTCAAAAGTTCCACCTTGGTTAGGGCTAGGTACCGTCCGTCCGGATTTCCCCGCATTTGTCCTAGTTTGGAGGCCGTCCGGGAACGGGGAAAACCCGGAAACTTTTTATGTGAATGAAAAATAAAGCGATAGTTTTTTGATACAATTATTTTCGGATACGTCCGGAAAAAAAACGATTTACGCCAAATGTCTTTAGAGATGTCAGCCCTAACCATGGCGAATAAGTTAGGAACATTAAACAACAGTTGACTTAGTACGTTTTGGGGACGATGCTCGACCAAATTAATCTAAGTTGTTAATTGCTTCTGCTTTTATGACTTATTTAGGTGCTTGATGACATTTTTATCATAGCTGGGTTGCGTGGTTTTTATTAATGAGTTAAATTCTGTTCGTACCTACATTAACCTTATGAGTACCACAAAAAAAAATGGTAACAGTAGCCCAAATGTTAGCTGCTAATTATAATTACATAAATCGGAGAACCGACCAACTGAGGGCTAATACTCGTAGTAACCAAAATAAGTTGTGTAAAATTAGCATAGTTTCAGTTACCACTAAGCACATTTTGGCTATTTCTCAAGTAGTTAAGCTAAAAGGCTATTTCGGTGCAAATTCAAGTGACATTGACAAGTTGTCATTTAAAATTATATTAATCAGATCGCAAAAGTAGACATATAAGTAAAGATCATCTCAGATACATCCATTTGAAATGTCGTAAATGCCTGTACAGTGGTGTGGTGTATAGACACCTTTATGATAATAAAGTGTGCCCGCCACCTGCTCGCTACCGCCATTGCTATGACAGACGTCAACGGGAGCGGGCAGGGGGTGATCGACAGAAAACCCATTTAAGTGTTTTATTGAATCAGCTCCCGCACGGAAACCCAGGACATCACACTGGCGACGAGGATTAAAAAACGCAACAAGGAAGTGTACAAATAACCGATAATAATAATCAGTGGAATCCTTTTAATTAATTTCTGTAAAAGGAAAAGAAAAGGAAAAAGTGGGTATAGTGGTTTCGAATATTAAAGTACCTACAACAAAAGTCGCATAACATTCTGACTAGTACTTTGTGCACTTATGTCAAAAAAATAAGCAGAGGAATTGAAAACAAACTGATAACGGTCGGCGTAATTAGTCGTGAACAGAATGTGCCCGCTAATGTTTACCTAATTGCATTCCCGTTGTTGTGTTATGGTAACAAATTGTTAATTGTTCGACATAGATATACGTACAATTAAAATATTTGGTTAAGTATTAAATAAAAATGTTTGGCGGTTGTTAGACAGCCAGTTACAAATTCGTTATCTACCTACAAATGTTTCGTTACATATTAATATTTCTAAAAAAAGTTACACATTAAAACTGAATATCTAAGTGCCTTGAGAATAGTATGTTCAAATAAAGACTACCGTGAAGCTAACAAAAGGAAGGCAGTACTGTTGTGTAACGAAAGTATTCAACATTCTTGTACATAGTTATCTAGCTGTCGCGCAATACGTTGTTATGATATTATTTGGATCTGTGTTCAATTTCTGATAATAACTTGAACAATATTATCATTCCATACGATTCTTAGTAGGTAGGTAAATGATTAATATTGAAAACCTACACCTACCCGTACCTATTTACATCGTAACGTGATCAGGATAGCTAGCATCAGCTGGACTAAAATATACCTAAATATTTTCGATGTAAATAGGTTAGTGTGTTATTGTTAAGATATATCATGTTTTACGGATTACCTACACAACAACAATAACAAAGAGTGCCTGTAAATATTAGTGGATTAAAATAAGTTATGGGGAAGTGAAGCCCCGAGTTCCTCATAAACTGGAAACTAAATAACATCAGTTTATACAATTCAAACCTAAGTACTGCCTGTCTATGCAAACATATATGTAAAAGCTGCATGAGTTCTACATAGACTGAATAAGCCTAATCGCATTTATAATTCTCGGGGCAATCAGTATTATTATGCTTCTAAGTGCGAGCTAAGTGCGAGTAAATATAGTAAATATAACATAACAAACACAAAAGAGCGTAAGCTCACCGAGTTTCTCATGTCTTGGGACTGAAAATAATGTGTGAATTATTTACACTATATGTTATGTAGCAATCAAGAATCAAGGAGTGAAAATTCCTTGAGGTTCTTTGTAAAAGAGCCAAGAGTAATGAATACCCCTGGTACCAGACAAAAGGTGGAAAGGCCTAATCCAGATACTGTTCATTTTGTCTTATGTGGGGTCTTAAGCCTATGTTTCCTTTTATCAACCAAACCGCAGTATCGACTGATGTTCGGCAGTAATAAATGTAACGTTACTAATCGCCAATATATGCGTGAATTAGTTGTGACATCGGGTGTCTACGACAACGCGCAGGGCGACCGCGGGGTGTGCGCGGGCGCGGAGAGGGCGCTTCCCCTACCTGACTTCACTTGCTCTCACGGCGGCGGCCAAGACACTCGCGTACATTATCGATATACCTTTCTGTATACATACGTTTACTTTTTACATAAACGTACTTGATTCATAATCTTTAGTTTTCATTCTTGTGCATAATCTCCTACAAGAAATTGGCGACCGTGACAGGACTGCTGAGAAACAACGATATAGTCGTTTGGGCAGTCTATAATATCTACGCGCGACGCATAGCAACAAGTACCGCTTTGCGCATCGAACGTTCTGGAGCTAGCAGACAAAGGAAACAGAGGGACCCGACCTTGGACGTGCATCGTCGACGTGTTTTCGAGAAAATCCACAAAAGGGGAGTGCCCGTTTTTATTCCTTTGCCTATGTTACCTTTCCTAGTTTCGACTTTTGTGTTAATTTACTTTGCTCCGAAATAAGTGATTGTGATAACTTAAGTATTACAATTTCGTTGAAAAATAAAGTGCATGGTTTCGCGCTTCGGAAACATTCCATTTGTGCGTATGCCTCGCCTTTGCTATACGCTAAGTCAGCATTAAAATCACGATTAAAGTGATACATTAAGTGTTTGAAGTGTTAACGCATTTTATATTGGCCTGCCAGAGCTAGTCAACCTAAATCATTAAGCTTATACATAATTTAAAGTTAATTTTGAGTTTGCACGGCTACTTAAATATAATAAACCTTAGATATTTCTTACATTTTCTATCGTGCACTATCTTTTGAACACGCCTTTGTTCATGCTTTCTTAAAATAAAGCATTCTTAAAGGTTATTTTCTAGTTAAAAGCAATTCTTGAGTATCGATTGCGCTTTTTAAAGCATGTTTACACATAATTAATGAAATTTGAGCAATTCATTAGCTTTTTGCCCTATTTTTCCCTGCTATTTTTTATAGCATTTAAACTTCATAGGTCCACATTAACTACCTATTATTCGCATAAAACTCAATCCGTATTGGGCCGACGTTTCCAGGTGTCGAACCCATCGAAACCGTGTCCACGCGTTGTTCCCGCTGCGCGCACGCACCTACCTGCGCGCCACAGCTGATCATCTTCGGCCGTGACCTACTTCCGCGCGCCTGTCTGCGTACCTGGAATTACTGTCTGGTTTGATGCACAATTTACTTAAATCATTGTTTGGTCGTCACGAACCTTGAGTGCCCATTTCGAATATTATATTATAGAAGATATTATTTAAAATCATGTCAATACAGGGATCATCTCAAGGAACTAAAGAAGTTGAAAATGAATTAAATTTAAAGGATTTAGTTAAACAACGTGCATCCATTAGAGGTCGGTTGACTACGTTTGAAAATTATCTTTTGGATTTTAGGAGTTTACCGATTAATGAAATATCCGAAACACAATATACTGAATTGAATTTACGAATCTTGAAATTGGAAGCGTTATTTGTAGATTTTGAAAAATGTCAAATGCAAATAGAAATATGTTGCCCGGTTCTTGATGACCAAATTAGGGAAAGGGAGACAACTGAAACGAAATTTTACAGTAACATTTCTAGTGCTCAGTCATTATTAAAGCAACGACCTTCAAATAACGAAGATACTAAAACTGTGTTTAGCAGTTGTTCTCAAAAGGACAATTTGAATGTAAAATTGCCGGTTATAAAATTACCGTCGTTTGACGGAAATTACTTTCTATGGTTAGAATTTCGAGATACATTTGAGTCATTGATACATAACAACGAAACTATTCCCGACATAAACAAATTCCACTACTTACGGTCCTCATTAGAGGGAAGTGCTGCTCTTGTTATCAAGTCAATCGAGTTCTCATCAAAGAATTACCAAGTGGCATGGGATTTGTTATGTCAGAGATATAATAATAAGAAAATCCTAATTAATAATCATCTGAAAGCACTCTTTAAGATTGAACCTATAGCCCGAGAGTCACATAAATCGTTACGTTACTTGATTGACGTGGTCACTAAAAATCTGAGAGCTTTAACAACTCTTGGCCAACCCGTTAACCAATGGGATACGCTCATTATTTATATGGTTTCCAGCAAACTTGATTTAGTGACAAGTTCAAAATGGGAGGAATATAGGAACAACCTCTCAGATTTGCCACTTCTTGATGAATTCATTGAATTTCTCCGCAACAGAGCTGATATTCTTGAAACTACATTAGCAAACAAGCATGATAAAAATATTACACAAATGCATAAAGATAATAATAATCATAATAAACATGAACACAAGGGACCATCATTACCTTATAATAAATATTCTAAAAGTTTTGTTACATCCAATTCGGCTAGGCCGGTTGGATCATTAACGTGTCCTATGTGTAATCAAGCTCATAGAATAATTGATTGCGAATCATTCAAATCTTTACCTCTCGAAAGTAAGTGGAGCGAAGCCTTAAAATTAAAACTTTGTACCAATTGCTTGCGACGAGGGCATGAAGCGAATAGTTGTAGACTAGGTGGTTGTAGATTATGTAATAAAAGGCATAACACGTTACTACATAAAGAAAGTAAAATTACTGCAAACTTACCTGTGACAGCTGTGACGTCACCTACTGCAGGGACGTCAAGTAACCCTGATATAGATCTAGCTAACTCGCCGCGTATGGCACTGTCGGTCCAGTCCGCGGGCCAAATTCTTCTTGGTACTGCTTTAGTGAAGGTCACCAATCCTGAAACAAAAAATACTTACGTAGCGCGTATTCTGCTGGATGCGGGGAGCCAATCCTCATTCATGACAGAAAACCTGAAACAGAAACTTAAATTAGTTAATCGTGATCCCGATCCATTAAAAATATCAGGCATTAACAACATCCAACTTACGGTCTCCGATAGGTGTAACGTAACAGTCGGCTCATTATCGAACTCGTTCCAAACAGACCTAAATTGCTTGGTGATTCCTCAAATCACAGGCCAACTACCTAACATGCCTATAAATATTAATCAGCTTAATTTACCTAAAAATATCCAGCTTGCTGATCCTCACTTTAATCATCCTGCAGACATTGATATGTTGTTAGGTGCAGAAATATTTTTCGATATTTTGTGCCCTGAAAGGATACGTTTGGGTACTAACATGCCGGTGCTTCAAAGCACTCATTTCGGTTATATAGTGGCTGGACCTTTAAGTTCAAACAAAATTGATCACACTCAGACACTGCATTGTAATTTTACAAAGGAAATAAGCGAAAAGTTAACTAAGTTCTGGGACCTCGAAGAGCTTCCAGCAACAAAAATTCCGGTGTCTGCAGATGATGAATTTTGTGAAGAACACTTTAAAGCAAATACTTACCGTTTACCTGATGGCCGTTTTTCAGTCCTAATGCCTCTTAAAGAATCACCTGAAACGTCACTAGGTGACTCCTACAAAATGGCTGCAAAACGATTTTTCACTTTAGAACGAAAATTGAACAAAAATCCTGATTTGAAACGGCAGTACACAGACTTCATAAAAGAGTATGAAACTTTAGGACACTTGACAAAAATACCTAAACCTAAGTTCGGTTATTACTTACCGCATCATTGTGTTATTCGTGAAGGCAGCGAAAGCACGAAATTACGTGTTGTGTTCGACGCCTCCGCGAAAAGCTCGTCTTTAAAATCCTTAAATGACATACAATGTATAGGCCCTGTAGTTCAAGACGATCTTTTTAACATCTTAATCAGATTTAGACAGCATAAATATGTTTTTACGGGAGACATTGAAAAATGTTACCGACAAATACAGATTCAAGAGTCACAACGAAACTTACAGCTGATCTTATGGCGGGATGACGAGACAAGGCCACTGGACGTGCTTCAGTTAAAAACCGTGTCGTATGGTACGGCTTCGGCCCCGTTCTTAAGTACTCGTTGTCTTCTCCAACTTGCATTAGAATGTCCTGACCCAATAATCGCAGAAGTCATAAAAAAAGACTGTTATATGGACGATATATTAACAGGTGCCGATAGCGAGGATTCCCTTTCTCACATACTTCATGGTGTTACGGAAACATTGAATTCGGCTTGTTTCCCTTTGCATAAATTTCGTACTAACTGTCCTGAAGTTTTTACGAACTCGACATCTTCCGAAACCTTAAACTTAAGCAAACAATCAAGTGTTCTCGGCGTACAATGGACGCCAGATTCAGATAAACTGTCATTTTCAATAAACGTTGATCCCAAAGAAGACCTAATAACAAAAAGAATAATTTTATCAAACACTTGTAAGGTATTTGATCCTCTCGGGTTAATAAGCGCCTGCACCATAACACTTAAAGTTCTGTTACAAAGATTGTGGGTTCTTAAATTAGCTTGGGACGAACCAGTTCCCGCTGACATTAAGAAAACTTGGATAAATTTAAATCGTAACTTGCATGCATTTGTTGTCTGTATCTGTACCTAGGCACGTGCTGTGTTCCGAACCAGCTATCTGTGAGATCCACTGCTTTGTGGACGCCTCGCAGGATGCCTACGCTAGTTGTGTGTATATACGTACTATTGATCCCACAGGATCCGTTACAGTCAGATTGCTTTGTGCAAAGACAAAGGTCTCACCTCTTAAGGTCCAAACTATACCCAGGCTTGAGTTAGCAGCTGCTTTGTTAGGAGCCCGACTTGTCAGTAAGGTGAGTGAAGCTCTCCGTTGCACTATACATAAAAAGATCTTTTGGTCAGACTCCACCATTACTTTGGGTTGGATCAAAACAAGTCCTAAGATACTTAAAACATTTGTTTGCAATAGGGTGAATGAGATCCGTGAACTTACCTCTAGAAATTCGTGGAGACACATACCTACAGACAAGAATCCGGCTGATTTGGCCTCGAGGGGTGTAGATCCGAGTCATCTCCTTAAATCTTCTCTGTGGTGGGAAGGTCCTGCCTTTTTAAAGCATGACGAATCTCGATGGCCTAGGACACCTAACACAGACATACCACTACCTGAAATTAAGGTACTTCAATCAAATGTTAGTAAAAATAACACACCTAATGAAATAATCAATTTTGAGAATTATTCCAGTTCATTAAAATTAAAAAGGATATTTGCATTTATACACAGGTTCATAAATAATTGTAAAATAAAAGAAAAAGACAATAGATCATTTGGACCCTTAAAAGAAAGTGAACTTACTCAAGCATTAACTTACCTAATTATATTAGCACAATCAGAGTCATTCAATAACGAAATTAATCTCATAAAAAATAAAAAGAAACTTACCACATCCAATTTGTTGCAGCTGTCTCCATTTCTCGATAACAATGGCGTTCTGCGACTGGGTGGTCGGCTCGCTAACACTGAATTTAATTTTGATAAAAAACATCCCATACTATTGCATGGAAAACATCACTTTACCAAATTGTTAATGCGAGCCGAACATCTACGCTTATTACATGCTGGTCCTCAGCTGCTCCTATCAAGCTTCAGGGATCAGTTTTGGCCTCTAAGGGGGAGGGCGTTGGCGCGAAACATATATCGCCATTGCATAATTTGTACTCGGTTTAGAGCCAAAACTATGGAGCCGCTGATGGGCCATCTGCCAGCCAGCAGAGTCACTCCTAATTTTCCTTTTGGAATTACTGGGACGGATTTCTGTGGTCCGTTTCCAATATCAAGCAAAATAGGCCGTGGTAATCGCATAACGAAATGTTATATTTGCATATTTGTTTGCTTTTGTACAAAGGCCATTCACTTAGAAACAGTGAGTGACCTGAGTTCAAAAGCATTTATTGCCTGTCTTCGTAGGTTCATTGCGCGAAGAGGGAAACCTAGTCAACTGCACTGTGATAATGGAACTAATTACGTGGGCGCAAACAATGAATTAGGCCGGGCATTAAAATCAGGCATGAATTCCATTTATAATTTCACGGCCGAAGATGGCATTCAATTCATATTCAATCCCCCCTATTCCCCTACGTTTGGTGGGTTATGGGAGGCCAATGTCAAATGCTTAAAGCAACATTTAAAGAAAATATAGGCAATTCTAGTTTAACTTACGAGGAGTTGAGCACTCTTTGCACAGAAGTCGAAGCAGTCCTCAACTCCCGACCCCTTACTCCTCTTACATGTAACCCCAGCGACCTTTCTCCCCTCACTCCAGGGCACTTCCTCGTCGGGCGGCCGCTGACGTCTCTGGCATGCCCTCCTGCGGCTCCCGAAAGAAGCATAAAGACGCGATACCAGCTGGTCGAGACTATACGAGACAGTTTCTGGAAAAGATGGCTCAACGAGTACCTCTCTGAGTTACAGAGGAGAACTAAATGGAAACATCCATACAAAAATCTAAAAGAAGGCGCAATGGTAGTATTTAAGGAGAGAATCTTCCTCCCATGAGATGGAAGCTTGCTCGTGTTCATCGTTTATACCCTGGCAAGGACGGAGTAAGCCGAGTAGCAGATTTTAAGACGACCAGGGGCATAGAACGTCGAGCACTTAACAAAGTGTGCCCCCTGCCTGATGATGATGAAGAGGTGTCGGAAGCAGCTTCAACGCCAGCAAGTACTGTCCCAGCAGCTGCATCCAACGGGCCCCCACCATGTCTACGACAACGCGCAGGGCGACCGCGGGGTGTGCGCGGGCGCGGAGAGGGCGCTTCCCCTACCTGACTTCACTTGCTCTCACGGCGGCGGCCAAGACACTCGCGTACATTATCGATATACCTTTCTGTATACATACGTTTACTTTTTACATAAACGTACTTGATTCATAATCTTTAGTTTTCATTCTTGTGCATAATCTCCTACATCGGGAGTAGACTATGTGCAAGTACCTAAATAAAACAAGAATAACAATATAAGAGTCACTTGATGACTAAGTAATATAACCTACTTACCAAAGTACATAATTAATATGAACTACTAACTCTTCTTAGTATAAACATCTTTGAGACCTGTAAGTTTGTACAGAAACATAAAGAGCTCTATGTAAAACGCGGTGACATTCCCTCATCACGATCTATCCGTCATAAGAATAGCTCGTTCCACCGCCCGCTAAACTGAAAATGCTATCCTCAGGCCCATTAAAAATGTCAATTAAGACTTATAATAATTTACCTGATTCTTTAAAAGAAGAAGAAGACGATAAAAGTATAAATATAATTAAACTAAAGCAACTACTACTAACTAAAGCCTATTACACGCTAAATGAATACTTAGAAGATAAATTATAAACACTTAGTAAGTCCTCCTCTCCCTAACATTGCAGTGCCCAACAGGGTTCACAATGATCTGTAACTTTAAGTTAGCATCTGTACCTACTTTTGTGATATTGCAATAAATGATTGAGTATTGAGTACATTATTCGGTTGAAAGACGTTGTATAGAAACAAGTAAGCAAACACATTAATGTACACAAAAGCAGTTAAAAAATACAACTACTTATTACAAAAAGCACAGGTACAGTTGGAAATTCGCATCTAAATAAAACAATATTTAACTAGCCCGTCAGGGTGTCTATCATAATGGTGACACACAACTCTTTACTGCGCGACATAAACTACCTGTCACTTTCATTCCAATATCGTGCGAACTAGACAGGCGATGCTGAGTCGCGCGACAAGATAATGAGCTAGTTATACAGATGATGCAAAGCATCGGAAATTCAAATATTCGTAATACAATTTGCTTAAATAACTACCTAAATATTTGGGTATCCCTTTGTCTAGTAGCCAATAAATAATGGAACTAGAAACACTTTTAAATAAAATTATAGGATTGGACCATAGTTAACACTTTCCACGCCTATCACGAGAACCACTCGGTACGCATTTTTTCTCTAATTCGCCGGCCATTTGAATAACTGCCATGTCTAGCTCGCCGATGACGAGTACCACTCGTGACACTTTTTTTCTTAGAGTCGCGGATAACGAATAGAACTCGTGATCAGATTTCATACTGTTTGTATTAAAATATCGAACACAGTTCGTGATCCGCTTAATAGCAACGTGGAGAAGAACGTTTAAGCTACCCGCACACATACAATTTATTAACGTGAGGCTTGGGGGAACGGCATGACGATGCGTCGCCCGCGCTGCCTCGTCAGTGCGCTGCGCGGGCTACCTAACAAATCCATGTTAGAGTTTTTATTTTTTCATAAAACGAGTTCTTTTCAGCGACAGTTTTAAAGTAAAATAAATATTATAAACACGTTGTTTTATTTTTATCATTATAAAATACTAAAACACCTCTTAAATAAAAAACAAATTAATCCTGTATCTACGCTAATTATTATTTTATAAATCTTACAATATCACCGAAAATCGCCGGCGAACCATAGGTGGCGCCTTAAAAAATGCGCGGCGTTCTTGGGAAAAAGAGCATCACGAGTGGTGCTCGTGACCAGCTGTTGGAGCGCGGTACCGATTATAACTTACGGCGTGCAAAGTGTTAAAACAAGTCTATGAGATTAAAACAAAACCAACAGGATTGGCGGAAAACAACCCTATTTAGGGTATCAAAATAAAATCAGTTGAGCTGTTTCAGCACGAAACAACTACAACACAAGCTGTCATTGATTGGAAATGACAGGTGGGAAAATAAAATGATCTACGGATCAGCCTTAAAAAGATATATTATATATTAATATAGGAATGGCAGCTCGTGGCTTCGGCCAACGTCAGTTTAGTAATATTAACGTTATAAAGAATAATACACCATGCCTGTATATATGTTCGAAAAAATATATTTTCATCATACACCGTAGCAAAATACCATTTCTCATGTTCACTTGAAATGTCCCTTAAAAAGTAGATGAACTACAAAAGAAGCTGTCACGCGTTGGCAATGAAAGAAAAAAAAGTAGTCTGTTAAAATGTAAGTCGTATAGATGGCCGTAATAGGGATACAAATGAAAAATATTATAGTAAATCCGTCGTAGAGGGCTAATCGCGAAATTGATTGAATATATAATAAAGCGGTATTTATTAAACAACACTTAAACTCGACAACTAGTATTATACTCTATTACCTACTTAAATAAAACGTGTTCTAGAAGTGAAACGATTTGACTTGAATTTGAGTTCACTATAGAATAAGGTATATAACAAAAGAATATATACTAGTAGTAACGACATTTAAAGTATCCGTGCATTATAAATAAACGATTACGAGTACAAGCAAATCCTAACACAGGTATTATGGTAAAGACATCTTAAAGTAAATTGTCGTTGGTGACGTTTAAAGTACATCTTCAATTAGAAATTATCAATCACTATAACAGCGCAGTTACCTACGTATTTGCTTATTTCTTGTACATAAAAAAATTTAATCAAGTAATCATATTGTAGTACCTACATTCTTACAATAAACAAATAAAAACTTCCTCTCAATATTATGTAATTTGATTGGGTATAATGAAAAGGTATT
The DNA here is from genome assembly GCA_905147355.2 of Apotomis turbidana. Taxonomy (NCBI): domain Eukaryota; kingdom Metazoa; phylum Arthropoda; class Insecta; order Lepidoptera; family Tortricidae; genus Apotomis; species Apotomis turbidana. Next base: position 25,130,503 of record LR990286.1, read on the forward strand.
TTGATTGAGGAATTTATGTTATTCCGTTATATCATTACATCATGGTGTATAAAAAGTGCCGAAGGAGCACAGTCCAAAAAAAAAAAAAAATGCCGAAGGTGCATAAAAAGTGCCGAAGGAGCACAGTATTAAAAAATGCCGAAGGTGCATAAAAAGTGCCGAAGGAGCACAAAGTATTAAAAAATGCCGAAGGAGCATAAAAAATGCCGAAGGAGCACAAAGTTTTAAAAAGTGCCAAAGGAGCACAAAGGTCCAAACAAAAAATGCCGAAGGTGCACAAACTACAAAAAATGTATTATAGTCTACAAAATGTACCATAGTGTACAAAATGTACTATGATGTACAAAATGTACCTTGGTGTACAAAATGTACCATGGTGTACAAAATGTACCATGGTGTGCAAAACGTACTATAGTCTACAAAATGTACCATAATGTTCAAAATGTACTATGGTGTACAAAATGTACCTTGGTGTACAAAATGTACCATGGTGTACAAAATGTACCACGGTATACATAATATACAAAATGCTAACGTGCATACAAGAAATGCCAATGGGCACAAAGTAGCAAGGTGCCAGAGGAATCACAAAGGTGAAAAACTTGCCAATGAACATATAAATAATAAAATGTATAATTAATAAATAATAAATAAATATTAAGGGACAATCATACACAAATCGACCTAGTCCCAAACTAAGCAAAGCTTGTACTATGGGTACTTGACGATGATATTAATAATTATATATATAAATATATATATATTAAGGCTGTGAAACCTGCGACCTGCTTTAGAATGAAGTGTAAACGATTGTGGTTCCTATTTTCAACAAACTAATTTTAGACTTTCAGTACTTATGATAAATGAGTCTTCGTGATTATACATGCATTAAAACAGTGCTGTCCCTGAATTAAATAGTAAAATGAATAAAATTTGGGTTGGACGAGGTTTTTCCAAATTGAAGACTTTGTTTTAATCGAGAGACGCAGCATTTATAATATTTTGCATCTAGTCTAGTTAATAATGATCCACGAGCCCTCATAAGAGACGTGGGTAGTGTGTTTACCTATCTTTTTCCTTGAGTTATACTCACCTGTAACTTTCAATATAAATTTCAATAATGCAGTAAAAAAATTGTAGTTCCTTATGAAGTTACTACGGTATTTGAGATTATGGTCGGTGTACCAATCAATTGTATAAATTTCACTATATAGAAATTCTAAAGTAAACAGATTTTCTTTTCAAGTGATGACTAGTCAACGCCGGTTTAGTATTCTGAAATACTTACATTTCGTGAGAAGATTTTTACCTTCATACCAAAAATTGGAAAATGTATATTTCATTGAAAAAGGCAAACTGTGAGTTTTCTTGCGGCGCTTCTTTCTCACAAAGGCCTTAGTTGGAAGTGCTGGTAGATTCCTAAATTTTCGAAAATAATAGCTCCATAGTACATTAATTCACGAGTAAATGAATATATATTTAATCCAATGTTATGATTGGCGAAAGCAATAAAATAAAAATAACTGTTACAATACCAAATACAAAATATTCCATTACTTAATTCATTTCATTTACCAATAAAGAACAAGTACCTAATTGGAAAAAAAAAGAAAAAAAAAACACAAATGGAAAGAGGAGGTAACGGAAACGAGAACATAGAATTATTTAATGATGTAAAAATGAAGACAAAATTATTGAACTTGAAACTACTAAATAATAAGTATCACTCACTAAATTAAGTTCATTTATGCATAAACTTATGGTTAAAAGCCTTGTCTCAAAAGGAGATTAAATACCGAATACGCGAATAGTAACAAAGAAAAAACATTTCTTTATGACACATTTATTTCAAATTTACAATACAGTTGTTGATAAGATTAAACTCGTGTTACATTTCAATGTACATCCAAATTCATGATTAAGGATTAAATTAGAAATATTACATGTCCAACTACAGTCACATAATAAAGACACTACTACAGTCTAGTGACTGAGATATTACTAATAGGTATGTTGTGCATACCAGTTACTTTGAACTATGTTGTCTGTTTTGCTCACTGCGCCGACGCACAAGCAACCCATATTAATGGCGAAACTCTCATCCTCGCTGTCACAGCGAACGTGCTGGATGCACTACACCGCCACGATAACCGTGCTCAGCTGAACCCTGAGTTCGAGCAAATGCTTCGCACCTTGGTGTTTGGCGTAGCTGGCTGGTGTGGGGCATCTAGAGGTAAGCCTCGAATTTAGTTCAATTCACTCAGACGGAGCAGTGAGCGAATCCGCAGAATATTTGTAATTACTAATAATATGAATCAATCTAGATTCCAGAAATATATTAAATGTACATGTAATGCAATGGTGATATGAAATGTTAATACCTAGTAATAATTAAATAAATAAGGTGTCAATAAATAACTATTTCGAATTTATCAAAAGAGGATGGTGTGGTGTATAGACACCTTTATGATAATAAAGTGTGCCCGCCACCTGCTCGCTACCGCCATTGCTATGACAGACGTCAACGGGAGCGGGCAGGGGGTGATCGACAGAAAACCCATTTAAGTGTTTTATTGAATCAGCTGCCGCACGGAAACCCAGGACATCACAAGTGGGTACATTAAAATGATGAAATAATTAAATATGGTGATACGAGAAAGTACTGTACGTACTTAAAAAGCATTTAGCAAGTACGAGTTGATGAACTAAGCATGCGTTAGTGAATATGTACAATAAGAAAAGCAGAATCGTATTGGACGTCATTGAAATTCAAAACAAGAACGTATAAGACGTCAAGTTAATACATTGGTGTTTACAACGTTTCTGAAATGAAACGAAATTAAATGAATTAATTAATTCAGTAAGTAGGCCACCAAGGGCACTTTTACAAGTCAGATTGTGAATCTGCCGGCACTTTCTAAGAGGAGACCGCTGTTGAGAAGAAAGCCGAAAGAAACCCAACAGTAAGTATTTTTTTCGTAAATAATACTTAAAACAATCAATTACATTTATGTTATAACTAACTAACATTGGTACACGTTTCAGCTTCGAATTCCGTTGGCGGTTTCAAAGTTTTTGCTTTTTACCGTCAAATAGTGTCATTGCACTTCCACGAGATGCAGATTCCTTACATCGACAGATGGGGACAGAGCTGCATCCATAAAAGTGCTTCCTTGCACTACCGAATTAATATCAACTTCCTCCGTAACTAAACAACGATCGGCAATCATTTATCGAATTGAAGGTCATTTGTTGAGTTGATTTTTTTCAAGTCTTGCAATATTCGCGAATTAGCAATATCTTGACTTATGACGACAATGTCACAGTACATAATATTGACTTTCGCTAAATAAAGAAACTACCGAATCTCAAGAACAAATTATATCAAAGTAACGCCTTTGAGAAACGACACAATTTAAGCACACAGCGATTTTTCGCTTGTGCTGATTTGACATATTCAGTTTTGGAAAAACATTTTTTTTTGTAGGTTATGTCGCCATTAGTGCCGTCGATCCCAGGTAGCAAACTAAGCACACAGCCATTATAATTCTAATTTAAGGTGTATAAAGGCTGTATATGTGCTTATTCAGCCTGTGGGCTACTTGGAATGATTAAACCAATGTAAAGGTAAAATAAAACACGTGTTAATTTATTCATGGCCCTCCTGAAGACCTGTTCTCCCTCAGTGGCTAACAAATCTATAATATTGATCTTTGATTTATATATATAAAAGAAAGTCGTGTTAGTTTACACTATTTATAACTCCGGAACGGCTGAACTGTTTTGGCTGAAAATTGGTGGGGAGGTAGCTTAGAACCAGGAGACGGACATAGGATACTTTTATCTTCTTTTTTTCTTTTCTTTTTTTCTTTACATTTATCGACTTTCAGGCGGTACAAAGTTCGCCGGGTCAGCTATAGTGATTTTATATATTAATGGCCGGCATATTCCAATGATATTCCAATGACTTAGATGAGAATCTATGACAAAATTCAAGAAAACAACGTGTATTGTAAAGAGCTGTAGAAATTACAGAAATCTAATGTTATCGTACCACGACAGGTGCCCAAACGTCAGCTCAGAACTTACTGTTCACTCGCTTTAGAATTATCTATGCAAATATCCATCATTTATATTGCATAGTGCGACTCGGGACTTCAGAAGCTGAGTTCACTGAACCTACAAACTTGAAGGAGTCTGAAGGTCGATGAATATTAAATTCACTTTATAGACAGTAGCTTGATTTGGTTTTTATGGGTCATTGATAAATATCACTTTATGTTACAACGAGTACTGTGGTACAAATGATTTGCAGTAACGACTTACGAATGGGTGAGTTAGAACCAATTTGGATGCCACAATAGGTCCTAGACTTGAAATAACCTTGTCCAATGTCATGCACCTTATAAGTCGGAGTATAACGCGTCGTCGGATGGATGAAACTCTGATTATATAAACGTCAAATATTAGCTAAGTACCTAGAGCGCTAATTCAATGCAGCTCTAAGATAGTATTTAAATTAATTTGAAACAATTCCTCCTCCTCCTCGCGTCGATTTCCTCATTACTGAGGGTCGTGATTTCCCCGTAGATGGGTCATTATGCTCCGGAACCGTGTTTCGCCACCTAGATCTGTCCTTGGCTTCATGGAGTGTTCATGGAGTTGAAACAATTGGCATCTCCTATATTGCTCGCACAGTATTGAAAGGAAAGAAACAGAGCTAAGGCTATTTGTAGTGTCCCAGGTGTTCTAGAGACTGAGATAATTTTGGATCCAAATATTTCTGTTTTTCTTTCGATACGAACGTAATATTTCCATTGTCAAAAATTCAAACAGCACTAACAAACAAGGCAACCTTTTTAATCAAGTAGAAATATTATCAGACTGTGTTCTGCGTAGCACAGCGTTTTTTACAACCTAAAAGCCTTCGGTCTCACAACTGTTTTCGACATAAAAAGAGATGTGAAGCGGATAGCAGATGCCGGCGTGTATAAAACTGCTAAGTCCAACAAAAAAACATAATGTGTGGTGCAAGGGACAGACGGGTGTAGAAGTGAAGTTGTTTTGGTATAATGTTTGTTTTGCAATGTGTGCATACATGTTTTGTTGTACACACCAATCCCCTCACTCCTGTGACGCGGATATAATCCCATTAGCGGGTTATACTCTCACACAAAGTCCGACTCACTGGTAGTGAGGGCTAAACGACCCTGATACAAAATCATGTTTAAAAAAAAAACACCAATCCCGTACCAATAATGCCTCTGTTTGACCATAATATGACTGATAGGTAAAGAATGGCTCAAAGCATTATGTCCTATTTGTATGTAGGTTTTTGTAATGAGCAATAACATTTAATTTTAATTCATATACTTAAAATGTATACAGGGTGGCTCATTTAAATCGGTCAGTATGGGAAAGTCTGAAACTATAAGACATACGAAGATCTGTTCTTAGGAACCATGTCATCGATTTTAATAACAAGAAAAACTGCATTCATACATTAAAAAAAAAAACCTGTACTCAGCTCGGGAATCGAACCCGGTTGTTTTGAAAAAATAAACTTATACTATTTCAGTTTAGATATCGATTGTGTAGGTTTTAAGCAGTAAATGTCTCTATGAAAGATGATGTCTAAAATGAATAAAATGCATTGTTTTCACATACTTTAATCAAAATGTGATTCAATAAATAAATAAATAAAACAACCGGGTTCGATTCCTGAGTTCAGTATAGGTTTTTATTTCAAATGTATGAATTCAGTTTTTCTTGTTATTAAAATCGACGACATGGTTCCTACGAACAGATCTTCGTATGTCTTATAGTTTCAGACTTTCCCATACTGACCGATTTAAATGAGCCACCCGGTATATGTATGTTTATCTTTAAATATATTTATTTAAGTATGTGTATGACTTATAATGTTATTTATGTTGCTGAACCTACTCTTTTATTTTTTATTTTTGCTCAATCCAAAGGTTGTCTGGAAGAGATCGATCGACTTTAGCGATAAGACCGCCTATTGTCGCCATTTATAAATTAAGGTTTCGATTGTAACATTTTTCTTGTTGGTCTGCAATAAAGAGTTGTTGTATTGTAATGTATGTGGTGCCTGATAGTCTAGCTAGCCAAAATAATATTATATAACTTCTTATCCTAACATAATTGGGATTAAAAGGAAAAAAGCGTAAGCACAAGTTCACCTTGACAGTATTTGAAGGTTAGTTGCTTTCATTAAATTAAAAATTTGTATGTGACAACAGACATGAAATGATTTTTATTGCTTGTTTGTTAGTTTTGATAACTAAAATTATTAGATGCGAGAATTTGTGTATAAAAAGAACATTTTTAACTAAAACTTACAACTAATATAATAGTAATGTGTGACAAACGTGGGATTTTAGTCAATCGAATGAAAATTGACTTTATATTTAAAACAAAGTCCACTGAGTATGACGAAAATTGGCAAATCCATTTTATCGACAGTCACAAACAACGATAAGTTTTAAGACTTTAATTAACGTCACTTTCAGCACTAAACTCATTTATATCTTGCGGTCGAGATTCGCTTCAGACGGTCACACGTTTCATATGACATGGGGACGTTAGTAAATGGTTCGGCTTGCTCGAGAAATATCAGAAAAACTGATATCTGTTGATTTACCAATTACAACCGGTGGTTTGTCTAAAGTTTTGCGTCTTGCCTCGGCGAGGAAGTGACATTTTCTCCCCGCGTAGCGAAAGGAAGGCAGAAAATTCCACATAGGCCTTTGGTGACGTTAAAGTTAATTATTATTATTTGTATACATTCCTTGATGCTCAAGGAAGGTTCTCGTGAAGAGAAGTAAAAAAAACCTCACTTTTCTTTTTTCACATTTCAGATAGTTACGAGTAGGTAGATACAAAAGAGATATATAAATGAATATAAAGACAAAAAGAAATAATATAGAGATCGTTCCATCTGTCTGTAATTCTATTAATAGAGACGGTAAGAGATGTATAGATACAGAAAGAGACATCTCAAATCTAATTATTTGAGCTCACGCACTTCTTTTATGTCTTACGATCGAGACCACTGAGCTTCAGACGGTCACACGTTTCATATCATATGATATGAGGAAGTAAGCGGTTCAACTTGCACGGAATATCAGAAAAACTGAACGTTTATATAGCTCTGTTAAGCGTAATTCGAGTTTAAACTTTAAGGTACCCTTTATTTTCAGATCAACTGAGCCCTAACTCGATGAGGCAATGCTATATCCCCAAGTAGGCAATGCAACGGCTTTATAACTGACATAAATAGGTATATACATATTTTTCTTATTCGGTTACATGGACAAATCAACTTTAAAGGCATACTGCAGTTCAAAGTTAGATAATATTGTTTGCGACTGTCAGTTTTAATTTAGTTATAACATGACTTGTTGAATTTTTGGTCCATCAAAATAGAGTAACTTATTCATATCAGTTAGACAAAAAAAAATATCTTGAAGCAAGAAAAATTCCGATCACGAATATTATTTTTCAGTTTTTGCTATAATTAATTTTTAAATATAAACATTTAGTTTACGTTGCAGATGTTACTTTTTTAATAGAACCAAATTACGGATACTTGAAATAGCACCGCTAAAGTAAACACATAGTGGCGAGGACTCTGACATATGTCATTCGAAACGTCGAATTTTATCCCTGATAACACTAACTTCAGTGAAACCAAAAATGTGTTTTCTTTATATAATTAATTTATTACAGCAAATAAAATAAAAATATAAAAAAACCTTTATTAATTCCTTAAAAAAGGTAATATTCTTAAAGTACTCAACGTTAAGTCGGCACTTACGTCAGACACTCGATAAAAATGTTTCAAGTTAATTTTACACGTCGAAAATTATAACAAAAAGTTTGTCCGGGCAAAAACATGACATGTAAGGATTATTTTATGAAAAAAATAAGCTGAGACTCGAAATCTATCACGATAACATCGATATCACGTTACCTAAAAAAGCGGCAAGATAATAAAAAATATCGCAATAGACCCGAATGTGTTACAAATATGTTGTAGTGGTCGCGAAAAAACATACATACGTATACAAACAGGCAAAAAGATAAAATTTTTCGATTCAGTATCCTCCCAACATCTGATTAGTCTTACATTTCCGATTAGCCTTATAATATCCTTGATTTTTACTGACATTGCGTTTTTAAATTTTATGGTGGTACATAAAACTGGTTATCTTCGTACGTATACAGGTTTCTAAAATTCATAGGAATGATTCAGTCAACACGCACCAACAACTCAGAAACAACTCCACACATTTAAAGCACACTTCCATTTTATATCAGGGAAAGTAGGTAATGTAATAAGGAAAAGTTTTCCAACGTCTCACCCCGAAGGCGAGTGATAAATATTTTGTACATAAGTTGGTGAATAGCTTCGACCGTACTTTGGACGAGCGCGGGTCGGCGCAGAACGAGTTATCGCTATTTGGACCTAACCTTATTTTCGGAGTTAAGGCCCTATTGCGTATAGACTGAAATCTAAATTTAAAAATAAAACGTTTTGTTAAATGTATTAAGCGGTTTACACTCACTTAAAATTGTCAGCAACGGCCCGACATGTTTCAAACTCGTATGGAGGTCTGGAGCGGAGTGTCGACCAAAAAATCAGTGACAAAGTTGCCGCGCTGGTACAGTACAGTCCCTGATGTAGAGCACCATATGAGTTCGAAACAAGTCGAGCCGTTCCTGACAATTTCACGTGAGTGTAAATTACTTGATACAATTATTAAAAAAAATATGTCTCATAAAAGTTTTGATAAAACATCTCGTTATTTGTAAATTATGAAAAAACAAGTTTCAATATCTGGATTTCGTCGAAAATAAACGACCATCATAGTTCTTAAGATGAAATAAAATCAACATCTCCCTTAACCACCTACCTCCCGTCTCACAGACTCTTTCAAACCTAAAATTGTTTACATACCTATGTGCGAGCATCCTACAAACGTTTGTGTCCTTGTACCTTCTCCCCTCCTGCCTCAGTGCCGCGTCGGCGATCGACAAGGTCGGTCATGTACGCATTTAATTTTGGTGAGGATATTACTGTCTCCGACCGTCTCTGAAACGGGTGGTAGGTGGATATGTATCTTTTCTTAAGGGTCTCGGAGACGGGTGGTAGGTGGTTACGTGATTAATGCATACTTTTTTCTTTACTTAGCCGACCGCTTAGTCAGTTTAGTAGTGATTGGAAGTACGGAAAACCTGTTCTACTTGTGACCCGAAGAAAAAACGGGAACTAGTACGTATGTTTCTAATGTAAAAAAACGATTTGCCTAGAATGTGCAAACAAACTTATATTTACTGCCGCGAAAAAATCTAATAAATTAGTGGTCTGCAATTTTATAAAAATATTACCTTTATTATAACGAAATTTATTCATTTAGCATTGTTAATTATTGAATAATTAGAAATAATTACTTAGATCTGTATATAAAGTCAAATTTTTTGTTGATCTCACCTTCCAAAGGATATTATAGTTCCTTTAGTAGAAATAAGGACTGTTGCCATATGTTTACAGCAAAAAAATGTTTTGTTAATGTTTCCAGAATGATTAATACCTTAATCAATATTTGAATATGTCTATATTGCCATTATTATATTAAATTTCCCATCTGATCTATAAAATTTAACATATAAAGCCGACATTATGTATCCGTCCTGGGGACGGGAGGTAGGTGTTTATGTGACTAAAGAAGCAGGTAGGTAGTTAAAGGTTAACAATTTAAGTAAATAAAAGAGATTTGAAGAGAATTGAATTGAGAAGACCTTTGAATAACAAATTGTCAGTTTTTTTAATTAATCATGATAGAATAGATGCAAAGTAAATATTATGTAAATCGGCCTAGGTGTTCTTGAGAATGTTTCCCGATTTTTATGGCGAAATAACGTTTACGAGAGCATTTCGAGTGTTCTCCAAACCGGCAATCTCTAAACCTGCCATAATAAATCCATCATTAAAAAGAAAATAATCATTACTATTTTTTATCCTACCAATTTTAAATCTAAATGATTTGACTCAATTCAACTCACCGAACACAATCATCTGCTTCGTCCTCTGATCCTCCGCCATAAATGTGGACACCACACACGTATAGTCCCCAGAAATGTCCGTGTTTGGTTTCACTATCCTCAACGCCCGGTGCATCCTTAGCGGATCATTCGAGGCCTTATACGTCAAGTCTACCCTACTTCTTAAAATACCCAAGTCTTGCGGCTTCTGCGATGGTATCCACTGGTACACCGGCCGCGTTTTATTCCTAAAGAACCACTTCACTACAAGTCCCGACGTGTCATTGCCGTATGTGTAATCACAGTCTAATATGACAGCGTCCTGAACACCATATTGGATTATTTCTGGCACCACCACTTTCACTATTTTTAACGCGTGCAAATCTGGAACAAAGAGAAACTGGTAAGTAGGTAATATTTTGCAACTGCGTATACAAAAATATAATTAATCGAATTAAACACGTTGTTACATAAATATAATTACAATGAAGCTATGTTATTTAGATTTCGACAATAATTTCATGTCCACTGTAGAATTTTGGTAGGGTAGGGAGAGAGCACACAAATCGTATTGCACTCGTATTATCAGAATTCTATCATAATTATTTAAGTATTAATAATTATAATCTAGTTCCACTAATACTCAAGTTCATTCAATTTAACAAAGCAGGTGGGACTTAAGTAAGTATCGACTATCCTAAATCTACTAACGATTTAGCTTCAAGCAACTTCTCAACCAGCGATTTACAAGATAATTTATTGAAATAACCCTTATCTGACTATCATTATTCGTAAACCGACAAGCGCTCTACGAGTACCATTATTTACAAATCATTAGATATTCGATGCAATTTCTTTTCCTCAAAACAAAAGGAAAATGTTAAATTGGCGGAGAAAATTCTTCCATTTCGGAAAACAGACAGACGTGCCCTCTGACTGACAGTGACGGCGTCACATTAGCTCTAATATATCGCATATGGAAATGTAAAATATAGTAAGGCTTGCATGGGTTTCGTTGCAATCTGAACCTTGCTCAATGGGTACAAAATAAACATAGAACACGAGGAAGTCCCACTTGTTTCTTTCCAGCATGGAAGGGTGAAAAACCGATTATATAATCGGAGTATTAATAGCTAAGGCCTCCGGTTTGAATGTTGCCAAATGTTTAAAGACTTCTGAAATAACTTTGCAAATAATTACGGCTACATAATACCGTAATATTTATAATTAAGGAAGGTGTGGACTTAAGAAAATAACATAAGACACTGGATATCTATAACAGTTATGAGAAAAAGTAAATAACAAGTAGATTTATTGCATTTATTGCTGAGAGCCATTAAGCCAATGAGTACATAGTGTTTAAAGAAGATAGAACACATCTCATGTATAAAATTAAAAGAGGAATAGACATTTAATAATAGTCTTACAAAGATACTAAGTAATAGATAAACAAACAAAATACAGATTTTTTTATCATTTATTTAATATACAAATTATATAATACACTACACCGACAATGCACCTTAAAGGATGCCTCATAGCATTAGGTCCACCATTTGTACTTTTACTTATGTATTTTGTGCAATAAATTTTAAATAAATAAATACATAAAGGAATGATAAGTAGTGTTGCTTAAGAAGGCTCTTAAAAACCGGACGCTTTTGCTCAACTTACAACTAACGGCAAAGCATTCTACATCTTCATTGCTTATGAAGTGAAAAACACTTTTGCAGAACGTTCCAGGAATAATCACTTTTTCGCTAGTACCTATATAAAACATCGAAATCGTCAAAGACGTGCCTATAATATTTGAGGAGTTTCCTCAATTTCTCATGAATCTCGTCAGCAGATTCTTCACTATTTTTTTATGGAACTAACTTACAGATGCCTTCTCGCGAACAACATATAAATTATCGAAATCGTTTTGTTAATTACCGACACATAAAAAAGTCAACCGAAGAGCCTCCTCCTTTTTGAACTCAGTTAAAAAGCAAATATTTTCGAAGTTTTCAAATATATACGACTGTACGTACAAAATTATACATCATATGAAATTATAATGTTATAGAAGAAAGGGAACGAATAAGCGACTATAAAAGAGTAGGTATATATCAATTTGGTGTGGATGCTTTGAAAATAATTATAAATAAACATTATTAAACCCTTGTGTCAAAAGGTTCTACAACTGATCCGTATCCATCTGGCCTAGTCCCTGGATCATAAATATTTATACAATTTTAAGTCAACGATGTTGAAAGCTTATTTAAATTCATCTTCAGTGTTTGAATGGCAGTCACGACCTAAAAATTGGATACAAACGCTGTTAAAATTTCATTGGGGCACGATTTTAGCAACAGAGCAAATGAGTAACATCTTATCAAGAATTCATAAAGAAAACTCGTTGTACAGTACTTTTGTTGCGGAAAGGGCACATGGGAATATCGATGTTTACGGGATTTCATGAATTTCTACACCAATGGTCTGGTAAATGAAACGTTTGTTTGCGTTTAACTTAATTGATGCCTTTCAAATCATTACACTATAAAATTTTACAATAATGCTATACTTATCGGATACTAGCGATCTGATGAATACGTCATTAATATTTTTATCAGCTGCCGCAAGATTTGAGCCAAAAATAGAAAATTACAGGGTTTAGCTAAATAAAACAGCTGATCCTAGGGTAATGCTAATGCGGTGAAGCATTTGAAAACAAAATAAAGTAGAGTGTGCTCTAGTAGCGTAGAATTATGGAATCAAAGATTTGGTGCGCTTGATTTAACTATGTGATAGCTCAGATTGGGACACTACGCCGGAAACGTAAGGCCGCAGTCTCGAGTCCTGCTTACATTGCATTGCTTTCATAATTAAAAAAAATAAAGAAACAATAAAACGTAACAGAAAGTCTCCAATTCCGAATTCCACAATACAAACTCCATTTAAGAACTCGAACTGTTGTAATAAAACGCCATCTCAAGTGCGATCAGACATGAAAGCTAACTATTAACGCGGCTATAAGAACGTAAGCCTCAGCAAGTTTCAACAATTCTTCTTAATAGTCAAACACTCTCGGGAATTTCCATAAGACGTCAAAATCCCACTAACGAGCGAATGCCAGGAGTCAGCGCGTCTGACCTGAAAGTCAGATAGCTGCGGTTTTATCTCTAGAGGCATTGTGACCGCGCGATAACGTCAGCTGAAAATTTAACTTCGGAATATGAAATGTAGAATCACCCAAATGGTTCAGAATCTGACAAAAATATTTGAAAAATATAATGTCTATTGGTTATTCATTTAGAGTTTTAATACCTTTACGGACTGTACGTCAAAAGATGTAAATTAAACTCATAGTGATACGCTGTCGACGGCGACTTTTATCTTTGCAAAACTGCCAATCTATCTTACTTACTTAATGGCTCAGTGACCCAAAGCGAATCTATCTACTGCCGAAATTTAAAAATACTACTTCACTTGTTTTTTGGAAGTTATCTTCAGTGTACACGTACAGCTCCGGACATTTTTTTATTATACAGGTTAATGCTGTGTGCCGTTTTTGGGTAGAACTTTTTTATGAGTTTTGTCAGGGCCGCAGCATGCAATTTTCAAAATGTCTGTTAACATGTTAAATAAATGTAGAAAACCACATAGGATCATTCAGTAAATTCAACCATGGACACAAAACTTTACTTTGATGAACTGAAAGACTCGCTCGATGCATTTGTTTTATTTGCTGACATTCAGTCTAGTACAGAAACTCAGCATAGAAAGCTTTGTCATTCTTACGTTATTAATTTTAATAAAGGAATATTCTACAGCGTGGTTAAAATGAGATTCATTATCTTACGTACGCTAATTTCTCAGCCCATCTTGTTCAGAATATTAAATAGTACTTAATGTTTTAAGTATTTACACTTGTTCGCGGGGTATTATATTATTAAGTAAAATTAAATTTCAGTGTTCAATAACACTCTAAATGCTTTCGTATTCTAATTTATATTCAGTTTTCAACTAAAATTATTTAGAATATGTCTCGCCATTTGGAATTGTACAATATAATTATTAACAGTAACGTAATATAATTCACACCTATGAACTTAGATTAATATGATTGATAAAGAAAAACGTCTCGAGAAACTTGTATTACGTAATGTACTGAAACGTTACCGTATTACGGTTAGGTAGGTAAGTTTAGGCTCTTTGGTAGGTTAAATGAAGTGTACATTGATAACACTTAGCTCATTTTGAAACGTCTTAATGGCAACTTAAGAAAACATAATTATATGTAGTTGATCAGAATGTGTTTTATTATTCTAATAACCAAAAAATATATAATATATGAAGTGTTTCGAGATAAAAGCAACCAAGCAATTACAAATGAATTTACATTTTAGAGGTTCACTTGTCTGTATTTTTTTATAAAAAAAATATCTTTTCATTACTGTTGATGGACATTAAAAATATGAACCCTGTCTATCTCCATAAAATTGTCAATTTCCTCAAAATTTCGTCACTTAACAGTTCACCCCAAACAAGACCCCAAAAACGTGGCGAGTCACTTTATTTTTAATTTAATTTAGCAACCCCAGACTGCCCCATGTTATTTATATTTAATTCGGTTCGGTAAGCACCTCAGGCTATACATACAACCCTGAATTTGAGATCCTCGACTAAGAATGGGCAAGCGTAACAAGATCGTTGGGTTTGCACACAATTTTATATCTCCGAGGTCTGTTTGCACATCATTATGGGAGAGGGGATGCAATTAAATAAGAGAGTGAGATGTAAACACGGGTCTCATTAGAAGAGTTAGAGCACTTATTTGAATAGGACGAGACAAATTTAAAGAAAAAAGTTATGCTGTTTTTTCGTATGTCAAAAACCTTATAAATGGTGATAATTACTTTAGAAATACAGTTTATGTCATTGTAAAGCTGGTTCTACCTAGTTTCTAAAGTATGTAGCTCGCAACAAGCGCATAGGTCAGGTAGACCCAAAGAGCCTTATACATTCAGGGACCATTCGATCACCGTAAATATAGCTAATATACATAATATTGTTTTCGAATTTGAGAAACGAAACTTAAAAATATTGTGTATGATAATGGACTCATAATCGTATAGGTATAGTTAATAAATGGGCATAATAACCCACCACTGCCTGAATCCGGCTCACCCAAGCAAGTCGAGTCAAAACAATAAAAACCAATAGCAGGAAAAACATGTAAAACAATTAACAAATAGGTTTCCTGATTTATTTTCTAATACATTTCCTTCTTATATAACTGGCTCATCAGTTTTACCAACATACGCTCCATCATTATCTTTGTATGTATTTTGATAAGTGTAATTTACTTATCTATTATGTTTGTGTGTATTATTCGCTTCCGTGACTTTGTATTGTTAAATTCAATATCATCTACTCAATCTTACTTTTTTGATATCTTACATAATTATTTTAAACAACACGTCAATAGTATCGATACTCTGATCTTGTACTTTCGATACTTTAAAACAGAGCATAAGTATCATAAATATCTTAGAAAGTTATATCATCGAATTTATTAAACATTTTGTGAAAGAAAAAGCTGCCAGGATATCGAGATAACTAATGCTAATGCGGGTCCAATACGAGTATCAATACTATTAATGCCCTCTTTTCTATTCCGTTTGATTATAACGGGTACAATAATCCTATATCATTTCTCTTCTATGATCTCCAGATTTCAAAAATAGTATATGAATTGAACTACACAACATTTCAAATAATCCAAAAAGGAAGCTAATATAACCCATATTTTAAATGGTTCATCGCAAAAGCACATGAATGTTTACCGAAAGAGCCAGCAAAACATTCCTGTTCTGAAAACCGTTATGAAAGAATCCTTTCGACCGTTCAAAACAAATATGTTTGGATCGAATCGCCGTTTACCCTCGTGGGTCGCTCTACCTTAATTCTCCTATTTTCGAGTGCCCCGGACCAAAAGGTCATATATTATTCGGCAACGGAAGCCGGTGGGCTGGCTGGCTATTAATAATGGGGTTCCTTTGCCAGCGCTACATGCATCTGACAGTAACGATCGCACTTTTACTTCGTCATTTTTATCGTGTCGCTTTTAGGTATTTAATTTTTTTCGGGCTTCCGTTATCTCGGGAGATAAGGTTTTGGGTTCTCGAATAATTTATTTTTAATTTGCATTTTACTAAAATTAGATGTTTGTGTCATTAACTCAAAAACACGTATTGTTTTCTTTCTCATATCTATTACCATCTTTATCTGAAACGTATCACTTATTTGTAATTTACATTTATGTATAATTTTTATTTATATTACTAGAAGTTGCTCGCGAAACTCGTTTGGCCGGAAGAAAAAGTAGGTTGTGACTTTTATGTATGTGTGAGACGGATAAAAAATATTATAATGACCGTTTTGTAGATGCGTGGCTACCCGTGTGCCAAAAACAGTTGAAATAGGTTTAGCCGTAAAGCTATAACGAACACACAAAGACACGTAACGTACATACAACAAACACAAATACAAAAATAAACTTATCCTCTTATATCTTTTTAAATGTTCATTGTACAGATATTTCATTTTTACAATGTCATAATAGTATACCAAGGTGAGAAAATGCAGTTTACAATTATAATCTTATTATTTAGAAGTGTTAACTAAAGGTATTAAGTGTGTTTATTTTCAATAGTAATCCCATTTTCATTAAGTCGCTTGCCACTATTCGCTCTGTGCCGTGCCTAAGCACCAATTAAGACTCTATATCGATTGAGCGATCAATTGCTGGGAAAGCGACTGGCAACCAGTTACAATATCTCAAGAGCATTTCTGTTGCCAGCCTTTGAAAAAACACTGGCATTGTGTAACATTTAAAAGACAGATTCTCAACATACTACCCTGTGGTACTTCCATATTTGAATAATAAAAAAACTATGAAGTCATCTAGTGTTAAACTTATATTAAATTTAAATACGAAATAATTGCTTCATAATACTCAAAATGAAAATGGTACACAAAGCTTAACTTGTTATAACAAGCGTTTAGTAAATTAAATGTCATCAATTTTAATCCACAAATCTCAAAGTACTAACTGAAAACGATTGGGGAGATTGTAGACAAAATAATCTCAAACCTTAATTTGACTTGTTATTTACTTTCGAATCTTTGATTGTATCTAAGCGAAAGTTTTAATCGAAAAACTATTTAAAAAGGTTAATTTCTTGAAAACATCATTCCATTAAACGCCTCAACCTAACCACTTAGCCTGATATCTCGCCTAAGCACCTATTAGGACGCAGAATCGTTTGAGCTATTAATCGCAAGTTAAACGACTGTTAACAACTCACGATATCGAAATCAAGAGCACTTCTGCTACAGGCAATCGAGAAAGTTTGACTTCGCGATAAAGGCATTGAGCGGCACTTACAGTGGCTAGAGCAAAGTTTTTATTGCAACGATGATAAAATATGGTTTGTTTTATGAGAGTAAATATTGCAGAGGATTAAAACTTTTGTTTTTGTTGTTAAACTGTTGTTTGCTACAAACGCGCTTGTGTGAAGTAAGATTTAGCTTTGATAAAATCAGTTATGACATATGGAAAGTGGTTTATCGTTGCGACGGGTGACCAGAGGGCTGGCTCATACCTATGCCCAAGAAGCCCTGGCTATTCAGCATGGTAACGCGGCCAGTCTCCTTGGGACTCTCCCGCCCGGTTCCGACCTGGAGCCTGTGTTCTGTTTATAGTTTATTTTATTTACATCTATTTTGTAAGATAAGCCTTGTCAAATAAACTTAATAATTTACATTTCAAATGATTTGAGATTTGACAACGTATGTACATATAACGACCATAGAAAGAAATCAGTGATATGTTTACAAAAAAAAACGCTCGTGAAAAGCAGCATAGGAAATCCCCAAAAAAACCGAACGAACTGGACCTTAATATCGTAGAATGCTATTGGAAAAGAGCGGCGCACGGCTGTTCGTCGCGAAGAACTTAGTCTAGCAGTGGCAGTCTGATGTTGTCATGTCGACTCTGATATGATGATAATGACGCTCATGTAAAATCTCATAAATTATCTGAACAATTTACAAACACCAATTTATAATAGATCTTAGATAAACCACTAAGCGTTCAGCAATCGTAATCAAAAAATCCCCAATAAAACCATAAATTCGCCTAACGGCCGGCAGCAAAAACCACAAATTGTAGTTTTATTAGCAACTATCTGGGCAATATTTCGTATTGTTACAATTAGTTCGGATCCAATAAGCGTGGTCGGAGTTAGGAACTTCGCTGCTGGCCGTAACGCTCCACTCGATCGTTTTCGATTAACTATTAATGTTGCTTCGTACTTTTGAATTGAGTTATTCAAGGGCTATATTGAGATTGGGAGGATATTGCATAAAGATTTATTTAAAAGAGCAGTAGTGAGAAATACACTTCTATTCTCCGAACTATAACAAGGAACTTCTGCTTGAATATGTTATAAATGTCGATTGCGAACGTTGGGTGTTGTTGATGAGATTTAGATGAAACTTACAGGCAAAAAGAGATCTGGTTATGGTGTGGAACATAAGAAACTTAGCTTCCGATAACACGGGTAAAGCTGCCGGCAAAAGGCTTATTGATTACCCTGGTCTACAATACGAAAAGTATTGAAAAATGCAACATTTAATTTTGTACTTAGCTGACTCGAGAGAAATATAAAATTGCCTCTCTTTATTTCATAATTATTGGTTATTTTTCATGAAATATACAGATAAAAAATACCACGTCTAAAAACGGAAAAGGTGTAATCTGTAAATTTCAACTTTTAATTAAAGCCGAATTTGCTAGCAAAGCACAAAGTAGCGTTAAGCGAAACAAAAATATCCTTGTTCCGCTGAGATGGAAACGTTGCGAATGTAGGTCAGCCTTCCCGAAGCAAACTAACAAATATTTTAACCGACGGAACAATTCACAGGAAATGTGCTGCGATTGTAAAAAATGTGCTCTCCTTATATAAAGTATACTGACCGACTTTATGTTGATGCAGAACAGAACTATACTTTAGTTGGAGAACTACCAGCACAGCATTTTACCTATCGTCTTTGTTTCATTCTTTTTCTTATTTAACCAGAATGTACAACTCATATGGATATAATATACCGTCGCGTACAAATGAGGTTGTATAGTGTCTGGGATGAATAATTAATATTTATTTGCGAAATCTAAGTTACGATTTAATTTGGTATATTGACAAATTACAAGATTCACCATACTTTAGGGACTAAACAAGCCTGCAAAAAATATGAAATCTTCCGTAACAGCTAAACAAATAAAGATGCTTTGAAATAGATGAAGGTCCTTAAATTAATTATTCCTTATTATTCTATTATCGCACAGCATGTATACGTTTGAACCCTGATGCTCGAATTAAGACTCCGCTGTTCTCTTCCGAGTTGCACCGAATGATAAAAGTTACTGGGCGTATAATTTCTTGTGATCTCGAAACGCCCACGGCCTCGCACGGCTTTGTTAATGTGTATTCGCACTTGCTGAATTAAATTTACCCATTTCATAAACGGGGGCTGGTCCATTTGTACAAGAAGGCTCTGGACTAGTTGTGAAGTTGGTATGCATCCTTACAGTTTGTTTACATTTATGAATGTTTCTTATTGTCATATTAACAAGCATCTTTAAAAGTACGTGTCGAACGTGAACTTTTCGATGTTTAGATTGTGAAAGACGTTAAATTAAAATTGGCGAAGTGGAAAAAAAGAATACTGCAAATATTGTCATTCATATGAATCGAAATCACACGAAACGTAATTTTAACGGCAGGGATATCCATTAACGCAACGCACCATTTGCGCGTTTTGCATCATCAGCAACCTACTAGTAGGTAGTTTACAGTTGAAAGTATAGTTAAACTTCGATATTATCCCTAATCATTATAACGTCATGTTTCAACTTCATGCTATTTTTATCTTTATAGCTAAATTGTGATACTAATGTAAGTGCCTCTGTATTATTAGATATAAATATGTCCAGGAAACTATCGGCCTTGACGACCGTATCAAATGTCAGTAACATGCTTTCAAGGAAATTGGTGTCCCCGACTGTGACATTTATTCACAGACCAACAGCTCTCTACTCCTACGTGTAGTACGTATCGTAAATAATAGAAGTATCGTGTATATTTATAGCAGTAGGTACGCTTTCATTCTCGTGTTTGATACCTTTTTCGACGTTATTAGCTAACTCATCATTATTACTGGTTTATTTTGAATATTCTACCTTATTAGTTTGTTTATTTAGAGCCTTTTCATTTCTTAAAGATTTTTCATTATGTTATTGGAGTATTTTAAATTTAATATTGATATAATATTTATATTGTTGTTAGATTTTTGTCATAAACTTAAAAACAACTAAGTATAATTATGTATATGTGACATCACCCTGATTTCAGATTTGCCTCAAGCTCAGTCACTCAGATTCTTTTCAACCTTCGTCACGTTTTCAGTACTTGAAACAAAAACAAGGCTCATAATATCAGTGACAGTTTTACAAACCCGCGTCAAATTTGACGCAAACCGGCCAGCGGCGGCTTATTAACATCTTAAAATATAAATTACTCGAACACAAGAATACCATTAAGCGCTCTCGAAATCTAGATAGCCCGAAAGTCACGGAACCTATTAAAACTTTTTCATAGACGTGAAAAATGAAATTACTTTTCATTTTCTCTCGAACTCGTTTAACTTCATAATGCACATGACTGGCGGAACTAACTTGGGATATGGTTATTGACTCTCGCTTGTTCGTAACTAATGACTGTTTTAGTTGTTTCTTTGTTCATTATTTATATACCAACGTAAAATATATAAATGATGAATCATCTTGAAATAAGGGATCGAGACTACATTTTGACTTACAACGCGTTCTATTTTGTATTTTACCTGGGACAGGATGCCTAAGAATTTTACCATTTTTGGTAGACTTTCTAATGGAATTGTCCAGCAAATGGATTAATTTCTCTCTCTTCTTAATTTTTTTTCCTCAAACATGCAATGAAATATCGTCATCACGTGCGTTAAAATAGGCTTCGAAGTGTCACGTTTCGGGCGGAACAATTCGAGAGAACTGTAAAGGAATTTCATACAAAATTGTAGGGCTAGGCCAGGAAGTAATTTCTTTTTAAACATGGCGTCTTTGTTCATGAACGGGCTAAACAGCTGAATTATGTTTTTTGAGTGGTGTATTTTTTTATGTTTGAGAAAAGCACTATACATGCCTTAGCCGTGAAAAGGACTTGCCGGCTTCATATCACTATCCGGCCTCCCTACGATCGGCCGTCTATACCTACTCTACTGGAAAGCCCTTATTTCCCGGCTTCTGCAGTAATGTACTAATACTGCGTATTATTTAATTATAAATGTAATTATCTACGTATTCATATTCACTTTCTCAGGGTACCGTATTAAAATGGTAAAAAAGGAACCCTTTGGGTACAACTTTGCTTGTCTTTTCTTTTCGTTTTTTATAGTCTAACAGCAGGAAAATCTTAAGCCTCAGCTTTTGGTTCATATATCCATTCACGTAATCCTTTCTCATTATATTTTTCCTCATACGTGAATTTGGCCTATGGATATTATATTACGGGGTTTTCAGTGCCCGAAAAATCTGACACTTGGTCAACAGTAGGCCCACTTGTGACTCCTCTGGTATTGCAGGTGTCTATGGGCGATCATAATCCCTTTACAAACAGGGTACAGTTTGTCTACCACGCATGCGCTCACTTGTGGTTGTAATTCGGAATTACAGTGTGGGGTACCAAACATGGGTTGGTCTAGTTTTAAAATAACTACTTGCGTATCTGATGTTTCATTAGAATCCTTCACAGTAATCCTTTTACTTAATTTTTGGAAGAAAGAAGAACAAATATATAGAGGTAAGAACTTACTGAGTGGAATGAGATGTGCATTAGTCTCTATTTCTTCTTTTAGTAAATTTAAGCGAACAAATTCCTCGGCCTCAGCCCTCCTGGACGGAAGAGATCCGACATAGAAGCAAGCAATTCAGGAAATTCAATATTTATAATAATGTTATGATAAGTAATTAATCACATAATAAATCAATTGATCTAGTTGGCTGATGGTTATCCAGCTTGGCTTTAGTCTACCCCACGGCTGAGTACTGTGCTGCAGTGTGCTGAGCGCGCACACGGGCAAAGTCGACGTCCATCTTAATAGAGCCATGCGTACAATATCTGGCAGTTTTTTGCCCACGCCTACACAGTGGCTCCCGGTTTTTCCTCATATTGCGCCACCAGTTATAAGAAGAGCGCACGCTGCATCAGGAGAATAGGAAAGAATAGGCAAAGGCAGGCTACCTATTAAGAAAACGCTGGACAATCTTCCTGGTATACGCCTCCACTCCCGGAGACCCATCTGTTCAGACTCCCAAATCCAAGGCCCAGAAAGTTTCTGTATCGATTCAGAATGTAGAAAAAGCTGGGATGCACCTCTCTTAAACAGCCCTGACCTCGATCCAACTAAGGAACTACCCGGCTTTGATGAACCACGAAGGATCTGGGTCATGCTTAATAGAATTAGGACAGGAGTCAGCTGTTGCAACTACAATCTCCACAAGTGGGGCTACAAGTCTTCTCCGAGCTGCGACTGTGGTGCTCCTGAACAAACAACTGCTCATATTGAGGAGGAATGCCCTGTGAGACACTTTACTGGGGAGCTAGGCGATCCGCACGCGCTGACTTAGGATGCCAGGGAATGGCTATCAAATCTAGACATTCAACTGTAGAGAGCTCATTTTCTCTGTTTTGGGTTTAAATTCACTTGTACAAACTTTTGACTGAAAAAATAAATAAAGCCATACGATAATAATAATAGTGAACGTGCCACATTCGTATGTTTATATTTACTAGTGTTTAAATTAATAACCGTTTGCTCGTTTGCCCCCTATGACATAAAAAAGGCGTCAAATCATTCATGTACCAAAACCCCGGGATATGACGATTATACAGTATGTTAAATAATGCTTCTCCGTGTTCCCAAACAACAATGTTTACCCACCCGACTATTTTAATTGATTTCACCAAGCTTTTCTAATATTCTAGTTTCGATTGAGTTATTAAAGTTATGCCACTGTACAGTATTTTTTCACATGTGTTTTAGTTCTTACCTTTGTTATTTTATGTTATCAACTTGTTGATAAACCACTGTTTGTTAGTAAAATAATAATTTCGGGAAAACAAAGCTTCATATTCGCTGAAAAACGATGTGGAATATGTGTAAGTATTAAAATAATAAAACTTTATATAAACGTTGTTGGAAAATAAAGAGAACTCGCAGGCATTATGAGTTAGGCGGTTATACTGCCACCGGATAACGCTGTGAAGTGCGAACTGTGGTTTTTTTCATTTTTACTTTAGAATCTTAATTTGTATGGAAAAACCGCATCGTATCTATGCTTCATGCACACAGTGACTACGCCTCTCATATTGAAGGTATTTTTTTACAAATTATATTATTTAGCGTACAACCAATTTTATATTTCTGTCACCGTATGTTTACGTCGCGGCGTTTAGAGTAAACAAATGATTTAATTTTAAAAAGCCAGCATCGAAAAAGGTCAATGTGTCAACGTCCCAAAAAAATCCTACTCAGCTTAAGTCAGATCGCACAGCAAGATAGCATGTAAAATACGGTTTGTATTTACTTTGCCCGTCCCAAATGAAATGCGCTCAGCGGCCCATTACCATGGAATGGGAAAAAATTGGGATACGTGACTACGGGGCGTTTGAAATTAGAATGGAAAACAAATGACGAGCGACGGTTTTGAACGAATTCCTGTTTAGGCAGGTGTAGGGTTGTACTTTGTAGGCAAAATCATTTGCTTCTTGCATCGCTCTATAGTGTGATTAACAAGCAGGTTAATACCCAATGCGACGAGGTTTTATAACAGATTATTAAACCAATACATTATCAATTTTTACTTTTCGAGCTGCACTGTATGACATTTCAACCTAAGTTAAAAAAATTAAGAAAATTTACCTCAATAACTATATAACATTTTATTATTTAGAATTTTATACCTTAGTATTAATTCTTTATGATTTCTTTGAATAAAAAAAGACATACAGGTGTTTAGTATAAGGTTAGGAGGTACTTGAAAATAATTCACAAGCATCACTAAACCAACCTTGTTTGGTAAAGACAGAGTTTAGAACTAGGCGCAAAAACTAGCTCCATATCTAACCTGAATACCCTGGAATTCCGCCATAGCCAGCGCAGTGCAGTAAAAAAGGCTCTGCAAACCTACTTTTTAGATTATCTCGCCATTCTCAAACATATATCGTGACAAAACATTCGTGTCACAGAGCATAGGATTTTACGGAGATGACAAAAGTTTGGACGGTTCTGTGTTGCGGTAAGACATAACTTTCACGCAACGAAATGATGCCAAGAAATGCATTAGGTACACACTTTTGTAATGCATTTCTTGGCATCATTTTGTTGCGTGAAAGTTATGTCTTACCGCAACAACGTTATATGGCGATAGGTGCTAGAATCAAAGCAATACTTAATGCTTGTTTATGGTAATAGCGTGTTCGCATAAAGGAATAGTCAGTAGATTTAGGTTACAGAAAATCTGCGCCATATTTGGAGAAGAGAGAGGGAAAGTTTCTCATAATAATGCATACTGTTCATTTTATTATCAAATATACTTCAAAACTACTGCTTTTTAGTATCCAACCATCATAATTTCTGTGATAGACAATCCCATTGAAATCATGGTTACAAAAGACAGGCATGGTGCACTCGAGCTGCTATGCTACGCACGCCTTCTGCTTTCATCAAATAATTTTACCATTTTAAATAAAACGATTTTAACGGATTATACCGCGTATATTAATTATGCCTCCCTGACGTTTCGGCAGGTTTCCAGTTACCGTTATCAAAGGTTCACTGAGAAAAACAAAAATTTTCTCCGTCGTCAAAAGAAATTTCTTTCGGCGGTTCTTTCTCCTCAGTGCCTTAGCCTTACAGTAAACCGCTGGTATGGTAATATCTTTAAATAAAATATAAATGCCCTTCTAGCACAATGTATTTACACATTAGGTTCATTAGGCATGTATGTACACCTGAATGTTTTATTCTTATAACTTTGACACAGAAACATTATGTATTTCTCAGTCAACCGTTGACTATGGTCACTGGAAAGCTACCGAAATGTTAGGGAGGCTTAAACATTTAATATACGCGATACAATCCGTTTACATCGTTTTATTTAAATGTGTGACAGTTGCGGAAACCGAAGAAAATATGATAATATACTTAACCCTTATCAACACATGATATACACAAGAGAGATCTTTAGTCCCAGCCTAGACCAGCAGCGCTCTAATACGTACATTGCTATTCTAGCTCCGCCCTAATTCTGCTCGTTTGCATTCCCATCTCCGTTGCGATCGTATCTCCGTGGTGTTTGTATATCGCGCCGTTTAGTGCGACATGTAATAGGCCGTTAAGGGTAAGTGGTGTCCGATATTTTGCCGTCTTGCGTCATGTGAGTTGACAAATTTGCCCCAGTTTGTTGTTTAGCCCTGCCACGTTACCCATTTACAATGTCGGTTATTATACATTTTAGTTTACTTAGGAATCATCATCATCATTTGCCTCTTGCATCTGTCTTCTCATGTGCCATCTTCATCTCGGAGGTCGGCGACCATTTGTCTGTATGTCGATCTATCTGTAGTCATGCGAATTAGTTTTTCCGTGCTTTCAGCCTTCAACCAGTCTCTAATATTCTTCGTCCAAGATGTTCGTCATCTACCACGCCCTCGTTTCCCTTCTATTTTTCCTTCAATAAATAATCTCAAAAAGTTGTATTTTTCATTTCTATATATATATATATGTCCGAAATACGACACTTTTCTTTGTTTAATCGTTGATACGACTTCCATTTCCTTCTTCATCATCAGCATTACTTTTTTATTCGATATTTTATCTGTCCATCTCATTTTGAGCATTCTACGGTATATCCACATTTCAAAGGCATTAAGTTTATCAAAAAAGTTTTGTTTTAGAGTCCAGCATTCAGAACCATACATGAGGATTGGTAGAATGTAGCATTTCACCATTCGTCACCTTAGATCTAAATTGATTCTCCTCATCTGCATCTGTTGCATCTGTAAGGGTGCTTATTACAGGTCAATGCTCGTGGTGACGCAGCACCCTAAAATATTTGAACGGCGTTTAATAAAGTGCGGTACTTAGGTACAGCGTTAGGGAAGAGTTAGTTACTAAGAAATGAAATAGCTTATCATGAGATCCTCATTCAACCCTCGTGTTATAGAAAATGTTACTAAAATGGAACAGAACTACACAATATTGGCTGTGATGTTTTCAATTATTCCAATGACAGCTGGCAAGAAATTAACTATACTCGAGAGTTTGTGAAAAAAAGTGTACATGATTTATTTTTCAGATTTTTTCAGTTTCATCTTATTCACAATCGTTCGTACATTCGAATCTCATACAAGGAGAAAGTGCCTCAAAATATTTTATGCATTTTTTTTCTAGTGCGTCACGTTCATAGAAATTAAAAAATACTTCATACAAAAACGTGACGAACTTGAATGGACATTTTAGGATACTTTTTTTAGTATGAGGTTTGAATGTACAATCAATTCTCAGTACGATGAGCATAAAAAATATATTTTCCTAAAAAAAGGTTTTTTAAAAATAACGCCCACTCATCGGTTCATCCGATAAGAACTAAGATGCCACAGACAGATACAGATACACGTGTTTAACTTTTAGTACCCCTTGTTTTTTGTGGGGAATTAAAAATAAAGGTATTTACCTATCATCAAAATAATAAGTAATATTGGTAAAATGGAGTAAACGATCCCTTTTAGAGCAAATAAAAAATTTAATTAACAAAATATACCTATACTCCATACATGCCAATTTATTAACCTAATTGAGTCCGCGTCACGTGAAATAAAGATTAAATTTTAATAACACTTCGACATCGCATTTTCGAAGCTTTAATGGAACACTTAACTGATTACCGTGTTTTAATGAAATGACAGATTTATAGATAGAGATTGTTTGAAGTTAATTTTAACTTTAAGTCTAATAATAAGTTAGGTATTAAATAAGGAGTCCATCTCTCTTACTCGCATTTCGCAATACATTAAAATCAGGGGAAAAGCATGATGAGAAACTTTGTTTTTGAACTTTGGAAAAGACCCTGAGGCATTCTTGTTGACGACACTTTATTACAGCACTGTCATAATATTAACATACCTACGCATAATGCAAGCAAATAAATGTACCAACGCCACCAAAGGTATTAAAAGTATTCTTGGGAAGTAATAAATATTACGTAGTCTTATTACTTTATTAAAGTCCTTTGTATAGAAAATCGCTTTTAAAAGGAGAGGGGTCATGATTTCAGGAAAAATCTTAATAGCGTGATGCAGAACTGAGTCGAATTTTGTTTTGTATGGGCTCGCGGCGCCGTGCCAACCTGGCGCCACCTGTTTCATAATTTCGTTTGTCCTCGAATCGCGCCGAAATGGTAACGGAAATATACGTGGACAAAGTAGCAGGCGCCTCTTAGTTATTAATAAAAAAGAAAGGATTAACGATAATAAAAAATAAAATTTGAGAACCTTCTTTAGTTTTTCAGTTGGTTAAAAAGTGACAGACATCATTCATTCAGCTAAAACGAGCCACTGCCATTGAAAACAGAAGGCAGTTTAATCGGCTAGGTCTTAAAAATGCTGATGCCAACAAAGGGGTATAAAAATATATCAAATTATGTGTACTTCTAAACTCACTCCTAATATGGCTTGGCATGGCTTGTTTTTTAATATTTCCTTGAAGATACAGCCAAAATTGCATAATAAGTTTTAAAAATCACTGCGTCAAATTCATATGTAACACACAATTCAAACTGCTGACCCCAATAGTAGCCTCATCTCCATACAAAAGCGAGACCTCGGCGTGCCTCGGCATGCATTGCTTCATCAGAATACCAACTGACACCATACGGAGCCAAATTGGCATAGAAAGTGTCACTCGGGGCGTTTATTGGTGCCGTGTTAAGGAAAATGACAAGGCATGAGTCGGCGCTCCGTGCTAAGTAATTACATACACGTTATATTGTACACGGCTCTCCAGTGGGGTGGCTATGTTTTGTGGGTATAATTGCGTTTGGTTTAATGATGATTGCACATTTTTGAGGTAAGTGACGGATTCCAGTGGGCTTTATATATTGTCGTTGTCATTGTTATGTTAAGTGATGTTAGTGAATTTGATTGCGTTCATTATTTCAGTTTTCTTTGCTTTTTTTATTTAATACAGTTCATGTCACATCGGTAAAGTTTTTTTCAGAACCTTAAAATAAAATACATAGCCTGAGCTTTCAGAATGCGATTCGCGATACCCGTCTCGCTCGCTCTTACGCAATCCGGATAAGAACCTAAGTTTTCATTCAAATACGAATCGCATTTCGAGAGCTCACGGACTGTACTGATCCTTTAGTGTACGGAAACCTTTACGTGCGTATCCGATCCGCAGTTTGTTTTCAGCCAATTAGGCACCAACATAGACGAAATAGCTTACAATCTAACATACATATTTATTATTGTTATTCTTTTTTTCATAAACAGAACTAAAAAATAAACTTAACAACTAGGTCATAGTATTACTCTGTTCGTAGTATCAGGTATAATGAAAGTTGCAAATCATGAACCGAACTACACAACACTTATATTATACCCTATATCTCAAGTCAGTGGTTTGACTCTTCGGTGTATTGTGGTTTAGTTTGCACAAACTGCAAGCGATATCATTCCCATGTGTCTCGTACCAAAACATTCGAAGAAAAAAATTTCTACCAATCAATATAGACCCTTTTGGTGGGGGGTAAGTAATATAAGACATAAGAACTTATACTATAATATTCATATTATATACGCTCATATTGTATAAGCTTGTTTTGTATACCGTTCAAGGTGTATAACGAACGTTAGATATAACATCAAAATATCTATTTTTATAAAGTATAACGTTATTTAAGTATAATATCATTGTATATAACGATCATAACGTATAACGTTCATAATATCTCAGATTTATAATGTATATTACTCAATACATCTAACACCAAAATGCATAATGCTCGTATAGAATAACCGCCTGAAAAATTCAAGTTAAAAAGTAATAAAAATGTATACCTAATACACATAATGTTATTGGTAAATAAAAAAAAAATATTTCTGTATACAGTATTTTTAATTTACATCTGCCATTATCATATCAATTGTGTACATACTAATGCAATAGTTCGCTGTTACATTTTAATATACCTCCATGCAAGCAAGCATTTTGACTATACATGGCCATAAAACAAACCTAACCTAACCTACAGTTTTCGGTTTTTGGACAATATTCCATTTTGTTGCAGTTCTTCCAAGCAGTATACTCTTACTTGCCAGAATTTCATCTACCATTATCTATTGTGTACATACTTATGCAATAGTTCGCTGTTAAATTTTAATATACCTCCATGCAAGCAAGCATTTTGACGCTCCGCTCGCTTTGCTCGCTCCGCTATCCATGGTCATAAAACAAACCTAACCTAACCTACAGTTTTCGGTTTTTGACCCATGTTCCATTTTAGGGGCATAGGGGTAGCAGTTATAACCTATTTAGTATATCATACGCTATAATATTTTCTAATTATTATACTAAAAGAAAGTATATACTATGATCGATATACGTTATGTATGTTATATCAACTGAATTTAGAGTATTTGAGTGTTATATAAAAAATCATTCTACAACATGAGTATTATGCTAATTTACCGTTATTCCTAATAAAAATATAGATTTTGATGTTATAGCAAAAGTTCATTATATCTTGTGAACGTTATTAATATGAAATTATATATTATGTAGTTATATCTCGTGACGCACCCTTTGGTGGGAGCCCTTTGATTCGTAGAATTTTTTTTCGTCAAAATGTATCATTTCGCCGAAAAATCGTTTCGTAGAATTTTTATCCTTCTGTAGTCATACATTTTTCATAATTCTTGCAAATATTATCATATTGATTAGGTTAGGTTTGTTTTATAACAATCTTAAATAGTTGACGGTTGCAAAGAAAAATGGCTTTCTACGAAATGATTTTTCGGCGAAATGAAACATTCGAAGAAAAATTTTTCTACGAATCAATATAGACCTACCCGCTTTTGGTGTGTGCAATAATTTACTTTCATTGTTGTATGACAAGTATTGACAAGTAGTTATGGACTTAGCACTATGCACTTAGTTTATGAACAATAGACATTATCGAGCCAAATAACATTATCTTACGAATCTTTACTTATCTACCTAATCAACCGTTCCAGAGTAAAATCGTTTAATGATAATTGCACAGGTCTATTATTGCACACACCAAAAGCGGGTCTATATTGATTCGTATTTGCATATGGGTTTCGCAAATGTCATGTTTCATTCGTTTGAGTAAAAATCATCATTAGCATTCTATTTTATTGTTCGGAGATTATTATTATTATTATAGCCTCAATTTATTCCTTAATAAATACAATAAACAACATTTCATTTTTTAAATTTAATATGCACACTAAATTACATTTGCAAAATTCGAGATTTAATAAATTAAAATATGATTAAATTTTATTACATTGTAGGTACCATATTTTTATTGTACATATTTATTTTTATTTATTATTTTTCAGATTATGTCATACATTTAGTTTATTTTTATTAAGGACCTCTCAACGAGTAAAGGCCACCTCCATCGTTTTCCAAACATCTCTATCGTTGGCTTTGGTCATCCATTTTTTTCCAGCTACTCTGTTTATTTCATCTATCCATCTTTGTCTTGGTCTTCCCCGTTTACGTTTATGTCGCGGTCCTGTCCATGTAGTTACTTTATATGTCCATTTCTGTTTGCACGTACGTGCTACATGACCAGCCCAACTCCACTTCAGCTTTTTACAGTGTTCTAAGGCGTCTATTACATTCGTTATTTTTCTAATATCAGAGTTTCGTTTTCTGTCTCGTCTTTTTATATTCAGGATGCTTCGTTCCATCGCTCTTTGACATACCTGTATCTTATTTTTTACGCTGTTGTTGTATATCCACGTTTGGCTGCCATATGAAAGACATGGAAGTATGCAGGTGTCTAGTATTTTTTTCTTGTGTTTTATAGGCAGGTTGGACTTCAACACTTCTTTGTAACTCCAGAATTTGTTCCAAGTAATGTTTATTCGTCTGTTTATTTCGTCTATGTGTCTGGATTTATTAAATGATATTTGTTTTCCCAGATAAATGTATTCCTGCACATATTCCAGTGTATTTTTGTTGACGTTGATGGGTATTTTTGTAGAGTTTGTCATGATTTTTGTTTTGGTAGCATTTAACTCTAAACCGATTTCTTGACTGAAATTTTGAAGTTCGCAAACCATTTCTTCTAGTTGGGCCGCTGTTTCTGAGAAAAGAATAATATCATCTGCGAACCTCAGATTGCTGAGAAACTCATCATTTATTCTCAAGCCCTTTTGCTTCCAGTTTAGTTTTTTCATAATGCTTTCCAGAACATTAATGAAAATTCTGGGTGAGAGCGGGTCTCCTTGCCTAACTCCTCTACATATTTTTATTTCTGAGCCTTTAGTTTCCATTTTTACTTGAGATATACTTTTGTTATATATGTCTTTTATAAGCTCTATAGTCTCACTCGGTACGTCACATTCATGTAAAGCTGTCCACATGCTTTTGTGAGATATGGAATCGAACGCCTTAGCGTAGTCAATAAAAGCTAAGTAGAGTGGACTTTGGTGTTCTTCATATTTTTCCATGATCTGTTCTAGCGTATGGATGTGATCAGTCGTCGAAAAGCTTTTCCTAAAACCTGCTTGTTCCGGAGGTTGGTGTTTCTCAGTGTATTTCGCGAGTCGTTCTTCAAGGCAAGAGGCAATAATTTATACATATTGGGTTGTAAGCTGATAGGTCTGTAGTTGTTTATATTTGCTGGGTCGCCCTTCTTATACAACAATATGATATCTGATTTTGCCCATTCTATGGGTATTTCTCTATCATTTAAGATTTTATTAAACAGGTTTGTTAAGTGAGGGGTTAACAGGAATTTGCTTATTTTAATTTTCGGAGATTATCTGACTGAATTCGTCTGAGTTTAAGAGCCATTTTAATAAACTAATAGTTAATATTTCACACCAAAATTAATATTAATAAAACAATTATATCCCTATATAACTCGATGTGTATAATTTATTTATGTTTAGGGTCAATTCAGGATTTAATATTAAAGATACAATCCCAGCTTTTGCATTGCTTGCTTTCGGAAATAGGCTTCTTCCAAAATAATCCATCTCGTTTTATTTCTAGCCACTCTCGCCCAATTTCTCCCGGCCACTCGCGTTATATCGTTTACCCATTTCACCAAGGGCCGACCCCTGCCTCGAGTATTTTCCCAATGTCGCCATTCTAAGTACTCTTGATGCAAATCGTGGCACAAACTATGTTTTAACTAAGCAAATTTAGGCTCCATTAAGTACAGCGCACGCACAAAACGTTTAGTTGCTTTAAAATTACCGCTAAACACCGATCCGATCCGTTACTAGTGCGTTCCTTTTAAGCACAAAAACATCCGTTTTGCTAAGCCAAAGTTAATCTACTTACCACAGTAGTATAAGTAAAAAAAAAATGCCAGTTGGTAATATTTATTTGAGAGACTAATTTAATAATGCTAAGCAAGCCCTTTGAGCGTTGAAACCAGCAATCAATTTGAAGATGTGATCGTCAAAAGGAAAATGTATTACGCCTTTAATAAAAATAAATTCCGGTCTCGCCTCCCACAACCATGGCAACACTCGACAGTAGAGCACTTAGAGAGCTGTAAATAAGCGACACGAAGCACCATAATGTTGCCAGATTAATTATAAGGCAATTCGATTTCCCCGAATCGTACCTTCTGAGCATGTAGCTTGTCGCTTACTAAATGAACATGGCTGTCGCTTCTGCTGATACAAGACATGTGCTGACACGTTAATGTGTAGAGAGTTTGAACAACATTTTAAAGTCCTATTTATATTGGTGCGGTATCTTAATAAAATTATCTCAAATCATTTTAGTTTTTTCGTCTTTGTTATTATCGGCTGATTGAATATAAACGGTCCTTACTATATTAAAAAGTAGTGGAAAAGGTACCGGACGAAAAATTGCCCGTGACCTTTATATATCAGAAACTTGTACCGATGACGGTAATGACTGTTTGTCGTAAATAATTCAAATGGAGTTCCGAATGTTGTCTTCTCAGAAAACGAGAAACTTGAAAAGACTACTACAACCAATAAGTGTTACCTGGGCCCTGTTTCATATACGTGACAATGACAGGCGACAGGTGACAGGTGACAATTCGACATTTTGACAATATTTCGTTTCATAAACATTACCTATGACAAATAAGTCGTGGTGGAAAAATTACAATTATGTCAAATTGTCGCGACTTTTTGACATATTTCTGTTTCATAAACATTTTCCCTTGACAGGCGACAGGTGACAATTTGTCGCGAAAAACTTGACATATGTTTTATGAAACACAAAATTGTAATTACAAGTTGACAAATTTTTAGACTTGTCGAAGATTTCTGACAGGCGACCTCACCCGATGTCAGCGGCTACTTCTCACTAACTAATTACTCAGTGAAATGGTGCTAACATAGACACATTAGTAGCAACAGCGATGAAGAATATTTAGTTCAACCAATACGTCGGCGTCGTCGAGCATTTAGAACAAGGGCAAACTTTGCTTTTGACGTGGTTGACCCCACATTTATAGAAAAATTTCGAGTTTGTAAAACTACCATCGAATACTTAATAACTAAAATAGGACAAGAATTACAACACTCAACATTCTCAACGAGAAATTCCGCACTTACTCCCTCTCAGTAAAATTTATGCGTATTACAAACGAATTCGATGATTTAACAGGCCCAATATTTGGTAAATATACCCAATCCCTTCAATTGCTCTGTGATTTCCACTAAATTAGCCAAAATTATTATTTTCGTGTCCATTTTACTTGCTGCAAGTTACCGAACAAATCCTAGAATGCTAGTCTAAATTATCTGATGAATGCTAATCTAAGACAAACATTTTTATTGCTCTCTCATACTGCTATATCAAGGCCCTGGTTATTTCAGTGTTTATCATTAATATTTTATTGATTTTAATTGCAGTGCACAATTTAAAATCAGCATTACTGTTTGCCATTGTAGAATTTTGAGTGGTGACCCTTTCAGTGCCATTTATTATATAGGTAAAATAAATAAATAAATAAATTTATTACATTTTTAATATTTCGGAAACATGTTATTAGAAACGTCGTCGAATATCTCTTGAAGCACTATATCGCTGACGCTTTCACCAAAGTATGAACCAAAGATTAGAATGTCTGTGAAATAAAATCTCAACACAAGTCTGGCACCGTCAGAATAAACAATTTCGCTTGCAAAATAAGTCACATGAACACGGTAAAATGTGCGAGAGGAATTCCTGTAGAGATTTTAAATAAGTGCGTTAAGTAATTAGGTACCGTAAATTGAATTATGGCTCGCATTTTCTGTTTACGGGGGTCCTGCTCTGTCATGTTAAAAAGTCGTAAGACTAAGTTAAATCGAAAGGCGCATATGATCTTTTATTACTGGACAGATGGCTTTAACTCCCGCTCTGATGGGAAGGTGATAATGCAAAGTAATGCCCTTTTTATTTAATTGCGAGGTTGATAAGGTAATTGCGGTCTTAGGAATACGCTTGGGATTCGTTTGATAATTAAATGTTATGCATTATGATACTGTGAGATGAACTTTCTCTCTCTGTTTTTCTAGCAATGTGGGATAATCACATGTTGGTGGGGTAAGCCTTCCCTCCTCTCTTCCTCCTCCTCTTACTTCTCCACTTCACATCACTCGACATCATCTTTGGAGATTTGACTCTCACTCATATCCTTTTGCACTACATCTTTCCACCTCGTTTTGGGTCTGCCTCTGGATCTTCGACGGGGGATGGAAAGTTGTACTTAGTGTCAAGTTACCAATGGGATGGTCGTTCTACATGATCATAACATTGCAGCTTACTTTCTTGCAGATTATCGGCGATCTCGCGTACGCCCAGGCTTTCTCGCTCGTCTTCGCAAGGCATCTTAGCATCTTCATTACGTGCCTTTGAGTTGTAGCCCACATCTCGCTACGTATACTACTATTAAAGCTATTATACAGACCAAAGAAGTCTAGACAGTCATCTTAAATGTTAATAAAGCGAGACTCAGTAATATTATACATGTGAACCCTATTTACCTTTAACTTTTATAATTATTATTATTTGACTAGGCCATATCTAGCGCCAACTTGCCCGCTCAAACGAAATCAGCGTTCTAGTCTCCAATAGCTCAAACCAGTTCCTGCATAAATTTGTTCTCCTTTCTTACACAGTTTTTTATGCCATCTATAGCCCTCTTTAAAGATAGGCAGTTAACCCTTAACCACCTACCTCCCGTCTCACAGACTCTTTCAAACCTAAAATTGTTTACATACCTATGTGCGAGCATCCTACAAACGTTTGTGTCCTTGTACCTTCTCCCCTCCTGCCTCAGTGCCGCGTCGTCGATCGACAAGGTCGGTCGTGTACGCATTTAATTTTGGTGAGGATATTACTGTCTCCAACCGTCTCTGAGACGGGTGGTAGGTGGGTACGTATTTTTTCTTAAGGGTCTCGGAGACGGGTGGTAGGTGGTTACGTGACTAATGCACACTTTTTTTCTTTACTTAGCCGACCGATTAGTCAGTTTAGTAGTGATTGGAAGTACGGAAAACCTGTTCTACTTGTGACCCGAAGAAAAAACGAGAACCAGTACGTATGTTTCTAATGCAAAAAAACGATTTGCATAGAATGTACAAACAAACTTATATGCACTGCCGCGAAAAAATCGAATAAATTAGCGGTCTGCAATTTTATAAAAATATTACCTTTATTTTAACGAAATTTATTGATTTAGCATTGTTAATTAACGAATAATTAGAAATAATTACTTAGATCTGTATATAAAGTCAAAATTTTTGTTGATCTCACCTTCCAAAGGATATATAGTTCCTTTAGTAGAAATAAGGACTGTTGCCATATGTTCACAGCAAAAAAATTTTTTGTTAATGTTTCCAGAATGATTAATAGCTTAATAAATATTTTAATATGTCTATATTGCCATTATTATTTTAAATTTCCCATCTGATCTATAAAATTTAACATAATAAGGCCGACATTATGTATCCGTCCTGGGGACGGGAGGTAGGTGTTTGTGTGACTAAAGAAGCAGGTAGGTAGTTAAGGGTTAAAGGTGATTATAAGATTTGTTAAATAAAGCATTAAGCCGAAGTAAAAGCATTTTGATTGAAAATAATGGTGCCTATAAATACCTTAAGTGGTTAAAAGCCTTGCTATAAAACCATTTCAGGTACCACAATACTTCTATTGTTGTTAGTTGTAGCAATTAACCTCGTTTTTTGCGACGGTTTCAAGTCGCTATGCTAAAAGATCCCTTAGAAATACTCTCTGCACTGACACGCCGTCAGGCCGTTAGGTACAGTCATATTTTTAAACATTTGAGAAAGAATCTGATCAAAGACATCGAGACAAGACACGATTCTATTGTCAACAGTCGTATTCTGATAATATTGATTATAGTTTTGCTCAAAAGTTGAAGAACTTGACTGTTTGTTGGGGACAAACACACTACACAAAGTCGCAAAAGCAAAAATCATCTCCCTGTGTCAGTTAAGTTTTTTTAAAACGTATAAGAAGGAACGCTTTTCACCTTATTCTGTCCATGACCCATTCATCATAGGCCTTTACATCTTTATCAGATGATTTTATGCAGCGTTTTTGTGGCAGTGTTTGAAATGACTATACCGTCCGATGCGGGAGCGACAGTGACGTCCGCAAGATTGACATCTCATTAGGGGGTCGTTTGATGATTGAGTTGGTGAAGTGACCCTCCTCTCATGTTGGTGTCTCCACTCACGTTTCGCAGCCAGAGCCCGAAACCAACTTCTGTCATGAGCTTTGCAGCCTTCGGCAAGAGACGCTCTCCATTTGCTACGCTCGTTAGCCAAAGTTTCCCAATTAGCAGGGCTGATGCCAAACGTAAGCATGTCGCGCTTTGTGCAGTCCTTAAAACGTAACATGGGCCTCCCCACTCTTCTCTTAGCAAAAGCAACTTCGCTTAACAGGGTGCGTCTTGGCAAGCGAGTGGCATCCATACGGTGCACATGCCCCAGCCATCGCAGTCTGCGCTGTTTAAGCATTGCGGTAATGCTGGGAAGCTGCGCAACTTGTAGCACTCTCTCATTAGTGACCCTGTCTCGCCAACTGATGTCTAAAATATTCCGGAGGCAGCGCATGTGAAAATTATTGAGTCTTTTTTCTTGCTTTGCATACGACGTCCACGTTTCAGCTCCATACAAAAGTGTACTCAGAACACAAGTTTGGTACACTAAAATTTTGGTCCTGGTTGTCAAATGGTGGTTATTCCATGACCCATTAATACATTAGTATTATTGGCTGTTTTTATTACATAAATAGTCACATCAAGTTTGACTTAAATGACAATAATTTTTACTGTTTCGATTGACGTTATTTGATATTTTTCTCATTTTCATCTCTTAATCACAGTATAATATCATAAAGGTAAAAGTTTGTGAGTGTGTTTGATACTTCTTCACGCTTGATAAAATTCGGTGTGGAGGTAACTGACACGCTGGATTATCACTTATCACATAGGCTACTTTTTACCGCGAGTAACGCCACAGGGCGCAGCTAGTTATCAACAAATTCCCTCGCTACTCACTAACAAGATCAATATCAACCCCAAAACAGAACAGAAGTACCCCAACCACTAAAACCTATTTCAATCTACCAACAATGCCTGAAACAAAACAACGAAATAATTCACCACTCGAACAAAAACAAGACAATTTATAAACATCTCAACAATAAATGTCAAACTGAAAATACATTCACAATACGTAGCAGAGTCGTATAAATGAGACTAATCATCTAACACAAAAGCCGTCACTTTGTGATGAATTACACAATATTACCCCTTGTGACCATCAATTGTCGATTATAAATTTGACATGTTTATTGCCAGTGGCTTTGTCCGGGTAATGGGTGGTATTGTGGTTAGGAATAGTAAATTGTGTGGTCACTCGGCGACATGTGAGGAAGGTTGAGTAATGCTTATGGACGGCTTCTTTATTACGACCTTTGTGAATGGAATATGTATTTATAAACTTTGAAGCTGACATCAATTTAGTCCTCGGAGTTGATTCCTGTAAAGCTAAATACATTATTGCTTTTTTATTAAAAATACTGCAATGTTGTGCCTACAACTATGTCCACGTCGAATGTAATTCATTATTGTCTATTTCTTCTCCGTAATTGGGTAAAAAGTATCCTATGAGTTATTATATTTGGATATTCTACTAACGAGTGTACCGAGATAGTTAAAATCCATCCCATAGCCCATTTTATAGTTATTTCTTCTTGCTTTTCTTATCTGATTGTGTTTATTAGCCTGTTTAGATTATGGATTTGACATGCGCCAGTGGCTTTGACCGGGTAAGTAGGCGGTATTGTGGTTAGGAATAGTAAATTATGCGGTCACTCGGCGACATGTGAGGAAGGTTGAGTAATTCTTATGGGCTTTCTTTATACCTTCGTGAACGGAATATTTATTTATAAACTGGGAATCTAGTATCAATTTTGTCGGCATTCTGCGTTGACTCGTGCAGTAATAATAATAAAATCTTTATTGTACAATAACGATTGCGTTGCAATACAGAGTATAGATAAAACAGCTCTGTAAAGTGTCATAATTGGTGGTCGCATATTCCGGCCTCTGAACTAGGCAATTGCCTGTATCTCAGAGGTAGTTATTTGACATTACAACGTTATCAAATCATTTAGAGAACAGTGTAACAGCAAGATCAAGCGGTCAAAATAAATTTAATAAGTCATACGATACCCCGAGTAGTACATAAAAAAGTAGCATAGAAAAGCTAGGCATCATGAAGCGGCAGGTGATAAAGAAAAAAAAACTATTAAATATATTACACGATTCAATTTAAACAAAAAAGCAAAGGAATAGTAACAATATCATAAGAGAGTTTGAAATAACATTACTATTCTCAAGAAAGTATTAGTAGTAATTTCAATCGGTCGGATCGGATCGGTACAATCATACGTAAGGGTTCGCAACCAGTTTTGCAGCTTGTTGAGTTTATTACACTAGTGGCACCGTGTGTATGCTTGCAAATGCCTAAGGTTGCCAAACGTAACCTTCTCAGAAAATTCAGCAATAATAGATGAAGTCGAAAAATATATAAATAATACCATAGTAAGTATATCTTCGTATGTATGTTGATTTGTTTGTCTTCCATTTTCATTTGTATTTAGCACTAATTTACCCAAAGGTTATCTAGAAGAGATCCCTTGAAGGGATGAGTTCGCCTTATTACAAGCTTGTTTTTTTTCTTGATTTTGTTTACAATAAAGTCTTGTACAAATACAAAATACAAATCGTTGATTTGTTCCACATAGGTGCATATGTACATAATACAGGTGTGACAATTTTATTTCAGTTCCACTATGCTGAGCCGTTAGGCATACAAATATTATAAGTAATTAATAGAGTACAGGGAAGTTGTGCTCCATTAATTATTGTCTAACAAAAAATCACTTATCTTATAGTACGCTTTTTCTGCCAAGAAATTAAATAACTTATTTTTGTATTCTACTATATTTTCTACATTTACAATATCTGTTGGGATTTTATTATAAAGTTTAGGGACCATTCCGAGTATACCTTTCTGAAAAAGAGCGGTTTTCGTGGACATTCCATTAATTTTATTCCTAAGTCGGGTACTCCTAAAACTATTAAATAAATGCAGATTAGATCTTGCGAAAATTGCAACTTCAAATATATACAAGCACGGGAGTGTCAATATTCTTAATTTATGAAAATATGGTTTACAAGAGTCAAGTTGATTTAAGCCACATAAAGATTGTAAATACATTAGTTGTTTTCCTTTTCATTAACTTCCATGTAAAGTCTTCTACTTTTTATTTTATTAGTTCTTTCAACAAACATTTGTTTTATTTTTAATTAACAATTCATTTTAAGGGTTCCGTACCCAAAGGGTAAAAACGATGCTCACAGATGATGTATTTCTATTGCCACTATAACAACAAATACTAAAAATAAAATAAAATAAATATTTAAGGGGGGCTCCCATACAACAAACTTGTTATAGATTATGGTACGGAACCCTTCATGCGCGAGTCGGACTCGCACTTGCCCAATTGTTATATGTTAAACTGTCTCTCTTTCTGTTTGAAGTAAATTTTCTGCGTTCATGCGCTTCTAATGTTATTTCTCGCCTTTTGCCACCCAAGAGTGACATCGTCAATTCTGCAAACAATATTTACAAACAAGAAGTTATTTTTATTTGTAGCATGGTTAAACCCAAAGTAGAAAAATAGGTAAAAAAATCACTTCCAAGAACTCAGACTTGAAATAAAATTTAACAAACAACAGAAGACTGTAGGGCGTTTGTAGCTGCAGTCAGGCATCTCAGCCGTGTTTCTGTCTGATATCCTACTCAGTGGAAACTTTCACTTGAGATATATTTGCTATTTGATAAGTAAAAACCGTACCGCGACTAAAATAACTCACACCCAAACTAAGAGTGGGAGTTTTCTCATAGAATGTCACATTGAAAGGCTTCTTCGCTCATGTGCAAAAACATTTCTTCGTAAGAATAGATTATTATATGTTTCTGTTATGTGGGTGTAGATATAAATAAATAGTCTAGTGATATACGTGCAAAGCAGTGTTCCCAAAGGCACAGCGTGACATGATTCAGAGATATTAAACGCAGACAGGTACCATGAAGAATGAAGATAGATGGGTACTATCAAAAAGTCTGATATCGATCGGGTCTAAATTTGTACGCTGAATTTACGAATCTCAATGAAACATTAATTGTACTTACCACCGTAAATAGTTACAAACAAATCACATTCCTGGACGAGTATTAAACAAATGAGAAGATGATTACAACGAAGGAACTGAGTTATGTGACTTCACAGAAAATGCTGTTGTACTTCCAAAGTTTACTGCACTTGGTGAAAGATGTCTGGTTTAGGCCTGCAGGATATAATAAATGGAAACGCAAGACTATTATTAAGGCAGAAGTTTCGAAGAACAGTTGGTTCGTTTAAGTTCTTCCATTTGAAGTATAAGAACTTGAAAATCTAATCATAGCGTTGATCGTGAATACTCTTTTTTCCTTTCCTCAAATTGTCACATGAAAAATATGACACGTGCCGGTATGCACGCTTCTCGAGCAAAACCCACAAAGGGTGTCCAAAATATTGAATGCGCTGACTCACGCTTCATTTATATTTCTGTTGATCGGGAGCCAATGAGCCGGGTATTAAAAGTTGTAAAGGGGTAAACCAAGCGCAGTTATTGGATGATAATGTTCCATTTGTTTTGTTTCCGTTTCGTTGTTTTTCATTGTTTGTATGTTACACCTTTCAGTAATACGTCAATAAAATGCTTTATTTCGACGAAATAATTTTATACATTTGTAATGAGTATAGTGTTAATTATCGTATTGTCAAGCAATGCAATGAGTTATGTACATATACTAAGCTTGATACTGCCTGTCCACTGAAGCGTAGCGAAGAAAATGTACCAATCAGGTAGCGTTTTTGTGCAGCCCAAAACATGTGAATTTAAATCTGAGGCATGTGATTGGTCCATCCAAAAACAGCTCCGCTCTGCTTCAGTGGAATGGACAGGCGGCCTAACTACTTAAGTTCGCAAAGAAAACTAGAATGTGATTCATGTCTATCAATACACATCAATCGAGATTTATAATATTATATCATTTTAAACTCCTATGATACGTTCCTCAAAAACGAGTCGACAGAAGATCTTCACAGGATTAGTGGAACTCGAGGAGAGACAGATTAGTGAATTTACCTTGCGATTGAAAACTCATACAGGCTGGGTAATCAAAAAACGAATATATCGAAAAGTTCACCCTTAAATAAACCACAACGAGACTTACTCAGATTATTCTTAGCAGAAGTTTTGCAAGCTAGTTTAATATTCCGTCTACGTAAGTAAAAAACGATCGGACCAGGGTTCGGAAGCTTCACGGGAAATTGGGTTGGAGTCATTCATTGTTACTTTACTGTGTTGGAGGGGAATGTTACCGGCATACGAGAGAACGTATTAATAATTCCGTCTGATGTTATGGAGGTAAAAAGTGGCTGTTGATACTGGAATTATGAAACTGAACAATTGAGACACAGTTGTGTTTGTGTGATGATGGCCGTTAAAAATGGAATTAATGAATACAAGCATGAAGGTAATAATAGAGAAGTGTCTGTTTTAGGAGCATCCTATTACATTTTGATCACATTGTATTTACATGTGTTATATCTAGTTTCTTAGGAAGGTCTACAGCAGGTTATGAAAGACAAATTAGCGCATCGCTACTTCTACATATTGCGTACTAGTATATCGAACAACTAACTACAATCTAGGACAATTTTATACGTCTTCACCTATTTCTTTTAAAGCAGACTTCTGACCATCATCTCAATGTTGGTAGATTTTTCCTATAGGTATGCGCCTTTATTCGATAGTGGAAACCAAATCGACTTCCGTCTTAGCGGTGAGCAGGGCGGGGGACAAATAGAGCAGCAACCGCGCGCGACGGCTCGTGGTGTGCTTCATTATATCGCTATGATTTTGTTTTTATCGCTCGGTGCTCACCGCTTCCGCTGCCGCGCGTAGTTGTGGCTGGGTCGTAATATGTATAACCCTGGTTGACATACTACCTAGTTATCTATTTTTAATCATAACCATTTCTGTAGTAAAACTTCATTCAACTTCATGCTGATTTCGCTCTTCATTTACAGAGATAATAATTATGATCGGTAAACAGCCACGTCGCTGTCACAGGCTTTTGTAACATTTCCCTAGATTAATAAACCCGAGCACATTTGTTCCTGTTTTTGGACACAGCACTATCCTGTCTTATTTGTATGCTCCGGGTGTCGCAGCGCTGTATAATTTCCAGTTTTGCGAGCTCATCGCTCCGTAATGCCAGCAAAGCGGATATGTCCGAATACTACGTTAAAACAGGGCGATTCTACGGATTTTGATTAATTTCATGCGGGATGCACTCGATTTGGAAATGCAAGGAGCTTATAACAGTTGCTAAAGAACAAATACCACAGCTATTTTTTTAGGTTTCATTCCTCCAAAACTAAACCAATATTTATAAAATATTATGACCGGAATGGGAAGAAAATTTTCTGTGTCTGACCGTTTCGAGTTTTGCGCTTATTATTATACAATTTGTGTAGTAGGCATCGAT
Organism: Apotomis turbidana; assembly: GCA_905147355.2. Taxonomy (NCBI): domain Eukaryota; kingdom Metazoa; phylum Arthropoda; class Insecta; order Lepidoptera; family Tortricidae; genus Apotomis; species Apotomis turbidana. The sequence goes on from LR990286.1 coordinate 25,174,161, forward strand.
GTAGTAGTAGGTGTCTGTTTTGGTCAAATTTTCCCCGCAAACCGTCTTAGTACTCAAATTCTATAAAAATGTACGCAAATATCAAAACGGTGTTACTTATCTTAAGATTATACACACTGTGCTTACATCTGGTATATTTATAAAAATAAGTGAAAGTACTGAATTGTTGATTCATAACTCAAAAATAATAAAAAGGGTACAAATATCAATATGAATTGATGAGCTATTCGATTTCGCTCAATATTGTCTTCAAGTAATATGCTATGCAATAACATCAGCAAAGGAATAATATTTTTTGAATTTTGGAATGCCTACTCACTCAGTGAAACAGATTTTACGTTCACACGAATAAACCGAACGCAGTTTAAACATCCACACCAACTTTCGGGACCACAAAAAACCGTCTCACCACTTTGTTCTAAATTGTACAACTGAATTCAGTGTTGGGAACTGGATTTAGACCATCATCAATCAAGCTAGGTTTCACGTTCATGCACAAACATACAAATAAAAACAACCGCTTTCGTCCAAAAAACCTTATAAATCCGTCCGACCACAGTTTATCTTTACCCTTTTTTATGACAACATTTGCATCGCAGAGTGCTTCTACAAACCCCCCATACAACATTTACTGAGTCATTAGCTCGTTTATTAAAAAAGTCCGCAGAATCACCCGCCAACGCCGGACAGTAACCGGACATGTCATGGTGCGACATTAAAGCTGGTGCGTTTATCTTCCCTTTCATTCCCTATTGTGCCGCATTTCGGACTCGGTGAAATGTTTGCATTGTATCGATGCAGGCATTAACGTGTGCTTTAAAACTGACAATTGTACGGGAGAACATTGATCGGATTATTGCGACGTGGTTTCGTGTCACATTTCGAATAATACGAGTATGTAGTAGTTCGCTTAGTTTTAATAGTAATTCAATAGCTACCTATCATTTTTGAGTGATAGTTATACGTATACTCAATAAATATTTTGAATTGTTGTTTACAGTCAATCGTGGTAACTTTACCCATTTCGTGTAACATTGACCCACACATTCACACTACCAGTTTTAATTGTTTTACTGATACATCGTGCAGATAATCTATTTCAAATGGTAAAATAAAGAAATATACATTTCGTATGCGTTATAGCAGTAAAACAATTAAATTTTCACCTCACCAGCTCAAACATGGCGATTTTGCTGTCAGATAACAGTGAACAAAATGCGATTTTGTTTCGAGCGTGAGTAGTAGCTTTCTTCAGCCAAGGTTAGTTATACAATTCGAATCATTTGAATCTCGATGCACTCTGTTTCTTTCATATGTATATAAAAGAGAGGGATAGAAACTTATCAATTTGAAATTCGATTTTGATTCGAAACAGTTCGGATACGCGTTATACCAAAAAAATCATTAAAAACACCCGAAAAAGTTTTATTTGCAACGTATTTTTTTTTCTTTATTATATTTTTATTTAACGACTGAATATTAAAATGATTGTGTCTTTTATATAAAACAATTGATCATTGCTCAAATATAATAAGATTTTTCACCTTATTAGGTACCTACTTATTGTAAATTATATTTACTTATTGTAAAATATAATTTATAATTTCGCCATTTATCATAGATGCATATTCGAAACGTACCTTAAAAAATATCGAGTTCATATTGTAATTGTTATTTTCTTTTGCATATATTTTGTTTGGTGTTTTAGGAGTAAAAATATTAATCAATGTATAAACAAAATCACGTGATATAATAATGTATTTATAAATAAACACGTCATGTATCTGCTAAATCTTCCAATTTGATCAAATAATGACAATAACCGTGTTGGTTGGTTGATTATAATTTCAATTAAATTATATTGATATTCCTTTTTAAGCAGCACTTATCTATTTTCTGATTAATAATATTATTGAAATCAGCAACAAAGACTACGTTGGAAGAAAAAACACAAAATGTCGATTATGTTCTCGCTGATGAGGTGAAAAGTTGTGTGTGCTACACGAGAGCAAAGTTTTTTGCATCTCGTGCTGTTGACTCCCTCGCTACACTCAGGATTCTAACATAGAATCACTCGCTACGCTCGTGATTCAAACGTAGAATCCTTCGCTTGCTCGGGACTCAAAATCAGCACTCATAACAAAAAACAACTTTGCTCTCTTGTTGCACAAATAACTATTGGAAAGATAGTGTGTAAGAGTGGGCCAATGTTATACCGAAAGGTCAAATTTACCCTATTAGTTGATGGCTTTATTAAATGTGGTCTAAATACCTATATGCTCGTTTAGACAAGTTTATGGTTCTATAGAAATCAAGCCATGAACTTTCCAACCCGGTTTTCCAAGACTACTGCAGCTTACCCATATTTTCACGTACAGCGACGCTTGAACTCATCACAAACTTGACACAGTCAAGTGAATAACTTCAAACAACTAAGTCAACCGGCGTTAACTTTCAGTACACAAACCGAGTGCATTTGGCCGCCTTAACGAGGGTATCCTGGTGCAAAACCTGTTAGCCAAACAAGAGTTACTAGTGTCACTACGGTGGACTGACCTCGTTACCGCAGCACACTACACAGTTACAAACAGAAGGGCAGCTGAAATTCAGTTATTTAATGTAAAATTACATTTGAGATTAGTACTCTGATAATATGTCTTCTTAAAAACTTCCTTTTAGCACTATTTCTTATAGCGTGTATGTAATTTTTTTTTAAGTTAGCTATAGGTAATAGTGAGTGCAGCAATCGCCAATAAACGCATGTTTATTTATTTTATTTAAACTTTATTGCACAAAAAAAAAGTCAGTACAAATGGCGAACTTAACGCCTAATGGCATTCTCTACCAGTCAACCATAATTTGGCAAAAGTATTAAAAAATATAGCAAATTAAAAAAGAAATTCGTATTTGAGCGTTCTCAAAAGGAAACTTCCGATCATCAAAATATGCCGCAGGTAGGTATATTTAAGCGAACACCGACCACTATATTTTTTCGAGTGGAGTCAACTCTATTACATATCGTTTAGTTTACTGCAGCTCGTATCTGTTGACTGTGGGATAGTATATGTTGGGGGTAGTTGCACCGCGGTTCGCTGTTCAAACTTACTGGGCATACCTAAATACTGTTTGTGTTTGTTAGACGTTGAAGAGTTTCCAGCTAAAATATAGCTTGACGTGAGCTGATTATGTGAATTTCTGAATAAATTTTCTTTCTTACTGCGTTAAAAGTTGCAACCAATGAATATTTGTTGTATTAATTTTTAATAATTGAATAAGCTCCTAGTAACGGAGATGAGAATTTTCCGGAAGATTTTGTGGCCGATCTCGGAGAACGGCATCTGGATGCGGAGAAAGTATGTCGAAATATAAGATCTTGTGGCTGAGCCCAACGTTATCGGTGAAACCAAATTGACATGCGTGAAACGTCCTGTCGGACTGCCCCAATGCCCCAACCAACTTTGACGGGTGACCAACTCATCAAAGACTTGATTTCTGAACTTCATCGACCAGAATGGCACGATACGGAAGGTAGCTCAAGAAATAAGAACATGGCGTTCTCTGGTTTCGGAAGGCAAGATCCACTTTGGGTCGTTGAGTCAGAGAAGTAAGTAAGTAAATAAGTAATGAACATTTGTAACGCCAGAACCATCAAACTTTCCTAAATCTCTTTATCGCCTTCTTGAAGAACTCAGGGCTGTAGCTCCATGCAGAAACCTTGGCAGGAAGCATATGCCGTATGTGAAGTTTCCGTGATAGAATGTACATCTGGGACTGCATGTTGCGTGACGACTTAGGTGCCAATGTGTGAAGGTGAACACCATTATGGCATTTACCAATGTCGTTGTGGGCAGAAAGACCGAGGGCGTCACAATGAACAGTTCTTCGGAAAATATTCCGTTATACAAAAGGACTTATATTTGTACATCAGCAGACTTGTAACTTTAGCTATTTAAAGAACTTATACGGACTCTACGTTGATTACCGTAATGGTGTTCCGCGTTTGTAGGATTTTTGTACTTGTGCACCAAATAATAATATTACCCGTTTTAGCTATTCAGAAACTAACACAAAGTGAAAATTATGGTCACCTTTTCCTTTACCCAGTGGAAAGAAAAGGCGATGAATTATGCTGTGATAAGAAAAAGTTTTAACGAGTATGTAGACCAGTGACCGTACTCGATAAAATGGGCATTGGATAGCGTTAAAAACCGGCCAAGAGCATGTCGGGCCACGCTCAGTGTAGGGTTCCGTAGTTGCTCATCCTTCACAATAAACTGCTGTTTTAAGCCCGAGGTTTAAGTTAAGACAGATTTTAAGCTCTATAAAAAGGTCGTAAACGCCCTAGAAACTGTAATCACTTATTACCTTCTGGAAGTCAACTTACGACCTTTTAAAGAAAAAATATGAAATTTGGCGATAACTCAAAAACGGCTTGACCGATTTTGTTCAATATAGTTTTCATTGAAAGTACTTATAAGGCCGCATTAACATGAATTTTTCCATATTTTTTTGACTTGTGGTTCAAAAGTTAGAGGGGGGGGGACACAATTTTTTTTATTTTCGGAGCGAATATTTACAAAACTACTGACTTTATCAAAAAGTAATGTTTGAAAACCCCTATTATTTTCAAGAGACCTATTCAACGACACCCCACACACTAGGGTTGAAACAAAAAAAAAAAACACCCCCACTTTAGGTGTTCGAGAGGTACCCGAAAAAAAATTTTTTTTTTAGTTTTTATTTTACCGTTTTGTCGGCGTGATACATACACATACTCATACCAAATTTCAGCTTTCTAGTACTAATGATCACGGAGCTAAGCCGCGGACGGACGGACAGACGGACAGACGGACAGACGGACAGACGGACATGGCGAAACTATAAGGGTTCCTAGTTGACTACGGAACCCTAAAAATGTGTTTTATGCCCGGCCATGTTGTGCTTGACAGTAATGGCCGCTCGTGAAATATGGGGCTTTTCAAAAATGTGTGTCAGTGATATTCTGAACAGATCGTGCGTGTAACAGGCGCTTAGGCAAATTGTTGACTAGGACATTTTGGGGGTTGGTCAAGCAAGGGCTAATATAAATATGATGACAGTGTTAGGGAAAGTTTGTTTCACTTAAGTGGAACGTCACTTTAGTAATTTTCGAATGATTATGTTTTGTCACTATCATAAAGCTGACCTTTAACTGACCCTGTAGAGTAAAACATAACCCTACTTTAATGAGACCGTTTAAGTCTGAACACTACAACCTCATTAAACTAATGATGAAACTTATTATGATCGTTTAAAGCAGTGCCATATCAAAAGTATTGTTTCGCTTCCCAGTATGACATACTTTTTCTTTTACCTTAGACCTACAGTCATCAGCTGCTTTGCCAAGCCTTCTTCAATATGTTCCATTTTATCATGTTGTCGTATCCAGGGGGCCCTTGATGGTTGTGTTTAATACGTGTTAAATAAGTCACAAAACATCTGTCACTCTCACACGCAATTTGTCAAAACGTGAAGGATGCTTCGTCACTTATTTATCGCGTGATGAAAGCAACCATCATAGTTCTGTTAAAAAAGTATCGCAAATCATCACAAAACCATCGCCATCATAAATAATGAAACAACAATAATAGTAGGTACTCGTACATAAGTGACTTTACGCTCATTCAGTCAATTAATAATTAAGTTCTCAAACTGTCTTATCAGTTTTCAATTTTTATTTAGAGGGTCTTAAATTGAGATTAATTGAAATCAGAGTGCGTTCTGCAATTAGCCTCTCACATCATTTTTAAATTTTTTCATCGAACCATACTCGATATCGATATTCGTAAAGTTACTGAAAATTGTATGGACTCAACACTGAGATCATTTCTTTTGCGCCAAGTCACCACAAGCCACGGCACTTCGTAAGAACACATAAATCTTCTCGCTAGAGAAGGCCCGAGGCAAAAATGTCTACTTTCATAAGGAAAAGTGCGTCACTTACAACCTTCTGCTGATGAAGTCACACTGTCATGCCAATTACAAAATGACTTATCTCAGTACAAGTTCGAGACTACATACGACTTTTAGGTTTAGAGTAGGCTAGTACAGCAAGTAAAAAGTTCAAGGACCAATATCCATCACGACGTAAGCGTGCTGTTGGCATTTTATGAATAATAAATAGGCTTATACGGAACAGTTTATTATGTATGGACTGTACCCAAATCATTATCCACGCAATATATAGGTAGATGACTAATGATATAGGTAAATCTTGGAAAATCGATTATGGAACAGGGTTGTCGAGTACATGTGATTGGCTGAAGACGGTTGTTACAAAACTTACATTATTTTTAACCGCTTACGAAAATTATATCTATGCGTCTGTCTGTTGCAACGTAGATCTTTGATCGTATTGGTTATATATATATAAATTATATCCAACGAATCGAACTCGGCTGGGCAGCGTTCGGGAAACTACGCAATGTCTTTTCGTCCGACATACGAGTACCTCAGGGCCTCAAGACGAAAGTCTTCAACCAATGTGTGTTACCAGTGATGACTTACGGCACCGAAACGTGGTCTTTCACTATCGGCCTCATCTCAAAGCTCAAAGTCGCTCAACGAGCAATGGAGAGGGCTATGCTCGGGATGTCTCTACGTGATCGAATCAGAAATGAGGAAATCCGTAGACGAACTAAAGTGACCGATATAGCCACAGACCACCCCCACTAGACGGAGCATGTAAGGCACATGTAAGGCGACCCGCGCGCACCAACGATATGGTACGGCAGAACATTAAAGTATCAACACGGCGGCCACTGTTTAGATGCGTCCATGTTTGTGAGGTCTCTCTACACCACTACACTACGCATGGATCATAAACAAGGACGCAACTAAACGGTGGCCGCCGTGTTGATACTTTAATGTTCTGCCGTACCATATCGTTGGTGCGCGCGGGTCGCCTTACATGCTCCGTCTAGTGGGGGTTGTCTTTGGATATAGCTCACCGGATTAGCAAGTTGAAGAGGCAATGGGCAGGCCACATAGCACGCAGAGCAGATGGCCGGTGGGGCCAAAAAGTGCTCGAGTGGAGACCTCGGACCAGCAAGCGCAGCGTAGGACGTCCACCTACAAGATGGACAGATGACCTTATAAAGGTCGCCGGAAGGCGCTGGATGCAGGTCGCTTCCAACCGGTATATATGGAAGTCCAAAGAGGAGGCCTATGTTCAGCAGTGGACGTCCTATGGCTGAGATGATGATGATAAATTATATAAAATAATGTGTCAAGTCTACTGAAAATAATTGCTACAGGTGTTGTTTTGATAATTACGTATAATTTTTTCTTGCTTAACGGGGGATTCGAGTAAAGCGAGCGCACAGAGCAGACGTGTACATATTAATTTTAAAATTAGTTAAAACACAAATATTCTGATTACGATTTTACATAGTTCACCTTAAGATAGATAGTGACTTATACAAGTGTGTGTTACTTTCAACCTTCTTCTACTGTGTGAAACAAGGCGTCGTGCGGTAACAGCTCTTCCTGCCCTCGAGTAAACGAGACGGGCTCCATATTTTTCGTCCCGCTTTGCATCGCGGCCTAGTGCAGTTGATAAGCAGAATCGTGAGTACCACTGATCAACATGAACTTACCGCGCTCACCGACTGGAAGTGGCTTTGAAGCGGAGCGTAGTGGGTCGGTCCCAGAATTATCAAGTCAAAAACTTTATTCCGAGGCTCCGGAGCGGACACAAATTACTTTCCGTAATAAACGGAAACAGGTCGATGATAATGAGCACCTCAAAAATGAGATATTTGAAATGCGAAAGCAGATGTCGGAAATGATGACATATCTTAAATCTGTCAACATCACGCATTCTGAAAATTTGAGCAAACTATGTGTGGATGTCAACACAATTAAAGAACAAATTAACGATATAGGCCAGACTGTCGCGCACCTAACAAGTGAACATAATCAACTAAAATTAGATCTGTCAAATATAACCGAAAGCCACGAAATACACAATCAAAGAATTAAATCTCTGGAGCAGAACGTGCAGCAATTAAAAGCATCAAATATGTCGATTTCCACAAGTATGCCACCTATATGTGAAAACATAATGGCCGAAATAAATGAGCGCAGTGAAAGATCGAAGAACATAATAATGCTAGGAGTTCCTGAACCCATTGCTAATACCCAAGCTGAAAGAAGTGAGCTCGACAAGGCGGAGGTAATCAGTCACATAAAAACGGTTTCCACACACAATCCAGACCCTGAGAGAGTAATACGTTTGGGAAAATACACACAGGACAAAATCCGACCCTTGAAAATCTGTTTCACATCGCAGTCTACTGCGATGTCCATACTTAAAAATAAAACAAATATTAAATCCGACACTATTAAAATAGTATCTGATCAAACACCGTACCAACAGGCCTACATGAAGAACGTTAAAGAGGAACTAGCACAACGCACCAAAGATGGAGAAGAAAATTTAACTATTAAATATATTAAGGGGATGCCGAAAGTAGTACAAGCCCCTCCAAAAAACGCCAGGAATCCGGTGGAAATAGACACACGACCGCAAGCAACACAATCACATACCAACTAACGACCAATTACCAAGATATAATAACCACCAAAGGGCCTCTGAAATGTCTATACGCTAATGCCCGAAGTATTGTTAAGCATGGAAAGTTCGACGAATTAAAATGTATTATACAGTCTATCAAAAATATAATTCACTTAATCATTATTACGGAAACATGGATCAAGTCTGACGAGGAAGCTCAAGTATACCAACTTCCAGGCTACACGCACTACTACAGCTATCGAACAAACACCAGGGGAGGCGGAGTGTCTATCTTTGCTCATAACAATCTGGAACACCATATTATACAGGAACAGTCTTTAAACGGCAATCACTACTTATGGATATATCTGAGTAAACTCGCAGTTAGTATTGGTGCTATCTACAGAACAAACCACTCTAATATAAAAGAATTCTTAAGCACTTATTCTGGCCAACTCCTTAAACATAGAAGAGCTATCGTTTTTGGAGACTTTAACATAAACCTACTAACTCAAGATAAACAAACTAAAGATTATGAGGAATTGATAAAAGAGAATGGTTTCGAAACAATGAACAAGATCAATGAAACTTACTGTACCCGCGAAACAACTTCAACTAAAACTATAATTGACCACATTTGCACAAACCTAAAGAATACAGATTTTTCCATGACAATAATTGAATCCGACATGTCGGATCATAAACAGCTATATTTTCAAATTAGGAGTCAGAATACTAAAGAAAGAAAATCACGTACTTATGAAGCAACAGACTACGATATGCTCTATAAAACAATTAAAGAGAATAAAAACATCAATGACGGAGAATATAAAAACCTGGAAAATGAATTATTGCTGAGCATTAAAAAATGTAAAATTAAGAAGACAAAAATACTTAACTTGCCAAAGGAAGACTGGATAAATAAAGAAATAATAAGTAGCATCAATGAAAAAAACTTGTTATGGCAGCAACACAAACGGAACCCGAACAACGAAATATTAAAAGAGGAATACAGAAAAAAAAGAAACTCAGTTACGATTAAAATTCAAAAAACGAAGAAAGAGTTCTACTTCAAATTGTTTGCGAATTGTACTGCAAAGCCGAAGAAAATGTGGTCTTTGATAAAAAATCTTACAACCAATAAAATTAAAGAAGTGTCATTACCACCTAAACTAAAAACTGAAACAAGCGTTATTACAGACAAAATTGAAATTAGTGAATTCTTCAACCAATTTTTTGCGAGCATTGGCAACAAATTAGCAAACGAAATACCAGTCAAATATCAAAATAACTTAACCTTTACGTGTCTAAATAAAATTCCCGATCAAAAACTATCACAACTATCACCTGCAACTACTGAAGAAGTAATTAATATTATCAACAACTTAAAAATTAACACTAGTTGCGGCCTTGATGGTATAACTGTTAAATCAATATTATGCATCAAACATCTGATTATAGATTGTTTAACAAACTGTATTAACGTTTGCCTCCAAGAAGGCACTTTCCCAGACAGCTTAAAAATCGCAAAGGTTACGCCTATATACAAATCTGGGTCTAAATCAGATCCAGGTAACTATAGGCCAATATCCGTTTTACCTGTAATTTCTAAGGTCTTTGAGAAGATAATCTATATACGTCTCAAAAACTATTTAGACTCCATAAATTTTCTATTTGATAAACAGTACGGTTTTAGACCTAAGTCAAGTACTCTATCGGCAACAATAGACCTGGTGACCAAAATAAAAGTAAATATTGACAAAAAGCAGTTAGTTCTAGGGGTTTTCATAGACCTGAAAAAAGCATTTGACACCGTTAGTCACGAAATACTTCTACGCAAATTACGGAACATAGGAGTTCAAGGAACAGCTTTTGATGTATTTACTTCATACTTAACGAATCGGTATCAAGTAGTTAAAGACGACGAATACTGCAGTAGTCCACAACATATCAAATGCGGCGTGCCCCAGGGATCAATTTTGGGACCATTGTTGTTTTTAATTTATATAAATGACATCAGTAAACTTGGCTTGAAAGGAGATATCACATTGTATGCGGATGACACTAGCTTATTCTACTTTGGCAATACTATGAACGATATTATAAAGGATGCGCAACATGATCTCGATTTACTCAATGTTTGGTTTCAGTGCAATCTACTAACAATTAATACTAATAAAACAAATTACATGATTTTTTCAGCGAAAAATAAAAAGTATTCGGATTATGAACCTCTAAAAATTAATAATCAAATTATTAAAAAAGTGGAAAAAGAAAAATATCTTGGACTAATATTAGATAATCATTTAAATTGGAAACCACATATTGAAAAAATCAAGGCCAAAATTACATCACTAACTGGAATCGTACGTAGAAACACTCGATGTTTTCCGAAACAAGTTAAGTATACGATATATAATACACTTATAAAACCACACATTGACTATCTGGTTGAAATCTGGGGGTCCGCTGCAAAAAGTCATCTTGACCTTGTACAAATTGCCCAAAATAGACTTATAAAAGCTTTGTTCAATTATGATCACTTAACAGCTACAAAAAAGATCTACTCTGAAACGTGTGTAATGAACGTTCACCAAACATATATGTACAATACATGCATTTTAATTAGAAAAATTATTAATAAAAGCATACTCGTTCAGATTAATTTTACGGAAAAACGTCACTATCAAAAAATAAAACTAAGAAATGCTAACGAATTAACTCTTAGAACGCCTAGAACAAACTATGGAAAAAAATGCATCCTTTACGAAGGGGCGAAACTATTCAATAAACTACCGGCAAAAATTAAAGAAGCAAAATCTATGCAAATATTTAAAAATAGATTAAAAAAATATATAGAAATAAACGTGACTCGTTAGGCTTTATACGCCAATCCACGAATTACTCATATTGTCTACACACACAAAATACACACACAAACACACACACACACACAATTTATTTATATTTACAATCGCGATCTATTTATATACAAAAAACAAAACTACAATAAATATACATATATTGTAGTTATATATACAACAAAACTCAACAATTACTACCTAAATTAATTTAACTAACTAATGACTAAACTTAATTTTACATAATTTATATGAAATGACATTATACACAAATACTACTATCGCATGCGTTCCAGATTACCAGCTAAGCATCAAAAGGCCACATCTAGTTGTAAATACTCCGCGCTCAGCCTGTTTACGTTCGGACTGCAGTGACCGCCCGCGATTTTATCTCCTTACCCGCTAATTTCACATTTTGTCTGCAATACTAATGTATTTATTATTGAGTGTAATGCAATGTTTACTTAACTACTTAACTTGTTATTAATCTGTTTTGGCGCCGCTTTCCAAAATAAATGTAAGTAATATTTAAGTTTCTCATTAAGTGAATTGTATAAATTCTTATGAGAATAAATGATCTTTAAACCTAATTATTGTAAAACTAAATTAATTGACATTTTAATAACTCTCGAAGTACCTTTTATTACGAGGGAAAGAACAAAGTGTTATACATAGCATTACAAGCATATTGAATTATTTGCCTATAAATATCCGTATTGTATTTTTTCACGTTATCCCTAAATATAAATATTTCCCACGACCCGAAACTGTATTATTATCGTCCTGTTTATTTTGTATATTTCTTTCCACATGTTCCTTTCTCACGGCACTTGGCAATTGTTGCAAAGAATTGTCCCTTCGGATCAGAGTTTTGTCTCCTTCGCCGAGCAATCGACCCACTGGGTCTCAAGTCCACGTACGTTTTAATATTCATGAACACGGGATATCATTTCGGGAGGAACAAAGTGATCGCGTAAAAAATACACGATTCGGAAACGATCCATATTTACAGACTGTTGTCTTGTTCAGTTTCACCCCTGGGAACATTTTCTTGTCTGTCCGATGAATTAATAATTGAAATTGGTAAATACGGGGTTTTGGGGGTAATTTATGTGTGTACGTAAACAAAATTACCACTGAGGTTTCAGTGGTATTTTTTTTAACCAACAATGTGTACCGAATTTATTGGATAATAATTTTAGTCTTACTTATAAAAGCATGACTTATGTCATTTATTTATAAGTAAGACTGAAACCTTGTATTTAAGGTAGTAAAGCTTTAATACTTCTGAATCTTCCTAAATAAACGTATTACTTGCTCCATGTAATGAATAAATAAGTCGATATCTAAGACTATAATGTACATAGGTACATAGGTATATTGTTACAATAACTTCAACAACATAATTGACTAATTGGATTCAATCAAATAGATTTTATTACAATTATCAATAGCGTATCATAGAGTATATAATTACATGCATATATGTGTATAAGAACTAGGTTCTACTATAATTTATCAGAACTTGAATAAAATATTTTCGTAAACATAATCCGTTAATGTTGATAAATGTCATGGTTCTATTTCGTAAATGCAATCCGTCAATGGTGACAAATGTCATGGTTCTATTTCGTAAATGCAATCCGTTAATGGTGACAAATGTCATGGTTCTATTTCGTAAATTTGATCCGTTAATGTTGACAAATGTCATGGTTCTATTTCGTAAATTTAATCCGTGAATGGTGACATATGTCATGGTTCTATTTCGTAAATTTAATCCGTGGATGGTGACAAATTTCATGGTTCTTTTTCGTAAATTTAATCCGTTAATGGTGACAAATGTCATGGTTCTATTTCGTAAATGCTTTCCGTTAATGTTGACAAATGTCACGGTTCTACGTGATCAATCGATCATTTTGCTACATATAACGGAACCACTGCTACGGCGTAGCACTTGTAGTATTGTTTGTTCCTTGTTCATGAATGGATTAATACCTACCTAATGAACGAATAAGAAACCGTAAAGAAAAAAAAAAGGACGGGTTGCACTCCGGGAGTGCCGGCAGAAGTGAAAACTCCGTTTTTATTATATCTCACTGACACTTGATTTCTATTTTAATCTCTATTTCTTACTAATGTATGTTTATGATTACGCTTCACCATCTGTAACTTACAACATTTTGTTGTTCGAAGGCCCCCTTTCTTTGAAACAGACACGGTTGCTAGGTTACCGACTGTTATCTGACGCGCGGATCTGTCGCGAGTTTAACATTTTTTACCCATCTAAAAATTGCCAAGCGCCGCTAAAGAAGTTTTCACTTCAAAAAATCTACTAAGTAGCTCTATTTACCTTTTAAATGATGTGTCTACGACAATTGAATAGCAAAACTCGATATTATACATTCACCCTATCAAATCTATATGTCGCGTCTATCAGACCTAGGGCGTCTATCTTATCTACTAGACCTACAAGTAAAACGTGCTATAATTTAAACAATATCTAACCCAGTTTATAGCCTTCAGGAAGGCATAAAGGGGCTCAAGTTTATCGCAACTACTTCGAGATATATTTGCAGGTTGTAAACTTTTTACTCCACCTCTCGACTCGCGGCCGACTCCATTATATTCTAAGTACAAATAAAAACACAATACGGCTACGGCGATGATTTAATACGTTCCTTTTACGTAGTAGGATAATTGAAAGAAAATGTTGGTGAACACTGAATTTTACTTATTCTTGTCATTGTACTCGTATCGTGGAAGGAGATACGTAGATACAGTTAGCGTCATAAGGAGTTGACAATTTTAGTATACAATTGGATATAAGCCAGAAGTAAAATTGACAGCTAGTTTTTAATCTGACCGTATTACTAGTAAGTACTATAGATAAAACACAATCTTATTTTTAAGTAGACACTTATAATTATATAATGTAGAATTGAATATAAATAAATAGACATTTCTTGACTCTGTTTTTTTTAATAATTTACTTACAATTTCGTAAGAATTTAACATCTAAACAAATTTATATTAAATAAATAAATAAATATCGGACAACCTCACACAAATCGATCTAGTCCCAAATTAAGCTCAAGAAGGCTTGTGTTATGGGTACTAGACGATGATATACTTACGTACTTATATAGATAAATATATACTTAAATACATAGAACAACCTTGACCCAAGCACAAATATTCGAGTTCATCACACAAATATTTGCCCCGGCCGGGATTCGAACCCGGGACCGCCGGCTCAGTAGGCAGATGTCTACAAACCGAGCCAAACGCGTCGTCGAAATACTAAATACTATTTGCCTCACCCAAGGCCGTAGGTGGGATTTTCTGTCTCTCTCCCTTCCTGGCCAAGGCTGCAAGGCATGACGTAAAACTTTAGACAAACCACGGTCAGTAATTCGAAAAGCCTCAGAATCGCATATTTATTACTAACACCTGCACTTTGGGTCATTCTAGAATTAAATCCGGGAAATTGCACATCCTAATCCAAACATTGTTCATACTGTAAAAGTAAAATAAAATAAATATGTAAATAAATTCCGCATAAACTGTTATCCTCCCTTTAACTTCTCTACCCACCGAGTTACAAGTGTGACGTATACAAGTCATAGAACACATCCCGATGTTACAGCGCCTACATTTTGTTACTCGGCCGTACGACCGTATCACTCGCTTTGATAAATACGGCCTATCACTCGGTAACCGAAAACAGAATCTACGTTATTTACGGCCGGTTATAAACTCTCACGGCTGTAACCATAAATTTCAACTAGTATTGTATTCTAGCTGTGCTTTTTTGATGGCGGAATATGTTGGGAATAGGGAACTTGCACGATAATTATGATGTTTATACAATGGCTTGATTAAACCATTGATACAAAGACCAAAGTTTAAAGAAAAATAATTAGTTACCTGGTAGAAGAGACCCTGGTGAGAGAGAGGGTTTGATTCCCGGTCCCTTTCATCAGGTAACTAAAGCTGAGTGACGACCTTTTTAGTATTAATTTAATCTACAAGTATTACGCGTTAATCATGTTTATCTCATTATTATTTTTTTACCTTTGTTCTCTGTATCAATGGTTTAATATAAAAATTGTGGTGTGACATGACATGTGTCATAACTTCATGACATGATTATTAAACAATGACATTTATATGAATAGTGGGACTTCCGGTTTGTGACTTAAGATGGCCGCATGCGTTTAAGTTGCGTTGTTCATTATTTATTCATTTTTGTTGTTCAATGTGTAGTATTGATAGCGTATTGTGCAGTGATCTAACGTATGAGTGAATAGCTAATGAAGAATTCAACTTGAAGCGTTCATAGCCCTTCCTGGGTCAAGGCCCGATAGTCCGCGTGGTTTTTTGTAAATCGCTATCACTTTACAAAAAGCAAAACCTCACCGAACAACGGCATGCTCTACGAGCAAACTTGAAATTGGCGAAATCATCATTAACCTGATGGAAGCCATATTTTAAAATTAGAATAGAATATGAATAGTGTTGTGGTTATCATTAACATTCGGTGGTTATGCGGAGTGTCGCCACGCCAAGCCAGCTTCAGCTTTTGGTATTTACTTAACTATGTTTTTTTTTTTAATGATAAAACAAAAACATGTAACATTTTTATTGTGATTTGAATTGTGAAAGTAAAGTCGATACCGATAATAAGCCAAAGCTTGTTAGGGATATAACGATGTCTTATTGAGTGTATCAGGTTCACTTTTGCGTTAAAATGCTCAGTATGTTTTTGGGTTTCAAAGTAATGTAGAGAACGATTTTGCTTAAGATCCTGATTAGTTATTAACTAGTTCGATAATATTTGATAATTTTTCAATGAGAGGACAGTCAGCTGCAAACAAACGTGACCCTTCTTCTATACTAACACATTTGCCAGGGTGATCACATTTCGCCGCTGGTGCCTGTACATTTACACAAGTGATAGAACACTGTCGGAACACCGGACACCCGGAACAAACTCAAAGCAAACACTATCACTTATGAAACCGGACTTTTAAGACACGAGTTAGTTATCTGGGTAATCATACTATATGAACAGATGCGGTTATATGCCAGAGTCCGACATAATTTAATTACCTCGACGTTTCGCACGTGACATTACGTCATCAACGTCTTCTTGTCGCGCGAGTATTTCGAACTACCCGCACTTGGTCTTTACTGTCGTTTGCCCACTAGGGGTGTCATTCGACCGGAACACAACACTTATGATATCTGTATCCTCAGGTTTAGAGTTTACCAATTCTCCATGCAGATCGTTTACGCTGTACCGAGTACGGTCACTGTAAACATGCTAAGGTACTGTAGCTTGAAGTGTTGTGTGTCGATCGAGTTGCTAACGAGAGGTATCGTGGATGTATAAATCAATATATTATAAGGATATCTTTTCACAATTCCTTTAGTAACTGATTTATGTCTATATCCATATAGTTGCCATACTGGGGCGCGCAACCTATCAATTGTGCCATAAGTTTTTAAATGTATTATTTTCCCCACCAATCTTGTATTGAAATTATCATCATCATTATCATCATCAGCCCGTATCTATCCACTGCTGGACTAGGGCCTCCTCTTGCATTCTCCATTCACTGCGACTCCGGGCCGCGTGCATCCACTTTCTTCCTGCGACCTTAACTATGTCGTCTCTCCATCTAGAAGGGGGTCTGCCCACGCGTCTTTTTCCCATTCGTAGTTGCCACTCCAGTAGCTTTGGAGACCAGCGTCCGTCTTTTCTCCTACATACATGCCCCGCCCATCTCCATTTTAGAGTAATTATATTATTTAAATTATACGACTTTCAAACTGTCAACCGCCCACTAGTGACGTCACGCGAAACAACCCCAAAGAAGGATAACTTATTAATGACGTGTGGTTGGCGCAGTTTGTGGTGCACCTGCCTACTGAGACGACGGCCCTGGGTTCGAATCCCTGCAAGAATAAATATTTGTGTGATGAACCTGAATATTTGTTCCTGGGTCATGGATGTTATACATGTATTTATATATTATTTATATATTATGTATATCGTCGTCTATTACCCATAGTATAAGCTTAGCTTAGTTTGGGACTAGGTCGATTTGTGTAAGATTGTGCCCTAATTTACTTTGATAATTAAATTCCTTGTTGATTGGACTACAGAATATAAGCCAGTCTGTTTTCTTTCCTGATCCATCTTGTGCCAACATCGATCGAAGTTACGGAAACTTGGAACCTTGTACTAGTTCCAGTAGTATCAAGGTGTTAGCTCAAACATCAAAGGTGTTTTTTCTTTTATTATGGTTGTTGAGAAGCGTATACTTTTAATAAAAAGAGCTTATTAGTGTTGTAAGGGGAAAACGTACTAGTCAAGATGGGTGTCCATGTATCTGATTGTTTGTCAATTAATCTTTCAGTCAATTAATATTACGTAACTAACTAGTCTATCCAATTCCTTTCTATCCAATGTTTTCAACTTACGGCCCGACCCTTTTTTTCCGATATAATCAAATAGATAGAGGAATAAAGATATTACGAAAAATCCCAATTTATGATATAATAAAAAACAATTCGAAAAGTTTCTCATTCTAAAAGAGCGTAAGCGACGATAAATTGGTCACAGTGCAATAAATCATACAGTCGGAGTATTACTATGAAGGATTTAGTATGGAAATTGTAAATAAGCGCTTTTTGTAGGCGACTGTAAATTTTTCCACAAGGTGACATTACTTGAGTGCTGATCCTGAGACGACACTGCTTTCACCTTCTTTTTTGAATATTTTCGAAACTAGGCCGTATAACCAAATTAAAATTATAGTTTTGTAAACTCTTTGCCGTGTTTATTTTACTAACCAGCAGCTCTGCAAAGATTTGGATGCAGAAGATTAACAAAACACAGTATAATCCCTTGTTATTATATTATAACTTTACAAATTTTACAATATACTTACCTAAAATATGTCAAAGTCTATGATGTTGATGAAATCCCTGAAAAAACCTAGTCTTATCCCAGTTGCTTTCATTGCTCGAAAATTCAAATACAATTTGTCTCCAACGTCTCATTCGATGATACGGAGTTCACAAAGCTGCCGAAACACTCAAAAGAATTTCATGGAGCCATGAAAAAAACGTCTTTATCGGAGTAATAAAATTATAACAAAATTCCTCTTGCGTGTTATAAATATAAAATTTAATCGCTTCTTTTTGACAAGCGCTTGAGGTAATGAATAAATTCTGAAACGACAGCATAATAAAAAGAGAGTTCCGTGAGGAGAATTTTGTTCCCTGAATTGTATTGGTAGACAAATTATTTTTGTAACAAACGCGTGGACCCGGATGTGATAGATGGTTATTAATAAAATACAGACAATAAAACTAATTCATAATTATAAAAACGGTTTAAACTCGAGTAAATATTGTCGGGAACGGCCCGACATGTTTCGAACTCATATGGAGCTCCTCATCAGGGCTGTGCTTCGCAACTCGCGGCCCACTAAATAGCTACACAATTAGAAATCAGAAAAGTTTGCCAGTGTTCGTGTGTTTGTTTTTTATGACATAGGAGGCAAACGAGTTGGGGAGCTGGATGCGATTACGTCGCCCATGGACGCCTGAAGCACCAGTATGTCTGGCATACATGCACCGTGAAACGCGAATCTTTGACGTGTCACAAATACTACCTGTCACTTTCCTTTCAATACCGTGCGAGCCGGACAGGTGACGCTCAGTCGCGTGACAAGTGAAGTCGCGGCAAGGTGTGGTAGCCCCGCAAAGGATTTCTAAGAGCGTTGTCAGCTCTCAGATATATAACATATGAAAAAATATATAAAATTTGCGTAGGTACATGGTTTTTTTTCTTTGTTACATGAATAAATAACGTATGCTGTAGAATTTACCATCAGTCCTCATCCCCATTGGAGACTGTCAACCATAAGTCGTAGAAGTGGATAAAAAATTACTCTCAATGTCGAGCCATCTCAATTTTATCGAATTGATTGAATAATTTCTCGATATATATCGAGTCAGATTTCAAGTCCTTTCAATCCTTTCACAAGGTCTACAAAAAGCCACTCCATTCTCAAATCAGAACAACTTGTACGTTGAAAAACAATATTTTAAATGGATGCGCAATAAAGAGAGATTTTATTTAGTAATGAAAAAGCTATTCCGCATAATTTCATTTGAAAACAAAAAGTACATTTCTATTTAATCGGTTTTCAACGGCGGACACATTGTCGGAATATGACGATGATTTAGTTGCTGTGGAATGATAGCGTACGCTTTTTGTTGTGTGCTGCGATGAAAACAAATTAATTTTATTTGTAAATATTTAACTTTTGTCGATGAGTGTACTTTGATTGGGATGGGATTGCGAATAAACAACGTTTATGTATCTTAATATTTAGAATGTGTCCTAAGGCCTACTGAGACGGGACCATAATTTGCTAAACATTAAACGTTAATAAATCTCACTTCCAAGCGCAGAATTGTGTAATATTTTATTAAAATAGCAAGAAAGAAGACAGGCAAGCATAAAGTTGCAACTTTCGTTTTGATTAACCGTGTTAATTGGGTGAAAACTATAGTCTAGTATAGGATATTTGGTTTATGCAACTGTTTAAGAAGTCTTAAAAGACACCCGTCTTTTAAAATGGGGGTCATAGTAGGATCACACGAGTGTTTAAGTCCTAATTAATTAATCTTAATTTGTATTTTTTATATATTTTGGTAAATTTTATAGCTATAAACTCTATTTTAAGTTTTTTGCATGCCAGCATTGCTGGTCAGATATGTCATTAGTGCTTTAAATATGTTTTGATCCATCTATCTGTACCATATCTAAAGCAAATAAATAATTTCATTTCATTTCCATGTCATTACGTACAGTTGGCATACATTAATTTATTTATTCATCATATCATATATTTTCTGTTTTGTAGATATAAAGCGATGTCTTCATAATAGCCCAACTCAAACTGGAAAGCCAGCCAAGGCTATCTACCATCTGCCTCCAACGTGTGCTACAATACTTCGGTCACATAGCTCGCAAAGACCCTGGCAATTTGGAAGGACTGATGGTGATGGGAAAGATGGACGGCACCAGACCACGGGGTAGAAGCCCAATACGATGGTGTGATCAGATATCCAACCAAATGGATGACGTTAAGCAGCGCGCTCCAGAAAGCAGCCGAAAGGAAGAAGTAGAGAGCTGCTATCAAAAATATTAATCGACGGAATCATGGTCATCAGCAGTGAGGGACCGACTAAGAAGAAGAAGATATATGAATATGAAGATGATATATGAAGTGAAAATTAAGATAATAAATAAATAAATTAATTAATACTGCTAAGAAAGCGGACCCTGTCGCAAGACGGGACCAACGCTTGGAGCAAGATGATGATGAATATGAAGTGAAAATTATTGTATCTGTGTTAAATTTGTTACCTTTATTAGGTGAGCAATAAAGCATTTTGTATTGTATTGTACTACTGTATTGTAGTACTACCAGTAACTCCCGTGGTGGGGATGAATGAGGCGGTGGTGGCGGCGCAAGCCGGGTCGCCATAACATCATCATAATACCGTAATGCTATGTAATAATATCACTGATTTTGCTCATCCATGCCCACCGCCGTCGCTGCATAGGCTTACAATAAAATTCCGGATTTTTTGATACAAGCCAATCTCGGAATTACAAGAACTATGCATATTATCGTACATATGTACATAGTCTATAGCATCTGTACCCTTACTATGAGTTAACGTAACCGTGCTCGCTAGCGACAGCGTAAAAGATTTGTATGGAGAATATCGCCTCTAGCGGCTACTTTGTAGAATCTATTCGCCATACAAATCGTTTTCGCGGTCGCTAGCGAGTACTGTCACTGTAAACTCACGGTAAGGGTACAGAACTTGTTATAGGTAGTAATGTAACAATGTGGGTTTAGATAACCTATTACAAGTACACACGTCGAGAAGACACTTCTGTGGAACGACTTGTGGTGCAGGGGAAAGTCGAAGGCACTAGAGCGCGCGGTAGGTCACCGATGCGATGGACCGACCAAGTCAAGAATACACTCAATGGTCCACTCCACGAATGCACAAGAAGAGCTACAGTACGGGAGGAATGGCGACGGATTGTAAAGCTTGCTACCAACCCTGATGTGACGACCACGACCACTCTGCCAGGAGGTGACGACAAAGAAGAAGAAGAATTACAAGTACATAAGTACATACTCTGCCCCATAAATTATACGTATAAATTATAACCTAAAAGTACTACAATAAAGATTACCATCCCCCAACGAAACCCCAAAAGCATTATAAGCCCGATTCATAATCCACTGCTTTATGGGGAACGTAATCCTTTGATATTGAGCTCCTTGCTTCATTGAGAGCATTATGTTATAAAATAAGCGTTATCTCGTTTTATTGTAATCTTCGGAGATTCAATTTAAAATGCTTCGTGTAACGTTTTATCGTTTTATTGGTGGTATAATGAGCAGCGTAATTAGAGTATGGTTTCAAACTCCCCATGAAGTATGGAGGACGTATCAAATGAAAATGAGAAATATATAAAAACATAGTTCTATGGACACGGTTTGAAAAGTTGTTATTTTTGGAATTGCAGCATGGCAGTGAGCAGTGTCAACTGACATGGCACCGTTGGTTTCTTGACAGTTGCCATTGCGACTTGGATTCCCCTTTTTGCTTACTATCAGGCAATGTGGAGCCACTATGTAGTGCCAATAAAAAAAATGGATTTTTAATACGAGTGATGTAATCTTGGAAGTAAATTTTAGTTCTAGTTCTAATTGTCATATCGGAATGAAAATTTGCATGTATATTTATGTAGTTTTCATCACTATTATATGTTATCTTGGAGCTGATCAGATGATGGAGTCGGATGGTGACCTTAGGATTGCCTAAACAGCACATGATAAACCCATCGTGTTTGGACTCATATGCATGGTCTTAACGAGCGATTAACGTTTATGTGAGAAAGTACTGTCGGCAATAAAATTGTCTCTAAAAAAACATATCCTATATCCGTTGAATTATACCAAAAAACTGTAAAAAAAAGCTTGATTTTATATGGGCGTAACTTTTTTGTACGAATTGTATTGATAGTATCTGATTAGAATATTTCATCTGTATTTAATAAAATAATATATATGTGTATATATTATATGAATCTTAGTATTTATCTAAGTATTTATTTATTAAAACTTGCTTGAGTTAGTTGCACCGCCCACAATTTATCTGCTTTGCCCAAAGGTTGACTGGTAGAGAACGCCTCATGGCATTAAGTCCGCCTTTTGTACGATAAGTTTTCTTTTGTGCAATAAAGATTAAATAGGCAAAAATATTTTATTTTATTAAATATTTATGCCTCGATAATCATTGGACAAACAAGATATCAAACTTTGCTTACGTAATGGCTTTAGTAGCCTTGAACCTTAACACTTTTCAAGTAAGTTAAGTAGGTTTGGTATCATGATATATTATTTTAGGCAAACTTGAACTAGTTAACGAGGTGTATGAATGTATAAGCATTTATGCTATTACAAATTTCAAGTAGGGACATTGCCGTAATCGGATTTCTTGGAGCTCATAATGTATCTTAATTCGTTATTATACTATAATTGGATACTTAGACTCCCACGACTTTTTCATCCCAATTGTTAGCCATAACTATTGAAAGTTTCGATTATACTCATAATGTTGTGTTTGTAATTTATTCTAGGTCGATGGAGTATACTTTTATCTTTCCACATCCCTCCTTCTAACTTCCTTCTTATTCATAATCATCTTTTGTAATCAGTAATAATCATTATTTATTATTTTATTACTTGCACACAATCTATCTTTTCTTACGCCTTATATATCCATCCATATTCGTGCGAAGTGCTATGGAATTGAAACATAATATTAGTAAATAAAAAAAAAACCATAGATCATTCCGAAACCATTAAACCAAGATCAAATTTGACCAATTTCACTACTCAAGGGTTGTTTGAGAAGACCGCTTGTTGTAAATACGTTCATTCGTTATTCAGTTTTGCTGTATTGGTGTTTTTCTCCTGTAAACTGATTTTGCAGGCAATAAACTATTAATTATTGTAATGTATTGTAAGATCTCAGAGAAGCTCATTCTCTAGAACCCAATAGGTAAGTTTCATCATTTGCAATAGTAATAACTAGCGACACGCCCCGGCTTCGCATGGATGCAATGCTGATAAATTATGCATGTATTACAGAAACCTTATTCTTGAATCACTCTATCTATTAAAAAAACGCATCAAAATCCGTTGCGCAGTTTTAAAGATCTTAGCAAACATAGGGACAGACAGCAGGGAGCGACTTTGTTTTATACTATGTAGTGATGATAAAACTGTAAAAGGGATATATTATTATGTCTGTAAATATCCTTTGCCAAAAAAAAAGAAATGATCTTTTTTGGAGTTCAATTTATCGATTTTTTGCGACTTTTCGTATGTGTTCGCGGCTTTTCTACGTCAATCGACTTTATGGCTGTACCTATCTTACTTAAATTGATATAAATTAAAATCTGATATCATTATCTCTTTATGGCTCCGTTAACTGTATATGTATACCTATGTTGACATTTGCTATTGGCTTTATATTTTAGTTTTTTTTTTTCATATTTCATAGGGGGCAATCGAGCCTGATGGAAAGCGATTACCGTCGCCCATAGACACTTGCAACACCAGAGGACACAAGTGCGTTGCCGGCCTTTCAGGTGGGAGTACGCACTTTTCTTGAAGGTCGCATCGGTCCGGAAATACCGCAAGCGACAATTCATTCCACAATGCAGTCGTGCGAGGCAGGAAATTTCTAGAAAAGCGCACAGTTGTGGACTGCCAACTATATAAGTGGTGAGGATGAAAGGATTGTCGCGTAGAACGATGGCGGAAAGAAGCGGCAGGAATCAATCCGAACAACTCCTCGGAGCACTCCCCGTTATATAAGCGATGCAGAGAGAGGCTACTATAAGCATTGTTACATATTTCTGTACGTAATCCTGTTGATGTTCCAAATAAATAATATATATATATAAAATGGTTTAATGGATTTTAACAATTATAAACACAACGGATAGTTTAATGTTTACAGATAGTTTTAGATTTTCTTAGCTTACGCAAAGAATATTGCGTATTTTTTTGACGCAAAAATTTCTAGGAAGCTTATTTTGTTTCGTCGGTAACTGAAACTTGAGGCTCAGAACAATATTAGGGCATATGTTGCGTGCCATAAAATGGAACGAGCCGCGGCCTGTAGGTATTCAGCTTCGCCAAAATTTCTTCGTATCCGAAAATATTTGTATGTTCGGATTTTTGAATTTCCAGCTAACCTTTACCTTTCTTGACCGATTCTTATATTATGAAACTTTGTAGTTTTAATAAATGTACAGAATTTTTTGTCAAGTTGGTTTTTCGCAATTTTTCAAAATGGCAGCTATATGGGAATTTAATAAAAAAAATGGCTCAAAGTCACTATAATGGTTATAAATTTAGTTTTTATGCTTATGCTTCGCCGCTTCAACAACGTTGCGTATTTTTTTTAAAGGTTGGTTTATTCCGTTGGAAAAGAAATTAAGGTACCTATGGCATACCGACCAGTGAGACTTTCCACGTCACAGATTAGTTGCCGTTTTATGGTAACAAAATAATTATAAGGAAAACATGTTTGCCGCCAGTCGTACAAAAAATATAATTATGCATTTATGCATTACGTTTGTCAAGTTCTTTGACTAAGTTTTATTTTGTCGTAAATCATTGATTTAAAACACTCACGATTTTACGAGATTCATACAGGTAACAAGGGAATCGGGAGTATTTTACACAACACTGGTAAACACAGAAACGCATTGACAGAACCAACCAACCAATCATAGCGTGATGCCGTCAAAAGTCTCGGCTGGCATTTCGGAGTGCCATACCTTATATGTATGTATGTATAAATACATTGATAACAAATGTAATATGTACAAAGGCGAACTTATCCCTATTCCTCCTTATTTTCTTATACTATGAGGTATTCGGGCATATGTTGCGTTGCGTGCCATAAAAGGGAACGAGCTCGGAGGCTGTATTCGTCCCTATCTGTAGGACTCTTTAGTTGATCAAACGAGTTGCTAGGTCTTCCTTCCGTGCCGCTATCTCCATTGAACTTTTAGTACCGCCTCGGGCGGTGCGAAACTTTTTTGAATATAGTTAATCTACATTTGTTTAGTAGAGGGAAGCGTTTGTTTAGTTTTGAATATAAATTTCCACTATAATAGTTTAGTGAAATTCCTTATAAGAATTACTGTGTTATACTTAAGCAAAGATTTAATGAAATAAGTTATTGTTTATTTTTAAACGAGTGCGAAAAAAATTGAACCTATATTATTTTTTTAATAATTATCTTTTCAATTGAATAAGATACCTACGGTTGTATGTATGTTACATAAAACTCAGTAAAAGACTATTGTTTTTTTTTTTGTAATGCTAACCAATGACAATTGCGATAACCGTATTTAAATAGTGATATTCATTACTTACACAGTTTATCTCTATTTATAATAAATACCATATCAGACAACCTCACACAAATCACCCTAGTACCAAATTAAGCTATAGAAGGCTAGTATGTTATGGATACTAGGCAACTATATACATACATAAGTACATAGATATCAAATGAACACTAAAATACATAGAACATCCATGATATAGGCACAAATATTTAAGTTCATCACACAAATATTTGTCCTTGCTGGGACTCGAACTTGGGACCGCCGGCTCCGCGAGCTTTACCACAGCGCCAACCGCGTAGAATAATGATAAGTCTGACGACCTTCATAAATCTACTTGATAATTTTGAAAGGTTAAAATAATCATAATCCAGTGTATGGCACTGGATTATGATTGTTTTTAATCACACGTTTGTTTTTATTGTCGGTCAAAAAATCTTAAACGTTCATGAATATCTGAACATAATTATACTGTAACTCCCAGGTAACAAGCGTCATGTTGAGATATGTATGAACGCCTTATATGCTGCGATATATCTGATGGCGACTGTATGTACCTACATCAAAAATATTTTTATACTTACAACAATATCCAATTATTATTCGTACATTATTCAAAATATATATATATATATATATATTTTCCTAACATTGAAAACAAAACTATAATAAGTGGTGGTATATCGTATTTCATAAGGTTAAAAAAAACACTAATGTAGAAAAGTTCTAAATATTATAATCTCTTACATTTATTTACATAAGTATATATTTATTTATTTGTAATTATACATTTTAAAATAACAATACTACAGAAATTTAAATATTAGTTGTTTTTTATTTGATATTGCACCAGAAGTTTTTGAAAATTATTTATTTAGGTACATATAATTCAACATTTATATCAAATCTGTACCTATGCTATGGACATACAAATTCATTTTATACGAGGCACATACTTTACATACTTTTTGAACGCATTGAATATAAAACGATACGAAATATTCCCTAAAGCCTAAAACATCGCGCAACCGTCCTAAACAATCATATAAATATTTAACCTGTACCAATTGGGAAGCACCATAGGAAAACAAACAAAACAAACATTCTGATTGTTTCTATGGACAACGTCGAACGAAACGACACATTATCATTTCTGAATTGAAACATACACAACTTGTTAACAAGAAAAATAAATCCTCATCGGTTATTATTTCAAAGAAAGTTTCGGGCCTTAAAAATAACTCTCCTTAGAACAAAAACCAAACATCTCGCCCTAAGCCTTCTTGAAATGTATCCGCAAACTTAATTTGCTTTCCCCTAATGTAAATCAAGAGATAACAACACCGCTCCAACTTAACCCTATTTCTTGGCAACTTGGCCATTATCTAACTAACAACAAAATCATCCAAGTATAACAAAACACTCGAAACTTAACGGCCAACCACCCAACCGTATCGAGTTCCTTTCATACCCAATTTGACCCTTACAACTTACCATTAAAACAGGTAAGGAACCACAATAGCGTGGTGCAAAATCTGGTGAGCACGGAACGCCTTAAATCCCGCCGTCGCACCATTTTAATAACACAATCGAACCACCATGCCACTTATTGAGTACAGTTGCACTTGTTAATACGTAGTGACGCAACCAAACTTGGATCGGGAGCGGTTGAGACTAGCGCTCGGCGCGACGCGAGGTTACAGACTGAAGCGCGATAGGGCTGCCCAGCGGGGGGTGTGTACCAACTCTGCATCCTCACTTCCCTCGAAACCACGTGCCGTGTTAGTCAATTTTCGTTTCAATGGCCGGCTACTTTGTATTTTTATTATGGCCGTTAAACGAAACATCATTAGAACGATCGGAGTTTATTGTTGCTCGCCACTGTTAATATAATTGAATAGTTCCTGCTCTTTATTTTTTTGGGAACAATTGGTTGTAAATGTTGAGCTTTATTGTTGAATTTGAAAGTAATATACGTCTTTTATAAGTGCGTTCATACTTTTGTATTGATATAGAATTTTCCGACACTGAAGAAATTGCGAGCGAATCTAAAATAAAATGTATGTGTACATAATGCATAACTTAACGAGTTAACATTGCGGTCATCTCAAGACACTGGAGCTAAATATTATGTAATTTCTAGTTTTATTTGTGCGTGATCTCTCTACTATTAAGTTTGCCATAGTGATGTACTGGATTCAAAGTAATCGTTGCTTTATCAAAGTGACATTGATGAGCGGCCATTTAAAGGTGTATATAGCGCATCGCTAGAGATGGCATCTCGGACATTATGTCATTAGGAACGCTGATATTACGAGTAAGAATCGTCGTAAACTACCACTTGTACACGCTCCACAGACACTAACTAGTCGAGAGTCTAACGGGCTTCTCGTAGCACCTGGCTGTTTTTGCAACTAGGTATATGGATGGATGTATGTGTATGTTTGTGGATTTCCTAAGTAATTTCTGAAATTGAGATCTAAATTGCAAAATATGGAGTACAACTTACTCCTCAGCTACATATACAACTTGCGACCCGCCCCGGCTTCGCACAGGTGCAATGCTGATAAATTATGCATGTATTATACATATAAATCTTCCCCTTGAATCACTCTATCTATTAAAAAGCGTTGCGTAGTTTTAAAGATCTGAGCATACATACATAGGGACAGAAAGACAGAAAGGGACTTTGTTTTATACTATGTAGTGATGATGTTATTTAGGAAATTTATGAAAAAACTAAAAAAATAGGAAAATTATATGGATAAATAATTACATCGTTCCAACTAAACTGTACTGGAACAAGGTGACTGTTTTTTTTTCGTGTAAGTACCTTTCATCGTATTGAAACTTTCGTAAGACATATTTAAGTATAGTATTGAGCGGTTTAACACGTGAAATTGTCAGGAACGGACCGACATGTTTCGAACTCGTATGGAACTCTTCATCAGGGACTACCCGTACAGCCGAGCGGTAACCTCGTCACTAACTTCTTTTTCACTGTTGGAGTTCGGAACATGTCGAACCGTTCCTGATAATTTCACATGAGCGCAAACCGCTTAATATGATAATTACGAGTAAGTACCTTTCAGTAGGTATATATTTAATGTGCTCAGTTTTGCGGGCTTTCATTTTCAAAATTCATATCAGCCGGTAGACGTCCAGTGCTGGACAAAGGCCTCATAAAGTTCTCCACAGTGATCGGACGTGCGGTAGCAAAATATACCTATAAGTTTTTTCTATGCAATATTACTATAGCAAAATACCTAAAAAAAAAAAACCATATTGCTAATAAATCAAATACATATCGCAGTAGGTTATTATCTCTCTTTGAGTATTTTATACAGCTTTCTTTTTCGTGTTTGGTTAGGTATAATATGTTCAAAACAAGTAGTGTGTTAGTCGCCAAAGTCACTCACTGGGCGAGCTGAAAATCAGCGCTGGAACTGCACCGCAGCACAGCGCCTAAGCTTTGCCGAGCTTGAATGTCATTTTGCCATTGTTTCATTATTTAATATTTTTACTTTGTGTTTCTATTTTTTATTTTTTGATGTACATAAAACTGTGTTGTGTTATTTTTTGGCAATGAATGTATTTTCTTTATTTCTTTTAAAATATTGATTGCGAGACCAACGTTGAATTTCAAAGGGAGCGTGCAGTGTGGGTGTGTATAAGCTGACTGACAGGTTCAATTAATTACTTTTTTTGGGAATGTCAAAGCGGACCATGAATACGAAGCTTAGAGGAAAATCCTTTTGGATGTAGTCACGGTCAGTAGTACAACTGGGTACCTCTTTTTAGGGTTCCGTATCCAAAGGGTAAAAACGGGAACCTATTACTAAGCCTCCACTGTCCGTCCGGCTGTCCATCCGTCAGTCCGTCCGGCTGTCCATCCGTCAGTCCGTCCGGCTGTCCATCCGTCAGTCCGTCCGGCTGTCCATCCGTCTGTCCGTCCAGCTGTCCATCCGTCTGTCCGTCCGTCTGCCCGTCCGCCTGTCCGTCCGTCTGCCCGTCCGTCTGTCCGTCCGTCTGTCCGTCCAGCTGTCCATCCGTCTGTCCGTCCGTCTGCCCGTCCGCCTGTCCGTCCGTCTGCCCGTCCGCCTGTCCGTCCGCCTGTCCGTCCGCCTGTCCGTCCGTCTGCCCGTCCGCCTGTCCGTCCGCCTGTCCGTCCGCCTGTCCGTCCGTCTGCCCGTCCGTCTGTCCGTCCGTCTGCCCATCCGTCTGTCCGTCCGGCTGTCCATCCGTCAGTCCGTCCGGCTGTCCATCCGTCTGTCCGTCCAGCTGTCCATCCGTCTGTCCGTCCGTCTGCCCGTCCGCCTGTCCGTCCGTCTGCCCGTCCGTCTGTCCGTCCGTCTGTCCGTCCGGCTGTCCATCCGTCTGTCCGTCCGGCTGTCCATCCGTCTGTCCGTCCGTCTGCCCGTCCGCCTGTCCGTCCGTCTGCCCGTCCGCCTGTCCGTCCGTCTGCCCGTCCGCCTGTCCGTCCGTCTGCCCGTCCGCCTGTCCGTCCGTCTGTCCGTCCGCCTGTCTGTCCGTCTGCCCGTCCGTCTGTCCGTCCGTCTGTCCGTCCGGCTGTCCATCCGTCTGTCCGTCCGTCTGCCCGTCCGCCTGTCCGTCCGTCTGCCCGTCCGCCTGTCCGTCCGTCTGTCCGTCCGTCTGTCCGTCCGGCTGTCCATCCGTCTGTCCGTCCGGCTGTCCATCCGTCTGCCCGTCCGCCTGTCCGTCCGTCTGCCCGTCCGCCTGTCCGTCCGTCTGCCCGTCCGTCTGTCCGTCCGTCTGTCCGTCCGGCTGTCCATCCGTCTGTCCGTCCGGCTGTCCATCCGTCTGTCCGTCCGTCTGCCCGTCCGCCTGTCCTTCCGTCTGCCCGTCCGCCTGTCCGTCCGTCTGCCCGTCCGCCTGTCCGTCCGTCTGCCCGTCCGGCTGTCCATCCGTCAGTCCGTCCGGCTGTCCATCCGTCAGTCCGTCCGGCTGTCCATCCGTCTGTCCGTCCAGCTGTCCATCCGTCTGTCCGTCCGTCTGCCCGTCCGCCTGTCCGTCCGTCTGCCCGTCCGTCTGTCCGTCCGTCTGTCCGTCCAGCTGTCCATCCGTCTGTCCGTCCGTCTGCCCGTCCGCCTGTCCGTCCGTCTGCCCGTCCGCCTGTCCGTCCGCCTGTCCGTCCGCCTGTCCGTCCGTCTGCCCGTCCGTCTGTCCGTCCGTCTGCCCGTCCGCCTGTCCGTCCGTCTGCCCGTCCGCCTGTCCGTCCGTCTGCCCGTCCGTCTGTCCGTCCGTCTGTCCGTCCGGCTGTCCATCCGTCTGTCCGTCCGTCTGTCCGTCCGGCTGTCCATCCGTCTGTCCGTCCGTCTGCCCGTCCGCCTGTCCGTCCGTCTGCCCGTCCGCCTGTCCGTCCGTCTGTCCGTCCGTCTGTCCGTCCGGCTGTCCATCCGTCTGTCCGTCCGGCTGTCCATCCGTCTGCCCGTCCGCCTGTCCGTCCGTCTGCCCGTCCGCCTGTCCGTCCGTCTGCCCGTCCGTCTGTCCGTCCGTCTGTCCGTCCGCCTGTCCGTCCGTCTGCCCGTCCGCCTGTCCGTCCGTCTGCCCGTCCGCCTGTCCGTCCGTCTGTCCGTCCGCCTGTCTGTCCGTCTGCCCGTCCGTCTGTCCGTCCGTCTGTCCGTCCGGCTGTCCATCCGTCTGTCCGTCCGTCTGCCCGTCCGCCTGTCCGTCCGTCTGCCCGTCCGCCTGTCCGTCCGTCTGTCCGTCCGTCTGTCCGTCCGGCTGTCCATCCGTCTGTCCGTCCGGCTGTCCATCCGTCTGCCCGTCCGCCTGTCCGTCCGTCTGCCCGTCCGCCTGTCCGTCCGTCTGCCCGTCCGTCTGTCCGTCCGTCTGTCCGTCCGGCTGTCCGTCCGTCTGTCCGTCCGGCTGTCCATCCGTCTGTCCGTCCGTCTGCCCGTCCGCCTGTCCGTCCGTCTGTCCGTCCGCCTGTCTGTCCGTCTGCCCGTCCGTCTGTCCATCCGTCTGTCCGTCCGGCTGTCCATCCGTCTGTCCGTCCGTCTGCCCGTCCGCGTGTCCGTCCGTCTGCCCGTCCGCCTGTCCGTCCGTCTGTCCGTCCGTCTGCCCGTCCGCCTGTCCGTCCGGCTGTCCATCCGTCTGTCCGTCCGTCTGCCCATCCGTCTGTCCGTCCGTCTGTCCATCCGTCTGTCCGTCCGGCTGTCCATCCGTCTGTCCGTCCGTCTGTCCATCCGTCTGCCCATCCGTCTGTCCGTCCGTCTGCCCGTCCGCCTGTCCGTCCGTCTGTCCGTCCGCCTGTCCGTCCGTCTGTCCGTCTATCACCAGGCTGTACTTATCTCATGACTTAACTCATGACTAGACAGTTGAAAATTTCACAGATGATGTATCTCAAATTTCCAAAAACAGAATAAAATAAATATTTATGTGGGGCTCCAATACAACAATCGTGGTCGCTTGCGTTAACTATACACCTGATTTGTACCCGGCGTCATACATACCAGGTGCAAACTTAACCCGGCCAGTTAAGATAGGGAAGTGTTTGTATGGAACCCTCGGTGTGCAAGTCAGACTCGTACTTGGCCGGTTTTTAATTGTTGG
The DNA here is from genome assembly GCA_905147355.2 of Apotomis turbidana. Lineage (NCBI taxonomy): Eukaryota > Metazoa > Arthropoda > Insecta > Lepidoptera > Tortricidae > Apotomis > Apotomis turbidana. The sequence goes on from LR990286.1 coordinate 25,206,703, forward strand.
TTTGATTGAAAAGTTTTTTTTGCAATATTTCTTTTAATCTCCCTACTTTTGTAAGTTGACAGTAATTTATATGTATCATAATCAGACATCGGAAAGTTGGAAGTGACAGGTAGGGTTCGCTATATCGATTAATTCTCTTAGTATCGTCGTTTTAAGTGTGTATTTATATTTATTTTGTAGACAATGATGAAGTAGATTAGGTAAGTACAATACCTACATAAAAAAACTGAAATGGCCCAGACGGAAACGTTTAACACACAAACGTTTGGCAAAATAAATATGATTGTTTATTTTAATTATATCGTATAAATGTAGGTATATATCTTTGACAACGGTAACTATAAAGTTACCGAAACATCACGGAGGCTCAAATAATTAATATACGCGATAAAATAATCCGTTTAAATCGTTTTATACAAATTGGGATATTTTCGAAAATGTAAAAATGTGTAAATTTATGACCACCAGGTAACACATTTTTTTTTTTTTTAAGCTTTGATATTTGTATCAATGGTTTAAATAAAAATTGTGGTGTGTACCCATACTCACATTAAAAATAGGAGATTACATGTTTCATAAATTTATAAAATAACAGCGCCCTCTCTCGGTTGATCGTTTACTGCTGTAAAGTGGTGCGGTAAGATGTGGATATTAACGCCTCCGCATAGAGGTCGCTAAGGTATAAAAACTTTCAAATAAACAATGCAAAGATCGACAAACAAAGCATAAAGAAAAATTTCGATACCCGGTCTCTTTCACCAGGTAACTTATTCTTAAATTTAATTAAAAAAAAAAATTGTTAAATGGCCAATGACATTTTATGTCCGCTGTATGACCGATACGTAGATGAAATCAATATGTAAATGTCATTCAACTTATGCCTTAGTATTTGAAAGTTGTATTTTAGATATGACATCTCTTCATCATTAATAACACGCTCACTTTCATAAAAATAACAACGATTTTTTACCAACGAATAATCTTACATTTAGTCCCGAAAGTCAACATTTTTGTACAAACTTGCACGAAATCGCACCATCGCCCGCTATCTCGCCCAAAAGAATAACATAACGGCGATTTTATAACGACAATGCCCTCGAAACTTGTGGCAAAGTTGGCAATGGGCAAAGTTTGCGGTGTGCTAGGCCGGTTTATCAGGAAACCGAGTGGCTGCTGGTTTACTGCGTACATTTGTACTTTAACGGGCATGGGGTTAGGGAAGAATGTTAGCTCAAGTTTTAGTCTGGCAAATAAAATTAATTGAAACAATAAAAGAAAGGTAAACCTCATTTTGTATAGGGAAATCAAGAAGGTGGCTATGGATAGAGATCGATGGAGACAGCTACATACTAGACTTAACTCTTAAATTTACCTTAATTCTGTTTTTCCGTATATTTAAAGGATCTTTGAAACTTCAGTCATATTCTTATTTTTCTTCACTGTGCATTTAAGAATTATTTTCCCATTTAAATACTATATTGTCCGTTTAAATAGTTTTATTGAAATGTGTGACAGTCGCAGAAACCGAAGAAAATATTATCTCAATTTTGTGATTGATTTCGTTTGAAAGTTCGGGCATAAAAAGGACTAACTGACGATCATAACCTGTTTGCAACGCTTTTTCTGTAAACGGACTGTATCAAACCAATTCATCAATTCCGATACATTAAATCTGCACTTAAATACATATGCAACGAGGCACTCTGAGCAAATTGCACTTTTGCACCTGCATCATTGAAAGGGCGTTTATCTCATGCGTTCACATTAAAACCGACTACAGATTGTGTGCGTCACGATAAGAATTAATCGCGCTTGTTGTAAATACTTAATGGAAATATGGATGAAACGGTGTGCGATACGGTCAGAGCGACAACATGTCCAACACATTTTTTTTTATCTCCTACTCGTATATGAAAGACATATACTATTTCTACGCATTGTTTTTGATACTTCTGAAATTATGAACTTTAGAAGAGTTTGGAAGTAAAACCCATTAGCTTATGTTTAGTTAAGTAAGGTTAGGTTTTATAATAATCCTGAAAAGTTAATTTAAGTATTTTAACGTACATTATTCCAAATGAGCAAATGACTAATACTTTGTATCCCAGCCGCGACTGCATTTTATACTATTTAGATAATAGTCGGCGCGGAAAAAAAACCCCTATTTTTGCTTCGGCGTATTCGGACAAAATTATCCTATTAATATCTTTAGGTATTCAACTATCCCGATATCAAAAATTTCAATCTTTCCAGCCGTTGTGGAGTGATCAGGCTAGGTAGAGGGTTAAATCACAAAACAGATAGGTACAGAAATCAATCTACATACAAGCGCGCTCGAGCAAACGCACACATGGCGGAAGCCGCTATCTCTTCCGTTATTGCATTGTTAAGATTATCTAGAAATCATGACCCCTGTAAAATAACTGTATTCGGCACCTCTATAATAGCATAACTGTGGTACGCGACTCTTTTGCGCTCGAGATAGTAACCTACATATCTCTTTCTATGCAGTACTGTAAGAGAGTGACGGGTGACGCTATGTCACGCGACAAGAGTCGTGAATCATAGCTGTGCTAGATGGGGTGTAGTTTTACAATATAGTGCACCGATAATCTCTTAAAGTTTAACCGTGTGTCAACGAAATCTTATTCCTGTTCTACCCAAAAAATTCTAGCATTACTTGCAGACGCCGGGAAAGAAGGGCTTGCCGGGCGAGTAGGTATAGACGGCCGACCGTATAGAGGATAGTGACACGAAACCGGCAAGCCCTTTTCACGGCTAGGCCTATAGATAACTTTTCTCAAACAAAAATATACACTACTCAAAAAAAATATCATTCAGCTCTTTAGCCTGTTCATGAACACAGACGCAATGCTTAAAGCAAAATTAATTCCCGGCTTAGACCTTCAATTTTGTATGAAATTCCTGTACAGTTCTCTCGAGTCGCTCCGCCCGAAACGTGCTACTTCAAAGCCTGTTATAACGTTATGACGACATTTCATTGCCTGTCTGAGAAAATAAGTAATTATTACTAAATGTTAACATTTATTTCCATTATGACAGTGTTTAAGTAATCGCCCCAAAAACTTTTACATGGCATACAGCCAGGGGCAGCGCAGAGTTCCCACCCGCATTGAAGCAAAAAGGTAGGTCAAGGCCAATCTAGATTTTATTATTTTGCCATTTTACGATAAAGCAGAGATCTTCAGGTAAGCTACAGATAAAAATTCGCAAAAGCTATCTGAGAATCAGCCGATCGATGCGTGCGACAAACTCCAAACGCGCTCTGAATTTCCCGAGCAAAAACACTAAAGTTTCTGTAAACAAAATATATTTGTGACTAGGTACGTACTTTTCTTTGAATATCCACTGAGACGATTCTAAATACCCCGAAATTGGTAGGATTGCTTCGCTCTGTGCTAAAACAGAGTTTCTAGGTCAACTTTACAGCTCCATCATCAGATCTGATGTTGTACAACAATACAATACAATACTTAACTTTTACATAAAAGTTAAGTAGACGTATGCAAAATTTCAGCTCAATCGGATATATCTGCTTCAAAATTGAGTTGCAAAATTCCACCCGAACAAACATAGTTACATAGATACGTAGTTACATACATACATTTCAAGTTAAATAAAAGCTTGTTAAAAATCGAGAGCCGTACACCATGGTTCACAAAAATCCCACAAACACTGAAAACGAGAGTCTACAACCAGTGTTTACTCCCAGTAATGACTTACGCGTGTGAAACGTGGACGCTAACCGCTGGAAGAATCCACCGCCTAAAAGTAGAACAGCGAGCTATGGAGCGCTCAATGCTCGGACTCTCTGCGAGATAGAATACAGAACGAAGACATTCGCCAACGCACGAAAGTTACCGACACCGGCAAAAGAGCTGCGCAATTGAAGTGGCAATGGACTGGTCATATATGTCGCAGAGACGATGACAGATGGAATCAGCGAGCGCTACACTGGAGGCCGCGAACAGAAGACGGTGGCAGAAGCGTTGGAAGACCGCAAGCCAGATGGACGGTAAAAAGACGGCAGGGCCGACCTGGAGTAGGATCGCCGCATCAAGATCAGCTCGCAAATCCATGCGAGAGGCATATGTCTAGCAGTGGACGCATATATGCTGAGAAGAAGAAGAGAAGAAGACACCATGGTTAGTTCACGGTGACCTATCGTAAGTCCGAGTTTTTGTTTCCCATCTGTAAGGTATCGCCAATTTTTTTTTTCTATTTTGCTAATATCGATCCATATTTACTAAAAATTCCAACTGTCCATGTTGCTTAAGCGGCCTTATTCCTTTTTAAATTTATTTTTTTCATTATGACAAATGGATATTGATAATATCAACGAACTTTTTGAAGTGAATAATACTTTTTGCTGAGTTCTAGAAAGTAACATCGCTATTTCATGCTTTCATTGCGTGCAGTCGAAAATAAGTTAAGAAAACCAATTTTTTGCGTGCATTTTGTCAAATTCGAGGAGTTTTTGAAAAAAGAATTATCAATGAAAAATTCAAACTGTAGGTTTCAAATATATGTATACCTACCAATAAATCTCAATGTCCTGTTCTATGTAGTATAATTGATAATTTATGTTAAGAAAGATGTTTGATCACAGAGAAAAAATTCTAAAACAATCAGGATTTTTTAAAGGATTAGGAGCCCTAATATATTTTCAGAAGCAAACATTTTTAACGTCTATAAATTATATGGTCATGATGGCGGACAAATTGTTCAAGTAGAGAAATTGCACAGCGTAGAGGAATACAGGCCCTATTATTTATCTATTAACTTAATAGCTACGTAAGTTACAGTTTCAAAACTTCTTCCATAGTTTCCTTAAAGTCTAGACTAGGGATAAAACTGGCCTCGTGGTGGCGATCGATATCATTTACATACGTCTAGAATGGTTAAAGAAGGTGAATTTACGAGTCCTTACCCATATTATAAACACAATGTTTGTCGTTTCATTGTTTTGTTGGCTTATCCGTATTTTATACAATACAGCTTCCAGTGCTGTACATATAGTAAAGTGGAATAGTTAACAAAAACATATCCGTCGCTACTGCATCCTTGCACATCTCTGGTGGAAACGCAGCCTTTTACAATAAAAATGGGTGTTTTTACGCAAGTCATTTTGGATTGTACAGTACATTCGTACTGTCTTGTCTAATATAATAAACAAGATTCTAACCTCAGATGGACATAAAATGTCAAAATTAAAACCGGATTCTTTCTCGAAATTAAAGCCATTTTATGTTCAAAATTTCCCTTGCAGGAAAAGTTGAACATTGCAGCTGGCGACAGAGCGGATATAACCCGAGCATAAGTCCGTTCGAATGCTCCATTCGAACTGATTAATCCCACGTCATACCGAATCCATGCATTAATCTGTACATTCTCGTATTATAAAACGCGGGGCTAGGCCATAATCCTGGCTCAGCCACGCTCTTTATTGTACATTCCGTGGCAAAGTGGCCAGCGGCTGAAAGCCGGCGTTCATTTGCATGAAATGTAACATAATGCTGCTTTTAACTCTCTATAAGTAAGGCCTTGTCTGAGCAACGATCGCCAACGGGGTTCCGCTGATGCTGGATGTACAGTCGAGTTCATAAATGTATGAGCAAAATGGTTAAAATCCACTAAATATACCGGGCGATCAATCCAAATGGATCAGTGGGGAGATGTCACAAACTACAAGAGATAGGGAAATCTGTTCTTTGGAACCGTGGCGTCGATTTTAAACTTAATAGAAACTGCATTCCTTTTTTTTATCTCATACGTAACCGGGAATTGAATAATAGTTTTCCATCGTATTTTGTCGGAAAAGTTCGTTTTCACATGTTTTCTCTACCAACTTCGGTGAAAAAGTAGAAATGAAATAGGTATTAAAACGAGCCTACCCGACAAAATACGACGGAAAACTATTATTCAGTACATCTGAACACACTGTGTACTAATTTATGTGTACTACACAGAAATCGTATCACGGTTCAAAAATAACAGTTAATTATAATAACATAACTTAAGTACCTTTTTGGCTGTATACCATCTCAAAGCTATGATTTATTCGTGATTGCTCTATTATGCTATAAGTCACCATCATCATCATCATGATCATCATCATCATCATCATCATCACCATCATCATCATCATCACAGCTCTACGGAACCTGTCCACCACGCGAACGTACCAACTTGGCGTTTACAATTTCTGATTGATGCTCATGAAATAAGGTCAGAGAACAAAGATATCGGTTAAATTGCCTATATAATACCTAGGAGTGGCAGTTAACTGGGAAAAATGCAAAACGCTTTTAACGCCGCGAAACCTGCGCTGAATAAGTAATTTATGTTTTGAATTAAGACGTTGTTATGTTTTATCAGCGGCCATCTTGATTTTTCTAGGCTAATATTTACGTTGCGGGTAGAGAATGGGAGTTTACGAAGAAAACTTTAGAAAAGCATATTCTTAGACTCCCTGTTGTTTATGAGCTGGTAAGCAAATTGATGTACTTAACCTCTTATGCGAGTAACACTGATCCCGCACCAATTGTCTGTTTGGCCAGTCAACCATAACCGGTAGAGAAAGCCTCGTAGTATTAAGTCCGCCATTTGTACTTTTTTTGTCATCATCATTCCCTTGTCCTTACCCCATTTATTTGGGGTCGGCGCAGCATGTTTGTACTTGTACTTTTTTGTATCGTGCATTAAAGTTTAAATGAATAAAATAAACTCATGTCTCAGCTCTGCTATCCGATGTACAAGCAATTTGAGGAGATTGTCCGTTTGAATTTGAAGATCCTGCTGCTTAGCAAGCCATGCAGCTAACTAAAACGTAAATTTCACCTTAATATTTAAAAAAAGTACGAGTATATCAGTCATCTCATTATTCATTAACAGACATCATCCACAGCTGAACAAAGGCTTCCCCTGTAAATCGCCGCAAAGTGCAATCCTGCGTAGCAGTCTATTCGTCATTCGACTCCCCACGACCTCCCGCGAGGTCATCCGTTCACTTACCGACCGTCAGGGGCCGTTTACGCTGAGTTTTCATATACGTGGTCGCCACCCAAAGATTACGTTTCCCCCAACAGCCATCCGATATTGCGCCCTCTAATAATTCTCAAATCAATAACGAAATGTTTTTCACGTCAAATCAGGCGAACGGTCCAAAGTTTGTCAGGAAGTGACCAACTAGTCACAAAACTCACGAAGTTAGTTCGTCGTGCTCACGCTCACAGTGTTCTCCTTTTGCACATCACATCAAAACAGAAGCGAAATTCGATAAAGCATTGCAATTTCCCCAATAGGCTAGTAGACCCATTTTTAAAATATATTAGAAACGGTTACTAATGATCTTACTACTTAAAAAAAATGTCATGTATCTTTGTGAAAGCTAGAAAGCTAAATTTTATTAATTGAAAATGAGAAATTTCATGAACAGTCAAAAACGCCTTCCGCCATTTTTGCATTTAGCTAATCTGTGGCGTGACGTAGAATTCCGCGTAAATATTCGAAATTCGACCGACGTATAGTGCCTTTCCGCTCACTCCAATATATTTTGACAGGAGATCGAGAGGGACGGCACTATTCGAAGTCGTCGGAGTAGCGAAAATGGCGGACAGCGTCATAAGCATTTCAAAATGCAGGTTATATATAAACCATATTTTCAAGTTCAATTTTTCCAGCCATCTTTCACTTTTATGAATTGAAAAGTATATATTTAGATTTCCTTTGCTAAATACTATACGAAATAAACATTAGTTTCATACATTTTGACATGAGTCAACTGAATTTTGACAACATTTCACATTTCTAGTAGGGCTCCCGGTATCCGTGTTACACGCGGAAACGTGTACACGGGTCCTTAACACCGGCGGTACTAACAACCCGATCTACACGAACCGGCTAGGAAACGTTTCCTTCGGAAACGGGTCGACACGGACCCGCTAGGAAACGTGTCCTCTAGGAAACGTTTCTAAGTTTAGATCCGGATCCGCGGTTCGCGCCTTCACTCGGGTATTGAATACACGTCTGAGCGACCCGCCCGGCCCGGACCAGTTATTATTTGAGTTGAAGTTGAAATGAAACGGATAATTTGTTCATTATTGAATGAAAAACTGATTTTATATTATTACGTACGGAGGAAAAAAGATCGAATAACGTCATATAAAATATTTTTTTCTGCTTTTTTATAATCACTATTAGGGTACTGATCAGAGATGGGCATTAATCGATTAATTTTTTAGTTAACTAATCAATCGATTAAAAATATCATTCGTAATTTTTATCGCGATTAAATTAGTTGTGAGAATCTTCGACTAACAATTGAATTAGTTTTAGTTTCAATAGACTAAATTTCACGATTAAATCAATATTAAAACTACGCAGCCGCTCGTTTTTGCATTTTTATTTAACTTGCAATATGTAACTACGAGTAGGTATGTACATTGTAGGTACTCGTATGTTGTATCACTTGTATCTATGTTGGTTTGGGTAGAATCTTGTAACTTATTTTGAAGCAGATATCTTCAACCGATTGAGCTAAAATTATGTATATATTCAAGTTTAATTTGTAACGCCTGAATGACAATGCAATATTATGGGCCATATTATCAATATTATAAGGATAAATAACGAAAAACTGCAATGTTTACAAATCGCAAACAATATAGTAGTTGGTGCTCTATTAATATTTTGATACTTAAAGTACTAGTTCTAACGAGTATTGTAAAATCCTATACGATACTGAGTAAATTATAGACATACTCGTAGATATTATCAATATTTTGCTGTCTGTGTCATTAGTACAACTCTGTTTAGTGTCACGCGGCGACAAAACAATGGGATAATCCTACTTACCTGGAAGTTGTTTGTTGCATTTTGGTGCAAGTGCCGACGAATCTTCTAAAAATAACACGTTCTATTGAATTAAACATCTGCATGTTGTTTATTATCTATTTTGTTGCGGTCTATTTTGTTTTCACCGTGTGGTCATTTACAATATTTAAACCTCTGTGTAAAGAAATCTCAGCATTAACTATTGTACATTTTCCTTGCGTCATTCTACTTTTAAATATATCAACATGACATATTTTATTTATTAGCGCTATTGCCAATATATATATTGGAGCGGCAGCGAATTGATCGATCAGGCTATTCCATGTAAGGCTCATGCTTCATAAATTCATACTCATAGATGTTTTGAGGTATCTAGGTCATATTATATTATATTCTAGATTCTCGGTTCTGTCATTTTAGATTCTAGGTGATTATTACTTATTACGATTCTCTTACGATTATTACAGCAAATATAGGTAAAGGTTTAAGGGCACGGACCCTAGGTAAAAAATAAGAAAGAGAACGATGTAGCTATGAAGGAGGAAAAAAATATACCTACTTTACTAATCCATTTTATAGCTTACATAGACATACCTACATTACATTACATTAACATAGACATACCAAGTTTTTCGTTCAATTTGCTTCTAACATTAGTCGTGGAAAAATAGTCTAACTAATTAGTCGATCACAAAGTTTAGTTGTCCGAAATCAATCGGCAACTAAATTAGTTGCACTCTATACAACTAAGATTGATCAGTCGTCGTTTTCAATCGTCAATCACAATTAATTCTGTTAATTTTAATCGTTAGTTGTTAGTTGAATACATTTTGCCCATCTCTGGTACTGATTAATACCTAACACCTTGCTACACTGACTTTTTTTAAGATTAGATTATTAATAGGATTAGGGTTGCACTGCAGCTGCACTTGCAGATAACGACAATACCCATTGTTTATCGTCATAAATTAACCGCGACAATTTTACTGATAATACTTACAAGTTGTTTTGACATTAGGCCTGGAAGACCTTTTATTCGTTAAAGTTGAAGGAGAGGCCGCTTTCATTTAATAAAATTAAGCAACAAAAAATAAATAAATTAGCGTATTAAACAAATCGCAAATACAGAAAATATTCTCAGAACATGTTAAGCCCAACCCAATATGCATAATGCAATGAAGTATTAATTTATTATACATATGAGGAAATATCTAACACAGTTGCAATAAATCCTTATATCAGATTATAGTTCATATTTATACCCTCCGAAAAATTTTAGGAATTTACACAATTTTAATAACTGATTAAGTAAAAAATATCGTTTTATTTTTAACGATAACGTCATATTACATAAATTTAAACGTCAATTCTATTATACACGTCGACAAACTAAAGTCGCTGTCGTGTCATTTGACGTTATTGCACCAAAAATGCTAGAAAAAGTACGATCCCTGATTATTATACTCCATTTCTCACTCCATAGCTTTTAAAATAATAACCGTAAGATAGCCACAACACGTCGACGGCGGGTCGGACCCGCGTGTGATTGAGATCCGTGTACACGGGTACACGGGTACACGGGTGTTAATTACACGGGTCTTTATTACACGTTCCAAACGGGCCAGAAACCCGTTTCCGTGTAACAGAGAAACGGGTACACGGAAACGGGTACACGAAACCCGGACACGACCGAGAGCCCTAATTTCTAGAGATGAAAATTAATAATAAATAGAGATCGAGAGAGCTTTGTGTCGTGTACACGCTATAATATTTATTTGAATTTATTTTTCTATATGTAAACAAAATATAACAAAATACATAAAAGAACTGAAATCTACGACAACCATGCTTGGATAGAGTCGTCGTCTTCGACCTATCCGCGAAAAAAAATCTATCAACAATGTTAACCAAAATGTCATTCGTTTTTTATATAAACACCAGACTTACGTAACCATTTTATTGTGTCATAGTTTTGGAGTTACTACATTCTAAAATGAGGAAATTTTAATAAATTAATAATAAAATAATTAGTAATTTCAGCAAAAATATAAAAACAGTGATTACATCCTCTTTCTAAGTGGAATACGAAAAAGTAATAAAATTGTAATCTTTAAAATATGAAATGTTGTAAATTCAGCAGTAGGTACTTACTTAGGTACGTTTTATAACGGCCACATACATTTACACATAATATGTTAGTTTTTGCTATTAGAGTTGACAAGTTGACATTTTAAAACATAATGAAATTAGATGTATATTGCCCGTGCTTCACATTTGTTCTTAAAAATATGCCTCACCATTTTGGTAAATTTATACGTCTCTGAAAAAAATTGTGGTTATTAAAAATACCTAAATTTAAAAATAATATGAAAAAATCTATCCGATTTTTCTAAACCATTTAACGGCGCCCATTTGACACAAGTAGATCAAAAATTCTTAATATAAATTATATTTCCACATCAGTATTGTTTTTCGTGTTTTGGTTTTCATAAAAATGGTGGCTCAACGGTGCTGAGTCTGTCATCTTTTCTGTTCGATGCCAAGTCACGTTTCATAGCAACCCAATACGAATCTCATTGAAATAAAAAAATATTTCGCGATTTTAAGGATTATTTTTCTATTGAATATTTTTTAAATTGATGCAGGTTCTCAATTCGTCGGTATGTTTTTTTTTTATTTAATTTCCCCTTTTATTCGAAGACGACTGGAGCGATTTGGAAAATTCTTTTTTGTTTAAAAGAGTATATTTTCTAGTTCGTCCCACTATCATGAGGATAGGACCTGATAATGGGATCATGGAGAAATCGAGGGAACTCTTCAAAAATTATAGGCGCACTTATTGTTTTTATGTTTTTTTCTTTGGCATTGAAAAATCGTTTTTGGGAAACATAATTTCGTTTCATTCACGTTAGTTCATATTTGGTTAAAAAGTGATTATTACTTTTCTGCAGTAAGTTAACAAACATCCAACAGAATACCTTTGAATATAAAATGCCCATAAAATAGTTGAAATCTGTCCAGCAGTTTAAGAATAATGTATATGTATAATGAAATGAGGCCACAAAAAGACAGATGAGTAATAAGAAAAAAAAAGTTTTTGTCAAAAAATTTATGTTTATGACAAGCTTTAGCCATAGCCGACTGTACTTGAACATCCATCAATTGTTTTCTGAGATGATTATAATGATCCCTAAGCTCGGTAGGATTGCTTTATCTATTACAAACCTTCCGGCACCATCATCAGACCAGCCCCATGTTAACACATTATTATATTGTCATCAAAGTTTAAGTAGGTATACAACATTTCAGCTCAATCGGTTGAAGATATCTGCTTCAAATTGAGTTGCAAGATTCCATCCAAACAATCATAGTTACATACATACACATTGCAAGTTAAATATAAGCATGTAAAAGAAATAGGTAATCTATATTCAGCAATTAATATATTTTATTGATCACTCAATTTCAATTTAAACTAAAATTCCCTCCGTAACAAATTTAACGAACGGAACTTCATGAAAATGTTACATCTTTATCGATAATTAAAGTTGAAAAGTAGGTAACAATTTCAATTAAAAAAGTTTGAGGAAGAAAAGTAATTAAAATATTGTTTTGATGTTAATTGGGCGATGGACGGAACAAATCAATCGAGGAAATTATTGTTTTTTCCTTTTTCATAGAAAGCGTAACAAATATTTTGTAATATATAATATACTAGCGGCCGCCAGCGACTTCGTCCGCGTAGCTTTTGATGATGACAAAGATATTAAAATAGGTAGGTAAGGAATTTTATTCTTAGTTAATTCACCCTCTTAGGGGCAGAATTTTTTAAAACGCTGAAATTTACTTTTTTGTATTTGATTAAGTAAGCTTTCTACAAAGTTTCAAGTCTCTAGTTCAAAAAATAAAGTTTCTCCCATATTAACAATGCACTCTCCCATATAAACAAATTGCACCCCTATTTAACCCCTTAAGGGGTGGAATTTTCTAAAACGGTGAAAGTGCTTTTTGTGTTTTTTAATAAGTAATCTTTCTATAAAGTTTCAAGTCTCTAGCTTCAAAAAAAGTTTCCCCTATACAAACTTTGCACCCCTATTTAACCATAGCTCTTAGGGCAGGTATTTCCAAAAATCCCTTCTTATCCCTAGCCCACGTTATAAAAGTAACCTACTGTGCAAAAATCAACTCTCTAACATTAGTAGTTTCGGCTGTGCGTTGATGAATCAGTCAGGACTTCTTCTTTTATATATATAGATTACGCTTTATTTTTGGAATGTACTCACAAAACATTTTGCTTTCATATTGGAAATATATTTTGTATCTATATTTGTATAATATAAAATAAGATCGTCTACTTTATTACATAATTATGTATGTGTGTAATCCTTTTATATAATAAATTAATTACCTAATTTATTAAGCGGCTTACACTCACGTAAAATTGTCAGTAACGCCCCGATATGTTTCAAACTCTTATGTGTCGTGCCCAATGATTTCTCTGTTGCATTAATTTACTTTTATATAGTTGTGATGTATAATTGTAATCTTATATTTATTACTCGCGACACGCCTCGGCTTCACACGGGTGCAACGTTGATAAATTATACATGTATTATACATTATAAACTATCCTCTTGAATCACTCTATCTATAAAGACAAACATCAAAATCCGTGGCACAGTTTTAAAGATCTAAGCATACTCGTACATCCCGACATGCTGACGGAAGCGACTTTGTTTTATACTATGTAGTGATTGTTATTCAATGACATAGAATCAAACATGTAAAAAAGGGTGGCTCAAAAAAATTTTTTTTTCATATTTGATCGGGGCACCCTCTGATTTTATTTTATTAGTCAATAAGATAGTCCGTGCAAAATTTCAAATACCTACGTTAAGTCTAAGCCGGTGCTCAACTACCCTCAAATTTTCTTCATACTGACATGAGCATGTGTATTGTCTGTGTACTGAGGTTTGGCTAACCCTAGTTGTATGCTTGCTTTTAAAATGTTTTGAAGAAGTATTTTCGTATATTTAATATTATTAAGTGCATAAATACTATTTCCATACAAATAATTAAGATTTATTTTTGTTACTAAACAGTTAAAAGTGCTTATTTAAATCATGACAACAATCCGAAAAAAAGCGATACTGGCTTCTAGTATGTATGATTTCCCCTTGCTTCTTTTATTCAACTTCTTACTTCCAGACAAGTATTTGGTCAGTGTGTACGAAAGAAAGGGGACCCGATTTTAGGACACCAAAAATTTTGTTTATTGGTTTGGGCTTAAATTAGATTGAATCTTGTAGATTACGCTAAAATAAGCATATTTTATTCTTTAAACTTTTCCTCTCAGATCAATATTTACCAAGATATTGGGATTCAAATGCATATTTTGATGTAGGTACCTAATCTAATAGTAGACTATTTACGAGGGTCCATGTAAGCAAGCATTTTGACGCTCCACTATACATGGTCACAAAACAAACCTAACCTAACCTACAGTTTTCGGTTTTCAACCCATGTAGGATTGTAGGTACCATATTTTCAGCAAGCATTTTCCCAGCTCCATTGAAAAACATCAATCTTTGAGGGCGAATATCTCAGCCATTTTTTATTTTAGAGAAAAGTTGCCCATTAAAAAACATGCTTAATTTAGCGTCTTCTATACGTTAGCATCATAAAAAATAGGTGTCATAATGACACCACCCCCATCAAAATTTTTATAAGTCCTGGGTCCCCTTTGCTACACCCCGACCCGAGAACAAGAAAGAGTTGAGTTCACAAAAGAACTTGATAAACTTTTTCATGTATCTCATTCTGATGCGTTTATGCTTATAAAAATAAGCGAGGATTGGAAATTCCTTCAGGATCAAAGAGAACCAAGGAAAATGGTGATGTCAACTGTAGATAAACAGTTAGCCCAGAAGAATGAAACAGCCATCATGTCACAATTGCTTTGGACAGGAATTAAGTATCGGATCGCAAAGCCGTTAAAATAATTGTTCCTGTTGCAGCAGCTCTCGGGCATGACCTAGCAAGTCATATCAATATCTTTCGATGCACCACTAGCCGAAAACGAAAAATGCTAGAAAAACATATGCTAACTCAATCTTAAGCACATTCCAAGCTCAATGCCTCCTAGTTGTCCAATAGATACGGCACAGGAAAAGTGGATCGTTTGTCAGTGTTAGTATCGGGCGATGGTCACGATAAGCTCCTTGGAGTGCCTAAACTAACAGCTGGTTGGTACAGGTGATAGCGAAGATGTGCAAGCAATAAGTTTTGACACTACATCAGGGAAAACCGGGATGAACAAAAGAGCATGTATACTTCTCGAGAGAATGATTGGCCGTAATCTTTTGTGGTTAGCTTGTCGAGATTATGTTTTAGAATTCATACTATCCAACCGTATACTTATTTAGGCCCTTCCAGCTCTCCCACTCTCCAGATATCCCTTTATTAAATCAGTCTGGGACAATATAGACCGAGACAACTTTAAATCTTTGCCACCATTGGATATTTTTTGGACCCAACGTTGAATTGGCTAAATAAGTATTCCAATGAAAAAAGCAGTCAGATGAATATGAGAGATAATTAATAATAATATTTTGTATTTTTGATTTTGTTTCTGTTTTGATGGTCATGATAAATGGATAGACCTAAATAAATGGTAAATTGTGTGTTTAAATGATTGTGTGATTTTTATTTCGAAAGTAAACTTAGCTCCAAAAACGTTAAAAAGTTATATTTCTTAAAGTCAAAAGCGTCGATGAGCAGCGCCTTCTTCGTATACTAGGACATTGAAATTTTACCAAAATATTCCTTTAGGCTATTGTAAAAGATCTAGGGGGTGCCCCGTCCAATTTTCCACAATTTTTTTTTTCATACAACTGTGAGCCACCCTAATGTAAAAGTGCCCTTGAGTCCTACTTGCAGAATAAAAATTTGAATTTGGAATCAGTGACGAAGTTACCTAACCGCCGTACGGGTAGGAGTCCCTGACGAAGAGCTCCATACGACTTCTAAACATGACGGGCCTTCCCTGTCAATTCACGTGAGTGGAAACCGCTTAATACAATAATTAAATATATCTCACTAAAGTGTTAACAAATAAATATTTTCACTTTTTTGATGTCAGCAGACACCTCTAAATAGTGCTAATTTTAGGGCACCTAACTCGGCACCTTAGTCGTTGGCGCCATTTATACTCGGATTTCTAATTCAAGACCAAAAAAACTACGACAGATACGTCACTGTCAAAGTCACTTATGCCACTGTCAAGTTCATTTTTCAGGTTTCGCCAACCTTTTAATAATATGTTGCCCCTTTAAATATAAGGAAACATATTATAAACAGGCCAACATCAGTGATTTGATAGATTAGGACAACCTAAGTCAAAAGGTTTTTTTGGAACGAAGTTCCGTATCGCACAATATGGATTTCGCGGGGGCTAGCCGAATAAAAGTGTAAGATTTTTCGACAGCGAATGGAAATAAACAAAACGTTGCTATTAGACCATGTCATTTAAGTATATGTCAATAATTTCAATAAACCTTCTTTCCCACTGAGGGTTCCACAACACTCATGTTTTTTTTATAATACTTACGAAATACGAATGCGTTATTTTAGCACGTAGCCGGTACTACTATTATCTGCATAATATATTGCACGATTTTCTACAATTTTGTCGATTAGCTACATCTTAAATATTTAGATTTAAATTATATCTGAGTATATTTCTTAGCTTGTAAAATATTGCACCAAATGTTTTGAATATCTGAAGTGTTACAAGTAGAATACCAGATTTTGTACCAAAAATCTCTGATTTTAAACTTTTAATTATCTCCTCTCGTATTTATATAATAATAAATACTTATATCTAATTATTTTGTTAAAACATAGAGTTGAAGTTACAAATAAATAAATTATCTTAGTGTGTTTAAAAAAGAAAAAGCATTTTACTATTGTAAAAATATTTTATTGTACTGGCAACCTTGTGGTAGTTTTTTTGGTCTTGAATCCGAAATCGTAGTTTAGAAGAGAACTAGAATACAATGATACAAGAACCTCTAGCTGAAATGAGTTAAAAAAGTATTTCTCACGCGGTATATACTACCTATAACTACACCGTCGAACTACCCCACAATAAGGGGGCACGGTAGTCTAACTCGCGCACCGAGGGTTTCATACAAACACTTAATCCCATCTTAACTTTGTTGTTTGGGAGCCTCACTAATGTTAACTTTAGTAGAATTACGCATAGCAATTGTGGGTATCTTACGATTCGTTGTTATAATTTCACCCACGATTTATCATTATATTGTTTATAGTTATGTAGCTGTATGTACAGTGTTGATCTACCATTTATAGTTTCAATTTAAGTTTATAAAATAGCTAAAAGTAATTGTGGGTATATTAGATTGGACTTCGCTAATATACCCACAATAACTTAATGTTAATCTAGCGAGTAATATGAAACTCTAGAAACACGTGGTTCTTTGTTCATTACGGTTCAATGCAACTTGGAAGCAACATCTTCGTTTATCTTTAAATAAAAGTGTCATAATAAGTGCTCAGTTTTATTTGATTATCATCGCCGGCTGCTACCCTGAACGTCGAGAGTTATCACTAAAATATTTATTTTATTCTGTATCATATACATGTATGATATACGGAAGGAACGACAGACAGTGGAGTCTTAGTAATACGGTCCCGTTTTTACCCTTGAGATACTGAACCCTATAAAAAGCACTGAAGTCAACTTGAGACCTCCTCTTTTTGAGATCGGTTGAGAATATAGGTCACCAAACACATACATTGCGTAAACAACAGCAAGGGTAATAAGCAACATGTATTCGCGCCGTGCGCGCAATTATATCTTCGCTTATCTGGTGATGTACGGATATGACATATTGTCTTAATTGTGTGTATAAATTTAGTCCGCTTGTTTTGGCTTTGTTGGGCCCGGGATGGATAGATGTGTAATTGTGTTTGTGGATCGAGGTGGCAAGGTTTCATAGAAAAGTTTGTAGGTATTAATAAATAAATAAATAAATACATAAATAAATATCGGACAACCTCACACAAATTGATCTAGTCCCAAATTAAGCTCAAGAAGGCTTGTGTTATGGGTACTAGGCGACGATATACATACTTATATAGATAAATATATACTTAAATGCATAGCATAACCATGACCCAAGCACAAATATTTGAGTTCATCACACAAATATTTGCCCTGGCCGGGATTCGAACCCGGGACCGCCGGCTCTGTAGGCAGGTGTCAGCGTCGTCAATAATACCATTTGCTTAAAACCAGTTTGCTAAAAGTCCTGGATAACTTAAGGTAATATAAAACTAAATTATACTCTTACTCGTAATAGTGCTGCTACTTACTTGTCAAGTTTGAACTTTTAACACATAAAAAACACACCTAATGAAATAAATAAGACTACGAATTGTATTGTTACCAGTGTTTGTTATCAAGGTTGTACTTGTGTTTTTTTAATGTAATCATGTAAACAAATCTTGATTTAATCTGCCTACTACGAATAAATTACTTTTTGTGTTGTATATTTATTTGTGATAAAATCTGACTGATATTGTATACTTTTTATAACCTTAAAATTGTGTCACCGAAAACGTGTCCATTCAAAAGCAAATTAATTGCTACATTAATAGTACATTACACAACTAGGGCGGTGAATTGAAAGCTGTGCCAGTATGCGATTCTGAGCCATTTCGTTGAGCCTCTTTGTCCCTCCCTCTCTTGCATGCTCAACGCCGCCTCCGCGTCCTTGCAACAGAACTGCTGGCTGGGTGTAGTCACTGAAACGAAACGATTAGACAACTAGGGCGGCGAATTCGTGAATTTCCCAGGTCAGAGGTGTTTGTGACCCGAACCGAAGGCGAGGGCAATAAATATACGATGTAGGGCTTTACGAAATACCGCCCGTGGTTTGTGTTAAGTTTTACGTCTTACCTTGGCGAGGAAGTGAGAGTTTCTCCCACACTTACGGCCTAGAATAACGTAAAACATTTTGAAAAACTTTCATAGCTCATCAGAAATACTCGTAGTTGACGTCAAATGTAGTTTTTGACCATGATAGAACAAAGATCTACCTATACGATGACGACGCGGTTGGCGCAGTTTGCAGACACCTGCCTACTGAGCCGGCGGTCCCGGGTTCGAATCCCGGCCGGGGCAAATATTTGTGTCATGAACTCGAATATTCGTTCTTGGGTCATGGATGTTGTCTATACAGGGTGTCCCTAAAACCAACGCCAAAATGAAGAGGGGTGATAGAACAGCTCATAAGCAACCATATTAAGTCAATTTGACCTTAATAAAAAGTTCATGGTTTTCAAGATATTTGCATTTTTTAAAACTCGTGACTTTTGATGCCCTGCGTCAGTATGTCGATTGCCACCACTGCAAATTTTGGTATTTTGTAAATCTGTTTTTTGCAGGATGTTACTAAAAACATATCCTATCGAATGTAATTTAAATTTATTACATATCATGATGCTTTGTCGGTAAAAATAATAAAAAAAAACGAATTATAGCAATTTATAAAATTTAGCCTGCGGTTTTGATCGAGTTTCATTTAAAAAAAGTATTGTAAACTAACATGGCACACAACATAAAAAGATAGTAAATTTATTGTAGTTTTCAAAAAGGTACAGTATTTTCTAATTTACACAGCAGTTTACGAGATATTGATATTTTACACCAAAAGGAGCTCATACTGCAGTTATTCCATAGTATGGTACCAGAGCCCCTACTAGGCTCAGAGTTTGAATTTTGAACAAAAAATCGATTTAAAGAATACTTTTTTTAGAATAGGAACACAATTCAATTTTAGAATAAAAAAAATTGAAATGTTCATAGCGAACCTGGCAAATAACGTAAAAAGATAGCAAATTTAGAGTTGTTTTTAAGATGGTATTGAAGTGACTTAATTATTTAGCGGTTTATGAGATAATGCAAAAATAATACTGGTTGCCATTTTTATCTGTTAAGTGAATAAAAAACTAAAAACATTAAAAAAAACGAAACCTGTTTTATTTAACTAAATTAAATGTTCAAATTGTCCGCCATTGACTTGAATACAAGCCCGACATCTCCTTAAAAATGCTCGACTGATGTGACGTGCACTTCTTGTTACGTCGTTTTGGGCCTCTGCGTAAATGCGTTGTCTCAGCTCCGCTATACTGTTAATCGGTTCATTGTAAACTTTATCTTTAATATAACCCCAGTAATAGTAATAGTAATAGAAATCCATAGCGATGAACATTTCAATTTTTTTTATTCTAAAATTGAATTGTGTTCCTATTCTAAAAAAAGTATTCTTTAAATCGATTTTTTGTTCAAAATTCAAACTGAGCCTAGTAGGGGCTCTGGTACCATACTATGGAATAACTGCAGTATGAGCTCCTTTTGGTGTAAAATATCAATATCTCGTAAACTGCTGTGTAAATTAGAAAATACTGTACCTTTTTGAAAACTACAATAAATTTACTATCTTTTTATGTTGTGTGCCATGTTAGTTTACAATACTTTTTTTAAATGAAACTCGATCAAAACCGCAGGCTAAATTTTATAAATTGCTATGATTCGTTTTTTTTTATTATTTTTACCGACAAAGCATCATGATATGTAATAAATTTAAATTACATTCGATAGGATATGTTTTTAGTAACATCCTGCAAAAAACAGATTTACAAAATACCTAAATTTGCAGTGGTGGCAATCGACATACTGACGCAGGGCATCAAAAGTCACAAGTTTTAAAAAAATGGAAATATCTCGAAAACCATGAACTTTTTATTAAGGTCAAATTGACTTAATATGGTTGCTTATGAGCTGTTCTATCACCCCTCTTCATTTTGGCGTTGGTTTTAGGGACACCCTGTATACGTATTTATATATTATGTATGTCGTCGTCTAGTACCCTACCCATAGTACAAGCTTTGCTTAGTTTGGGACTAGGTCGATTCGTGTATGATTGTCCCATAATGTTTATTTATTTATTATTTATTTAAGTGTCTGTAGTACTAACAAAATATGGATTCTGTTGTCTTAAATAAATGCTTTTATTATGTTTTTTCTTTCTTTCGTCCATTCGAGTATTCAACTTTGTAACGTTTCTTTGCTACTGTGATACTTACTCTAGTCTATCTAGATTCTGAGGGGGGGATCCTAGGTGCCCTGAGGGGTATGACGCAGTAGTTAGGAATAAAACAAATGATTACGAACTATACACTATAATCAGAACTTGTACAACGGGTAGCACGGCACTTTAAAATGGCGATGTAACGAGGCGAAGTTGTGTGAGACGCGAATGACGAGGAGACCGCGTTTCGGTTCGGGCTTACTGGACAGGTCTGGGCTGCAGCTGAAGATGCGGCACTCGAGTAGACGGGGGAGAACGGGCTCCGTGGACTGTCGACCGGGATATTAGGGCTCCGCTAGTCTGACGGCCGGAACGCCTCACGTGGTACGTTAGTGTTCGCCGCCTTACCAGGCTACGATGTAGGGCCCCAGTGACTTGTCGTCCAAGCCTGGACGTGCGCGTGCGTTACTCTTTGCAGCGCCGTCGCGGACTGACTCGACCAAAATCGCCACCGTGTTTTCTGCGCATCTGCCGATCGCGTCTCTCTCGTTCTCGCTCGCTCTCGTGCGCCTCTCGCTTGTGCCTGAACGTACATATTGATGCAGCAGTCGGCGCCGGAGTGTGTCGCGTTCTCACGGCAGATGGCGTTACTATTAACGTACATACTACAACTTGTCGAATTTTGCCATCTAAATACTCATCGGCCCATCGGGTTTTTTTCTTCTCCGACGACCGATTATGTTTTTGCATGTTGGTTGGTTGACTTAGTCTCTATAAGACCCCAACAACCAATCGAGTTCAGAGTGGGAGTCGTTACAATCATTGATCGGATATTTGGATGCTTTTATACCTACACTTCGGCGTCGCCATTGATGTTGAGTCGTATGAAGGCGGATCCAATTTAATTTTATTACTGTTCACTGTAGTGTTACGGTATCTTTTTTTACTATCTGATTTAACAGATAAGTTATCATTTTATTTTATATTTAGGATAAAAATATTTCGAAATAGTTGAATTAATTGCATGTTCATTAAAAAAAAAATAACTTAGTATAAATAACTTGAGGTACTTTAACCTTCAATTAGTTCATTTTATTACTTACATAATATGTTTCAATGTTAGCTTGAAACTCTCAATTCATTTAATCGAGTCCGTCTCCATACAGCTCCAGCAACAGCGGCGCCACCAAAGTTTAGGTATAAATGCATCCGAATATCCGATACCTGGTTACGATGCACGTACATGTAAACGTAACTGGTATTTAATCGTGGAACTCTAGCTTTAATCAGGTTTATTCCTAGTAGTTGTTTGGAACGACTAGTGCACTAGTACTTGAGCCGCTGCAACTCCGGAATACTAAGTGACCGTTTCGTTTACGATCCCCGCTTTACTGTTATTGGCTGGACCTTTGTGGCTCACTGAGATAATCGAGAAGCCGCATTCAAAAGCAATTATTTTCAGTATAATGCTTCTATGGTCTGGTATCTAAACGTGGCAAAATAACGAAACCCAGGTTCAAACCTCGGTGCCGTCAATAGGCTTATAAATTCTGTTTAAATAATAAATACAAAAAGTTGGTTAAAAATATCTATACATCGTGAAATTAAGGGTTTAAAGGAAAAGTTACGAAAACTTTAGATGGTTTCGCATCCAAATAAGACTGCCTTAACTTTGTCCTTACATTTTATGAAATTACTACGCAAAAAAAGAGAATTATACATATTTCTTCAGCGTAAACGAAATTCAGCTCAACAAAGAGACACGTTTAATTTGTGTCTTATAATGATTTAATACAAAACAATACAACCTATTTTTATTGCACACTAATAAGAATCTTAAATTAAACAACTTACATATTAATTAGTTTAATTTGCTCATGCTTAGGTTTTATACAAAACATTTATCTTTAAATTCTGATAAAAATCTTATGACGAAATCAAATTTTCATTACGTACGTTTTAATAAGTTCTGGCACTAAGTCAGGCATCTCGTAATGCATAAACTATGTCCGTTCTCTCTAGAATTTTCTACGTTAATATATCTTTGGAACGACTTTCTTTGCTGCCTGGTGCCATATTATGAATACGAACAGTAAAGACATTGACATGTGGAACGGTTATAACTGGTTATTTGAGCTCAGGCTTTGGCGGAAATATCAGGTAGAAATGATTTAGTTTGCTTATAATTTGCAACAATATTAAGCATGTTCTAGCTAAGCAACTTTTCTGTCTCTCTTTATTTTTTTTTGGGTTTCGTACTCAAAAAGTGTCAACAAGAACCTTTACAGGTTTTATTTAGGTACCTTTGAATATCAACTCGTCAATGCCATTATAGCAAAGAATGAAATTTCAGCAATAAATAATAAATATATAAATCATAAATTGTTTTAATTTCAAATGGCTTAATACCATATAGTAAAATTATCATTTGATATAATACGTTTAAGAGTCAATACACAAAAGTAAAACTGTAATAGAGTTATGGTTAGGAACGACGACGAGCAAAGCGAGGAGTGTTAGGTTATCTTGCGAATATTTCATATTAATTTAAATTATATCCAATGAAATTATACTTATTGTTGCTATATCAAATGAAACATTATACTCGTATATCAAATGTTATTATACGAGTATCTAGTGAAATTATACGAAACGTAGTTAGATCCATCATTATCATTACACACCCCTGGTTCACTCTACTGCGTTTCTGTATATTGCGGGCTTGCGGCGTCGGCATAAATCGCACAGTACTTTTTACACGGCTGCAGCGGCCGCGGCGGTAGATTTTAAAAAGCTCTATTTACTGCCCAATCCTTAAGAGCTCGTTTACAAGGCAATTTAGAGAGCCGCGGAAAATTGAATGCGGGCTCTATTAAAATGTTGCAAAGGGTATACAGTCATGTTTAGTTTGAAATATTGTGTTTTTGACATTCATTCATGGACGCAGCCTTATTAAAACTATTAATGACGACGTGGTTGGCGCAATGGTGGAATGAGTCTACTGAAATGACCGGGTCAGACGTCCTTTCAGCTCTCACGTGACTGTCTTCCCCACCCGTACTCTCGAGACAACGTCATAACTACCTACCTACATTTATACAGGTTTCCAAACACAACAGAAACCACAAGGTGATCAGAGACTGATTATTTTCTTGCATGCCATCTACAACTAATCGTCATTCACAAGTACCCTTCATAATATAACAATTCCCCTTGAAAACAAAGTAGAAGAAAACATTGTTGTTTATTTTTTGCCAAGCGCGAAAGCGTGACAATACAAAATTTTTGCTACTTACTGTAGTGTATGCGAGAAAGAAAGGCGTGTGTGTTCTCCTGCGCACACGGTACGAGCGAGACGCGCGGACGCCGGCTAGTCGGGCACCGAACGAAAAGGCAAGAGGTGTATGTGCGTACTCGATATTGGAAATGGTGATCGTGTTGCAAGGAGCCGATAATTGTGAGTGTTGTGTGATAACAACAAACATACAGTACACTTACTACTTATTTATTGGAAATCAGATTCCCTTTGGGAGCGTAGGTTCGTATCCTACCGGCTGCGCCATGTTAAGTATTAGGTATGTTGTGCAATGAAACTTTGTATCTTGCATGCCATCTACACCTACCTAAAATTCACATACACCCACATCATATATAATATAACACACGGTAAGAAAAACAAAACATTTACTAAAACTCGATAACACTAGCTTTAATTGTGTAATTTACATTATTTAAAAATGTTGTTTAATATTATGTAACATCTCATAACCTCTGTGCGGGAGCACCATTAGCTTAAAAAAACAGCTACTCAATGGAGACCTTTTAAATACCCAAAAAGAACCGGCAGCTATCAAGCGGGAACCTTTTTAATTTCACCTGAAAAAATCGCGTAAACAAACCTGTCCCTTGCGGTCCAAATTAGGAACACAAACACTACCTTAAGCAAACCGTATGACTTCGAATAAGGTGCCGGACAAACAGCCGACGAAATTGCTGTCCACTTTATTTATTGCGTGACCCTAAAGTTTCTTAGATCTGTTAACATTGTTTTTATTTGGTAGATAACGTCTTGTTCGCGGGTGCGTGACGAATGAAGTGTTTGTTGATTTTCCTTTTCGTATAGTGTGTTTATGGTGTGAGGTATTGATCTGTTATCGCGTGAGTATTATGTGTATGAGGAATTACGTTTGTTTCAGAGGCGAGGATGGGCTTTTAACGGAACAGAATGAGTTTTTTTCATTAAACTGCTTTTACGCCCCATAGGCCGTAAGCGGGATTTTTGGACCGCTACGCGTGGAGAAAATCTCACTTTCTGGCCAAGGCAAGACGTAAATTGTTAATACAAGTTTATTTTTGCAGAGGAAAATTGTGTTTTTCTCAGCCAACCTAAACGATTTGGAAGCAAAAATATTTTCCGAAACATTGTGATAATCCGTTAAAATTATTGTGTTTAGAAAGGTTTTTTCTATTTAATTACAAGCCTGGAGGCTTAAAATTTTCTTACGGACTCTTATTATCAATTTTTTCAACAATACATCAACAATAGTCGGCAACGGGCCGACATGTTTCGAACTCATTTATGAAGCTCTTTATCACGTATGTGAGTTTCAACCGTTTATTAAGTCCCATTATTTGAGATGTCTCACGAAAGTTCTAACAAAAGGATGGTTTTAATATTTACATACCTATTGAAAATAACTATTGAATTTAAATCATTAATACCAGTTATCACTTCACTACTAGTCAGTACATCATTTCAACACATTGGTACCAACATACATACATAAAATCACGCCTTTTTCCTGACGGGATAGGGAGAGACCAGATCAGTCTTTCCACCTGCTACGGTCCTGACATACATCTTTCGCTTCATCAACAATGAGCATAATGAAATTACCATCGGCAACCTTTTTGAGAAAAGGTCTACGTCTCTCCATTACCATACTCTCCATTCTCTCCAACTTTTACTTCGACTTCGAGTGAAAATATTGAACATACTTCTCAATTACAAACCACGCCGACCCAGCTTAATTTACAGGGGAAAACCACACATTTAAATGTAAAGAATTGTACAAATTGCCCTTTCAATTTTTCTGAGGTTAGATTAACGGCTGTACTACGTAATTGTAAGAAACTTTGTTAGGTATAATAAATATCGTAATTTTATATTGAACGTCGTTTATTTTTCTCGCATTCAAAGTGAAAATTAGAGTGTTTAACGCGAGACTAAACAACCATAATGACACTCGAACTATTAGCCACCCTCGCTTAGCTCGGGTGGCTAAAACATCTCGTGTCATTATGGCTCGTTTTAGTCCCTTGTTGAATAATCTACTATTACACACCTTGGTAGTAGAAATGAGAGCATTGAGAAGCATGATCTCATCCCGCGATGTTGATGGGCGTGGGTTAAATGTTGGTTGTGATTTCTGCTTTGAGGATATTTTAATTCTTTTAATATAGTATAGCCTTCGATAGATATTGTATTTATTTTGGATTGACTCCTCTATATAGCCTTCAGCTTTATTCTTCTTCATTGGAAGATGATGGTTACATATTTTGTCCGTAACTTATAAAGTGACACAATTAATTGGTCTAATTGGTGATTACAATTCAAGCTTAATACAAGTAATGGACATCTACTCATTCAAAATTCTAATAAAAAAAAAATGTTCCGTGGTTTTTTTATTTTTATTGTAAAGTGACGCTTTAAATGCTTGCATATTTAGCCAACAGATTCAAACTTGAAAACTATTTTATTTAAGACTAATATGGGCTTATGGGCATGATAAAATTACGTTCGTATTCGTAATAATTAATTGTGTTCATGAAATAATATCATATTTTTGAGCAGTTGTAATTTTGAGGTTATTTTCACGCACCAAAAAGTTTGCATACCTATCACTGAAAATGGCTATAAACCTCCAGTCACAAACGTCGTGATTAGCTGTTTAGGGATTTCCAAAGTAAATTAAAACAATTTTACTTTAGTCCCTAGAGATTAATAAGGAGCTTTAGTCCCGATATGCAGAGACTAAAGTAACATTTTAAGAGCATGAGAAGTGAAAAAACAGTATTACTACGGTAAACACAGGAGGCTTATAATGAAGGAACTAGTTTAAAACACTAGATTTCACGTTCTTTTTGCATGACCTGCGGCTTTGTAATACCTTCGTACAGTCATCAACAAAGATACGAATACGGCAAAAGTGCCAAAAATATCTATACAGGACTTTATTGCCTGAACATTAAGGTCGTGTATACATTTTTTTTGCACTTGGGCTGTATTCATATCTTTGTTGCTGACTCTACATGACCGAACTGTTTACTTAACTGGATCACGCTACCTAAGAATAACGTGCTTTCATAAACATTCTAAGCCTCGTAATCACCATGTACAACTAACAACACAGAATAAAATATAACAGTCTATCAGGGTGAGTCGGACCCGCGCACCGAGGGTTCCGTACGAACTATGAAAGCACTGGATATTGCTCTAGCGAAAAGATAAACTGTAGGTACTGAGCGACAAACTTAACTTTGAAAGTATGAAATAGCTATGTTACTACCTTCAGTGCAAAGCATTATTCACTTCAAAAAGTTGGTTGAAATCATCAATATATTTGTCATAATATGAAAAAAGAAATTTTGAAAGGACTCCTAAACGATGACGTTTTGCTTACCCAATTAGTATAAATTTAAGAATTTGTTTGTATTTTATTATATTGCTCTTCTTAGTCTTCTTATACATTAATTAAATTTTAGAGAAATATATTTGTGAAACATGTCTCATTAATTTTAATATCGATACACCACCACTTTTTATATTGAACCACTTACCACAAAGATTTTTCTTTGTGCTTTGATCTTTGTATCAATGGTTTAACGTAAAAAATAAATATTTTTTATTAAAATCATCATACAAAAAACTTAGAAAAAAAACAGTTTATTATTGCCGGGGATTAAAAATAATGTTAAACTTGTATTTTGATTAAATTAACCAAATAACAGCCCTTAGCTGATAAAATAGTATAAATTAAAACTTCGCATCACATGTTACTAATATTTTTTAAATTTATAGTTGCAAGCTGAGTGGAGATACAATTTATAAGCTTTTAGTAACTTTGGCAGTTAAGGAAAGGTTGACGACGCCATTAAGGTGTGCTTTTACTTTGCTGAATTTTTATCGCTATAATTTTGGAACAGGCAAATAAGAGCTTTTAGTTTCGCATAGCCCTTTTAAACTAATTATCACCACTTTGTACTATGTCTTATTTACAGATAACGCATTTACAAGCTTTTATTTCAGTTGCTATGTTGTTTGTTCGAGTGGAATCTTGCAACTTAATTTTGAAGCAGATATCTTCAACCGATTGAGTTGAAATTCTCTTTGATCACGATACAATAAGTTACCATGGGGCTGGTCTGAAGGTGGAGCCGGAAGGTGGCCCTATATACTCTGTAATAGATAAAGTAATCCTACCGAGCTTTGGTTAAATTTAGAACCGTAACAGTAAGCAGTTATTCATGAAAGTTCAAAGAAAAGTACAGTCGACTTTATAGCCGTATTTCATTTAAGCTTTTATAAACTTCTCAGAAAAATATTTTTTTTTGACAGAAACTTATTTTAAAATACTGTCAATCATTATTACAACAATGTATCTATTTGGCGAGTTAGGTACATATAATAATATTATTTCTTGAACGTGACGTTTTTATACGAAAAATGTGTTATTATTTTATATCGAAGTCATGACAGGATGATTTTTTGAATTGTGAAATGAAATGTCCCAGAGATAACTAACACCTGCACTGATCTTCCCTTTTATTAACTGACTTCAAAAAAGGAGCAGATTCTATGTTTCTCTTTCCATACTCCTTTTATACTTCTTTCCTTACTCCTTTTATACTTGTGCAGTTGACTAGGTACATAGTAATAACAAACGCCAAAACCATAAACAACATTAGGGTTGTGCACTATTTGCAACTACTTGTTCTGAAAAGTTAGTATAATTGTGCTCTAAGGTATCGAAATATGTACGTATATCTCACTAAACAAAATAATTATGATAGAAAACAAGATCCACATAACATTCTAAGGAAAACGCAATCACAACAACTCCCTCATATTTAAAGCAAACTAAAATATTTCAAAGAATGTTGTTAAGCCATCACAGAACCATTACCTTATTTTACAAAACTGCGCTAAAGTGGGCCCGGTCCACTGTTCTCACGTTGACTGACGGGTTCGCACAACAACATTAGTAATTTCTTCACTATCACGTTATTTATCAACATACACTGCTTGTTTTCTTTTATTACTGCAATTCCTCGCGTACCTAACTGAAGCAGTAATGTATTTGAAAGAAGTGAACACAGTCGTTATAGTGTTGGTTTATGTTAGGTTCTTAGTAGCGGCGCTGACATGCCGCGGTGGTGTGGCGCCGAACGCTTGGCACGTACCTATGTATGTATGCACTGGTGGAGGCTTTAAACTTTGCTATTCTGAACTAGCTTGGTTATCCTGTTGCATAATGCGATGCTCATTATCATTCTCATAGTATATTATGGTCAATGAGCTTGGTTGAAAGTGCGGTTTAAAATGGCTGACATAAATTATTATTTTTTCAACAGGTACATATGAAAAACTAAAATAAAGTAATCCTTTCCAAGTAATAAATTATTAGTAGCTGTGTTTCATGATCATAACTACCGTCCACTATTCATCACGTATATGATTCTAGAATATAATAATTCAACAAGTAAACAGACAGATAAACTCGCTGTCGGTGTGCTATGTAAAAATAAAAATAGAACATACTTACAGATATTTTTACAACAACCAAACATCGTATATCCTGAGAAACTATATCAAAATCCGTTCAAAATAAAAATAGAGATAAAAATCCCTGCAAAATAAAAATAAAGTCTATTGTGAGTCAGGCCCTATTGTGCTTCGTCCGAAGCTTGACCGGTAGAGAATGCCTCATGGCATTAGGTTCAACTTTTTTACGATATTGATTTATGTGCAATAATAATTAAATTCTGTAATTATCATACTGCGGGGATATCCATACAAATTTAGACTCAGATTGTAACCATTTTTGTACCAAAGGGGTACGGAAACCTCGTCACGCGAGCCCAACTTGTATTTAACATTATTATTTCAAACTTTTGTCGTGTCGGTGCAGTACTTTCCAGTTATTTCACTTCTCGATACGACGCGACGTCGACCCTTTTCTTTATCTGGTCCAAATAACTAAGCCACAGCCTTCCTCTTCCTCTCCTTCCCTCAATTTCTCGTTTCTAGTAACAAAAATTAGTACCACTCAAAATCCGCAAAAGTATGGTGTGCGCTGAAAAACACCCAGTTGGGTGATATGAAATGAAATGAGAGGAAATTAAATAATTTATTCAGTAAGTAGGCCACAGGGGCACTTTTACAAGTCAGATTGTGAATCTACCGGCATTTCGCAAGAGGAGACCGCTGTTGAAAAGAAAGCCGAAAGAAACTCAACAGTAAGTCATTTTTTCGTAAATAATACTTAAAACAATTACATGATACATTTGTGTTATAATATAACTAATTTCACTGGTACACGTAAAGGAGATGTATAGATACTCCAAATCAATGATAAGTAGGAACATTAAAACAAAATTTTAACGATTAATTTAAAATATTAAATATACCCAGAGATGTATAAAGTCTCTCATGCAATAGATATGGCCAACTTGTACTTGACCTACATTTTTAAACACAACGTTGTGAAAATCTATATGAAAAACCGCGACCTCTATTACTCGGCACTATTTTCAGAACACTTTACTCGTTTTTTATCTCTTAATTAAATTTCCTTTTAGATGTTTTCAAATTGGAGTAATAGTTGGAGGTTACACGCAAGCCTGCTTCGTTAGAACTGTAATGCCGGCTGTACAGTACCTTTCAAAGATCGACACAAAGCATAAGAAAAAAAAGGAAGGTTATCCGGTGTTAGGGTACCACCACCCTAACGCCGGATAACCTGGACCGACCGACCCACGCTGGACCGGTAATCCAGAGGTACCGGGTTCGACTCCCGGTTTCTTCCGTCAGGTTACGCATTTCAAATGTTCTTTGTCCTTTGATCTTTGTATCAATGGCTTAATATAAAAATTGTGGTGTGTAACCATGTTAAAAAATAATGAGACATTACAGTCATGTTTCATAATAATACAATAAAGACATAAGACAATAATTATCTACAAAGGCAAAAGTCATACGGCGATAGTGTATAGCTGGCGTAAGGCGGTATTTACACTGGCCATACGCAGGTCATGCCGGCGTGCGGTTACTATGAAAAAAATCTGCGCGGTTAAACGGTGCCGTGTGTTATATTATACTAAAAGTGTTTATATACAAACGAACGTACTTGCATAAAATGTTAAATCTGTCGATCCCTGTGTTGTATTGTGCCAGTGTGAGCACCGCCTTAGTTTACCATTATTTGCATGCTAGAGCTTAACAAGTTGTTAGGTTTTAATATTTGATTGCCTTACCTGAAATTACGTTTCAGAATGTCTCTTTAAGGGACATATTTATCGGTGCCTGTAGCAAATTATAAATGCTAGAAGGTGCAACTACGTCAGCGTAAAAACGTAATGTTCCTACGATCCTGACCAGATTTTTGGTACACCTCAGTTAGCAAATGATAACAAGTTAAGAAGACTAAATTCTCCTGAGCCTTTCCTTCGTACAACTTGTACACGATATGCGCATATAATAATCAGCCGTGCGCTACCTCCAATATACGCTGTGTGTGTCTGTGTGTGTCTGTGTGTGTCGGTGTGTGTCTGTGTGTGTCGGTTATTGTACACGGGTACACTTTTACACGAGATTATGTAACAATCAGTCGTACGCTGGCTCCAATAGGTTCCGTCGATCCTGACCATTTTTTTTTTATATAAACCTTTAATACAAAGATCAAAGCTTAAAGAAAAATTGAAAATGAGATACCTGACGCAAGAGACGCGCTGGACCGGCAATTCAGAGGTACCGGGTTCGATTCCCGGTCTCTTCCTTAATACA
Organism: Apotomis turbidana; assembly: GCA_905147355.2. Taxonomy (NCBI): domain Eukaryota; kingdom Metazoa; phylum Arthropoda; class Insecta; order Lepidoptera; family Tortricidae; genus Apotomis; species Apotomis turbidana. The sequence goes on from LR990286.1 coordinate 25,238,743, forward strand.
TGATACCAAGTTAAGAAGACTAAATTCTCCTGAGCCTTTCCATTGTACAACTTAATAATCAGTTGTGGGCTGAGTTCAAAAGATTCCCACGATTCTGACTACATGTTGGTGAGGTGTACCAAGTTGGTATATGGTAACAAATTATGAAGACTAAATTCTCCTGAGCCTTTCCATTGTACAACTTAACCCTAGAGTGCTCGCGCTATGAGCATTTTGCCGGCCGCGGAACTATATTCGTGTTATTTTCTAAACGATGCATTTGTCAAGGTCAAGCATCCTAGTAGCTGCCCCCCCGTACCTTACCTCCTTGTTTTAGAAATTATAACCAATTCAGTGCGCGGGTGACTGCAGGAGGCAAAGATTGTCACAGGTGTGTCGCGTTTGACGGCAAATTGCTCACTGCGCGACTACTCACGTAGGTAAAGTTTATGAATCTGTTTTTTTAATATAGTTGAAATAATATGAGTTTTCATTGCGTTTAGCATTGTTTTGATATAACTATCGTATTACTATTGATTTTTAGTTTGTTTTGTTCTGTTATTGGGAGTTGTTCTTCTTTTGTTTTGTTCAGTTTACTTTATATTATTGAGACGAACATTTCTGGAAGAAATTGCCCTGGCGATGACTAGACCACATATCATTAGAAGATCCGACGTAAACACATTGCAAAACCAGCTGAGAAACCAAATCGCCCGATTTGTACTATCAGATCATCAAAATATAATATGTGCAGTATGTCCTTCCAAGAAAAATAGAAGTACGAAAAAAGGATGCAACAGATGTGTAAAGTTACTGTGCAACGAACATTGTATGTACATGTGTCAGGATTGTTTTGCTAAAATACATGTTGTAAATGATGAAAACGTATAATTTATCTATTAAGTTTAATTAGGTATTCTTTTTTTTATATAAATAATTGTGAAAAAGTTGCAAAAAACCAAGAAATTTTACCTAAGATTTCCCAAAGCATTCTTTTCTAAATTATAAATAAATATTAATAAATATTAAGGGACAATCTTACACAAATCGACCTAGTCCCAAACTAAGCAAAGCTTGTACTATGGGTACTAGACGACGATATACATAATATATAAATACATATATAGATAACATCCATGACCCAAGAACAAATATTTGCACAAATATTTGCCCCGGCCGGGATTCGAACCCGGGACCGCCGACTCAGTAGGCAGGTGTCTACAAACCGAGCCAAACGCGTCGTCAAAAACATGAAACTTTAATAAATGTTTCTTATTCTGATAGTTTATGTTTCATTCTATCTTTTAAACATAATTATAAATTCATATAACGCCAATTTGCTAGAAAAAGTCATATTAAGTATGGGCGGCAAAATGCTCCCCACGCGATCACTCGCGTTTCACGGGAAGGCGCGATCACTCTAGGGTTAATAATCAGTTGTGGGCTGAGTTCAATAGATTCCCACGATTCTGACTACATTGTTGATGAGGTGTACCAAGTTAGTATATGATAACAAATTATGAAGACTAAATTCTTCTGAGCCTTTCCATTAGGGTGGTCCTTATATGGCAAAAAAAAAAAAAAAAAAAAAACGATTTTTTAACGGGGCACCTTTTCTATTGATTATTTAACATAAGAATCGGTAACAGTATTTTTTTCATAATTTTTGGACAAAAATTAGGGGTCGCTACCACAGCTTAAACTTTGTGATAAAAAACTAAACAAACATATGATATAAAAAATCAGATTAATTGAAAAAAAACTTCTTCAAGTGGTAATAATTACAGTTACATTCTCTAAAACAGATATTATTATCAACTACACAATAAGGTATCCATTACAATACATAATAAAATTACCAAATTATGATAAAAGGGTGGATTTTTGGGTGTTGGGGTACTTTTTCTGAATTGTTTTACTATTAAAAGCAAATACTGTTTCTGTTTAAAAGTGAGACTGGAAGTGTTGAAGGCCCTGCTTCCTGGTTCATGTCAGGCGTTAAATGGTATTTTCATTGCTAGATGTAGATGAAAACTTAGATAGGATAGGATAGGAAACATCTTGAAACGGGCTTCCATTAAAACATATTTCAAGCCGATGAAGAAGATGTCTCAATACCTGAGGCCCGTGAAGAGCAGCATCCCTCTGCAGAGTGCTGGTGTTTACAAGCTGGACTACGAGTGTGGTCTGTCATACATTGGCCAAACGAAACGTAGTAGCTACACGGGTTATGGAGCATGTAGCAGATGTCGAACACCGTTGTCGGAACAGGTCTGCAGTCTGCGAGCATGGCATGGACAAACCAAACCATTCAATAAAGTTTGATAATACTTCAATCTTTGCCAGAGAGAAACGATGTTTTCCCAGAATGTTGCGTGAGGCTACTCAAATCAAACAATATCCCAATTTCAATAGAGAAGGTCATGACCGCCGGCTTGGGATCCTGTTGTACATCTTATCAAGGATCAAGCAAGACACAAGAATGGAAACCCTGGGCCTCAAACGGTGTAAACAAATTAGGGATAAAAGTAGTAACTATATGAAGAGTATTTGTTTAAAAGTATATCATAGTAATTAGGCGATCTGGGAGTTTTCTTTCGGCGGTTATTTCTTCTCAGTAAGCCTTATAGTGAACCGCTGGTCTATATTTATTAAATAAAATAATTAATGCAGAAGGGCATTAATTATTTTATTTAATAAATATCTCGCACAAGTGTAACTGTCTTAACACATTAGGCCCATCTGGCAAGTATGTACACCTTTATTTCTAATTCATATTTATAAATTGGTTGTAAATGGCTAGCATGCACAAATGTAACTTTGTTTGAGAAAAATTGTGTGTTTCTCAGTCAACCGTTGACAGCGGTAACTGGAAAGCTACCGAAACGTCAGAGAGGCACAAATAATTCATTAAACAGATTATATCAATCTGCTTAAATTGTTTTATTTAAATGTCTGACAGTTGTCAGTTTCCTTAATACTTCGCGTTACCGCGTTTTGGATGATTTCTTCATTCTTTAAATTCTGAGCCTCTCTCTGTAAGTTTTTTTGTTGACTGTGATCATAATAGCTGGTCTATTTTGAAGATGTGAATTGTATTTCTCGTTGACACGCTCATGCCAATGCTTGTAGACGCCATTCCGATACCTTCACAACGATACGCCTGAGTATGACGTGCACACTCTCAGAGTAACGAAAATGTGCTGAGGATCGTTCTACGCGGTCGCGTCGCGGGGGTGCGAGAAGGGGGTGGAAGTCGCGATAGTGCATCAATATTAGGCAATAGCACTTAATTTCATTTAAAAAGTCCAAAATTAATAATAAAAACGCAGGAATAAACAGTTGGCTCGATTCATAAAATTGCTATTATTTCAATTTTTTTTTAAACTTTGACCTTCGGTAGCGACCTCTAAAACTCGATAAAAAAATGAAATAAAAATAATGTGGAAAATAACTCATATTAAATAACGATTTGATGAGGTGCCCCTTTCACTTTTCAAAAATCGAAAAATAAGGACCACCCTACTTTCCATTATACAACTCAATAATCAGTTGTGAGCTGTGTTCAATAGCTTCCCACGATTCTGATTACATTGTTGATGAGGTGTACCAAGTTGGCAAATGATAACAAATTAAGGAGACTAAATTCTCCTGAGCCTTTTCGTAATAGAACTTGCACACTTTTACTTAAACGTGTCTCATCGAATAAATTCCCGAGAACTAGTCTATAACGGGGGCTTACGTAACTTTTAATGTCAATGACAGAGCAAACGTCACTTAATGGAGTGCTCTTCGACGCCAAGATCTCGGTAACACTTCCTAATGGTTATTCATTCCGCGCTCAAACTTAATTAAAGTTTTAATGAGCCGCGTCTTATATGTATTTTGGATGCAAGGTTATGGGAGATCGTGAGAAGGTTCTGTAAATCTTGCTGAGTTCATATTACTGAGTAGTTTACTTTGGTGTTTTGGTGTACTTTAGGGGTATAAGTAGTTGATATTTTACGAGGGAATGAGGTATAAATAACATGTTAAGCCTCTTGATTCGGCGAGACGTTGTGATATCTCTAATCAAGCGATATCTACGGTTTTATCACAGCCGTATCATAAAATGCGAGAAAATATACACTTCTATTAATTGTCTCGCATTTTAGGAACCCTTCATAGTTATACAAGGTGGTCAATCCAAATGGGTCAGTAGGGAGAAAACGAAAACTATAGGAGATAGGGAAATCTGTTCTTAGGAACCATGGCGTCAATTTTAGATTTAATAAAAACTGCATATTTTTTTTATAAATCATACACAACCGGGAATTGAACCTGGTTCAAATTCTGTAAGTAATCGCATGTCGTATTGTAATATTCTTTACAGCGGTTTTGACCAAGTATTGTATGAAATTATGTATGAGATTAAAAAAAAATAATGCAGCTTTTATTAAATCTAAAATCCACGCCATGGTTCCTAGGAACAGATTTCCCTATCTCTTATAGTTTGTGACTTCTCCCTACTGACCCATTTGGATTTATCACCCGGTATAACGCAATAAGTGGACTTGTGGTAACCACGTACCGAAAGACGCAGTCAACAAGCTGTTTGAGTGTAGAACAGGAGGACTATCTTTATGTATCTAAAACGGTACGTTGAAAGGCGTTACTTTGGTGCTTCTAGTGCAGTTAACAGTACTTAAGATGTTTTAAATTTTCTTTATAAAAGTCATCGTGAATAAATTAAGTATGCCGTTTTTTGTATATAATTCCTACTAGGGTCACCAAAATTATATTTTTTTCAGCTCGAAGTCAAAGCCCTAAATAAATATCGGACAACCTCACACAAATGGACCTAGTCCCACAGTATGATTGGTAGGCTTGTATTATGGCCACTAAACGAAAGTAAAAACACTTATTTACAAATAAAATCCATGTCCCAGGCAGAAATTTTCGAATTCATCACACACATATTTGCCCTTGCCGGGATTAGAATCCAGGACCGCCGGCTCAGTTAGGCAGCTGCTTTACCACTGCTGAGTCATCAAACCAACGTGGATATCGTGAAAAAACCGTGGATACTATTGAAATTTTTCCAAATACTCAGAAAGTGCTCCTCCTTTTCTGCACTCCATACGTCACTGTTTCACCTGGAGTTGAAATTTTGATATGCGAAATGGGTCAGAGCAAAGATGTTTCCTTAACAATGTCGCTTCTGTTTGTGTTAGCTGAGTTAATATTAGGAGATGGTTAGTGCTTCACCTGTTTTAGTGGAGATGTGCGTTTTATAACTTTCATTTATTGAATGTAGACACTTTTCTAGAAAAAGGCGCTTCTTTTAATTTGGTTAATTACATTTTAATTAGCTGCGAAGCCTTTTGTACTCTGTGAAAGTTTTCTGAAAATTTCTGAAAATTTAGAATTGTCTTAAAAGCTGTGCTTTATTTATTTATTTATTTATTATTAACTAACTAAACAACTAATTGCCACACATAAAAGTTATAGGTCACATTACAAAATAATAAAGTAATAAACATGATTGATAAATTAGAAATAAAAATAATAAACATTTTGATAAGTAAATATACATCTTAATTATTATTTCGATTATTTATAGATATATACCCTTTTATCACAATTATCTACTGCCGTACTGTGTGAGTGTTAATTTACTCCAGATAGCGAGTGGCTGTAGACAGATATCTTGGCTCCGACTGCGTGAACAAGTCCAGGGTTGGGTCATACATCATAATGTTGTGGATGTGATTCAAGGCTACATTGAGAGGACAGGTGCTAGAGTTATTTAGGCATGGAGGACCACAAATAGAACTACACGATTATCATTATTAGGACAACTGGACGTATGCCTCCCCAAGGAACGCCACCAAGGGTTCTCTGCCGAATGCATCCACCGGACTCCAGTGTCACACATCAGCCCGGCTTTTGGTGCACGCCATGTTATAAAAAAACAAGGTATGGCATTCCGGAATGACAGGCCAGACTTGTGACGTCCTCAAGCTATGATTGGTTGGTTGGTTCTGTCAATCCGTTTTTGTGTTGCCAGTAGTATATCATAATACACCCAATTTGTGTTGCCGGTAGTATGAATGTCTTAAAATGAATTATTACGACACAAAAAATGTATTCAAGGAATATGATAATTTCATTATAAATTTATGAAACATGTTATGTGTCAATTTTTTTTAATGTGGATACACACCACATTTTTTATATTAAACTATTGATACAAAAATACAAGGATATCAAAGCTTAAAGAAAAATTTAAATGAGTTACCTGGGGGACGTGACCGGGAATCGAACCCGAGCACGGGTGAGCCATGTTTGTGTGAGTAGATGTACATGCACATTGGCTCTGTGTGGGTGAGCTCGGGAGCGCTCAGTGCCGGCTCACCCACACAGAGCCAATGTGCATGTACATCTACTCACACAAACATGGCTCACCCGCGCTCGTGAGATAAAAGTACTGTACCTCGGGGTTTTCGGTGCACGAATGATTGGGCACTACTTAGGCCGACAGTATGCGTGCAGCATGGCATAAGGAAACAAGGTATGGCATTCCGACAAGCCTTGTGACGTAGACTGATTAGTTGCCACTTTATGGTAACAAAATAATTATAAATAAGATGTTCAATGCAAGTAGTACAAAAAAAATGCATTACAATTATCATATTAAATATTAAAATATTCACATGGAGGTCGCTAAGGCGTAAAAACCTTTCAAATAAACAAAATCGACACGCATAGCATAAGGAAAAATTCGAAAGGTTGGTTGGAGTTCGGGTAGCGAAGTGGTTAACGCACTGGACCGGCAATCCAGACGTACCGGGTTCGATTCCCGGTCACGTCCCCCAGGTAACTCATTTAAATTTTTCTTTAAGCTTTGATATCCTTGTATTTTTGTATCAATAGTTTAATATAAAAATTGTGGTGTATACCCACATTAAAAGAAATATTGAGACATTAATATGCGATATCATTTATTATGGGTCAAAAATAAAACATATAAACTAACTTTATGGGATTAAAACTAATAAAAATTAAACTAAGATTAAAAAATATTTATAAAACTAAGACCTCTTGACGCAGGCAGCATTCCCACGCTGTATGGCTATGGAAAGCCCTTGCGCGAGAAAACTCCCCGCGCGTGGGTCCCCTGTTGCCTCCCTCAGGCGCTTGCTGAGCTCTATGTGGAGTCCGCGCGCACCCTGGCCCCACGGACCAAGTGTCTCGACGCCAAAAGCGATGAAGTCGTATTGGGCGCCGAGACAGCTGTATTTATTTATTTTGATACGCTCCCGCGCGTCCGCCGCCGCGCCCGCGCGCCTACTCGTGGCCGGGAGGTAGGATGCCGCTAGTGTGTCTGCGCACGTCGCGTCCCACACCAGCGCGCGCCCCATCCTCCACGGTATTAAAGACATCCCGTCAGGGCGCTTGCCGTCATCCCGTAATATCTGTGGCTCGAGAGCAGCTGGGACGTTGACACTGACGAGTGCCCTTCTTAGGATGTCGTTGAGAGCGGCATTAATGAAACATTAATGTTTCATAAATTTATAATTATCATATTCTTTGAATGTATGTTTTTTTGTCGTAATAATTGATTTTAAGACATTCATACTACCGGCAACACAAATTGGGTGTATTATGATATACTACTGGCAACACGAAAATGGATTGACAGAACCAACCAACCAATCATAGCGTGAGGAAGTCACAAGTCTGGCCTGTCATTCCGGAATGCCATACCTTATTTTTTATAACATGGCGTGCACCAAAAACCGGGCTGATGTACTGGAGTCCGGTGGGTGCATTCGGCAGAGAACCCTTGGTGGCGTTCTTTGGGGAGGCATACGTCCAGTTGTCCTAATAATCATAATGGTGTCATTCTATTTGTGGTCCTGCATGCCTAAATAACTCTAGCACCTGTCCTCTCAACATAGCCTTGAATCACATCCACATCATTATGATGTATGACCCAACCCTGGACTTGTTCACGCAGTCGGAGCCAAGATATCTGTCTACAGCCACTCGCTATCTGGAGTAAATTACGGCAGTAGATAATTGTGATAAAAGGGTACCTATATATCTATCAATAATCGAATTAATAATTTAGATGTCTTTACTTATCAAAATGTTTATTCTTGTTATTTCTAATTTATCAATCATTTTTATTACTTTATTATTTAGTAATGTGACCTATAACTTTCATGTGTGGCAATTAGCTGTAAATGTTAGTTGGTTAATGGGTCATTGTCAGTTCAAAAAACAAAAGTTGTCTCTTCGGTGGCCAATACTTAACTTTAACAGCGTATGTGCAATTATTGCATAAAAACATAACTTCTATTATAGAAGTTATGTTTTTAACACGCAAGCCCATAGAAAGGGAAACGTCGTTTATGTTAATATAATTTTGATCGGAAAACTAGGCCTAAAGTCCTTAACTTTGTACGTGTCCACCGAAAAGACGCGAACCTAAATCTGACAATGACCCTAATAAATTAATAAAGCACAGCTTTTGAGACAATTCTAAATTTTCAGAAATTTTCAGAAAACTGTCACAGAGTACAAAAGGCTTCTCAGCTAATTAAAATCTAATTAACCGAATTAAAAGGAGCGCCTTTTTTCTAGAAAAGTGTCTACATTCAATAAATGAAAGTTATATAACGCACATCTCCACTAAAACAGGTGAAGCACCATCTACTCCTAATATTAACTCAGCTAACACAAACAGAAGCGACATTGTTAAGGAAACATCTTTGGTTCGGCCCATTACGCATATCAAAATTTCAACTCCAGGTGAAACAGTGAAGTATGGGAGTGCAGAAAAGGAGGAGTACTTTCTAAGTATTTGGAAAAAATTCAATAGTATCCACGGTTTTTTGACGACTCAGCAGTGGTAAAGCAACTGCCTAACTGAGCCGGCGGTCCTGGATTCGAATCCCGGCAAGGGCAAATATTCGTGTGATGAATTTGAACATTTCTGCCTGGGACATGGATTTTATTTGTATTTAAGTATGTATTTATTTATGTATATAAGTATTTTTACCGTCGTTTAGTGGCGATAATACAAGCCTAACCAATCTTACTGTGGGACTAGGTCGATTTGTGTGAGGTTCTCCGATATTTATTTAGGGCGTTGACTTCGAGCTGAAAAAATATTTATTTTTGGTGACCCTAGTAGAAATTATATACAAAAAAGGGCATAATTTATTTACGATAACTTTTATAAAAAAATCAAAACATCTTAAGTACTATTATTAACTGCAGTAGTGCCACGAAAGTAACGCCTTTCAGCGTACTCTTTTAGATATATAAAGATAGTCCTCCTGTTCTATACTCAAACAGGGAAGTATGCCTGTGGGAAATTCCCAAAATATTATTTGGTTGAAAGCTAAACGTCAAATTCGAAACGTAACGTGAACGAAAAGCGGCATCCCCGAGGATCGAGTGCTCTTCAGTGATTAGTTACGCAAATGACCCTTAACATGAAATTAAATTATGGTTCGCAATGTGGGACTGGCGGCTGCAAAAGTGTTATCCGTCTTGAATAATTATTTTATATTTTCTTCGGTTTCCGCGACTGTCACATATAAGTGTAACCGTTGTCGAGGGTTGAGGAGTTACCTTTGACAACGGTAACTGTAGTAGTTGACGAAACGTCAGGAAGGCTCAAATAATACTTACTATTATGTATTCTGTTATTTTTTGTATTATAGTTTATTTTATTTCAATAAAACAAATAATAAACAAGAAGTAAATTCAATCAACGTTAAAGATTTCCTGCCCTAATCACAAATAGAGATAATAAAAATTATTTTTTTTGGTTTTCAAAATATAAAAACATTCCTATACACCCTGTTTTTATTCAATTGCTTTAACTTTAATGGTTAATTCTTTACGTCTTATTGAGTCAATTTCTCAAAGAAACTAAGTTCCTAACTCGCACCGTTTTCAAATTATTTAATATCCAAATTTAATCACTAATCTCAGTTTATCCAGTGTAAAATCTTCTTATAGCCAAAGACTATTCACTGCTGGTTCGTATGTAAAGAGTTTTCAGTGTTCATGTTCATGTTCGACAAGGTCTAAATAAATAAGTTCTTTTTTATTTTGCTCTCACTTGACTCGCATGTGTCACGTCAAATTGACAATACTAATTTATTATTGTTGTTATGTACTTAATTTTTAATGAAATAATTGTGTTCACTTGCTTTGTGATGCCACTGATAAATTATACGGCCGAAAGGCAAGGAAGAAGCCAATATGCACTTTGTTTACGGTTTCCGGCAACGGAAATGCGGCGGAAGCAGCAAAGGAGTAGCGACGTCGATAACCCAATGTTGGCGACTGGCAGAGATGCCACCTCTTTTTATACATATTTTATCTTTGACAGTTTTTAAATTATTTGACATCAATTTGTTTTGTATTCAGTGTGTCAGTGTCGTTTGCCTAATAATCGTTGTTTTCCTATCTTTTAATTTATTAAACTAATATCTAAACTAAAGTACAGTGTTTCCATCATATTCTTCCATCTTAACATTATACAGTCCATCGCTCATCAACATTTTTGGTCCATTCTCGCCTTAAAAACAAACCATTTTCAAAATTTTCATTTTGACGTAAGTTTTTCATTTCGCTTAGTGATTCATTTCGTCATTTTGTCATCATGGTGGAAACACGTAGTAAACAACGCAAGGCAAACACGGACGCAACGGCCACGGAAGTCGAGCGGACGCAGCTCGAACGTCGCGAACGTTCACCGGGCGGCGTCCGACCGGCTTCGGCCACGGCAACGGAGGGTGTTTCGGCATTGCCAATTAGCTCGACCACACAGCCCATGGGTACCGACTCTTGCGACATGGCTCAACCTAGTCACGCAAATCACCCAAGCGGTCGATCTAGTTCGGAATTAGGTGCAAATACCAAAGCACCTTCACGCAGCGCACATAGTGTTCACAGTAAACAGTCGTGCAGTGAACGCACCCACTCCTCGCGGTCTTCGGCGACTGTGCGCGCTCAGAAGTTGGCCATTGAAGCTGACGCAATGCGGCGCCGAGTGGAACGCGAACGTGAGCTTGCGCGACAACAAGCAGAGCGCGAGCGCGAACGCGAACGCCAGCAGGCGGAGCGCGAGCGCGAGCTTTCCCGTCTCGAGGCTGAGGCGGAAGAGACGGAACTCCAGGCTAGACTAGCCGCTTTGGAAGCAACAGATAAGTCATCCAAATCCCGTAGTACACGTTTATCTAATTGCGACTCTGCAAAACGCACCGCGACGTGGGTTTTTGGGCAGAATATGACCACGGTAACTACCGCGAACATGCCTGGTGAAGCACCGACTGTCACCTTGGGCGACCCCCAAGGACAACATTCACAGCCGGCCGCTCCTACCAACACGGTATCGTTCTACGTACCGAATGTCAACCATGCAGCCCCGTCGAAAGGTACACGTGTCACCGGAAACAATTGCTATGACACTGCAGCCCAACAATCTAAAATGTCTGAACGCCCTATGTCAGACCCTGTAACGCAGCTCACCCAAGCCATCAATGCTCTGTCTAACCGACCAAAGAGACCCGATCTCGTCACGTTCTCGGGTGAAGTTGGTCAATGGATGGCATTCAAAAGTAGTTACGAAAGAACTAAATCTAACTTTTCTCCGTCAGATAATTTAGATCGCTTAAACAACGCGGTGCGCGGTCCGGCGTACCAATCCGTGGCGTCTCTCCTGTGGACTTCTGGCGAGCCCGACGACATCGTGAAGGCCTTGGAGCAGACATACGCGCGCCCGGAACTTCTCGTCGCCCGCGAGGTCGCCGAGCTGCGCAACAGCCCTAAGCTAAGTTCTCCCGAAGAATTAAATTCTTTAGCGAATAAATTACGCAACTTCGTGACAACACTGAAGCTACTTAACCAGAACGAGTATTTATCGTCACCAGAGCTGTTTCGGTGCATTTTGATTAAGTTGAGCGAGCACACGCGGGCTCGCTTCACAGACTTTGCTTCTGTTTATGTACCCGATCAACCACATTTAACAAAATTGGAAATCTTGTCACGCTTTCTTCTAGTAGAGGCTGATAAACAATTAAAGTACAACTTTGTCGTTGACAGTACGTTTAAGGTACGGAACACAACGCATCCTACTAGATTTCAATTGAAAAAGGAAACAATTCACGCCACCGTATCTAATGACAAAGTGTCCGAGCGTTGTACCTATTGTAAACAAAGGCCACATAACATAAAAAGCTGTAAAGTTTTTTTAGGTCTCTCAATAGACGACAGATGGCGTTGGGTCCGACAGTCAAAAGTATGCTACCGGTGTTTGAAGTCCAATCCACATACGTGGAATAATTGTCGCGCCAAACGTTGTGGAGTAGATGGATGTCCGAGACGTCACAACGCGCTCCTCCACGGCACAGCGACAGCGAATGCCAAACCCAGTGTAGCACCCAGCAGCCAATGCAATAACACTCAAACGTTGTTTGCAAGACCGGCTACTCCTGTCAACGTAGAAAATATAGGCAACGAATTTGAATCATCCGTCAAAGTTGGAAATACGTCTGATACTTTTATTAATGTCACAGGAACTTTGGGGCCAACTGACCGTCCTCGCGGCCTGCTGAAGGTAGTCCCGATCGTGCTCGAGGGTCCCGACGGCGAGTTCCACACGACTGCGTTACTCGATGAGGGCAGTACTGCGACGCTCATTGACGGCGAGGTTGCTGCGCGCATCGGTGCGAAACCCACCTGTCAGGAGCGGCTGCGCATCGAAGGCGTCAGTGGTATGACAAAAGAAGTTGACGTAAGTTACGTAGACTTTTATATTCGCGGACGAAATCTATCTGATCGTTATTTAGTACAAAACGCGCGTGCAATTAAACCTCTGGGGTTGCGCGCGCAACACCCAGGAAAAATTAATTTCTCAGATTATGATCACTTGATAGACTTATCCAACGAACTTTCGTACACTGACGTCCCCCCTACTGTCCTCATCGGTGCGCCTGATTGGCACCTGTCTTTAAGCCGTGAAGTGCGGTGTGGAAAGAAGAGCGATCCTGTTGCTTCGCGGACTTTGTTAGGTTGGGTAATCCATGGCGCGTTTTCTGTTTCGTCTAAGCCACTCGAATTCGTGAATCACGTATCAGATGATTTAGATATTCTTATTAAAAGTCAATATGACATCGATGCCTTAGGCATAACGAAAAGCGCCCCTCGCCCAAACGACGACGATAAGCGAGCCGTAGACATCATCAAATCATCAGCTCGTCAATTCGACGATGGACATTTTGAAGTTGGCCTACCCTGGAAAAAAGAGCTGCCGAAAATTATTCCTGACAGTTACCCGCAGGCGCTATCGCGGTTCAACGCCCTTGAACGTCAGATGTCAAAAGATGAAGCGTTTGCCACAGCCTTTCACAAATTTATAGACGATGTTATCAGTAAAGGCTACGCTGAAGAGTGCGAGCCGATAACTTATCACCAACGAAAACTGCCTAATGAGTCCTGCGTCAATGCTGACGGACGCATTCGTTGGTATCTGCCTATTTTCGGTGTTTTTCATCCACAGAAAAAGAAGCTTAGAGCAGTCCACGATGCTGCCGCAGCAACAAAGGGTGTAAGTTTGAACAGCCTACTCCTACAAGGTCCGGACTTACTTTCTTCTCTGTTGGACATCTTGTTCCGTTTTAGAGAAGGCCCTGTAGCCCTAAACGCCGACATCAAAGAGATGTTTCCACAGATTAAAATTACCCCAAGAGACAGAGACGCCCAGCGCTTCCTATGGCGTAACAAAGACGGCAAGCTAAAAGAGTATCGCATGTCCTCTATGATTTTCGGTGCGGTGTCAAGTCCGTTCATGGCACTCTACATTAAAAATAAAAACGCAAGGGCTTTTCAAGCCGACTACCCCGCCGCCTGTAACGCAATAATCGAAGACCACTATATGGACGACTACTTAGGCAGCCACTCCAGCGTCGCCGACGCAGCGCAACTAGCCGCCGACGTAGTCACCGTTCACAAAGCTTGTGGCTTCGAGATGCGCGCATGGACGTCAAACGACCCGGAGGCGCTTTCTCTTATCCCAAAAGAACTTCGAAGCGACGCGACCTCCGATGTCTATTTACCGCCTAGTAGCGAGGTTGGCGTATTGGGTGTTAAGTGGAACCCACGCCAGGATTCATTGGGTTTCCGCGCATTCTCCCAATTACCGGCCGACACCTTAACCAAGCGGAGTCTCTTATCAAACGTCATGAAGGTCTATGACCCGCTCGGCTTATTAATGCCTGTCATTATTTGGGGTCGCATTTTGATACAGAGACTTTGGCGGGCAGGGGTCGGCTGGGACTCACCGCTCCCCGATACGTACGTGGGCGAATGCGAAGACTGGTTTTCCCAACTACAAGTCGCATCTAACATAAAAATACCTCGTTGGTATATGAGTAGGGCAGATATGGTTGATGTTCAACTGCATGTTGTAGCCGACGGTGGTGAACAAGCATACGCTTGTGTTGCCTACTGGCGTTTTAGTTACGGCGACGGCTGCGTGTCTACGACTCTAATTGGTAGCAAGGCACGTGTTACGCCCTTAAGACCGGTTTCAATCCCACGCATTGAATTACAAGCTGCTCTTATAGCCACTCGTTTTGCACATACTATCTTGCAAGCTCATCGTATCAAGCCCTCCGAGATCACTTTTTGGACAGACTCAACCACTGTTCTTAAGTGGATTCGGAGTGATGCTCGGGCGTTTAAACCATTCGTGGCGCACAGATTGGGAGAGATACTGGAAACCACCAACCCGTCCAACTGGAGGTGGATCCCTACCTCTCTCAACGTCGCCGACGATGCCACAAAGCCTAAAAAATTAAATCTTACACAATGTCATCGATGGTTTACCGGTCCACCATTTCTTTTACTGCCGCCATACGCTTGGCCAACCGAGCGAGTTGCTGACGTCGAGGAGACTTTACCAGACCTCGAGTTGAAATCGGAGCTTGTGGGGTTGCTCCTCGACGTCCCGTTCTCGAGTCTGGTACCTGACGCGACGCGTTTTAGTTCTTGGTTGCGCCTTTTACGCGCCACCGCCCGTGTTCTCCAGGGCGCGCGATTGTTCCGGCTTAAACTGTCTCGGCCAATAACAATAAATTCGAAATTGTATATCGACAGCACCACATCCCTCTCACAACTTCACGCGCTGGATATCATAGCAGCTGAGAAGATGATACTCCAACAAGCTCAGAGAGAAAGCTTCCCCGACGAGCTGAAAGCAGTCGAATTTTCACAGCCCGTGTCCAAGAATAGTCGAATTGCAAAACTCGCACCGACCCTCAGCCAGGATGGCTTGTTGCGACTGAACTCACGGATAAAGTATGCGCCAGGAGTAAGCGAGGTAGTGAAATCGCCTATAATTCTTGACGGTCGCCATCATGTTACGCGACTCTTGATACTTCACGAGCATATGCACGCCAAGCATTGTTTCAACGAACTGGTCCTTAATGAGCTCAGGCAAAAGTTTTGGATAATTAAAGCAAGAGACAGCATTCGCAGTGTAGCCAACGCCTGTTTGCAATGTAAAAGGTGGAAATGCCAACCTGTTCATCCTCAAATTGGCGACCTACCGGAAGAGCGACTCGACCATCACAAAAGGCCATTCACGCACGTGGGTCTAGATTATTTCGGTCCGATTACCATTACAATATTTCGACGCCATGAGAAGCGCTACGTTGCACTGTACACCTGCCTAGTAACGAGAGCCATTCACTTGGAATTAGTGACCTCACTTTCATCTGATGCCGCGATTATGAGTCTGAGACGTTTTATTGCTCGTCGAGGATCACCGTCAACAATATATTCAGACAATGGCACCAATTTTGTTGGAGCTTCTCGTGAACTGCGTTCATTACATAACGATTCAGTCCAGGAATACGCTACTAACCACAAAATCAAATGGAACTTTATTCCACCAGCATCCCCATTCATGGGTGGAGCATGGGAGAGATTGGTGAGAACTGTGAAGACCGCTTTGAGAGCCTGCCTCACCGACAGAATAATTAAAGAAGATGTGCTGACCACACTACTCCTTGAGGCAGAGGCCATAATCAACTCCAGACCTCTCACTTACGTACCATCTTCCCCGAACTCACTAGAAGCATTAACACCATTCCATTTCATCCTGGGTTCCTCTTCTGTTGTACCATGGACCAGCTCGCTAACAGACGCAGATTTGTCCAGAAGATGTGACTGGCGACGAAGTTTACGGCTTGCAGACCAGTTCTGGGCACGGTGGTTCCGTGAGTACCTGCCTACGCTTAGACCAAGGGGACCCTCCACCAATGCTTATAATTTCAGTGAGGGAGATGTGGTGGTGATCGCTGATCCTACTCTTCCTCGTGGCTTATGGCCGCTAGGAAGGGTAGTCTCAGTCTACCCAGGGTCCGACGGAGCGGTTCGCGTGGTAGACGTCCGAACTAGAGGCGGCATACTACGCCGACCGGCCCGCAAGCTCGTTTTATTGGAAACCGCATCTCAGCCAGTGACCACCAGTTGTTAGTGTTCCACTGGGGGTCCGGTATGTTGGCGACTGGCAGAGATGCCACCTCTTTTTATACATATTTTATCTTAGACAGTTTTTAAATTATTTGACATCAATTTGTTTTGTATTCAGTGTGTCAGTGTCGTTTGCCTAATAATCGTTGTTTTCCTATCTTTTAATTTATTAAACTAATATCTAAACTAAAGTACAGTGTTTCCATCATATTCTTCCATCTTAACAATATACAGTCCATCGCTCATCAACACCCAATAAGAACATGCATAATTTGGATTATTTCAATGATATTCCATTGGGCACACTGCGGACACACTGGATCCAGCATGTCGGAGCACCCGCACCTTTTGCTGGCCGTTTTAGACAGTATTTGGATGTGCACTTTGCTGGGCGTGGGATTAGACGCGGCAGTCAAACTCTTGCGTGGCCCGCCATGCAGATCTCCGGACCGAGCACCCTTAGACTTTAATGTCTGGGGTACTTTAAAAGAAAGTCTATTCCAAACCTGTGGCTTCGAGGGAAAACCTACTGCAACGAATTCAGGAACCATGCGTGCCACTCCTGTCAAACTAAATCGCGAGATACGATTTCGGTTGAATATTTGTTTAGAAAATAATGACGAGGCACTTTGAAAAGAAGTTGTAGTAAATTATTATTTTGGTTTAATGTAAATATTGAGTGTTAAATACTGATGAGATCATTTTATTTTATTAGGCTAATATTGTTTATGTAAATAAATGTTTATACTTAAACTTTAATTAGTTTCATTTAGGACTATACCATAACCCGAAAGAATTGAAATAAAGTGAATAAAAAAAATGGATTAAACACATCGCAAACATTGTTCTGAAATAAAAAATAATTCACTGCCAATGAACAAAAATAAATACAAAAGTTCTTTACCGGGGTTTGAATCCAAGACCATCCACATGCATTCCACCTAGCTAAGTTTTTAACGAGCTCTCAATTCTGTCATCGACGAAGTTTTATCAGTGACGTTAAAACTGACAACAAGTTGACTCTAACTATTGCCTAACTCAAAAGGACCTTTTACTATAGCCACCAATTAAATATTTAATTACTTTGTACGAGATACCAAAAAAATTTTTTTTTTTCGAATATCGTTAAACGGTTTAAGCGATGAGTTTACGTTAATGTTCCAAGCATTATGTCGAAGTTAAAGCAATTGAACAAAAACACGTTGTATATATAATTACGAAAGATTTCCAGGGCAAAATAAAGAAAAAGGCGAACAAAATAATACACTGGTTATAGCCTAGACTATGTTTTGACAGTTTAATCGGTTTGTTTACCACGTTTGCTTACAGTCTTCATAAATAAACTTCGTAAATGTTTGGCTTTAACCTGCTCGCCGAAGAAAAACAGAATAAATACAAAGAAGATACACATTTACTTTAAATCATGGATATGATAGTGTTTACAGTGTTAACGAATTGTGAATAATAGAATTTCCATAGTTATAACTGCTTAAGAATAATCGAATAAAAATGATTATTACAAATACAAATACAAATACAAATACAAATACAAATCATTTATTTCGGACTTTATATCCATAGTGTTAGTGGTACAAACTTAGGGCTATGGTTAGTATTATTACTATAATTAAGCTAACTAAGACTAAATCAAATTAAAGGCGCCTGGGCGCCGGTATTACAGGCGCGTGCAGCTGCACATAACGCTGCCACAGCGGCGAGTCCCAGCGGTGGGCAAGCATGCTCAGAATACTATTCGAGCTGCCACGACTTCTATTGAGGAGAGACGCACACCTTTTCCTCATGATGGCAAAAAAGCAGTCTGTGCGCGCCTCTGCGAACATTTTCGATGCACTGCAATACCGTGGCAGCCCGAACATCATCCTGAACGCATCGTTGTATTGAACGCGTAGCGCGCTGTACGCCCGCTGTGTAAAGTTAGTCCACAGAGCGCACGTGTAGAAGGTTTGACAAAAAGCCTTAAATAAAGTTAGCTTTACTTCTACACTACAGCGTGCGAATCTGCGCGCCAACATGTTACAGCGGACGCACAGCGCGCGGCGCTCGCGCTCTATGTCCTCGACGTCTGACATCGTTTCAGTCACCCAGTGGCCCAGATACTTGAACTTGTCAACTCTCTTTAAAGGGGAACCACAGAGTGTGACCGGTTCCATTCGGTAGGTTTTATTACCTGCTTTAAATTGCATGACTTCACTCTTAGAAGAATTATACAATAGCCCGTGTGCTGCCGCGTAGGCTTCACAAATTCGTAACATTTTTATTAACCCCCCCATCGATGGGCTCAGCAGCACCATGTCGTCTGCGTAGCTTAAGTTGTTTACACAAACCCCTTCTATATGACATCCGACATGAGAACTGCTAAGCTCCTCGATGAGGCCGTTCATGTACACATTGAACAGTTTAGGCGAGCTTAGGCCCCCCTGCCTAACCCCACATTGCAGTACATAAGAATCAGAGAGAGTGCCCGCCCACCTTACACTATTTCTTTGATTACTATACCAGTGCCTAAATAAAGCGGTAATTTCTTGCGGAACAGATGTGTCATCACGGAGTTTTTGCCACAATAGGTCATACGACACCATGTCGAAAGCCTTTGACAGGTCCAAGAAACAGGCAAATATCGGCGTTTCACGAGATGTATAGTATTGAACAGTTTGCTTTAGACATAGAATTGCGCTCTCGGTAGATAAACCAGACGTGAAGCCGAATTGGGCGTCGTTAAGCCGAATATTGTTGCCTAGTATGTCATCAAGCAAACTGTCCAGCACCTTCGCTACAACCGTGGCTAGCGAGATCGGCCTGTAATTGGACATGTCAGAGGAGTCCCCCGTTTTATTTTTCAAAATAGGCACCACTATCGCAAACATGAGCTCGTCGGGTAGGTAGCTATGAGTGATACATAGGTTAAATAACAAAGATAGTAACCTCGGGAGATGGTCGCCCGCATACTTGAGGTGCTCGATACTCAGGCCATCGTGTCCCGGTGACTTTCCTCTCTGCATTCCGTGTATTTTACTAGCAACTTGCTTAGCAGTAAATCTAATGGATGGGGACCCAATCTTGGCCTCAGCACCGATTCCCCCAGTCGACGGTAGACGTTGGACTAGTGGAGTTTCTACTTTAAAATGCCGCTGGAAAGCATTTGCGATATCCGCTGGATCATGCCTCTCGCCCACGCTCACCGGTAAACTAGTCTTAGGATTTAACTTCGCAGTACTTTTCCAAAATTTTCCAGTCTTTTCTAGAATGGTTTTTAGCAATTATTTCCATTTTAATAGTCTGCTCGTGGTTTTGGCAATATCTTAATTTGGACTTAAAAATCTTTTTAGATTCTAGCATATTGTCATAGATATATCCAGTTGTAGGTCTGCCATAAGATACCCACCATTGAAACCACAACCGCGCCTCCCGGTGTGCGCCGGCTACGTGCATGTTCCAACCCGGTATGTACCTATGCCTCCCGCGCCTAACTTCCCTATGAGACTCCTCGGCAGCCATTTGGAGAACATTTATTAAGCTATCATACAAGTCCTTTATCCTTTGTTTATGCCCCATGTTACTACACATTCGATCCGCACACTCAGTAAATTCCAATGGAAAGTGAACCTCCCCAAGCTTACTGGAACAAAATTCAGTATGTTTATCTATTTGGCTCGGATCACGCTCACCCCAAATTACTTTACTACGGCTATATTTATCACACGGCATAGTAGCTTTTGCCTTAACTAATTTAAGATTACATTCCAACAACAATGGATAGTGGTCGGACCAATAAACATTATATAACACCGACGCGCTAACGACGGTGGCGCTCGCAGCGCTCGTCCCCACACAGTGGTCGAGCCAGCGCCTGCAGCCGTGGGCGTCACTAACGTACGTGTAGGTATCACTCGGCAATAGGTTCATGTCCACACAGGTTAAAGATTGTTCATCGCAAAACTTCATAAGTTCCAAACAAAACGACTCACCCGGGTGGGCGTTGAAATCCCCGAGCACGAAAACCGACTCCACATCGTTACTTTCCACAATAGAATATATTTCACCCAAACACTCCGTGAACTCACTCAGATGGTCCGCCACGTCGGTGGGCATGTACACAGACATCACAATCATCGGCCGATCCTCAAGGACAAGTTTGATAGCCACTAGCCGCACACTGTTGCACTGTATGACCGAGACACACGGAAACAACGCCTTGTTCCACAATAAAGCGACCCCACCGTGAACTCTGCCTCGAAGCACCTCCACTGACGAGTCGATTGCTGATTTTCCCGTATAGGCAAATTCATTACTTATTGTGCTTAAAAAAGAGATGTCATGCTCCATCAACCAGGTTTCCTGCAGTGCGATAATTCCAGCAGCGCGACACAAGTTACGTACACATTCCATAGATCTCTTTATGTTCCTACAGTTAAAACTTATTATATTTGTGTTGTCAGCCATTATGTGTAATATAGATTATATTTATATATAAGCTTCAACTTTTCTTAAAATTCACGAAACGACGATATGCAATACCGTCCGGCCAAAACTCATCTCTCAAAAACATACCGATCTTGTGTTTAGGAACGAACACTTTGTAAGCGTCGTAATCTTTTTCCATTTTCATAGTCATTTTCTGCAGCGTAACTATAATATTAGTTCGACTTTTTATGTAACCAACTATGTCACACACGGACACCTCCTTGGAAACATTATAGATGTATAGAGGGACTCTAATGTCAGCTGCTCGAAATTTAGCATCTTAAGATACTATTGCTTTTCCTTGTTGGCCTATAAATCTATCCTTGAGTCTTTTCCTCTGAACCGTGACCCAATCATCGTTGGGGATTGGAGATTTAAAAGTACCACCCTGCGCTATACCAGAGTATGACTTATGCTGCACGTCGACCACCGTGTCGGTGTGTCCCGGGCCCGTAGTAGCTTCGCGCGTAGGTACTTGCTCGGGCTCGGCGTGAGTCATGCTGGCCGCCGAAGGCCCCACGTCCGCGCTGCTGCCCGCGCGCTCACTAACAGCTGATGTAGGTACCTCATCGATCGGCGCGGCGCAAAATGTTCGAGGACCCACTTTACAAGTTGAATTACTCTTTTGATCACCATTATTTGAATTTTCTAATTTAGACTGATTCTCCGTATGTGAAGACATTTCGGCTTCCGTCGATATAAATTGCAGGCCCATAGGTCCACTGCAACAGTCAAAATTATCAGTTACGCAAGCGCCTCTCTTAAAGTTAATATTTTCTGTATAATTATTAACCAACGATGCCTTTTTAAGGTTCTCGAGCTCACATCTAACCATATCTAGTTCATTCTTCGTAGCCGATTCGTTTACAATCGTTCGTAGTTCGGTCAGGTCTTTTAGTATTTTAGTGGCGTCCAGATGGTTAAATAACACCGGCGGTAGTTTGTGTAGGTCTCTCGCGACAAAAATAGGGATTTCATCAGCGCGACAGTTCTTCATCAGGCCGATAATATCACCCAGATCGCGATCCGACTTCCCATCACTCTTGCGTTTCTTCAGTTCACTCGACTTTGAGACAGATTCAAATAACAACCGTTTTGCAATAACGATGTCGCCTTCCGAAAACGCAGTAACACAAATGCGCCTTAAACTCGGCTCGTCCAGAAGATGCAACTTGTTGCTTATAAAAGCCAGTAACTCGTTTATCACCACATTACACGATCCACATTTCACCGTATTAGACATTGTTAATAACAACAACGTAACTCGCGCTCCGAACCGCTCGCATGCGCGCACGGCCTGCGACTATTACAGTACTAAAGCGACACAGAAGGCAAAAATCAGTGTTTTGCTTGTAATACTTGCATCACTAGATGACTGTCTGTCATTCTCAGATCACTGATAAAGTAATTACCAAAATAGTTCAAGCAGACCAAGCTCTCAAATACCACCAAATTCGAGAATGCCACCAAAAATATTCACGACTAATATCCAACAAATTGTATAAAATTATAAACTACTATTAATCAATATATCCAAGGTCTATAAGTGTCCCTCTACTTAAACGCTCAATACTAATCTAATCTCCAATACCCGGCTGTTTAAATCTAAAGCATGTCATTACCGCTCTAGGACGATATTAAATGCCTCCGTCGTTACCCGATTATTTATTTATCCGACAGGTAGAGGGGTTAATCCGAAGATCGAAATTAGTACTTCGTATTGTGCCGTCTCTTTTAGTCTCCGGTTAAACAATGTTTGAATGAGTGGGACGATATGATACGACAATCGAATTTACAAGAATTTCAAAGTTTGGAGTAACCCCCTGGCATCATTCCAGAGCCAGCTGCCAGCGGTTCAAGCGGTAATTACAAACATATACTCTGTTATGATATTGCGGAATGGACGGGTTGGAAAATAATATAGGACGTTAACGAGAGTTTACTGGAGTGTTGACGACTTTTTATTTCGCTCATTCTTGATTGAAGATAGCGGTTTGTTTTTTTGTCACATTTAATTTTAAGGGATGATGAATATGAAATGAAGTCGTGTGTGGGAGTGAAGATTTAGCAGTCCATCAGCACTGTTCTGTTTTTTATGCTTATAATTTGGCGATTGGCCTCAATAACACCTGGTGTACCTGTTGCTTTGGATACGTATGTATATTGTACTATATTTTATTAATTTTGTGATTTGACCGACATAGCTTGATGAATTTTAAACCTGAAATGGAAATGGGCACATTGCTCATAGAACAAACGGTTGTTGGTGCCGATAGGTTTTTTTGGGATGATCACGCAATTTGGACTAATGATCTGGTTGAGGTCACTAAAGTTGTTGCTGTCGAAGTTGCTGAATGCGAAAATTGTTCATGGTGGCGTTCTTTGCATGGGGCCTTACATCTTATAGGTGACGCTGCATGGTGATGGTAATGATGATTTTTATTTGAAAAAAATACACAATATGTTAGTTTTTAGAACAATTTATAAATTATAAATATAAACGACAATCATTATAATAAATATGTGAGTCGATCACTTGTGTGCGCGACAGTACCTGACGTCAGATCTTGATTCAAATCAGCGCCCAGTTAGCGATGTGTATTCAGGAATCGATTTGTATTCCAACATTTGCGAAAATCGACGAAATTCCGTAACAAAAATGTTCGTTGGTAATCGTTGGCGATTATAGATACCCACGACTTCTGAATTAATTGGAATCAGGGTAAATTCATCATTTTTAATTACATCTGCCTGAAATATCGACACTATGTCTGCGTTAGCAATATATTATTTATATTTGATGACGCGGTTGGCGCAGTTTGTAGTGCACCTGCTCACTGAGCCGGCGGTGGTGGGTTCGAATCCCGGCCAGGGAAAATATTTATATGACCTCGAATATTTGTTCCTGGGTCATGGATGTTATCTATTATGTATTTATATATTATATATCGTCGTCCAGTACCCATGGTACAAGCTTCACTTAGTTTGGAACTACCTCGATTTGCATAAGAATAAGAATAGAATAAGAAGAACGAGTCCCGAGGAGTCTTGGCCCGATCCGCAAGGCGAGGGTCAAGACTCGGGACGAGTTAAAATGACACTTTCACACGTGTACCAAATAACGTTTTCTAATACATTTGCGAAAAATTACAATAAAACAAATAAAAAACAGTCTTTAAAAGGGGCAATTATATTTATTCTGTCTGATAAAAATTAAGAGTACAATTTTTTGAGCAATTGTTACGGGTCGTATTTCAGGCCTTTGCTGGTAAGTTTAGGTTTAGAGAATCTTTATTTACTCATAAGAACAAAACAGTTCACTTAAAATGAGCTTACAAATTAGATATCCTTAAATTAAATGTATTTAGCGTGATCGCTAGAGGTTTATATTACATTATTTTGTACATGTGTCTTCAGTTATCCAAGAAAATTAGATTGCAATATATGGAAAATTTTGCAAAATTAAAGGACAACTTTTATCTATCAGGATATGTAGGTTATAGAGCCAAGTTTAATTTTATCTACTCTCCCCCCCTCTCAGGGCTGAGCGTCATCCCCCCGCGACCTCGAATGTGTCCCGGAGCGCGGTATTTTCCACTTTAAAAGAAAACCGTGTACGATACAATACAAAGTGTATAGGAACGAAATAATCCTGAATAAATTTACTATAAGCCTTTCATACATACAAAAGCGATAGCACTTATACAATCAGCGCAATCTGTTACCAAATACTAACGTTTTTAATTATTGATCTTTTTTTTCTGCTAAAAGGTTAGTTATCTCAAAAACAGCACACTTCTCGGCCAAAATATGTATGACAAAAGTAAAGAATGGAAAATGTTCTTTCTAAAAATTTATAATTTATTTCTGTTACTTTAATTTACCGTTGTAATGCTATTTTTAAAATTTAAGTCATTTGGCCATTATGCGAAATATAAATATTCGTACTAGTTAAACGGTGTTACTTGCAATACCATAGACTTCTTATATGTTTTTCTGTAATCTATTAAATGTTGAACTATATCCTGTATTTTTTTATTTTTTTTTAGACTTACTATTTTAGGAAATAAGGGATGTGTGGGGAAATCGTCAAGTTTTGCTCATTTTCGTAAATAACTTCAAAACCTCAATAATTAAAAACGTTAGTATTTGGTAACAGATTGCGCTGATTGTATAAGTGCTATCGCTTTTGTATGTATAAAAGGTTTATAGTAAATTTATTCAGGATTATTTCGTTCCTATACACTTTATATGTATCGTACACGGTTTTCTTTTAAAGTGGAAAATACCGCGCTCCGGGACACATTCGAGGTCGCGGGGGGGTGACGCTCACCCCTGAGAGGGGGGGAAAGTATATATAATTAAACTTGGCTCTATAACCTACATATCCTGATAGATAAAAGTTGTCCTATAATTTTGCCAAATTTTCAGCTAATCTTATTGAATTATAAGGGATTCACAATCTTTCACATTATTTTGTAATTCATTATACATCCGTGCTCCCTCATACATTATACTACTTTTGCCATAACCCGTTCTATTTTTGCGTAGTTGTAACTTGTTTGTGTTTCTTAGACAGTGTTTGAATTTTCGTTGTGTAAGGTCTGAATGTATTTTACCTGTTAGAATTTTTCTTACGAAAATGCAAGTTGAATAGGTGTGTAGTTGCTTTAAGTTAAAAAGCTGTACTTTCTTGTAAAGTAACTGAGTGTTCATTCGATAATCATATTTAAAAAGTGCATTTATGGATTTATTTTTAGATCTTTGTAGTTTCTGTAGATTAGTTTTGGCAGCACATCCCCATATCCTGATTAAATAATCTAAATGTGATTTCACTAGCGAGTTGTAAATTGTCAAGCGGGCTTTGTGCGGGATGCATGTTGTAATTCTACGCAGTATGCCGGTTACTGAATATAATTTAGAACGCACATGTTGTATATGATCCTTCCAAGTTAACTTGTCATCTAAGTGTAGTCCGAGATACTTTTCATGATGGGAAAGATTTATGGGTTGGCCATTAATCGTAAGGTTGATGTGTGTGGGGATGACTTTTTTTTTAGCTTTAAATATCATATATGCAGTCTTTTTACATTGACACCAGTAGTTAAAGAGATTGAGATCATTTTGCGCTTGACAGACAAGATTTTTTAGATCAGGGCCAAAATAAAAGAGACAAAGTATCATCAGCGTATAAAGTTATATGCCCTGTTAGACCAATATTGGTAACATTATTAACGTATATTGAAAAAAGCAGCGGGCCTAGGATCGATCCCTGAGGGATGCCACATGATACTAACGTCGGGTTACTGCTTTTGTCACCTATCTTAACAAGTTGTTGTCTTTCAGTGAGATAAGATTCAAAGATCTTGTATGCGCTACCTGTGAAACCCAAGTCCTGAAGTTTCTGTAAAAGGAGAGTTTTATTCAAGCTGTTAATAATTCTCGTATTCTCGTTTCCAGCCAATAAAATGCCCATAGACGGCAATATAAATTTTCTTTCCATTATGCGGGTGAAATCCTCTCACTTGCAATTTTTGCCTTGGCTATAGTATATTGGACGGTGTTAAATCCATTCTGATAACATCAGAATCCATCATTTTCTAACTAAAAAAAAATATTTTATAAAACTTACGTGTCATTTACACATAACTAAAACAATCTTGAATGAAAAAAAGTTTAACTTTTACTTTTAATTATTGTAATTTTTTTTTCAAGATGGCGTCGGCTGTCATCATCAGCCAAATCAAACGGAATAGTTTCAATATTTCAGAAGAGATATGATATTAATGTTACACAGTAATTTATTTGATTCTAAACAATAAACATCGTGAATATTTTTTTAGTTCTTTAGATTTCATATAATTGTTAACAAATATATTATTTTTTTAGTACACAAAAATAGAGGTTTTTCATTTTAATGAATTAATAAAACAGCGCGTCGGTCACGCATAATACTGTATTATATAATCTACGATACGATATTATAATTATAATCTATTAATTTTTTTAGGTGGCCGTCACGCTTAATACTCATTTGGTCATTAAATAATAGTCAATCAGACACATTATTAAAACCGTATTTGTTTTTTTTTTTGATAAATAACCCTTTGATTAATCCAATATGCAATTTAAATATTTTAAGCATAATTATGAGATGACACCTGCAATGCCGCATGACGCAATAATAAAGTCAGAAAGTGATTGACCTTTGTTTGGATGTATGAGGTATGACGTGTTAGAATAACAGAAAATTACAAAAAAACTTTTCGCACGATATGCAGCTACGAAAAGTACCACTTTTTGAAGAACTGTATAAAACAAAATTTTAACAAAAAAAGAACCGACTTCAGTAAAACTAAAAACCCAAAAATAACCCGTTCAAGTACAGATTACCTGTGACTCACCCTTTGAAGTCGATCCCAAACCACTCAGATGTTATATTTATATATTATAGTTTACGTGAGGTTTAGCACCGACTTCAAAGGGTGAGTCACAGGTAATCTGTACTTGAACGGGTTATTTTTGGCTTTTTAGTTTTACTGAAGTCAGTTTTTTTTTTGTATTTTTTTTTTGCTTTTTAGTGATTCATTTAAAATACTTATGGCGGGTTGATCAGGGAGGTCTTGAAGGCATGCATCTCGTTTGAATCATCTTCTATCTCCTAACCGTTAAGGAGTTGTACCTTCCATCATCAGTTCAGCATTGGAAGACCATATGCAAATACTTAAATATATGAAAATTATTATGAGTGCCTATAAAATTTCAGGAATTCCTTCGATTCCTCATTGATCTCGTCATCCGATCTTCACCAAAATTTTATGGGACCAACCTTGAGATGTCTATTCATGAACCTAAAAAGAATTTTCCAAATTGACTCATAAATGACGAAGTTCTGAGGTAACAAACATTAAAAAAAAGAAAAAAAAAACATACAACCGAGCTGAGAATCTCCTCCTTTTTTTGGAAGTCGGTTAAAAAATAATACATTTTTTCCATAATTACGCGGATATAAGTATGTTCAATTGTTCATGATGTTGCTGATATGAAAGTTCAAATGGCTAATTTCAATACCAGTTAAATGCGGCCTTACGGATCTGGTTTCCAAGGTAAACAACTTAAAAAAGTAATCCAATAAAAACTTTTAAACATTTCTTAATAAAACTATATCAACACGAAGCAGCCATGAAAAAAAACATGCCTAGCATTCCTTTCCTTCTAAAACCGCCTTCCAAACGAATCGCATTTTTTCCTTAGGGCAGAAAACCACTTTATTCGAAACCAATATAATCCTACAGTATATGGAAATATAAAATTCCTTGCAACTGAGCCAAAACGAATGCCATCAGGGGTACCGCATTGCACCTAAATTTAGTTTTTGGGTTCCATCAAATGGAAACCGTATTGTTCAACTTTAACTGCACTTCTGTTGAGGAAGTTAAGTTGAATGGAAAAGAACTTTACCACAGTTTGATGCAGCTCAGAATGGTTTTGAACGTGTTTACAAGCTTTATGTATTCAACCGCAGCAATGTGTTCATTTGGGAATAAAATTTGAAATTCCAACGGCAACATTTTGTTTCTTTTACTAAAAATAAACGAAGAATAACCAACTTACTTGGATTGCACGTTATTAAAAATAGCTATGTCATATCTCATAATAAAAGTCACAATCAGTAAAATCTAAACTCAAAACTTCATGTAGAATTCGCCGGTCCCTAGTAAAAAAGTCGGATCTACAAAATTCCCATTTTCGTTTTATTGCGTTAATGCTTATTAAATACATTAATCTTTAATCGTACATTTACAGAATTTTCAAAATTTCATTATTTTCACGAATAATCAATGTCAAAAATGTCGTATCTTATACAGTGTCCATTTAATATTGTCAGATGTGGTACTTCCGACTATGTTAACCGGGTTAGCTGAAAAGTTTTGTGTAGTATGTGGCACTTCCGACATTACTATTCGGAATTTTAAGGGTACCTTATGTCGTATGTACCACTTACGACATTTTATTACGGAATATAAATTGTATCTTGCCTGCCTGTTGTCTACCGTTATTAAAATTATTGTTCTGTACTGAATTTGTAAACTTTTTTGGTGTGCAATAAAGCATTTTGTATTTGTATTTGTATTTGTATCTTATGTCGTATGTGACACATCCGATGTTTTTTGCCGGAAAATATATTCCAACTTTGGTCACATGTAACATATCCGACATTTTTTCACGGAAAATAAATTGCAGTGTATGTCGTAACTATCACAATATCTTTGGATGCTTTAAATTTTGTCTTATTGTTTGAATATTGCAATCAACAGTTTGAATGAAATTGGGTATTTAGTAAACTTATTGATGGTTTCGAACGATAAATAATAATTGGGAGATGTTTATGGTGAATGTGGCAACTTCAACCAAGCTCCTGATAAAAAAATTAATTCGTCTGACTTCTGGTTCTTCTGAAGGAAAATAACCAGAATAAGAACATAATGAGATAACAATTACTCGTGGCAATGCCGAGAACATTTCAGAATGTGTGTAATTAAATATACAGTTAAATAATAAGTAACGGCTCATGACTTCTTCTTTAGTAGACCACATATTCCTGAGAATCGTGATCACTAGATTTCATATCCCTTGTCACTTTTCTCTATTGGTCTCAATTGATGGTCGCCCTCACCGCTTGATAATTCTCTTACTTTTGGTCAGTTTATCTAAGTCAGTAGGAATCTAAGCTCTTTACCCCACGGTGAGAGTGGAACTAATCTTTCGAAAGAACCAGAAATATCCTTAATGGTGCCTTCGAACTCATAAATTAAAAGAGGCGATAAGTATGTTTCTGCATTCCCCTGACGATGCCACTCATTACCAAAGGTTCAACAATAGATCTCAGTCTTTAATTCGTGATTTGCACCAGTCCAATTGCAACGTGTTTCTAGGCGAGGTTGAGATGTCTTACAAATAGTTCCAAAGGTCAGGTTAACCGACACTAATTTGAATAAATCCTAGATAGCAACCTAGACGAGGTTGGTATGGCTATCAAATAACTTAAAAATGCAGCGGATGATGCTGGAGCGATGTCTAAGATTCTGAAAGCAGCATGGTAAAATGGTAAAGAAAACCCTGTAGAATTTATGTTATAATCGAGGGCAAAACGTTAGGAGCATGGCAGAAAAGTGTGGCATGTATACTGCTCATCTTCAGAGAGGTTTATATGACCCTTCTTATAAATTACAGACCCATCTCGCTTATGAATTCAGACTATAACCTGTGCAGTCGACACTCTTATCACGAACCGTCTCGCACGCAGGTTTGACGACTTTCAGCCCCCCAACGCTGGTTAACGCTAACCCTAGGTACCGTAAACCACGTCCATATGTATACTATATGTACTTCCATTTCTTTGTACTATGAGAAGGCTCTCGATTCGACTACGACTTAGTTAGACGGTGCTGCGGTCTCTCAAGTAGTACTAATATCTCCAAAAAATTTCACAGCTGCATAGAAATATTAATTAATTTTTTTGGTTTTGAACGGACTAGTATCAATATCAAAAGCAAAGACGTCAGCCACCTTCTCTCTTCGGATGATATCGTCGTAGTAAATGACTAGTCATTGCTGAGGCTCTCAAAGATCTTGGGAAAATGCTCAAAGACTTCAGTCGTCTCCCAATAATTGTATCTTAAAATTAACATTAAAAGACAAAAATTATGTTAATATTTATTTTGATATCAAACTAACATAATTAAAAAACAATATTTATAAATTTTATTATACTGGGTAAAACTGCGGATTTTTATACCACTAAAATGTCCTATCTCACCACAAAACACTGTGAACAATCCGAATATAATTGTAGTAAGTGACACTTGCGACATCAATAATAATGCAATATCCGATTATAAAAGTCGTTAGTGCTACATCCGACTAATTACTGCGAACCATATCATGCAAAAAAGTCGTATGTGGCAGTTACGACAGGATATCGGATGACAATTTCCAGGTAAAAAGGTAGCATGTTTTATTTCTGGCATTTCTAATAAATAATTTATAGTTTTGTTTACACATACTCTACAAGTACTTAATAATAGTAATCTTGGCCAAATTTCGTAACAATAGGACTTAAATTGACAATTTTATACACAAAAACGTCTTTAAAAAACTTTAACTGCCTCTCCTGGAAAGTAGTCATACACGAAGCAGCCATGAAAAAAACATGCCTAGCATTCCTTTCCTTCTAAAACCGCCTTCCAAACGAATCGCATTTTTTCCTTAGGGCAGAAAACCACTTTATTCGAAACCAATATAATTTAATTATTGTTTCTCAAACATGCAATGAACTCATACTGTCGTTATAAAGTGGATTAAAACAGGCTTCGAAATATTACGTTTCAGGCGGAACAACTCGAGAGTAAAAAGGAATTTCATACAAAATTTAAGGACTAGGCCGAGAAGTACTTTTTTTTAAACATAGCATCTGTGTTCATGAGCAGACTAAACAGCTGAATTATATTTTTTGAGTGGTTTATTTTGTTATTTCATTGCATATGTTTGAGAAAATCACTACACAAGTGATTTCGCCTTGAAAAGGGCTTGCCGGCTTCGTATCACTATATCGTCTATACCCGCCCGGCAAGCCCTTCTTTTCCGGCGTCTGCAGTAATGTACTATTTCACTAACTATTGTGGGTACACTTATTTTAAAATGCAAAAATAGTTTTCTGCTTAGAACGAGGAAAGATTATTTAAACGTCAGTAAAACAAGTAAGTATCTCGAGATGCTTGCACTTAGCTTTGGTAATTATGTAGTTAAATACAAGCTATACCTATATATAAACAGCTACAAGTGTTGTAGGTTATTTCAATATATTTCACTCTTATTTTCGTGAAATGTAATATTTGTGTAGTTTTATTTTGACGTGATAACGTCTTATAAATCGATGAACGCCGGCTGCACGCACGAAAAAGCATGACTCATTGTCACGTTCCGCCTGAGCCGAGCGTGCAAGCGAGAGCGCGGAACAACCGATAGAGAGGCACGATCGGTCTAAGCGCTCGGCTTGTGACGCATCTATCTCTCTTCCACTCCATCGGCTGGCATACGTTATCACGTAAAATTATCGTCCGTAAACCAACTTCACAGACAACCATTTTTTTGTTTAATCTAACTTTCGCAATTTTACAAAATGGCGGATATATCAGGGTTCAAAACGTAAAGAACGAATATTTTTAGCCATTAAAAAGCGGGGTCTACATCTGACAAAGCCACTAGCGTAGACTCGGGTTAGCTGAACGCTAAACATAATGCGACCGATACTAAAACACTAAACAAAATATTCACAAAGAACCCTGTTTTATTTCGCCTTTTTCCCATCGGGAGGTTTGCCTGAAAGCGGCTAGTGGCTATATTTAACGGCTGCGGCCAATCCATTTGTCGAAGCGTTAACATCACAATCCCCGACCATTTACGGTGACTAAGCTCACTAGGTAAACAAGATTTTATTGCGAATCGAAGTTTTAGTTATGGGATGAAGTCTATCGGTAATTAAAACAAATTATTTAGTTTTATAAACATATATATTTTTTTATATATCGATTTACACTATTATCACACACTAGCTACGCCGCGCGGTGTTACCCGCTCATCCCACGGGAACACTTAATTTCTTCGGGGTAAAAGTAATGGTTGCGGCCTAACCATTTGTCGAAGCGTTAACATCACAACACAATCCCCGCCCATTTACGGTGACTAAGCACACTAGTTAAACAAGATTTTATTACGAATCGATGTTTTAGTTTGGGAATGAAGTTTATCGGTAATTAAAATAAATGATTCAGTTTTATAAACATATACAGGGTGGAACAGATCGAGGGACTTTTAAGCAAAGAGGGAATTGTTAAGACTGAGTACTTCATTTTCCACCAATGAACTATGTAAATTTATTTCTATCCATTTTTGCGATAAGTATATACAGTTTGTTAAACATTAGTGTAAAAGTGTGCACATATCAACCCTAGCGTCTTTTGAACATCGCTTAAGTAAAAGACAGCTATCAATTTTAAATGTAAATAAAACCTTTGAATTAGTACGGTTATTACTGATATTAAAATATTTTATTTTGATGACTTTTTATACTTTCAAATCCAGCTTTATAATTATAATAAGTCGATTGTAGATCATACAGATGACACCATCCTGTCAGCCCTGTCTTTAGAAATGTTATAGCCTGTATATATTTTCAAATTAATATATTGATTTTAAATTACACTATTATCACACAAACGGAACTTAATTGCGTTTAAAACGGTGTTTATTTAATTACCTCGACGTTTCGGATGATATGTTACTTCCATGGTGTCGAAAGAATCTGGGAACGCCTTTATGTTATAATAATCATCATGAATATACATTTAATTGGTGAACAATAGGAACGAATATGAACCACAAACAGTTTACTGTGTCTGTACCGTTAGTTTTGTATGAAATCGTCTTTTTTTTTCAATGTGGTTTTCACTAATATTTTCCTCGGTTTTTGTGACTGACACACGTTCAACCACTCAATTGCTTTTGGTAACCTGCTACCTGTCACCGCTCTTGTTTTATTATATACATAGAAGCCAAATCAGCAGCATTGTACGAAATTAATAGACCTAATTTGAATTTTTTTTCAAAGTATATGAGTTGGAATTTGTTATCTCGAAGAATTACAAAATGACAAAAAGTGGCAACATGATTGAGAACGGCTTTATCACCTGAGAAAAGAAGAGGTGAAGCATCTACCTACGTGGCAAACGCCTACAAAATAAAACCGTCTACTTTCCACCACCTCTCATTAAAACTTACATAAATCCATGATTGCTCACATGCTATACGCCCTTGTAGGTATTACCCTGCGTATAATTAGTCCTGTACGTTCCATTTAAAACGCTATAACCACTGCGTGGCAGGAGGAGCAGAATCAGTGCAGCTTGGCGCCCTGCCACGGCACTGAACACCTTAGTAGCGATACTGATGCGAGTGAGTTGCGTTCGTGAACGACGCGTTTGAAACACCGAAATAAACAATACCAGTTGTTATACAATTCATGGCATAAAAAATATATTTAGCCAATGAATATATTTTTTATGCTTGCGATGTATTATTTTAATTATTAAATCATACAAATATTGTAAAAGCTATATTTAAAATACATTAATCGCATGTGTTCTTTCGTAGCATAAAAATATACGCCACCGAAATCACACATGCAACGATAACAGAATATAATGATTAAAATAATAGGCATTATGCTGAATTCTGCGAAATGTTTGCAATAAACACATTTATCGAAGTGTTCATAAGCAATAGTATAGGTAATTATAACACAAAATTACGCCACTGAAGGTCAGACAAAACTGGCTTGCTTAGAAAACGACCCAGAGGAATCCTATACAGGTTCAGTAATACGTCTTGCGCACAAAGCGTGCAGTTTCAATAGATGACCGTCGCCATACCGTCACTAAAGCGTGCAAGCCTTGACAAAACCTTTATTACACAGGGCAGTTACGTTCAATATATGGGACCGTGTGTTCCCATTGTTACGAGGTCACGTTACGTCCTCTATTAGAAACTATGTCCAAGGGACCCGACACCGGGAGACTTCATGATTGAAATTTTTCAGCACTGTCTCGAAACAGGAAATCTTAGTCTTTAAGCTCCCCAAGCTTGGATTGAATTTTAAATTGTGATTTATTTTTAAGTCGCTGTACTGATTTTTTACTTTAGCTATTGTTTCATTACTTAGTTATTTTTTTTAAAACTGCGTTTAAATATTATTAAACTTCCTTTTCACCCATGGGAAGATCATCCTTTAGGTATATGACTTCCTATTGTTATAGCTAGTTATTACTATCCAAATTATAAGCCATGTCTTCTCTTTTTATAAATCACTTTGTTATTAAAGCAAGTTCATTCTAATACGAGTATTGTGCCACAGAGGTCAACCAACAAAGAACTCCGCTGTCAATAACATCCAGAAATCAATCAAAGCTGCTCAGTCACATCATGTCACCAGACCCCTGTAACTCAGCCGAAAAATAAAACATGTTTGCCTGAGCTTGGCCCGACGCCAGAGGCCTTTCGAACACCTGGGCTCTAATCGCAGCATATTTTGGACGGCCTTAAAATTGATGTATAGTAAAGATGATGCTAAGGAAATGCAGACGTACATTTACTGTAGAATTTCGAAGTTATAATATTAAGAATTTGATAATGTACAATTTTATGCAGATATTTGAACATTTGTAGAGCTGTGTCTCCTTGCGTGAGTGAACCAGAAATGAGGAGATCCGCAAGAAAACCAAGGTTGTATACATAGATTATACCTACAGTCACCAAACTTAAGTTCGAGTGGGCGGGGTTCAATTGCTCGTAGAACATCTTCCTGATCTACATCGGCCATCTGACCGTTGGGGCGAAATGGCGACCGTGAACCGGAAGACGCAGCGTGACGGGGCCCCTAACAAGGTAAACTGATGACCTGGTTAGGATTGCGGGAAGCAATTGGATAAGGACGACGCACGACCGATCACTGTGGAGACCTTGGCTGAGGCCTTTGCCCAGCAGTGGACGTCTACAGGCTTATATGATGAGATGATATAGGTAATTTGGACGTTTATTATAATAACGTTTAAGTCACCCGACATATTTCAATAAAACTGGCTATTCGGATATCAGAGGATTTGATAAGTGTAAGTTTTAAAAGCAACAAGAGCAAAGTTACACCAGACACTAAACGAAACACTGTCAATCTTAATTGTAAATATCGTGATAAACGTGTGATCGATATTGAAATCCGATACGAAGCCATAGGGGGTGTGAGCGATCCGATTATCCACGGAATGACACCTCGTTCGGCGTTGACGCCTCGGGATTAGGCCTTGGTGACATTTTCAACGGATAGAATGGATTGGGTTAGTCCGTCAAGCTGTTTGTAAATATTGGACAGTGTATAGTGACACGGAAATTCAAGAATTCGCTAGTTTTAACTAAATTCTTTAGTAATTGGGGTAAGATCTACCTGACAATTTAAACGGATATGACAGATTGGGTTGATCCATCACTGTTTATAAATATTGGACAGTAAAGTGAGACCAAATTTTGCAGAACTTTTACTCTAGTACCAAAAGTTTTTTTTTTAGTTCGGTATCAGGAGGTGACACTTTCTACGGATTGGACGGTTTGGGTTAGTCTCGCCCTGTTTGTGAACACCAAATTTTGCAGAACTTTTACTCTAGTACCAAAAGCTTTTTTTTCGGTATCAGGAGGTGACACTTTCTACGGATTGGACGGTTTGGGTTAGTCCCGCCCTGTTTATGAACACCGAAATGTGCAGTGAGACTGAAATTCCAGAATTAGATTTAACTGAGTTCTTTACAAACTCTTCGATATTAAGCATAGGCTTTTCAATGTGAATAATATGTAAAGTCCATCAAATTGTTTTTAAATACGAGACAGTGCAGCCATGGTTCTAGAATTCCTTAGCTTCGTTTCATGATTGATAATCGCGTTTCAATCGAACTGTCACTTTCAAGTTCTGAAAAGCAACTTCTTCCCCTTTTCTCATTGATATAATCTGGTAAAAAGTACCCATCAAAAACATAAATGTTAAATTAGAGCCAAGTTCTCGCATGCCACGTTGTCGACTTCGCCGACAAAAGAATTGAGATCTATATGGGTGCCAAGTTCTTTGCCCTAAATTTTTTAGATTAGATACAAGGACATGCGACATACTCAATGCATTTATTTTACTTGGGGTGTAATTCAATATCAAGACTGGACTTGGCTAGTTTTTACATATAAATTTATATTATATTTGTCGAATCATTAACCTATTTTCGTAAAGGTATGTACGCAAGTTAGTGTACGTCCTGTTACTTATACTGTTAGCTTGATTAATAATACTATGTTACTTTGATAAAATGAAGTCAGTTTGTGAAAACTAGCCAAGTCAAATCTTGATATTGAATTACACCCCAAGTAAAATAAATGCATTGAGTATGTCGCATGTCCTTGTATCTAATCTAAAAAATTTAGGGCAAAGAACTTGGCGCCTATATAGATCTCAATTCTTTTGTCGGCGAAGTCGAGAACGTGGCATGCGAGAACTTGGCTCTAATTTAACATTTATGTTTTTGATGGGATATCATTACTATTTGTACATAAATTATTATGATGTGTTAATTATTTAATCATTACTTGTGTGTGTGCTATTCTAGTACATCTTTTAAACAAACAAAGAATTTTCCAAATCGGTTAGTGTTGGATTCTTGTGTGTGTGTGTGTGTGTGTGTGTGTGTGTGTGTGAGAGAGAGAGAGAGAGAGAGAGAGAAAGAGTGTGAGCTATGCTAATACATCTTTAAAACAAAGAAAGAATTTTCCAAATCGGTTAATAAATGACGGAGTTCTGAGGCAAGAAGCATAAATAATAATAATAATTAAAAAAGTAAAAAAATCACTGTTTTCGATTTTTTTATGTGTACACACACAATTACCAAGCTGAATGCCAAATTTCACCTTTCTAGGTTACCTGGAAGTGGGTTAGGTTTTTGATTACTAGTGAGTCAGTCAGTCAGTCAGTCAGTGATAAAAATACCGTTTTTTGGACTTTAATATCTCAATACCTATTTCACCTATATTTATGAAATTTGAAGTTCTAGTTGTTCTAAAGGATCTAAATACATAAACTAAATTTCATGTTTTTATGTTAAATAGATTTGGAGTTATTGAGGGGTCAAAAGTGGCTCCAAACGGTTCGTGTAACATAACACACGGCTGCTGCTCGCCAGTTCTTGGGGTGAACTTGGCTGGACACGCTGCCGCGTGTCTAGATCCTATAACCATGTGTAGGATTGTAATATCCAGGCTTTTAGCATGACGAGGCTACATAGACAAATAGTAATTTACATAGGCACAAACGTACAAAGAAATAACTTTTCACAGCCACACAACATTCTGTTGATAGTTTCTAGTGTCCAGTTGCCACGAACTCAAACATTATACTTATAATTGGTCAAACACCTTTGATTCCCTATTGACCCAGCTATCTTCATTTTGCTTTACATTTGTAATTGATTTACTAAAATACCTCACTGCTATATATATATATATACCTACAGTTAAGCGTCAATATTTTACCAAAATCAAATTAAATCGGCGTTCAGTGAATTCCCCATCTTCAGATGTTTGCCCGAGCCGGCCTGTTATTACAACCCATCAAAGTTTAGTTAGGCAGAGGCCCTCGTAATATATTCCTGCTCAGATTTAGTGCCGCTGCTTCGTACAATTTATGTTGTCAATTACTAATGCCGACCAGGATACGGTGCTAATGGCAGGGTTTTGAATAAATGAAGGAAATTATTGATGTGAATATTTCTATTTTACTATATCATACAGTGGTAAATAATGTACAGTTGAGTCTACAGGTTCTTTTCTTCCTAAGTTTCTTTCACCTACGAAACAGGGCGAGAGGAGGTGGGGCGAGAATTGAAATTTGTTTGGAAAACGTGAGCTCGCGCATCCGGCCGATAGCTACTTATGGAATTTTCTATAGAAAAAATCTCGCCTCGCCTCACTAGTGGAAAATCATATTGAGAGTACAAAATAGGAACTAAACAGCCAGCGTCGGTTTGTCGGTATGAAACATGGTTTTAACAGAAATATTATTCGAGCGTAACATATTATATTAAAGCATTATAGAAGTATGACCTTTTTTGTCCGCACGATTTTGATCTCTATGCAAAGCAGCAGCTTAGCTAAGGTTAGCAAAAGCAAAAAAATTATAATCCAAATGGACCAGCTTTTAGATTAAAGTTTGCTTTTCATTTATATCAGGCGTTACCGCTAACAACTTTGTGGGACAACATACAGGATGAGTTCAAGTTCGGGGAATTTATTTGTTCTGAACTATCGGAATTTCTTACAGATTTTAAACTCCCATGATGTCACACATCAGACTTACATTACGCCCCCTGCCTGCTATACAGCCACATCTAAAATAACTATTTTTTCGAGAAATCGCTTGTTAAAGTTTTGGCAGCTTAGTGCGCGGTAGTAAAACGGGGATTACTCCTTAATTTTTGGGTCAATGCATTTTACATTTAGCTTTTTTTACTCAAGATGATATAATGCTTCTCATGGATATATCTTTTTTTTTTTTTAAATGTTTTTTTTTTAAGATACATGGCCTTTAAGTAAGGTACTTAGAGTTGTGGCCGTACTGCAGAAGTATTTTGTTGACATTTTGAGATGCATCCAAAACCACACAAGAATTATGGGAAAATGGTTACATGGAAATATAAATACAAACACCAAAATAGTTAAAATACCTTTATCAATCAATTTTTGTTACAGTAATAACATCACTGTAAGCAATAAACAGTGCATCCAGCTTTAATGCCTACTTTCTATATGTAGACAATTTTGCATATAAAAATGTTTATCTGGTACCTTTATCTTCTCTTTAAGGCACTTTTATCCTTAATTATGGTGTTAACATCTATCATACTGTTTTCCAAAATTACCTTATATAACATGTATAATGTACAAGGAGGCCCCATTTATAGAAATAGGCGGCATAGATAGAAAATAGGCGTTTTATTCGCTGAAAGTGGAATAGCAGATTAATATTTTGCTCTAAATCCTTTTGCAATTGTAAAACTGTGGCACATTTGATAGAAAATACACAAATACGATTGTTTTTTTGCCGTTACTGTATAGTGCATGTCAAAAATTACAGCCTGTATATGAACACAAAAACTGCACCTCTCACGTTTAGCGATAATGAGAGAAGGGGACAGCGGTCATTCCATAAGGGTCGAGCTAAATTGAAGGCCTTCCCATTGTGTTCCAAACACACATTTTTATTATCATTTGGACGCCATTTAATTTTCGCCGGCACGGCGGGTGTTTTAGCAATGTCATACGACTTTATTTTTCCTGTTTTCTCCCTCGATTAACTTTTATGGGGCACTGGGTTTTTTTACCTTTATGAATTGTGATTGTTTGATTAAAACAAATGTATTCGGTGTAATACAATAAGCAAGTCTTTGAACCGAATGAAGGAAACCCTTGTGCTGTACACTTGTTATACTTGTCAAAAAGTTTACTCAAGAGATAGTAATCTAGAATTTTTAACAGTTTTTTTTTATGAAAATGAAATCCAGTTATATTATTTTCAGTGCATTCTAAGAAAGGTTTTTGAGATATATCCTTATGACAATAAATATTATACCGTTATAGTGTTATACTGGGGATTATAATAATATTGAGACGACGTTGGACGTTTGAAACCACAATAACGACGGCAGAGCACTACTTGATTTTGTCCATAATCTATAATATTATGCACTAGAGTGGGAACTGACGTAATTATCTATGTCCCAATATGGTCCGTTTTTTGTTATAATGTTGATTTTTAAATTGTTTAATGTTCAGGAAAGGTTTGTTCTAATTTTCCTTTTTGGTGTTAATGTCAAATAATTCTCACAAAGTGAATTCAAACTATCCTTACCTGTAACTGTATTTACATAACGCCTTCTAATAACAAAGGCGAACCTAAAATCTACAACACAAAATGGCTCATAGTTTGCTAAAATAGTCGTTTCATAAAATAAACCACGCGGAAACCGAAAACTGTTTGCCATAAACTAAACGCTTAATATTCGGAATTAATAACCTGCCGCAAACTTTATAACGGAGATAATATTTTGTCACTCCACCGAAAGTTGTGGACAAAAAGACATTCATTAAATATTTTACTTCCCTCTATTCTCTCCACCTCGCGTCATATGTCTTGTTGGGCCACTAAAAATACTGAAGACGATAATAATTTACACAAGAATTACAAAAGATGGGTATATTGTGTTTACCTACTCAAACCTTGAAAAACAAATATTATGCAACCTATTGCTTTTTTATGAAATGTAATATACACGATTATGTATTGTAACTTACAAAAACAAAATAAAATACTTTCGTTCATTTATTCTGCTTGAAGTGATATTAAAAAGTTGTTAAGGTCAAAAAGCGCATCGCTTAAATTAGACATAATATTATTAGTTAGTTATTATATTTATATATTACCTATAGTTTACGTGAGGTTTGGCTCCGAGTTCAAAGGTTAAGTCAAATGTAATCTGTACTTGAACGGGTTATATTTGGCTTTTTAGTTTTACTGAAGTCGGTTCTTTTTTTTGTATTTTTTTTTTTATTTTAGTGATTCGTATTTATAGCGGAGTGATCAGGGAAGTCTTGAAGGCATGCATCTCGTTTGAATTATCTCGGAACTCCTAACCGTTAAGGAGTTGTACCTTCCATTATCAGCTCAGCATTAGAAGATGATGACTACCATATGCAAATACTTAAATAGTCTTAGAAAATATATGAAAAATATTATGAGTGCCTATAAAATTTCAGGAATTCCTTCGATTCCTCGTGGATCTCGTCGTCCGATCTTCACCAAAATTTTATGGGACCAACCGTGAGATGTCTTTTCATGAACCTAAAAATAATTTTTCAAATCGCCTCATAAATGACGGAGTTCTGAGGTAACAAAAAAAAAAAAACATTTAACAGAACTGAGAACCCCCTCCTTTTTTTGAAGTCGGTTAAAAAATCATGAGAATCGAATGAGAAATGTGACCACTGCACTACTACTACTACACTACTTTTTAGACATGAAATCAGGACGAGATTCAATCACAACCTACGCCGATTAAAGTGACGGATAATTCGAAACAAGCGCCACTTCCAATAATTTTCTTATACCTTCATAATCAGATATTTCGTTCAGAAATTGCTGGAGTCTAGGAGAAAGCAAAACATCTTTAATATTTATTAAATCCCTATACACAATTTGTTCACAAAACTTGTTCACGTCAAAATCAGCCACAAATAGTATTGGACAGGTTTTTGGTAAAAACAACAGAACAAAAAATTGTGTATAATTATTTAATAAATATTAAAGATGTTTTATCAGCCCCTAGGCTCTTGCGATTACTGAAAATTGATCTGGATCAGAAGATATTATAAGATAAAATCGGAGGTGGCGCTTTCGCATCCTTAACCGCTCCTATCGCCCCGCTGGCTGCGTCGCCCCAGCTTCGAAAGTAATAAATGATCGTTGACTAGGACCAAACATTATGCGCTGTCACGTCCGGGTCAAGCCGAGTAATGAATGCGCACAAAGTTATACCACACCACCCCCCATTGCCATTCAGGTGGACTTTTTGTGGTGCTAATAAAGAATATTATCGACGGATCTGGCGTTCAT
Organism: Apotomis turbidana; assembly: GCA_905147355.2. Lineage (NCBI taxonomy): Eukaryota > Metazoa > Arthropoda > Insecta > Lepidoptera > Tortricidae > Apotomis > Apotomis turbidana. The sequence continues at coordinate 25,281,056 of LR990286.1, forward strand.
GTGAAGCTGTCACGAGAGACCAGACTACGAATATCGGCTTTCGCGTTTGTTGAATTAGTATCGCATAATGTGGGAGCTTTGTGTACATTTCAACGTTTGTGAGGTTTATGTCCGTTTTTTGATAAACTCTTTAGAGATACTTTGTATCCATTATGACATAATTTATGGGGATTTTGCAGAACTGTGCTTGAAAATTTAATCTTCTTTCCTGTGTGCTTTTTATATTATGTCTCTTTTGTACTAATTCCTTGGTTTGTTCTTCTGTTTTTCCGTCTACACAGTTAATTCAATAACCGTCTTAGATTCAAGAAAATCGCACTAATATTACAACGCCAAAAGTTTGTGAGTGTTTTCGTATGTTAATTACTTTTTTACACTTAAACGCCTGGACCTTTTTGAATAAAATTTAATACGGAGGTAGCTGACACCCTGAATGAACACAAAGGCAACCTCTTACCCTGAAATATGTAGTGTTCCTGTAGTATGAGTGGTTAAAACCGTGGGCCGCAGCTAGTAGTATATTATATACCTCACAAAATTGAGTTATACATATAGCAATGTTATGTTATATACTTGCTGTTTCCCGAGAAATTGTGTTACCCCATGTTGACGCGCGTATCCCTCAGTTGTCTGCTACAGAAGTCTTTGATGTCTGTTCTTCGTCTGTGTTTTAGTTTGATCACTTTGGCAGTCAAGGTAAACATCGTTATAATGTTACATACTGTTTTATTTAACTAAAGTCTAATATAATTATTAGACTGTCTAGATTTATGTTATTAATGTTTTTTCTATTTTGATTACACTTTCATCTACAAAATTGGGTACTGGAAATGTGTAAATGTTAAACCATTGATACACAGATCATTACGTGTAAATATTATTTAAAGTCTTGTTTGTTAGATAAAATTAATCTGATATTTTGATACATGAAGCGGGTTTTAATCTCACTTAACTGAATAGACTTAATAAAGTGATATACGCGGCTTGTCCGAGAAAAGTTCTGAATTCATAAAAATCATATCGTTCAATTGTTACGTCCAACATAAATAGGTTTATATTTTCTATAGGATGATTAAACTGGTTCACTATTGTCTTGCAGAAACTTTTTTGTCATATATTTGTTTTGCATAATGATACTTGGCAGAAGTAACGTTTGACAGAAACATCTTCCGCAGAGTATGCTTTGGCATAAATCATTTCGCAGATTTTTATAATACCGAATCTTATATTGGCATAATGTTGATGAGCATAACAGTCTTATAAATGAATAGTACTTTCGCAGATATATTTTTTTGCATAATATTTAGGCGGCATAAAGTTATCAAATAATTTATGCATTACAAATTGTTGTGACTACACATTATGTTTGCCGGCCGTTGCCGCGCGGCTCGCTCGCTTCGCTCGCTCGTTAGGGTCTCAGTTCAACCTAACACTCCTCCTCGCTTCGCTCGTCGTCGTACCTAACCTAATCCAAGTCGGACCTGCCCTAAGGTGGAATCACAAGTGCCATAGCAAATTTGTTGGGACTTACATTCTATTTACTACGTAAAATTTACCTAACCCACTTGTCAGCTAGTAGAAAATAATTATGCTATTGTAATCGTATGCTACAGGATTATTATGGTACATAAAATTATGCTAAATCAAAGTCGGCCAAAGAGATATTCTACAAAACAATGTGCTGCAAAATGTGTCGTATGCGAGGTAGTTGTAATGCCAACTATACCTTTATGCCATCTTACCATTCGACCGAAAGTGTTTCTGCGAAACGTGTTATGCGAAGTGCATTTCTGACCAATATTATTCTGCCAGATGAGGGTAACCCGATTAAACTAATGTTTTTAACATATATAATTTTATATATTATACATTAGGTTCACTATTGTCTTGCAGAAACTTTTTTGACATATATTTGTTTTGCATAATGATACTTGGCAGAAGTAACGTTTGGCAGAAACATCTTACGCAGAGTATGCTTTGGCATTAATCATTTCGCAGATATCATTCTTATATTGGCATAATATTGATGAGCATAACAGTCTTCTGAACGAATAGTACTTTCGCAGATATTTTTTTTGCATAATATTTAGGCGGCATAAAGTTGTCAAGCCCGTTTTGTACATTGAGTGGTATGGTAGCCGGCCGTTGCCACGCGGCTCGCTTGCTTCACTCAGTTCGCTCGCTCGTTAGGGTCTCAGTTCAACCTAATACTCCTCCTTGCTTCGCTCCTCGTCGTACCTAACCTAATCTAAATCGGACCTGCATTAAGGTGGAATCAGGACCTGTACAATAATTTATGCTTTACAATTGTTGTGATTAAAAATTTAGTAGCTGTTGCCCCGCGGCAGCAAGATATCTAACACTGCTCCTCGATTCGCTAGTCATCGTACCTAATGACGTGTTGGGGATGTAAGATACCTAACTATTATACCATAGAAAATTTGGTGGGACTTACATACTACTACGTAAAATTTACCTAATCCACATTTCTGCTAGTAGAAAATAATTATGCTATTGCAATCGTATGCTATAGGATTATTATGGTACATAAAATTATGCTAAACCAAAGTCGGCCAAAGAGATATTCTACACAACAATGTGCTGCCAAATGTGTCTTATGCGAGGTAATAGTAATGCCAACTTTATGCCATCTTATCATTCGACCGAAAGTGTTTCTGCGAAACGTGTTATGCGAAGTGTATTTCTGACCAATATTATTCTGTCAGATGAGGGTAACCCCATATATTATTTATGAATTTACAGAAAAAAGAACCGAGAACTAAAATGATATGAACATTAGTAAATCTTCAAAACAAAATTGCACTCAAATTTACAATATATTAACACATGCCTACAATAAATATAAGATGGAAAGTTTACTACTTAACATAGGTAGAAGTATCTATTTCCATAACTCAAACTTAAGTAGCCCCTTTGCACCTCAGTTGACTTAAGGTATATGGAGGTTCCATTGACATATTACCATTTTTGCTTTCAAGTAATAACGAAGTAGGTTCTTAATTGATATTAATATCCTACACCCACAGCAAAATGTTCAAAAGGTCACGGTTAATTTAGCATCTTACTTGCTCTTGAGTATCCATTGATATTTTTTATTCTATGCTTACGAGTTACGAGTACGAATAATTAAGAGTAATTTCAAGGTAAAATTAGAGATTATGGAAGCAGCAGACCCACCTAAAATGCGTGGGTAGATAAAAGGATTCTAGCCACCAAGTAAATGTCAGAATCCCTATTAAGTTTTTGAGAGTCTGGCTGAAAAACTTATGTAATATTATTTGATACCCGTGATTACATTAAAGTAAGCAAGAGATTCGACGAAGCATCACGTTAGCCCTAGTTTGGTAATCTCCCAGTTTTATCACGGCCTCATATCATTTTGTGTCATTCGAATTGCATTGAATTTGAAAAGTTTTCATTTCAAGATAACGTGACAAATCAATGTAGTTTGCTTACAAAGCTAGCGATCCTGGGTTTAAATTATTGCGTGATGATTCGGGGTTGTGTATATCTTTCTTTTCTTTCTCTAAATAAATATTAAATAAATAGTTTTCCAATATTCACGATCTATATGGATACATGGCGCCATTTTCAGATGTCTTCTAAAAGTTTTTTTACAACTATCTTTTCGAAATGATGGTTGGTTGCTTCTATGCATTGGCCAATATTGCAGACAGAGTAAAATAATTTCCCTGAAGTGAAAAAAATAAGATAGACGCCTGGTGATCTCCCAGACAAATATCAATAGCCAATGGAATTAAACTCGTGTTTCTGGTTTAGCTGAAAATCCCCCCCCCGTAGTCACTTAACATCAGATAACTGAGGGCAATCGCTGGTCAGCTTGTGAATAAAAAAAAACGCTTCGTATAATTAAATATATATTCAATCGAAATATTAATAAATTATTATAACTAAGGGAGCTTCCTAAAAAAATCATTCAAATAATATCATAAATGCAAAAATCATTTTATTTTAACAACTTTCCAAGTTATCATAAGCCAATATAGTGTATTCTAATACTCGTACTGTCCGATTTGAGCCCGTATAAATAAATCTCCGCAGGCAGATTTCTATCCTAGTCTAAGGGTACGGTGAACCTTTCAATCTCGCCTTTAAAAAAGATTAGAGTTGCTTTAGGCGATCAGACGATGGTTAGAAATGTAATAGAAAAAGTATTATTTGAGTCTATATCTATACTTCTAGATAACTAAAATTGTATTGGAAAACTTACACCGTTTTATTTGTAGAGGGGCAAAATATTTATGTGTGCTCATCACGCTTAAACGGTTGGATCCGCTTACCTTTTTTTAACCTAACCTAACCTTGACAGCGGGATATGGACCACTGAAAATACCTGTAGAGTATTTTTTTAATCAACTACGGCAGAAAAAGGGGTTAGACGAACAAAGTTACGTCTCCTAGTTTATCATGCCTGTCTAGTAATTATAATTACCGCATTGTCGAGTCCATCAACGCTGCGTCAGAGCTCGGACACATATCGAGTGAATGTGAGCAGTTCTTTTCTCTCGTCCACTTGAATTTCCTTCGGTCAAAGTACTCACCTTCCTCATATCTCACCAATCTCGCCAGGAATTAATTTGGCTTAAAAAATACTTAATCAGAATTATATAAACAGTCATGACATACCGGCGCCATCGATTTTGTGCGCGTGCGGTTAGAAAAGGTCTCAAGTCACGTTGAACGGCCACTCACGGAAGTGGGCGTAAGTTGGTGGAAGCAAAGTGACTCTCACGATCTAACCCCGAGGACTGAGAGCGGCGGGGCGGAGACCAAGGTTCGAACCATATTCCGCGTTTTAACATATTGGTTTTAAAATCTCAACCTATTCATTTTACAGATACAGATTTTTATTGGTAAAATTGTTATATTTTACATGTCATTAAATTTAAACTATGAATACAAAGATCAAAGCTTAAAGAAAAATTGAAAAAGGAGCTACCTGGTGGAAGGGACCGGGAATCGAACCCGGTACCTCTGGATTACCGGTCCAGCGCGTTAGCCACTTCGCTACCCTCGCTCCACCCACATTAAAACCCACACACCACCCACATTTTGTGGTGTACCCACATTAAAACAAAATGAGACATTACATGTTTCATAAATTTATATGTCATTAAATTTTTAAAATTTGAATATTAATTATTATAATAAGATTATTAAGTACCATAAGTGATCAATGCATTTAAAAAAATAATAATAATGCAGTTTAACAATAACTGGACCTTTGCATAGAATTCAAGTCATTGCCAAATTGAAGATAATATTGCAAAGTCCAAATCAGCGTCCAGCCAATTCAATTTGCCTTATATTTTGCTGACAGCATGTGCCCCCGCGAAATTGCCCCGAAGATGCTAGCAGCATTTCCTAACTGTATCGCAATACTAAGGCGTGCGAGAAAGCTGCCGGCTCTTCAGTCACCAGTCGTTCCAATGACTCTTTTTTTGAGGTCCTTAAATGGTTAGTAAGTCCATGGACCTAAATGTTCAACCCCAACGAAGTATAATATCGGTTACCATTATCAGTTATGTTTTGGGCGATTTTTTATTTTGTTGTCGATTTCTTTTTTTTTCTCAGGTTTTAATCAAATTTGGTGAGTTGGTAAAGTTCCTTATTTTAAACAAGGTATTTTTCAAGGTAGGTAATTTTTTTTAGGACATATCGTGAAATTGGGCTTACCATGGTCAGAAGAAGCAACTTTACCAACTCACCAAAGTGTATTGAAATCTGAAAAAAAAAGAAATCGTCAACAAGATAAAGATTGGCCCGTTTACGTCACGACTGAAACGACTTTGCGCCACGAGCGAAGCGGCGAACAACAACTAGCTACGAGAGAGCGGAAGCTCCGAGCGCGGTGCCTTGCTTACTCCTATGGCTGCCACATGGGCATTATAGCGTAGTTGCGGCATACCCGCTTCGCCTATCAATGGAACAACTACCTCCTCACAAGAAGTCACGCAACAACTAGCTTTTTCACCAGCGATTATTTTTAATAATATTATTCTTGCCACAATAAATTTACATGTGAATCGGCGCTGTGTTGAGTAGAAAATAAATTGCGTTTCGTTACCTTTCCACTTTGTTTTAATTAGCTGGTCCCAGGGTTTAATTGAGACGTATAAGTTAATAGTAAATTGCTGTTTAATATTAATTTGGAGGATTTAGAGCTTATGGATCTCGACGGAGATCGTTATTCTGTGATTCCTTAACGTGTTTAATATTTTGCAGAGGTTAACTAAGTTTTTTGCTCCCTTGCGACTTTTAAGACTATTTTACTTTACATACTTTACTAAAGTAATAATTGTAATATACTTACTGTATTTTTTATGACGAAGGAGGCAAACGAGCACACGGATCGTCTTATGGTAAGTTAATACTTATTTCTTAGCAGTTTATGACATGCGTGTGCATACACTCAGTTTTACTCCTAGATGTGTGGCGATGAATCGACCCACGCGCACGTTTTCTAAGATTGCTATCTAAGACTACGGACACGCGCTGATAATCTTAAAACCATGCGCGCACGCCGATTCATGGCCACGCATCACGGAGTAAAACTGAGAATCATAATAATTATACTGCTAAAAAATGACACTTCTGTTTCAAAACGCCTCGGTCTCCCCAAAGGCCATACAAATACTTCTCCTTTCTTTGCATTTAGTTTTAGAGTTAATGGAAGTTCATTACCATTTCAAGAAACTACTTAAGCTTTCAGGCCTGTATTATTAAATATTTATTGCAGCTTACCAGTAATACGATGAAGGTCGTACGGATTTAAAACCTTAACCTACTTCGAAACTGCGCTGCGACATGCTAACCCGAGGATAGGAATATAGCGTGACTTAAAATATGTTTGAAAAATCTATATTTATTTAAGCAGAAAAAGTACTGTTGTTGCTAAACAATTTTAGGGAAAAAATCGTATCGGCGTTGCTGTGCCTAGGCGCTTATTCTAGTGTATTTTGAGATATCGCCAAATAAGAGAAGTCTAAGTTATATCGCCTATAACTGTCATTAAAACGCGATGTATACGATTCGAGCTGAAGTGATATTTTAGGTTACTCCTGGTCTAGTTAAGATTGCGCCTGGTATCCATGGCGTCGTAAACTTAACTCGACTAGGTTTAGTGGTAGAAGTGGCGATATAGTATCAATCAATACATTTATTTTATATAAAACATGGTAAACAAAAAACGCATACACAATATTATTTTATTACATCTGTCTTGTTGCAAAATAACACGTTAACGTTAAACTATGAATATACCACATCCGAGATCTCTCCAACATATTATCAGATAGATCGAATAAATGAAATTAGGGCTCTGATTAAAAGCAAAGCAATTTTATGTATATAAAGATTATTGAAATAGCAATGTCATTATGCAAATCAGAAAAATATATCAGTGTAGAATTGTGGAAAGATACCAATTTATCAAAAATAAATACCCATCGAATATAATTTAAACCATTATTGGAGTTTGCTACGGGTATGTTACTTTAAAAATCATTCATTAAAATACGGACTATTTATATTGCAAGGCATGGCAAACCATACAAAAGCAAATATGATTATTGTTCAATGTTATTAGAACTTATACATTTTCAAATGTAATTTTTTTTTCAGCTTATGATTATGACAAATATATTGATAATTTCGACCAAGTGAATAATACTTTTCCCTGAGTTTTCCATGCTTTCACTGGGTGCAAAATTTTGACAATTTCGAGTAGTTTTGAAATAAATAATATCAATGAAAAATTCAAACTGTAGGCTTTCAAATATGTAACTATATACCAATAAAGGCCCTGTTCTAATTAGTAACGTTGACAATATGTTATGAAACATGTTTAGAAAATAATGTCTAAAATAATCAGCATTTTTGACCGGATAAGGAACCTCAAACTATCGACACCGGAAAACGCCACGGAAAAAACAACAGACAAAACTGCAAGAAACAAAAACTAAATGGCCAAGTCATGCGTTATCGTACAACTCAATCCAAAACAATACAAGCGCCATACCTTCGATATAAAATCGCCTAATGACAACCAAAATTCACTAAAATTTATGTCACGTCGTTTCAAAACCTCGTATCCAGTCTGTACATTGATACTGTTACGAGCGTGGGGTTCGTATATGATAGAAAAGCACAAATTAATCCACTAAATAAAACACTTACTTTATTACCCAAATTACGTACTTACAATTCACACGAACTGTACTTAAAATCCACTAATTAAAACAAACACACTATTTCACAAATTATGCACTCACTATTCACACGAACTGTACTTAAGCGCACTAATCACTCAAGAGTCTTTCTCTCCGATTATCCTTGTACTAGCACTCGTTCGCAGTTAAAATGTAACTAACTCGCGCCGGCCGTCGGCGCCTTATATATCCCGCGGAACCGCTCTGGACGCATTATCCACACATATCGCGAATATTCTAGTAAGGTCCAGAGTGAGGGCCGAGAACATTCGAGGCCATATTTATGTCTCTCTCTAATGGTGCACTCTCTGTCACTCCCTTCTCGAATGTTCCGAGTATAGCTATCTCTTTCTAGTAGTCCTATCTCTGTCCCACACTTCTCGAATGTTCCGAGTATAGCTATCTCATTCTACTAGTGCTATCTCTGTCACACCTACGGGATATTTCGCCATATAACGATTTGTGCTTCAGAGGCCCATAAGGGGTCCTGAAAACGGGTTTTCAGGTTATGGCGTCATCTGATAGAGGGTGCCCTGAAACGGACTGAAAACATGTTTCAGGCGCCTGAAAACGACGGCAACTTGGGTGAAATTTCGATCTTTAGATATGTGATAGAGCATCTTCTGAAACGGCCTGAAATGACTTTTCAGCCTGCTGAAAACGCTTCTAACGCACTGAAAATGACGTTCAAAGTTTTTGACCTAACCTACCGGCGTAACAATACTGTTTTTTTTTTTTTCCAAGCATGTGAAGACGGAAGCCTAATACGGCTGCATCCGCTTACTGATACTGTGATACTAGCTTTGTTTTAAATAGGTAATTGTTACTAAGTGAGTTTTCGTTGTCAACAGACGAAATACAAAGTAATTTTTCACTAAGTACAGTTTTTCATTTCGAACGAAGTGGCTTTCATGTGAAGTTGTTATAATAGTCGGTTATCACCTTTTTTGGAGTGTGGATGTGTCGCGTATAAGGAATAGCCAGTAAAACACACCAGAATGAGTATTACACTTATTTATTTAACTTCAACAATAATCACAGAACTTATTACAGAGATTCACTGTTCACTCTACGCTCGTTCCAACTAGAATACCCCTTACCCGACCAGTTTATCTTTATATACCCTCAATATTCCCGCTCAACGGCCCGCCAGTCCGAGAAACCGCCCTCTAGTGCTGCCATCTATGCTCGACTGTCAAGCCGTTGAGGGTCTATTTAATGAACACAAAATAATAATTAATACAATATAGCAATTGTTGGTTTCAAAATAACAATAAAAATCATAATTTAATTAACTGGAATACCGTCTTATTTTGAAACCTTACACGCGTGACTCAGAAAGGCGTTTATTTAAAAAGGGATTATATCAATTAAATTGTACACTTCGGCCATTTTTTGGAAGATTTGCGCTATCGTTCTAATAAATTATAAGTCATATTTACGCACCCAATTTTTTCCCGGGTGTCTTAGGTTTAAACTTTCTGGAGATATACAGTTAAAATATAATTTATGTAATAACCACAAATTATAACGGGTCTATGAACGATATTCCTTATTTTCCGTTATTTATTTTAATTATGTGTATAAACCGGCAGAATATAAAGTGTCATAATTTAGGTACTTAATCTAAAAATAGCCCACAGTAATATACATAAACATTGTAATAATAAGCGAGATACCGTAATTTAATACCGGTTATTTGTATGTAACAAATACCGGTGGGTACCTGGTGGGGTTCAATCCCTGGTTGTTAGAGTGAGTTAGCGTTACACGGCTTTTTGGACATTATAAATTTAGCAGGTTTTAAAGCCTGTAGTGTATTAAAATATTAAAATACATAATGATGGTTTACTACTCTCATATTCTTGCTCTTCTTAATATACTTTTTCATCCTGCAACTCCCCGCTATCTCAAGGAGCGTTTCACTTATCTCACTTCTGCTCGATCTGCCCAAAATTTGCCCCTTGCCGTACCTTCTTCCGTCTCAAAATTTTATAATAATTCGTTTACTTTTAAAGCTGTCTGTTTATGGAACTCCTTGCCTGTGAGCTTAAGGCGCGCTAAATCTCTTGTTTCTTTCAAAACTCAACTGAAAGAACATTATCTATCCCTTTCATAATTCGTATTTTATTAAAATGGTCCTATTACCTGTTGGGTGAATGTATGTATGTATTTATGTATTTATTGTTTATTATATTTATGTATTTATTTGTTTTTTATGTAGGTATATATTATTATTATTTTCCGATTTTTGCACCGCCTAATAACAAAATCTTATTTTTTCAAGTTCTCCACTACCCAAAGGTTGTCTGGAAGAGATCGCTCTTTAGCGATAAGACCGCCTGTTGTTTACCTCTAATTGTAATTTCTTGCATTGTATTTCTCTTGTATATTTTATGAGGTGTGCAATAAAGAGTACTTGTTGTTGTTGTATTCTTTCAAGTCAAATAGCGTGTTTCGAAACGATACGCGATTCATCTTCATGATGAATTTCTATATAAATATAATAATGAATTTCTATATAATATACTTCTGTGCAGATTTTATAGTACCATTGGGTATTTCATAAACCCCTTTCATGTTTTTTCTATGGAATATATTGATTTTTCATGGAAAATAAAGTTTCCAGTATCTACTTCGCTGAAGTCTTAAGTTCTCATTTGGCAACTACCTTCACCCACCTACTGAGGTCAATGGCCCCTTGGTTTGTAGAGGCTTTTCGGTTGGAATGAAGTCACGGCAAACTTTTCATTTCGTGAGGATACAGTTGAAATCGTAGAATTAAGTTTTATAAATGGAATTTACTGGAGCTCTGACAAAAAAATATATTAAACTAGTTGCGCCGCGCGGTGTTACCCGCTCATCTCACAGGAACACTAAATTTTTTAGGATAAAAACAAGCTTATGAGTTAATCCAGGATGTCAGCTACCTTCATACCAAAATTTAATAAAATTGGGGCAGCAGTTTGAGTGTGTAGAAGTAACAAACACACACATAATAATAACAATAATTAGTTCTCGAGAATGGTCGTGCCACGCTCTATTGGGTTCGATCTATCATCACGGACAGGACTATTGTAGCCAGTAAGCTTGATATCGTGTTGGTAGATCGATCCAAGCGCCAGGCAGTGCTCGTCGACATCACCATCCCGCATGACGAGAACCTCGTGAAGGCCGAGAAGGACAAACTCAGCAAGTACCTTGACTTGGCTCACGAGGTAACCGCCATGTGGGATGTTGACTCGACGATCATTGTGCCGATAGTCGTTTCAGCGAACGGTCTTATAGCGAAGAGTCTCAACAAACATCTTAAGAGACTCTCGCTAGATAGAGGCTGGATCAAAGGTCAGATACAGAAGGCGGTACTCCTGTACACGCCGCGGATCGTCAGGAGATTCCTCTCTGCGGCCCTAACCACCGGTAGCCTGGGCTCTGCCCCGCTGTGTCGGCGGCACCCTAGGTTAGGTTTTTATACTGTATTTGTTTTATAATTACTTTATTGTATTTTACTTTTTATATAAATTTATTGTAAAAAGCCTAGCCTAAGAAACAAGATAAATAAAGGAATAATAATAATTTATTTCAGGTCATAAACCCATAAAATTGATAGTAGGTAGCAGTGGTACTTATTCTATGAGAGCAGTATAATCCGTATAAAAAAATATAAAAGCATAACACACTCACAATCTTCGCCTTTATAATTATTAGTGTGAATTATTTCTACAAACCAAACCTTGAATATAACAAGCTCATTAAAACTTCAAACCACTTGACGATACCGTTTTCAACCCTTTGATACGTAGTTGCTAACTGTTTCATCACAAACAGTATAATAGCTACGATAAATACCGCAAACAATACTTCACAAATAATTCACTTACAGTGAAACAACCACATTAATCAGCTCAAAACTAAATGAATCCTTTGACGAACAATTATCGGACAAAAACTGAACATCAAACGGAATGTGTATGATAAATCAAAAACGGATTATTCTACAGCCCTATCGGACACATCAAAGCTTACTGGAATTGGTCCAAGGGAAAGGTGACTAAGACTTTCCAGGTAATAGCAATTCAAATACAGAGTAAAACATACACAATAGAAAATTAAATTAAAATAGCACAATCAGAAATACAATACTAAACATCCAGTATGTTAATAAAATAAAATTACATAGTCAAATAACAAGTATACAACCATAAAGTCCGAAAATAATACTATAACTAAGTCTAAACAACAGTAAAAACAATTAAAATGCTATGTCAAGTGCTCAAAAATGGTTAAAATTTCAATTAAATCAAATAATGCTTAAATCTAAAACACAAGTCTTAATAATTATTCAAGTAGTTTTCCAAAGTACTCGTATAGGCTGTTATTCTTCTAATTAAATATAGGGCCTTTGTATTAAATAAATGATTTGAGTTTCTTTGTAAATAATCTCAGGTTTTCATTAAATAATGTTCATTATGTTAGCTTCATTAAATAAACATTATACCATCATCATAACCCGGGGTGTTTGGTGCACGAATCACTAACACTAGGCGTCTAGTAGGCGTCAAATCATTCGCATTTCTGTCGCCCTATGATAGTTGGGTCCATTAGTTAAAGATTAATATACCTTGGTTTGACAAGCGGTGGTAGCCTAGTGGTTAGGGCATGCGACTTTCAATCCGGAGGTCGCGGGTTCGAACCCGGCCCGTACCAGTAAGTTTTTCGGAACTTATCTACGGAATGTAATTTGATATTTACCACTCGCTTTTCGGTGAAGGAAAACATCGTGAGGAAACCACCGTAAGCCCAATAAGGCTTAGTTTCCCCTCTGGGTTGGAATAGGTCAGATAGCAGTCGCTTGCGTAAAAAGTAGTGCCTACGCCACATCTTAGGATTTAGGTAGCCGACCCCGATTGAGAATTCATTCCCTACAAAGATATGGGACAAAGGCTAGGAGGATGATGATGACCTTGGTTTAACAATAGGCGTCACCGAAAACCTCGGGGTATTATAACCATGCAGTTTGGTACTTCTTATCTTTTTGCAGTCTTTTACTAAAGAATTGCCAATTTTAACTTTTGTAATTTACGCACGCAGAATCTGTCCAAAAAGGTGAACGGTCTGGTCAAGATTGTTGTATGAGAGCAGAGCACGGCCGGTCATTAACTACTGAACCTTGAGGGAGCCTTTTGTTCAGTTATGTTGACGACGCGGATGACTCAGATTGTAGACCTGCCTACTGAGCCGGCGGTCCCGGGTTCGAATCCCGGCCAGGGAAAATATTTGTGTGATGAGATTAGTATATATTTATCTATATAAGTATGTATATCGTCGTCTAGTAACCAAAACACACGCCTTCTTGTGCTTAATTTGGGACTAGATCGATTTGTATGAGGTTGTCTGATATTTATTTATTTATTATTTAATGTTAACCTATCGGCTGATATTAATACAAAGAAAAAATATACTGCGGTACTAACCGCAAATTCCAAACCCTATCATAGTGAGTGATTAGCGCAGTTTGGTAGGATATTGAATGAATGTTTTATTTGCATGAACATTATGTATGTTCATGGTCATCATCATATCGTCTGGCTTCGTCTACTGCTGCTTGAATCCGTATCAGATGTCTATTTTTAAGTTATGCAGCCAGTCCACGGCTACTGGCGAACGCTTATGGAGTTCCTGTAGGCCCGGGAAAGAGTGAAGCGACCATTTTTCGACGATGTGAAGCAAAGTTTGATCCTGAGCGCCGCAATCGCTTAGCTGAAGAGGTCTTTAGCCCCCATTTGAAAAGATGGTGATTAGACCGCCCGTGTCCTGTACGTTTTTGCATTACGGTACGCAATTTTACACGTCGTTGCAACGTTCCCACATGACAACGAAATGTAAAATAAAAAAAAAATAATTATGGCACTAACGGAAAAATGTTGCATGGAAATTCCAATTCGACTTGATCACGATAGGTTCTTTATGCTTGACTTTTATGACGCCGCCGTTGGCGCATTGCTTAATCAGCTGCCTACTGAGCCGACGGTCAAGGGTTTGAATCCCGGCAAGGGCAAATATTTGTGTGATGAACTCGAATATTTGTGCCTTGGTCATAGATGTTATTTGTATTTAAGTATGTATTTTCCTATTTAAGTATTTTATCGTCGTCTATTGTCCATAACACAAGCCTACTAGAGCTTACTTTGAGACTGGAATTATTTTTGTCTTGAAGGCCGATAGTTTTTTTTTTTTAAAGTACTATTTTGTGCAAGAATTAGTTCAGTAGAGGTTTGAATTTTTCTTGTCCAATTGGAAGTCGAACCACAATCAATTCAACTTGCACCGCTATTTCGGATTCCGACTAGGGCTGCCAACTGTTCCAAGTGGCGCCTTTGATCGCTCGCTGCATGCCAGGGCCACAACGGTTCTTTTGAGTCCTTATGTTGAAAGAGAACCTGGAACGTTTAAGTTATTAAGGTATTCGCGGGTTCTTACTCATCTCGGTGTGCTATTTGTATAACGTTAATACTAGTGACTGTGAGCCGTGGATCTCGTGAACATTTTTCAAACTGGTTGAAATATGTTATTTTACGTTTTTTAACTTTCATATTCCCGCCTATTTTGAAAATCCCGATAAATAGACTTAAAGTACCAAAAAATCACGTAAAATTGTCAGGAACGGTCCGACATGTTCCGAACTCATAATTATGGAGCTGTTCATCAGGAACAGCTATCAGTGCTGCTAGGCGACTCGCGGCCCACTCATTGCAACATTTTCGGCCGTTCCAGACAATTTTTACACGAGTTTAAACAGTTTTCATAGGTAATTATTAAGATGTCTCACGATAGTTTTAACAATATTGCGCATAAATTAACAATATTACGTTATAATTATCGAATCTGCTCACTTAATTTCACGAGAACTGGTTGATGCGACTTCTATAGGAGAACTACTGGAAGTGGGGATATCTGGAGAACATGACATACAAAAGCATTTCTGTCTAAGCTGAAACTGATTCGCTCGCTCGGTCAATCAAATGAATGTGACATCATAAATTTCGTTTGTTCATAAATTGTTTGGCTTTTGATCGACCATGGCTTAGTTTGTTACTAAATCGACTCATACTTATGTATGACTGCCCTCTGATATTTATTATTTTATAATAATAATAATAATAATAATATCCTTTATTGTGCACCACATGAAAAAGATTAATACAAAGAAATAAAGCAAAGTTAAATAGGGTAACAACAGGCGGTCTTATCGCTAAAGAGCGATTTTATCTATCCAAATATCATAAACCCTCCATGATGCGTTCAAGAAACGCACATTATGACCACCATAAAAATAGACTGTTTTGTTAAAACAAATTTCTTAATCTATCGATTTCGATAATATTATTTATTCAAATTTCGAACATCTCTGAAAAACAAAGAAATTTGATTTGACCTCTATTCTAATATTAGTCGAAATGACGTTTAATTCGAAATGAAGTGTCAATTTGCAATCGAATTTGAAAATGTCGCACGTAAGCAAGTTATCGAACGATATGATAGAAGGGCCCGATTCTAGTTTGTCTCTGAATTAAAAAAAAAATAACTATGACAGCTGCCAGAAAACTTCATTAGGATTCCCTTACCGGGTAATATTTGTCATAATGTGCGACTCCTAAATGCATCATGGAGGCTTATGATATGTGGCTAGATAAAGTAGTGTATGTAACCGTACATAATTAGGCATTAAAACACTCGTGTGATGTTATTATGAAACTTGCCTTCGACTCGTTTCATAAACCCACACTCGTGTTTAATACCCTTCATTATGTACAGTCACATTAACTACTATAATATCACTAATATTATAAAAGCGAAAAATTTTGAGTGTGTTTGTATGTTTGTTACTTCTTCACGCTTAAACGGCTCGATCTGGCTGGCAACCTGGATTAACACATAGGCTATTTTACCCGAAAACAATGTAATGTTCCCATGGGATGAGCGAGTACCGCGGGGCGCAACTAGTAATTTATCACGGCCCTATCCCGACTCGAAAATTTCAATGTCATTAATATAAAACCATCGAATATCATAAAATCTATAACTATTTCTACGAAAAATCCCTTGCAGCGGCACTAAAAAACACCAC
Organism: Apotomis turbidana; assembly: GCA_905147355.2. Classification (NCBI taxonomy): domain Eukaryota; kingdom Metazoa; phylum Arthropoda; class Insecta; order Lepidoptera; family Tortricidae; genus Apotomis; species Apotomis turbidana. Next base: position 25,297,436 of record LR990286.1, read on the forward strand.
ACGCGTCAAGCCTGACTCCCAATCTTAATACAGTCGACTATAAAAATACTCGACTATGAAATAAATATGCGATCAATCAGTCGCCGTGCCCGAACTGAATATTTATAACTCAATTAGGCTTGTATGGACCTGTGATTGACAGAGGTCACTACCTGAATAACTGAAGATACCCACAATGTTGGCAATGGGTACATGTATATACGTTTTATGCCCCACTGCGGAGTTTATGTGGACATCAAATATAACACTGGTACTTTTGGAGGGAGGGCCGCAATAGCTAGGTTGTCTGTTATTAGCCTTCTATAAGTTTATAGGTGTAGTTTGACTATTAGGGCAGCCACATAACATATCCAATTTCTGCAGTTTCATTTTGATATAAGTTTTAGCCGTCGATAGTTGGTTTCAAGAAAAAAAATCTTACTTTATAATTTACTAGTTGCCCGCTTGTTCCAGGGGAACTATATTTTTTCGGGATAAAAAGTAGTCTGTGTTAATCTAGGGTGTCAGCTACCTTCAATGCATAATTGATCATCTATTAGAAGGAGTAACAAACATACACAAACACACTCACAAACTTTCGCCTTTATAATATTAGTGTGATAATATTTAAGTATAGAGACATAATACGATAAAATAAAAGTTGCATTGATAAAATGAGGCTTGCTTGGTGGCAAATTAAGGCAAAAAAAATAACTAAGCAACTTAAAAAAAATCAATGCCTCGTGATTGGAATGGGTAGCTTAGCAGACAAAGCGCCCGAGTCGGCCCGAAAGCCGTTGGAGACACGGGTTCGGATCCCAACTGGGTCATAAAAATTTTTTTTTTGCTTCATTACAAACATTTAAATGCATTCAAATGTCAAACTGTCAATGTCAATTTAATAGAGTACGACAATAAGATAAATACTGAAGGAAAGTAGAGAAACATAATAAAATTATCTCGGTCGCGTAACTTTTTTCCCTATTTCGCTTGACATTATAGCCGCTTGACCGATGTGTCGACAATATCATGTTCATAACTATATCCACTATATGAACCCCATTTAGTGGAATTGACAAGTTTTCACTAAAAGGTAAATTATGCCACAATAATTTCCAAAGCATAAACTAACTGTGGTGAGGTTTCGGACGGAAAGTCAAATTTAGTTCCCAGTTTTAAAGTTCGATGTGATATATCATGCAACTAGGTATGTTATTTCAGATCTGTCGAGTTATTAATTGGAATAACCTTGCAATATATTACGTTACCTAATACGTTGCTAATGTCAGGAACCATGAAAGACTACACTTAGGAATGAAAAAAATAATATTGCTTTGCTATTCCGCGATATAATATCGTGCCAGTTAAATTTGTGCTAACCCGTTATACTTATTTGCGTATTTTTTCATGCATATATGCATTTAATGGTCCCACCCTCCCACTACGATAACAAAAATAAATACGCAAATAAATATAACAAACCACCACCAAAATAACAGTACTTACTCGACACGTGTTTCGACCCTCTACGAGGCATCATCAGGGGTTCTCTTATTTTTCGCAGAAAATTGTTACGCCGATTATCACTTCCCAACTCCCGTTTCGCGGAATTTTATTTCGCCGACCTTTCATTAACTTTTGGTCTGTGTTTTATTACGTAAATTTTTAAAACGCCACCTTTCATGTAGCAGAATGTTTTAGTTGGCATAATATACACTTAGTTGTTTATTGTTTACCAAATGTTTTGTTGAGTAGCGTTTCGTTTAGCAACTCCGTTTTATTATTACATCGTGGGTAAGCGCTACCTAACAGAATTCTTGAACATAAATCTACATACTCAGAAGAAAAATTATTGATGTGCATTGCTTCCAATTTGAAAGTGTAGTGGTATTATTAGTAAATTCTTGCTAATTTAATTTAAAACTATTCTAAAAGTAAATTATAAATATATGTATAATATGTTTTTTTTTGTAATACTTGCAAGCAGTTTAATATTACCTTCATGTAAGCAAGCGATATGACGCTCCGCTCGCTTCGCTCGCTCCGCTATCCATGGTCATAAAACAAACCTAACCTAACCTACAGTTTTTGGGTTTTGACCCATATTCCATTTTGTCGCAGTTACTCTTGCTTGCCAGAGTTTCGGCCAACCAAAAAATATGTAAGCATTGGTATGTATCTTTTTCTTATTTGTAACTTGCCTAATGTATGAAAAGGGAACGTTAATTCCATCAACGAAACGTTAATCGTCCAAAAGTTGTTCGACCAAGTGAAAGATTTGACTAATGATTAGTCTGCCAAAAGTTTAGAGGCATAATAATAATCTGCTTTTCAATAATTCTGCCAAGTGAAAAGTTGTCATACAAAAATTTGGTAATCGTTAGTTGTCAAAGTGAAAAGTCGGCGAAACGTTAGTTGGCAAATGAAATTCGGCCAAAAATAGTTCTGCGAAAAGGCAGGATACCATCATCAGGAGATGTTGACGGTCTGGAGTCCGACAACCGAATTGTAACGGGTTAGCACAAATTTAACTGGCACGATATTATATCGCGGAATAGCAAAGCAATATAATTTTTTTCATTAATATGGATTTCCGCAAAGTAACGCCTGATTCAATTAATTACTACACTTAGTATTGTGCTATAGTTGCTAAACCACAATTATATGATTACGCGACACCATTCTTGAGTTAATGGCCCATTACCTGTTTAGGTTTTCTTAGCAATGTTGTTTTCTTGTTTCCTTCTTTTATACCTCAATTCCCAAGGCGAATGGTTTTTACGGTGGCTTAATAAAGACCGTAATTAAACATTCGTATGATGTAAGACATTAAATTTTTAATATGCATACTCGATTACTACACTAGTGGTCAAAGTCACGCTTTACCAGTTTACCACCTCCCAGGCACACGCGATACATAAATAAACTTAACCAGAACATTTATAGCGAGATTAAGCACGAAATGAAATAGTTGGCCTGTCGAGAAGTTGTGAGTGGGTCATGGAAGTAATGTGACCTACGGCAAATGGAGTACCGTTTGCCGTAGGGTTGGTAGAACTTTCCGTGAAATCAATGTATCAGGCACGAACGTGCACTGCTCAATATAGATCCTCCGATTCACCGACTACCCGCAACCCTATTGAAGTCATCCATCGTAGTCACCATTCCAAGACTTTGCTGAAGCGGCCATTTGCCTCCGGGCTACATGGCCCACCCATTGGACTTTCAAGCGTGTTATCCATACTAATATTATAAATGCGAAAGTGTGTCTGTCTGTCTGTTACCTCTTCACGCTTAAACCGCGTGAAATTTGGCATGGAGATAGTTTAAGATCCGAGGAAGGACATAGGATAGTTTTCATTCTGTAAATTATCCCTAAAAAGATTGAAAAGTGAGTAAGTAATTCATGATGACATTGATGACCCTGTAGGAAATGTAATGATTAGACCAAAAGCATAATTGCTCTTACATTTGCTCAGGCGATTTTAATAATCCCTTTTATTAATTAAGGTGATTCAGTGGATATCTAATATCAATCGTGTTGTACGAGGTTGCTTTCGTACTTCCAAGTTCCACGCGGACGTAGTCGCGGGCAAAAGCTAGTTCAGAATAACCCTAATGTCAAGAGTCAGTCAATGATAATGATACCAATATGGTTGGGCACATTTCAATACGCTACTTAACCCATTTTTTTAATATATTTGAGATAAATGACAGAATAAGAAACATATTTTCAAAACCATTGATACAAAGATCAAAGCGTAAAGAAAAATTGAAATGAGATGAATGGTAAGACGTGGACATTAACGCATTCACGTAGAGGTCGCTAAGGTGTAAAACCTTTCAAATAAACAATGCAAAGATCGACACACAAAGCATAAGGAAAAATTCGATAGGTTGCTTGGGAGTTTAGGGTAGCGAAGTGGTTAACGCGCTGGCCCGGCAATCCAGAAGCACCGGGTTTGAATCCCAGTCTTTTCCACCAGGTAACTTATTTTTTATTGTTTAAATAAAAATTGTGGTGTGTACTCAGTTTAAAAAAAAAAGAAGACATTACGTGTTTCATAAAATTTATATTTTCAATTTCAATATGTTCAGCCAACTTCTACTTTAATGAACTGAAAAATATATATTTAGGTTAGATTATGAAAAAAACATTAGTTTAATACCATGTCACATGAGTAAACTAACCTATTGTTTGTCAATTGTACTGTTTTGCAATTATTTATCACTCTTAAGAATTCCAGACTCCAACTAGATCCTTACACAAACCAGGAAGTCTCCTAATCGTCATTTAATTTTAGTGCATTAAATACTCTTTAAATAGAGGCTCTTAAACAACGAATAACTTAATAGTAGAGTGCTACGATAACACGTGTAGAGCTCTACACTGTAGCGCTACGGCGTGCGTAGCAAATTCAATTAACACTCTTGTTCTTTTCCCGCTTAACTCTATTCGAAAATGGCGTATAAACGTTTTATTTTATACGGCACTTACGACCTTTGCAATTTGTTCAGTCGTGTACGGGTCTTATTCAGAAAGTTTCAAGGATTTCGAAAGTATAACACTATTTAGGATAGTTAGAGCTTCGTGAACATTGATGTTGTGAAATGAATACTGGACAAAAAATGCTGTAAGAGCTACATAACGATTAAGTGCGTCAAGATTATCATAAGCAGTTGTTGGACCCCATTGACGATTATAATAGATTTTGGGCAGTTCATCCATTCTTCCCAGTTTACATATTGTGAAGAAAATAATGGTTTCATAAAAAACGTCGATGTTAAGCTATTTTTTTTCTTATGAATTTGTAGAAATCACTTGGACGAGAGAGGAGACTTCCTCGTGCCATTCTTACTGATACTTTCCTTCCCTTTGAACTAAGAGCTGTTCAGTGAATATTTCTTGAGACTATAGCAACGTAGGGGAGACCGAGGGGATTTGAAACAGAGGTGAATGGAAACGACGTCAATTTCTCAGATCTACATCAGTTCGCGAAGCAAGGACGCACACTGCCGTGTTTTTGCTGGTTCAGCAACAGATATAGATAGAAATTGACATTGTTTCAACCCACCTCCGTTTCAAAACTCTACGGTTATATGTAGTTAAAATTGTAAAGAAGGTAAGGAATACAGATGAGTACACTTCTTAGAACATGAGACCCTTCAAACGAAGGGTGAAGAAGCATCTTTCGGGCCAGTATGGCAGTGTCAACTGACATGCCACCGTTGGTATTTGTCAGTTACTATTGCGACTTGGGCTCCCCTTTTTGCTTACCATCAGGCAAAGTGGAGTCACTATATAGTGCCGTTATAAAAAAAAAAAAACTTTAGTCTAAAACCCCACAATACAGTAATTTCGGATTTCATAAAAACAATTCCTTCCACATCAAACGCAAAATTCGTCCCAGTTTAATTAGTTTCATTCGCGCATTCGAGTTGCCAAACTTATAAATCTTTGTGGTTGAACAATTTTAATGAAAGGGCCCGTGCTGAAGGCTGTTGTTAAATTTGAGATCTAAATTATATCCAAAGCGGTGCTTAAGGAGTTAATTCGAAGAATGCCCCGCAATCTCGATAAGCTGAGATTTTATTTAATTAAATTAAATTTTCATTTTAATTACGTTCGTTTGGTGAATTGTAATTGTCATCAACTGTTTTTAGGGTGCCGGGTGGTGAAAAAATCCTTACAAATAATATAGTTTCAAAGATTATAAAATTGTCGCAGGACGCAAAAATACTATACTTAATTTTTATTATAAAATTTTACAAATGAAACGTCTTGACATGAACTTAAGTATAAAACAGTGAATAATAAGTACATTACTGCAGACGCCGGGAAAGAAGGGCTTGCCGGGTGAGCAGGTATAGAACCAGATAGTGATACGAAGCCGGAAAGAATATAATATATACAATAAAAAAAATACACCACAAAAAAAATTTTTGTTTAGCATGTTCATGAACACAGACGCCATGTTTAAAGAAAGTACTTCCCGGCTTAAGGTCTTAAATTTTGTATGAAATTCTTTTACAGTTGGCTCGAGTTGTTCCGCCCGAAACATGATACTTCGAAGCCTGCTCTAACGCACGTTATGACAACATTTCATTGCATGTGTGAGAAAAGGTTTTTGGGAGCTATTTGATTGAAAAACATATACTTGCTTTTTGGTACACGGGTATCTGAGCATACACAGGTTATAAGATAATCTCTACCCGACTACGGAGAAGCAAAAACGTCATAACCCACTTTATGTTCCGCGCGGAAGTAGTTTACGTTTTAGTTGTACGACGTACGTATATTGTATTATTGTCATTAGCGCATACCGCATTAAAGTTTTCAGGGACACGACCTTCAGTTATGAAGTATACGACCAAGAAGATATTGTCATTATATAAAAATCTAAAAAATCAAAAATCAAAAATATATAATGTAGGAGTATGTCCACTAAATTATAACTTCTTGACTTGTGTCTACTTATTTCTTTTTTTCTTTACCTTTTTAATGACCAAATGCTAGTTTCTGTATGGCCTATGGCCAACTGCTACAAAATGCCTTATGACACTAAGTCCGCCTTTTATACCCATTTTTTTGTACTGTGCAATAAACTTTAAAAAATACCATAAATATATACATATTTAAGTCTCTAACACTAGATTAATCCAACGTTGACCTTTGATTTGCATTATGGCCTTAAACGAATGATCTACTGTGAATTTAAACTTTTAAGCCCGGACAAAATAAGCAAAAAACAAGTAAAACTACCCCAAAGGGACGCCACTAAATTCAGACAGGCAATTAAATAAACCACATGTCGTGTATCATATTACAGTCCTGTGCGTTCTTAATTCGACTGTTTATATTCATGGAGTGATCGCCGCCACGTTATCTCGTTAGGGAACTGTGGAAAAAGTTAAGTCGGAATTTTTGGTGTTTTCGCCAATAAAGTTATGTTTTCAGAGTTTCGGTTGGGTTATTGTTCGTTGGTAAATGGGAAGTTGTCGGATTTCATTGCTATTTGTAGAATATTATAATATAATATCATATCAAATATGATACTTACTAAGTAAACGCTTTCTTTTTATATTATTTCGAGGCATTGCAATCCGATATAATTTAGATTCGATTTGTCAGGGCTAGGTCCCTTCACTACATATAATTATTCACCAACACATAATGATTATCCCATTTTATGTACTTACCTACTAGTTTTCTTGTTTCTTTTTTTTGCCTTTCATTTTAATATAATTTCGATCATTTTAATTTGTAAATTTTATTTTATTTCGTTTATTTCATTTTATTCGTTTTTAAATTAATTACTTATAAATTGTTCTTGTGTTTGTAATCTGACATTTTATTTTAATTGGAATTTTGAAGGAATATTATTGAAAATTTGTTTTAACGTCTCATTAATTCTCAATTTATTTAGTTATACAATTTTAATTTTACAATTTTAATCTTTTTATACAATTTTAGTTTGACAATTTTATTTTATTTTCTTTATTTCATTTTATTAGTTTTTAAATTGATTACTTATAAATATGTTCTTGTTTGCAATCTGACATTTTATTTTAATTGGAATTTTGATGGAATTTTATTGGAAATTTGTTTTAAATGAATGTATGGATCATAGTTATCTGCAAATAAAGTTTTTTTTTATCAATGTCCCAATTCACCGACACATCGCAATGTGCAAAAGATCGAAGTAACGTTTTAAAAAGTGAGTCAAACTGTTGCACAATAAGAAATAATATGCAAAGGAAGCGTTCTGTAGAAACCTATTCGCCAGTAGTTCGGCATCAAGGAAATTCCTTGACAACCTGCATTAACATTTGCTTACCTGCTGTATGAGTTATGATTACTTTTAGTATCTCTATTTGACCCTATGGTTAAGTGGTAACTGGCATTAAATCTGCTATTTGTACTGATTTTTTTTTGTGAGAACGCTGCTAAACAGTCAAACAGGAATCCCGAGTTATTCAAACGCCTTGCTTGTTTATTTTGAGTGCTGAAATAACACCTAACAGCAGCAGATCACGTTAAAACGACTTTTATTTTAACACTCGTGACAACCAAATCAGCATCCGACTTTAAAATGAAATCAAAGAAAGTCAATAACGATTCGCGCTAGAAAATTAAATTCAACTGTGACACAAAGAAGATAGATTAACGTGGAAACGTCCGAGTAATTGTGAAAAATGCGAATCGTTTCCGAACAAAAATAAAGACTTCAAACAACCAGGGCTAAGCTTGTTGACAAATCGGAAAACCAACTTTAAAACAATGGCGGCAGAGTTTTCCTCCGAACGGCGGGGAACGGTGTTAGGATTTGTATTCGTGTGGAATCAGTGGATAAAAGAGTGGTGTAATTCCTTTCTATGTGAAACTGTAATATAGTCAGGGCCGAAAAATGGCGGAAACACGACGAGTGAGCGTCACTACGGGTCAGGGATTGACAGTCATGGAAGTGTCACGAATGCAGAATGGCGTGATTTAAAAGCTATTCATGTAAGACCTTTTTCAATAGTCACACTAATATTTAAGAGGTGAAAGTTTGTGAACGTGTTTGTGTGTATGTTTGTTACTTCTTCACGCTCAAACAGCTGGACCAATTTTGATTTTTGGTATAAAAGTAGCTGACACCCTGGATTAACACATAGGTTACTTTTTATCACAAAATATTTAGTGTTCCCGTGGGATGAGCGGGTAACACTGCGGGGCGCAGTAGCAACAAGAGAATTAAATACGTAGTAGTATTTAGGTATACGTCTATTAAAGCGGATATACTTGGGAGATACTTTTATTCAGCGCTGGACTTCATTCGGTTTCATTCTGTTCACAATAATGTCCTTATTATCTTCAGAAAACGGGAGTATTCAAATTCATAATGATCAAAAAATAATAAACTTTATTATCTAAGTATGCCTCGAGGGCACTTTTACAAGAGTCTACCATCTTTTTCTAAAAGGAGAATAAATCCAAAATAATTAAGCCTGATTTGTCATTCTAATACTGTTACTATTTATTTTAGTTATTAGCTAACTATTTACACTTTGAAATCTGTACAGTAAAAAATAAAAATAAATCTTCTTTTGACTTTCACAAAGTCCGTAAAAAATAAAGATAAAACAGCCGAGACCGTTTCATTTGAATCAAAGCAATATGTTATGCTGTGAACATTCCAAAATAAAAACGCAAAGGCCTTTCAGCGTCCTCCACTATCAAACTCACCTTCAAAGTAACAAAACCCGAGTTTAAAGGCATTTTTCACTAATTTGCAAAACGTCTAGAATTTCAGAAGGCCGTTCGTTTGTCTGAGCCAGTACCGCTCTAAATGTTTGAAAAGGGAGCCCATTTCAACCGAAATGCAGCTTAATTAAAGTTTAGCCTTGCTGTTGAGAGGGAATGGGCCCGGCCTCATAATTTATTCCTGTGGGATATAATTCGGTTGGATTTAGTAACAACCGGGAAGATGTTGGGATTTATGGACGGGTATCGATTCGGGTTTTGTTTTACAACGACTCTGTGATGACTGCTGAGGGTCGGCTTGAATGAGGGGGATATATTTGGACCCGAATGCGTTAAATACGGGCATTCAAGACGTTGACAGGTCTACTTATGCAAGGAAGGATTGGCTTGGATCGACGACATTTTTGTTGAAGTATTTAAAGTATACGCACAGAAGCTTGACGCTAAGACATGCGCTGTGTCCACGTGACGTTTTCTGTATGGGTGTGTAATAATGATGGCTATATGTTTAACCGAGTACAAAAAAAGAGGTTCTCAGTTTGACCTGTAAGTAGGTATTCAAACTTTTGATATTATTTCTAAAAGTATAATCACTTAAATCATACCTACCTTATAAGCTTTGCCCTTCATCACTTTTTTTTCTGTAACATTATCATTATCATTAAGTAAGTGTAGTAAGTAAATACTTATAGATACATACAGAAATCTATGTCTTAGTGAGAGCTGTTGAGGAGCAAGATATGTTAATTTCATAATTGATATATATATAATAATTAGTTATTTAATAAAGTATATCATAAAAACATTAGGTAATTTAATAATTTTAGTGGATTTAATTTATGTACGTGTTAAAAACATTTGATATAACGTTTATCTCCGCAAGATATTCTTTTGCGGCTCTGTTGACTGGGCTAATGACCTATGTTTATGACAGTTTAAGTAAAGCCACAAATCATGTGGCATTGGACTTAATAGTTAATTTTGACAAAGAGGTCACCAAAGCAAATATGACAAGAAAAGAGGAAGAAAATGCAGACAATTTACACCCATTCAACTTTTTCCCTCAAAGTGCTGTTTCAAGATAATGTAGGCAAAAATAAAGCAACACCTCTGCAAAACGTTCCAAAGTACTTTCCAGAATTCTAGACTGCAAATGGTGTGCAGAAATTCCGACAGCGATCCTCTGGTACAAATGACTTCATTTTTCCTAGTAACATAGAAGTACAACGCTAAAAGCGTTCAGGCATTTCATAAATGGCATTATTCCTATGGCTTAATAACTTGCGAAGTACAGGGGACGATAGAAGTGCTTATGATGAAGGATTTTATATCAACGATTAGATTTCTCTAAATTTGAATTATTTTTATGACATTCTACTTTGGCAATGATGGGCAAGCAAACTCAGGCAATTATAACCCAGTTTTGTGATATGTAGTCAAAAATGGATGTTTGAGTGAGAAATTCTGTACAAATTCAACGTTTCTAAAACCATCTGTCAGTATTTTTGCAGTTTGGTCGTCTTCTTGATTTGTCAGTATTATCCAGGTATTATCGTATGTCGTGGTTCATCATCAGTCACGACGCGTCAGAAAATAGAATCGCGACCATTTTCAAAATTATGTTAACCTGCTACGCATCTAAATTCCTCGTGTACCTACTTTTATATGAGATGCATTAGTGTAGTTTCTAGCTAATGTTCCAACTTAAAATTGAAGGCAGCTCTAATATTTTCACTAAATCATCATTAAATTGTTGTCAATAAATTCAAGCAGTCAAAAATGTTTACTGAAAAAAATTTTTAACAAAAAAAAGAACCGACTTCAGTAAAACTAAAAAGCCGAAAATAACCCGTTCAAGTACAGATTACATTTGACTCACCCTTTGAAATCGATCCCAAACCACTCAGTTATTATATTTATATATTAAAGTTTACGTGAGGTTTGGCACCGACTTCAAAGGGTGAGTCAAATGTAATCTGTACTTGAACGGGTTATTTTCGGCTTTTTAGTTTTACTGAAGTCGGTTCTTTTTTTTGTTAAAAATTTTTTTTTTCGCTTTTTAGTGATTCATATAAAATTACTTATGGCGGGGTGATCAGGGAGGTCTTGAAGATGATGACTGCCATATGCAAATACTTAAATAGTTTTAGAAAATACATGAAAAATATTATGAGTGCCTATAAAATTTCAGGAATTCCTTCGATTCCTCATGGATCTCGTCATCCGATCTTCACCAAAATTTTATGGGACCAACCTTGAGATGTCTATTCATGAACCTAAAAAGAATTTTCCAAATCGACTCATAAATGACGGAGTTATGAGGTAACAAACATTAAAAAAAAAAGAAAAAAAAAAAAAAAAAACATGCAACCGAACTGAGAACCCCCTCCTTTTTTTGAAGTCGGTTAAAAATAAAGAAAACAGGCAAACATTATGAATCTTTAAAACATAACATGGAGAGTGAGATAAAATTACATTAAAAACAAACAGGGTAAAAAATAAAGTATAAAATATTACTTATTATTATTTGCATTCCGTCTATCACTGTACCTGATGGTATGAACTGAAATAAATAACAGTGTGTCAAAGCACCCGTTTCTTTCATTAGCATAATTACCAGTCATTGCAGTGGACGTGTTCGCATAGATTATTGTACAACACGTTTCTAAATTCGAAACTCGAACTGTAGTACAGTCCGGGAAGTGGAATGATTAACAGGTTAATTTGCTTCTTCATTTTTTCGCATTACCATATGTCATCGCGTCGGAGAATAATAACACGACCAATTTCAGGATGACGTTAACCTGTTTAGCATTCAAACTCTTCGAGTGTACATTATTAAAATGTAGATATAATAATAATACAGCCTTCTTGCAGTAATTCAATTATGATTTATGTAAATAAATAAATAGATATCGGACAACCTCACACAAATCGATCTAGTCCCAAATTAAGCTCAAGAAGGCTTGTGTTATGGGAACTAGACGACGATATATATATATATATATTTATCTATATAAGTATCTATATACTTATATAGATAAATATATACTTAAATTCATAGAACCATGACCCAAGCACAAATATTCGAGTTGATCACACAAGTATTTGCCCTGGCCGGGATTCGAACCCGGGACCGCCGGCTCAGTAGGCAAGTGTTTACAAACGGAGCCAACCGCGTCATGTTGAAATATAGCCATGAGCAACGATTTATACTACAGCAGGGCTGGCATATGTTGTTGCGACTTCGCTTGTCGTGCGACTTAGCATCACCCGTCTTGCTCGCACGGTATTGAAATGAAAGTGACCGGGAGTATTTGTCGCGCGTCAAATAGTCGCGATTCACAGTTATGATAGGCGTACAGGCCGGAATAAGTAGTTTTTTTTATTTATTTAAGCTTAATTAAGACATCGAAAAAAAAAGCCAATCTAAATCTAAAATGTCATCTGTGGTGTCCCTGTACATTGTTTCCTCGCTGAATATTCGTTCTGTATGAATGAATATTTAAAATTCGTTTCATATTTTAAAGTGTATCGAATAAATCATTGTTTTCAAATGCTTTTTGAACTCAAACCATGAACGTGTAAAGTTTTCCCCACCCCTTCGATTATTTAATTGTTGTTTTGGCTCCGCATATCAAATATCATGAATATCGGATATAATTGTTTAATAACGGCTATTATTTGTGGGGCAGTCAATAATTACTCGGACTGCCCGAGTGCTTACATGTCAATAATAGCTGTATTCTGTACACAGGGTGTATTTTATTATGTGTAATATACCACAGGTGTTTTAAGGGTTAATTGTCTTTCATTTCTATAGTTGGATTAAATTATGGACTCGTTCAATAACTCTTTTTCTGTTCGCAGTGTTTTTTATGGTGGTGGAGGCGGTATGAATAAATTTTAGACTTTTGATCACGATCCTTTACAAGCTTTTATTTTGTTTCATTTGTCCCATGGTCTGTCCACCTGTTTGTAATCAAATCTTGCAAGTTAAATTTGACCCACTTTCCGAAGAGTAATAAAAAATTTGGTATACATAAATACTTCTTAACTTGGATAATACAAAAATAAATGGTGCAGTCGAGTTCATTTACATCCATACACTTACGAGAACAAAAATATCTGAACAAGATTTTATGCTCCTGACAATAGATTCGTGTTCAGATATTTTTGTTCCCGTAAGTGCGTAGATGTAAAGGAACTCGACTGTACATCAGACTAGTTCTGTGACTTCTGAGGTACCTCAGAAGTCACAAAACTAGTCTGATGATCAAAATGGATCCTCTATATAAATAAGTCCTCATAGGACTATAATTGACTCCTAGAATTATTTTTCGTCGAATTTTTAATTTCGCCGAAAAGTCATTTCGTGGAAAGGATTTTTCTTTGCAACCGTAAACTATTTGAGATTGTTATAAAATAAAACAAACCTAACCTAACCTTATCAATAGGATGATAAATTGCAAGAATTATGAAAAATGTATGACTACGGGGGATTAAAATTCTGCGAAATAATTTTTCGGCCAAATGAAACATTCGACGAAATAAGTTTCTAGGAGACAAAGAGCTCCCATTGTTTATACATATACAATAGACATGTTGACTAAATTTTTTTGAGGATGTCAATCGATTCTATTTTTTATTGTGATCAAATGTCTAAAAGGGACTGAATACACTTAAACTGTTTTTTTTTCTTTGTTTCGTGATATCGATACCTCCTACGTATACTGATACAACTGACATTTTTACGATTTTCGTTTTTATGCATATTTAGGATCAAAATACTTATATCTACATGTTATAAAATTTTCATGACAAAATTACTGCTAGTTTTCGAAATAAAGTGACGTATACTGATAAAACTGACACCGTTTTTTAATTTAGAACATCGTATACTGAGCTAAGTCACTTGTACCACTGTACGCAGTACACCTATCGGGGAAGGGCGGCGCGGGCGTGGTACAAGTGGCAGTTAGCTCAGTATGCTTGCTCGTCGTCGTTGCGGACGTAAGATGTCCAGAGGGCGTATAGTGATGCGCGACGGATAGTCGATGCGGCCTACGTCTTTTCTACCTACTACGTATCAAATTAGGCTTACTTTTGGTTATGATACAGTTTTCTCCAATCAGTACCGATGGTTGTTTGGAGTACAATAATAGCTATATGTCCCCATTGCCTACGGATAAACCAGTCATCACTAGCGCTAATATCCGTCTGGGTTTCCCCAGATTTGTCCTAGTTTGAGGCCGTCCGGGGGAAAATAAAGCAATTATTTTTTTAATTTTATTATTTTCGGGGAAAATGTGAGTTACGCCAAATGTCCGGGTTTTTAAGTCTTTGTCCATGTTCGGCGAATTTAGAGATGGCAGCTGCTTAGTTGGCACGACAGGCAATCGTAAAATAAAATAGCAAAAAAGATGTCGGTAACTTGTAATTTAAAAAATATTATGTGGATCAACGAACAAAGAAAGTAAAAATCTAATCATGAATTTAAATAAAAATAAAAAACGGGAAAAACAAGCCAAGAAAACAAATAATAAACATGTAAGATAAAAATTACGTTAAATTTTAGTGTCTGAACGGTTTATTTTTATAATAATAAATAAATATTAAGGGGCCAACTTACACAAATCGACCCAGTGTCCCAAGCAAAGTAAAGCTTGTACTATGGGTACTAGACGACGATATATACATAATTTATAAAGTACATGTACATAGAGATAACATCCATGACCAGGAATAAATATTTATTCAAGTTCGTCACACACATTTTTGCTGGCGGAAGTTTGAATTTCATTGAAATGTATAATTTGTGCCTGATACGACACGAAAGGTGAACGTCGTGTCGTATCAGGCCGTCAAGGAGAGAGCTCAAGATAGAGAAAATTGGAAATTGCTTCACCGACAAGAGCTTAGCTCTTAAGTTTATGATGATGATGTATAATTTGTACAAGGAGTGGTTTCATTCTATCAAATACGAAGCACAATGTTAGTCTGTTCGACAATACCGTGATATTTTCAGTCGAAAGCCAAAAGTTCGAATCCCGGCCGGGGCAAATAATTGTGCGAATATTTGTTCTTGGGTCATGGATATTATCTATATATGTATTTATATACTATGTATATCGTCGTCTAGTACACATAGTACAAGCTTTGCTTAGTTTGGGACTAGGTCGATTTGTGTAAGATTGTCCCTTAATATTTTTTTTTTTTTTTTAAATATTAAGTTGACGCTTGTCACATTTACGAGAATTTGAAAACACCTACTGACAAACAAACACCCAAACACATTGACACATGGAGGAAAGACACTTGAAATTAATAGGAAAAAAAAAACTCAAACTTAACAAAGAAATGCGACTGCTGTATTCGACCTTCAAAAACCTTGTCATCTCCTCACGGTAATATAAGCGTGTTTTATTAAAAAAAAGACTTAAACTGTATAATTTCACAGCATTTGGTTTGGGAATGCTACTTGTTAGGTACTGTTGACATGACTAAATGACAAATTATTTGACTTAATTAAATTAATACTTCAAGATGATGTAGATGAATTCAGGTTTTGGTCTGACAATGGTGATGGACAAAATAGGAACCGGAATCTACTATAAATAAATGTTAACCCTTAACCACCTACCTCCCGTCTCGCAGACTCTTTCAAAGCTAAAATTGTTTACATACCTATGTGCGAGTATCCTACAAACGTTTGTGTCCTTGTACCTTCTCCCCTCCTACCTCAGTGCCGCGTCGTCGATCGACAAGGTCGGTCGTGTACGCATTTAATTTTGGTGAGGATATTACTGTCTCCGACCGTCTCTGAGACGGGTGGTAGGTGGATACGTATTTTTTCTTAAGGGTCTCGGAGACGGGTGGTAGGTGGTTACGTGACTAATGCATACTTTTTTTCTTTACTTAGCCGACCGCTTAGTCAGTTTAGTAGTGATTGGAAGTACGAAAAACCTGTTCTACTTGTGACCCGAAGAAAAAACGGGAACCAGTACGTATGTTTCTAATGCAAAGAAACGATTTGCCTAGAATGTGCAAACAAACTTATATTCACTGCCGCGAAAAAATCGAATAAATTAGTGGTTTGCAATTTTATAAAAATATTACCTTTATTTTAACGAAATTTATTGATTTAGCATTGTTAATTATTGAATAATTAGAAATAATTACTTAGATCTGTATATAAAGTCCAAACTTTTGTTGATCTCACCTTCCAAATGATATATAGTTCCTTTAGTAGAAATAAGGACTGTTGCCATATGATTACAGCAAAAAAATGTTTTGTTAATGTTTCCAGAATGATTAATAGCTTAATAAATATTTTAATATGTCTATATTGCCATTATTATTTTAAACTTCCCATCTGATCTATAAAATTTAACATATAAGGCCGACATTATGTATCCGTCCTGGGGACGGGAGGTAGGTGTTTGTGTGACTAAAGAAGCAGGTAGTTAGTTAAGGGTTAAAACAGTAATAATGTTGATAATACCGCTGTAACAAAGACAAAAAACACCATTCCCTAAATGCGGATTGTGAATGCGAATGTGATTAAAAAGTAATTTGCTTAAATATCCTAAATACCTACCATCCTCTGAACTTACTATATTGGACATAACATACAAAATAACCTTAACAGTATACTGGTACATAACGGATTCATTCAGGCGTATACTGGTACAAGTGACAAATCAGATGAAACTAACCGATCAGATCCATCCAAACACGAGCTTTGAGTTTGTTTATATATCTAATAAATGGTACATGTCGCATAATAGTCATAATAATAATATAATTATCCATATTCATCTAATCATAGTTTACGACGTATACTGGATCAAGTGGTAGTTGTCTCAGTATACCCGAAAACTAGAACTCGTAAATTTCACGTATACTGGTATAACTACCTTTTTTACTAAAAGTACAATTAATTTTGAAATTGTAAATATGTAGATTTAAGGAAAATATATTCATAAGAAGTATTTGAAAATTTCATTACATTATTTCAACGTATGAGTTAGTTATGGCACTTTATACCTTTGAACAGCCCTCCTGTAAAATCGTGATTTTGCACTTGTATCAGTATACGTAGGAGGTATCGATATATTGAGCTAATTTTATTTATATAACAGTACAGTACGCTGTAGAATTCAACATCAGTCAACATGTCTACTATACACGTAACGAGACACCCAAACTGTAGAGAATTAGCACGGTAGGAAAATTTATTAAACCATATTATATTCATGTGATTAGGTAAAAACTGTTTTATTGTTATAATATGTGAAATTGAGTAGGGTAATTTTCTAGTGATTTTCTCGCGTTAATCAAAAACATTTAGCGGACACCATTTATAGTATCGTGTTAAAAACGTATACAGTTGAAAGGTAAACGTTAATGCGGCCGATAATATCGGCACGCCAACTTTATTGCCTTTGTGCGTCCAGCTGCAATAGTTTTGACCTGAAAATGAGACATATTTGGGAAAATAACTGAAATAACTGGCTTAATTAGGTTCTTTGTATGTTTGTTTATATTATTCTGCAGAGGTGATAATCTTTATTAAACGATAAACCCTTCACCATTGCGCCATTTGGTAGGAGAAGAAAAATTCAAAGCATATACATGCATAAGAAGTGTCAACTTTTAAATAACACAACTCTCAATGGATATTTTAAAACACTCCATAGACGTCTAAAGCCGTGTACACACGAACGAACCAAAACATAGTGAACACGAACCATCCTGTTGTGTTCTATGTTCATTGGTTTATTTGTTCATCCGTACCTACACGGCGTAAGATTATCATTGGTTTTAACACATTTTATTGGACTTTCAAACAAATTCTAGACAGCAAATATATCTAAAACTAGCAAAAACATCACCCAGTAATACAAGCACATTGAAATCGAAAATGAACCCTCCATTTCCCAAGACAAAGGCTCAACAATACACCGATTACGAGAATAATAAAATATGATCCTCATACATAGGAGTATCATGAGAGGCTAGAACCGTCTGGCATCCACCAGAATTCTAGCTTCAACTTACCAAACATTAAACACGCTGATTGTAAGAAAATAGACTTTAAATATTACTGTTAAAGCGGTTGTTGATGGTAAAGTTACCGTGGTACGAGTTGCACATTTGGCACGGCCCCAGCAGAGATTCTGCTTCTAGAGACAAATCATTGGGAGAAAACAGATTTGTGCTCGAGCCGCCGGCCTCTTTATGTGCGAAACATCGTTTGTTATTGCTGTTTGCTTTGCACTTTTGTGGCGTTGTCGGCTAAGGTTTCTTGAGGAGCCGTCAACTGTAAGCAAAAAAGCCAACAAGTAACTAAAAATTTGGCAAGTGCGAGTCCGACTCGCGCATGAAGGGTTCTGTACCATAATCTATAACAAGTTTGTTGTATGGGAGCCCCCCTTAAATATTTATTTTATTTTATTTTTAGTATTTGTTGCTATAGCGGCAATAGAAATACATAATCTGTGAAAATTTCAACGTCAAACTATCACCGTTCTTGAGATACAGCCTGGTGAGTGACGGACGGACGGATGGACGGACGGACAGCGAAGTCTCAGTAATAGGGTCCCATTTTTACCCTTTGGGTACCGAACCCTAAAAAAGTAGCAAGTGACTTAAAACCCGGCAAGTGCGAGTCGGACACGCATGGTGAAAGTTCTGTACGATCTAATAAAAAGATAATTCTTTTCTTATTTGGTAGATCATAGTTTCGAGGTGGCCCCAAATATAGTTTATCGAAAGTGATAACGCGATTAAAAAAGAAAACAACAAAATATATACCCATTTTGGTTATTGAAGTCGGTATTTTTTTTGTGAAAACCTTCCTTTACAAATTACAAAGTACTGTACAAAGTCCTACAATGGATTGCACTTTGTGGCGAGCAGGGGATGTCTTTATTCAACAATGGACGAGGATGAACGATTAATTTTACAAAGTCAAGATTATATATGATTATATTATTATAGATATATATGCTAAAATAAGCTTTCTGCGCAAAGGCCTTCCACGATGCCCACGCACTACAGAAAAGTAAATTAATTTAAATATTCCAATCATTATGAAACTCGTAACGGATGGGCCGGGTTTGCTTGGAGAATCGATATTTAATAACCCAGCGTTCCAATGTTCTGTTGACACACGATGGCCGGATATCATTAATCATGGGAGCTGTTCATTTTGTAATTACACGTCAATACTACGGCCAATTGTTCTCTAGGTTATTCGCTTAATGATTTCTTGTGTTTACAGGATTTTCATTAGCTTCACTAGCTACCTACATATAATATAGTTAATCGATTAAAATAGATGCTACGTAGGTTAACGGTTCACTAAATCATTGCAGAATTTTTTTTCACCGAATATTTCATTTTGCAGATTTGTTATTTCATAGAACGCTTTTTCCTTTGAAACCGTCAACTGTTTGGGATTGTTATAAAACGAACCTCACAAAACCGAACCTAATCAATACGATGATATTTGTAGGAATAATGAAAAATGTATGACAGAGGAACAAAAATGTTGCATCATTTTGTGGAAAAGAGACAAACCACGGACGGTATTTATAGTAAAGCCACAGATAGCATATTTATGGCCCTCTCCTTCGGTTTAGGCCACAAACACTGGGACATTCACTAATTCACCGCCCTAGGTACGTAATGTACTAAAAATGCCAATCAAATATGATTGTTTAAAGGTTGTTTTTTCTCACCCTTTTCGGACTTCCCTTAGGCAAAAAGTTTTAATTTCCCCGTAGATTTATTTATTTGACTGCTACAAAAAGTATTTATTAGTGGAGCTACAAATGGCTCGGTACCATGATTGATTTACTTTTCGCATTGTATTCCACAAAATAAACTGTAAAAGCCCTTGAACCAATTAGAAGGGCTTGCTTGAAGCGTTGATATTTCCGTTAATGTGGTCTTAGTTGCCACGATAATGCATTTTTATTTATATAAATAAAGTACTCTTTGAAGTATTCGTCAATGGCGACATGACAATCGGTTAATGAATGAGACCAGCTCGTCTAGCACAACTATGCTTTGCGAACAGACTAACGACAGCATTTTTGTTCAAGCTGAAAAGGAGCCGTTTGGTTGGCGATTCGCATTCGCTGTGTCAATCACATATTTTGTCATTATGAAATCTTTATAGTTGTCAAGGCCAAGATGCCCAATGTCTAAAAAATAAATCAACAAAAAAAACTTCATGTATTACTTGAAAACATTTCACGAGAATCGCCTAGAGCTCACATTTGAAACAGCCAAAATTCCGATCATCTGGAATTCGGACATACTAAAGAATTTTTGTCCAAGCTAACAACAGCTCGTCGCAATCGCTTCGAACGCTCAGTGATGCAAAAAACAGGGAGGCTCTCTCCAATTTTCAAAATTCGAACTTCGTATCATGCCGTCATTCAAATATTGTTTGAGATCAAGAGGGATGACATGATACAAAGTTAGAATTTCTATCTTCGGGCCCATGAGTATCGAAACCGACGTCCTCAACTAGAACGCCGGCCCGCCCCGGCAGCATGACGCGGTACAAAAAGCTATCAGAGCTAATTGTGTGCCAACGAAAAGAAAATTTTCGATGGAAAGCGCAGATCGGCCGATAAGGGCCCCATTATACGAGTCGAAGTGTTCCCAACTCGGTGCATACGAACTTTCTTAACAGCTTTACCTTGTTGGGGTTGAAGGCTGTATTTAGTAGGCTTTGTGCCCCCGTGGTTAGGAAGTATTTTTATGCATATTAGGAAGTGTTCGAATTTGTTGTAAGGTTTTGGTACTGATTAGAGTATTGTTGGGTATGCACTTTTAAGGATAACGGCAGAATAGCAGCAGAGCAGATAGCTAAAAGACTAGTCGATACCACGGACGACCGAAAAGCTGGCAGTTACCTCGGTCAACGTATTAATACTACGTTACTTAGGCGTTATCCAAATAGAGGTAAATTGTATTTTTTAAGGTTCCGTACCCAAAAGGTAAACCCTAATATTACTAAGCCTCCGCTGTCCGTCTGTCACTAGGCTGTATCTCATGAACCGTGATAACTAGACAGTTTAAATTTTCACAGTTGATGTATTTCTGTTACAAACACTACTGAATATAATACATATTTAAGGGGCCTCCCATACAACAAACGTGATCGGTTGCGTTAACTTTGCACCTCATTTCTATCCGCAGTCATACATACCAGGTGCAAACTTAACTTAACCCGACCAGTTAAGATAAGTGTTTGTACGGAGCCCTCGGTACGCGAGTCAGAGTCGCACTTAGCCGGTTTTTCTTTATATTTTTTAAGATAAGTATAAATAGTATATATATTTATATAATCCTCTCGGTAACCATACCTACTATGTCAAAATACCCACTAGCCTTCTGAAACAAAATTTCAGCTCACAAAGACTTTTCTAGAAAAGTCGGGAAGCGGCAATAAAACTCAAGACGTGCCGAGACAAGCATTGTCCAGACCAGAACTTTGTAGCGTTTCCTCTTAAATTCAACTTCAGGGATGAAATGTATTTTTTTCTTCGGCATTAACTTTACCAGAAAATGGAGCGGGCTAGCTTATAGGTAACAATGAGTTTTCCCTTTATTTTGCGTCTAGTAAGTAGCGAATTATTATTTTATATTTACTAAATTTTATTCATATCGTAAAGCGGGTTAAACTCATTTTTCAGGTACGGAACTACCCGACATGTTTCGAACTCATATGGAGTTCTTCATCAGGGACAGCTATCCATATCCATCTGCGCAAAACCACTCCACTAAGTCTGCCCATTCTGGAAGATTATTGCTACATTGATTTTACTTTAATTTTGAAGATCTGTTTGAATCATTTGCGGTGCGATTACATAAATTATTAGCTACGCGGTGTTACCCGCTCATCCCACGGGAACACTACATTTTTTCGACATAAAAAGTAGCCTTTGTGTTAATCCAGGGTGTCAGCTACCTTCATACCAAAAATCATCAAAATGGGTGCAGCCTTTTGAGCGTGAAGAAGTAACAAATATACACATAATAAAGACACAAATACACTCACAAGCGAAAGCCTTTATTATATTAGTGTGATATATTATTATACAGCATAAAAGGACCATCTCTTGGTTGACTGGATTATAATGGTCTGTCCTTGGCGCATTATATGTATGTAAACTCCGCATTTTACAAAGATATAAAAACTGTAGATGAGTACAAAGGCCAAGGGGGTTAATTCGACCAATTTAAGAGATGATGGAGATCTCTCCATTTCATCGCCATCCGGCACGACAAGTGGCGATATCCCTAGAACATCGCAACTTCGTCAATCCGCGCTTAATTTGCGTTTCCTTTGTATGTGACGGCATAAATAACAGGTGCATTCTTTAACTTGACCTTGTCGTGCGTGAAATTAGTCAGTTTCGTTTCCTTCAAATCAGAAATTCATATGCATGAATAGCATTTTTGACAATCATTGTCGCCTTCGTATTTCCAAAGATGAGATGAGATATGTCACTTGAAGCTCTTCGCATTTTAATGACAGTTCAAAGGCGATATCACTGTAGTGTGTCTAATAGAGTTTCGACGTTTTGCGATGTTTTAAACGGCATTCACGAATTAGGTCCCAGTACCCTTACAATGAGTTTACGAAAGCGTAAACGATGTGTATCGAGAATCATAGTTCTAGGAAGTAGCCGCTAGGGGTGGATACGGAAACGATGAAAAAGCTTAAATAGAAATATGGTGGAGAAATCTCGTTATGTCACTATGAAACATTTGATTGAGACATTTATAACCTTTGTACTAATACTATGAAGACCGGTTAACATTTTCTCGCCGTTAATGAAGAGCTAGTAATCATTTTTATATAGACACAAAGATCAATACGCAAAGAAAAGTTAAATTGTATTCATATGAAGTCCACACTAGGATTCGAACCCGGTTCTTTTAGATTTCCCACTACGCGGGACGTAAAACTTTAGTCAAATCACGGACGATGATTCGTAAAGCATTAGATCGCATATTTATCTCACCTGCGATCTGAGACATATACAAATTCACCGTTCTAGGTATGTAGGCAAGTAGCGTAGAATTATGGAATGAAAGATTTGGTGTGATTGATGTAACGATCTAATAACTCAGTTGGGAGAGCACTACACCGGAAACGTTAGGGTTCGCAGGTTCGAGTCCTGCTTAGATTGTAGTAGATCACATTAAATTTTTAATTCATAATTTACTATTGTGTCAATATTTATAATATACTTTGACGACGTGGTTGGCTCAATTTGTCATCACTTGCCTACTGAGCCGGCGGTCCCGGGTTCGAATCCTGGCCAGGGCAAAAAAATTGTGTTCTGATCTCGAATATTTGTGCTTGGGTCATGGTTGTTCTATGTATTTAAGTATAATATTTATCTATATAAGTATGTATATCATCGTCTAGTACCCATAACACAAGCCTTCTTGAGCTTAATTTGGGACTAGATCGATTTGTGTGAGGTTGTCTGATATTTATTTATTTATTATTTATTTAATTATAATGAACTATTACTTCAGGCGTTTCACTTGTATTGTATTGTAACCATAAACGCCTTAAAATAAACACTATATCCTCAACTAAAAGTATCCGCGAACATACAGATGGCGAGACACGTCCGCCGGACTAACGCAATTGCTTGAAAGCATCCATTCCAGTCCGCGCAGAGCTGTTTGTCGACACACCTACTTTGAGTTTTATCCGGGCCGTGAACTGCGTGATCGTATGTGAGTGCTGGGGTGTTTAGAGGATTTAAGGAATTGAAGAATATATTCAATACGTGCATTTAAAATTCTACAGAAAGTTTTCTCTTTTGAGCGTTGCAAATGCCGCCTTGGAACTGTATTTTACGTCACCCTTGGCCGTAAGTGGGATTTTCTGCCCGCTACGCGGGGAGAATATTGCAGTTCCTGGCCAAAGCAAGACGTCAAACTTTAGACAAACCTCGGGCGGTAATTCGTAAAGCCCCAAATCACATATTTACACAAACACCTGCGATCTGGGACATTCACTAAGTCACCACCCTAGGTATGTAATGTACTAATTGCCGATTTGTGTTAAATGTGTCGCAATTGGTCTTCGGACATGGTGAAGCATGTGATTGGCTACCGGTCGTACACTGGATAGACTGAAGGACCTATGATGATGGTGAGATAGCTGCAAGGATCTAACAACTGCAGGTAATTTTTCTTTACCATGGTTTTTCCAATGTTTTTAATTTGTTTATTGTTACGTTATTTATATTCTCATATTATATCTTACCAGTATTCATGTTAAAGTATTCCCACTGCGCTAACTGCGCACAACACTATTGACCCACCTATAGTATTAAATTTATTTTCAAGGTGGCATCGAATGGATTAGACCGGCTATGCACAGTGTGCAGTGATGCGAAATAACATTTTAAAATTCAACTATTTGCGAATGCATTTAACAATGAATTGGATTCACATTTCACTGTATTTTAAAGCGTATATAAGCGTAGCGCGGTAGCGGGGTCTACCGGGTGTTTCCTGTAATAGGAGCAATAAATTAAAACATAGATTCTTCGCTTGAAACTGGACAACATTTGTTAAGCAACTTCTGAAAATAACGTGTATTAAATGATATTTTGTAGAATAATATTTAGACAAAGAAGCAATGTATTGCGAAATGTCCGATATTAGTAGAGTGACAGCTATGTCAATGCTCAGGGAATGTCAATGTTGGACGACGTACATTGAAAATACTATTTAATTTGTTTGATTTTTTTTAAAGCTGCTGAACAATAGTTTTTCAATTTGAAGAGTAGAATCCATATTTTAGGTTATTGCTCCTATTACATGCAACACCTGGTATATTGACTCCTAGAATTATTTTTCGTCGAAAGCTTCATTTTGCCGAAAAATCATTTCGAGGAAAACATTTTTCATTGCAACCGCAAACTATTTGAGAATTCTTATAAAACAAACCTAACCTAACCTAATCAAAAGGATTATATTAGCAAGAATTATAGCTACAGAGGAATAAAAATCTGCGAAATGATTTTTAGGCGAATTAAAACATTCGACGAAATAGTTTCTAAGAGTCAAAGGGCTCCAATTGTTGCGTTATTGTGGACGCATCATCATAATCATAAATCGCGAATGTATGAAGTAGCAAACAAGCTGCAGAATCGCTTATATAGCCTTTATTCAGCTTAAATTAGCGGTATAATGGCTGTATTAAGCGCTTCTGTAGCTTGTTTTGCTACTTAGGTGAACATCGGGAACGATGACTAATTTTACGAAATCTCCTATTAAATGTCACTCATAGCCAGCAGCTGCTCTAATAGAGAAAGTGATATATTTATGATATGATTGCCGTGCCATTTTTAACCCTCGATGAAAAAAGAGAGGTGAGCTGCTCTAATAGAGAAAGTGATATATTTATGATATGATTGCCGTGCCATTTTTAACCCTCGATGAAAAAAGAGAGGTGTATCTGTGTACCTATTTGTGTATCTGTGGCATCGTAGCTCCGCAATAGATGGCCCAATATGAGTGCGTTTTTTTTAATCGAAAGACCTGTCCATCGAGATTAAAATAAAATAAATAAATAAATAAATATCGGACAACCTCACACAAATCGATCTAGTCCCAAATTAAGCTCAAGAAGGCTTGTGTTATGGGTACTAGACGACGATATACGTACTTATATAGATAAATATATACTTAAATACATAGAACAACCAATGACCCAAGCACAAATATTCAAGTTCATCACACAAATATTTGTCCCGGCCGGGATTCGAACCCGGGACCGCCGGCTCAGTAGGCAGGTGTCTACAAACCGAGCCAAACGCGTCGTCAAGTTGTTCTTAATAAGCTGTGTTTGGTGGATATAGGACCAGTTGTTTCCAAGTATTTCAGTTTTAATTGGAACAAGTGACAAGATCTCAGTCAATAAAGCTAAGAATTCCAAATTTTATATTTATGTTCAGTTTTAGTAGCTTTTTTTACAAAAATCAAGAGGGTCTCATGATGACCAGCTGCTTGTATGGGGGGTGTTACAAATTGTTAATTTAGGTTATTATTTCTATAAAGAACATGAACTGTGACTTTATACCGATTTATTGTTCATCGTATCTGAACTTAATAGCAATTATGACTCAAATTGTAGGTTTCCTCAGAAATATAGAAGCACTATAAATCATAGCTCAAACATTTTTATTGTAACACACTGGTTCTGAAGATCGTAATCGTGTAATTTATACTGACTTTTACAAGTTAACGACATCGTAAATAACACTATTTAGGGGTGTTACTACGCGGGGGGTTTGAAAAAAAACGTATTATCCTACAACTCTGTTGTTTGTTACTATTGCACCATACTTTTAAGTCTTCTGACTTCTGGCTTAATCCTGTGTACTTATATTAATTTATACTTACACGATTTTAGTTATTATTATAACAAAACGTGGCTTTTCATTTAACAAGGTGTTTATTTAATAATTTAATAACTTCAACGTTTTGGACGTGATATCCATGGTCTCAAAATGAATGAAATGCATCTCTAACGGTTCGGAAACATTTCTAACATAAACTCAGAATCTTTACTTGGCTCCTTATCCGTTCAAAAATACTGATTGTTTTAAATATTTTTCTCTATGATCAAACATGTTTCGTAACAATGTTACTGTATGGAATAGGGCTATTGCAATTTATTGGTATACAAGTATATTTGAAACTTTTTCATTCATCTACGTAGCGCTAAAGAATTACACAGTTTTGACAAAAAGTTATTACCTAAATATTTACTTTATTTGTAGCAATATTAATTGAAATTAACTAAACTAATATTAACTTAATTTAAAAATGACAATTACCTATTGAAGTGAGTGAGGTACTACGTGCTACGTTATGATGAATAAAGATATTTAACGGCCAAGAACCAGTAAAATTATAATTATTACAGAAATATGTTATACAGTAAAATCGTTTTTCTCAAACATGCAGTGAAAATATCGTCATAACGTGCGTTAAAACAGGCTTCAAAGTGTCAAGTTTCGGGCGAAACAATTCGAGAGAACTGTAAAGGAATTTCATACAAAATTGAAGGCCTAGGCCGGGAAATATTTTTTTAATTTTAATGTAAACATGGCGTCGTGTTCATGAACAGGCTAAACAGCTGAAATATATTTTTTTATTTTTCTTCTAGTGGCTGAATGGGTATCGTACCAATAATATCCGCGTTAAGGCCTATTACACACGAACTGATATTAAGAATACAAATCTGTATTATTTGAGAAAAGCACTTAGCCTTAGCCTTGAAAAGGGCTTCGTATCACTATCCGTCTATACCTACTCAGCCGGCAAGCCCTTACTTCCCGGCGTCTGCAGTAATGTACTATTAAGTACTTACAGTCCTTGAGATCTGAGATTGGGATTCAGGTTTGGGTGAAACCGAAGAGATACTTAACTCGATCGCATAAGAGCGAGCGAGACAGTTATAAAACTCGAATCACATTTTTGTCAGCTCAGCTCACGTATACTGTACCTACTTATTTCTAACATAATATACCTATATTTGCTTTTTCACTAATATCTTGAGCAGTAAAAAGCATTTTTATGATTGGGTCGTAAAACGCGCATTCTTTTCCAAAGTACATACGCTTTTAGTCAAAACAGGTTTTATTGCTTATGCGAATAACCGTAACTAAGAAAGTTTTTCATGCGGTGTTATAGCATTATAGTAACACATAAATCGCACAAACAAGTGCTTAATGTTCAAGATTGTTGGCATATAGGGTTGGTAGTAGGGATTTTTTTTTATAACGGCACAACATAGTGGCTCCACTATGTTGTGCCGTTATAAAAAAATGATCTCGGTTCTGATTTTGTATGTCGCCATACCACCAACCGGGAAATTCCTGGATTTGTATAGGAAAATAAGATGTAATAAAAACAGGCCAAATGCGAGTCGGACTCGCGCCCCGAGGGTTCCGTACAAACACTTATCCCATCTTAACTGGCCGGGTAAAGTTAACACTTTGCACGCCGATCACGGGTACCAGTCGGTACGCATTATAACTGCCACGTATAGCTCGCCGATGACGAATACCACTCGTGACACTTTTTTCCTTAGAGACGCGGATGACGAGTCGTACTCGTGATCAGATTTCATACTGTTTGTATAAAATAACGACCCCAGTTTGTTATCTGCTTAATAACAACGTGTAGAAGAACGTTTAAGCCTATCCGGACACATACAATTTATTAACGCGCTGTGCGCTGTGCGGGCTACCTAACAAAACCATGTCAGAGCTTGAATTTTTGCATAAAACGAGTTCTTTTCAGCGACAGTTTTAAAATAAAATAAATATTATAAACACATTGTTTTATTTTTATCATTATAAAATACTTAAACACCTCTTAAATAAAATATAAATTATTCCTGTATCTACGCTAATTATTATTTTATAAATCTTACAATATCACCGAAAACCGCCAGTGAACCATAGGTGACCCTTTAAAAAATGCGTCCTCGGGCGGCAGGGCAGAGCAACACGAGTGGAGCTCGCGATCGGCTGTTTGAGCGCGGTAGCGATTATAACTAACGGCGTGCAAAGTGTTAAGTTTCTACCTGATATGTATGGCGCCGCATACAAATGAGGTGCAAAGTTAAAGCAACCGATCACTTTCGTTGTATGGGAGCCACACTTAAAAAAACATTTTATTCTGTTTTTAGATTTTTTATATCATAATTATCATCATCATCACCACTATCATGACCACCAGTCACCACCACTATTATAATCATCATCACCATCATCACCAACACTATTTCACGAGTTTAATGCCCACCTATGCACAGTACACAACCATCTCAAAAATTTCTACGCAGCCAACACGATTCCAACTCGGTGCCCTTGCTTAGTGAAGTAACTCGGTGCCCTTGCTTAGTGAAGTAACTCGATCCAGTGCGGAGGTGTGCGCGTCTATTCTGTATGTAGCAATACTATAAGTATTCTATACTTTGGGGTCGAAAAAGCCCCATTGAAACGGCCTTGACGGCTTCGATTTGACTGCCTCCTACACGAAACCCTAAAAAGCGGAAACACATGTGTTTTAAAAAGGGATGTGCTATATCGAGCGGCCCCATCTCGCGGTCGCGTGAGAAACAAACATAAAAATACACAACACCCCCTTTAATTCCACGTGACGCGGAGACAACGGCTATTATTACAATGTTCCCATGGATATTGTGTTTTATTAAACTAAATGCTCACCAGTTGGCGTTGCTAAAAGGCATTACAGGTGGATAGGTTATTGACACTTCGGTAGTTTTTGTTTGCTCGTTTGAAGTTGTTATAACGGCCCGAGGGAACCATATTCAACATGCTAAAAGGCACACCTATACTCATACAGGGTAGCGAAGGGAGCTCTTTGATATTATTTCATATTAAAGTTGGACAATATTAAGGCGTACCTACTTAGTACCATACAAAATCATTTTTGAACTGTATTGAAATGTGTTTTATCTACCAATCTACATTACTAGATATAGTTATTTATTATGTACTGGCGGCAGTGGGCCATGAAGGCGTTAAATCAGTGATGTTATTCATAACATTACGATGTATCATAATGACTACTTCGCGCGCCTCGCCACCGTGTCATTTCTCCGCAGGAGTTACTGGTAGTTCTTCATATCTATTTTTTTGATACAACGACGGTGGATAACAAGCATGTGGCCCGCCTGATGCTAAGCAGTTACCGCCGTCTATGGACGCTTGCGACGCCAGGAGCATTACACGCGCGTTGCCGACCCTTTAAGAACCTATTTACAGTTGCCGAGAAACTTCTTGACCCAAAATGGCGGATCTGCGCATGCATATTTGTACGTAAATCGGCTACTGCGCAGTCAAGGTTAGGCTCAAGAAGTTTCTCGGCAACTGTACTCCCCTATTGAAGAACCGCATACTGTAGCAACCGAAAAAAACCTCGGCTGGGAGCTCATTCCACATGCGGAGCGTTCGCGGTAGGAAATTACTCTGGAACCGCACAGTTCTCGACCATTTAGGCTCCGTGTGTGAGAATATCTACCTAAACAAGACGAAGACGAAGACGCGAAGACGACGCGGCTAGCGCAGTGGTTAAGCAACTGCCTACTGAGCCGGCGGTCCTGGGTTCGAATCCCGGCAAGGGCAAATATTTGTGTGATGAGCTCGAATATTTGTGCCTGGCTGTTATTTGTATTTAAGTATGTATTTATCTATATGAGTATGTTTATCGTCGTCTAGTGTCCATAACACAAGCCTACTACTAGAGCTTACTGTGGGACTAGATTGATTTGTGTGAGATTGTCCGATATTTATTGAAGTGAAACTTTTAATGCGACTTCCAACAAGGTTGCGTTAAACGTTTAACGCTACCGTGGAGGGGGTAGGAAAGCACTGTTGCGTTAAACGTTCAACGCTCCTGGGGAGCAGGGAATAGAAAGAGACAGAGCGGCAGTGAAGAAGGTTGTCTTAAAGAAACAATACGAGTTCACTAAAAATCAATTTCTACCCCTTCCTATTTTCATTTCCACATTACGAAGTTTCACTTCTTCCGCGCGGAGGGACTCCACGCACAATTTTTTTTATTTATTTATCAAAATCAAATCAAATCATTTATTTTGCTTAACATACACAGGTGGTATAGGTAACAACATACATGTCAGTAGGATTTAGTTACATGAAGGCATGTTTCGCCATAATTCGGCATGCAAAATCTTATTCTAACTTAAAAAATAATAATAATACTAATACTAAACCCTAATCATACAATTTATCAAAATATTCATTTAAATTATAAAATGGTCGAATAATCAAGTAGGATTTTAATTTTCTAGAAAATTCATGAATAGTATTACATTTTCTTATGTCCTCATTTAGAAAGTTATAAATTTTTATACCATTATATTCAATACTCCGTTTAAAATTTACATAATTTTTAGATTTTGGTAACATAATGTCAAAATTGTTTCTACATAATCTAAGTGGTCTATTGTTATTGTTAATGGCAAAAGTGGACTTATTTTTATAGATAAAAATGCTTATTAAGTAAATGTAACGTGATATCACAGTCAGTATTCCATGTTTTATATTTATTTAAACAAAAATCTATGATATGATGATAAATACGTGTGTGTATAATGAAGTGTATGTAACTGTATATAATTAGGCTTTAAAACACCCGTGGGATCCTATTATGAAACTCGCCTTCAGCTCGTTTCATATAACCACATGATCGTGTTTTAAGACCTCATTATATAACAGTTGCTTAGACTACTATAGAAATATTCACGCGGCAATAATTTGTGCTAGAGACGGTTCGTTTAACTTCCATTACTATAACTAACAACTCATTATTATTTCTATGTAAACATTCATACTCCCTATATCAAACCTTCGATTTCATAAATAATAATTCTGTTTAAACAAAATGACGTATGTCCACAAAAATCTGAAATCAGTTAAGTCGTTTCGTGACGGAGGTCAAAACTATCAATGTCGGATGTTCCTGACATTTCCTGAAAGTTCTAATGGGAAGAAGTTATTGATTGAGGTCTGACATGAATACACCGCGGTACCATAATACGCATTTCGCTTGTTGACCGTACAATCCATACTTCTATATATATATTAAAGTTATAAGGAAAGTAACCTGAGTTACTGCAATGCAATTTTATTATTGAGTTTATTGACAGTGACAGGCTGACAGCATTTGCTTGTCGGTCGTCGCGTTCAGGTTAAATGCAATCTGGGCGCGATCAGTATTTCGTGTGTGCCGTGCCGTGGCGCCACCTATGGTCCCACCGGAAGATCAGCGCTGGCTCTCTCGGGAGCTAGCATTACGCTGAGGTGGGAACGTTTCGAGGCACTCATAACATAATTAGCTTAAGTACTTAGTTATAGTTTTTATGTTTAGTTTTTTCTTTGTTTGTCACTTTTCTACGCAATTATGTTATTGTCCCCGAATAAATGTTTTTCTTTCTTTCTTTCTATATCTATACTATTATAAAATCAGCTTTCTATAGAGAAGTTTGCGCGAGTCAGCCATACAGCGCCATCTTTTGGTAAACGTTTCCTTGTCCGCTCATAAATCAATCAAAATATGGATTGATTTTTTTAATCTGAAACAAATATTATTCATTCATTCATCAAACCGAAACGGCTGGACGGGCGGGTACACCCAAAGATGGCTATAGTATAGGATACCCGACTGTGGTAAAAAAATACATGGTCGAAGCTGCTGACACCTTTAAGTTAAAATATATTATATTTACATACTCGAAAACCAATGTGACATTAACATTACAAACTGCTAAAATGAACTTTTCCAAACCAAAACAATATTTGATTTTACTATTTTGTGCAAGGTTCGAACTCGCGTCTCGTCGCGGGAGCCTACCTTTTAGGCTACTGAAGCCATAGCCCGAGTCATTAAATTTTTCAACCAGCTGCTTATTTTCTTACATTACAACAGTAAAGATTCTAACTTTATTATCGGCACCATTGTCTCAAGTTATGTTGAGAAGAGACGCCCTGGATAGAAACCGGTGGAGGCAGTTCATCTGCATCAAATACAACTCTGAAGCTGACCATGATCCTCAGACTTGAGGTACCGACGCCAGAGAGAGGGGGGGTGAGAGGTTTTTTTTATTGAATCATTAAAGTAACGTCTGCTAGTAAATCAAATGTTTGTATTAATATTCACAACATCATCAGTCTGTATCATACGTTAATGAAGCTTGATCGCTTCTATGAAATACGATGCTTCCTTCTCTGCCATGTTTTGATAACGTTAACAACGGACAAAGTTTGGTTTAACAGAAATTGAGTAGCACGCTTCGATAATCTTAGATATTACTTTCACTGGTTTCAATTTTAATTAAGCGATTTAAAGGTAGATAACCACTTTTCCAACGGTGTTCCAGGCTTTCTGGGCGTCTTACCTATTTGACCACCGAAAACAGTTCGATCATGTTTTCGGTGACTGAAACATAAAAATTTTCGCTGCAATAAAAATCATTTGGTTTACGCTAACTAATGTATGTTGCTGCTGCTTTAATAAATAATACTTACTAGGAAGTGCCCGAAACTGCGTCGGCGTATTTAAAAAAAAATTACACCAAGTGCGAGTAGCTCACGCACGAAGGGTTCCGTACTATTATCTGTAAGTTTGTTGTATAAGAGCCCCCCTTAAATATTTATTTAATTTTTAGTACCTATTTATTGTTATAGCGGCAATAGAAATACATCATCTGTGAAAATTTCAACTGTAGCCTACAGCCTGGTGACAGACGGACGGACGGACGGACGGACGGACAGCGAAGTCTCAGTAATAGGATCCCGTTTTTACCCTTTGGGTACGGAACCCTAAAAAAATACGCAACGGAAGAAAAATAATCCTATAAAAAATATCCTACAACCATCTTTGTATGTCCAGCAATACCTGTATCAAAATTGGTTATAATTAGTCCAGCCGTGTTATGAAAACAGATGGCGCCAAGTTGGCAAGGCGCCGCGCGCTCATACAAAACAAATGACGATCCTGCATCACACTATTAAGATTTTTCTTGAAATTTGACCCCTCTCCATAGACAAATGATTTTCAATACAAACATAGAATTTTATAATAGCATAGATGTCAATAGTTGCCTCTCTGTCTAGATATCTATGCGAAATCTCACCACTATATTTCTACTTCAGCGATACTCGATCTGACTCTGCCACTCGATCGGTTCTATTCTATACAGTGCTTAGGTATACTGAGGATAATCAAAATGGCTTCATCTCGATTTCACACGTTTCGATTTGACACCGTAAATTAAAAAAATATATATACATTTGGAGGTTACTGAGATATTTTTTTGGCATCATTTGCTGGCGTTAAATGTTACCAATTTTTTCGAATTTTTGGGCATTATTATCCGTTTTGTATTAGAAATATGTTCTTGAGAATATTCTATTATTCTCACTCTATATACATACGTAATATTTAGATCGGTTAGTATGGGAAAGTCTGAAACTATAAGACGTACGAAGATCTGTTCTTAGGAACCATGTCCTCGATTTTAGTACCAAGGAAAACTGCCTCATAAATAAAACAAAATTGTTCAAAGCTCGGGAATCGAACCCGGACGTTTTAAAAATAAAACGAACACTACTTCTGTTTAGATATCGATTGTGTAAAAAGCAGTAAATGTTACTTTGGAACATTTCGTCTAAAATAAATAAAATGCATTTTTTAAATATCCTTATATTTAGATTAGTAGATGTTCGAAATGACTACCATTTTTTTTTTCAATACAATACGTAACTCTTTTACGTACGTCATTATCTATGGTTCTTGTTTTATTTTATTTTCTTATTTATTAATGTCTTATAGTCAATTTACAAAGAATAATTATACCTAAGAATATTATACTTCTAGACTTTTAGTCATAAACCAAATATACAAAAAAAAATTAGGTCAAACATGTTTTTGGCAAAAAATATGTATGCAAAAAAACCTTTATGTTAAAGAATAAGTATACCAAACATTTTCGGCCAAACAATTTTAGAACATAAAATTGTAGACCAAGCGAAGGGCACCCGTTTTCTATTTATATAAGTTTAATACTATGCACTTTCAGCATACTCCTAGGACGTGCGTGCACGCAGCGGTCTCGCCCTATTGCTTCTCCAGCAAGTTAAGACTGCGAGAGAGATAGCGCTATTGTGAATGTTTGGCAAAATTTACTCTTTATTGAATCCTGAAGTAATCTTGAGCAAAGATGCTGCGACATCATTCAAGTAAAGTAGCACATTCTGCTTTATATGACCTTAAGACTTTGTCTCAAGATGGCGTATGTGCGTTTAATTAAACAGATTAAACTATTCCACTCGTATTCCGGGATAGACGGATTCAGATTTCATTTCAGTATTTCGTTTCACGTTGTTAAGTTAACTGCGCGTTTTATGGCACTTATTCGCTAGTTTGAGTGTTATTTAGGCCAAATGAGGCTTTATTATCCCCATCAAGCACTAACTTGAGGGTTTTATGAACTTAGTCCAAAGGGGCGCGACTTTTTTTGATAATCTATTTATAGCTAATACAAATAAAACATCCAATAAAAATATGACAGAAAAAGCACTTGTACTTTTATTCAAAACGCCTTAATAGTATATTACTGCAGACGCCGGGAAAGAACGGCTTGCCGGGTGAGTAGGTAATGGCCGACCGTAGGGAGGCCGGATAGTGATATGTAGCCGGCAAACCCTTTTCATGGCTAAGGCATGTATAGTGCTTTTCTCAAACATATGCAATGAAATAAAAAAAATACACCACTCAAAAAAAAATTAGCTGTTTAGCCTGTTCATGAACACAGACGCCAGGTTTAAAAAAAATTACTTCCCAGCGTAGGCCTTAAATTTTGTATGAAATTCCTTTACAGTTCTCTCGAGCTGTTCCGCCCGAAACGTGATACTTCGAAGCCTGTTACAGCATATAACGCACGTTATGCCGACTTTTCATTGCATGTTTGAGAAAAACATTTTTTATTTTAATATTTCCCGCCAAAACGCCAACTCGTGTCATGGCGTCGCTTATGACGCCGCCTTCCATGAAACAACAAGATTGACTTTGGCACATGCCAAGTAAATCTTGTTTATTTTATTAGCAACTGTCATGTTTCGAGAAGTATGATGTCACGCGCTGTTATTGAGGTTGTCCGATATTTATTTATTATTATTATTTCTGCGTGGTCAAAAGGGTGAAATAAATATAAAATATTTGAAATACAATATGAGTGTGATTATCGGTAATTCTACATCATAATATAATCTTGAAAAAAAAAAAAATATTGTCTATAGGCCCCATTGCCACAGTGTCTAGTAATCCTGGGGCATAGATGTTTTCTATGTATATGTGTAAGTACTTATATGTTTATATGAATATAAGTATGTATATCGACGTCTAGTACGCAAACCCATGGCACAAGCGCTCTAGAGCTTACTTCGGGGCTAGGTTGATGTGTGTGAGTTGCAGAGATTTATTTATTTATTTAAATGAAACAACTCACATTTCGTACAAAACAAAACCAATTTCGAAAAAAGAAATGATTATGGTTACTTCAGATGAAGTACGTTGTTATAGTAGTTATATAAAGATCTTGGACACCCAATGCCCATGACTTAGATGCGTATGCAGTCCAGAATAACAATACTAATAAGGCGATGCGACCAATCGCCATCTACCGAGATGCGATCAAAACTTTTACATAAATAAATAATAAGTATTAATCGATCTTTACCTGAGCGCGCCTCCGCCAATATTACTTTGCCAAACTTCCCAAACTAGTTTATTTATCAAAATATCGTCCTTCAGAAACTTCATCAAAGTACTATTTAGAAAACATTATGCATTATTAATCCGGGTGCCGCCAGTACTTTGTAGTTGCGATCATCCCATCCTCATCCCATGGGAAATCTGGGGTGGTTTGGTATGCCACGGCGAGTTTGGGAAGAAAATTGATATAACAGATATCTTACTTAATAAATAATATAACAAATATTCTATCCCCAATGGATAGGCCGTAGAACGAATCGATTCATAATTATGATCGATTTTTTGGGCTTTCTTTGTATACGATTTCGTTACCGATTGTTAAATGCATGATTTGACCGATGTTATACAGAATGATGGAACTGGGAAATGGGTCAGTATAGGGAGAAGTCACAAAATATAAGGAATCTGTGTATTTGTGTATCTGTGGGTCTGTCTGTGGCATCGTAGCGCCTATACGGGTGGACCAATTTGAGTGCGGTTCCTTAATCGAAAGCCTGGTTTGTCTATGGTTCTTAGCTGTATTTGATAAGCTCTTGTCTCTAAGATATTCAGCTTTTCTAGGAACAAGTGACTGGATCTCGGCCAATATTGAAGCTAGGGATTCCAAATTTTGTT
This sequence comes from Apotomis turbidana, assembly GCA_905147355.2. Classification (NCBI taxonomy): domain Eukaryota; kingdom Metazoa; phylum Arthropoda; class Insecta; order Lepidoptera; family Tortricidae; genus Apotomis; species Apotomis turbidana. The sequence continues at coordinate 25,334,673 of LR990286.1, forward strand.
GTAATGTTCAAATTATAGTAGCATTTGCTATATCACTCATTTGCTATATCACTCATTTGCTATATCACTCATTTGCTATATCACTCATTTGCTATATCACTCATTTGCTATATCACTCATTTGCTATATCACTCATTTGCTATATCACTCATTTGCTATATCACTCATTTGCTATATCACTCATTTGCTATATCACTCATTTGCTATATCACTCATTTGCTATATCACTCATTTGCTATATCACTCATTTGCTATATCACTCATTTGCTATATCACTCATTTGCTATATCACTCATTTGCTATATCACTAAAAGAGCGTCTCATGATTGATGACCAGCTAATTGTGTCGTGGGTGTTTTTTTTAGGTTATCAAGATATGGCTTTTAAAATAAAGATTTACTCAAGCCAATTTACTAAAACACTAAGCAAATGTAATCCGCCTGGCTATGACGTGTTATTACGGATATGAACGTTAAAAGCGCCCGCCATGTCATAATTTATTTAAACTCAAAGGCTAATTTCAAGCTGAACGCCACTGATTCTGGAGGGTTACTCCAATATTCTAAATTCAAACGTCGTATCATCCCGTCCTGCTCATTTAAATATTGTTTTCCACGAGATCGAGAGAGACGGCACGGCACGAACTTCGAATTTCAAACTTTGGAGTAGTTCTGTCTTCGGGGAAATTCGAGATTTTTTCCCAAGCGTCATTTAAATGTTTTCAAAATGTAAGTGCAAATTTTGCTAGACGTCGCGGAAGCAGCATTTCGTTTCATTTCAACTCATAATTGCTGTTTTTATTATTAATGAGGAACGGATAAATGTATACGGTGGAAATGCATTTTGCTTGTTTACTTGGCTCCATTTTTACTTTTTGTTTTGAAGCTCAAATGTGCAGTGTTGTGAATATTGCCCAGTCTATTCAACTGGGGACTTCTCCAGCTGTAGGTACTATGATTGAATCTTCCAAAATAGCCTAATTCTAAAAAATAGGGATGATATTATAAAAGTATGTTATGTAGCAAATAAAAAGTTGTTTAACAGTTAACTACAAATACCTACTACTAAATTACTTACAATAACCGGGCATCAAGGCAAAAATACCTTTTGTGTCTACCTAGAGCACGTCTAAGACAAACCACTCGTAGTATTATTTTATGTGTGTTAAGATGTTTAATAAAATTCCAAATTAAATAAAAGGTCTCCCCTTAACACATTTTAAAAAGAAACTGCACTTATGGCTGTGTGAATTATGCGTGTACTACGTTAACGAATTTCTTAGCTTAAAATTTCAATCTAGTGATAGGTAATTAATTTATATTTAAGTACATCTAGCTTTAAGTATCTCTATTTTGTTTATTTGACAGGGTAAAAAAAATATAGATTTAATATTTGCATGCTTTTTAAGTACCAGGTAGAGTATGGTGGTTCTTGTAATTTGTAAATTATACCAGCTTATTGTAAGCCATAAATAATAATAAAGCCATTTATTCCTTCATAATCATAACTGATTCATGCATATTTACAATTCACATAGTAAAAAAATATTATTTTCTTTATAATTCAATTCATTAAATTAAAATTTATTTACATTTTATATTCAAGTTAATTTACCTCTTCCCGAGTATAGGCCTCCTCCATCTCCTTTCATTTGTCTCTATCTTTGGCTGTAGTTATCCAATTTCTTCCCGCTACTTTCGATATTTCGTCAGACCATCTCTCTAGCGGTCTTCCTCTTTTCCGCTTTCCGGGTGGTCCGGCCCATGCCGTTGCTGCTTTTGTCCATTTCTTTGCACTCATACGTGCTATGTGACCAGCCCAGCGCCATTTTAACTTTTTACAGTATGTTAGAGCATCAATAACCTTGGTTTTCTTCATTATCTCTACGTTTTTCTTTTTATCTTTGAGTTTTAAATTAAGTATACTGCTTTCCATGCTTCTTTGGCAAGCGTTAATCTTATTTTTTTTTTTAAGTATTTAGAATCCATGTTTAGCATCCATAATATGACATGCATGGTAATACATGCGTCTAGTACTTTATCTCTCTTACCATTAGAAATCTAACTTACCATTACAGCTTAAAAGAAAGTACTAGACGCTAGGATAAATAATCATTTCATTTCATTTCTGTTCATTTCAACTTTAAAAAATTATACAAATTAAATAACTCCGTATAAAATGAGAAGGCCTATGATGGTTGCGTTTATCACGTGATAAATAAGTGACAAAGCCTCTGTCACTCACACTCACATTTTTGTCAAAACGCTTTGCTTTGGATGCTTTGTCACTTATTTGTCGCGTGATAAAAGCAATCATCATTGACCTTTTGCATCTGTAAAAGATGATTTAACCAGTATCTAATGTGGTAGACGGTGTCTTGCAATCCCTCGTGGCAGTCAGGTCGTTGAGACGGCACTTGAGGGTTGTAGATAGCGTTCGCTCGTAGCTCGGAGTGTGTACCACGCTTCTCGAGATACCATAGGTCCTCCCGTACATTTGTAAGTGGTGTTTGGTCTCTGTCCCGTCCCGAAGTCTGGGCTAAGTGCTAGTGCTAGGGCTAGTGCAAGGACTTAAGGCTATGCTCTGGACGGGTTGCTGGGTGCGGTGTGTGTTACAGTTTGAGCTAGTTACGGAAACCCTCAAGATCCCGTCTGGATCGAGGGATATGGACTAGTGCCTAAGCCCGTTACGTCATAGCGTACCTGGCGGGTTTAAGCACTACGTCACATTTGGCTACCCCGGGCTATTACCCCGATACAAGAGCGACAGCCATGGACTATTTTTTTTATTATTTACCAACAAAAACAAACATAAAATAATAAACAAAAATAAATAATATAAATAAATATAAATAATATGAGTAAAACTTAGCATTTTCTCTTAAATGAGTCGCAGACAATCAAATATAATAGCTGTGTTATAATAACCTAAATAAAAAATTAAAAACACCCCAGACACAAATAGCTGGTCAGTATGACACCCTTATTCAATAAGTAATATAGATAATGTTACTAAAACTGAACATAACTACAAAATGCGGAATTTTTAGCTTCAATATTGGCCGAGATCTTGTCACATGTTCCAATTAAAGCTGAGTATCTTGGAAACTGCTGGTACTATTTCCATCAAACAGAGTATCTCAACGGATAAGTCTTTCAATTTAAAAAAACACACTCAAATTGGTTCATCCGTTTGGGAGCTACGATGCCACACATACACAAATACACAGATACACATGTTAAACTTATAACACCCGCCTTTTTTCGTCCTGGGTTAAAAGTAAACTAAAATGGGCCTTCTTTTGGAAATAAAATATGTTTTATACAATTGGTAACAACACGAGTTGGCTCAAGGCAACAAAACGCCGCAGATGCAAACATTACTATAAATCGACGATCATTTGTTTCCAGAACAAAAATCCTATTCTGCAATTATTCCACCTTAATGGGGCATTTTGCAAACGAAACGCACTCTTTCCGAAAATTACAACGAATGTTTCGCAGAATTAACTGATTTGCGGTGGATTTATGCCATTTTTTTGGCACGGAATGGGTTTTTGTCCTGTTTTGCTTCACACGCGGGGATTAAGGCGTTAGTGGTTTATACGGCTGTTTTGTGTGGCTAGTATTTCTGTATGGAAGAAAAACATATTATCATTACTTAACTCGACATGTTAAGTAATGATAATATGTTTTTCTATGCTTGTTTCTGTAAATTATGATTCAGCCCGCTAAAATAAAAGCAAGTCTGTGCGGTATAATAAGATTGATTTTGATTCAATTCAAGCTGCGTTAACGGTCCGATAATAATAATAGTAATATTTATTTATTTCAAGCATCAAGTTTAGTAACGCTACGAGTAGTACCTTAAGTAGTCGTTTGTTTTTTTTTCATCCAACTACCTTTAGAATAAATACGCCCAGAAAACTAGTCAGCGCTTGGAAGTGAAGCCAGTTTTGGTAAGCCACGAGCTAAATTTCGCCCGTGTGCACATCTGTCTCAAGATCAATGACATGTAAACGTCTCTACGATTGGTTCGTAGACACGCACACATAAAACCAAAAGCGGCCTCACCTTTCGCAAATCAGCATGTCTTGCGGCGACATTGCTCGTCGCGCGACTCAGCGTCATCGGTCTTGCTCACACGATATTGACAAGAAAGTGACGGGTATAATTTGTCGCGCGACAAAGAGTCGCGTGTCACAGTTATGCTAGACGTGCTGTTGGGAAGGTTGCTATCATTGGACCGGCGCTTTGAATATAATTTACTTTATTATTGTACTGTATTCATTTGTCTGTAAGGTAACGAATATTTCAATGGTTTAAAATTATCAAACTTGTTTTAATTTCTTACATGAATTGTGTAAATTATAAGGCAGCGAAATTAAGTGGTCCAATGATAGCAACCTTCCCCTATGGAGACTCTCGTTCTAGGCGTATTTATTCTAAGCAGCTACTTTAATGTGGGTAAATGACTGCTTCGCTGAAGGTATAATGGTTGGTTTGTCTTATGAATATGTTAGTACCCTAGATGGGTCATGTCAGTGTACCGTATCGATTACGTTTGCCAATAGAATCAAATTATGGGTATTATCCAGATAAGGGTATTATCAGGCTATGAAAAAACGCTGCTAGAAAATTCATAAACTATGAAATAAAGGTGTAAAACTAACTTAACACGTTCTTTGACACATGACTAAGTATTCTGATACAACTCAAAGAAAAAAGTTTGTCCTTTGTGCCGTATTTGGCTAGAACTTTTGGTATTTGCCTTCATATTATATAAACTATTGGAAAGAATATTAAGACTATCAGAAAAATAGCATTAGAGTTAATGTTGAAAGACCAATGTCACTACAGTAAAAACAGAAGGATCGTATATTTGTAACCATCAAAAGTTGAATTGAGGCCCGGTATGCAATTTTTTTTTCGTGTTTAGAATGTTTTGATTGATATATTGTTTTTATATCAAAGTATTAATACCCATTTAACTTGTCTATCATATTAGAGCTGCCTGTAATGATAAATTTAAATTATCGAATATAGAAATAAATAAATAATATATTGACCGAGTGAACAAAGCGATTGTGAAAGCTGACTAAGTTTTTTTTGTTTTTAGTTGCTTTTTATATATTTATATTAAAAATATAAATAATGATTTCGAATGGCAGGGATAATATTAGGGGGTGAAAACTTAAAAAAAAATACAGTCATTTCGAAATAAACTCGCGTGTTCTACAGCGCACAGACTAGTATTATACTTTACAGTAAAGGTATGCGCAACTCCACATTTGAAAACTCCGTCTCAGCCCGTAGCCCAGATGTACAGTCTTTGGAGACTGAATATAAATCATTCAAGATCATCATTTGGAAAGCTGTGGAGAGCCTGCAGCAGCAGATGGGTTTTGTGCTAGCGTCCTTAGAAGAACTAGAAACCAGGTCTCGAGCTGGAATTTTACTGCTTCATGGAGTCGAGGAAGCGGAAAATGAAGATGTGATTGGGAAGGTGACCGTTGCTTTCAAGCAAAAATTGCAAGTTCAGTCAATCACTAGTCAATCCTTTGTCTCCTGTCATCGCCTTGGCAGGGTCAGAGACTCCAAACCAAGACCCATTCTCATTAAGTTTGGATGCTTGAGGACCCGAGATGAGGTTTGGTCAGCGAAGAAGAAATTCAAGGGCTCGGGAAATACGCTCTCGGAATTTCTCACAGCATCACGCCATGAGGTATTTGTTGAGGCTCGTCGCATCTTCGGCATCCGGGGCAGCTGGACTAGTGATGGTCGGGTCGTAGTGCAGTGTCACGACGGATCGCGGCACAAAGTTACGACGCTGGCGGAGCTGCGCTCGTTGCCTGCACCAACGGCTGCTGCTGTCGCTCCCGTCCCGGCAAGCGCCGCTGTTAAGCCCGCTACTATCCCTCCTGCATGCTCCGCTGAGGTTCCTGGTGCAAGCAAGCCTATAGTCGCAGGCTCCAAGGGAGCGCCAGCGCAGGTCGGCCCGTCCGGGCCAGCGCTGCGGGCCCGTAACAGTAAGAAGAGCCCCGTCACCTCTGGTTCTCGATAGTTTTGTGTCGTTTCTGTGCTTTTGGTTGCTAGGTATATTTTACCGCTGTTTTTTTTTTAATTTTTTATTTTTTCTGGGAATACCGTCGCCTTGTTACTCAGCAATAATTCGTGAAATATAATTTAAACGTAAGCGTAGGTACGTAATTTATTTTCTATTAAATGATTAAATGTTTCTGTCATTAGTGTCACTTCATGACGTTGCGTTTTGTTGCTGCTATGACGAAGATGTATTTTTCTGTGCAAAATCTGTTGATGTTTTTCTTTTGTTTTACCTTGTTTTTTGTGTGTAAATTAACTTCATTTTTCATGTGTCTCTTTTTTAATCTTGTTCTATTTATTCTTTTACTGGTGTTAACTGCTGGCGAGCTAATGAGGATGTACTCATGGGGTACCTAAGGGTACCTACAACTGTAAGTTATAGCCATTGTTTCATATATATATACATATATAAATATATATCCTGCATTTATATAATTATAATATTAGATATTATTGTTTATTAATATTTATTATAGTGTTCACTCTTATTAATCATGTCTGACGTTTTTAACGCAAGTTTGGAGAGCGAGTTTTTCTCTTTGTCGTCTTCAAGCCATTATAACTCTTTGAGTGATGTTTCGGATATGCCAGATTTGTATGACCGGTTGCATTGTACTTTTGCCTCATGTAATAAACAATTTAATGTAGTCCACATTAACGCTCAGAGTGTGCCGGCGCACTATTCGGATTTATTGGCAACCTTTAGTTCGTGCAACATCGATGCAATCCTCATTTCCGAATCGTGGCTTAAGCCGTCATTACCATCCACACTCTATCCCCTGCCGGGGTACCGTCTCATACGCAATGACAGGGCAGGCACTAATGATAGCGGATCTGGTGTCCTCCGGGGAGGTGGTGTTGCAATTTACTTAAAAGGTGATCTTGCTTGCCAAGTGGTCGCAGAGTCACCTAATCTCTCGTTGAACTCTCCCGAATATCTCTTTTTGGATGTGTCCTTACATCACTCTAAAGTTCTCCTTGGTGTTTTTTATAGCCCATCCTCTCAGGTCAATTATTTTGATACTCTGGAGAGAACATTGGTTGACCTTAGCCCGCAGTTTGATCACCGGATAATCATGGGTGATTTCAACACCTGCCTTCTAAAAGAAGATCACCGTTCACGAAAACTTCAGTCACTTGCGACTTTCCTTAATCTGAATATTCTGCCTCTTGGTCCCACTCACTTCCCACACAATGGCCCACCTTCTCTTTTAGATCTAATCATGACTTCTTCTTCCGACTTAGTCTCCTCTCATGGTAATTTTAATGCTGCTGCTTTTTCCTGTCATGATTTGATCTTTGCTTCATTCAAAATTCGTCCTCCTAAGCAGAGACATAAAATTATATTACGCCGTAACCTTCGTGACATTGATCTGCAGGCTTTTCATGAAGACCTTTACAATGCGGACTGGCGTAGCATCGAACTTTTTAACAATATTGATCATAAGTTGGAGGCTTTCCATGCCATATTGCTTGCGATTTATGATAAGCATGCTCCGTTAAAGCCAATGCGCGTTAAGCATCTTCCTGCGCCTTGGCTTACATCTGCCATAAAGTCGTTAATGGCAAAACGGAACAAAGCTCGCATTAAACTAAGATCCCATTTTTCGGAGGACAATCGTCTGGCTTATATCGCGCTGCGTAATCGATGCAACAGTGCTTGCCGTAACGCAAGGAGGGAATATATTCACAACTCTATCGATGATTGCCCTCCGGCTAAGCTCTGGAAATTCTTAAAGTCACTTGGGGTGGGCAAAGCTTCACAAAGTTCTGCCGGTGTTCTTGATCTAGACGCCGCTAATCAACATTTCAGTACGTCTCCGGTTACTCTAGATACTTGTGTTAAACAACTTACTCTTTCTTCTCTTGCTAATACCCAACACCCCGACTCACCTACCTTTGAGCTGGGTAGCATTTCGCCGCAAGTAGTTCTTGCAATTCTCAAAACTATTAAGACGAAGGCTATCGGTGAAGATAGGCTTAGCTTGGATATGCTCATGCGCGTGGCGGACCATATCGCTCCCATCCTCTCGGACATCATCAATTATTCCTTTACCTCTGGCTCCTTTCCCTCTATTTGGAAATATGCTCAGGTTATCCCACTTCCCAAAACCTCTAATCCATCCAACTTGTCCCAATACCGTCCAATATCTATTCTCCCCGTATTGTCCAAAATTATAGAGCATTTCGTCAATCGTCGCCTCCTATCACACCTCAACAGGAACAATTTGTTAAATCCTTTCCAATCTGGTTTCCGTCCTGGGCATAGCACCTCCACAGCTTTGGTTAAAGTTACCGATGACATTCGCTTTAATATCGAAAACAAAAAACTCACTATTCTTGTTTTATTGGACTTCAGCAGTGCCTTCAATACTGTAGATTATGATATTCTTTTAGGAATCCTTCAGACGCTTAATTTATCTCATGCCGCCTTAGTGTGGTTCAGGGAGTACCTTTTCGGAAGGCGCCAGCGTGTTAGAGTTGACGACCAGGTCTCTGAGTGGTGTGACCTTTCCGCTGGTGTCCCGCAGGGAGGTGTGCTCTCGCCACTTCTTTTTTCAATTTTTATTGATGGCATTACAAGGTCACTGAAGTCCAATTATCATCTTTACGCGGATGACTTACAAATTTATGCTTCAGCTAGCATAGAAGAATTTCCTTCGTTGGTTGATGCAATCAATGGAGATTTAGAATCCATTCGTGTGTGGGCATCTAATTACGGGTTAAAAATTAATGCAAAGAAATCGCAGGCGATTGTCATTGGAAGTCCCCACTTTGTTACCAAAATATCAGACCAGTTGCTACCAGATATTTTTGATGGTATAACGATACCCCTCGCCTCAACTGTTAAAAATCTGGGCATCATTATGGATCAGACACTGTCGTGGTCAGCGCACATATCCGAGATTAGCAGGAGATTATTTGCGTCACTTCATTCTCTGAGGCGTCTGCAGAACTTCCTACCATTTCACACAAAAATTTCTCTCGCACGTTCGCTTTTGCTTCCTCTTCTTGACTATGGTGACATTGCTTTCCTGGACCTTAAGGAGGAGCTGCTTGACAAGCTTGAGCGTCTTCAAAATGTGTGCATAAGATTTATTTTTGGTCTAAGGAAGTTTGATCATGTCTCTCATTACCGTGCACAGCTCGGCTGGCTTCCGATTCGCCGTCGTAGAGATGTGCATGTCCTGTCATTGCTCTACAATGTATTATTCAACCCTGCTTCACCTCTCTACCTTTCCGAAAGATTTAACTATATGGCGTCTGGCAGTGCACACCGGCTGCGTTCGAGTGTCAATCTCGCTCTTGCCTTTCCGCCCTGTAAATCGCGCACTTATCGGAAATCTTTCACATTCCACTCAGTAAAATTATGGAACGCGTTGCCGGTATCCGTGAGGCAGTCACAATCCGTGGCATCGCTTAAGGAGAACTTAAAAAAGTTATGGCTTTTAGATACCTGATCTCGTCGAGGTTAATTGATTAGAGTGATTACTTCATATATATGATATTTATTTATATTATGATATATATGTAATTATATCTATATGTATTATATTTTGGAATTACACATATTTTATTATATTAAGACATTAGTCCTTAGTTTATCTGTGCATACTAACTTGTTCGTTTGTCTATCTTCTTGGATATCCCATTATTTTCTCATTTGCTCAAAGGTTAACTGGAAGAGATCCCTTATAGGGATAAGTTCGCCTTTGTACATGTTTTTTTTTTTTGAAGTTTTGTGAATTTTTTTTGTGTACAATAAAGTGATTACATACATACATACATACACATTGACTGACGGCCTCTCGTAGCAAAATGCCATGCTCAGTTAGAGGATCCAGTTAACACTTTCGGCACCAGCAACCCGGTAGCCGGGCGCTCTGCTCGTAGTAAGTTTTCGCTACATACGGTTTTTCCCATGTTATCGGCTACGAGCGTAGCCCGTAGCGCTACGCGGTAGTGAATGCGTTAATATGTTCGCTTCGGCTGTCACTGACACTCGAACGATTCCTGTTAACACTATTCAGATTGGCGGGTGTAAGGTTACGGTAGAATGAAGTCTATCGCAACGTAGGGGACACCGAGGAGTTTTGAGAGTCGAGTTAAAACAAGATAGATGTAGATGTAGATGCAGATGCAGATGCAGATGCAGATACAGATGCAGATGTAGATGTAGATGTAGATGTAGATGTAGATGTAGATGTAAAGACTGTATCGTTAAGTATAAAGACAACTTGACAGTGGTTTCATTCTATTAAAACATAGTTTTTTTTTCATTCAAACTGATGTCAATCTAAACATTAAATGTTGGATTTGACTAGGATTGTTTCGTTTCCTCGTTAGTTATTGTAAACTAAAACTGTATGGACTTTCACCAGAAAAACGGAAATCTATTCTGAACAAATGGTGTAGTATAAAAGGAATCACTCTCAGGAAGCTAGCTAAACTCGAAAACGTTAAGTATGTGTGGAGTCCAAAATGCGATTAAACAGTACGGCCAAGAGTATACTTTCGTTGACAAACCGAAATCCGGCCGAAAATCAGGTCCTTCAAACCCCAATTTGGATAAAAAGATAGTAAAGGCATACACAACCAACAAGGAGGTGTCTGTTCGGGATTTGGCTAAAAAGTTAGGTACATCTATTGGTATGGTCCAACGTCCAAAGCAGAGATACAATTTAAAGACCTTCAAGAAGCAAAGGCAGCCTAAACAAAGCAAAAAACAGCAAAGCTCAGTAAAATAAAGAGTTTAAAAAAAATTATAACTCTATTCTTTCAAGGAAAATCTGTGTCGTATAATGGACGATGAGACATAAGTGAAATTCGATTATAAATCTCTGCCGGGACCGCAGTATTACACAGTTCAATATCGATCTGTTATTAGTGAATCTGAAAAGTCAATTTTTACAGAAAAAAATGGCAAAAAAATTATGGTATGGCAGGCGATCTGCGAGTGTGGCCTCAAATCGACTCCATTTATCACTACGTCTACAATGACAGGATATTTATATAAAGGAATGTCTTAATAAACGAATTTTTCCTATATGGTTAGAAAACAAGTGTTGAGACTATATTTTGGCCCGATTTGGTATGTTGCCACTATGGGTCCAAGACTTTGTAGTGGTATGAAGAGAAAAATATCCATTTTGTACCTAAAGCTATGAACCCCCGAATTGCCCAAATCTTAGGCCTATCGAACGTTTTTGGGCTATAACTAAAGCTAAACTGCGGAAAAATGTCCGGTCTACAGATTCCGAACAGCAATTTCGTCGAGACTAGAACAGGATGACAAAAAAAATTGACCAAGGCGCCGTCCGAACTCTGATTTCTACGTACAGACAGAAAGTCAAAAAATTAGCTAAATATGAATGATTTTATTGGGTTTAAAGACGTTTTTGTATTATTTAACGTCTAAAACGTAGAAGTTTTTTTTTTCTATTAATAAATATATGAAAGTTGTCAGTAATACTTTATTTTACTTGTCTTTATACTTAACGATACAGTCTTTAGTTGTAGATGTAGATGTAGATGTAGATGTAGATGTAGGTGTAGATGTAGATGTAGATGTAGATGTAGATGTAGATGTAGATGTAGATGTAGATGTAGATGTAGATGTAGATGTAGATGTAGATGTAGATGTAGATGTAGATGTAGATGTAGATGTAGATGTAGATGTAGATGTAGATGTAGATGTAGATGTAGATGTAGATGTACATAAGACCGCCTGTTGTCTACCGTTATTTATAAATTGTATTTGTCTTGTTTCCTTTTGTAAACTTTTATTGGTGTGCAATAAAGTATTGTATTATTTTTATTATTATTATTATTACATGTAGATATAGATGTAGATGTAGATGTAGATGTAGATGTAGATGTAGATGTAGATGTAGATGTGGATGTAGATATCGATATAGATGTAGATGATGTAGATATAGATATAGAGGACAGAATATAGAATTACTAGAGTTAGAAAGATAAAATACTTTTTAAGTGTGTCACTACTCACAACTAGTGTTAAAAGTCCAAATTTTGGACCAACATTCTAAGTAGAAACGGACGTCTTTAGGCTGATATTATTATAACGAGGATATTATTATAATGATGATAACAAGGGATGATGAATGATGTGAAATTTTGTTACATATTCTACTTCATAATATTAATTATGTGGTTGATTATTCGGCACATTTTATAAAACCACGTTCGTGTTTTAAAACCTTTCATTATGTAACAGTTGCAAAAACCTATTATTAAATAACTACCGTTCTTAAGATACCGATTCAAGTCCATGATCCTAAGGTTATTAAAAGTGCAGGTGGAGTAAGTTTAATAATTCAGACAAAGTTGAAACCTAGCATTTGAATGTAACCTGTACTTTGACTAAATTTAGAGGCACGAAATTAATTAAGTACCCTGCATTAGCACGATATTTTTGGAGTCAGACTTCAAAGTGAATGAGTGAAGTAGAACCTCCTGTGAATGTAACAAGAGTCTGTCGCGACGGCGTTCCTCGGTTACTGTCTTCGGAGTAGTCCTAGTGCCTTCGAGTATTTAGTTTAAAAACTAACCTAGGAAAGGTTTTCCAAATAAATTCTTGTTCTAAAATAAAAATTTAAAGTAAAGAAATCAAGCCTAAGCTTAATGATAAATAAATGGAATAATAATTATGATCATTTTATTGCAGACATAAAGAATCCCATATAAGTCTTACAGCTAGCATAAATAGTAAAAGAAACAATAGATCAAGAGGAAATACAAGACATAGTATTGATAGTATACCTACTCGCTATTTCCGGTAGAGTATGCAGTGTCAGGTGCATATACTCGTAGCTAAAAATAATGCATATACGTAAGCGCGATCTGAACGAAATACCTTAGAAACTGCTAGTTAATTTCAGTGGCAGATTATATACACCTTTATGGAAAATAAATAACAAAAAGTTTCAATAAAATAAAATATAGATAGAACAAAGCACAAAGAAAAAATGGAATGCGTAACCTGACGGAGGCGACCGGGAATTGAACCTGGTACCTCTGGGCTACCGATCCAACATGTTAATACTCTACCACCCCAACGCCAGGTCGTTTGAATTTTTCTTATATGAAGCTTAAGGAAAAATTCAGGAGCTGGCGTTACTTTTTTTCCAATTAGACATTTTGTGTTTGACCCCTTGTATTTTTTTAGCATTTTTTTTTAAATTGTGATATACAATTTTGGATTACTTATTGAATTGAAATATTTTGAGACGTAGTTTCCTCTAAAAATAAAATATGTCTGTTACACAATATATCTACCTACTCCTAAACAAAGCTCTAGTTGGCCGTTTATGTGTACTGGATGGTACGACAAACATACTCATACAGATAAATAAACTTTAATACATACAAAACTTCCATAACCCAGGAACAGGAAAAAATATTGGATCATCATCATACAAATATTTTATTTGCGAAATAACCTTTCGAAGACACTTTTCGAGCAAACGCTGCGTCTCTAAATAGAGTATGCAAGTGAAATAGCTCGCTAATTAGAACCCAGAGTCTACTGCAAGATTCGATTTGGCTAAATTCAGCAACGCCTGTGATGTTACAAGATACCGCTTCTGAGCAACCATTGTCTCTCTACCCAAGTTGCGGTAGAATTTATTATGTTACTTAACTGATATTACTCATCATTTTATTAGATTTCAACATCATAATTTGTTATATAGGAACGAGCAATACCTTTATGTACTTTTTCCATGTCTTTTTTAAAATGACGACATCTTAATGTCACACCGCCTTCCGACCTTGTTCGAGAAAAATAGGTGCGGGATTGTGGCCAGTCGTAGCGGTACACAAACGTCGGTCAGTCGTGTCGCTTGGCTTCACAACCAATAAAATTATAAGGTGAATTTCGTTGAAATCAAAAGGGAGAATCTTCTATTCTCTTTTATTTTGTACCAGCGGCGTATCTTAACATTTGATGAGTTAACCATGAGTAAACGCGATAATAGTCGCTAGCAATAGCCTAAACGATTTCTATGGAGAATAGTACAGCGCCCTTAGCCGTTATTTTGTAGAACTACAAATAGTTTACGCAGAACTACAGGCTAGGGACTGCGTAACTTTACGCAGTCCCTAGCCTGTAGTGTCACTGTAAACTCATGATAAGGGTGATAGATCCTTTGTAGCATATCTAAAGTAACGTCGTATACGTGACGCCGGCACCCTTTGCCAGCCGATGCACTTCTGCAAGGGAAGGGCTCAATCAAGCGTCAGTAACGAGTGCAGCCAGGCGTGCGCGCCACAAGTCGCAGATAGCGCTGGAAAACAAAAGACCAGCCCGTCTAGCACAACTTTGCTTCGCGACTCTTGTCGTGCGGCATAGCTCTTCCCGTCACTCTCTAGCATTACTGCATAGAAAAAGACGGCTAATTGTCTCGGGCGAGAAATAGTCGCGTATGAAAGTTATACTAGAGGTACAGCAGAGCTAGCATATCTTGCTGCAACTTTGCTTGTCGCGCGAGTCAGCATCTCCTGTATTGCTCGCACGGTATTGATAGGAAAGTGACAGGTAGTATTTCTCGCGCGACAAAGTAACGCTATGTACAGTTGGCAGTGCATTTAGTTACGAGCCTTGGACAGTCTGATATTCATATTTCGACGTGAGAATCTGATATCTATCTAAGATCTCAAGACCGCTTGTAGCCGAACGACTAAACGAAATCACCACTTCTATTTTTTATGCGCTATGCTAGTATTTTACGAAATGTTGATATCGTGCCGGTCACGAAAATGGGATTGGGAGATCAGATTTTACAAAGTTAGTTGCACACACCGAATTGTGTTCCTAGTGAATTTCCCTTACACTTGCGGCCCTAAAAATAGCAACAAAAGTGATCCCCTACATCCTACAGCAGTAAATCCGCACGCACGCTGCAAATATAAAACAACCCGTAATGGCCACTAAAACTTCTCTAATGACCGCGTCGTCCCCAAACTGTCTCCGGAGGCGAGTTCAACTCAAATATTTATAATTTCTGCGGCGTGAGCGGTTTTTGTTTATTTACGATTGTCATTTCTTTTTTGTATTGTTTAAACTACTCGTAATACGTACTAAAGTATTACGAGTACTTTACACCGGGTGTCGTGAAATCGCCATATCGAGCGATTTAGTATTTAACGGTTCTCCATAGTGCCACTTCAGAGGAAAAAAGAAAGGCAAAATCCTCTTCTTTGTTTTTTTTTTCATGTAGTTTAGCGTTTGATCGTTGTCATGCACGCTTGGGTCAGACGCGTCTCCACGCGCCACTACTAACAATATCATGTATAATTTAAACAACTAAAGAAATACAGTGTAGGTTCTCTCAGTATGTTGGCCTTTGTGAAGATAAAAAGAAAGGACCTTCTGTTTTAAACGGCAAAGATTTATAAAGTTTGAACACTTTGTTCGTACCACTAACGAATAATGATCATCAAACACTACATATTCACAATGTATTAATTGTTAGTTCGTGTGTACACAGCTGACGGATTTGCACTATGAATGTTCTCTATCTTTTTTTTTGCAGGCCAAAAGAATCTTTCACTAAAATTCTTATGCATTTCCCTACTTTAGATTAAAGCATCACTACACTCCCAAGATTCCGAGGAACACTTTAAATGAAAGTGGAAAAAAATGGAATTGCTAATAGAGTACGAAGTTCTGAAAACCAAAGTTGGGCATTACGCGTGTTATGCAAATCCGGGAGTTCCGAACTGGAGGCAATGGTGAACCGGGTTCTTTAAAAATTCAGAATGCTAAATGCGATACCGCATTACGACGACACAGGCTTGCTCGAGCTTGGATACGGCATTGCCAGTGTATGACGATACAAATAAAAATACAAATACTATTTATTGCACACCTTAGACATCAAAGAAAATAAAGAACAATATGAGATATATTGAAACAACAGGCATAGGTAGACAATAGGCGGTCTTATCGCTAAATAGTGATCTCTTTCAGACGATAATGATGATGATGATGATGAATTGTAAACCGATTGAAATGGCAACAAGCAGGTTACATCGCTCATACAACCGAAGACTGCTGGAACTAACACGTATTTTTATTTGAGTAACAATCACGCAGCGAAAGACGCAGAGTGGGTAGATACTACAAGGATTACTTAAAAGCTGATGAAGGACCCTCGAGTTAGCTGGATGCGGGTGGCTCCAATCTGGAGGCGATGTTGAACTGGGTTCTTTTAAAATTCAGAATGCTAAATGCGATACCGCATTACGACGACACGGGCTTGCTTGAGCTTGACATGTGACGCCCTGCAAGGGCACAGCAATTAGAGAGGGCTACTATTGAAACTATTTAAAAGGATACATTCCACATAGAATCGGCGGCCAGTGATACTGACACATACTTGAGCAGGAATTACGTAAACTCTGTAAGACCCTACGAGGATTACTGAAAACCTGATCAGATGAATGACCGTCGAGTTCGCAGGATGCGGGGAGTTCCAAACTGGAAGCAATGGTGAACCGACTCCTTTAAAAATTCAGAATGTATGACGATATGACTATCGTACATATTGAGATGATATAACGATGAATTGTAAAGCAATTGAAGTGGCAACGTCTTACAATGCGCCTATTTTGCGTGAACGGTTGCTTGCACTACTCTTGCCAACCCAACTCTACCAGAAAGCCTAGCCTCGTGACCTCGGAGACCCGAGGTGTTGTGCCCGGTATTTGGCCACATCGGACATTCGAGATTGACGTGGGCGGCCGTCTCTTCAGCCTCCATGCAGGCTCTGCAAAGAGGACCGTCAGATAATATACCTAGAGTGAATAAGTGGTTTCATTGTTCGTAGGACCGAAGATTGCTGGAACTGATACGTAATGAGTAGCAAGCACGCAACAAAAGACGCAGCGTGGGTAGACCCTACAAGGATTACTCACAAACCTGATGAAGCCCTTGCTGGGATTTCATTTCAAACCCAGGCTCTGATATACCTACCGATTTTGCAAAACGTGGGCCAATTTTGCCCGATCAAAAGTAGACCCGAGCACCCTGGATGTGTGTTGTTAAGTTCACTGTTTGCGTAGTTTACCCTATAACATATATGCTTTTATTTATCTTGCATATATGTAACAGCTGCTTGCTTGTATGTACTTAACTATATTTGTTTGGGTGGAATCTTGCAACCAATTTTGAAGCAGATTATTATCTGCAACCGATTAGGCAGAAATTTTGTATACCTACTTAACTTTGATGACAATACAATAGGTAGCATGGGGATGGTCTAATAATGGAGCCAGAAGGTGGCCCTAGAAATACTGTAACAGATAAAGCAATCCTACCGAGTTTCGGGTCTTAAGAATTGTCTCAGTGAGCAATTGAAGAATGATCAAAGAAAAATACAGTAGGCTGTAAAAGCTTGTAACAAAAATGAATATTTTGTCAAAAACTTATTTCTCCTGAATAAACTCTGGGGTCTCTAAAATACGTATCCTTTTCATAACTCGACGACACCACCGCTACTTTATCACGTGGAAACTTTTCACTTTCCACACGCGATTGACGCCGCGCGATAAACGCAGCGTAGGTTGTAACCCACACATATAGCTCAGTTTAAAAAGGACATATTCTATTGAGGTTCGTATAAAGTTAGGTCATTTTACTTTTGCACTGTAGATAGTCTCTCCGTACTTCAAGTCCATAGGAAAAATCGTATCGTGTTCGGTCTACATGCAAAGTTACTGCTTTTTTTCTTGAAACAATGGAGTATGCCGTAGTGGGTTATTTAAGAAACTCAAGTTACTGGTATGGGTTTATGTGTTCAGTTGGATGATTTTTAACTTTAGTATAATAATTGGTGGTAGACTTGTGTATCAGGTGTAGTGGGCATTTTTTTTTATAAATGTTTTTATGTCACAGGCTGTCATTAAATACTCGATTTTTTATTTCGATAACTTTTTTCTTCAAATCATCGGCCATGACGAAAGAAAAAAAATTGGGCAAGTGCGAGTCCGACTCGCGCATGATGGGTTCCGTACGATAATCTATAACAAGTTTGTTGTATGGGAGCCCCCCTTAAATATTAATTTTATTTTATTTTTAGTATTTGTTGTTATATACACGATGATTTTTAATCGGTGATCAGGAGTAGAAAAATATTAATATCCAGCTAAAATTAAACCTAATAGGCAAGGTCTCATGCAATTACCTCACTGTTTATTTAATTAAAAATTGAAACATAATTAAAACTAACAACCACTAGATACACGGTCATCCTACATACATTTATTAAAGTACGATACCTACGTCAAGTGTCATCGCTTTGGCGGGAAATTTTACGAAATTTCCTACGCTTTTGTATAGGTAATGACAATGACAATGACAAGTTATTACTCATAAATTGTCATTGCCATTAAATTATTAAAAAGGTTGTAAGCTTACAGATACAGATTAGTAGGGTGACAAGGAATTTAAGACAAAATACGTATTTTAAATAAAAAATATCATAGAAAAATAAAAGTTTGTTTTCATGTAATTTCGACTTCAACGTGACCGCCATCATTTACTGAGTTATAAAAGTTGGTACCTGATCACCGATTAAAAATCATCGTGTATATATATATATATATATAAATATAAATGTAAACGGAGAAATAACACACCTGAGATTTGCGGACGACATCATTCTTATAGCTGAGTCAGTAGACCAACTGAAAGGCATGCTCGAAGAATTAAACTCCGTATCTGTGAAAGTAGGCCTAAGGATGAATATGAATAAAACCCAAATCATGTGCCAAGAAGAAGTTGATCACGTCTTGGTGGGCAACAACAAGATCAGCTGTGTTACACACTACATATATCTAGGCCAGGTTCTGAGTCTGAACAGGAACAACCTGAGCATGGAAATTAATAGGCGCATACAACTAGGTTGGGCTGCCTTTAGAAAGCTGTCCGAAGTGTTTAAAAGCGATATCCCCATGAGCCTGAAAAGGAAGGTCTACGATCAGTGTGTACTCCCTACTATGACCTGGAGCAGAAACATGGACCTTCACCCGCCAAACCGTGCATCAACTCCAAGTTGCCCAGAGAGCGATGGAGAGAGCGATGCTGGGGATAACACTCAGAGACCGCATTCCAAACAAAGAGATCAGACGGAGAAACCAAGGAACCGACATCGCTAGTAAAGCCGCTACTCTAAAATGGAGATGGGCGGGGCATGTATGTAGGCGAGAAGACGGACGCTGGTCTCAAAAGATACTGGAGTGGCAACCACGAATGGGAAAAAGAAGCGTGGGCAGACCCCCCTCTAGATGGAGAGACGACACAGTTGGGGTCGCAGGAAGAAAGTGGACGCACGCGGCCCGGAAACGCAGTGAATGGAAAATGCACGAGGAGGCCCTAGTCCAGCAGTGGATAGATACGGGCTGATGATGTTATAGCGGCAATAGAAATACATCATCTGTGAAAATTTCAACTGTCTAGCTATCACCGTTCTTGAGATACATCCTGGTGAAAGACGGACGGACCGACGGACAGCGAAGTCTCAGTAAGAGGGTCCCGTTTTTACCCTTTGGGTACGGAACCCTAAAAATTGTCTGGAAGTGATCGCTATTTAGCGATAAGACTGCCTGTTGTTTACCTCTGTTTATTTCTTACTGTATATCTCAGTTTTGTATCCTTGTGTATTTGAGGTGTACAATAAAGTGGATTTTTATTGTATTGTGTTGTACCTATGGCTCGTTTCTTTATTATGATGGATAAGTTGGGGAATTATTAAAATAAATACATCTAGAGCATAATTGGACTGTTAAGAGGCCTTTATTCCTTTTAAAACGCCGATTGTTTAGACATTTTTCTCTATGATTAAACATGTTTCTTAACATATTATTGATGTTACTACCTAGAACAGGGCTATTGGGATTTATTGGTATATGTATATATTTGGAACCTACAGTTTGAATTTTTCATTGATAATTTTTGTTCGAAAAACTACTCGAAATTGACAAAATTCACCTAAAAAATACGTTTTTTAACTTATTTTCGACTGCACGCAATGAAAGCATGAAATAGCTACGTTACTACCTAGACCTCGGGAAAAAGTATTATTCACTTCAAAAAGTTGGTTGATATTATCAATATATTCGTCATAATATGAAAAAAAATAATTTTTAAAGGAATAAGGCCTTTTTAATTGTCATATATCCGAGATTGTACTAATAGGTATACGTCTTCTATAGCGATGTGCTGCTCTATTCAAAGATGATAATGATATTATTAATGTTAATGAATATTTCAATTAAAATAAAGGAATACATTTATATTATGGACGCTATTATATGGCCACGCTTAAACCGAAATTGCTCAATTGAAGATATTTCAAAGCTTCATCGACTTGCCTTAATTTAGTTTACAGATAGTACTTACACAGATGTTTTAAGAGTTATTCGTAACTTCAGATCTTTACCTCACAAACTCCAAACTTCAACTCGGAATCAATATAAAGTAAACATCGGAATCGTCGCCATAAATAAGTCAGGGCGAAACTAGACTTGGGGACAGTTTTGTCACGAGGTAAAGTTTTTTAGGGTTCCTTGTGCCGAGGGAAACTAATTTTTACTTTTATATCGGGTGGCCTATTTTGAATGTTAGTAATAGGCGTGGTACAATTTTTGAAGACCTTTAAATTACTTTTCTTCGTCTTGCTGTAAGGATGCACGAGCAGTCATTCATTTTTCTATACCATAGTTTTTCCAATTTCTTTTTTAAATTTTCAATTTGAGAGTTTTCAAGTATAGTTGCTGAAGAGATCTTGAAAATCAGGATAAGGGTGAAGACCAAAAAGCTTAATACCACCTTAACTCACTTAATTAATATTTGTATCAAAGTCTCCGTTGTGCGACGACAATTAACCTTCCAATAACGTACAGTTAGGTTCTATTTTAAGGTTCCTTATTGTATCATTAACTTTTGTCGCACAACGGACCTTATTCCAATCGCTTTTATTTCCTCGTTTTGTATGGCTAACTACGCATTCATTTCATCCAACTTTTTGGTCCTAACCCATGAAAAATCATAACGAACCCTCTAATATTGTCTGGAAGAAATCGCTCTTTAGCGATTAGACCCCTCGTTGTTTACTTCTGTTGTAATTCCTTAAATTTTATATTATTTTGTTTTGTTTTTGTGATGTGTGCAATAAATATGTACAAGTATGTATGTATGTACGAAGACACTGACTGAGATGCCACGACGAAATAATTATATAAATATTTTTGTGGTCTACTGGACCTTCGATGGCCGGATGCGACTCGCACTTGGCCGGTTTTTTAACTTCGCGACGTAATGAACTGCTTTGGCAAAGCTTTTGGATTTAAACGGAAATAAAATGGAATAAGTGCGAGTGTTTGGAGAGCATCGGGTTCTGTACAAATAAAATGTGTATAAAACTTTACGATTCAAATTTAGTGCTCCAATTGTATCAGATTTACTGTTGTATGTCAAAGTTGTTTATTTCTTGCGCACTTTGTTGTATCACATTAATTCCACCGTCTTACATTGTTCTAGTTCTGACACAAGAAATAGAATATGCTCTGTGTACGAAAGACTAATGCTAAATATACATATTAAATTATGGTGTACTAAGAGCTTTTTTGCTAATTTCTCTACCCAAAAGTTAACTGGAAGAGATCGCTCTTTAGCGATAAGACCACCTATTGTCTGCCCTTTTTGAATTAAGGTTTCAATTGTAACAGTGTTGTGTTGTGTTGTGTTGTATTGTAGGTATTATAAGAGCTTTAGGTACCTACATTATAGTTACAACATTATAATTATTTAATGTAGGTATATTTTTGACATGATAACCAAAAACATAACCTGCATTTAATTATGCCCCATTATTCACCCGCGGACCCCTAAAAAACTGTCCCGCTATAAAATTACATGTCCTGCGGTTTCCGTTCCCAAAAAGGACGCATAATGAACGTCATACACAATGAGGCAGCCGGCAGTGTTTAAAATTTTTGCGGACTTTCCGGTTTTTTCCGGAATTTGTCCAAATCGAGCGCGTTTAGTCCGGCGGAGTTGGAAACTTCGGCCGGTTTATATTACGCTTGGTTCGGATGAAACGACATGCTGGGAAATTTTACTAATTCCGAGGGAGGCTGTGTTATTTCTAATGGGGTCTTACGTATAGGCTTAAACGCAAAAGTGTTCAGGAATAAATCGAAGGGAGACCGTTGCGCGTTGAGAGTTCTAAAAGGAACAAAAATACACTAAAAAAAAAAGTTCAACTAGTTTAACTATTCGAGAAATAGCCAAATACTCGTAGTGCTTCTTATTTTGGTTGCTAGTAGGCCTCAGTTTGTCGGTTCTCCGATTTATGTAATTAGCAGCTAACATTTAGGCTACTGTCAGCAAATCTTGTTTTTTTTCAGTGTACATATTTGAACTAAGTTGTATTGTTATTTTGATGGTTGTTTTTTTATATTTATTTGTGTATTTATTTTTCTTATCTACCATTAAATGCACTTATGAATGAACATATAACGGGTTAGCACAAATTAACTGGCACGTTATTATATTGCGGATTAGCAAAGCAAGATTATTATTTCAATTAGTATGGATTTCGGCAATGTAACGCATGACTAAATTAATTGTTCTACGGGTAGGTAATCTTTGTAAAAATGCTCATTGCACTTTATTACACAACTCAAATACACAGGCATTCAAAAAGAAACATATACAATAAAATAATAAACAGAGTTAAACAACAGGCGGTCTTATCACTGAATAGCGATATCTTCCAGACAACCTTTAGGTACCGGAGTACATCAACAAATTCTTGAATAATGTCCTTGTTAGAATTCTGAAACTCGAAATAGAATAATTTAATTCCAGAGTTAGTCATACTGTAATCGGCAATCTAAATTGTTATTTGCGTACACTTATTTCTAGTTAATACTTTCCTTTTTTTTCATTTTATATAGGTACATACTAGCGGCCCGCCCTGGTTTCGCACGAGTACAATACTAATAAGTTATGTTTGTATTATACATTTAAAACGTCCTCTTGAAAAACTATCTTTTAAAAAAACCGCTTCAAAATCCGTTGCGTAGTTTTAAAGATCTAAGCATACATAAGGACAGACAGACAGGAAGCAACTTTGTTTTATAATACGTAGGTATTATATGGAGTGATTTGTAGTTACATTTGGGACATGTTATTAACTCATTGACGTATTATTTTTATTGCGCCTCGGTTTCAACCTGGATAAAATGAATTTCGCATATAGATTTCCAGCAGTTCTCACCTGTAGGTCACTTTTTCTCAACCGATTGTAGAGAAAATTTAGCAAGCAGTTCTATAATTACCTTAGTTTTTTTTGGCGATTTTTTTTTTACTTTTTTCGAAATAGTGGGGATATGGTGGTTGAAAACGTAAAAAAATAAATATTTGAGTTATTTTCAAACAGGTTCGCAAGGTCGTCTACAGCTCACAGACCCAAACGTTTTAAATAGACGTTACAATTTGACTGATGTATTATATTAATCAAGTGGAGGTACCTCAAAATACCTTCGTTGTCTAACCTTTGAAAGTCAAGTTACAAAACGGATCATCAAGTATTTCCACCTGTAAACATTACGGCGGTGTACGTAGGTTTTCTAGCCGCCGGCATTTCGTTGCGGCTTGCGTAACTCGCGCTCACAGTCACAGTTTCACAGTACTGCAACCCTTTTGCTTGGTCTTTCTCTATCATCATCAGCAGCACACTACCAGACATATGCCTGCTCATGTGGTCCATGAAAAATTGACCCATTTTATGTAATTTAAAAAAGAGAAATTCAAGATCGCTAATCAGAAATGACGGACATAATTATAGAGTATTAAATATTCATAGGGGAGATACCAAAAGAAGCAATAAAAAGGTATAAAGACATAATTTAACAGTACCGAAACCCTTTTGCTTAGTCTGTTTCCATCATCTTTAGCATCACCTATCTAATTCCCTCTACTACTGGACATATGCCTAGATGCCTACCCAATGTTCCATGAAAACTTGTCGCATTTCACTATATTTTAAAATCGAAATTCAATATCTCTAAGCAGAAAATATGACAATTGCCAGAAAGAGAGGTAACAATTTAAAAAAGCTGCTGGTAACAGGCAAGGTGCGCGCGGAAGTCGGCCCAGAGAAAGAAGTCCAACACGCTGGTTAGACTACGCTCTACCCTCAAGACCTCAATTTACGATGCCATCCACGCAGCCCAGGATAGAGTAAGCTGGCGCAAAATAATCCACGAAAAAGTTATTCAGTGAAGCCACGACCCTCAGCATTGAGGATATTGACTAAAAGAGGAGGGGGGAGCAGAAATGACAGACGTATACGTGACAACCGAATTGAAAAAATGGGGTAAAAATATATAATGAATATTATTCATAGAGTAGATACCAAAAGATGCAACATGAAGGTACAGAGCTATAATTTAACAGTACTGCAACATTCTGTTTTACCTTTCCCCATCATCATCATCATCAGCCTGACGTAGGTCGACCATAGGTCGACGATATCTGAAAAAAATGGGACCAAAATAGTCATTGAGTAGATTGCTGTCTTACGCTGGTTGGCATTTCATTGTGGCCTGATGAACCTGTATCAAATACGATTCGAAAGCCAGGCATGCCCATTCATGTAGGAGGGACGGCATTTAGAAATATGACAGAAAATACAGAGAAAATAATAATGTGTCAAGGCAGACCAGCCATTTTATAGACATGTACGAGTAGGCAGGTTGAAATCGAGCGTGTTTCGGACTCGTGAACGGAAAGTTCATTCCATTACAACACGATAATATACCTATGCATTTTTCCTGTTAGCCAAGTTTGATACCGGGAGTGCGGTAATTGGAGACAAAAGAGGACTTATTACTTATTGATGTTTTTTGGAGTTTTCCTTAACGTTTGTTGTGTGTTTGATTATCTCTAAGTAATCTCTTTTATGTCACTAAGCTGTGGAATCAACGGTTGTGCTTCAAATAATTGGGGTCTTTAGAAGATGTGTCACATTATTAACAAGCGTGATTTGATAAGAACAAAGACGTATGTAACACTTCAATAAGGGCTTCTATTAAATGACCTTCAACATCCATCCAAGGTCACACCGACCGTTTTACTGCTCATTTATCCTCTGTGACCACGACCCAACTTGGGTCACTTTACACATTTTTGGAATAAACGCAAAACGGTCACATGAATTATCGCCTTAAGGGTATTTGTTTTGTGTTTAAAATAGGTCCTATTAACCCAAGAGGCCTTTATTGGGGGAAACCGGGAATTAAGTGGACGCGTGAGCGTTTGGGATGGACTTAGGCGGTTGGGGATGAGAACGCAATTTAGGTAATAGTGTGACAATATTTACTGTATTATTAGTTTATCTAATGAATAAATACTAGCAACTACGTTAAGCTGGAAGAGAAAAAGACATTCTCTCTCTATCGTCTTCATAGATGAGTGAAAAGTATCATATTATAACCATCTGTAGATAATCAGCTACCCGTGTACCATAATAGTTGCTCCGTTCAGCTGTCATGGCGTGTTGAGGCTGCAAAGACGCATACCTATCCATACAAATGTACTAATAAAAAAAATGTTTTGTTTAAATATAAGTGTGCGCCTAAATTGCTGCATCATATTCACAAGGCTAGGCATTTACTAAAGGTCATGGAATACTTTTTGCCCGTCTACAAATAAACATAAAAGGGGTTATAATTCGTAATGAACTTTCTAGTTTGTATACAACTAAGCAAGTGTGCCGCCATTACTCGCGCAGGCACGTTACAATGAACCCTGAGAAAATACATCCAAAAATTCACCTTTCATCCAAGATAGCACACCTAATTATAAAACGCGCAACTTTCCAGGAAACCATTCCCCGAAATGGGGGCAATCTTTATAAAAACAGTGGCAGGTATTCTTTCACGACTTGTTTTCAATCGGGGTTCTTGGGTTTTTTCCAGACAAAGTGGAACAATCATTAAAACTTTTTGACGGGGAGGACTTTAATTGTTACGGATATCTCGTTAGCGTTACACGCCAGACAATTGGCGTTTGGGAAATTTACGTCTTTCACGTTGGGAATTGTTTCGTGTTAATGACGAGGTTGATCGTGCTCCAGTTACGAGGTGTATTTGTGGTGACAATATTCGGTCGGGTGCTTGGGGAAAATATGTTAGGTCCTAGGCATATAATGACAGTTGAATGAATTAATGCCGGAATTAACGAAAGATTGAATGATATATTGCGTATGAATAATAGGTTATATTTTGCAGGTATACATGCATAAAATTCAACCTTATCAGCTCTACATGCATTTCTCAAACGATTTTAATGAAAAGTTGTGAGTAGTTTCGATAAATATATTTTTCGCTGTATCAGTTTTGCGAAATATCTCAAAATCTTGAGAATACAAAACGTTAAAACTAGCTCACAGAAGCACTAGTGCTACTGAAGTACAAAAAAAATAAAAACTATAATAGACGCAGCGTGGAAGGCCTTTTTCCAGCAGTGGACGTCTATCGGCTGATATGATAATGATGATGATGATATCGACGCTTAAGAATCAATCCCATCTAACTAACATTTAGTAGTTTTAGCGTCAACCCTTAAGAATCAATACCATCTAACTAACATTTAGTAGTTAGATGGTATTGATTCTTAAGGGTTGACGCTTAAGAATCAATACCATCTAACTACTAAATGTTAGTTAGACGGTATTGATTCTTAAGCGTCGATATTATACTTGCTACATATTACACGCTTGACGACGCGGTTGGCTCAGTGGTTAAGCAACTGCCTACTGAGCCAACGGTCCTGGGTTTGAATCCCGGCAAGGGCAAATATTTGTGTGATGAACCGAATATTTGTGCCTGGGTCATGGATACTTATTTGCATTTAAGTAAATTGAGTATGTACTTATATAATGTAAGTATGTTTATCGTCGTCTACTATCCATAACAGAAGCCTACTTAAGCTTACTGTGGGACTAGATTTGTGTGAGGTTGTCCGATATTTATTATTTATTTATTACATGTTATGCCAGTACTTTCAAGTATGTTACTGAACAAAATAGCCCTGCTGTCCTCAAGTTTATATTTACTCACAGTAAACTCTCGCGTGGTAATGACAAACGTTAGTCGCGAGTCTTGCCGGCACTTTGTCACACCAAGACGACGCATTTTTTACCGCTCGCTTCTGTGAGAATGCAATTTTTATCCTGTAAAGTTGTTAAAACATTATTTTTCCCAGTGAGAGTCACATGCGCTCAGTGTTGAAAATGGGACTAAAATGAAAATGTCCAATTACAATAAAGAGAACAGGAGGAGCCCAAGTTGCAAATAGAACTGTATAAGAGCTTACACAGTCATTATGACACTAATTTTAAGCTGTATAAAGGCTGAATAAGTGCTTAAGCAGCCCTGTGTGCTACTAGGGAGGATAGATTAAGCGTCGATTGGCGGCAAAATTTCGGCCAAAAAGAGACGCCTAGTACACAGGTTAATAATTAGTGCATAAATCGGAACGATCCGACGCAGAACTTTCAGTTTAGACTTCATTTGTATCCGATACCATAGTTATCAGGGGCAAACTGAAACTGATAGTATAGGAAAAGGAAAGGAGCAGTAACATATCCTTTTTAAAGCCTGCGACATATTTCGCATATCTATTACTCATTAACTTAACGTCGATTTTGTCTTCGTTTCCAAAATTATCATATTTTTACACCGGAACAATTTTGATTAATACATGTACATAGTACAATACAATATAAAAGGTATTTAATTAAAATCTATAAAGGAACGTTAAGCCATTTCAATTCGATTATCACCATTACAAAATACAATCCAGCTATAAATCAAAGAATGCCCATTCCAGTGCAAATTTAGGGATTTCAAACTATTCCAATACAGAATCGAGCCGATTCTTAATCGAATAGCTAAGCCGAGGTCAATAACCGACTGATTTACAGATATCATCAATCCAGTGAATACCGGTGATTTGGCCGACCAACTATTCGGTTCGGCTAAGACTGAATAATACCTCTTGTAGGAAGTTACTGCAATATCGAATGAAGGTAGTTTTTAATCAGCAGTTATTTCATACTAACTTCGACTACGTACGCGTGGAAGTTGATAAAAGGGATTATTAAAAGCGCCTGAGCAAATGTAAGAGCAATTGTGTTTTTGGTCTAATAATTAAATTTCCTACAGGGTCACCGCACCCCAACAGAAATGTTCACTCACTTTTCAATCTTTTTAGGTATAATTTCCAGCTTTTCGCTTTCCATCAGGCGATACGTTTGCTCGCTTGCCCCCTATGACATAAAAAAAAACCCCAAGCGATTCTCTTGAAATTTTGTGAGTAGATTTCTTAATTATATACGTATATTTTTTTGTCTATTCTGTTTTCGATTTCTTTTTAATGCTGGAGATGTAGGGTTGAACATTTAAACCATTTGGAAAAAAACTTGCGAGGTATACAGCTCACAAACTCACTAGTAATACTATAGGTAAGCAATAAACGTGACTGTACTAAATGCCCTAGACTAAGGGAGCACAGCCTCAGGCCTACTATCTAAATGCGAGCCCAACTCATGTCTGAGAGGATTTGGAGTAGTTTCAAATCGCACTTAACTTTGTAAAGGGTTATATATGCAATAACTGGAAGAGATCTCTTTAAGTAATAGTATTTGAACGAGCCCTCGACGCACATCTTTGAAATATCATCTTCATATTTAAAAACTTATCCAATTTTTCTCCCCATAATCTGTGAAGACTTGTTGCAGATTATGCTTTAGAAACCATTATTAGACAAATATTGGGATCAAAGTTTTTTTTCTGAGACTTACGCTTTACCATCAGTAGCAGGTTTGAATCTCGGCCAAATATTTGTGTGATGAACTCGAATATTTGTTCCTGGGTCATGGATGTGATCTTTATATATATATATATATATATATATATATATATTATATATATATACATTGATGTGTCTCCCCCTACAGGAGAAGAAGTAGTGAAGGCCATCAAATCATTGAAGAACGGGAAAGCCCCAGGAGTCGACCTCATCGCAGCGGAAATGCTAAAAGCTGACATCCCCACCGCTGCGAACGCGCTGACGCCCCTTTTGAGGAACATCTGGTCAGCCGAAGAGCTGCCCGACGACTGGAACAAAGGCCTTCTTATCACCGTACCCAAAAAAGGAGACCTCAGTGAATGTGGCAATTGGAGAGGCATCACCTTGCTCTCGATTCCTTCTAGGGTGCTCTGCAGGATCATCCTAGATAGGCTGTCGGGGGCCGTTGAACCTCTTCTTCGCAGAGAGCAAGCTGGCTTCCGACCCAATCGATCGTGCACGGACCAGATCAACACCTTGCGCATAATTCTCGAACAGGCATCAGAATGGCAGAGGGAAATGTACCTGACCTTTGTGGACTTCGAAAAAGCTTTCGACACGCTGAGATGGAGCTGTATCTGGGATCGGCTACGTGAAATTGGAGTCCCCGAGAAGATCATTAACATAATTAAGGCCATCTACGGGATGTATTCTTGTAGAGTAACTCACGACGGCCTCGTCTCGGAGGACATACCGGTCCATGCGGGTGTACGCCAGGGGTGCCTTCTTTCACCTCTCCTTTTCCTTGTCGTCCTGGATGGCATCATGAATAACACCACCAACAGCAAGCGCCGCGGCATAGAGTGGGGACTGTCCAACGTCTTGGAAGATTTGGACTATGCCGATGACCTATGCCTATTGAGCCACACGCGCGCAGACATGCAAGCCAAACTGGACGACCTAAGACGAGAGGCTCTGGAGACGGGACTTAAAATTAACACCCGGAAGACCCAGGAAATGAGGTGCCGACAAGCTCTTTGCCGTTGCTCATCGGCACAGAGGGGGTGGAGAGAGTCCACAAATTTACTTACCTCGGTAGTGTAGTGTCGGAAACAGGAGGGACCGAAGAGGACACCGCTTCGAGAATCGCCAAGGGGAAGGCAACCTTCGCACAGCTCCGTCCTGTCTGGCAATCGCGGAAACTGACTAGGAGAGTTAAGCTCAAGATATTCCGGTCCAACGTGAAAACCGTGTTGCTGTACGGATGTGAGACGTGGAAGGTCACTAAAGACATCACGCACCGGTTCCAGGTCTTCATCAACCGCTGTCTTCGCCGAATTCTCGGTGTATACTGGCCCGAGAAAATCTCCAACGTAGACCTGTGGGAACGCTGTGGTGAGACTCCGATCGACCAGCAAATCAAACGCCGCAAGTGGAACTGGATCGGCCACACGCTCCGAAGGGACCCTGATCACATTCCAAGGCAAGCCCTAGACTGGAATCCCCAAGGAAAGCGGAAACGTGGTCGCCCTAAACAGACCTGGCGGCGGACGATCACTGCAGAAGCGAAGGCGATAGGAATGACCTGGAGCGAAGTGAAGCGCGAAGCCCAAGACCGTTCGAGATGGCGACGTACTGTGGACGCCCTCTGCCCCATCCAGGGGACATAGGACATTAAGTCAAGTAAGTCAAGTATATATTATTATGGATATCGTCGTCTAGTACCATAGTACAAGTTTTGCTTAGTTTGCGACTAGGTCTAATATTTATTTATTTATCTACTATAATGGGGTTCTGACATTTTACGAGTACTAACCGAGAGTAAGCGTTATCCATGTAATAAAAATTTGTTCGATTCTTGTAGACTAAATAATTGCAGCAACATCTATGATAAAAATACCGCCAGCAAATTCGCAAGTTCATGCCCGGGCAGCAAATATCAGCTTGCATCTAGTTACAAATATCGAATTTCACTCCCAGCACCTTTTATCTGCCAAACTTACCGGAGCGATCGTTTGTGGACGACATTCAGTGACCTGTGACTGTTCCAGTAACATGCATTACGCTCCAGTACCGAAGGTTGGTAAACCGTGATCGAGTTCAGGTTTCACGTTTAGTGTCGACGTAGGTTGAGTCATTTGAGTGAAAATTTACTTTGTAAGAATTCAAGATTGTGTGACGGATCGCTGCGTAATAATCTAATAATAAAACATGTAGTAGAAAAACTAAAACTGTTTTCAAAATCAATGGTATCCAAGTTATTACGGTATTCATACGGCTGCGTGAACTAAAAAGTGTCAGTGTCAGCAGCGCTGTCAAATAATCAACGTATCAGCACATTTATTTACACAGCCAACTGACGTCATTACAATAGAGAAATATGGCGTCCATTCCGTCTCCCGTTTTCATCAAATTACGCGAAAAAATTAAAAATACAAGAATGTATTTATAAATAAATAAATAAATAAATATTATGGGACAATCATACACAAATCGACCTAGTCCCAAACTAAGCAAAGCTTGTACTATGGGTACTAGACGACGATATACATAATATATAAATACATATATAGACAACATCCATGACCCAAGAACAAATATTTTGCACAAATATTTGCCCTTCCCGGGATTCGAACCCGGGACCGCCGACTCAGTAGGCAGGTGTCTACAAACCGAGCCAAACGCGTCGTCATGTTATGTCACTTATCAAGGTGATGTTGTGATTTTTGTCGTTTATTAGCACCATCAAATGTGACATTTGAGACTATCACATCTCATCTCATTTGGCTCAACTGAGCCAGTTTTCAAAAATGTTTGTAATAATATTATAATTAATAACACATTGATGATCAAAATAATTAATCTCAAACGTGTCTGATTTAGGATAGCAGAGCAACACATCATCGTAAGACAATAAGGCCGAAGATGGAGCATGCTTGCCTAGAAAATGCCTAATCACCTTCGACTTGATGATATCAGCGTTGGCGATCTGTTCTCAACTCGAAGATATATTTTGAGGGAAAATGTGCACAAAAAAGAGTTCCACTCTCTTGCTGTCCTGACAAGAAAAGTAAGTATATTGAAAGATACAGATTATACCACAATTTAGGCCATGTAGCTAGACCAACCTAACTCTTCTAGTCTGTTCTCGCTCTCTGCGCAAACACTGACGAGCAACTGCTCTTGTCAGTACAGATGCAAATCGACTCGACCCAAAAGGAATATTTTTCGACGTTCCTAGGTACCTTGCGAAAATGTTAAAGGATTATGAAATAGCTTTCGATAAAGTTATAGTCCATGGAAATGGTACATTTTGCCTTGCATTAAATCGGGTAGTTCTGATTTTTTTATGTGTTCTATATGATGAAGTGGTTATGGCAAATCCAAGTTTTCGACCTCGGGAACCCTCCGGATCATTGTGAAATTCTTGAAAAACCATGAATTTTTCGGTGTTTTTTCAGGTTCCACCAATTTTTACCACGAGGGACCTATTTTACCGCAAATATCACTATGTAAACTTTAAAGAAGACTAAATTTTCAACAAATTATGTTAAAGTGAGAGAGCGATCAATCAAAAAGTTTGTAAGATGCAAGCGTTCAAAAATTAGCCAAACCTCGAAAAATATATATTTTTAGACGTTTTTTTAAGTTTTCGGCAACCCGGTCAACTAAGGACCCATTATGTTATAAGTCCATATATTTTATTAAAGTATACACCATCCGCAACTAAATGAGACCAATTTGGTCTATTAAGACTCGATAGTTCTTCAGATACAGCTGTGTGAAGTTGCTGAGGTGAGTAAACAAAATAATAGAAGGGTTTGTAAAATGAAATGCGACGTATGAAATAAGCATTATAATTTACAGAAACACAGTAATAATAACAAGTATTAGTATTTTTTGTACATCTTTGATGGACCAGGCTGATCTTCCAGATCTACAGCACTTCTTTTGTGGAGGGCTTACTCCGTTAGCATTTCTTCATCGACCGGCTCAGGCCGCTCGAAACCGCCATCCAATGATGGGTCGTCGATGAATTGTTCATCAATGTCGTCACATATCAAGTCAGGATTGTTTTAGCAAGATTGATCGCTGCAGTGGTTGCAAACAGCCGAGCATTTGAGGCCAGATTTTCTGCAACTACAAGTTGTATTACCAACTTCTTTTGCAGTTACAGGAAATCATTTTAAGCAGGGGTTGAGGAGCTGATGGCTTCGTCATCAGTTGAGTGCGAGGCCTCATTCCTCAGATGTGAGTGAGAGGAATTAGGAAAACGGCAGCATTTTGTTTGAGGCGCGGCTGTTTTTTCAGTGTCGACAGAAACTTCATTTTTCCTTGGCCAAAAAGTGCTGAAGTTGTATCACAACCACTGCAAGCGTGAAAGAACAGTGCCATTACGGGTTGTGCTTGGTGGATGAAGGAATCCGTCGATAGGTAAGAAGAAGATAACGTCAGATGAGGACTTTGTTCCAACTCTACGAAGACGTGCTCTTGGTGTTTTTTTCTAAAGCGTCAGATACGATACCCATCGAAAACCATAGTTATATGGGAGCCGTAGCGACTTTGCAAGTTTTGGACATGACTGGAACCGATTTCCTCAAAATACACCACTAATTTTAAAAATATTTTTTAGGTAAATTTGTTAACATTTGAATAGCTGTATTTTAGAAACTATTGGGTCTAAAGTGACCAAATTACTTTTATTTTTTTGCAAATTTTGTGTACTTAAAAGTGTTCATAGTGATTTTTACTGTAACAAAAGCGTTTGGTGGAAATAACTAACAAAAAATTAAATAACACCGAAAAATTCATGGTTTTTCAAGAATTTCACAATGATCCGGCGGGTCTTCGAGGACGAAAAATTGGATTTATCATAACCATTTCACTGTAGGCAACATATACAAAAATCAGAACTACCCGATTTAATGCAAGGCAACCCCACTTTTAAAGCACGATTTCCATGTACTATTAGTGCACTTTTGGGAGGCTTTCGTGTTGTTAGACATTTGTTTAAAAAATAACGTAGAGAATACTATTTCTACAGTTGTGCAGGTGCTGGACGTCACAGAAATATTGGATGAACTTGAAACCCAAACTAAGTTGAGCTGTATTTTAGAACCGCAAATTTTCATGCCGAAAACCAAATTACTTGTATACAAAACGGACGCGTTGTTAAGCGCGTAATACTCTTTAATTTTCAATGTGGCATAAAACTAATTTGCATAATTCACTCAGTGCAAACGTGAAATATTAAAGCCGTCCGGTCCCCTCATTTAAATTTCTAAATCGTATGAAAAGATTACAATGAGATTGCGGGCCGCTGTGCTGTAACATATCTAGGAGTTTTTGTTGGTATGATAGCGGATATACTGTGCTTAAGAGGACAGATTAGTCCAAAAGATCTTCCACTCACCTTGACAATAATTTAAGTGCAAAAATCCGTTTAATTGTCTGTTCTTTTATATCTAGGAAAGTGTACGGGAATCGTCGATAGCTGGAGCGAAGATAAAAACCAAGCAGTTTGATACAGAAATTTATTGACAAGGACTCCTAAAACAACAACTTATTTCAAAAAAATTGACAAAGACAAACATAGACAATATAAGACCAACAGTAAGAGAGGCACATTGGGTAGTGGGAAACACTCAAAATAAATGACAGTAGTAGGTAAGTGTGTGTTGTGAATTTTTGGAAACAGTTCTGAGTAAAAAATAAATAAATATCGCTGCAGTTTATCGTTTTATGTTTATTAAAGCTATTACATAGAAAATATTCCAGTGTTCCACTTCCCCTATGTGTTTCCCTTATCTCACCTGTCCTTAGCCTAGTTTTCTGAATTTTCTGATAGGACACAGTGCCGTCTTCATGACACAGTGATAGTTAAATAAGCAAAATCTGGGTCTTCCTTCGCATATTCTTCTGTTAACTTTGCTATTCGGGATAAAAAAAGCCGGCCAAGTGCGAGTCGGACTCAGGTACCGTACGACTAAATAACCTTTAACCTTTTTTTTGTTTTCTTTTTAAATTTGTTGTTATTGCGGCAACAGAAGTAGAACACTGCTATTAGGGTTCATAAGATACAGCTTGGTGACAGTATCGAGCGAAAAACTGCAAAATAATCACGATTTTTGTATGGGCTTCTATACAAAACTATACACTTAAATATTAATTTTATTCTGTTTTTAGTATTTTTCATTATACCGGCAACGGAAACACATCATCTGTGAAAATTTCAACTTTCTAGCTATCACGGTTCATGAGATACAGCCTGGTGAAAGACATACGGACAGCGGAATCTTAGTAATAGGGTCCCGTTTTCATCCTTTGGGTACGGACGCCTAATAAATAAGAAAAAGGTGTCTGTAATTCCATCAACAATAGAGATCATAAATTACAAATGAAGTCATCTTGTATCCATAGTACAAAACAAGCGGCTTATAGAACTCCTAAGTTCAAACTATTCAGAATAGACTACAGATGCAACCTGCAACCTACGACCTAGTCGCCCAACTTGCAAATCCCCGTAATTGCTTTTTAATTGCCCCCATGTTCAAGTTAGTATCGCTAATTAGAGACGTCAATTCTCTTGTCGGGTTTGTTAGTAAAACGCTTTGTGTTTATTTGGAAACTGTTGTATGATTTAATCATTAGTTTGGGCATGTTCAATTATTTACCTACTAATTTTCGTATTCATACTTATTACAAGGTTTATTGGGAAAATGTGTTAAAAAAACTACACTACGCGCAACTGTCAAAGGCATTGAAAATGTAATTTAGAAACAAGCTGAAGTGGAGACGTATAGGAGGCGGATACCCTTGAAATGTCGACAAACGTTTCACCGAATGCTTCATTTCGTCGAATTTTCATTTCGTCGACAAATTTTTACTCGTAAGTCATACATTTTTCAGACATTTTGTAAATTATAATCTTAAGATTAGGTTAGGTTAGGTTTGTGTTATAGCATTCAAAAATATTTTATGGTTTCAGAAAAAAAATGCTTTCGATGAAATAAAAATTCGACGAAATGAAAATTCGATAAAATAATTGTCGGCATTTCAAGGGTAAACCGTATAGGAGGACTTAATAAATAAGCAAGCTTCCGCCTCCTAAGACGGCTATTGTATTACATAGAACAATAAAATGTTGACTGGACTGTCAATTTAATAATAGGACAAAGTAAACAAAATAAACAGGTTTTTAACGCGTCCGCTCACAATATTAGCTATTATAGGCCCGCTGCTTGCCTAAGCCTTCCGAAAGAATAGGCTTAGCAGGTCTATCCATCAAATGCCAGCAACAGCCATCAAACTCCAGCAATCCTCTTTAGTTTACCTGCAAGCAAATTATTTTTCGAAAAGCAAAACGTATTTTTTAGGTAAAACTTTATAAAGCACCGCAGTCGGCGACTCACTAAATAAGTCTGCATTATTTATGCGTGTACGTGCAACAGTGGTGCACTTTATGCACAGTTTATTTAATAGTTTCTTAATTAGCACTAATCTTGCGTAGCCACCTTGTAATTTCCTCCATTTCGGAGCCGGGAAGTTGAATTTAAGGCAAATTAGAAGCACGTAGCGGACGCCAGAAATAGTTGGGAATTTTTGGCGGTTCGTTTGGTGGAAGCAAAATTTTAGTTACACTATTCTTGGTTGTCCACGTTTTAAATAGTCACTCCTAAATATTTCTAATTTTAACTTATTTTTATATTCAAAGCGTAAACTTTTTTTTTTCACATATGCATTAAAAACTTCAGGGCTTATTTCCCTGTAATTTTACGAGCAACCAGATTATGAGGTCCGTAATGTTTATTATAATATTTTTTCATATAATGTAATAGTTGACATAATGCAATATTTTATATGACACGTATTTCTGAAACTGTTAGTGTTAAAACTGTTAGTGTCTAACTTAACCCACTGCAATCTAACCCAATTGGTGCAATAATTAACAACTGTATTGATTTAAAAGGAAAATGTAAGAACGTGTCATATCAAACGATAAATTATTACGAAGCTTTACATAAGGTGAAAAAAACTATATAAAAACGTCAGAAACCCTAGATTAAATAACGCGACCATCTACTCGAAATAACTAAAAACTGAGCGTCACAGTAGCTCATTTATTTCACTAAGTCGTGTTTTAGATAGTATAAAGACAGTGGTACTTCTGTACAAAAATAAAGTTTTCTTTAGCCCGTCCAATGCCACGTGAAAACCCAGGAGCAAAATTAAGCCCAGCTTTAATGTCACCAATTATTTTTTGCACGCTCAAACGCTACTGATTTCCACGTACTTATGGCAAATGAAGTAATTTCGCGTGACCATAAGTGGGCTTACAAGTACAGTCCGCATTTATATTATGTAAGGGTTAAATTTAATTCACCAGTTTTTATTGTCAAAGGAGTTTCCGGTGTCAGACGGGAGCCAATTAAAGACACAGAAACGTGTATACATATAAATGACAAATTCGTTGTTACAATGACCTTTCGTTGAGTTGCAAGACAAACAATATAATCAATGTATGATTTTCTAACGTATTGAGTTAATATACTTTGTAGAATCGTTTTTTTTCAACTAAAATGATTTAATTAAAATTATTACATTATTTTGTTCACTGAAGTTGAAAATTCATCTACAACTGTAAAAACATTTGATGTCAGCATTTTTTTTACTTAATTGTAAAATGTTATATAATTTTTAATATCTTTGACGGGTACTTTGTCATTTTACATCAAACCTCTATGTTGTAATAATATATTCCATTGTCATTTGATTTACATTTCTATGCAAAATAGTTAAATTCAAAACCACGTGAGTCATATTCGACTTACGAGATTTTAATAAAATATAGGTGAAACTATAATAACAAAATTGTGTAAAAAAAACAGTCAAATAATTGGAGTACCTACATTCAGATAAACGAATCAAACTGTAATACGCCGAGAAAAACTCAAATATTCTATGATCAGTAAAAAAACTCATACTATTTATGATGCAAACGCTACTTGCCTAAGTCTGTAGGCAGAAGTTTTAGGTATTTTACAGAACGCTAATGCTAAAAGCGACGGAGACCAGTTAATTGGTAGTGCAAAGTAAAAAGTTCGGAGATGCCGGGACCAAGCAAAAGCTTTGCAGTTTTTTATGTATGAGGCTAATGTGCGGCTTTGGGAGAATTTTGAAGAGCCTATTCACTCTTGGTTCCCCTTTACGCATATTTTTTTTTGTCATAATTCTATTATTATAAAGGCAAAAGTTTGTAAGTATGTTCGTGTGTATGTTTTTTACTTCTTGACGCTCAAACGGCTGGACTAATTTTGATACATTTTGGTTTGAAGGTAACTGACAGCCTGGATTAACACAGGCTACTTTTTATCCTGAAAAATGTAGTGTTCCCGTAATATGAGCGGGTAACACCGCGCGGCGCACCTAGTTGTCTATAAACATAATTTTTAATGCCGAATCCACCTTTTCGCCGAATGATCCTTACGCATAACGATTTATCTTCTGTTCGAGGTGATTTGTGATCGCAGCTCTAACATAACCTACTTTTCTGGCATCAGTTCTTTATTGTTAAAAGTCGAATTTGCAGCTTACTTAGATTTGGCAATACAATAATATAATAATATTTGTATAAGATTCGGACAAATAATTATTGTGGATGATGAACATTTGGCCGAATCAAATTATACGAAACGGCGAAATGAGTTTCAAACATAAAAAAATGTGAAACAGATCGTACCTATTCACTCTCAGTATCATAATCTCATCATCTCAGCTGAATGACGCTCAATGTTGAACAAAGGCCTCCCTCAAGAATCTCCACATTGAATTTTCCAGCAATTTCCACATCCAATCGGCTTTTCCACGACCGTCACTAGATCGACGCTCCGCCTTGTGACCTATACCTACAGGGCGGCGTCATCCACGTGGTCGGCTTCTTTATTTTTGAAGTATGTTCAATAAATCAATAAATATTTAAACGCAATTTTAAACTTACTTCAGCTTATTAAATACCTCGTAAAAACAAACGTGTTAAACCAACAACGTCAAGCTTAATGAATACTTGTAAAACCCAACGCAGCGTAATTCCAATCATACCAGAGGCAAAGCGCTTTAAAATTTATTAATCAACATCATTTTTAATCCGAAAATTCGTGCGCATCCGAATGGTTCCCCGAATATGAATATTTATCGGACAAATGACAGGGAAGGCAAGTATAACTATTGGATTACCATATTTTTCCGAGGCCATTTATGGTTTTCGCTTAACGGAGACGCATTAGCTTAATTTGATGCCAGGCGCTTCGATTTTATTATTTTTTCCACCCTCATAGACAGGATTTGCTGTGCTGGAAGAGACTGTATGAACATAAAACCTTCTTATAAATAACGACACAAAGGTAAATTAAGAAAGAAAAATTGAATGCGATCTACTACAAATCTAAGCAGGATTTGAACCTGCGACGCGTTTCCGGCGCATTGCTCTTCCAACTGAGCTATCAGATTGCTACGTCAATCACACCAAATCTTTCATCCCATAATTCTTTACGCTACTGGAGCGCCCTCTGCGTCATATATGTTTGAAATGCTTATGCGCATTAGGCATACCCTAGGATGTGCGCTTTACACTCACGATCCCCAACCCCGCGAAGAGTGAAGACTGCGAGAGAGATGGCGCTGTTCTAAATATTTGTATAATCTTTTTTTTATCGATTCATATTTTTTATGTGGAAATACCACATTTTTATTTTTTATAAAGTAGATCGCATTCAATTTTTCTTTCTTAATTTACCTTTGTGTCATTATTTATAAAAATAAAAATGTGGTATTTCCACATAAAAAATATGAATCGATAAAAAAAAGATTCTATACAAATATATAAAACCTCCTTTTTTGGAAATCGGTTAAAAAGTAACTGAACCAGTGCGATAGGAGAAACAGAGATAACGACTGGTAGAAGCAATGTAAAAACCGGCCAATGCGAGTCTGACTCGCGCACCGAGGCTTTCGTACAAACACTTCCCATCTTAACTATTAAGGTAAAGTATGCATCTGGTATGTATGGTGCCGCTTACAAAATGAGGTGCAAAGTTAACACAAACGATCTCGTTTGTTGTATGGGAGCCTCACTTAAATATTTATTTTATGGTATTTGTTGTTATTTCAACGGAAATTTCAACCGTCGTCATAACGGTTTATGAGATACAGCCTGGTGACAGACAGGCAGACGGACAGCGGATTCTTAAAGGTTGTTTAGTTTATAAAAAACAATTATGACGTAACCACAAATACTTATAAGTTTAAAGGTTATTCCTTTACCTTTAGGTACTTAACGATGCTTTAAGTTGCTTATATTATAAGCTGCTATCGTAATCGGGCTTTTGCTGGCTTGAATAACCCGGTGGAATAAAAAAGACCTTTTTAAACCGGAACCTTGCACCATCCAGCACACAATTAAGCCGAACGGTTCGCGTGGGACCCCACATTACGACGTAAAATACGACAGCCCGTATCAGCGTGTCACAAAATTTGAACGCGCCTGCTCTTTATAGGTTCCTTCCCTCGGGTTTTCTCGGTTTTAAACCGAATGTTGCGCACTTTTGTATCAATTTAGGGTTTTATTTGAGGTGCTGATGCAGTTCCAAGGGGTTAAGGTTTGTTTGTTTCTAAATCACGGGTTAGGGGAATGTAAATGATGCATATCTTTCAATAGAAAGAAGGTTTTATAAAATGAGAAAAAATTTAATACTTAGAATCATGTATTCAACTGCTTGCTGGGCGCACACTGGTCATTAATAGCGTACCGAATTATTAAAAATAATATAAGTAAATATCAATAATATAAGTAAATATCAATAATATAAGTAAATAGAGCGGAACCAAGGCTCCAAAGTGTTTGCAAGAGACATGTCTATTGGGCAAACCCAGCTGACGAAGCTGAAGACGGAGGACGGTAGTATAACGTCGACAAAAGCCGAAGTTTTGGGGGAGATCGAAAAGTTTTATGGGCAGCTATACACCTCGGTTACTAAACCTGTTAGTAGCTCAGCCGCAGATCCAAGAGCTAAGCTGACCCGACACTTTACCGAAGATATCCCGGACATCAGCCGATATGAGAATAGGATGGCTCTCAAACAGCTTCGGAACAACAAGGCACCGGGTGATGACGGAATCACCTCAGAGATTCTGAATGCGGGTGGAACACCGATACTGAAAGCCCTTCAGAAACTCTTCAACTCCGTCTTGCTCGAGGGAATAACGCCAGAGGCATGGAACAGAGGCGTGGTGGTGCTCTTCTTCAAGAAAGGGGATAATACCTTGTTGAAGAATTACAGACCCATCTCGCTTCTGAGCCATGTCTACAAGTTGTTTTCGAGGGTCATCACGAATCGTCTCGCGCGTAGGTTCGATGACTTCCAGCCTCCCGAACAAGCAGGATTCCGAAAAGGCTTTAGTACCATAGACCACATCCATACGCTGCGTCAAGTTATACAGAAAACCGAAGAGTATAACTTGCCACTATGCTTGGCGTTTGTGGACTATGAGAAGGCCTTCGATTTGATCGAGACTTGGGCAGTGCTACAGTCTCTCCAGCGGTGCCATATTGACTATCGGTACATCGAGGTTCTGAAGTGTTTATATAAAAATGCCACCATGTCGGTTCGAGTACAGGAGCAGAGCACGAAAGCTATTCCTCTGCAGCAAGGCCTAAGGCAGGGAGACGTTATCTTTCGCCTCATTGGAAGATGCTTTTAAACTCCTGGAATGGGAACGATTCGGCATCAACATTAATGGCGAATACATTACTCACCTTCGGTTTGCCGACGATATTGTGGTCATGGCAGAATCGCTGGAGGACCTCGGCACAATGCTCGATGGCCTGAATAGAGTTTCCCAACAGGTAGGTCTTCGGATGAACATGGACAAAACAAAGGTAATGTCGAATGCCCATGTTACACCCTACCCAGTAACGGTTGGGAGCTCTACCCTCGAAATTGTTGACAAATATGTTTACCTGGGACAAGTGATCCAGTTGGGTAGGTCCAATTTTGAGAGGGAGGTCAATCGACGAATCCAACTCGGCTGGGCAGCGTTCGGGAAACTACAAAATATCTTCTCGTCCAACATACCTCAATGCCTAAAGACGAAAGTCTTCAATTAATGTGTGTTACCAGTGATGACATACGGAACAGAAACGTGGCCTCTTACTGTGGGCCTTATAAGGAAGCTCAAAGTTGCACAGCGCGCTATGGAGAGGGCTATGCTCGGTGTTTCTTTGCGAGATCAAATCAGAAATGAGGAGATCCGTGAACGAACAAAAGTCGCTGATATAGCCCGACGAATTTGCAAGCTGAAGTGGCAGTGGGCGGGGCACATAGCACGTAGAACTGACGGCCGATGGGGCAGTAAGGTTCTCGAATGGAGGCCACGCACCGGCAAGCGCAGCGTAGGACGTCCACCCACAAGGTGGACAGACGACCTGGTAAAGGTTGCAGGAAGCCGCTGGATGCAGGTCGCTTCCAACCGGCCGATCTGGAAGTCACTGGGGGAGGCCTATGTTCGGCAGTGGACGTCCTGTGGCTGAAATGATGATGATGATGATGAAATATCAATAATGTTAGTAAACGTGGTATGTTACTACCTAGAACTCGGGATAAAGTATTATTCACTTCAAGAAGTTGGTTGAAATTATCAATATATTTGTTAAAATATGAGAAAAAAAATGGAATAAGGCCTCTTAAATAAACAAATTGACACATTCATTCCGATTTTTAACCGAAAACCACTTTTAACTGCAACCTGGCCCGCGTATTTTTTCTTTACTATAGTCGGGTAAAAAGTATCCTATAACCATCTTTGTATATCCAGATATCCATACACCAAAATTGGTTAAATTCCGTCCAGCCGTTTCGGCGTGACGAGAGGACAAATACTTTTTACCAACAAATGGCGCTTTACAGCTGCGGCCGCACGCCCATACAAATGCTGCATCGCGCTGTTAAGATTTTTTCTGAAATCAATTGAACACGTAAAATTAAATTGTCTTAAAACTTGGCAAAACTATGTGCCTTCACACACGCTAACGGCGCGTGGACAACCGTGATGTCACTTCATTTACAACTAGTGAACGTTGCTCTTGTAACTAGTATTTTATTCTATACTGGTACAGACTAAAGATATGCTTGCAAAATCATAAGCATCACGAATATCGGCCGCGACTGATCAGCGCTCCTGAGGATGAATCGCGACCCGATTTGAAATAATGTCAAGCGATATTCGGTGAGACTGTGTGCCGGTAGTTTTAATCCATTACTCCCTACGGTACGTTTTTATTTGCTTTACCAATTATATACCTAGTTAACTTTACTTACCAGTTATTGCAGCTTCTCAATTACAGACTAACTCGTTCTCATTTGTTCTAATAGAAATATAAACGTACAAGAGCCCTGGTCGGAATTAGTGGGTAATTGACAGAGGGACATAAAAATACATGGGCCGTGCCCGGGACAAATGGCTCGAGTATACGAGGCTTTATCTCCTGCACGAGTACAAGAAAAATGTTTTAGTATATAAATAATACGTACATACTTGGGTTATACTACGGTTTTGTATTGTAGAAAACACACATGATTTGAGCTTCATTTATTTTTTGGCTTATAAATTAAATCTGCAGCCGATTGTGGATACTAGTAGTGCAAGTCCGGTACTTATCTACCGCAGCGGCTAATTGATAAAATTTTACTTTCCATTTTCAGTTTCTTTTGGCTTTCTTTTCAACGGCGGTCTCCTCTTGGGAAATGCCGGTAGATCCAAAATCTCTGCACTCGAATGTCAATAACTACTAACGAATCGTATTATAATGTCTTCACTATCATCTTTTAAGTGCCGAGTGGGATCGCTGCCCTGATATATGAAAGTGATCTTGTGGACTACTTACTGAATAAATTATTATTATTGGAATAAATAAAAATAAGATCCATTTGTTTTATTCGATAAATTTAATAAAGGCCTATAGAAAGAAATAGAAATAGAAATATATTTATTTGCCATAAA
The DNA here is from genome assembly GCA_905147355.2 of Apotomis turbidana. Classification (NCBI taxonomy): domain Eukaryota; kingdom Metazoa; phylum Arthropoda; class Insecta; order Lepidoptera; family Tortricidae; genus Apotomis; species Apotomis turbidana. The sequence goes on from LR990286.1 coordinate 25,378,719, forward strand.
ATAAATGTGGTACAAAAGTGGTGTTACACAATTGATTTCAGATCTACACATTTAGACTTTAAAAAGTCATGCAAATTATTATAAGATAGTCACTTAAATTACAAATTATGATTACTGGCGATTACGAAATTGATTACAATTATAAATTTAAAATTATATTAAAAAGTCAAGTTAATTAATTACCATTTAAAAATTCATTCAGATTGTAGTAACACTTTTCTACAAGAAAAGCATACAGCTTGTTTTTAAATCTATTGAGCAGCAGTTTTTTAAGGTCGTCGGGTAAACAGTTAAATATTTTGATGCACATTGCGTAACAACTTTTGCTTTTCATGACGGTATGCATTTTAGGGAGTACCAATCTATCTGTCTATCTATATCTGGGTATCTAGTGTTAAAGCGTGTTGTATCCGTTTTTGTCAAAAACGGGGTGCTGTTTAACAAATATACACACTTCATAGATATAAATTGAGTGCACCGTCAGTAACCTCATTTCAATGAAATAATTTTTACATGAAGTTCTTCTAGATAATATGTTTAACATTTAAATAAAACAATTTAAACGGATTATATCGCGTATATTAATTAATATTTACAAAATGGGTAGTTTGCACAAATGTAACTTTGACAGAGAAAAATTGTGTTTTTCTCAGTCAACCTTTGATAACGGTATCTGTAAAGGTACTGAAACGTCAGGGAGGCTCAAATAATTAATATACGCGATATAATCCGTTTAAATTGTTTTATTTAAATGTGTGACAGTCGCGGAAACCGAAGAAAATATTATGTTTAACATTGCTCGAATACATTGTTTTTGCGCTATAAATGTGCGGTTTACATGTGAAGAATTCCCCCATATCAAGATACCGTACCTTAAGTTAGACACAACTGTAGTGTGTATCCGAACGCCCATACTTGTAGTAGGCGTTTCCGAACGCATCACGATATTAAAAAAAAAAATTAAAAATGTTACTCTCTCTTCCGGCTAGCTCGAAGTAAGAATAAGAAGTGCTGTAAAACTTTTAATAAGAAAACCTAAATAAATGCGTGTATCAACAACGATCATCTTTCATTTACATCAAAACATTACATGGCGCAGCCGGTAGGATACGATATGCTTTGAGAGCAGTTTCCAAATCAGTTATTCGTGTCAATCGCCATAAAACATAAGCATACCTATTAATTTTGGAGCAAACTTTGTCCACATGTATCCAAGTACACCGGTCATCAAGCACAAACCCCAAAAATGTGGAAGTATCACATTCTACTAAAGTCTGACCATTATGAGCAATTTGTAGTTCCTCTTTCTTTCCTTCTTTCTATAATAGTAACTAATTTCATCCGTTTCTCGATTAGATGCGTTTTCCGTTATACTCGTTATAGTATTTTGCGGCGACGTCTCTGGGCATGACTAGAACTGCAAAAGGGCACGTAGGTACAAAACACTTTATCTGAAAAACCTATCACATCAGTGTATTTATTTGTCTGAAATATATAAAGCTAATAAATATTTTACAATTACAAAAGGTTTTAGAACAATATATTAACCTGCCTTTAGTTATAAAACATCTGCTTTATATATAAAGCATCCATTTTTCTATCCAAATGGTTATTTAAAACTATGCCGTCAAAATCGTGCATCTTTCAAAAAAATATGTTTTTATTTATAACTTGTTAGTTTTGTCTGTGGTATTGTTTGGAATCTCCACATAACAATGACAACGGAAGTCGAACCTGCAACCCCCGTTTTCAGCGTAGTGCTCTTTTCAAATCATTTATTCCATAATCTACGCTACTAGAGCAACCATAAAACATGAAACAAATAAAAAAAAAATAATATGTACCTCCGTCACTTTAGGCCGTAAGTAGGACTTTCTGCCCGCTACGCGATCATCTCACTACATCTCACATAAAATCCTATTTCCTAGCCAAGGCAAGACGTAAAACTTTAGACAAACCGTAGGCTATAATTCTTAAAGCCCCAGGTCGCATATTTATGGGATCACCTGCAAACCATAATCCAGGGTTCCGATGCACGAATGATTTAAACACACACCTCCAAAAACTACTGCGATCTGGAACATTCACGAATTTACCACCCTAGGTATGTAATGTTACTATTACATGATAGAGTCAGTTTTTTTATTTTTATTTAATGGTGTTTCGCAAAATTTACAACTGAGATGGCTAACTTCATGGCCAAAGATATTCAACACGACCATATTAACGAGGAAAATGTTGAAACAAATTCAATTTACCGGCAGCTCGCGTAACAACGACCATTAGGAGTACCATCGACCAAAACCAAAACGTAGTAAAGCCATATGGAGTTTATTATATTGTTACATCCTTTCGCCATTGAAAGGAGGAGTACAAGTGAAGAAAACGCCAATAACAGATGTTAATTACGACGTATAAATCTATCGGGGCTTTATCGGAACGTAAGAGGCAATAATAGAATGAAATGGGATGGGGAAAGTTTTTTCCAGCTATTTTTGGAGAAGTTTTGTAACATATTGGCTTGAGAGTATAAGTATTATAGTGTAGATATTAGGTATTCCCTTGATTTGTCTAATTTTTTTTTGTCTAATTTAAGTTTGTCTAACAACTTTTACCATAATGAACATTTTATCTAAAGTCATTATGTATAATATCATTTCTCATAATTATTATTTTGTCGAAACTCGTTTTGCCTAAATGATCATTTTCATAACTCTTGTTTTGTCGAATATTATTTTATCTAAAACTCACTTTGTCGATTCTTATTTTAACTAATCATTACATAGCCGAATAACGTTTTAACTAAAAAGTTTTTGTCTAATTCTGAATTATCATAATATTTACCTTGTCGATTTTTATTATGTATTGATTAGAAACAGAATGCTTGCTTGCATGGAAGTATGTTAAAATTTAGCAGTTAGTAGGTTAGGCTAAACACCGAAAACTGTAGGTTAGGTTAGGTTTGTTTTATGACCATGGATAGCGGAGCGAGCGAAGCGAGCGGAGCGTCAGAAGACGCAATAATTAAATTAGACGAAATAAGATTACGTAAAAAAGTATAATACGAAACGAATATTAGTCTAAACAAAAATTCGGCAAAACGAAATTAGGCCAAAAATTGATAGGCAAAATATGTTTATACGAATTAAAAATTAGGTCAAATAAAATTAGACGAAATAAGATTATGTGAAATGAGTATTAGGAGTAGTACGAAACGACTTTCACTCAAATGAAAATTAGGCAAAGTGAATAGTTGTGTTAAATAATATTAGTTTAAATGAAATTAGGCAAACTGAAATTAGGCAAAAAGTTGTTAGGCTAAACAAGGTACAACCTAGATATTAACGTTTAATTCGTATGTTAGTTTTCAGTTTAATAAATGCCTATAATAACATAATCAAATATTATATTACATACTAAGATTTAGTATAGTACGGCTTTTAACAATTACGAGACGTGCGTTGGTTAATTCTCGCTTTGAATTTACATTGCAGTTTTAACTTTAATTATGATTTTATGATAATATCAAATTTTGTGTTAGATTTTTAGGAACGGTTTTGACGAATTACATCCTAATTTTTCCGTCGTCCAGTTTCGTAGAAGAAATTGCCGCTAAAATGTCGCTATAATTTCTATTCCTTGCATCAAGGTGACGCAGTGGAATATCCATCGACTGGGCTTTGGATAGTGTGGCCTATACGCCTGTCCCTGATAAACTTCAACGGCAGCCATTTCTATTTCGCAAACTAGCTGTACCGAGCCATCTCAGCAGTTCTTGGCTTTTGCCTGCGAAGGATTCGAGTGACGAGGATGAAGATTATGTCTCTTTAAAGGCATCTTACAATTTGGAAGACATAATTCTAAATTTTTTGTATGATCTCTCGTCAGTTAAATAAAATAAATTTGACAAATTTTATTATGAGCCTAACTTACATATAAATTACATTTTCAATTCCCTTTCATAGTTGCGCGCAGTGTTAGATCTGTAGTTATTTTATTTGACATTGGTTTTATATATGTACTTACCAAAAAAATATCGATGAAAATTATCCACATCATTTTCATAAACAAGATTATTTGAAAAGGCATAAAAGATAAACAGTATTAATATCTAGATATATGTAGATTTAGATTTAGATTTATTTATTTCATAATATAAAATGTCAATATAAATTACACGAAGTCAATTTACATGCACTTATACTATGATCGTCATATATTAATATTAACAGATAAAATGTGATGAAATTGATAGTAAAAACAGCGGAATTAATAATAAAACAGATTAAATAATTACATGTCACAATTTTAAACAAACAGATAGAAATGTCAAAGTAGCTCATAAATGGATTGTCAAAATACAAGAATTAACACGATAAAAATAACACTGAAAATAACAAAGTCAAATAAGGCAATAATTAGGAATAAGGTCAACAGGAACTTAGGTATTGTCAGTATATAATGTCATAATTAACAAAACTGGAGTATAAATAAAAACAATGTCAATTATACAAATATAAATTACGTTTCCATATACTCATTTACTGAGTATAATGGATTATCCAATAAAAAGTTTCTCAATTGTCGTTTAAAACTGTCGTCAGATGGCTCGGTTCGTAATTCCGCGGGTAGACGTTCATAGAACGTGGGACCGATGACGCGCGGGTTTTTACAGGCAAGCACCAGGCGACGCGGAACTGTCCTGAGTCTTCCTGTGGATCTAATTTGTTTGCCCGATACCTCAACACGCGCAAACATTGGCAAATTATTTCTCACGTACATTAGAACCTCAAACATGTAAAGTGAGTAGTGCGTCATGATGCGATACTTTATAAAGAGATCTCTGCAAGAATGTCTGGGTTCCACTCCAGCCAGTATCCGAAGTGCTCGTTTTTGGATTATAAGAACGCGTTTGGCATCGGTGGAATTACCCCAGATAATTGAACCATAGGACATTATTGAGTGGAAATGCGCAAAATATACAGTTTTTAATGCATTATTCGATATTAATGGTTTCAATTTTCTTAACGCAAAGACGGCACTACCCAACCTATCACACAGTTGGTCGACATGACACTTCCAGTTTAAGTTTGAGTCTATCATGAAGCCGAGAAACCTACATTCAGTGCATAATGGCATCGGGACGCTGGTAATACATGGGGGCACTGCGGTGTGGCGGCCCGAGAAAACCATGACATTGGACTTCGTTATGTTTAAGAGTAAACCGTTCGACGAGAACACTTAATATTATATTTAATGATATTTCGTATACGTCTATAGTTGTACGTGTTTTTAACAATGACTGTATGGTCTTGTCCAAGAGCTCGCGTGTTACAGTAGGAAGGCTGAACATGGGCATATCGCAGCTACCGAGGTGACTACGAACGTACTGTGTGGACAATGATTCGTCACTTTGTATCGTGAGGTTTGATGCTATGTTTATAAAGTGAGTATTAAAGGCGTTGGGGACTTCATCGTGAGATAAGTAGGAATTTGACTCATCATTTTGTAGACAAATATTTGTAGGTAATATAACAGCCTAGACTCGACTGAAAATAATAATTTCAAACTAAAAGTATATTTATTCAATCCATGAAGCACGTACAATTGATAAAATATTCATATTTATATGCACAATTTATCATTATGATTCACACATCAATATATTCAACGCTCGGCTATAAAAGTCACGAGAGATTGTATTAGCAAATGGTCCGTAAATGAAAACACTGAAAAATGCTTTTATGTGAACAGAAATAGATTCTGTACTACAAAAGGATAACGCAATATCGATATGTTATTTGAAAAATTGCTTTTCTTTATTTATTTTAACTTTATTGCACATTACAAACGTAGGCAACTGTTGCAACTGTTTATACAGAAATGGGTCATTGTCAGATTTAGGTGCGTGTCTTTCCGGTGGACATTTGCGAAATTAAGGATTCCAGGGCCTTATTTTCTGGTTAAATGCCTGTGAGTATATAGTACGTCCCCTGTTCTATAATCCGATGTAATAGCAACATAGCCCGATTCATATTATATGCTCTTAACTTTTGACCACCGAAGGGACGCATTTTGTTTTTTGAACTGACAATGACCCTTTTCAATGAGAACAAGTTACATTTTCATATATGAAAAACGATCTTTTCAATCGCTGCGTTTGAATGCATATTAAGCGTATTCTATACTTTAATGCGTGTTTTATTACATTTCCTTATTCATTTCCTATATTTAAAAGTAAAAAGCGTTTTTTAAATGTTAATTATTATATTCTGTCAGCTATTATGATAAGCTGATGATTTTACTTGGCATCTAAAATAATGGCATTATATTTTGGCTAGTAAACAGATGCCAAGTTATTATTGTTGTAGGTTAGGTTAGACTTTTATGGTTTTTCTAGCTGCCTTTAAATGAACCTATTATGTAGTAGTTACCTTTAGGGTGTTCGTTCGGTTTTAGTTTCACTCTCCACAAAATTCCATCCGACAAGCACCGACCAGATTTTAACGAGTACCCTTTATATCAAAAATCCGAAGATAAAACAGCGCATAAAATCTGTTACTCCACCAAATTATCGGGGTGAGAAACCCTCTACATATTACTTCACACATGTCAGACTAGAGCTAGTATCAAAGATTTTCCGACTCAGCCGGGTTACATGTAAATCCGCGAGGGTCGGAGTTCATATATTTCAGTCTTGAGACGGGTCGAAAAGGCGTGCTTTCTGCAGAGCGGTAGAGAGCCGGCACAATTAGCTGGTTGCTTTGCATAAAACACACCCGCGTACCATGTGGGGCAAGCTTTGGGATATCGCGTGGAATTTACATATTATTAATATTAGTGAATTTTAGTTATTTGGTACGGTTGGTAATGCTTAAGTTTTTTTAAATAAGTGTGGTGAGTCTGTAACTACGTCAAATTCTAATAGTAAAGTATAACTAGTCTACTAAGTTAAATTCGATTGTTAACATGGTTTTCTTTGTAATCAATCAGGACTTAGCACTGTATCAAATTATTTTGCAACCGACATAAACATAGAACTAAAATCCAGCGCTAAACTTTTTTTTCCAGCACACGCTGAAACTGAGACCCATTGCTTCATATTTATCTGAATTGTAGTTTATGTTTGTTATTTTATTATTTATGTCTCCCTCTGTTTTGTAAATTCTGACTTCACGACACTCAGCAGTGAGGAGCGTGACGCGAATACGATCGTGATATTCCTAAGCATATCATGAAATGGCGGCATTTCGCGACCCTAGGATTTGGCCAGGCATTACTACCTATGTGCCGATATGCCTAAACTTTGACTAATCGATATGCCTAAACGTTTTTTTTTATTATTCACAAACTGACCGGCGATTGACCTCAGTATCACCTGATCGTAACTGACTATGGGGTTGAGGATGTAGCTCACGGATGTAGAGGAATAGCCTATTCACTCCCACCTTAAAGATACCCAAATTAAAATTTTCTGTAAATACACACGATAGGAGTGAGTTCCATTCCTTATCAGTTTGCATTAGAAATGATGAAGCAAACCACTGAGCTAGGAAAATCAAACGATTATCTAGATCTAGGTTGTTAGTTAGCCAAATCATGAAACAGCGGCGGTGGTGGCCACGGACGACGGCATAAAGCGTCAGTTCGAATCTGGTCTAGGTCTAAAAAAAAACGATTCTATCTTTGTATTCGTAAATATTTGCAAAATAAACGCAACTGTTTAACCTTAAGATTTCTCTGGGGTATTATTAAGTAATTATTGTCAAATATTTTCCCCTTGCACCAAACACTTACGTGCACTGATTCACGTTGATTGTATAGCCTTTACAGTCACGCAAACCCTGCACATAGAGCTATCTCGCTCCCTAGCGCTGCACGATAAACAGCCAGGGCAATTACAAAATAAACGTTCCTAAGCCAGGTTCTCAACTTGCGTTACTGCCTACTTTACGACAGCTCACAATTTTCAGCTGTATGTTAAATGACTTAAAAGATAACCTGAATTAAAAATGTATATCACCCCCGACGCAAGTAGCTTGTCATCATGAGACCCTCATTCAATGAGTGATACTGAACATAACTACAAAATTTGGAATTCTTAGCTTAAAATATTGGCTGAAATCTCGTCATTCAAATTAAAGCTGAATATCTTGGATAGTACCACTGATCTTATTTCCACCAAACATAGCTGAGAACCATCTTGTCGGACAAGTCTTTCGAATAGAATAGAAAAGAAACCGTACTCAAATTGGTCCATCCGTTTGGGAGCTACGATGCCACAGATACACGATGACTTTTTTCGTCAAGGGTTAAAAAACATCCAATAAAATACAGAATAATGAGTGTTCTCGGTGGAGGACATACTCTGAATGTGAGAAACCTGCAACTTATCTGTTCAAAGCGAATTCACTGATTGCAGATGCAACAAAAAGGCGCTTTTTACCCCAGCAGCAGTCGTGTCTACGAGCGATGTACCCGCCCACTTCCACTTATGTTTCACGGTTCTTCAGGCAATTCGCAATTTCTCTCGAATGCTCGGTGTAGCCGTGCGACTGCGAAAGAGGAAAGTATACCTAATTTTTAACCGACTTCCAAAAAAGGAATTCAATGTTTTTTATGTGCGTATGTACCCAGTTGGGCAACCGTAAATGGTTATAGAATACATTTTTTCTGACTACGGAGACGCAAAAAGAGGGTTGTGATTTTTTCTTCATCGTAGAGGAACTTAGCGGGCACCTTCTAGTATATAATGCATATCCTATATTATGGCGGTTTCCAATCAGTGAACTAGCTGTATAATAATACTATATGGCATTACGAAATTATATAGCTGAAAGTTATTTAAGCTTTAATTTTAAAAGTCAGTTAACGTTCCCTCCAGCCGATTAAGGCCGTTCAGAAAACAAAGTCGGAAAAAAGTGACGTTTGGAACTTGAAAGAGGTATTTGCCAGGCACGAAATCGTTTTGGGGGTAGCACTTAGGGAATATGCCAGGTATATTTCATAATAAGCGCAGTGTGGGCGTAAAATACGCGCAATTAATCGCGACCGAATGCAGCTCACGATTAAAAATCTTGAATCGACAAGATACATGTCGATACTCAAGTTTAATGACGTGAGTATAAACCCGGGTAATGCATTTAACCAAATTTTATTACAATAATAACGCGTAATCTCGGAGTTAATGTCAAAACTCCCATTAAGAGATCTTGAATAGAATAGTATAGAAAATGACACTACTAACACTAATATAAAATAGAAGAGAAATATGATAGGGCATTTGCTGAAACATGACTTTTGCTCAAAAATATCATAGAAAGAAAAATCTAGGGAAAGCGAGGTAGAGGAAGGCCAAGACGAATCACTTTGAGCAAATAAAAGAAAAGGTTAAAGTGATGTCTTACCAAGAAGTGAAGGAGAAAGCCCAAGAAAGAAACACCTGGCGATTGCTACACCGGCAAGAGCGCAAGTTCTAAAGTTGAAGAAGATACCTGGAATAAAAATTTGGTTAAATGGATTTAAGTAATATTCCAGGAATAAGGCCTTAGTCGCATAAATAACTTTGAGAACAGTTATGTAAGTCTACTAAGGCTCTTTCAAAACAACAAAAGCAATAAATAAATAAAAAAAGCAACAATCGAAAGTTAATTAAAGTACGTCTAGACTAGACGAGCCCATAAATCCATCAAATTTAAGCGCCGATAAAACCAATACTTTCAAAACGCAAGAAATAAACAGAACCCTTACCACGAGTTTGCAGTGACCGCACTCTCTAGCGACTGCGTAAACGATTTGTATGAAGAGAGCCATTTGACTCCTAGAAACTAATATTGTAATGTAGATATATATATATATATATATATATAATTGTGTAATGTTTAATTTCGCCGAAAAATCATTTCACAGAATTCTTATTCTTTAAGTCATACATTTTTCAGAATTCTAATATATATCATCTTCTTTTAGATTAAGTTAAATTAGTTTTATAACAATCTTAAATAGTTTACGGCTGCAAAGACAAAATGCTTTTTACGAAATGATTTTTCGGTTAAAATAAAACATTTGACGAAAATTAATTCTAGGAGTGTGGACCCGTATGATGAATTGTAGTTCTACAAAGTTGTTCTATGTATTTAAGTATATTGTTATATCTATCTATATAATATAAGTACGTATATCGTCGTCTAGTACCCATAACACAAGCCTTCTTGAGCTTAATTTGGGACTAGATTGATTTGTGTGAGGTTGTCCGATATTTATTTATTTATATTTATTTAAAGTAACCGCTAGAGACGCGGTACTATTCTCCATACAAATCGTTTTTGCTGTTGCCAGCGAATACTATTTTTTTTTGAGGATGTCATTCGATTCTATTTTTATTGTGATCAAATGTCTATATGGGACTGACTACACTTAAACTGCTCTTAAAGTCAGAAATGACCGTCAAAGTTCAACATTCCTACGTAGCGCTAAAAGCGCTCCATACAAAAGGCGTCCAGGCTAGTGACGTCACAGGCCGGTATAGGTACCAATAATTGTATGGAGAAATTAAGAAATTTGCCATTTTGACAGTGAAAAAGTTCGTTTAAGTTCATGGTTGTCGTACAATTATTGTTTTGTAAAATTATGAGGATTCTGAAAACATTTTCAAAATTTCTTTTGGATTAAAAAAATATCATAAAATTTGCGTACCTTTGAAGTCACATATTTCCAAAAAATCATTTATTTTTCTGGATTCTTTTCTTTGTTCCGTGATATATTTAGCTAATTTTATTCATAAACTACAGTACGCTGTAGAATTCAACATCAGTCAACATGTATAATGAATGCAATCCAATGGTATTCGCTATTTGTAGTGTAATGTTATGGAAGACAATAAAAAATATCGTCTTTCTTTGGGAATATTAAAAAAAAACCTTTTCCACACGTTAACACAATGGTAAGGGTACTGAAAGTTATATCCAAATTCTGTTATCATATTATTTTTTATCGTTTTTAAAACGACTCGATACCATGCAAATCTTTATACCACCGATACCATTACAGAAATACGATCACAATCGAAAATTTTATGATCCGTAAAATGAGTCAATACAGTAGCGATAATAAAACATGACCCCACTAGGTTTTATGGGGTTTGTGCGGTGTCTATCTGCACGGAAGTGGTAAGCGGCAAGTCGTGTAATAGTACATCTTTATTTCCTTAGTATTTGGGAACAGCAAACTGACAAAAACTTCTTAAATAACTTATTTGTCAATTTATTACTTATTACCTGCGCCCCGCGGCGATACCCGCTCATTCCAAGGCATTTAATTTATTTTTTATATAAAAAGTAGCCTATGTGTAAATCCAGGATTACAGCTACCTTCGAACCAAATTTTATGAAATTTGGTCGAGCCATTGGAGCGTTAAGGAAGTAACAAACATACAAACACACTCACAAACTTTCACCTTTATAATATTAGTGAGGCATTCTATTAACCTCGAAGTACTTTCAAAGAAACCAGTATCAGTAGATTTAGATTCGATTTAGATTTATTTATTTCATAATATAAAATGACAATATAAATTACACTAAGTCAATTTACATGCACTTATACTATGATCGTCACATATATTAAAACTAACAGATAAAATATGATGACATCGATAATAATAACAGCGGAATCAATAATAAGACAGATTAAATAATTACACGTTAAAATTTTAAACAAACAGATAAAAATGTCAAAGAAGCTCACAAATGGATTGTCAAAATACAAGACACGGTAAAAATAACACTGAAAATTAAAAAGTCAAATAAGGCAATAATTAGAAGTAAGGTCAAAAGTAACAGGTAATTAATTGTCAATATATAATGTAATTAATGTTATATAATGTCATAATTAACAAAACTGGAGTAGAAATAAAAACAATGTCAATTACAATATAAATATAAATTACATTTCCATATACTCATTTACTGAGTATAATGGATTATCCAATAAAAAGTTTCTCAGTTGTCGTTTAAAACTGTCGTCAGATGGCTCGGTTCGTAATTCCGCGGGTAGGCGTTCATAGAACGTGGGACCGATAACGCGCGGGTTTTTACAGGCAAGCGCCAGGCGACGCGGAACTGTCCTGTCTTCCTGTGGATCTAATTTGTTTGCCCGATACCTCAACCCGCGCAAACATTGGCAAATTATTTCTCACGTACATTAAAACCTCAAACACGTAAAGTGAGTAGTGCGTCAGTACACCTTTAATAATTAAACGCTTTGATAATAGGCAGGTGAAATAATAACCTAGTAAGTAATAATTACATGAAAATAGTAAACTTTTCATTTAATATTCAGCGTCATATATGAAGTATAGGCCTACTATTACAGATGTAAAAACACAATGAATGCCCAATGGCTATATAGACAAAACACAATCATTATACCTCGTGCGTTCCACCATCTTCAATCATCTAAAAACCCTTCTTGCTTTATTCATGAAAACAATTCAAAATATTTTAAAATCTCACAACATTTTGTGTTTGAGTGTCTTGAATTCTAATTAAACATTCAACAAACAAGTCTAATCAAACATTAAATTTGAATTTCAAAATATAAAATTCAATTAAAATATCTTGGTATACAATGAAGAATATTACTCAGACAGGAATAACAATAAATTATCATATTATATACATACGTTATATTAAAACTACAGAAACACCTAGTACTAAGGGAAACTGATATTATCACAGTTGGAATTACATTTTTAAATAAACTTAATATTTCTAGAACTCGGCCATTTCCTCCCGCGCTCATTTCAGCTAATTCCACGCTGCCCGCGAGTTTTCTTCAAATATGTGAGCTTGAAATATTCGGAGGGCGCTCGTAAAGCGTTTCGCGCGATTAACCGCCTTTGACCCTCGCCGTGTAATGCCCGCTCTGTTCTACTCTGCGCATAAAACGGTCAAGCTAGAACGTATATGTGACTTTTCTTACAAAGGATCTGTCATAAACTTTGTAACGATAGTCGGTTTTGGTTACGATAGATGGCGCTAACAATGGCCGCTTGGGAAAAAGGTTCTCATTTAAATTTTATTTATTTATTTTAAATAACGAGAACCTTTTTCCCAACCGGGGTTTTATATTTCTAACTGACTGTTAGACTGTGGTTCATTAACATGGTCGTATCGTCGAACATTAAATTACCGTCACAAGGCAATTTAATATTATATTGATTGCAACTCACACGATTTTCACACATTATTATAACAAAACGGCTTTGAAGGGACCAAGGGGAACTCGAAGGGACTCTTCCTTTTGACACCGTGAACGTAACATCACGATGAATACCTCAAGGTAATTAAATAAACACTTTTATAACACAATTAAGCCCCGTTAACACGATTAAGTTATAGCAATTGAAAAATATTTACACACGATAACTACTAACTACAAATTTCTGTCGTAATAATTATCATCTTATTCGAAATTCGTAGCAGTTTCCATGCCCCATTTTTCACGATATAAACTTACAAGATACTCCCACTCATATTTCACCCCCACTATTCACGGGCCACGTTTTCATTCCCACCCATAATTCTCACCAGGACCACTTACTCCGTCTAGGGTTGCCACGTGTGAAAATTTAACGTTTGCGAGAACGGCCACTTATTCTACGTTTTAATACAGTTTTTAAATGCTTTGTTGAGTCAATGTTTCTTTGGATTTAATTATTTTATTTTGCTATTGTTGATTAGAACCTAATATTGTTAGGAAATAAGAGGGGTTAATCCTGAATCTGTACCTTTACGTTCCCTCTCCTGATATTTGACACCATCTGTAATTTACCTTATTTTATAGCCATAGTAGTTCCAGACAAACTATTTATGACTGATATTGGAATAATACATAAAGGTTATATATATATATATACTAGATATATAAAAGACTTTAGAAGAGATTATACTAACAATAATATATTGTTTAGGAAAGCTTGCTCATTCAAAGACTGATAATCTATTTCTTATGACACAAAATTATGTTCTAAACTGATTTAATTATACTTAGCTTAATTTTCAACCCGTAATTTTAGTATCAACACAGAAATAATGTGAATTTCACAGCGTTTTTCACGACATAAACTAACAGTCCATCCAAGTTTCACCCCCACTATTTCACGGCCACGTTTTCATTCCCACCCATAACTCTCACCAGGACCACTTACTCCGTCTAGGGTTGCCACGTGTGAAAATTTAGCGCTGGTGAGAATGGCCCCTTATTCTGCATTTATTACAGTTTTTAACTGCTTCGTTAACTGCGTCTTTAAAGCTCATTATTTTAAAGGTATTAATTATAATTGTGTAACATTTAGAAATAATTTAACTCTTTTTCGTATTCACACAAAACAATAAGCCCTGTCAAATACAGTAGGTACACTTGTCCGTACACTGTCCCAATATTAAATACCTTCTGTATCTAATAGCAATGGTTTTATGGCAATAGAAGCGACAGACTATGAATTCCTGATATTGAAATGAAAATATTAAGATGTGCCAAAGTGTTGCCATAGCATAAGCTCCCTTTAACTCATATTTTAACTGCTTCTGTTTTACAGCGCTAGTATCTTATTTACTTGTAAAAGATGTGCCTGCAAACACGCATTATAAGTTTTAAGACCCGTGAAAAAAATAACAAGACCGATATCTCATTCGTGGATTATTTTACCTATGGGTACCTCTACCTATTGCCAGTCTATTTACTGACTGCTCATTATTTACCGTTTTAATCTAATATCATAAAATTGAGCATCTTATTCTCAAAACATACAATCTTCGAAGCCAAACTGACGTGGCTGTTTAATTTCGTCGTGGTATTTCCTCGAAAATTGGAAAATAGTTCCGAAGCAATATACGTAAAACGTACGTCAATCGTCTGTACGGAATAAGCGAAAAATCTTATATTTTCGAGGAAAAATTTATAGAAGAGTCCGTTCAAATGGCGAGAAAGATCATAGATTTTATAGCCTTGCGAGCATCTACGAGTATATTGTATTTTTCCTTGCTTTGAACTAGAGACAATGCATTTGTAATATAATGTTTTATTTTCGTCTGTTTCTAGAGAAGTGTTCATCGATTATTTCGTTAACTTTGAACTGCATTTAACAGTTTTTCATAACTACTAAATATTCAACAACCCGATTTGGTAAAGCGGCCAATCATTTACTTCTTAATTTTTACTTTTTTAAATAAAATTCTCTCTCTTAATATATTTGTGATCTTAAGACACTTGTTTATTTGTGACCTTAATAAATATATCTATTTGATATTGTTTACTACTTTCTGTTCATCACTTGAACAAATTGATTTAATATTTATAAGACAAAGCCACATTATATGATTTGCTTGTTCAAATACATAAAATTTGGCTTTGCCTTATGGATTGTGACCAATGTAGCAAACGGAGTAAGCAAGCTAAAGTGGCAATGGGTGGGGCACATAGCTCGAAGAACCAATCCATCTATATATAGACCACACACGTTTACTTTGTAAAAAAAAGGTGTTGGAATACGCGGGGTATCGAGCCTTGAAGAGTAAAAATGTAAGGATCTTGGTAAATAGAAATTAGAAAAGTTGTTGACGGTTAATAGTGTATATTCGAAAGTGTAACAGTAAATTAAAAATATGATATAACTATAAAAAGCTTAATTATTAAAGAGTCTAGACACAACTAAGGTTAGTATCTACAATAGCCGCCCTTAATCGAAGTTGTGCCAAAAAGACAAAAATTAAAGAAATTAAGTTCCTATATAGTCCTAACCTAACTATACATCGCTTGTGTACAATTGGCTTTGTTAAGACATCTGCAGCCATATCACTGCTTTACACATATTCTTAATTAACAATATTACTAGATACTTTTTCCCTTTGTAAAATACTTACCTATTTAATTATTACAACATGGGACCCTTCAAACGAAGCGTGATGAAGCATCTCTCGGGTCAGCATGACAGTGTCAACTGACAAGGCACCGTTGGTTTCTTGTCAGTTGCCATTGCGACTTAGTCCCTCTTTTGGTTTACCATCAGGCGATGTGGACTCACTATGTTGTGCCAATATAAACAAAATCTTATCTTTTATATACGAAAAGTAAAGGTCATTGAACTCATTTGAAAAAGCTAAGATAATCTAGCAATTCTCATATGACGGTCCTAATTTACGGTTTCGAGTTACTAATTGAACCACAGTGCCTTTGTTATTTATTGTGTAAGACTTACCAAAACAAATACAGAGTTCATTGCAAAGGCAAAGGTCGAATGGAAGGTGAAATCTCGAATTATTTTTATGGAACTTTTCTAGTAAGCACTTTTATTTAGGTATTAAGGCAAACTTGGTTATTAGTTCGGTGTTTGGGAAAAACAATTACGATAAAACTAAGTGGTTTATTGTTGTTTATTTTTAGTACATGTACCTATGATTGACCGTTGCTGATTTAACATAATCTGGTGAAATTTTTGGTACAAAGGCTGGTTTATTGATGTGTTTTGATTTTAAAAGAGTAACATAGTACTTTCTAAAATTATTTCTAACTAGCGACACCCCGCGGTGTCACCCGTGTATCCCACCGGAATACTACATGTTTCGGGATCAAACATGGCCTGTTTGTTTATCCAGGATGTCAGCTGCTCCGTGCCAAATTTTGAGCGTGTAGAAGTAACAAATATACAAACACACTCACAAACTTCCGCATTTATAAAAGCATGTAATACTTTCTTGTAGTTTCTATATTTCATTCTTACACTTTTCCTCATTTATATCTTAGAATACACTTTTAATATGTTTTCTTCGAGAACTATGTATAGTTACGTTCATATTACTGTAATAGTTAAGTACTTATCCTTAATGAAAAAATGACTGACTGTTGAGTTTCTTTCGGCGTTTCTTCTCAACAGTGGTCTTCTCTTGTGAAATGCCGGTAGACTCAGACATGTAAAAGTGCCCTTGTGGCCTACTTGCAGAATAAAGTTCATTATTTCATTATTTATGGTATTAATAAGAACTACGTTTAATTATACCCTGAAAACTAATCAATATTCATAGAAATGTGTGAATACGTAACGTTAGTATTTTCAAAATCCTTATCCCGGCTTTACACTTGCGAAGTTGACCGAGGTTGGGTGAACATAGTGTGGAGAAGCACTTCGCGATAGTGTGGAGCCGGGGCTATGGAATACGGCGAAGCACGAAGCATGAAGTTCAAGCAGTCAATATAGAACCGTTGCATCGGTTAAATATTAAATGTCAAGTCCCAGACATCGAATATTCTAGCAAGTCGCATATTCCCAGCATGCCATGTTTGCCATTCGCTTAACCAACGATTTATCATAAACCCAAACACAAACCTTTTAAAGCTCTATATCACTGTCAAACATCGCAAAATTAAAAATAAAACGTCCAATCGTAGACGGAACTGCCGTTAAATCAGTTAAGCAGACATTAAAATACCATTTTCATTTCACGGGGGCTAAACAAGTATTTTAGTCCAGTCAAAATGAGTTAAAACGAGATGTAATCATTTGAATTTTGGTGTGTGGATGGATTTAATATTTGAATTTCAAATTGTTAGATAATCTGAACTTCTGAAAATATTCACACTATTCTAATACTTGAGCGCTTCACAAAATTATACATCGTAATAACCTAGTAGGTACCTAAAACCATCTAAATATGAATTATAGCAATTTCAAGAGTTTTAATTTTGTACGAATATAATAAACTAAAATACATCGCTACCGCAGTTATCGCAACACATTGCACATTGTTAATATTTTAGTACGAAATATCACTGTAAAAATTTACCTACGGGTACGGATGTATTAGACGGATTTAAACTGATAATTCTTTACCAGTATGCCGCCAGACAGTAGATAAGGAAAGTGATAAAAATATAAGAGCAGGTCTGCTCACTTTTTTAATATAACTTTCAAGTAACATTAAACATGCACTTAAATAGTTTATTGAATGTCACTGTTAATATGTTTATGTTTTTATAAAACGTAGTTTGTTTGCTAAATACATATTGCACGGAAGATTTCAATAACTGAAGCGAAGGAAAACTAAGCAGCTCGACACGGAAATTTATTGAGAAGCACTAAGAAAGATATATTATTTCAAAAAATAGGCAAACTAAAACATAGACACCAATAACCTGTCTTTTATATTTATCTATGGTTTTTAGTGTTGTAAATATGTTTTATGTTTTCAACACATATTATATTCTTCTTTTAATTTGACTGGACTACAAACAAGTCTGTTAATAGAGCTTGGATTTGCGAAACTGTAGAATGCATCGTTCGCCGCACGCGACTATAATTGTTTCATAATTGCTGACGTTCCCATCAGCTTTTTGTGAGAAAGTACCGCGGTAATGCTTAGTCTGCCCAATTTTGAGCCGTCAGGTTTAATGCTTCCAAGTTAAATACGTGCCATGTACAATAAAAAACCTACAAAAAGATGGAATTATCATTTAACTGTATTTTAAATAAAGGTATTCAGGTAGGAGAGAAACTGTAAGTTTCAAAATTGTTCAGTACGTACAACGGCTTACGATTATGGCGGTCGCGGGCTCGAATCCAGGTAAAGTGACATGACCCAAATTTTAAGTGACAAACAGGAATTGAAGTTGTTAGAATATGCCGCAATTACGCAAATTCAACTTGGAGTATATTAACGAATCTGCAAAATAACATTGAATGAGGGTGATCAATAAAAATAGGGGTTACTAATGTGTTGCACAAAATTGATTGGCATATTTTCGTTTCGCATAGCATTAGCAACCATTGGCACAGTCATCATTTCGCACAATTGCTTTTTGCCTAAAGGACAATGGGCAAATTGGACCAAGAACCAACAGAGATGGGACATATCTCATCTTGTAGATCTCAACAATGTGATTGTTTTTCAGTATGGGAACAATCCCCGGAAATATGGGGTTTTCCTGGAAAATCGTGTTTTGTTAAGAGGAATGTGGACAAAATTGGCACTATTTAAGTCATACAAAACGACTACTTATGCATAGACGGTGGCGCCAATATTAATTTACACTTTTTATTCAACGGTGGGGGCCAATGTTCCCGATAACCAACAGAAATGAAACATATCTCTATTTATAGGCCTTAAAAACATGATGTTTTTTCACTAACACAGCATTCGGCTTAAGCATGGTGTTTTCTTGGAAAATCGTATTTTGTGTTTGTATATATATTTTGTCTATTTACTAACGAGCACTCTGTTTTGGAGGTTGGCCTATGAACTTCCCGTGATAGTTTTCATTTTAAATGTTGTAGTAACTAGTGTTATCTTATTATTACACTATTGTATTACTTAAAACTTGATTCATGGGCAGATTTTTTATTTCTGTAAACTTGCACATGCTTAGTATTTAAGTTATATTGCATGGAACACAAATGTATTACGGTAGTTACTGTTTCTAATTACGTACTTATAATCGTATATATGTGTATATCAGTATAGTTATAGCCATTTTACACTTTTGATTTAGCAAAATTGCAATTCTTCTACTGCTCACTAGAGTTCTACAAGTTGTACAACTAGATGTATTAGACTACCGACCTCTGGTGGTGAGTAGTTATTTTTTTAAACATCGGTCTAGCTTTAGCATTAAAAATATTTAAAAGCATTGTCTATGGGCTAAAAATTATAAAGAAATTATACCAAACAAAAGTCACCTGTCACTTTAAAAATATGTCAAGTCTTCAAAAAGTTGCAAAATTGTACAGGTACGTAGATATTTTAAATAACATTTCTTTATAAGGCATCAACGATTTATGTATTTGCCTGGGCCTTGTAAGATTTCCATTTCAACCGTATTTCTATTCTCGGAGAAAGCATACCGAACCCAAAACCAAACAGAACCGCTTGTTGTACAAATCGCCAGGGAGATATACTTATATATGTATAAAACAGTGAACGTCTTGGGGTTGAAATGATGATGAACTGCATTTTATTAGTTGTTCCTAGAAAATGCAAGGCGATTATTCATATTACGTCGCCATACAAGTGATACAAGTAATCGACGCTATGAACGGAACCGAACATCCAAGTGTACGCTGAGGCGCAGGCTAATAGCGCGGTTTGCGGCGCGCAGTAAGCCCATCATCGTCTCAGTTTCCTGTTCAACTAACGTTTAGAACTCTCGACGAAAAAAAAAGGGGTATTATAAGTTTAATATGTGTATGTGTGTAGCTGTTTATCTACATATCTGTGTGTTTGTCTGTGGCATCGTAGCTCTCAAACGGATAGACCCATTTGAATGCAGTTTTTAAACCGAATGTCTTGTCTGTCCAGATGGTTTTTAGATTTGTTTGTTGAAAATAACCGCAGCCATTTCCTAGATACTCAACTTTGAAACAAGTCATAGGCAACATTTTTTACCACTCATTAAAATGAGGGAAGCAACCAGCATCTTGTGACGGGAGTTTCAAAATTTTGAATTTAGGTTATTGCTACTTACTAAAGATGATCTGATATCGAGAACATCCAGTTATGAATCAAGAAAATCTGTATAGCTGTCTCGAGATCATCAGGTTGTTTTCGGGAGATGTTTATCGTTTACCGGTGGAAGACTTAAAGAACAGCCGCCTTACATAGATAGCAGCAAGATGAATTTAGAGTTCGTACTGGACGAGTAAACTACAACTGATAGTATAGTTGATTTTACTGGTCAGATGTTTCAGTCCTCATTAAAATGATAATCCCTAGTCTTATAGATGCGAAATAAATCTCTGTTCCCATTTAAACTGCTGCACCGATTTAGATGTATCACGGAACTAATACTTAAGCTTAACATTTTGCGTTAAACCTAACTTATTTCATACTTTAAGGTAGCTAGGTACTTATAAAGTATTTGTTTTTCTTGTTAACAGAATGTTTTTTTTTCAGCACGGAGTCATATTATAAAATATGAAAATAAGACAAATCAGGATGGTATTTAAGGTATTATGAAAATCCTGCATAATGTTATTTTTACATTACACGGAGGTGGCAAACATGGGCATGGTCCGCCTGAAGGTAAGCGGTTACTGCAGTCAACCCCATACTAAACGATCTCGAGAGATTTTTTTTTGGAACCGTACCATATGCGTACATTTAGGCTCCAAGGACGAATGCCCTGCCGTGGACAAGAACGGCGCGGTGAAGGAGGATACAAGTCTGATTTGCTAGTCTAGCTGGCGAGACAACTGTTAAGCTTCTCCTATTCTCCAGCTTCTGCCTATCTATTTATGAGCCACGGACGTCCATTGTTAAACACAGGCAGGAGCTATAGGGGAGCTCGCTACAGAAAAAGACCCTGCTTGTAGTGCATCCACCGCCTCCCCGCGGCCTACACGAGGTCATCTGTCCACCTAGCTGGAAGCCTTCCTACGCTGAGTTTTTCTATAACTACGTAGTCGCTACTCCAGGACTTTTCTGCCCCAGTAGCCATTCGCTCACTCAAGGATGTCATACATAATATTAAAGTATGTATTGTATGCGTGTCTGTGTATCTGTGGCGTCACAATAAACATTCTTTAGGTACAGCAGTTTGGATTTTGGAGCATAAAAGGTGGATTAAACTATTTCTGTCTGTCTGTCTGTCTATTTTTCATGTTTGTATGTATGTCTGTCTAACGTTTAATAACGTTTCTGTAATACACACGAACGATATATTATTATTTCACTTTTTAAACCTTATTTTTATTGTCAGCTCACTGCAAGTATGGTGATTAGAAGTATTTTTTATCAACCCAGGATGTTGCGACTTGCGCACTGAGCCCATCTTGGTACGGACACCATCGTCTCAGTTTCCTGTTCAACTAACGTTTTGAACCCCCGACAAAAAAAGAGGGGTGTTATAAGTTTTATATGTGTACGTGTATTGTATCTGTATATCTGTGTGTCTGTCTGTGGCATCGTAGCTCTCAAGCAGATGGATCCATTAGAATGCGGTTTTTTTTATCGAATGCCTTGGCTGTCGAGATGGTTCTTATATTTGTTTGTTGAAAATAACCGCAGCCGTTTCCAAGATATTCACTTATTATAACTTTGGATCAAGGCATAGGATTTCGGCCAATATTAAAGTCAAGAACTCGAATTTTAAGTTTAGGTTTTGTAGAATTTTTTACCACATTTTGTATTTAGGTTATTGTTACTTACGCCAGCTATATGATTCTGAGAACAGCGTGCTACAAGATCGCCTAATAAAACAAATACACTTGAAATCGGATTTTAAGGTGATTGTTTTGATTGTACACGTCGAAGAGAGAAAAAGTAATGATGATGCTCAAATCGTAGCCTATTTTATTGTTATTATCTGAAATTCCGCTCCATATAACATGGACATATTCATTCATATTCATTCGTATCTGGTGTTCAGTTGTTGAGGGATGAATGTTACCTTATAGTATTTTCCATTATTTTTAACCTCGATTATGTGTCATCATGTTTACGTATGTAAGTATGTATGACTGTATGTATTACTAAGTCTGTCTGTGCGTCATAGCTCCTGAACAGATGCTTTGATATTCATTAAACATCGAATTGTGTTTTTATCTAAAGATTCTAGAGCATGGAGTTCTGAACCAATAAAATCTGTACAGCTGTGTGGAGAGGATCAGGTTCTGTCTATACCGCAAAATGTTAGCAGTAAAAGCTTGACCCTGCAATAAATCTAACTTTTGTCATAATTTAAGATCAGTTTAAAAAGTCGTTTTTTTTTTTCATTTTAACAGAATGTTTTTTTTTTCAGCTCAGTCATATTATAAAATACCTATGAAAATCAAAACAAATCAGGAAAGTATTTAAGGTAGTATTAAAATCGTGCATAGTTCGGAGGTGGCAAACAAACGTATGACCCGCCTGATGGTAAGCGGTTACTACAGCCTATAGGGACGCTTGCATCTCCAGTGGATTCACATAGGTACGTGTTGCCGACCCAGTACCCTTTTTTTTTTGAAATGCTCATTTTTAGGGTTCCGTAGTCAACTAGGAACCCTTATAACTTTGCCATGTCCGTCTATCCGTCTGTCAATCTGTCCGTCTCTCCGTCTGTCCGTCTGTCCGTCTGTCCATCTGTCCGTCTGTCCATCTGTCCGTCTGTCCGTCTGTCCGTCTCTCCGTCTGTCCGTCTGTCCGTCTGCCCGTCTGTCCGTCTGTCCGTCTGTCCGTCTGTCCGTCTGTCCGTCTGTCCGTCTGTCCGTCTGTCCGTGATCATCACTACTAGAAAGCTAAAATTTTGTATGAGTATGTGTACTTTCAATGAAAACTAATATTGAGTAAAATCCGTCGAGCCGTTTATGAGTTATTGCAAAATTTCATAATTTTCTTTAAAATGACGTTAGTGCTCGTAAAACCGATGGCCGCTGGGGCCATCGAGTTCTTGAGTGCCGACCACGCACTGGACGACACAGCGTGGGTAAGCCCCCCACAGGGTGGACTGATGACCTGTTGAAGGTTGCTGGAGTCCGCTGGATGCGGGAGGCGCAGAACCGGTCATGGTGGCGCTCTCTGGGGGAGGCCTATGTCCAGCAGTGGACGTCTTTTGGCTGGTGATGATGATGATGATGACGTAAGTGCCGTGCGGTGTCCTTATACTTCGAACGTTACACACACACGTATAATCGATAACGTCCAGAAGGTAATAAGTAATTACGGTTACTTTGGCGTTAACTACCTTTTTTATAAAGCTTGAAATCTTTCTCGTAATTTAAGCAACAACAAATGTCTATTGTGAAGGATGGGCACCTACGGAACCCTACACTGAGCGTGGCCCGACATGCTCTTGGCTGGTTTTTTTGTATGTAGTCTCCCGGGATAACCTCGGCACGGACAGCATCAGCAGGGTCATTCCATAGCCTAAACGTTACCGGGAGAAAATTCCAAGCAGTATAGGGATGTCTTAATTTTAACGTATGTATTGTATGTGTGTGTGTCTGTGTATTGTGAGTCTGTCTCTGGCATCACAATAAACAATCTTGTTCATAAGGCAGTTTGAATTTTGGACTGCTTTACCCCTGCATAAATGAATTGAAATCTGTCTGTCTATAAATTTTTCATGTTTGTTTGTCTGTTTAACGTTTAATAACGTTTCTGTATTACCCATCAACGTTACATTATTATTCCACTTAAACCTTGAAACCAAACTGAACCGTACCAAAACGAACCGTTTTGTTATGGAAGTCTATAGGGAAACATGTATTAAGGCCGTTCCCTGAGCCAGAAATGCAAAAATACCCCAAAAATTATCCTATTTTTCTACGAAACGTTGATATTAGTAAACGAGGAAAAAATATATATCATTCTTGATTATATTATCTTTAATAACACAGCATTCGATACACGATTCATAACACTTCGCTCGATACAATTAATTCCCAAAGTAACCTCCAATTCGAATTTTTACTCCAACTTTACTTGTTTTTTTTCTACGTGACACTATGAAACAAAAAAAGGAGAAAAATCAATCATAACTAAAATAGTAATTTTACAGCTTCCGAATTTCAATAATTGAAGCCAATATTTTTAAAATAAATAATCATCGACAAATTCTTACGAAAAAAGATATCGCCTTACGGCCCGCAAGCTCTGTCTCCGTCACTCTTTTGAAATGTGACTGTGATGTGACAGGGACGGGTGGCCTGAGGAGGGGCTCGGGGTTCTGGCTCAGGGAACGGCCTTAAACTATGGACATCTTGGAGTCAAAATGATGATGAACTGTATTTTATTGGTTGTTTGTGTAAAATTCAAGGCGAACGCTTCTTGGGACGTGGTGACACGAGCTACCGACGCGTGTCCACCGCTACGTCTTGCCATTGTATCTTCGACGGATACTGTCATATACCGCAGCGTTACCCCTTACCCTCTCACAATCTTGTCCAATACTGTGCATTTAATTTCCCTTTTATTTGTCTAGTTCACATCGTCAAAGGGCTTTTGTCTTAACATACTCGTATTTATACGGTATATCGTATCGGTACGGCTGTAAAAAGTGCCGCAACCGCCGCTACACCGCCCGCGCGCCCCCCGCCGGTGCGGCCGCCTCTAGTTTCAAAGTTGCGTCAGCGTGCTTATGCTGACGTTGCCGGTCAGTCTGTCCCAGCTAACCGGGCCTCAATACGGGTTCCTGATAAGGAAAAGTCCTCCCGCACCAATGTGGATAAGGAGGGGTTCACACTGGTGGAAAGGAAGAGCAAGGCGCGCAGAGTGCCCCGCAAGACTCTGAGTGGCACTGCCGAGCCGGTTGGTTCTGGTCTTCGGATTGCCACACCGAGTAAGGCGCTCTATGTGTCGCGCCTGCATCACTCCGCCGTGGCTGATGATGTGGTGGAGTACGTTCGCCGGAAGACTGGCTTCACGCTGAGGGTGCAACAGCTGCAGTCCCGCCATTACGTGCACTTCAGCTCGTTTGTGGTGCGCGTACCGCGGCCGCTGCAGGACACCATCGCAAGTGCAGACTTCTGGCCGAAGGGTGTTGTGTTTCGGCAGTTCCGGGGCAATCTGCCGAATCCTGCGCTAGATCAGACGACGCAACGGAGCCACGCTGTTACGTCGCCTACATCAAACTAGATTTAAGTTTTTATTTTATTTTATGTTTAATTTTGTAGTTCACAGTGCCTTAGTTTAATCACTGTAATGCTGTGTAACTAATTTGAATAAAAATAAATAAATAAATAAATAAATAAATAAATATCCTGACATATACCTACGGTTTCGCTACGCTTGGTACGGTCACCATATGTATGTATCAACACGTGTGAACGTTATATCCTTCGTTTTTTTCTTCGAACCTGAAAGTGCCTCAAATCCTGCTTGCATAATTTGACCAAAACATACATACATAGATAGCAAGTAAAATAAAAGCTTGTAAAAATAATTGCTAAACTCTGTTTCAGAATAAAACAAGAGATAACAACTCAGCGTGGACTGACAATCGAGTGAGACGAGTAAATGAAAATGTTCTTAGTTGGCATACAAAATGTAACGCGCTGAAAACGACCGACTTTTTTTGGGAATAGTGCATCGGCTACGCGAGAGGACTCATGAGACCCGCTCAGGGTCAATATTGGGGCAAAGGCTGTCCATCGTGATTCAACGTGATTTAGGGGCCTTTGCGCCTGTATAGATTAGGGGCGGGTTATTTGATTAGATAGTCTATTTTGTACAGTTTTTTGTTATATTTGTAAATATTAATATTTTTGTTTTTTATCAAATAAACTTTTTTTACTTAGCAACATAACGTTCGCAGGTTTAGTCCGCAGTTAAATTGTCTAATTAGTATTGAAAGTTTTCGCTATCTTTGTATTTTACTCAACTATATTTGCTTCTCTCCCCACTTGAACTAACTCCATGTGAGATCTATTTACTGAAAAATAAGTTCTACATAGATTTCTTAAAAGTGGATACAATAATGTATTAAGTGAAGTTACCAACGGGAGCGAAGCGTAGCTGTCTGGTGCGACTGCTTAAGAAGGAATGGGAAGGATTTTGGGAAAGCGTAAAAGACGTTTTAAAGATTACGGTGGGTACCCGCCGAAAACCCGAGGCCAGAGCGTAGTGGAGAGTAAATTATACTGCGTTTTGAATTTGTGTTGGAGGAAAGACCGGAGACTGGTGCACGGTTGTAATGAGTGTCGGTTCAATATCCAACGGTAATAGACATGGATGTACGTGTAACTAACTCTCTGACAGAATTAAAAGAGAATGATTGTGGGTTGATGATAGAGTAATTACGTGTTTAAATCTTCTTTTACGATGCTGTCAGTTCAGTCAAGTATCGCTTTCGTCGACGTATTGAATTTTGCAGGAGATTGTGACAATCATAATAAAGTTTCGTAAACGAAAGGAATTAAAGTGAATGCGAAAAAGGCGAAAGCCATGGTATTTGATAATGTATAAAAATAGTGTGTGTATGGTTGCGAATGAGGGCGAGATATTAGAACAAGTGAATTAGGATGTTCACAAGAGACGGTCGACCCGTTTGCCGAGCTGCCCAGCCATGAAATCTCTAAGATAAGGCGTCTCTGGATGTGCATAGAAGAATATTGGTTCCAACATTTTTGTTTACGGAAAGTTGGATGTAGCAGACGAAGCAAGAAATTAAAATAAATGCAGTTTGTAAACTTTAAGGTGCGAAAAAAGATGTAGTAATTCGAATTGAGAAAGGGATGCTAAGATAGTTTGGGTATGTTACCGAGGATGCATGGAAGTAGATTGAGCAGACAAATCTATAAGGTAAATGGATATCCGACGAGGTTCACTAATATGTTGCATAAAATTGATACTCATATTTTAATTTTGCATAACAACCTTTGACAGAATCATCATTTCTCCGAATTTTATTTTGCATAATTTTTTTCTCATAATGTGATGTCACATAATTTTTATTTTTATCCGAATAGTTATTTCGAAGAAATTCATATCTCATAATAGGTATTTAGATTGCATAAAAATTGTTCGAAGCAGAAATAGTACATTACATCAGAGGCCGCGAAAATGAGGATTTCCGGCCAAGTAGGTATATACGGCCGAGAGAGCGTGCGAGCGTGGACCAATTTGAAATTTTCTCTACACAAATCGTTTTTTTCGATATTTTCCGAATTTGACCGAATTTTCGGACAAGATTTCAGATTCATATTTTTTAGCCCCGAGAGCCCCCCGATAGCGAGTTTTAGCCGCCTAGCACCAATTTGAAATTTTGCAAAAAAAAAAAAAAAACATTAAGTTCGGTTCTAACCTAACCTACTTTACTGGCAGCAGCTCGGTTCTTTTGTGGTCGCAGTTCTAACCTAACCTAACCCATTAAGTTCGGTTTTAACCTAACCTACTTTACTGGCAGCAGTTCGGCTCTGTTGTGGTCGCAGTTCTAACGTAACCTAACCCATTTTACTGATATCAGTTTAGTAAATAAATTCGGCGATATTAATGTTCTGCCATATAAAATTATGAGAAATGAATAGTATGCCAACTGACAATTATGATACTAAATGATTATGATAAAGAATCATTCGGAGAAAAAAAAATCGGTGATAGCTGTTATGCGAAATGAAATCCGGAGAATCGATATTATGCAAGATAAAGCGAACCCATCCGACGAGTATGCAGGCGAGATAAATTAGTGTTGAAGTGCAACGTGCACGCCAGGACCGTAGCAAGAGTATGAACTTAGCTATGGCTACGCCGTTGGGAAAAGGGCTTGATTATAAATATCAAGTCACAATATCTCTTACTAGATTCTTACTTCAGAACAATGGATCTGGGTGGAAAAAAAACGCTGATGCTGAATGTAGAATTGATCTTAAGAGAATGATGCAAACGGTGGTATGAACTCAGACCGGTGCGGTGGAACTCTCCACTTCTGCGGAGATGGATCCAAGTCCACACTGTGTGATTCGTTTTATTTTATTTTGCCAATAATGCTAACACTATGTATTAAGTTATTGTTACTGACAAATAATATGGATTTTTAATCTTAAATAAAGTATGAATTGAAATGAATAAAATTGTGCCTTGTTTAAAAGAGATAAACCGGCCAAGTGCCAGTTTAACTCACGCATCGAGGGTTTCGTGCTTCTCCCATCTTAACACGTTCACTGTCCCCATACAAGATGTTTCCATTTTCTTGGGAGTCCAAGCAAATTACTTCCATCACACGTCCGTTGCTCCACGTTGGGTCACTATGAAACGACCAGGTACGCACTCAGATTGTTACCATATAGAATGCTATTTCATATCTAACTAAAATATTAAACAAAGAAAAATTAAGCCTTAAGGAGTAACGGAACAGCCCGGGAATTTAACCCGGGGCTCGTTGGTGTCGGGGGTAATAGTTGTGTTTCCACAGTTAAAAATATGTAACGAAAATGTTTCATAAAAAATGTTTAGTTTGACACAACACTTTATGTGCAATGGTCAGTACACAATAATTCGCATCATGATCGTCAGAATATAACAAAATAGAACAATCTAAACTTAAATATAATTACAGTGATTTGAGTGCGTACCTGGTCGGCTATAGTGACCCATGTATGGGGCACGGACTTGTGGAGATAGTTCGTCATGACCCATCTACGAACGTGTTAACTGGCCGGATTACGTTTGCACCTGGTATGTATGGCGCCGGATACAAATGACGTGCAAAGTTATCGCAACCCGATCACTTATGTTGTATGGGAGACCCTCAATTTTTTTTTTATTCTGTCTTTAGTACTTGTTGTTATAGCGGCAACAGAAATACATCATCTGTGGAAAGTACCTATCTAACTATCGTGATTCATGAGATACAGCCTGGTGACAGACGGACACACAGACAGACACGCGATAGATGGTAAGGTATATATGGCACTGTGTAGTGCCATTCATTAAGTAAAAAGTATGTCGGTGATAGAGGGAAAATACTTAGGAGAAATGGTGGTTGGGAGATAATGACCGAACTAAGAGATCCCAAGCAAGGGCTATATGATAGTCGGATACGACTTCAGGTGAGTGATACAAAGTTTTAGTACTTATATGGACGCAGAATTGCCAACTTGACATCGGAATGGCTGAACCACATTCTTTATTATTATATAATTTTTTAACCGACTTCAAAGGGGGTTCTCAATTCGGTTGTATGCTTTTTTTTATGTTTGTTACCTCAGAACTCCGTCATTTGTCTGTCGATTTGGAAAATTCTTTTTAGGTTCATGAATAGACATCTCAAGGTTGATCCCATAACATTTTGGTGAAGATCGAATGCCGAGATCCATGAGGAATCGAAGGAATTCCTAAAATTTTATAGGCACTCATAATATTTTTCATATATTTTCTAAAACTATTTAAGTATTTGCATATGTAAGTCATCATCTTCTAATGCTGAGCTGATGATGGAAGGTACAACTCTTTAACACTTTCGCTACCAGGAACCCGCCTGGTAGGCACTCTTAATCATTGCTCAGATGCCGGTCACGTATTTTTGCTTAAAGAGCTACCCACCTAGCAGGCTCTCGGTTTCTGGGGTAGGGTTAAATTTTATATCTGGTTGCGAAAGTGTTAACGGTTAGGAGTTAGGAGATAATTCAAACGATATGTTGATTTTGCTTAGGCGCTTTTAATAATCCCTTTTATCAAGTTCCACGCGTACGTAGTCGCGGGCAAAAGCTAGTAATATATAAATATAATAATTGAGTGGTTGGGACCTACTTCAAAGGGTGAGTCAAATGTAATCTGTACTTGAACGGGTTATGTTTGGCTTTTTAGTTTTATTGAAGTCTGTTCTTATTTGCAATTTTTTGTTTTTAAGTTTCTGGATAGTTCCAAATAGGTCCTAAATCGGAAATTACTCCACATCGAAAATCACACGATCCTGAGGATCACACTGAAAAGGTATACATGTAATTAAGCTCGTGAAAACTGCCGTCAAAATCAAAGTGAAGAACAAAAAAACATTAGGGAATAATCCACATTTTTCTTCGATGGGGGAAGTGGTGGTACGGATAGACTGAATCGGGGGGTATGATGATGATTAGTTTTCTGTAAAGTCTAGCCACATGTTACATATGAAATGATACTTTATACTATGGTGATGGATGCAGGTCAATCATAACATCCAACTTCTCATTTCTACTGATTAAGCTCTAATAAAGTACGGAAATATTGACACAGGTAAGGCGTTTGTGTTTAATTCTGAGGAGTTTTTATACCCATCACAATCAGACATGGTATAATACTTAACACGTTCACTGTCCCATTTTGACATGTTGTGTCTCTATAATATAGAGGCTCTGAGACACGTACAGTGAACGTGTTATTCTTTCCATAATAATACGAAGCGGCCTGGTAGACATCTGGTAGAGCAGTCCCAGTGTGCCACATTTTTTAAAGTCCAGGAAGATAGAGATAACTTTCATATTTCAGTGAAAGTGCGCAAGCGAAAGTATTCTGGAAACGACAAGTATATAAGGCTAGGCGCGCACTGGTGATTTTTGACCACTGTGACAGTACATTTTTTGTCTCTTTTTCACATTCTAAATGAGAAAAAAGAGGATATACTGTCACGGTGACAATAATCATTCTTTCACGTTTAGGGCAAAATAGTATCTCTGAAACTCTGGACACTCACTACCTGCTGTAGTAGATGTATGTTAGGTACCTTCTTGGCCAGGTATACTTTCGGTACCAGCTAATCTTGTACAGTGCGTGAGCTGACGATATGATTCTAGTTTAATACCTATCTCACTCGCACATATGTGTTCGAGATAAGAACTTCTTCCATTTCATCCAAAGCCATATCCCAATCTTAAAGCTTACGACCTGTATGTGAGACGGGCTAAATACTGACGGAATGCTCGAAATGTCTTAAAAACTAGTAGTAGTAATAAATAATCAAGACGCATATCAAGTTGCAGAAATGTAGATAGATATCGCAACGAGATTATTGTATCATCGTCCCGCTCTAATCCATATAGCATGAGTAAGATAGATAATGAACGTTTATGCTCTGAATTTTCGTTCCGTACCTATAAATACTTTTATGTATTGCTTACTGTCTTTGGCGCGCGGCGTTTATAAACGATTATATGGATCTAGCATTATTGACGTATATCATTAGTTCGGCTACTCAACACGTTTAGTAATTACTGACAAGAATAATGTCAGTGTCAGTTCTCCTATTCCACACCAGATGGCCAGTGTAGTTTCAATAAAATTCCATTTTATTGCAATATAAACATTTTATGACTGCAAGTTAAGCAGATTTATTTAATAATATAATTATATCATTCATTTCCGACCATTTCTAAAGTTGTCAAGCTGTTTCTTAATATACTGGCGCTACCATCTATGTAAAAGCTCTAAAAATATATGAGTTAATTAGTACCAACTTTCCCCACATGCAGTTAATTACCGAACATTAAACTCTAATTACGGGAGAACCCCATTGATTTTTAAGGTAATAATTATCTAACCACCTTTTTTGGGTCATTATAAAACTATCTGCACCGGTCTCATCTCTGTTGGTTCTTGGTCCAGCCTCCATACAAATTTGCCCATGGTCCTTTCCTGTCATACTATCATTTCGCACACGTTTCTTTGGCAATTACAATAAAAAAACCTACAAAAAGATGGAATTCTCATTTAACTGTATTTTAAATAAAGGTATTCAAAGGTAGAAGAGAAACTGTAAGATTCAACATTGTTCAGTACGTGCAACGGGTTACGATGATAACGGTCGCGGGCTCGAATCCAGGTAAAGTGACATGACCCAAATTTTAAGTGACCAACAGAAATTGAAGTTGTTAGAATATGCCGCAATTACGCAAATTCAACTTCGAGTATATTAACGAATCTGCGAAATAACATTGAATGAGGGTGATCAATCCAAATAGGGGTTACTAATGTGTTGCACAAAATTGATTGGCATATTTTCGTTTCGCATAGCAACCATTGGCACAGTCATCATTTCGCACAATTGCTTTTTGCCTAAATTTCATGGCATACTATCATTTCGCACACGTTTCTTTGGCAGAATAGTGCATTGGCATAACGTTGATTAGAACAATACTCCTATGGTCTAATAATTGTGTCGCCGAAATTTATATGGCATAGGTAATATTCCGTTTGCATGATTATATTAAGTCCTTGATTGTAATTATTTTTTGAAGGGTAGGTTTTCATTTAGGATAAGCATAGTTATTTAAGGAATAATCCTATTTTTCTTTACTATTTTGCCATGGTTCCTAAGAACATTTGACGCCATGGTTCCTAAGAACATTTTTTTTGAGACATGACTTGAACAGTATCAGGGCCGCTTAGCCCTCACTACCAGTAGTCGGACTTTGTGTAGGAGTATAACCCGCTAATGGAATTATCTTCGCGCCACATGGGTAATTTGGGTTGGGGTGACACGGTTCCTAAGAACAGATTTCCCTATCTCCCATAGTTTCTGACTTCTCCCTACTCACCTATTTGGATTGATCACCCGGTATACTAGTAGAAGCTATATACTAATAAAATCATAACCCTAGCTATGCCATAGTGGAGTAAAAACAAAATCAGAGCTCCCACCGGCTATTAAATTGTCCCGCACAGCGAAGTCAGCAATAACTCCTTAACTTCGGAGCTATTTCTCTGTCACGGCACCGACAGAGTTTCACTTTGTTCAAAATTTTATGTATTTCGCTGTGTTTCACGGGTGTTTTGTCTTTGCAAGACAGCAAGAGCCTTAATTATGCCTCTGGGGCCGGTTGAATGTGAAGCTAACTCTCGGTTAAAACTTACTGTCGCAACTAGATTTCTGAGAATTGGCATTAGAAATTCATGGTGAATGCATTGTTTTATTTGAGGATGATTATCCACTGAATTTGCCGATTGACTCTTCATGGTTCCTAGTACAATTTACAATTTCTGTAACTATTTCATAATTATTATTTTATTAATCATAAACTCATGTTCATTTTCAGTAGAAATTTTCCCAAAATGTATTTGACAGTCAGTCAGGATTTTTTCTGTGTATGTGTTATCCAGAGTATCGAGACTGAATAAGTGATTGAAATATCACAAGAGTCTAGGTGATGCATGACATGTAAGGTGCCTGTGTGTACCGACGGGAAAAGTGGACCGATGGTACAAGAGGAAATATTATATGTTTTTTTATTTAATCGATTTACCAACAAAATCATACATATTAAAAACAAATTTAAGTAATTTCTCGCCAAACTGTAACGTTTATTGGCGAGACACGCCCAATTTAAACAAAAAAACCGGCCAAGTTCGAGTCTGACTCACGCACCGAGAGTTCCGCACAAATACTTATCCCATCTTACTGGCCGGGTTAATTTAAGTTTGCACCTGGTATGTATGGCGCCGGATACAAAATGAGGTGCAAAGTTAATACAACCGATCACGTTTGTTGTATGGGTGCCCACTTAAATATTTATTTTATTCTGCTTTTTAGTATTTATTTTGTTGTTATAGCGGCAACAGAAATACATGTTCACGAGATACAGCCTGGTGACAGACGGACAGACAGACAGACTGTTTTTTTACTCTTTGGGCACGGAACCATAAAAACAACAGCTAAGCTTAGCGTAGTGATTAAGACTGGTTTAAATTTTGAATATTGTTAAGTACTTGTGATCCGTGTTGTTAAAAATGTAATTAGTATTATATTCCTAAAATGACAAACACATCACACAAACAACAACTAAAACAGATAATACCAGAACAATGCTTTCATTAAATATCGTTTAAGATACAACGCCACCGGCTCTTTAGAGATAATGGTATCTAATACAGGAGTTTCTGATGGAATTTAATATGACAAGTATAAGAGCTGATTTTGAGATATTGTAGCTTTAATTAACGCTGACAGTGTAACATGCCATTAAATGGCAACCGTCAACTAGATTGACAGGTGTCTGGCAATATCTTCTGTTTACATAAAGTTATCTTTAAGGTGGCGAATTAGGCACCAACACTTTTAGAGCTGTCAGATTATATAAGGTGGCGAAGTTTTGACTGAAGCTAGAACTTTTTACGTGATAAGTGTTTAAGATGGTTTGTGAAAATAAAACAGAAAACAATGGAGCTTTTTTATTCTTCTTCTTTCGTGTTAAAGTTCCTCAAATATTGTATTAATAAGCTTTCTATTGTATTTTATCATTTAAGCGCTAGACTTTTGATTTAGTCTGTGATGCAACTTCCGCATTGCGAAAATGTTATGCTACTCGTAAAAGCTCCTTATCAATTCAAAAATGCATGATTGTTTTTGACATTTTACTCTATGAATAAAAATGTTTCTTAACCTATTATCAATGTTACTGCTTAGAACAGGGCTATTGGATTTATTAGTATTTATATGATACCTTCAGTTTGAATTTTTCATTGAAAATACAAAAATCTTTTAAAAACTACTCGAAATTTACAAAATTCACGCTGTAAACAGTTTTTTTTTCAACTTATTTTCGACTGCTCGCAATTGAAGCTGTAAATAGCTATATTACGTTCTAGAACTCAGGGAAAAGTATTATTCGCTTCAAAAAGTTGGTTGAAATTATCAATATATTTATCATAATATGAAAAAAAATATGTTAAAATAAATAAGGCCCCTTATTTAGGTACATTAATTAACACTTAAAAATTAATCACTTCATTTTTGCATTCATGTCTCCTCCGTGTAAATCACGATTACCTACTTATCTAAACAGGTAAACAACAACAAACAGGTTGCCGCATAAGAAAAACGCAAAAAACGCCTAAAAAAAAACATCAAAAATAACGTTCCAAATTCAAACCAATGACAATAAACGTTACACAAAACCGGACATCCTTCGATATTCAAAAAACAGACCGTTAAAACATTAACACGGTAGATAGCGCAGAAATATAGGTCGCCGCGGGAATAATTCGCGGTAAGTTGGTCCATTAACTTTTATCTCGGCAAAGCAGGGACCGGCTGAGTAAAGGGGTGTAGAACGGACAGTTGGGATTGGAACAAGGGAGTAAGCTACCCAAAGAAAAGTGTGGACTCTGGCAAAAGTAGTCAATACAAATTTTGATCATATCCTTTTTTTGTTCGTGTTAACTGCTGAAAGTTTTTGGTTTCCTTAATTGGATAATTAATCAAGATCTACTCATAATACATTTTGCACGCAGTATTTAGATAAAAACGAAGCGTGAAGAAACATCTCTCGGGTCAGCGTGGCAGTGGTAACTGACTGTAACTTGTAAGCAGCCATTGCGACTTTGGCTCCCTTTTTTGCTCAGAAGTG
The DNA here is from genome assembly GCA_905147355.2 of Apotomis turbidana. Classification (NCBI taxonomy): domain Eukaryota; kingdom Metazoa; phylum Arthropoda; class Insecta; order Lepidoptera; family Tortricidae; genus Apotomis; species Apotomis turbidana. The sequence continues at coordinate 25,414,501 of LR990286.1, forward strand.
GAGCCACTATGTTGTGCCGATAAAAAAAACCAGCCAAGTGCGAGTCGGACTCGCGCACCGAGGGTTCCGTACAAACACTTTCCATCCCTAAGTGGTTAAGTTAAGTTTGCACCTGGTATGTATAGCGCCCGATATAAATTAGGTGCAAAGTTAGGTATTTAAAAAAAACTACTTACTAGATCTCGTTCAAAACAATTTTCGTTGGTAGTTTTTATAGTAATGTACATCATATGTTTTTTTTAGATTTTTCATTTTCTTATTTTAGAAGTTAGAGGGGGGGGGGGCAACTTTTTTCCACTTTGGAAGCGTCTGTCACGCAAACTATTCGGTTTAGAAAAAAAATATTTTAGAAACCTCGATATCATTTTGAAGACCTATCCATAGATACCCCACACGTATGTGTTTGATGAAAAAAAAATGTTGAGTTTCAGTTCTAAGTATGGGGAGCCCCCAATATTTATTATTATTTTTTTATTTTTGCATCAAAATCTTAATGCGGTTCACAGAATACATCTACCTACCAAGTTTCAATAGTATAGCTCTTATTGTTTCGGAAAAAAATGGCTGTGACATACGGATGGACAGACGGACAGACGGACAGACGGACAGACGGACAGACGGACAGACGGACAGACGGACAGACGGACAGACAGACAGACATGACGAATCTATAAGGGTCCCGTTTTTTGCCATTTGGCTACGGAACCCTAAAAAGAAGGCACTGTGGACTGATTGTGGCATTCGACTGCTTTTAGGGATAATATTAGTTTGGACGCGGTTCGACCGACTGCACATCTGCTGTAAGTTAGCTAAAGTTGTACAGCAGGGGGTACCGTGCGTGGTGCTAACGTGTAGTACTAGAAAAAGAAGTACTCGTAAAAGCGAGTTACCAAGAAAAGAATTAAAACGCGTCGCTCAAGACCGAAAGATAGAGAACCACTTTGCCCCGACTTAGAGACGTATGATTTTAAGCCAAATATTCTGTGGCCAAGTTAATTCTTATACTTGTTGAGAATAACAAACAAATGCATTATGGCGATTGACCATAAGTGGTTCTACAAATTCAGTGCTTCGAAGCTAATTGCCAAAACGAAATGTTACGCGGTAAAACTACAGAACAGCCATTTTTCGACTGTCAAATACTCACGCGAAACAAATATTCTACCCGCCAATAAACCGGAAATATCTGACTCTCACCGGACCGACCACTCTGCGCAGATTAATGGTGATTGCTCTTACGAGGGCGGCCATGAATGGCACCTCTTCTGGGATTTGACCTATAATGCATGATCCGGCATATTGTGCCACTTATCCGTAACGGCTGTCGAATTATGGGGGGCAATTATTATAAGTTAATATTGATATTACGCATCATCCAATCTTTCTTTTTTCATTAAAAATTGAATAGTTTATGCTTTGCCTGACAGGACGAGCCGGGATTGTTAGTTTCCGGATACTAGTTCCAAACTTTACAGGTAAGGGAGGGTATGGATGAAATCTCTTCTGAGATTTAACATTTGAAATGTTGTGCCGCGCACTGTTGCTGAGGCACTGTTGGTGAGTTCTTGAGTACCTAAGGCACCTAGCGAGCTTAAGTACCAAGGGCAAAGTGATACTAGCGCATGCGGTATGGGGACATGTGGGATATTTTAGTATTGAACCAGAAATTCCTGATACCACCATACTAAAATTTATGTATTGCATGGCCTACATGCTCTGGACTTTCAGACCCAGGCAGGATAGTTCGCTTTCGGATATTCAGATTTGTGATGGCGAACATGACTGTGTTTTCTGTTCTCAAAAATCGCCTCTGCTATCGGCTTCCCTGAAAAAATAAATTTGTTAACCGTAGCCCACATGTTACCCGCTATTCGGAGGATGACAAACTGAGGGCTACTAGTAACTAAAATAAGTTTTGTAAAATTATCATATTTTACTTACTAATAAGCACAAGTTGTCTATTTCTCAAATACTTAAACTAGTTGAGCTATTCGTTTTTTTCAGTGTTGGCGTCAATCGATCATGGTGGGTGACTCAGTCGAGTTCGCACGTCAGGGTCACTGCGATCCAAAACCCATCTGTTAACCAAAACTGGCAGTTTACAGCCAGTTTTTTGCAAAGACTGACGACAAGCCTGTTTCAATTTCATCGATATGCAACTTTCCACTCCCATTCTTTCCACTTTCGGAATCAGCACTCTCTTCCTTCTCTTCGGTCGCTCCTGGAATCACGCTCCTGGTTTTCGATATCCTATTTCTTCCTTCTCCACTTGCATCCTCTTCTTAGGTTGGTTCCAAAATTTACCTTAAGATCTTTCTTTCGCCATTGATTGTCATCAGATTTTTTTTTTTGTTTTTCATTAATACCCCTTTGATAATTGTTACTTTAGTCGACGTCGGTATTGACATTGTGTTTATATAATTTAAAAATATCGAACATATTACCTATACTTAATCGAATGATAGTTTTAAACAACTCAGTGTTCATAATTTCATAATTGGACTTTATTTTCAATTTCAGCGGACATTCCCGTGAGTAATTACTTATTAATTAACCCAAGGCGATGATTTATTACTTAATTAACATTTATACGAGCATAACCAATTAACCCTGATAATTGTGATTATATTATAATATTGTTTCTGAGCATAGTATTATTGAAGGGGATGACTTTATTATTATGGAGATAATGATTATCTAAACGACATCATTACTCATTCTATTTAACCTAACCTTTTATTGTTTGTCGAATGTGATGTTAGAATTCTATTGTTTAATCATGAAATATATTATGTCTTCGTATAAAAACTGTAGGTTGGCTAACTTTTTGTAATTTATATAGGCTATTTGCAATTTAGTTTAAAAAAAAAACATCATCATCATCTTATCAGCCGATAGACGTCCACTGCCGGACAAAGGCCTCTCCCAAAGTTCTCCACAAACGATCAGTCTTGCGCCACCCTCATCCAATTTCTGCCCGCGAAACAATGAGATATGAAAGAGGACCAAGGTTGTAGATATAGCTCGGACAGTCGCTAAAACATAAGTGGCAGTGGGCGGGGCACATTGCTCGTAGAACCGATGGCCGGTTGGGGCAGAAAGGTTCTTGAATGGCTACCGCGGACCGAAAGACGCAGCGTCGGAAGGCCCCGACATGGTGGACCGACGACCTGGTTAGGAACATTTTTTTTAACGGCTGAAATATTTTTAATTTTTTATTGAATCACAATTTTTTTTCTGGTTGAGAAATACGACCTGCAGGCGAGAACAGCCGGAAATTTGAGCATTCAGGATTTGGACATGAAATTATTTTTAGCTAAGCTGAAACGTAGACGATTATCGATCACTCGGTCAATGAAGGCGCCTTTAAACTAGTTTAAACCTTAACATTTCACACAGACATGATAAAATGGACTTACAATACAATTTTATAATTGAGTCAGGTGATTCTAAAAATAGCTCAACAGAAAAAACCGCACCAAAAACGCTACCGCAAAAAAAAACCGTTTCAATTTCGTCCCACATTAATTTCACCCTACTCACACACCTAACCAAGCGTTAAGTTTCACGTTAAGGCAATCGTAATTAACGCTAGATGAATGAACGCTGGCGAGTGTATCATTTGTTAAGCCCGCCTGATTTGTGGCCGACTGTACCTGCCATTAATTGCAGGATCTCAAGTGTGAGATCAATGTGAGTTGATTGCTTTGTGAATGCGGTTCATAAATGCACTAATTGATTTCCATCATTATCATTTCAGTCGTCTACAAAGGTGACTTTTAAGTTTTCGTCTCAGTCAACAACTGGTTCGGTGCCTTCTCGATCCTCACCATGTCGTCAGTCTACCTTGTTGGGGCCTTCCCACGCTGCGTCTTACAGTACGCGGTCGCTAATCAACAACCTTTCTGACCATCGGTTCTACTCGTACAGCAACCTAATGCCTCTTAAATCATGTCACTTCATTGCTCAAAACCACTTCAAACTAAATTCCAAATAAGTTACGAAATCACGAAGATATTACGAATACAATATTATTAGAAGTATATGATTTGATTGATTTGATTATTCATTTCATAGCACTTAATTTATTTTGACATTGAAAATATAATTCATTAAGTACTTTATTTTGATCCACTTTTGAACCATCAAAAATCTTATTGTTTTAGTCAAAACATCGACTTATAATACCAATAAATTACTTAAAGTGTCATTCACAAATCCACCCGACCAATTTAGCAACCGATAACTAGCTCAAAAAGCCTATCATTAAATTACAATTGAGCGAACATTTTAACAACGATCGTCCCGCATTCAATTTAAGGGCGGCCATTTTTCTACGTCGACGGACTTCCATTAACTTGGTAGAAATAAAGAGCCGATTACTGTGGTTAATGACGAAGTAGTAACGAGAGTACCTGTTATTTAGAGATGGTGCTATAGTGCCGACATTGTGAGCGCTATGAATCTAGGTCGCACTTATTATACTCTTAGACTCCTATTGTGTGCTGAAAGGATTTAGTTTCAAGCCTTGTTTAATAATTTCACTGAACATTATTTATTTTAATGCTGTGTTTTGTTTAAACGATACATTATTAAAAATATGAATTTGGAGAAATAATATGTCAGTATTTTGATATATCATTGGAATTTAAGACTAGAGTCAAGAAAATCTTTGCCATTATTTACTTTTCCCCTGAATTTATACTGTAAAAATTGTCTTAAATCATATTTGAATTTTTTCTCTCGTTTCTGAAAACCAATCTTAGATAAACGCAATTCAAATTATATTCTGACACAAAATGTTCTTTCAAAACATTTCGGATCTCAGATTCAATCAGATATAGTCGTTACTTGTCTTGAAAAAATATTTATTTAAGATATATTTTAATAAAGGTTTCTTGCGGGATAGCAATTGTCTGCCTGGGCATAAATGTTTTTTTTCACGTATACTTGAGAATTCAATCGTAGATATATTTTATAGAAATGGTATTAATTTAAGTATAGCCTACGCGCTATATTTTTTGACGAATCGTAAATTATTATAAGTTGATCATACATTTAAGATTCAAACTCCTGTCGGTGTAGTTAATGAAGTGTGTAGTTTCTCGATCTAACTCTATCCATAACCACTTCCTTGACTTCTCTATACGACTGACTTCTACCTTCTCTTTTATATATTTAATGTAACTTATTATTGGCCTTCCTATTCCTCGCTTCCCATCAACCTTTCCTTCTATGTTCTTATCTATAAAATAATTATTTATTATTAGTTACGTGATTTTTTTTAATGTAAAACGAAATTGCAAAAAATTTCTTCATAGATTAAATAAGCTGTAAAAAATAGATTATCTATGAAGAAAATTTTTGCAATTTCGTTTTACATTAAAAAAAAATGTTAATAAATTATTCTTAGGCTGCCCACAGAAGCGAAGCGGAGAAAGTTAACCAATCAGTCTGCGTTTTTGTGAAGCCCAAAATAAGTGCATTTTCATCTGAGGATTGATTGGTCTATTTACAGTCATCTCCGCTCCGCTTTATGTTTTATCACTACATAGTATAAAACAAACTCGCTTTCTCTGTCTATTCCTATGTACAGTCGCCATCAGACATATCGTAGCATGTAAGGTATTCATAAATATCTGAACACGACTCTTATTGACTGGGCGTTACAGTACATGTTCACATATTTATGAACGCCTTATATGCTGCGATATATCTGATGGCAACTGTATGCCTAGAACTTTGAAATAGATTTTGATGCGTTTTTTTTAATAGATAGAGTGAATTCAAGAGGAAGGTTTGTATGTATAATAAATAAATATTATGGGACAATCATACACAAATCAACCTAGTCCCAAACTAATCAAAGCTTGTACTATGGGTACTAGACGTCGACATACATATAAATACATATATAGATAACATCCATGACCCAAGAACAAATATTAGAGTTCATCACACAAATATTTGCCCCGGCCGGGATTCGAACCCGGGACCGCCGGCTCAGTAGGCAGGGGTCTGCAAACTGCGCCAACCGCGTAATCATGCATAATATAGCATTGCACCCGTGCGAAGACGGGGCGATCGCTAGTTATTTATTAACCAGTCTCAGTCAGTTAAGTCGATGTTTTATGCTTTCAATAAAAACTGCCAAATATTGGTCATAAATTTTATGAATATTTTAAGAAACTGTCAGCTCACTGAATATTAAAAGTAAACAAAACAATTTCATAACGGGTGCACCTTCTGGCAAAGAAATGTAATGGAGTTGGAATTTATTAAATTTCGTCTATACGTAGTTGATAAAATTCGACAGCAGGTCTTTGAAAAAAAGTTTCTTTTTGATTTAAATAAACGTGTATGTGTAATCTTGACTGTGCTTGCCGTATTGTACTGAAAAAATAAACAATGTTCAAAAAAAAAGTCACTCGTTCTGTGTAATACAACAGAACCGGGAGACCATTATGCGAATGAAATTTTTGATTTTGGCATAACGCCGATAGAATACATTTTCTTCTGTTACAATACAAAAGCTCAATACAGCCTATATTTTATTAGGATTTTGGTGTGGTTTTATGAAACACGAGTGTGGTTTTATCAAACTAAACCAAGGCTGCCTTGTCGCGCCGCCACTGCTCCATACTAATGTAGGTATTTTAGCTATAGTTTCGGAACACAAAAAAATTAACAAATCTGGTAACGATTCTGCAAGACAAGCGAAGTCGTCACACTCACATGTCATGCTACCCCAAGTGTTTATGAATAACTGTGAAAACTGACATATAAAATTTGTTTCTGGCCAGTTATATTCGTTATCTTTTTTTTTTGTCATTTGGTACCTAGTTGCTATCAATGGACCGCATGGTATGTCCTATCACCGGACCGGTCCAATAATGGCCATTTTTTTTGCAGTTTTGTGTGTTTTTTTAGTGTTGGTTCACACGGAATGTTATTCTGTTATTGATTTATATAAAAAAATACTCTTAATAAAAAATAAAAATATATTAAAAGAAATAAAAATGACAATTTCTATAAGTCTCCTTGATTGGACCGTCAGCAAAGAAATCCTAAGTCCATTCATGGTGACTCTATGGTCCAATCAAGGTGACCCTGGTCCAAATAAGGCAACAGTGGGAAAAATCCGTTTCACGTTTTTTCTCCTAGATTATTATACTGCATTCATTTTTCTTTAAAGTAACGAATAAATATATTTCAATGGTTCAAAATTATGACTTGTTTTAATTTCTTACATGAATTGTGTAAATTATAAGGCAGCGAAATTAAGTGGTCCAATGATAGCAACCTTCCCCTAATGTATTTGTGCATTATGAATAAATGAGTATGTGTATGGTTATGCTAGCCCTTCAGCTTAGCAGCCCTTCTGTGCCTTACCCCTACCGGTAATCCAAGCTACGTGACCGCCCGAGGTCGCGGGTTTCGAACCCATTAACCTTGTCCTACCATGATTTAGGGGCGAAATACGAATTTCCCTATATTTCTGCCCTTTCGCCTTTTTGTGTGGAACAGATTTTTCGGTGGATTAATATACCGACACCCGTAATGAAGGGAATCGGGGAGTTCTAATATTCGGGTTTGGGGAATCCTTTTAACGGATGTCGCTGAGTTTCATTGTACTGATGATAAAGGAGAAAAAGTGGTATTATTTTTTAACAGTGTTAAAATTAAGATAAATTCTAAATAATAAAAAATATTTTATTTTCAGCCTGTGCGGTCCTACTGCTGGGCCAAGGCCTCCCTCTCTTTCTTCGAGTCGCCTGTGTTTAAGGCAGCAACTGACCAATCTTTTCAAATTTCTCTAGGTCATCCTGCCATCTCCGTCATGGTCTGCCGCGTCGCCGTACTCTATTAGGTGGGGTCCAATCAGTCAATAATAAAAATATAACTAAATTATGTTTATTATTTTCATCACTTCAAAATATGGTTTTAAACTTTCTAACCTAATTTTATCTAAAAGAGATTGCTGTTTAGCGTAAAACCACCTGTAATCTACCTCTATTTCTTTAGTTTTCCACATAACTGCTATTTTTTTTGTAATAATATATGATCTGCATAGCTGACAAATCGAATCGAAAGTGTCCGATTGGCCACCGCCACTAATTGGAGCTTCTGTTGACGAATCGCGAACAGATTGGAAAGATGTCGAAATATTTATTTTAGTTATTCGACGTGAGCGAAAGCGTTTCATTTGTGTCTTAATATGTCTGAGACTCACGGAATTTTCTCTGCATACCTGATTCGATTTCGCAGAGAAACTCCCAGCATACCTCTTTTCGTTGTTCTCTGGGTGCAGGTTCAATCCAAGGTACTAGTACAGTACGTGAGAAAGAACATTCGGGGTTTATACCAGTTTCGCTCGCTCACACGCGATCCAGATAAGAACCTCTCAGTTTTCACCCGAACCCGAATGTTCTTCTAAGGGCCAAAACACAGTTACAAGACACGACATCGCCACGTCGTACGACGCGACATCGTGCCACGATGCGCCGTCGTGTCGTGGAAATGCATAAATCCAAAATGAACTTTAATCTTCGTTTGACAAAATGCAAAATTAAAATTCATTCACGATGTCGCGTCGTACCACGATACGATGTCGTATCTTGTAATTGTGTTTTGGCTCTAAGACCTCACGTGCTGTACAGGATTCAACGTGAGTGTCCACTTCTCAGTGCCGTAATTTATCACTGCCAGGACACACTGGTCAAAGACTTTCAATCATACCTAATTATTTCTCAGTTGATATTTGTGAAGGTGGACTGAAGGTATTCTACCACCCGCAAGGTGGTCGGATGACCTGGTTAGAGTTGCGGGGACTCGCTGGATGCGGGTCGCTGCTATCCTGCCCATGTGGAGTCTATTGAGGAGGCCTCTGTCCAGCAGTGAACGTCCAATGGCTGAAATGATGATGATGATTATTATTATTCTACTATACAGACTTTATAAAATAATGATGCTACGAGTATTATCACAAAGAGTATTTTAACCCCCTAACAAAGACCAAATAAGGAAAAGGCTTGGACGACGGTAGGAACATTATTTCTGTGTACTTGTTACAGTAAAGCTTCTACAACAATGCGTCCTACGCAGAAATAGCCCGGACTCGGGGATGCAGGTTACAAGCGCAGACGTTTCGTCCCGAACAACTAGGAAACAACGTGTTGTCGTTGGTGGACGCCAGACTGTCAACATCTTCGGCATCTCCTGATGATGCTTCGTAGAGAGATGAAAATTAAGTTAAGCGGACACATTCACAAGACACGTTTCGAACTTGTAATGGAGCTCTTCATCGGGGACTGCTACCCGTGCAGTGGCGCGGTAACTTTGTCAACACGCAGAGTTCGGAGCATGTCGGGCCGTCCCTGGCAATTTCACGGGAGTGTTAACCGCAAAATTCAATTTGTCCAACGAATATGTTAATAAAAAGAGGATTGTTATTGACATTGCGCATAACTTATGTCAGGTAGCCACCAAACAGCCCGTCTGATAACGGTACTTGGTCATCACTCTACAGCACGTGTACGCATTTATATCACACGTGAATTTGAAATGTTACGTAAAAGTTCCTTGACAAACATTATACAAACAAGATTTTGGAAAATTCTGCGACTAAGATGTTACGGGGTTAAAGTTTTGAAATTAATGGAACACATAATAAAGATTAATCCGTAAAATCTTATAAATTAGACTAGCATTAGAATCCAGCAAAGCATGTCGACGCAACCGCCCGCGGTAAAACAGTTCTTATCTTCCTGTTACTGTACAACAATCGTTAAATTATTTAAGCAATATGGATTTCTCTTTAGACTCATAATATCTATTTCATATTAACTAATATTATCACAATATTTGTTCATGCGTAAATAAATCAAATAAATATTCGAAACAGATTCGGCAAAAGTCAGTATTTACTTAGATTTTCTAGGTTATCTTATCACTATCACACTACTTCAATATGAATACTTACAATGGATAGATATGTATTTTAATTAAACTCAAATAAAACAAAGAAAAATGTTTTGTTTGGCCAATGTATGACACACAGCAGGCAGTCGAGCTTGTAAACACCAGCACTGTAAAAAAATGAAAAATGTTTTTTTAAATTCTTTCAAATAATACTAACGAGAGAGATTCTTCTTTATAATAGGTAGTTTTCTCGCTGTGCAAGTTTTTATTTCATTTGTGATGATGTAAAGGTTATGGAATTTTATCTTGCACTCCTATTTCATTGTGTTACATTGATTCTGACAATGTCACCCTACAGATTTGTGAGCTACAATAGTACATTACATCAGAGGCCGGGAAAATGAGGATTTGCGGCCAAGTAGGTATATACCGGATAGTGATACGAGGCCGGCAATCCGTTTTCACGATGAGGCATGTATAGTGCTTTTCTCAAACATAGAATGAAATAAAAAAATATACTTCAAAGAATAACACTTAATATTGTTTGTCCGATATTTTCCGAATTAGACCGAATTTTAAAAATCCGATTTCAGATTCTGACTCAGGAGCCCCAAAAACCCCCGGATACCGAATTTCAGCCTCCTAGGACCAATTTGAAATGTTCTCCATACAAATCGTTTTTTTTTCGATATTTTCCGAATTTGACCGAATTTTCGGACAAGATTTCAGATTCATATTTTTGAGCCCCGAGAGCCCCCCCGATACCGAGTTTTAGCCGCCTAGCAGCAATTTGAAATTTTGAATCGTTTTTTTTCGATATCTTCCGAATTTGACCGAATTTTCGGACAAGATTTCGGATTCATATTTTTGAGCCCCGAGAGCCCCCCGATACCGAGTTTTAACCGCTTAGCACCAATTTGAAATTTTGAAAAAAAAAAGTCGCCATCTTGATTTTTTTTTCCACAAGTGTCTAACAACCAACCTTTAAAAAAAAAACCTGCTTTTTGTCAAACCAGCCAGCTGTGTGAATGACCTTGTTGAAACCAAAAAAAAGTTACTTTGCAGGCCTAGGCCTGAAAGCAGTATGAAATCCCTTTACAGTCCTCTCGAGTTGTTGCGCCCAAAAAGCGATACTTCCGAGCCTATTTTAAGGAACGTAAAGACGATATTTCATTGGATGTTTGAGAAAAATTATTTTAAACTCCGTAAGGAGTTTAATTACGTATGCCAAAATTAGTCAAAATTGTATCTTTGCCTTAAAATCAGTGGTTTGTATTTTTATACAACAGGTTGCTTTTCTAAATTAACTCGCAAAACGGAAACATGATAATAATTTTAAATCCATTTTAAATTTCATTTTTTTCTTCTCAAATAAACCTTAGGTAGTAGAAACTATGGCAAAACGGCGACCATACAAGACATTAAGATAGGTAATATATATAATATAAAAGGATAAAGGTAAAATGGTAGCAATATGTTGCCAAGAAACGCAATTGTGAGGTGGCAGACATTAAACTTGCATCTGTTTGTGGCGATATAGACTTCGGCCGGGAGTTGCAGGTTTTATTGCGGAAACATACGGATTCCTATTCACGACTAGATGCGACGGTTGCCGTTATTAGAAAGTACCCATTGGCAGTCTAAAATCTAAGAGCCCTGCGCAAATTGCCTTTTCGCTTAAGATCAGGTTCAGTTTGTCCGTGTTCAGGTTGTCCGATATTTATTTATATTTACTAAGCACCTAACCGGTAACCGAAGTTCACTGTCCACATTTGCTCTCTTCCATTGAACACGGCCTTGATTATTTTGCTTTGCCTGTATCTAGCTGGCTACAGTGACTCAGCCAGTTCGCTCTGTGGCCTCTATGTCGCCTGCAGATGCACATTCCTGTACGTTTTTGCAACTCAAGAACTATCTTTCACTTGAAAGGTGGTAACCTTAAACTCGCACAGTTCTATCGCTAGTAACAGCTTTCTGTGTTTAAACGTCGAGTATTATTATTATTAATTTTATGCCACAACCGTAACAACTCTTTCGGCCGTTATTGTTGGCCGGAATTGTTAGCAATTAGAGGATTCAACTTCAGTTTAATGCTTAAGCGTTTACGTCCATAATTTGATGCCGTGTGTTTCCCGTACCAGCCGGCAGAGGCAGAAGTTTTGTTTGTGTCATCTACTGAGAAATATTATAAATTGAGACTCGGTTATTGCTTTAGCTTAGCCCGCAGTGGAGGCTCTTTGTTTATAATGTATTACCGGTATTTGTTTAGCCACGAGTATAAAAATAATTTCCTTACAATCAAATATATTTAACTGACAACATTACCTTTAATCATACACATTACATTATACTTACAGTGAAAGAATTATGAAGTATTAACAAAAACAGAGCTACTGCTCTCTTGATTCTTTTGTGTTACTCGTATAGGTACAGGGCGTCTCGTCTATGGGACATCAAGGGAAAATACCTTAAATATCGTAGATAGGATATTTTGCTGAAATAAGACTTTATTTTATTTTACAAGTTAGTAATGAGCATTTAAAATTATTTATTGCCGACGACGAATAATTAAGCAAAGTAATTCTTAGAAAAATCTTAAAATGCAAAATTACCAACTTTTAAAAATAACACAAAGTCTTCTTTCAGCAAAACATCCTATCTACGATATTTAAGGTACTTTCCCTTGATGTCCCATAGTCTTGGGACACCCGGTATATGAGGCTACCTGTCCACAAAACGGAGCAAAGGAAATCAGGCTGTGTTTTTGTGAAGCCCAAAAGAACTTCAATCAAATTTGAGAAATGTGATTAGTAGTTTTTAAGGCCGGAAACGCATTTGTGACTCCTCTGGTGTTGCAGGTGTCTATGGGCGACGGTAAATAGGTACAACTGAATATCGCTCGTCTAGTGTATTTACCTCAATTTATAAGTCATATTTTGGCTGTCGTGGCTATATTGAAAAAAACTTTTAAAAATTTATAAAAAGGGTATAATTAATATTTCAACATTTTGGTCTACTATGGCTTTGCTCACTCTTAGTTCCAATATGGAACAATAATGTGGATTTACTGGACACAACCGAAATATGACGACTCGCCACTGTGTATGATGTTTTCGGCAAAACTTTTCGGCATATCCCGGCAAAACACTGCCATGAAATATTTCTGTACCGTCAGCAACGCTGTCACCTGAGTGAGGTTATTAGTTATCGTTATTGATGTGTTTTTGTTCGCGCTCAAACTTTCCCAACGCCCAAAACTTTGAGTAAAGCCGATTCCACACGTCCGGGTCGTTTTGACACTTTTGACACAGTTTGAGCTTGCATCTTTACAGTATTTAGCTTTAGCTCTGCTTACTAATTTGGCCGAGTGCGAGTCAAATAGTTAGTGTGTCGGAACCAAGTGCTAACGACAAAGTTTTTCAGGGAATTAAAAATAAATAAATGTGTTCCGAGTAGCACAATCCGTTTAACAAAAAAAAATACAATTCAAATCTTTAAAGGAGTAGTTACCATTCAACGAGAAAAGTAGATGGAAGTAACTTATAAACGCCGGACATTGTGTACTCTTCCTTATTACAAGAAAGTTGGAAAACCATAATTATCTGCCCTATGGTCATTAGGAGTCGTTCAATATATCATCACCTATCACTTATTAACTAATTTGTACTCTGCGAAATTAATATTCAGACATCATTTTCAATGACTATGGTGATATTAATCATTTTGTGCATGGACTCATAGTCCTTAGGATGTCAATTAAGTACTATATTAACACAATAATTCTGACACGCTGGACCGGTAATCTAGAGGTACCGGGTTCGATTCCCGGTCTCTTCCACTTACGCATTTCATTTTTTCTTTGTTTGTGCGTGTTCAATGTTTGTGCTTTGATCTTTGTATCAATGGTACAATTGAAAAGATTTAAATGTCTCATTATTAAAAAATGAGACATTACAAAGTTCTTCATTTGAAATGAGAATGAAGACGTTATACCTACTTAGTACATCATTAATGAGATTTTTTTGCAAAATCATCGTCTAATGTCATCAGAAACATCAAGATTATACCCTGATCGTCAGGTATCTCCAACCTCACCTATTACTCAAATTTGATTAAGCGTTCACTACGCTGGCATAATCCCAAGTAATATAACAAAGTAAAGAACCAGATAACAAAAAAGGATAGTATAATGGAAGCCTAAAATATTCCTTTCCGCAAAATTTGGCAAAACGCAAACGGCTAGGAATGCATTAGCTTTATTCGTAAGATGCATTAGAAGCCCGCAAAATAGAACACAATTCTATTATAAGAGTTTTTGACGGGGAGTACAGTCCTTTGTGTTTTCTCAAATATAATGTACTGTCGGCACATAATGCCAGACTATATATTTATCTTCTTGCCCTTTGTTTGTTAGGATATGAAAGGAGTTCTGTTAGTGGGTTGTGGTTTGTATCTGTGGTCTTATGTGGATGATAATAATACGAGGCGTTGGCAAATACACATTTCTAGATTAGTGTCTAATGAAAAAGGCAGAAGTCGGATTTAGTGGTGATATTGTATAGTGAATAGGTATTTACCAAATACTGAATAATATAACTTATTATACTAGTCACTCTTTAATGCTAACCTTGAATGTTTATTTCGAAGTGGCGGATTTTTTTGATTTTTTACTTTTTCATCTCCCATGACTCCGCCGTTTTGATAAAGTCGAAAAACTGAATCGAAAAAAAATTCTGTATGATTAACAAACTTACTTACTCACAAAATTTCATGAAATCTCATTTGTAGGCGAGTATAGCCGAATGTCCCGACATACGAAAACATTTTTGGACAAACTAAAACGGTGACGCTTTGCTCGGTCGAAAAATAAATTTTCAGTCCAGTTCAAATTAATGAAATTGAACCAAAATTATTTTTTTCTCGTATTTTAAAAATCTCTCACTTTGCCAATTTGTATTATACACTGTTAAAATGTTCATTATTTTTGACACGATATCCATTACTACTACATTCCGAGAATATCGGTATTTTATAATGATGACATTTTAACACCACGTTCGTAATTAGGTTAATACGGTCATTAGTTAAGTTTAGCATCATCATTCCCTTACTCTTATCTCATTTATTTGGGGTCGGCGCAGCATATTTTCTTCCTCCATTCTTCCCTATTACTTGTCACCTCGTCGTTAACTCCCTTCTTATTCATATCATCTTTCACACAATCCATCCATCTTTTGTTTGGTCTTCCTCTTCTTCTATATCCGTCCACATTCCTGCTAAACGCTTTTATGGTGACGTGGCTTTCCTCTCTTCGCATCACTCATTAGTTAAGTTTAGCGCTGGTTCAAAAAGTTAACATGTCTATGACGTCACATTTCTACGTGATAATGGGAAGTCGACGAACGTCCAAATTAAAGATGGCGATTCACAGCACGTCCCGATGCCTTCGTTAGACCGAGTTAATTATTCAAATAACTGCTGTTGACTTGAGCGCCCATTAGACGGCTTCCACGGTTCAGACTTATTTTGTTGGGATTTCTTTATATTTACATACTGGGTCAGAAGGACTATGGGGACGGTAATTGGAAGGATTGCCTTTAATTCAAAGGTCACATGAATTACATGTTACAGGGGGAATGGATTTTTTTACATTTAAGTAAAAGTTACTTCCTCAATTCTAGAATAAAGTAAGAAAACACTGTAGCTTTAAATAATTATTAAAAATATAAAATACTTTGTCCCATAGTAAGGTACGACAACAGGTCCGAGGTCCTTTTCGTATTAGAAGTACGAATTATGTGAAGTATTAAATGATTATCACGAGGAACATCCAGAAATGTCATTGATTACAATCCAATCGAAGGATTATGTGACGTAGCAAAGACAATGCGACGTCAGCAGCTCATGGGCCAAAAACAGCAACATTTAGGATATTGGATTGAATAAATACTGTTTATAAAGCTTAACTTAGTTATTACGAATCATGCGAAGTTTTGAATGATGGGATGGGATGGGAAACAAAATATAAGTTTCTGTCAAAAATGACATTTTAGTGGCAAGCTTTTATAGCCAACTGTACTTTTCTTAGGATACCCATCAAATGCTCACTGAGACGATACTAAAGAGCCCAAGCTCGGTAGGATTGCTTTTTCTATTCTAGAGTTCCTATGGCCACCTTCCGGCTCCATCATCAGATCAGCCCCATGGTACCATATTATTGTATTGTCATCGAAGTTAAGTAAGTGTGCAAAATTTCAGCTCAATCGGTTGACGATATCTGCTTCAAAATTGAGTTGCAAGATTTCACCCGAACAAACATACTTAGATACATACATACATACAATGCAAGTTAAATAAAAGCTTTTAAAATAGTGTTCCAGATAGGTAGCCCTTGTTAATCTTTATCACGAGAAAATACCAGGTGTCAGTCGTTTAAAGCCGATCAAAAGATTGAAATATGACCTTTGACGTAGCTAAGACAACGCGATGTCAGTAGCTCAAAGGGCTCGACCACGAGCAACTGCACGCGATGGAGTATTGGAATAAAGCAAATAAAGCCAAAGCCCGCTCTATATGCATGTAAATCTGCCTCGGGGCCCGATACCGAATACAGATTGAAACGAACGGGAGCTTAACATTTTTATTGCATACTAGCTGTACCCCTGGCTCCGTGCGAGGCACGTGGGGATTTTAATTTGGGGATCAGAGGTTGAGGAACGGCATCGGTTTTTTTGTCGGCCTTGGTTGCTTATAAAGGTGACGCCGGAAACGTAGGGTCGCAGGTTCGAGTCCTACTTACATTGCAGTGGATCACATTACATTTTTCTTTCAAAATTTACCTTTGTGTCAATATTCATAAAAGTAAAAATGTGGTATTTCCACATTAAAAGTAAAAATGTGGTATTTCCACATTAAGACAGAATCGATAAAAAGACTATGTAAAAATACGTTGAGAAAAGCGCCATCTCTGTCGCGGTCCTTGCACTTACTGTAAAGGAATATCTGGACTGGGGATCGTGCGTGTAAACGCTCATCCTAGCTAGGGTATGGCTAATGCGCGTAATCATTTTAAACACATATGACGCAGAGTTCGCTCCAGTAGCGTAGAATTATGGAATCAAAAATTTGGTGTGATTGACGTAACGATGTGATAGATAGCCAATTGGGAGAGCACTACACCGGAAACATAGGGTTGCAGGTTCGAGTCCTGCTTACAGTGGATCACATTACATTTTTCTTTCATAATTTACCTTTGTGTCAATATTTATATATTTCAGCCATTTCAAAAAAGACTCGCGAGTTCTATAGCTTACGGAGCCACTAGTGATATTGGTGTGATTTCATATAATTCGACCAATTTTAGAGAGATGATGAAGATTTCTCTATTTCATCGCCATCCGTCACTTTTGACGTGTTCCTACTTCACAAGTGGCGATATCCCTAGAACATCGCAACTTCGTCAATCCGGCCGCGCTTAATTTGCGTTTCCTTTGTATGTGACGGCATAAATAACAGGCGCATACTTTAACTTGACCGTGTAGTGCGTGAAATTAGTCAGCTACGTTTCGTTTAAAACCGAAATTCATATGCATAAATAGCATTTTTGACAATCATTATCGCCTTCGTATTTCCAAAATTGATATGAGATATGTCACTTGAAGCTCATCGTATTTTAATGACAGTTCAACGGCGATATCACTGTTATCTAATAGAGTTTTGACGTCTTGTGATCTCTGAAACGGCATTCTCGAATAAGGTCCCAGTAACCGTTCTCGGTTTAAAACCGACGGCTGCCAGCGTTAGTGGCACAAACCCGCATTTCCTTGACTGCCCGAGGCATCACTTCGCTCGTTTTAAAAGCGCGTCCTCCATTCGACACGTTTCCTTCCTTTTTATCGGTTCTGAAACAGCTTACTCTTGTAAATCTGAGTTCCCTTGTACTCGGGAAGTTTTAAAAAGATTGCTCGCTTGAGTTGCTAGTAGGAACTGGGGTATTTTAAATTGGTATGGAGGTAATAAAGAGAATGGCTGAATTTATAATTTAACATTAGGTTATAGGTTATAGCGGGCTAGTTTTCCGCAACTCGACGTCTTACAATGCGCCTATTTTGCGTGAACATTACTAATGTTAAAGAAAAAAATATTAAATATATATGTTTAAAAATGGTTACACTTACAATATGCTTACGTAGATTTAATAAAAATATAACAATGCAATACAAGTAGGTACTCTTTATTGCAAATAAAACAAACAAGAGAGATACAATTCAAGAAATTACAATTAGAGGTAAACAACAGGCGTTCTTATCGCTTAAAAGCAATAACATTAAGTTATAGAAATATAAAATTTGGTTTAAATTTCGTAGCCATTAGAGGCGTGTTAATTATTAAATAAATAAATTACGAAATAAATTGACTATAGCGGGTAGTTTTTTTAAGTACGCGAAAAAGAAACCATTAAATTGATTAATCATTAAAATTTATAAATTTATTTATAATAAAACTAGAATAAAACTTTTAGGGCTTATGCGGCGGCCGCGAAGTGTTACTAGAGAGTTGAAAAAGAAATAAATATTAAGGGATGATTATTTCACAAATCGATCTAGTCCTAAACTAAGAAAAGCCTGTACTACATACATAATATATAAATATATATATAACATCCAACAAAATATTCAAGTTCATCACACAAATATTTGCCCTGACGGGGATTCGAACCCAGGATCGTCGGCTCAGTAGGCTGTAACTGCGCCAACCGCGTCGTCAGAAATCCTACAGTTTGACCTAGCCCGATCTGATTCTTTTAGTTATTGAAGAAACCGCAGCTCACATAACAAACCCTAACTGTGCGTGACAAATCGGACATACAGACACTGAACCCAATGTATTTTACATACAAGAGCAGAGGAGATTTGCTAACTCTCCCGGAATGATCCAATATGCAAATGTTCAGTTGCATGCTGGCGCAGTGGGTAGGAGATAATGCAGTTGTATAAGGCTTGGTTTTGAAAGGTGGGAACTTGTGAATTGCTATCTATTTATTTATTTAAACTTTATTGCATAAATGGCGGACAAGTAAAAGTACAAATGATGGACTTAATGCCATGAGGCATTCTCTACCATTCAACCACAAGGTCAAACAGAGACATTATTGGTGCGGGAAGGGTCTACAACAATACGTGTTTGCACATCTATCTATCAGACACAGACGTCCACTGCTGAACATAGACATCCTCATGAGGGTAGCGGGGAATCAATGGATGTGATCCCGTGCAGATCGTATCCATTGATTCCCCGCTACCCTCACGAGGTCATTCGTCCATCTAGCCTAGGGCCGACCCACGCTGCGCTTTCCTATACATGGTAGCCACACTAGGACCGCAGCCCCAACGGCCGTCCATTCTCCGGGCTACATGGCCTTATTCCGGTTACCTTGGTTCTTGTGAATTTCTGTCTTCGTGTAAATGAGAATGTAAACAGACGTAGGAAATAGCTCAGCATATGACTGTGCGTGTAGAAAACTGGACTTTCTTATTGTATTTTTGATGCGATATGTGTAGCCATAAACTTAACTATCTAAAATTGACGTTGTGATTTTCACTTCTACGCAGCAAGGGATTCATAACATGGCAAAGCATTTTGCATGTAGCACTGCAACGAATATAGTTCTGCAAGTTAGTATCTCAGTGATTGCGATTGATCCGATTACGGCAAAGCCAAAAGGAAGGGATTCTTAGCTATATCTGTATTTATGTTCGTAAATGTGTATGTAGGGTCCGTAATCCATACTAATATTATAAATGCGAAAGTGTGTCTGTCTGTCTGTCTGTCTGTCTGTCTGTTACCTCTTCACGCTTAAACCGCTGAATATATTTTGATGAAATTTGACATGGAGATACTTTAAGATCCGAGGAAGGACATAGGATAGTTTTCATCCTGGAAATTATCCCTAAAAATATTGAAAAGTGAGTGAACAGTATAGTAGTGACATTGATGACCATTGATGGGGCACAATTGCTCTTACATTTGCGTAGGCGCTCTTAATAATCCCATTTATGAATTAAGGTGATTAGGTGGATATCTATCGTGTTGTACGAGGTTGTTGCTAATAATAAATACGGAAGTTATAACTATCTCTCTGTCTGCCTGTCTTTCTGTTACCTTTTTACGCTTAAACTTCTGACCCTGTATGAAATTTCATCTATGAAATTTGATGTGGAGGTAGTTATAGACCCCGAGAAGGACAAAGAATGTTACTGCAGTTTTATAGGCGAGAAATTTACATGTAGTTGGAGGCGGTTCGAATAGGTCTTTGTTTTGTTTCTGTTACACATTTGAAATACCTATGTAATAGGTATTACATAGGTATCGCGCACCGAGGGTTCCGTACAAACACTTTCATCCTTAAGTGGTTAAGTTAAGTTTGCACCTGGTATGTATAGCGCCCCATAGAAATGAGGTGCAAAGTTAACGCAACCAACCCGTTTGTTGTATGGGAGCCCCCCTTAAATATTTATTTTATTTTATTTTTAGTATTTGTTGTTATAGCGGCAATAGAAATACATCATCTGTGAAAATTTCAACTGTCTAGCTATCACCGTTCTTGAGATACAGCCTGGTGACAGACGGACGGACGGACGGACGGACGGACAGCGAAGTCTCAGTAATAGGGTCCCGTTTTTACCCTTTGGGTACGGAACCCTAAAAACGGGCGGCGCGGCGCAGAGGGGGGAGTTTAGATTGCTAACTACGCTTACCCGAACGGGCAGACACATGACGGCAGACGACTTTGTCGGACGTATGTGATATCTAATATTTTGCGCTTTCGATTAGGGAATCATTCCTTGCTTGGTGCTCTGTACTTTAATATTTTTTAAGGAAAACGTCAATAGGTTTGTCTGTACGTAGGGAAAAAATCTACTTGCTTATTTTTGTTATTAGGTTAAGTTAGATATGCTGCCTATTTATTAATTAAATATTGTTGGGTGTCGTTTGAACTGTTTTCAAATAGACTTAAAAAGTTATTCACTGATAACTTTCATCTTTTAGTTTTTTTTTTAGTAAAACGTTAGGTCTGTCTGTACGTAGGAAAAAATCTACTTGCTTATTTTTATTATTAGGTTAGGAGTTAGGTATGATACCTATTTATTAAATCAATATTTTTGGGTATCGTTTGAGCTGTTTTCTTTCTGTGTTAAATAAGTGACAAAGCATCTGTCACTCACACTCGCATTTTGTCACAACGTGACGGATGCTTTGTCACTTATTTATCGCGTGATAAAAGCAACCATCATAGGCCCCCAGATTACTTAAATTCTGGTCTTACACATCCATCCATACTTCCATACTTCCAAGTTCCACGCGGACGTAGTCGCGGGTAAAAGCTAGTGTTTCATATAATGTCAGATAAACTAACATACACTTGATATACAATCGATTGATATAAAGTTGTTTCATATAATGTAACGTTTCATATAATGGTTTTTTCCTATATTTTGCTTTTCTCTAATAATCGATTGATATAATAGGCTAAATGACATAATTGACAATATGCATAATTATACTTTCGTATAACATATTTATCACATAAATTTGTTTAACATACATACTATTTAGAATAATAGCGTTTTCATATAAATACTGCCTTAAGGTGAAATAGGTAATGTTAGGAATCGTAAGCCAAGTCGGACCTGCGCGGCTCGCTCGCTTCGCTCGCTCGTTAGGGTCGCAGTTCAACCTAACACTCCTCCTCGCTTCGCTCGTCGTCGTACCTAACCTAAGCCTAGTCGGACCTGCCTTATGGTGTAATAGGTAATGTTAGGAATCATAAGCCAAGTCGGACCTGCGCGGCTCGCTCGCTTCGCTCGCTCGTTAGGGTCGCAGTTCAACCTAACGCTCCTCCTCGCTTCGCTCGTCGTCGTACCTAACCTAAGCCAAGTCGGACCTGCCTAATGCTGTAATAGGTAATGTTAGGAATCATAAGCCAAGTCGGACTTGCGACCACCTTTTTTGGTTATAGTAAAATCAACTTATATCTTCTGTAGTTTATAGCACTGACGAATTATATCAAGTAAGTCACTATGATAAATACGTTTTATACCAAGTAATAAATATAGTAAATGTACATTATACTAAAAGTAATTATACCTATAAACCATTATATCAATTGTTACATTAGATCATTTGAAAATTATCTAAAACAATATTATACCATTCGTTACATTATACAAAGCAATGGTATATCAAACCAAAATAGATTAAGTGAAGTTATATGAAACGTCGGGCACCCGTGTATGTAACCAGGATAACGTTGCCATGAGTGGTGAGCAGCGACCGTAGGCGCAAACGGCACCTAGGAATCAATTATTAATTATTTGAAAAACCCATACATATCAGGTGTCTGAAACTATTACCTTTTCGGGTATATTATTAATAAGCCTAACCTAATGTGTTATAGACGATGGTCTTATGAGAAATAGTTAAAATAATACGGCTTTTGGGTATTAGTTTTCTAATAAGTGAAGATTGAAATTTAATATATTATTATACACGTTAAAATTGTCTGGATACGTTTATTTATGAAATGGAAAGTTATCCATACTGTACCCATTCTGTGTACCGTTACTCAAACGCATATAGGAAGTCTCAGTGAATATTCAAATATAAAACATGGGTTCCGGAACCGATTACCTTGGCAACTTTATTGAGCTCGTATTTTATTAAATTTGCAGCACTGCGTGTTCTTTTTCTCATGACTGTCTTTATGTTTTCTAAAAGAAGTAATTTTTAGGGTTCCGTACCTGAAGTGTTCAAAACGGGACCCTATTAAATATTAAGACTCCGCTGTCTGTTTGTCTGTCTATCCGTCTGTCACCAGGCTGTATCTCATGAAATGAACCGTTGAAATTTTCACAGATAATGTATTTCTGTTTTCGCTATAACAACAAATACTAAAAATAGAATAAAATAAATATTTAAGTGGGGCTCCCGTACAACAACCGTGATCGATTGCGTTAACTTTGCACTATTTTGCCGCGCCATACATGCCAGATGCAACTTAACTTAACCCGGCCAGTTAAGATGGGTAGTGTTTGCACGGAACCCTCGGTGCGCGAGTCTAACTCGCACTTGGCTGGTTTTTTTTAATTTAGGAACTGGATATTTTCCATATATTTTTTGGGTAAGAATACTGGTTAAAAGTGGGCTACCCACAAAACTATCTCAAAAATAATAATGTTATCAAATGAAAACATTTATCCAGGCAATAATACCTATTACATACACAGAAAGCTACAAATTTCACAACTGTCAATATTTTAATAAATCAAAATATCCCCAAGGGGCAATTATTATCGAATTTATGGAGGCTTACCGAATAATGCGCATTAATTATAATAGCGGTTACGGTTTGTAACTTTGTTAATTTTTACAATTGACTGCAAACGGCGTCACTATACATCCTGCCTTTCATTTTGGGGTTTTAAACGTAAAGTTCTATTCTTTACTCTTAACTGTTCTAATTTTGTTCTATGTAGTAACTTCGGTCACGTTTCAAGGCGAAACAATAACTCCATAAAGCGTCTCGTCGTCCAAGGCAAGAAAGAACCAGATCACGTGGAAGGTCACCCATGCGATGGACCGACCAGATCAAATCGGCTGCGGGCTGACCTTTGCATAAGTGCACCAGAATGTCTGTGAATCGCGAAAAATGGCGTAATATCATACAGCGAACAATATCTGCCTCTAATAGTAATAGCTGTTGATCACAACCGCTCTATAAAGGGTGAAACAACTAAGAAGAAGAAGTAACTACGACGGTATATTTCTAATAAACAAACATTTTAATACCTTTCTCACATAAATATTGACAAAAGGTAAATTATGAAAGAAAAAAATGTGATGTGATCCACTACAATGTTAGCAGGACTCGAACCTGCGACCCTACGTTTCCAGCGTAGTGCTCTACCACCTGAGCTATCACATCGTTACGTCAATCACACCAAATCTTTGATACCATAATTCTACGCTACTGGAGCGCCCTCTGCGTCATATGTGTTTAAAATGCTTGCTTGCGCATTAGCCATAACCTAGGATGTGCGTTTACACGCTCAATCCCCAGTCCCCATTGCTTTACAGCAAGTGCGAGGACCGCGAGAGAGATGGCGCTTTTCTCAACATTTTTTTAATAGAATCTTTTATCGATTCTGTTTTAATGTGAAAATACCACATTATTTACTTTTATAAATATTAAAATACTCAAACGGGTTTACTCACGTCGTAGAAGTCGAATAACGCTCGACATGTTTCGAATCGGTACGCGATTCATCATCAGGAGAGACGATCAGTCGCGGCGGCGGCCAATCGAACACTCAACATAAACAACATGTCGAGCGTTATTCGACTTCTACGACGTGAGTAAACCCGTTTGAGTATTTTAATATGTCTGAGACTCACGATAGTTTTCTTTATAAATATTGACACCATCCATTATTTACCTTTATAATGAAAGAAAAATGTAATGTGATGGACTCGAACCTGCGACCCTACGTTTCCGGCGTAGTGCTCTACCAACTGAGCTATCACATCGTTACGTCAATCATGATATATGACCTTTCTCACACATCACATTTGTTCCAATTACCTACTACAAAACGGAATTGAATTGTAGCCAGCTCATTAAAATTTAAATTGAATTAGCAAAAACCTTCTCGCTTGAATTATCTCAACCCTACTACAAAATGTATGACGGCAAAAGGCACATTTGCCTTTAAAACAGCATTAATAAAATCTAAACACACAAAATACATTAAAACTCCACGCGGCGGACCAATTATTACTCTATCAACAATTTGGCTGAACCATTAGTCGAGTCGACCTTGCCATAATTAATTTAACTTCTCCAAAATATGTATTTACTAAAGTAACTAGTTTGAAACTGCCTCCAGTAACTACGTTTCGGGAATTTGTAAGGGGCTATGCGGATTGCCGAGTGTTCTTCAATAGGCTGGGTACAATTATAGGACGACCATTAAATTACATTTTATTTCGATAGTCCTTGTTGTAAGGAACGAACTACAGGCCATTCCTTTTTCTTTAGCATGGGTTTCCGAAATGTTTTTTAAATTGTCAATTTTACAGTTCTCAATAATAGTGGAAGGGATCTTTGGCTTTGAAACTTAATTAAAAAATTATATATTGTTGATGGTTGACACCTGTCAATGTAAAGCCGTTGAAATTGACAAGTGTCAGCCATGACTTTTTGTGAAGTTTCGAAGGCAAAGATGATTTCTTCAGTAACTTTTATTGAGCACTGTCAAATTTTCAATTTCGGAAAGACATTTCGGAAAACCCATGATAAAGGAAAATCTAAATTCTGCTGTTTTCAGATCCTTACAGCAAGAACTATCAAAAAAAAAACATGGTTATCGAAAAATACTACCGAGCCTATTCAAATCCCGGTGTAACATACCGACTGAAAATAAAAACCAATAACAGAAATCAGAGGGCCCTCATTCCACTCTACAAACTGCAAAGTCTACAGCTAAAAGAGGTATAGTTTCTCTGATATCTCAATATACTATTGCCACTTTGCTAACCCGGTTGCGTTAAGTGTACGCCTCATTTATATGCACACCATTGATATCAGTGTAAACTTAAATTCGACCGGGTAGTAACGTAATTATGTCACTTTATTCAACTCTAATCGCAAAAGTCGTGTTTTTATAAGGTGACAATAATTATGAAAGTTTAATTTTCTATAATGTCGTATTATCAATATGAAATAGGTACTATAATGCAAAACATAAAACTTTTGTATCGTTCATATATACGAGTATCTCGAATTTTGAAATTGCACACATAATTTTACCTTCGATTTAATGACGAACTACGTACTTACTGTACTATAACTACTAAACTTATGTTTATTCTATAATTTTATTTTATTCATTTATTTATTTAAACTTTATTGCACAAAACAAAAGTCAGTACAAATAGCGGACTTTATGCCATATTGCATTGTCTACCAGTCAACCACAGGGCCAAACAAAGATACTAGAAGTTGGTGCAAATCAGAAATCTGATTATAACTACATTTATTTATATTCTTATTTTCTTCTTAGTTATTTTATTCTTATGATATTTAATTACTCTCGTTTTATTGACGATTGTATGAAAATGGGATGAAATTCCGGTTTTGTAAAATCGAATTCATTTTGTTACAGGATTGTGTATAGAGTATTTTCTTTCAAACGAAAATAAGATCTAATTCCGTAGATATATACATTTGTACTACTTTCCTTTCTTCGGTAGTGAGATTGAACAAATATAATGATAGATAGATAAAAACTTTATTCATCCACAACACAACAATAATAGTAACATTAAATGTAATATACTAAACAATTTCGACAGCTAACTTGTTCAAAAGATAGCGAGAATCCCGTAGTAAGAAGTAGGCGACTCAGCATAATTAAATTGATTGGTCAAACAAAACCCGCAGTCCCACACACGACGCGAGAAATATTTTATTGACAGCATAGGTCAAGGTAGTGAAATCGTCTGCCGTGGTTAGTGGTGGGTGGCGATTTGACACTTTGTAGAAGTATGTGTCGATGAAGGCGATTAAGGGTTTTCGTTCTCGGAGATCGATAATTTAATTTCAAGACGACTTTGTTTTAGATTATTTTTTTATTTCAAACTTGTAAGGAGGCGAACTACAGAATGATTCCAGAGGAGCCGAGGGACTGCTTTTATACCAGTCTCGTCAAGGATGTACGTGTTTTCCAGAAATATGCATAATCAGCTTGTAACACAATTTACCACCAAAAGATCATAAAATGTGTTGGTACGTGATGGTTACAATAGTTTCACTCTGACTGGGGATTAGGCTAATAGGCGGTGCGCTAATAAATATTATTAATACAGTGTTGCGATATTGATTATGCAACAAAGTATTTGCAACTATTCAAGGAATATATTACATTGTATTGGCAGATCCCTTAACTAGCTAGCTTTTGCTGATCATAAAATTATTTGTAAATAATTTTTCACCTGACCATCATCATCATAGAACTCAACATCTTTATGACACATCGGACTTTGAAGTGCGGACGGCAATAGAAAGTCGTCCGCATGGAGGTGCTGAACTTATCTGTGTGAACTATACGTTTTTTCTATACAAATTAATATTCTACAGTACTTTAAAAGCCCCGGTCGCGCTTCGCAGCGGGATGCGATGATAACCGCCTATCAGATCATTATCATGCAGAGTTTTTGTGGCAGTGCTTAAATGATTATAAACCTATAACCATGAAAATTATACCCCACTAATATTTATATAATTTTTATTGTATAAAATAGGCACCTTAAATCAAGAGAACACCACGCTCGCTGCGCTCACAAACCAGGATAGTTGATGTAGCTTGGAAGGCGGCCAAGTTGAAGTGGGACTGGTCTGGTCACGTCTTCCGCATGCCGGACGACTTGTGGGCCAAAAAAACACGTGGAAGCCCCATAACTCGAAACGGAGACGCGCTAGACCTCGTTGGCGATGGCGGAATGACTCATTTTTGAAGGCCATATACAGCTCAAAACCGAATCAAGATCAAGAATCAGCACACTGAAAAAAATACCCAGTGGAGCCTACTGAAATTACAGTAAGCGTAACCGTTATAACAGTTAGGTTTACTGAAATGTCAGTAGGCCTAACTGTTATTGCAGTAAGTCTTACTGTAATGTCAGTAGGCTCCACTTGATATTTTTTTCAGTGCAGAATCAAGAAAGGGTTGCTATTCGCCAATGCGCCTACGCGCACCATGATGTCTTCGCCTCTCGCTTTTGTTTTAGTATTCTAATCCATACGATATTCAGTGACTCTTTTTTAATATAGTATGGATTAGAATACATTGGCGTTTACAGCGTTTACGCTATTTACCGTCGACATGTACATGCACCACCTCCTGTTTTCATTTCAGACTTATTTGTTGTTATTCTATCTCACAAAGTATAAAAATAACTTTTAATTCCACAGAGCATCTAGAACCGTAAACACATAAATATTCAATGATCCGCTATCAGTCCCAAGGCGGAGTGTTTGAGTAACATAATTAGATCTGCCGATGAATATATCATCCAGGGAATAATGTCATGTACCTATTGATTTATTCCATTACTACGATAAGCTGTTTTGTTTTTGTTTAACATCACACTAGATCCAGTGGAGGTGGACTCTAACATACGTATTAAGTATAATCACCTTGATCGTATACTTCATAGCTGAAGGTCGTGTCCCTGAAAGCTTTTCGTAGTGTTGTGTACTAGCTGTTTCCACTTTGTTCGGTTTTCTGCTTCCTTCAGGGCAGAGGAATCTGGAAGACTAGTGATTTCAGTCAGAAGAAAGTTGAATATCATGAAGACTACTACTTTTATTTCCAGCAAAAATGGCTAAGAACCTTTTTAGACAAGGCTTTGGATTAAAACAAATACCACAAACGATGCCACAAATAGACACACAGATACCATAATGAAATTGAGTGATGTTTGCCATTAACGATTTTGCTATTCGTGCATTAAGAGCATTAATAAGAGCAAGATTTGCATTAAGAGGATATCTCACAAATTATATAGCACACAAAATGTATTATAATAGGCGTAAAAATCGGAACGGTTCGACAAAGATCATTTCCTTTCTATTCAGTTTCTAAAATTTCTTAAAGATTGGTAAAGTTTAAACGAATCTATTTGTAATGGAAAATTGAGAAGTGGTATGTCGTCTTAAGTAAAATCCACCAGTTGCCTTTTAAACTTAAACAGGGTAACATCACTGACGTAAATATATGCCGTGAAACTCCATTATTACACAGTAGGATTTGGTCTAATGTTTTAACATCGAAACAAGACTGTTATTTTGTCAAACAAAATGATTGCCGCTTTGATGCCTACCCAAACAGTATAAAGAAAAAACCTTCCAAAAAGTAAAAAAATAATTTAATTTATACAATCTCCGGTAATTTATAATTCTTAATAATATTTTATTTCAACCATAATTAACTTTCCCTAACTCGACGCATGCTTAAATTCCTTTCACCCTCTCTTAAAGACTTCCTGCGCTTTGTACAACTCCTTTTGTAACTTTCGCGACCATCCAATCGCAAACAACTTTGTCGCATTAAATTAAATTCTATTACAAGCACGAGTTATCATCCGAGTCCTTCTAAGTTAGGCAGTTAGTTCCGTGCGACAGAGCCGTATATCTCAATTTGTTCTGATTTAGAGGACGGCAGGACATTGAAATGCA
This sequence comes from Apotomis turbidana, assembly GCA_905147355.2. NCBI lineage: Eukaryota > Metazoa > Arthropoda > Insecta > Lepidoptera > Tortricidae > Apotomis > Apotomis turbidana. Next base: position 25,443,719 of record LR990286.1, read on the forward strand.
CGTTGTGGATCATACGTGCGGAGTTGACCCGGCAAATGCGAAAGGTCACAACTTGATATAGTATTTTTGTCTTTTACGTCGTTTTAATTTCGGTTGACAGGGATATCGTGTGGTGATATATGGCTGTTGCTGTGCATTTGTTGTGAAGTACTGTCTGTACCTTGTAGTGCGCAGTCACATGGTGAATTTATTATAATGCATTCAACCTATTCTAGAATTTACAACATTATCAATTCATAACTATGTTGTCGTTAATGCAAAAGCTGACAGAAAGATATCTAATCTTGTCTTAAAAGGTTATTTTGCTAATTTAGCTATAATTAGGTAGGTACTAACTGTACTAAGATGCATTGCATTAAAATAAATAGGTATCGAATAACTTTACACGTATTGATGTAGTCCCACAGTAAGCTCTAATAGGCTTTTTTATGATACCAGACGATAATAATACTTGCATAGATAAATACAATTATTGATATAACAACTGTATCAACATACTGTTATAGATATAACAAAAAAAGTATTTGTATATTATAGTGCCCTCATGGACAACATCTATGACCAAGGAACACATACAACTGAAGTTCATCACACATTGCCCTTGCCGGGATTTGAACCCAGGCTACTGCAACTGCCTCAGTAGACAGCTGCATGACCACTACGCCAACCGCGTGGTTTTAGTTCTTCAATTACTTGATACACTTTATATTACATACACTTTATATACACTTTAAGTTACTTGGACCAATACGTTTACAGATAATTTGTCGCGTTAGTACTTAGACAAGATTAAACAAATATTTTAAGTATCAAAACAGTGGCAATCGAACGTCAAAGTACTTAAAGAGGATCGTAACGAAAGGCAATTACCTCATATTAAATTGAAACTCAGTTTGATCGGCAACAATTTTATCACAGGTCAACACAAAAAACCCATCACTCTAATGTAAACGAATTGATTGATAGTGAACAAGCTAGCACATAATGTCACCTTCGAAAACAATTTCTTTGGTATGAATAATCCATTAAAGCACATTATTTTATAAAAAAGTTGCTTAACTTTTGTGAAAAAGGGATTACTTATGTTTATTTTACAAATTTAATGAAGAGTCATAGTTTGCCATAGTAGGTAAGCCATTACAATCCAAAACAGGTCAAGAGTTTGTTCTATCTATAATTAATAAAATTCTATGTCATGTCTAATTTTGAATTTGAATATCCGTTCCAAATAATCAGCCAGTCAGTCAATTCACGACGGAGGTTGGAAGCCACGACACTGTTCTTGTGAATATGTTTTCTAAGGGTGCAGTCAAGGAAGTTCAAACACGTACCGTTTCGTTCGTGTTTCAGTTTTCCTTTACTGAATATACCGCTATATGATATTTCTACTAATGTAATAAAAATACACGATAATAATGTCCTCATCACAAGTAGGTACTAAGAAAAAACGTAAAAAACCATTGATACAAAGATTTGAAATGCGTATCCTGATGGAAGAGACCGGGAATCGATCCCGGTACCTCTGGATTACTGGACCAGTCTGTTAACCTCTCCACCACCCCAACGCCCAGATAACCTTTCAAAGTTTTCCTAATGCTTTGTGTGTCGATCACCGGGTTCGATTCCTGGTTTCTTCCGCCTGGTTACGTATTTTTTTTTTTTTTGTGCTTTGATCTCTGTATCAATGGTTTAATATAAAAATGTAGTGTGTAGCTACCCACATTAAAAATAGTGAAACATTACACGTTTCATAAATTTAACAAACATAGAAGTTAGGTAACGATAATTTCGTGATACAACCGGTTAAAAGTTAAAAATAGAAGCCTTTACAGAACAGCCATTAATTCACCCTATTTAATTTCCTCCAGTCAATAAGGCTGTTTTGTAACTTGGAAAGAAACTTGTGGAAATAACGCATTCCTGGCGCCGGCTGCCGGCGAAGGGGTGAAATTAATTAATAGTACATCTCGATTAGAGCAATACTTCGTTTTCGCTGACGCACCCAATTTTTAGGGATTAGGGAATATTGTAATTTAGGAGCCTTGTAATTTATTAAGGCTGCTGTAAGTATGGTAAGGTACGGGGGGTAATTAATACGTCCATGGACAAGCGACCATTTTGAAAATTGCATGTTATCAATACTGATAGAATAACCTAAATTAAAAAATTATAACACCTCCGATACAAGCTGGTCATCATGATACCCTTTTGATGAGTGATATAGTAAATGCTACTAAAACTGAACATAACTACAAAATTTGAAATTCTTAGCTTCAATATTGTCTGATCATGTCACTTATTCCAATTTAAGCTGAAACTCTTGGAAAGTACTGGTCCTATTTCCACCAAACATAGCTAAGAACCATCTCGACGGACAAGTCTTTTGATTAAAAAGAACCGCACTCAAACTGATCCATCCATTTGAGAGCTACTTATTGACTATTGTTAAACATTCATAGCAGACAAAACATGTATAACTTATTGCTATTAAATAAATTAAAATTTTCAACCGATTCACAAATTAGGTAGCAAACATGCTTATAAGAGCTTATAACCACTATAACTCTAATTTAAGCTGTATAAAGGCTGTATAAGTGGCTATGCAGTCTATGTGCTACTTGGAAAGACGCCATGAGATAGCCATTACTTCTTCAAATAAATTTTATTTGTTTGACAGTACTGTATATTTTCAACTTTATATTTCAAATCACACACCATTTTTGTATCTAATTACGGATAAACTCCGTGGCAAAATGCTGTTTTATAGCATAAGCATACATGAGATATGTCACCGTGTTAAACAAAATCTTACCGTAAGCGTTCCTTTTTCACCATCTTGGTACGAAACCCTAAAACAGTGTTCATTTAGGAAATATGAAACATAAAACGCCAGATAACTAAGAAATAAGTAGTTACTTATTTCTTCATCCAAATCCTTTAAGAACGGCCAAAAATCTTCCCCAACTTATTATATCTCGCTCCAAACGGGTAGTTCCCGAAGATATGCCTTTTCCCAATAACTAAGTCGGGGACATCGAAGGCACATTATAACAGCTTAGGATCTCGGCCGCAAATAAATTTCCCAAGAGACGCGTATTTTACTTCCGCGGGACAAGCGGGACGGTAGATGATCCGAATTATTTTAAAAAGACGCTCTTTTCAGTTTTATGCGGCCATGGATGTATTTCCCAGTGGTGTGCGGTTGCTTTTTAGGATAAACTACAGTATTGGTCGGTGTGAGGTTTATTTGCATTGGAATTTGCATCATCATACCAGCCGATAAACGTCCACTGCTGGACAAAGGCCCCCCCCCCAAAGTTCTCCACAACAATCGGTGTTGCACCGCCCTCATCCAATTTCAACCCACGGTCCTAACTAGATCGTCGGTGCACTTTGTTGGGGGCCCTCCCACGCTGTGTTTTCCGGTCCGCGATCACCACTTAGAACTTTTCTGCCCTAGCCCCTAATGGCCATCGGTTCTACGAGCAATGTGCGCCGCCCACTGCCACTGTTTACTTGGATTGGAATAGTTAATGACAATACTGTTTTGATCGAGTTGATGACAAGTTAAGAAAACCGGTTAAGGTTAGCACGAATCAATAATTATCCGAGAAAAGTATTTGATCAAACCCAGGATAATTACTTAAAGAGCACCCGAACTATCATTTCGCAGAAAGCTTTTTTCTCTGAAACTGTAAAATATTTAGGATTGTTTTAAAACAAACCTAACCTAGTTGAGTCGGGCATGCTGCCAGGTCCGGCCTGGCAGTATCCATTTCCCCCTACCTACAAAAAAAAATCCTAACACCTGATCTATAGGATAATATTTACAACAATTATGAAAAATGTCCGACTGCAGAAGAATACAAATTCTGCGAAGTGAAAATTTAGTGAAATTAAATATTCGACGAAATATAGTTCGGCGAAAAGGCAGAACACCCAATACAATACAATACAAATCAACTTTATCGCACACCTCAAATACACAGGGATACAAAACATGAGAGATGTACAGTAAAAAATAAACAGAGAAAGCTAAATAGCGATCTTCCAGCGATAAGTCAGTTTTCACGCGATAAATAAGTGACAAAGCAACCGTCACGTTTTGAAAAAATGAAATTATGGGTGACAGTTGTCACTTATTTATTGCGTGATAAAACCAACCATCATAGGCCCGTGGTTATCTATACTTGTCGTCAAGTCGTTTAGCTTAACATGAATCAATGATTTTCCGAGAAATACATTGAGCACGTAATTCGTATTTGATCAAACCTAGCATAATTATACCTAAATAGGATTCCGTGGCCAAAATGTCACAGAATTATTTCAGTTAATGGGTAGTGCTTGTCAGCCACGGATCAAAGAAACAGATCACAAGCGTATTTCTCTGTAAACGACATATTCAATTAAATAAGTAGATTCTCAGTTCGTTAAAGTCTTTGTTGTTACTTCCCTTTTTAAGTATTTTGAAGAATAATTCCCAAGGCTTTCTAAACGCTAAAACCCCATTTAAAATAACTGTACATTTAAAAAGAAAGGCAAACAGTGGAAACGCATTTCCTTCAGGAAAGAGTTCTAGCGTGTTTCATCTTATACATTCATTTAAAACAAATTAATGCTTCCGGCATTGCGGCTATTTCCGGCGGGGATGAGGAAACGTTCTAGATTCTTTTTTTAAGATAGACGGAATAACGTCGTCTGGCGGTTATATCTTAGTGACAAAGGATGGAAAGTTGTTTTGTAATGGAAATTATAGATAGATTTACTTTATTTTAAGATTGGCATCGCTCCGCGGTGTTTACTGCCCATCCCACGGGAAGACTACAGATTTTCAGTATAAAAATAGCTTGAGTGTTAATCCAGGGTATCAGCTAGCTACATACCAAATTTCATCAAATTTGGTCCAGCTGTTCAAGCGTTAAGAAGTAACAAACATACAAACACACTCACAATTTTTTTCCTTTATAATATTGGTGTGATAGACGTCTGATGGTTAGAAACGTGCAGTGGAGATGTCGAGGTGATATTGGATTATAGAGCACATTATATTGATATTAATTATGGAGTGTATATAAAATTTTGGAGTAAATTTGGGACAGAAAAGGATGGAAATGGAAGGAATGGATATTTGGGCGAAAATGCATGGTTTTCACAACTGTTTGCCACTTCCCTGGATAGCACCCACGTAGCACACAGGCTGCATACTCTTATGCTTATATAAAATATCCCTTATTCGGTCCATTACATCTGTGTAAGGGCTGTATAACCTGTTATGCAACATGGGCGCTAATTGGGACACGACGTCATACTTAATACGTAAGATATTGTACAGAATTCTTACTTATATTCAAATTGGTATGGCTCAAGTAAACGACAAGAGCGAGTAATATGCTTAAATTACCACGTGCCTAAATTTTAAAGGAAAAGTTTCAACATGTTAATGCCACTTAATGTTATCCTCCTAGTGTAGCAAAATTTACAAGCAGTATTACTCACTATGAAAAAAACACACATGACATTTTACACACCTTTATTCATAGACACATTGATAAATAAATAATAATAAATAATAAATATCAGACAACCTCACACAAATCAACCTAGTCCCAAATTAAGCTCAAGAAGGCTTGTGTTATGGGTACTAGGCGACGATATACATACTTATATAGATAAATACATACTTAAATACACAGAACATCCATGACCCAGGCACAAATATTCGTGTTCATCACACAAATATTTGCCCTTGCCGGGATTCGAACCCGGGACCGTCGGCTCAGTAGGCAGTTGCTTAACCACTGCGCCAACCGCGTCGTCGTCTATTGATATTAGAGACAAATAATCCTTGCTGTTAGTAACCAATGGGTTAAGTAGATACGATGACCACTTATATCTGCAGATCTACCTTCACATCACTGACTCTTGGAATATCATCTCGTTCTGGAAATGCCATCTCAGAATCCTGGGTGCTATAGTTGAGAAGCACGTAGCGTTTCTTCGAAGAACTTAATTTTGATTCTCCCGTCATCACCGACTCGTCATTACACGAGTAGTTGACAAGTACATAATAAATCTTCGAAGAACTTAATTCTGATTCTCCCGTCATCACCGACACGTCCTTGCACGAGTAGTTGATAGGTACATAGTAAATCTTCGAAGAACTTAATTCTGATTCTCCTGTCATCACCGACTTGTACGAGTAGTTGAGAAGTACATAGTGAATCTTCGAGGAACTTAATTCCAATTGTCGCGTCACTCGGCTAACCACAGATGAGAACATTGAAAATACGACGTTTATAAATCGAATCATTGTCAGTCTTCTTCTGTCTAACAATAAAGTGATTGTGACTAGTGACGCAGTTATGCGCTACATTATATAGGCGCAATCGCAATTACAAGTTAAAGGTTATCTAAGAAGCGTTTAAAAGGAACATTCCTCTCTATAACCGTCATCGCGTGATTTCAAAACTCTTGTTTTTATTATGCTAAAAGTGACTACTGATAAGTGATAACCCACAGATCATGTAGTCGGATCTGGGCGTCCAATTATCACTCCAAATGCTCGTGTTTTGACATATTTGGGAACCCCGATAGATAATGAATATAAATAAAGTGGGAATAAACATCGTTATCACAAAACATTTGAAATATGGTGCAATTTGAGGCTAAGTTAAGGGGATGACTGTATGTCTACAATTGTAAATTTATAAGTAATTTTTTTAATGGAGTTGATTGTGCCAATCACTACATAGTATAAAACACAGTCACTTCCTGGCGTCTGTCCCTATGTATGCTTAAATCTTTAAAACGACGCAACGGATTTTGATGCGTTATTTTTAAAAGATTTATTTTTTTATTTATTACATTTCACAGCATAACAGTTACAACCAAGGCACTGTGAAACTAAGAATACATAACGTTTACATATTACACAAAGGACAATTATAAATTACACAGAAGAAGGTCGAACATCCATCATCTCACAAAACCTCAAACATTCATCGCACACATCTATCCATCTGCTTGCAAATATATCAAAGCGTGGAGCTGATTCTAGGATCGAGTTTAAGAGGTGCAGGGCCCGAACCAGTGGAGATTTTCGATGGGACACAGTTCGCGCGGACGGCGCCGCTAATAGATGGCGACAACGGGGTCGGAAAAGGATTCTACTTGGAGTGGGAACATAGATAGAGTGATTGAAGTGAAAGGTTTGTATGTATTATACATGCATAACATAGCATTGCGAAACCGGAGCGGGTCGCTTGTTTCTAATAACACCCTTAGACTTGTAGCCCGGCTAGTCGTCGGGAGTAAAAGACGAGCCGTGGTAGCGTAAAGAAATATAATAACTAGGTATATACAATATAAAAATAAAGAAAAACGGTATCCAGTCAGTACGCGGCACTATCACAAATCACTGGCCTTAATGGAGCGGGACAGGTACTGGCAGCTTAGAGACGAAACCAAGAGTATTGCTAGAATCAATCAGTTTTGCGTGATATCATTGAAAATGTCGTTTGTTTCCTGCATCGGCTATTGAAACAATATTCACCAAAAAACGGAATTCCATGAACGAGCATTTTATTTCATCGATCTCTATTTATACCGTAAGGCATTCAAACTATTCCCATTTGATAAAAAACAGTATGTTACATGCCGAACCAAACTGGCGCAACCTGCTAATACAAAAGGACGTAAGTCTTTAACAGGCGTATACCATTTGCGTCACTTTTGTTATGTAGGAGTGCAACCAGGTGCACCGACCAATTCGCACAGCACCGTTCAAAAGGATTGCATTGGGCGTTAGTTTAAAAAATGACTGTGATCGTGCGTGGGTGAACAAAAGGCTGTGCTTTTACTGTGATCGTGTTTTTTTATCGTCTGCTGCGATGGAGATTTACATGGTGTGTTCCATTTTCCGATATTGAAGTGGTTACTCCTGTGGTGAAGTTCATTAAAAAAGATTGCAAAGCAAACCTATTTTCAAGCGCACTTCAAGCGCATGCTACGCAAGCATTTTTCTGATCTGTCTGTCTGACACTTTTGTTTTAAGATTAATTATTGGTATGATGTTTTCACTGGGTATATTAATGTATATGTATGTAGTATATTATAATTATTTATTTATTTAAATTTAGGTATGTTTAAATTAGGTATTTATTTCTAAAATTGTTTGTCAAAATTGTCTACGTACGTTATATGGTAAGTAAGTAGACCTTGCATCAACTCAATGTTTTTGGTTAGCCTTATGGTTTACTGGTAGAGAATGCCCTGTGGCATTAAGTCCGCCATTTGTACTACTTTGATCTGTGCAATAAAGTAGGTATAAATTAATAAATAAAAGATGCAAGACAAGCCCTGTTCACTGTTAAATAAAAACATAAGGGGATAAAATGCATGATGTCAACGCCATTTCCTCGCTTCACTGAGAATTAGATCCAAAAAATTGAATAAGACTTATTTTATAGACGGCCCATTTTTGCTACTTAGAATTTGTGACACAATAGGGACATATTTACCTGAAACCCTTTTTTGATGTAGGTAGGTCTTTCTGAAAAGGTAATAATTTAGTTGAGTACCATTTCGGAAACATCGCGTATTTTAATTCTGACAGTTGAAATATCAATACAAGATATACATTATGCATGAATGAACCTTTACTTCAAAGACCTTCCACTTAAAATACGTAGAAGAATAACTAGATTGAATTTAGGTATTTTGATATTCCGTATTATAAAACATAATTGACGATATTATTTCAAAAATAATGGATGGCCATTGAGGCAGCAAAGTCTTGGAGTAGCGACCACGTATAGGATAGCGCAGCGTGGGATGGCCCCCGACCAGGTAGACAGATGAATTCGAGAGGATAGCGGGGAGTCAATCTATGCAGTCTGTACATGTCGCACTTTGTGACGAGCTATAGGGGAGGCCTGTGTTCAGCAACGGACGGTCTGTGTGGCTAATAGAAATAAAGAAAAAAAAAATGATTTTCAAATCGGTCAGCACTAAACGCCGTAGGACGCGATCTACGGCGCTGAATTTCAATACTGCCCTAAAGTTCACTTATTATCTTCTTTGACAAATTCAACAGTAGCCGGCATTATGGTTACCTTGCCGCAGGGCCATGATCTGGGGGACATCGGTTTTAGTTAGTAACCAATTAACTCTTATTAAATTACGTAAATGTAATATCCATAAACGAATAAACCAAAATGTGAACTCAATGAACAAGCAAATTATATCACTGATGAACGGTGCACTAAGTTAAAATATCAATTTAATAAACAATTAACCAAAAATTTGCCAAAAGCGTCGAGAATTCTCCTCTTCTCTCACAAATGGACGTATATTTATTTAGATTACGTATGAAGTTACGTCGTTTTGAAATTTAGGTGGTTGAACAGTTCCGCAGCGTTAACCAATTTTCGCTGTGCGTTGTATTGAATTACTGCACGATTCGCGCAAAACTAGAGGTTGGGAGCTGTTACATTTCACGACTGCGTTGTGACTCGATGTGTACTGTATAATTCTAGTAATCGACACTAGAGTAAAGTTGCGTTGAATAATTACATACAAGGCCACGTAATGAGTATGAGAATAAACATTTTATCACTTTTCCTGTACCTCTAAAACAACTGTGACACAATACTCTTTACCGAGCGAGAAATATAACCTATCTCTTTCTTCGCTGTACTGTGAGAGAGTGACGGGCGATGCTAAGTCGCGCCACAAGAGTTGCGAAGCGTAGTTATGCTAAAATTAAGTTGTTTTAACTTCACGGACAGGGTTTCAAAAATTGGTTGAAATAATCAATATACCTATTGGTATATGAAAAAAATATGAATTTTACAAGGAATTATTAAATTGACTTATCGGGATCGTATCGTACCATCAAAATGCTCAAAACTGGCAATATGTAACAACTGGCTGTATCATGAACACACAATTCCAACTTTATTCACCCGACGGCCGAATTGTCGATGACAATTTGTTTTTACTTTTTACAACGCAGCGATATTATTTTTTTATTAAATATTTGTCATGATACTGTGTGGAAATGTGGCAATTTTTTTTCATTTAAACTGCCGTGTTGTTTTTATGAACTTTAATATAAAAAGCGAACTGTGAAAGCGTTAGCGGTGTATATGAAAAAAAAAAACGATCACGTTTACTGAAATATTTTTTTTGAATAATGTAACATTAAGAAAGCACTTAATATTAACTAACTTAGTATCATCACACTCATCATGTGGAGTACCTACTGCTGCAGAGCCTTTAATTTGTTAAAAAAAACGGCCAAGTGCGAAAAGCAGCACACGAGGGGTTTTCTATCATCAAATATATTACCTATTATAGTATTTATTTGATGTTACCATAGTATCATACTCAAATTTGATTCATAACGAAGCAAAAAAAGTCGAAAACCCTAAAAACACTTTTTTGTACGGAGATAAATACAAATACAAAATACAAATACTCTTTATTGCACACCTCCAACATCAAGGAATATACAACACAACATGAGATACATTAAAATAACAGGCAGAGGTAAACAACAGGCGGTCTTATCACTAAATAGCGATCTCTTCCAGACAATCTTTAGGTAGGTAGCGGAGACGTTACATTTCTATTATTTTTTCGTGTTTGTTATTATAACGACCATACGTAGTCACGATAAATATAACGGCCTTAATGATACATACATACTATGCAAAAAATTCAAATCTACCTATTACGGTTCCAAAGATACGGACCTTGTGCGGAACGGACGGACAGACAGACGGCGGAGACTTATTAACTGAGTCATGTTAGCATGCCTTGGTTGTACGGAACCCTAACAAATCAAAATATGATTCTGCTAAACATTAAGAAATTACTTACTTAGTCTCGTTATTTATACCTTTTCGACTAAACAGTCCAATGAAGCAAACTTCAAGTATGCACTTGAATATAGTCCGTTTTGTTAATTTATTAGGAATCTTGGCTTAATTTACTGCCTCCGACGAAATGGATGCGAAATGAAACGAATTCTTAAAGGAATAGTTTTATTTTCAATTCCGAGTAGAGAGAAGTAATTAAACATTCGGAATGTTCTCAAATAGTTACTGGTACTTAAGCCACTGGTTATCTTTACTTACACATTTTGTTTGTCTATGACATTTGTAGATAAATTAAAAATTACTTTGGTTCTGTGATGAGAAATTACGTGAAAAGTGAGTTATCATTGTATATATGCAACGGGCAACGTGGTTAACTGGGCATTATTAATTAGGACCGGCCATTATTAATAATGCCTACGAGCGATGGGCAAAGTGATTAATTTATCACTTTGATCGGCCATTATTAATAATGCCCGAGGGTCCGTGGTCCATGTAATAAGTCAGTGTTTGAGATAGCTTGAATTTATCACTTGGACCGGGCAGTATGAATAATTCCCTACTTGTAGCCGGGCTATGACCGCGGCCGTTGGTGAGGGGTTAGGTTAGGTTAGGTTAGATTAGGTTTTTTTTTTTTGCTTTAGTTTAGGTTAGGGGATAGGGGGTTATTAGTTTGCCCAAGATAGGGTGGGCATTATTCATAATGGCCGGGAAAAACTGATAAATCATGCCGTTTTAATTACATTGTCAAATTGAGTCGGGCATTATGAATACAGACCGGCCATTATTCATAGCGCCCGGACTTATCAAATTGCCCGTAACATATATATACTATAGTACATTACTGCAGATGCCGGGAAAGGAGGGCTTGCCGGGTGAGTAGGTATAGTATAGACGCCGGACGGACGGATAGTGATACGAAGCCGGCAAGCCCTTTTCACGACTAGGCAGTGACTAGGCCTTTACAGTGCTTTTCTCAAACATATGCGAAGAAATAAAAAACATACCACTCAAAAAAACATACAATTCAGCTGTTTAGCCTGTTCATGAACAAACACGCCATTTTCTTTAAAAATAATTCCCGGCTAAGGCCTTCAATTTTGTATGAAATCCCTTTACAGCTGAGGGGCTAAATTCCGGCTAATGAATATATTTTTGTAGGTACTCATAACATTTTTTTATTAACGTTTTATATTCCTCATTCTTGAAGGTAAGCAGTCATATAAAATTTAATAAGCTATAAAAATAATGACCTTCAAAAAACTTCTCGATTGCAGAAATTTTGTGAAGTTTATCAAATTTATAAACTGCATGATATCAATCATGACGTTACAGAATACTTTTCAAGTATTTCTTTGGGTTCTTATATTATTGCAAATCTTAGATTAAATATATTAAAACAATAGTTTAATTGTGACTGAACTACTCTAAATTCATTTATTTCATATTTTATTTCTCTTTCGGACACTGTTATCCAAATTCTTTGGCTTAAAATAAAAAAATATATTATACAAAACTATGACTGTAAAATTATATTTAGGTATATTTAAAATAAACATTATTTTTAAGAATTTACATTATTCACACACACGTATTTACAACAGATACGCTAAATAATTTCAAAAAGCCGTTTATAACATCAGTATTCTAAAATCAAGCAGAATTTGCAAGTGCATTAGCTCTAATCTCATTCCTGATTCCTGTAACAGGGATATTTTTATGTATGTAAGCCTAACCCTTATACATATTGTTGTATCAGCAAGCATTAGGTACCTAGTTTGGAACTAAGTAGATGAATTTATCCAAGATTATCCCCTTATATTAAATAAATAAAAAACACGTTCAATGGACTTATTCGACTTATATTTCATTTTATACCTACTGTTTATCAAGATGTTTCTTCAACAAAAAAACATTTCTGTAAATAACATTATTTTTTGCGAAACGGCGTTTTGAAATTTTGTAGAGTTACCCTGTACAACAGACTCCTTGGTAATTTACAAACTTATTTACTAGATTAATAAAGTACATCATAAATTTGGTATTGCTATAAACTGGACGGCTATCACCGACACCACGAAGATCCAGTGTGGCGCGACGGTAGTGCCTGAAACAATGTTAAATAGGTACTGATTAATAAAAGAAAAGAGTAACTCAACTTTCTTTGGCCAACATTGGAAAATTGACAATATAAGTAACTCTCAAAAATAGCTTTTAAAAATAGCGTTCCTAAAATTCTTTAGAATAATGATATAATGTTCTAAAGTCACATAGAATTAAATATAGCGTGATCAGCGATAGGGCCCTGAATTCCTACTTATAGGCGAAATTATTATTTGCTTTTTAATAGTGTTTGTAGTCTAAAATTTTATCTAGGTAAAAAAGCTGAATAAAAAGAGGTTTTTACTTTGACTCTTTACCCTTAAATTGAAGCACTGATTAGAAACTTATTATGTATTGATATGTGCTACTTACCACTGTCTGGTGCGGATGCGTGCCTAGAATTTGGTGGCTCGGGAGGTGTGACTGGTGGATCTATGGATGTAAAAAAATAATATTAAATCGAATGGTGACAACGAAAACTCACTAAAATATCTGTCACTACTTTTCAAACCTCGTATCTAGTTTCTAGATTGATACTGAGACTGAGATACGATATTTAAGTAGTAATTTGTTATTTTGTAAGTTTTGGTTGTCAACAGATGAAATAATTAAGTAAGTGTTCTATCATGTTTAAAAATTTGCCGAAATGAATTTAAAAATAAGCCTTTATGGTTATGCTGCATTTTTGTAATAACGATCCTCTATTTTCATTATACACTCAAGAGACGCCGGTCGCCATTTCCCGGCCGTTGAGTTAGAATAGAATACTCTTTATTGCACATCTCAAACAAAGGAAATTCAAATACAGAAAACACAGCATTACAATAGAGGAGAATTAGGCAATTGATTGATACTCCTTATAGTTTGTAATATTTTAGTCATCATCTGTGTATATGAAGACTTTTGTTCTATTGTACTCGTAGATAAATTTCCTACCTCTGTAGAAGATATCTCGTTTCCTGCTGAAATAGTTCGCCAACGGCACTTGCATGTCGCAGAGGATTTCTATGGTCGGCGGTAAAGCATCAACTCTGACCAGGGCGCTGGTCAGTGCGGTGTACCGGCCATCCAGGAGCTTGATAGTCGTCTTTGCATTTAGAGGCCTGTGGAAAAACAATCAAATATTTATATTTTTTTATTAAATACTTTTCACACTGCATAAAACTGCTATTTTGAGAACATTGAAACCATTTTTAGACAAATCTACAATCTGTTAGTATTTACTCGTAATTGACTGGTAAATTGTTTTCACTACACTCCCCTCTAAACAACACCATGGAACTACAATAATGATAATAATGTTAACAAATTATGTTGTAAACTTGTGTTTATTTTTCAAAATGAATGAATGAATGGATGAAGTTACTTAGCACTTTATAATTAACACTTGATCATAAATAGTCTGAGAGATATTGAAAGGGCAAGAAATATTGAATCCTATCCGAAATCGAAACTAAAATCAATCCCAATAATTCTAATTCATAATAGTACGTATCATAATACAAACTGAATGTCAATATAAGTACCTAATATCAAATACCTAATACCTAATAATTACAAATATCCGTTCACAACCCACAAGATAGCCGCATCCTGCGAGCAAGAAAATTTAATCCCGTAACATTATGATTGGTCAAGATATTAAATTTGTACCCCTTTTGGTCCCTTTGGGTTCAGGAAAATGCCAATCGGGTTGAAATCTGGCGCGCCTGGCATTCGCGGTACGCAGGTTTGGCCAACTTTAACTAGGAATCCGAATTATTTAGTCTAAGCTGTGCGTGGGATATATATGGCGAAGTGGTGTGACAAAAACCGCTATGCAAAATGATGAATTGATAGTTTAATTTATAAGAGCTGCCGAGTCGCGCATGACCCGTTTTGCTCGGAAAGAATTAAAAGAACAGAAACAAGCATTTTTTGCCATCGAACAAAATTTAAAGCTATGTTGGAGATTTTAATTAAAGTATTGTCATCTTGTGCGTGCCAGTCTTATTAATTCCGTAGAGTTATTAACTAACTGAGCGCTACGGTCCAAAGGGGATCTTAGCCTCCGACACCAGTTGTACAAAACTATTTAAGTACAATTTAAGCAAGACTCAAATTTAGGTATGCGAGTGTATAAAAAAAATCATATTAAATTTTCCTTGTGATTTTCACATAAATATTGTAATTTAACTAAGAAAGAAGCTGAATTTCACATAGACTAAATTTCAAAAAAATACCACTTAAATCATACTTGTTTGTCACTTTAACATCATTCCAATAAGAAATTACCTGCAACGTGAGAAAAAAATCACACCCCAACCTCGTTACCAATAGAAACGCCCCGTATTTCCTCCCATATGTTTCCACGTCAAGGAACGTCCAAGTGAGTGTTCCACGGTATCTGGCAGCGATTTAGAAGTTTGTTGGCCCCACGGAGTATTTGAATCGATTATGCGAATCGGATTTCCATTGTACTTTGCATTGCATAGGAGAGAGTAGACTGTATCGAAATAGTTACGATACAAGTAAATTTGCGAGTAGTGGATTCAAAAGAGATGATTCGAATGTTTTGCTAAACATGCCATTTTTAATTGTACGTTTTCTTGTTAAACACGTAAACGAACTTAAGTTCACATCAATGACAATAATGAAAAATGAACACACAAATATACTTAGTTACGCGGTGGTTTATAATTTTAATTAGCCTTTTGTGAAGTTATATCGTTTTATTTTGTTTGCATGCATTTATTGGTAGAAAAAAAACAACCTTGTATATACCTCTATCACCTAATGTAATACGACGTACTATTTTCTTGCAATAAACTGAGTGAATTGAATTGAAATTAAAAGCAAAACGTTTATGCCTAAGGCATTTTTACCTTTTCATTTGTGTATCATTAAACTTCACTTTAATAAGCTTTCAAACTTAGAATAGTGTTTTGTTACTGCTTAAACTTATTCAAATGATCGTCTTTTAGTGTTACCACTATCACGGCGGAACTATTACTATCCCAGGGCTTATCAAAAGGCTTCTGACTATATTAGTTACAACTTCTAAGAATCTTACGCAAGATGAACCTTTTCCCGTTTGGAGCAGGCAATAAGTCATATTCCAACGGGTTTCGTATTAAAATTAATATAGTTCAGATGGAAATCTCGGTAGTCGTGTAGCATAATGGAATTGAGATCTTGTGTGACATTCGATGTTCGCGTTATGCGGAGAAATGCATGTCGGGGTTGGTAAGGTACCGCCATACTTATAGCGTGTTTGATATATTCTGTACAAATTCTGTAAATTTTTTAAATTGTATTGAATATCAGTTTTCTATTAAGAGAGGTAATTAGTTCAGGCAAAGACCCTATAGCAGTTACCGAAGGGGTGCATCAAGGTTCTGTGCTCAGCCCTTATCTTTTTTGCTTGGTGATGGATGCCCTTACTGAGAACGCTCAAAGCCTTGCACCGTGGACTTTTATCTACGCAGACGACGTGGCTATCTGCACCGACACCAGATATGAGTTAGAACAGGCATTAAGGGAGTGGAAACAACAGTTACAAGCAGGAGGGCTTGTGTTGAGTGTGGCCAAAACTCAGTTCATGGTGTGTAACAAAACGGACTCAGGTGACGATCCGCTTCTAATTGACGGTCAGGAAGTCAAGAAGTGTGACGAATATAAATACCTGGGTTCGATGTTACACTCAAACGGTGGAGTAGAAGCCAATATTCAGCACCGAATCGCAGCCGCCTGGCTAAAATGGCGGGAAGTAACTGGAGTAACCTGTGACCCAAAAATGCCTGTCAAACTAAAGGGCCTTGTCTATAAGACCATAATCAGGCCAGTACTGGTGTACGGAAGTGAGACGTGGACGGTGACCCAGCGACATGTGCATACCATACAGGTAGCCGAGATGAAGATGTTGCGGTGGATGTGCGGAGTTACCAAGCTCGATAAAATCCGTAACGAGTACGTGCGCGGCAGTCTTGGTATCCAGGACATCGCCGACAAGCTACAGGAAAGTAGGCTCCGTTGGTATGGCCATGTTCAAAGAAGGCCTGCAGACTACATCGGCCAAAAGGCTTTGAATTTGTCCATCCCAGGGTCCAGAACCAGAGGTAGACCGAAGAGGCGATGGACACATCTCATAAAGCTGGACCTCAGTTCTTGCGACGTATCGGCAGATGATGCGTTGGAGAGGGAGAAGTGGAAGAAGAAGACGAAGAAAGCAGACCCCACAACCAGATGGGAATAATAATTGCTCAGGAGAGAGAGAATTAGTTCAGGCAAAGATTTTTCCAGCAGCACGATGCTGCATTTATATGGGCGCACGGCCCCAGCCCTACAGTCCCATCTGTTGTTAAGAATTTCTTTGTCCCCCCATCACACCGAAACCGCTATACAGTTTACGTCCATCCAACGATAGTTATATGATACTTTTTACCGGACTATGGTAAAGAAAAAGAGAGAATAGAAAGACTAAGTTCTTTTTTCTAGTTTTTAGCATTGGGGAAAAAAATAATGTGAACGAGCACCGGCCTGTGTTATGACGCCACGGAGCCACGCTATTACGTCGCCTAAATCTAACTCTTAGTTTTAATGTTATCTATTATGTAGTTTTGTAGTTCACAGTGCCTTCGTTTTGTATTGTAATGCCGTGTCATTTATTTGAATAATAATAAATAAGTAAATGTGGTTTGTTAGTAGTAACTTAGCTTTTAATTCGATACACTGAGGAATATAACTGCTCGAATTAGTATCCCGTTTTGAGTGTGGTTAGTTTTGAAATGCCATTATTGTCTTAAGTGTTACAATAAACAGATTTTCCGTTGGAGAGCCTTTTTACAAGCTTTTATTTAACTTGCATTGTATGTAAAGTAAGTAAGTAAACGCTTTATTGTACACAAAAACAGTTAAAAAATACATCTATTACAATTAACATATAGGTACAAAGGCGAACTTATCCCTATAAGGGATCTCTTCCAGTTAACCTTTGAGCAGTTGAGTGAGTACGAGAAGAAGATAGACAAACTAACACCGTGTACAAAAAGGTATTAAAAATAATAAGACTACTAATAATTACACATATAAACTATTAATACATACATACATATATACATACATACATACATATATATAATGTAATATAAATATACACATAAATATATATACATTGTAGATCCAATTCACAAGTCATTGGAAAGCCATAACTTCTTAAGATTCGTCTTGAGTGATGCTACAGACGGAGACTTCCTAAGGGACAGTGGCAATTCGTTCCACAGCTTCACAGCGCTTACTGTGAAAGATTTGGCGTACGTACGCGTCTTGTTAGACGGTACAGCCAGAGTGAGATTGGCAGACGACCGCAAGCGGTGACCACTGCCATCGGCCATATATTTAAACCTTTCACTGAGGTAAGGAGGTGAAGCAGGGTTGTAGAGAACATTAAAAAGCAATGACAGGACATGCAGGTCTCTACGCTGACGTATTGGCAGCCAACCCAGCTGCGCTCTAAAGGCGGACACGTGATCGTATTTGCGCAGTCCGAAAACATATTTTATGCACACATTTTGTAAGCGCTCGAGCTTGTCAAGTAGTTCCTCTTTGAGATTCGTCATAGCAATGTCACCATAATCCAGAAGGGGCAGCAAGAGTGAACTGGCAAGAGTAAGCTTGGTGGACATAGGAAGGAAGTTCTGCAGGCGCCTAAGTGAGTGAAGAGATGCGAAGAGCTTCCGGCTGACCTCCGAGATATGCGGAGACCAAGACAATGTCTGGTCCATGATGATACCTAAATTCCTAACAGTAGAGGAAAGAGGGATAGGAATCCCACCAAAAAGAATATCAGGCACCACCATTTCCGCCAGCTTGTTCACAAAGTGAGGACTACCGATGACAATTGCTTGCGATTTTTGTGCGTTTACGTTTAAACCAAAATTATTAGCCCAGCTGTGAATAGATTCTAAATCTGCATTGATTTGATCAATAAGCGATGGCAGATCCTCAATACTAGCCGCTGCATAGATCTGCAGGTCATCTGCATAAAGATGGAACGAAGATCTTAGGCACTCTGTGATCCCACCAATGAAAGTCGAAAAGAGAAGAGGAGAAAGGACCCCCCCTTGAGGGACACCAGCGGAAAGTTCACGCCATTCCGACATTTTGTCGTCGACCCTAACCCGCTGGCGTCGACCAAAGAGGTAGTCGTGAAACCAAGATAAGGATGATTGAGACACATTTAGTGAGCGAAGTATGCCGAGAAGGATATCAAAATCTACCGTATTAAAAGCGCTACTGAAGTCAAGAAGAACGAGGACTGTAAGTTTTTTGTGTTCGATATTAAGACGAATGTCATCAGTGACTTTAACCAAAGCAGTAACTGTGCTATGCCCGGGGCGAAAACCAGATTGGAAGGGATTGAATAATGTATACCTATTAAGATGAGACAGGAGACGGCGATTGACAAAGTGTTCAATTATTTTGGACAAAACTGGGAGTATGGAAATAGGGCGATATTGCGAAAATTCAGTAGGATTGGGTTTTTTCGGGAGAGGAATTACATGAGCAAGTTTCCAAGAGGAAGGAAACGTGCCCGAGGAAAATGAAAAATTTATAATATTAGAAAGGAACGGGGCAATGGAATCCGCTACGAGCATAAGCATGTCCACACTGAGGCTATCCTCACCGACGGCCTTCGTCTTAATAGTTTTCAGAAAAGCAAGTGTCTCTTGCGGAGAAATTTTACCAAGTTCAAAGGGAGGAGAATCGGGGAGTGTAGTATTGGCAAGAAGTGATAGTGTTGATTGTTTAATGGAAGTATGTAAGTATGTTTGTTCGGGTGGAATCTTGCAACTCAATTTTAAGGCAGATATTGTCAACCGATTGAGCTGAAATTTTGCATACTTACATAACTTTGATGACAATACAATAATTATGGTACCATGGGGCTGATCTGATGATGGAGCGGGAAGGTGGCCATAGGAACTCTACATATAATAGAAAAAGCAATCCTACCGAGTTTGGGCTCTTTAGAATCGTCTCAGTGAGCATTTGATGGATATCCAAAGAAAATTACAGTAGGCTGGTCACAAAAATGAAATTTTTGACAGAAACTTATTTAAGCTTTATTAAACCAGAAACGTCTCCTAGCGTAATCAAATGTTTCAATGCAAATAACTTTCTTATTTGAAAACATTGCGTCCTCCTCTATTGATATGCATATATTTAATTTATATTATCGTCTTCTACTACCCATAGTACAAGCTACCAATGCAATCTGTAGTCATAAATAGAACACAATCGGATGGAGCAGCTGTGACTCTAGGCGTGCCCCAGGGCTCGATTCTGGGACCCTTCCTTTTTTTAGTTTATATAAACGATTTGCCATATATCGTAGAAAATGATTGCAAGATTGTTCTTTTTGCAGATGATACATCCCTGATCTTTAAAATTAATCGAGCATTAGTGGACTACGATAGCATAAATAATATACTATCGAAAGTCTTAAATTGGTTCACTATTAATAATTTATTACTTAATTCTAAAAAAACTAAATGTATACGGTTCACATTACCTAACGTAAAATTAGATAGTCCTTTTTTGTATTTAAATGGGGAGCTCTTAGAATTGACTGATAAAACTACTTTTTTAGGCTTGATTCTAGATAAAAATCTTCAGTGGAGTCCCCACATATCATCATTGGCCAACAAATTGGGTTCAGCTGCTTACGCTGTCAAAAAAATCAGGCAACTGACGGACGTAGAGACAGCACGTTTAGTCTATTTTAGCCAATTTCACAATGTCATGTCTTATGGAATTTTGCTATGGGGAAAGGCTGCAGACATACATACCATTTTTGTATTACAAAAAAGAGCAATTCGCTTTATTTATAACATGCGATCACGTGACTCGCTAAGAGATCGTTTTAAAGAATTTAATATTTTGACAGTGCCATCTCAATACATATATGAAAACATTATTTACGCGGTTAAAAATATAGATTCATTTAAAAAAATGCTTAGTTCTAGATACAAACACAAAATTGCTATCCCGAAATTTCGTGTGCGGAAAATATATAGGTCATTTATGGGTCAATGTATACTGTTTTACAATAAGTTACCTGCTGAAGCAATGGAACTACCCCTACCTACTTTAAAAAAATATTTGAAATCAGTTTTGCTGAAGAAAGCTTATTATAGTGTCGAGGATTATCTGAACGATAAAAAAGCTTGGCCTGATTTGGACAGTGCTAATGTTATGTGATGGTTTTTTTTTTTTTCTTTCTTTCTTTTTTTTTGTATAATTTTAATATGTCTCAATATTTTAAATATATATTTAATTTGGAACGTACATTTATATTTTTAATAATTTGTTCACTTTTGTTGACATTAACATTACTTTTTTTTTATATATACAAGTTTTTATTTTTAACTGTTAACGTAATGTATTTTATAAAGTTCATGGATTTAATTTTTTTTTACTTACTTTTAACGATGCGTTTGAGCTGAAATATTTGAATTTGTTTTCATAAATGTAAGTGCTATATTCGATTGTATTATATTGTGTGTAATTTATTGACGATGCAAAAGTGATTCCCATGAATCCTACTTGAATAAATGATTTTTATCTTTATCTTATCTATCTTACCTTTAGTTTGAGACTAGGTCGATTTGTGTAAGATTGTCCCTCAATTAATTTTATTTATTTATCAATATGACGCGCTACAATTCACCACAGCCTTACTTTCAAAGGAATCGGTATATGTAAATCTACACTGTAGTGCGACTTATGTGTGCAATTCATACGTCACATATATTCTGCGGAAATTCACGTACATCTAGGTATAAATATAATGCGATAATGTAATATGAAACGTATATTATCTGAAATATTCTTGGAACTTTGACCTCCTACCTAATTCATCATAATCTGTCAGTTTGATTTAAGCCTTGTGAAATAGGCAGAAAGTTAACAATTAATTGAAGTTTAAAATATAAACCCGCACAATGTCACAAATTTATAGAGCTCTAGCTTTTAAGGTTCCAGAGTTACAATATTGTGAATCTGAACTTTTATTAATTTGCCCCCATGGTAAACTTACAAAATGTAGGTCAACTAACGAATTTGACATTTTCGTTAAATTTTTATGGTGATAATTATCACTAACTGGTTAGATAACCAATAGCAAATTTGCGAATCTGCCAGATTCGTTAGTTTTCTATGGTGGCTATTATGATCTGCTCATATAACAAGCCTATAGCAAATGTGCGAATCTGCCAGATTGGTTAGTTCACTATGGTGGCTATTACGATCTGCTCACATAGGTTGCCATAGTAAACTTGCGAATCTGCCAGATTCGATAATTTACTATAGTGGCGATGATGACATACCAACAACGGTAGCCTACAGACATTTACGAATTTAGCATTTTCGTTAGTTTGTCATCGGACTAATGCGTTTGTGGAGGGTGAAACTTGAATTAAATATGCGAATCAGGCATTTTCGCAAATTCAGTATTGCCAATTTATTATAAATAATAAAATTCATGCGATTCGCGTATGAACAAAGGGATAAACGTATCAGAGAGGAAGCATATAAAACCTAAGTTATAAAAACGTTGCAGCAAGAGTAGCAAGACCGATCAAAGAACCTAGATGGGTGACAAAATTCATCCATTAAAGAGGTTAAATGGGAGGTGAAAGTTTGTATGAAGGAAGTGAGATTCTTTAATTAGGTACTCGTAGTAAAAACATTTCGAGTAGTTTCTTCGTCAAAAACTAAGAAAACAAGTTTCAGCATTTTTATAAATCGATCCCTGAAAGGAATTAAATGGAAAGCGGAATTTTATGAGAAAGGAGGCCTTCTTTAAGTAACGGCTGCATTATTTTGTAGTAGTGTGTAGATTCTCATTTCTAGTAGGAGTAAAGTTGGACTTGAAAATTTGTTAAACAAGTTGAACTCGATATTTCGAATAATAATAAATGCATTTATTCTCATCTGTCACCGATGACACTGGGAAATAGAAATATGAATATTTATTTGCCAAAATACATTACAAAGGTCTCAAGATATTTATAGTCAATAGACTATGGATTTGTTATGACAATACAAATTTAACTTAATACTACGTAAGTGCGTTTGCATTTGACGCAATATGAACATCATCCAATTTAATCTTTAAAAAAAATAAAAATTAATCAATATTGTCGATGTGAATAAAATAGTCAAAATAAATTAATTTAATACTGCATTTAAGGTGAAATAGTTATTATCAAATTAATTCTAAAAAATAATTACTCATTAAGTCAAATGTAAATACAATTTTAAATCTATAGATATAAATTTCGAAAGTTACGTTAATAATAAAATAATAACCTATTTACTATAAGTTAAATAGTTCTTAACACAGTTGAAACAATCATCCTGTAACGACCTAGTCAGTTATGTCGTCTTAAACATTTTATCGTCCATCATTCATTTGATTGAGAAAATAGTTAAGAAAAACGATACACATGTTGCACGCATTTTTCCTGTAGATATCGTATCTACAAGGTGGGTGATATAGCAAGTTTTTGTATTGTACCCGCATTTGACATTTATTAGATATTTGATAATAAATACAGAATAATTTGAAAAATATAGGGATATTATATTATAATTATGATATTTCAGATTAGTGACATAAACTTTGGTGTCAGAAAATAATTGTGTTCAAATATATTATCTTATTACGAAAGTATCCCCAATTAGAAAGTGCAGAGTCCGAACACACACACTCTGCCAAGCAAATTAACAGTACTGTCAAACACATAAAAACTAAGTATGGTAATATTAACCAAAAAGTAACCATCAATCTTAGGAGGTACTACCATATCTTTATCTCATCCCCTTTAATTGTTTTAATCCCCGTATAGCCCTTAGAGTAGTCAATAAATGCTGAAGTTACTGTTTTGATGTACAGTATGTATACTCACTTAATACAACGCAATAAGTCATCTCTGTATATCTTATCTTTTATACATCTTTTGTAAATATTTTTGTATATACAACACTGATCAAAACATAATTTACCAAGATGTTTTTTTATTTATAAAAAATTTGCTAGAATCTAATAGTAGTTTAAAGATTAGGGATGATACACAAGTGTCAAGACTAATTAGTGTTGTAGTATACCGATTTACAGATAAAAAACTATAATTGATGGAGCAAAGACGAACCCAATAACGACGATATATTAGGTATATTATAAAGCTGCCTAGTAAAGAAATAAATGAACTAATATTTCTTTTTCATTTATTGATTTCGCTATCAATCGCCATTTTAAGATAACGCTTATTTTATTATTAACTTTACTAAACAAAAAGATAAGTAAATAAAAATGAAATATTTTTTTACACTTGTCAGTCGAATACAGTTTAACTGAAATTATTCACTGACAGGTATAATAAACATGAATATAATGTGACGTTTTGATTCAAAAGAGTCCACTGTGTCGCTTACCATGAGGGCGAAATTTGTTTGCATGTTTAAACCAACCTGTCAACGCGCCCTTATGGTAAATGGCAAAATGGTACCTTTTGCTCGAAACCTTCACATTTTAGAATTCAAACATTATTTCTAGGTCGAATGCGATTCATTTTAGACAATATACAATAGTATTATGTTATTGGTAACTAAAATAAGTACAGATTCGCAACCCTATTATGATAGCAAATGAAAGGAAAAGCATTTACATTCACCATACGAAAACTACGAAAGTGGCATTTTCGTAACTTTACTTTGGCTTAAAAATACAAAATGTATTTTGAACTTGCGAAAGTGGCACTTTCGTAAATTTACTATGGTGAATAATCTTACCAACCTTTTTATTCCTTTCTATGGAGCTGCAAAATTGCGAATATGCCTTAATTTCTAAACCCAATGAATTAATACATATCTGACGCATTGATAATATAAAACATGCATTTTAAAAACATTGTGTGAAAACAGTTTTATTATAACTACAAAAACAACCGAGAAAAATAAATTACAAATTTTTTACCAACTTAAAATCGCTCCCTTGTAAAATTAGTTTTTTGCAGTTATGTTAGTTTAGCATTGGAACGACGGTATGTTGAAAATTGATAGTAGCGAATTAATCAAATTATTTATTTGTATTACCTAAAGCAGTAACGTCTGCTAGCGTAAACTATATGTTTACAATGAAGCGAAAGATGCCTAAACCTTTAAATTTTTCGCTTCATTGAAACTAATCGACCTAGTCTCGAACTAAGCAATCGGTACTCGTAGGTACTTGTACATATTTCCCTGTCGCAACAATCGGTATTTCTAACGCTAACTACATAATAATAAATTTATATAAATGAGGTTTCGTATTCACCTGTTTCCAGCTAGTATGATCAACTCAGGTTTGGGAAAAACGCCTTCGGCCGAGCAAATGATGTTCAGATATCCGTCGTCCAGTCTGTCTTGTATCATGTCGAAACGTGTTTCTGGTACTGGAACAAAATAGAAGTATTAGACAAAAATGTAATTAATACCCTCTTACATCAACACGACATCTATCGAATATGTTACCACGTTTAAATGGCCTATATGTCACTCAATGTAACTGGAATTTTATTTGTTAAATGGAAGGCATCACCGTACTCCATTGTATTTTTACGTGCTCTTTGTGTTTATGTTATTTCCTGTTGAGGTGTGATAATGAATATTCTATTCTAATATTTTCCGATCAATCGATCACATGTCAATACACAAATTTCAATCGAATTAGACTCGAGTCCCACTTCTGACAAACATTTCAATTATACTTTGACAAACAAATCAAAACCTCATCATCGAATTAATGAATGTATCATTCTATTTATAAGGACTATTTGACCAAAACCGCAAATCACACATTACGATAATTAACATATTAATAAGAACGTGAATGTAGTTTGCCATGAAATTGAATTTGAATTGCATGACCCTTTGAATGTGGATGTCATTAAATCGCAGTACTCCGCAGCGAGGCATGCTTTAGGTGCACGTCCAACGGTCTATGATCACGCAAACAGTATTGGATACCATGATGGATGTGTCAGGAATAAGATGGCTGGAAGAGGCACTAACATCCATGAAATTGTTTCGAATGCCAAATTCGTCAATTTTTATACTCACTCTCTAAACTCTTCGTATTCGATAATATTATTAAAACTATCGTGACATCTTTACTAATCTGAAAAAGGGTTTAAACTCAGGTGAAAATTGACAGTTACGGCCCGACATGTTTCATATGGAGCTCTTCAGGGACAGCTATCTGTGCTAGACTCACGGGCTACTGAATTGGTTTTCTCTCTCCTCGCCGCCTTCAGCGTCCGTGCTATAAGCGTTTTTCTATCCTCTATTCAAAAACAAAATGCGCGGGTCTAGTAATTTTTTTACCAGAGGCTATTCTTGGAAACTTAAAATAAGACCTATGTGACAGCGCAGCGTGACAGTAAAAATGGAGCTAAAGTGAATGTAATTAAAACCTTACCCATACTTTTTGTACTACTTGAAACCAGTGCCTACGTTCCCTATGTCATCATCCTGCTAATAAACATTTATCTCTTCCTCAATACTCGCGGCATATTCCTCCATCGTTGTGTATTCTACTACAGTTTAAATGAGCTATCTATTTTAAGACACTTCCATTTTTTCAACCTGTTGTTGTTGATGGTTTCGAATATTGATGGATTTTATCGTATGCAAGATGGCAATTTGTATTCCATTAGTTTGGTTCGCTTTTGTTTTAGTTTGCCGTTTTCTGATCATAGCCCGGATTGCTTGAGGCTTGTTTGTTACTTAGCTTTCTGAAAAGGTTTCTTAATATATTATTCAGTAATACTCTTTGAAGTTTTGTTCCATTTTCCATTAATGGGCATTAGTGGCGCATTACAGCACAAATTGGTTTAGTTTGTCGCCTGAACGGTGGTTTGGAGTATTATTATAGGCAACACTGGGTTTGAAAATACATTTCATGCCTTAAAATTGAACTATAACTTTGGTTGACTTTGATAAAATTTGGCAAGATTGCGTGTAATCACAACAATCGAGTTCTTCAATATAAACAGTTGCCATTATTTTAAATCTGACCAGGCGTTTTAGTCTGCTCGATTGATCTCAGTACTTTTTGTTTGTGAGTGTCTAAAGCGATAAAAACAGCTAAGGTCGTCCTCTCAATTACAATTTAAATGAAAAACGACGAACTAAAAGTTGAACCATTTACCAACCCATCCCTCTAGAATCTGGATGGATACTCGTGCCTTTACAACGATCCTAATTTGGGTAAAGCAAATAATACATGTTTCGCCAAATTTCACTTTGAAACCATCTTTTCACAAATTTTTCCTAATGATGTTGCTAAGAGTATGGTATGCCAATCAGTACAATTTGCGAATACGTGAATAACATCTTAAATCCCAAGTAATAATTTAAATTAAATTATTAATTGGAAAATGACTTCAGTGCGAAACGGAAAATAAAACTTCGCTGAAATACGGTGGATACGGTGGAATAATATGGTGGATAAAGTTTGGGGGTTAAACATATTTCACCGAACTATTAATGAACCAGTCTTTCTATTATGTTGTTAACAACAACATAATAAATATATCGATTGACTTGCCACTGATTTCACAAACATATATTTTGTGCAAAGAGTCTTTCCATTGAGAACAACATAATGTGATACAGTTAATATCAGGACCACATGTCGCTGCAAGCAGGTACTTGTCCTATACACATTACATGCACTCGCAATGGGTAAAGTTGCCCGGCGTAATTTCCGGATCGTCTCAGCTCACAGAGCTGCAACAATATGGTTTAAACCATTAATACAACCAGTGCATGGGAACGAAAACTTTATAATCCTGGGAATAAGGACGTTGCACGATTAGGAGTGATTGACGGGAATTCAGAAATTTGTTGCAAACAGGATGCTTGTAGACTAGTGCTTTCGGTTTGTTGTTAGTGAAATGGAAATTCATTACAACTCGTCATGCATATGTAGTTTGATAGTCTGGTTATTATGAAGTTAAATATGTTTATTCAAAGCTTTAAACTGGCGATGATTGACGTTCGTCTACATAATTTGGATTAAAAATATTTTAACTGCTTAATTCTTACATTGAACACTCCCGTGAATCTCAGACATATTTAAATATGAAATAGGTTTACTCATGTCGTTTAAGTCCAATATTGCTCGATATATGTTTCGCATCGGTGCGCAAGCTCCTGACGATGAATCGCGAACCGATTCGAAACATGTCGAGCAATATTTGACTTAAAAAACGACATGACATGAGTAGGTAAATCCGTTTTCGTATAGATTTTAATTATGATTAATTCTTACAGCCTTCAGCCTTTAGTCAACATTTGTATATCAAGGTAGAAAACGTGATTTTTTTAATGCCCTTATATCTTTGAATTGATTCTTACCGAAAATCGTCATCGGCCTGGTCCTCTCATCTTCAGCCAAGAAGGTGGAGACTACGCAGGTGTAGTTCCCCGTGAGATCCGTACTCGGAGACAGGATTCGCAGCGCTCTGTGCTGGGTATAAGCGTTGTGGGACACTTTATACTTCAGATCCAGCTGTAATAAAGATAAACTATGATTAGCATAATATGCTAATTATACCTACATTATATTTGCATATGCTAATTATATCTACCTATGTATATGTATGTAGATAATGAAGCATTTTATGCAATGAGTTACCTTGTGTCTCAGCAGTTGCAACCCTGGTGTTTTTAGGGTTCCGTACCTCAATCGGAAAAAACGGAAACCTTACAGGATCACTTTGTTGTCCACCTAAACTCTTCAAGACCCTTTATCTCGAGAACGCGTGGACGTATTGAGTTGAAATTTAAACCATATACTTAAGTCTACGGTCCCTTGAAGCTGTGATTTTTTATATAGGCACAACGAAGTGGCTCTACTTACTTTGTCTGACGGTAAGCAAAAAGGGGAGCCCATGTCGCAATAGCAACTGACAAGAAACCAACGGCGCCTTGTCAGTTGACACTGCCATGCTGGCCCCAGAGATGCTCCTTCACGCTTCGTTTGAAGGGTCTCATGTTGTAAGAAGGAGGAAACACGGAGAGTTCCACTTTTTAATAGTTCAGCAGATGAAAGAATTGCCAAATTTCTTGGAACGCTTGGTGATGCAGTCATATCGCAGACTGACAAAAACCTCGGTCTGCATTGGCAATACAAATAATTTCTTAAAAATATCTTTTCTGACCTTGTCTCTCAGCAGTCCCAAAGCCTGTGGCTTCTGCGGTGGTATCCACTGGTACACAGGCTGCGCCCGATCCTTGAAGAACCACTTCACCACCAGCCCTGTCACGTTGCTGGTGATGTAATCGCAGTCTAGTGTGATAGAGTCCTTAGTTCCGTATTGGATGACTTCAGGGACTCGCATGTGTGTAATTCTAACGGAGCTTACACCTGTGAAAGAAAAAAAACGTATAAATAAGTTAACAGCGACTCTACCATTTTTTGCTGGTCAACGTTGGTGTTTTGAAATTTCAATATGTTAGAACATCGTTGATTCAATGTTAGACCACGGTCATGATTTGGGACTAGTAAAAGTGAAAAAACTGCAAGAACATGTTTCGATTCGATTCTTATGACTATAAGTACCTACATCAATTTAAATGTAGTGTCGATAAGCGATTGTGTTTATTCACCGGTAGATAATCTGTCTGATATCATATATAATTATCTAATTAAGTATATCTAGATACGACAAAATACAAATGTATTTTCGTTCTTGTAACATAGTGAGTGTGCAAAAAACGTTAACGTTAATACTACGATATTTTGTCGGCCACGTTAAGTCTTAGTATGGAGATTCTCCTGGGGCCTCATGACCAGTACCCGCTTGTCCGCAAAATATTGGAAACTCCTTGTGAGTATTATATTTCTTGATTGGAAGTATATTACGGGCCGGCAGTTCCGGATGCTGACACTTGCAATGCTACCCTAATCAGAAGTTTACGTTAATCGGGTCGTTTTATATTAAATTGTATTATTTCTATGTACATAAAATGGAATACTTCCTTCTATTAAATGCTAACGGAGCAAACAATCTCAGAAGCGACTTAAAGTACTCCACTCCTTGACCAAGCTCTAACACGCAGAAATTTGAGAATTGCTGGCAGCAAATAAAAGGATAAAGGTGCCAAATGACACGCTCGATCAGCGCTTGATACATTTTGCAATTTCGGTAAATTATCAATGGGAGAATCCTGGGACATACGAATACCTACGTCATCATCTTTGGTAGTCCAGAAATTCCTCCCATTCTCAGTAGCCTAGTGAGTGATTTTCCATCCTTGCGTCTGCGTTAACTTTGGCTTGTACTATTTTATCCCCAGACAAGAGTATATTTAAACCATTGATACAAAGATCAAAGCGCAAAGAAAAAATTAAATGCGCAACCTGGCGATGGTTTAATACAAATAAAAAATGTGGTGTGTACCCACATTAAAAATAATGAGACATTACATTACATGTTTTACCTATAGATTTAAGAATACACTTTTTACAATATGTGTGTAAAGTTAATCTTTGTATTTTTCTTAACTCTGATAACATTAAACAATGGGTAACGAAGCTTAAAATAATCATCAAATTATTCATCGATAACATCCGTCCCTAATTTAGACTCGACACACTTCCTGGCATGTGCTGTAAATTCTTAAACACCTTTGATAAAGTGGAAGCAAGACAGACAGCTGTTTAAGTTGTTAATTATTCAGGTGGAAGAGAGAAACGTGTTATTGGGGTTCCGCGATTAACTCGTATGCATCCATACATGCATACAATTTTTATTAAACAACATGTTATGTAAATTGTATTGGGCAGATCATATATTTATGCACAATGTGTTACTACAGATGGGACAAAACAAGTCACAGAATGAACCCCGAGAGACGGATCAATGATGCAAGGCCGCCAAAAGAAGAGGTGTAGAAAGATTTGGGCCACACTGAATAGTAAAAGTTAGAGACAGGGAGCTGTGGGAGAATTAGGGGAGGCCAACGTCAAGGAGATGACTACTGAATAATTAATAAAAGTAAAATTAACCTATTGTAATAATTTAATGTAATACAATCAATGTTTTTTTATTTTTATGTAAATAAAACGATAAACTGATTATTAAACTAATCACGATACAACTGTGGCAAGAGTACCAAAAGATATATTGATCAATTTTCATTTTAAATACCTATGACTTGTTTATTATTATTTCAGCCGAAAGACATTTACTGGTTTGGCACTAGTGTAGAAGTAGAACCCATAATGCAATCCACACCCAAAATAAAAAATAGTAATGTTGATAATTTGATGCATATTTGCGTGACGAATTAAAATGTATTAAATGGAAAGTCATTAGGCTCGGTACCTAAGTTTTTTTATTATTATTTAAATTAAGATACCATACTCAAGTATTGAACGGAACCCTCGCAACAGCAAGCAATTAGCATGTGTATCGGAGCGTTGTAGCGGAACGACGCGTGCGCACCGTCTGCGTTCTGCAGAGTGCGCCTACGATGACAGCGCGATAGTGTTGCCATACTGAGGCGGAGGATGTGTAAGGATAATTATGGCATGACCAGTACTTTGACTTGTAGAGCGGAGTAATGATCCTGGTTATTGTGTGATAGATGAATCCGAACCTGAGAAGCATAACACTGCAAGTCCACTTATGATAACGCTAGCTTTTTCTTTCTAGACCTTCCTAGGCACCTGAAATATACTACCCTGTTTTTGTTCCATAATCCGTAAATAGCTAAAACGTAAATACTATGCCGTAGTCGGATAGGAAGGGTACCAAAAGGACCTACGATTCATTCAATGGATGACTATCATGTTAATGACTTTAACTTACAGCTAAAAACACCGGACTTTTTTCTTCAGATATCCTTGTCATGGACCATGACACAACGGGACAGAGAAAAGCTTGAGGCGTTCGAGATGTGGTGCTGGCGAAAGATGGAGGGAATAAGCTGGACAGAAAGAGTCACCAATTAGGAATTATTGGAAAGGGTAAAGGAGAAGAGACATATAATTCATACAATAGAAACTCGAAGAGGGAAAATGATAGGTAATTTGATACGACACGACGATCTAATACAAACGATAATGGAGGGAAAAATTTAAGGAAGGAGAGGAAGAGGAAGGCCGAGGATTAGCTATTTGGACCAGATCAAGAAAAAGGCAGACGTCGGGTCGTATCGGGAAGTCAAAGAACTGGCGTTAAGTAGAACGGCCTGGAGAGAACTGCACCGACAAGAGTGAAACTTTTAAATAATAATAATAATAATCCTTGTCCAAGACCTACCTATTTGTTATATACTTTTTTCAAATTCATTCAGAAAGGCTACTCCGATGCTCGAAATTCGACCGTCAAATACAATATAGTCCCGCTCACCCAAATATAATTTAACAGGATATCGAGAGAGACGGCACTGTACGATTGTCGAATTTCAAACATTGGAGTAGTCCTTTAGGCATCATACTCAGAAAACAACATACTGGCTGAAGTAGTTTTATCGTGTACCGTTCTGTTGAATGAGTCGATGATAGTTATGCGATAGTGAAACAATGGAGTTGCTTGAGCAACGTTCAGGTGCCGTATGGTGTTTTGTTACCTTATAAACACACCCCGAGGTTTTTAGAGCACAGATGATAATGTCTACAGTCGGCCTAGTGTCAAATCATTCGTGCACCGAAAACTCCGTTACCATAGTCAGGTATAAAACTACCTACCCTTTTAATAAGCACAAAGTACTAAAAACAAAGGCAGTTTAAAGTTTTGATTTATTCGGAATATTTAGAACGAAGTGATACTTATTTGATTTGATTGGTCTTAATCATATGAGCAATGATTGCGTAAAAAAGGACAGTCGGCAATAAAGTAAGTGCTTTGGTGTTTATACTGTTATACTTACATAATATTGGAATAAATAAAATAAAAATAAAATAAAAATAAAAGCATTGTAAGAAAACTTATTTAAAGGTTACCCCTATGTACATAGAATAGATAAGGAAAGCCGATATTATCTCTATATATTAAGTATACATCTACTTGTAGGTGCACTTACCGATTCGTTGCAATCGATGTTTGCAATATCGTGCAACGTTTAACCCTCGACATGCAACGTCAGTCTATGTTTTGTTATCATAATCCAAGAAATGTTTAACCATTTCAACTGCTTTATAGATTCAATTAAATGCGTCATATTATGAGAAGAAATTAAATTCATTGTGCTTCAGATGCTTTTTTTTGCTTTTATCCCTTGATGAAAAGAGAGGGGTGTTATAAGTTTAACATATGTATCTGTGTGTCTGTTTGTGGCATCATAGCTCCCAAACGGATGGACCAATTTGAGTGCAGTTTTTTTGTCTGTTGAGATGGTTCTCAGCTTTGTTTGATGGAAATAGGAGCAGGAGTGTCCAAGATATTCAGTTTCAATTGGAACAAGTGACGAGATCTCAGCCAATGTTAAAGCTAAAAATTCCACGTTTTTTGTTCCACGTAGTTATGTTCAGTTTTTTTATCACTCATTGAATGAAGGGCTTATGATGACCACCTATTTGTGTTAGGGGTATTTTTTTTTAATTTAGGTGAGTAGAGCCTTGGTTTGTTACCAAGTGAGTGAGACAAGGTGGGTGAATTACAATTAATACCCTCTGATGTTGCTGGTGTCCATGGGTGACGGTAATAGCTTACCATCGCTCGATAACTACTCGTTTGCCTTCTAACTTTATCATAATAAAAGAAGGACATATAAGAATTATCTGAAAGCGTTTCGATCGTCTGGAGGAGCCAGCTCATAGGAAAATGTGAAAAGAGAATAGGCTTTGCCAAGTAACAGATTTTCGTGACATAGGCTGAAAAAGAATACCTTCAAGGAACTTAAGAAACTGAATCGAAATTAGTGTATCCTCAAACCGCATATACCGCACATGTTGTATTAAAAAACTTATTATGATCAAGATTTCTTGATTTAAAGAATAGCACGCGCCATATTGTATTCACAACAGCTCGGGGTAATTAACCTGATACGCCTTTCTACCCGTCTTCCAACCAGTTCCATATCAAGCACGCGACCAAACGTATAAAACTACCAAGTTTTAACCAACTTCTAAAAACTCTCATTACTGTCACATAAAGTTTATAACTGCCTGTTTTGTGGTGCAGATGAAATGGTCAAGTTTACGCCCTAGTGCGTCCAAGACGTAGGTATAAAGGTCTTTTTGTAGCCGGCAGGAACCGCGCTCTCGTACACATGGGCACGTCCACATGTCTCGTGGCCACGGGCCGTGGCGGTGGTATATTAATGGTTGCTGATATTATTACCTCCCCTAAATGGATAATTATGGAACGTCCGGCCAGTTTGCATCTATGCGAACTACTTATAGTGATACAGCTTACGCAGTGTACACTAAAACATTGGACGGCATAATTACTGTCCAATCTGTTGGAGTAACCTACAAGTTTTTTTAGGTTATGTGTTTCAATTGGTGGGTTTGAATGGCGTCTGTGCAAGATTTTCCCATAATAATTCTACTTTCTTCTACACAAAAGATGATAAAGGTAATGTTTTAATCATTGAAATCGGTATACTGTATTTTGATAGGACGTAAAGTTCAAATTAGGAGTCGTAACGTATGTTTGAATAGAATTGTTGATTCTATTTTTTGCGGAAATACCACGGCGGCGCTGCAAGTATAGGACGTGTAGCGCTCTCTCTCTCTCTTTCTCTCTCTCTCCCTCTCTCTCTCTCTCTCTCTCTCTTACGTGTTTCACTGGCGCTAATTAAGCTACATATATCCAATTTAAAATATCCACTACCCAATGTCGCTTAACGCAGCACGAACAGCAAAACTTCATTGTAATTATATTGTTGGGATATCACAAAGCCTTATCGAATCGAGGCCGATAGGACCAAGGTTTTGGAAAATATGTGATTAGTTCTCCTATTATATTATCCAGGCTTTTTATTGTGTCGGCTTTGCTATAACTTAAATTAAAGCTATCTTAAGCTCTCCAACAAATAACTCATTGCAAAACACTCGTCGATGAAACAAATTACAGCCCACCGCCACCCCAATAATTAAAATACCCATTAACTTCCCGGCCGCCACAGAAACTCAATTTCATCAACAACCAGTATAATGTCAAAAGGGAAAAAACCAAAAGATATCCTCTGAATTGATAGGAAACCACGAAACAATATTCGAAGGAATTCCTACGACGATAATATGATATTTCCGGGTGAGAAAGCACCTAATGCGCCCGGTGAATTGCCTTCCTTTTCTTGCCGGTTTATATTCCGGACAAAATTGTACACAACCTCTTTTTCATAACGTCGGATTTGAGGACTATTTTTCGCCGATTTATTTTTTCTTTCCATTTGTCTATGAGTTATTTTAAACATTTCAAAGGCATAATAAAATAATGGTAAAGATAGTCTGAATAATAACTAAATAAGTACGATAACTAAATCGAATATGACCAAATGAAGTTGGTCCGCGGCAGGGCGGCACCGTCGTCAAAGCCCAGCAGTTGAGCTGCAGGGTTGAATCGGTGGTGTGTTCCGCGGATACACATGCTGGTATTGCTGGTTGCACATATGTACCTACATGACAAGTGTGCTAATTCTTACCCTAAGCCAGCCTAGTGAGGTAATACCACTGCTCATTTTTCGATACAAATCGAAGTTTCGTTCTCGTCCAAATTAATGAGAAGGTGTACGTTCTGCGTCGGACTGTTTCGATTTTTGCGATTTTTATAAAAAAAAATGTATATAGGCGTCTATTTTGCGCCAAAATTCCCCCGCAAACGGACGCCTAGTACACACATTCTATAATAATTTTCGCAAAAAAGGAAACGGGTCGACACAGATTATACTATTACTATTCAATTTTGTTACGATTAATTAAGTTTTGGAGGAGGAAACAGTCGAGAACTCGAATTGTATACCGGCCATGTTATGACACAGAATACTTAATAGTACTACATAGTTTGGGCCTCATTTTTGTATCCTACGCCATAGTTACCAGGTGCGAACTTAACGTAAACTAATAGGTAGTATGGGACAATGAGCGATATGTCCGCTGTTAATGGTCAATTCTAGCAGTCTGCGATGGCTTCGCCCATGTGCTGTATGAATGTCGACATTAGTGGTACAAATACGCCATCTACGGACGTTACAGGAGGACTGAAGGTGGTATGTAGAATTTTGCAGGCTGTAGAATATTTACTTATTAAGTAAAGAATGGTTCTGTAGCTCCCTTTGTGTTATCTCGCTAGTTTAAATAGTATGTTAACGAGATAACTTTGTAGTCCAGTTGCTCTCATAACAAGGAAGGCTAAATGGGGTTTGTACGCGAATGTATTACTTAACTAGTTATGTGAGGTAATGATTATCTCCGGCCAATTATTCTATTCCCATTTCCATGTAGAGTATTTAGGTTGGATGAGCTTTACAGATTTTTACGTGTTTTTGTTATTAAGACTGCGCCGAGCGTTAAGCGACTGAACCATAGAGCGCGGGGAATGCGTATTTAAATAGATCGGCGCGCGGCCGCCATAGTAAAAATGTATGGAGAATTAAAAGCACTTTTTGATAAATCTGAACCTTTAATACCAAACACTAATTGAAATATTTGATGCGGACAAATTGTAATGTAAATATTCATCTTTTTTTTACTGAAAATCAGAATAGATTTCCATTGTTAAAGTATAAAAAAACACTTACCGCCTGCTTACGATATTGCAATTTTCGTCCAACTTTACTTAGTTTTCTAGGGTAAAATATTTATAATCTTATAATTTTTCCACGGAGAAGTTGTTAACACATTCTTTGAAGTGCTAAATATATAGTTTAGAAATGGATTAAACAACTAGTGTTGACGTTGTTCTACTTAACGGCAACTGCCTATTTTTCACATTTCGCTCGGCGCAGCCTTAAAAAGAAATGAGCAAAATAGAATTTTATTAAGTCTGTGCACTGCGTCTTTGTGGCATCTCGCCTACTCGGATATGATTGATACGATCCACGGATGGTTCTCAGATCCCTTTTACTCGACTAAGTACAGGAAAAAAATATATGACAGACCATCAAGCACACAAACAGCATCGGGCGAAGTTCCTTTTTACCATTTTTGTACGGAATCTTAAAAACAGCATCAACGTTTTTACTATATTTCTTTACATAGGTATAAATTGGTTATTCCAATTTTGCACTTCATTTGCATACATTTTTTTTTTCCTCGTGTCTGAGGATCGTGGTTAGCTACAGGGATCTGGCGAGGATGATCTGCCTCCACCGGTGTCTGTCCAGCGCATCACTTACAACCGAGTAGAACTTAGAGGTTGATGAGTTTACTTGATCGGCCTTCATCTGGGTCCTCATTTTGCATACAATACCATACAAATTAGGTGCAAATATAACTCCACTTTCCAGCCCGTTCCCCTTCTGAACCTAATAACGCACCGAGCGTTGCACCGACGCCCGCGCAGCGGCGCGTGACCCGCCCCTGCTGTTTTGCCATGCTGCACTAAGAGGGCGTATCTTACTATGAAATCCATATAAAGATACGACGTTTTTGCCGTAACACGGTAGTATTATCGTCCTGCAGGTGATAATAATGTAACTGTTGAACTTTTTTATAGTGAATTCCATTGTATTATTGTTCGTGGAATTTTGACGCCGGGAATAGAAATGAGTGGTTTATTTTTTTATTATTTTTGAGTTTGTTCAATGTTGCTGATGAAGAATTTTCGACATTTACTTACGTAATGAAATGAAATTTTATTTAAAATACCAATTTTGTCTTAAATTCCTTGTCACCCTACTAATCTGTATCTGTAAGCTTACAACCTTTTTAATAATTTAATGGCAATGACAATTGATGACTTGTCATTGTCATTGTCATTACCTATACAAAGTCGTAGGAAATTTCGTAAAATTTCCCGCCAAAGCGATGACAATTGACGTAGGTATCGTACTTTAATAAATTTATGTAGGATGACCGTGTATCTAGTGGTTGTTAATTTTAATTATGTTTCAACATAAATAATACCTCAATGGTTTCAACCTTTAAATAAAATAAACAGTGAGGTAATTGCATGAGACCTCGCCTATTAGGTTTAATTTTAGCTGGATATTAATATTTTTCTACTCCTGATCACCGATTAAAAATCATCGTGTATATTATATGTTAATTTATATAATTAATATTACGTCTCTGTTAGTTAGTATTTTCACGAGTAATTTTTATATTCACAAGTTTAAACAAGTGTTGTCAACGTGGAAATATCATTTACCTTGTTGGCGACTGCGAAAATAGTCCGACTACTTTTTCAATTACATAACGACAAAACAAACCCTCGCATAGAATTAAGGCATCTTTTCTAACCAACAAAGGAAAAGAAGACGTTGAAAAAGTTGAGTGGAAATGCAGAACAGTCTCGTGGGAATAGTAACTACTTCAAAACGAGGCATCTAATGCCACGTCACGGTGACTGCCTCAGATAACCTCCGTGCAATATGTCTTTACTGGCTTTTTATGTGTAACTATAGTGCATATAAATAAGTAATAGTGGGTTAAGAACGAGTATAGGAGTTGAGAGTGGAAACTTGAGAAATGGAGCGTAATGTATTGAAACCGAGAAAGGAAAGGATCAAATTTGCGTGGAGGCTGGACCAAGAATCAACAGAGATAAGAGAGTTATTAGATAGGTATTAAATATCAGTTTTATTACTTTACTTTGGACAGCAAGCTGAATTCCATTGCATATCTGAGATATTCATTGTTATAGTTAAGATGTGGCCGAAATCGGAACTAAAGAATGCGTACTTAATCACCGGTTGCTGCAGAAAGATTTATGTACCTAGTAATATTTCTTCCTTGCACATCTAAGTTTATGAATGAATTATATTGAAAACGTATTTAATGAATTGTTAATTTAAGGTGTAGGTACATTTTGACATACGTATGTCAAAATGTACCTACACGCGACGCGGGTAAGTAATTTTTTGTAATTAAAAACGTGAAAGTAATTTTAATTATCATAATTTTTGCTGTAATTTATCACCTAGTTTACTTTTGACGAAGCATTACCGCGGAAATACTTCAAATGTTTGGAAATCTTGTGTGCCTATTATAATTTTGTATTAATGTTATTACTATTGTATCAATTAATGTATGTATGTATGTAAACGCTTTATTGTACACAACAACTGGTTATAAATACATTGATAACAAATGAAATATGTACAAAGGCGAACTTATCCCTATTAGGGATCTCTTCCAGTTAACCTTTGAGCAATTGAAGGAATGGGTATGTAATAGCTATGTATTCAATGACGATCCAAAAGTGGTTCCAGTGAATCCCAATTGATTAAACAATTCTTAACTTATCTATGTTATCTTATCTCACCAGATCCACATACTCGTATATAGTGGTGCCAGTGTATTAATACAATGCTAAAATGATTTTAAATGGACGATATCGTAAGTGTAAGCTAGTAGTAATAATGGTATACCTTATACTACAAGGAACATTATGAGTGTAAGAATGTAATTATAGTAATTTTTCAGTTTTACACAAATTGAAAGAAAGAAAGAAAGAAGGAAATGCATTTATTTGTCACGTGCAATAAAACATAACATAAAAGGTGTGACAGAAATAAGAGAATAAAATAAAACAATAAGTAACTATTTTTATGGCTGTGCCACGAAAAGGTCCCACCTCAGCAAGATGCTAGCTCGAGAGCCAGCGCTGATCTTCCGGTGGGACCATAGGTGGCGCCACGGAGAGCTGCACGCACGAGCGCAAGGTGAAGTGAGAAATAACGAATAACAGGAGAATACATTCCGCCATTTGTATTTTCACTTTGATATTTTGTGCATTAAAATTTAAATAAATGAATAAATAACTATGTTATATGACGCTATATCTTACGTATGAACTTGTGTGATTTACACACCGTTCACCGATTTACATAACATTCAACTATCATCAAAACACCTCCCGACAAACTGAGAACCTCCTCCCACTTTTTTAATCTTTTATAAACCTAAAATTTTTCATTAACTTTCTTACGTATCTGAAGAAGCCAGAATTCCCAAAATTCCCTCATAAAAGTAAAAGCTACAATTATCATGTTAAGAGTATTCCCCACATAATTCTTCATCTTCACCTAATGAATATCTAAAAGGAATCTCCGATGTCAAAGTCGCGAAGAATAATTCAAAGTTGGAAAAGCGATCCTGAAAGTGACTCGACGGATGTTAATAAGTTAGTTCAGTCGCATGTCACTTTTGCTTCTGAATTTTTAAGGAGAGTGCTGGGGTAAGTTAAAAGTTTGCTACATTAGGGTTACCCTGAACTCGGGGAGTTTAAGAATATGTTTGACTGGCTCTCTGTGCACTTATTTTTGTTTTAGAATAAATTAAGTTTAAACTCCCACTGCGGCATACAAGTTGATCGTATGGGGCACCACGGTCTTTAAGAGCGCGTGCTGTCTATCCCGCCACGCCTGCCTCAACGACGTCTATCTCTCCCTCGTCAGTGCCAACGTCCCGGCCGTTAAACTCTGGTTTCCTAGGATAGCGGTGTCGTCATATAACCGTCACTTAGCAGCCATCTTCGTACTAGTACGAAGTATGGAGACGGACGCTATATGACGGCATCGCTATCTTAGGAAACCCGAGCTTTAGAACCACCCGGTTTCGCGTGTGACGATGGCAAGTGGCCCAACGGTATGAAATCTCGTGCCTTGATGCCTCGGACTACCCCTAAAGCAATAATCATTTATAGAGCACTACAATCAATAGCAAGACAAACATTATTGTATTTGCCATTGAGCTATGACCGTGTTACATACCAGATGAACTACTAGGGTTTTCAAAACACGTATATCATTCTTTTGATATACGCTGTTCGATCATTATACAGTCAAAAAGGTTCGAGTTCACAAAACTTATCTCCACATTAACATAACGCCCGACGCTTTCCACTCCGGTTTTTCACAACTTCACCATTCCGAATTTCATCCAGTTACATTATAAAAAGGCATATGTGTAGTAAACTTCGTTATATACATGTTACTTTCTGAATGAGGGGATAAAACGTATGAATATCCGATAAGAGGGGTGACAATCTCAAAAAGCAATAAAATATATCAATTTTGCGTAGGCCGCGCTAAATGAGATTGGTGGATGTGAATCGATAATTTGGCTGTATTGTGTGTGGTATTATCAACATTGAACTTTAAGAACGTTGCTTTTAACAACACTATTTCTGAAAGTTATTGGACAATTTAAAATAAAAGTATTGTTGACATCGAGTTGTACTGTCAATAAAAAAAACCGCGTCTTCGATGAAGTCTAATTACTTATATTGTTTTTTTTCCTTTCGGACAATATTTATGTAATATTTTCTTCCGTTTCCGCGACTGTCACACATTTCAATAAAACAATTAAAATTGGATTATATCGTGTATATTAATTATTTAAACTTCCCTGGCGTTTCGGCAACCAGTTACCGTTGTCGAAGGTTGGCTGAGAAAAACACATTTTTTCTCTATTAAAATTACATTTTGTTTAAACTTCCCATTTTATAAATATGAGTTTAAAATAATTAAAAATAAAGGTGTAATATTTTCTTCGGTTTCCGCGACTGTCACACATTTAAATAAAACAATTTAAACGGATTATATCGCGTATATTAATTATTTGAGCCTCCCTGACGTTTCAGTACCTTTACAGATACCGTTGTCAAAGGTTGACTGAGAAAAACACAATTTTTCTCTGTCAAAGTTACATTTGTGCAAACTACCCATTTTGTAAATATTAATTTAAAATAAAGGTGTTCATACATGCCAGATGGGCCTAATGTGTAAAGACAGTTACACATGTGCCAGAAGGGCATTTATTATTTATTTAAAATATCTACCAGCGGTTCACTAAAGGCTTACTGAGGAGAAAGAACCGCCAAAGAAAACTCCCAGATTGCCTTATTTATTACTATAAAATACTTTTAAACAAAAACTACATATACTACTTTTAACACTAATTTGTTTTACACCGTTCGAGGCCCAAGGCATCCAGTCTTGTGTCTTGCTTGATCCTTGATAAGATGTACAACAGGATCCCAAGCCGGTGGTAATGACAAACCATCTTCTCTATTGAAATTGGGATATTTTTTGATTTCAATAGCCTCGCGCAACATTCTGGGAAAATATCGTTTCTCTCTGGCAAGGATTGAAGTGTTATCAAACTTAATTGAATGGTTTGGTTTGTCCATGACATGCTCGCAGACTGCAGACCTGTTGCAACGACGGTGCTTGACATCGGCTACATGCTCCTTAACCCGTGTAGCTATACTACGTTTCGTTTGGCCAATGTATGACAGACCACACTCGCAGTCCAGCTTGTAAACACCAGCACTCTGCAGAGGGATGCTACACTTCACGGGCCTCAGGTATTGAGACATCTTCTTCATCGGCTTGAAATATGTTTTAATGGAAGCCCGTTTCAAGATGTTTCCAATCCTATCCGTGACCCCTTTCACATATGGCAGGACCGCAGGTTTACGCTCGACTGTAGGAGTCTTCACACGGGGTTTCTGGTTGAGGCGTGGTATCTTGAGCCCATTGGCCCAAAGCGCACGCTTGACATGCTGTAGTTCATCAGTCAAATGTTGGTCGTCACAGATTCCCTTGGCTCTCTGAAACAAAGATTTACCCACTGTAGCAAGTTGACTAGGATGGTGATGTGATTTGCCATTTAAATACCTATCAGTGTGAGTAGGCTTTCTATAAACAGTATGACCTACTGTATTATCAGACCTTCTCAACACACTGACATCTAAGAAGGCTAGTGAATTGCCATTTTCTAACTCCATTGTAAACTTTATTTTCTCATGAATGGAGTTTAAATGGTCTAGGAAAACTGAAACACTAGATTTAGGTAAAATAGTAAAGGTATCATCTACGTATCTTTTAAAGATCCTCGGCTTAACAGGTGACGATGAGAGTGCTTTCCCCTCGAAGTCCTCCATGAAGATATCGGCGACAACAGGAGATACTGGAGACCCCATAGCCACACCATCCACTTGCACGTAGAATTCACCGTTCCATAGCATATAGCCAGATGTAAGGCAGTGTTCTAATAATTCAGCATAATATTGAACAGAATATGGCAATGGAATATGCTGAATTATTAGAACACTGCCTTACATCTGGCTATATGCTATGGAACGGTGAATTCTACGTGCAAGTGGATGGTGTGGCTATGGGGTCTCCAGTATCTCCTGTTGTCGCCGATATCTTCATGGAGGACTTCGAGGGGAAAGCACTCTCATCGTCACCTGTTAAGCCGAGGATCTTTAAAAGATACGTAGATGATACCTTTACTATTTTACCTAAATCTAGTGTTTCAGTTTTCCTAGACCATTTAAACTCCATTCATGAGAAAATAAAGTTTACAATGGAGTTAGAAAATGGCAATTCACTAGCCTTCTTAGATGTCAGTGTGTTGAGAAGGTCTGATAATACAGTAGGTCATACTGTTTATAGAAAGCCTACTCACACTGATAGGTATTTAAATGGCAAATCACATCACCATCCTAGTCAACTTGCTACAGTGGGTAAATCTTTGTTTCAGAGAGCCAAGGGAATCTGTGACGACCAACATTTGACTGATGAACTACAGCATGTCAAGCGTGCGCTTTGGGCCAATGGGCTCAAGATACCACGCCTCAACCAGAAACCCCGTGTGAAGACTCCTACAGTCGAGCGTAAACCTGCGGTCCTGCCATATGTGAAAGGGGTCACGGATAGGATTGGAAACATCTTGAAACGGGCTTCCATTAAAACATATTTCAAGCCGATGAAGAAGATGTCTCAATACCTGAGGCCCGTGAAGTGTAGCATCCCTCTGCAGAGTGCTGGTGTTTACAAGCTGGACTGCGAGTGTGGTCTGTCATACATTGGCCAAACGAAACGTAGTATAGCTACACGGGTTAAGGAGCATGTAGCCGATGTCAAGCACCGTCGTTGCAACAGGTCTGCAGTCTGCGAGCATGTCATGGACAAACCAAACCATTCAATTAAGTTTGATAACACTTCAATCCTTGCCAGAGAGAAACGATATTTTCCCAGAATGTTGCGCGAGGCTATTGAAATCAAAAAATATCCCAATTTCAATAGAGAAGATGGTTTGTCATTACCACCGGCTTGGGATCCTGTTGTACATCTTATCAAGGATCAAGCAAGACACAAGACTGGATGCCTTGGGCCTCGAACGGTGTAAAACAAATTAGTGTTAAAAGT
The DNA here is from genome assembly GCA_905147355.2 of Apotomis turbidana. Classification (NCBI taxonomy): domain Eukaryota; kingdom Metazoa; phylum Arthropoda; class Insecta; order Lepidoptera; family Tortricidae; genus Apotomis; species Apotomis turbidana. The sequence goes on from LR990286.1 coordinate 25,488,073, forward strand.
AGTATATGTAGTTTTTGTTTAAAAGTATTTTATAGTAATAAATAAGGCAATCTGGGAGTTTTCTTTGGCGGTTCTTTCTCCTCAGTAAGCCTTTAGTGAACCGCTGGTAGATATTTTAAATAAATAATAAATGCCCTTCTGGCACATGTGTAACTGTCTTTACACATTAGGCCCATCTGGCATGTATGAACACCTTTATTTTAAATTAATATTTACAAAATGGGTAGTTTGCACAAATGTAACTTTGACAGAGAAAAATTGTGTTTTTCTCAGTCAACCTTTGACAACGGTATCTGTAAAGGTACTGAAACGTCAGGGAGGCTCAAATAATTAATATACGCGATATAATCCGTTTAAATTGTTTTATTTAAATAAAGGTGTACATATATACATACCAGATATGTAAAGTAATGTGTAAAGACCAGAAGGGTATTAGTTACTTTATTTAGAGATGTCAGGGGGACTCAAGTGATTAATACACGCGATATAATCCGTTAAAATTATTTTATTTAAATATTCATGTGAGTTACAGGGGGCAAAAATCGATCGAATCGAATGGAATACAATACATAATGGTAGATATATCCGTGCATTCGGCCAAGGAGAACCCTCGTTCTCTCGCTAATTGTACATAACAGAGACAAGCTCCGCAGACAAAGCCACGACCGAATGCTAGTATGAAGTAAGGCGATTAACTGCGATAATACCGTTGCGTTGTTAAATGTAGCAAGCATGTGCATTCGGTATGTGTGCTCACGCGGAACCGACTCAAGGATGCCGCGTCACGCAAGATCCGTTGATTGTGTGTCAGTTTATTAATACAGCACAATAAGTTAAATCCACAACGCAGTTAAGCGAGTTTTTTCACTAGTGTGGTATCAACACTTCCTCAGATACTCTACACTTCTACAGTAAGAAGAGTTGCTAGCGAAAACAATGTTACCCCGTTTATTAGATATCAGTAATTTTCGCAATTACCTGACATTCGGAATTACCCGAGTACACTTACATATTTTTTGCATTATTTAGCTAAACAGATTTTTTTACTATTTTTAACGGCTCCGACGTTTGAACCTGGGTTTCTTTTTATTTTGTGAGTCTAAGGGTTAAAACGTAGGTTTTGATGAGCCAAAAGGCAATTGACTTGATCTCGATATACATTATTGGTACCATCTTAAGTTGGATGCTGCCGTCACAGGCGCTTAATGGGAATGTGAAACTTTTAGTCTAATTTAGAGCACTCTTAAATATACACATATATATATATATCTCCACCTACATTAAATCTCTTAATTTACGCCAATTTAAATCTCAATTATATTTATATTAAGTAGAAAAAAAAACTGTTAAAGACTTTTTAAATGAATGTTAACGAAAATGTTGTGATATTAAAATAAGTATACTTTTTATGTTAACAACATAGCTATTTATGTGGATAGAGTTCATAAGATAAATACACTAACACCTACTCACCTATGTTTAATTAAATAAATGTTCTCTCTCTCTTTCTCTCTCTATCTCTCTTCTCTCTCTCTCTTCTCTCTCCCTTCATAAATTGGAATAAATTATCATGTTTAAAATAGCAATCATCCCAATATATATATATATATATATAAAACTCAAAGGTGACTGACTGACTGACATAGTGATCTATCAACACACAGCCCAAACCACTGGACGGATAGGGCTGAAATTTGGCATGCAGGTAGATGTTATGACGTAGGCATCCGCTAAGAAAGGATTTTTCAAAACTCACCCCTTAAAGGGGTGAAATGGGGTTCCAAAGTTTGTATGGGGAAACAAGATTAGTTAGACTATTTTATTCGAAACTTCACAGGAGTATTTCTAACAATAAATGAGTAAACACGTGTCTCAGGTTTTTTGAAAATTCAACCCCTAAAAGGGAGAAATCTGGTGACAAAGTCTGAAAATCAGCATGGGTATTGTTTTTATAGTTTATCGGATCGCTGATTACGAAAACCACAACGCGTAGCGGACGTGAGTTACCATCTCCCCTGTTGGGGTGAAATGGGGTTGAAATCTCTAAATACTAAACCGCTGGTTCTAGAGAGTTCAAATTTGGCACGTAGGTTCCTTATAAGGTGTAGGGGTGCACTAAGAAAGGATTTTTAAAACTCACCCCCTCAAGGGGTGAAATGGGGTTCCAAAGTTTGTATGGGGAAACAAGATTAATTAGACTATTTTATTCAAATCTTCACAGGAGTATTTCTAACGATAAATGAGTAAACACGTGTTTCAGGATTTTTTTTTAATTCAACCCCTAAAAGGGAGAAATGTGGTGACAAAGTGAAAATACATTGGTAATGCTTTTATGGTTTATCGGGTCGCTGATTACGTAAACCGCAACGATTTTAAAATCCAACGTGGCGGACGTGAATTAACATCTTCACTGTTAGGGTGAAATGGGGTTGAAATGTCTAAATACTATACCGCTGGTTCTAGAGAGTCCATATTTGGAACCTACGTGTCCTTATAAAGTCTATGGGTGCAATAAAAGAAGCCTTTGTCAAAAGTCACCCCCCAAAGGGGTGAAATGGGGGTCGTAAGTTTGTATGGGGAAAAAGATTAGTTAGACTATTTTATTGAAAACTTCCAAGGAGTATTTCTAACGATAAATGAGTAAGCACGTGTTTCATGCTTTTTGAGATTTCAACCCCTAAAGGAGGAGAATATGGTGAAAAAGTCTGAAAATCAACAAGGGTAATGTTTCTATGGTTTATCGGGTCGCTGATTACCAAAACAACAGCGATTTAAAAAACAAACGTAGCGTAGTGGACGTGAAATACCGTCTCGCCTGTTGGGGTGCGATGGGGTTGAAATTACTAAATATGAGTATGGGTTTAATTTTTATGGTTTCCTGGGACGTTAATTACGAAAATGCCACCGATTTTTGAAATTTTATATTGTGGACATGAAAATTCTTGAAAGCATTTGCGCCAAATTGCAATTTAATCGGTCCAGTAGTTTTGCAGCAAATCGGTTGTAACAGACGGACTGACAGACAGCTACACGTGATTCTATAAGGGGGTTCTATTTTTGCTTTTGAGGTATGGATAGAGACCCGCGTTATCCTAAAAGATTAAAAAAATAGTATTTGTTGGCATCTCGATCGTCGTCAATCGGTACCTAGGCGGGCGGCGCGTTGGGACGGGAGGAGTAATGATCGGGTAACTTCCTGCATCCGTAATAAATACATTCAAGTTTTTCAATAATTATGTTAAGTCATTTCAGAATTCTGAATTACGTTTATCTGGCTCAGACGTAACTTAGAACATGGCTTAGAATCATTAAACCAATCTCGAATATCCCAAGTCGATAAGCGGAGGCTCGGGACATTATAAAAGCTTTATACAAATAAAATGCACACATAACCCGGTGTCTTAGCTTCACTTCGAGTTAGGAATTTTGAAGTGAACTTTATTTGGATACAGTAAAAGCTGAGATCGCTTGATTTGAGTGCTTGAGTTTTCGGTTTGATTTGTTAAAGTGGAGTTGTGATAACATAAAAAGTATTTTCCAGTAATATTAGAAAAACGAAAGTCTTGTGTATGTTTGTTACTTCTTCACGCTAAAACGGCTGGACGGATATGCATGAGGGAAATGCAGATTACAGATTATACCCTAACTTAACAAATAGCCTACTTTTAAACCTGAAAAAAGAGCATTGTTCCCGTAGGATGATTGTATATTATATAGGCACGCGAGCGAAGCCGCGGGTTAGTGCTAGTTTTTCGATAAAACTAAACAGCAGTGTTTTCATCATCTTGAAATCTAGAACTCAGATAATCTAGAAACTCTTCTATTATATAAGTAATGTCATTCGTTTTCTTTTTCATTTAACAAGATGCCATATTTACCCATACAGATCAGATTTATTTGCAAGATAAAGATCCGTTTACAATAGATCACGCGAACGTTCCCTCCAGTCAGGCAGTGGAGCACAAAATGCGTTCGCTGCTCGTTGGACTGTGCTAACTGACTACATATCGCACGAAACAGTGCGTTGCGGTGCGTTTTTTGACGCTCGTTAACATTCCACGTTTATTTAGGAGAACCAACAGCTAATACACTAAACATAGAAACTTAAATAGAATCATAGAGCCAATTACAGGAACTCACAAATAGTTTTTGCACATGAAACATGCACTTAAGTAACAACGCACATCGATGTACTGACGCGCACTTGCAGCAAATATTTATGTAAAAACTATCAACATTCATTAAACTATAAACTTAAACTTTTAAACCTTAACTTCTATAGCCTTATTGGGCAGACAACCCTTAGTAAGTTAGTAATTGAAGGGTAGTGCTTGAGGCGAGGAAGCTGTGGGACTTCACTACATGCATAGTATTAAACAAAGTCGCTTCCTGCTATCTGTCTGTCCCTATGTATGCTTAGATCTTAAAACTACGCAACTGATTTTGACGTGGTTTCTTTTAATAGATAGAGTGATTCAAGAGGAAGGTAGGTATATATGTATAATACATGCAATAATATAGCATTGCACCCTTGCGAAGCCAGGGCGGGTCGGTAATTGAAAATAAACGATAAATTTCTCTTGTCAGGTTTGCAGTAGGATTTGACGATAGCATAAGTATCTAGCCGATAAGAGTCTGAGGCTGAAAAACAGGCGACGACATGTTTCTTGTTGCCTTGGGCTGGGTTTCATTCTTCCTACCAAGGAAGGTATGTGATCTTAGTCCACTTATATAATGATCGTGATCAGGGTTGAGCGACAGATGACCCGCAAAACAGGCACATGCAATCGTGCCACTAAAACAATAGTCCATGACATCAGCACTTTAAAACGCGACATCTTTTCTCCTTCAACAAAACTTTGTATACTTTTCTATTTACATTTTATGTTATAAGACCGATTATTAAGATTGCTGGTCTAAAAGTCTAGCTAGCACATATAGCCATGTATTCTTTAAATTATCTAAATTTTTTGTTCCAAAATTTTAGCGATTTTTTCGCTCAGTGGACTTTCTGCAAGTTGACGTTTGTCGAGCATCTGTCGCGACTTGTGTTCTGCACGAGACGCCGATATTAATGTTCGGCTGCATTAATGTTGCCTTTATTGATTTATTTGCTTTGATGCTTTTGTTTTTGTCGTTTGTTCTCATATATTAGAGGATCATTTGTTTCTTGAGTCATTTGTTATTGCTCTATGGATACTTATTTTCGGCCAAATCGTTCTGATTAGGCTACTGGAACCGGTTAGTTGTTAAGACGCGTACCAAGTAAGCATTTTTGGTCCTCATGTTTATTTGATTTACCGTTAACAGGAATTAACATAACAATTTTTTTTTTATATTGAACGAATGTGAAGCATAAAAATGTTAAATGTTCATATCAGTTTTATAAGAATTATTTTTGAAGTTGAGTTAAGAACTGAACGATTTAATGCTAAGAATCACAAAAAAACTATTTTTCAGAAATTTTAACGGCACAATTAGCTTCACGGGATCTTGGACGTTGCCATCAAGTCATACAATTCAAATTACTTTATAGCGCAGAAACAATAGAGAAATCAATAAATTCTTGGACCTTATCGTAAAGAACTAGGGTTTGGATTTAAAAATCTAGAAGGAAAGTTTCTGAAAAATAGTTTTTAGATTTATAGCTTTAAAAACACTTCCAGGCCATTCAGCTGTTGATTATACGGGACAGGTGCTAACTGGATGATATTGCGTTTTCTGCTCGGGTTTTAAAATGAAAGGAGAATATACTTTTATCTACTAAACAACAGCAAGAGAATTTTTATGAAGATACATTAAGCTGGGGCTAAATTTAAAGTAACTAATGATACATAGTGCCGAGATATATTACTCCAGTGAAGTGGTCTATTTACGAATAAACATATAACATGTCCATCATTTAAAATATATGAGGTTAGATTCTATTTACAGCGTTCAATTTTGCAATTGTTGGATTTGTTTTATAGGTGTCCGCAACTACGACCGCGTATTTTTTCTTTGTCTTAGTCGGGTAAATACTATCATATATGTTTGTTCCGTCGGTTCGGTATTTTTAGAATAATTACATGTAGATCTAGACTAAATAAGGGTTTGGAATCGACAACATACATGCATAATAGTCTAATTATCGCATATTTAGATTTAAAACATGTAAAATAATGACACTATAATGACATTAATGACACATGTGATGGGTGCGTTCAGAAAGTAACACTTAAAATGTTGTTAGGGAAATTGTGAATGGATATGATACCAATAAATATTCTACCGAGAAAAAGACGTTGTCACGTAAAATCTTCCTTCGCCCGTAAAACCGACTTTACAGGCAACCATTTTTTTTTATTAATGACTCCTCTCTTTAAGTAGAAAACTGTTTTTAATAACATTTTAGAATATATAAAAGACTTCAGTTGCAAATACGTGCGATCGTACAACGGTACGTAGATAGTAATGTTAGGTACATTTACCGTACCTTTAAACTCGAGAAAAATGAAATTGAAACAAAAATATGAAAAGAACAATAAAGCATTCATGAAGCGTATCCTCATTTCAACTCGAGACAAAGAACGCAGTAAATGCATGCGCTTTGTTGTATTTGTACAAGAGTACACCACTCGAGTAGGTACAAGTTACAACACTCGAGCAAACAGCTGCGCTGTGGACTTGCATACTTCATATATGATATACACACAGTTCCGGTTCTTGTAACTTTTTAAGTGTAACTCATTTTCGTTTTATTTCTTGTAATATATTTTGTAGTGGACCTTATAAGTTTATTTAAAATTGGCTGAAATTTGTTATTTTTTATGTTTTCATCCACAATATTTACGCCATTTTAAAAAACTGATTTGACAAAAAAAAAGATAATTGGCTGAGAAATTCAACCTGTAGGGAAAAATAGCCGGAAATCTGCACAACTGGACCGGGGACCAAGTCCTTTCCTAACATTGTTACCACAATAATTCTTGAGCGATGTGCGCTATTATATATATGTTTTCTAAACATCATTTTGTTAATGTCGCTATTGCAAAAAAATAATGGGTTCCAAGTATTTGTTCCAAGTACTGTGTTCGAAATTAGACATATTAGTCATATTCAGGTATCGTAAAATACAAGAAAAATCTGTTGAAATGACGAACAAACAGTGACAGAATTTTAATCGCATTTTACGAACCCTGGTCAAATTACCACTGTGTCCTGTGTCCAGTTTAGTAATGTGGTTCAAATCAAAAATTGGCATGTATCTCTCAAGTAGTATAAAGCCAATGTCATTTAAATTAAGCCGCTTGTTACACAATAAAAAGGGCCCGAGAAAAACCCGTCAATTTATAAACGCTTGTCGAAAATTCGGACATAATTAAGACACTATATAATTTGATTGGTTGTTCCCATAGAATTGACTCACCTGCTAAACAATGAATAAACGTAATAGGTAACTCTATTTCTTCACTTTTTAGCCCAATTTTCTAAATCATAAGTATAGTTCTGCGTGGGGTAATTACTAAGAGATATTACAACGACATTGAAAGTGAGAATTGGTAATGAACTAATTTCCTAACGATACCAGTTTGAAATCTATTTAAAAAAGTAAGTCCTTCGAACCGGATTAAACGTAAAACTTATCTACATGATTGAATGCATGTACTTTAAGCTGCAAAATTCAATGTACTATGAGCATGAATAATTATGAGTATGACAAATAAATAAATAAATAAATAAATATTAAGGGACAATCTTACACAAATCGACCTAGTCCCAAACTAAGCAAAGCTTGTACTATGGGTACTAGACGACGATATACATAATATATAAATACATATATAGATAACATCCATGACCCAAGAACAAATATTTTGCACAAATATTTGCCCCGGCCGGGATTCGAACCCGGGACCGCCGACTCAGTAGGCAGGTGTCTACCACCCGAGCCAAACGCGTCGTCAAAGACACAAGAGCCCATAGTAGGTACAAAGCTGAACAGCTGATATGAATAGCAACTATTTCGAATGCATTGGTGGTGTTACCACTCTGTATTGATTTTTTACATCATATTTATTATTTATACTTAGCTACTTAACCCTTAAATGCATGATGATGGACATTTACACGTTCCTGAAATAACACAAGTCAATATCTGAATATTGTCAATAAAGACTTTGTCAAGATTGTCCCGAAATCTTAAATAATTTGCATACTAACAAAAACGTTGGCATCACACGTGTAATACTAGCGCACTTGACTATCAAATTGAAAATTTAAAATATATATAAAAACAACAATGCACATTCGAAATACGATATAATTGAATCGGAAAAGCATGCTGCGTGCATTCTGTCAAGGAAAATTTGTAGTATGGCTGGTATGGCAACAGTAGTTCACATTTTGACCACCGGAAGAAATTACTTTGAATTGTTCATAACCATCGATTACATGTCGTCAAACTGTCACACTAATAGTGACAAGTGAACTTTACTGTCACACGTCAGGCCTTTGTGTTTACGTCCCATTCAATAATGTAAAATAGGATTAGGGCAGGTAGCTTCTTTTACATGAATTGTCAGGATAATCTATGATGATTGCACCAATTTCTATTATAAAAATCTAAAAGTCTACTATTATAAAAATCAAAAAAAAAAATAGGAATAACAAACAACCATACAATATATTACAATAAAATTTATATTCGATTTAGCTGCGCCACGCGGTGTTACCTGCTCATCCCACGGGAACACAATTTTTTTTCGGGATAAAAGTAGCCTGTTTTAATCCAGGTACCTCCATACCAAAATTTATCAAAATTGGTTGGTCGTTTGAGCGGGAAGAAGTAACAAACATAAACAAAAACACACTCTCAAACTTTCGTCCTTATAATATTAGTGTAATATGCATGGCCAACAATATTATCCACTGGTAGCTTTAAATAAATTGAGATTAAAATGAGTTAAGGTTGCCAAAAGTGGAACAGTTGTACAAAATTCTATTGAAAACGAATGGTCTATGTAAATTAAAGGGTTCATTACTTCAAGCACCATCTGTTGATAAAAATCTCTAGGTCCAGATTTTAACCAATTTTTGTGCAGGGATAGTTGGACATCCAAAGATGGTCCCAGGTCACTTTTTATCCGACTATGGTTTAGAAAAAAAAATGCAGCCGATGTTGGTGCCTTTTAGTATATTGTACCATACACGATTAAGTCCCATTAAACCAATACTCAATACAAACTTTTTTATAACTAAAACCAACTAGGGCCGCAACAAAATCCAATTTGAACAATAAACTAACAACTAAAATTTGCGAATTGTAAAGCTAAAGTTTTATATTAAAAAGCGTGTTCCGCAACTCTAGAACACGATTTAACTTATACTCTCTGAGGGTCGCAAAGAAAATTTCTACCTCTCTACCCTCTTTAAATTGTAGTATTACTTCCATACCAGCTATATTATTTTTTATAGAACTTGTCTATTAAATATCTGGTTTGCGATCTTTTGTTCTGTGAAAACAATTACTCGTCAATAACATATCGAACTGCTAATCTATTGTTAACACTAATATTCACTTTTTTTCAATAAGTAACCGACTTCAACGTGAAGAAATAGGAGGCATTTCCAAGTACTTCACAAAGTACAAAATTGCTATTGTTATGACTATATCAAAATATCAAACGATAAGTAGATACTTTGATAACAAGACTGAAAAAAAAGATAAGATATTGGTATTTATTGGGTAATAAAAACATTGTTCGTTTGAAATGAAATTAAATCGTTTCAGTTAATTAACCACAAGTGTTTATAAGTCTGATTATGAATCTATCGACAAATCCCAAGAGGATACCGCTGTTGACAATAAAGCCGAAAGAAACTGTACAGTCATCATTTTTTGTAAATGACACTTAAAACAAGTAATTACATTTAAATATAATATAAAAAATTGGCTAGGAGGTAAGAATACGAGATTTTATTAATATATACTTATAATTTAAAAAGCTGAATCGTCATTTTGAGGGTTTTATAGAAAATGTATATGGGAAATATTTAGTCCAGTTTTATAGAAAATGTCAACTTATATAAAACTGCGCAACTAGTTTGAACAACATTTAAATAAAACAATTTAAACGGATTATATCGCGTTTATTAATTATTTGAGCCTCCCTGACGTTTCAGTACCTTTACAGATACCGTTGTCAAAGGTTGACTGAGAAAAACACAATTTTTCTCTGTCAAAGTTTCATTTGTGCAAACTACCCATTTTGTAAATATTAATTTAAAATAAAGGTGTTCATACATGCCAGATGGGCCTAATGTGTAAAGACATTAGTTACACATGTGCCAGAAGGGCATTTATTATTTTATTTAAAATATCTACCAGCGGTTCACTAAAGGCTTACTGAGGAGAAAGAACCGCCAAAGAAAACTCCCAGATTGCCTTATTTATTACTATGAAATACTTTTAAACAAAAACTCTATATATATACTACTTTTAACACTAATTTGTTTACACCGTTCGAGGCCCAAGGTTTCCAGTCATGTGTCTTGTTTGATCCTTGATAAGATGTACAACAGGATCCCAAGCCGGTGGTAATGACAAACCATCTTCTCTATTGAAATTGGGATATTTTTTGATTTCAATAGCCTCGCGCAACATTCTGGGAAAACGTCGTTTCTCCCTGGCAAGGATTGAAGTGTTGTCAAACTTAATTGAATGGTTTGGTTTGTCCATGACATGCTCACAGACCGCAGACCTGTTGCAACGACGGTGCTTGACATCGGCTACATGCTCCTTAACCTGTGTAGCTATACTACGTTTCGTTTGGCCAATGTATGATAGACCACACTCGCAGTCCAGCTTGTAAACACCAGCACTCTGCAGAGGGATGCTGCACTTCACGGGCCTCAGGTATTGAGACATCTTCTTCATCGGCTTGAAATATGTTTTAATGGAAGCCCGTCTTAAGATGTTTCCAATCCTATCCGTGACCCCTTTCACATATGGCAGGACCGCAGGTTTACGCTCGACTGTAGGAGTCTTCACACGGGGTTTCTGGTTGAGGCGTGGTATCTTGAGCCCATTGGCCCAAAGCGCACGCGTGACATGCTGTAGTTCATCAGTCAAATGTTGGTCGTCACAGATTCCCTTGGCTGTCTGAAACAAAGATTTACGCACTGTAGCAAGTTGATTAGGATGGTGATGTGATTTGCCATTTAAATACCTATCAGTGTGAGTAGATTTCCTATACACAGTATGACCTATTGTATTATCAGACCTTCTCAACACACTGACATCTAAGAAAGCTAGTGAATTGCCATTTTCTAACTCCATTGTAAACTTTATTTTGGAGTTTAAATGGCCTAGGAAAACTGAAACACTAGATTTAGGTAAAATAGTAAAGGTATCATCTACGTATCTTTTAAAGATCCTCGGCTTGACAGGTGACGATGAGAGTGCTTTCTCCTCGAAGTCCTCCATGAAGATATCGGCGACAACAGGAGATACAAGAAACCCCATAGCCACACCATCCACTTTCACGTAGAATTCACCGTTCCATAGCATATTATAGCCAGATGTAAGGCAGTGTTCTAATAATTCAGCATATTCCATTGCCATATTCTGTTCACGTAGCCTCCTCCTCACAATATTGATGCAATCCTGTACTGGTAGGCATGTAAAGACCCCCCCGTGTGAAGACTCCTACAGTCGAGCGTAAACCTGCGGTCCTGCCATATGTGAAAGGGGTCACGGATAAGATTGGAAACATCTTGAGACGGGCTTCCATTAAAACATATTTCAAGCCGATGAAGAAGATGTCTCAATACCTGAGGCCCGTGAAGTGCAGCATCCCTCTGCAGAGTGCTGGTGTTTACAAGCTGGACTGCGAGTGTGGTCTATCATACATTGGCCAAACGAAACGTAGTATAGCTACACGGGTTAAGGAGTATGTAGCCGATGTCAAGCACCGTCGTTGCAACAGGTCTGCGGTCTGTGAGCATGTCATGAACAAACCAAACCATTCAATTAAGTTTGACAACACTTCAATCCTTGCCAGGGAGAAACGACGTTTTCCCAGAATGTTGCGCGAGGCTATTGAAATCAAAAAATATCCCAATTTCAATAGAGAAGATGGTTTGTCATTACCACCGGCTTAGGATCCTGTTGTACATCTTATCAAGGATCAAGCAAGACACAAGACTGGAAACCTTGGGCCTCGAACGGTGTAAAACAAATTAATGTTAAAAGTAGTATATATATAGAGTTTTTGTTTAAAAGTATTTCATAGTAATAAATAAGGCAATCTGGGAGTTTTCTTTGGCGGTTCTTTCTCCTCAGTAAGCCTTTAGTGAACCGCTGGTAGATATTTTAAATAAAATAATAAATGCCCTTCTGGCACATGTGTAACTGTCTTTACACATTAGGCCCATCTGGCATGTATGAACACACTTATTTTAAATTAATATTTACTAAATGGGTAGTTTGCACAAATGTAACTTTGACAGAGAAAAATTGTGTTTTTCTCAGTCAACCTTTGACAACGGTATCTGTAAAGGTACTGAAACGTCAGGGAGGCTCAAATAATTAATATACGCGATATAATCCGTTTAAATTGTTTTATTTAAATGTGTGACAGTCGCGGAAACCGAAGAAAATATTAGTTTGAACAAGTTTTAAATTTACTGGCGCGGTAAAAGTAGGTAACTATTATCGATTTTTAAATGGCTAGGTTAAGCTTAGTCCTGTTTAATAATATTATGACTAGGTTTAACAGATGGTAAACCAGTAGTACTGTAGTATGTACAAGGGAAAGTACCTTAAGTATCGTAGATAGGATGTTTTGCTGAAAGAAGACTTTGTTATTTTTAAAATTTTGTAATTCTGCATTTAAAGATTTTCTAAGAATTACTGTATATGTGGCGGAATATTGGCAAAAACAGACGCCTAGTACAAAAATTCTATAATAATTTGAGCAAAAGTAGAAACGGTCTGAGACAGAATATTTCCTTAACATTCTCAGTTCCTATAATTTCGTAAAGATTGGTTATATTTTGGGAGAGAAAGTACACGAGAACGAAACCTTGATTTGTATAGAAACACGAGCAGGTGTTTGCTGACACTTCGGTATAAGTTCGCCGAAACAACTATCGGGTCAAATTGGGTTCATCATATCAGCCGATAGACATCCACTGCTGGACAAAGGCCTCCCCCAAAGTTCTCCACGACGATCGGTCCTCATCCAATTTCTGCCCGCGATCCTAAACAAGCTTGCTTGTGTGCTGGCTTGTTGGAGGCCTTTCCACGCTGCATCTTCCTGTCCGCGAAGAAATGACAAGAATTTATCAAAACTAATTAATGCATATTCGTTGTAAACCCCCATTGCATTGCTTGTTCAGTTTATTTTATTTTATTTATCGGCAGAAAACTTTAGTACACTGCGCGTAATACAAAATGTGATATTCATACAAAACTACCAACTTAATTATTCTTGTGACTAGACAGCAAACCAACCCATCTACATACAATACTTCGAGGTTTCTACACAGTAGCACTAAACTCAACTGCAAAGGTAAATTGGTAAACAGTTCGTTGTACTCTCTTAGGGATAACTGTTGAAATAAAACTATTCCAATAACTTTTCATTTGTAACAAACTACTACAAGTTCATACAAGTTTCATTTCATTACCTTCTGTCCTCACAAGAATTCCCCTGTGGTACCCAGAATTCTGGCAATTTTATTATAAAAGAAAGCTGGTCAGACTTAAGTAACTAAAGTATGAACAATGGAGATGTTTTGAAACAGACTTTTCTTTTACATTGAAGCTACATAAACTACAAGGTCGAAGTTATTTCTTGAATAATTTTAGGGTTCCGTACCCCAAGGGTAAAAAGGGACTCTATTACTAAGATTCTACTGTCCGTCCGTGTGTCTGTCTGTCTTTCATTAGGCTATATCTCATGAACCGTGATAGCTAAAGAGTTTGAATTTTCACAGATGATGTATTTCTGTTGCCGCTATAACAACAAATACTAAAAACAGAACAATATAAATATTTAAGGGGGCTACCATACAACAAACATGATCGGTTGCGTTAACTTTGCACCTCATTTTGTATCCGGCGCCATACATACTAGGTGCAAACTTAACTTAACCCGGCCAGTTATTTTATTTGATGGTACGGAACCCTTCGTGCCCAAGTCCGACTCGCACTTGGCCGGTTTTTTTTATTTCATTAAAATAGGTTATTGTTAGACGAATTGGAAAACTTTATTTTTGTGTTGTAATCAACTTGAAACTAATTTCAGATAAATAAGATGACTTGGAAGTGAGTAGCCATGGTTCTACGAGATTTGTTAACGAACTCAGTTACTTGTTTTAAAACAGTTTTTCTTGACCAAATTATACATTTATGATATGATATGTGTTTTTCACCACAATTTTTTATATTAAACCATTGATACAAAAGATCTTAGCACAAAGAAAAATTGAAATGCGTAGGTAATCTGGTGGAAGAAACCGGGAATCGAATCCGGTACCTCTGGATTATCAGTCCTGCGTAATTTTTTCTTTGTGCTTTGATCTTTGAATCTATGGTTTGACAAAATTGTTTTTATTGTGGAATTTTGATTGTTATCTTATTAACTCTAAATCTCATTACTCTGAGGTAGATTTTTGTGTTTTGTTTTTTTTTATAATTAATTTGTTAAAAGTTCAAATCTGTATGGATTTGTAGTAAGTATATGAAGTACACGGAGACTTATAATGATACGTATATATCGTAGTAAACTACTATATAATAATGTATTTACACATAAGGTAACCTGTGCAAGTTAAAAAAGCCGTATAACTTCTGGATCGAAGAGCGAGGTGAGCTATTGTGCGCAAACGCACATTACATTTATATAGGTATTTACATGTTGTATAAGTACTTGGGATATTTTCGAGTACTAAGAATTTTCATTTGCTTGAAATTAAAAAAAAAAACTTACATTGTAAAACGATAGATAACTTCAGCAACCACCACATCCTTACGAATCAGTCCAAATGTCCCAACTGTGATCCAAATGTATATTCAATACAAACAACACAACACTACACACTTATCTACATTGATATGATAACAAAATCCGTTAAACAAAACAAGATCGCTTTTCAAAATCGAACGCTCTAAAAACCGTAACGATCAAAATTCAAATTTCGAAGCACAGCGTAATTTAGTAGCAAATTCAGAACCAAATGTTGCTTGTTCTAAAATGCACGTGGAATTAAAGTTAGAGTTTGAAGTTGGACGTGTGTGGGGGTCGAACCGGTGTAGGGGACTAACCGCCGAGCAACTGGCGTCCGGAGTCCGGCAGCTAGCCGACCATATCGGAAGCGTTCGCCGCATCGTGTAGTTATTGGTTAATTTATTCAGATAGTTTGAGCATAAGCAGTGCATTAAAGCAACTAGAACGTTGAAGAGGTAAAATACCGTGCTTGAGATTTTTATCCGACTGCGGAAAAACTGAAAGAGGGGTTATATTTTTGCACTCTCTGTACTTGTGCATGTTTGTGTTTACGTTTGTTCGATCGTAGAATCTACTCGTATGTTCCGTCGTAGCATCTAGTCGTAATGCTCATCCAATTTTAAATGAACGAGCTGCCAATCAGTTCGTTGTTGTGATAGAATAGAAATACAATCATGCTTTTCTGCTCACCAAAAACAGTACAGAAAATACACAATAAAATTACAATAACGGTAGACAGCGGTCTTATCGCTAAAGGTCGATTTCTTCCAAACAATCTGTGGGTAATAAAATCAATTAAAAAAAAAATATATAGAGTATTCTATTTTTTTCCTAGTGTGTATTTTCGACGAAAAAGTGGATTTAACGGGTACCCATACAAGTGACCTAAACCGAAGGGGCATAGTCATAGAAATAGGAATATACATTTCATGCGGCAGTAAAATCTGCCCGCGCTAGTGCACTATTTTAGAAACAAAGGAAGCTCTATTTTTGAAAAAATCCTTTCCGAAAAAATTCTACGGTCAACTACGTAAAAATGTACATTTTTGTCATACTGGCTGAGTGACCCACATCTGTAGACCGCGGAAAGCGTTGGATCAGCTGATGGTAAATACGCTACAACTGGACTACGAGTATGTACTAGTGGCTCTGTGAAGTGTAAGACCTCACTACACATTGTTTCAAAATGGTATATTTGCCCTGGCCGGGATTCGAACCCCAAGAAGCTGTGCTTCCAAGAAGGCCAAGCTGAACTGCCAACACAAAGCTCAATAGAGAGGACTAACTAGCCCTGATACAGTGGATGCCATACATTTTTATTAAAGCAGTAACGTCTGCTAGCGTAAACTAAGTTTATATAGAAGAGATGTTAAAAAAATTATGCTTTGAGCGAGATTTGAATCCCCGTCCCCACGGCTTTTCGGGCCAGTCGGGTTCATTACCAATTATGCTACCAAAACCAATAGCCAAAGCATCTAATCTTTCAACCAGTTTCTTCATTTCTACGTGCCTTAGGGCAGAAATGTTTGCTTTTATACATTTATTTCAAGTCATGTTTAAAAAAGAACATATTTTTAGTCACTCCGTCTATTTCAATTCAAATTCTAACCACACTGACAATTTTGTACCAAATCAAACAGCTCGCTGGCAGTTTTACAATATCTATTAGCCCGTCGATACATGAATTTCCATCGCCATCCGGTGTTTTGTCAAATTAGCTCCTTTCTTCTTCATTACCTTATCTCTCCTTTTAACTGCATTAGATTTGAACTTTATTCCAGTCTCGCTACGACTACTTACAAATTGTTCCGTCGCGTATATACGAGGTCGTCAGAGTAAGCAGTGGGAATAGGTATCGGGATAATGGCGATACCGTATGCAAGCCGCATCGCGAATTTGCATATACTGTGAGTTGTGGGGAAGCCGTATGGAAACGCAAACAAAGGGATAAAGAAAGTTGTTTGTAAATGTTGCTATATGTGCTTATGGTTGGTGTCTTGAAATTATGAGAATATTTTACAATAATGTACTATCGTTGGTAAATCCATAGTTAAATTTATGAAACATTTAGGTAATGTCTATTTTTTTTATGTGGGAACATAACACCATTTTTTATATTAAACCATTCATACGAAGATGAAAACTCAGAGATAAATTCAAATGAACCGGCAATCCAGAGGTACCGGGTTCAATTCCTGGTCTCTTCCACCAGGTTACGGATTTCAATTTTTCTCTAAGCTTTGATCATTAAGTATATTAATGTTTTAATATCAATAGTTTTAATGTTGAAATAATGGACTTCGTTCTGTAAGTAATCGGCAAAGGCACTTTTACATGTCTGAATCTACTGGCGTTTCACAAGAGGAGATCACTGTTGAGAAGAAATGCCGAAAGAAACTCAGCCAGTCATTTGATCGTCGTGTTTGTATTATATATCTCCGCAGCTTTTTTTTTACATTCGAAACATCCTTTTCTTTGTTTGTTTTTAAAAAACGTTTAAAGGAGTATTTATTGACACAACAACAATTATGTTCGGGCGGTTAGCTTGAGGGTTTTGTCGAGCTTCAGAGAGAGAAGGACGAACTTTGACAAATGATTGCGCGTGTCAGTTAGGCTTGTCTGGAGTGGTAGTATATCATTGACTTGATTATGCACACCAAGTATACAAGTAGATAAATGCCGACTAGTGACTCTAAAACATCACAACCCATTATTTGCATATCTATCTTTTTACACAAACCAACACAGATACACTACACGGCACGCTGTTCAACACATTTCCTGATCTGGATCCACGGAAGATCAGAGCGTCGTGGTGCTCAAGAGTGCTATGACATATGCTGAGTGGACTCCATTTTTGCAACCAGAACACCATTTAGCTCATAGAATTTCTATAGAAGTATAGATTTTAAGTTAAATTTAATATAAAAATTAAATTCAATTATTTAGATGTAAAATTTAAATGTAATTGGTTGCAAAATAAATGTATTTTCTTCTTCTTCTTTTAACCTACAACAATGGAAACTTGCTTCGAAAAGTGGTAGGACATGTTTTAAGCTGGAAAGGTTTTGCTTTTGTGCCAAATAAGTAGTCCTGCGGGCATCACCTGTCTTGCTCTCTCAGTATTGAAAGGAAAGTGACAGGTAGCATTTAGCGCGCGACAAAGAGTCGCGTGTGACAGTTATGCTAGACTTGCTGTATATTTCTCTTTATACCCATTGAGGTATTATTTATAATTATAATAGAGCCACAGACCCGAACAAAAATGAGAAAAAAAGTGGCATCGTTGTCATGTTCAAGTAAGATGCCAATAACGCTTATTTATAATTTACAACAACATAATTACTTCGTACAAAAGAACTCATTGCTCAAACGTTTAAGTGTCAAATTGGCTTACGTACTTATTACCACAACTATTTTACGTGTAAATTGACTTTTTTAGCTTATTCTGACTCATGTCTCTTGTCAAACTTGGAACATGGCACGAATGGAGCAGATTTTAATATTTTTACGCACTAAAAATATTTTCATTATTATTTTATTTAGGTACTAGGTCGATGCAGAGTTAGCCACCGGCTAAGCTTGCACCATAAATTGGAGCGGTGTTTTTTTTTTTTCGAAATTTTCTCTTCGTCACGACCTAGCGAAATTTAATTTTTGCATTTTAAAACAAAAATTTCTAAAATCGGTTGAGAACAAGCTGAGATCTGCGCATTGTCACAAAGTCCATTCGAGTCGATCCATGGGAGCTTCGCTCCAATTAAAATATATATTTTGTTTGAACTAAATAAACTCGTAAATTGTTAATAACAAATTTAGTTACGTTTTTATTTAACAACTGCATAAAAAGTTTCCGATAGAAGGGATTAGTAATAATGACATTATTTCACCTTGTCCCAGTATGTGAAATGAGAGTAAGACAAGTGCAAAATATTGACATTATTAACCCTTTAAAGTTTGATCTTATTTGTCGGTGGCGTGGTATGCACGGACGGCAGCACACGTCGCCGTCGCCTTTATGTGTTCTTGGCGTTCAAAGGTTTAAACTGACAGTGTCTAGAGTCTGTGACAAAATAAAACAATAACAACAGAGCAATTTTTTTTGTAATTTATGAATGTCACCATTTTCCGCTTCTGTTGATTAGGTAACATAAAAAAAAGAAACATATTATTATGCCGAACACACGAGAGACGAATTATTTGGATTCAATTATTCTTCGCGTTTGTCTCTTGCTAAATGCGATCTCCATTTTTACGTTGTTGAGTATCGCATGGGAATCCTGAATAAAAAAAATAGGATAATTATTTAAAGCACCCCTTTATTTATTTATAAAATATAAAACTACAGCGACTCCTTAGATTTTTGTTCTGTGATTAGGTGCATTTTGTAGGGACAAAGTCAATAATTCTAATACAAAATATGCTATGATTTTACATAGGATTCGTTAATTAATCAATAGAACTTAAGTAAAAAAGAATATTCCGTCCTGTTCCTTTATTTTATAGTTGTTATTTCTGTAATTTTTAACTGAAAATTAAGTCACTTTTGAGACCCGTCACGTGTCATGGTCTAAACGAGACTGATCGCCCAAGTAATGCGATTTGTGATTTTGCATTAGTTGGGAGGGTGCCATTTTTTCCGTCTGATTGTGTGTCCATGTAATTATTACGTCAATGTTTATACCCCATCATCAGGCTGTTTTGAAATAGGAAATGAAAAGTCCTACCATATTATACGCCATTATTATACGAAAACTATATTTATTTCATTCTAAATTAAGCCGGTTAAGTAATTGTGCGATGTTGACTAACAATTTCATATAATACTACTTAACTTTAACGACCGCCAGATTTTTTTCAACGATTCTAACCAAAGAACTATGTCAAAGTCATGTGGTTGCTTTTTTAAGCCTCATATTATATTTAAACTGGCCAATCAAACTTACATCTAATTACTCAAACCAAAGGTTATTTTATATAAATTCGACTCGGTGACATGAGACGTTAGAAAAGTAAGCTAACTTAATATGCCATTCACAAGAATAATATAGTAAAGATTTAAAAAGTTCGCATACAGGGTGTGTCAATGGATCAATATTGTATACGTTTGTTAGCAAAATTATTGTTAGTACCTACATATAGTTATAAAATTGGTTTTTATCACAGAATCAATAATATACATATTTAATTAACCGTGCCATTGCATGCGATATCGTGTGTGACCCCATTTAGTAAAAATATTTCAACGGTTTAATTCATAAGTGATGTATTTAACATTCGTAATTTTTTTAACATCTATATAAACAATCGAAATAAAATCTGGCACTCCAAATATGCTTTGCTTATTATTGCTTATAATAATAATAATAATAAATAAATATTCTTTATTTCAGGTAATGAGACCCATATCAGCATGTTACAATACATACAGTAAAATACAAAGAGGTGTAATAATAAAAAGTAAAACTGAACCTAAAAAGTAAAGTAAAACTAGTTATTAATTTTTTTTTATCACGGTGCACGGTCAGCCAGCACTTCAAAATCTGGCAATCCAGGCGTTCCGACAGGCTTCTGAGGATCTTATTCTCAGATGAGAGAATGCGGTTCCTGAAAGACGCTATGCCTGACCTCACTATGGCGAAGAAATCTGGAACACGGGCTTCTGCAAACATGCTTGATGCACTACAGTACCGAGGCAGTTTGATCAGAATGCGAAAAGCATCATTGTATTGCACCCTGATGGTACTCATAGCACGTCTCGTGTAGTTGACCCAAAGCTGGCATGTGTAGAAGCATTGACAGTATGCCCTAAACAATGTCATCTTTACTGGGTCACTGCAACGTGCGAACCTTCGCGCGAGCATATTGCATCTTACAGCAGTAGCCCAACGTTCACACTCGATGTCGAGGTCATCGCGCAGCGTCTCAGTCCCTTAGTTTCTCTAATTTAATGGACCTAGTACCAGAAGATTTGGCGAGTGTAGGCCTGTCACTGATAGTCTGATGGAAGTCCGACGAGTGATTGCACGAAGCAGGCGGCGTAGATCAACCATGTGACCTTTTCAAAGAGGCCTATGTCATATCTTCAACCCTAGAATGTCCTTCGACTGACGATGATGTTGGCTAACAATTGAGACATATTTGCCTCTCCTCTTAAGGCCTGTTTGACTTAAAATAATGAATTACTTATAACATAATTTTAATAGATTTAAGTATAATTTTCGACAATATTACTAACTGTTGAGTTTCTTTCGGCTTTCTTCTCAACAGCAGTCTCCTCTTCAGAAATTCCAGTCGATTCATTTTCATGTAAAAGTGTCCTACATACAAAATAATGATTTTGATTTTGAACCGTATTTCATTTGCACGCTGTATCTTTACTACATTCATGTACTCAACGACGGGCCTATTGAAGCAAAAAGGCGTACGTTTGTCTCAAATTGCGGTCGCTTAAGCCATTTTGTCACAGAGTGGGAGTAAAGAGGCGCGTGCGAGCAAGAATAGCTCCATTTAATTAATATTTATGGCGTCGTCCGGCACTGATTCCTTTATTAAATAAACAACATACGGGCAGATAATGTCCGCTTTATAAGATTCATAGTGGGCCATATTAGTGTCTTGGTTGAGGTATTGCTTGCTTGTCATAGTAAAGCAAAGGGAATGCTGGTTCTTACCCGCGGTTCCGCTTGCGTGGAAATGTAGACGTACTTATTTTGTTCCGTATTCACCTTCTGAAGATGTTATTTTATTTATATATTGCATGCCATGTCAATGAGCAGCTAAACTGGCCTTTCAGTTTAAGAAACCTTAGTCCTTTAAAAAATAATAATTCCGTATTATGACATTTATGACAAATTATATATTCATCAATACTTTTTGTCTGAGTTCTAGAGAGTGACATAGTTAATTCATGCTTTCATTGCATGCAGTCGAAAATAAGTTAAGAAAAAAAAAACAGTTAAAAAAAACGTTTTCTGCGTGAATTTTGTCAATTTCAAGTAGTTTAAAACAAAAATTATCAACAATAAATTCAAACTGTAGTTTTCAAATATACCGGATTATCAATTCAAATGGGTCAGAGAAGTCACAAACTATAAGATTTAGAGAAATCTGTTCTTAGGAACCATGGCGTTGATTTTAGATTTAATAAAAACTGCATTTTTTTTATCTTATATATAATTTCATACATAATTACCCGGTCAAAAACGCTGTAAAAAATGAATGTTACAATACGACATGCGACTTACAGGTTCAATTAAATCTAAATTTGTTTGCAGTTTCTATTAAAACTAAAATCGACGCCATGGTTCCTAAGAACAGATTTCCCTATATCTTATAGTTTTCGTTTTCTCCCTACTGACCCATTTGGATTGATCACCCTATATACCAATAAATCTCAATAGTTCTAAGTAGTAAGTAGTTCTCGTTAGTTCTAAGTAGTAGCATTGATAATATGATAAAAAACATGTTTGATCATAGAGAAAAAAGACGACGATATACATACTTAAACACATAGAACAACCATTACCCAAGCACACATATTTGAGTTCATCACACAAATATAAGCCCTGGCCGGGATTCGAACCCGTGACTGCCGGCTCAGTAGGCAGCAGGCTTAGTAGGGGTGCTCTACAAACGGCGCCAAACGCGTCGTCAAATAAAAAGTAAAGTCCGTGAGCGGTAAAATGGCCTTCACTGATTGTCAGCCAAATAGTCTATAGTGGATACCATACGATTCAAAAACTCAAAACCAGTCACGTCTCGGCCCAGTGCGTAGGGTGAGACACCCGGAAACCGGACGTCCGTCGGAACACCGGGTATTAAGCGCATTCCGATAGTATACACGGCTCTTTAGCTTTTTGTAGGGGTGCTATTGTAACAAAGTTGATTTTATGTGAGAAATTAGAATTTTTGTTCTAATTTAAATAATTGTATTGTGTAACGTGGGAATTAAAAATGCAACTACAAGGGTTAAGCTCAGGAAAGTTTTCCTCTCCTCACCTGTATAACATATAATATTTTGAAATTTATCTCTTATCAAAGAATACAATATTAAAGAAAGTAATCTCTTTAAATATTTTAAATATTGAACGATGTTCATTAATAGTTTTGCGGTGCAAAATTTACTCTTTGCCATTTTTTATTCTTTACCATGTATATTAACCACTCTATGTAATTTTAATAATGGTAATTTTATGATTTAATTTTTGCATGAGTTTAAACTGATTTTTAAAATATTTATTTAGGAATTAATTGACGATATAACGATATACAGGTATGTCGATGTACGTCGATCACAGGGACGTTTACCTTATATACCTATAGACAAAAAACTGCAATTCCTGGAATAATCGTACAATTTTGGCCAAATGCGAATGTAAACTTAGGTACTTCAATAGAGAGGACGTCCGGTCAGTAATGATGACCAAGAATACCTTAGCAGCATTAGCAATTCCGACAACGTGAGCTGCAAATAGACCAGTCTGGTAGTCCAGTCAACGAAGACTGCTTCCTAGATACGTTATTAACAATCACCATCATCAACCGTCATACTTTGATGAGGAAACACTTTTCCTCATTTATATCTTAAAATGGGTCAATCAACTATTTTCTGCCACTCGTTGCCATGGTGATGACCCTGGGTCACTTTTTAAAACTACGATTTATGGTTATATTTAGCAAAATCTGTATAATTTAATAAGTTATAAGCCCATTCTTATGTAGACTATCTCCTGACAATACCAGTAATATCAACTATCATCACTTTTCTTAGAAATTTAATCACTATTTTCCCCTGGGTCATGGACAGAATAACAGCAAGAAAAAGTTGATCCACCCAAATACACTTTTAATATGTTTTCTTCGAGAACTACGTATAGTTAAGTTCATATTACTGTAATAGTTAAGTACTTATCCTTTCTGAAAAAAATACTGACTATTGAGTTTCTTTCGGCGTTTCTTCTCAACAGTGGTCTCCTCTTGTGAAAATGCCGGTAGACTCAGACATGTAAAAGTGCCCTTGTGGCCTACTTGCAGAATAAACTTCATTATTTCGTTAATTATGTCAGTAATCATCGGAAATATCTTCTTTAATCTCGGGCAATACATGTATAGCCTTCGGAATAGCATTGTATTTCTGAATAACCTTAAGTATTAAAACGAAACTAACCTACTACCCCAAATCGGAAATCTCGCCCCTCGTCCTCCCCAAAGCAAAGGTGCCCATCGCGCTCGCCGCGTTGCCACGTTGAATCGCGATAGACAACCTTTGCATCAGGAATGACCCGGAGCGAGGGCAAGGCCTGCCACTCGTAATCGCCACCCTCAGACAAGAAGACCTTAGCATCTGAACACCAACTCCAGGACGTCTCCAGTGAATTGTTTACTGTCATTAATTCATTTCCACCAGACCAGTCCTTCAGTCCGAGAAGTCACACGATCATTCTCCCGTCATTCTACTCAGATTGATGGATTGAACTGAACTGATGCTATGGCATTCAGTATGCTGAGCGTGTAACTGTTATCTAAGGCCTCAGTGGACGCTTGAGTTGAGCATACAGGGGGCGCCGCGTACGGCGTACATATTGAACAAATGCAATCGGTGAAAAATTAGTGCAGGCAATTCCTTCTATTTTCCGCTTTCCCGCCACGCTAACCGCCTCGCTAAACGCTCCGCTTCAAGCGTCTTTCAAAGACTATGCAATAACAGAAGAAACAATCCTAACGTGAGATGTGTAGTTTAAACCTACCGACGACGTACGATTATTTATTGAGCTGAAGTGAATATTTTCTGCACGGCGCCTAAAATTAATCATCGAAATTTTTACTTAGAAAACTCTGTGCGTCCCATACACATTAAAACTCATTTCGTATGTATTTTAATAATCACCAAAATTTTAAAAATATCCGATTGTCTGTTTCGGAAATTATAGTCTAAGTTTCAGGCACTTATAACGCGTTCACGCGTCGGCAACTAGCCTGGCTCGCGGTTGACTGTACCGTAACTATGAGTTAACGTGACCGTACTCTCTAGCGACAGCTTAAACGATTTGTATGGAGAATAAATAGTACAGCGCCCCTAGCGCTTACTTTGTAGAACTACCATACAAAGCGTTTACGCAGTCGCTAGTAAGTACGGTCACTGTAAACTCATGGTAAGGGCAATGAGGCCGTGTTGACTGGACAAAGCCGCAGGTCTACGACCAATCTCCAATGCAGTTTGCGGCAGCAACGAACTTCGGAACTGTAAATGTAAGCAAGTCAAGACGCAGCGACGGAATATTAAGCAGCCGTGTTATAAGACGCTTTGATTATTAGTTTGCATAATTATTTGTTGTTGGATATGGCATCTATACCGAAGTTAGATATATAAATAAATCACCGAATTATTAGTTTTCTACTCTGTACCCATTTGAAGCATATCTGTTTGGCCCTATGGTTGACTAGTATGTTATATAATGTATATATATAAATATACATAAATCGATCACATCCATGAGTTCATCACACAAATATTTGCCTACGCCGGGATTCGAACCCAGGACCGCCGGCTGAGTAGGCAGGTATCTACAAACGCGCCCAGCGCGTCGTCAAAATAGTTTAATATTTCGAACCATTGCAACTAAAGCATGTTATAAAACTCAACATCAGGTTATCCAATTCGTAAAATTGAGCTTTTAACTTTTGATTTACGATGCTTTAAAACAGCTGTTATCGCAAAGCTCGTTGGAACAAATGAATGCGAGAAAACTCTGTTAATTTTTTAAACTTTATTTTAAATTGTTATTGTAAGTACTATGAGCTGCAAAATTGCATGGCCCATTTATTAATGAATTCATTCATAAATGGGCCATGCATTTGTGTAGCACATAGTACATAAGCCGTAATTATCTTGAATTATTTGCTGTTATATCATCAGAGGGCATGGAATTTCATTTTGTAGATGTTTGTGATTTTTTTAGTGACTTACAGATATTATCGGATGCCCTTGTTAGTCATGATTATTGAAATATCGAAATTATATTCAATAAGCTGCGCCACGCTGTGTTATCGGAATAAAAAGTGTATATTTGTGTTAATTCAGGGCGTCAGCTTCCTTCATACCAAAATGTATCAAAATTGGTCCAGCCGTTTGAGCGTGAAGAAGTAACAAACATACACACAAACACACTTACAAACTTTCGCCATTGTAATATTAGTGTGATTGTTTTATCATAACTTAACATCATTGTATATTTATTTTTATTATCCTACGATTTGATAATTATTAAAATTGCATAAATTCAGAATACGTAAATGTCTATCGTAAATTATGGAATAGGTAAAATCCGAACGCATTAAATTGTCTTCTTAAATTCTCAATACGTAATTTTTGTATTTTTATATGTATATTATTTATACTACAATGACCCTAATCCATAATGGTCCAGTGACCTTAAGTGATTGAAATTAGGGCGCGAACTCATTTGATACCACTTATATTATTTGAGGCTAAGAAAGGGTTACTTACCGTTGATTAAGGTAATTTCGTGCTAAGAGCCATTTAAGTATATTGACTTAGCAACGCCTTCGGAACGAGTGTGACCGGCCGACACGCGACCGAAAGAAATACGTAATTTAATAATATAACTCGCCAACACACCTAGGTACTCATTCGACTTTAACAAAGTGATATTCGACGCTAACACTGAACTTAAATAAAATAAAAATAAATATAGAAAAACCCATTTATTTCTTGCATTTAGAAATAATTTGGAGAACACAATACTCACTATTTCAATTTACAATTAATAAAAGTATAGTAATGTCAAGTTAATTTCATTACGATCTTGATGTATGTGAACTTACTTTTTTTAACCGACTTCGAAGAACGAGGAGGGTTGATAATGGATAATGGGATTCATTACGAATAAATTTAATCATGTGCCACGCCTATAAGGCGCAAGGGTAGTTTGGTTCCTTAGGTATATCTCCGTAAATTCATACATACCTATATGTATTTGCTCCTGGAACGAAACATTTATTGAAGTGAAACTAATGATGAAAATTACATTATTATCAGCAGATTTTATATACGGAATAACGGCAAATTTGTTAAGATTTATAAAAAATAGCTATTTTACAAATTATTTTGAATTTACAGGCGTTTTCTATTAAGTCATGTATTTTGACCGGAATTTTAATTCCGGTATCGAATCTCTATATATTTCTAAACTTTGACTTTGGAAAAAAAATACAATTAGCGACTCCATAGATTTTAGAACCAAAGAATGCATCCCAATATCCAAACCCTACTAAAAAGAAACAAAAGAATTTTCAAAAGAAAACTAGCCAAAAAAAGCTAAAAGTTCAAAAGAAAACTAGCTATTTTCATCAGCATGTGTTACTATTGGCAGAAAGTGAATTAAAAACAAATTCCATTAAATATGTATACCCAATACGAACAGTATCGATGTCTATCTTTCCAATGATTCTCCAATAAGCAAACCACTATCATCACGTAGGATCGTGTATAATCAACTCCATTTTTAATAAAAGCATCGGATAGTAAAAACAATCGATAGGTGAACGTACGATTGACGACATCGTTTGCCGAGTCGAAGCATCGAATACGGGTCTTATCGCAGTAGAGTTTGCTTTTTGAATTTTTCAGTTAGCAGTTTTGCCTCGGTCGGTAATTTTGTTTATCTATTCGACCGGTTTCATGAACGTTGGGTAGTGACGTTTGTTATAGACTATAGATTACAGTCGAGTAAGTTTGGATAGAAGAATACTAACACATATATACTTAGAATTGAAATGGCTCGATTTTTATTTCAAATAAATTACTTACGTTTTAGATATTTATTTAAGGCTCCGTATCCATCAAAAATGCTGAAAAATGTTGGTATATGAAACACAATTTGAATTTTTCATTGATAATTTTTGTTTCAAATACTAATCTAAATTGACAAAGTTCATGCAGAATACGGGTTTTTTTCAACTTATTTTCGACTGCACGCAATGAAAGCATGGAATATCCTGTTACTTTCTAGAACTCAGGGAAAAGTATAATTCACTTTAAAAAGTTGGTTGAAATTATTAATGTATTTGTCATAATATGAAAAAAAATACATTTTAAATCGTATAAAGGCGTCTTCACGAGACGTGGGGTTTTATTTCGTACTAGCGGCCCGCCCCGGCTTTGCACGGTTGCAATCCATACTATATACTGTAATATTATAAATGCTTTATTGTGTCTGTCTGTTACCTCTTCACGCTTAAACCGCTGAATCGATTTTGATGAAATTTGGCATAGAGATAGTTTTAGATATGAGGAAGGACATAGGATAGTTTTCATCCTGGAAATTATACCTAAAAAGATTGAAAAGTGAGTGAACATTTCTGTTGGGGTGTGGAGACCCTGTAGGAAATGTAATTATCAGACCAAAAGCACAATTGCTCTTACATTTGCTTAGGCGCTTTTAATAATGCCTTTTATCAAGTTCCACGCGGACGTAGTCGCGGGCAAAAGCTAGTGCTATATATTATGCTTGTACTAAACCTTCCTCTTGAAACACTATCTATGAAAAAAAACCCCATCGATCCGTTGCGTAGTTTTAAAGATATGGGGACAGACAGACAACAGAAAACGACTTTGCTTGATACTATTTAGTGAAGTAAACGTTTATAGGAAATAGCGATATATATTCGTTTCTAATTTACGACGATTTTTGCAAATAACTGTGATAAATAGCGATGTAATGTCACGAGTGCGATACATACTCACAACTGCGCGTTTAAATTGACATACAAGATTCAAACTGAAAAGACAGGCACAATAAAAGCCGCTGAAAACAATAGCGATTCTGTTTTAATCGCTTCAGCACAATGGGAACGTATCCACAACTACGCGCGCCGCGCCGCGGCACCGCAGCGCGTCAATGCTGCGTTCTGTGTGGATTTGCCATTGATCCGGTGTTAGGGGTCCCTTAAAAACTACATTTACTTACTTTGCTCTCGACTACCGCCTAAAGAAGGGTTACGATTTTAGTAGTCTACCAGCGGATCACATTTGTTGCGAAAATTGGCTATGTCAGCCACCTGAGAGATCATGAGCGACGCTCTCATTAGCCAGCGTTCAATCACCGTGGCCAAAATCGGCCGGATGCAATGATGATGATGATGATTTGATGATGATGAGTCTATCACAACGTCCGAGCGTGAGTCACAATCATCTCATTGTCCTGTAGGGTATGTCTAGCATAACTGTGACACACGTCTATTGTCACGCTACTCTTTATCGCGCGACAAATACAATCTGTCACTTTCCATTCAATAACGTGCGAGCAAGACTGCTGAGAACTCATTGTCCCGCGATCTTCACCAGATCGTAAGTCTTCCTTGTTGAGGCCCCTTCTAGACTCCGGAACGCGGTTACCACTCACAAACCTATTATGAATGATACTGTCTTCTGAAAGCGTCGGCTCTTTTTTCAACGTACAAAAATAAAAAATATATATATTTGTTTAAATATTTACATTGTCTACCTTATAAATAGAACCACTTCAAAACCGCAAGTTTCGGGTGCAGCCAGGCGAGGGATGTGCAAAATGAAATATTGTACAAAATTTTAGGTTCAGCGACCTTCTTTTGTTTGAATATAGGTAAGTTGCTGATCAGATATCACGGGGTGTTTTTTATTTCTTTGCATGTTTGTGAAAATGAAATGAAATAATTTATTCAGTAAGTAGGCCACAGAGGCACTTTTACAAGTCAGATTGTGAATCTACCGGCATTTCGCAAGAGGAGACCGCTGTTGAGAAGAAAGCCAAAAGAAACTCAACAGTAAATATATAATATTTTTTCGTAAATAATACTTAAAACAATTACTTGATACATTTGTGTTATAACTAATCACACTGGTACACGTAAAGGAGATGTATAGATACTCCAAATCAATGTTAAGTAGGAACATTAAAATAAAATTTAACGATAAATTTAAAATATTAAATATACCCAGAGATGTATAAAGTCTCTGGGTGTCACAACATGTATATAATTACTTAATTAATTTAATTCCATAGAGATGTATAAGCTCTCTAGTTGTCAACGTGAATAATTTACAAAAGTCAACATTAAAAAGAATTGTCAGTCTCAAATCCCTATTCGTCTATAAGCTACTCGGCCGGCAATCCCTAATTTCCAGGCGTCTGCAACTGTGTACCTATTATTACCGTTTGCATTTAGTATCGTTTTAGTGAGTTCTGTGTAATTTTTAATATTTTGTAAATTGTATAAATTTATCTCTAATTGTCTCATTTTTGACTGGGATATTTTTGCAAGTAGTTGGTTGAATGTATGTCGTGAATGTTTAAGATTTTGTGAGACGATGGATGAATGTCGTAGTTCTGTTTTTTAGGTGTATTTAAAACCTGTTATGAAATTCACAGTGCTTTAGTTTTTTTACTGTTATGCTGTGTATTATTTTGTAAATAAATAATTTTTTTTTTTTTAAATGTTGGTAAATACCACAATTTTTATATAAAACCATTGATACAGAGAACAAAGCTCAAAGATAAATTGAAATGTGTCAAGGAAAAAATCGATAGGTTGCTTGGGAGTTAAGGTGGCGGAAAGGTTTACGCACTGGACCGGCAATCCAGGTGTACCGGTTTCGATTCCCGGTAACTCATTTCTTTGAGCTTTGATCTTTTTATCAATGTATACATTTGAATAATTAAGTCTGTTTTTTATTATCAATAATCATAATAAGCAGGGTAAATCCTACGGCATCTATGTCACGCTAATCCCACTCGCCCTTGGCGTCGCAGCCGGGTTTTTTTCTTATTTTTTTCGGCAATCCCTGTTCCAGGTGTCTTCTGCAGCAATAAATTATTGTATTTAGTATTTTTAATACTGTGTATTTTTTTCTAAATTGTGATTTTATAAATTAAAATGATTGTCTGCTTTTTATTTATAAATTGTATTTGTCTTGTTTCCTTTTGTAAACTTTTATTAGTGTGCAATAAAGTATTGTTGTATTGTACATATTGTATTGTACAATAAGCAGGATAAATCCTACGGCATCCATGTGATTCCAATCCCACTCGCCCTCGGCGTCGCAGCCATGTTTTTTTGCCCTTGTTTGGAATCAGCGGAGTGGCGCATGATCCCGCGCTAACTTATTCACGCGCTGAAAGCTTGTAGTTTAGGATTGCAAAACTGGATATATTCAAGTAGTAAAACCGGTTAAAACCGGTTATTTCCAGAGTAAAATAATCGGCTAACATTAATAACAAAATACAGAAATTCAAAAAAATTGTTAAAACCCGTCCAGCTATTTTGGCATGATGACATTTATCTGAAATAGAAAACTGATTGACAATAAAAAAATCCAGCTATCTCTGCACCAAAATTGGTTGAAATCTGTCCATTTCTTTGGCACGATAACAGAACAACGATTGTTTCACCAACAGATAGCGCTCTATGGCTGTTTCGTTTATTGTATGAAGTAAAAAGTGGAAAGCTACCGAAACGTCAGGGAGGCTCAATCAATTAGTATGCGCGATATAATCCGTTTAAATTGTTTTATTTAAAAGTATTCTAAAAGGTTTTTGTGTATGGCCCGGCAGTGTGTTACTCGAATCGAAGGATTTTGAATTTGAACAAATAAACAATGGCAACATTGTCCAACATCCCAGCGGTAAACCGTTTAACCGGTGTGTTCCGCTTTCTTTAATCTGCCTGCACTGAGACGGTTGTACACTTTCGGACAGTTTAACGGAGTTTTGTGCAACTTTATATGAGTGCTGTTTATGTTGCAAGTTTATTGTGTGTTTTGTGGCGGTAAGTTGGGCTAAGTGTGGTGTAAAATAAAGTGTTTACGGAACAGGATATATTTTTACTTTTTCTTTTGAACACTTTTACTAGTTACCTTCTTGGAACCAGCTCCGTAGGCACAACGCTCGTAGCGGTATGAAATCTTTGGTGTTGTGAAAATGTTAAAACACTGACGCTACGCAGAAATGTAAGTATTATAATTATGTATAATATTAAAAGTAACTGCTTACTATCCAATCAGAAATTTTGTATCAAAAAAAAATATCTATTAATGAGAAACGTTTTTATTTCCATCCATAATCTTAGTACAAACATCGATCGCTTATTATGATCACCTAAACAAGCCCAAAATCGGGGTTTTATCATTTTATATTATGAAGTGTCCATGATCACTTTCAGTTCCACAATCATATCAGCTCCGAGTCGTAATAATAATGCATTGTCGCTCATTCTGAATTGAATTCATCCGTTCATAATTTAAAAGTTTCTGTCTTGTTACTGTTTTACTAATTGCATTATGAATGCAACATAAAACTAGTGGTGGCTGCGGGCGGCGAGGAGAGCGATAACCAGTGCAGTGGGCTGCGAGTCGCGTAGCAGCACGGATAGCTGATAAGGAGCTTCATAATGAGTTTGAAACATGTCGGGCCATTCCTGACAACTTTTAAGTGAGTTTAAACCGTTTTTATAATTATTATAATATGTCTCACGATATTTTTAATAATATTATGTATGCAACATTTTTACTTAATCGAAAACCGAAAAGTGTGTCTTTAACTAGCAATATTTGATTAGGTACACACACGACACCAAGACGGGTAAAAATAACCGCATATTAATTATTTATTAATTATTTTTACAAGTTAATTAATTATTTTGCATTATTTATACTTTTTGATACAACCAAGTGTACCAACATAGATGATACAAAGAGCAGTGCTTGATGTCAAGTAGCGTGACTTCGGCTGTTACGCTCTGATTCGCCACTTTTGTTGTTCTCTGTATGTGCTGTACGCGTGTGTATCTTTAAAAAGATAACGAGACTAAAATAAAAATTGTGAAAATCCTTAACACATTTTTGTAGAGAAAGAAATGTCTGGTCAGCGTATTGTGATCCTCAATTTAGTTTGAGGTATAGAAAATTCTCATTCGAAATGTGGTGCTGGAGAAAAACGCTAGGAATCTCTAGGACGGCACGTCGCACATGCTTTGATCCTGGCTGAATTGAAGATCAAATGCCGCTTATCGACCATTTGCCTCCAGCGAATCCTGTGGTACTACGGTCACAAGGCTAGAATTGAGCCAGGTAGTTTGGAAAAGCTCATTGTTAGTTGGCCACGTCTAAGGAAAAAGGGCCCGTGAGAAATCACCGATGGACCGATGCCGTGAAAGAAGCCTGTCAGGAAACTCTACCGGCGTCGATTCTGAAGGCAAAAACCCATGTGGAGTTGAGTTTTGGTGCAAGGAATAACGGCCTCAAATGGTCACGACCCTTAGTCATGAGGAAGCGAGGAAGAAGAAGATAGAAAATGCGTTGCACTCGTCCATAAATATTTAGGAACAATATTACATAAATCGACCTAGTCCGAAAGTAAGCAAAGCTCATGTCAATCCATATCTATCTAATCTAAAGGCCTTACACATCTTGACAGATGATTTAAGCAGCATCAGTTTGCGAGAGGCAACGCCTGTCATGACTATGTAGTCCTATCCGCGAGCAACATACACGTCCACATTTTCTACATGTCCATGAAGACCCCGCCGCGGAGGAGACAGTGTCGCGATTGTGCCTTTTTGCACGCTTTCTGGCCAAGTTTTGAAACCAGATGTTATCGTGGGTTTCGTGGGTCTATCCATATAGTACTATGGATACTAGACGACGATGCATGACCCAGGAACAAATATTGGAGTTTATCACATAAAATATTTTCCCTGGCCGGAATTCGAACCCAGGTGCCTACAAACTGCGCCATCCGCGTCGTCGTCTGGTTATCAATTCTATTTTGGAGTTCTATTATGGTGTGGGGGCTGACGTTGACGAAACAAATATGAATATTTACGTCGTAAGGTATCATACCAATCACTTAAACGTCCACTGGCTTCTGTAGCCAATAAGTGTTGCGAACCACCGATTCGAATTATTAAACTAAAAAAAATATTTCCGTATGGGAAGTAATTTGGTTTCTTTGAGGCGGCCATTTTTATGGCTTCAAAATTTAATCAAGTCCTTACTGGTAGGGCTTTTGTCAGTTTGAGCACCTTTTTGCATAAATATACATTTCGTCAGAGATTCTTGTTTTTCTATTAAACTTACTAGTGGCTCTGTGAGTAGACCTCACGGGTTTGCTTCGAAATGATTGAAATATGTTATTTTTTACGTTTTCAACCCTCCTATTTCTCTCTCCTCCTCTTTCTCAATCTCATATCACTCACAAAATCTACATATAATCATTTGCGCAAAATTCTACACGGTCCGACACAAAACATTTCCTTACCCTTCAGTTCCGAAAATTTCGTAAAGATTAGTTAAGTCTTGGGAGAGGAAACAGACCAGAACAAAACCTCGACTTAAATGGAAAAATGAGCAGTGATATATGTGACGTCCAGGGTTTAGGGCGGGAATGGATTCAATAAAACAACGGGCAGCGGGCAGGTGGCGGAGACACTTTATTATATAAAGATGTCTACACACTACAGTACATATTTCCTCTTCATCATCATCATCATTATCATCATATCAGCCGATATACGTCCACTGCTAGACAAATTCCTAGTTCAAGTTCTGCACAACGATCGGTCTTGCGCCACCCTCATCCAATTTCTGCCTGCGATCCCAACTGGGTCGTGGCTCGACCTTGTTGGGGGCCTTTCGGGCCGCGGTTGCCACTCAAGAACCTTTCTGCCCCAACGGTCATCGGTTCTACGAGCAATATGCCACGCCCACGTTTGGTGACTGTCTGAGCTATATCTACAACCTTGGTTCTCTTGCGTATCTCATTTCGGATTCGATCCCGCAAGGAAACTCCGAGCATAGCTCGCTCCATTGCCCTTTAAGTAACTTTGAGCCTTCTTATGAGGCCCATAGTGAGCGACCACTTTTCAGCACTGTACGTCATCACTGGCAACACACATTGGTTAAAAACCTTTGTCTTAACACACTGCGTTATTTGGAACGAGAAGATATTCCGCAGCTTCCTGAACGCTCCGAGTTGGATTCAACGAGAGACCTCTTTTTCGAAATTCGACGTACCCAACTGGATTTCCTCTTGCAACGTAGCAACCCTACCGTGATTCCGTCAACAGATGTCGTGCAACCGATACAGCGACAGATTGCCGATATCGGCTTCATATAATCGACACCGATTACTGCGAAGCCTTATCTTTGATTAATATCCGAAATTACACGCCGGATGATGCATCGCTTTTTTAACGAGTTTATTAACGAAATGTAACCAATCAGTGCTGGTTTGCGATACTGTTTACGCTTGTTAATCAAAGAGGTTTTTGTAAAAACAGTGGTTCTTTAAATCGTTTTCGAACGACTAATTATTGGTCTGCGTACCTAATTAACTCACTGAGCTATCTGTTGAATATTTATGTATGGTGCGAAATTCATACGAAACCATTTCATAAAACACCAGCTTTTTATATACCTTAGTATACATCAATTTAGTAAGTATCCTTTACAACACTGGTAATTGAATATTGGTGATAACCAAATATGAAAACTTTATTTATTTTAGAATTAATTTAATTTAATTACAAGTTCATTTAAATATGAGTTGTGTTTCCAAAAAAGTATTCGGTGTCGGACAATATAATAATATCACAATCGTAAAGGACGATGGGGATAATTTTTTTTTTATAATTTCACTGTATACAAACGTAAAAACGTAAGGTAGATTTCCTCTACTTTTATAGTGACTTTTTAGGGTTCCATACCCAAGGAGTAAAAACGGGACCCTATTCCTAAGACTTTGCTGTCCGTCCGTCCATCTGTCTGTCTTTCACCAGGCTGTATCTCATGAACCGTGATAGCTAGACAGTTCAAATTTAAACAAATCATGTATTTCTGTTGCCGCTATGACAACGTGATGGGTTGCGTTAACTTAGTAACAATTTTTTATCCAGCGCCATACCTACATACTAGATGCAAACTTAACTCAACCCTGCCAATTATTTTATTTGATGGTGGTGGGGAGTCCAAATCGCACTTGGCCGCTTTTTTATCTATAGATACAAGTGTAAGCATATGAAGAAGAATCACGAAAGCAAAATTTAGAAGTACTACCCCCCATAACCACGACGAGTCTGTCAAGTAGAGTGAACGACTAAGAAGAGTCAAAATATGGCGTCAGTCCACCGATGGACTCATCCTTCTCAAACATGCGTATATATCGCTCTTACGTCAACGAAATAAGGTTTTGTTACATATTTTTTTTTCGGTACACTCTTTACAGAGTGGTCGTGGATATTATGTAATTGTGGAGTTCTGAGTGACCTTTTTGACGACACGTCGCCACTCGTCCCGTAGAGCCGCTTTCCGTGAGCATCCATTGACGGTAGCCGACACACTGACTTTGATCTGGTCGGTCCATCTCATCGGCGATCATCCTCTAGCTCTGACACCTCTGTTACATAATGAGAGAATGAAAACTTTTGAGAGACATATTTTTAACCGCTTGAGAGGCCTTATTCCTTTTTAACTTTATTTTTTTCATATGACAAATATATTTTATAATTTCAACCAACTTTTCAAAGTGAAATACTTTTCCCTGAATTCAAAAAGTTAACATAGGTATTTCATGCTTTCATTGCGTGCAGTTGAAAATAAGTGTCAATTAGTTTATAAAATAATTAAAAAAAAAGTAGTAGGGATTTTTATACCAATAAATCTTAATAGCCCTGTTCTAAGTAGTAACATTGATAATAATATATTGAGTAACATGTTTGATCATGGAAAAAAATGTCTAAAACAATCAGCATTTTTGAACGGAGCCTGAGATTATTATATTAACAATATCACATTTTTGCTCTTACCGGTAGTTACTATCGGTATTTCACTTACATATATGTCTACCGTACTTTTTCTCAGCGTTATTTCCAGGGTACCTGATGTAAGTACCGTCCGAGAGTGCCCCTGACTTGCCCAACTGCGGCGATTCGTGAAGTTTAAGTGGCCATTAACAAAGTTGTTTACAACCCCCGCCCCCGGGCCGTTGCCTCGTAAAAGAAAATTGCAGATGACCAATTCATATCCGTTCATGTATTGGGATTCCGTGCCCATTGGGCATACCTATTGGGTATAAACGGGACCATATTACTATGACTCCAATTTCTGCCTGTCATCAGGCTGTATACCATGGACCGTGATAGCTAGTTGAAATTTTCACAGATGATGTATTTCTGTTGCAGCTATAACAAATACTCAAAACAGAATAAAATAAATTATTTAAGTGGGGCTACGCTATTTTATATTATTTGCATTAATTTACTAATTTAGATGAGTTGCATTCATGTTGCTTATGCGATGTAAGTATTCTGTTCTCTGAACACACATACCTACCACACACGTGTTTTTTTTTTGCAGTTTTTTTTTATTTGATGGTAAAACTTGGCCATTATTTTTGGATCAACGACGGCATGATTTTTGAATCACAGATTCTGTTAGTTTTTACACTTATTAAATTTCAATTTAATTTAATTCCGCCCAGGACTTTTATACTTGCTTGATGTTACTCGTTACCATCAACATTTTCGAAGTGTCCACGTATTTGCGACAATTCCTGAATAAGTGCATATTATGACGGATTGAAAAGTTTAACACTCACCATTTTTTTAAGGATTTATTAATGCGTAATGTGTAGTATTTTGCAGAATGTGATTTGGTTTAATAAAAGAATATCTCTCACAGAATTCACACTGTAATCTCAAAAGCAGTTTTTTTTAATAACATAATCTCACTGTAATAAAAAAAATCTTGGCAGTCGGCCCCTAATACGACTATTTAGCTGAGCTTAAAGGTAAGTAAACGCCTGTGTCGAAATGTCCTAGAAATAGCGAACTCTATTAACGCTCTGGAAGTTTGCCCCGAGTTTCGACACAAACTAAGACTGCCATTCACGTGGTGTCAACTATCCAACTAGCCGTGCAGTTTGGCCGGAATTGCCGATAGAATAGCTTACTTAGAAAACGGGGATAGAGTAGGTGCTTTTAGAATAAACGCCAAGAGCATTTTATTTTGATGTATACCAGGTGGGCCCTGTAACAGGAGCAATAAATTAAAACATAGATTCTACCCCTCAAACTGAACAACATTTATTAAACAACTTTTAAAAATAACTTATTTGTAATTTAAACCTGTAAAATAAAGTTTATTCAAAGAAGCAATGTATTGCGAAACATTTGATATCTAGTAAAGTGACAACTATGTCACTGCTAAGGCGATGTCAATGTTGGACGGCGTACCTACATTGAAAATGCTATTTAGTTTGTTCGAAATAATGAACATATGAAAACAGTACTTTTAAAAAAAGTTTCTGAGTTGTTCAGTTTGACGAGTAAAATGTATGTTTTACAAATACAAAATGCTTTATTGCACACCAAAAAAGTTTACAAATTCAATACAGAACAATAATTTTAATGACGGTAGACAACAGGCGGTCTTATCGCTAAAGAGCGATCTCTTCCAGACAACCTTTAGGTAGTGGAGTTGATTAGTATAAATCACACAATGAGTACGTGATTTAAATTTTTTGCTCCTGTTACAGGAGTCACGTGGTATATTTAATAATAGACATGTTCAAATATCTGCGTATCAAGCGCTGCGATTGATTGGCTTTCGTGATGATGAATCGCGAACTGATTCGAAACATGACGAACAATATTCGACTTTTATGACGTGAGTAAAGACGTTTCGTAGATATTTTAACATGTCTGAGACTCTCGGTAGTTTTCTATGTAAAATAGACTACATATTAAATGAGCTATAACTGGTTTCATATCTAAGGATACAAGATTATTTTTTCTTATATCGTCTAAATCAGATATATTTTCGGTAAATGCATAAAACTAGGCACCTTTAATATGCATTAAATTACTTTACTATACTATCTACAATTTGTTATTCTGTAGTTGTGCCCAAAAACTTGTCCAAAACTAAAGCGACCGTTTTAGTTTAGAAATCTTAAATGGCTTCTTGTTAATATTACGCAAAGCAGCTAGAAAATAAAAAATACATTTTCATTCGATATACTGCTATGATAACGCTGAGATATTTGTTAAATGAAGGTATCGCTAATATGCGCGAAAATTGTGCCTAGGCTTCATGTGTTCATGTGTTCCATTGATTTGTAGGCTGTGTAAAGTCGCTAACATTTACAGTGATGTAGTGGACATTGGGACAGTGACCCACCCCATAAATTAGTAACACATATACTATATACTGAAGGCTAACACATACCCTCTAGGGCAGTGTCGATTTCACTTCTTTTTGATTTATTTACGTTTTCTGTTCATATTATAATAAGTAAAAATGTTTTAGAATGTTTTATGATGTTCTTGGTTAGTTGGGATATTATGTTTACTTAATTTCTAGATATAGTTTTATAGATTGCTATATTTTAGTTTAAATTGTTTACTAGTTGTTTCGCATGTTGTGTTTACCTATAAGTAATTGTGACACCCATAGCCATAAGTGTAATAGAGTAACTTAACATGTTTTGGTGTTAACAATATTGGTAGACCTTAATGCAATTAATAAATAAATCCACAGAGTGCTCCTAGGTATCACCCAAAATTCAAAACAGTTTAACGGCAAGCCATCATGGCTGTTGTGCCGAAAATTCATTTCCATTCAAGGTAAGTGTTTATGCGCTTTGGCGGATGTTTGCCAAAGCAATAACCTGTCAATATTGTTACTGCTTCAGGAATACCTGTGTAGACCGAGAGGCGATCGTTTGTTTGCCTGCTAACCCATCATAAGGTAAACAGCATAAAAGAGAACATATATTTAGTCTCAGTCTGGACTGTGTTTGGATAACTTTATTAGTTCGCCTACAAATCTGCAAATCTATCTAGTAAAATGCGAGTTGCTAAGCCGCGAAATTGTGCGCATCGGGTTACAAGCATGAAATTTCTACCACACATAGAACGTTCTACGGTGGTTATTTTCAGATGTGGAGGGAAGTCAGATTCGTCCCCTGTGTGGTGGGAGAGCGGGGTGAAGAGGACCAAGTACTGCTCTTTTTCTTTTTTTTATTACTGATCAGTTAAGGCTATTAGGGCTTGCACGACATCGTTTTCGTGTAAAATAGATATCAGCTATTAATTTTTCATGTTATTTAAGAATAGTTTCCTATTAAAATTTGGGTTTATTGCCGAAAAGGTAAAAATCACAACAAGTTTTTTTATTCAGAACGATAAATTAGTTATCTATCCTAAATATTTACAATTTAAAAAAATATGACTAAACAGCAAATTTAATGATGTTTTTAAAAATGTATACATATTGGGCACATCTGATACAAAAAGTACCTTAAAAAAAATGTTGTTGTTGAGCTTAGCCTGCGTGTTCTAGTACATTTTGCTAAGTCGCGAAATTGTGTACATCGGGATACAACCACGAAATTTCTACCACAGATAGAGTATTCTGCGGTGATTCTTTTCAGATGTAGAGGGAAGTCAGATTCGTCCCCTGTGCGGCGGGAAAGCGGGGTGAATAAGACAAAAGAGGCCTCTATTTCTTTTTTTATTACTGATCAGTTAACGCTACTTGGGCTTGTGTGGTATCATTTTCGTGTATAACAGATATCAGGAATTAATTTTTCATGTTATTTTTTCATAGTACCATATAAAAATATGGTTGTATTTCCGAAAATGTAAAAATCACAACAAGTTTTTTTTATTCAGGGAGATAAGATTTCTCTGCTTTGCCCTAAGGTTGACTGGTAGAGAATGCCTCATGGCATTAAGTCCGCCTTTTGTACGTTAAGTTTTTCTTTTGTGCAATAAAGTTTAAATAAATAAATAAATAAATTAGTTATATTTCCTGAATATTTACAACTAAGAAAAATATTGCAAAATAGCAAATTTAATCTAGTTTTTAAAAATATATATTTATTGGGCACTCTTCATACAAACAGTAACTTAAATAAATTGTTGATGCTGAGATTAGCCCGTGTGCTCGTGATACATTAGCAAAAAAAAAATTGTTTTAATTACATTAATTTGTTTTTCTAGGACGTATATAGTAAATATTATATGTAAAAGCATGTTAATAATCATTATTTAATGTATTTAATGAAGCGAAATAGGATGCGTTCGGAGATTTACGTTGGTTACGCCGACGTAAAGATATATTTTAAGCTACTGTTTGTATGAGAAGTGCCCAACATTCATATAGTTTTAGAAACCAGATTAAATGAACTTTTTAAAATAATAATAATAATTTGAAAATGTTCACGAAATTGAACTACTTTACCTCACTGAATAAAAAAACTTGTTGTGATTTTTACCTTTTCGGCCATTACACCCATATTTTTATACAGAACTATACAAAAATAACATAAAAAATTAATTTCTGATATTTGTTTTACACGGAAACGATACCAAACACGTCCTGGTAGACTTAACTGACCAGCAATAAAGAAAGAAAAGAGGGATACTTGGCCGTATTCACTCCGCTCTCCCGCGTCACAGGGGACGAATCTGACTTCCCTCCACATCTGAAAATAATCACCGTGGAACACTCTATCTGTGGTAGAAATTTCATGCTTGTAACCCGATGCGCACAATTATGTTAGAAAACAGCGGACTAACAACTCTACTAAAAAGCTTACATACAAAAATAACATATTATTATAATTATTAAAAAGTGGGTAGGCTTAGTACACAGGTTTTTTCTGCAAGTTATCAGAGCGGGATCTCCTGCCACATGTACGTTCCGTGCTTACTACGAGATACCAACCATGATCTTATTGTAAAACCAATCTAACCCAAATAAATATTTTCATTTTCATTTTTTCTATTTCATTTTTTCAATTTCATTTTTTCATTTTCATCATATTTTATCTCTTAAACTTTGTTTCGAACTATTTGAGTTTTAAAAAAGAGGATTTTCAGAAAAATTACCCGCTGAAATTGCCGCACACATTAGTGAGCGTGATCAGATACCTCATGGCTGGAGTACTTCATAGAATTAGGTAGCGGTACTGACGGCCGTATCTCGGTCTAAAACCAAATAAGTACTTGCACATGGCAGGTGAGTTCGAAACAATTTAGAACAACGCTCGAATGATTTGTCTAGTTTCGTGGAACGCAATCGGTCATTTTATAGTACCAGAAAACTGAGCTTTAGCCGGAATCGCTTTATTCTCTGTGCATTCAGCTACATTCGGCAATTTTCTATTTATTTCCATGAAACTGTGCAAATCTACGCAAGCAGCCTAAACTCGGATTTTTTTTTTCAGGTATTCCTCACTTTCTGAATTTGAATTTGCTGTAAAAATAGAGCCAATATTTTTGTGTAGACTTATTCTTACCTCATTACAATGAAGTCGAAAACGTAACACTTCGATGTCGACGAGACGAAGTCGTAACGCATACTGGTTTAAGTAACAAATAAGATCCAGATAGTGGAAGTGTGGTGTGGAACTCCCCGGGTAAGCCAGAGCAGAACTTACTTTTTCTTTAAACAGCTTGACTAAACGTACCAAAATATAAAAGATTGTGGGCTTACATGGTTTTTTTTATATTTTTAAAATTCAAAAATACATTGAAAATTAGTTTTCTATTTCATCATTTCAGGAAGAATCCTAACAGCGCGATGCATGATTTCTATGGGCGCATCAGGCGCATCAGCCGTGCAACATCAGCTGTTGGTAAACATTTCTTCGTTCGTCCATCACGGTAAAACTGCTGGGAGGATTTTGTAAAATTTACTTTTTACCTGAAAACGGTAAAAAAACGGGCTCCGCTACCTATCCAAAATAAGT
The DNA here is from genome assembly GCA_905147355.2 of Apotomis turbidana. Lineage (NCBI taxonomy): Eukaryota > Metazoa > Arthropoda > Insecta > Lepidoptera > Tortricidae > Apotomis > Apotomis turbidana. The sequence goes on from LR990286.1 coordinate 25,530,884, forward strand.
TTCTGCCAAAAAAATGTTTTCTGTGACAAGCTTTTATAGTCGACTGTACTTTTAATCTTATTAAAACTTTCGTGAGACATATTTAATTATTGTATTAAGCGGTTTACACTCACGTGAAATTGTCAGGAACGGCCCGACATGTTTCGAACTCGTATGGAGCTCTTCATCAGGGACGGCTGCCCGTACTCCGCCGCGGCAACCTCGTCACGCGGCAACGTCGTGACTGTCAAGTCAAGAGCTCCATACGAGTTCGAAACATGTCGGGCCGTTCCTGACAATTTCACGTGAGTGTAAACCACTTAATACAATGACTGTACTTTTCTTTGAACATCCATCAATTGCTCACTGAGCTTCTAAAAACCTCGACCTCGATAGGATTGCTTATCGATAACAGTTTTGCCAGGTCCACCTTCCGGCTCCTTCATCAGATTCAGATTCTTTATTGCGAAACCATGGTATTACAGATGTTGTTATTGTGGAAGTACGAACATGGACCCTACTAGGGTATAGCAACAATATTAGACTTATGCTAAACTATTTCTATACAATTATATATCTTACATGAGTACTTAGAAATATACCTATTTACCTTATTTATTATCAAAATGTTTACGAATATTCCATGAACTCTGCTACTGAATACGGACATTTATTTATAAGATACGTTTTAAGCTTAGTTACATATGTGCTATAATTTTCTATTTTCGAAATGTCTTGGGGAATTTTATTAAAGATTTTAATTGACATTGCATGGGGGCCTTTGCTTGTCATTTGAAGCTTGGCAGGGACTGGTAGAAGCAGTTTATTGCGAGGGCGCAAGTTGTGTGATTGGGAGTTCAAAGTTTGAGGTTTATTGTATAGGTTCATATGTTTTCGAACAAACTTGCAGCTTTCTAATATATATAATGATGTAAGAGTAAGGATTTTCAACTTTGAGAAGTGTGGCCTACAGCTCTCGTCATTTTTTATGTTTACTAGTACTCTAATGCATCTCTTCTGTAATAGAAACAATTCCTTAACCAGCCCAGACCAGCCCTATGTTGTATTATACCATGTATTGTCATCAAGTAAGTTTCAGCTCAATCGGTTGAAGATATCTGTTTCAAAATTGAGTTGCAAGATTTCATCCGAACATGTGTGCAAGTTAAATAAAAGCTTGTAAAAAAGCTTTGTTTAGCGATAAGTCTGCCTGCGTTATCTGTATTATTTGTATCTCAATTTCGTCAGTATGAAATAAAGAGTATAAGAGTAGATATTCGAATCCATTCAAACGTTCTCTGTTTCCATTCCAACACCTTCACCATGAAACGAATATGACAGTGTAGTAGTACTATTACCCGTAGACTGCTACGAGTTATAGCACAGTAGTGTCAAGGGAAGGTAAAATTACCCTTCACTCTACTAGTAGTGCCAAGCGGTAGTGTCTAAGTAAAGAGGCACGAACATGATCCAAAATGCCAGCGAAACTAAAATCCCGCCGCTTTGTCGTCGCAATATCCTTTAATATAATATCTCCCATTAAATTGGCTTATCGTCTCCGCTTCTCGCTGCCAGTAAGCCACGATAAGTGACGTATCCAATAAAAACATCTCACCCAACCTAAATGGCGCTGCGCTGTTGACGGTTCGTAATTAGTTTGCTATACTTCTATTATACCTGAGCATAAGCCAGACTTATATGTATTATTACACTAGAAGGTGTTCGCAACTTCGACCGTGTATTTTTTTTTTCTTTACTATAGTCGGTTAAAAGATATCCTATATCTTTAGAATACGACGCATGGAAGAGGAACCATCTTTTGATGTCCACCACCCCTGTATTACCGATGGCGTTGTATAAAAGATACGTTATACACTAAGACATGAAAGGTACAATTTTTAAATAGGAAAAATGAAACAGCTGCATTTTGTAGATACTTCCAGCAAGGACTATCGAAAGAAAATGAAGCTTTCCAAAAATTTACCCAACTTACATTTACATAGGGTGGCGAATTCGTGAATGTCCCAGATTGCAGGTGTTTGTCCTTTGAAAACTTTAAAACTTCGATTTAATATTTTAGCATAGGTACTCTTTATTATGGTATAGATGATTTATCATTCCTCATTGAACAACGATGTCATCGCGATGAGGTATTGCCATTCAATTTTGCGTAGGCGTTGCGTCAAGTTGTGGCTTGTTTGTGGTACAAAATGTGGCCATCACCATCTGTTCATCTCACCTAACTTAAATGGCGCTGTGCTGTTGACGGTTCGTAATTAGTTTGCTATATTTCTATTATACCTGAGCATAAGCCAGACTTATATGTTGTAATACTGGACTTGATGATGCCCGCAAATTCATTTGCGTATTTTTCGTTCTTTACCGTAGTCGGCTAAAAATATCTTATAACAATTGACTGTTTTACAATTGGTGTCCAAATTTCAACGATTTGACTTTGACAAGTGCCGATCACCGACATTTTTTTTATTGGGTTTTAATTAGCCAATAATATTGCGAACTGTCAAATTGATGAAAAAAGGTCTTCCAAAAAATTTACCTACTTAAGTACACCTCATCCATAAAGTCTTATTAAGGATTAGTACTCAAAATAGGTCATGGGGAATACGAAATGCAACGGGTAGTATCCACACTCGTAGCATAACAAGCGTCGCCGATTTCCTGCCGAAGACGTTTAATAATTTATGAAGGGGCGATTCTAGTCTCTGTTCGATTTGTGAATAATGTCTGGTACGTTGATGCCTTGACACTAGTGACCTGGATACGATATTCTAGGAAATAAATAATTATTTTCATAGCCAAACCTTTTCCCTAAGTGCAGCTAAATGACGACTGAATTAAATCAAATCAAATAAATTATTTCAGGCAACTGTGGCTGGTGACGCGCGCCCATACAAAAACAATTGGTAATTTGCATGCTGCAAGTACAGTCAATCAATTTGATTTCTAGGCCGCTATAGAATCTTGTCTCAATGACAATGATATGAGATCTCAAGCAGCTTTCATATTGGCGTTCACTGTGACAAGGTACGAAATGGCCTAGTAATCAAATTGGTTGACTGTACATAGGGTAGTGTATTCGTGAATGTCCCAGATCACAGGTGTTTGGGCATATGCCATCTGGGGCTTTACAGATGACCGCCCGTGGTTTATCTAAAGTTTTACGTCTTTCCTTGGCCAGGAAGTGATATTTTCTCCCCGCGTAGCGGGCAGAAAACAGCCTAGGGTGACGTAAAAATTTTCCTGAATTATTGACCCCTCCATAAAAAACTTTTTTTAAGTAGATTGGTTTCTAGCGCTCCAAAATAAAGCGTATGAAATGAAATGGAATGAAATGAAATGAATTTAAATGAAATGAAATGAAATGAAATAATTTATTCAGTAAGTAGGCCACAAACGCACTTTTACAAGTCAGATTGTGAATCTACCGTCATTTCCCAAGAGGAGACCGCTCTTGAGAAGAAAGCCGAAAGAAACTCAACAGTAAGTATTTTTTTCGTAAATCATACTTAAAACAATATTTTTTATTTATGGTATAACTAAATACATTGGCATACGTAAAGGAAATGTAGGTATAGTTTCTCCAAATAAATTTTAAGGAAGTATCTATCAAGTACTATATAGGTAAAGCATTTCTTCTTCTTCTTCTCTGTCGTTTCGCTCTTGGCAGAGCGGTCGTGGACACGTTGAGGCGTTCACATCGGTGGTAGAGGCGGACACAGCTCTCCGCACGATCCCCGCCATCTCTCCCTGTTGGTAGACTGTCTGGCGCAGTCAGATACGCAGTTTCCTACTGCTGATTTTATTTGGTCAGTCCAATGCATATGTGACCGACCTGCCACGCCCCTGCACAACCAGCCGCTCTATAGAGTTGTTATCCCGCCTAGAGACATGGCCAAAGTACTGCAGTATGCGCGACTGTACTACAGCCGATAGACGCTGCGTGATGCCGAGTTCTTGGAGTATGGAAATGTTGGTGCGGAACTCCGTCCACGATATTCCGAGCATCTTTCTCCAGCACCACGTTTCCTGAGTATCTCTCTTCCCCTTTTCCAACTCGCGCACTGTCCACGTCTCTGCCGCGTATAGAAAAATCGGGAATATAAGTGTCCTCATGAGTCTGACCTTGGTAGCTTTGGTGATGTTGCGATTTCTCCAGACTTTCCTCAACTTCTCTATGGCAGTTCTGGTTATGGCCATACGTCGCTTCACTTCATCCACACAGCCGCCGTTACTTGAGATTAAAGCCCCAAGGTATACGTAGGTCTGAACCACGTCGCAGTTCGCAATTTGTGTGACTTCGGGCGAATTGGAGTTGACGCGGCCCGCGGTCGACGATCATAATCTTGGTCTTCGATCGGTTTATACTCATTTAATTGGATTGAAATGGCCTAATTGCCATGGCAACGCTATTGTTGATCTCCGGAAAGTGACGTACTCGTATATATGTTTCAAGTTAAACTCTAGTTGTCCCTTTTTTGTTTATTGTTATAGTATAGGAATGCCTTCCCTATTAGGTACGCAATTTGATAATCTAGGGGTATGTAAACAATAAAATAAAATGTCAGTGTGTGCTGCCATGATCTGGGATGCAAAAATTGCAGATGTCATGTTAGTGTACAACGTATCTTTTATAAAACATCATTGGTTTTCAATACCATTTTAGAATTTTATATTTTAGTATAGACTTATTCATCATTCATCATTGAACAATGATGTCATCGCGATGAGGTATTGCTATTCAAATTTGCGTAGGCGTTGCGTCAGCTTCTGGTTTGTGGTAAGTACCAAATGTGGCAATCACCATTAAAATAATAGGTACGACTATTTCTTCATCTGCGAAATGTGTTGGCTCATATTTATTGCCACTCAATAAAATTATTTCATTTACATGTTTTTAGTAAATATACCAACCTATATACCAACTCATAGATTTACTAAAAACATGTAAACTTGCACCCTATGGCATGCACGAAGCAACTGGTTGAAAAATTCAATGGCTCTCGTATCAGGTTCAGTGGTCCAATAGGTTAGGACACCCGTGTTGGCACGGAAAGCCGTTGGAGATGCACGTTCGAACTCTGCCTGAACAACTACATTTTTCAATTTTTCGCTTCATTGTAAACATTTGGTTTACGCTAGCTGATGTTGCTGCTTTACAATAATATAAGTTGGTCTTAAATTAAAGATTAAAAAAAAACAATATCAGGCTCATACTCAATAAAACCTGCCTAAGTAATTTAGACAACTTGAGCATTTAATTTCAAATTTAGCCACATCAATCAATCGTTGCTGAACGGGTGAATGATCGAATTGCATTCCGATCACTGTCAAGATTGAAAGCTACTTTCCGATTTTCAAGTTTGTCAATAGAACCAAGTTATGTTGTAAAGCCTGACCAGAAATATATGAGGATTGTCAAGAGGGCGCTATTTATAAGATTTATATGGCAACAATTTTGCAACCAATGGGAACCACACTGTAATGACATTAGTTTAAATACCTGTCAGTTCCTATGGTAACCTTGTATAATTTAATGGAAAGCACTCTTTTCCTGGTTGTTTCGTGTGTAGTAAACACGTGTACACTTTATTTATAATATTGCGTTCACGATTTCGAATGGTTTTCAGCATTTTCTTTGGATGTTTTTAATTATTTGCCTTTTCAAGATACCACAACGAATGACATTGACAATGATGACAAACCATCATAAAATCATTGCCAGTGTAAGAAATTAGTTCCAGTGAAATTCCGCAATATGGCGCATCCTCATATATTTCTGGTCAGGCTTTACTGTACGCTTCGATTGTAGTACGGTGGTTGAAGATATACTATTGGGATATACCATTTTTTACGGGCGACACCCAAAACTCACTAAACTCCAAGAATCTTTAATATTTAAGATTAGAATTTAAGTTTTTTATGTATTTTTCTCAAACATGCAATGAAATATTGATGTTATGTTCCTTATAAAAGGCTGCGAAGTATGACGTTTCCGCTGCAGCTTGACGAGAGGTCGTTAATGGAATTTCATACAAAATTGGAGGCCTAGGCCGGCAACATGCTCTTTTTTAATTTCTATTCCACATAGGTTTGTGTCATGGCATCATGTCGATCAGCCATTAAAAAAAACAATTGAAAATATTTCATCTAAATATTAGCGAAAAAATTGTCTACTCAAACCATAAAAAACGCGTAGGAATTTTTTTAATCATTTCGGAGGGAAACTTGAGATATTTTCTCTGTAATTGTTTTATGAGTTTTGTTGTGCGTTGTTAATTTTAGTATTCAATTATTCATATTAAAGAAATAAAGTTTCTTTGAATATTCTACAGCGCACGAATCTGTCGGTAAAGCAGAAGTTTACTTAGTAGGATAACAGATGGCGCTGTCACCTCCATAGCTTGTCTGTCGGTAAAGACATGAGGGTGAATAAAGGTGGCGAATGTGGTTGTCTATTGTTTGACCGAAATTTACATGCAAAAATATTGATTTGCTCGAATTTCACTTACCCGAATTTCATTTGCCCGAATGTTTCGTTTCCTAGAAAATTCGTTTGACATACTCTTGTATTCCCGAATATTATATGCCATAATGATACGAATGCCATAAGTATTGCTTTCCATAATATTAAGTGCCATAATATTGTTTGATAGAATATTTAAACGCCATACTAAATATTGTTTCTGTGCGAATCCAACCTGGCTTAGCATCTTATTTTCTGTAGGCATATTGTGGCCACGTATGTACATAGACACTATGTACTACATGGTCACAATACAAACCTAACCTAAAGTTTTCGGTTCTGGTCGAATGTCGTACGTCCTTTTATCGTAGTTCTTCTAAAACTGTAAATTAGGTTAGGATTTGTATTTTGAAGCAAACATTCTGACGCTCCGCTCGCTTCGCTCGCTCCGCTATACGGGTCACAAAACAAACCTAACCTAACCTATAGTTTTCGGTTTTAGATCCATGTACTATTTGGTAGCAGTTCTTCTAAAACTAGGTTAGATTGTAAATTAGGAAACTGTAAATTAGATTAGGATTTGTATTTTGAAGCAAACATTCTGACGCTCCGCTATACGGGTCACAAAACAAACCTAACCTAACCTATAGTTTTCGGTTTTAGATCCATGTACTATTTGGTAGCAGTTCTTATAAAACTAGATTAGATTGGGTTTGTATTTTGACGCTGCGCTATACGGGGTCATAAAACAAACCTAACCTACAGATGTCGGTTTTCGGCCTATGTTTCATTTGGATAGCATATGAAATTATAGCATGTGGCAATTATGGATTACAATCTTTATGGAAAATGTGATTATTGGAATTAATATTATGGGAAACAAAGATTCGGTCATAGGATTAATATGGCAAACAATGATTATGGGAAACATAATTATAAGAAACAAGATTCGGTCAATTGAATATTATGGCAGACGAAATTCGGGCATATGAAATTCGGGCAAGTGAAGGTATACCGGCGAATGTACCTACTGTCATGAGGTTATGTTACGAGAGATTGAAATAGGTACAACGAATTAAATAGTAAAAGTGAATAGTGGGAATCGACATGCCAATTAATAGACTTTAAATGTCGTTTCTTTTGTTTACAGGTATGTTTTAGTTTAAGTTATATGAGTATATGAGTTTAGTTTTTAATATAAACTTTTGGTTAAATAAAAATCTTTTGTTTACAGAGCAACACATTGAGTTTATTTATGGTGGATTCCTAACAATTCTGGAAAATAGTCTTATATTCATAATTCAATATGAGTTCCGACGAAAATACAGACGAAAATACCGACAAAGAATTAGTGTTAAGACGTGTTAGTTATAGTTTTTGGTAGCTTACAAGCAGTGGCGTGCACCTTATAAAGACAAAAAGACACTGCCTACCCTAGTTGATTACAGAAACGAAATATATTATTTATTGTTACAAACATTACCTTTTTATAAAATTATATAAAACAAATGTACAAAAATAATCAATTTGCGATCCGCGCCATCTATCGAGTTGGTGCGCCAAAATTACGTACGCAATGGTCGATTCCGTGGAGATTGCCTTGAACGATTCCGCGGCACTAGCGCCGCTTCGCGCCGTAAGCGGTAAAGACAGGCGATTTTCTGTCTAATTTTACATTTGTGTGCCTCGTGATAACACGGACCGCGTGTGTGTACGTTCTTATAAAAATATTGCACACAATAACAAAACTCACGCACACAAATACAGAAGTAAGACACTGTCTCATGTCTTTTACTTCCTTACGGAAGTAGGATGTTCCCGACCCGCGACTCGACACGCCGAACAACATTCGATGCGAGCGAGGCGCGAATACCGCGACGCCCGATATTAAGCGAACAATTCCGAACGGGTAGCCTGTCTCGCTCTCTCCTTAGCTATTATTTGTAGATTCAAACTTCCGATGTTGATTATGTAACGAATTTAAAAAGGCGCTTTTTTGTTACTTTAATTAGCGCAAAAACAGTACTATTTAAGTGTGTCGTATTTTTGTTACCTATAGGTTTTGCATACTTGGACGCCATTATTGTTTGTTTTGATTATTACGTGTGATAGTGGTGACTAGTAAATAAGCGAATAAAAACTTTTAGTGTATTCTTTTAATTGTGATACTGATAATTGTGGTGGTGTTTATAGTTTGCGGTCGTCGGTTAATAGAGGAAATTATTTAGAGATGGTCGATTTGCTTGATATTTCAGAAGACGAAGAAAACCTGTCCCGCAGTATTTCTGTAAGTTATTAGGTTCTCAAAATTTTGTGTCTACCCTGTCGTAAAACTCTGTGCACGCCACTGCTTACAAGTCTATCTATAGAAATAAATTTATGATTTTCTGTAGTATTTTTTATTTCATTGCGTGTTTGAGAAAAGCACTATACATACCTCGGCGGGAATGGGGTTGCCAGCCTCATACCTATCCGTCTATATGTATTCGGCCGGCAACCCCTCACTTCCCGGCCTCTGTAGTAATGTACTATTTTTATTAAGAATTTTCTGTGAAATAAACAGTATTTTTTTTGTTTTTCTCATTGGTCTGTCACTGCTCATTCACACATAAAACCACGTATTCATTAGATTGACAATGAGATACGACCTTTGTTTTAAGTAGGTATATATATGTTACTTAGTGAGTTTTGGTTATCAGACGATTACGTTTTAGCAAACATGTCTAGGAATAGAGTTCTAATAACAGATGAAAATTTAGATTGTGTCAATTATGACCCCTGTGAAAAATTATTCGCATTAAATTATTCGACTTTCATTCGTCCTTGCCTTAATGATAATGATAATGATAATTTATTCACAGAATATATAGTAAGTTACATATTGTATAATGCACTACATATCATGTCATGAAGTCACCGCCGAATACTTGAGAGTTTGAGAGTATAAAAAACGCATCTAATCGGTAAATGCATGCAATTAAAATATCTTAAATTATACCTTTGTTTAGTTTTTAATAAAAATACGAGTACCTTTTTTGATTAACTATCCCAATTTTGTTTAATATTAATGGGGGAATGGGGCAGGGAAAACCGCATAAGATGGTCTTAACGTCTTTTATTTACATTATATACATCTTTATATACAAATCTTCATCCGTCCACTAAATCATTCTATCGTCTGACACTCTCCGTCATACGTCAAATCTAATACATTCCTTATTTCATTCTATTCGAACTAGCATTAATCGTCTATCAGCCCACATTAATGTAATTTTGTTTATTTGTGACTTGGTTATCATAATTAGGGTAACTTTATTAGACTGCACTATTGGTTGACCTATTAAAGTTGAAGATAAAGAGAGTTAAAGATAAAGGCCCGTTAAAGAGATATTATTCAATAATAATTCTAAAACCAATCGTCTATCTAGGCTAAAACCTGATTTGGTGTTCTAATTACGAAACGCCGTATTCAAGCGTTAAATTATATTTAAAATTTTACTAAAAGCCCATTTCCAACAAGGTTCAATACGTAATTCTTAAGCACTAAAACGTGATATTTCATAAAATTGGAATCCCTATCAATTCGAAAGCAATCAAACTGCCGAGTGCGAAGATTATTCTGCCTTAATTGCATGAGCAAATTCTCTAACAAGTGATAATTACAGACTGCCTTCAATACAAACTGGTTTAATCTGAAGCTCGAACTTTGCATTGTGACCTGCTTAATCAAATTGTCATAAACTAGTGTTTATTCCGTATAGTACTTAGGAAAGGAAACCTAAATAAATAGTTTTCATTTCATAAAAGTGAAAGATGGCTGAAAAAATTGAATTTGAAAATATGGTTTTAATCTGTATTTTGAAATGACTAAAACGCTGTCCGCCATTTTCACTTATGATAGTGACGTCATCGGTCCTGTAAAGAAAACTGAAAGTCTACTTTGACGACTTCGAATAGTGCCGTCCCTCTCGATCTCCTGCCAAAGTATATTGGAGTGAGCGGAATGGCACTATACGAGGGTCGAATTTCGAATATTTACACGTAATTCTACGTCTTGCCACAGATTAGCAAAAGGCAAAAATGGCGGACGGCGTTTTTGACTGTTCATGAAATTTCGAATATCCATTGATAAAATTTAGCTTCTAGCTTTCACAAAAATAAGAGACATTTTTTTTAGAGCTAGTAAGATCATTATTAACCATTTCAAATATATTTCAAAACTGGGTCAACTAGCCTATTGTTATTTAACAGGAAAGTGACAAAGACGGTGCGATACGATCAAGTTTCGGTCTTCGGAATAGTCCCGGTTGAACTGCATGGTCACTGAATTCGGATCTATCGAGAAGTTACCTGGAGATCCTTTGAGGTCCTTTTTGATTAGATTAATTTAATTGCCATGTCTACTTTAGAGATACCTATACTTATCTTTATTTACTTATGCTTTATTTACCTTTAAAGTATTTTTTCGGACGTCAAGATACTTCCCTTTCAATATGGTGCGTGCAAGACAGGCGACTGTGATCCGCATGATATACTTTGTCGCGCGACAAATGCTACCTGTCACTTTCTATTCAATACCGTAAAGTAAAGTCCGGCAAAATATGGTAGTCTTGATGGTACTACTGCCATTATGTGGAATCTGATCGTTCCGCCATCTTTTATTTTGGTCGTGATTTTAAAACTTGTTATATCATTTAATTGAATCCAATCTCAAAGCTCACCGTCAAGATAAACTAGAGCATAATGAAAACTATGCAAAAATATACATTCAGATTTAAATATTTTTCCTGAATCAAATTGATGATGAAATATTTTCATTCAAAAAAAGTTATTTGTATGCTATCTAGGTAGGTATGTCATTACTTTTGCTACAGTAATCTACGGCGAAATTAATTCGAATGAGCTATTCCAATATTAATGTTTACCTTGAATGTTAGCATAGTATGTGTATGTACAACATACCTGTACAAAACATTCTTCGATTTATTTATTGAAAATACAGCTTTTTGAAAAAGTTAACTACAATTCACCGAAGCTATGGATATGGTATGGACGTCAAAACAACGAAGCGTCAAAGTGTTCCAAAACTCATTATCGTTGTGAGCTGGGTTAGTTCTGGGTATAGAATCAATTGATAAAGTTTAGTAACATTTGAAATTAGTTTGTGATTGATCAAAATTCAACGTAAACAGTTAAATAAAACATAAAGTGAAATTAATTGGTAATAAATGTTTAAAATGAAGCGAAACATTAAAAAATATATATGGTTCAAGCAGAGTTTGAACCTGTTTGGGAGTCGCACATCGTTACTATCAATTCTCAACGTAATTTGTGGCGATGGTACCGATCATGAAGTCTGAATCTTTACGCTGGATGGCGCTACGATGCCACCCTAAGGCACGCAAGAAGCAATTGGTTAAAAAATTCAATGGTTCTCTCATCAGGTTCAGTGGTCCAATAGGTAGGACGCCCGTGTTGGCCCGTAGAGCCGTTGGAGACACAGGTTCAAGCCCCGCTTGAACCAATCAATTTTTCGCTTCATTCTAAAGATTTGGTTTCCGCTGGCAGACGTTATTGCTTAAGTAAAGAAATAATTAATTAATTAATTTGAATAAATCTGCCTCATCAGTCAACTTTGAAGGAAATGTGATACCTACCCACGCTGCATCTTCTAGTGTGTAGTTACAACTCATCCAAAAACCAGTAGGTACAGTCCTTTTATCTCACGAGCGCGGGTGAGCCATGTTTGTGTGAGTAGATGTACATGCAAATTGGCTCTGTGTGGGTGAGCTCGGGAGCGCTCAGTGCCGGCCCAGCCAGCCGAGCTCACCCACACAGACCCAATGTGCATGTACATCTACTCACACCAACATGGCTCACCCGCGCTCGTGAGATAAAAGTACTGTAACAAATGTATTTGATATTTCTTTGCGGTTTATTTTTTTCTAAAATATTTAGTGGTTCCAATAAAGAGTATTTATTATTATTATTAAAAAAAAATTCAGGCCACCTCAAATCGTCCTCAGTCTAGACGTTGTCATCTGAAACTTTTCAGACTGATGAGAATAATGCTCAACAATATCTCAGTTTAAGGCCGAATATCAAATAACAATTAGTGATAATCTAAAACTGAATTCTCTTCGTTAGTAGACAATCAAACACTAATTGGAATTCAGTTTATAGATAAAGATGATATAGTTAATATCAAATTCCAAGGCCCGATCCCACTTGAAAGCGTCATTAGGCGGTAGCAATGGAACAAAAGATAAGTCAAAAGACACGTGCCAATTTGAAAAGCTGAGATCATTAAGCAATTAGACAATAAAATATAAACATTAGGGTTCACATTGTGTAGTCAAGTGGAATCGGGCCTTGGATTAAGTATACCAAAATGAATTATTACCGAATGGTAGGAAAATGTCTCGTTACTTTATTAATCACTACTGGCTGGTTATTGCAGCCTTAACACGGATCCCTTCGTATGCTTAACACGGATCCGTGCGGGACATTTCAACTTTAAGTTAAAATATCAGTTGGTTTCAATTTGACTAGTAAATTGACATCGTATACGAGGGGTTAATTTAAGAGCCCTTATTCCTTATAATTTTTTTTTCATAATAATGACAAATATATATCAAAATAGGTATATTTCAGTATAATTTCAACCAACTTTTTGAAGTGAACTTTTCCCCGAGTTCTAAGTACCTAACATAGCTATTTCATGCTTTCATGGCGCGCAGTCGAAAATAAGTTTAAAAAACTAATTTTCCGCGTGAATTTTGTTAATTTAGAGTAGTTTTTGAAAAATTCAAACTTCAAATATATACCAATAAAACCCTCTTCTAGATAATAACATCAATAATATGTTAAGAAACATGTTTGATCGTAGAGAAAAATGTCTAAAATAATCAGCATTTTAAAAGGAATAAGGCCTCTTAAAATTACTTACCACGCCGGGTCGGCGACCCAAAGTAGATCTTGGCCTCCGACACTAGGCTATTAAAAACGGCTCCTCAAAGCTAGCGAGTTGAAATTATATATGATTTAATGATTAGGTTAGTTATTTTTTCATAATTGTTTTTTTTTTCTTATGACAGTTCCATTTTAGACCGAGCTAGTGTCTTCGTTACCTACACTAAAAATTATTTTGGATATCCGGTTATCCGTTTTTCCGGATGTCTGATTCTCGGCATCAGGCCGCATTACTCAACCGATTCTCTTGACAGTTTTTATATGAGCAGGTTCTATAATTATGATGATATACTTAGTATTTTTATTGTCGAGTCAGTTTTTCGAAATAATTAAAAAAAGACGGAGGAAAAAGTCATATATCTCATTCATTTCGAAAAATGATCGCGAGGTTTAGCTTACAGAGCCACTAGTTTAAATGTTTATTTCCCTCACTTTGCAAGATATACCTATTTGTAATCGTTGTTTAGATTCTAGTAGGTAACGGTTTTCTGATTGCTCAATCCTTTGTAGAAGGTTTTATTTCATCCCTATCTGATTGGACTCTCTCGACCGAACAGGGCGCTAGTCATAAAATCTATTAGATTAGAATATCAAATAACAATTAGTGATAAATCAGACCGAGCTGGAGTCAATTCATTGCTTGGTTCTAATTGAATTCAAATTGTAGGTATCGAGAGCACCCTGAGCGAGCCAGTTAATATGCCATGTATTTTAACTCATCTCTGAACAAACTTTTGAAACACACAATTAATTAGTGGGCATCAGATTTTTATAAAATTCTACATTTGTACTAAAAATCAGTTTTCTATGGAGAGGGGTCATGATTTCAGAAAAAATCTTAATAGCGTGATGAAGGATCGTCATCTGTTTTGTATGGGCGCGCGGTGCCATGCTAGCCTGGCGCCATCTGTTTTCATAATTTCCTTTGTCCTCTCATCAGGCTGAAACGGCTGGACGGATTTTAACCAATTTTGGTACAGGGCTGGACATCCAAAGATGGTTATAGGATAGTTTACACGACTAAGGTATAATTGAAACTTAACACTGTTGGACCTTTGCATTTATTGCTGGGCATATCTATCTCAGCCTTTAAGATGTCCATCTTCGGACGTAGGTCTGTTTTAAATGCTTCCATCTCTTTCTATTTTTATCCACTCACCCAGTACCCCCTTCATCAAGGGACGATCCTTTTACTCGAGTGTTTTCCCATGCTCGCCATTCTAGCAGAAAGATACTAGAATGGCGACCATGTTAGGTGTATACGGTATTTTAAATTTCAGCTTTGTTGCACATTTACAAACTCTGTCTTAAACGTCTTCAATATAAGAGAATCTTTTAGTTCATTGTTCAAAAACAGACATAAATCTCAATAAAACAACAAACAATGGACCTCATTGGCCGCCCGCTGGCTGCATCGCAAAAAGAACAAAAGCACTACGAAAAATACTCCTTATCTTTGATGCCCTCGACACTCTTCACTCCTTTGTCATTCCTCAGATTACGAGAGGGAAATAAAATATGTTTTTGACGGCTTTGCATTTTGAGACGTATCAGATTGGTTTATTTGACAATCGTGCTTGTGGTAGGAAAAGACGTTTAATTAATTCTTATCCGCGTTTTCGCTTTTCGCTTTTCGTTTTTCCGTTTGAAGATTTTGGTTGTTTGTTTACGTCATTAGTTTAAGTAGATAAATAAGTATAATATTCAGAATATTAACTCAAATATGTATATTTTTTTATTATGATTTACTCATCGTAAGGCACGCTACAATCTGTAAGGTGTATCACCACATGAAAAGCTTGACGGTGGTCTGGATCTGAAAGGTTGTTTATAAACATATTGTCTTAATAAATAACTAAGTTCATAAAATTTAAGCCATGTAGCCCAGAGAACGAATGGCCGTTGGGGCGGCAAAGTCCTGGAGACCACGTATAGGAAACCGCAGCGTCTCGTCTTCAGTCGTCACCGGACTTGTTGGATGAACTTATTGGAGACGCAGGGAATCGATGGATGAGGTCTGCATAGGATGATACCTTGTGGCGAGCTATGGGGAAGGCCTATGTTCAGCAATGAACGTCTGTGGCTGATAGATAGGTACAGTTTTGTTATAGCAATTTGAGGCTAATTTAGAGATAAAATCGGAAATCCTACGATTATTTAATTTACTTACAGGTGACACAATTATTACATCAAGAATTTAAGAAAATAACTAAGTAAAGAGCTCAACCACGGGATCTATATTGCTGCCCATTTAATGTAGAATAATTAATAATCCTCCTCCACCACTTCGTCTAAATATGTCTAACCATTGTTTAAGTCTAAACTGAAAACCATGTTGTTACACAGATAAACTGACAGCGTTTTTTAAAGGACGCGCACCCATATTCACTGTTCCTGAAAAAAAAAACTCCATATCCTAATTAACTAATGTTGCAGTAGACTGATAATTTCTCTTTTTTTTTTGTATTTTATACAGCTTTCTCTTTTTCGTGTTTCGTTATTCGCCGGTCCCTAGTAAAAAAGTCGGAGATGCAAAATGACTACTTTCCAGGAGCGGCAGTTAAAGTTTTTCAAGACGTTTTTGTGTATACAATTGTCAATTTAAGTCCTATTGTTACGAAATTTGGCCAAAGTTACTATTATTAACTACTTTTAGAGAATGTGTAAACAAAGCTGTATACAGCTTTCTCTTTTTCGTGTTTCGTTATTCGCCGGTCCCTAGTAAAAAAGTCGGATCTGCAAAATGACTACTTTCCAGGAGCGGCAGTTAAAGTTTTTTAAAGACGTTTTTGTGTATACAATTGTCAATTTAAGTCCTATTGTTACGAAATTTGGCCAAAGTTACTATTATTAACTACTTTTAGAGAATGTGTAAACAAAGCTGTATACAGCTTTCTCTTTTTCGTGTTTCGTTATTCGCCGGTCCCTAGTAAAAAAGTCGGATCTGCAAAATGACTACTTTCCAGGAGCGGCAGTTAAAGTTTTTTAAAGACGTTTTTGTGTATAAAATTGTCAATTTAAGTCCTATTGTTACGAAAGTTGGCCAAATTTACTATTATTAACTACTTTTAGAGTATGTGTAAACAAAACTATAAATTATTTATTAGAAATGCCAGAAATAAGACATGCTACCTTTTTACCTGGAAATTGTCATCCGATATCCTGTCGTAACTGCCACATACGACTTTTTTGCATGATATGGTTCGCAGTAATTAGTCGCATGTGGCACTAACGACTTTTATAATCGGGTATTGTATTATTATTTATGTCGCAAGTGTCACTTACTACAATTATATTTGGATTGTACACAGTGTTTTGTGGTGAGATATGGATACGACATTTTAGTGGTATAAAAAACCGCAGTTTTGCCCAGTATAATAAAATTTATAAATATCGTTCTTTAATTATGTTAGTTTGATATCAAAAAAAGTATTAACATATTTTTTGTCTTTTAATGTTCATTTTAAGATACACTTATTGGGAGACGACTGAAGTCTGAGCATTTTTCCAAGATCTTCGAGAGCCGCAGCAATGACTAGTCATTTACTACGACGATATCATCAGAAGAGAGAAGGTTGCTGACGTCTTTGCTTTTGATATTGATACTAGTCCTTCCAAAACCAAAAATTTGAAATAATCTTTCTATGCAGCTGTGAAATTTTTTGGAGATATTAGTACTACTTGAGAGACTGCAGCACCGTCTAACTAAGTCGTAGTCGAATCGAGAGCCTTCTCATAGTACAAAGACATGGAAGTACATATATACATATGGACGTGGTTTACGGTACCTAGGGCTCTAGGGTTAGCGGTAACCAGCTTTGGGGGGCTGAAAGTCGTCAAACCTGCGTGCGCGACGGTTCGTGATAAGAGTGTCGACTACACAGGTTATAGTCATGATTCATAAGTGAGATGGGTCTGTAATTTATAAGAAGGGTCATATAAACCTCCCTGAAGATGAGCAGTATACATGCCACACTTTTCGGCCATGCTCCTATCGTTTTGCCCTCGATTATAACATGATTTAATAAATTCTACAGGGTTTTCATTACCATTTTACCAACTGCTTTCAGAATCTTAGTCATCGCTCCAGCATCATCCGCTGCATTTTTAAGTTATTTGATAGCCATACCATACCAACCTCGTATAGGACAGGTTGCTATCTAGGATTTATTCAAATTAGTGTCGGGTTAACCTGGCCTTTGGAACTGTTTGTAAAACATCTCAACCTCGCCTAGAAATACGTTGCAATGGGACTGGTGCAAATCACGAATGAAAGACTGAGATCTATTGTTGAACCTTTGGTAATGAGTAGCATCGTCAGGGGAATGCAGAAACATACTTATCGCCTCTTTTAATTTATGAGATCGAAAGCACCATTAAGGATATTTCTTGTTCTTTCGAAAGATTAGTTCCACTCTCACCGTGGCGTAAAAGAGCTTAGATTCCTACAGAGTTAGATAATTTGACCAAAAGTTAGAGAACTATCAGGCGGTGAGGGTGACGATTAATTGAGACCAATAGAGAAAAGTGAGTAGGGTTATGAAATCTAGTGATCACGATTCTCAGGAATATGTGGTCGACTAAAGAAGAAGTCATGAGTCGTTACTTATTATTGAACTGTATATTTAATGACACACATTCTGAAATGTTCTCAGCATTGCCACGAGTAATCGTTATCTCATTATGTTCTTATTCTGGTTATTTGCCTTCAGAAGAACCAGAAGTCAGACGGATTTATTTTTTATCAGGAGCTTGGTTGAAGTTGCCACATTCACCATAAACATCTCCCAATTATTATTTATCGTTCGAAACCATCCATAAGTTTACTAAATACCCAATTTCATTCAAACTGTTGATTACAATATTCAAACAATAAGACAAAATTTAAAGCAACTGTGATAGTTACGACATACACTGCAATTTATTTTCCGTGAAAAAATGTCGGATATGTTACATGCGACCAAAGTTGGAATATATTTTCCGGCAAAAATCATCGGATGTGTGACATACGACCTAAGATACAATTTATATACCGTAATAAAATGTCGTAAGTGGTACATACGACATAAGGTACCCTTAAAATTCCGAATAGTAATGTCGGAAGTGCCACATACTACACAAAACTTTTCAGCTAACCCGGTTAACATAGTCGGAAGTACCACATCTGACAATATTAAATGGACACGACATTTTTGACATTGATTAATCGTGAAAAAAAAATGAAATTTTGAAAAATCTGTAAATGTACGATTAAAGATTAATGTATTTAATAAGCATTAACGCAATAAAACGAAAATGGCAATTTTGTAGATCCGACTTTTGTACTAGGGACCGGCGAAATATGTTTAAAAATAGTAGTGCAATAGTCGCCATAAATACACTAAGGGCTAGCTGAAAATCAGCGCAGGAACTGCGCCGCATCGCAGCGGCTAGGTTTCCAGCACATTGCTGAGCTTTTCCTTTTGCCACTGTTCAATTATTTGATCTTTTTACTTGGTGTTCCCTTTTTGTATTCTTTTTTTTATGTACATAAAACTGTGTTCTGTTCTTTTGGCAATAAATGTTTTTTCTTTCTTTCTTTCATAAACTTTAAAATACCCGATAAAAAAAGAATTATCGCTATTACTTTTCCTATAGGTACATACTTATTACTAATGTTTTTCCGAAATACCTAAATATAACTGGGGACACATTGATATTAAATTTAGCTTGGAGAACAATTGCATAATTATGAATTCCACATCCATTATATTTATTTAACGATGGCACAGCATGCTCTTTTTTCTCCACTCTTCCCTATAATTAGAAAACCTACATTTAAATAATGTTTAACGGCAAACCAGAGATTAATAAAACAACCAGCCTACATATTGGTCTCCGTACCCGATACGCATAGTCAAAATCTAATTATAACTTCGCAACGCTAACCCGTTCGATTCACAACAACGGGGCCCGGTTATCGAATCAATCACAAATGCATGGATCCGCGCGTGCCGCCGGCCGTGTGAAAGGTCCTTTATACCCCCTGTTTGCTCACCCACATTGTTACAACCTAATGGCGATCCAATTATGATTTGATCATGTGTTGGCGGCTTTAGTTTTTGTTCGAAATTCAATTCATACGATGCTCCAGGCAACGGCCGTCCAAATAGTCGGATAATTTTATTTTTTATACAGGCAATGACGCACGATCTCGGACAATTGAATTTTAAAGCGCATTTACTATTGTAAGCGGTGCTCGTAAATATTCATTATGAATTTTGCGCGAGGGAATAATGTGGATACTTAAAAACATACAGAACCTATAGAACTCGCAGCCAATGTATTAAAAATTCACGCTGGCATAAATAGGGGTGTTTTACTGTAAATAAGTCTGGCTGAATACAAGGAAATCTAGAATACGAGTCGTGTATATGTAAATATGCACGGCGAGTGCCAAAACGTACTTATCTCGTTAAGCAATCTCTTTCAGTATACCTGCACAAGTAACAGCTTTGCGATGATGTAAAAGTAAGGCACTATGATATAAAAATAAATCAGTACCTGTTGTTAACTCTCATCATTGGCCTTTTACATCTATACGAAATGAGTTAAGAAGCGTCTTATAAAGTGCGGCATTTACGAAGATGGCTGGATAGCCCGATACGAGAGCGACAGCCACACAGCCGCATACTCGTAATTGAGAACATTTCATATTTTTAAGACTAAAATTTTAATACTTTTCTGTATTCCGCTTAGAAAGAGGACGTTATCTCTGTTTTTATATTTTACCTTAGATTACTATTTATTTTATTATTACCTAATGCATTTAAATGTACTCATTCTAAAATGTAGCAGGTAACTCGAAAACTATGACACAATGGAAAGGTTAGGTACTTTAGTCTGGTGTCTAATTTAAAAAAAAAACTAAAGACGTTGAACTTGACTTTATTGACAGCTTATTTTCTTTTCGCGGATAAATCTAAGCCTAATAACTCTATACATGCATAGTTTTCGTAAATTTCAGTTATTTTTATGTATTTCCTTGTATTTTCTTACATACAGGAAATTAAATTAAAAATACTTTTTTAAAGTGTATACGACGCAAAGCTTTCTTGATCGAGTCACATATTATGTAACTTCAAAGGTATGCAAACATTATAATGTATTTTTTCTACTCCAGTACTTTTTTCTGTCATTTATATAGTTACTAACTCTAATATAAAGACATAAATTATGAAAGTCTGTAAAAGTCTATACTCTATTGCCCAAAAAAACACTGCTTAACGATGTTATAATGTCGCCAAAAAAGCATCACTTAGTACCACAGATTACAAGATAAACAGCTGCATTCACACAATTTGCAATTTAAAAAAGAACTTATTGTACTAAGGCATTGCTGTCAACTTAAAAAAAAAAGTTTTATCTTCAGTGCATGGATGTTTAGTATAGTGGACGTATACCTTTATGTATAAGTTCATATTTCTTGACAGATGTTTGGTATAGTGAACGTATACCTTTATTTATAAGTTCATATTTTTTTGACAGATGGACGTCAATAAAAAAAAAAGTTTATCAGAGACAATTTTTTTTTTTAATTTTGTTGATTCCGAGCGGGAACATGTAATTATTTTCTTAGTTGTTTATTTGCATTTTATTTATAAAATGTCGAGTCGTAGAAAAAGTATTGTATGCAACGTTGTATAAGTAGGTCAAAAAACGCTCGTGGCATCTTTCTTACGATGTTCGCTACGCTCACATCGTAACCCATGCCACTCGCGTTTTTTGCCCCTTCTTATACAACGGTTGCATAAAATACTATTTTAAAGGAAATTTTTTCAGACCGCATAATTGAACAAAACAATAAAATTGTACTACAACCATGACGTTAAACGCACTTTTGCATGGTGAAAATGAAAAATTACTTAGTCTCCATAAAAATATTGGCAGGTATAGCCATGGCATAGAATGACACCACGATTAGGTGGCCATTTGTATATGGAGCATTTTTAGCGCTCCGTATGAATGTTGAACTTTGAAGGTAATTTCTGACTGTTAAAGCAGTCTAAGTGTAGTTAGTCCCATATAGACATTTTTGATCCCAATAACAAATAGAACCGATCGCATCACGTGCCGATGGTATGGGCACGTGATACTAAGAGAAGAAAGCCACGTTACCAGAAAAACGTTAATCATGAATGTGGACGGATATAGAAGGAAGGCCTAGGAAAAAATGGATGGATTGTGTGAAAGATGATACATATGAATAAGAAGGAAGTAAACGACGAGATGACAAGTAATACGGAAGAATGGAGGAAGAAAACATGCTGCGCCGACCCCAAATAAATGGGATAAGGGCAAAGGAATGATGATGAAAAAATATAACCGATTGACACCGTCAAAAAAAATTTCGTCATTCTCTCATGCGGTTCGTTTGTTCAGTGTTTAATATTTCAGAGCTAGGCCACCATTTATTAGAACTTACCTCTTTGGTGTAGGTAGTAATTATTTCCAGTAATTTTGCCTGAAGTGTTCTCACGTCGTGGAATTCTAATTAGTCTTGATTATTATTTCACAACGTAAGCACTAAATTCCGAAATTCTGATTATTCCCAGTTTAAGCTTTATATTATGCCTTGAGAGCTACATTCGTTTGACGTTGGTATATCCTGGATATATTGTTAATTTATAAATTCTTTGCTTTATAATTCTCCTTTGTTAACCGCAACCGCAGATGGCCTAGATACAGGCTCAGCCTAATTTAGTCACTGATGGGTCTTGAAATCTAAAAAGCTGTTTTCGTTAATAAATGATTTTATATTTGTATTGTAATGATGATATGGCCATAGATGTTTGCTAATTGGCATTTAAATAAAATATTGTACTCGGAATGCATGCACATAAAAAATAAAACTAAACTTCGTCCGCTCAGAAGATAAAATGGGAAATGCTTTTTTCTTCTCCGTAGTCAGGAAAAAAAAGTTTCTATAACCATCCTGTGGATGCCTAGTTACCCGTGTACTAACCCGTGGACGACTACAGTCCTTAAAACCTAATAACCTATATTTCGACACTCATATGGGAATCAAAATTTATAGGGTATTTCCGTTGACCTAGAACTATGAAATTTGGCAAGTCTTACCTACTTATGTAGGACTAACTACTTAAAGGCAAAAATCTGAAACTATACATTTGTAATGAAATAAAAAACCGGTTAAGTGCGAGTCGGACTCGCGCACCGAGGGTTCCGTACAAACACTTTCCACCCTTAAGTGGTTAAGTTAAGTTTGCACCTGGTATTTATAGCGCTCCATACAAATGAGGTGCAAAGTTAACGTAACCAATCCCTTTGTTGGATGGGAGCCCCCCTTAAATATTTATTTTATTTTATTTTTAGTATTTGTTGTGATAGCGGCAATAGAAATACAACATCTGTGAAAATCTATCATCGTTCTTGAGATATAGCCTGGTGACAGACGGACGGACGGACGGACGGACAGCGAAGTCTCAGTACTTTATAGTAATAGGGAACCCTAATAAAAAAATAAAGTCTTTATTAATTTAAAGTACGTTTAAGGGTCGATTGCAAAAAAATTGTACATAGTTAAAGGCTTAGTTAACATTAAATACGATCGCTTCCTTTGTGTGACGAAACTTAGTCATACAAAATGTATGGGTAACTTTCGTCACACAAAGGAATCAATTAACATTGTTTTAATTAAAGCCCTTAACTATGTACAATTTTTTTGCAATTGACCCTTAAACAGTTTTCCAACGCTAAAGTTTGAGTAATGTTGAGTTAAAAGTGCCCTTGTTTACATAATAAAGTTTTTTTTTTTTTTATTATTTTGTTTACTAACGTGCAATCGGTCTGTATGTGACCATAAGCAGTTATTTTGTTTGTTATTATGGCGTGTGAGGTAGGCCCATCCAATGATGGGATACCTTAAGATGCTTATTATTTATTTATTTATTTAAATTTGTTGTTAAGTCCCATATGTGTAGTCGTTTCAGGCGTCTCTGTGGTAGGGATTCACTCAATGCAGATGCTAGCTCATTTTGGTGGTAGAGTATTTTGTTTCTGTATATGGTTGCTATTCGGTCAACTTCTTCTTTTACAGTAGGCATTTTCAGATATTCATGTATAGTTTGAATCACATTTGGTAAGCGAATCCCATTAGCTTTGTCCCGATGAACAATACCATTATCTGTATTGTTAGCTGCGGCCACAACTGCCACTTCAAAATGTAAGGCGTTATAAGTGCAAATTACTTTTACACTAAATTAGTCTTTAAGTCAAACGAAATAAGGTTTACTCTTAAACAAAGAGAACACAGATGTTGGTCACTTCGTAAGTGAAAGAGCAGTGAAGCTCGTTTCGATGCTTATAAGACAATGAAGTGACCAACATCTGTGTTCTCTTTGTTTAAGAGTAAACCTTATTTCGTTTGACTTAAAGACTAATTTAGTGTAAAAGTAATTTGCACTTATAACGCCTTACATTTTGAAGTGGCAGTTGCGGCCACAGCTAACAATACAGATAATGGGTATTGTTCATCGGGTACAAAGCTAAGTGGATTCGCTCAGCCAAAAGAATTACTTCTATACTTCTCTTGTTTTGGTAAACCAGGGTGCAGCAACTATTTCTTTTAGGAGGTTATTTTGAAACCTCTGAAGTATCTCTATGTTGGAATTCTTAGCTGATCCCCATAACTGGATTCCATATGTCCAGATTGGTTTTAGAGCAACCTTGTAGATCAAAAGTTTATTATTTACAGTTAGTCTAGACTGCTTGCCGACGAGCCATTTCATTGAGTTCATAATAAAGTTGATATTTTTTTATTGTAATCAACTACAATTTGAATCTGAATACATTCTAAGCATTATCTGTTCATGTTTCAACCCTCACTAACAGGCAAACAATTTCAAACGCACGCTCGCAATAAAAGTGAATTTTAAGCCTATATTTCCACCTTAATAACATCTGTGTGTTATGAAGTAGGTAAGTAATTACCAGAGGCCGTTAATGAAATTTCGTATGCTAATTGACTAAATACAATTAAGGGAGGCCTAAGATTGTGTGAGTGCTTTCGTGGAGCTTGTTCCGGGGTTAGATATTAGGGTGGAGCGTAGATGTATGGAGAAAAAAAAAAGTGGTCTGATCGACCTGGAACATTTGTAATATGTTGCCTTTAGATAAGATATTAATGAATATATATATATTTAATTGATTTTGAATATGTTTCAGCCCTCTACTTGAGCTAGAAAAATTTTTTTTTACTCATAATTGGTAAAAAAAAAACTTTTCTTTTTACGTAATTAGTATCAGATTTATAAAGAAGGGTTTCAACTTTATATGTTTTGAGGTTATTTCATACTTACGGCAACTACTACGTGAACCTGTGACCCAAATTAAAATTCAGTATTTTAAAAAAATTAATATTTTTAATGTTGTTATATTTTTATGCAACAAATATCTTTTATTTCGAGTATTATGTGCTTAGAAAAAAAATACTTGACTTTCATTAAAAAAAAACAAGATTTTGATAAAAAAAAATTTTTTTTCAATATGGGCTTGATCATAATATTCAAATGACAGTAGAGGGCTAAAAGTAGTGTTGAATATTTTTATTATTATTTTTCTCGTACACCTGGCAGCCTAATGCAACGTTTTAGAGGCGTTCTGAGTTGAATTTCCAAAAAAAAATAATTTGCTCCACCCTATTAGATATGCTGGAATGAACTGGTTTTGTACTGCATTTGAGACTAGGACTGATAATTTGAAATTTGAGCGATGAATCAACTTTTTGATCGATACAAATATGTCCACATCTTTTAACCCTAATCTTCGCAAAATAAAAAACACTCACGTTCAACCATCGGTGCCGTTAAAATTAATCCTATAAATTGTGTTTAAATAATAAATAAAAAATGTTGATCATAAAATTTGTGTATCTGGCTATATTTACATCGTGAAACTAAGAATGAACTTCCTTGTAAACTTACACTTTTAAATTATTGCTTCTTTATAATTTTTATGGTATACGTTACAACCTTCAATGTCCCAACTGTTGAACCTGATAAACAGAAAATAATATCAGAAGCCCGATTTCTTGGTTACTCCAGAGATAAGATTTTGAGTAACGCCGGAGACAGTCAAAGCGTCGGTCAAAAAGCTTGATTCGCCTAGATAACATGTACCATTGTAGTTTTGGCTGCAAAAAGAACTATCGACAGACGATAAGCAATCCATTCTACCAACAATCGGCGATCGATCTATTGTTATTACCCTTTAAGTGGTAGGTACACAAATAAGCCAGATATGATAGAACATTACTGGGGACAATAAGTAGGTATAGACGGATAGTGATAAGAAAGGCTGCAAGCCTTTTTCAAGGCTAAGGCATGTATAGTGGTTTTCTGAAACATATACAATAAAATAAAGAAAATACACTACTCAAGAAAATATAATTTAGCCTGTTCATGAACACAAACGCCATGTTTAAAAAAATACTTCCCGGCCTAGGCCTTCAATTTTGTATGAAATTCCTTTACAGTTCTCTCGAGTTGTTCCGCGCGAAACGTGAAGCCTGTTATAACGCACGTGACGACAAAATTTCATTGCATGTTTGAGAAATAGAATTTTACCTCAGAAAATAATTTTACATAGCTAATTACCTCAGTTTTTGCCACTTCCAGCACAATCTCGCCGGGTTAATTAAGCGTGAGCTAGGAGCAGGTGGCGACGCCCGTGATAACGTGTGGCCTCTATTCCGCTCGGTTTTTGAGGTAAGCCTTATTTATGTGCTTAGGCATTTTTGCTCGTTTACTCGGGACACTCTTAATTATTCTCTCTATGCTAATTTTGCTTGTTGACTTCGTGATTTTTACTTATTGTTAGGTTTATTTGTTTTTTATTGGGTCAAGGTAATATTTTCTTTATCCCATGTTATCTTAAATTTTTAATGTGATTGAAGTTTAAGGATTTGAACTAGAGACACCTACAAATGGAATTATACAGGGTGTGGCCTGTAACAGGAGCCTTGACTTAAAACGTGGATTCTACTCTTTATAAACTAAACAAAATTTTGTTTAGGAACTTCTAAAGAGGAATGGCGCCGCACTACGAGCGACGGGCTTCACTAGCGTCGCCATAACAACTAGAAAAACGGAACCGTCAATCACTTCAGATTTGTCTCTCGACGCGCCGGTTGCATATATTTAATTTATTTTTATTGTGTCTCCATTTTCCTTTTAGTAAACGTATTAGTAATTCGAGTGTAGCATTTAATTTAGCAGTAGATTAGCGTACCCCATCTACGCTAAAGAGGTATTTTATTGAGAAATGTTTTATATTTAGAAGCGTCGGAACGACCGACGGACGTACCGCGCACCGCTGCCGCTATTACGCAAAGTCGGGCATCTCCGTGTCAGTCAATGTGCTGCGCGATGTCAATCGTGGCTCACGTTAACAATACGAATTAGATTTTTTTAAATAATGACATGAACATCTGACAGCTGACTTTTTATAAGTTTCTGAAACAAATGTTGTTCAATTAAGAAGTGAAATCTATATTTCAATTTATTGTTCCTATTACAAGCCACACCCGGTATAAAAACTTGTAAATATGTTGGTAAGGTGGGTGATTATCTCTTTTTTTCGTAACCATTCCCCAGAAACGAAGTCCTGGTAGAATACAACTGTTTTTTACGACAGAAACTACGCTGATGTAACTTCATTTTCTCAAAACTTAGCACCTAAATTTAATTTCAGCAGAAAATAGTTTTTAAAAATAATTATGCTCGTGCAAATTAAGTAAAGTTGTCTGCGAAAAGGCGACATTTTGCTACTTTTTGTGAAGCCTTTTTGCTGCGGACTATTATTTTGAACTCCGCCGCATTTTTAAGGATTTGCGAAAAAAGTCATGTCCTAATTTTGCCTGCATTCAATAACGTTTAAATATTCATGTTAGGTACAACTAACCTAAAACTAATATCAGTCAACTTTCAAAACAGTGCACCGGGTTTATTTTAATGCTAACCTAATTTTTCGTGAATAACTCAACAACTCTCAACTAAACTATTTCCCCAAATTCCGGAACAAAAACACAAAATGAGACCAAAAGCGTGCCATAATTTAATCTTAACAAGTAGCAGTTACCGCACGGTCCGAACCTGTTTAATTTAAAACTGGCGATTCAAAATGGCTGACGACCACAAAGTAAGCTCCTAAACCGCAAAAGGTGTCTCTTTGGACGAAAACGGGTTTCACGGTTTTCATAAAAGTATATAATGGTGTTTTCTTGTAAATCCTTGATATCGTTTACTAATTTTATGCAACTTTTCAGACAAGTAAAACATACCCCATAAATATGTAAATAGGTATCAGTTACGAAACGCATTTTAAGAGCTACGTTGTCATATATTCAAAGACAGGATCTTTTTGGATTAAACAAGAATAGAAAACTCATTTTCTGTAAAAAGAGGAACCAATATTTCACCCAAAATCATCTACCACCCAGTTAAGCACCGCAAATCCATAACAATTTCCTCACACGTCATACGCACATAAAAACGGCCCCTTAAGTGCTTATAATCCAATAAAAACAAAAGCCAGCCGTTCATCGTCCAATCATAGCTCTCGGTTCCGTTGCACGATATTGTTTTGTTCGTCCATCATTAAGTGGCATGAAGTCATCAAGCTTGGCAAACGCCCGATGCGTGACCGGGGTTCCTGATCCGCTCTTTAGGAGAGATAATATTTTGTTTTTGTAAGAACCTTTGGCTGGGTAATTTGTGAATTACGCTTGGTTTGATGTAATGGTTTGTTAGTAGTGAATGTTTTTTTGGCAAATCAGTGCTGAAAGGAAATGATGTAATTTAAACGGGTAGGGGTCGGGTTGCATAAAGTTTAAAAGCATACTTTTGATACGCATACGTGTATTCGTCATACTCATCATTACGCAAAACTGTTAATAGTCATACATTTATGCGCATAACGTTTTTAATCATAATGTTTAAGAACATACTGTGTAATGGGCATACAGTTGATTGATTACTCATAAAACAATGTAACCATACTTTTAAAACGCATACATTGCAAAACGCATAAGCCTACGTTTTTCTTAGTAGTGTAGGGTGTATAGGGTTTCGGGTCATAAAAAAACCTAAACCTAACCCAACCAAGTCGGTTCTGGCCAAGTCGGGTTTCAGGTCAAAAAAAAAACCAAACCTAACCCAAGTCGGATCTAGCCAAGTCGGGTTTCGGGTCATAAAAAAATAACCTAAACCTAACCCAACCAAGTCGGTTCTTCGCAAGTCGGGTTTCAGGTCATAAAAAAAATAACCTAAACCTAACCCAACCAAGTTGAATCTAGCCAGGTCGGGTTTCAGGTCTTAAAAAAAATAACCTAAACCACCTAAATTAAGGTGGGGAAGTACCAAAGTACAAGCACATACATTATTATTTAAGCAATACGATTGTTATGAATAAAAATAATTATTATTATTTTTTTCAAGAACCCTCGCTATCGCAAGGCCGTTGTCATAATTTAAGAAATACGATTGTTATGATTAAAAATAATTATAATTATCAATATTATGGCTTGAAAAGTGTATGACATTTGCAATTACTTCTAAAATAAATTATAATTATCAATATTATCACTAAATAAATAAATATTAAGGGACAATCTTACACAAATCGACCTAGTCCCAAACTAAGCAAAGCTTGTACTATGGGTACTAGACGACGATATACATAATATATAAATACATATATACATAGATAACATCCATGACCCAAGAACAAATATTTGCACAAATATTTGCCCCGGCCGGGATTCGAACCCGGGACCGCCGACTCAGTAGGCAGGTGTCTACAAACCGAGCCAAACGCGTCGTCGAAATGTATGACATACGACATTATGGCTAAAACAATTATGAAGTATAGAAATGATGACAGAGAACAATTATGAGATCGTACAATTAATGCCAATAAAAATTATGCGTAAGCAATCGATAGGTATTATGAGAATAGTTGTTATGTGACCAGAGGGTCCCCCAATTTAAACTGCTTTATTTTAGCACGGTGTTGTGGTTCCAATTTAAACTGCTAGTTATTTTAGCACGGTGTTGTGGTTCGGTATTTATACCTCTACCTACATCTTGTTAATTTAACCACTTTAGTTTAATACAACATATAGAAAAACATCTGTAGTCCTTTGTTCTCATTGTACCCTCGTGACGTCACTGAGTCTTCGATTTCAGAAAACTTTCCTTGTCTACGATCAGTATTTAACGCTTTATTCCCATTTTTATAGGTCCTTCAAAGCCCTTGAAACAGGCCCGTTAAAACTCCAGAATCGTTTAAAAAAGGTTTGCAGATACGAAATCGCTTTACAGCTCAATACATCAAACTGTTAAACTAAACATTCCGATACAAAGGCTTTATCGGTCCCGTAGAAAGGTTCCATTACGATTCCTCGCACCTCGGGGCAGTAATCGTAAATAAATCCGGGGAGCAGTAAATCCGACGCGTGACTGCACTTGACCTCTCCTCTAACGAGGTTATTGCAGTATTTTAAAGGACTATAAAAGTGCTAGAACAATTGGGACGTGGCCAGTCGGCACATTAATCTTAGATGCGATGGCCGCTGCAAACACCTTTGTCTAAGTATCTATTGTATACACTATGCATACAATAATTATGTTTTCTGCAGGTATATAAATATATTTATCATAAGTTATACTAAATATGTATGTATTTTAACAAACAGATTTATGTGTTGAATGAGTTAATTGTTTAAATAACTCTTGCACTACTTTTTTTAAATGTATCCTTCGACTTTCTGCTACCCAAAGGTTGTCTGGAACAGATTGCTCTTCAGCAAAAAGACCGCCGGTTGTTACCCTACTTTTTTTTATTATTTCTTAGTTGTGTATGATTACTTTGCTTGTTGTTCTTTGTTGTCTTGTGGTGCAAAATAAATAGTATTATTATTAATTTGCTGGAATCATGCAGATAAACGTGATTCGTCTTGTGGCATCTTCCCACCATGTGAAACCCTTGTTCAGTGACTTAAAAAGACTATTAAATAGATTAGATATAACTAAGAAAGGATAAAGGCTCCATAATGCCTTTTTTTTATTATCGTTGGTTTTGCTTAAGTACGAAACCAACCACAACAAATCTTCAACTTTCAGCCTTTACGACTAGCAAATCGGAGGTCAATACCCAAACAAATTACCCCAACACACCCTCATGAATAATCACACATCGCCGTTACAGGGAAAAAACTAATTTGTCATTGAGACAGTTCAATAGTTGAGAAATGCGGGTAAAGTTTCCCTGGCAACATTTGCAGCCAACAATTTTGTAGCTGGCACCCGGTAAGAGCACGGAAATGAGATCTTACATCTCGCAGACTGGTTATTTAAAAAGTAAATGTAAAATGGCGGGGTACAATAATAACGGTTGCCGATAGAGGAATAGAAAATGCGGCGCTATTTGCTAGAATATTTTTAGTTACTTACCTAAACATAAAGTTAGAAAATGCCCTATAATTACCGACAAAGACAAATAGGTATTCAAAACATCTATTAACCACTCAATTGCTATCGGCAAACGGCTTCGTATCAACGCTCTTATTTTATTACATAAACAGAGTTCAACTCAAAAGCACTATTCCCTCCTTGTTATTTATTCCCTTTTTCAAACCAGTATTTTGCGGTAATATTCCTCTCGGCCACCAAGAGCTTATTCTCGTCCCCAAGTGTTCGTGTCCAAGCCACATAATACTGGGATTCTTCGCAATAAACTGGGACTGATACAGGGATCTGATGGAACTTGGAGGATCAGAAAAAAACACCAAAAGTGAGGAACTGGTAGCAGAACCTAACATAATAGAAGTGACGAAAGCTCACAGACTTCGCTGGCTGGGGCATGTTGAGTGCATGGGACAGGAACAGGCGGATAAAACAGAGTTCCATGCAAAGCCGACAGATCGTCGTGGTAGGTCCCGATATCAATCAATCAATATCATTTATTTTCAGGCAACTGTGGCCCTTAGATGATAAATTACCTTAAAACTAACATACATATCAAATAATACGTTAGTCCGGCGACGTGCGACGTAACTTCTGGATGTCGGATAACCGTCCGCGGAATCGCCGGAACACGACACCTCTCGGCCAGAACTCCTCCTGATATCGGTAGGCAGATGTAGTAAAAGATGATTTGCGCGAGCTCCAAGCCGTCGACTGGCGAGAAACCGCACAAGACCGAGACCGGTAGCGGACACTTGTATTGGAGGACATGGCTCACTTTGGGTAGCTGCGCCCCAAGCCAGAGGAGTAAGTAATTCAAACCAGATCGCCTAAAAAGATGCACCGTGTAACTACTTACAAAGATGATCTAGATGGTAATGATTGCCAGATCTCGGGATAAATCCTTATCAGAACATCAGCTGGGAATATGCGTGAAATAAAAATATGCTATGCTGGATCTCCTCTGAGTACAATAATATTTTATCCCTCTCGAAAGGATAAAATAGGTATACTATCTAAATATTTTACGTTATCGATACTTTTAACAATTTTAAGACATTTTATACAGAAACGGTGTTTACCATAACTATTTCGTTAACAAATTAGTTACTCAAGTCATATCAAATTAAAAAATAAAGTAGTTTAACCTTTATTAACTGATGAAACTGACACCTAAGAACAGAAAATAAAATCCACCACAATATTCAGGATTTCACTGTATAGGAACAAAAATAAACCAAATGTATACGCCGACGACGCTGTTCCATCCAAAAGACCGATTCAAAGTTGTTTAAGCCGACCATTTGTTCTGATAGCTATAGCCACACTCCTCTACTTAATAGAAGCGAAAGAGACGCCCTCAAAATGATCGTATATCCCAGACCCCGAATACAGACGGGTCAAAGCAATTAAGAGCGTTGCTTTATCCAAATTCTTCCATTTCAATTAACAGAATTAGTCTAAAACGATGATAAAATGAAACGTTTTCTATTATGAGAAAAAAGGTGAATTTTAATTATCTCGCTTGAATTAAATCTCGATTATTAATTCATTCGAGATAATATTTTATAACTAGGTACAGCAAATTTTTATAATGGTCTTTGGAAATGTTTCGTTTTAATCAACTAGTCAAAAGTGATATTTAACAATTTTGATTAAATAAATGTAAAATTGGTGTTCTCATTTTATTTGCATGAAGAATACTGTGCACGACGCACCTCTTTTTATGGATTTATACCTTTTTGTAATTATGATATTTTTGTAAGCTTTTGTTTAATGTATGACTTTTAGTTGTCATTATACCTTAATATCCTGAACCAGCTCGTTTGATTCCAAGTCTGCTGAACCTATCAGCAACATTTTATGTGGTCCTTCTCCCGTGAATGGATATGGTACAAACACGCGCAGCTACGAAAGTAGCGGACAACAATGAAGGTAAGACCGTTGCGGAGAGGGAGCTGGAGCCGCCGCCCGCGCCCACCGACCCTCAAGCCTCTGCGGCATCCGCATCCCTGGCGCCTTCGCGTCCCGTAAGTTTGGCGTCTTGTTCCTCCGCCACGATTGTGGCCAGACGGTTGGCCGCGGAGGCGCAGCACGCGCGCCGCCTCGCCGACCTGGAGCGACACACCGCCGATCTGGAGCTCCGCGCTGAACTCGCCGCCATCGAGGCCGACGCAAGTCAGCGCAGTTCTAGGAGCAGCCAACGCATAGACCCATGGTTGAGTAAATTAGAAGCAGACCGCAACCGTGATTTATTAACGTGTGATAATGCTTACAGGCATACAGACCTAGACGATGAAGCGCATGTTGCGCCCCGTGCGCCGTCTGCGACTGCGCCCCTAGCGCCATCAGCGACTGCGCCCCGAGACCGCGGTGATATCCCCGCAGCTGCCCGCAGCAACAAGAGTGCGGAGGTTCCACAGCTTATTAACTCCCTACAAGTATTGATAGATACTGTTAATAAAGGCAATAGCCACGCATCAAATAACGTTCCTTTACCCCGTTTTGACGGCCGTTCGCATCTAGATTGGTTGAGCCTTAAAAAGGCTTTTCTACACACAAAAGGCTCCTACAATGCCGTGAACAATCTAGCAAGGCTGAACGCGGCCCTCGCTGGCGCGGCGCGCGAGGCCGTGGCGGCGCTACTGGTGTCGGCGCGCGAGCCCGGCGTGGTGCTGCGCGCGCTCGACACGCGTTTCGGCCGCCCCGAGCTCATCGTGGCGCAGGAGGTGGCCGCGGTGCGCGCGCTGCCGCGCGTCAGCGCAGAAGGTAAGGATCTCGCTATTTTTGCTAGTCGTGTTCGCAATTGTGTAGAAGTTATTCGGTTATTGGAACATACGGAATATCTCGCATCGCCGGAACTTTTTCAGGCGATTATTTCGAAAACTTCTCCACTATTGCGATCAAAATGGCTAGAATATGCCGCTCGATACGAAGCTAGCGGTCAAGCTAAACTAGAAATCCTAGCTGATTTTCTAGCGCACGAAATCGATCTCCAGGCTCGTTTCGGCATGATTCCGGAGCCGACTGCTACGTCGCACGTGGCAGATAGTAGACGGGCCAGGGATCATGTGCACGTCGTCGCTGAAAATAGACCCGCTAAATCAAATTCAGCGTCGCAAAATATGCGTTCATCGGCGACTGCACTCAAAATTCGTTCATGCGTTGTTTGTTCGCAATCGCATGAATTGACTCACTGTGACAAATTCATGTCACTTTCAGTCGATGACAGATGGCGGTTAATAAAAAAGAAAAGAGTCTGTCATCGATGCTTGAAAGTAGGTTGGCATAGGCTGAATTTATGTAGATCTAGAAATGTATGTAACATTGACGGATGTACGTTCCGTCATCACGAATTACTGCACAATCCAAATTACGAGCGTGCCGCCGCCGCGCATTTGGAGGTAGAGGACGACGAGCCCGTTGCGGAGCTGTCCAGCCCTGCGCCGTGTGCGCCCGCGCCCGCCGCGGCCCCTGCTGCCGCGCTCGCCCCCACTTCATGCGACGACGTACTGACTCATGCGTCTACCTCTGCTGCGTTGGAAAGCCCAGCGATGTTTCCGTCGCCTCGACCGTTGTTGAAGATCGTCGCTGTCACCGTGTCCGGTCCTTTAGGAAGCGCGGATTGTCATGCTTTGTTAGACGACGGGGCTTCTGCCAGTTTCATCGACGCGGAGATAGCGACGAAGCTAGGTATTTGCGGACCTGAGAGACAAATACGTTTAAATTGTGTAGGCGGTCTGAGCAAGAGCACGACGGTTCAGTACGTAGATTTTTGTATCAAAGGTCGTCACGCTTCAGAAACGCACTTCATACGTAGAGCCCGCGCGATTGAAGGGTTAGGTATCGCGCGACAAAGTATCGATAAACTACGCGTGTCACAATATTCGTATCTTTCTGACATCGCGGAAGAATTCTGTTACGAAGACGTAAAGCCAACGATTATTATCGGTATCGATAATTGGCACTTGAGCATGTCTAGAGCTACGCGTAAGGGCAGTAGGAATCAGCCAGTTGCAAGTCTTACTCCTCTCGGTTGGATTTTGTTCGGCTTTGGCTGCAGCACCACCGCGCCGGTCAACGTCGTCAACCACGCAACTATTAGCGAGCCCGTAGTTGCAGATATTAGCGATCGCGCAGTGTTAGATCAATTAGTTCGAGAGCAGTATAGTCTAGACTCGATTGGTATTTCGAAGCGCGAAGCGCGCAGCGCCGACGACGAACGCGCTGTCCAAATTCTCGAGCGCACAGCCCGTCGCCTGCCCAGCGGTCGATACGAGGCTGGTCTAATTTGGAAGGCTGACAATTTGCTAGTACCTGATAGTCATAAACTTGCGTTGTCTAGGTTTTTAGGTCTAGAAAAGAAAATGTCCAGGGATCCTATTTATGCGGAACGGTACCGTCAGAATATACACGATATGATTCGGAAGGGTTACGCTGAATTGTGTACGGAATTGCAAGACACCAAGTCGCTAGTTTGGGTTTTGCCGCATTTCGGTGTAATCAATCCGAATAAACCGCATAAATTAAGGGTCGTCCATGACGCAGCCGCTAAAAGCCACGGTGTTTCATTGAATTCGCTCTTATTGACAGGCCCCGACTTACTTCAGCCATTGTTGGGCATTCTTCTTCGCTTTCGTGAAGGGAAAGTAGCTTTTACTGGAGACATACGTGAGATGTTTCCACAGATTAAAATTCGTGTAGAAGATCGCAACGCGCAAAGATTTTTGTGGCGCGACAGCCCTAAAGAACCGATTAAGACCTATCGCATGTCATCAATGATCTTTGGTGCTGCTTCAAGCCCTTTCACTGCCATTTATGTCAAAAACAAGAATGCAGTGGAATGGCAAGACCGCTATCCAGACGCGGCTCGAGCCATCATTGTCGATCATTACATGGACGACTGCATAGTAAGCGTAGATTCTGTCGATGAGGCCGCTAAGCTTGCAGTCGAGATCCATAACATTCATCGACATGCTGGCTTCGAGATGCGTGCGTGGGCCTCAAACAATCTCTCTGCGCTTTCTTTGCTGCCAAAAGAGAGCTTGATTGAATTGCCTGTAGCTAGAAAAGAAGTAGATATTGACTTGGGCCACCTCAGCACGCCTGTGCGTACGCTTGGGCTTATTTGGCAACCCATAGCTGATACGATCGGTTTTAATACAGGCATAAGACAAAAGTCGTTGTCAGATAAGCTCTCTAAAAGAGACGTGTTGGCTCATGTCATGCGTGTCTATGATCCTCTCGGGATTCTCGCGCCAATCGTGGTAACAGGACGTATTATGTTTCAGGACGCGTGGCGCAAGGGTCTGGACTGGGACGAGGAACTTTCGCAGAGTGACAGCGCAGCGTGGAGACTTTGGTTTGAAGATTTACTCGCTGTCTCTCTATTGCAGATCCCACGCTGCTACTGTCCGGGCGAGTTCCATGTAGATAAGCGAGAACTTCACATCTTTTCAGACGCTAGCGAAGCTGCTTTCGCCGCAGTCGCATATTGGCGATTTATTTCGGAAAATGGAGATGTGAAGCTTGCGTTAATTTGCAGTAAAGTACGTGTAGCCCCCCTGAAACCAAATTCGATAAATCGTTTAGAGCTTCAGGGTGCTCTTATAGCAGCTCGACTCGCTGCGACTATTTGTGAAGCCCATAGGCAAAAACCTGTCAAACGTATATTTTGGTGCGACTCCATGACAGTGTTGGGATGGCTTCGCAGCGAGGCGCGCTTGTACAAGCCATTTGTCTCGCATAGAATAGGCGAGATTATCGAGATAACGGATGTGAACGAATGGCGCTGGGTACCGAGTCATTTAAATGTTGCAGACGATGCAACTCGCGTCAAACGAGTCCCGTTATCTCCAGAATCACGTTGGATATCGGGTCCTGAATTTTTACTCTCTTCCGAGTGGCCCTGCGAGCCCTGCGCACCTGATTACTCTGGCATGGAGGAGGAGAGCAAACGTTCAGCGCGCTCCGTTTTAGTTCACCTCATTAGTGACGTAGTCAAGCATGAGCCACTTTCAGCCGAGCCCAGTCGATTCAGTTCTTGGCTGAGATTAGTGCGTGCGACAGCAAAAGCGCATAAGTATCTCACATTATTGCGAATGCGTAGTCTCAATAAAAGGGGTTTACGAGTTGACAATTTAGTTCGTTCCGAGGGAGGGATTTTAACCTTCATGTTTCAGCCTGTGGGTCAATTGCACTCCTTCGCCGTCCCGCGCTCTGTTCGCGCGCCAGCCGCAGAGTTGACTGCCACCGACATGCGCCTTGCAGAGACGCATATTTTGCGACAATCGCAACTGAACACGTTCCCCGATGAGTTGACGCATCTCCGAGATCGTCCTGCACAGCCCTTGCCACGCACCAGCCGTTTGTCTAAATTGTCTGTTTTTATCGACGATGATGGACTGATGCGTTTATCTGGCCGAATTTCGGCAGCGTTTGAAGTACGCGACGAAACCAAACGCCCCATCGTCCTCGACGGAAGACACCCAGCTGTACGTCTACTTGTACATTATTACCATCGGAAGGCCGCCCATGCGAACACAGAGACAGTTGTCAACGAAATACGACAAGATTATTACTTACTGAGTCTACGAAGTACCGTCCGCACAGTCGCCTTCCACTGCCAGTTTTGCAGAATCCGCCGAGCAACTTTATTCTGTCCGCCCACTGGAAATCTACCTGAGGCACGATTGGCGCACCACAAGCGCCCATTTACATACACCGGGCTGGACTACTTCGGACCGATTCAAGTCTCCATTGGTCGTAGACGAGAAAAAAGGTATGTTGCCTTGTACACGTACCTTGTTGTGCGCGCTGTACATCTAGAAGTCGTGCACAGTTTGTCGGCCGACTCCGCTATTATGAGCCTCCGCCGTTTCGTAGCTCGACGAGGGACACCTGCAGAGCTTTGGACGGACAACGGAACTGCCTTTGTCGGGAGCAACAGAGAACTGCAAGCCCTTTATGCTGACGCTACGTCCCGGTATGCGGCGACGGAGAAGATAAACTGGCGATTCATACCCCCCGGAGCTCCATTCATGGGCGGAGCCTGGGAAAGACTTGTAAAGACCGTCAAAGTGGCACTCAGAGTGACCTTGACCGAACGTGCCCCTACAGACGAGGTGCTATGCACGCTACTAGCCGAAGCGGAGGCGCTTGTCAACTCGCGTCCTCTAACGCACGTTCCTGTTGACCCTGAAAGCGAAGAAGCGCTAACACCTAATCATTTCCTGCTCAGCTCTTCTTCGGGCCACCCGATTCCAGCGGTACTCACAGACTCCGACCTAATTTCGCGAAGCAGCTGGCGCAAAGCCGTGAGATTAGCAGATCATTTTTGGCGGCGTTGGATGCTCGAGTACCTGCCAACTCTGGTCCCGAGGCGCGGACGAGGAGAAATTCCCAGCATTTCTGTTGGCGACTTGGTGCTCGTGGCAGACGGCAATATGCCGAGAGGCACCTGGCCCAGAGGTCGGATTACGGCTACATTCCCAGGCCGCGATGGCATCGTGCGAGTTGCTGATGTCTCCACCGCGGCGGGCGTTTTGCGGCGGCCTCTCCGGAAGCTGGTGCAGCTGGTGGCTTAATAAAAAAGGGAGGAATGTGCACGACGCACCTCTTTTTATGGATTTATACCTTTTTGTAATTATGATATTTTTGTAAGCTTTTGTTTAATGTATGACTTTTAGTTGTCATTATACCTTAATATCCTGAACCAGCTCGTTTGATTCCAAGTCTGCTGAACCTATCAGCAACAAATACCATATTCAAAATTAAAACACAAAATTCATTTTGTGTGTTTAACCACTCTAAGTGACATCTGCAGAAAACGAGACGAGAAACTAACGAGATATATTAGCACAAATTTAACTGGAACGATATTATATCGCGGAATAGCAAAGCAATATTATTATTTTCATTAAAATGGATTTACGCAAAGTAACGCTTGATTCAATTTATTATATTTTAAATGCCTATATTTAGGTAAATAAATGAACATGTCCACAGTAAAATTATTTTCTTTTTTTTGTGGCAAAAAGTATTCTATAACCATACTCGGATTGATGAACCAGCTATCCTTGCATCA
Source organism: Apotomis turbidana (assembly GCA_905147355.2). Lineage (NCBI taxonomy): Eukaryota > Metazoa > Arthropoda > Insecta > Lepidoptera > Tortricidae > Apotomis > Apotomis turbidana. The sequence continues at coordinate 25,569,930 of LR990286.1, forward strand.
AAATGGATAATAATCCGTCTTATTTTGATAAACAAACTCATCAGACACGGCGTTGTAATTAGTGTTCATATGAAACAAATGAAAACACATTGCGATGATTTTTTCGAGATCCCTCCCATAGAAAATTATTTTTCAACATAATTATTAACGCTGCCAGCCTTCTAGGAACAATATCCACTGAAGGCGACCTGGCGGGTATTTACAACCTTTAGAGTCTATTTTAATTATATTTATATTTTAGTTGTTTATTAGGTATTTAGTTTAAGTAATAAGTAAGTTTTTTTTTTCTTTAATAAGTACTTGTGTTGTTTTGTGTTTTGAAATAATAAATAAATAAATAAATAAATACATAATTATTAAATGTTGTACTTCTATAGATAAGTTGGCCTTAAAAATACTGATGATACTAAACCTAAGTACACGGCTCTCAAGCAACGAGCCACCCTCACGAGCTCCTATTTTGACAGACTAACATAAACCTAGCACTAAAACTTTATAGTCTGAGCTAAGAAAAACACAGGCTAAATTGAATTGTCCAAATGAAGGACCGGAGTTAAAGTACCCTCTTAATTACAAAGTATATTGCAGCTGAGAAAGTTATTTTTTCTCGGAACTGTTCCTGGGCCCGTTTTGTTTATTTTTTTTAAGTTACAAAACTACTAAGTGCAAGTTAAATATTAAAAATGGTTATTTTAAGTTCTCGTTAGTTTCTCTTCTGATTCTAGTTTGGTTTATAAAAATAGAGCTGAGTTTTATTTATGAGACGACTGTTTTAGAGGTTGAATGCATATAATTTATTTTGTTTCGTGCCTGGGCCCGTTAAGATTATTTTAGGTAATATTATTTGCGCGATAAAAAAAAACGACCATGAATATGAAGTATTATATGATAATTGTGATCAGACCTAAAAGTGGAACAGGTAGGATATCGTCACCAACATAGTAGCTACTATAGAGATAAAGCAGATTTCCGGTGAGCAAAAACTGAAAATGAAGTAATGAACTTTTTTCTTCCAGTAGGCCACAATGGCACTTTTACATGTCTGAACTTTACCTCCCTAAGAGGAGAAACGCCGAAAGAAATACAACAAACAGTATTTATGATGACGATGAAATGCGTTCAAGTTAAGAAGACGTTTTTTTAGTTTACGATGTTACAGGCAGACAGACTTACTATCTAATACACAAACACAGACGTTACACTTAACCGCTTTAAAAGTTTTCCTTTAGCTTTTTTTAGCTGGAAAACATTTAGACATAAAAGTTTATGGTTTTTGTCATAATTGTTGAAGGTATACCACAAGGTATTTCAAGCTATTTGCTGGAGATCCCCAACATCTTAAGGGGGGGTCATTATCAGATTTAGGTTCGAGTCTTTCCAGTGGACATTTGCGAACAGTGCCCCCCGCCAAGACGAACAAAAAAGAAGCGGGGCACTACCTACCTTTTCTCGAACCGTTTCGTCTCATTTTCAAACCCTCATAGCTTCGTCCCAGATAACATCAGAGCGCCCAAATTGACAAGTTAAGATGCATTTAGGGAACATATCAAATATACAAAATTTTATTGATCTAGCTTTTATACTTTAGATTTTATTGGTACCTAAAATACGCCGATTTTGCCACTCACTTATAATATGTATATATATACACTGACGTATCAAAATCTCTGGGGTACTTCCTGATGACCTAGAAAGCTGAAATTTGGTATATTAGCTAGTATTAGTACACAAACAATAAAATATTCTAAAACTTGGAACTTTTACCCCCCAACCCCTTAAACTAGGGGATTAGGTGGATGAGACTTCCGCAAATTTCGATACTAGAGGTCTGAAAATTGATACGTATAGGGACTCATTGTTATAAATAAAATACAATATTCTGTGATTTTTTTTAAGTCACCCACCCACCCATACGTATTTCTTAGATACACAATTATTGCTACTTCAGCTGACGCTCAAGAAACGCTACAGCCTAAAAAAACTAGGGACCTTACAAAAAGAAATGAAATTTCACCAAAAACATTTAATGTTAAATTGGCGGCCAAGACTCACATGCTCATAACGCTTTCGCTGTAAAAAAAATATCAGATCCCAGGAAAAGCCAAGCCCCTAAGCCTTGACTTTACTAACCCTACCACCTTGGTTTAAAAAGTGTGGCTACAAGCCCCAAAGCCCTGAGTTTAAGAAATTAAGTTTATGTCTTCATGATATATCCCCTCAAAGTGTCAGGCTATTATCATTGGCAGCTCTCGTCAGCTTGCTAAACTTGACCGGGATTCTGTAACTCCTGTAAATTTCAACGGAACGCCTATTCCTTTTAGTTCTAGTGTTAAGGACTTAGGTGTTCACTTAGATAGCACACTGAGCTGGAGGGTGCAGGTAGGTGAAATTAGCCGGAAAGTCATTGGCTCGCTTCATGCTCTCAACAAACTGAAAAATTTCTTGCCTATCAAAACTAAGGTATTGCTTGTAAATACACTATTACTACCCATAATTGATTATGGTGATGTTTGTTATCCGGACTTAAATGAGGATCTTCTTGATAAGTTGGATCGACTTCTTAATAATTGTATTCGCTTTATTTTCTGTCTCCGTAAATATGATCACGTTTCTTCTTATCGCTCTCAGCTTGGCTGGTTTCCCATCCGTCAACGACGCAATATTCGTATGCTCTGCACTCTCTTTTCAATACTCAATGATCCACAAGCTCCTGAATACCTCTTTTTCTGCTATGTTGAATCCACTCGTAACCGTAATTTTCGCTCTTCCGGCAATCTTGCCCTTTCTATTTCTCTTCACCGTACTGGTTTTATGTCTAATTCTTTCTCCTTGCAAGTGGCTCGCCTCTGGAACGGTCTTCCTCTCACAATCAAACAGGCTCCGATCCTCTCACAATCAAACAGGCTCCGAGTAAGTTGGCATTTAAAAGGGCCGTGCGAAGTTTCTTTGCTGGCAGAACTGAAGTCTCATAGTATATCTGCTTGGTTTGTTTCATCGTCGTATATATTTATGTATGTATCTATTTATATATATGTATGTTTATTATCTATATGTATGTAGCTTTAATAGTATGAGTATTTTAATTATGTGTAATTATGTTGTTTGATGCACCGCCTACAATTTCTCTGCTTTGCCCTAAGGTTGACTGGTAGAGAATGCCGCATGGCATTAAGTTCGCCTTTTGTACGTTAAGTTTTTCTTTTGTGCAATAAAGTTTAAATAAATAAATAAATATATACAATGTGGGTCCTGTAACATAAGCAAAAAATTAAAACATAGATTTTACTCGTTAAACTGAACAACGGCAACTTTAAAAAAAAGTCAATTTTCAAAATTTTATAATTTCAAACAAATTAAATAGTATTTTCAATGTATGTCGTCCAACGTTGTCATTCCCTGAGCATTGACATAGCTGTCACTCTACTAATATCGGACATTTCGCAATATACATTGCTTCTTTGTCTAAACTTTATTCTACAAAATGTCATTTAATACACGTTATTTTCAGAAGTTGCTTAACAAATGTTGTTTAGTTTCAAGGGACGAATCTATGTTTTAATTTATTGCTCCTGTTACAAGGCCCACCCTTTATATATAAACTTAATTCCTTACCATATGGGCCGGACAGTCCGTTAGACTTATTTACGGTAGGTACTCTATGAAACGGCCAAGCCATACTTTTGAAACCAAGGTGTAGGGTTAGTAAACTCAGGGCTTTGGGGCTTGAAGCCAGTTGATGCCATACTTTTTAAGCCAAGGTGGTAGGGTTAGTAAAGTCAAGGCTTAGGGGCTTGGCTTTTCCTGGGATCAGATTTTTTTTACAGCGAAAGCGTTATGAGCATGTGAGTCTTGGCCGCCAATTTTACATGAAATGTTTTTGGTGGGATTAAGAGATTCCAGGGCATAATTTTAATGAACGTTCCCTCTTCTATAATCTGATGTAATAGCAACAAAACCTAGATTCATACAAGCTCTTAACTTTTGACCACCGGAGGGACGAATTTTGTTTTTTGAACTGACAATGACCCTAAGTTAAACAGTTTAATCTTAGTCATTTGAGACCAAAAGTACAATTACATTGTGCTGAAATGTTGAAAAATAAAAGTAAGTATCGAGTTGCCTCAGGCCCAGGCTCCAAGGTTGGTTTCCTGAGACGTATTTTTCTAACAAGTCTGAATTCCCATACAGCACGTCAGTTATATAATGTCAGCTTTCTAATATTATTTCTGACGACCTGTGTCAGGAAAAGATTCTTCTCATCAAAGCTTAAACTTGCCAAAGAAAGAAAGCAAATAGCAAAACTGTTTTCCATTTTTTATTTCACAGCGCGCTAGTTTCCTGAGAAAGCAACAAGGTAACGCGAAACAATTAACGCTGTAATCAGAAGTCGGCATTTCAATCACCATCTGCGATTGGCAAACAAGTCTCCTCAGCAAATACAATCACTAACTTAGAAGTGCAGCCCCATCGACTTTCTGAACTCGGACCGAGGACTCTAAGTTCCGTGTTTAAAGAGTGTAGAACTTGTAATTTAATAGGCAGCCGACGCTGAAAGGTTGTGGTTAGGCATGGCAGCCGGTTCGCTTCTTGTTTTTCAGTTTTAGTTTGTGCTATGGTTCAAGCTTTACGCCGGAAACGTACAAAGCCGTTTACATTGCAATGGATCACATTAGATTTTTCTTTCATAATTTACCTTTGTGTCAACATTTATAAAAATAAAGATGTGGTATTTCCACATTACAACAGAATCGATAAAAAGATTATATTTAAAAAACTGCTGTCTTAAGTTCATAAAGCCAAATTATAATAATCAGAATACTAATAATAAATATTAAATCATATTAAAAATAACTTTTCCTATATCGCTGTGGATATTTTTCACTTTATTTTATTACTAGGAGCTGCCCGCAACTAAAGTAAAGTAAAAATAGTTTTCTCAAACATGCATTGAAATATTGTCTTTACGTTCCTTATAATAGGCTCGGAAGTATCGCTTTTTGGGCGCAACAACTCGAGAGGACTGTAAAGGGATTTCATACTGCTTTTCAGGCCTAGGCCTGCAAAGTAACTTTTTTTTTGGTTTCAACAACAAGGTCATTCACACAGCTGGCTGGTTTGACAAAAAGCAGGTTTTGTTTTAAAGGTTGGTTGTTAGACTAAAATGTCCTATTTGTCAATTAATAAAATGTTGTTCTTTGAAGTATATTTTTTATTTCATTGTATGTTTGAGAAAAGCACTATACATGCCTCGTCGTGAAAACGGATTCCCGGCCTCGTATCACTATCCGGCCTCGCTCGCACGCTCGCTCGGCCGTATATACCTACTTGGCCGGAAATCCTCATTTTCCCGGCCTCTGATGTAATGTACTATTTATTGGCACACACAAATTATTTACATTCACATGGATTCAAAGAAGAAGTAATTGTATGCACATAGCTGGCGATAATTAATCAGGGGTTCCCAAACTAGGCGCAGCCTGTATCTTGGGCAACCAATTTATACTTAAATATAATTATTTGCTGATTGCCAAAATTACAATAATAAAGTTACAAAATATTAAAACAAATGTTTGTAGTAAGTACAAGCCAGATAGAAGTTAGTGAGAATATTATAATAATAATATAAAGTTTAACAGCTGTAATTTTATGTGAAGAGGAGCTTATATGATCTCCTCCGTTTCGTTATAGTTTAATGTCAGAAGCCAGTCATGAATAAGTCGTCTCGCATTGGCTACAGATAAGTCTTTGATGTTGCAGTATTTTGCGATTGAGTAACTTCGTCTCTCCTTCTTCTACTCTCCTATTAACTAATATCCTCGTCTTCACCTGTACTATTTTAATTTAAAATGCATCACAATTACTTTCCTCGTTTAAAACCAAGTGACAATCTAAAATAAATAAAATTGTATTCAGTACAGAAGCTGTCCACGGTCTATCTGACAGGGATGCCAACTTTGGGGTTTTACCCCTAATCGTCCTTTAGGGGGGAAATAAGGAGAGTGGGGAATTTTAGGGGTATATTTAGGGATTTGCCCATACTATATTTGTGTGGTAATTATTACTGGAAATAGAACGTTCTCGATACCGTAGTGAATCCCACTCACGGTTGCTCGAACTCATAAGTGTGACTGAGAAAGACGAACACGATCGAGCACTCCGATTTACGATACTGTAATTTATAACGTGGTTGCAAAATCAGAAATTGCTGAGGTTAAGACTTATAATTGTGATATTTTATATTTAGAGTAACCGTAGAAGAACCAGGGTAACCGACATAGCCCGAAGGATACACTGAAAAAAATATCCAGTGGAGCCTACTGACATTACAGTAAGACTTACTGCAATAACAGTGAGGCCTACTGACATTTCAGTAAACCTAACTGTAATAACGGTTACGCCTACTGTAATTTCAGTAGGCTCCACTGGGTATTTTTTTCAGTGTAGCAAAACTTAAGTGGCAATGCGCACTTGGGCAGGGCACATCGCTCGTAGAACCGACGGCCGCTGGGGCCATCGAGTTCTTGAGTGGCGACCACGCGCCGGACGACGCAGCGTAGGTAGGCCCCACAAGGTGGACTGATGACCTGGTGAAGGTCGCTGGAGTCCGCTGGATGCGGGCGGCGCAGGACCGGCCATGGTGGCGTTCTCTGGGCCTAGGCATATGTCCAGCAGTGGCCGTCTTTGGCTAATGATGATAATGATGATGATATCTAGAGGTTGTAAAGAAAATGTTGGTTTAGGGCTTCAACTTAAGCTCTAGGGGTAAAAAAAATGGAGTGGGCATCCCTAGTGAGAGCTATTAAATTTTATAAGCCCTGATTTCAGAACCGACTCGGCATCGTTTTTGCATATTTAAGACCCCGAGTAATGGAGTTTAGCTGTTACCTTTAATGTTTTTAAAATATGAAACTTGCCTAATGAAAACAGAATTTATGAAAGGTGCCTGGGGTAATTATTTTGACGCTTACTAGATTTAGCTGATGGAATTAGAAATTGTTGTTTTAATAATTTGATGCTCTTTGAACTATGTATTTACATTTTGTTTTTAATTACGCCGACAGAGATTCTTTAAGAATTAGTATTAGTAGAATTTCCAGATGAATAAATGAAGATTTAAACCACCTGTTGTTTACCTCTGCCTGTTATTTTAATGTATCTCTTATTGTGTTGTAAATTTTTTGATGTTTGAGGTGTGCAGTGAAGAGTTATATCCCTACAAAAACATTTCATATAAAATTGGCGCCCAAGACTCACATGCTCATAACGCTTTCGCCGTAAAAAAGTTATCAGATCCCATGAAAAGCCAAGCCCCTAAGCCCTGACTCTACTAACCCTACCACCTTGGTTTCAAAAGTATGGCTTGGCCGTTTCATAGAGTAACGTAAATAAGTCCAACAATTTATTATTTGATTTTTTAATATTTACTTCGGTTTCCGCGACTGTCGCACATATATCGCATATATTAATTATTTGAGCCTCCTTGACGTTTCGGTACCTTTACAGATACCGTTGTCAAAGGTTGACAGTCAACCAAGTTTTATTTAAATATTTGATTTTTTGTATTGTGTTTTTCTCCATATAAAAGTAGACATACCTACTTTATAAGTCATGTAAGTTCTAAAAGTAGTTTATAATTTTTTTGTCTCGAACGTTACAAAAAGTATTTATTAAAACATCCAGGTACCGAATAACTTGTTCAAAGTTTCAAGTCGACCGGAATAATTCATTGCCATCGCAACTAAAATCTGGAGACAACTCCCCAATTATTTCATATTTAATTCCTCTTCGTGGGAACGGAAGTTTCTTGGTTTAAAATTGTATTTACACAAGGAATTATTCTGGTGTACTCTTCAAGGTAGTTTAATCTCTCAAATACCCGCGGTTAATAAACTGTTCAGGGCTACTCTGATGTTCGAAATTCGATCGTCATTTAGTGCCGTCCCTCTCGATCTCCTGTCAAACTATATTTGGGTGAGTGGGACGGAGTACGCCTTCAGGTAACTCTGGACGTCATCAAAAGGTGGTGTAGGTGAAATATCTCAGTTCTATGTACATAAACATTCCAAATTGTGTTCTCAAATATAGAGTAAACGGTTTTAGACGGAACTCCGTTTCGACTATCAATATTGCATAAATACATATCTATACTTTTATAAAATTACTAGCTGTGCCCCGCGGTGTTACCCGCTCATCCCACGGGAACACTAAATTTATTCGGGATGAAAAGTATCCTATGTCCTTTCCCGGGTCTCAAATTATCTCCATACCAAATTTCATCTAAGTCGGTTCAGCGGTTTAAGCGTGAAGAGGTAACAGACAGACAGACACACTTTCGCATTTATAATATTAAGTATGGATTGCATGAAAAATCTTAAAAGCGCGTGCGTGACTTATATGTGCACGCGGCGCCTGCCATACAACGCCATCTATTGACGACGCGTTTGGCTCGGTTTGTAGACACCTGCCTACTGAGTCGGCGGTCCGGGGTTCGAATCCCGGCCGGGGCAAATATTTGTGCAAATATTTGTTCTTGGGTCATGGATGTTATCTATATATGTATTTATATATTATGTATATCGTCGTCTAGTACCCATAGTACAAGCTTTGCTTAGTTTGGGACTAGGTCGATTTGTGTAAAATTGTCCCTTAATATTTATTTATTTATTATTTATTTATTAGTAAAAACATATTTGTCCTCTCATCACGCTGAACGGATAAGAACAAATTTTAATCAGGGATGATTAAATATCCAAAGATGGTTATAGGATACTATTTACCCGACAACAGCGCAAAAAATGTTTTACGTGGACGCACTTACACCTTGAATTATATTCTTTATTGGCTATAAAATCTGGTATAATCCGATGACTAGACAGGTCGTAGTATTATCTGATGGTATATAAGCATAATTATTTAGGCATGCAAAAAAATATTGAATTTATACAAATTTAAGAGCCTCCCTGACGTTCCAGTTAAAGTTGTCAACCTTTGACAACGGTGTTTGGAAAGTTACCGAAACGTCAGGAATGGTCAAATAATTAATATATGCAATATAATCCATTTAAATTATTATATTCAAATGTGCGACAGTCGCAGATACGGAAGAAAATATTAAGACTACTATTTTAACACAGTTTTAACGGGTTCAAAAAATCCGTTCCGAATAAGACTCCCGGGTGTGACAAAAGACGCTGGATCGCTGAATCTTAAATTAATATACTGTCGGTGCCTGGCAATAAACTTGGCTGGCTTTTATGAAATAAATAAAATAAAATAAAAT